>OW026520.1:84313200-87010700 GCA_932274085.1 Protocalliphora azurea
TGAGTAAAATAACCAACTTTTGCTTTATATTGATACCTAATTATTAAAGAAAAAATATAATCATTATATTTATTTGAAATATGGAAAAGCTCACAATATATTTTCTTTTGGGGTAAAAGTGATAAAAAAATATTAATATATTTGTCAACGTTATTATGCACTAGACTACTAATGAAAACAACATTTTTGATTTTGTCTGCTCCACCGGCAGTATCTGGTAGATGGGGTTAAAAAAAACAATATGTGTGCAAGAAATGGATCGTTCGGTCGCAAAATATTAAATTAAAGCCGGTTTACTACCGATCGACCCATATTATCTTTTTAGCCCCCTTCTACAAGAAACTGCCAAACAAAATCAAAACTTTTATATAACTTTTAAAATTGTTGTTTCCGAAAATAATGAAATAAAAAATAACTTGTGTTTGAATTTTCTTTCATAAATTTTTGAGCCTAGCAACTTGTTTTTCAGCTCTCCATCCATAATTAAATGTGCCGTTAAGGCGAGGTATTATATTTTTGAATAATTTTCAGTTCATAAATCGCACGTTAGATTGTGGATGGATGTGGTATTAATGAATCGGTGTTAATATTGGCTTATATTATCCCCAAAAATCCCCACTAAAATAAAACGTTTCTTTTAGGGACTAATATAAATTACATTACTTTTTATTCTTACTGCAATCCATATGCAGGTTAGATAAATTATCTAAGTAATCAATATTGAGAAAGAAAGTTTTCTATAAGTTTGCAAAAAAATGAGATTATATGGAAATCGTTTTAACATTTGTATAAATATACTTTTTAGATTAATATACTTTTTTGCGTCATTTTTATGATTAATGCAAATATCGAAGATTAAATTTTTATTTCTTCAAAGGTATGAAAGCATGATAAGTTAAGTTCTACTGATTCAATTATTTTTGATACATTTTATTGAACTCTTAAATAACTAATTATAAAATACTAGTTGAATGACCCTGAGTTGTATGGAATCCTAAAAGTTAATAAAAAACAAATTGAAGGAAATGTAAAATACATCTTTGTCCACTTTCATCGAAAGAATATAGATGCGAAAAATAGGGACATTTTGGCCATTTTCAACAACATGAAATTTATTTATATCCTATGGTTCCTTCCATCCTAAAATTAATATATATAAAATTTCATTAAAATTGATTTCATCGTGATTGCATCACAAACAAACACACATTTAATTTTATAACAATTCTATATTATTGATTATTATAGGAGTAACAATAATATAGAGTATCAATTGATGAAATATTACCCTCTAAGCCAATTCATAAATAATCATCTTGTTGCAGAAATTGGAACTAATTTTTTAACTTTATGATATCATATTTAGTATAACAGTTATATTTTTATAGTAGGCATATCTTACTAAAAATTAATATTAGGCGGAATATTGTGTTTTTTAATTTTTCCTAAGATAAAAGGAAAAATTATGGAAATGAAATAAAAATCCCCAAAAACTGAAATTCATCCCCAACAAATCCCTTAATCCCCAAATTAAAATTTTCATCCCCATTTCCCAAAATAAATCCCCTAATCTGACAACACTGGTGAGTCACAAGAAAAAAATCGCTCTCTGTCACTTAACTGGTATAATTGTAAACAAATACTCAGTGTTGCCACGGAAATTTTTTTAAACCAAAATTTTGGAAAAAATAACCAAATTAGGGAAAAGATAATCAAATTTAAAAAATTCAGTTACATAAAAATTAATATAATTTTAATATATGTATGCAGGTTTAAATAATTTACATATCATAAACTTTAGTTAGTTTTTAGGAGAAAAACGTATTTAAAAAGAACAATGTTTATGAATATGTGGCATCTGATCCAATTTGAATGGAGTCGGGATATAAAGCTTAATAATAAAAATTTAATTATTCTCACGTCCTTATGATATGAGGTTGAAAGCAAACCAGATTGTAATAAATTTAGAATTTGAAAACAGCTGGGTCGAGCAGTAATAGAGAAAAAGAATGCAAACAAGAGTTATTTTTATAGGGACTTAGCCAATTTAATTTGGTAATATGAAATCCATTTTTAGAAGCGTTAAAATCTAAAGATTTAAAGTAAAAGATATATAATTGAAAATACATGATAGAACACTTTTATTGTAGTTATTTTTTAAATAATATGGTGCCCTTTTTAAAGTTGTATTATTATTTATGTTGCCTTGCACAGTTTTAATAACTAAACAAGGTACATTTTTTATTCCCTACAGCACCATATTGGGGAACCCCCTAAAGTATACTAATCGACTTTAACTGGTCGAAATTTGTTCATTATTTCACCTAGTCCCCAAATAAATGTTATATTGGAGTAATATTTTGAAACTCAAATATCTTAAATACATATAGGTGTATTTATACAGAATTCCGCACAAATTTGTGTGTACCTACATAAAATATGGCATTCAGTTTAAAAAGGATCGCTTTAAAATTGATTGTGGCTTATATATAGGGTCCTCTCCAGAAAATCAGTTAAAAGTACTTAAATCCCACATAAATATTAGTATGTTAATAAAATTTGGCTCAAATATGATTAACCATAGCAAAATGTGGAGGTTGTCACATGGACTCTGTTCAAACGCTGGGCATAAATTGGGGATGGAACGGTTATTGCGAGACCAGTAAACATTAAGCCCGTTGCTCCAACCCATCCTTAATTAGATGCTATTGTTTTCCACAGCAGATTATTTCCATTGTATTCAATAGGCAGTTCGCGGCTTCCAAGTACAACATTCATGCGGTTACTTCCAGCCGTGGAATTGGTGGCGTCTCCATGAATATCGTTCAAAGCTGCGATAAAGCGAATCTTGAACAAATGCTCTCCTCGTATATACGAAAGCTCTTCTTGACATGTCTCGGAGGAGTCTTCAATTGTGAGATGTTAAAGTTTGGATGACATCTCCGGTGACATCCCAGAAGGAACTGCTGACTTACCATTGCATAATGTTCCTTAACCGGAATAAAGTTCGTTGCCTCATGTAGGTGGTGGGGTGAGGTTATTTGTAGGCAGCCTGTTACGGTTCTTAAGGCTGCAATTGGGAAGCTTTGACATGGGCTGAGGAGGTAAAAAGTTCAATATTACCTTCTTTGTCAAATGGGAAATAGTGATGTTGTCGACTTCACTGGTGACAATTTCAAGTTAAGCGCAGTGAAAAAATTTTTGGATTTACTGAGATAACCATTTACTGAACCGATTGTCTGGTGGAAAGCAATGTATAAATTCGCTTATTGCAGGATCTTTGTCAAGGTCCTCCTGCAGAGCTTCTTACAATATCATTTGTTTGTAATTATATACTGACTGTTGGGCAATCTTATGTCTACACAACGACGATTTCGTTGACTAGGCTTGATACTATAAGTGCAAAGAATCCTAGTAATTATGGAAATGAGGTTCGGAGGAATGTGTATGATATCCATGACAATTTAGACTGTTGTATATCTTCAATAGCAAATGATTCTCAATGTAAACCTTAACGGGTAAGTCCACTGTATCGTCTTAGCTGAGGTCTACATGCATGGATCTAAGACTACGGATGACATAGATGGCGTCTTCTTTATTCCTCGATATGAGAAAAGTGTTTCCATGCATTTAAGCTGAGATCTCTCAAAATTACTGTATCAATTCTATAGTGTATAAGATGAGGATATCCAAATAAATATCGTTAGTCAAGCTGCGATAAAGTCTCTTTCGAGTTTCTATTCGACATCCAAGCTGGTACGTAAATACCGGGCATCTCTTAGTGAAATGATGTGACATTCTAGTCTGGTTTATTCAAATGTTTCTAGAAATGGTTCCCTCTATCGTCGTGAAGAGACCGATCAACTGGTTAGAATGCCGCTGCCCTCGGGCAGATCAATTGTACTTTAGGGCCTTTATGAGTTTGACATAACACAGATAAATTAAAAAAATCAATCTGTTCGACTTCGAAGCAAATACGGACGGTCCTATGTGATCAACTTCAATCCAGGATTGTTGTGAAGTTACAGTGTTATCGGTACGCATGCTAGGACGTTACCCTTCAATGGCTACTGTATGAGTTGTTGCAATGAGGAACGGCCACTTTCGTACTCTTACGAAAATAAGGATGGTAATTTTTAGAAATCCCTTCATGAATGCCTTGTAAGATTTTTCTGACATGGACATCAGGAAGCTACACTCGTTCATATATGTATATGGTTGGTTTGATTTGTACCTGGTTCCGACTCTATGGTAACACAACGTGACTAATATAATGGACCCAAATGCGCTGCCTATCTAATCTAACCTATGGATATATCACAAAAATTATTTAATATGAATACCAATTTTGGCAAATACATAAAATATATTTTAATAAAAATGATGTTCTATATGACGCTGCAATAAACTTGTCTATATAATTTAGTATTGAATTCGTGAAACATCATGAAACCTTAATACATCCAACTAATACTCAAACTCAAATTTTTTAAACTTTTGGTTTCTTTTATAATAAGTATATGACGACGGTCTTTTATGTTTTAAAAAAGTCATACAATGCTAGTGATGATGAAGAATATATTTACTATAAACATTTATAAGTATGTGTATCCTTGGCCTAAAGAAATTAACATTGTAATGTTTCTTATTATTGTTACCACAATTAGTTACGACATCGTTTTAAATTGTAATTAAAATAATTCCAACAAACTTGTTGTAAGTTATTTTACTTTTAAACATTCTGTTGTTTTTATTTCGTCTTTCATTCATTCATTCTTTATTATTATTATTATTATTTTTTACCCCGTCAAACATAATGGTATTAAAATGAACGATGAGACGGTAAAAGGAGGATAGTTGGTGGCAAGATGCCTTTATAAATATTAAACCAGAAAAACAAAACAAGAAAAATCTCGTTAAAAAGAATTCCGCTGAGATGTTGATATGGATGGTACTTGGCAAGGAGGGTTGGAGGATAAGGAGCATGTTTAAAAGAAAACGGAAAATGTATTATTTTCATTATAGTCATACTTATAACATATCGTTTAGATTTTTTAATACACAGTTTTCTTTTTTTGCATTTTTACATTTATGAAAATAATTTAACGAATAATTAGTGGGGGAAATGATGGAACGTTTTACTTTTATTTATATTGCGAGACTGTGATTTGTAAATCGTTTTATTTGTTATTAACGAAATGGTTTTGTGCATTTTGCAAAAAATTTATTTTTCTCAGGGACATTGCATTTTTTAAAGCGAAATCTTGTGATAGCAATAAGAGTAGACCTTACAGAATTACACGAAATTCGTTAAGTAGGGACACTTAACAAACAAGAGATTACTTTAAAATTGTTGACAGCGATAAGAAATAAGAGGAGAAAAATAGAAGAAATAGAAATATTCCATAAACCAACATATGGATTATGTCTCAAACTTATCATCAAACTTTCCTAACAATGCCATTCAGTGATTCTAAACAAAGCCATGTTTTTCTTCGGTATTCTACAGTACATTTGATTTATTATTATTCGCAAAACTTCTTAATCTCCCTGGAATTTAATTCGTTTTCGTGTAACACAATCCGCAAATTCATTTTAATAAAATTAACATGAACAATTAATATTCCGTTCAACTTTGTAGAACTTTTTAACAATAAAAAAATGTCTTTATTTCTCCTCTACTTCCGCTTTTCGCCATTAAATCGTTAACCATAAAATCCAATAAATTATAATACGAATGAGATGGCAACGAACAAAAAATGTTGAAAAAAAAAACAACACATAAAACACATTTAACTAGAATAGAAATGAACTTGCAAAATCGGTACAATCTGCAAAAAATAAAAAAGAATAATAAAAAGCGAGTGAAAACAACTCTGTACTACAAACAAAAACTGAAATGAAAAATGTTTCCAACAACTACAACAGTTAGTATGCAATGAAACGGTACCATCATCTAACCATCCAATAACGCCTTTCATATATATATATATATATATATATATATATATATATATATATATATATCTTTTTTTTATTTAAACTATGACAACTCATCCTCTTCTACGACTCTACATTTTCGATCTTTTTTCACCATGCAAACGCATAAACTTCTTGGATGCGGGTGATTGGGATTTGAAGGCAAAGCAACGAATCCAAAATTCCCTAAGCGACTATAAACGACGCACACAATACGGGCACTTTTACTTGTGTAATGCTGTTGTTGTTTTTATTGCTGTCCATGTAAATTGTTGTAGTTTTTTTCTGTTTGTTGCTTGCCAGGCTGCTGGCTTAATTTTTTATGTATGCAAATTGCATGAACCTGTCTTGTATCTAAAATGAATCTCTGTATATTGGAGCAGTGCATAGAATAGAGAAGAACAAACAAACGAACAAATACTTTAATGCTATAATAAGAGTACGCGTTGTACCCTTGTTGTACTGAAAATGTAGGAGGTAATTTTGAAAGTTCAATAGTGGAGCATGTAGTTTAACCGTATATATTCTAATTAACTTTATAATGAAAACCGAATATTTACTTTTGGTTGAGATTTAATGTGAATCTTATTAAAGAGCGTAAAAATTGTTGCCATACGTAGTACTCTTAACATTATCACATCTGGTATTTTTAGGAACTTCCTTCAAAACTCAAAACTATGAATTTTATACAAAGAAAACTTTTAAACCATAGAAAACAACAAGAAGTCCAACTTGCTCTAAAAAACGTAACTCAGCTGCCAAAGTAGAGAATTAAAAAAGTTGGACCTATAGTTGTTTTCTATGCTTTAAACATTTTTATATACTATACAGTCATAGTCATATATACATAGTTACACTTTTTTAAATTCTTTGAAAATTTAGAAAAGAAGTCAAATATTTGTGTTGTTACTCATATAAAATATTTTGATATAATTGTTTTGTTGTTGTAAAACTTGAAATGTGTAAAGTAGATTGTGGTAATTTCTGAAAATGTCGCGGTATTTATCTCTGATATTAAAAGAAAAATTTGTTTGCATTTTTCATTTCAAAAGTATTTTGAAATGAAACATTTTTTATATATAGGTTTTTTCATAATTTTTGCCACTATTTTTATATTTTTGTAACCTATTAATGTTGTCTTTGACAATGTTAATCGTAAATAATTAACTTTTGAAGCTGTGTAAATAATTTTAAAGTATAAAAAATATGTGTAAATACTTTTGAAACGAAAAATGCATATTTTAGTATTAGAAATAAAAAACGCGATTTTTTCAGCAATTACCACAATCTACTCTACATATTTCAGGCTTTATTATTTCAAAATATTTTATAACAACACAAATATTTGACAGCTTTTCCAAATTTTCAAAAAATTAAAAAAAAAGTGTAAATATGTATGACTATGACTGTATTTTGTTTATTAAGTTTTAAAGTTCTTAATAATTTCGCTGCTTTCGCAATAGTCAGACATCTATCTTTTCCCAAATATTTATACATAATTTGTTATTTTGCGAGACTGATGTGTATAGGAGCAGTAGCATATTCGATTATGATTCAACCGAATTGAAAGATTCTTTCATTCGCCCTTTAAATTCGGTCGTCTGCTACAAACTGAAGTTTATGCTGCTGCACAGTTTAAAGCTTTTTTATTTTGTTTATGAATTTTTCCTTCTTCGTTATTCATGATAACATATTTTTTTACATTTAATATTTAGTTTATTGTGGGCACTTTGTGTTTATTTTTTATTTTGCTGCTGCTGTCGTTATACAGTTGGAAACAGCTTATATTCATTCTTAACTGTTGTCTTGGGTTTGGGTAAAATTTCATAATTATTTTTATTTTTTTATTTTTATTATATTTAGTTGTGTAGTTCCTTGTAAAAAAAGAGTGAATTACGAAACAAAAGTGCAATTCAAAAGGAAATTAAAAACGGAAATGCCTTTAATGTTCATGTACAATTGTATGTTAAAAGTATAGGACGACAACTACATATAATACAGCCATAATGATTTGTTTTTAGAAGGACTTGTTTTCTTTTTAATTGTAATTGCACACTACATTTCTTTTTATACTTTATATGTATATTCTTTTCATTTTGTATAAATGAATAATTAATTA
Source organism: Protocalliphora azurea (assembly GCA_932274085.1). Taxonomy (NCBI): domain Eukaryota; kingdom Metazoa; phylum Arthropoda; class Insecta; order Diptera; family Calliphoridae; genus Protocalliphora; species Protocalliphora azurea. Next base: position 84,321,299 of record OW026520.1, read on the forward strand.
ATTTCTTTTGTTTTCTTTTCCTTTTTTTTATATTATAGGCTCTTACCAAATATCAAACCTCACAAAAAGTTACAACAAAAACTGGCATAGAACAAGAGGAAACTCTGCTGAATGAATCGGCCGCCAGAGAAACTTCACTAAATCTACAAATACTCGATTTGGAAAATGAAGTTAAACAGTTGCGTCATGAATTGGAGCGTGTACGTAATGAACGCGATCGAATGTTACAGGAAAACTCTGATATCGGTCGTGATAAATCCGATAATGAGGCTGAGAAACTTCGTCTTAAAGCTGAGCTTAAAGAACTCAAGTTTCGTGAAACTCGTATGCTTACAGAATACTCAGAGTTGGAAGAAGAAAACATATCGTTACAAAAACAAGTCTCAAGTTTAAGAAGTTCACAGGTGTGTTAATGACAATAGAGCAAAAATTTTTTGAATAAGCTAAATTATTGCAATAATATTTTAGGTTGAATTTGAAGGTGCCAAACATGAGATAAGACGTCTAACAGAAGAATTAGAATTGTTAAATCAACAGGTCGATGAATTAACAAATCTAAAAAAGATTGCTGAAAAGCAAATGGAAGAAGCTCTGGAAGCTTTGCAGGTAACTGATTTAAAGAAAGATTTACTCTGTATATTATTTATTAAATTATCTCTTCATCAGGGAGAACGTGAAACTAAATATGCTCTCAAAAAGGAACTAGATAGTCATTTAAATCGTGAATCTATGTATCACATAACCAACATGGCCTACAACATACGCGGAACCATATGTGATGATAACACGAGCACAAACAGTGATGGTGAAGAGGATAACTTGGCTTTGAAACGTTTCGAGGCCAACTTGTCTACAGAATTAAAGTCTCCCGATGGCACTAAATGTGATCTCTTCTCAGAAATTCATTTGAACGAACTGAAAAAGCTTGAAAAACAATTGGAATCTATGGAAAATGAAAAGACACATTTAACGGCCAATCTGCGCGAAGCTCAAACGAATTTGGATAAATCACAAAATGAATTGCAAAACTTTATGGCCCGCCTAGCAGTGTTAGCAGCCCATGTGGATGCTTTGATGCAATTGAAGAAACAATACGATCACAAAGATTTATCACAAGAGGCTATTAAACAGCAACAGAATGAGGACAATCTTAAGCAGCAATTGCGTGATACACTTACACAATATGGCAATTGGTTCACTTTGTCATCAAAGGAAATTGATGGACTCAAGACTGATTTGCAAGAGTTGCAAAAGGGTTTGAACTATACCGATGCTATGACTTCATTACGCAATGAAATTACAAGTTTGAAAAATAAGTTAATGAATACGGAACAGAAATCTTTGGATTTGCAAAGTGATGTTCAAACTCTTACAAATATTTCACAAAATGCTGGTCAAAGTTTGGGATCGGCACGTTCCACCTTGGTGGCATTGAGTGATGACTTGGCTCAACTTTATCATTTGGTGTGTACAGTTAATGGTGAGATGCCAACCCGTGTGTTGTTGGATCACAAGACAGATGATATGAGGTAATTAAAGATTAATACACTTCGGACAGTAATTAATATTTATTTTATATACTATCTCAAGACTAAAGCGCAACAAGGTCAAACATATAACCTCATTGTAATATAAGATTTAAGACGATTTTTGTATTGAAATATTAATTTGTCAACTTCTGTAATTTTCTTTCCTCCTTAATTATTTTATAGCTTTGAAAATGATTCACTAACTGCTATACAATCCCAATTTAAATCGGATGTCTTTATATCAAAACCACAAATTATCGAAGATTTGCAAGGTCTTGCAGATTCAGTGGAAATTAAAAAGTATGTTGATACAGTATCGGATCAAATTAAACATCTTAAAACTGCCGTTGAACACACCATTGAACTTAACAAGAATAAAGTACGCGGTGATGTCACAGAAGGTTAGAAAAACAAAATTAAAAATAATTTGTTACTATATACTAACTTATATATTTTTTTTTCAGCTGATAAATATAATCGTGAAGAAGTTGAAGAACTGCAAGAACAAATTATTAAACTCAAGAGTCTGTTGTCTACAAAACGTGAGCAAATTGCCACTCTACGTACAGTGCTCAAATCTAATAAACAAACAGCCGAGGTTGCACTTACCAATCTCAAGTCGAAATATGAAAATGAAAAGATGGTCGTAAGTGAAACCATGTCCAAATTGAGAAATGAATTGAAGATTCTCAAAGAAGATGCTGCTACATTCTCAAGTATGTCGTATATTCCTTACAACTTCAACGTTTGTAGGATTTCTGTTATTTACTGTTTTTTAATTTTCTCTACCATTTCCTAGGTTTACGTGCAATGTTCGCTGCTCGGTGCGAAGAATATGTCACACAAGTTGACGATCTTAATCGTCAATTGGAAGCTGCCGAAGAAGAGAAGAAGACTCTTAACCAACTGCTGCGCTTGGCCGTGCAACAGAAGTTAAATTTAACCCAAAAATTGGAAGAAATTGAAATGGATCGGTGGGTTCATTTGGGTCGTTAGAAAAAAATCCCAACCCAAAAAGTCTATTACTCCTAACACCTTTTTACCATTCAAAAAACAAACCAAATCCTTTAACTTCCTTTATGGAAATCAGTTCCTTTTTTTGGCATCAACTATAATGTCTAGTCTATATATTGTTTTTTACGTTTCATTTCATCATAAATATCTTTTCGTTTAAGTTTCGGCTTGAGTTTGAGTTGTTTCTTTCCATATCACGTCCACCATATAAATTATCTTTTCTTCAACATTTGGTGTGTGTGATAATTTTATATATTTTATAATTTTTTTCTTTTTGTTTTACTTTTTAACGTGTGTGTGTATATTCCTGTGATTATTTATATCATCGGTAAGCGTATACCATTTATAAAAGCTTTTTATATATTTATTTACATCCTTAAATTCATATTTATTATGTATTCAATTTCATTTTGTTACATTTATATACATAAATACGCATGTAAAAAAATACCAAAAACCAACCAACAAATCACAACGCATATCCTACAATTACTCACCGCAAAACAAACAAACAAAATAAAAAAATAGCGAATCCTTTAAGACTGATTTTCTTTAAACATTTATCAATTTGTAAATATTTCCATTGTCATTTCACACATAATTAATCAATGTGTCAATCAAATCATGAGCTCTAATCAATACTGACTTGTTTATATTTTGAATAAGTTAAGTGCATTAACAAAATGATATTTAAATCTATTACTTTTAGAAAATGTTTCAATTTTGTTGAAATATAATATATCAAAATTTATTTAAGTTGTGGTCTCGTACTGATTGATTTCAATTATGTATCCTGTATAAAATTTATGTGTTGTATTTGAGCGTTAGAAGAATTATGCTTTGTTTTACAAGCTTTGACTGGGACATCAATGTATTTAATGTTTCAGAAATCTATTTTAATTGTAAATATATTGCTAAAAATGTAATTTTTCATTTTTTTTTTAATTTTTATTAAAATTTGTTAGCTTCTTAAATTTAATAAATAAGTATGTCGGCAAATAAAATCGAATTTAATTTAAGAATTGGAGGGATATTCAAAGTTTTAAATTGGGCATATCAAAATTTTTACAAACTTGATGTTTATGTATAAATTACACGCAATATCAAAACCTACTGAGTTATTTAAGTAAAATCCGCGCAAAATCCGTAGGACAAAGCAAATAGAAAATCAAAATATAAGTATTGTTCAAAGCATAAGTCTCCGAAGATAATAAAACTGGATTTTAATCTAAATGAGAAATCTCAACATCGTCAAAAGAAGCGACATGTCAAAATTTCTAATTCGAAATCATACATGGGAGTAATTCATTAAATCGACTAATAAATTGCCTATTTCATTATTATTAAATTGAAGCAATGGTACTTATAATTTTTTCATTACCATTAGTTTTGATAATGGTAATGCTTTTTGATGATATCTTTTCGTTGATAATTATTATAAATATTAAATCATCATATCAATAATGATTAAATTGAATAAATTCATTATTATTATTATTTAAATTTTTAAATTATTTTTTTATTTAAATATATAATCATTTTACTCTTTTATTTAGTAAACATATTTTTGCATAATTTTTAAATATATCACATCATATCATCTTAAAACAAGCTGTAAAGGAGATTTATATTTTCGCAATTTAAAATTCGTTATTAAAATGACATTAGTTAATCCGAAAGTATTAGAAACACACACAGTTTTAGTTAGTAATTGATAAATTTTTTGTAATTTCATTACCATTAGTTAAAAAATTATAATTAAAAAAATATATATTATCATTAAATGGTAATTAATTTTTTTACATTGACATTATTTTCCACATATTAAGGAATGTGATGAACATCGATCGTTATAAAATCGAATCTGTTTGAAAGGTTGTGATGAATTTCGATCGATTTCAAAAATCATTTTTGCAACAATACATTATTTATATTTTTGAATATACAGCAGATGTGAAAAATATGCAAACAATTTCAAAGAAATTGAAAAAATTATGTAATGAAATCGAACAGAAAGCGATTTAAGTCTAATTTTTATCAACTATGAAAACAACAAAATAAATACATCACAAATTTTTTTCGATTTCAAATCGATTCGTTTTCGAATTCATTTTTTATCACATACCTGATTATGTTGCATTTAACAACCCTCAGTTTCATCGGGACTGAATTCTTTATAATTCTTTACGATTTTGTCTTTACTAAAAAGCACTACTAAAGCATAGGAATTCAAAGGAATTCAACGAACTAAATTAGCTTGTATCTATGTATCATCAAATCAAAGTATATTCCTACATTGCTTTTATTATGAAGAAAATTATGTTCCTACTTTATTATAAATATACATCCTAATAAGCATGCTGTCCTATATCCTTTCTTTATATATGAATTGATTATGTATATATTATATATACTTATTTTCAGTCAACATTTTTTAATAATAATTTTGCTTCTATTTTTTTACTGTTTTTCTTTTAGTGAGATGCGTACCGCTCGTCGCTCAATGCCACCACAAAGAGGTACAGGTGGTAAATCATCGTTTTCATCACGACCCTCGACAAGAAATCAACCGAACAATAATCAAAATCCCTTCTAACATAAAATAAGCGTGCAGCGTAAACTTTTAGCTTTAGTTTATACCCTACTTAAGTTATAAATTAATAAATTTGTTTAAAACAAAAACCAACACATAAACTTAAACACACACATATGCAAAGAAAACCAACAACAATCTACATAGAGTTCCGTTATACTTTCTCTTATCACAATTTATATTATTCCTATTTAAATTTGGGTATTTTATTTTTCTTCTATTTGAACACGGTAATGGGTATTAAAATATTTATTATTTTTTAATTAAATATTTAAAAAATTGCAAAAAGAAAAAACTCAAACAAAATTATTGTTAATTGAATTTAATTTATATTCATGTATTACTAACATGTTAAACTACACAGTACTATTTTTTCTGTTTTTTTATAGTCTTTTCTAATATTCATCTTAAACTTAATTTAACCTTAACTCTTCTTTTCATTTTCTTAAATGAAATGAAAATCTAAAGTAAATTTTTAAAGAAAACTATTTTATAACTTTAATTATATAAAACAAAATAAAAACATATTTATGTGTATTTATATTTATATGTATTATTTATACAAGTTTATTATTATTATTACAATAACAACAAAAACAACACGAAGAAAAAAAATTATTTTTCATAATAATATGGTTTGTTACTTACGCATAGCACACGTCCATTTAATACAATTGAAAACTAAAAAAAAATTAAAACAAAATCATTTACATCCCAAAAAATAAAAAAAGAATATAAATTTTCTTAAAGAATTTTGTATTCATTTCCTTTATACAAAAAAAGAAATTTGAAAAAGTCATTACAGTTATTATTATTTGAATTCTGTTCTAGTTTCAAGAAGTAGTATGTAAATTAAGACATGATGCAACAATTCCTGTAAAACTTGAACAGATTTGACTATAATTATTAAAATTAATATTGTTAAATTATTTTCTGTTAAAATTTATTCAAAAGAAGTTCATTATATGATATTTAGTTAAATATTTAAAAGAAATTTAATAAATTCATTAAATTTTGTTGTTTTCCTTTTTTTATCTTACAATTTTTTTTTTTTTTTTTTTTTTTTTTTTTGTAAGGCAATATTACAGCTTTGTTAATTCTTTTATTAAAAAAATCATCCAAATTAGAAGAAGAATATTTTAAAAGAAAAAACGCTGTACGCAAAAGTTAAACAAAAAGAATATTTTTTAAATTAACTAAAATTGAAATGAAAACAAATAAATAAAAGAGGAAAAATAAATTTTTTGGTGTTTTTTGATATAAATTTTAGTGAAAGAAAAAAAAAAACTATTTTTATTAAATAAAAGAAAAATAATATGATATAAAATTTACATTAAAATAAATTAAACAAATATTGGTCACTTTTTACAAAACTAAAACAAAGTAGTTGCAACAAAAACATAAAATTTTTAATAAAAATAAAAAACTAACCTATGTTAAAATGAAAGTTAAACTTAAATATTTTAAATGAATAAAAATTTAATGAAAATAATTAATTGTTTTCTATTTGCCTCCGACGAAATTTTTTCAGCCCTCACAATCTAGAAAGGCACTATTTCTAATGAAATGTTTCATAAAAGTGTAATATTCAAACAATAAACATAAAAACTCTTTTAAAAATGTTTTATAGTAAATTGAGATGTTCTAATTACATATTTTGAACGTGTTTATTTTAAAAAAGGCAAACACTTTCAAACTAAGTAATTAGAGCAACTCAATTTACTATAAAAGCCTATAAGAGTTTTTTATCGAATCCAAATAACGAAACAAATTTTTTATTTGGATGAATTTAAAAAAAGACGCAGATTAGTTTCATAAAGTTATACTTACCAAACGTTAAATAAATAGTTGGACTTATAAATTATACAATTTTATTTATACATATATTTAAAATACCATAAGAAAACTTAGCAAATTATAAATTAACCATAAATGACATTTTAGAACAACAGCTAAACAAAACGTATTATTAGCAAAAGCAAAAAAGAATATTATTTTTAATCAATGGCATTATTTAAAATGTAATTTTTTATGGTCATAATTTTATTATTTCAAAAAAGACATCAAAATGTGATTTTATTTTACAAAGAATATTTAGCATAGCTTTTGAGACTTAGACATGCAGAACGAGATACTAAGAAATACATTTTTAATGTTATTATTTTTTTATTCAGATCCATTAAAATTTTAAAAAGTGAAAAAAATCTCAAAGTGTATAAACTTATACATATTTCTTATTCCTCAATAAACTAAAATGATATGATGCCGGATATAATACCATATTGTATTGCAGAAAACGATATTGTTATGCTATCGAAATTTCGAAAAATTTGTTTCCAATAAAATAAAAAACATAAACAATTAGAAACAACTTCAAAATAAAAATATTAGAATAAAAAAATTTTCAGCAAATACATAAGCTGATAAAAGTAAATAATTAACAGATTTCTAATGGTCCAACCAAATTTTTAGGCAGTATTATAATTAATAATATTTGCATAAAATGTCATGTATTATATGTTTTATATTTATTTATGATTTTTTTTTTTCTTATTTTAGCTTGTTATATTTCTTTATAATCATGTTTAGATATTTAATAGTCAAAAACATAAATTTTGATATTAAAAAGCATTCAATACAAAATTGGTCCATGACGATTTTAATATTTTTATTTTTGGAAATTACGATACTGACAATGATATTATAATTTATGGAAAAACGATATCATCAGGAAAGGTACATTTTAGTGCAGAAAAACTATCGTTTGCGATTATCATATGATATAATTTGTATCACATAGATGATATCGTTACAATATCGTTTGGTTTATGTGGTCTGGTCCTTTCCCCTGCAGCGTCGCTAATAATGTTGATAATTTATTTCTTTAACTTTTAATCTTTTATTTATGCTTTATTTTATTTTATTAATTATATTTATACTTTATTTTATTTAAGTTAAAATTAATTATAAATTAGCAAAAATAAATTTATAACAAATAGTTGAAAACAAAGAAATAAAATATTTAATATTTATAATAAAAATAATTATTTTTTGTTTTATTTTCTAGAACATTGTATTATATATATTTCAGCTGACGTTTTTATATTTTTATTATTCTCCCCTTATAAAAAATCAGCAAAATTTCAATGGCAAATACAGAAAAGTGAAACTTTTAGCTTTTATTTTAGTTTCATATTTTTATACAAAGAATACATTTTTATACAATTATAAAAATCAAAAAATTATAAAAAATTCTTCAAAAAGTTTTGTGTTTTACAAGTTTTTGTGTTTACAAGTTTTTAACAGACAAGTACAGGAACAAATTACTTTTTAAATTTTGCCATTGTCTAATCTATATTAATTTTAAAATAATTAAAAAATAAAAGAATATTTAAATACATGAAAGAATATAAAAACTAAATTTTAGCCACTCACAAACTATTTTTCTAAGCAGCCCAAAAATATGCAAACAATAAATTAAACAGTAGAAAGCAAAATTTAAAAAAAGTTAATTATTACAGTTACATATTGAAGCAAAAAATAACCAACAGAGTAGTAGTTGATCAATTAGAAATTTAAAATAAAAAATAAAACTTTAATTATCTACAACTTAAATACATACATAAAATCTACAGCTTATAATTAGGTTTTTGCTTTTAATTTACAGCCAATTCAAATTTAAGTTTAACTATACATTTATTTACAAAAACAAAAAATAATAAGAGAAACAAAAATATTTAAGCACCTCAACTACCGAGCCATCAAAAAAATGAATTTATTTCTTTTACAAAAAAAAAAAAAAAAAGAAAACGAATTCACCCATTCCATTCCACTCCAAAATCATCGAATTGTCTTAAAATATTATTTAATTTTATAATCACCAAACTTTTATTAAAAGTGATTTTAAAACAAACAAATAAAAATACATAAATGAAGAAACAACTAACTAAACTGATAATGTATATAAATTTAAAAAATAACTAAACTTAAACTTTAATATTTTATGAATAAATTGTTTAACCGTCCCTTTTTTCAAAAACAAATACTTGAATCTATTATTTAATTTATAAAAAATAAAAATGGACAAAAAAAAAAATAATAAATAAATAATAATTAAAAACAAGTTGTGATAAAACACAAACACTTAAAAAAGAAATCTTAATATTATTTTTTAATTTACAACTATTAAACTATTTTGTTTCCCCCCTAATGTAAAGTATTTCAACATCTTTTCATTATTTCTTAAACAAATATGAAAATAATTACAACATATTGATAAACTGATACCTTATTAGAATTCTAAATAAAAATAAAACTAAAATATAAAAATTAAAACAAAACCAACTAACAGCTAAACATACTTTTACACAACACAAAATGAAAAATAAAATATAATTAAATATTAAATAATCAATTCATAAAAATTATTTTATAATATAAAAAGGAAAAGAAACAAGAAAATTTTGCCAATAAAATAAAAGATAAATAAATTAAACATGAATTTGTAAATTATTAGTGTATTAATTAATCTAACCTGTTATGAGTCAAAAAACAGAAAAATTAACACAAATTAAAACTTTTTATTAAAAAAAAATAATAATAATAAAAAAATAAAAGATAAAAATATTAATTATTATATGAAAATAAACAATTGAGATTATTGTCTAATGAATTAAAAAAAGTAAAAACAATGAATAAATAAAACTAAAAGTATGAATTTAACGGTTATTTTTTATTTAGAAGCGAGATCTAGTTTTTTTTAAGTTCTTTGAGGAATGTATCCAAAAGTAATTAAACTTTAACAATTTTAAATATTAATAAATTTATATATTGTCATAGTTATTTATACATAGGATTTTTTTAATAAGATGTTTTCAAAATTTGACAGATAATTTGATATTTTTAATTATTGTTTTATTTTTGTAATGTTTGAAATGTGAGAAGTAAATTTTAAATTTAAATTGCTATTGCAATCACCATAATTATATTGTTTCTAATATAAAAAGAAAAGTTATTATGTAATACTTCTCATTTCAAAAGTATTTACGCAAATTTTATATTTTTCAAAATTATTTACATTGTTTCAAAAATCAATTATTTACGTCTGAGGTTGATAAAGAGGAGCTTAAATCTTAGCTTTAGAAAAAATCTAGAAATAATTACAGAAATTATTAAAAAACCACCTACCACATATAAAAAATTTAACTTTTTTATTTAAACTTTAATTTGATGTCCTTTGAGAAAAAATTTAAATGTTTTTGGTTTTCTGTTATCCTTTTATGTTTTGAAATTATTTTCGCTAAGTTCTAAAAGAGAGCATATTTTTAAGTAACGATAAAAATTATACGAAATATGAAAGGTGTAAATTAAAACTAATTTTTACTTTAATTGTGTGTTCTTACAAATTTAATTTCTCTACAAGAAAAATAATACGAAAGTGATTCGAATTCATATTGCTTGGAAGAAAAATTTTGTTGCCGCAATAATCATATTGGTATTGCGGAAGTTGTGAGTCACAGGCGATACATCCAAGCATAAATCCAACATAACCTATAACATTCTGCAATGAAAGTACTATATGTGCGTCAAATTTCATGTAAATGGATACATTAATAACGTGTAAGATTGAAAAAATGGATTATTTTTTAAGTAGGTGTAAAATGTGGGTGTAATGTCCAATCGAGATCTAACATCGCCTATAACCACCCCCGTCACTGGTACTGTCTCTGTCAAATTTCGGTGCAAATAAAGAAACAAATAAAGAAACAAACAACTTACATACCTTTTTAGAAGGTTTTTACAGTAGTAAAAAATTTTAGTAAGAATGAGCATTATTTAACCCGCTTAATATTCATCGTGTTGCAATTTGGATGTCCGAAAAATTTACTTTTTTCAAAAAAGTTTTAATAATATATTTTTTAATAAATACAACGAAAATATACTATTTGCTTTAAAGGCAAATAGTTAAAAGGCTATGAAATTTTCAAACAATAACTATAAAAAAATAATTATGTAAAACTATAATTGTTATTACAAAATTTAAAAACTTGCACATTATAATTCACAATAGGCTTTATTATTTATTACAACTACAGCATTTGAATATAATAAGTATATAAATATTTGTGGCTGATCTATTAAAATCTACTGAAAAGCAAATCAGACGAATTTCAGGTAAATTAATTTTTTATATAAAATAATTAAATAATGCAGATGAAAGTGAAAATCCGGATGAAGATGAAATTAAAAATCCAAACTTCCAGTTTCTTATTCATAAGCCCAAGCAACTTCCAAATGCTTGACCGTCTTGGCATATCAATGGCACGTCTTTTTGTGGAACTAAAGCATCTTAATAATGTGGATGGTAACTAGTCCTGCTCATATATTTTGAAGAGCCGAAATATAGAATGCGACAAATCGTTTAAAAGACTCCTTCAGTTTGAATTTCTAAATTCAAAAATTTTGCATTGGGATGGCAAAATAATAACCATGAAATGGTGGAAAGATTAATAATTAGTGTTTCTGCTTCAAATGAATTTCAAAAGTTAATTTCATGTAATTTTATTGAGGAAGGTTCAGCAAAATCCATTGCAAAACAATTGAAAGAACAATGTGGTAAATTAAATATCACAAAAAAACATTGTTGGACTTTCCTACGACACAACAGCAGCGAATTCGGAATCAAAAGGCGGAGCTGCTGTACTTTTAGAAATCAATATCATTAAAAGCAAACTGGGGGGGTTATTTTGTAACTAAATTCGAAAGGAAATTCATTCGAATTTGTATACTTTAAACATTGAAATTCGAAAGTGTTTTCTTTTGAATCGAAATACACAGTTGTGCGTTGCAATTCCTTTAAATGAAATCGTCATGAAACATTTGGAGCTAGTATTCCAATATTTGCTAAATTTCAAAAATGTTTTATCCATAACAGACACTTAAAAATAGCACCGGGATATTTATTGAAAATATTTAAAGTAAAAATTGGCAACAACTTGGAATCGCTAATTGCATTCTATACGAAGCAAACAAAAATAAATCACCGGAGAATAGATCACTTAGAAGTAGCAGAAGTGGCTCTAGTTCATTTAAATGTATATTCTAAAATTATATGGACCAGACAACCATTCTAGATGACTCTCGATTATGTTACTTAAGGATCATTTCAACATAATAGCAAACTTGGTGGAGAAATTTGAAGCACTTCTTATATATTTTGTAACGGTATACTCAAAGCATTGGTTCATTTGTAAGTTAACAAGTTATGAAAAAAAAAACGATTTAGATTTCTCAACTTGAAGCAAATTATTTTTTTAGCAATTGCAAAGAGCGCACAATCTACGCAACTCCTGCGTATGGAATATGTAAAAGAAAAAAACTACATATTTTAATTTTTTGATGAGAGAATATCTACGGAAGAAAAGGAAAACTTTCGTACCAAATTACTGGGCAGTAATAGTAAGTAAAAATTAAGAAAATTGTTGAATACTGACCCGAAAATTGATTTCAGTTATTCTTCTTTAAAATCACCTTTGGATATTAATACCATTGAAAGTTTAAAAATGGTGACTTATTACGAAATAAATTTTGTCATATATGCTTTTTAACGCTACTGATTGGATAGCTCGTAAAAGCTCTGTCAGTGTAATTCAAATAGCCAAAAATATACGGTCAACTTGCATTTATACAAAGCGACTTGTTGGTAAAATTTAAAAATCTAAATAATTCAAGTTTACATAAAAACAAAAACAAATTAAATAATTTAGCTCTATGTGCAGCAGAAAAGCAGCAAAGTATTCTAGACTATAAATAATATGAATGTGTTTATTTAAAAAATATTCCTAACTTTAATTAATTTAAATATTTTATTATTTTGTGAAATTGTTTAACCATTACAACTTTCGATATTTTTAGTTTTGATTTAAATAAAAAAAGTGTTGTTTCTATATGAAAATTTTAATGCATTATAAAGCGAAAAGTGGTAAAGTAAATATTTTTGCGTCATATTTTTAAGCAAATAATATATTTTTATTGTGTTTATAAAAAAATATATTTTTTAAACTTTTTTGGAAAAAGTCAATTTTTCTGACACTAATTGCAAAACGGTTTATTTTAAGTGAGTTGAATAATGCTCATTCTTACTAAAAAAAAATATGATATTGTATTTTTTATGTAATGTTTTTGCGTAAATATGAAGTCAATATTACGAATTTTGGATGTAGTTGAAAATGTTTTTCTAGAAAAAAGAAAATTATACTTGAAAAAATTGGTGGTCACGATTTTAGCCCACCTATAATGCAATTTTTTAAATCATTATATTCTTTCAAGGGACAGAAAGTTAGCTCACTTTCAAATGTATTAAAAAAATCAAAGTTACCTTTGAAAAAATGCATTTTTAATAGAAATTACAACTTATTAATGCATCTTAATTAAACTATGGTCATTTTCAAATATATTACATCTAATAAAATTCGCGAAAAAATCGAATAAAATTTTTACGAAATTTTACAGAAAAATTTATAATCCTTGAATTATGGTCAGTTATAATAAGGGCATCCAAAAATATGACCTAAAATAAGTGTTTTATGTGCATAAAAAATTCTCCTAAAATCGGAAAATATGCCCTTAAACCTAAAAAATAAAATTTTAGTTTTTCTAACGGAAACTAAATTACAAAATTAATTTATAAGATGAAATTTATTAGGACAAATATTTCTATTGAATGCAAGATAAACAACATTTTTCCCTTAAGTGTAAAATATGCAAAATGATGCTCTTAGGTATATAATATGTAAAAATGTGTCATTTAAATTGGTAAAATATACTCTAAAATAAGAATTTTCGGAGCAAATATGACAAAATATGCTGCCAAGCCTAAAATATACTGTTAGTCGGAAAATATGCAAAAAAAGAATACAGTAACAAATTGATGTCAATTTTTTTAAATTGACTGAAACGGATAAATAACTTACAGTTTGGTTCATTTGAAGTCCAGAAAAAAATATAATTTTGCATATTTTTGTTTTCTTTTATCCTGATAACAATCTAAAGCGTAAAGGAATATATAAAATCTAAATTCGTATACAAAACTTAAAGTTGGAGTTACTCCACGAATATGGAAGATCAAATAATCAGTAATTAAGCAAGAAACAAGACTAGGAGATGAAAAATAATTTTATAATTCATAAACTATAAAATAGGTATTATTTAGATACTATCTTGTGCAAAGAATTGCACTTATTTGGTATATTAAAAATATTTAAAAAGTAATGAATATATATATATATATATATATATATATATATATATACATATTTTTTAATTAAAGAACTAATTAACTAAAAAAATTAGGAGTTTCTTGTCAACTACGAAACGTAACTGACATTCTTTTAAGAAAGCTTTGAAAAGTATTTTAAAATAAATTTATTTTTTTTTTTTTCAAACAAAAAAATTTTTTTTGATGTTTTTCCAAAAAAATTAGATATAAATTCTTCTGATTCCCAACCAAAAAGACAAGTTCCATATCAGTCAAGTCAAAAAACCAAAAATATTGATATCGTTAAGAATTCTCAGCTTAGTAGAGAATTATTAGATGCAGTTTTTCCAAATCAATTACCACCAACTCAATCAAGTATAACTATTTAGAAACAAGAATTTTGAGCTACCAAAAAATAATAATAACATTTGGAAAATATACAAATTCCAAATTTTGCAAATGGCTGAAGTTGAAAACTTTATTGATTATTAGTCGTTGTCAATTTCTTCAATAGAAGAGAAATTCAAAGCAGTCAAAAATGAGAAAGGAACATTCAAAGTGTCGTAAAAATCCATATTCCAAAATGTCAATTTTATAAATTTGATAAGTTAGTTGATAATGTTAATCGTACAAACAAGCCGAAAGATCATTTAATAACACAGACATAAATCGTAACGTCTCCATAATCAATAATGATTCCCAAACACAGGCTAGGACCAGGAATGCATATTATCCTTCTATATTTCTCGAAAATGTGAACGTTAAACCTCTGATTGACCAACTCAATTCAAAAAATATTGAATTTAAAATTAAAAAGCAGTCCAAATACAAAAGTAAATTGTATTTGAAAGGAAAGGAAATTCCTTCTTATACATATACACCTAAAGAGTATAAACATCAAAGCATAGTTTATTATAAGTCAGATATTAATGATATTAAGTCAGAAATTGACAGAATGGATCCGGATATTTTAGATTCAGTTTCCAAGTTTTCCACAGAATATTCTAGAAAGCAGGGTATTGATACTTAAACGTAATCGGAAAGTAAGCGAATTGCTCGGATTAAAGTATATTCTTAATCACGTTGTATCATGGAACGTCAAAAAGCTAGCACCAAAATTCCACAATGTTGGAGATGCCAAAAGTGTGATCATTATTAGAGGAATTGTAGTCGTCCATTTTCTTGTGTAATGATGAATACTGTTTTATTCCCGAAAATAAAGCGTTAACTCTAATGAAAATGGTTATACGAGTTATACGTATTTAAAGGCAAAAAAAGGGAAAATGTCAGCAGCTGACAATGTAGCAAGAGATCTGCATCCGTCCAATAATATTATTAAATAGAAATCATTTGTAAGTTTATTTGATGTTTTGAGCGATATTCAAACACCAGTGTTGCCAGGAGGTAAGAAAAAAGAACTTTAAAATAGGTCAGATAAGTCTAAATTATAATAAGGCGAGAATAAAGTTAATTTTGTTTTTAGTTTAAAAACTTATTTTTTACGTTCTCATTAGTTTCCGGTAACTTTTAAATATATTGTAATAAATTTATAAATAAGACATAGAACGGCTGCTAACAAAATGAACCAATCGTTCAAAAAATTTTGGTCATTTTTCGCAATTTTTGAGATGTAATTCCTTTTTGATTAAGAATTTGCAAATTTTTAGGCGCTTTTAGCTTTTATAACAATATTTTCACATTTATATAAATAAAATTTTATTTATTTTTGATATGGGGAATGAAGCGCCGCTTGTGAATGTTTTTGTTAAATATAGATAATCTCGATTTTGTATGGGAATAAATGGGTTATACTGTAAAAATAAAATTTGTAGTAGCAAATAAGAAATTATTTTCTTCGTTGTTGAAATTGCATTTTAGACTTTTTAAGGCAATATTAAGCATCAGAAAAGGCTAGAAAAAAAGCTAGAAGCTAAAACGAAAATTTTGAGGCTAAAAGCAAAATAAAAAAACTGTCAAACAAAGGGATATCCTGAAAAAATATTCAGGAGTTTATGAAGCTTGCAAAAATGTTATGTGCCCCAGAACCTATAACTATGGAAGATCAAATTTATAATTTTATACAAAATTATGTTGTCTCTCTTATACACATAGGAAGAAAAATTAAAATGAACAGATTACTTAATCAATTTAATATTGAGATTGTATTTTTACAAGAAATACATTTGTCTTTAGACAAAAATGTTTATTTTTATAACTATATTCTTTTGAGTTGGTATAGGAGTTGGTATAGCTCTTAAAAATTCAATTTCTTTTTCTAAAGTATGTATTCCAAACCTTTCGCTTCTAAATTTATTTTTAGAATTTAATGTTTCGATAAATGGTAATATTAAGAAAATTATTTGTGGTTCTATTCACTTTTTATTTAACTGTAATTGTCAAATTATTTGTGGAGGCCTTTCTTCTGGTGGTGACCTAAATGCAATACACACCTCTTGGGGAGATAAAATTAATAATTTTAGTGCAAAATTTCTCTCTAATTGAGTTCAAAATGAATCAATTTCTGCAACTAGAATCTGTGATGCATATCTCACTTATCCCTGTAGTTCGTCACATTTTGATCATGAAAGTTCTCGCAGAACTTATTGCTGATCGTGGGTAGAAATTTACCCGAGACCAACATTACCACGTCGTCAGCATAGGCTACTATCTTCCTTCCCATGGTATCTAACTGCCCCAATAATGACATTTACTGCCTAGAGCCATAATAATGGAGAGAGAATCCCCTTGCTGTGTGCCTCTTGTTACCAGCTTTCTTATGAGTTCCATGTTCGAGTTGATAACCCAACTGCTTAGCACCAGGGTAATCCACTCAATTAGTATTTCACTAATACCAAACGATCCGAGTGATTCACTAATTGCCTCTATCCTAATGATGTTTAATTCTCCTTCTATATCGAGAAAAGCTGTCAAGGTGTATTCCTTATGCAACAGACCTCGTTCAATATAACTCACCACATTATGCAGAGCACTCTCAATAGATTTACCTATAAGATAGGCGTGTTGAGCGTCGTCTATAGTCCTTGAACTTCGTGTGAGACGTTTTACCCGCTTTGAGTATGAGAATGGTTCTTACCTCTCTCAAATCTCTGGAAATATATATCACATTCAATAAATTCCTCCACGAGTTAATGTTACATTCTGTAGCATGGCCGGAAAAATATCAGCCGGGCCCGGTGACTTATATGGCTCAAATGAGTTTACCGCCCATCTTACCTTGTTTCCAGTGATCATCTCCTCTATCGCATCGATATCGCAATCTTCTGATCGGGACTGTATGTTATCACTGACACTATGCCCTCCCATCAGATCCTATAGCCTTACAGCTAGGGAAGAAAGTCTCCATCAGTAAGCTGAGGGACTCCGAGCCAGACTCTGTCCGTACGTTGTATGTATCCTGGTGTCACAAGATCTTTGGATAATACACGTCTTAATATACGCAGAAATTCATCCATGATGTCAGTTTCGTCCGTCTTATGTGCTTCTAATACTTAATGAAGCTTTCCCTACAGCTGTCCCAATCAGCCTCGCTCCTCGTTAGCTTGGCTCTGTTAAACAACATTCTAACTGTAGACCGTTGGTCCCTAAGTTCCTTGGTCCACCATTTCGGCTGCATCCGTTTGCCACGATAAATCACCGGGAAACTGAGCTCAAATTATTTTTAATTACATCCGTGAAATTATTCAAAACTTTCTCAATATCCTTAGCTGAATTTCTTCAGCCCTCAGTATCCCTCAAATCCCTATCAACTAACTCATCGAAGGACTTCCAATCCGTCTTACTGGGCTTTCCTTTTGATTTCACAAAGCAAAACTGAAGGAATAATCCATAGCCATCCTCAAGTCCTTAACAAATTCACCTCCTTTGTTTGCTAACGTTACATCTATAACTGTTTCACTGCCATTCGTTCCTACCGTTCGTTCGTGCTTTCCATTTCAGAACTATGTACGATGCGATGCCCGGTGAATCGGCCGCCTCGTATGGCATGAACATGGATGCCAGTATAAGCCTACTGCCTCCAGTGGCTTCCCATTGGACAACTGTAAGGTCTCCGCGGTTAAAAGAATGAAGAAGATTAGTGTTGAAATCTTTCCTAGTCAATATATATGTTCGTATCTTCTCCAATGTGGACGGTATGAAAAAGTTATACTCTTAATCCATGTACCGTGGTGCTTTTAATAAAGGTTTCCTGGATAAGGGCCACGTCCACTTTGGAGTCAATGAGGATCTTTGTCAATTCGGTTGAGGCTGCTTCACAATGATGCAAATTAATTTGCACCACTGACAACCTCTTTGAGTTTATCATATTTAGAGACTCCTGATCCACTGCGAATCTTAAGTCTTTGCCTTGGTTCTTCTTAATGGTCATGGAGATCACAATCTTCCAATGACCTGTAACAATACCTACATTCTGATTTTCCAATACTGTCAAAATGGTTCTAACCTCTGGAATGGGTGGAGGAAACCATGCTATTGAACGCAGGGGCAACTTAGCCAGTTGATCCAGATGGGAGGATCAGCGTTAATCAATGGCGACAGATTGAGCACGAGCTCATTGAAGAGATCGCCCTCGTAAGAGGAAGGCCAAACGAGGAGATGAATACTTATACAAAACTTCCTTACACCGAATTTCATTAAAATATTTATATATTTAAGGTATTTATGATCGTAAAACCCTATTCCGGGAGGACATTTGGGGGGCCCTTAACAGAGCTGGAAGGTATGTGAGCAGCCCTCTTGGCTATCAAAGTTTGCTGGTCATTCGCAGACCTGGCCCTCTTAATGACCCGCTTACCATTAACCATTAAAAGAGCCGTGTGGCTTTTGACCAGCAACGTGGAGAATCAAACTAGTTGTGTCCTTGTGTTTTCCACCAGTAAAGCTATCCGGACTCTAATCTACTGCCTTCTTGCTCGCCGATGGCTGACCATCTCCAAACCTGACAACCTTTTGAGAATTGCCAGATTTGCTGGATGGTACATGAACAGCGTTACCATCGGTAGTTTTTGGCTTGCCAATCTTTACTTGCTGATCCAAGAGGTTTCAGGCTCCCGCACGGATCTTTGAGGATGTTAACTTTCCTCCTGTGCTCTCACAAGACATCACTGTAGTGCTGTCCGCACTCCAGTGATGTCTCTTGTACTTCCTGACAAAGTACTTATCCTTGCCTGCAAGTGGCAAAGACATTCGGCACATGACATCGATTGTTGCATCTCACATTGCCGCGTCTTGCCGATCCCACCACTACGTTCCGGTTCCTCTTTTGACTTTGAGCTGAGTTGAAACCACATTGATCTCATGCTCATTTTCAGATCCAAGAGAAAGATCGCGGAGCTTCTTTATGACACTGGTCCCAGCAAAGGAATTGCTCGAGATGCTCACAATCTCATCCATCTCTGATAGCTGGCCCTGCAACTAACTTTCCTGTACTAGAATGTCCCGTTGGACCCCTATCATCATTATATCGTCGTCCGTAATGTCCGTATCTGTCTTGTCGCCCTGCGACCGTTCGCCTTCTGTCCGAATATAGTTTATGTTGAAATTATCTATTTTGTCCCACGAATATGCCAATAATAGAAAGACCATCTCGCGCATTGATGGCATGCGCCGACTAGGCTAAAGTTTACAACCAACCCGAGCCATAGGCGTTGGAGGGGAGTCAACTGTTCAGGTCCTCGGAACTGCTACCAACTACCTTGACCGCGAGAAACTCTGTGGAACCCTAGGATTGGAGATAACACACATGATCTAGACACTCAAATTACGGGTCAGTAGGCACCATATAAAAAAATGTTCAGGTCATGTGCCTTACAACTAATCCTCTTTATCCGCCACCTGGGGACACGTTCGTTGGTAGTATCTGCAGCAAACAAATTGAGTTAATTAATATTATTATACAGGATCAGATCGAACTTGAGCAAGCGAATATTTTAATGATTGGAAATAGAAATCGTTCTTATGTTAAGGATGTTTTGGAAAACGATGTAAAAATTACTCATTTAAACGAAAAATTTATAAATATTTAAAACCGCTTTTCAACAATTTATCAAAATTCTCCACAAATAGAGATCTTTCGGAAATAACTGATACAATCAGTAACATAATTTCACAAGATCAAAATTCTATAACATTCGATAATGCTAATACCTCGTTAAATAATCAAAGCCACTCTAAACTTACTAATTTGAATAAACTTTTGGCTACTTTTAAATTTATATTTATTATTTATCAATCTTGCGGTTTAGACCAAATATCGAACTATTTAGTACAAAAATTTCCGATTAAGGCTTTTGAATATCTTAATATATTGTTCAACAATTGCGTTAACAACAGTTATTTTTCCTCCACGTGGAAAATTGAAAAAATTGTTCCTATTCCAAACCATAGATATGTTGATAAATTTTATTCTCACTAGGGAATAAAAATAAATACATTAAAAAGTAATGCTATAAGCTTACGTAATGCTTCCAGAAAGTGTAAATATACTATTGTTCTGGAGAGAAAAAATTTAAAATTAATATTCAATAATTCTGATCTCAGATTTAATGATAGCATGAAATTCTTTGGAGTTATTTATTTACTTTAGCTACATATATTACAAAATAGCTGAGAAAAATTTACAATTGCTTATTTTTATGGACAGATATAGTTATTACAAAAGTTAAAGATACTTATAAAAAAAATTATTGGAGTTTAACTAAAGAAGGAGCCTCGTATATTATTAGGTGCATCTGAGAAGTCAACAAAATTGTATAATTTGGAAAATGCAAATAAGATTAAAGGGGCATTTTCGAGGTTTTTTAATACTAGAGTTTAGGTTCTAACGAAACCAAAATGGACAAAACACCACGAATGCTGATGAAGTGTGTGGCGGCACAGAAAATACGTATTCCACTCTGCTGGTGTCTAGTTATAGTCCACAAACTCTGCCTTGGTACCGCCAAACAGAGACAACAAGGCAATTTACGATTGCAAACTTGTTTATGGTCCTTCGAGCCGGATGTCGGCTTTCGACATTACTGTAACCACATTTATAACAGCGTTTACGATGCTGGGTTCAATCTCCCTTTTACTTATCTCAAACGCCAGGTGCTCCTAACTGAGTCCCTCAAAATTGCACCCAGTGCAAGGCGGGCGCCATGTTTAGGATTCAACAAAACCAAAATGGATAAGACACCACGAATGCTGATGAAGTGTGTAGCTGCACAGAAAATACGTATTCTGCTAGTGTCTAATTATAGTCCACAAACTCTGATTTGGTACTGTCAAACAGAGACAACAAGGTAATTTACAATTGCAAACTTGTTTAACTTTATCATACCATACTTTACCATATTTTACGGTAGTGCATAGAAAAGAATTTTAAATCAATTAGTAAATGATATTCAAATAAAATTATATACAAGGAGGCTAAAACCTTCCTTGGTCTTATTATGCTTTAGATTTGACAAGGCGTTTTGCAGATAAACTATCGCATTTTGAAGGTTGTGCAATACAGAAAATTTTATTCGCCGAGCAGGTATATATTTGGTCAAATAATAATTAACTTAGTATAATTGGAATATTACAGGAATAACTCAATAGCTTTCCTAGTCAAAACTTTTATTTAGGTACTACTCCGGGCATACATAAGGTGTAATTTCTTAAAATTATT
Source organism: Protocalliphora azurea (assembly GCA_932274085.1). Taxonomy (NCBI): domain Eukaryota; kingdom Metazoa; phylum Arthropoda; class Insecta; order Diptera; family Calliphoridae; genus Protocalliphora; species Protocalliphora azurea. The sequence goes on from OW026520.1 coordinate 84,343,363, forward strand.
TACTTTATTTATTTTTTTTTTTTAATTTATTATTTATTTTAATTATTTAAATTTATTATTTATTTATTTCAATTATTTAAAATTAATTAAATTACTTTAATTAATTTTAATTTATTATTTATTTATTTCGAAAATACAATTAGAAAATGTTGAAATATAAATGAAAATTTCTAAAGTACATTAAGAATTTTCTAAAGTCCAAATAGAAAATACTAAACATAGATTAATAACTAGATATTTATGTGATAGGAAAGAACATGATTCAATTGTCAAAAACCTAACTCATGCAACAACAAACTACATGTAGTCACATATATTTTGTTTTTGTGTTTTGAAAAAAATGAGTAATTTTTTTTTACTTAATTATTTCAATGTGCCTCACATAAACTTCTAGTTGTATTCTATGAACTAATCTACAAATATAAATTTCTGAAGTACAATTAGAAACTTCTGAAGTATAATCTAAAATATAGTTAGAAATTTCTGAAGCATAATTAGAAGTTCTGAAATATAATTAGAAGTTTCCAAAATATATGTAGATATTTCTAAAATATAAATGGAAATTTAAGTAAACTTCTTTAACCAAAGTACATTTATAACAAAAATAAAAGTTGTATTAAATAAATAAATTTGCGAACAAAGTTTTACATACAATTTTACGATTTAGAGGCCTTCATAAAACAAAATATTTATTTATCAAAACTTCTTTATTCAACAAGTGCATATGTATTTGTTTCGATTCTTTTTAGTATGATCACTGATCAATTATAATGCTAAAGTTTTAGTTAAAATAATATTTAATTTTTTAATAACCGATCTAGCCATTAGAAAATATTCTTTAAAAAAGGAAATAAATACATAATTATTTCAATTTGAACATTCATTTCCATTAAAATTCGTTACCAAATACTATAATAATTTTAACATACATACATTGTGCATTTTTAAGAAATATTCATACATATCCTATTTTAAATCAATGATAATTTTTCGACACGATCTAGTAATGGAGAATCCGAATGATATTCAATATTTTTAACAGTAAAATCGCCAACAGTGTTAGTTAAACATTTTAAAGTCGAAATAGAAAATGAACGGAAAGGATAATTGTAATAGGTAAAATATTGACCATTAACGGCAATAATAAATGCTCTGTCACCAACGCCAAAAGCGATTTTAAATAATTTACCACGTTGAAAGGGGAATTCACCATCTGTTTCTTCATCGTCTGAACTAAAACTAAATGTAAAATATACATATTTCATAAATGGTATAGAAGAAATAAATTTTTATACTTAAAACTAACCTATTATCTTCCCTTTGATAGCTCCTTACAACTGCGGTCTTTTCAAAATTAACCAAAAATTTCAATACAATACGACCGCTCTCATTACATTGGAAACATATAGAAAATTCTGTATTAGGAGGTCCTTTGACAATGCATTCCATAGCAACAACTGTACCTGTATCAAACATATAAAAATATTAAAATATAAGTACAAAAATTTAATTTAATTCCAAATAATTTTAATAAAAAGGCACTCTATTCGCATTACCTGCTTCATATTTCCTAGGAACATCACTATGAAATGCAATTCTTTCAGGACATACTAGTCCTTTTGGAAATACTAAGGGATACAGCATACGATGATGAAATTGTGTTATCTTCTCAAAATCACCATAGACCATTGCATATTGTATTTGTTTTGGAAATTTAACAAATTCAAAGGTTCCATAAATGTTGTCGTTTACATAAATTTCAAAACATTTTTGTAAAATTGCAATACGAAATATAAATGTTTGACCTGAAATTTAAGAAAAATGACATTGAAATGTATTCATTAATTTTTATATATTATGTTTATATATAAGATATTTTTATATAAGGGACAATTAAATTTAAAAATTTTTTAAATAAAGTTTTAAACGAAAATTAGAATTGTTGAAAATATGGGAAATAATAAGTAAAATAATATTAAATATCATCAATATTAAATATTTGATAAAGTTATGGGTAAGTTTTCAATCATAGTGATACACTTTTGAAAGGTCCTCTTTTTACAAAGTACATTAGGGAAGCCCCGTTTACAAGGAAAAAACAAGTTAGAAAGATTTAGTCGGTCAAGCCCGATCATATGATACCCTACATCATTGTGTATATACATCAAAATTCGGTGATTCAAGCAATCATTATTTTTTACTATCATCTAAAAATTCCTTTAATTTGAAATAAACTAAAATAGAAAAATTTACATTTGGCGTTTTATTTTTTAATCGGTCGCAGATTTTAACAGACACTATATTTAGGCCATTTTTCATTCAATGGAACAAAACTAAAAAGTTACAGTTTCTTACGAAAAATATGAGACTTCAACTAGATAATACTCTATCTAATTCAATAAAATTTGCCTGTCTCTAGCTGCCACACTGGGTCCAAAAAAAAAAAAAAAAAAAAAAAAAAAAAAAAAAACTGTGACAACCTCGCAATATAACCGGCATTAAAAAGCACTTCATGACATTTTTTTGTTAAAAAGATGATAGATAACATATGTTACAAATTATATAAATTTCCAAAATTTATATATATATATATATATATAATATTTAAAAGACAAGTCTTTAAGCTTTAAAATGAGCCTTACAAAAGTTGGGATAGGACCATAGGACGCTTAAAGTTTTTCCCTCAAAATGCAATATTTTACATAATATTGTCAGTAATAAAACCTCATTATGTTTATAAATTTGTTTCTTAACAGTTTCAAAATCGGTTGATGTATAAGATTTTACATAGAAGCTCCTCAGTATTTCACACTATATCAATATTAATTAAAATTGATTGTCTTATCTTGCTCGTGTATATTCTAAAACAGTTAAACTGCAAAAACAAAATAACGGTTAATTATGGACCGATCGTTATAAAACTCGGTGCCGTTTTTTTTTTCTTGATACTAACAATTTTATAATGTTTACCCATGTCTGAGTAATTTTTGAAAGTGGGGCCTCTATGGGAGCTATATGAAATTTATGTCTGTTAAAGTGATTTCCGGAAGTGAATCTTATATAGCGGCTAGAGCCAATTGTGGATCGATCTCCATGAAATTTGGCAATCATATTAACGCCTATATAAAATTTATGCCAAATTTCATTAAAATTTTTTCATATTTATGACATTAATACATAAATACAATTGCATCATAATTTTCACCTAACGTATAGGTACGTTAAAATATTGTATTTGAAACAAACAGGATACAGATCCTAACTCACAAGACTTGAAACTAATAGAATGCAAAATTTTACTATCGTAGGTTAAATTTTGTAATCATGATTGCTGTTTAAAGTTCAAAAACTTAGAAAATTTGCTTAAAATTACTTAACTTTTTTCTATTATTCTACACTTTTTGACGCTCTTTTATACTTTTTGATCTCATTCAATCTTATATAAACTAATCAGACTTTGTGGATAAATTCTAAAAGTTTTTTTTTTTTTATTGTGCAGACTTTCAGCAGTTAAATACAGGGTAGTCGAATTTTGATGACAATATTTTTTAATTTTTAAATATTTTTGGTTTTTGGACGTGATCTGTGCGCCGAAATACAATATTTGGGATAAGAATTGACACTTGTTGTAATTATGAATTATTGAAAACAGGACACTTTTGTCATAACAAATTTTATTGATATTTCGCGTAATTTTTACCAGAATTATACATAGACTTTAAGTTTCTACAAATTTTTAAATGATCAATATAAAACCGCTATAACTTTCATGCACTTTGCACGAAATTATTAATGCGAACTGACTCTACATGCATTTGAGTCATTTTCTATTTATTCAAATAGATTTTAATGTGCCATAAAAAATAATAATTCTTTTTGTAAAGCCTAAAATCAAAAATTTTTGATAATGGCCATGAAACAATCTTAAAATTCAACGTACAAGTTTATTGATTCAGCTTATTCGTATTTTTTTAATGAACACGTTCGTTAAATAAAATTAATAATTTCAATGAATAGTACGTTGAATTAAAGATTGATTAGCTTGAATTTATTGAACCTATTAATTGAAATTTTTAACATTTCAATGAAATGTTACAATGACTTAAAGAACCTATAACTTGATTTCAATGAACTTATTCGTAGACCCAATGAACCTATACATTGAAATTGTACCACAGGCCTGTTCTATACTTTTGGTATTCATTTGATTTGATTTGATTCATAGTTAATATCGATAAAAAAAATTAAAATTTTCTATACAATTAATATAAATGCTATAAATATAATACAATATTTATATTAAATTTTAGTCACACAGTCAGTGATCGTAAACTTCCTGTCCGCTGTTTTCAACGAACATCTTTAGAATATTGCTGAATACTTAATATGTCTTAAAAGACACCAAAAAAGATTTTTTTAATTATTCGTTAACATATAAAATTGCTAAGAGATTCTTTACTTTTCATATTATTTTCTGTCTGTTGAAACTCCATTATTTTTAGGGAATGTTCCGGTGAGTTATAAAGAACACCCTCACGATCACCGGATGCAGCGATCAAATCTTATCCAATCTGTAATATATTTTTAATAAGCATTAAGAATATAAATAAGATATAATATTTTAAATCAAGTTTAAAACAATAAACATTATTAAACTTACAGTTTAAGAAATTCAGCAAATGTTTAAAATTCCAGCTTTTGAATAATTCTTTTTTAGTATTAATTTTAGTGTATTCATTATTGGTGCTCCAGTTCTCCTGTCTGAATATACATATATATGAATATATTTCAACAACTCTGAATGTTTCAGTTTTTTAATTTTTGGTTGGTATAGACACATATTTACGTCTTAATTATTGGCTTATTATTTTTCACATTCTTTTTATGTTACTTTTTTTTTCTTTTTATATTTCCCGTTAAATAACAATGAATGTGTACGCTGAATTTAACATAAATTAATGAATTATTTCTTTGATTCAAAGTACTTGTTTGTTGAGTAAAGCTTCTTCTTTCTTAAAGCTTCTTAAGAACGAATTGTACGTTGAATCGCTGCTTTTATATTATATTTTATGTTTTGTTTCTTTATGTTCTTCTAAATCAACGTACAAGTTCATTGAACGAAAGTACAAATTCTTTAAATTCAGTGAACATATTCTTTTATTATTAAAAATATAAACGTGTTCTTTAAATCGAATGGTTTCAACGTACCGTTCATAAGTTCGTTGAATATTTGATTGATTTTCTATGAATATTTTCCTTTTTCCTCTTTATTACATTAAATCAAAGTATTTTTCGTAAAAATCAACGAATTTCATTCAACAAAATTCTTTCGGGAGGACATTTGTATGAGGGCCGAGTGAAGAAATAGATCGATCATAACCAATTTCAGCCTCCATACTTTTGCCAAAATTTCATTAAGATATCTTCAAAATAATATACAGTATCCTATTTTACATGGACCAGACTGCCCTATAAAATTACTTAATAAAATAGAAATAATGATTATATTCCAATTATAATTATTTCATGAAAGGTATTTCGAAAATGTGTATTTAATTTTCAAATATACAATTTAATGTAAATAAAACTTTTAAAATTTACACCGGTCTAGAACCTGTTATGGATATTAATTAGAAAGGCTAAAGTGTCTTCTTCAAAATGCTTTTTAAGTTTTGAAAATATTTGCATTGGTTCAAAATCTATGATTTTTGCAACGAAAAAGTCAAAATAAGCCACTGTGAGTTTCAAAGGATCATGTTTTCTCGCAGGACAAACAGATGATTGGTGTGAATTTTGAAAATATTCTAAGCTAAATTCACATTTTTATGACAGATTTTAACTAATTTCTCTTTAAAATGATTCTACTTTCATGCAAGTGTTTCTTTTAACTAAAGATTTTTAAATATTTAAATTCTCTTTTACAAACCCCAATGAAAATACACCATTTTAAATCTTTATTAAGATCTTATTTCGGCTCTTGAAGGTTTTTTAATAGATTTTGCAATTGTTTATGTATTTTTTAGATTTATTAACGGTTTGTTTCTATTACAAGATTTTATACTATCTTAAAAATAAGATTTTGGCACTTATTTATTTATCAACGTTAAACACAAATAATTTATTTTTGGAGCTAAAAAGCTGTAAATAATTTTGAAAAATATAAAATGTGTGTAAATACTTTTGAAATGAAAAGTAAATAAGAACTTTTCTTTTTATATTAGAAACTAATAAAGCTATTTTTTTTTAGAAATTATCATAATCTACTCTACACATTTCGGGTATTACAAAAACAAAACAATTATTTCTAAATATTTTTAACAACCACAATTTTTGAAACCTTTTTCAAATTTTGAAAAAAGGTATAATTTGTAAATAAATTTGACTATAATTGTAAAATGTTCATTGTATTTCTTATTTCAAAATTATGTGTTACTTTCAAATATTTCAGGAATATGTTTGTTTAATTTACAATAAGTTATTGTAAAAATGTAATCAATTGGCTATTAATTAATTCCAGCATGCTAAACTTTATAGAAAGGTAAGAGGAGTTATTTTTATTGCCGTTTGTAATTTTCTAAAAACTTTTAAGGAACAAAAATTTTAAATTTTGCACGAAAATAATTTTTTTCTCTCTACTAATTTCCAAATAACTCTGAAACCATTTAGCAGATAAAAGCTGGTGTTAAGATAACTTGGAGATAAATAGTGAGCATGTTTTAGTGTGTTACTTATCTAAATCGGACAAACCGTTCTGGAGTTATACAAGGTTGAACCAATGTTCCCTTGAATATTTCTATCGCGAATTAATTTACACGCTTCCCTGACCGCTGACTTGGAATACGCTTGCCTTGTCAGGGAGTCTATATGAGTGTCTAATTCCAAGATCGTTAGAGAAGACACCAGTGCCGACACCGCAGTTCATCTTTGAGCCATCAGTGTATATCATAGTTCCATATTGTTCAAGAAGATTTCCCCTTGTCCATTCACTCCTGGTGGTGAATAGGAATTTAATAGTATTTCCGAAGTCCATCTGGGGAATCTGGTAAATTGATTGAAAACTCATCATACTTTTTATTTTATTTTTTTTTATTTATTTTTATCAATAGTTTTATTTTTTAATTTTGTTCGAAATACAAAAAAGAAAAATATCGTTTGGGATTTTTATTACAAAATTAAACATTATTTTCAACTTTTTTTATCGGACGAAACCAATTCTAAACAACAACAATTTCATTGAATAAAAAAATATTTACAGTCTGTTTCTGTAAATGCTTTCGTTCGATTCATAATATGTAAAAGAACTAACAATAATTTTCGAAATTATTTGTTGTTTTCAATAAATTTAGTCGAACGCAGCGTTGCACAGTGGGGCAGAATCGAAATTTTTTGGAAATAAATCTGTAACTTCTGATCGGCTGGTTGGATTTTCATGAAATTTTGTATAGGCATAGCAGAGGACAATAGATAATTTTGTTCTTTAACTAGTTAAGAAAAAAACTAATAAAATCGGTCGGAAATACTAGGATATATATGAAAAAAACTAGACCAAGAACATGCAAAATTATGGTGCTTAAAAATTCAAACGCAAATAACTCGAAAACTATAAGAGATAAATAGGACATGTAAGCATGTTTTTTATAGGTCTTGTCAGGGCCTACAGCAATATATAAAAAATATTTGAAATCGGATGAGAAACAAAAATTTGGCAAGCGATTAAAAGCTTTTTTATGTCAGAGGTACCTAACTTTGAGCCCCCTTAGCTCCGCCCCTGAGGGGTTTGTTGTACCCCCTTTCCCAACTTAACATTGTACACTCCTCTGCTACGTCTATACAAAATTTCATGAAAATCCAACCAGCCCATCAGAAGTTACAGATTTATTCCCAAAAAATTTCGATTCTGCCCCACTGTGCGTTGCCAGAATGATGATTTTATCATATTTTTGAAGATTTTTTTAAATAAAATATGATTTGATGATTTTTTCCTTCAAAATATAATTTTTTGAATCACCAACAAAAAAGTTTCCAAAAAAAATCTTATAATAAGATTTTATTTAAAAATTGCAATATTTGAATAATGATAATTATGTGAAATTTTATTCAGACTCAAGTTAAATTTTTGATGTAAATATTATTGAAGAATGCATTGTATACTTTTAGTCACTACCAAAGTGAATGTATTTTCTAGACTAGTAGCAACATTCTTAATAACAACACGTTAATTTTATATGCCATAATCGACCAATATTTTCATATACTTAGGATGTATAGAAATTGTTCTTTTATTTTAATTCACTTTTCTGAGGAATGACTCGTTAGTAGCAATAATAAGTTCGTCTATTTTCCTATGACTATCGTCAATAGTTCAATCCTCGTAAAAGAGCACTCCATAAGTATATCAAATTTAGATGGTAAATGGTACATTACATGGCTTCTAAGAAGCATCATAATTGTCATAACATAAGTTTAAGTTTAAGTTTTTTTTTTCAATTCCATTTCGGAGTCTTCGAACATAATTAATTTTAAATCAATAAAATATAATTAAAATTAAGATGAGAACAAAACTAGTATTATATTGCACAAAGGAAATTATTCGAAATTGTATGATTTATACTTTAAATCTCGAAAACGTTTTCTTTTGACTCAAAATCTGTGCGAAATATTCTTCAAAAATTTTTTCTAATGATAGTAGGACGTTTAATCGAGTCACAATTAGGTATAAAGTTAAATTAAGATTGACTGAAAAATAAAACTAAAACGTTTTCGAGTGCTTGATATCAACCCATTGCTTTCTTTTTTTATTTTATTAAGAAATAAGAAAATACTCGTAAGAAACAAATACATAAATTAATTACACTATTACAAAGGGATTTTCTTTTCTTTCAATTATATAAAAAGTATACCTATAGATTTTAATTTAGAAATACAAATCGAGCTAAATATTAATAAATATAAATAAAACTCATTTTTACAACTAAATAGGTTTCCCTTAAGAAGTTTTTGAATTTTTTTGTTAATTTCATAAAACTAGCAAAGTTCAAAGAAAAAAGCTAAAAGGTTTTTAATAACGGTAATTTTTTGATTTGTTTTCAGAACATGTCCAGTTGAAACGAATTAAATTTAATTAATAGTTCTTCTCGCCATGTGTGCGTATGAGTAATATTGATCTATTCTAACTATTATACTCCACAGTGAGGCATAATCAAAATATTTAGGAAATGAATCTGTAATTATTTCTAATCAGCTTTTTCAATTTACATAGATATTGGCATAATCGTAGCAGAGGAGTATCCTAGTTTAAGAGTTTGTCGCTTTCCGACTTAAATGCTATGAAATGTTTATTTTCATATTATCAATGTCACTATACGACTGTTTGGGTTTTTGTCTGTGATAATAATAATTTATTAAGTTATGTGACTTAAAATTTGTTATATTGTAAGTCATAGTTTTCGATTTAAGTGTCAAAACAATTACCTACAGTTCTATTACCGTTTTGAAAATGAAATGTAAAGAGTATTTATACTTTATTGGTTTATGTTTGTAGTCATTAAATAAACTAATGGCCAACTTTTTGTTTCTCATCTGATTTCAAAGACTTTTCTATTTTCTCAAAGCTCTCATTAAAGCAAAAAAATAAATTTTTTTATTTTACCCATAAAAAATAAAAAACATTTCCAAACGATATTAAAAACTTTAGACTTTTGAAACCTTTTTGTGGTTGTTAACCTGACTTTATAACATAATGGATAAAGCTAATCTTTTGTTTTAAAATAGGTCAAATTCGAAGCATCTAGCCTGGCCCCTGTTAGAAAATTCGATACTCTTTCTTCTTTGAAATGATCTTAATGAAGATATCTTTGAGAAAAGTGTTAAACCTTAAGGATATTTTTTCATTTAGAAACGAATGTGTCATCACATTCTGCAATTCATAATTTTTACAAATTTCAAATTAAAAAAATGTTTCTTTTTTGAAAGGGGCTGGACATTAGATTATATAACAATTAGATTATATAATAATTCTGTTGTTTAACTAAAGCAATAAATTTAGATTAAAACGGATGAAAAATGGATTCGATCTATTTTTTTGAAAATATGAAAATAACTCAGTAACAATAAAAGATAAATCACAAGTAAGCATGTTTAATCAGACAACTTATTATTTACTAGCATACCAATGCCATCAAAAATTGCAATATTATAGAAATGTACAAACAAATCCAAAAAGCTCTTAGGATTTTCAGGACGGATAGTTTTATAAATTAGCCGAATTTAAATTTTTACATCATCTTGGAGCTTCAGAAAGCACTTGAAAGAGAAAGCATGCTTACGAAATAATATAAAGAAGATATCACTGCTTCCTGATAAAAAATTTAAAATATGGCTGCGTTAGGATTTGTAGGATGAATAATTTTATAAATAAGCCGAATTTTAGTTTTTCACGTCGTCTAGGACCATCAGAAAACTCTGCAAAGAGAAAACATGCTTAGGAAATTATATTATACTAGCGTATAAGCCGTCCAATACCAGAAAAAATTGCAATATAGCAATAATAAAAAAATGCACCAAAAAAATCCAAAAAATTATAAACAACTTTTTGACGCCTTTCGGTTGATGGTAAATAATATTTAAAGTACAAAGAGATGAAATTTTTAAAACAAATATATACACTGCCTGCCACTTGAATAAGGAATCACATTTTTTTAACTTTAATTAAGTATATCTCTGAAACTAAAGTTCAGAAAATAATATTTTTTTGCACAACCAAATTTCAAAGTGTTGGCTTTAGTTTTCTGAAGAAATAAAAAATATACATATTTTGTTATATTAAAATTAAGCACTTATTTAAAGACATGTGGTAATATTTCATGTGTCACTTGAATAAGGAATTCTTTTAATATTAATCAGGAAGGCTATGATTTGAATTTCTTTCAATATAAACGGCTAGAAAATTTTCAATTTAATAGTTTTTAAATAGTTTTTATTCAAAATGGGACGTGGTAAGGCTCTTAATAACTCTGAAAAATAAAAAATTCAGATTTTGAAATCTCAGGGTCAGAATGCGGTCCAAATAGCCAAAAACATTAATAGAGGAAAGACAGTTGTGTACAATTATTTAAATAACGTGGAAGGATATGGAAAAAACATGAAAGGGCGGAAGAAAATGGCAACAATTCCAAAAGAAAGACGATAAATTCTTAGAATTGCATCAAATTCTGCCATGTCGGTATCAAAAATACGTGAAAAATGTGGAGTCAGTGCCAGTCTAAGAACAGTGCACCATATATTAAAGTCGTGCCCATACATAGTCCGACGAAAACTGCAAAAAAAACACAACTTAATGAAGAACGCAAATCATAACTTCTACAGTTATGACATTAAAGTTGTATTTTCAAATAAAAAAAAGTTTAATATTGATGGTCCCGATGGGTATAACTATTACTTCCACGACCTAAATAAGGAGGAATTATTTTTAAGCCGTAGACACAGCCGAGAAGGCGGAATAATGGTATGGGGTGCCATTTCGTATTATGGTACCATAGAATTGGTTTTTGTATCCAACAAAATGACTGCAACGACTTAAAAAAACATTCTGGAGGAAGCATTTCCAAAATTTAATGATTTCTTTGGGCCCATACCTTGGATGTACCAACACGACAACGCTCCGATTCATACCGCCAGAGCAGTAAAACAATGGATTAGTCAACAAGGTGCTCAAGTTTTGGATTAGCCTCCATATTCACCAGACCTGAATCCAATGAAAAATGTCTGGGATTGGCTTGCAAGAAAAGTTTATGAAGGAGGAAAACAATTTGAGACGATAGAATCCTTAAAGGATGCAATAACGGAAGCATGGAGTTCAATTTCGCTAAATTACTTAGAGTCATTATACAAGTCGATGCCAAATCGCATTTTTGAGGTTATTTATAAAAATGGTGACAGCACTCATTACTAATTGAATGCTACAAGATAACAACTTTAATTTTTATAACCTAAAATTTAAAAATAAATTACAGTTTGCTTAGTTTTAAAATATTCCTTATTCAAGTGACACACGAAAAAGTACCACAGAAATACATGTCTTTAAATAAATGAATAATTTTAGTATAACAAAATGTATATATTTTTTATTTCTTTAGGAAACTAAAGCCAACACTTGAAATTATTCTTTAACCAAAAATGTTTTTATTTAAGGACGGGCAGATGTCCTGTTTTTACTTTTTTGTGTCTTAATTAATAAAACAAAATTTAAAGTAATCATTTCCTGAATTAAGCGCCATTTTTAATGCCATTGAAGCTAATGTGCGCCTACACTATTTTTAGAGTGTAACAAGATAATTTCACATAATACCAAGTTTATTTGTGTGAGTGCAATTAAAAAGAATAAAAATAATTTTTTGAGTGTGCAATTTTCATTTATTTATTTTGTTGCAACATTTTCAAGAATCAAAAGATGATAAAAAATAAGTTTTATAATTACTATTTTTTCCCCGATTTTTTTCCACTCCCGGGGAATCGATATTTATTCACGGGAATTCCCGGGATATCCCGCCAAAAACAAACAAATAATTGAAAATTTTTTATTTGTATTTCAAATAATTTAGTTAAATGAAGGATAAAAAGCAATAAAATAAAATAATTAATTGCTTTAAAAACAGATTACAAGAAACTAATTCAGATCCTTTTAAAATATAGATATTTTACAATTACACGATTTTATTATATAATCACCCAACGAACCAAATGATATCTTAATAATATTGTAACGATGCAATTTCGGAGATAAAAAAAGTTAAGGAAAACCTAAAATAAATTTATATACTTCACGTTCAGTTTTTCGTACTAATGTAATAGAAAAGATATATCTACAGTTGCTATTTTAAATACTATTATTTAGAACCACTTTTTCATTTGTGCTTTGTTTATCTTAAAAATAACTTGAAACAAAATAAAATACATAAAGATAAGCTTTAAAAGACATTAAATGTTAACATGAATTAGAAATATGAATTAGAAAATATAAATATTTTACATATACAAGAAGTACAGGGAATTGCCGCATGATTACATTATGTACATTTTTAATTAATTTAATTTCATTCATTCATATTTACACTGACTTTAAACACATATTATTTTTAATTTTTGTTCTTAAATTTACAAACCTGGCATTAAAGGATTTTTTGGTCCTTCACTTTTCCAATTCTTTGAAATTTCTTCCTGTTGCCAACCTTCACCCGGTTGAAACATGGAACGTATTATTTGATTTTCTCGAAAATTGGCCTCAAGTTTTAAATAAACCGTTTCACTTTCATTTTTTGAGCTAATATTATCTGTTAAATCCAATGAGATTCTAAAAAATACAAAATAACACATATGTTTTTTTTTAATGTATTTTTAAAACGGTTTTAGTTTTTTTATAATAATCTTACTTAATTGGATTTGGTTTAACTTTTCCACTAAATATCAAAACATGACCAAAAGGTACATCTGTTAAAACTTTTCCTTTCCAAACGTTCATTTCGCGCTGACTCTTCGATTGCAACTAAACCATTTAAAATGTTCAAATTATGTCTTTAAAGGATTGTATTATTAATTGTATAATATAAAAAGTTTTTCTTCTACTGTCTCTCCAGTCGAGGATATTAGTTACAGTTTGTAGCAATGAATATTTATGCATCTGAAACAATTTAATGTTTCCATTGATGATTATGTAAAAATACTTCTTCCAATTTTTGTAAATAAGTTTGAAGCAAATAACACAACAAACTATTTATGAATGTATTGTTTGTAAGATTTACAGTGGAACTTATTTGGGGAATATTTAGTTGAATACTATTTATGTAATCTAGTTCGATAACTTTATTGAAAAAGCGATCTTGAAGGTATATACGAAAAGAAATAGAGCTTAAGAGTGTTTTGTGCTTTATGTATTTCTGCTTTAAGTGAACGATTAAGAAATTTATTTAATTGCTTAATTTTATAGCAAAAAATTAAAAATTGTGGTTACGGCATTTTGCATTTTCATAATGTACGCTTATGGTCCTTTGCATTTTAGATAAAGATATATTTTCTTTTATTTTCTTATAAATATAAAAATTGGAAGACATTTGAAAAAAAATTTGAGTTAATAAAAATTACATTCATAGTCAAATAAATTTACACTTTTTTAATTTAAAATAGAAATTTAATAACGTTTTTGAAATTAATGTTTTGTTGTTGTTTTTTTTTTGTATTTCAAAATTATTTACACAGCTTCAATAATTAATTATTTACGCTTAACATTGCTAAAGATGGTCCAAATCATATTTTTAGGATAATATAAAATCTGGTGATACAAACTCAACTTTAATAAGTCAGAAAATCTAAAAATATTGCAAAAATAATGAAAAAATAATCTCTCACAGACAAGATGAGATTTAAATGAAAATTTAAAATGGTACATCGTTATTATTGTTTGGGAAATGAATTGGGAATATTATATGAGAATAGAAATAATTTAAAGAGAAAATAGGAAAAGCCTCTCAAAAAAATTTAACATCGCTTAGAATATTTTGCAAAAATTTCTGCAATCATTGGAAAGTTCTGAGAGATTGTATGATTCGTAGAAACGTTATGATGTTCGCATTATAGAAAGTATAACTCAATAGTTTCACAATCGTTTTTATCTAATATAATATACGATTTCTAAATATTACCAAACTACATTATTATTAGGGAATTAATTTTATTCGACTTTTTTGTTCGAATAATCAAATAATTATATCTTAAAATTTTGCACATTTTTTAAAGTTTATTAAAAAATGTTTACTGCTAATTAAAAAATAAAAAATAAAACAAAAGCAATGTTAAAAATAATATTAATAAAGCATAAAAATGGTTTAAAATATCAATGATATGTGTACATTAATTGAGATCACTTAATTTACAAGAAAGGTTTAATTAAATTGCACTTATGAAATAGTAATTACAATTTTACTCTATTTTTCTCTTTTTTTAAGACCTATATTTTTTTTTTTTTAGTTCAGAGATTCTTACTTACTTATTTACTTACATTAAGGTTGATAGCAAAAAGTCAACTTTTAAACTTTTTTAAATTTTTAAATAATAGATTTTTCGCCTTTTTCCAAAATCGACTATTAATTTTCTACTTTTAGATATTCAAATTTGGAATAGTTGACTTTTTCCGACTTTTCGATTTTTTATGATATTTTCGAGATTTTACGCCTCTTTTGTCTATTTTTGATTATTTGTTATATAAAAGCTTATATATATATATATATATATATATATATATATATATATATTATATTATTCGTAATGAGAAAACATGATATTTAACTTTAAATCATCATACATTTTATATTTATATCGTTAACTGTTTAATTATAATCGACACAGTGAGTTTTTTCTAAACAGATTTTTAGCTTTAAATATATATATATTTATAAATTTAAATAAGATTTTTCTGCAAAATATTAACATATAATTTTTTTTAAGAATTTTAAAACAAAAGGGACTCTAAATGTCCCGCAAAATAATGAAATAAAAAACTTTCCATAACATGATGGAAAATTGAAAAGGAAGATCAAAAACATGAATAGTGAAAAAATTAAAAAATCAATTGGCTAAAAAAATCTGGTTTCATTTCCATTTTTCTATTTTTAATTTAAATCTAGGATTGAAAATGAATCACCTACAATTTAAAAAGTATATATATATATATATATATATATATATATATATATATATATATATATATATATAGTGATAAATTAACATACAATCTTTGCAATAAAAGTGCTGGTCACACACAAAAATATATTTTTACGATACTATTTCCAACAATTAAATGATGTTGTTGAAATAAAAACTGCTAAGAAACTAATCTCTTTAAATAAAGTACATTTTTTAGAATTTTTGACTATCTGGAAACAAAAAGACGATTTTTCGACAATTTTCAAAGCAAAAAGTCGATTTCGGCTTTTTTCAACAAAAATTCGATTGTTGGATTTTTCGAA
Organism: Protocalliphora azurea; assembly: GCA_932274085.1. NCBI lineage: Eukaryota > Metazoa > Arthropoda > Insecta > Diptera > Calliphoridae > Protocalliphora > Protocalliphora azurea. Next base: position 84,359,379 of record OW026520.1, read on the forward strand.
GGTCGATTTAGATAACCGTATTACTCATATCGGCTGCACTGTAATTTATAGAACCAACAATACATATTTTTTTCCAATTCAAGTTCAAAATCTTCTAATTTGAATATAAGAAGCTGAATCTTTTTTCTTTATCTCTTCCACGCCAGAATAAGATATAACAAATGATTTAACTTTAACACTATATTTTTTAAAGTGACGTTTAAATAGTTATTTTAATTTTAGTGATTAAAAAACTACCTTTATCTTCAACTACGCATCATATTTTATACCTAATGTAAGTGTACACTGTTTACATTACGTATTTACGAGAGCTTTGTAGATTTTGTTTGACAACTCCTTATAAAAATTGAAAACATTCACTAAACGCTTTTAAATTAGCTTCATGCTCCATAAAACTTTTTTCAATTTAATTTTCGTTTTGTTTGTTTATGAAAATTTTCAAATAAAAAAATTATTAATTTAAAAAATTTTTTTTAAACACAAATGTCATTTTTATTTAGAACATTGTTGTATTTTACTAACACACTAAAAGAAAAACAAAGTTGAAAAACGTTATTTTTCAACATCTAATTAAATTTTAATAGATTTTGGTAAAATCTTGTTAGAAATTGATTTTAATTTGTATAGAAAATTTAAGTAAAATCTAGTAAAATTATGTAGATTTTGCTTTGAATCTCATTTAAACTAGATTTTGTGCAAATGTAAATCGAGTATCAGATACATATTCAGTTCTTTTCTTTAACAGTTGTTTTCAAGAAAAAATTTAAGAAAAAGAAAATTGAAACATCTCTAAAACAAGCTAATTTGCCGCTTATACCAAAACAAAAATGAATTGGTTTTTGAAAAACAAAATTTCAAAAACTACATCGTTTACATACCTTATTTCTTCCCAATGTAGTTTTTGTTGACAATCGCATTTCTTGGATATTTTTTATTTCCGCTCTATTTGCTATTTCTTCGAACAGAGAATACAAAGTTTTAATATTAAAATATATTTTAACAATTTTTAATAAATTGTTTATTGATAATAATTTCATGAACAAAACAAACAATTTCTATAAATTTGAAATTTTATTTTTCTCTTTATATATAAAAGCTACGGTTCTAAAATTTGCTAAACAGGTTGTATCATGAATAGTTATTTTAGTGGTTTTTATTTGATTTTCAATAAAAGCTAGTTAAAAATGTTTTTTGATTTGTAGTTTTTTATTCAAAAACCAAATAAAGCCAAAAACTGCTACTTTTTGTTTGGTGTAAATGGCATATAATAAAATTAATTTTTCAATATTTTTACTCGAATTTTCGATTAATCGGCATAATTTACTCGAATAAAATTTTAATCGAAATAATGGGGTTTCATTAAATCGGACAATTATTTGATTTTAATTTGTTGATTAATAGATCGAACATTATTCAAGTGAATACCTTAATCAATTATCAATTTTACTTTTATATTGAATTTTCTGTGTAATTAAAAAAATTAAATTTTTTTAGTTAAATTTTTTCCTAAAATCGCGAGTTTTGCTACAGAAAAACTAATGAACCAATGAATTACACTTTTTTAATGCGAACATCATAACAAATAGATGACTACTGAGAATTTTGCAAATATTTTGAACGATATTCAATTTTTATGACAGATTTTCGCTAATTTCTTCTGCAAATATTTCTATTTTTATAAAAGGGATTTTTTTATTAAATATTAACCATTTCCATACTTTTTTACAAAATTTAATGATGATGTACTATTTTAAATCTTCATTTAAATCTAATCTTGGTTCTAAAAGGTTTGTTCATTATTTTTGCTAATATTTCTAGATTTTTGCGACTTATTAAAGTTGAATTTGTATCACAAGATTTTGCACTGTATTTTTTTAAATAATTGATTTTTGGACCTATATAATAATAATATTGTTGAAACGAAAATTTCATAGTAACTTTTCATTTAATATCAAAAGTAAATACCGCTACTTTTTCTGAAATTACTACAATCTACTTTACACATTTCAGGCATTATAACAGCAAAACAATAATTCCAAAATATATGTATTATAAAAACAATATTTGAATTCTTTTTTAAATTTTCAAAAAATTTAAAAAAATGTAAATATATTTGATTTTTGTTGTCCTTGTATATACGGAGGCTTCTTCTGGTCATTTCATTCACAAAAATATTAAAGTTTTGTTGGAGAGATTCCGCGGATTTTGCAACAATGGTCAAGTCATCTGCGTATGCTAACATTGAAACTTTCATGTTCCAATCGCCTACCGTCATTGGGATAAAAGAATCCCTGCAAGATTTGATTACATCATCCATCAGCATTATATACAGATATGGAATGAGCACATTGCCTTGTCGCACACCTTATGTTGTCATAAATTCTTCGGATGGGGTGTTCACTGTTTTTACCTAATTTCGACATATTTCGTAAAAGTTTTTGATTCGTCTGATCAATGTGTTGTTAATATTCCGCCATATTTGTTGCCATTTTACCGTTTCCATGTCTATAAAGCAGCAATGAGTTTTCCAATTAGATTTAATGGTTTTTTCCGAAATAAGTGCGGATAGGGATGCCAATTGGGATTGATTTTTAAAAAGCCCTGAATTCGGGATTTTTTTAAAATTCCCGGGAATTATGAAACTCGAAAAGAATTATTTAAACATACATTTTTGATTAGATGAATATTAATTTTTTTATTTTTATTTAACGCTTTTTTATATTAATATTTTTATTGCTTATAAAAATATTGTTAAAAGGTAACAAAAATACTTTTAACTTGTAAAATTTAGATTTTCTTAGAAATAATTAAAATTTGTTTTAGTAATATATGTTTTACTTTCCTTTTTTAGAAGTGAAAAATATGCACTTAGATCCCCTTTTGAAGACATAAAAAATATTATTTATATAGAAGCACCTACTTCTTTTTTCTACTATAACATATCATTCTTTATAATTTAACAACAAAATATGTATTTTAAAGTTTAATCAACCAATTCCTGTTTCGAAAATTTTAGCGGTTTTAAATATATAAAGTTTTCAAAAGAAACTTTTAACTAACTATACCGTTTTCTTTATTAAATTAAAAGCTTATCCGTTTTCTTCTTTGGCCAACTTTTGCACATATCGTCGGTGCGCTGACAAAAAAAGTGTTTTTTATTATTTTCAGGAAAACAAAAAACCGTTTTATTTTGTAAATTCGCAACTTTTTTAATTTTGAATTTTTGTATTTTTCGTTAGGACATTTATTAATTTTATGTTTGAAAAAAATCGGTACTGGCGTCCCCGAGTGTGCAAAAGAAATTTAAAAAAAATCTACATTTATGTTTTTTTGTATATGAAGCTTTTCATTTTTTTTTTTTTTTTTTTGTTTAATATTTTGTTTTTTTTTTTGTTCACTTCGCCAATGCCGGTCCCAAGCCCGGATGAGAAAGGAGGAGGAAACGTCGCAGTGGATTAATATAGAATTTCCCATGCAATCAACATAGTGCAAGTTTTTGCGAGTAGTTCATCCCTGGGGAATCTCAAATGGGAGCAGCCCTTTCAATCAGAATAGGGGACAGTATTCCAATATCTCACTTCTCCAAATTCAAACAACAATTAAACAAAAAACGCAAAAAAAAAATAAATGAAAATGGCCCGGAACATGGAACGTAAGAAGTATTAATGGTAAGAAAGATGAACTTGTCGACGAAATTAAGATAACTAATATTAAATACCTTGCTATAACCGAAAAAAAGAAAAAAGGGACAAGGATGTGAGATTATTAAAGATGATATCGTCCTACTGTACTCAGAAGTAGCAATGAATGTCAGATGATTTTTAATCCATAAGGAAATAGAAGAATCCTTATGCCAATGCAAATTCATAAATGAACGAATTATGCCTCTTAAAATCACGGAGGGAAACAAGTTTCTGACCACGGTTGTAGCCTATGTGCCAACGGAAGTTGAAAACGCAGTACGCGTCTGCTGCAACTCTGCATTGCTAACAACCTTGCTGTAGCTAATACAATGTTCCCATATAGAAATATCCACAGATATACAAGAGAAGAACCCTCGAAAAACGAAAAGTCTGTAATAGACTATATTGTCTTAAGCAGAAATCAACTATCGAGATGCCGGGATGTTAAAGTAAAACGGTGACCAGAGATAGGGAGCGATCATTACCTACTGGTACTATGGACGTTTTTTGGAAGAAAATCATAGTGAAAACCATAAAATTTTCTACAGAACCCTTAAAAACCTTAGGAGTCCTAAAGATTATTCAATCAAATTTATCCGAAGCTAAGATGGAGAACTCTTGAAAGATGGTTCTAAGATAATAGAGCGATGGCGTGAATATTTTATACATCTATTGAATGGAGAAAGCAACTTAGTTTTGGCAGAAAACTATGTACTTCCGAAGGATGAAGAAGATCCTATCCAAATGACAATGGATGAACACCTCAATGCACTTCGCGAAATGAAGTTAAATAAAGCTGCTGAACATGATGGTAGAGCTGCAGAACTTCTGAAATATATGGATGATGATGGTCAGATTCCACTTTATTCTTAAGAAGGGAGATAACCAGCTATATCGAAATTACCGCGGTATATCACTTCTAACTGTAGCGGAAAAAATATGCTCGAGAATACTCACTGAAAGACTAAAGAGCCAGATAGAAAATCTACCTGAAGTGGAACAATGTGGTTTTAGACAAAATCGTGGAACCCAAGATTTAATATTCACGATGAGACACTAGTATAACTTATAGTACAACTTATAGTATAACCTATAGACGTCGATTAAAACTATCTTAACTTTATTTTATTTTTTTTATCCGCTCAATATTTTCGGAGTTAAGGATCAAAATTCTTCAATCTTTCAAGAAAAAATTCTTTTCGCACAACTTTCCGAATAACTCCGAAAATATTGAACGGATAAAAATGTAATGTTAACTTGACTTGAAGACAATTTTTGTCTGCATCTTTCGGTATTTTATTTATCTAAATCGCACCAAGAGTTCTTGAGTTATGATGAAATATACTAGTGTAATTGCCTTATTAATGGGGAAATATTAGACCTGCCCATAACAAAAATCAAAACCTGATAGAAAAAAACTGAAAGGAGAATCGTGTTGAGCACGACAAATTGCATCAAGTCCACTTATTAAGTATGTCTCCACTTGATTGTAGGTATACTATATATGGATATTTTGACTTAATTATGAATAAATGCCTAATATCACTTTTCATGACATATGGCTTATTTCATTCGTAGTATTACCAAGCTTTATCAAAATGGATAAAAAACTGAACATTTCTGCCGTTTTCATTTCTTAAAACAACTTTTCAAGAAACTTTAATTTTTAAATGACTCCAAAACAATTTAGCAGGTAAAAAATAATGCAAAAACAACTTGAAGACAATTTTGGTCCGCATCTTTTTATGTTTCATCTATTTAAATCAGACAAACCGTCCTTGAGTAATGGTAAAATATATCGCCTTATTAAGGGAGAAATATGAGACATGTCCATAAAAATAATCGGGATCTGATAGAAAAAAACTGAATGCAGATTCGTGTTTAGTACCAAAAATTCCATCTAGTACACCTATTCTAATTTAAGGGAGGATTTTTCTGCCGACCAGTGTTATTTCATAAATAGTTAAAAATTTCAAAACATGGATCTAAACCGATTTCTTATGATTTAAAATAGTAAAAATTTGTTATAATAAAACTGAAAATATTTAACAAATACATATGTAGTACAAAATTATAAACTACATTCTGTTTCACTGTTCAATTAATAAGGATTTTATGAGAATTCAATCCTTTTTATTATGTAACTACTTTGGCTTTGAAATCCATAACTGTCATAGTAGTTTTTTGTTTCATGGGCACAAAAACTTGTTTAATTTTTTTTATACTTCTTCCTTTTGAAACTGTTGCGTGCTTGATTAAATAAAAAAAAAAAAAAAAAAAAAAAAAAAAAAATACACCACGAGTAAGAAGTCAAAATATACTTGTCTTAAACAAATACACAAATATATATATATATATATATATATATATATATACATTGTACATCCATACCACCCACTAAACAATCCAAGAAAAACTAAAAAAAAGACATACGAGTTCCACAAACACCTGCAAATCAGATGGAGTCGATAATGAAGACTTTGTGATTGCATGTTTTTTTTTAAATTTAATATGTTGTTGTGTTGTTTAGCTGTCGCAGATTTCCTCCCAAAATAAAAACTATTTTTTGAGTTTCTTAACTTCGAAATAGTAAATACTTACGAGTACAAGTATTTTATTTTGTATTTAAATTTCGTGCTACTTTTTAGTAGTTGAGGGACATGTTTTAGTCAACAAATTGTATACGTCCCTATAAACATGTTTTTGCGGATTTCTTAAAACAATTCAAACGAAATTTCTGACACCACATGACAAATCGTAGTGTTTATTTGTTTTACTACGACGTCAATGTCTTAATTCATTCAAAACTTAATTCATATACATACTATTTACATACATACATACATACATACATACATACATACATACATACATACATACATACATCCATACATACATGCATATAAACATAAATATATAAAAGTTTGCAATTTCAAAAATGATTTTGTTGTGTTTGCACTAATAGTTTCTTTTACAACAGAGAGTTAAGATGACAGGAACATATTTATAATAATATTTTAAACAAAATTTGTTTTAGAAAATATTAAATAAAATTATAGTTTCTAAAAATTTTACCCTATCATTCAACATTTATTTCTTAGGGATACTTTGCATGAAAATTGGTTTCAGAAGTATTTACCCTTCGGCATTTCAGCACAAATAAATTGAATGTAAATGAAGATATCACTATCAAATTCTGTCCGATTTCGAAATAAAATTCAATAAAAATATATTCATTTAAAACTAAAACGGTAGTCAAAAGATAATATTTTTCTAACAAAACAAGTATATGGAAATAGGGATATGTATTGTTAAAACAACTATTTATATCTACTTGTATCAATATATCAATATTTGTTTCTTTTAACTCTAAATCTACCTTCTAACAGAGTGATTTATATATGTTAGGAGTTGATAACTTTTTTTCTAATAGGTACATTATTCTATGCAATACTGAAATACTTTCTGAAACTTCTTAATCGTAGAATACTAACGATATTTTTTATACGTTAATACTATCGATATGTAAATTTTACCTACACACAGCTATTCCTTTAAAACACTTTATTTGTTGTTGTCTTATCAGCTAAGTTAATTTTTATTTATTTGTCTTTAACAAGGCTTAAAATGAAAAAAAAAACAAATTCAATAAATAAGAATAAAACATTAGATAAAGTATACGTTAAGTTAATTTATTTATTTATTTAAATATTTATTACAAGTATTTAATGATAATTAATTATATTCATGCATTATTTAGTTAAAGTTTTCTTTATTGAAAAAAATATTTGTAATCAAAATAAATGTTTTATTAATAGTAATTTAATAAGCCTAGAAATTATTTTTATTTAATACTAAGGGCATTCACTTCATTTTATAAATAACCTAAAAATTTAAATATTTACGAATTCCAAAATATGATTGGACACGAATTTAGTGTAACTGAAAATTATGAAGATATTTTTATAAAAAGAGAGAAATGAAATTGTGCAAAAACATTTTGAATATTCATTCCTTTTCTCAAAATTGGTTCTAGTTTTCGTGATATCAAAAAAAAAAAAAAAAAAAAAAAAACTAAGTATATACAAGGACCTTAAAACCTTTTTTTATTTAGTTTTTAACAAAAATATTTTTCATTGAAGTTCAAGAAATATTTAATTTTTTACGAAAAAAAAATAAATAAATAAATATCACTCAAGTACAAAATAATAAAGTTCTCTTAAAAAATGTTTTCCAAAAAAAAAAAAAAATATATATATATATATATATATATATATATAATAAATTTTTTTTGTGCTTTGATTTTGAATTTTAAGTCAAATATTTATTATTGAAATTAAAATATTTATAAATATCGTCAGTGCGCTGACGAAGAGTCCTATGTGTAATTTTTTATCGCATCTTGTAGTATTATTAGTCATACATTCACTCAGCGAAGCGTTTTACATTATCTTAATGGTTTTTGAAGTTACTAAACTACCTATGTGTAAATTTACTTGAGAAAAAAAAATTTTTGTTTTTAACTTCACATAAGACTTTTTTAAGAACAAAAAACAAAAATATTAAACATAAAATGAAAAGTTACTGATATAAATAATCCTGTGTATACACTTTTTTAAATTTCTTTTGCCATTCCCGAACGCCAAAGGATATCGATTTTTTCAAAGCATAAAATTTTTAAATATCTTAACGCAAAATACAAAAATCAAAAACGAAAAAAAGGTTGCGAATTGACAAAATAAAACGGTTTTTTCGTTCTCCTGGAAAGTATTAATAAAAAACACAACAAAAAACACACTTTGGATAGTCAACTTTGAAGGACTTCAGCATCTGTACGAAAAATTAGCTCTCAACGATGCATAATAAATACTCATTTTGATAACGTTTTTTCATCTGGACGTGCTTTCCCGTCCAAATTATTATTTGACAGACATTGCCAAAACAATATGTCCGCTGGAGACACTCAACTTCGACCCGCGCCTATTGGAAAACCCTTTACAAGAGATGCATTTTTAGATATGACTCTTTAAGAAGCTACGAGTATCTTTATTGGTTCGGGAACCATACGTCCTTTTATTATTATTAAACTGCAGTCCTTTTGTCAAAAAAAAGAATTTATTCACTTTATTCCTAGTTGAAAAAAATCGTACATAAAAAAAGTTTCTTTTTTAAAATATTTTCCTTCAAGTATAAAATTGTTTTGAACTTTAATAATAAATATATATATTTGGAGTATTTTTAATAAAGTATTTAAACAAAGAAGACCTATTAAAAAAACGTCACTCTGTTGTCAAAAAAACCTAACTTAAAGATTGTGTTAGTAAAATTTTATTTATAAATATTAGTACTGAAACTACTTTCACTACACATCATAGGCACACATAGTTGCACAAAAGAGTATTTGAAAATGTATAAATGTAATTCATCACAATTATATTCGTGGAATTTAATAAATTTTCATATTTTAATGCGGAATATATCCACTAATATATGGCTTTTTTGTTGATGAGTATGAAAATAATTTATTTATAATTATTTTAAATTTTGTTTTATTTTCAATACTAATAGTGGTAACTTTATACATTCAATTTAAATTTCAACGTACAAAAAATAATGTCAAAAATATAAAAAACTTTTTTTCGGTTTGTGGAAAATACTCGTGTTACTGGAGTTAAAATGCAATAAATGTACGTGAAAAAAATAATAAAAATATTGTGTGCTACGAAGGCGGATCAATAAGTCCGTGACTTTTCGAACTTCCCTCGTAGTTATATGAAATGCAACACTATTCCCTTCAAGTACCACCTGTTAATAGACTACTGTCAAATTTTGAGCAAGTGTCGTCATTTACTTTGCGTAAAAAATAGGATTTTTCGAGGTCCTTAAAATAGGCATTTGTATGGTAAATAGTTACATCGTTCGAGCTGAATCTCTTTCCACCGAGTCATTTGTTTAGATTTGGAAATAGGAAGTAGTCACTAGGGGCTAAATCCGGAGAATATGGAGGATGAGGTACCAAATCGTCGCCCAATTCATAGAGTTTTGCCATTGAGACTGCACACGTGTGCACCCGTTTATTATCTTGATGAAAAAGAACTTTTTTTGTTGGCTATATGGGGTCGTTTTCTTTTTAAATCCTTATTAAATCGGTCTAATAAGTTGGCATAATATTCGCCGTTTATTGTTTTCTCCTTGAAGGTAATCGATGTGGATTATCCCGCGTTCATCCCAAAAAACTGTTACCATCACCTTATTGGCCGACAAACTTACCTTAGCCTTCTTCGGAGCAGGTTCACACGGAGGAACCCATTGTTTAGACTGCTGCTTGGTCTACAGTACAGTAATGGATCCATGTTTCATCCACAGTTACAAAACGCCGCAAACACTCATTCGGATTGCGGTTAAACAACTCCAAACAATCCTTTGAAGTTGTCACACATTTACGTTTATGGTCAATTGAGAGCAAACGCGGCACCCATCTTGCAGACAACTTTCTTAAACCCAGCTGATCATTTAAAATCGAAACCACACTGCCATATGAAATGCCTATGGCATCAACAATCTCACGCACTTTTACTCTTCTGTCGGCCAACACCATATCGTGGATTTTTCGACATTTTCGGGTGTACTGATCTCAATTGGCCTTCCAGAATGTTAAGCGTCATTTGTACTTGTGCTACCACAACGAACGTCAGTAAACCAGTTTTTTACCATTGAAATCGATGGTGCGGAGTATTTATCGCTTTTTTCATTGGTTTGATTGACGGTTTTTTTTAACAAAAAATAATGTTTAATGAGCACTCGAAATTCACTTTTTTCCATTTTTAGAAAAATGCACGAGGTTGTATGTTTTGAACAGCTGTTAAACGCAAAGTAAATGTAAGTAAATGTGACAGTAGTCTATTAACAGATGGTACTTGATGAGAATAGTGTTGCATTTCATATAACTACGAGGGAAGTTCGAAAAGTCACGGAATTATTAATCCGCCCTCGTAGTTAAAACATGTCTCGCGAGTGTTATTTTCCTTAAATTTTAAAGGAATGTTTTGTTTATTTTATGTTGTTTTTATCTCTCACAAGTGTGTTGAATTCACACAGAACTTGTATGTGAGGAGAGAGAAATGCGAAAGAGATCCCCTTTTATTGTTTGTTTTTAAACTTCTATGAAAAATATTCTCTTTTGAATATAAATGATTTTTATTTTTTGGTAAAAGCAAAAAATTTTATTTTTTCTGTCCTTAATTCGTGGTCTCTGACTATATATGATAAATTGGAAATGATGAATAGTAGAACTGAATCGTTTGAGACCTGCGTGAAAAGCATTAGAAGCTGACAGTGGAAACTATTCATGTTTCGATTTCGCCAAATCTTGATATATTCGCTTACTCATTTATTAGACTAAACATTTTTAAATATTATTTTTTTAATTTTACTCTTTACCACGGATTATAAATGCAATTTTCATTATTGTACTAAATTGAAAAAAAATTTACTTTTTCCACAGCAATTGAACTAAGAACAATAATAAGTTCTTCAGTTCAAAATTTCAAGTTTTTTCCTAATATAACTAATTAAATTTGAATAGACAAAGTGTTGCCAAATTGTTCAGAATGTTAAATAAAGATTCAACGATTGAAATTATACCCGTAACTGCTTCTTAGAAAAGATATAATCCAATACTTCCTCGTATACTTTTCTCAGTTTCCTCAATAGAAATTTTATAAAACCAGCTGTCGAGGAAATGTACAAGTGAATCTTTTATAAAATGAAAATATATCAAAATTTGTATGCAAAAATTTAGCTGCATCTAAATCACGTTTTAGTTATTATTTTTAGTTGACTAATAAACAAAAACGTTAAATTTGTATCAAGATAAAAATTTGTCTAATATAGACCGTACTTCTCAGTATTATTACAGCGTTAAAACAAAATTATCAGCTCACGAGCTCCGACAATACCCCAATTTTGATTGTTGTTGATACTTTTTACATGATTTATTATTACATACGTTTTCCCCTATAATTGATAGTGATAAAAAATTATCTGCAATTCAGACAAAAATTTGAAGTTTATTTTGATAAAAATTTCACTTGTATAGATTCGACGTAAGCTCAAATTCTATATGAAGAAGTGTTTTGAAAATATTGTGAGTTCACAAGTGGTAAAAAGGAGGCGTTTATCTTTCCATCACATATTACAATGAACGGTGTATACTCCAAATTAAATATGGCAATATTTGACATTTAGAAATGTTTGTAGGAACCAAAGAAAATTTGTTAAGTACCACCTGTTATACGTTTTACAAAGTATTTTAATAAATACTAACACATTCTCTCCTCTGTTTCTAATTAAACAAGTTAGAGCGCTTTACCAACAAAATAAAAAGAAATAGAGTACCTTAGTATTTTCATATTTATACTTAAAAAAAAATAATACAATATACGTTTCTTGCCATTCTGTCTTCTCTCCGAAGCCCAACCCTCCAGAGTAAACTATTGTCTCTGTCCTCTAATATCGCTGATCTAGACATCACCTCTCCTCCAGTTCATACATATATTAGTTCGAAAAATGCAAATATTTTTATCAAAACTAAAACTAAAAGTGTTCTTTGAATAACATTAAACAAAATAGAACTTTAAATATCATTGATCAAAATAGTTCTTTATGCACAGATATTTTTATATAGTCAATTCTATTTCGTTTTGTAAAGCCTTGATGCCATTAACTCCGCTAATTGATTTAATAAATCAATTTAGATACAGAAACACATAAACCAAGGATATAAAAATACTCACTTTTGAGTATTTCCGAAAGCCATGATCCTTCTCTATATTTATTACTAGTTTTTATATGTGATTACCCTAAATGTTTGATTTTATCCTTGTACATAAAATCTAAGTTAGTTTCTGCACTGCATTATAATTTCCGATTGTCATTCAAATGCTGAACTCTTCTCCTCTACATTTTATGGAACTAATAAACATAACAACTGTCATTTATTATTACAAAGTTGACGACATCAACCAGTTAATATCATTAAATGAGAATTATAATTTACGAACACGAATCGTAAAACGATACAAATTAATTCTTAAAGTTATTGCAAAAAAACATGTACAACTCGTGTCTGCTACATTTTTAAAGATTTTACGTGTATTCGAATATTATTCGTATAATCAATTGATACAAATGTTAAAGTGTTGAAATTTAAAAATTAATAAAATATTTATCAGTTACAAATACTGAAACAATTACGAAATGTTACTGTATGCGTGTTTATGTAGGTAATTCCCTTCACAGCATTAAATTTAAATTGAATGATATAAAAAATTATTTATAATCATATCAAACTCATAAAATATATTCGTTTTAAAGGTGTACGTACTTCAAGAACATTTACGCGCGTCGACACGTCTACAAAAAAAAATCAAAGTCAACGGTAGTTAAAAGTAATAAATATTTATTAAAAAATTGTAGAAGGTATATAAAAAAGATAAAATAGTACATATATATGTAGGGCAAAATTTTCTAAATAATTGCTTTAATATTTTAGAACAAACAATTAGCAGTCCCCAAACATTTCTTAAAGTTTAATATAAAAATGAATATTAGCAAAATTTTACATTTGAGGGTTCTGTATGAAGAACATACATAAATACATATTTAAATAGTTTATGGTAATGAAGTTAATTTTTTTTTTAGATATAAAAACATTAATTTAAATACAAATTCAAATATATACCTTACTCCATCAAGAGTTATTGTAATAAGTAGGGCAAGCGAAAAAATGCAAAATAATATTTTTCCTGGGCTTCAAATGAACTAAACTGTTAGTTGTTTATACGTCTCATACAATTTAAAGAATTTTGGCAACTTATTTTTGCATATTTTGGTTCTAAGAGTATATTTTTGCACACTTTCGGCTTAGCTGCATATTTTGTCATATTATCATAGAAAATACTTATTTTAAAGTATATTTTAGTAGTTTAAATGGTGAAATTTTGTAATGTCCTCATACGATGTATTTATTGCCTTTGAATATTTTTAAGTGCAAAAGGAACATATTTTTTAACAATTACTAATAAAAATCAAGTTATTTTTGGCATGAACACAAGATAATTTAAAATTTAGTCAGTAAAAATAATAATTTAAGAGCATATTTTTTTAAATTTTAAAGGCATATTTTACGATTTTATTGCCATTTTTTATGCGCATAAAACACGTTTTTAGAGCATAGATATTAAAGTCTCGAAAAAATTGATTCATAATTGTTCTTAGCTCCCATATATGTAACTCCACTCCCTTCTGATGCGATAACTACTTATATATTATATATTTACTTTATATGGTGGCTACTATCCTCCTGGACCTATCCGCTCTATTCGAAACTTGATTTGAAAATTATTTTTACAACTTTTTAATACTTAACTGTAATATTATTTGCTTCATATGGGGGGCTACCTCTCCCCCTGGACTTATCCATCCTGTTTCCATTTCATCAATGACATATGATATAGTACCTTTGATATGCCTTAATGAATTTTTGCTTTGTGTGCTTCGATCTAAAAATAAAATATCATATTTGAATTTATTGACACACAGAATCACGCTGTAAAAATTTTAAGTAATTCGGTTCAGTCGTTTGAGAAAGTGGGAGAAAAATGTGCACATGGCATCGATCAAAATTCAACATAGCCTATAACATTTTCCAGTGCAAGCACTATCTGCGTGTTCAATTTCATCCAAATAGTTTCATTTGCACGAAATTTTAATTATTTTAAATAGCAAAATTTAAAAATCTAGTTCCTTTAAAAATAAGCGTAAAATGTGGGCGTGAAATCCAATAGAGATATAACATAGACTGTAACCCTACAAGCAAAATAATCAAATAATCAAGAAAGTGATTCGAATTCGTATTGTTTAGAATAATCATATTCGTATTGCGGAAGTTTCCCCAATCGGGAGAGATTGTGCGTCAGAAGCGATACATCTAAGTAATAAGAAATCAATACACCTGGAAGAAAAATAGGCAATATTGCTAAATAATCATATAGGTGAAAAAAGAAGGTGCCGCCAGATAATTTTCTGGAAGATGTAATAAATAAATAAAAAAATTATAACTAAATAAATCTTGAAACAATATTATAAAGACATATTTTACATCTTGTAAAGCATGCATGCACACAATTCTTAACATCATAAAGCACGAAAACTAAAACGCTCACATGAAATATCCATTCTTTGCTAAAAGACAAACTAATTTCTTCAATATTTTTTCATTTTTGAAAAATTTTTAAACAATTTAAAAAGTTGTGACTGAAAAATAAAAGTATTTCTTCTAAATGATCTCAATGGGATATCATCAATTTATTGTGGAGGAGATAGTCACCTTACTGAAAAAAGGGCGATATTTTGAGGATAAAAATAATAAAAAAATTTTAAATTTTATATATTTTTTGTTGTTTATTGCCTAATTTTGTTTAAACTGATAAAAGTGCAATATTAGAAAAATATTTCTTTCATGATTTTCGTCCAAATAATAAAAAGAAGATATTGCGTAAATTTCTTCCAGAAAAATATCGTCCAAATATTTATAGGGAACTAACTTCGGCACTCGTACTAACTTTGTGCCAAATTTCGTGAAAATCTGTTTAATAATTTAGACGTGATTGATACACAAACAAACTTACACCTCATTTGTATAATATTAAAATATGTATGGACATGTGAATAGGAATCCGAGTTCCAAATAGTTTTACCATATTTTGCTTCTCACTATAAAAATTAATTTAGCGAAATACACAGAGTCGTAGTGTACTATATAGTCGGACTTAGCCGATTATAACTTTTTTACTTGTTATCTACTTTTGTTATTGAGTTTTTTTTTAATTATTAAGGTTCATACCCACATTGTTTTCAAAATTGAGAACCTCTGTTGCAGTTGGGGAAAAACAATACGAGTACATTGGCAACAACTTCATAAAATAATCGTTTTGTTTTGCGATAACAGTATTTACAGCACTTATTTTTATGTGTTTAGTTTTGAATGACTACGTGTATCAGTTACACTACAATACCCAATAATTAATTAAAAAAATACCATGAGAAGATTTTTTAAGTTTAGGCTATGGAGGCATTTATAGTTTCAAAAGGAAAAAATTGAATAAGATTTGAGTTTATGTAACACCAAACTGTGCTGAAAACAATATTAAGTACCTATTACAATGAATCTGCCGTAATAATTATTTAACTATTAAAATTTTTGTTTTTTTTTTTTTCTTTAATAATATGCTTTGTGTAACTAAATGTTAAAGAATCGTAATGTACACATAATTATTTATCAAACAAGATATAAAAAGACAAATCGGTTAAAAAGAGTTAAAGTTATTACAAATTCCCCAGACCATTAACGATATCCGATTTCACTAATTTTTCCCACAATATCTTTTTACAACCCAATGAACGATTCTAGGGGGAGTTACAGTCAAAATTCAAAAGACGGTAAATTTTGGTGCAGTCTAATGTACATGTGCTTACATAATTATCTACAATTGATAGAAACCATAATTATTTGTAGGGGATAACGAAATAATTTTTTCAATAGCATTTTCAACCACACTTTAACAAAATTTTCGTATTACTGCAGGTTGGTTATTTTTTGGACTATTTCCATGTAAATGATCAGCATCTGTTTTCAGTTTTAATGATTTCTGATAAATTAAATTTAAGAAAATAAGTTATATGACTAAAGATTGAAATAACAGTATAATGCATATTTATGGATTCATTAATAAACACATTTGGAAATTCACAGAAGTAACGAGGATCACAATATGTTGTTTCGAAAAATTATGAAAAACGAGAAAGAAAGACATAGAACGACTATATGATACCCTACACCATTGTGTACGAGCATAAAAATTCGGGAAGGGGACTTATACTCTTCCAGCCAACCAGTCAGACGGATGGACGGACATCGTTAGAGCGATTTAAAAAGTGATTCTGAGTCGATTGGTATACTTTAAGGTGGGTGTTGGATAACGTTTTATACGCGTTGCAAACATCAGCACAAACGCATAATATCAAAACTACCTATGATGGTGTAGGGTATAAAAATAATGAAAATGTAAAGATTTTATTCGCTCATTTCATACAATCCATTTAATTTTCAGCAGAAAAAAAGTTTATAAAATATTAAATTTAATGTAATTGGTAGTTTTGCTTATTTTCTTAATACACGAGTTCTGTAGTATTCTGATTTTTTAATCCCGAACCGATTTTTGTTTTTCTACCATACACAACTATAGGTGGTTGAGGTGTTAAGCATTTGTGCTGATATTTGCAACGCACAGAAAGAATTATCCCACCCACCTTAAAGTGTACCAATCGACTCAGAATCACTTTTTGAGTCGATCTAACGATGTCCATCCGTCCGTCCGTCCGTCTAGCTTACTAGCTATGTAAACATTGTGTAAACATTAATTCAATGAAATTTTGCATTTAGAACTTTTATGATACAAAGGGTTCCTATATAAACTCTTCTTCCGAAAATCACATTAACGTGCATAAATACTATACTAAAGTTAATATCAAGTTAATATTTAACATATTTGAGTTTTATATAAGTAGAAATCACAGTCCCAAATTTTATAAGGATAGGCCCATAATTGATCACAGCTCCCATATAAGTGCCACTTCTGGGAATCACCCTAAAGTCCATAAATAACATAAAATAATGCATAGGTATGTTTCATAGAAATATTTATACACTACGCTTATTACAACTATCGGTTAAAAATTGGCTATGGGTCCCATATAAGACCCCTCCCTGAATTTTGATGCACATCCGCAATGGTGTAGGATATCATATGGTCGGGCTCGACTGGCTATATTTTTCTTACTTGTTTATAATTTTCATAGTGGAATATAAAGACT
Organism: Protocalliphora azurea; assembly: GCA_932274085.1. NCBI lineage: Eukaryota > Metazoa > Arthropoda > Insecta > Diptera > Calliphoridae > Protocalliphora > Protocalliphora azurea. Next base: position 84,376,997 of record OW026520.1, read on the forward strand.
TACAATGTTCCAAAAATTTGGATCAGACAAAAAGTAGCTTTTATAATTGAGTATTTTGAGATTGAGATAATTATATCCATTCTAAACTCTAATTTTGAGTGTAAATTGTGCAATATTAAATTTTCAAATATTATATCCGATAGTATGAATTCATCATCTAATAAATCACTTATAGACTAGACTGCGTAGAGAGTGCATTTGTAAAAAAAATAGTTTTGAGCTTTTTCTGCTTTTGAGCTCGTTATGAAAAAATATTTTTTTCGCAGAAATTTTGGTTCAAAAAGAAGGATTTTTAGTCGATTCTGGTGAATTTGTTTAACATATTAAGAATGGAATAAAATTTCTGCAAAACCATTTTTTAATTTTTAAACATAAAATTTTCAAAAATTTTATATTTTTAATCCTTTTTGTTAAGAAATATTTAAATTTTTATTATGATGTATTAAAAGTTCTGAACCGAAATTTATGCAAAAAAATATATAGATATTTGAATATGAACGAAAATTTTGCAAATACTTTTGTATTTACATATTTTTGAAAGAAGATGCTACCGATGGATGAATAAAACAACGTATGAGTAGATAATAGGGTATTTATTTTACTCGGCCTTTTTATTATTCGATTTTATTTTATAACTCAAAAATTCACTTTTTAATAACTCGAATAATCGGGTATATCCTTTAAATTTCTCAAGTTATTCGAGTAAATTGTACCTTAAAATTTTACTCAATGCTTATTAAAACATAAAACTTCCATTTTTTGCTGTCTTTCGTTTACATATGAAAATAATTGGACATTAATTGGATGTATCCGAGATACCAGAAGTGACATCAAAAATTTGATGTCGGATTCAAAAATCACCAAAGACAAAATTTAAGCAGCTGTCAAACCATTAACAGCGACATACCACATTCTACAAACGGACTTAAAATGGCGACGCGGTATTTTGAGGCGTGCCAAAAAAAATAATTTTTGCATTTTTGTAAACCTCATTAAATACTCCTTCATTTTAGGGGGTGACTGGCACAACTTTTTTTCGATCCACCCTAATATAGTATTAACTATGCATATTCAAATTTATATATATTTTTAATAAATGTAAGTCATCATTTAAACATTTTTAAATATATTTTTCATTTCTTTTGAAAACTTTAACGTAATGTAAATTAGAGTAATTTATTTTAGTTTTTTCTTTAAAATTAAAAGTATTGATATATATTTGTTTAGAATAAAACAATAATTTCTTTAAGATCGGTTAAAAACTGAATAAGTCATTAAACATTTTCTAATTTATCAAAATATTGTTCGTATACATATGTATGTATGTACAGTTACGGACAAAAAAAATATAGACAAGTATATTTGTTTTACATTTTTTGAGATTTTGACAAAATTTCTAATTTTTAGTGGCGAATCATTGCGAATACATTGAATTATAAATAATATCCTTTAATATTATGCCAATAAAGAAAAAACATAAGAATCATTGATGATCTTTAATTCCAAGAACTATTTGTTTTTTGATTTTAAAAATATGTGAAAAATCAAAGGAATCAAATACTTTTTGATCCTAAAATACTAAAATACTATGTTCCAAAACAAAACTAAAAATAAAAAATAAAATATTTGCCGTCAGTGAGATTTAAGCTTGTTCATAAATTAACCATTGGTTTTTAATAACTAACTTCTTACTTAGATGGTGTACTAAGAGTGATAGTGTACTCGCATTTCATTTTCTAAGGGACAAAAACTTTTTAGTATAAAATATCTTTTTGGACATTTTGCTAAAAACAAACTAACAGCATCAGAATGGGGTTGAACCAACAAGTTTCTGATTATTAATCCAGCGCTCTATCCAACTGATCCATGTGATTGCAATATTACTGTGCTATTATACTATTGAATACTTATTTGTGTAATATAGAGTAGGTAAATAATAATGACGTCTCATTACCAAGAAACTGCATTAACAAGTAGTTGTCTTTACCGAAAACCAAAACGTTTTTGTTTGGTAGTTATATTTGGTATATATTTTTTGATTTTTTTTAGCGGGGTCTGTGCCCCTCTCTACGGAATAGAAAATTTTTAAATAAGGATTAATACTTATTGTAGTTATGCGTATTTGCGCTATATCCCTTGATGTGCCCTAAATAGTCAAGGCAGTAGATACTCTAAAAGTTTGAAAAACAAGAGCGAAAATGTTTAAAAAATGCGAGGCACATTCACAGTTTCTAATGAAATAGTATGGATAACTGCGTGAACTTAGTTTTTTTTTTATTTTACACAATAAAATCGAAAATAAATTTAATAAAAAAAAAGTTTTTTGGACTTTTTGTATATAGAAAATTTCACTTTGTACAAATCTTGCATACATAGATATAGGAACGGCGATAAATAGATCGTGACCATAAATTTAAATCAAATGTCGTTGACAGTTGAAAACGGAACACTTTTGTCAAACACATTTTGCTAAGGCACATCGCAAGGACAGCACGACCATAATTGGCATAATAGTAGAAATGTAGTTCACATATTTTTAATATAATACCCAAACATAGGTGGTTGGGGTATTATGCATTAGTGATATCCAACATCCACCTTAAAGTATACCAATCGATATATGATGAAAGATGACGGCTGGCTGACTGTCTATGTAAACCTTGTTTACAAAGTACGGGTCTCAATTTTAAAGATATTGCAATGAAATTTGCCAAAAATAAGAATTGAAAATAAGAATATAGAATATTTTAATAAAATTCGGTGCAAAGAAGTTCTGTACAAGTATCAATCTTTGTAACAAATTTTCTAAAGATCGGTCCACAATTGACCATGGCTCTCATATAAACACCTCTTCCGAAAATCACTTCAAAGTGCACAAATAAATCAAGTTAATATTCGACACAAATAATTTTTATGTAGTATAAACAACATTGTCAAATTTTATGAGAATCGGTCCTTAATTTACCACAGTTTCCATATAAACCCATATAAACCCACAATGGTGTAGGGTATCATATAGTCGGTCTTGACAGACTATAACTTTCTTTCTCGTTTAAGCATTAGGGAAATCAATGATTAAAAATGTAGTTGTGTTAGTGAACGTGAAAAAAATGCACGCAAAGAAAAATTCGTATCGTGCTTATATTAATATTGCCATACAAAGTATAATTTACATTCCTCCAACTTTATCTTAAGATATTAATATTAAAGTAATTGATGGTTATTAATTACCAAACAATTTATTACATAAATTTTTTCCAGTGCATTTCGCAGTCTTTGCACTCTCACCAACAACTAAATGAAAGAGCGTAGGAATACGTGTGAACGAACTCAGTTAGCACAATTGTAATATGAAATTGACTTCCCTAATCTACATACAACATACATATGTATACGAAATTAGTAGTCACCAGAAGCTATCAGTGTTGTTGTTGTTTTTTTAAGAAAGCAACGCTTGCTGTGATAGTTTAATTTTGTTTTAAATTTTTGTAGTTTGGAAAAAATGTAGATTATTTTTGTAAGTATAAATATGAAAATATGAAAGCATACTTTTAGGCGTAAATTTTATTATTTGTTGGTGAGATGGTGATGGGTGTAAAAGATTAGGCACAGCCGAATATAGCGTTCTAAATTAATTTAATATTATCTTATATTTATAAAATATTTGTTCTGCACTGCACATATTGTATCTTCCTTAAATATGTGCGAACTTTTGTAAAACTCCAAAGTATTAAATTTGTTATTTACTAGCTTTTACTGGGACGCTTCGCTATCCTGTTTGATGCGATAACTAATATTGACTCTATATGGGAGTTACTACTCCCCATGTAGCCATTCGAAATTTGATATGAAAATTACTTATACATTTTTATTAAGACTTTCCCTGTAATAGTCTTTTAGATAAGAAAATTTATATTTTCTTTGTATAGGGGCTACCTCTCCAGCTAGACCTATCTGTCTTATTTTCATTTCATCAATTCAATACAATAGGATAAAGGTTTCCACGAAATTTGAGGGCTATCATTTTAATAGTTCCTTAAATATGTCATAACGAATATTTGTTATATAAAGGGGGTACTACACCCTCTGCTCCGATTTTCAGCTAAATGGTTTATCCATTTGACAGTCTTAAAAAAATCAGCGTAAATATGGACGTAGCATCCTATCAAGATCTAACATAATCTATAACCTATCTGTGCGTCAAATTTCATATAAATACCTTCATTAATAACATGTCAAATTTAAAAAAGATATGGGTGTAATGTCCAATCGAGATCTAACAAAGCCTATAACTATCTCTGGTACTAGTACAATCTGTGTGTCATATTTCGTAAAAATCAGTTCAGCCGTCTAGACGTCATTGATACATAAACAAACGAATAAACAAACAATCTTACACCTCATTTTTGTAATATGTAAGGATATAGGATTTATAAAATCTTGATTCTATTTCAACTTTATATGAAAATGCAAATTATTTAAAGTTCTTAGTGTTTACATAGATATAATATAGGTAAAGATATTTGTAATTACATAACAATATATTTCACTTTCATATAACACATCCCAACACTGGAAAAGGGTATATAAGATTCGGCACATCCGAATATAGCGCTCTAGCTTTTTTTAATAAATCTAAAAACGGTGCAATATAAAATAATTTTGGTATGTTCTTTTAATTTTATTTTTAATATTAACTAATAAATTAAAAAATATTTTAGTATTGAACAACATGTTAAAAATATTACAATTTTGGTTCATAATTCTAGTCAATACACATTACTATTTATTTACAAATTTTAAAAAATTAAAAGTTTCAAACAAAAATGAAGGTTTTTTAGAACTTGTTTCGGTGCGGAAGGTTTTTGTCCGTGACTTTTGGAATGAAACACAGTTTTTTTTTTTGCAAAACAAAAATTTATTTTTCAACATAATCTCCTTTTAACTTAGTCCAACGTTTCTCCAGTTTTTGTATCCCTTCCAAAAAATCTAATAAGTTGGCATAATATTCGCCGTTTATTGTTTTTCCCTTTTTAAGGTAATCGATGTAGATTATCCCGCGTACATCCCAAAAAACTGTTGTCACCACTTTATTGGCCGACAAACTTACCTTTGCCTTCTTCGGAGCAGGTTCACCCGGAGAAACCCATTATTTAGACTGCTGCTTGGTCTCCGGAGTACAGTAATGGATCCATGTTTCATCCACAGTTACAAAACGCCGCTAAAACTCATTCGGATTGCGGTTGCATTTCATACAACTACGAGGTAAGTTCGAAAAGTCACGGAAATATTGATCCGCAATCGTAGTTAAAAATGGTTTTTGATTTGTATGGAAAAACCAAACAAATTTACCTAGTTTTTTATTCAAAACCAAATAAAATATATATATATTTTTCATATTATGATATTTCTTGACACTCTTGGATGTTCAAAAGTAGAAAATTTTGCATTAACAAAACACATAGTATCTAATTTTGATTTAAAAAACTTGGCTTGGATGACTTTTTACATTCCAGAGCAGAAAAATACGGCATAATTTCGCTCAGTAAATGTACGAGTATGTTGTTGTATATAGTGTTAAATAAAATATGAGTTAATATAAAAAAATCTGTTCACTTTTAATTAGAGATTTTTGTTTTTAAATATTTCATATTTAATTTAAAGTTTTAGTGAGTTTTTATAGTTTATTTAAATATAAAATAAGCATTTAGCTCAATTATAATTAAAAATATTTACTATAAATAATCCAACTACATTAAAAACATATTTACTTATTATACTTCGATACTTTATTTATTTACTTTTTTACACTTCTAAATGAAGGTATTTCGACACCCAAAGAATGCACTAAATATTGTCATAAAAAAAATTTTAGGACTACGACACATTTCTTCCCGAACGGTGACTCTTCTTCGACAAGAAAATTATATCATATTCGACTGTTATTAACTACATAGTGTCACCTAATAAAACATCAACGCAGGACATTTGTAGTAAATATCAACCGATTTTAAAATGGCTTATTTCTATATCGAATACGATTGAGGAGTTTTTTTTTGAACATGTTGGCTGTTTAGTAAATATTATTTTATGTACCTACTTATATTATCGGAAATTAATACTATATATAGACAATTTTATGGGACTGTGTGACAAATAGCGGAGATGATCACATAAAACAAAGTTATTGTGATTCACTCGTGATATATTATAACTATACGTAGATGATTCATAAAATTAATAAATATTATGTTTTTTTTTTTTTTTTTTTTTTTTAATTTGCAGTTTTCGAAATAATAAAGTACCAAATTTATATCAATTTCTTATCATGACGCTACGTTATTAGTTTTAAACTGTAGTATTTGTACCAAAACTTTTAACATGTTTACGTTTGAATTAATCAACTATTATTAATTTCAAAATTAGGTTATAACAGAAATACTGAATTTTATTCACTTTTTTAAAACATTTACCCAATTAACAAAACAAATTAAAATAAAACATTATTTATAATTTGTTGAAAATTTATATTTAAATTTAAAATAACATTATGACATTGTGAACCTACCTATTTTTATTACTTCGGTTAAAAATTATTTTGTTTAAAAATTTGTTGATTTCTTTCTTTTGTTGTTTAATTTTTTATTTAGTATTTTTTTACAAAATTTTCCACCAAAATTAAAATTTTCACGAAAAACCAATTATTTACTAGAAGTTCGATTTTCACAAAAATCCGAAAATTAATTCATTAAAAACTGCTTATTCACTAAAAATTCGATTTTTCACTAAAAATCCTATTATTCACTAAAAATTCGATTTTTCACTAGAAATTTGATTTTTCACTTGAAAACTGATTTTTCACTAAAAATCGAATTTTTTCCCGAAAATTAAAAAAAAATCGATTTATCAATAATAACAAGTAAAAAATTTATAGTCGGTCACGATATCCTTCACTATTTCGTTTGAGCCTCAAAATGATTTTGACCTATGGCCAATTATGAATTGAGCCTTATGAATTCTTGTTACTATGATTTCTGCTTATATAAAACTTGTGTCAAATATTACCTTAATACTTGATATCTCAAAATTTACAGTGGGTTCCAAAACTTTTGAAAACTTTTATGTGATGTCCACAAAAAAAAAAAAAAAAATCTATAGCCCACATTATGGTTAAAAATTAAAAAAATAAGATTTTTTTGTTTAGAAAGTTATAACTTCATACACATTTGTAAGGTCTGCAATTTGTCTCGCCAATTTGTTCATTAAATCGGATCTGCTCTTTGAGAACTCTAAGTCATTTGAAATCGTAAATATTTCGTATAACATTTATTCTATTGCAAAAATTTAAATGTGGACTCAAATCATGTTTCATTTTAAAGAGGCAGCTTATAAAATTAAAAATATTTTAACTTGGTTCTTAACGGTCATAATTCAATGTGAATCTATCTACTCTACCAAAACTTATTGTCGTAGTTGATATCAAAATACAGGAGCCAGTTAACACATTGATTTCTTTTTTTTTAATTTATAAAATTGTTAATTTTTTACGATTATTTATAAATGAATATTTTACGATAAGAATTTTATGCACTTTTAAAATAATGTAAAATCATTTTATGGCAAGATTATGTCAGTTGATATGAGAAGATATAGAATAATTTTTTTATTGGTCAAAATACGATACTAAGTAAGCGAGCATTTATGAAGTATTTTTGATTTCTTACCAATCTTATCGTATTGCCTATGATATACTTTCAGTAATATCATATTTTACGTATTGAGGGAATTTTATTTTTTCCCCAATAAATAAATATAACCTTTTATTTTTTTTGTTAAAAAAAATAAATAGACTTTTTAATACAGCAATTTTTTTACATCTTTTACAATAAGTTCTTTAATTAAACTTAAAAATATCTGGAGTATGTTAAATTAAGAAAATATATTTACAAGAAACAAATCATGTTAATAAAATTTTGCAAAACATTTTATTTATTGAATCACAAAAAAAAAAAAAAATATATATAAATTTTTTGTTTGATTTTGCTTCAATCACCAAAATGATAATATTAGTTAAATAGAATAATTGATTTTTTAAATTTAAATTAATTACCTTTTTTATCAAATAAATTAGAATTATGATTGAATGTTTGCTTAAAGTCAACTAAGGTTTTTATTAATGCAATTCTACAATTAATTAAATCCGTCCTTCAATAAAAACGCACGTATTTTAATATAATTACTTGTTTAATTATTAAAAATATTTTGAATAATACAATACAAGTAAAATTAGACGAAAACTTCAAATTTGATTGGGAGAAACGAAAGTTGGTATATAGTTTCATCTTAGCGTTATATAATCCCTGTTAAATCACCGAAAATCACATATAAATCCAGTTTTTGTATGATCTCGAATTTCTCATGTAGCTTACATGTGATTATCTGTGACAATAGGATATATAAGATGCTAAAACGAAATTATATATCAAGTTTAGTTTTCCACTATTCAATTTTGTTTATACCCTTATTTAACTAGAAATTACAATAATATACTCATATATGTAGTTTATGTATATTGAATGTGTGTAATGTTTTTATAAGAGTCCTTTCTAAATAAATGTTAATATATATTATACTTACATATATTTAATTCCCGAAAACATTATAAAAGCCTTAATTTCAAGTTATCCTACCAACAGAAAATATTAAAGAATATGACAGATGTCTGAACAAATCGTCTAAAACAATCAATGTGAACTGACCTTTTATATATAAATAATCTTCCATAGAACAGCTTTGAAACAATGGATTGGATTTTGAAAGCTATCCCCCGGTACCAATGACCGAAACATCTACAAAAATATTGAGACAATTAGTAATATCAATAAATATTTTAAATTCGTACATACCAAATGATTATTACTAAACACGTCCCCGAACACTAAATAAATCATGTACGTATTTCGTATTACTATTTTTTTTTTTTTTTTTTTTTAATAGATATAATGAGCGCAAACAGCTGAAAATGGTGAAAATTGATTTAAAGTTATTTTATTTCTATATTTTTCATTGACAAGTTTTTCTTTATATTTTTTTAAGAGCTGTCGAATTTTATCAAAAAATTGTAAACCAATTAGAAAGTTAATTTTATTAAAAAAAATATTTGGAATATTTTTTTTCTGCGAATCATATCTGAGTTGTCTTTTCAATAAAAATATATAAAAATATCAATAAAAAATATTCTCAAGTATAAAAAATAAAACGGAAACGAAAAAATCAATTTCCCGGGAATTCCCAGAATTTGCCGAAATTTTTAAAACTTTAATTACAAAAAGGTTATTTTTTATTAAATAAAATAAAACAAAACATTATAAATCATATTGAATTAGCAAAAAAGAAAATAATATCAAGGTGTAACGACATTTCTGAGATTTAAAAAATATTTTATACAACTAAAATAAGTACCTTTCGTAATTTATATTAAAAACTATGCCTCAGATTTTTACATTTTATTCCTCTATCTTATATTAACATTTTTATGTATTTTTCTTAAGTAATTCTTACTAAATTAAACATGAATTTGGAAAATATTTAAAATTGGTTCGCAACAATATTTTTTGAATCAATCATAGTGTTCAGAAATCTAACGAAAAAATCTCATATACGTATGAATACATCTAACATTACGGATCCACGTGTTTTCTCAAAAGAAAATATAGTTTCAATGAAAAATATTCCAACCAAGTAATTTTTTTATAATAGTGAATATTTTCGAAATTCAACTTATTTAATATTCATTTTCACAAATCTATAATACAACATAAAATTTCATAAAATAAAATTTCATGTGAAATAATGCTTAAGTATATTTTTGGTAAACCATGGATTAATATCGTTGAACAGTACCACATTTGTACAATCTAGAACGACAAAAGTCTTGTTTTGCACATATAATCATAAAATTTGGTGTGCATGTTTTAATTAATTGTAGAATCAACACTACGAAAAAAGGGGGCAGACAGACCAATACTACGTCCATTATTAATGCTTACATTAATGGTTGTTTTTACTGAATATTATTAATATATTTTATCTAAAAAAAATTTATATTGAAGGATTATAAGAGAAAAACAAAACTTTTTACTAAATATATTTTATATAAAAGAAATATCTTTGCACCTTTTGTATTTTTTTTTTTTTTTTTGTGTGTTTTATCTCTGCATTTTTTTCTATTAGGAACTTTATTTGTTTGCGGCATTATATGAATTTATGTTCTTTAGGATGATGCCCTGGGTAAATTATAAAACTTAGCATTATTATTTCTAATTATATAAAACTTATTTGTGTATTAACTTGATATTAAATTTTTTATGGGATTTATGCACGTTAAAGTGATTTTCGGAAGAGAGGTTTATATGGGAGCTATAATGAATTATGAACCGATCTTCTTGAAATTTGGTATAAAGATTGATATTTATACAAAACTTCTTTGCGCCGAATTTCATTTCAATATTGATATATTTAAGACATCTATGATATTTAAATTAATATTCCGGGAGGATATTTATATAGGGGCTAGCTGAAATAATGAACCGAACATTTTTACGTCTGCCAAAATAATTATTCGTGCCAAATTTCATTAGTATATCTTTAATATTGCGACATGTACTTTGTTCACAATGTTTACATGAACAAACAGCCAGCCGACCAGACGGACTTACTTCGACTCAGAAAGTAATTCTGATTCGAAAAGTATGATTTAAGGTGAGGGTCCGAAGATTTTTTCTGTGCGTTACAAACATCAGCACAAACGCATAATATCCCAAAGATCTACTTAGGTTAAAAATAGAATGGACTTACCTCTATTATTACAAGGTACTGTGGGCAAATCAGATAACAATAATAAAAATAAATAAAAAATATATCAATATTTATACCCTACACCGCCGTAGATCGTTGGTATATTATGCGTTTGTGCAGATGATTGTAACGCATAGAAAAAATCTTCGGACCGCCACCTTAAATCATACTTTTCGAATCAGAATTACTTTCTGAGTCGAAGTTCGTCCGTCTGCTTAAAAAATTTATTAAATACAATATTAAAACAACGCCATTCTTGGTGACGCAAATTATGAAAAATAATATTTGAAAATACAAATTAACAAAAATATGCTATGCTTAATAATATGCTTCCAATATGCTGCTGAATAATGAAAAGTTGTGTTAACAAATGGTTCTCGAAAGAAAGTTGAAAACCATTTGAAATCGATGTATTTCAAGAAATATTTTCCTTTAGAAATTTTAATTAATACAATTTTTAACTTTGACCTTCCATATCTCAATAAATAAACAACCTACGTTATTGCGCATTATTTTTCATGTTATTTGAAGTGTTTTATAACATACATTAAAAAAAACTTTTTGTTTTTGGACTTTTTTCGTGGCATTGTGCGTAGGATTAATATAGAAGAGGCGTATCTCGATTTTTTTGAAATTTTGTTTCATTTTAGTTTTCTTTCAATCACACCTCCCTTTAAAAAATAAGTGAGCTATGATGTAATGGTAATTTCCCTGAAAATTTAAAATAAATTTCCAGGAATTTCCCACAATATTAGCTTGAGAATTTCCGGACCTTAAACCCCAATTTGTATATATTTGTCATAATGGGATAACATTTAACGATTAACGGGAGTAAACAAAACTGGATACATTTTAAAAATATTTGAAAATTTTAAGTAAAAAACTGTTCTAAATAACTTTTATTTATGTAAATCTCTAAAATTTTACAAGCAAGATTTAACATACATATATATTATTCAATATATTTTCTAATTTATCCTTGTCCTGTCATTATTGAATACAAGCGGAAAATTCTAATATTTTTAATAACCCTATATTATACGACAACTGTCATTTAGGACACAAATGCTACTCAATACTTGCTATACCCATCTAATATCAATAATTTAGCTATTACTATTTTAGAGGTCAAGGGATTAAATTAATTTAATTTATATATTTTTTGGAATTTTGCAGTGAAATAAAAAATATTAATAATTTATTTTTATATCGGTGGTGAAAATCTTTATAATTTTGAATCTACCTAATGTTTATGTTATACACGTGTCACCTTAACATAGTTTTTGAAATTTTGCCACGTATTCGTAAGTCAACTACACATGTTAATTACTTAAATATATATTTAAATTTGGTTGCAAATTCGAACAAGAAATTTATAATTAACTAGCAGCTAAATGTACTTTTTTAAATATTATTTCAGTTATATATCATTTTAATAAATTGACGTCATTCATCCCTACGTCAATCAACGAAACACATCAAGTACCTCAAGTTGAAATTTAAGCTCGTAAATAACTTAAGCCAAACGAACAAACTTATTAAATAATTAATGTTTTTATGTTTGTATTCACTTGGCTCAAGTAATCTGCTGCTTAATCCTTTAAAACCATTAATATGTATTGGTTAAATACACGCACATACAGATACACGCACACAACTTTAAATTCAAATTGGTCATGTTTTAAATATTTGTTAGAGATCACTTCAAAATTTAAATAAATATTCCAAACAAGTATGAATATACTTCTATGTATTAGTCAATTATTATCCAAACAACTAAGTTTGCTTCGTGGCATTTTCACTTTAATACTACTTTTTTTTTTTGGAAATAAAATAATACTTTTAGCGTAAGTTTAGAAAACTGATACTGTTCTGGGTTTGCCACGATCCATTGACGACAACTGATTCGGTCGAACAATCGGCTGTGACACAATTATCAGTTGTCAATATTCACCTGTCGCGTATCAAATCGTAACTGAATCGTAGAATATTTTGATGAAGTTTAAAACGCTTCAAACCGAATATCAGTTAACATAATAACAATAACACATACGCAAACATTTAACCACACATATGTATATTTAGATACATATGCAAGTACATATTTTACTTTTGTATATCGGTAATGTTTAATTTTTTATAGTTCAATTGTTGTTGCCCTGCTATTTGTATTTTAAAACAACACCAATAGATAGAAAGAAAAATAAAATAAATAGCAAACATTAACAGTAAGAATATCAACAGCAATAACAATAATAACAATAGAAATTAAATGGAAAAAGAAAAACATGACGAGTCACAAATGCACACGAATACACACTTTCGGACTCACTTGCGTACGAAGATGTATTACAAATACAATCATTCATTTATACGTGTATTATGCCGAAGAACCCACCAACAGTTAAGAAAAGGTACATTATATTTTCGGCAGTAGCTTTTCGAATTTTACTCAAAAAAAAAAAAAAAAAAAAAAAATATATGACATTTGAAAATAAAAATATTATTATTATTTTTTTTTTTTTTTGAGACACAAAACGCCAATGAATAGTTCCACACAGTAGAATATAAGTACTCTACTATTATAATAGCATGTACAAGTATTTTTTAAGTTCAAAACGTTATAAAATACAAACCAACTGTTTAAATATTTACTAAAACGAAAAGATAGAATCGATTAAATAAGAATAATTCATTTACCTGTTTATAAAGTTTGTCCAAAACAGAGATTAAAGAAAAATCGATCACAGTTTATTAACGTTAAAAAAAATGTAACATTTCCCAGATATTCCTTAAACATGTTCGTGGGAATTTTAAAAACCTAAAACAAACTAATAACTGCACAATTTGGAGCCAATCGTATGGTGGAACCAAAGGCGGAAATCGATTTCTTTTGAAAAAGCCCATGGCCTAAAGCAAAATCGCCCAAATCATATATATAAAAGTCCCAAAAGAAATTATAAATTGCCCAAAAATAAAAAATGGAAATTTTATCCAGAAAGTGAAAAAATGCTCAAAATTTTTCTTTGTGGTATGTAAATTAATCAATTATTGGGTTATTTTTCATACGAAACACGAGTTTTTTTACATTTGCTTTTGGTGATTTTGCTTTGGGATTTTGCTGGCAGCCATTTAAAAATTTTGTAAAAATATATTTTACTTATTATTATTATTATTATTATTATTATTATTATTATTATTATTATTATTATTTGCTTTATATTTCAGAAAAAAGTCAACTGCAACAAATTTTCTGCCTAATTATATATAAATCGGGAAATCTTCAATTTTTCCCGGGATTTTTGTGCGGAATTCCCGAGAATTTATGAGTCAGGGTAATTCCAAAAATTTCAACCAAAAATTACAGTTAAAAAAATTTTACATCTTCGTTTTTTTTTTTTAATTTAGGGTGTGCATTAAACTAGTCAACGTGTATTTTATGGCGTATGAATCAGATCCGTATTGTTCATGTTTTATGATCCTCTAAATTAGGACCCCTCGGAAATTTTTGTAAAAAATTAACATAGTTTAAGGTTAAATAATTTTTATGTTAATTATCCGATTTCAACAAAATTTGTGTCAATGGCAAGGACTGATGTTCCTCTTTATCATAAAATAATAAAAGTTACACATCTTCTTGGCGAAAGGACCACTAAAATTAAAAAAATATTCTATATCGTAGAAAATGGTCTCTTAAATTTTATTATTTTTTACATGATGTTTACAACCAATTTGTCGTTATAGAGTAAAAATTTCAAAATGCGATCTCAATGAAATCAGAAAATATAGTTTGTCTACAGCAGTTAGTACAATTTTTCTAATAAATTATTATCTTTTTAAGCGTTCTGATATTTTTTTTAATAAATTTAGTATATAAAGGAAAGGACAAAAATAGGAAAATTATGGACCGATCATTATGAAATTTAAAGGAGCGATTTATATTTCCACAAAACTTTGATGTCTTATCTCGATATTGAAATTTATGTGCAAATTTATTTGATTTTCAGAAATAGGGATTATATGGGAACCAATTTCAATTATGGACCGATTATTATATATATATATATATATATATATATATTATATTTTTGTTAACATTAAGTTTAAGTAACTTTTAGGCATTAGAACATACATGAAAGATAGTAGATTTTGTCTTTGTATCCTCATATATCGGCGGATTTTGTAAAGTCGGTTACAGTGGGTTAAAGGTCTGTTAATATGTTCCTGAAACTTCTAAAATAATATCAAATTACTTTTAATTGATCAGGAATGTGCTATATATACGACTTTTTTTAATAAATATCTATTGTATTAAAATTTTAATAAGTCTATCAATATATCTAAAAACACTTAATACCTAATAGTATAATTAAATATATATATATATATATATATATATATATTTATATATATAATTCATTATTAACATAAAACATATATATATATATATATATATATATATATATATAAATTCCACTGATGACTTAAAAATGTGGACTTTAAAATTTAAATGATGATTTAAAATTTTAAATTTTCCGGGTGATCTAAAAAAAATTTATATTTAAAAAAGTTAATTTTCTTTCAGCTATATTTCCGAAGCTAACGGTTGTACAATAACGCCGGTTAGTGTTAAAGATCCGTCTTCAAAAGATTCCTTTCATTACTAAAAAATTGTCAAAATCTTAAAAAAAAATTATATGAATGGATTGAAATCGATCTCGTATTTATTTAAATTTGGCATAAGGAAATATTTATTTTTTTCATAGAAATTCAAATAAAATTTGCTGAATTACAAAAAAAAAATATAATTATTTGTTTCATTAGAATATTCTACATAAAAAAATTCGAATTATTCCTTATTCTAAAAGATTATTTTTAAATTCATTCAATAATTATTCGTTCGAATTATGTATTCGAATGAATACCCTAATTGCGATACTAATTGTTCTAAGAATGTTATTGAAGACTTTGAAGTGGTTCTGAATTATTTTCCGTTAAAAAAATCTCTTGATGTTTTAATTCTAAATATGTAAAAAATAAAATTTAATTCCCTAAATTAATTAAATTAAAAAATATTTCCTGGGAGTTCCCGGGAATTTTTTCCCGAATAAGAATTAGAATAAAAATATTTGTAAAATTTTTAAATTTAACTTTTAACGAAACTTGCTTAAAAAATTTAAAACAATTTCAATGCCTAAGTAAATACTGGGGTTGTCAATAATTCGACATTGAAGTTGATCGAATAAAATTTCACATTTTTTTTTTTTAATTACTCGTGTGATCGTATAAAATTTGAATTTTCTTCGATTAATCGAACGAACAAAGAATAAAGTATATTGTTCTAATAATTAATTGCAAGTTTAAAAAAATGCAAAAAACTAATATTTTTTAAATAAATTTTTAGTTTTATTAACATAAAACAAATCTAAAAATAACAATTCATTAATATAGAACAAAAAGTATACAAAAATGGAGACAATATTTAAATTACAGACAAATTATCTAAGCTGCGTTTTGTTGCTTCCACTGAGAGACAATGTTGACTGTTAGCAAAAAAATGACATTAATCCGATTTGGGAGCACTTTGTAAATTGCACTACGAAATTTACGTTTTTTATTTGAATTTAATTCTATTTTTATATTTTTTCATTTCTTGTCATTCTTATATTCATAATTGTATTTTTGTTCATAAATCGACGTTAAAGATAACAAGTATAATTCTGTACGTTAACTCCTAACGTATATAAATTTAAATTTTTTATGAAATTGCCTATGAACGTTATCAACAAAACACAGCTTTTTGGCTTGTTTTTTTTTTTTTTAATAAAAGCCAATGTGCAAAAAATCCTTTCGTTTACTATTTATGGTGGCAATACAGTAAGAATAGCATTAAAAGGAAATCTAGTTTTTCTGTTATTTTTAGATTTTTCTAAATAAAGTCAATGATTATCAATATTGCTAAAAACTCTTATTAAATTTTTGAATATTATTTATTGATCAATTGATTGATTAATTGCTTGAGTTCAATTAACAAACCATCGTTATACATTTCAGAATCTTCGGTTATTTCTACATTACTTGAATAATTAAAATAATTTTTGAAATAAATAATAAATGAGAAAATCTCATGTACTTTTGTTTCACTTTTTGTTGAATATTTAAAAACATTTATATGCTCTGGAAAACTTCCATAATTTAAGAATAACTTATACGTATCCTGTTTATTCTAACTTCAAGACTTTTCATTAAATCGTTAGAAAAGCTATTCTAATTTTTGCCTAATATTTTTTTTATTTTTTACATTGTGTAATAAATTATTTCTAAAAAAAATTGTTACTGAACAACATTAGTTTTTAAAATTTTATTTTTTACGTTGCACAGTGAGTTGATTGATACTCATTTTGGCGCTTAATTAAAAAAAGCCATAATTTTATCATAAAATTACTTCTTCAAAGTCAATTATGACATGGTTTACATGGACAGCCGTCCAGCCAGACGGACGGTCGGACATCATTACATCGACTCAAAAAGTGTTTCTGAGTCGATTGGTATACTTTAAGGTGGGTGTTGGATGAGTTTTTCTATGCGTTACAAACATCAGCAAAAACGCATAATTGTAAATATATATCTATTTTCATGACATATTTTTTCGAAAAAAATGTAGAAGATGTTGCTAAAAACTACAAATTAAAATATTAAAATTATTTACTTATTTATTTTCCTTATTATTTTTTTTAATTTGCACATCCTTAAGCATATTAGTCCTTCAATAAGGAAAAAATCTCAGAAAATTAATAATTTAAAATTTTCAGTATCTACAACTTTGTGCAAAATTTTTAACATTTTTCGGCGATAAAAGATTATGTGTTTGAATTAATCACAAACATAAATAAAACAAAAAATTACAAAATTTGTTTAAAAAATATTTGATTTTTTCTAAGAAAAACTTGAATATTTCAAAGAGGAGCAAAAACTTTTTTGATAAGATCAGAAGCTGATTGTAGGTAGCTATATTCACAACTGAAATTCAACAGTTTTTAAAAAATTAATATAATTTTGAAGTTTTTTTAATTAAAATTTTTTAATATTCGAAAAAACTTTTCTTAACATGATTTTATATAACATATTTGCAAATATCTGAAATTTAAAATTCAATTATAATATGTTTCTTCTTATAGAATTATTACAAGATATAAGTTCTTAAATTATTAACAAAATAGATTTTTCTATTTTTTTGTAAAAACAGAATAAAATTTTAAGTTCAACCATAAACTACAGGAAATGTATATACCGCAGAACAATTGCTTTGATACTTTTCGATGTAGAATTTTATGTAGTTCAACACGATATCAAATTGCGTTGCGATTTCCTAAATTTTAAATTTGAATTAAGCATAATTTTTAGTACATTTGAACCCACTGTGCGTTGCTTGTAAAGTATCCAATTATTCTACGTTTCATATTAATCGGTTAATTCGACAAATAATTATTCGAGGTTAAAAGTTGATCGGTTAATATCCGATTATAGTCAAATTATTCGATTAACCGAATAGTCTTAGTAATACACGTAAAACATATAAATAACACTTATTATAGTATTTAATCTATTGAAATAGTTATTTAGAAACATAATGTAGATCAAATTCTTTCACAAATGGTTATTCTTAACAATTATTTCGTTCAATTGTATAAAAAATATCATTCTTTGACCTAATACTACAAAATATTTTTCTAATTCAGCTTTTTTTTAATAGTAACATGATTAAACTATTTTCTGTGTAAGAATGATTTTTTGTCATAAAAGTCAAAATTAATATTGGTTTTATTTTCTTCATACATATAATTTGGATTTATTTTACCCAAATCTATGTTTAAACTTTTATCATAAGTTCAAGTACTTATATAACCTTCTCATTTCATTAATAATTCTATCCCAACAAAAAAATTACACCCAAGAAAGACAATACGAAATTAACTTATGGTCCATAAGTACTGCATATTCGGATAATTTCCAATGAATTTAACATAGGCGAAATGATAAAATCTAAATTAAATGATTCCAATGAATTAACTGCAAAATATTTTTAATTAAATAAATCTTAAATTATTTCAAAAATAAAAATGAACAAACTCCAAATTTAAAATTTTATTTCATAATGAAATAATTCTCATCAAAGACAATCAAACAAATCTAAAAATTAAATAAGTACCAAATTATATACATTTAAAATCCACACTATAACATTTAAGACTTCACCATTAAGGCTTTTTTATAAAAATTTATTGTTTTCTGTTAAAAATTTAAAAAATGAATTATTAAATAAAAAAATATAAAAATTGAGTGACGTTTAATAAAAATTTTTATGTAGTGCTTGCTAATGGTTTTCAATTCAATGTTTTTTTTTTTAATTCAAATTGTTTATTAGGAATTAAAAAAAATAAAAAACGTTTTCCCTTGAAAATTTTTAATAAACAATATCGAGGTTTTTTATTTACATTTTTCAAAAAAGAACTTTTTGTAATAAATATAGGGAAAAATAACGTGTTATATATTTATAAGCACAAACGTACACTTATCGACACTTTGGAAGTAATTGAAAAAGAACTTCCATAAAAATTACCTTTCGTTATGTTAACATAAATTTGTTATAATTTATAACTCGAGAAAACTAAATTTTGGTTAATCAGTTATTCGACACAAATTATTCGGTTTATTCGTTATTCGAAAATAGATAATTTTAAATCATTCGATTATTATTATTCCGAAATTAATCGGATAATCGAATGATGGTTACTTGATTGGATACCCTAGTTGTTGATAACAGTTATTGTTGAAGTTTAATTTTTACATTGCATTAAAACCGATATTAATTAAGAAATATATTTCTACATTGCTTATAAATAATAAAATAAATCCCCACATTCTTTTAAACATATTTTATAGAAATTGTTCAACAAATTTTCTTTTAGAGAAAATGTTTAATAAATTTTATTTTTATAAAAAATTTACGAAAAATATTTACGACATTATATAAATTTCTGCAAATTTTTGAAAAATGTTATTTTTATAAAATGATTTTGAATTATGCAAAAACTTACTTTTCAAGCGAAAAGCCTGAAAAACTTAACCTGGTAATATCCATAAAATAAAATCTATAAACAAATTGATAACCGATTCTTAACACAATAAAATCCACATATCTAGGTCTTATGTTCAAAAAGATCTATCTGCAAAGCCCCAATTGTTCAGGAAAGCATAAAAACATTTCTTTCACTAATTCTTCAGTATTTTGGAATCCTATCTTCTACAATTTGTTAATAATATATCTGCTAAAATCCTCACATAAAAATAAATCTTTTAAGCTCATTATTCGAGAAGTTATTGTAGATATATTATCAATATGTATATATTATTAATATGTATTAAATTAAAGGTGTAAAAGTTAAAATTTTTAGTAAAAGTTTGACAATATATTAAATTTATTAATCTTATAAATTATGAAATAAGAAAAGCGTGCGAAAAGAATTGCAAAAAAAATTTACAAGAAATAAAAAATTTGGCTATTGAGTATTTTCATTTTAAATTTAAAAAAAATACCCTTAATTATTGATTTGGATAAAATTTGGTGTGTGTGTGTAGAGGAGGATACACAAATATCAATTTTCATAAAAATTCGAATAAAAAATATATTTGCGCTAATTAATACTTCGGAACTAACCAAAATGGCACAAAAAAAAAATTTACGACAATCCTTTTAAAAAATTAAATCACAGGATGCGAAAAACATCTATTCGAAAAATATCAAAAAACTTCAGGAAACGTTTTTCCAAGTACTTGTCTGGCCAGTACATCTGTACACAAAGTAGATTAAATTTAATTGATTATGTAAAAGCTGAGGAAAGAGATAATTATTATTTGTTTTCTGATGAAGAAGAGGTATACAGTTTTGAGAAATCGAATGCATTTTATCATTTAAATAAGTGTTTAGAAGCTCTGGAAGAACCACCAATTAAATTAAAGAAGTTTTCCAATGTTAAAAAGGAAAAAATTTGAAACACCTTAATTTCGGTATTTAGAGAAAAACTTTTTAATATAGAAAAAGTGCCTAGTGATCGTGATGAGATTTTAACACGCTTAAAGGAATTATTTAACCTTATGGGAAGTGATAAAAGTAAAAAGATGCAAATATTAACAACATTGCCGCAAAATTGGAGCGTTAGTAAAATAAAAGAACACTTCCCAACTACATTTTATATGACCAGTAAAGCCAAAAAATGTATAGAAAGCTAGAAATATATTAGCTCGATACCTCCAAAAAATCGATTGAGTTTATCAACTGAGACAAAAGATCTCGTTCTAAAGATCTATAAAAACGACAAAAATAGTCGCATTATGCCTGGAAAAAAAGATTATAAATCTATTAAAAACAGTAGTGGTGAAAGAATCCAAACTCAGAAAAGATTAATATTATGTAATCTTAAAGAATTGTATAGCCTATTTAAGGAAACGTATCCTTAGGATTAAATAAGTTTTTTAAAATTTTCAGAATTAAGATCAAAAGAATGTGTTTTAACTGGTGGAAGTGGCACTCATTCCGTTTGTGTATGTACTATACACCAGAACCTAAAGCTTAGGTATAGCTCAGGAAAAATTAAAGAATTAACTGATGATGGCCTTGTGACATTTCCTACATATAAGCATTGGATTGCGTAATCGATATGCAATCATCCAACTGTGGAGTGCTACATTAGGAATTGTAAATTTTGTCCAGGAGATACACACTTCAAAACTACTCTAATAAATTCTTATTCTGACTGGGGCATAGAAAATATTCAATATAAACAATGAATACAGGTTGATAGATCAAATCTTTTAACTTTAACAACTCCAACCGAAGAATTTGTGGAAATACTTAGAACAATTAATATTACATAGCTTTATTGTAAAAGAACAGACTAAGTTTTTGGATGAAACAAAAGCCAATTTAAATAAAGGAGTATTTTTGGTTATATGTATGTTTTTGCTGAAAACAACACATTTCTTATTCAAGATAGTATAAAAAGCTATCATTGGACAAATTCACTGGAAGCTACTATTCACCCGTTTGTAACATACTTTTGAAATATACATGGCAAAATAAATCATGTGAGTTTTGTTGTGATTTCCGATATTTCCGATATTTTAGAGCATAAGACAATATCATTTCACTTATTCCAAGTAAAATTCATTAAAATCTTGAGGGAAAATATTAATCAAAATATTGAAAAATTTTTTTTAATTTTTCCGATGGGTGCGCAGCTCAATATAAAAATAGAAAAAATTTCGTAAATTTGATTTACCACAAAAAGAATTTTCAATATAATATCGAGTGGCATTTTTTTGCAACATCACATGGAAAAGGTCCTTGTGACGGGGTTGGTGGTTCGCTAAAGAACACGTGCAATCCTGCTGCGGGTTTGGTAGTTCGCTAAAGAGCACGTGCAAGCCTGCAGCGTCCAACTAAAAACCAAATTGTTGATGCAGGCGATTTATATGAATACGCAAAAACTTTGACTAATATAAATGCAGCTTTCTGCTCCAAATACCAAAGAGCAAGAAAAGAAATTTAAAAAAAGGTTTAAAAACTCTTGTGTTATTAAAGGAACTCATAGATGCTTTCAAAAACACAAGTTATTGCAAAAATTTTTTCAAATGAAATCCCAACTCCTATTAGTGTGATTAAATAGAATTATGTACCTGTTGATAATATTTAATTAATATTTTTACTAAAAAAATAAAAGTAATAAAAAAATATATATATTTTTTTCAATATATACATATTAACATTTTTGTATATATCTCAGTAACTACTTTCCGGACCACTATGAAATTTTCTGTATAGTAAGTATACTTATAAAGCTTCCTATGAAAAAAATTATAAAAAAAATTAAAGATGTACTTTTTTGAATATACGTCTCTAAACAAAAAATATATAAAAAATATGTTTAAAAAAACATTTTCTTTAATTTAAATACAAAATTTTCAAGTACAAATTTTGACAATTCCACTGCAGAAAAAGTTATTTTTATATCTTTCGTACAACAAAAGTTATGGCCATTTAAAAAATATATTAATCACTTTCAAAGCTACAGACTTGCCACAGTTTTCAAAATAAAATTGAATAAAATTAATTTTATATGCTTGTGTATCCTCCTCTACACATGCACCAAATTTTATCCAAATCGGTAATTGAAGGTAAATTTTTTTAAATTTAAAATGGAAATACTCTATTGGTTAAAAATTTTGTATGTCAGAGGTAACCTACTTTGAGCCCCCATAAATCCACCACTGTGGGGTCATTGGAGTCCCACATTCAAACTTAAAATTTTATACTCCTTTGCTACGCCTATGTGAAATTATGTAAATCCAACCAGGCGAATTTATTTCCAAAAATTTTCAATTCTGCCAAATCCTTTGAAAATCAAATAAAAACATGTAGATAAGATAGCCCATTTTTTCTTAAAAAAATTTAAAAAATGTTAAAAAAATATGTGTTAGAATTAATTTTTCTTTTCAAAATTGATATTATGAACATAAAAGCAATGTATTTGACGTCACACAGTGGGGTCAAACGCAAATTTTTTGGTAATAAATCTGAATCTCCTAAAATACTGGTCGGATCAAATTGAAATGTATGGAAGAGTTGTAGAGGAGGACATAAGTTTTCAGAAAAATAATCTTGTAATCACCCTGTGATAACACGAGATAGGCTACAGGGTGTCAAAGTTGACTACCTCGAGTATGTAAAAGTTAAAAAAAAAATCGTAACTTGTACAAATGAAGTCCGATTTTAAAGATTTTTATATTTCTGGAAAGTGCTTGGCAAGATAAAGAAAAAATGAGCTTACTCATCTAAGTTATCTCTTACAGTTAAAAAGATATTTACGCTTGAATTTTGAATTTTGCAACTTTTGACGTGACTTGGTAGTTTTGAGGCCATTATATTACTATTATTAAATGACCTATATCAACATTTTATATATCGTTTATATATGGTAAATAAGTCTATTTTTATATTCTTTTAACATTTTTAAAGTATTTGCAAAATTAGTGGAGTTGTATTAAAAAAATTAAATTTTTTTGGATTTTCAGCTATTTTTAAAAAAAAAATTATTTTTGAAAAATTACCAAAAATAGGTTATTGGAGCTATTTTATTGATTTTTTTAGGAATGAAAGCTTGATTTGTGTTTTATACATTACATAAGAAATAATATTAAAAATATTATGCTAATATGCTTTTAATATGCTTTTAAAAATAGTCGTTAAAAAAGCTGACTTTTAACATAAAATCTCCACTCCTGCATTCGTTTTTGGCCGGGAGGGAAGCACTTTAGTGTTAAATGATTCTAAATCTATTTCTATAAAAAATATGGGTACCAAATTTTAAAAATCTCGCGTGACATTTTTTTTATTAATCTACTATTTTTTAAAATTGACAATTTTCGGCCAATGCTGGATGTAGGGTGAAAACTTAAATCAATTCAAAATTTCTTTATTAACCATTGATGTAGCAAATTACAGAGTATTTTTAAAAAATTTTTACCTCATATATCTCCGGACTTATTCCCGAACAACGAAAGAAAGTCGAGCCAAAAAATCAAAAATTCAAAATTCAAGCGTAAATATCTTTTTAACTGTAAGAGATAACTTAGATGAGTAAGCTTATTTTTTCTTTATCTTGCCAAGCACTTTTCAGAAATATAAAAATCTTTAAAATCGGACTTCATTTGTACAAGTTACGATTTTTTTTTAACTTTTACATACTCGAGGTAGTCAACTTTGACACCCTGTAGCTTATCTCGTGTTATCACAGGGTGACTACAAAATGATTTTTCTGAAAGCTTAGGTCCTCCTCTACAACTCTTGCATACATTTCAATTTGATCCGACCAGTAGTTTAGGAGATTCAGATTTATTACCAAAAAATTTGCGTTTGACCCCACTGTGCGTCAGAAAATATTTAAAAAAAAATTTTTAATATAAGCCTTCGGTATGTATAACTAAATATGACCGCTGTCATATTTAGTTCAAAATGTTGAAATAATCCTGTCGTATTATTTCACCATTTTCCATTAAAAAACGCTAATTATGGAATTTTTTTAATTTTTCCTACAAATTCAATGTAAATTAAAAATGTTTGCATTCATTGCACTATTAATGGCAGAATAACAAAAAAAATAATGCATGTTTTATAAAACAACGAGATCTTCAATATATATTTTTTAACGATTTTATTAGGCATTTCAAGGATGTCAAAGGATAATTTTTCTAAAATAATATTTTCTTAAATTTTTATTCTACAACATTCAAACAACAAACTTTATTATTTCGCAGAGATTCTTAAGTTCCATTATTGGCGTTGTATAATTTATAGAAATATTTTATTTTAAATTTCTTTTTTTATGCGCATATCTTTTGAAACTTTGAATTTTATTCAAAATGATATTTAAGAACTGAATATGCAGTTTTACTGTGTTTGCCCCAGCGGTAAAAATTTTAAGGCCTCCATTGCGCAGATAAAGACGAAGAAGAAGAAGGTGTATTTACACTTTCTTTGAGATACAATTGCTCATCCTTGCCTTCTAAAAGATCCTATATAACTTTATACTTTCCATCTTTTAGAAGGAGAGAAAAAGAAGGGACTTAGGAATATAATATTTTTTTGCTTTCAGAAACAACAAAACTATTCAAACACCGTTACAAAAACAATATCAAAAAGCAAAGCAAAAATTCCAAACAAATAATAAGAATTCATTTAACTGTGTTTAATGCTTCGTTTGAGTAGATTGTGTTTTCCTAAATTAATTACATTTTTAGTTTATAGTTTTTATTATAGGTATTTGATTGAAAGCTGAATTGTTAATATTATATCTTAAAATAACTTAACTCAAATTTACACCTTTTTTAAGGCAGATAAAAACTATTTAAAAACTCAATAATTTCAATGGAACATGTTTTGTCAAAAGTAAACAGATATGTTTTTAATGACGAATTATTGTATTTTTTAGGTTTTAAACTTTTTACAACAATTTAAAATAAAAAATTGTAGTTTTATATAAATAGAAAAATATTTTTTAAAAAAGTGTAGAAGACCTGTTGACAGCTTTTTTTCAGAAGGTTTGTTGACAGCTCTTATTCAGAAAGCCTGCTGTCAGTTTTTATTTAAGAGGTCTTTCAGAAGGGCTGCATTGGGAAGCGAATGTGTAAGGCCTTGACCGCAATGACTTCGCATGTAAAAAATACATGAACGCGGAATGCAGCGAGAAGCTCTTCTCTAAAAAAGGAATTCTAGAAGGCCACTTTACCCCTTTTTTTATCGCTAGGTAGTCTATAGTGTCACATGTCACATCGGTTTTTCCATGTGTTTTTGCAAAAAATAAATAAATAAATTACATGACTGGAAAGCGAAAAATTTTCTTCATATAAATACATAATTATTTCTTTTAATTTATATTTTATTGGTCCGTTTTAGAGGTATCAACGTTCAGGTTTTTTTTTAATTTTGTTTATATTTTTTATTTAGCATCTTTATTTTTTTAAATTAAAAAATACAACAGCGTTTTATTTTTCTGAAGATTTTTTATTATACCCTACACCATCATATGTGGTTGGGTTATTATGCGTTTTTACTGAGGTTTGTAACGCACAGAAAAAATCTTCGAACCCCCACCTTAAAGTATACCGTTCGACTCAAAGTCGCTTCATAAGTCAATTTAACGATGTTCGTCCGTCCATGTCAGTCCATGTAAACCTTATGAACAAAATACACGATGCAATTTTAAAGATATCTTTATGGTACAAGGACGAAGCCTATTAAAATAGGAATGTGGTTTTACGTTCATAAATGACTTAAATACAACAATAATTTAATGAAATTCTGTACAAATAGGGTTTCTATAAGTAGAAACATGTGTACCAAATTTCATTAA
Source organism: Protocalliphora azurea (assembly GCA_932274085.1). Lineage (NCBI taxonomy): Eukaryota > Metazoa > Arthropoda > Insecta > Diptera > Calliphoridae > Protocalliphora > Protocalliphora azurea. The sequence goes on from OW026520.1 coordinate 84,403,822, forward strand.
GATCGGTTCATAATTGACCATAGCTTCCATATAAAAAATATCACTTTAACGTGGATAAATCCATATAAATATTAGTATTATGATTATGTTTGACGCAAACGACTTTTTTGTAAGTAGAAAGCAAACTGAGAAACTATATGAGTCACCCTAAGGTGTATAAATCTTAATATAAACGTAAATTTATGCATTTTACGTATAATTCTTAATACACTGGTGTAGGGTGTCATATGGGCTTGGGCGACTATAACGTTTTAAAAAATTTATCGGAGTTTTTTTTAATAAATTTGAAATATTTTTTTCCACTTTGAAAAAAAAGTTAATTTTGGCCTCTGTTGGGCTCTTAACGAACAAATGCTTTCCGAGTCTAAACTCATTTAATTGTTTTGCCTATTTTTGCCCCACCGAAGTATACAATTATTTTTTTACACTATATTTAGCAATTTGAAATTTTTTAGTATTTTTTATGAATTTTTCACACTTATATACATATTAAAGACCGATCATCATTAAATTTGTTAATAGGCTTTCGACTTCCGTTAAAATTAAAGTGATTTTTAGAGGTAAGCTTTTATGGGAGCTATGGTCAATCGTGGATCAATATTTTTGAAATTTGGTACGCTTATTTAATGTTACAAAAAAAATTTCGACCTGCACAAAGTTTACATGGGCAGACCTCTTATGCTGTAGTAAGTTATAAAAATCCCTATTCATAGTGCTGAAACACAAGCTAGAGGTGGAGGTGGCTGTTTTGCATTGTCAGAAAGAAGTTCAAATTAAATGAATGCGGAGGCGCAGACAGATTTTTACATGTATTTCGTTTATTCATGTTCTTTGCTCATGACAACAACAAAACTACGTGTATATAAAATTATTTTCTCCCTCTCTTAAACTCCATACATTAAAAATATAAATCAAATTTTCCTTTCTCTTTCCATTTTATAAAAATTTAAACATATGTGATTTATTTTGCAACAATGGTAACACCGCCACTGAGGGTGAGTAAGGAAATGAGAGTTTTTGAGAACTGTCTTGAAAATAAAATAGATTTTAATATTCGGTTGATTTCGCTGTGTTGTTTTAGTTGTTAAATCTTCGTATACAAAAAATTATTCGCTAGCTTGTGTTTCAGCACTTACAATATAAAATATTTTATTTTTAAAATTTGTAATAATAAATTATATTAAGCACAAACTTTTTTTTCTTAATTTGGCATCTAAAAAGAGGAAGTCTCTTTTCAGCGATACTAAATATTCATGCTAAAACTTGCTAGTTTAGCTAATGTCAACTTTTGTTCAGGGCTACTCCAGTATGCCTTGTGTTTAAAGGACAGATCGAAATGGTTTAGATAATTAAACGAAATTAGACACAAGTATGAATCCTATTAAAATTGATTATGATCGGTCAATTATTTCTTTTAGCCCTATACAAAACGTAATGTCAAATTTTACGAAGATACAAGGTACACATCCGAAAATGACTTTAAAGTGCATAAATCCCATAAAAATGTTAGTATCAAGATAATATTTATCATAGATAAGTAAATTTTTTAGAAGTCTAAATCAATATTTCTCAAGAATCCGTCCACAATTAACCACAAGTTCATTTAAGACCATCTCCGAAAATCTGGAAAAATAACTTTAACGCCCATACACATGTTGGTTATCAACGAAGAAATTACGAAATTCTAGCCTTTTACTATGTTACAAAAGTTTTTGGTATCGTCGCGTCAAATGCATTCAATTATTTCTAGTTTATATACAAATACTTATTATATTAGATGAATATTCACACTATCAACTTCTTATCACTTGTTTCTTCTTATAACTTGGTGATCGTACACTCCACATTGGCTCAGTAAGGTGTTGAAAAGGGAAATGAACTTAATGGAAATAATTCAAAATTTTTAAATGCAATAGTTAAGAAATTATATTTACATATTCATACATACTTATGCACTTATAACAACTTGTAAATCGTATCTTACGATTCGTAAGTACAAATGACAATGATATCGGAAAATAACAAAATATGCACGAGTACATACATAATTTTATTTTAACAATAAGCAATTTGTTTAAATATTTTTTTATCACGAATTTTCATTCTATTTATTGTTTTGTATGCACGTCTAAAAAATCTATTACATTAACATTAATAATGTTGACACCGTTCGAGTTTAAATAGACTGAAATATTTAGGAGAAGATAAATTGCGCCTACATATCTAGGTAATGAAAAATGTAAAAAACAAATAAACCAAAATAAATAAGAAATATCAAACCACTTGTGTTTTTTATATGCGTATAAGTCCCTATTTATCAAAATGTTCTTTTTTTACTGTCAAACTGATATATAACAACAGTTAACAATTCGAACAATTCTACCCTTAAAAGATCTTAAGGTTCATTTAACAGTCTATTTAAACTGGAACGGTGTCAACATTATTAATGTTATTATAATAGATTATTTAGATCAATAATAAACTGCTTCCCGCCCGGTCAAAAACGAATACAGCAAAGCAGATTTTATGAAAAAAATTAATTTTCCAAAAGACTTTTTTTAATTTGTACAAAAAAATATATTAGCATTATACTAATACCATTATTTCTTATGGATTGTATAAAATAAATATAAATCTTTCATTCCTCCAAAAATTATTGAAATGGCTTCAACAATCAATTTTTTACAATTTTTAAAAAATAAACAATATTTTATAAATTTAATCGATTACTACCAATATTATCTCGTTACACAAACAACACTAGCCACACAGTGGGACCAAAACGGGCTCAATTTGAGTCCCAAAAATTTTTCTAAAATATTCTCTGGATACTGTAGAAAATTCTAAATAATTTTCGTGCAAGAATCAAACACTTATGTGGATCGGATAAAAAAGTTACATTATTTTGAAATAGAAAATTCAAAAAAAAAAAAAAAATAATAATAATAATAATTGATTTTTCTCAAAAAGATGGTGATATTTTTTCACTTTAAAATCTATTACTTTCCTCTAGATCATACATTTTTTATGTTTCTAAAAGATGCTTAACGTAAATGCATGCAAAGCAAATCCGAGAGCATTTGGGGTAACAGTCTCCCCGCTAGCCCTATCATAATTTCGTTTTTTTTTTATTTTATTATTATTATTATTAAAAAATATTTAATAAGCCACGTCACTGATAACGAAGGAGTGAACATTTTACTGAAAAAAGTAAATTTTTAAAACAAGTTTTCCCCGAACTGGGATTTTGGATATTTCAGAATAAAGTAGTGGGAATCTATTAATATTTTTGGTTTAAGGATAAATTTTTTTATATTATACTAAAATTTCATAATGATAGCTTTATTTATGTAAAATTTATTTAAGCTCAAATATTATTTTTTTTACAAAATAGCACCAAACATAAAAATTTTATACTTTTTGATAAATTTAATAAAGAAATTTAGTTCTAATACTTTACTACTTATATATTATTATTTTCAAAGTTATAACTTTTCCAATGATACCAAACACTTGCATTAATAGTTTACACATTAATTTAAAAACTAACTGAAACTTGACCCCCCTCTGCAAAATTTACACAGCAGTTTCAACATACTTTTTTTAATAACTTTCTGTAACTTTAGAAACGTTAAATATATTTCAAAGAAATCTCAGAAAGTTATTGCTGAGCTATTTTCCAACTGTTTTGGAGGAGCACAAGTTTCTAGCTAGTTTTGTGGTTTGGCGATTTTGGTCACCTCGGATATTAATAATTTACAAGCTTTAGGTTTCTATTGCTTAAAATAACTTTTCTTAAGAAAAAACATAAAAAGTTTTATTTTATTTATTTAAATATATTTCATTTTATTTCAACAAAATATTAATTTACTTTGAATGTATCAAGATCCACCTGAATATCATTATTTTCGTACATTACATTATTGTTAGTACGAGTATTCCAATTATTTTGTATCGATGTTAGAGCAGGATCGGAAAACAATAAAAGGTAATTCAAAGGTCCTGGTTTTGACATACTCTCGAACTTTTTCTTGTATTAAACATTTGAATGTGATTGAAGTCAGAGTTTCTGGCCTCCTGTGCCTCTTCTGTTAATTCACCTAGTGGTAGTATATTTGATTCCAAAGTCTGACGACCATGTTGAACAGTGAGTGATCGCGGAAGTTTTAAAGTATCTGTGGTGAATAACTCAAATTTTTCTGCATTTATATGATGTTTGCTATTAATTGCTCTCAATATCATATGACATCTTAGAAGATGTTCCACATCAATTTCGGTAATTTGAGACTTAATTACATATTTTTCAAAAAATTTCCTTGCAGAGTTGCCATCCAAACATATTTAATAGCATTAGTTGTCGTAGACCACTTAAATGGTGGTCCTGCTTTAGGTGCCTTACTTCACTTGAAACTTCCGTACGCAATTAATTACTGTATTCATTTTTGTTTCGAATAATTTGAAAATTTTTCAACTTTAAGAATTCTCCAGTAACAATTGTTCAATAAAATGTGTTAATGTAGTTATATATTCAGCTCTATTCGTTTTAGGCATTTCCCAATGAACGCAGCACAAAGCTTTATATGTCAATGTTGTCATCATTGTGGTAAAAATTTTAATAATACAAATAAAACAAGAGTTTTTTATATATTGAAAGAATGCATTTTAGGTAGGTACTATAAAACTACGCAATATTTTTATAAAATTTCACAGGTATATAACATGTTCTAAAAGAATGTATATCTAATTAATTGACCTACTTAATTTACCTGTTCTAAGGAATATCAAATGGCTAGATATACCCGTTTGTTGTATTATATTACTGAAACTTGTAGAATATACCTTCATTAAATTTTTAGCAAACAGTAATTATGTTAATTTATTTTTGGTAATAAATAAAGTCAAATCAGAAATATTTAAAAGAAGTGACCGACCAATTTCGGAGGTCTTCCCCCTGCCTAGAAACTTGTGCTCCTGCAAAACTGTTAGAAAATACCTCAGCAATAACTACTTGAAATTTCATTGAAATTTAGTTAACGGTTCAAAAGCTACACAAAATTATTTTTAAAAAACATGTTACTTACTTATGTATATAGAATGCTGAAACACACGTTTACCGTAGAAATGAAGGAAAATGTGCAAGTCTTGCTGAAGGGGGTCAAGTTTCAGTAAGTTTTTAAACGAATATGTAAACTATTTATGCAAATATTTGATATCATTGGAAAGGATATAACTTGAAAAATAATAATATATAAATAGTATAAGAAATAAATATAATAGTATTAGAACTAAATTTCTTCATTAAATTTATCAAAAAACGTTAAATTTTGATGTTTAGTGTTATTTTGTAAAAAAATAATATTTGAACTTAAATAAAATCTGTATAAATAAAACTATCATTATGAAACTTTTGTTATAGTATAAAAAAGTTGTCCTTAAAAAAAGAACATAAATAGATTCCCACTTTTTTATTCCGAAATACCCAAAATCCCACTTTGAGGAAATTTTGTTCGACTTAATTATAAATTAAAAAAATACAATAATAAGTATAATATTTCATAAACACAGTAGAAAAATATCCAAAAATGAAATTATTTTTTTAATTAGCATTCATAATGAATATAATAAAGCACTTTGGCTTTAAAACGATTATTGTTACTATTGGCGGTTTTCTGTTCTTTTTAGATTTATTTATTGCTAAAATCTATATATATATATATATATATATATATATATATATTTATTTAATTTTTAATATTATTTATTGATTGACTTCAGTTAACAAACTATCGTTATGCATTTCAGAATCTACGGTTATTTCTACATCTCTTGAATCATTAAAATATTTCTTTAAATAAATAATAAATGAAAAATTCTCAAAAATAAAGCATTTTCTTATATATGTTGAATATTAAAAAAATTAATATGGGCTGGAAAATTTGCAGAATTCTCCACTTTATTCCAACTTTAAGATTTTTTATTAAATCTTTAAAAGCTGTTCTATTTTTTCCAATTAATACTGAGACTTCAGTGAAAGCTTTTAACCTGAAATTTATTAAAACGTGGTTTACTCATTTATATATCCTTAGAAATTTTCAATCGTTTTAAACAGGGTTTTCCAACTAAACAAAACTTTTTATTTTACACTTATAATTTCAAAAGAGGCAAAATAATTTAACAAAAGCTCGTTTTGGAAAATTATTCGATTATTCGATTAATCGTTAAAAACTGATCGAATATTTTTTTAACCAAAAAAAAAGTACTATAGTATCAACTTTTCAATTCCTGGTATAGATATTTAAAATATATATATAAGAAAAACATAGTATTTTTCCCATCAGTATAGATTTTCTTATATTTCACTCTTGATACATGTATTATATTGTGTCCCTAATTACAAAAAAAAATAAAAATAAAAATACTTCTTAAAAAAATTCACTAAAAAATTATTGTTAAGCAACAAATTTTGTTTGTTTTTTTTTTTTTTTTTTTTTGCAAAAAACAAAATGCAGTTTCTGCTTAATTTGAATTTTGTCCAAAAAAAATCTATATCATCAGACCTATGTGCTCTGATAGGGAACTAAATTTTAAAATTTGTTTAAATTATCTTTTCCATATTCAATTCATTACTACAATTCGTTTGAGGAAACTTTCTTTCTTTTTTTCTCACGGGACACTCAAATGTCCATTTAAACTTACAAGTCGTAATTCTAATGAAATTTGGAGCGATATTTTCAAAATATTTTCAAATATATTTTAAAGCCAACGATTTCTCAAAAATTGGAGATTTTAAAAGTAGAGATTTCATAAATTTAATTTGCGTGAATTATAAGTTGCATAAGTGTTCGATTTACTGCATTATAAAGCAAGAAATTTTATTAAAAAAGTTCGTCAACAGAAAGTAGTACAGAACATCTTTTCACGAATGCTGACATAAACAACTGGATTCAAGAAGAATTTTATGTGGAAAGTAATTAGGATCAAATGGAATTATCAGATATGGAATCGGAGGATTTATACGATAGTGGTCATAAAGAAAACAAAATTAAAATGGACGATTGTATAACATCGATAAATATATGCATACAATGGGATTTGGAAAATGATAAGCCGACAACAGCACTATATGAACTACGTGATTCAGCTGTTATTTAAAAAAATAATTTGCCAAAAAAGCAACTCAAAATCTTCAATTTCTTTAAGAATGTTTAAAATGTAAATAAATATATCAATAAAAATAATTCTAATTTTAAAATTTATATAAAATTTTTCAATAAAATTTTGGGTTCTGTTATCGCAAAAATTCTGTTTTCCCGACAGATCTGGTTTTTAATTAATTACGATAATCGTATATATATATATATATATATATATATATATATATATATATATATATATATACGCGAATACGAGCGCTAACTTCGAAAAACACAGCCACCAATTGAATCCAGCGTACTCGAATAAGCTTTACCAGTGTGTTGCCCAGCTTGTTAAAATTTACGACTAACACAGTGTTATTAACGATCCATTATTTCACATAATCCCATACATATATTTTCCCGGAATAGGACTTTAATACTTATAAAATTTTTATATATTTAAATAAAATTTTTATATAAAATTCAGCAAGAATACTTTTACATAATCCTTGGGAAGGTTTAGGTAATTATTATTTTCAGTAATTTATTACGTATATTTTGCAAATTTTTCATTTGCATTTACAGTACCTTATGTAATTTATTGTATAAGAGGTTGATTTATCGCCACGTTTTTGGAGTAATATGCAACTTACAAAGTTGGAAAAAAATATACATATTTTTGATTTTATATTTGATTTTATACTGAACAATTAGAAATTTCTGAAGTATAAATAGGAATTTCGGGAGATATAATTAGGGATTTCTAAAATAAAATTTATGTATTAAGTCTATGGACCTAATATCTATTAAATAGTTAAAAAAACACGCATAGTTGAAAAAATTAAGAAAATGTACACAACCTTGTTAAAAAATAATATAATTTTTTGATGACTTATTTATTGTTGTATAAAATACTTACTAAATATGTATTAGATAAAATTACTTTTAACACATTTAAACGCTTTGTTTCTTTTTTACACAAAACATATAAAAAGCATTAAATTTATTTGATATCAATTTATCATTGATCCACATTTTGACATGACATGTGTTATTGAAAAAAGAACAAACTATTTTTAAAAACACAAAACAAATACAAATAATCAACAGAAAAAGTTATCATTTGAAAATGTTTTCGCTGTTCATTTCAATGAAAAATAAATATGCATTTATGTTTGGAGTTTCGAAAACTGTTATCAATCAAGTGCATAGGTACAACTAACTATTCTTGTTAAACCTTTGTTTTATATCTCTTCCAGAGCAATTATATACAACTTAAATTTTTATAAATTTATAAAAGAAACAGAATACGTGTTAACTAAATAAGAACATCTAAGACACGTCAGTGGGAAAATTTCATATTTTAAAGATTAATATATTCAACAAATACTCTCAGATTATCGTAATTTTTTTTTTACTCTGGAAGGATTGGGACAAATTTTAACCCCCTGTTTTTACAAAACAAACAAGAAATTCGTTTCGTCAATTTATATGGAAAACAACAAATAAATTTCAAATTAATTTGTTGTTTTCCATACAATTTATTTTTAAAAAGTAAATGAAAATGTACTCAAAAATATAAAAGAGTAAATAGAAACAATCTTTAGGGTGATATATATTTATTTTAGTGTACTACCCTTTTAAATATATTTTAGGAATATATTTTATTTTGGTTCACAGACGTTTTTTGTCACAAAAAAAATTTTTAGAAAAATTCTTTAATTTCAGAAAGTTTAAAATTTTTCACCAATTTCATGCGCTAAAACAGACATAACTATTTTTTTTTTTTTTTAATATGTTTAAATGTATTTATTTAAAGTTAAAATCGCACAATTTAAAAAAAAGTAAGAAAAAGTTATGGTACATAGAAATTCCAGTCCACAACTTTGTGTTTATGTGTCAAAGTGATTTTCTAGAATTACGGACGACTTATATGGGTCTTTCTGCAATTTTTTAGTATACCTTTTAACTTGTATATGCAAAATGTTATCTTTATGCAATTATGTAGGATTTATCCTTATATGGGAGGTTTACTCAATTATGAACCGATTCTTACAACCAGAGACCAGATTTTAATACTAAAAAACCAACCTTTTATTTTTATTTCAATCGAAAAACAATCTTTTGTGCTCAAAAAATAATAAATTATTTTCAACTTTTTTCATCGGATGAAAAAAATCTAAACAACAATTTCATTGAAAAAAAAATATTTTAAATCTATTCACACAATATACACATACATTCAAAATTCAAATGAACAAAATAGTGGAAAATATTTTTTGAAACAAAAACAAAAGTATGAATAAAAAAAACAATAATTTGAATATTTTTCCAAATACAACTAGAATTAGGTTTTTGACAATTGAATCAGTTTGGTTTTTCTCAAATAAATACCCAGCAAAAACTTTTTGGTTTTCGGTAATAACAACTACTTATTAAAGTAGTTTCTTGATAATGAGGCGTCATTATTATTTGCCTACTCTGTATTACATTAATAAGTACTCAATAATATAATAGGGGAGTAATACTGCAATCACGTGGATGAGTTGGCTAGAGCGCCGGATTAACAACCAGAAGATTGTTGGTTCAACCCCATTCTGAAACTGTTAGTTTTTTATAACAAAATGTCTAAAAAGATATTTTAAACTAAATAGAGTTTTTGTCGCTTAGGATGCTATGTGCGAGGTGGTGTACTGAGTAACACGTCAGTCAGTAAAAACGAATGGTTAATGTGTTCGAGTCTCACTGGCGGCAAATTTTTTTTTGTTTATTTTTTATTTTTGTTTTCGTTTAGATACATATTTTTGAGTACCCCAAGAGTCAAAAAATATTAACATCGAAAGCTCTAGAATTCGAATATACTAATTTGTCCGTTAAGAACATTGTAGAAATAGAGCTTTCGAGAAGCATTTAGAAGGTAATGCAGTGTATATAAATTGGCCGTGAGAACACCATTGAGTCTAATTGGAAGCATCGTTAAGTAAAGACAAATTAACTCCCTTGGCTGTATATTCTTGTACATTATTAAAGTGTGCTGTATAAAGAGTGTAATTTAAGTGTGTGTGTATTCGAACTCATAGTGACTATTTAAACTGTTATTCTTTTACATTTTTAAATAAAATAAAGAGTTGTTACAACTTTTAAACTACTACTATCCGGTTTATTTAAAAGGAAATAAACCACCGTTTTTAAAAGGTAAAAACGTAACAATTGGTGTCAGAAGTGGGATTGCAAAATAATAAGCAGTCATGAAGTGTAAAGAGCTAAAAGTGGAGCAACTCAAGAGAGAATTGATTAAGCTGGAGTTACCTATAGCTGGTAATAAAGCAGAATTACAAAAGAGGCTGTTAGATGAATTCAAGCGGTGAATTCGAGTATAAAGAAGAAGCAGCATGGATTTATCCACAATGTTTTGCTGCTATGATGTAGCAATTTAAAGAAGATAACGAGAAATTTCTTGCTGAAGTTAACGAAACTTCTAAAGCAAATAACGAGGAACTTCTTGCTGAAGTTAAAGAAGAAAATAAAGTAATGGAAATGAAAGAAAAAACTTCTAGAGCGACAGACGAGAAATTTTAGCAAATTTCGGAAGTTATAAACATCAGAGTGGATGGCATTGAGACAAAGGTTTCCGACTTAGAGAGCTGCCTAGATATAAAAGCCAAAGTCATTGATAAAGTTGATAAAAAACTACATGATCTAGAAATAAAGATGGACAGGTGTGAATTATTTCAGAATTCTCTAGTAGAATAAAGGCAACTAGTATTGATGGCACCACACTATTTAATATGTTTAAATTCCAATTTGATACAGTTGCCATTAGAAACATGTGAAACGACGAAGAAAAAGCTATAGAGTTGATATTAGCCTTAAAAGGAAATGCAGCAGTAGTTCTTGAAAGAGGCATTTGTTAATGGCATTCGCGATCCTGAAATAAAACACGCGGTTTGTGCCACACCTAAATCATCATTTGCTGAAACCGTCTCATTCGCACTGGCACAAGAAAAGGCGAAAATAATTTCTAAGCCACATATATGCAAGGTGCGAAATGTCGAAATTATTGCTAATAATGAGAGAAATGTAGTCGACGAATTAAAAAGTTTTGAAGTCGTTTAATGAGAAGCAAAGTAAAGTCAGAGTAAAATGTTATAACTGCTGTAAATCGGGACATATTCAGCGAAACTGCAAAACACCAAGAAAACGAACCACCATTTAGACTCTGCAATGCTCCAGCCATATTTGAGCGTTTAATGCGAAATATATTGAAAGGACTTCACGGGAAGACATGCTTAGTGTACCTCGATGACATAAATGTCATGGGTAAGACTTTTGATGAACATCTGAAAAATCTTGAAGAAGTCCTTAAACGAATATCAGCGGCTGGACTCAAACTCAGTGTAAAGAAGTGTGCATAGTTCCAGAAAGAAGTCATGAGCTGACCAAGAAGTCACGATCATTCCAATGGACTGAGTCACAAGAACTAGCATTCCAGAAGCTATTATGTACGGCATCAACCATCCAATACCTGGAGAAACGTGTGTACTAGATAGCGATGCGAGCGGATGCGGAAAAGGCGGTGTACTTTCACAAGTGGTCGATAGCACTGAAAGAGTCATTGGATACTTCTGCCGAACGCTTTCGAAGCCTGAAAGAAACTACCGTGTAACGCAACGAGAGCTTTTGGCAGTATTAGAGTGTGTGAAGCATTACCAGAAGTATCTGTATGGTCAACACTTTCGACCGAGACCCGATCATTCTGCCCTCAGGTGGTTGCTGCAATTTAAACAACCTGAAGGACAACTGGCTCGTTGAATAGAACGGCTTCAGAGCATGACTATAGCATCGAACACCGGAAGGGTTTGAAACACGGCAAAAGCCCTGCAAGGTGGAATGTAAGCATGATACAAAAGCCGAAGAAAAGAAATGTGTCATCGATGTTCGACTAATGCATATAGAGTCCACTGAGGATTTGTCTGTAGCACAAAGAAATGACCCCATATTATATATATATATATATATATATATATTTCAACCGACAAACGAAAATAAATTTGTTTGCTCTTCGATTAAAAATTCAAATTTCGTGGGAACCTTTATCCTATCATATCGCATTGAAAAATGAAAATAGAATGGATAGATCTAGGGGGACAGATGGCCCCTATATAAAGAAAATATAAATTTTCTCATCTAAAGGACTATTACAGTGAAAGTCCTAAAAAACTTAAAAGAAATTTTCATATCAAATTTCGAATAGGGTGAATAGGTCCAGTAGCAGTAGTAGCTCCCGTATAAAGTAAATATTAGTTATCGCATCATCGCTAGTAAATAACAAATTTAAATTCGCACATATTTAAGGAATATATAATCTCTTCGGTGCAGAACAAATATTTTATAAATTAAAAAAGGATATGTAGAAAATTTATGGACCGATTTGACTGATTTAAGAAAACGAAATTCGAAAAAAATATTTGTGATACATTTGTGTAAGAATGAGAACCATAGCTTATATAGGAGCTTCAAAAAATCTAATAACAAGTTTTGACATATAACAAAGTTGCTAGCTTACATAGGTGTTTAAAAAGTTGAAAAAACCAAATATGTTTTAATTTACTGTTGTTATTTTTCAGTACCCATGAAAACAACAACTATAAGGGAAGCAGTCATTAAATAAAAAAAATATTTTCCAATAATTCGGTTGTTTATGGAAAAACCAAATTTCAAGAAAAATATTTGTGATCGATTTATAAAGAACCAAGTCCGTAGATCATTTAGAACTGGATATCGATCAAAAATGCGTTTTTTGTACATATTTCCGCCATTTATGAACCGATCTTGCTGAATTTCATTGGCTTCATAAACGCCATTTCAACCGACGGACGGAGGGAAAGATGGACAGACGAACATCGTCGTATCGAATTCATTTCATATGAGGATCCTGAAAATATTAACTTTTTTGCTCTCCGACAAAAATTGTGAAAATTACAAACGGAATTACAAACATATATATACCCTTTACGCCTGTGGTGAAGGGTATAAAAATAAAATAGAACGGAATCGATCTGAAATTTTAAACAAGGAAGAAGATGTTAACACTTCCTTTGGATCTTAACCCTTCCCAACCATTCTATCATATTATAATAAATATTCGATAGCCCTAATACTGCTCTATCTACCTCTCGATTAACCTTTCATGGGAATAATAAAATAAAGTTTAGTATACATTTGAAATTAGATAATGTTTTTTTAAATGATAATATTTTTAATATTACTATGTTCAGTCTTGTGCAGTCATTGATCGCGAATAGACGTATCAATTATTATTGTTCTTCGTTTTGCATTTGTTTTAGACAAAAACAAAATATATTACCGTTAAAAACAATAACAACATTTGTAGTAAATTTTATTTATCTACAAAACATAAGAACAAAGTGTAAACAAACAAAACAAGTTCTTTTTTTTTTATGAGTGCTTTAAAAAGAAAGAAATGTTGGGGAAGTGCCCCAAAAAAGAAATTTACTGCTAATGAAAACCGATTCGATATTTTACAGTCATATGACGAGGATGATACTTTTAGCGAAGGTGATCAAGAAGAAAAGAAAGAGTACAAAGTTGTAGTTCCCCCAATTGTAGTTGATGCCGCCCATGGGTTTGCTTCAGTACTTAAGCTAATTGGAAAGGACTCTGATTTCAAAAGAATATCAGTTGGAACAAAAATAATTTCCTCATCATTGATTAACTATGAACTTGCTAAGAACAAACTTTGTGCTGCAAATTTTAAGTTCTATACGCATGAAAGTAAAGATACTAAACTGTTTAAACTATTTCTTTACGGCCTTCCTAGAATTGACCCAAATGAAATTGAGGAAGAACTCAAAATGGAATATAATATTGCTGTAACTAGTGTTAAAGAAATAAATACAGTTCGCTCTTCCCCTGATGATGCATTGTATATGTTAGAATTCGATCGAACCCAAAATTCGAAATCACATATTTTAAAGATTAAGCGGCTCGGCAGCATTCTGGTTTATTGGAGAAATCCTCTTAGGAGTAAGAAAGGTCCTACTCAGTGTTCAAAGTGCGCAATGTATGGACATGGCTCAAAAAATTGCTATCGCAACAATATTTGCATAGCATGTGGTGGGGATCATGATTTGTCCGTCTGTCCAATTAATAAGATACCTGAAGGAAACGTAACAGCATATAAATGCTTCAATTGCACCAAGAAAAATCTTAAGAACATAAACCACAGAGCTGACGATCCTCGATGCCCCAGTCGCAAGGAATATCTAATCATGCGAGAGAATGTTAACAAGAAAAACCGGCCATTACAAAAACAACGTATCCATCAATTCTTGGATCAACTACCCAACAATGCCAGTCATGTGGATAATACTACTAAAATGACAGAAAACGATGCTCATCTTCCTGCTAGAACTTATGCTGATACCGTAAGGACACCCAATTTTGCATCTAACACAGTACATGAATTGTTTAGTATTGATGACTTATTCAATATTTTTACTAGAGCTGTTTCTGATCTGCAAAAGTGTACATCGAAAATGGAACAACTTAATGTAATAATGCAAATGCTTAAATATGCCATCTAACAATGTAAAAGACTGCCTTCATGTGATGCACTGGAACTGCCAAGGTATCACAAATATTTCTCAATCACTTGAACTTGATTTATTTTTAAGAGAGAATAATATAGATATTTTATTGTTAAATGAAACTTTTTTAAAATCAAACCATAGTTTTAAGTTATCGGGTTATAATGTTTATAGAAACGATAGAAGTTCCCATGGTGGTGGTGTAGCTATAGCGATAAAGTCAACTATAGAACATAAATGGGAAACATCTTACGATACCAAAATTTTTGAAAACATATGCATTTCATTAAACATTCGCAATAGAAAAGTGTTATTCATATCTGCATATTGCCCACGTTATACTAACGATTTTGTAGCTGATCTGAATCTTATAACTTCTGCTAATTGTGACTACTTCATTTTAGGAGATCTTAACTCTCACCATCCTAGTTGGAATTGTGACACATCTGACAGATCCGGTAGACTTTTGTACGATCACCAAAATTTATCAAACTATTTTATTTATTTTCCATACCGCCCCACTCGTTTTTCTCAAAATATAGATCCAAGACGACCATCAACAATTGACCTACTGCTTTCGAACTCTACACTTTCTTTTTCAGATATAGACACGCATCCTAATAAGTTAAGCTCTGACCATGTACCAATATCGTTTTATATTAACGAATCTGTTCGCGAGAATATAAAACTATTTCCAGACTACCATAATGCTAATTGGGTACAATTAAAAGCTATCATTGATTCAAAAATTTACTCCTCAACAATCCTAAATAATCACATTTCTTGTCTTAATGTGGAACAATCAATTCAGGAATTTACGGCTATAATAACTGAAGCTTGTAGTACTGCAATCCCTAATCGTATCCAAGAGAATGTAGGTTACAAAATAACATATCAATGTAAACGCATGATTTCTATTAGAAACATGTATAGAAGAAAGTTCCAAAGGTGCAATGACGTCCCTAGGAGAATGATGTTTAAAGCAATTATTAGGGAACTCAATAAACTCATTGATTTCCATATAAGCAATATCAGAAACGAACAGTGGGGAAATTTTTTGTCAAAACTTCCAGTAGGAGGTAAGAATTTTTGGAAGATTGCAAAACGTATAAGGGGAAAATCAACTGCAATTCGCAAATTAATTGTAAATGATCGTGTTTTAACTGACAAAGTAGATATGGCCAACGCTATAGCCGATCAGTTTGCTAGATCACACGAAACAACTATTAACTTTAACAGCTCTATTGACAGAAAAGTAAACTTATTGGTCAACTCAATTAAAAACGGAAACACTCCCATAAATAATCCTGACATAATAACCAGTCTTAATGAAATTAAATGTATTATTAAAAATCTTAAAAACTTTAAAGCCCCAGGTTTAGATCATATAAACAACTTAGTAATTAAAAAACTTCCAAATTCAGCCTACAATTTTCTGGTCAAATTGTATAATTTCTGTATTGAAAATGGCCATTTTCCTACTAGCTTTAAAAAAGCAAAAGTTATTCCCATTAGGAAAAAAGACAAATACCCTAATTTAACTTCAAGTTATAGGCCCATAAGCTTACTGAGTTCACTTGATAAAATCTTTGAAAAACTTTTATTAAAAAGACTCAAAAATTTTGCGGATGAAAACAATCTGATTCATAATTGTCAATATGGTTTTAGAGCACATCATTCTACAACCCATCAGCTGAAACGTGTAGTGAATATGGTGAAGGCAAATAAGGAGAGACGTCATTCCACTGGGGTTCTTTTCCTTGACATTGAGAAAGCTTTTGACTCTATTTGGCATAATGGGCTTATATACAAGCTCCATAGATTAAACTACCCTCTATATTTATTAAAATTGATTTATAGTTTCCTCTCGGATAGGTCATTTATAGTGGCTGTTGATGGCTATTATTCAAGTGAAAAACCTATCCCGGCTGGAGTCCCACAAGGCTCTATATTATCCCCATTATTATATAATCTTTACATTTCTGACTTTAAAATCTCTGCTGGTAATGATGTGGCTTTTTATGCTGACGACAGCGCACTCATCTCTCATGGAAAAGTCTCGAACGCCATAGTAAAACGTATGCAAAAGGCTCTCGTTTCTGCCTCTGCCTATTTTACGAAGTGGAAAATTAAAATTAACGAGGAAAAAACCCAAGCGATTCTGTTCCCTTTTAACAAATCCCCTAAAAGAATTCCATCGCTGAAGCTGTCCGTACAGGGAACTGAAATAGCTTTTTCAAAGTCAATAAAGTATCTGGGCATAATACTTGATGAAAAACTTACTTTTAAGGAACATCTTATGAATGTCTGTTTACGAGCGACTCGCTGTGGAAGAGCCCTATATCCTCTCCTAAATAGACGATCAAAATTAAACATAAAGAACAAACTTCTTTTGTATAAATTATGTATCAGACCTATACTCACATATGGTTGTGTTGTCTGGAAGAGTTGTGCAAAATCCCATAAGAAACCAGCACAAATTATTCAAAATAAAAATTTGAAAATTATTTACAATTTGCCAAGACGATTTCCTACCTCGGATCTACATAGACTATCTAGCCAAAGAAATATTGAATCATTAATTAATGATATGACTCTGTCATTCTATGAAAAATGCAGTAGGTCAAATTTTTCTCATTTAAGAAGTTTAACGAACATCGACTGATTGACCCTATATCCACAAGTATAGATTCAATTATGTCATGTTTTTAAACAACTTCTTTAAAACTCCTTTTTGTGATATTATATATAGGTTTTTTCTCTCTATCGTTTTCCTATAAACTAAATTATTTTAAATTATGATATTTTATTATTAAACATGTATTCATTTGCTGTAATATCTTAATGATAATAACTCAAAATTGTAATTTAGAAGTAAGATACTTAATTGGAATTATTGATAGTTAAATAAAAAAAAAAAAAAAAAAAAAAAAAAAAAATATTACTATGTTAATAACGTATCAATTTTCAAATTTCAATTTAAAATATTTACTTTTTTATTTCATTTTATATAAAACAAATTTAATTTCATTTTATATAAAACAAAATACAAATTTTGAAAGTGATCTTGAATTTTTGTAATTTGATTCGATGATTTGGAAAGTTTAATTTTTTTTCTCATCCATAATTTGATTAAATTTTTAAATATCCAAAATTTTGTTAAGTGCATTGATGTAGTGTGTGTGCACACATACATTTTCTTTGAAATTTACGTTAAAATTAAGTTCAGTTTAAAATAAAAAAATTAATTTGGGTTTAAGTAGATTAAAGTTAACTTAAGACAAACAAAAATTAGTTTAGAAAAGTTAAATTAAAAAATAATAGATTTAAGATAATATTAAGTTAAGATTTAAATTAAATTTAAGTTAAGTTAAAAAAATATGTTATAATTTATATTAGATTAGATTTGTAATAAATGAGTTAGATTTAAAATTAGTTAGAATAAAATTTAGGTTCATAGGTATTAATTAAATGAGCTTGACTAATAAATTATATGTTTCCTGATAGATTTAAGATAAATTACATATTTAGATCCTGTATTTTAGGTCGATTTATGATGTAATTTTAAAATTGTGGTATTAACGTAGATTTAAGATAAATTTCTTAAAAATTGATCTGATTTATATAATAGCAGTTTTCACTTATAAAAATCATGGTTATGTAATTAAAACACTGCCTAAAATATCCAAATTTCAATTAAATTTTTAGTTACAATTCAGCCGTTTAGACGTGATTGATACACAAACAAATAAACAAACTTACACCTAATTTTTATATTAAAAGTTAGAGATTTATGTCCAAAAAATTTCGATTCTGCCCCACTGTGCATACTGTAAATGTCTACTAAAGCCTAGAGTAAGATGATTTGAAAAGCAAATCCATTTGCTTTTTAAGTGTATTGTTCATAGCCAACATGTACAATAACAACAATAAATACTGTTTATACTGTTCGTTGACCGAAGCAAAGCAAATGCGTCGTGTGTATGAGTGATTGCAAATATAGGCGTTCAAGGCATTTGTCGCAAACAAGTGGTACGTGCAAGTGGTGTAGCAAAAAAAAAAAAAAAGGAAATCATACAAGACATTGAGAAAATATTTAAGATGTATGTAGTATTTTTATACCCCACACAACCATAGGTGGTTGGGGTGTTATGCGTTTGTGCTGATGTTTGTAACGCCTATAAAAAGTTATCCAACACCCAACTTAAAGTATACCAATCGACTCAGAATCACTTTTTGAGTCGATCTAATGATGTCCATGCGTCCGTCTTGCTGGCTGTCCATGTAAACCTTGTGCACAAAATACAGGTCGCAATTTTAAAGACAATTCAGTGAAATTTGGCACGTAGAACCAATCTTTGTGCCAAATTTCCAAAGCTCCCACACAAAATCCTTTTCCGAAAATCACTATAACATACATAAATCACATACACATATTAGTATCAAGTTTATATTCGACACAAATAAGTCTTACATAAGTAGAAATACAGAAATACAGGCAATTTTATGACGATCGCTCCATAATTAACCATAGCTCCCATATAAACCCACTTTCGTGAATCACCCTAAAGTGCATAAACTCATATAAATGTTAGTATTAACGTAATATTTTGTATTCGTACATTTAATTTTACACTTAGTAAAAGTATCGGTCCACAATTGTACACATGTCTATTATAAGATCCCTCCACGAATTTTGATGTACATACACAATGGTGTGTGGTATCATATGGTCGGGCTTGACCGACTATATCTTTCTTACTTGTTAATGCATTGCTTGTTTTTTTGTAATAGCTTCCATGTGTGGCAAAAAATCTTCAAAATGTGTGGAAAGTAGTTGTTTATAAATGTTCTGACATACACACATACAATACATATATGTACCCCTATATTTTATAGTTGGTTTTTCTTTTTTGAATAAATGCAAAAGGGTTAATTCATATAGTAATTAAAATATTACTCTTAATTAAGAATTAAAAAGGTAATTGGATCCTAGAAATTAAAGTTATTAAAAATTTGACTAGTATGTTTACTTAATACCTTCTAATTTTTAACTTTAGTATTTCTTTATATTTTAAATAATTTTAGTTTTATAATTAATGTAATAAATGTTCATTAAAATTCTCACTTATTTCTCTTATGCTAGATTTTATGGCCTTATATTTAATATACATCGCAAAAGTAAGTAATCATTCAATACATCATTTCTAGCTAATGCGTAAAGTAATAAAAAATTAAAAGAAAATATATTAAATTTGAAGTCCAAAGACTTCCAAATTTCGGATTTATTTAATAAAATCTGTTTACTAACTAAAACTATCGCATGTTTTTTCAATGTTACAATTATTTTCTCATTTTTCTTCAATATGTATATAATTAGTAACTTTATTAATATTTATTAATTATTTTGATCATAAATCACAATATTATTATAAATAATTCTTATAAACGACTATTTTGCTTACAAAAATACTATCATTTACACAGTTATGAACAAAAGCACACATACATATGTTATTCATATAAAAACATGCAAAAAAAACAGACAAATATTTTCCCCCCTATTGAAGCAAACAAGTGGTCAAATGTTTTATATTACGTGAACAATCGCACTCTAATGTCTTACACATCATTTGCTCATAAAGTTGAACAGCAGAAACAGTATTTATTTAAAGAACGATTTTCATTTTTTTATTTTTTTATAAAATTATTTTTGTTAAGCTTCTAATTACATAATTTATTTAGAAGTCGGTAAACCGAAAACGCGGTTTTTTTAATTTCACTAAATTTTCGGTTAACCACCAAAATAGATTTATTATAAACACTATAATTGTTAATTTTTTTTTTTTTTTTTTTTTTTTTGTGCAGGCATCAGTACAAAAATATAATATTCCAACCACCTATAGTGGCGTAAGTAATAATTAACATCCACCGAGAAAAAGAAGTACTAAAGAGCTCTTCGAAATTTCCTTATTACATCTTATTTTTGAGCCAGAAAGCTTCCTCCTCCTCGCATTGAAAACTAGTTTCCATTATACCCAGCATATCATTGGAGGCAAGGCCTTTCCTTCTTTGCTATTTAAAAATTCTGGAATCTCCTCTAACGACACTTAAAATCAGGCAAACTGATTTTCAGTTCTTTACCCAGCAAAAACTTTGCTTTTCTGGAAGCTAGCAGGTATAATTGGAAACAAAAATAAACTACTTATTTTTTGCCTGAATAACTAGTTATTTTTGTTCGACTTGTCCACAAATTCATGTAGTTATTGTTTGACTCTAGGGGTACTTAAAAATATGTACCTAAACGAAAACAAAAATAAAAAAAAAACAAAAAAATTTTGCCGTCAGTGATACTCGAACTTGGACACACACTAACCATTCGTTTTTACTGACTAACGTCTTACTCAGTACACCATCTCGCACATAGCATCCTAATCGACAAAAACTCTATTTAGTTCAAAATATCTTTTTAGACATTTTGTTATAAAAAACTAACAGCTTCAGAATGGGGTTGAACCAACAACCTTCTGGTTGTTAATCCGGCGCTCCAGCCAACTCATCCACGTGATTGCAGTATTACTGTGCTATTATACTATTGAGTACTTATTAATGTAATACAGAGTAGGCAAATAATAATGACGCCTCATTACCAAGAAACTACTTT
The DNA here is from genome assembly GCA_932274085.1 of Protocalliphora azurea. Lineage (NCBI taxonomy): Eukaryota > Metazoa > Arthropoda > Insecta > Diptera > Calliphoridae > Protocalliphora > Protocalliphora azurea. The sequence continues at coordinate 84,425,232 of OW026520.1, forward strand.
AATAAGTAGTTGTTATTACCGAAAACCAAAAAGTTTTTGCTGGGTTTTATGTTTATTACAATCTTTTAACAACAGTCCTTTTACTTGCTAAATTATGTGACCGAATTTTTTTTAGTTTGCGATTTTAATTTTAACCCGTAGCCAAATTGAAAAATTTACTCTTACGGACACTCTAAAATGGACCGGAATGTGATTTTTCGACAATATATAAAACAAACGATAAGTAGATATCATTAGAAAATCGGTGGTATAAGTATCCTTATAATTTTACTGTATCGTCCTAACATATAACGGATACTAAAAAACAGTGAATCGAACGTAAAATGCGCTATAGCTCCAAAACTAATGATGGTACATAAAAATGTACTTTAGCAAAATTGTTGGAAAATTGATGCCACAGTGTGCAATTCAAAAAATGATATGGAAATTCAGAACGTATAAGAGAGTTTAAGTTTTGAGCTTGGACAATATAGACCTACAGAGGCGGGTCCACAGGGTCCCAAATTTAGACACCTCAAGTATAAAATTTTTTAAAAATTATCCTGATTCCTTATATGTGAATCGATTTGAAAGATTATGCTGGTCTAGATCTACAAGAAACATGGTCGTATGCATATCTTATCTCTTTTAGATTAAAAGATATTAGACTTCAAAGATTAAAATTTTTACTTTTTAGCTTGCCTTGGTGAATTTTTCTCGCTGCAGTGGGTCCAAATTTCATCTGATTTTTTGATTTCATTAACAACAAGTAGCAAAATTGTGTAAAGGAAGAATTTTGAAAAAATATTTATCGAGTTAAAAGTTATATGCATTTAAATATGAACTTTGAAAAAAGTCGGTTTTTCCGTCTTTCCGTTTTTTTTTTTTTTTTTGCCAAGAAAGTGGTCACATTCTTTTTCTGTTATATCAAAAATTTTCTTAAGTAACATATATAATATTTATATTTTTCCGAAATATAACTAAACACAAAATATTTAAAAAAAATTTAAAAAATTGATTTTTTGCTAGAACCAGGATTTTCCAAAATTTACCTATTTTTCCAAAAAATTTTGAATTTTCGCAGTTTTGCGATTTGAGCAATTAGGGCTCTAACCGAAATCTTTCTATATGCCGATATCTTTCTATATGCTATGCTATATCTTAGAAGATATAGCAAAAAGTAAAAAATCCCATGTTCGGAAATTTTTAAAGTTTTTTGGAATTTCGGGATTTCTGGTAATAAATCTAAAAATGTCAATAACTCTTAGTTATCAAAAAATCTATTCAGGCGTAAAATTTTATTCAAAAATATCCATTAACTAAAATTTTATTGCATAATTATACCTGAATAATATCCACAAAATTCCAACTCAATACCTCTTCCGCATCTTTTCACGAAAAGTCTTCAACGAATTTTCTTATTATAAATATTATTATAAATTTTTGAAAATAAAACGCTACCTATACAATGATGCATAATATGACTACCTTTATATTTCCACGTGTCAAAATTAACGATCAAAATCAATAGAAATCGTATCGTATATATAGTTAGTCAGCTTATTCACAATTAGTAGATGATGTAATGGCTTAGGTAATGTTATTCACCGTTCGGAATCTGGGCATACAACATACATTTCTGGAATCTAATAGTCCTAGGCTACACCCACTCTTCCGCTTACCCGATTCATGTCTGCTTATTATGTCCATTGGAGCCACTTGAAGTTTTCGATTTTTTGTTCAAAGAAATTTTATGTATAGAGTAATATATTCGACAATTGTTTATAATTTTATATTTTAATGTGTTTTATAAATATATTTTGATTTTTTTATTTAAAATTTAGTTTTGATATAGTTTTTTAATTAAAAAATAATTTTGTTCATTTTGAAAAATCAATTAACAGCGTGTGGAGCATATTTAACATTTGTGTAGGACGTATTTAACTGACGTATTTATCTTCATACCCCTTGAACTATACAAATAACTAAAAAGATAAGCAATTTATTATTTTTTATAACAATAAAAAATTTAAAAAACTTTTTAAAAATTGACAAAGTTTGCCTTAAATTTTGATTTGCACGCATTTACGTTAAGATGTATTTTGAAACCATTACAAAAATTCTATAGTCCAGAATAAAAATTATTTTAGAAGTTGATATATTTATATTATTCTTTCAGCAATATTATTTAGAATTTTGTAAAAAATCAAGAGGATATTAAAAAAAAAAAATAGAGCCCAAATTAAAAAAAGAACCCAGGCCAAAAAAAGAGGATAAAATTTGCTTCGACCTGAATATCTCTTAAACTAAAAGAGGCAACCTACATATCGTTATCTAAAATGCAAAAGGCCGTAACCACACTCTTAGAGCAGTAGCAAAAAGCATTATGAAAATGAATTTTTTACTTTAAAACAAGTAAGTAACATTTTTCAATGGTTCAATTAAAGCAAAAATAATCAAAGCATAAACTCTTCTAAACAAAAATTTCTTAAATGCAACAAATTTTACGGCTGCTTCCCGTATGAAGTTGATGTTACGGCCATTTGACTTTTTTTATATTGATGTCATTTTTGAAAATATGAATATGAAAGTTTTGGTGTAGATACATCTTGGATCAGTGCATCATAATCCAATAAAAAAACATACATTCAATCTTTAAATTGTTACGGCCTTTTGCATTTTATGTGACAATACGTAAGCATGTTTTTAAGAGATTTATAAGGATTGCCTGTATGTAAATTTTTTTTTACATTCAAGTCATAAATTCATTTTTGGCGATTTTTTAAACAAATTACATACCGAAGGTAACCAACTTTAGGAGTCTACCCTCTACCCCTCCAACATAGATTATGCAAATATTTACCAACATTTGAAAAAAGTTTTTTGAGACTTTCTTAAAAATTACCTCCTAACACACTACTTCTTTTGAAGAGAACAAAATTTAAAATGTGCTTGTTTTCTTGCACGTGGCAATTTTCCGATTTTCATGGCAAATTAAATTATTTCGATTTTTTAATTTAATTTAATTTTCATAAATATAAAAGAGAATTCTTTTCTTTTTATTTATTTATTTATTTATTTATTTATTTTGAAAAAGATTCAGTGTAGAAGATTTAAGTAATGAACTCTTGAATTAGCTAAAAACTAAAAATGTGCAAACAAAAAATTTCGTGAAGTTTTCGTCACATAAAAAAATGTCCAGATAAACTATCATTATTATAAAGAAAAAAATTTGTATACTCTAGATCATTGTAAGAAACGATGTCGATAGGAGAATGTCCGTCTATTTGTTTGTCGGTTGAAATGGCGTTTATGAAGGCACCCAGTATCGTAGATATGTGAGATATGTATTAAACAATTGGTAATCCTTTCGAGAATTTTACCAATGAAAATCAGCAAAATCAGTTCAAAAGTGGTGGAGATATCTTCAAAAACGTATTTTAGAGATTTTTTTCGATTTTTTTCTTTGCCAAATAAATGAAAAATCAGTTCATAAATATTCGAGATATCGATTTTGTTCTTTTTGGGCTCTCATATAAGCTATGGCCTTCGTTCTTATATAGCTCACAAACATTTTTCTGTACTTTCGATTTTTTTGAACCAACCAAATCGGTCTATAAACAATTGAGTTATTGGTAAAAAACTGAAAAATCTATTAAAAATAAACACACACAAACATTTATATAAAATGAAGCAATGGAATGACTATCAGTGTTGTTGTTTATGCAAGCAGTGCTTGCTTGCTTTATACATGCATACAAACATACATGTATATTATTTTGTCTGGAAAAAATTTTGATTATTTTTTAAAGTACTCTTTAAAAAATAATGCATATTTTAAGGCATTATTTTTATTATTTGTTGATAAAGTGGCGAAGGGTATAAAAGATATGGCGGATTATCCGAATATAGCGCTCTAATTTGTTTATTTAAATATGAAAAGTGTATGCCGATAAATTTTGTTTGTTATTGTTTTCTAAATAATTTTTTGTACTAATTTTTGGTACATCCCACCTGACCAAAGTATTCGAAAATAATATCGATTTTGAATTTTATGCGAAGTTTTCTCGTACAAAACTTTCGAAATCGACATCAGAAAACGATCGGAAAAAATGTTTACTAAAACCTTCGTTCTTGAATGTTTAAAAATGATATAAAAAGTGAATGTTTTTTAACATTGACATCATATTACAAAAAGTAATACTTGCAATTCGATAACGATAAGATAAACTGATCGAACAATTTTCGTAACTTGTATCGTAAAATATTCGAGAAAGACAATTTAGCAATATCGAAAAATATTTGTTAGTGATATTCTCTGTTTGTTTTCGACTTCGATAAAGATATGCTAAAAATATCATTAGCAAATCTTTTAAATGTGTTCCGTTTTTATTTTATTCTTATTCATTAAAAAAGACAATTTAATTAAAAATTAGTTACTGAACTAAAAATGTTTAATACAAATATTACACGATAAACTTATTATTAGTAATTTCTATAACTATAGCTACATATGAAAAAATACCATAGTTCTATTAAAAATTTAATTTTCACATCTCTTGACGCGAGGAAAAACAACATGGTATTTTGGGAGATATCAACTGCGCGAAAGCAAAAAAAAATATATATATATATATATATATATATATATATATTTATTTATTTAATAATTTTGAAATCCTTAATGAACATAACCTCAATATCATTTGTGTACATTTTTGTCAAATAGAATCTGAGAGCAATTAAGGTAAATAAATTAAATAAAATTATTAACCATTTTTTTATTATTTTTCTTTTATTTGAATTTTATTTTTTTAGTTATATTTCAGATAAATATTCGCTAAAGCGAACGTTCGTTCTCACTTAAATTATCGGAAGTATCTCTAACAATTTTCTTTCGAGAAATTATCGCTAAATGTTTACCTTTTCGAGCTTTCATAAATTAAATATTTTTTTTTAAATTTCTCCAATATTTTTGTACGAAATTTATACGTTTTATCGCTAAAACGTTCGTTCATTTTCGATATATTAGCCAGTCGGTATGAATCATAACAACATACATAGGCTCTCCTATTTTTATTTAAATATGGAAAATAATTATTAAATTTTGTTTATTATTTCTAAATAATTTTTTTGTGTTAATTTTTGGTACATGAATTTTGAATAGATTACTCGTTATGAGTAATTTGGGCCACACAAAATTCCTTTTGGGGTCGCAGATGCCCATGTTTTGTATATAGGATACAACAGGAATACATTTATTATTTGGTATTCTTAAATTAATAACGATTGTGCTAAATAAAAGGAACCGTATCATATATATATTCAGTTGTAGCATGATGATTTCTCTCAGTTAATGACAACTCCAAATCCATTTTATAGTTTTGCAAGGCTTTTTCCAAAATTTGTTCAACTGGTGAAAAGGTGGAACGTGAACGCAAACGTGCTTTAGTCATTTCTAAAGACTATTATTAGAAAGCAATTAAAAAAATTACAAAAGGAAATTAATGATGACGTATATAACTACAACCTTTAATAGATTCGCATTTCTCACCATGGCCTCTTCGAAAGAAAGAATTTTACCAGTTTGATCCTCTTGTGATTTTTCCATTGTGACAGCATTGCACTTTTCAAATTTTATCTCATGACATTTGCTGCAAATTTGAAAGCAAAGAATTGAAAATTCATAATTAAAACAAACAAAAGTTTCTTTTTTACTTACTACTGCCAATAACTTACATCTTTTCTAATTTAGTGTCGACTTCTGTTTCAAGTGCTAAATATTTTTCATTTATTTCTTTTATTAAGTCCATATTGTTTTATTTATATACATATGTAGTAATTGTTTATTTTAATTTTGTTGATAGATAGATTAATAAACAAACGAATGAACAAAAATGGTTGCTAAGCTACCAACTAACAACCTTTAAGTATATCGGATGTATATACAAAATTATTTCTTAATTAGGATCTACCTGGTTTGGGAGGTAATGATTATTTTCTGTAATAAATTACGACGTATACAACTGGTGAAAAAGTGAATACAAATAATGGTACTTAAACGTTCGATGCATTAACAAGGACTTTCTTAAAAAATAAGGGCATTTTTACAAAATATCTTCCTTTTCAAAAAAGTTATGGAATAGTCCAGTTAATTTTTTACATCTGGCAGTGCTTCCCACTTACGTATTAAAATGTGTACCAGTCAATGATATTATAACAGTCAATGATATTATGGCAGTTCCACAGCAGAATGTAAACAAACACAGATGTTTCATACGGGATGCCAGATTTAAGTTCATATAAACTTACATAGTGTCTACATTAGAGATTTTTTTATCATGACAAACGTCAAACTTAACGTGAATTTGTGTGAGGTGGCAACAGCTGCAAAAAACAACAATATGGCGTATTAATAATTGTTTTTTATTTATGCAGTTTGACAACTGTAACAACCAAAATAATAATCAGCTGTTGAACAAGGGTTACCTTGTATATATTCGCACTGATTTTGACGTTTGTTTTGATAAAAATTTTCCTAATGTAGACACTAAGTTACAGCCCGTCTGACGTAACATAATATGTAAGATATTTGGGTCAGGGAGTGTCAAATTCGCTCTATGAGAGAATTATTTCACGTGTAGATTCAAATATTAGTATTATAAGATATATTATGAGACTGTTCTGATGAGATTTCTCTACCATCTTATAAATAGTGTCGACATTAGAGATTTTTGTATCAAGACAAACGTCAAACTTAACACGAATTTGTGGAAGGTGGCAACAGTTGCACAGAAACAACAATATGGCGTACTCATTATTGTTTTTTATATATGCAGTTTGACAACTGTAACAACCAAAATAATAATCAACCGTTTAACCAAAATTACCTTGTATATATTCGCACTGATTTTGACGTTTATTTTGATATAAATTTGCCTAATGTAGACACTAGGTAAGATGAACTGACAAAAAAAATACACATACGAAAGTTTGTTTGCGTTTATAAACAAAATGGTTACTCTCCTCTGCCAGCGTTATTTCACATATTATATCAGTAATCGTTAACCTAGTGTCTACATTAGGCAAATTTCTATCAAAAGAAACGTCAAAATGTTACATAGTGTCTACACTAGAGATTTTTTTTATCAAGACAAACGTCAAACTTAACGCGAATTTGTGGAAGATGGCAACAGTTGCACAAAAAAATAATATGGCGTATTCATTATTGTTTTTTATATATGCAGTTTGATAACTATAATAACCAAAGTAATAATCAGTTGTTTAACTAAGGTTACCTTGTATATATTCGCACTGATTTTGACGTTTATTTTGATATAAATTTGCCTAATGTAGACGCTAGGTAATGTAGTTATAAAGTGACCGCACATCTACAAAAAAAACGAATGCTTGTATTTTGTTAGTGTAAAACCACTGCACATAATGTCAAAATGCTTTGAACAAAGATGAGAAATTAAAGAGCAAATAAACACGCAAAAAATATTAGATACGAATACAAAAACAATTTGAGGTACTCATTGAGCTCATGATAGCCAATCTACACGTAACACAATATTTAAGATTTTTCTGTCAGAGAGCGTCAAATTGCTCTTTGAGAGATTTATGTCACATGTAGATCCAAATATTAGTATTATAAGAAATATTATGAAACTGTTGTGAGGAGATTTCTCTACTGAACTACAAAAAATACACATATACGAAAGCTTGTGTGTGTCCATGTGTATTTTGGAAATTTAAAAAAAAAACAATGTTTTCTTGTGTAATTGTTTACTTTTAATGACATTTAAGCATTGTGGTAACAAAATGCAAATTTCTTCAATAAAAAGAACATGTTTACTCTGTTGCAGATTGAAAATAATGATGTTTTATAAGATTTATTAGAATACGTACATCCCTCATTTAAGATTTAACATAATATAAAAAACAATGTTTTCTTTTCTTGTGAAATTGTTTACTTTTAATGACATTTAAGCATTGTGGTAACAAAATGCAAATTTCTTAAATAAAAAGAACATGTTTACTCTGTTGCAGATTGAAAATAATGATGTCTTATAAGATTTATTAGAATACGTACACCCTTCATTTAAGATTTAACATAATATAAACAACATTGTTACATAGTGTCTACATTAGACAATTTTTTATCAAAACAAACGTCAAACTTAACGTGAATTTGTGGAAGGTTGCACAAGAACAACAATATGGCGTAGTCATTGTTATTTTTTATATATGCAGTTTGGCAACTGTAACAACCAAAATAATATTCAGCTGTTTAACTAAGATTACCTTGTTTATATTCCCACTGATTTAGGCGTTTGTTTTGATAAAAATTTAACTAATGGTATACACTAGGTTAATCTCAGTTGCAAACTCACTTAAAATATTAAATACTTCCTGTACTGTTTATCCGATTGCAAATATTTAGGTATAAATTAAAAGCTCTTGAATGAAAATTTATAAAAAGAAAAATTATTTTTTATAAAAGTTCCTCTAACATATATTTTAAATATTTTGTTATTTATCTTGTATAGTATTTTTGTTTTGTGAAAATGTATTTGGCCGGGTGCAAGGATTTTTAACTCTGTGGTATGTTCGAAATCGACTTCGCTTACTTAATGTTTTAATTTGACCCAAATTTTTAATAACTATATTTTTTTCATATGAGTCTTAGGAAAGTATGTTTTTCAATGGCCTATAACTCCGAAACTGTTCACTTCCGAAACTAAAAAATTTCATCATTATTTTCTGCATTAATCAATCAATTATCAATGATAAAAAAAATTGGAGCTGAGTCAGACCATTCAATTTAAGTCTAATTTGACTGGGCTTACGAGATCTTATTACACTATGTATTAAGCTGTGGGAAATCGAAAAAAATCAACTCAACCTGACATAGGGTTTCGATTCCGGGAATCGTCAGAAAATTTTCTCCCCGATACCCACAAATTTTTAATCGAGAATCCCGGGAATTAGAAAGTACTAAAAATGCATATTTTTACCTAATTTATTCTACTATATTTAATATTTTTACTCTGCACTAACATATGCGGTTGGGGTATTATGCGTTTGTGCTGATGTTTGTAACGCATATAAAAAGTTATCCATTCACTTTAAAGTATACCAATCGACTCAGAATCACTTTCAAAATCGATTTAACTATGTCCGTTCACAAAATATGAGTCGAAATTTTAATGATATTTCAATGACATTTTTCACGTGGGACTTTTATGATACAAGGACAAAGCCTATTGAGATTTGTTGTGGTCCATTATTTCACCTAGCCCCCATACAAATGTCTGTCCGTAGTAGAGTTTAAACACTCAAAAATATCTTAAAAATAAGAATATTTTAATGAAATTCGGTGTACAAGTATCAATCTTTGTTCCAAATTTTATGAAGATCAGTCCATAATTGACCATATAAGCCCCTCTTCCGTAAATCACTTTAACGTGCATAAATCCCATGCGAATGTTAGTATCAAGTAATATTCGACACCAATAAGTTTTGTGTAAGTAGAAACAACATTGCCAAATTTTATGAGAATCGGTCCATAATTTAACATAGCTCCCATATAAACCCACTTCCAGGAATCGCCATGAAGTGCATAAAAATCATATTAGTATCAGTACATTATTTTTTATTTTTGTATTTTATTTTACATTTAGTAAAATTGACCACAGGTGTAATATAAGTCCCCTAATTTTTATGTTCCTGCAATGGAGTAGGGTATCATCATATAGTCGGTCTTGACCAACTACGTCTTTCTTTCGTTTTAATAAATGTCATCATATCTGCAATAGATAAATATTTTGTATGATTTTTTTTTTACAAAAGGATAATTTGAATTCTAAAGACAAATGTTTATTACGTAGCGTCTTGCAAAAATTCAAAATAGATCAGGAGTCGATCAACAATAACTCCGATGTCCAAATGAAAAAAAGGAAAAAGGATTTTTAAATTTACTTGTTATCTGGAAAGAATAAAAGTACCTACTTTGAGATTACAGCTTTTACAGAAATGAACATATCAAAATCGATTCGCGTATCCCTACGAAGCAACATGCACCTGTATATGGTATGAAACATTTCAATTTAACACAACAAGTCGAATGACTTTTAGATGTAAAAAGTATAGAATTTCTTATTTAATAGAAATATTTGAACAAAATGTATTAAATTACTCAAAAATATTTTAAAAAAAAACTAAAAAAAAAATTCTAGTAGACTTCATTCCATTGAGCAAAAGAAAAACAAAAACAAAAATTTCTGAAAAAAATTAAAGTAAAATACATTTTGCTACACAGTTCCACATTTGTTATATATTTCTGAGTTACCTGTTACTATTACTCTGCTGAAAATTTGCATTAATTGTTCCAAACGTCTCCTAATTTGAGAAATGCTAGTATGTGGAACAAAACTGATATTTGAATGGAACAAAACTTATATTTTAATTTTGTAAAGTTTCGATCAATAGAAAAGGAAAATTAAATATTAATCCTATTTTATATAAAGTTTAAGAAATGAAAATAGTGTTTTCACTTAAGAATTAATGATGTGAATAAAAGTTAAAAAAAGAAAAATCATTTTTTATTGTATGTACATTCAATTTTGTCGGGAATTTCCGGTTTCCTGGGAACACAACAAAAATTTTCCCGAAATAAAAAAGTCGGGAATTTGGAAACTCTAATCTGGCATCATTTGTATTAAAATACCACAAAAGTAAATAAAAAATATGTGGCTTTATATCTTTTTAATCGTACTATCTGTGGGTTTTTGTGAGTTTTTTGGAGATTTTATTAGGCTACGGAATTGTCAGTGGCCAACAAAACATTTAAAAACAGAACTATATCATGGTAATTCGAAAATCCTACATGCAATGGTAATAGCTGATACCCATTTACTGGGCCCAAGACGAGGACATTGGTTGGATAAACTTTATCGTGAATGGCACATGAGGCGAGCATTCCAAGCAGCTATGATTCTACACAAACCCGATGTAGTTTTTGTTTTGGGGGACTTATTTGATGAAGGTGACATGGTAAATCATGATGAGTTTAAAGAGTATGTACGAAGATTTCACAGTCACTTTCATGCTCCGCTATCTATACCAGTAATTAGTGCAGTGGGTAATCATGATGTTGGTTTCCATTATAAGTAAGATTTTTGTTATTTTTAAAGAATCCCTATCTCTAATGTATTTATATGTTTATGTATATTTATATATATAAACATATAAATAATATATTTATTTATTAGAATGCGTCCTTATTTTATTGATCGTTTTGAACAAAATTTTAATAACACTGGTGTAAAATTATACACTATGCATGGCAATCACTTTGTGTTTATTAATTCAATGGCGATGGAAAATGATGGTTGCGAATTTTGTGAAGATGCTAAGAATGAACTACAAAAAGTTGCAGGTAAATAAATAAAGCGACTTTCTCATAATAAAATTTAAAATCAAATGTTTTATATAAATCTTAGATAAGTTTAGAATTTTAGCAAAAAAATTTTAAATTACAAAAATTCTTGAAGGAAATTGCAATTATATAATATTAATTATACTAACATAAAATTAAAATACTAAAACAAAAATTATGTAAATTAAATAGAAAAAATGGAAAACTGTTATTTATTGCATTCTATTACAAAAATTACCTTCTTTCCATGATACATACTAAAGCTAAATAAATTTTGGTGATAAGATTTATACTTCGTTGCAAATTTTTACTAATTTGAGTTCGCTGATTTCAAATTTAATCTCCATTTTTCTCTATCAGCTTAACTGCATATGTTGGAATAACTTGAAAAGGGTTCACCATATTCAGTTAAAAAAAAAATCAGAAAATCGGCAACAATATTATCTTTAAGCCGTGCTTACATTGCTTTTAAATTTGCCCATTAGTTTCAGAGATATCGTTGAAGTGTTGAAAAAAAAAAAAACAATTAAAAAAATCGCAGTTTTGGTCTAAAAACATTTATTTAAAAATATTTAGAATAAAAAAACTTTATTTCATTCCAATCGGTGCATAACTTTTGATTTTATTCATAATTTACTGAGAAAACTGAATTGATAAAAGTTGCGATTTCCATAAAAAAAAAAAAAAAATTTTTAATGTGTAGGTAGGTAGGTAGGTAAAGAATGGTTGCACAGCACTCATAGGAGTTCTTGTGCATCCACTCGGAGACCATGAGGTCCATTGTGAGTCCCTTCGTGAAGAAAATAGAAACAAACTACAGATAGAATATAGAAAGGATCAAGAAAGAAAATAGTGGAGAAAGAGTCGAGACCAAGAGAAGAATAGAAAAGAATAGAAAGAACTTGAAAAGAAGAAGTACTACCTCCCCGTGTCGCTCGCTCTAGGCCAGCGACCCCCTCTTAGCCAGCCTATTCCCATGACAAATCCTATCAGTCTATCGAGATTTAATCTCGATATACTGTCCAATTCGTCAAGGAATCGACTGCCTAACCATTTCTGCCTACTTAGTTGTAGACATGGACAGTGACATATAATATGTTCCACCGTCTCCAGCTCCTCATTATCTTCGCACATTCTGCAAAGACCGGAGGAGCCCCTATCCCAATTCCCTATAATTCCCCCTATGGGACAATGACCTGTCAGAACACCTATCTTAGTCTTCAGGTTTCCCCTTTTCATGCTTAAAAGTAGATTTGTATCTGCTTTATCAAGTTTGGGCCATAGGACCCTTGATAATCTGCAGTCCGTTCTACAATTCCATGCATGATTGGTTCTATCCCGAATCCACTCCCCAACTAACCTGAAGTAAAAGCCCAGAGGTGGTCTCACACCGCTTTCACTTGCAGTCCTATCCAAAGCTGAGCCGTCCCTAGCCAATTCGTCAGCTACCTCATTGCCATTTATCTCGCAATGACCCGGTACCCAGCAGAGTCTAATATGATAATTCCCCATCAGTCTCCTAAGAGCCCTCTTACAGTCGCTAACTAGCCTAGACTTGACAAAATGTCCTTTCAAGGCCTTCAGCGCCGCCTGGCTATCCACATACAGAGTTACCTCTGTATTCACCTCAATGTTCCCTGCAATCAATTCTGTGGCCCTAAGAATACCTAGAATTTCCGCCTGGAACACACTACAACTATCCGGGAGTCTATACGTCCTCCTGATGTTTCCCTCAACTAGATACACACCTGCACCAGTGCCTGTATCCATTTTGGATCCATCAGTGAACACCGATACTCCACTGAATAGTTTCTCCCTACCCGACCATTGGTTCCTACTCGGAATAATCAGTATAGGATTTTCCTCGAAATCGACCTCCGTGCACATATAGTCCGTGGATCCAGAAGGAACCAGGGTATGTCCACCGAGATTGACCTCGTTTAAAAGTTTGGAATGTCCTATTCTGATTGATCCTGTAAGTCCTAGTTCACTAAGTCTAAGCAGGCTCCTTGCAGCCATTCCCATCACAAACTCCTCAATGGGTAGGAGATGCAGAATGACGTCAAGTGCCGCCTGAGGTGTGCTTCTTACGGCACCCGTTATGCCAATCGAAGCACATCTCTGGGCTTTAGACAAAAGATTCCTACGACTTCCTATTCTCATTGCCTCCCACCAGACAAGACATCCATACGTCAGAATTGGCCTCACCACCGAGGTGTAAATCCAATTTACTACCCTCGGTTTGAGTCCCCAACTCTTACCTATGGAGTTCCTGCATGTGTAATAGGCGTTGAGACCTCTCTTAAGCCTCTCCTGAGTGTTCCTCTTCCAAGATAATTTACTATCAAGGAACACACCAAGATATTTTGCCTCCTTCTTCAATCCTAGTTCAGTCCCCCCTAGTACCGGTAGCCTAAATTGCTCAATCCTGTACCTTCTGGTGAAAAGAACTAGCTCCGTCTTCCCCGGGTTGACCCCTAAACCCTTACTAGTGGCCCATGAGGACAGTTCGTTAAGTTCATACTGCATGACGTCACTGATCGTGGAAAGAAACTTACCCGTGATCAGTATAACCACGTCATCAGCATAGGCAACGATTTTCCGCCCTCTTGAGTCAAATTGTCGTAGAATGACATTGACGGCTAAGAGCCATAGTAAGGGCGAGAGAACTCCTCCTTGCGGAGTTCCTCTAGTCACTATCTTCCTTACGCATGCATCTCCCAAGTTCGAATTAATTATTCGGCTATTCAGCATCAAAATAATCCATTCGATTAGGAAGCTTTGAATGTCTAATGATTCTAGTGATTCCCTAATAGCCTCAATCTTAATGTTATTGAAAGCTCCTTCTATATCAAGGAACGCTGCCAATGTATACTCCCTATACTGCAGGCCGCGCTCAATGTAACTCACCACATCATGTAGCGCACTCTCAACAGATTTACCCCTTAGATAAGCGTGTTGAGCCCCACTGTCCATTGTCGTCCTCAGATAAAAATCGATCAATCTCTCTAATGTCTTCAAAAGAAAAGACGATAGGCTGATCGGTCTAAAATCCTTAGGTTTCGAGTGGCCAGCCTTACCCGCCTTAGGTATGAAAATTACCCTAACCTCTCTCCACCTCCTTGGAATATATCTTCTAATAAGACACACACTAAAAAGCTCAGTGAGAAGTTTTAGTGCCGTGTCACTGATGTTCTGCAGCATGGCTGGAAAAACACCGTCTGGACCTGGTGACTTGTAAGGTTCAAAGGTGTTTACCGCCCATGCTACCTTATACATCGAGACTATGTCACCAACTACTTCACTAAGTTCCCTATCAGATACACATTCCGAGAATCCCAATATCCGTCCCGCCTGTGCATCTGCCTCTAAGTTCCTACAGCCTGGAAAATGAGTTTCCATAAGTAAACTCAGGGACTCAGAGCAAGACTCCGTCCATGTGTTATCCGCACGCTGAATATATCCAGGAGCACTAGGATCCTTGGATAAAATTCGCCTGAATCTGGATAACTCATTAACGGAGTCAATGGACTCACAGTAATTCCTCCATGAGTCCCTTTTTGCCCTCTTAATGTCCGCCTTATACCTATTAAAACTTTCCCTATAGCTGTTCCAATCCTCACACTTGCGTGTCAGTTTCGCCCTATTGAACAACTTCCTGACGGTTGACCTTTGGTTCCTAAGTTCCTTGGTCCACCATTTAGGCTGTTTCCTCTTTCCCGGAAATATTACCGGACAAGTTAGTTCATAGCTTCTCCTAACTTTCCCTGTGAAGTCCTCCACTAAACTCTCAACTCCCTCTGATGACAATTGCCATCCTTTAGCGGCGTTTAGTTCCCTATCCATAATGGCCCTAAAGGAGTCCCAATCGGTCCTTCTGGAGTTCCTATATGGATCTCCCCTTGGCCTCGCGAAATCTAAACTGAAGGATATCCTGCTATGATCCGAAAAGGAACATTCACTATCCACCCTCCAGTTCTTGATGTATTCGCCCCTAAAGTTCGTCAGTGTTATATCTATAACTGCCTCCCTATCTTTTTAATGTGTATGTTGGATCAAAATTTAACTTTGTTTGTGTTGACTGTATATATATGCACACACTTACAATTTATGACCTAATAGTAACAAAATTACCCAAAAAAGTGATTAGTATGCTCAGTCCATATCATCGGTACTACAAATTAAAGCCCTTTACTGCTTCCTTGACTCCAGTATCTCAAAAATTCTACACAAGTCTTACAGACGATATTGGGTACCCAATATTTATTGTTTTGTGCAAGCTTTCTTCCAAAGTATGCTTCCAAAGTTTTTATCACAACCTCCGTGATCTTTTTTCTTTGCTTTTGTATACAAAATTTGCCACATATATAACAAAAACTGTTGGGGTTGTTAACACAAGGTTTTCGTAACGAACTCACTCAATATAAAAAGCACTTACAATATACCGAATCTTGGATTCAACTTAACTGTTAATTTAAATGCAATATATTGCAAAAAAAACACCTAAAATATATATTATAAATATATATTTATAACTGTTTTGACAATAAAAGGAATTTAGGGAAAACAGAGGTAAAAAAGTTAGTAAACTAAAAAAACATTTTTTATTCAGGTGTTTTGAGCATAAAAAATTATTTTAAACGCTCAGGTCAAAAACTTCTTAAACATAAATGCTCAGGTCATAAAACTTTATTCTTTTTTAAAATTAACTCAATTGGTGACTTTTTCATTAAGGTCAATTAGCAGTCCACAGGTAATAAAATTAGAGTATATTTTTTTTACTATTAAGTCGTAAATTGTAAGTGTGTGCATATATATACAGTCAACACAAACAAAGTGAAAGTGGCTTAATTTTGGACATAACGGTATATCGAAAAGTCGAGCTGATAGAGAAAAATGGAGATTAGATTTGAAATCAGCGATCTCAAATTAGTAGAAATTTGCAAATAAGTTCCAGACCGCAAAATAAAAAAAGGCCACAATTTTTCTTAAATAAAACAGTTTTTACGGCTGTTTCTTTTAAGAACTTCATGTTACGGCCTTTTTGCTTTGTTACTATTGATGTCATGAAATGAATATCAAGAAATGAATATGAAATTTTTTGTGCAGATGCACTTTGGATCAGTACATCATAATCCAAAAAAAAAGCGAAAAAGATATAGTCGGTCAAGATCGACCATATGATACCCCACACCACTGTGTACGAGCATAAAAATTCGGAAAGGGGACCTGTGGCCAATTCTACTAAATGTAAATTAAAATATACAAACACAGAATAATGTTTTGATACTTACTAGATGATTTTATGCACTTTAGGACGATTCCTGGAAGTGGGTTTATATGGGAGCTATGGTAAATTATGGACCGATTCTCATAAAATTTGACAATGTTGTGTCTACTTACACAAAATTTATTTGTGTCGAATATTAACTTGATACTAACATTCTTATCGGATTTATGCATGTTAAAGTGATTTTCGGAAGAGAGGTTCATATGGGAGATATGGTCAATTGTGGAACGGTCTTCATAAAATTTGTAACAAAGATTTATACTTGTACAGAACTTCATTAAAATATTCGTATTTTTAAGACATTTTTGAGTGTTTAAACTATATTCCGGGGGACATTTGTATGGGGGCTAGGTGAAATAATGGACCGATCACAACCAATTTCAATAGGCTTCGTCCTTGTATCATAAAAGTCCCAAGTGAAAATTTCATTGAATTACTTTAAAATTGCGACCCGTACTTTGTGCACAAAGTTAACATGGATAGCTAGCCAGCCAGATGGACGGACGGACAGCGTTAGATCGATTTAAAAAGTGATTGTGAATCGATGGGTATACTTTAAGGTAGGTGCTGGATAACTTTTTTTATGCGTTACAAACATCAGCACAAACGGTATAACAACATTCAATTTTTCAGTAGTTACGGCCTTTGCATTTTAGGTGACAATATCAAATTTTTATCTGTGGACTTTTTACAAAACGTCTTAAGTCGAGATAAGAAAACAATTTTTAGGTTTTTTAAATATTAAATTAAATTAAAAAAAATATATTTTATAAAATTTTAGATAAGCTAAACTGCCTTAAAAATCAAAAGGATTGTACTGATACCAAAACACTAAGAGATCACCAGCATTATAGCCGTCCTATAGTATTACAACATTTTCCCACATATCGAACATCCGATAAATCGTGTATATCCCATGATACGC
Organism: Protocalliphora azurea; assembly: GCA_932274085.1. Taxonomy (NCBI): domain Eukaryota; kingdom Metazoa; phylum Arthropoda; class Insecta; order Diptera; family Calliphoridae; genus Protocalliphora; species Protocalliphora azurea. The sequence continues at coordinate 84,442,869 of OW026520.1, forward strand.
CATACTTTGATGAATATCGTGAAAAATGGGAAGTCCTATCAAAAAATTCTACCGATTGGTTGGGTAAGTAAATCGAATTAATTTTAATATCATAAATTTGTAACCACTTATTATTATGTGGATTTAGGAAAATTACTTCATCCTCGTTTATCATTTGCTGGTCACAGTCATCATTACTGCTACTCCATTAATCGTTGGGGTATTGAAGAGTACACAGTGGCTTCATTTAGTTGGCGCAATAAAATTAATCCTAGTTTTCTTATGGTAAATACTTAATTTTAATGCTTTGCTTGTTTTCTATAATTTTATAAATATTACAGGTTTCGTTTATTCCCACATCTCATGCAGTATACAAATGTGATATGTTGCAGCAACAATTAGTTTGTAATACTTATATAGCTTCTTTAGTGATTTTAATAATTTTATTAATTTGGGATTCCATAAAACTTACTCGAGGTTTAATTTTTAAATCAAAAATTAAAAATAATGAAAAACAGTTTTAATTAGATTTTAGTCTTATATTTTTCTTACTTTAAATGATACTCAATATCAAATGGTAAAAATTTATTGTTTTAATAAAGTATAAAGAAACATTGTAATTTGATTAAAACGTTACAATAGATTCATATAAAATGATAATTGTGATATTAAGGAAAATTATAAAGAAAATTAAAAAAACTCAGTTTTTATGCGCTATAACAAAAAAAAAAACATTTTTCATAAGTAGTTATAAAACCTAATTCTTAATTTAGAATTGTATATAATTAAAAAATCAAACCCGTGGTAAATTTTTTAAAATAAATACTTGTGATTATTGTAGATAGATAGATAGAGAAGGTTGACGTGATACCAAAAAGTACCACATCTCCACCCAGAGACCGATCTCTGTCGATTGTGAGTCCCTTCATTGTAAAGCTGTGAAATAAAGAATACAAAAAAAAAAACAGAAAATAGGAGAATAGGAATAGAAAAGAAAATAATAGGAATGAAACAAATCATGCAGGAGGATTAGCAATGTTACCAATCCCCCTAGGGTTGTACCCCTGATTCTCCCTTAAACAGTCGATTCCCATAACGAAGCCTATGACGTCTACAAGTTCTACGTCCCGAACGTCACTTAGCCCGTCGATTAACTGACCGTCGATTAACGGTCTCGTCGACGTCTCCACACATTCTACAAAAATCGGAATTGCCAGCGTCCCATCTAGACCTCATCTTCCCTATCAAACAGTGACCCGTTATGGCCCCTATCATGATCCTCAAGCTCCTCCTATTCATTCCCAGGAGAGTGCTAGTGCCTGCATTGTTCAGTACCGGCCATATCGCCCTCGACACTCTGGAGTCCTCTCTACTCTCCCAAGCCGAATTGGTTCTGACCAAGATCCAATCATTGATCTTCCCATAGAAGAAACTTAGTGGTGGTTTCACATATATCTCCCTCTCCGAGACGTCCCTGTCGCACCTTGCCTTGCCAGTTCATCAGCCAATTCATTGCCTGAAATATTGCAGTGGACAGGCACCCAGCAGAGTCTCACCATGTAGTCCTCCATCAGCTCTCTCAGTGTCTTCTTACAGGCAGCTACTAGCCTGGATCTCACCAAATGTGTCCCCAAGGCCTACAGAGCCGCCTGACTGTCCACATAGAGAGTGACCTCGGTACCTCTCGCAATGTTTTGCCTGATTATTTCTGCGGCCTTCAGGATGCCGAGAATCTCAGCCTGAAAAACGCTGCACTCATCAGGGAGTCTAAAAGAGCCTTTCAAATCCGTGCCCATAATATAGACCCCCGCCCCGGTACCTTCGTCCAACTTTGATCCGTCCGTTAACTCTGCACAACCTTCATATAGTCTCTCAGTGCCGGACCAGATCTCCCTATCAGGTATCACCACGACAGGATTTACTCCAAAGTCTGATTCAGCGGCCATGTAATCTGATGCCCCTGTGGAGTTCAGATTAACCTCACCGTAACTGATCTCGTAAATGACCCTGGAGTGACCTGCTCTTGATGAGCCTAATAGTCCCAATTCCTTAAGTCTCTTTGCTGCCATACCCCTCACAAACTCTTCAATGGGTAAGAGATGAAGTATGACATCCAGAGCCGCTTGTGGTGTGCTTCTCATTGCACCTGTAATGCCAATCGAAGCACACCTTTGTGCCTTCGACAAAAGGTTCCTATTACTCTTACGTTCCAGTGCCTGCCACCAAACAGAACAACCATAAGAAAGGATTGGTCTCACCACCGAAGTGTAAATCCAATATACAACTTTTGGTTTGAGCCCCCAACTCTTACCTATGGAGTTTCTACAGGTGTAGTAGGCATTGAGGCCACGCTTGAGTCTCTCCTGAACATTCCTCTTCCAGGTCAGTTTACTATCAAGGAATACCCCCAGATATTCCGCTGAGTCTGAAATCCTCAGTTCAGTTCCACACAGTACCGATAGTCTGAAATTCTCTACCTTGTACCTCCTAGTAAACAGAACCAACTCTGTCTTTTCCGGGTTCACTCCCAACCCCTTATCAACCCCCTATCTCACTGATTGTGGGAAGAAATTTTCCCTTTACCAGTATGACCACATCATCAGCATAAGCCACGATCTTCCGCCCTCTACTGTCGAATTGACGCAAAATCACATCGACAGCCATTAGCCACAGCAGGGGTGAGAGCACTCCCCCTTGCGGAGTTCCCCTAGTCACTAGTTTTCTTAAGCATACTCCACCCAAGCTTGAATTGACAATCCTGTTGCTTAGCATGAGGATTATCCATTTGATCAAGAAGTCATGTACCTTAAGATCCACCAGCGCCTGCTTTATAGCGTCAATCTTAATATTGTTGAACGCTCCGTCAATATCCAAGAACGCGGCCATGGTGTATTCCTTATACCGAAGTCCTTGTTCTATATAACTCTCCACTCCATTCCGTCTTGCGAACTCGGCTATGGCCCACCTGTCATCTGGTGGTTCCAGATTCTCGTAGGGCATGTATACCGAGGCCAAGGCCAGTTTACTGCCTCCTAACGCCTCTCCTTGAACGACCGTCAGATCTACATAACTGAAAGAATTAAGAAGAATTAACTGAAGTTCATTCTTCGCTAGAATACAAGTCCTCACCTCGTCCTCAGTGGACGGCCCGAACAATTTGTATCCTTTAGCCCTAAGACCATAGACCTGGTTGTTATTTAACCAAGGCTCTTGGATTAGGGCCACGTCCACATTGGTCTCATTGAGGTAGGTTATTAATTCGGTCGAGGCCGCTTCACAAATCTCCACCATCCGCAACCTCTTTGGCTTTGTCATTTTTCGTGTAACGAAATTGAACATAGCCAAGCCCGAACGTAACAACCCCCCCAATGAGTCCAATTTCTTAATGGATTCCCGATCTACTGCGAATCGGAAATCTTTTCCCTGGTTTTCTTTACAAGTCAATGAAGAGACAAGTTTCCATTGACTTGTATTGATCCCCCTATTCTGTCCTTCCAATATTCCCAGTATGACTTCCACCGGCTTAATGGGTGGTGGAATCCACACCGTGACTGTTGGCCGCAGAGGCAATTCCGACGCTGGTATAACCTCCAGTTACGCATCTGCACAAAGATTACCACATCTGCTAATCGCGGCTTTCAGGAACTCAAAGGTTCTTTTATTACCGCAATCAACAGTCTTGACACCCCTTGTCCAGTCTGCACCCATGAAGGCTATTTTACCCGGCCTGTGCCTTGCCTGGAAGATTTCGTCCATAAGTCTATCTTCAATCAGCCGCCACATTTCCGTACTGATTCTTCCATCTGAATCAGCACGGTCAATGACTGCTGCTTGAAGAATTTCCGACTTGGACGAATCCTTCCCCTTTTTGGACGATGAAGGTTGATCGTCACCAGATACTACCCGCTTAGCTGCTCCCTTATGAGAGTTTTTGAGCGGACCACTTAGTGCCTTACCAACCTTCTTCGCGATGGAATCTGCTGGTCATCCCCAGACCTCACTCTTTTTATGGTTCCCTTAGGAGGACCCTTAAAAGAGTCATGTGGAACATGACCAGCTTTCTTGGAGGCAGAGGGTATCTCATCTCCAGGCAGAGCTCCCCTAATGGACCTCATCTGAGAGTCCTTAGCGGGGCTCGCAAGAGTTTGGTTTACCCTCTCTACTCTCTTCGTAATATGTTTTGTCCCACTACCAGTCCTAGCTGACCTGTCCTTTCCCTTGCGAGAATTTACAGGACTGCTGGATGGGTTGTGAGCAACTCCTTGAATGCCAGCGCCGACTTGTGGTTCCAAAGTACTGGTAGACACGGACTCTTCCGGACCTTACGGACCTTCCTCTACCTCCACTTTGAAACCATCGGGATAAGACATTCCAAGATATTACCGATGGAGCCATAGGTCCGTTCAAACCTGTATATGCTCTTTCGGTGTTTCCTGCGAACATGTCTATCCCGTCCATCTAACAGCGATGGGTACTTCTTAGCCAACTTATATAGTGCAGCTATGGAGGCCCTAACGCCGTTCTTTGTCTTTGCAAATCGCGTTCGACTGTCGGTTGCGGCCTGCTCATCCATTGGATTTGCTACCGCTTCCTGCCGAACAATTTTTTTTGCCATAGATCTGGACATGCCTGATGCCCCCGTCGAGCTCTCCTGCTTCATACCCAGTGATGTCACAGTGACTGCAGTTCCACTCTTCTTGCCCCGATCAAGAGCAAAGACAACTGTTGTCTCATGTTCTTCATCGGACCCAAGAGACAGGTCCTCCAGTCCCTCTGTCGTACTGGATCCTACCGTCAGTTGGGTCAATAATTGTCCGTGTTGCATGAGGATGCCTTTATGTAGTCTCAGCAAGTCAATGTCATTGTCCTCATCCTCATGCTTGCCCCCTTTCCTAACGTCGTCATTATTTTTGTCTACCTTGACCCTATCCCAAGCTCCTATGTCAGCGTCCGTAATTTCTTCTTCCCTAGCCAAATCTCCTCCGTCCATTATCCCTTCGTCTTTTTTCCCCTATATATAACCTATTTGTTTTTATATATTATTCTTGTTCAATTTTGTCCCACGAGTAAGCACGTAAAATATAGACCATCTCGCGCAGTGACGGCGTACGCGGACTAGGCTGTCACACAACTGACCCTTGCCATCAGCATCAGAGGGGAGCTGTTCTCGATTAGTTTAGTTAGTTAGTTAGTTGCATCCAGTCTAGCAAGCCTATCCGTTTCCAGGACCGGGTGTGATACAAAGGATGCATTAATGTCGGCAAAGGGAGAGGGCCTCTCGCCCAATTTTTTATCAAGACAAACGTCAAACTTAACGCGAATTTGTGGAAGGTGACAACAGTTGCACAAAAACAACAATATGGCGTTTTCAGTATTGTTTTTTATATAAGCAGTTTGGCAACTGTAACAACCAAAATAATAATCAGCTGTTTAACTAAGGTTATCTTGTATTTATTCGCACTGACTTTGACGTTTGTTTTGATAAAAATTTGCCTAACCTAGTGTCTACACATACAGTATATTTGTGATAAAGCAATTAAATGTGGCCGTGCACTTTACCCCTTACTTAACAGAAGATCTAAACTTAATTTAAAAAGTAAGGTCCTTATTTACAAAATGTGTATTCGACCAATTATGACCTACGGATGCCAAGTCTGGTTTAATAAAGCTGCTAAAACTTACACAAGAAAATTACAGATAATACAAAATAAAAATCTGAAAATAATTCATAACCTACACCCCAGATATTCTATCGATCTACTGCATAGAAACTTTAAGCATAAAATGTTTAATTCATTTGCAAGGGAACTGACTCTGTCATTTAATGAAAAATGCAGAACGTCTACATATGAAATAATAAGAAATTTGCTAAACAATCACTAAGACTCTTTTTTACTTAAAGTTATAATTGATGGTTGTTTTCAAAATTTCTTATAACGTTTAAGTATGTACAAGGTTTTTTTTTTTTGACAACTTTTTCTTAACACTGTGATATTAGTAGTTTCCTTATTTAATTATTTAGATTTTAATTGTTGTAATACTTTCAAGTAAATTCTCATAACAATGTAATTACTTTATAAAGGTTTCAATAAAGTCAATAATAATAATAAAAAAAAAACAAAAATTGTAATCTGAAGAAGTAGAGATTTAAAAAGACCTACTAATACATCGAAAATCCAAAAGGAATTTCTAAAAAGTTCACTATTTTTTCCAGTGTTTAAAATTAAACGCAAAGACATTAATTATGTTTATTTTAAAATAGGTATATTCTTATTTTTAGAAAAAAAAAAATATAATGAAACAAAATGGACATAATATTTTCATAAGATTTTTATTTTTTATAACTTGAATAACTCAAAATTAAATGAAAAATTTCTTTTAAATGAAAATTCAAATATTTTTATCACAGAAAAAAATTCACAGAACAAGAATCGACCCTCAGTACTGGTGAAACAAAATTTTTGTGCGAAAAGAAAAATGTTATGTAAGTGAAATAGTTTTGATAATACGAGGGCGGATCAATAAGTCCGTGACTTTTCGAACTCCCCTCGTAGTTATATGAAGTGCAATACTATTTCCATCAAGTACCACCTGTTAATAGACTACTGTCAAATTTTGAGCAAATGTCGTCATTTGCTCTGCGTAATAATTAGGATTTTCAGAGGTCCTTAAAATAAGCATTTGTTTGGTCAATAATTTCATCGTTGAAGCTGAATCTCTTTCCACCGAGCCATTTCTTTAGGTTTGGAAATAGGAAGTAGTCACCAGGGGCTAAATCCGGAGAATATGGTGGATGAGGTACCAATTCGTAGCCCAAATCATAGAGTTTTGCCATTGATACTGCACACGTGTGCCCCGTGCATTATCTTGATGAAAAAGAACTTTTTTCTTGGCCATATGGGGTCGTTTTCTTTTTAAGACCTCATTAAATCGGTGTAATTAGTTGGCATAATATTCGCCGATTATTGGTTTTCCCTTTCGAAGGTAATCGATGTGGATTATACCGCGTGCATCCCAAAAAACTGTTGCCCTCACGTTATTGGCCGACAAACTTACCTTGCCTTCTTCGGTGCAGGTTCACCCGGAGAAACCGATTATTTAGACTGCTGATTAGTCTCCGGAGTACAGTAATGTATCCCTGTTTCATCCACAGTTACAAAACGCCGCAAAAAACTCATTCGGATTGCGGTTAAACAACTCCAAACAATCCTTTGAAGTTGTCATTTAAGTTTATGGTCAATTGAGAGCAAACGCGGCACCCATCTTGCAGACAACTTTTTTAAACCCAGCTGATCATTTAAAATCGAGACCACACTGCTATATGAAATGCCTGTGGCATCAACAATATCACGCACTTTTACTCTTCGGTCGGCCAACACCATATCGTGGATTTTTTCGACATTTTCGGGTGTACTGACCTTAATTGGCCGTCTAGAACGTTCAGCGTCATTTGTACTTGTGCGACCACAATGAAAGTTAGTAAACAAGTTTTTTACCATTGAAATCGATGGTGCAGAGTATTTATCGAGTTTTTCCTTAGTTTAATTGACGCTTTTTTTTCGCAAAAAATAATATTTAATGAGCACTAAAAATTCACTTTTTTCCATTTTTAGAAAAATACTCGAGGTTGTATGTTTTGAACAAAAACAAAATTTCAAAATTTGTTTTTGTTTTAAATGTAAGTTAGACGAGTCATTTTTGTGCTCGTGTTATGAAAACAGGCAGTTAAAGAAAATAATTTTACAAAAAACATTGTTTTTTTTTAGTAATTTCCAAAATATATAAGCACACACACATACAAACTTCCGTGTGTGTGTATTTTTTTGACAGTTCATCTTATAAAATGGTTGTGTAGAGAAATCTCATCACAACGGTCTCATAATACTTCTTACAATACTAATATTTGAATCTACACGTGAAATAATTTTCTCAGAGAGCGAATTTGACACTCTCTGATAGAAAAATCTTACATATTATGTTACGTCTAGACGGGCTGTTAGTTGTTGGAAAGTTATAATAGCGGGTGTAAAAGTAATATATTTTTTAGTTTTCAAACGATTTTGATGTTTTTTTTTTTATTTGTAAATTGTGGTAGGAAGAAAATTTAGTGGCAACGTTGGATGCAAACAATTATAAATTATTCAATTAAACATTTTATGATCTTGAAAACAAATACAAAGTAAAATCTACAAATTGTTTTTACTTCAATTAATGGCTAGCTTTTTAGGATTGTTTTCAAATTAAAAAATAAAGTCAATAATACTTTTAATAAAAAAAAGTATTTTACCACTCCCTTTTTATTAATCTACTAAATGCTTTTTTATACATTTATTTTATATAATTTCGGACATAGTTTTAAGTAATGAAAGATAAAAGATTGTATTACAATCTATTGCAATTTCAATGTTTTTTTTTTCTGCAACTAAGGTCTTTTATTTCCCAAAATTTTTAGTTCTCGGGAAAACATTTTGGGAATTTATTACGATTAAATATATGTTCATTATTTTCTAACTTCGAAACTAAATTGCGTTAAAGCTACATATCGCTCATTTGCTTCAAGAAAAACGAGATTTTTGAGTTATTGATGTGGAAATATGAGTTTTATTAAACTTTATCTTCTGTAAAATTATCATGTTCATATCTTTTATGGTCATCGATTAAGAAGAGAATATGTTGTTAATTTTTCTATTGATGTAATAGCAATTTCAAAACTTTAACAACAACACAGTTTATAAGTCACTTTGTGTTTAAATACACACACACACTTAAATTACACGCTTTATACAGCACACTTTGATAATGTACAAGATTATACAGCCAAGGCAGTTAATATGTCTTTACTTAACGACGCTTCCAACCAGACTGACTCAATGGTGTTCTCACGGCCAATTTATATACACTGTATTGCCTACTAGATGTTTCTTGAAAGCTCTATTTCTTTCTACAATGTTAACGGACAATCTAGAGCTTTTGTAGGTAATGCCATTAGCATAAACACTTAGTGCTGCCAAACTAGCTTTTGATGATAGTGCCAGCAGCATAAACACTTAGTGCTGCCAAACTAGCTTTTGATGATAGTGCCAGCAGCATAAGCACTTAGTGCTGCCACACTTAAAAACAATGGTGAAAGCTTTTTATTCAATGTTGTATGTTTAGAACTATGTTAATAATTTTTACAGATATGATAACTGCTGTTAACATAAACGGAAGTGCCTAGAAGAATTGAGAAAGATTTAAACCAGCCGTTAAAACCGTTATATTTGAATTCAAGTACAATTTTGTAACACTGCCCCCGCTTAAGCCTGTTCGTCCCGAATAGGCACGAATTAACTTTTCCCATAGGCAGCTAGTCGTTCTAGATGTACAACCTTCATTTTAGATCTCGGGCTCTTTTCTTTCTGTATTCTGTACACCACGTCGTTTAATTTCTTAATCACTTTGTATGGTCCATCCCAATGGGTTTGTAGTTTGGGAGACAGTCCTTTCTTACGTTGTGGGTTATACAACAGTACAAGTTGGCCTTCGTTAAATCCTTCAGAATTCGCTGCTCGATCGTATCTGGCTTTCATTTTATCGCTGGTCATTTTTATTCGTCTGCGTACGAATTCATGTATTTCGTTCAGGTCATCTTGCTCTTGGGAAGTGTTTTCCCTATTTGTTGATGAGGGCTTAATACCGAATTCTAAATCACCAGGCAACTTGAGTTCTGTCCCGAAGACAATTTTTGCAGGTGTTCGAGAGGTTGAGTCATGAACAGCTGATCTGTATGCCAATAGAAATTTCGGTATGTGTTCATCCCAGTCCTTCTGATGTGCACTGACCACTTTTCTTAAATATTCCTCCAGAGTGCGATTGAATCTTTCGACCATGCCATCAGATTGAGGATGCAGTGGCGTTGTTCTGGTTTTTCTTATTCCGTATAAATCGCACATTTCCTTGAATACGGCAGATTCAAAATTTCTACCCTGATCAGAATGCAACTCCAGTGGAACACCATAGCGGCACACCCAGTTGTTCACAAATACACTTATAACCGTTTTAGCTTCTTGATCAGGTATGGCATATACCTCTGGCCATTTGCTGAAATAATCCATAACCACTAGAACGTAACGATTTCCGGCATCACTGACGGGAAAAGGGCCTGCTACATCCATTGCAATCCGCTCGAATGGCGCGCCTGAGTTATACTGCTGAAGTTGTCCACGACTTCTTCTTGCTGGGCCCTTCGCTGCTATGCATTGTGAACAACTGGCTACCCAATCGGCTACTGCTTGCTGACAACCCACCCAATAAAAACGTTGTTTTAACTTTTCTAAGGTTTTTGTCACACCAAGATGGCCACCACTGGGACCGTCATGGAACTCTTTCATTACTTCGTTTATTTTAGAGGATGGTACTACAATTAGATTTGTCACTGTTTTACCGTCAGCACTTTCCCATATGCGGTATAAGCAGCCATTTAACAACTGTAGACTATTCCATAGGGCCCAATATGATTTCATTAATGGACTTTCTGCGGATATTTCATTGCGGGCTGGCCTTCTACCTTCTTCTTTTGCCGATATTATTTTTGCCAGTATGGGGTCATTTCTTTGCGCTACAGACCAATCTTCACTGGACTCTATATGCATTAGTCGAACATCGATGATACATTCTTTTTCCTCGATTTTTGTACAATGCTTACATTCTACGTTGCAGGGCCGTCTTGACAGCGCGTCCGCATTGCCGTGTTTCAAACCCTTCCGGTGCTCGATGCTAAAATCATAGCTCTGAAGCCGCTCTATCCAACGAGCCAGTTGTCCTTCAGGTTGTTTAAATTGCAGCAACCACCTGAGGGCAGAATGATCGGTTCTCAGTCGGAAGTGTTGGCCATACAGATATTTGTGGTAATGCTTCACACACTCTAATACTGCCAAAAGTTCTCGTCGCGTTACGCAGTAGTTTCTTTCAGGCTTCGAAAGCGTTCGGCTGAAGTATCCAATGACCCTTTCAGTGCCACCGACTACTTGTGAAAGTACACCGCCTATTCTGTATCCACTCGCATCGCTATCTACCACAAATGTTTCTCCCGGTATAGGATATGACAAAATTGGTGCGGTACATAATAGATCCTTGAGCTTCTGGAATGCTAGTTCTTGAGCTTCACACCATTGGAATGATTGTGACTTCTTAGTCAGCTCATGTAAGCTTGCGGCTACATTGGCGAAATTCGGGACAAATCGTCTGTAATATGTGCAAAGGCCAAGAAAACTACGCAATTCGTGGAGATTTCTCGGACGTGGCCAGTTCTTTACAGCAATTATCTTATCCGCATCTGTTGATATTCCGTCTGCTGTTACGCGATGTCCCAAATATTTGACTTCTTTCTGGAACAACGCACACTTCTTTACACTGAGTTTGAGTCCAGCCGCTGATATACGTTTAAAGACTTCTTCAAGGTTATTCAGATGTTCATCAAAAGTCTCACCCATGACAATTATGTCATCGAGGTACACCAAGCATGTCTTCCCGTGAAGTCCTTTCAATACCTGTTCCATTAAACGCTGGAGCATTGCAGAGTCCAAATGGCATCACATTAAACTGCCATAACCCATCACTCGCGCTAAAGGCGGTTTTTTCCTTGTCCTTTTCTGAAATCTCTACCTGCCAATAACCACTTTGCAAGTCCAATGTGGAGAACCATTGTGTTCCAACTAGTGTATCCAGGGTGTCGTCAATTCTTGGTAGCGGGTAGCTGTCTTTCTTGGTGACATCATTCAGTTTTCTATAATCGACGCAAAATCTAGTGCTACCATCTTTCTTCTTAACTAAAACAACAGGCGAGCTCCAAGGACTTGAAGATGGTTCGATTATACCGTTCCGCTCCATTTCATTGACCAACTCCTTCACTTCACTTCGTTTTGCTAGAGGAACACTTCTGGGCGCCTGCTTTATTGGCCTCGCTTCGCCAGTATTTATTTGATGCTTTACAATTGCCGTTCTACCATGGCTTTGACTTTTTAAGGCGAAGACGGAGCTATATTTCTTCAGAATCTGTTTGGCCTTATTTCTGTCTGGCGGCGCTAATCCTTCTACCCATTTCTCCACATATTCCGCTAGTATCTCGTGTTCTTTGGTCGATTTATTGGCAGGTTGCGGGTTTTTCTCGCAATTGATTACTGCCTCTGCTGAAGTGCATTGACCTATTTCGGAATTTGACTTAACGACTTTTTCATAGCTGGACAGGTTAAGCATTCTTACAGGAACTATTTTGTTGTTGCAGGGTTTAACGAGGGCTATTGCTGTTACAAGATCACTTGTTATTTCTGCTGGTTCTACCACCCACAAACTGTTGTCCTCACAATCTCCCTCCATACGAGCCCATACTAAAGTTTCTGACTGTGGTGGTAGCTTCTGATGCTCGACGGTAACTAGCTTTCTTACTTGAGTCCTATTTTCATATCCGACGTCAAGGGGTATCTCCACATTTCATAACTTTTTGTCCCATATCCAAAGTAATGCCGTGACTAATCATGAAATCAGCACCAATGATGACTTCGTCCACAATGTCGGCAACAATGAATACATGATTGACGGTAACGTTGGCAATGGTTAATTTCACATTTACTTTACCATAGACCGTGGCCGGCTCCCCAGTAGCTGTGCGCAGGCTTACCCCACATAATGGTTCAATTGTTTTCTTGACTAAATCTGACCTGACGATAGACTGTGATGCCCCGGTGTCTACAGTAAAAACGTGCTTCTGACCGTTGATGTACCCCGATGCAGTAAGATTGCTATTTTTCTGTTGCATTACGGATATGGAGATGGTGGGGCCCTCAGATGTGGGAGCTAGCTCTTGCCCCATAGTGCCAGCTCGTTTTAGTTTAAAGGTGATTCTTGTGATAATTGATGATTTGACTGCCGGTTATTTCTTTGAGGCGAGACAGAGCTGGTTCGTTTTCTTGGTGCTTTGCAGTTTCGCTGAATATGACCCGATTTACCACAGTTATAACATTTTATTCTGGCTTTATTTTGCTTCTCATTAAACGCCTCCAAAACCTTTTTTAATTCGTCGACTATATTTCTCTCGCTATCAGAAACAACTTCAATATTTCGTACCTTGCATATTTGCGGCTTTGAAATTATTTTCGCCATTTCTTGTGCCAGTGCGAATGAGACGGTTTCAGTAAATGATGGTTTAGGTGTAGCACAAACCGCGTGTTTTATTTCAGGATCACGAATGCCATTAACAAATGCTTCTATCTTGAAATGGTCCAAAAACGGGCTGTTTTCCCCTGGGTAAGTAAGCTGCAGCAAACGTTCGATTTCTAACGCAAAGTCTTGTAGTGTCTCATTGGGCTTCTGCACTCTACCACGCAATTCCATTCGGTATAGTTCCTTTTTATGTTCACCAGCGTACTTACGTTGTAGCGCCTCCATTATATCATCATAACTGTTTCTGTTACATGCTGGCACGCTTTCAAGAACTACTGCTGCATTTCCTTTTAGGGCCAACATCAATTCTATAGCTTTTTCTTCGTCGGTCCACATGTTTCTAATGGCAATTGTATCAAACTGGAACTTGAACACATTAAATGGTGTGGTGTCATCAAAACTAGGGGCCTTTATTCTACTAGAGGATTCTGGAATAATTCGCACCTGTCCATCTTGGCATTGAATATTATTCATCTTTATTTCTAGATCATATAGTTTTTTATCAACACCTTTGGATATTTCTTTCTCTAAATCGGACAGGCAGTTCTCTAAGTCGGACAGCTTTTTATCAACTTTATCAACGACTTTGGCTTGTATATCTAGACAGCTCTCTAAGTCGGACACCTTTTTATCAATGCCATCCACTCTGCTGTTTATAACTTCCGAAATTTGCTGAAGTTTTTCGTCTGTCGCTCTAGAAGTTTCTTGAAATTTCATTTCCATTATTTTATTTTCTTCTTTAACTTCAGCAAGAAGTTTCTCGTTATTTGTTTTAGAAGTTTTTTTAACTTCAGAAAGTAGTTTCTCGTTGGCTTCTTTAAATTGCTCCATCATAGCAGCAAACATTATGGATAAATCCGGGCTGCTTGCTGTTGAACGGGTAGAGACTTCCATTTCTTCTTTATACTCGAATTCATAAGTTCCAATGTCAATGTTACGCCGCTTGAATTCATCTATCAGCCTCTTTTGTAATTCTGCTTTATTACCAGTTGTAGGTAACTCCAATTTATTCAATTCTTTCTTGAGTTGCTCCACTTTTAGTTCTTCAAACTTCATGACTGCTTATTATTTTGCAATCCCACTTCTGACACCAATTGTTACGTTTTTACCTTTTAAAAACGGTCGTTTATTTCCTTTAAATAAACTTGTACTTTGATTGCAAAAATAACAGCAGTTTAGTAGTTTAAAAATTGTAACGACTCTTTATTTTATTTAAAAATGTACAACAACACAGTTTATAAGTCACTTTGTGTTTAAATACACACACACACTTAAATTACACGCTTTATACAGCACACTTTAATAATGTACAAGATTATACAGCCAAGGCAGTTAATATGTCTTTACTTAACGACGCTTCCAACCAGACTGACTCAATGGTGTTCTCACGGCCAATTTATATACACTGTATTGCCTACTAGATGTTTCTTGAAAGCTCTATTTCTTTCTACAATGTTAACGGACAATCTACAGCTTTTGTAGGTAATGCCATTAGCATAAACACTTAGTGCTGCCAAACTAGCTTTTGATGATAGTGCCAGCAGCATAAACACTTAGTGCTGCCAAACTAGCTTTTGATGATAGTGCCAGCAGCATAAGCACTTAGTGCTGCCACAGTTAAAAACAATGGTGAAAGCTTTTTATTCAATGTTGTATGTTTAGAACTATGTTAATAATTTTTACAGATATGATAACTGCTGTTAACATAAACGGAAGTGCCTAGAAGAATTGAGAAAGATTTAAACCAGCCGTTAAAACCGTTATATTTGAATTCAAGTACAATGTTGTAACAATATGTTTATTGCAATCATTTGAATGAAAAGCTCTTTCATTATAAAAAAAAAAAAATGAAAAAAGTGAAAGATAACAACTTTTGTATCACAGTTTAATTTTTTTTGGATGTTCATTTTAATCACTTCCATTATGACGAATACTTCGATTTTAAAACGGCATTCAGAATGAATTTGATTGTACTACTGATTTAGAAGTCCTGAAAATGACAACCACTTTGAACCACATCAATTTATTTTTGCTGGGTTACTATTATGCTGAAATCATATCTGTTCTTTGTGAATATTTTAATTCAAAATATTTGTTAAAATAAATTATTTTTATATTTAAGCTATATTTTTAGAAATATAATAGTTTCAAACTATTTTGTACTCTTTGTGATACAATTTTCAGTTGCTTGAAATTAATATTGAATAGAATTATTTAAATATTATTCCATTTATTAACAAGTCAGATTAGAAAAAAAAATCAATAGAAGTATTCGAATATACATTTATAAAATTTAAATCAAATTCCAAAGTCTTCAACTAATATGAAAATAAATTTTATTTCTTTAACTTGAATACAATTAACTCATTATTTTATTTTCTATTTTAAAAATGAAGTAAATAAAATCTGTTTTTAAATAATTAATTTTTTTATTCATGGAAATATTTTTATTCAACATAAATTTGTTTGAATAATTTTAATTTGTTTGGAAAAAGAAAAAAAGTAATATTTTTTAATACCGCAATTATTTAAACGTTTAAATAAGTTTATTTCGATTTTATTTACCGACTCTAGTAATTATATTCTCCTGTACAGAGTTTTTTTTTTAAAGTCGGTGAAACCACAAGGTACATTATTTGCTGAATCAATCGCTACGTTACTCTCTAACTTAAAAAAAGTATATGAATTTTTTTTATTCAAATCTTTCTTGGCTGAATAATTTTATTTCTTTGGATTTTTTAATAAAAATATCAAAATATTTATTTGAAATTTTTATATCCACCACCAAGAAATATAAAAATCCTAAAAATTTTTTATATATTTTATATATTTAAATAAAATACATATGAATATTATTCGAGGTTGGAATATTCAGATACAAAAAATTTGGCTATATTCTTGTAAAAAATGTAAAAAAATTTATTTAATTTATTTCAGATACAAATTTATCCTTAATGTTAATGCTAAAAAATTAATAAATTGATTAACAAATATTTTAAATGTTTTCATTTTTTATTTTATTCACAAGTAACAACAACAAAATTTTCTCATTTTTATATTTTTTATATATGACGATTTCTGAGAAATAAAATTAGATATAATCAATTATAATATAACTACTTTTAAAGCACTGCTAGTACTAATTAATGCTCTTTACTATAGGAAAATTCGGTTACAACGCACCCGACAGGACCGAACCGCACTTGTTTAAAGAGTACTTAACGTGTAAAAAAACATTTTAACAATATATGTTATTCACTGGTTACTTTTCCCACATACAATTTTGATGTTCTTCGATGCTCCTCTTCTAAGGCTTACTGTCTATTTGTAAGGAAAATTGTTTTAAATGAAGATATTTTTTTAAAGAAATTTAAATGAAAATACATATTGGAGTTATTTAGAGGCTTTTTATTGTTTGAAGTATTACATAATCTTAATTATAAACTCTAATAACACGTTTTTCACTAATCTATTTATATAAATCGTAAATATTATTAAGTAAACGCCTTTAGATAAACCTTAAGTAATACATAACAAAACATAGACTAATATTTTACTTAAATTATTAAACAAGTAACCAAGAAATAAAATTTGTATGTTCTATTTTAGGTTTGTGTTAAAATAAAAGCTTTAACATATCTATTAAATATAATTTGTTATTTTCGATTGTACCTGTACAATTGCACTTAAAAAAACTTGTAATATAAATTTGTATATATGTATGTAGATAAATACGACTTATTATATTAAATTGCAAGATTTGAAGACCAGTTAAACTTAAATTTTACTTTAGAATCGTTATTATTAACATCTTGATTATATTCACTCAATTAAAACAAAATATATTTTATTCGTACTTACTAAATTTGGCAAGAATTTATAAAATTATATTAATTTTGTATAACTTAATATTTTTGACTATTGTCTGTACTCTCGTCCAAGTCGGTTCTCTTATTGCCCTCGTTTAAAAGATGTGTTAATGTTTGAGCCGTATTTTCTCTTGTTATATCGCATTCAGTACTAGATGGTGGGAAACATTCGCTTGGCAAAAATCTATGGATAAAAAAGAGTAATTAGACATTAATATTTTTATGGATACATAGAGTTATAGTTCGATAAGTAAAATAACTAGTAAAATATATATAGGGTGATCCATTTAAAGGTTTTTTCTAATCTTAAACACTTAAAATATCGGAATCTTTATTATGACCCGAAAGAACATTATCTGACATTTACTTTTTAAAACTAATCTCTTAAAATGTTGACGTACTGGTATCTCGCCAATTACGATAGGTCTTGAATCGTATCAGGCTTATACGCGAATACTTTCGACATAACAAGAAAAAAAATCAGTGGTGTGATATCACACGATCTAGGCGGTTAGTTGACAGGTTTATGAACACGAAATTCACTGTTCATCAAAATTATTTCTTATAAAGCCATTGCTTCGCGTGCTGTATGTGCCGTGTCATCATCTTGTTGAACAAGTTGGACTTTGCAAGCCCAACTTAGGGTAAATCCTGGTGTAAAATTCGACAAGTTGTTCCATAGGAGACGCCAAGATGCTGCGCACGGCGTCGAATCGATTGGTTGCGGTCTTCATCCACACTCTCCGCTACAGCCGCAATATTCTCCTCAATGCGAGCTGGATGTGATCTAATTTAATATTAATTTAATATGTAGTTTTAAAATCCTATAGCAAAAACAGTAGTTTTTAAAAAATTTACATTATTGTAGTGTGTATACAATAATGTAAATTACCAAAGGCATTTTAGATGGTAATACTGAATATTAAGATTTGTCAAAAATTCGATACAAAAGTGATATTTTAAATTATTCAAAAACATTTTATTTTCATATCTAACAATAAGGTATTTTTTCTATATTATCAAAAATAAGATTATACAAAAGTTTACTAAAAACTAAAAAAGATTAAAAAGAAAACATATTGATAGAAAACTAAATTCTAAATATAAAATCATTGTTTTACCGTCTGAAGAAATATTTTATTTTTCTAAAGTATTCATACTTCTCCTCATAGAATGTCATAAGAATTTCATGAAATTTCAAAACAATTTTACTTTTGGCAAGTTAAATGTTTGATTTTTTAATTACATATATTATTGGTTTGTGGAAATGAATATTAAATAAGTTACGCTTCGAAAATATTCACTATTATAGAAAAATTATCAAGTTGAGATTTTTTTCACTGAAAACACAACATGTTTCAGTTCTTTCGAGACACAGCAATGAAACTGTAAAGAAATATATATAAATGTTAAAACCTCAAAACTTAGCTGATGAGTTAAAAACGATTAATAGAACCATTTTTAAATATTTTCCAGAATTGTGTTTTACATCTCTAAATTAAAAAGAATTAATAAGGGAAATTAATATAAAATGAAAATAAAACGATAAGAAAAACTATTTGTATTGAAACTTAAAAATAGTAGCATAGATTAGGATTTATTATTATTATTTTTTTTTTTTAATTTTTGACATGAAAAATGAGATGTACAGTTTTTAATATAACTTACAATTAGTAATTATTTTATTTGTATGAAATACTTTAATATTATTTAAATTTTTGTTAACTAATTATTATTTATATTGTTGTTTAATATTCCTTATAAGAAATCAGTACTTTTTTATAATTTGAGTTTTTAAATATGAAAAATTCAATTTTACGGGAATTCCCGGAAACTCCAAACTCTAGTCACATATCATCCAATAGCGTAAAAATTTGCGTATGGCATTGGTAATGAAGGTCGATGGTGCACACCGTATCACAGCGTAGTCACGGCCAACATTTAAATGAAACTATCTTCAAAAAGTAAATGTAAAGTAAAAAGTAAAAGTAAATAAAGATTCCGATACCCTATTTTATTTAAGTGCTTTATTTAAAATTAAAAAAAAGTCTCTAAATCACGTTATATTATTTCTCTAAAATAACGATATTCCTAATTAAAATTAAAATCAATTTTATAAACAACAACAGACAAATTAAATTTCAAAAATTCCATTTACTTACTTGTGAATTATTGGTGATATAACATCAGCATCTAATTTCTTTACAATTGTTGGACCCGTCAAAAATGAAACAATTGTTCCCACTAAAACGGTTGAAATTACACCAATTGGATTAATCCAGTGGAATGACAACCGATATAATGGAAAAACATCCGATTCATCAACGGGATTAGAAGTAGAATTGCTAAAATCTGGCATATCAATAATCGGACAGTCTGCAACAGAAACGGGAAGTTTTTCGGGAACCACCTGTCCCTGGGCAAAAGCTATTTGTGACCCAAACGAAATCCAACCAGACATTAAAGCTCCCGCCAATGCACCAGCCAAAGCTCCTTTATTATTACTCCAAGGCACTAACATGCCCAATGTAAATAGACCACAAGTTGTTCCAGCAGCAATTGCAGTTACCGATGTGGCTACACTTAAAATACCGCTTAATTGTTCTAAGACAAAAACAAGAGATACAGCCGCACCTCCAAGGACAATAATACAACTCTTTACCAGAAAAGAGGAAGCCTTTTCAGACAACTTAAAATGGAAGCAACCTTTTACAATATCTTCCAAAACGACCAAAGCTGTGGAATTCAATACAACTGACAAAGAACTAAGAGCAGCTCCAAAGACACCAGCAATAAAGAGACCAGGAATACCGGGCAGATTTCCAACTGTTTGCATTACATAAACGGGTAATAGTTGATCATCATGCTGAAAGAATAATAATTAAATAAATGACATGACAATTTCACCTGCGCCCACATAAAAAACTTTTGATGTCCTTTGGCAGACATAAAAGTGTACGAAACAAGTTTTTTTTTTTTTAACGGGAGCTGGTAAACAAATCAACTTGCACAATTGTGGATAAAAATTATTATTTACTCCAAAACTATGTTTATTGTGTAACATTTATAATGAAAATTATATATATACCGTTATTAAGCCAGAAGTTATAGGATCACAGTCCTTATAGAAATTGTACACAAGTAAACCAGCAAAACAACATACTGATATGAATAGTATAATGCCAATCGTAAAAATAACAATTGACCATTGTGCCTTTTTCAGTGATGGTAATGACATGTAACGTTGGACCATAGTCTGATTAACAGAATTAAATGAGGTCCAATAGAAAAATCCACCAATTAAAACACCCCATAAAGTCTGACGATCATATGGAGAAGGGTTTGTGCTAGAAGGAGAATAGGGAAATTATTAAGAATATGTATATACACACACATATATATATATATATATATATATATATATATATATATATAATGAAGTTACGAATTTCAACCGTAACTACATTCGATTGATAATTTATTTAGTGATCGGATGTCGCTAACACTTGTCGCATGGACCCTGAAGTTTGTAAGGTGCATTTATATGAGAAAATTTTGAATATTTCATAGTTTGCTATTATCAACTCTTTTTTGCAATTTAATGTAAAGGAACCGTAACATAGACATAATTATCTATCAAACAAGATAAAAAAGTTAAAATCGGTTAGAAGATATTTAAGTTATTAGAAATTCCCCAGACCATTAACATGTTTTCGAACACTAGTGTAAGCAACGTACAGACAAGTTTTTAGAAAATTTAGAAATGTTGAAATGAAATGCTATTTTAAGTCAAATTTTAACCATAATTACTGAAAAAAAGCTTTGAATCCTGTAGGATAATATAATCACCTTTACATGTTTTATTAAAAGACGTTAATTTTTACTATTGGTGTTTCAAAATCACTAATTTAAATTTGTTCAAGATTTTGTTGAACAAATTTCAAAATGTTAGGAAAAAATCATAGCAGAATAACAGAAGGTAGAATCATTAGAGAGAGTTTTCAATTCTAATTCTTATTATGTAAAATAACAGAAAAGAAAAAAAACATAAAAATGTTTACATTTGAATTACATTTTTTTTTTTTGAAACATATAAATTTTTGTGCAGTGAAAAAAGTTATTGTGTAGACTACAAATGCATATAAAACATAATATTGACACCGGCTACTACTTCAGCACCAACAACTTCCCATGATGCCGTCTACATCCTCCCATGAAGTTTTCGCAAGAAAAGGTTTACAGGAACTGCAAATAAATTTATCAGCTGGTCCAAAGAATATATTTTGCCTTCAAAGTTGTTGATAGTGAACGTAGAATAGGGCCATGTAGCTAATTGAGTGTATTATTTTTGTTTTATTTTTTTCAGTTTTTTGATATTTCGTTTTAATTTTCTTTTACATTATTAATTGTTTGACAATTCAGGGTAAAATAAATTAAGATCACGCTTTCTAATGATTATACCTTCTGTTATTATATTATAGGAAAAAACTATGCTGTTTTATAGATAACGCCACAGAAAGTAAAAATAAAAAAGAATTAGGTCGTAAAAAATATATCTTATAAATTTGTCGTACATTAGATTTTAATTTTCTGTTAAAAGCAATTTTTAGGCAATTTTTGTGTTGAAGAGTCTATGGTTTTGTATTAATATACAGATTAATGAAGATTTTAATATAACAAATTTATATAGACTGTAGAAAATATATTCCGAAATTTTTAAAGAATTTGAGTAATGTTAACCCTTAAACAGGAAGGTCAACGGTCAAATTTTGGAATATTTAAGATTTTTAACGAAAAATATATGTAACTCAAAATTATTAAATTGTAAAAAGTTGTAAATTGTAAAAGAAAGATAATAGAAAATTTTTTTAAACTGTGAAAAAGTCAAAATTTTCCCATATAAGTAAATGCACCCTACAAACTTCAGGGTGGATGCGGCACATGTTAGCGACATCCGATCACTCTAATATTTTGCACACTATGTTCTTACATTAAAAGAATAGAGTCGAAAGTCATATTTTTTTGCAGTAGTATAATGTAGAACCTTTAAATAAATTACTTATATAACTTACTTGCCAAATATTAAACGACCACCGTCGGAAGCTGTTTCAAAGACATTACCGAAGCCATGAGCATATATAGTTCCCAATATAACTACAACTAATACTGATAAAAACATGACCAGAATTTGCCAAGCATCTGTGTGAACAACTGCTTTTATACCACCCTATTGTAATATAATAAAATATAAACTGGAAACATCTTTTTAAGAATTAAATATATATGCTAAATTTAATACTTACAATTAGTGTATAAAATACACAAATAACACAGATCGAACTACTTATAATGTGAATATTGATGCCGGTTACTAAAAACAAATAAAATGAAATTGTTAAGTAACTAATTTGCTTATTAATTTAATTTCAAATAATGAATTAATCAGTAAAATAGTTAAGTATTAACTAAGTATTAAAATAATTACACAGATCAATACTTGAAAAATGTCGTAAAAACTATGTTGCGGGTATTGTAGAAAAATGTTGGTTTACCTTCATTTTTCATTTCAAATTCTACACTGTATCTAATCCAAGGAATAAGAATTGCGTGGAATTATTCGCGATAAAAATTTTTTTACTCTTTTGTTGACTTGTGTTATTAGAATTTAACGTAATCAATCCCAATGAACCATATGATAGCGAAAACGATATCATCTTAGGTGCCGAAATATTATATTATACAAATTGTATTGAAAAAAAAAAAACGATATCTAAATTTCAAAATATTTCTTTCTAATAAAATAAAAAAACATAAACATTTTTCAGTAAACAAAACACAAGCGGAGAATAAATAGAAATAAGTCATTAATTAACAGATTTTGAATGGTCTAAACAAGGCAGTTTAATAAGGTATAATCCTCAGAAAAAAGGTGTACTATGATTTTTTTTATTTATTTATATGAATTTTGACATTTCCTCTACACCAAAGTCCATATACATATGAAAAAATCAGCTGAACCGATGATTAAACCTGTTCAGTGTGCCCTGGGTCCAACCAAATTATTTACGTAAGTAATCATAAAAGTATGTGTCTAAGGAAGAACCATACTTGAAAATATTGTAATTGTTAATATTTTCATAAAATTATGTATGTCATGTATAATGATTTCTTTTATGGTTTATTTTTATTTAGGATTTCTTTTATATTTCAGCAGAATATGTTTCTTTGTAATTATCTTTAGTATATTTAAGTAATGGCAAGCATAACTTGGTAGTAAATACTATTCAAAACAAAATTTGGTCCATGACGATTTTATTATCGTTATTTTATTTCATAGAATAACGATATCATAGGGAAAAGTACCTTTAGTCCGTAAAAACTATCGTTTTCGATTTGAAAACGATTATAACATATTATAATTTTTATCATTTAGATGAAATCGCTTCGATATTATTATTTGTCTCTATAAAACCAAATATTTATGTGTATTTAAATGAATTTCATCTCGACTTATCAGATAATAATGTAGTTAAAATGGAGTAAAGCTTATGTGTATGAAAACTGTGAACCATAGAAATGATGTTGAGTTTTGTGCTAATACCAAGCGATTGGGCAATATCAGAAGATTTTCCGCTCACCTGTATCTAAATATTCCTCTTTAAATGATATCTATTATTATATAATATTTTATTTATTATATTTTATTTGATAGATTTTGTTTTAAAATAATTGACTACAATTTCATTGACTTCACTTAATTACCTTTAACTGAACAATATATATATATATATATATATATATATATATATATATATATATATATTTTTCTTGAACAAAAACTATAACTTCTTTGCAATATTTTTGATAAATTCATAAGGTGTACTTAAAGAGTAAAAAAAACTTACCTTGATTAAATGCTATTGCAGGTACATATAAAATAATTGGCAAGAAGAATATCTACAAAAGAAAGAAATGTTAAAATATGTATTTCTTTTCTTAAAAAAGTGACTTCAATAAACTTACCTCATCCATCACAAACATTATTGATGCAATGCTCCGAACTGCTGAACTAAACCGCATTTCTAAATACTAAAAGAACAAAATAATTAATTAGAATTCAAAAAAACTAATTAGGAACAATTTCATTTGGCATCTCTGCCTCAAGTTAAGAACATTGTGTTAATTTTTGCTAGAATTATATAATTGAATTTTTAAATTAAAAAGTTTAAAAAACTACTTAAATTTGCTTTAACATTCTTTTGTTTGGCAATGTTTGACCAAAAAAGAAGAAAGCATTGTGGCAATAATCCTAGTGCCAACAGGTTTCACCTTCTATCTGAAAACGAAGAAGAAGCAGTTGCTTTCAAAGAAAAGATTTCACCAATAATTGTGGACTCTACCCACAGTTTTTTAATTGTGATAGGATTCGTTTATAAGTATATTTATACTTATAAACGAATGTCTCAAACTCGAATTGTTGTTCTCAAAGACAAAATATTCCAGCATTATTATTATGAGTTAAAGGATGCAATAACTTTTAAATTGGTTTCATTTGGTGTAGATGACACACTCTATCTTATCAAGTTGGATCGTCAACATATTCCAAAAAGAGAGGTTATGAAAATAAGATATATTTGTATTTTGAAAACCTCTAAAGGGCAACAAAGGTCCCACACAATGTTCCAAGTGTGCTATCTATGGACGTGGTGATAAAAATTGTATCCGTATCATAGTGTGTTCAGCCTGCACCGGAAATCACGATTATGCAGTTTGTTTACTCAACAAAGGTAATAGTGATGGTAGTTTAATTTATAAATGATACAAGAAGAAGAAGAAGAAGAAGAACTTAAAAAACGTTAACCACAGAATTGATGGCCCAAAGTGCCCAAGTCGGCAAGAATACTTAGAAATCCGAAATCGAGTGGCATCTAGATCTAAAACGACCTTATTTTAACAAAGATGATCATGATTTTCATGATTCGCCAAGACAAGAATCACAAAATAATACATGTAATTCTCGCGCTAATAGTATTTTTATTCTGATGTAGCTAAAAACTAAAGCTAAGAAAGGATATTTCAAATGAAAGTAAAACAAGCTGCGAGTTTTAAGTATGGTGCTTCGACATGCCATAAAATTCAACCGGTTCATGTTATGCATTGGAATGCCCAAGGCATAAAAACTGAGTCAGCAGCTGCCCAGCTGGAATACTTTTTACACAAAAGGAAAATCGATATTCTCATTTTAAATGAGACCTTTTTGAAACCTAACCACAAATTTCAACTTGATGGCTATAAAATTTATAGAAAGGATTGATCTATCAATGGCGGCGGAGTTCTAATTGCAATTAAAGGTAACATTAAGCACATGTTGTTACCAAAAATAAAAACAAGTACTGTTTAAAGTATTTCAGTACAAGTTATGATTAATATAAGGCCATTTATATTCACTGCAGAGTATAATCCAGTTCATACTACCAATTTTAAAGCTGATTTGAATAAATTAACTTCATCTTCAAACGACTATTTTATTTTCGGTGATCTGAATGCCCAACATACACATTGAAATTGTATGTCAAATAATTCGGCTAGTAAAGAGCTTTACAATCCAGCTACTATATTTATTACCCAAATCAATATACTACCTTTGGACAAAATATCAACAATATTCAACTATCTACAGTAGACATTCTATTATCTAATTCGTGTCTCCATTTTTCAAATCTTGAGACACATTAAAATGTTTTACAGTTGAGCCATGTACCGATGATTTGTGTTATTTCTGGTCACATTTAAAATATCACACATTGTGTTCCCTTGTATTATCGTGCAGACTGGTCAGCAATTAAAAAGTGAGTTGAAAATTAAATTAGGAGTCAGAAAATTTATCAACCTATTTCTAATTAAGGTTATCTAGATTTTTATTTTAATAAATTAATGTCTACAGTCAATGAAGCTTTTAAGAAAATACCTGTCGGTCGGTAGGGATTTAAACTATAGAAATCAATTAAAATGTATTTTGAAGCTTTTAAATAAACTTATTGATTTCCACCTTAATAAAGACCGAAATGAATCATGGTTAAAATTTATCTCAAATTTGCGTCCGGGATCTAAAAAATTTTGGAAAGTAAAAAAAGCCCTTAAAGGAAACAAAATGCCTTTTACTTGTCTTCTTGTAAACGGTGAAGTTTTAAAAACTGGCGCTGAAAAGGTTAACTGAATAGCAGACGTATTTGGTAATTCACATACCATTACTTTAAATAATTATTAACCTATGGAAACAGCCGTCTCAAGATTCATTCATGATCTTAACGATACAATTCTTGACAGATCGCCCGTGTAACTTACAACTCAGCTGAAGTTAAATCATTTGTACTTTTATTGAAAAACAATAAAGCCCCTGTATTAGATGGCATTAATATCATTATCTTTAAAAACATGCCCGATTACTTTTTGGAAACTTTAAACTTTAGAATTCTTGTTGAATAGAAGGATATTTTCCTACAATCTTTAAGAAGACAAAAGCCATCCCAATTTCAAAGCTACCTTCCAGCTATAGACCAATTAGCATTCTAAGCCTATTTAATACAGTTTTTTTTTTAATAATAAATAAGAAAATTTTAGACTTTTCTAGTCTAATTATTAACCCTCAACAATTTGGATTCCGCAAGGAGCTTTCTACTGTACGTCAACTAAAAAGAGTAGTTAATTTTATTGAAGCAAACAAAAGAAATATTAAGAGCTCTGGAGTATTTTTTCTTGACATTGATGAAGTCTTCAATTCAATATGGCATGATGGCCTAATTTTTAAACTTAATTCCTTTAATTATCCAACATATCTGCAAAAGATAATAAGAAGATTTTTAGATCAACGCTTATTTGTTGTATCTATAGTTAACACGTTATCTAGTGACCTGATGGTCCACCGCAAGGGTCAGTGTTATCACCTACTCTTTACTCTATATATATATGGGGAATTCTCTTTTTACGTTTATTTTTAAGAAACCGACCTCAAACCTCAAATATTTTTTAATTTAGATTTTTTAATTAACTTTTGATGCAATTATGTTAACAACGCTTGGTGGAGTAAAACAACAAAAAATTCAAATTCTTTGCTGTAAGCACTCACACTTAAAAAATCCAAAAAAAGTGTTTGAATGTTAATATGCGCTATATGGGGTGTCCAAAGTAAGTATTTTAGGTTTTACAGCACAAATAGTTCAAAGTTTTTTTATTTTTATTCTTTTTTTTTTTTTCTTCTTCTAGATTTTGGTTTTAAATGTTAGCTTATGGTAAGTTACGTAATTAGGTTTAAGTATAGGGCAACGATATGTAGTGTAAGGTGGATGATTTGCAATTAAAAAATTCTTTATTTTAAAATGTGTTCATGGGTAGTATCTTCAGTGAATTTCGTAGATTTAACGAAAACCGTTCCGGCTTACGTAACCTTTATTGTAGCGAATTTAATGGTTTGTAAATGTTGTTTTCTTAAGTTATTTAGTCATCCTAATTAACATTAAAATTATAACTAAATTATAATTTAAGTGTCCAAACCCAGTTTGGACAAGTAAATTTATTCTGTTTCAGTAAAGCAAAAAATAGAATTTAAAAAAAATCCATAAGAAATATTCATGACTTGAGATCGCAGTGTCTTTAATATATCAAAAATCGTCGAGGCACACCCAAGGCGCTGATTAAAATCGGTGAAAATGTATACCAATCTGCAGGTGTTATTATAGCTTATATCGGAATTAAGTGACACTCAATAATAATTGCCCGTTTGAATTTAATGCAACTTTTAACATTTTTGAGTGTGTATTTTTGTCATTGAAAAATTTATTTTTATATAACTTATATTTGCAACTTTTTATTTATGAACATCATTTAAAGATTTTTTATGGCTAGATGTAAAAAATACATCATTGAATTAAATGCAATTAAAAAAATATCAAAAATTTACGCATACTTTGTTTTTTCGATATTCTAAAGGTAGATTAAATCAGAATTATGTATTTTGTATAATTTTTTGTAGGTTACATATGTGCATTCGTTACATATTTTATATCGGACTTGAAATGGAATTTTTACAAGTTTTTTAAAGTTTTAATTTACCATAACATAAACGGTCATTTCTTGTCCATTAATATAATTTTAAACAATTTTTTGATTGTTAAATATTAAAAATATATCAAAAACTTTTATAAAATTAAAATATGTTTAATGTAATGTTAAAAAATCACTATGATCGCGATTATCTTCGGTGTCATCAACAATGTCGTATCACTTTTAATTTGTACTTTAGGCATTTTAATATGGATTATATACGTGTAATAATTTTTTAAATATTGTTGAAAATAAAATTTTGGCATTTTTTTAGCTTAGTCATTCACCCGAACAAATTTGTTAATATTGGTGCTAAATAGCGTTGACGCTATTTAGCACCAATATTAACAAAAATTTCAAATATTTTTGAATCCCAAAAGTAAACGAATTTGAAGAAATTGTTACATATCTGATATTACTGTTTGCAGGTATCAGGAAGTAGCTTTTTACGTAGATGAAAGTACTTTTATTTGCTGCGGTAAAGTGTCTAACGCAATAATCAAAAGAATGGAAGCAAGTTTAAAATTCACCCACAAGTGCTTTGATAAATGGAAGACAAAAGTAAATGCTAGCAAAATACAAGCTATTATATTTTCATATAATAGGTCGCAAAAACGTATTCCTACAAAACATTTATATTCAAGGGAAGTTTTTATCCCACTACAAGGTAGGATTAAATATCTCGGAATTATTTTAGATAAAAAACTTTCATACTTTCATTTAAAAAACACATATGATATATTTGTGAAAAAGCAATTAATTATGGTCGTACACTTTACCTCTTACTCAACAGAAGAGAAGAAAATGTGTATTCGGCCAATTTTGCCAAGTCTAGTTTCATATAGCTGTTAAAACTTAACTTAATACTGTGATATTAGTAGTTTCCTTATTAAATTATTTAGATGTTGATTGCTGTAATACCTTTAAAAAAATTCTCATAATATTGTAATTAATTATTTTATAAAGGGTTTTCAATAAAGTAAAATTAATTAAGTAATAAATAAATAATTAAGAACAATTTATATACATAATTATCCAAAAAAGCCGACTTTCGACCGTAACTCCTGCTAGGATTGTTATTTTTATGTGAAAACATAGTGTGCAAAATATTAGAGTGATCGGATATCGCTAACAGGTGCCGCAATGACACCCAAGTTTCTAAGATACATTTATATGGGGAAAATTTGACTTTTTAACAGTTTTTTTAATTTTGCTATTATCAACACTTTTGCAATTAAATGTAAAGGAATCGTAATCTAGACATAATTATCTATCAAATAAGCTCAAAACTACGATTTTTCGAACTCTACTTTGTTACTGCCAAACAGAAACAACAAGGCAATTTACGATTGTAAACTTTTTTTTAAAAAAATGTACTAGAACCTCGATTTTCAATCGTAAAAATATTTTTAATATTTTTTCTGTATTCTGCTCATAAACACGCATTCTTTGACTGGTCTTCCTACAAATTATTTTTCAACGGGATACTCTAATGTACATATATACAAATTTAATATATTTGATTGAAGCATTTCGGTATATGGTCCCTTTGAGAGAAATATTAAAAAATATTCACCCTAATATACATATAAGGTTCTATCAAAACTAGTAAAAAAGTAAAAAAAATTTCAAAAAAAATCTTAAAAATAAACTTTTACTTGAAAAAGTAAGAAAATAGAAAATAGTAAAATAAATTTTAGTATCAATAAAAAATAAAATTTTTATTTAATTTTTATTTATGTATATTAAATGGAAACTTGGAAACATCTCAAAAATACAGGCATATATTCTCTTACAGATAATTTTCACATATTTCCTTATACAATTTTTTTTATATAGCATATGTATGATTACAATTAGTAAAAAAATAAATATAACGGCTTTTAGCCGTGTTGAATATCATCAATTGTTCTTGATCAGATTGTAAAGTATCCGTTTGTACGTTGGTCTCTCCATGTAAACTACAGGTAGATTTGGAAGATAATTTGATGCAATTTGATACATTGTATAATCCAAGGTCGAGGCCTATCGTTTAAAACCTGCCAATTATTCCACATAGCTACCATATAATTGTCTTCCCAGAATAGGTTTTGACACCTGTAAATCTTTGTTAATGTTGGTTTATAATTGACCATAAGTATCATACAAGGACATTCCCTAAATTACTTAAACGTCGTATAAAATATCCAATTAAAATATAGCAAAAGAGAAAAATATTTTCTCTTAAAATGTTTACTACTTTTGCTATTTTTATGTGCACAGAAACGCTTTTCGAGTTAAATACTTGCAAAAATAGTAAAATTAATAAAAGTATCATGCAAACGAACAGATCCATAATCATATTAAGATATAATTTTCAAGTTGAAACAAAAAATAAGCCAAAATTGACATTTTACTTACGGAAATTTTGCTGTACAGTTATTTTCTACCCCAGGATATGAATTAAAAAAAAAAAAAAAAAAAAACATTTGGTATATAATTTTTAAAACACATTTATCAACAACAAAGGCTATCTTTTATAAACATGTATTTTTAAATACTCGTAACTAACAAAATAACAATGACTTATTTTTTCATTTTTAAATACATTATTTTATAGAGTTTTTGAAAACAGCAAAAATAAATAAAAGCCGTCTCTGTTGTCTAGACTAAATTATTTTAAAAATTCAAAAACAACGATGAATAAAAACCCATACATAGTGCCTACATACATACCTACATAATACATAAGTAACAAATTAGCATGGCGTTAATAAATCCATAAAATAAATTATCCATCATAAAAATAATAAAAAAATATTTTATCTACCTTCAGACAATAAAATAAAAATGAATACATATTAGAGATTGTTGTAATCTGAATAATTCATTCGTTAAAGTTTTCATAGAAAAACTACACATATAATGTTTTACTCTTTCATAAAATGTTTTATAAAATTATAAAATTGCTCTAGATAAATTATCGCAAAAACATAATCTAGAAAAAAAAAAATGATTAGAAATTAATTAGAAATTGTATGAATGATTTCAAATAAATTTTCTTTTGTTTGATTGATTGTTTTGCAATGGATAAAAACTACAACAGACAATTGCAAAACATGTGAATAAATTAGTTTCATGTACGAATATTCTATGTCAAACATTTCAATTAAATATGAATATTCTTTAAATAAAATGATAACGAATGGCGAGACGCCGCTGGAGGTTTTAATGTATGCACAATATCTTAAACACCAATCGAGCAAAGTCCACATGAGAGATTGTAAACGCGCTTGATAATTGTATTTATTTGTTATTTTTATTTTTTTATTATAGAAAATTAAATAGAATTGGCAAAGTAAACCTAAAATTATGACTACGTTGTATAGATTGGGACAAAGCATGACTAAAAAAGGTTTAACGCTTTTAAAGCAAAATTTTGACAATATTTATTTGATTTGTAACAATATTATACGAGTAGCTTAAGTAAAAACACATATGTAGTTTAAGCATTTAACAATAATTATTAGTGTTATGTTAATGATATTGTTATTTGATATTGTTTTATGATACGAGTATTGTTAAACATATAAATATGTATATTTATTTAAATAAAAAAACATGTAGTGAACCTAATAGGCAACATAAAAACAAAAATAATAATTAATTTCATTAATGTATTATTAAATATTTACTTAATATAATTTAATTAATAACACAGTACAACAAGATAAAATTGAAATAATGAAAGTGTAAGAGTAGTCTAACAAAATCCCTAAATAGTTATTCAAAATTAGTTCGAAATTCGGTTTTATGCCCACTTGTAGTTCGAATTTTTTGGACCCCTTTTTTCAATATAATTGGAAATAAAGAACATTTAAATTATTTTAGGAAAATGCAGTTATGTGTCATTGTTATTTTATAGAGTACCAGCATTATTATAATGAATGCTACACTCTTTTTTCGCCCATTTCTATCTGAATATAGGATCAGAAAAAATTATGTGGAAAAAGTGTACCCTATTCAACTTGAAGAAATGAAATATTTTTTATTGTGTGGATAAGGTTAAGGTAGTCATTTTACTCGACTTTCCCATTGTTCGAATAATCAAATAAAAATACGTTTTTAAATTAATCGAACAATTGAGTAAATATTTTAAATTTTTCGAGTTCTTCGAGCAAGTTATATCTTAAAATTTTTTATATTTTTATGTTTATTAAAAAATAAAACAAACATTCTGCATTGTCTTAGTGTTTTATTAAAAAAAAACAAAAGCAAAGTTAAAAATAATATTAATAAAGAATAAAAATGGTTTAAAACATCATAAATATGTCTATATTAACTGCGATCACTTAATTTAAAAGAAAGGCTTAAATTACCTTTCTGATTCTATTTTTCTCTTTTTTATAAGGCCTATATTATTGTTTAGTTCAGCGATTCTTAACATAAAATATAAGTTAACTGCTTAACTTAATTTGAAGTTCAAAAACACTTACTTACATTAATGTTCTATAGTTGGAACAAAAAGTCGACTTTTCGACATTTTATATAATAGATTCTTCTTTTTCAAAAATTGACTGTTATTTTTCTACTTTTAGACATTCAATTTCGGAATAGTCGACTTTTTCCGACTTTTCGATTTTATACGATATTTTTATTATTTGTCTCATAAAAATTTAAGAAATATAAATACAGTGATAAATTAACAGACAATCTATGCAATGATAGTGCTGGTCACAAACTCATCTAGATCTAGGGCGACCAGTAGAATAACTGTTTTGTATTTTAACCAAGACAATCATGATTTTCCTGAAATGATGTACATAATTCCCACCCTCATTGTAATTGTATTTTGAGGTAGTTAGAAATAAAAGTTACGAAAGGAATAATAACGATGACATTTCAAATGGAATACTTATGCAAATATTTTTTGATGCTGTCGATGCTTTGCAAAGATGTCAGAATAAGTACGACAAGATACGAATTTTGGGTATGATGCTTCAACATGCCATATAATTCAACCGGTAGATACAATGTTTATGTTATGCACTGGAATGCCCTGCGTCAGCAGCTGCTCAGCTGGAATATGTTTTGAACAAAAGGAAAATCGATATTCTCCTTTTAAATGAGACTTTTTTGAAATTTATAGAGAGCATTGATCTACGCATGGCGGAGGAGTCCTAATTGCAATATGTTGTTACCGAAGATCAAAACGAGTACTGCAGAGAGCATTTCCATTCATGTTATGGTTAATATAAAGCCAGTTATATTTACTTTAGCTTATTATCCAGTTCACATTTCTAATTCCAAAGCTGATTTGGATAAATTAACTTAATTTTCGAACGATTTTTTATCTTCGGAGATCTGAATGCCCAACACACAAATTGGAATTATGTGTCAAGTTATTCGCCCGGTAAGGGGCTACACAGCCACTGTCTTCAATCTAGCTACTATATATATTACCCAAATGATTATACTCGCTTTGGACAAAATATCAACCCTGTGCATCCATCTACAGTAGACATACTTTTAGCAAACTCATGTCTCCTTTTTTGAAACCTTGCGATATATCCAAATGTTTTACAGTCGGACCACGTTTCTAATTCAGGTTATATAGATTTTATTTTAATGAATTAATATCTATAGTTAATGAAGCTTTTAAGAAAATACCTGTCGGTAGTAAAAATTCTTGGCATCGAAAAATCTCTGATATTAGTAAAATGTTAATTAGTCAGAGAAATTAATACAAACGTAAAGTTCAAAGATGTAGAGATTTAAACTAGAGAAATCAATTAAAATGTATTTTGAAGCTATTAAATAAACTTATTGATTTCCACCTTAATAAAGACCGAAATGAATAATGGTTAAAATTTATCTCAAATTTGCGTCCTTGATCTAAAAAATTTTGGAAAGTAAAAAAGCCCTTAAAGGAAACAAAATGTCCTTTACTGATCTTCTTGTAAACGGTAAAGTTTTAAAAGATCAACTCAATAGCAGACGTATTTGGTAATTCACATATCATTACTTTAAATAATTATTCACCTATGGACACACCTGTCCCAAGATTTATTCATGATCTTAACGATAAAATTCTTGACGGATCTAACGTAGACCTTATCAATGTAGATGAAGTTAAATCGTTTGTATTTTCATTGAAAAATAATAATATTAATAAAGCCCCCGATTTAGATGGCATTAATAGCATTATCCTTAAAAAGATGCCCGATTACTTATTTGAAACTCTATGTAAACTTTTCAGCTCTTGCTAAATAGAAGGCTATTTTTCAACGATTTTTAAGAAAGCAAAAGTTATCCGAATTCCTGAGCCAGGAAAGGATCCTAAATTACCGTCTAGCTATAGACCAATCAGCATTCTAAACCTATTGGATAAATTTTTTAAAAAAATTATAAATAAGAGAATCTTAGACTTTCCTAATCAAAATAATATTATTAACCCTGAACAGTTTGGATTTCATAAGGAGCACTCTACTGTACATGAAATAAAAAGAGTTGTTAATTTTCTGGAAAAAAAAAAAAAGAAATCGTAAGAGCACTGCGATTATTTTTCCTGACATCGATAAAGCTTTCGATTCAATAGCATGATGGCCTAGTTTTTAAGCTTAATAGCTTCAATTATACAACGTACCTGCAAAAGATAATAGTTTTATAGATCAACGCTCACGTGTTGTATCTATAGATAGATAGATAGACAAATACCTGCAGATCAACCGCAAGGGTCGGTACTATCACCTACTCTTTACTCTATATATATACATATATATGTATACATATATATTTATATGAAGTATGTACAAGGTTTTTTAGTAAACTTTTGCTTAATACTGTGATATTAGTAGTTTCCTTACTTAATTAAATAGATGTTAATTGCTGCAATAGTTTTAAGTAAAACCTCTTAACATTGTAATTAATTATTTTATAACGGTTTCAATAAAGTCAAACTAATTAAAAAAAAAAACATTTTTTTAAACACAAATTTTATTTTTATTTAGAACATTGTTTTATTTTATTAACACACTAAAAGAAAAACAAAGTTGAAAAACGATATTTTTCAAAATCTAATTAAATTTTAGTAGATTTTGTTAAAATATTGTTAGAACTAGATTTTAATTTGTATGGAAAATTTAATTAAAATATAGTAAAATTATGTAGATTTTCCTGGGAATCTCATTTAAACTCGATTTTGTGTAAATGTAGATTGGGTATCAGATACATATTCGGTTCTTTTCTTTAACCGTTCTTTTCAAAAAAATTAAAAAAATGAAACATCTTTAAAACTAGTTAAAAAGGGAATAAATTTTTAATCGAAATTATAGATTTTAATTTAATCGGACAATTAGTCGATCAATCGAACAAATCCTAATGAATATCCTAAAAAACATGGATGAAATTACAGGCATTACCGATATATTGTAAATGCAAAAATTTTTTTAATTAATATTGTACAACTTGAAAGAGTAAACCACGAAACAATTGCCAGTCGGCTAAATTGATGGGAGAGAATTTTAATAAAAGTCAAATTCTCTTATATTTATCGAACGCAGCTCTATTTTAATCACATTGATTCGTTGATTTCATAATGAAAACAGATATATTTGCAAATATCCCAATTTGCAATTCCTCCTTATAAGATCTTGATGCTGTAAATAGTACGAACAGTGTTTCGATGATTTCGAAAATGCTATGGATGAGTAGAATGATATCAACTCTAAAACTATAGAAAAAGTTAAACGAG
This sequence comes from Protocalliphora azurea, assembly GCA_932274085.1. NCBI lineage: Eukaryota > Metazoa > Arthropoda > Insecta > Diptera > Calliphoridae > Protocalliphora > Protocalliphora azurea. The sequence goes on from OW026520.1 coordinate 84,478,746, forward strand.
AATTAACATAAATATGTATTAAAATTAACCTCTCGTTTATTTCATCCAACTATTAATTTATTAGTGAAACTACAGAACAGAAGGCCTATTGCCAAAAAAATAAAATCAAAGTTGCAAGATGTGATTAAAACAACAAGAATAAAGTAGTTGAGAAAGCTAACAAAGTCAAACTCAATAATTCTACATTTAGATTCTACATTTAGATGATTTTTAACACCAAAATAGACAGTCATTTATATTTGACTGTTTGCAAACAAAATCCTTTCTTACTAAGTTTGTACAAACTTAGGGCCGCGAATATAAGCTTTAAAAATGAAATCTAGAAGAGCAGAAATTAAAAAAAGTACAAAGAAATATCATTAATCTTTTAAAAGATAATTTTAATGTTTAAAAATACAATATATATTAATTTTTAAGCTATGTCGTCGTTCACACAAGGCAATTTTTCTTGCTGAAATTCTTAGTTCGTAGGAGAGAGTAGGAAAGGGAATATGAAGGGGTACAAACTTGTTTGTACTTTGAAATTCGTTTTGTTCAAGTCAATTAAAGTAAGAATTGCAAGTTCAAACGAAAAAAAAAGAAAATTTTCAGCAAAAACAAAAAATTGCTTTGTGTGAACTCAGACATAGCTTACCATAGTCTGACTGATTTTTGTTTTTTCTTTGTAATTAAAAAAATAAAAATAAAATAAAAAAAAACAAGTGGAAGTGTTTTATTCGGATGGACCGAATCTTTTATACTCTTCACAAAATCTATACTTCATAAATATATATATACATATTCGAATCATCTCTTATCAAAATTTATGTTTTAATCTGGAAATAAAATTAATATTTGTAAACTAGTGTTAACCATGATATCGGAAGTTTGTAACATAAAGAGTCACCGAAAATTCCTTGGGCATATGATTTAGGAATATCGCTCAGACCACAGACTATTAATATAGATATGAATCAATTGCTTCAGTCTTCCCTTGAAAAAAATATGGATACATTTCAAAAATATATTTATTTTTAATTGCTTACATGATTTTCGTATCAGAACTCATTTAAAAAAATTTCAGGAATGTTAGTCCGTCTAATTTACCCTGAAAATCAGATATATGAAAGTGCTTTTCATCTAAAATAACGAATAATTGATGCAAGCAGGTCCTTAAGCAAAAAAATGATGGCAACATTGGCGAAATGGACGCCGGTGATAATTATTTCCATTATTAAAAATATAACTGTACATACTTATTAATTTATATTCTTTATATATTTTGCTCTTACTGTTTAAATAGTTTTAAGTTATAAAACACTGCTAAGTAATTTTTACCTTAAAATACATGATAAAATTCAAAGTAAAAATATTTTTTTGTTTCAATTGCTTTTACATATTGCCACTTTTCATTTTTCTACGACTTTTATATCTACAGAAATCCGCAATAATAGAGTGTATTTATAGTTCTGCAACGGAGAATATAAAATGCCTAAAACGCAAATAAAATCTAAATAATACTTTTTTTTATAAAAAAAAACACATCAAAACGTACAAAATTCTTGTCAAATTATTATTATTATTTTTTATATAATGAAATTTTTTATATTTATTTATTTTAGGGATACGGAAGAATGCTTCCTCTATTCAATCTCACAAATTTACAATAGAAAAATATTTATATATTATTGTGTGTGAAATAGGAAATATTATTAAATTTGGGCAAAGAAAATTGTACAAAATTTTAAGGCTCTTCTAGAAAAACCTTTATAACTCCATAATTCCTAAAAGGATTTCGAATAATTTCAATACCAAGATTTTCGAGACTGTATGCCATATATGTGTTGAAAGAGAAATGTATTTATTGAACTGTGGGCTTCAAAAAATCCGTTTCAACCTACAGACAAATATCCAGACAGACGGACAGATAGATATATATTCTCAAAAGTTATTTTTAATCATAACAATTACGAATATTTGTTAATTTGATATGGATATGTATATTTAAAGATTTTCTTATAAAATGACAAACTTATATATACCCTTCATTTTATGTGAAGGGTGCATAGTTTTTCCAATTTTTAGGGTATACATATTTTGAATTTTTAGGTGCATATTTCCAAAAAATAAATGCATAAAAATACTTTAGTTATTATGAATGACGTTTCAAATTTATTATATTAATCTATTCAAAATAGATTTGATTAAAATTGTTTGTTTATTCTTTACATACCTCATAAGACGATCCAACACGTAGTGCTGAAAATACTGGTAAATATACTTTGGCAACAACAAATGCCATACAAAATATAGAAACTATAATTAGCCAGTATTGGGTGCCAAAATTATAGATTTCAGATACGGTTCCCAAAATTGTAACTCCAGAAACGTAACTTAAAAAAAATTAAATAAACGAAAAATTATTGAATGGGAATTTCATTGAAAATTTATAACTTACCTACCGACCAAACTCATTGCAACCGGAAATATTTTTAATTTCCTTGAACCCAACAGATATTCGCTCATTTTCGATGAACCAAAATCTGTTTTAGTCTTCTCTTTATTCTCGACATCTTCTTGCTGCATTTCTTTGGCAATTTTTTCTTTTCTGTAAAAATAATATAGGTTTAATTATACCTAAAATAAATTATGAATAGTACGTATATAGTTAAGTTAAAACAAATTAAAATAAGCTAATTTATATAACTTATAATCAAATAAGTAGGTTCTGGTCTGATTCCACAATTAATCTAAAATAAAATATATATATATATATATATATATTTACCTGAAATATCCATAATAAATACCAGTACTAGTTGATAAAATAATCATAAGTATAAATACTAAATAATCTGCCCAATGAAAATGGAACTTTTCAAATTGTTGGTACTCCTTCATCTAGAAATTTTAAAAGAAAATTGTTTTCATTTAAAATATATGTATGTATAATAAATATATTTATGGTTTTAAATAACAATTTTAAACTTTTTATTTATTCACAAACTATTAAAAAACAATTGAAGCGGTAATTGAAGCAGAACGCTGCAGTTACATATGTACATACATATTGAATAATGTTAATAAAAAATAAATATTTATCTCGTTTACTGCTAATTGCATTTTTTTATTAAAGATGTTTTTCTTTCTATAGATTTTAAAAATGTAAAAAATAATTTATGGCATTAATTATAATAAATTAAATGTTCAAGCACTTTTTAATAGCTAATTACACTGACAAAATTATTCGTATAAAATCTAATATTCTAATATAAAATCTAATATATGACATCAATTTTGTAACTTAAATTTTTAAGTGTGTCGTATGTACTACAAATGTACCTAAAGCAACTGAGGTCTTCATGTGTTCCGCAGACAGACGAATATTAGTATTTCGACACCTCCACCTTTAACCCAGAATTTTATAGGATCTCTGATGAATGAATGGCATAGTTACACAGAACATGGAGTTCTATGGCTATAAATAACTTCTCTTGAATTGACTCTAGTAAACGTTTATCTCAACATTTAGTTCTCGATAACGAATTGTCTTATGATGTAGAAATATGTGATATAAATCTTTATCTTTTGTAATAATTTGATGTATATATATTTTATCGTCATCGTTTAAGAAGAAAATATGTTATTCGTTTGAAACTTTGAAGTAAACTGAGTAAGATATTTTATTGTATTACATATATTTTTACTCGTTAGAATGTTTTTACTAATAAATTAGGAAGCGATTTCATTACCATAAAAATCTATGAAATAAATTTTTCTTCTTTTTCTATTTTGCCTTAATTACACTGGTTGGAAACAAATGTTTCACCTTTAAATGAAAAAAAAGAAAAATGGACTAAGTGGATGGAATTTGACGTACTAAATAAGAATCTGTTTCAGAAAATGTCCTTCATAGATTTTTATGGCGATGAAATCATTTTTTTATAGGCTTAATAGTTTCGGAGCTATTCAGAAATTAATATTGAAGAGTTTTTTTCCCTTAAAAGTTCTTTTCAAAATAGAAAACGATAAAAATTTTTTTACCAAAGATTCGAGATTCGAGATTCTTAATTCTTTAATTCACTTTTAAAAACTGATTTAAATTTGATATCCTAGTCATTCCTTTAAAGCATTCATACTAATTTATTTCATAGACTTAAATTCTTCATACATCACATAAATTGAATTAATTTTATAGAGGATTGATTCCTTAAAGAATTTACAATCAAATAAACAATTCAAGTTTAAAAATATATATTCAATAGTATACCTAGTTTTATAATAAAAGTTTAAAAGCCGATATTTTTCGTAATTGTAATTTTAGTCTGATTATTCTGATTATTCTACACCATTTCTGGTTGTGTTTCAGAAATTTCTAAATATATTTCAAAAACTTCTAATTATGCTTCAGAAGTTCCTAATTATATTTCAGAAGTTTCTAATTTCTATTTTTCTTTTGTAGTTCAGAAAAATCTAAATGTTATCTGGAAATTTCCATTTGTATTTCAACATTTTCTATTTGTATTTAAGAAATTTCCATTTGTATTTCAACAATTTCTAATTTTATTTCCGAAATTTCTATTTTTATTTTAGAAATTTATAATTGCATTTAAGAATTTTTCTATAAAAATATATGTTTAATGTTTTGAAATAAAATTGAAAATTTTGTAAACACAATTAGAAAATGTTGAAATACAAATGGAAATTTATAAATAACATTTAGAATTTTCTGAACTTCAAACAGAAAATTTTTAACTACAAATAGAATTTTCTGAAATGTAATTAGAAACTTCTAAAGTATAATAAAAAATTTCTGAAGTATAATTAGAAACTTCTGAAGCATAATTACAAATTTTTGAAACATATTTAGAAATTTCTGAAATATAATTAGAAAATTGTGAAATACAACTGGAAATGGTGTATTGCGACCGCCTTATAAGGATGTCATATTGGTCATGTTCATAAAAAATCAGTACGTCATAGAAAAAAACTGAATACAGATTCTTGTTTAGCACGTTGAAGGAGGATTACTTTGCCGACCAGTGTTATCTAAATTGATTTAGACAGTAGCTTCATACTTACTATTACATACAATTCAAATTAAAATTTTTAAAGAATAATATTCATAATTCACTAACGATTTAATAATTTTACGGTGAACAATTTACTGGAAAATTTTATTTTATTTTTATCAATGAATTTTAACAATTTTCCAAAAACGTTTTTAATAGTGTTGATGACTTTTTAGTGTAAAACATGTTGTTTGTACACACCCCTTTCAATGCAGAATGCAAATGTGCGTAATTTATTTTCTAAACTTGCATAAGTGTATTGATTGATGATGATGACATATGATAGCAGTAATAAATATTTTTAATTAATTAAAATAATTATTTAAACGGATGACGGTCAACACAAATAATATGATGAAGTTTTTTTTAAATAAGAAATTAATAAACAATCTATCAAATTAATGCATACAGTACATAACAAAACAATTTTTCCCTATTTTTTAAACTCTTTGTTCAGAAGATATTAGAAGTATGTATATTAAATACAATTTTAAAACTACTCTACTGAAAAGTTAAAAAAATAACAGAAGTACTTTGTTTCATGTAGACATAACCGAGCACCCAAACATTTTTTTTTTGCGCATAATAAAAAAGATCTTAGCGGTAAATATTCTCTTGAAATTGAAGTAATGTGAACCTAAAAACTAGTTAATTTTCAAAACGTTCAAATTTCATTGCACAAAATTAATTGATATTGAGCAGCAGTTGCTAAAAAAAAACAATTTCTTGTATTAAAAACACTAAAAAAAATACTTGGATATTTGTACCTACTCTAATTTTACAGTAAAGAGAAAAACGTCGGGAAAAATACATACAGTCCTCGGCATATACACTATGTATTTTTAAAATAAAATATAATTTTATGGTTTTAAAAATAACATTTTATTTCAAAAAACCTGTATAATAAATACCAATATTTGAATGGAAATTTATGAAAAATCTTGTTAGATTTTATAAATATATTTTAAGATTAAATTGAAATTAATTCTATTGCATAGTTGGCAGATTTGTGATAGAAATTTAAATTAAAGAGAAATTAATAAAAATTACATTAATTTAATATTGTTATCTTATTATGAAAGTCAAGTAGTATCTATTAAATCTGATGATATATACACCATAATGATGTATGTGAAGATAAGTTTTAAATATTTTTAGCCAAGACATAAACATATCAGATTAATAGTGCTTTGTTAAGCATTTAAGAGAAGTAATGTAAATGTCTGTAAAATGAATATATACAATTGAAAAGGATATTTTGTTGATAAAACAACCATAAACATTTTTTTAATATTGGATATCATCAAATTCGACTATTTGATAACAAAATGGTAAAAATCTCCAACTCTTTGTTTATTCTTTATTTAGAGATTTTTTTGAAAAACGAAATCTTGATATATGAAAAAGGACATTAGTCCTTTTCTCAAAAATCCCAGGAGATAGGCAGATAAAACATATTGAAAATCATTTCTAGATCATTTCATCTAGATGAATATCCAATAGTTCGAATCCTTAACAATTTGTTTCTTTTAGAAAATTTTACGATTTTTTGTTATATGAAAAACGATTTTGGTCCTTTTCTCAAAAATGCTAGGAGACGAGCGGATAAAACTTATTGAAAATCATTTTTAGATACATCTAGATGAATATAAAATAGTCAGAATCCTTAACAGTTTGTTTTTTTTTATAAAATTTGAAGATTTTTCGAAAAAATAAATTTTTGTTATATGAAAAAGGACTATGGTCCTTTTTTCAAAAACGTTAGGAGATGGACAGATAAAGCTTATTGGAAATCATTTCTAGATGCATTTAGATGAATAGCCAATAGCCAGAATCTTTAACAGTTTATTAATTTATTTTTTTTTTATAAAATATAAAAGGACTTTGATCTTTTTCTCAAAACTCCTAGGAGATGGGCGGATAAAACTTATTTGAACTCATTTCTAGATGCATCTAGATGAATATCCAATAGAATCCTTAACATCTTGTTTTTTTTTTTAGAAAATTTTAAGATTTTTCGAAAAAGAAATTTTTGTTATATGAAAAAGGACTTTGGTTTTTTTCTCAAAAATCCTAGGAGATGGGCGGATAAAACTTATGGGAAATTATGTCTAGATGCATCTAGATGAATATTCAGTAGTCAGAATCTTTAACAACATATTTTTTTAGATGTTAACATTAAGATATGAAAAAGGATATTTATTGGACCTTTTCTCTGAAGTGTTAAGAAATGTAAATAAAAAAAACCGTTGACAACAGCTTCTATTGTCTTTTAAGATTTTACTATGTGGTTGTTAATTTTTTTTTATACTTATGAAACAAGTTTATTTAAAAACTATTTTTAATACTAACTAGTATAAATTAAAAACTATATATCAGTGTTTTTTTCTTGATGAAGTTAATATATTTTATTGATACATATTTTTTATTATATACATATATTTTTTTGTGATTCTGTATAAAATTATAATTTATTTATTGCAAAATATACATATGTGATTTTTGTCGGATGATTTCGACGAATAGTGGTAAGTATAGCATTCACATTGTGGTCGTTCGCATTGTTTGCAAAGAAATGAATATGCTTCAGTATATACACCGTAGTGTACAAAATCTTCTCTCATATTATCTGCACATTTGATGACGTTATTTTTTATTTGGATTCTACGATTATTGGGATCTGGTAAATTTAGTAAATGGTTTATCTTTAACAATTGCTTCCACGTATTGACATACATTCTGCAATTTTTCGATGTGTTTTCCTTTATTAGGTCAAAATAATAGAATTGTTTTGAATTTGTATTTAGATATACTAAGGTGGAATTGGGGACATGAATAATTGGTATAAATATTTTGTTAAATTTGTCTACTGGAATATTTAATGTTGCTTGTCCGTACAAAATTCATAAGATTTTTTGTATATTATTTATATAAATTACGTGATTATATAATTGTCTTTGGGATTCAAAATATTTTATTTCCGTATTTCCTTGGATTGTAAAATATTTGTTTCCCTTCATATATTTATTAAATGTTTATAAGATATACTTCGGCACATTTCTTGTAGTTTCAAAATTGTTTTTTTTTTTTAGCTTATCTTTCTCTTTAGTTTTTTTGTGTCCTTCTTCACTTTTCTTCTTCTAAAGCCTGTTTTAGTTTTAAAACTTTCCTTTTGGTGTCTGTTATCTCTATGTTTAAATAATTATTTTAAATGTCTGCAATTTTTAAACTTTTAAATATGTTTAATTTAAAAAGGACTTTCTTCTAATTAGCTTCTTTTACGTCATTATGTTGAGTTGTTTAGGTTTTTGTTGTATCTACTTGGCCACCTTCATGATTAGTAATTTTTTCAGGTTTGAAATACACTCTTCTACTTTCGGTGTCTTTTTATCGTTAAGAAGTAAAATTAGTAAATTTTTCATCCAATAAAAAAATGTCCTTATATCTTCAATATTAACAGTATAAATTGTCATTTAAGAAAACTTATAACGTAAAGTTTGCTTTTATTTCTTTGTAGACGATTTTTAAAAAAATGTGCACAACATATTGCGTACCATATACCGATATATTGTTGTAAATTTATTAATTATTATTAGAAATCCTTAAAACTGAATTTATGAAGGCATAACTCCAGTCTAATCGAGTTCTCCTTGCTATAGAACACATAATATTATTATTTAAGCAGAAAACTTTGAGTGACAGGAGAAATCTTTCTATGTCTTCAGAAAAATGAGAACAAGAGAACAAAGGACTGCCTCAGCTACAGGTATTAATATACCCTTTTCTTTCTCTTCTCTGATATATGTCAGGAGTGTGTCCAAAAAAAACTCTTTTAGAACATTTTTCTTACAACATTCCCAGTCGCATCGAAGAAAAGTGTATTTCTGCTCATTTTTTGCAGTTTTTGGTTATTTATTTGCATTAAATTTAATTGTTGTACAGAAAAAAAATACATTTTTAAAGGGTATGCTACTTTTTGTATGAATTTTATCCAGTTTCTGTCAGCTTGAATTTTGTAAAGGTCTAAAATTTGGTCTTTATCTCTTCGCAGCGTCTAAATTTGATCGCGCTACGTACTTTGTTGGAACTAATTGATCATTTCTTGCGGCCTCTCCAATTTGTAGCCTTTATTAATTTAAGTTCATGGTTTGCTATCACGCGTCTAATATTTTTTATTTGTTGTTCTTTTTTTTTATTGATTGCTGTGTCTAGGATTAGAACCATTGGAAAAAATGCTTCCAGATTTTTTTTTTTTTTTTTTTTGTAAAGAGCTCAATCCAAGAAATTGCAACTACTTTTCGTCCACTCTGAACTTGTGTATTTTATAGCGCATACATTATTTAAAATTTAAAATTTTTCCTGCACCAAATCCTCCAGGAAACAACCGTTGTTTTCGTTTTAAGGAAAAAAGTAAGTATTCCCTTAAAACAAATATTCTCTTGCTATGAATATAATATCTGCTATATATTTTGAATATATATTTGAAGGTTTAGATTTTATCAATGAAAGTTTGGGGGATTTTACTAAATCGGTTTGGTTGGAACTTACATTAGTCTTTAAACGATTTCTTATTAGACGATATTCTTCCACATTACTACAGTCATTTGTTGTAATAGTAATGTTTGAAACATTTTTGGTGGAGATATTACGTTTTTATTAAATTGGTAGCTATTATTTAGTTCAGATTCCCCAAAAATAATGGATTATATTAAATCTAAATTTAAATCATTTGTTTTAAATGATTCATCAATAACAGTATTCAGTTTGATTTGTTGCAGAAATTGATTCATTATTTACATTTGCATCGGCTTCAAAATTTATCAGAAATTTATCATTAGAATTGTTTTCTAGTCAATTTATTGCCAGAATATATTTATTTTGAATATGTATATGTACCGGTTTCAATAACAATAGTACATTCAACATTGGCATTTATTGTTGTTGAGGATTTATTATATTCTTTAGGGATATTACCTATTGAAAAATATATAAAGTTTTAAAATAAAAAAATTTTTATTATGTTATTTTTTACCTTTTTCCAATTCTTTAATATTTAAAGTTTGGACAGTTTTCTCGTATACCAAATTCAATTGTGTTGTGTTTCATAAATTACAAAAATCTTGCACAAAAATCATTCACATATTTTAATATTTTTACCATCATAAAATTATTCATATATTATATAGAAAATTGAATGGTCAACATATATATTTATTGACAGCTTTCGAACCAATTAGAATATTTGTAGTTCTTATTAACAGCAAAAATATAAAAATTGTTCAGGACGATTTATTTACAAAAATGCGTTGTCGCAATAGTAGTGCTAAGACACATCAACAATATTAAGGTCCTAGCATTTTTATGATATAATTTTTAAACTTATAAGTTCAATGAACCATTATAATTTTTTAACTAAACATAAAGGAAATGAAATTTGATATATACAATTTAACTTGTATCATTTATTTGTTTAAAAAGTCTTAAGTCTTTATTTTTCACTTATGTAAGTATTTGGCGAAATAGAAAACTTTAAAGAAAATATACCATTTTATAAAACTAACATTGCACAATGCTCCAAAAAAAATTTTTTTTCTTGGACATAATTCTATAACTTGTGAACCGCTGGAGATATCAGAATAAACCTATTTCTCCAGACTATGAACCTAAAAACTTTAAATTTGGATTTGTAACATAGTTTTTAGAAATAATGTAATAATATTTGGACCTAAATAAAATTTAAACCACTGCACAGTGATTCGTTCCCATACAAAAATAGAAGGACTTATACTATAAATATGAAATTATAACTGTTATAAATCTGCCAACATTAATCTCATTAAAATTATTTTGCTATCAGTGCCTTTAAATAGTATGAACATTCGCATAAAGTTTGCTATAATTGATGTATGCTTGCTATAATTGATTGATAAAAGAAAAATTTTCTTTCTGACATTATTCTTTCGTGAGCTGGATCAAAATGGAAAACGGTAATTTTTTCGGGTTTTGCAGATTTTTTTTTTCGTTTTTTTGACAGAACAAAAATTTGGGACCAGGTCTAAATGTATCCAAAATGTTGCAATTTTTCACAAAAAAATTGGTTATTTGAATTTTGTTGACATAAGTTTTCAAACAAATCAGACCAAAATAATACAATATAATCTTCTAGCAGTTATACCGAATCGTTTTTTTCCATTCTTTATAATTTGGACTCCTTCTTATTTTATTCAAATTTTTCAAAACATATTTTCCTTCATACACAATTGTTTCTAAGTGATAAGGAATTAAATGAATTTAGCATCAAAATAAGCGTATTTTATAACGAATTAAATTAAGGTGAAGAATTTTACTTGTGACTTACAATAAGAAATTACTCTCTGTGGTTATCAAATTGTAATCAAGTACACTTCTTAGCATAATTTTTGTGGTTATTTCTCTTAAACTTAATTTATTTCGTTATTTGACACGAATTATTTGATCGTATTTTCTGACAATTCTTGCTAATAAATACAGTTGATTTTGTGTTTACATAACGCGCTTTTTTTTTGATGAAATATCCAAATATCGTAAAATGTGTAAAGAGAAAACATATTTCAAGCCTGTTTAAATTAAATGCAAATTCTTTTACCAAAATTATATCACTAAAATTTAAGCAGATATATATATATTTTCAGAGAATTTCGGAATATGTATTTGTCAACGAAATTTTTATAGTGTTTTTATTGAATATAAAGCAAAAGTGTTATATATTTTAAGCTAAGTTCATATAAGAAATATTTCATCGTGTTTTTACAATTAAATACAGAGTTGACTTTTTGTTTACATTGCCCTCATTTATTTGATGTTTTTTGTGTTATGAAACAGCTATCAAATATCGTAAAATACGAGAAGGGGAAAAGTATTTTAAAAATGTTCAGATTAGATGCAAATTATTTACTCAAAATTATTTAACTAAACACACAACATCAATTAAATGAATTTTTAGGAAAATCTTATTTTTTATTTTGTCTGAATCAATTTAATTTTTAGGTAATATTTGTAGAATTTTTATTTAATGTAAAGCTAAAATGCTATTTATGTTAAGTACAAGTATTTATAAAATTTACAAAGTAAAATATTTAGATAATAACCGATTAATTGCAAGATTTAAACGCACATTAATAAAAATTACTTTAAAAATAAATATTTAGATTTTTTATAAATACTTTACGTTTATACACAAGAACAACCCTGTTTTCTTTTCTAGTAATTTACAAAACAGCCCTGTCTTCACAAAACGTGAGTGTTTTCTTTATGGTTAAATAAAAAAAATATTAATATATTGAAAGTTTTATTTAAAAACTATATTTTAATAGATAAAATATAAATTGATTACTTCTTTTTTGTTAAATTAAAGTTTGTGTACATAAAAGCAACAATTTTTGTTTATTTCAAGCCGTCCACCGCATCAGCTGTTGTTTGTCACTGTTTGATCTTACATTTATTTTGTAATTTAGTTTGTTCAAAGTCAGCTGCTATCTTGTTTTAATCATAAAAATATTTGGTGTTCATATTGGGCAAAGCAAATATTAGCAAAATCGTCAAATATTAGCGTAGTGTGAACTTAGCTTTAGAAAATGCGACTCCCACTAGTATAATATTTTACACATATATTATTTGGACTTATATCAGTTAGGTTGTGAAAGAAATATGAAAATATTTTTATTAGTTTCTGAGTTATTGCATTTTGAAAATGACAAAAAGCACTTTGGACTACCCTTTAGCCTAAATGTATTTTTTTACAATGCGAAACTCTATATTGTTATTTTATTTATATAAACTGAATATTTTAAAAGTGCAAAACCCTCTATCTCACGTTAAAATATTGTAAAATATTAAAAATAAATTATATGTAAGATTCAGTCATTTTAAATAAATATTGTAACATAATTTTTTTATACTTTTTATATTTCAAAGGAACTGTTTACTTCATAAGGGAAGTAAACAGTTCTTTTGCTCTCCTGAAAAGTTGTGTTTTTCAAGATAGAGGATTTTGAATATAGGCCCCCGATATGCTTTTTATTGAATAAATTATCTTTTTCATTTTAAAAATGGCGTTGTTACAAAAATAATTACTAACTTGATTAGGCATCCGCGATAAAAACTAAACTACAAAAAAATTTTCAAATTTTAACGCGACATAAAATTTATTAAACAAAGTATACCAATATGTAATCTCGTATTTTTTTCGATATTGAATTAAAAATTAATAAAAAATGTAACGTTTAAAGCTTTTGAAATCATTTTAATAATAACGGTATATACCGATATTTTACTATCGGTATCGGTGCGTGTGTTTTAAGGAGAGAAGATTCAATAAAATCATTTGTTTTTAATTGTGTCTTTTATTGAATTGATTATTATGATATTTTTTACTTGAATATTATAATTATAAAAATTTTAAAATTGTAATTTTTATTAAAAGAAATTATCAATTAAAAGATTTAAGATTCAATGGTGGCTCATTGCAACTTTTTCAAAAAATGCTACAACCCTAGTTTGATATCGGTTACTTAAAACTAGCGTACTGTATTTTTTCTTTTTTTTTTTTTTTTATAAATACTTCTACTACTTTTTTTTATTCATTTTTATGTCTTCCAACAAAGATTAAAGGGAAATGTACATATATAAATATTATAACCCAAATCAAAAGAAATAACACTCAGACTTTTTTCCAAAATTAAGTTTTAAAAGCAACAAAGCAATTATATTTTGTTTGTTATTTAAATACAACAATTGATTGAAAAATTTACACCCGTATTCACAAACAAATTTTAAATTTAAAATATATTTTGGAGACAAAATTTATATGAAAAATTTCTATTAATAATTTTAAATTTAAAAGTTGTTTATGAATATGCGTATTAATGTTCAAATCACTTTAAGCAACACTCTCAAATTTTATTTCAAATGGATTATTTGCACTATTCACACTTGTATAATAATCGTTAAAAAATTTTTTTTTCGAAAAACAATGCCAAAAGAGTGCATGCATCATAACAATTTTTAAATATACATACAGTTGCGAGCATAAAAAATGCAACGCCAGGCTATGTGATTGATTAGGACTAGAAGGTTTATTAAATTAGTCAATTTTGTTGTGATTTTCTTTTTTGTAGTCTTAGCCAATTATTGTATGTCTTTTTGTTCCAAATTGATATAATAGTTATTAAACGTTTTGCTAAAAAAGTTGTAAATTAATGCGAGCAAAAAAAATCATGCAACTCTAAAAAATTAACGGAATTTTTAAAATTTTGATAAAAATAAAATGGTGAAAAATATAATTTAATCCCATTACCATCAATTACTATTAATAAATATTAATTTATGGTACAAATAATATTAAAAAAACACTATTTTCTCCAATTTTTTTTAAGAATTTAAGAATATTTTTGAATAGCATTATGATGATGGTACTGAAATAATATTGAGTTCTAATATTGGGATTTTTAAAAAGCATCTTAGAGATACAATTATGTCAGTAAAAATTAATAGTAGATAATATCAATTACCCGAATGAACATATGTAGCTATTTAAAGACACATGTTAACTAAGTGATGGTAAGTAATATGGTAACGGGAAACTCTTCGAACATACCACATATTATTTACCAATATCAAACTAGCACCTATACTTTTGGAGGCAGTTCATTTATTATTTTAACGAGTATTGTATAATGGAAATATGGTACATTGAGCAAAAATTGTATTAAGATATTGATTCGATCACAATAACAATTATTTCGGTCGAAAGCTCTTATATAATTATGAAGTATCAAGTTAAGCCAAACTGTAAAAAATATTTGGTCACTTTTGCATAGAGGATCTTTGTGAGATTACAAATTAATAAAACAAGTAAATAATTCCAAAAATATCAATAGTTTGTGGAAAAATTTTCAAAATAATATAGAAAAATAACAACATTTAATAGAATGTAGAATAGTTGTCTAAAATTTATATTATCTGTAGATTTCATGCCTTTAATCTGTGTGTAAGAATAAGAAATCATAGTTTTTAACAATATTATAGTTTCCAACCTTTTCCAATAACACTTTTTATCAAAACTTAAAAATCATTTGATTTCTTTAGAGTTGCACTTTTTTTGCTAGCTTAAATTTATCACTGTTTTTTACGTTTAAGAATTTTCCTTACGTACAAAATTTTATACAATAGGTGTCTATGGCAACAAGTAATGAAATCACAACAGGTCAGGCTATAAACAAAATACATGTGAACAAAGATCACCGTTGCATATTTTATGCTAGCAACTGTACATAACAATTTATTTGGTATTTTTCCGAAAAAAGGAAATTAAGTGGGCGAATTGAAAAAATACTTTATACACATATACATAAGTATACGAATACATATCTATATATGTGTGTATATAAAATACATGTATAATGGCGACTTATTCACTGGTTAAAAAATAACAAAATTTAAAATTTACGAAGAATTATATATATTGTTATTAATTTTAACTACACGGTCACTATTTTTTTCATAGGTAGAACGATTAAAAACTTTAACTAAAAAGTTGTAGTGTAGGTCAGTTTTGATATCTCTTTATTATAATTTTAAAACACATTCGTACGTATAGATTTGTATTCATATACATATGTATGTACATCAATTGTATAAACCATAGCGAAATGAAACAGTTGACAGCAGTTCTATAAATACAACAATACAACGAATTCATATTTTTTTACACAAGGAGTTTAACACTTCAGCGGATAAGCAAATTTATGCTTATTTGGAGTTTGACATTTCCAAATACTAAAAACAAATAATCTGCGGATAAAGTAAGGTCACTTATTTGAATTCGCCTTGATACGAGTATAAGCATATGTATTAGCAATATGTTCACTCATACATCTACGATTTTTAGAATATAAAAAAATTAATTTCTTTGTTTTCAATGAAAAACTTATTATAATATTGTAATATAATTGAAGCATGCGACAATTCAAAGTTCATATATTGTACTATTATGCATTAAAAATTTAAACAAATAAAATATGATGCGTTTCTTATAAATTTATTTTTCGTTTAACCTTAATTAAAATAAAACATTTCAGTTACAATTATGAAAATTAAAATGTCGGCTTCCCAAAAAAAAGCTTTTTTTATATTAAACAAATTTCGAAAATTTAAGTTTAAAATTACTTGTTTACACACAACTAATATATACACTTGTTTTGAACAATTAATTAATAATAAAATAATGAACTCAAATTCTTATCATAACATTTTTGCAAAACAATATCTACTCTACTTTAAGCGAGACGCATTTAACAACTTTAAATAACTCGAGAATATAACGAAAATTATAAAAAAAATCACCTTTAGAAATGAATATTAGTATAATCTCTAAGCATGTTCTTTATAATTTTAAATCAATCATAAACATATTTAAAGTTCGATCTTCCTTTTTCGAATATAACATATAACAGTGGTGAGCACGAAAATTGCTTGAAGGGCCAATTTTGAAAATTTACAGATCTAACGAGTGCCACAATTCATTTCTTTTGAAAAAATACCATTTTGTTACAATATACAAATAAATAAAATAATGACAAAGTACACATTTTATTTGCTCATTTCATACATACAAATTGCAAATACTTATATTATTTAAAAATTATTTGTATGGTTGATTACTTTAGAGATTAATTTCATTTGTACTTAAAAAAGTATTTAAACAAAAAATATTAAATTAAATTTAATTGGTACTTTTGATTATTTGTTTAATGAATGACTTCCGTATCATTTTGATTTCTTAATCCCGAACGATGTTTGTTTTTTATAATTATAACCTACACCACTATAGGTGATTGAGGTATTATGCGTTTTTGCTGATGTTTGTAACGCATAGAAAAAGTTATCTAACACCCACCTTAAAGTAAACCAATCGAATCAGAATCACTTTTTAAATCGATCTAACGATGTCCGTTTCGCTATATTTCTATGTAAACTTTTGCACAAAGTACAGGTCGCAATTTTAAAGATAATTCAATGAAATTTGGCATGTGCGACTTTTATGATTCAAGGACAAAGCCTATTGAAATTGGTTGTGATCGGTTCATTATTTCACCTATCCTCCATACAAATATCCCCGGAATACAGTTTAAACACTCAAAAATGTCTTAAAAATAAGAATATTTTAATGAAATTCAGTACAAAAAAGTTCTGTTCAAGTATCAATCTTTGCACCAAATTTTATGAAGATCGATCTACAATTGACCATAGTTCCCATATAAACCCCTCTTCCGAAAATCACTTTAACGTGCATAAATCCCATGCGATTGTTAGTATCAAGTTGATATTAGACACAGATAAGTTTTATGTAAGTAGAAACAAAACTGCCAAATTTTATGAGAATCGGTCCATGATTTACCATAGCTTCCATATAAACCCATTTCCAGGAATCGCCCTAAAGTGCATAAAATCATCTAGATGTTAGTATCAATATTTTATTTCACATTTAGTCAAATTGGCCACAGATGTAATATAAGTCCCCTTCCCGAATTGTTATGCGCGTACACAATGGTGTAGAGTATCATATAGTCGGTCTTGACCGGCTGTATCATTTTTTCTCATTTTTATATTGGAATGTAAGAACTCGCAGCAATCAGACGAAAAGCTGCTTTCTTAATTCAGGATTTTGAGATTCATTTAATAATTATTTCCATTAACACCAATTTTGAGTGAAACTTGTGTAATATTCATATAAATCACTTATAGATTGAGGCTTAACAAAAAATATAAATGTAGATTAGATTTTAAAATATTAGTAATCGAAAGTCATGATTCTAGTACAGTTAGCAATTGTTTTGCAGCTTTTTATGTTTCTTTTTTTAATATTTTTATTTTTAGCTCATAAATTTTTTTGCAGAAGTTTTGTTTCTTGTTGTCGATTCTGTTGAATTTTGTTAACATAATAAGAACAAACTAAAATTTCTGCAAAACTATTTTTTATATTTAACCATAAAATGTTAAAAGGTGTGTACTTTTAATCGTTTTTGTCAAAAATGTTAAAATTTTTTATCCATGATGATTTAAAGATCATTTTGCGAACCGAAATTTATGCTAAAAAAATTGATAACGAGCTTAAATCTACGAACATTTTTAGACCTATTTCTATGATTTTCATTTAAGGGAATTAATGACTCATTTAAGGGAATTAATGACTCATCAAAATGGATCGTTTCAGGGGTATTTTTACACTTGTTTTATACGGGACATTCTAACGAGGATTGAAGATTTTAAAGATCATTATCTAAATTTACTAATAGTAAATAACTTTTTTATAATCCCGGAAATTACGTATTTTTAGAGATAATGTGAAATAATACAACATTATCTTAAAACAAGGTAGATCGCTATATTCGAATATGTCGAATCTTATAGTAAGCCCCAATATTTTCATATATACTTAAAAAATCTAATAAATTTGCATAAAATACAACAGAAGCTTACGTGAGAGGCACTTCGAACTAAATTTACAAAAAAAAAAAATACTCATTTTTTTCAAAAAACAAAAACAAAATATATGTGACTATATGTATTTTGTTGTTGCATGAATTAGGTTTTTGACAATTGAATCAGGTTTTCTTTCTCTCACATAAATATCTAGTTATTAATCTATGTACATTTGTTTCACAAGCAGTGTTGCAACGGCAAATCAATTTTTGTAACCAAAATTTTGAAAAAAAGTAACAAAATTAGAAAAGAAATAAACAAAATCAAAAATTTTCAATTTATTTACGCAAATAATGTTTTATAATTTTTATATATTCAGGTTTAAAGTAATATTGGTTATAAAGTAACATGAGTCGAAAATCCTCAGTAGAGAAAAATATTTAAAAATGAATTCTTTAGAATGACCGTTTTATATATACACATTTTAAATATTTATATTTCAATAATGCAAATTTAATTATTCATATTACAAAACGTTAAAAGATATTTTATGTGTTATGTATTTTATGTGTTGATAGATAGCAAGCCAAATTACAATAAGTTGAAAATTTCAAAATTCTTCAATAATTTATGTACAGTACAGTTACATTTTGTCGGCAAAAAAATTAAAAGTTATCACGATATAGACAATACTGTAGTGATATAAGAAATAATACTTCATTTTGGGACAAAAATTTCTAAAACCTTTCAGGAATTTTTTGTTAGAAAATTTTTAATTTTTAAAAATATGAAAATAAAATGTTTGTGTATTAATAATGATTGTGTCTAAAACTTGCAATGGTTGGAAACCGATACCGATTAAATGCCGATTAAAATGAGTTATCATAACCGATACCTTTACCGAAATTATTATTTTCCAAAAATATCGGTATTCAAGAACCGTTTCCTCAATAACGGTATTTTAGTTTCGCTATTTTAAAATATACTCAGGTATATCACAGAAATTTTTCGAAAGTGAAAATGTTTCTATAGTCGAATTTGTAACGTTTTCGCATTAATTCTTCAGCTCTAATACGTTTACACAAATACTAAAAATTTTAAAAGCGCACTTTTTTTTTAGAAAAAAAAAAGAAAATATGGTATTTCTACATTGAAACCAATTGATTAATGAAGGAAAAATATTTAAAAGAATAATAATAAAATTTTGTATTTTTATCCATTTACTGTTTATTTAAAAAAATGCTTAAATTTCTTACAAAATTGGTTAATGTCGATTTTTTTAATGAAATTAATAAAAGTAATATCCATTGTTTATTTATATTAGGTTTCTTACATTTAAATGCGATGAAAATATTAATTCCACTTTACTATTTTTATGTGGATTGAAAAATATTTTTCGTATTTCGTTTTCTATAGAAGCTAAATACGGTTTCAATTTCACTTTTGTCCGAATTTGTGTTCTGTGACATACCCGACTATTTTCTATGTAATATGTTTTGTAAAAATTATTTCTCATATAACTTACTTGTTTTTACAGTACTTTTATGTTTGTATCTTTGTTCCAACAGATTTCCTAAAACGGTTCGTATTGATCAGCTTAATATAGGAAAAATATTAAGAAAAATATCTTCAGTTCTTTACCAGAGATTAAAAATATAGCACTTAGTATATTTCGCGCAAAAGATGTTAAGGTTTTTTTGTAAATAAGAATCTAATTCTTAACACAAGTAAACAAAGTGGTAGGGAAAATTGTGTCGCAAATAATTTTACGTAATTAATAATAAATAATTAATAAAGAACTCATTCTAAAATGTTTTTGGTCCACAATTTATTTGTTTTGTTCCCCAGCTTTTGAGTACCTTTTACGATTTTAGAGAGTAAATTTGTGAATACTCTCATTTGTCCGATCTTGCCCAAAAGTTAGTCCGACACAGCGATTGTATAAAGAAATAAAAATTTTCCAAGACATAACTGTTTTATGAGACAACGACCTTTAAATTTGAACTTTTTATATTAGGCTTAAAAACTATTACGTTATTGTGGCTTCTTTTCCTATATTTATATTTGGTTCTTTTCTTAATATTCTATGTGAGAATGAAACATTTTGTTCAGAAAGTTGTAGCCAGGACCATCTTTAATAAGATCCAAGCTGTATTTATATATCCTTTAATGGGTTCTCAAAAATGTTAAAAAAAAATCTCTACGAACTGCCCATTCTTATCCCTCCCTTATAAATTTAAATTTATTTTTTAAAATCATACTGTCCACACATTTTTTATAGCGCAATTTTGATACGTTTATCATACGAGTCGTAAAGTAGCTCTGAGTTAGGCAACAACTTTCGTGTTGTTATAATTATGTCTTAAATACAACCATGTTTTTATTGTTTGGCGAGAATTTTGAGTCTTATTCTCGCATTGGCTAAATATGTAGCTGCCGCCTAATTGTACCGCGTCACAGTTTTTCGAGGCTTTTACATTTGTCACATGCAATCGATTTTATTCTTATTTTACATTGAATTACTTGTGGATTACGACATAAAACTCAAAGTATTAATATCGGTGGAGACCATAAAACTCGGGGAGCTGAATTTGAAAACTTTAGCTTTTTTACATGCCATTTAAATTTTGATATTAGCAAAAAAAATTTTACCCCTAACGTACAAGTGCAACTGTTGAAAACAAAAATTATTTTTTTAAGGGACTTTGTCAATTATGTAGGTACATTTGGTTATAATACTTCTATTTTTATAAGCTTTGGCTTCTAAAGGCGGTATATTCTATATCTACCGATCCTAGCACAATTTGGCAATGTCATTTCAGACATGAATATTATTGAATATAGATATTTGTCACATCTAAAAGAAAAGATATCTTAAATAGATATCTTAATGTACCAAACCACAATCATGTTAAAAAATTTGCATTCCGAAATTACCCTAATTGTCTCTATTTGGTGGAAGAAAACTAAAGTTTGTGGAGTGTAATTAGACAATGGAATACGTTGTCAGTTAAATTTGGATAAAGAAGTCATGAAATTTATGATGGCTTTTTTAGCACAAAATCATATTGGTTCATTTTATTGTTGGCAAATAGTTATGTATATATGTACGAGATTTAAAGAGTAATCTAAAAAGTACTTTAAAACTTTTTTATAAAAATAAAATTTTGGTTTATCAAAAAAAAAAAAAATAACCAAAATCGAAAAAGTCACCATGTCCACATTGGAAAATAACATTTTGGTTAAAAATAACCAAAACGGCAACACAGTTCACAAGCGACGCTTGCTTAAAAAAAGCACAACAACTTTATATATTTGTGTATATATACAAACTAATTGACTGCTTATACAAAAAACAACAACACACTAATAGTCATGGCAATGCTTAATATGTAGAAATAAATGTATAAATGTTTGTGTGTATATTATTAACAGATTTTTACAGTTTTTAGTTCAGTTATTTTTTAACGAATTTGGTTCAAAAAACCGAAATTTAATAAAAATATTTATGACCGATCTATATAAAAACGAAATCCGTACCTAAACAAGGGCTTCAAAAAGTCAAAAATGCGCTTTGACCAATATCTCGGGTATTATTTAACCGATTTAGTTCATTTCTTCAGCTTAACAATTCAGACAAAATTTCAAAATCTTCTTTGAGAAAACAGTTCCTAGCTTATACCTTGCAGAATTTCAATAGCAAAATTCTCGAAAGGATTCCCGATCGTTTGATATATATAAATACCTTTTAGCGTGCCTTTGTGAAGTTTTTTCGCTACAGTGGGTCCAAATTTCACCCGATTTTTTTTTTTTTTTTTTTTGAATTTTGAAAAAATATTTACGCAGTCAAAAGTTATAGGCATTTAAATTTTAACTTTGAAAAAAAGGAGATTTTTTCCGTTTTTTTTTGCCAAAAAATTGTTCACATTCCTTTTCTGTTATATAAAAATTTTCTTAAGTAACATTCATATTTTTCTGAAAGATAACTAAACACAAAATATTTTAAAGGAAAAAAAATTTGCGAGAAGCAGGTTTTCCCAAACATTTTCCAACAAATTTTCGAATTTTCGCCATAACTTCTTAAATTGCAAAGCTGGAATAAAAAAAATTTACTTTTTATATGGTCTAATGTATTTTTAATTTTTTTCTAATAGAAATTTAAAAATATGAATAACGCTCGAAATCAAGCAAAGATATCCATTAACAAAATGTTATTGCATAATTAAACATGAATAATATGCACAAATCCCAACTCAATACCTCTTCAGCATTGCGAACAGTATTCAACGAATTTTCTTATAATAAATATTATTATACATTTTTGAAAATAAGATACTATTATCTACATAATGATTTAAGACATTTTTACCTTTACCTCTCCACGTGTCAGATTTGGCGATCCAAATCAAATGAAATCGTAGTAAAAATTACTCACAATTAGTAGATAATGCTATTCACGAGTTAGTCATTTATGTTAGACCTGAGACTTTCATTAAGAAATATTTTGGAACAAAAACAATATTTTTAAGACAGGTACATGACAGGTAAAATGAGACAGATACATTTTAATTGTAATATCGTTGTTATTAATATTGGATATGAATAAAATATTACGTTAACTCAACAAATAAGCAATTTATTTTCAGATATTTATTTTTTTTTTAACAATAATAATTTTTTAATTAATAAGAATTAGTTTAACTTAAAAAAATAATTTAAGTTAGTAATCTATATTTAAAAATTATGGTAAATCATTATAGTAGCTTAATTTAGGAAAATAATCTGATTCACAGTAATCCATATCTAAAAGATAAAGTAAATCTTTATATTCATGAATGTTTTCATATGTCAAATCTCTGTAGTAAATCCAACGTTTCCTCATAGGTGATAAGATTGGATCAGATTAGAATATAAGATTATTAAAAATATCTTCATTTTGCGACATTCTGGAACATTTTCTTGAGCTAAACTGGTGAACATATTTAAAATCTCGATTCTTGGGACACTTTCGTAAGTTCTCCTAAGGAAAGAATATTATGCTTAATTATTATTTCTCTATAGCATAATATCTTATGTACGGTTGGTGACAACAATTTCCAAGGATACAATTTTATAAGTGTTTTTGAAATTTCGTAGGAATATTCGCCAAATTTTGTTGAATTAACTTGCTGTTTGATATTTATTGTCACTCTTCGTAGTAAATTCATATCAATTTCTGTAATTTTTGAGGTTGTGTTGACATCGTTTGTACTTCTGTATTATACGAGTGGTTTATCAGTGTTTAGTCTAGTTAGTTATTTAAATTTCTCTTGAATTCTCTCCTCACTTGCTCTCATTTTCTTCAGTTCCTCATTATTATTTTCAGATTTATTTTCGTCCTTTATATGCTTCTATACTTCAAATCATAGGCCAGATGTAGAAAGTATTCCAGAAATCTTACTCTGGCATGCAAAGGAGATATTCCATATTATAGATATTTCTTATTTTGGATGTATTTGATCTCTTTTTGCCACATATCGAACAATGTAGGTGTAGGAGGTTCCTGTTATGGCTGGTTGCTAACTTTCCAATAAATCATTGTAAGTTTCATATCAAACGATATTTCAATCGAAATAGGAAATTTGTCTGCAAAAGTATTTTAATCCAGATGTTGAATTTATCCAAACATCTTCAAAACTAGTTGATGGAGTATTGTTGTTAGTATATTTTCTAATTCTTAAAGGAGACAATGATTCCATAAATACACTTTTATATTCTTGGCTTGTTTTTTATATTCTGAAAGTAATGATTAGCCATCACACCCCATTTACAGATTAATTGCAGATTTCAACCAGTGGAAAAGTTCGAAATAATCCCTGTAATGTGGAAACTCCAATTCTGTAAAACTCCATATGATGGAGTATTTTCCTAGTAGTACTCTTCTTAGAATTACATAATTCTGATAGCTAAGTTTCAGCTGTAGTATTAGGGCGATTGTGTAGGTGTATGTTTTTCCTTTTTTCACATAGCTTTAAATGTATCGGAAACTTCTTCAGTAGACATTATAGAAAGCGTTACAGACAATCGCTATTTCTTGGATTTTGAGTACAAATCTTCGTACTGCTTACAATGTACACCAACAACTGATGTATAAAGTACAAATTCTATATTTTCATCCAGCAAATCAGAATACTTTGATTCAAACTACTTAGTAGACCGACTTCCATCTTACATCAAATAACTTAACGTAGCTTTCAATCTTCGATGATTCGTTTTCAGCTTATTTTTATAATTAGTTTCTACGATTCACCTTCTATTGAAAAGGAAGTGATGCGTTTTTAAAATTAAATTTATTACACAAATTGAATTTTTCAAAAAGATTTCCATAATTGTCTATTTATAACTGAGATCTAATATGGATTAACCACGTTTATATATTCATTGCAACTTATTCTACCTGTTCTAAAAGTCGCTGAATATTTACTGTCATGTACCTGTACTAAAAATATAGTATCTATTCCAAAACAAGTCTCAGTTCTAACATAAATGACATAACATAACATAACAATAGGTCTAAATAAATTAACTGGCGAATAATATTGCCTAAGCCTTTACGATACCACTAATTTTGAAGAAGCAAACTATATGAGTAATTTTTCTACGAAAAGTGGAAAGGTAAAAAAAATTAGGCATATTATAAATCATTGTGTAGATAATAGAGTCTTATTTTCAAAAATGTATAATAATATTTATAATAAGAAAATTCGTTGAAGACTTTTTGAGAAAAGATGCAAAATCCCAACTCAATACCTCTTGAGTTGGGATTTTGTGCATATTATTCATGTTTAATTATGCAATCAAATTTTTTAATAAAATTTTATACCACTGTAGATTTTTTGATGCTTAATTTCAAGCATTATTCACATTTTTAAATTTGTTAACAGCAATCCCGCAATTCCCAAAAAAACTTTTAAGAAAATTTAAAAAATGGGATTTTTTATTATTATTATTATTATTATTATTATTATAAATATTATTATTATGTTACTTAAGCAAATTTTTATATAACAGAAAAAGAAAAAATCTTAAATATTTTTTTAAATTCTTTCTTTACAAAATTTTGCTATTTGTTGTTATTAAAATAAAGAATATATCCACAAAAATCTGGTGAAATTTGGACCCAATGTAGCGAAAAAACTTCGCAGTCTCAAACCTTAAACTCGCCTACCCCTCTACTATCACTATGTGAAATTTCATTGAAATCGGAAAAGTCATTCAGAAATTCCATACTTATTTCCATTTCATTTTTTGAATCGCACACTGTGCAACCATGAAGAAAAAAACACCGACTTGATATAGCGCCTCAATAAAATGTTTGAAACAAGTTTCTCCAGATTAATAAGATTACGTATAGGTAAATAACGTTGGATATCGGTAACTTAGTTTTAAAGGTCCAATTTAAAAAAATCTCATAAAAATATTAAAGAATCTAATATTTTCCCTCAAACGTTATTACAATTATTAATGAAATTAAATTTATTACTTACATTTTAATATTAGTTTGTGTTCATCATTAAACCAAAACCCCAAGATTTCTAATAGTTCACCCAATAAAAAATTAAATTTTCTATTTTTAATTTTTCCCAAAAAAATAACTTTGAGTTCTTCCGTGTAATTTTTAATATATGAATTTTTAAATAGAATGTTAGTAGTCAACCAAGGCCGCATAAAATTCGTTATGGGGTCGCATATGTCCATGATTGCTATATAACAATTATGATTTATTTATATATATATTTTTTTAATTGTTACAATAATTATAATTATATAATTTCTATACCTATGGAGCGTGTAGAAATGCCTATTGACGTAATAGATAACTAATAGGATTGTCAATCATTCGACATTGAAGTTGATCGAATAAAATTAGAATTTTCTTCTATTAATCGAATGAATAAATAATAAAATATATTGTTCGAATAATTAATTACAAGGTAAAAAAAGCAAAAATTAGTATTTTTTAAAATTAATTTTTGGTTTTTTTAACATAAAACAAACCTAAAAATAACAATTCATTAACATTGAATAAAAAATATCCAAAAATTGAGACCATATTCATATTTGTTTGTCTGTTTTTATCTTATACACCTAAATCGCTAGACCGATCTTCTTGAAATTTTCATAGCAAGAAAATAAAATGTTAACAATTAATATTTAATATTAATATCAATTATTGCATAGCTAAAGAACAGTATAAATTGAAATTTCTGATAATTTTTCACCAATGATTGTACTTTTAACGATGAAAATATTGATGTAATTTTTTTTTTTTTTTTCAGTGTAATTAGTTAGTCTGGAAGTTATAGTTTTTTAAAAATGTATTTCCCTAGGAAATAAAAATTTTTTGGTTGTTAAAAAATTTAGCAAAAAGAACTTTTTTCATACAAAATAAAATTATTTTTATAAATATTATAAAATCGTACATAACGAAAATTTTTAGAAATTTTGGGAAAATTTTAGTTTATTTTTATTGGATCTAATTGCAGAATCTAAAATGTAATTTTCCAGTCGGAATTTTGAAACCATTGTACAGCACATAGGTCTTTTTATAAAAGAGCTAAAAAAATCACTGTTCTGTATCCAATGCACTGGAAAGTGTGGCTGAAAATCATTAAATATTAAAAATTTTCCCAAGAAAATTTCAAAAATTTGTTCACAAAAAAAACTGAAACATTTTTGTTCAAGTCTTTTTGATTATATTTCATTTGAAATAAATATGAAAACATTTTTAAAATGTAGGAAATTAGTTTTAAATATTATGAACTAAAATTGATGAGACGAAATTGTTTTATTTATTTAGAAAATTGGTTCTGTGTATTTTGTTTTTTTATAATTGCCTATTCACGAATAGGCAATCTTTGCAATCGAATAAATAGTATAGAAAATATTTACTATTTTAAGTGAGTTAGAGATCTCAATGAGTTCCTTAAAGAAATATTATAGCGAATGATTTTAAAGAAAGTTTTTAGACTTTGAGGCAATAATATAATAATAATTCTCTTAGGACGGGTGGGTCGCCAATTACACCGAGCTAAACTAGTCAGTCATAACGTTCCGAATTCGAGGGTTAATTTCAAAATTAAAAAACAAGTTTCTAAAGTTTCGATGTGTTGTTCTGAATATCTTTATTAATACTCAAGTGATATTTAAATTTTTTTTTTTTTTTTTTTTTTTGATATTAATATTTTTTTGATTTATTAAGCGAAGCACAGTGGTCCCAAAACTAATTTTTTTTTATAAATAATTCTAAACTTTAGAACTATTGAATGTATTTAAATGAAATTTCACATGGCCAATCCTGAGGTGTACTCCAATTGATTTGGAGGAGAACAGATCCTTAGCTGGTCTGAGGGACAGGGGTAGACCTTCAAATTTGGTCACCTCAGGTATGAAAATTTTTTAAAAATCGCCAAAATAGTCCATATAATTCGCTATAAAAAATACGCTTACACGTGTGGGATATCTCTTTTACTTTAAGAGAAGTAAAATTTTGACCCATTTTTGGACATGTGTTTTTAGTTTTTTTTTTAACTTGGCGGGCTCAACTTGAGTCGTAAAATTTTTCTAAAATATTCTCTGGATTCTATACAATTCTAATAATTCTCATGAGAGAATCATATACCTGTATGGTTCCGATAAAGAAGTTATATTATTTTGTATAGAAAATTAAAAAAAAAAACTGTAATGTTTTATGATTTTTTTCAAAAAGGTGAAATTTTTAACTTTAAATTCCATTCTTTTCCTCTTGAACATACATTTTTTGTTTCAAAACACCTTAATTACTTACCCACATATGTTCGCTAAACGCACAAAAAATATTTAATAAGCCAAGCATCTGATAACGATAGGGTGATCATTTTACTGAAAAAAAACAATTTTTAAAGCAAGTTTTCCCTGAACTGTGATTTTGGGTATTTCGGAATATATTTATGTTCTTCTGTTAAGGACAACTTTTTTATTTTATACTAAAATTCCATAATGTTAGCTTTATTTATATAGATTTTATTCAAATTCAAATATTAATTCTTTTTACAAAATAACACTAAACGTCAAAATTTTACGTTTTTTGATAAATTTAATGAAAAAATTTAGTTCTAATACTTCACTATTTATATATTATTATTTTTCAAGCTATAACCTTTCCACATTCTCTTAAAAACTAACTGAAACTTGACCCCCTTAAGCAAAATTTGCACATTTTCCTTCATTTTTATGGCAAATGTGTGCTGCAATATTCTATGTACATAAGTGTGCAGCTGTTTTAATATGTTTTTAAATAATTTTATGTAACTTTTGAACCGTTAAACAAATTTCAATGAAATTTCACATAGTTATTGTTGAGGTATTTTTCAACCGATTTGGAGGAGCACAAGTTTCTAACTGGTTTTAGAGCAGGGGAGGATCTCCTAAATTGGTCATTACGAATATTAGTAATTCATTAGCATTTGGTTTATATTGCCTAAAATAACTATTCTTAATAAAAAAAAATAAAAAAAACAAAAAAGTATATTTTATTTATTTCAGTATATTTCATTTTATTTCAACAAAATATTCATTTACTTCGAATGTATGAAGAACCTACTGAATATAATCGTTTTCGTACATTACATTAGTGTTAGTACTCCACTTATTTCTTATCGATGTTAGATTAGGATCGCAAAACAATAAAAGCTAGTTCAAAAGATCCTGATTTTGACATATTCTCGAACTTTTTCTTGTATTAAATAGTTGAATATGCTTGAGGTCAGAGTTTCTGTCCTCTTCTGTTAATTCTCCTAGTGGTAGCATTTTAGACTCCAAAATCTGACGACCATGTTGAAGTAATTTGTAAGAAATTTAAAGTATCTGCGGTGAATAACTCAAATATTTCTGCATTTATATGATGTTCGACATCAATTCCCATAATTTGAGACGTAATTTTATAGTTTTCAAAGAATTTACTTGCCATGGCTCTTATTTTCATAAGTTCCTTGTTGTTCCTAACACTTTTTTGGTGGTTTCCAGGCATATCTCCATATTTGAGATCATACTCAATATGAAGCAGGTATTCCAAAGAGCGTATACCACATGTAAGGGAGATATACCAAAGTTTAGGTCATCATTATTATTATTTGTAGATCTGTCTGCAGGAGTTTGTGAAAATTGTGATTTTATCAATCCACATGAAGGGAATGTCCAGGCTAAATCAGTATTCGTAATGGCATAGCATACCTTTCCATCAATCATTGTTAATTGAAGTTCAAAGTGTTAATTTTCAATTGATTGTTTGAATGTATCAAACCAGTTTTGTGTGCATTGTTTGCTTTCTTTTATACCAATACACCTTTGATCCTGGAGTTGGGGTTTTTCAAACATATTTAGTAGTATTAGTTGACGAAGATGGTTAATTTGAATACATTCTTAAGCGTAGTGGAACCAGCGATGCCATAAAAACACTTTCCTCTGATGAAGCTCATTTGCATTCTGATAGTGCTAATAATCCATCACATCCCCATTTGCATATTAAATTCAGATCCGATTTGTCAAGTTAAACGATATTATCAAGCATCTGCTCTTTCATTGTCTATTTCAATATTTGATGGAACAACATTTTGCTTTTTTCCAGTATATCTTTGTAACATGGCAGAATTAGAAGTCCTTTATCGAGTAAAGTCCTTCTTAGTTTTATATATTTATTTTTGCTTAGTCCTAACTACAGCATAAACATGGTGAAGGTATTGAAATACTTTTTATGATACGCTTAAGTCGACTTGGGGATGCATCAGGAAGGATATGCGCTATTTTTGCTGATTTAGCTGGTTATTTCTTAGTGACACAGCCTCAAATGAATCTTTAACTTCTAACTCGGATTGCGTGGACAGTCCGACAGTATTTTTTTAATTTCTGCCCCAGATAGTCATACTGCTTAGATGGTGGTCCTGCATTAGTGGTTTCAATTTCGATGATGCCTTCCAAACGAGTGAAATATATTTAATTGAAACTTTTGAACTTGAAAATTTCAATTTTCTACTTTATCAAATTCTAAAGAAATATTTGTTGAATCCGTTTGAGCTTCAATAAAATGAGTTAATGTAGTTATATATTCAGCTCTATTCCTTTTAGGTATTTCCCAAGCAACGCAGCACAAAGCCTTATATGTCAATGTTATCGTTATTATGGTCAAAGTGTTAATAATGCAAATAATATATAACCACAATAAAACTACACAATATTTTTATAAAATTCCAAAGGTATACAACATGTTCTAAAAATATATCTAATTAATTGACCTACTTAATTTGCCTGTTCTAAAGAATATCAAATGGTTATATATACTTGATTGTTATATATAATATAATATGTTATATTATATTACAGAAATTTATATATCTTATTATTTCATCCTTTAATATGCTAAATATAATGACTTGAATACACTAAATTTTATAAAAAAAGTACATGTAACTCAGGTATTCCAGAACTTCATTCAGTTTTCAGTAATAAGTAATTATATTAATTTATTTTTGGTAATAAAAACGGTGATTAATTTCGAAGGTCCTCCGCCTGTCCCGTATGTGATATTTCGTTTAAATATATTTAACGGTTCAAAAGTTACACAAAATTATTAAAAAAAAAATATATAGAATGCTGCAGCACACATTTTTCATAGAAATGAAGGAAAATGTGCAAATTTTGCTGAAGGGGGTCAAGTTTCAGTTAGTTTTTAAACGAAGGTGTAAACTATTCATGCATTGGAAAGTTTTTAACTTGAAAAATAATAATGTATAAATAGTAATATATTAGATCTAAATTTCTTCAATATATTTATCAAAAAAAATTTAACATTTGAATGTTTAGTGTTATTTTGTAAAATATACAGTTAATCACAAAAATAAGTATACAGGATTTGCATCAAACCATTTATTATAATATTTTATGTATTTTATTAAAATATTATTTATCTTAAGCACCCTGTTTATTGTTTATAAACTAGTATTTATGTAGGGATAAATAAATAACGGATTTTTTTATTATGCAGTTGGCTGCACTTGGTTAAAAACACTACCAAATTTTTGTCACAAAAGTAAGTATACAACCATTATATTTTAAAAGTGTTCGGTAAAATTAAGCAAAATTAACTCGTTATTTTTTATTTTTGTACTTTTAATTAAAATTTGGAAGTAATAATACAATTTCAAAAAAAAAAATCATATTTCTTAACAAAAATAATAGCGAATTCTACACAATGGCGCCACGTGGTAAAGAGCTTTCAAAAAATTTGAAAGATTTAATTATAAAATACTTCAAAGAAAGTAAAACTGTTCGGGGAATTGCAGAAATTGCGAAGAAAAGTCCTGCGACGATACAAAAAGTCATTGAGAAGCATAAAACTCTGGGTCATACTGATAATAAGCCTAGACCAGGTCGCCCGCGTATGTTTACAACGCTAGAATGCCGTACAATTGTATGTAAAATACAAAAAAATCCCAAATTAAGTGTCCCAAAAATACTGTCGAAAATGTCCAACGATACCGGAAAGACATGTAGTTCTCAAACCATCCGTCGGGTGCTCCATTTTAAAAGACAATTTGGAAGATAGTGCTAAAAAAATGGGTCTCTTAGGGTAATATATCTTCCAACAAGATAATGACCCAAAACATACGGCGCTAATTGTGAAGGATTGGCTTCAAAATAATGTCCAAAACCAATTCAAAACACCACCCCAATCACCCGACTTGAACCCTATAGAGCACCTTTGGGAGCATTTGGACCGTCAAGAGCGAAAACACGAAATAAAAACAAAAGAAAACCTTAAAAGTGTTCTTCGGGAAGAATGGGACAAAATTGACCAAACTGTGACTCAAAACTTAGTGAAATCGATGCTGCCGAGAATGTGTGCAGAAATAAAAGCAAAGGGTTACCCAACTAAATACTAATAAGTTAACGTTAATATTAAATGAAATGCCCAAAATGTTCCTATATACTTTGTATACTTACTTTTGTGATACGAATTTATGAGTTAATTTAATTAAATAATTTAATTTTTGTAATCTTTATTTTTTGTAATTAATTTTTAAGTTTTTTTTTAAGTACAAACATATATGAAATAAAATATGCAATCTATTTTTTTTCCACAAATTTTTGTTGTATTTTTTTTTAAAAAAGAACATTTGTAATATATATATATATATATATATGTTTAAGGGCTAATTTGTTTATATTATACTAAAACTTCATGATGATACCTTTATTTACATTTGTATATATATATATATATATATATATATATATATATATATATATATATATATATATATATATATACATTACAAAATAACACTAAACATTAAAGTGTTACATTTGTTTGATAAATTTGAACTTAAATAAAATCTTTTAAATAAAGGTATTATCATGAAGTTTTAGTATGATATAAACAAATTTGCCCTTAGACATAAAAGATTCAAACTTTTTTATTCCGAAATATCCAAAATCTTAGTTCGGGGAAAACTTGTTTTAAAAATTGACTTTTTTCAGTAAAATAGTCACCCTATCGTTATCAGAGACGAGGCTTGTTAAATATTTTTTGTGTTTAGCGAACATATGTGGGTATATAATCAAGTTATTTTTAATTTCATCTTTGGCATTTTTGCGCTCCACAAATAAATTAAAAAAAATTAAATTAACGAAATTCTGATTGGGCTAACGTTCTAGTTGCAGAATTATTTCCAAAAAAAATCGTTTTGAGACCACTGTGCGAAGCCGAAGACGGAAAACACTGACAAATCTTTATTAACGTTAAAAAATAAGAACTTTTAACTATAGATGTATTATTATTTATATTAAAAATGTATTATGAAATGAAATTTTACCTTTATTCGATAGTTGTTTTTGTTAAATTTTTTATTATTTTTTTTATGAATTACTATTGTTGTAAAACTCGAGTCGACCACGCCAATATTTATGTATGATAATTTCAAATATCAACAACCACAACTTTTCACTGTTAAATATTTTGACCAGCTTATTGAGAGAGCATTACACAAACAAAAAGAACACACTGACTTGAACTATAAGAGGGGACAGTTTTTTTATTTACATGAAACAAATACAAAACAACTGCATTTAAAATGATTTAAATATCAATCACTATAATTTATATAAATTTTGTTTACAAAAAAGTTAAGTTATTAAACATTATTAAAATTTTATTGATTTATTTTTTTATTAGAAAATGTTGCAAAACTTTTTTATAATCATTGCCTAAAATACACATTTATTTACAATGGAAAATTTATAAAATACATAAATAAAACAAAGTGATTGCAAAACACATAAATGACACTTTTTGGTCTTCTATTTTTTTATTCTAGCTTTTTTTCGTTCCGTAAGTTTTTCCTATAAATTCTTTTCTTTTGGTTGTTTTATTTTTGCACCAAAATAAAAAGTTTATTTTTGAAAATTGCTTTTTTAACAACAATAAAATTGTCACTTTTTACGCGTTTCTTTTTTAAAAATAAATCCGTCAATATTTATGTGTTTAAATAAGAAAGAAATAAAAAAGAAACAGTTTAGGTTTAATGATGACAATGG
Source organism: Protocalliphora azurea (assembly GCA_932274085.1). Classification (NCBI taxonomy): domain Eukaryota; kingdom Metazoa; phylum Arthropoda; class Insecta; order Diptera; family Calliphoridae; genus Protocalliphora; species Protocalliphora azurea. The sequence goes on from OW026520.1 coordinate 84,512,867, forward strand.
CATTCATAAATAAAAAATACATAATTACTTAACATATTTTGTTGTAATACACGCGTAAATTATGCAAATGTAAACATTAATTTTTAGTAATAAAATTAAATGAGAAAAATGAAAGAAACTATAAAACGAACGACGAAATTAAAACAACAACAATGTTTTACTGACATTAAACACTATCGCAAAACATTTTAACATCTTTATTTTATGATTTATACATATAATGTATAAATATAATTAAGTAGTCGTACAACTCGTACAATCCACCAGAATCGGGAGGTACTAGCTAGCGGTGTTGAGTAGAGTAGAAATTTTCTTTATTTTTTTATACCGTTACTCATTCGTATTCACTTTTGATTTTTATTTTAATTAATTCTTTTTTGATTAGGCACACTCACAATAAATTTCTATACTTCCGTTTACCGTTTGCAACCAACCTCTCAGTTTTACGTTTCCAATTGCACTGATCATAGAGCGCCAGCCAAAGAAAAATATTTTTTGTATATTCGTTCGTTTGTATGTTGCAATCAACTAAATGGGCTGGTTGTTTTCTTTCAATAATGAGTGTGAGATTTTTTCTCAAACCCAATATGTATATGTATATACAAAAACAAAAAATAAAAAAAGCTTCTTGAGGGCTGCTAAGAGAAACACTGTTGCCAGATTGGACGATTTATCGTCATTTTGACAATTTTTTGGTTCCAAAAATGGCCTGTTGACGATTTGACGATTTTTCTAAAAGGAAATTCTGAACTATTTTCACCATTTTTTATATGTATATTTTTTTGAGTAAATTGGTTGGTACAAAAGTATTAACAATTTATTAAAAATCTTCTTAAATTTTTCAATGTAAACGGTTCATGTTTATTAAAGATTTATGGGAACCAATATAAAATAATATTCAATTCACCATCATACAATGTCCATTATTTCTGGACAATATCAGCCATATTCAGAATGAAAATACTTTTAATTTTGCCCGAGGTAGAATTTTGGTCTGGATTAATAAGGTTTTCAACTCTGCCGTATTTCAAATCAAACTTTTTCTGAATGAGTGTTTATTTTCTCATGCATGTTGTAAAAATATAAATAAAAGGAAAAATTACCCAAATTGTCGAAAATGTGTGATCAAAAACGAATTATAGCCCAAAAATGATGAAAAATCACCACACATTTTTGAGTAATTTTTCATATAAATAAATATGACCCAAATTTGTATTGGAATTTCTTGGGCAATACTAAGTATCCAGAGACATTTTTAATTAAATCATTTAAAATTGAATTTCGTATATCAAGATGAGCTTACAAAAGGTATTTTTTTTTTCTCTATATAATTTTCAAGACTTATTTTTTTTTTTTTTTTTTTTAGTCACTCAAAATTATTTAATTGTACTTGGGTACTACTTGACTTTCATAATAGGCCGACAATATAAAATTATTGTAATTTTTATTAATTTATTTTGAATTTAAATTTTTATTTTTCATTAAAAAAAAAGTATAGAAAATTTTAATAACATATAAAAACCTAATTTTTAATGTTGATGATTTTCTATTTGACGAGTTTTTCTCAAAATTTGACGACTTTTCACTAAATTTCTATGAGTGGAAATGATAAGAAGAAGCTTCCACATTTCATTCTTGTAAATAATAGTAAAAGAAAAGTATTTTATTTAAAATATCGTTATTTTTATTACATATTTTAAAAATGCATGTAACGGAAACAATCATCTGAATATAAATATATTAATGACATACAAATTTAAAGTAGGGTGGGTATACGTTATGAACATTACTGTATTGATATTTTTTTAAGTCATTTTTGCAGAGAAATTTTCCGAAAGCACGATTTTTTTGTTTGAAAATTTTTTAACAATGCTTTGCACAAAAAACCTCAGCATACAGTATAAACATTTACATATTTTGCTAACTATAAATTTAAGGAAAATGTAAATTATATTTTCAAACTCTGTAATCTAAATGAATTAAAGAGTTTATAGAAAATATTATACATATTAATATTATAAAATCAAGTGTGTGTTTGTTTACTCGTTTGTGACGCAATCACGTCTAAACCGCTGAGCCGATTTTAATGAAATGCTTTTTAAGATGGAATTAACTGTTGGGTATAAATTAATTGCAAATTGTCGAAAATTGACTGAAAGCCTTAATAGAAGAATAACTGGACAAAAATGTATTTTTACATTTTCTCAAATTTTTTATTATCTTTAATACATAGTCACATACACATTTTCGAACGAAATAACTTAAGCATACAAAATACAAATTTGATTATAATTATAAGGCGTTAGTTAGAGCTTAATTGAAATATCTCTTTATATTTCTTTAGTAATTAATGCAACGGTAATTAATAAAATGTCCCGTTTAACTTATTTAATTAAAAACGAGAAAGATATAGTTGGTCAAGACCGACTATATGATACCCTACACCATTGTGTACGAGTATAAAAATTCGGGAAGGGGACTTATATTACACCTGTGATCAATTTTTCCAAATGTAAAATGAAATATACAAATACAGAATAATGCGTTGGTACTAACATTTATATGATTTTATGCACCTTAGGGCGATTCCTGGAAGTGGGTTTATATGGGAGCTATGGTAAATTCTCATAAAATTTGGCAATGTTGTTTCTACTTACATAAAACTTATTTGTGTCGAATATTAACTTGATGCTAACATTGGTATAGGATTTATGCACGTAAAAGTGATTTTCGGAAGAGGGGTTTATATGGGAGCTATGGTCACTTCCGGACCGACCTTCATAAAATTTTATACAAAGATCGATACTTGTACACAACTTCTTCGCACTGAATTTCATTAAAATATTCTTATTTTTAAGGCATTTTTTAGTGTTTAAACTCTATTCCGGGGGGACATTTGTGTGGCTAGTTGAAATAATGAACAGCCAGCCAGGAGGACCGACGGACATCGTTAGATCGATTTTAAAAGTGATTCAGAGTCAATTGGTATACTTTAAGGTGGGTGTTGGATAACTTTTTCTATGCGTTACAAACATCAGCACAAACACATAATACCCCAACCACCTATGGTAGTGTAGGATATACAGATAATTTGGCTGGATTCCTTCGTCAAATATCTGAAAACTAATAAGAATTTTATAGAAATAAAACGAATTACCATTAAAAAGAAGTATCACCTCGCTAAATATGAACTATTTTTTAACTAATAGTATCATATCCCAACATAAAGTATGCAAAATGGGATACTAAAATTAAATCCTTTATCTCTCAGAGAGCTCTAAGACTGCCGTTCGCCGAAAATCAATGATATTGGGCCTAAAATTGGATGAAGTCGTTTTAGTGACAAGAAAATGTGTAATTTATATGACTACATTGTTACATGCATCCATAAAAAAAATAAACTGCGGGGTGAGAAAACCCGACACTTTCCAAATTTCAGTAAGGAATTCGTATAGAATAGCGTGCGATTACAATAAAATATTTCTAAAGTGTTAAAGTACGAAAATTATGAGAAACCTTATTTTTCTTATTAAGATATCGCCTCATGAAAAATGAAAAATTAACAAAATTTGCTTCTTTTCTGATAGTATATGGGCTAGTTTATTTACAGTCCTGAATTATTCCTTTTGAATGATATCGACTTTTGTAAGTTGTTTCTGGTCGAAATTGATATAGAAAAGTTTCTTGAATATTTTCACATCCGATTTCTTCATTGGTATCCTTAATTTTCCTCCTTTTAAATCTAAAGATACCTGGATAGTAAGTTCGCCTTTAACCAGTTTTCAAAGCTGATATAAAATCCTTGTTTGCTCCATCCAACTTTTTTATAGCGCTATGTTAAGTTTTTGACGAATTCAGTTATTTTACTTTTATTTGAACATAACTTAGAACATCTTCCCGCTTTTTGCTTTTAAAATACTCTTCGAACAATTCTTTATAGCTGAAGCTCTCCACGTTTTATAAAGATATATTATAGCAACTGAGTTTATATTCGAATACCACTGTCTTTTATCCTTTTCTTACATTACGTTACTCTAGGCACGTAATATTTATGCTCTAGGTAGCATAAATATTTTACTTGTTTATGAAAAAAGTGCTAGGTAATTAAAAATGGCTAAAAATAGGTAAAAAATTTAGTAATAAAATAAAAATTATATAATATACTTAAGATACCGACCACAAATTATATTGCTTGGTGCATTTGTATTTGAGTCATATGAACAGGTAAAATAAAAATAAAATAAGTAAGAAAGATATAGTCGGTCAAGCCCGACCATACGATACCCCGTACCATTGTGTATGTCCATCAAAATTCGTGGAGGGGTCTTACATTAGACAAGTGAGTAATTGTGGACCGATACTAAGTATATAATAAAATATGCGAATACAGAATATTATGTTAATACTAATATTTCTATGAATTTATGTATTTTAGGGTGATTCCCGAAAGCGGGCTTATATGGGAGATATAATAAATTACAGAGCTTATAATAAAATATACGAATACATAATATTACGTTAATACTAACATTTATATGAATTTATGTAATTTAGGGTGATTCCCGAAAGTTGACTTATATGGGAGCTATGGTAAATTATGGAGCGATCCTTATAAAATTTGTCACTGTGATTTCTATTTATATTAAACTTATTTGTGTCGAATATAAACTTGATACTAACATATGTATGTTATTTATGAACGATCAGTTATGGACCGATCTTCATGACCTTTGGCACAAAGATTGATACTTCTACAAAACCTCCTTACACCGAATTTCATTAAAATATTGCTATATTTAAGGCATTTGTATGGGGGCTAGGTGAAGTAACGAACCGATCATAACCAATTTCGTCCTTGTGTCATGAAAATCCCACGTGCCAAATTTCATTCAATTATCTTTAAAATTGCGACCTGTACTTTGTGCACAAGGTTTACATGGCCGTCCAACCAGCCAGAAGGACGGACATCGTTAGATCGGTTCAAAAAGTTATTCTGAGTCGATTTACTTTTGATCACATTTTTTTTTATAAAATAACATAAAATACTGTTTTTAACATCATGCGACGCCCACAATTATCAATATTTTGATTTAATTTTTGGCCACCTTAGTTTCAATATGTTTACTATTGAATGGCATTAAAATTGTGGAAATGGGTGTTGACAAATAATTGAACTTTTGGCCAATTTTTTGGGTAAAGGGTAGCATTTTCAGTTATGCCCCCACTCAGAGGTTTCTTTAGTGTGCCCGAAAGAAACTATAAAATTAGAAAGAAGTAACGAAAGAAAAATTCATTGGATGAAACTAATGGAAGATTATGGAACTTACAACCTATCACAATCAAGCAGGATTGCCTCTAAACAACCTTATATCCATTACAAACCCTATCAAATTACTAAGACCTTTGCAGGTAACCTCCTCGAGTTTGTGCAAGGCAATTAAAGCAAGAATTGCTGAAGTAAAATTTGGGTCCGAACGTAAATGTAAGTTAAAATAAAAAAAAATAGAAAAAATTCAGAAAGCAAAAAATGCTGTGTGTGAACTCAGTCTTAAACTTCTCCGATTCATACCCAGAAGGTGTTTCGATTCTGCCAACTTCAGAAGTAAGACCCTATTGAAATCCTAACCGATACCTCCGTAAAAGACCTACCCAGCTCAGAGTCGCTACAAACTAGCTCATCGGCTATTTCATTGCCGAGAATATCACAGTAAACAGGAAACTAACAGAGTCGTATCCTACAGGTATCTATTATTCTTCTCAATTTCTTCCTACACTCAAGCAATGACATTGTGACCTGTCATTGCCAAAAGTACCTCCTGACTATCCTCATATATGTCTCGATGGATAAGGTAGCATGGGCGGTGAACACCTTTGAACCTTACAAGTCACCTGGTTCAGACGGTGTTTTTCCAGCCATGCTGCAGAACATCAGCGACACGGCACTAACACTTCTCACAGAGCTTTTTAGTGTATGTCTTATTAGGAGATATATTCCAAGGAGGTGGGGCTCAACACGCTTATCTAAAGGTTAAATCTGTTGATAGTGCGCTACATGATGTGGTGAGTTACATTGAACGCGGCCTGCAGTAGAAGGATATAGAAGGAGCTTTCAATAACATTAAGATTGAGGCTATTAAAGAATCACTAGAATCATTATGCATTCAAAACTTCCTAATCGAATGGATTGTTTTGATGCTGAATAGCCTAATAATTAATTCGAACTTGGGAGATGCATGCATAAGGAAGATAGTGACTAGAGGAACTCCGCAAGGAGGAGTTCTCTCGCCCTTGCTATGGCTTTTAGCCGTCAATGTCATTCTAAGACAATTTGACGCAAGAGGGCGGAAAATCGTTGCCTATGCTGACGACGTGGTTATACTGATCACAGGTAAATTTCTTTCCACAATCAGCGACGTCATGCAGTATGAACTTAACGAACTGTCCTCATGGGCCACTAGTAAGGATTTTAGGGGTCAACCCGGGGAAAACAGAGCTAATTCTTTTCACCAGAAGGTACAGGATTGAGCAGTTTAGGCTACCGGTACTAGGGGGGACTGAACTAAGACTGGCAAAAGAGGCGAAATATCTTGGTGTGTTCCTTGATAGTAAATTATCTTGGAAGAGGAACACTCAGGAGAGGCTTAAGAAAGGTCTCAACGCCTACTATACATGCAGTAACTCCATAGATAAGAGTTGGGGACTCAAACCGATGGTAGTAAATTGGATTTCTGACGTATGGATGTCTGGTCTGGTGGGAGGCAATGAGAATAGGAAGTCGTAGGAATCTTTTGTCTAAAGCCCAGAGATGTGCTTCGATTGGCATAACAGGTGCCATAAGAAGCACACCACAGGCGACACTTGACGCCATTCTGCATCTCCTACCCATTGAGGAGTTCGTGACGGGAATGGCTGCAAGGAGCCTGCTTAAACTTAGTGATCTAGTACTTACAAGATCAATCAGAATAGGACATTCCAAACTTTTAAACAAGGTTAATCTCGGTGGACATGCCCTGGTTCCCTCTGGATCCACGGACTATATGTGCACGGAGGTCGATTTCGGGGAAAATCCTATACTGATTATTCCGAGTAGGAACCAATGGTCAGATAGGGAGAAACTATTCAGTGGAGTATCTGTATTCACTGATGGATCCAAAATGGATACAGGCACTGGTGCAGGTGTGTATCTAATTGAGGAAAACATCAGGAAGACGTATAGACTACCGGATAGTTGTAGTGTGTTCCAGGCGGAAATTCTAGCTATCTTAGGGCCACAGAATTAATTGCAGGGAACATTGAAGTGAATACAGAGGTAACTCTGTATGTGGATAGCCAGGCGGCGCTGAAAGCCTTGAAAGGACATTTTGTCAAGTCTAGGCTAGTTAGCGACTGTAAGAAGGCTCTTAGGAGATTGATGGGAGATTATCATATCAGACTCTGCTGGGTACCGGGTAATTGCGAGATAAATGGCAATAAGGTAGCTGATGAATTAGCTAGGAACGGCTCAACTTTGGATAGGACTGCAAGTGAAAGCGGTGTGAGACCACCTCTAGGCTTTTACTTCAGGTTAATTAGGGAGTGGATTCGGGATAGAACCAATCATGCATGGGAACGTAGAACGGACTGCAGATTATCAAGGGTCCTATGGCCCAAACTTGATAGAGCAGATACAAATCTACTTTTGGGCATGAAAAGGGAAAACCGGAAGACTATGATAGGTATTCTGGCAGGTCATTGTCCCATAGGGGGAATGATAGGGAATTGGGATAGAGGTTCCTCCGAACTTTGCAGAATGTGCGAAGATTTGCTCTTTTCAATATCTCGTCTGTAGTTTCTTTCTATATTATTTACGAAGGGACTCACAATGGACCTTTTGGTCTCTGAGTGGATGCACAAGCACTCTTCTGAGTGCTGTGCAACCCATGCCTACCTACCTACCTACATCCTCATATATAGTTACCTTAAATTCCGTTTCAACGCTTTCCTCTAATAATTATAAGTCCAAGAATTTTCGCATGAAAAACGCTGCAACTATTCGACAGTTTGTAAGATCGTCTGATAGCCGTTCCCATAAAGCAGACCCCCGCCCTGTGGCTACTTCCATCTTCGAGCCGTCCGTAAAAACCGCCCAACCTCCATGGAGCTTTTCTCCTTCAGTCTTAGGATCCCTAGAAGGCATTTCGATAACGGGAGTAGCCCCGAAGTCTATTGTAGTCCCTACATAATACGTAGGGGCGGCCATGGATAATGTTTGACCATCAACTTCATCAAGTATTCTAGCGTATCCTTTCTGAAGTTCGCTATTAATCCCAATTCCTTCAACCTAAATAAGCTCCGTGCAGCCATACCACACAAACTCCTTTATTGGAAGAAGGTGGGCAATGATGCCCAGTGCTACCTGTAGTGTGCTTCTCATGACACCTATGATGCAAATCGAAACACATCTCTGAATTTTAGAAAGTACCTCTACAGGTAAATCGAATCACGATTAACTCTTATCAAAAGAAGATTTTTAATTGCATGATGTTTATTGAGTATATTTATGTAAAATTTTGAATCAGATTGACTGTTTGATAAACCGCGAAATTGTAAAAATATGAAATAAATTGGGTATGTTTTATATGCCAACCGACGCGCTTTCCAAATACCTTTTAAATGAGACCACGTTGATATACACATTTATATATCATATAAATGTATATATATATATATTTTCAAAAAACAAAAAAAAATCTTAAAAACTGTCCAGCTCGCAAACGGTAATCAGTAGAACCAAAATATTTTGGAAAACATCATATATATTCAACACTATCTAGGTAAATATGTAGTATCTAACTTCTATGTGTATGTATTCAACACTATCTAGGTAAATGTATGGAATCTACTTCTATTAGATATAACAATGGTGGGCTCTGAGTTTCCATTCTCTACTAGTTACTAAGTATTAAATCTATTAAACACTTACCTTTTGAAGTAGCATAAACACAAATCACAGTTGGCGTGTTCATACATTTAATAAGACAAGATGAAGATATTGAAATCTTAGTAAAAATCATTTTTATCATAACAAATAAAGGCTTATAACCTTCTTTGTTAAATACACAAACATAGATTCATTGTTCTACAATCATTAAGAGCTATTCCTCAGTAGTAGAGTATTATATTTGCCAGATGAACGACCTTCCCTTATCTACGACCATTGTATCAGGAGTCTGCACTTCGCCACTTTTCCTCACACCAGTAAATCCGTATGTCACTTCAGTGAATCCATTGAATGATTGTACTTAAAGCATATTTAAACATTCCTTGTATTTCTTCAGCAGCTTCAAAGACGTTGATTATTGCAGCACTGAAGAATCGAATATATCTCCTCTGGATCTGGTGGTTCAGCAGGAACTATGGTGATAGAACCAGGCTTTCGTGGTATTTAACTCACCTAGAGATTTTTCGTGTCTCTCCTTCTACATTTACGATGAGTTTAAGTAAAGACTCTGATCATTCAACTACGCAGGACCCAATTTATCTCCACGAGTTTATACAGCATAAAATCGGCTACAACTAAAAATTGTGCACTGAGTAGACCTAATGAAAGCTATTGTTTCAGAGATTTCAGAACTATATTCAGATCCGAGAAATTTAACTGAAAAATGGGAATTTTTTTATTTGCCAGGGGTAATTAATATTTAGGATATTGGATTAGACCTAACGGGCATGAAAACCATGGTTCTAAGGATTTCAGAACTATATAGAATTTATTTCTGATCTGATTATATATAACGTGTAAGAAAGCCATGGTTCTAAGGATTTCAGAACTATATAGGTTATATTCAGAATTTATTTAAGATCTGAGAAATTCAACTGTGAAAAATGGGAATTATTTCATTTTGCCAGGGGTAATATATAGAAAATTGGAAAAATCGGCTAAAACTAAAAATTGTGCGCAAATTGCATCTAATGTCCATGAAAGCTATTATTTAAAGGATTTCAGAACTATATAGTTTATATTTAAAATTTATTTCAGATCTGAGAAATTTAACTTTGAAAAATGGAAAAAATTGGAAAAATCGGGAAAAGTTAAAAATTATGCGCAAATTAAAGATAACGTACATGAAAGCCATGATTTCAAGGATTTCAGAACTATATATAGTTTGTACTCAGAATTTATTCCAGATCTAAGAAATTCAACTTTCCCTAGCAAAATGTAAAAATTTTCATTTTTCATAGTTAAATTATATATTTCTGAAATCTATGAAACAATAGCATTCATGAACATTAGGTCTAATCCGGGCCAAATTCCTTAGCCGATTTTTCCAATTTTCTATATATTAATTATGGCAAAATGCAAATATTCCCATTTTTCACATTGAATTTCTCAGATCTGAAGTATATTCTGAATATAAGCTATACAGTTCATAATTTTTTAGCAGAAATTATGGCTTTCATGCAATTTAGGTCTAATCTGCGCACAATTTTTAATTTTATCAGATTTTTCAATTTTTTAACGTTACTATTGACAAAATATATTTTAATTTCAAATTCCTAAAATTAGTATTTTTTATTAAATATGATATTTTGTATATAGAGAATCTGAATAAACACTTGTATATATTTGTTCAATTTTTATACCAATTTTTAAAAGATTAACAATTTTATTCTGTTAATTTTACAGTCTCTGTTAAGTTAACAGAAAATGTTAAAAACGAATCTAACTCTCGGAGCTAACTTTACACACATCCATTAAACTGCAATCAATAATAGAACTTATAAGACCAGTTTTATTTTATATAAATATATATAAAAAACTGTTTAATTGTAGTTAAGATTAATTTATTAAAAGTAGAAATAATAAAAACGAATTATGTGTTAAAATCGAGTAAGAAAAGCAAAAAAATTCATAGTTTAAATAACTATTGACAAACTGATAAAATATTACATCTAAATTTAGAATAAGATAAATATTACACTTTAAAATTTAAAGTATAATAAAGCAAAGTATGTATTGTAAAAGGAACATTTATATTTCTTTTACAACACCCATATCAACAAGCATCTTTGGTATGTCAGCATACTGGGTATCAATTAAACGCACAACTAAGTTATCGTTAAGCCGACGTTCAACAATTTCAACGTTTAAGATTTGATCTAGAATCATCACGACCATGTTTTCTGTTGCACTTTTTAAACGGCTTTTCACACAAGAAGATTCAGATACATTTTCTTTTTCCGAGATCGATATAATAGATAGGTTAGATAAATGAAAGAGGACGGCACGCAAAGGAACCTTTAGTTGTTCTTTAGAACATTTTGCCAAATTACTTAATGATACAACTTCGGTGTTTCCAAAATCAACATAGAAAACCTGAAATTAAATAATAAAAAAATTAGCTGTAACAGAAAGTTTCGAAGTAGTCTTGCACGTTACATTGATATCCAAAATTGGGATTAAATTATTCATTGTTTATTACTAAAACCGGTTTCGGTTTCTTCTACTAAAAACTGGTTCGAATAAGTGGTTTTTAATATAATTTATTTTTGTTAATTTAATAACTTAAAAAATATATTTTTTTTAAACCTTTTACTGAAAAACTAACAGAAAAATATTATATGCCTACCCAATTAACCAAATGATATTATAACTATGTTGAAATGGTATCTTATAGATGATAAAAATTATCATAGGTGATAATCGTTTTCGAATCTAAAACGATAGTTTTTACGAACTAAAGTGTACCTATGATAAAAATTATCATAGGTGATAATCGTTTTCGAATATAAAACGATAGTTTTTACGAACTAAAGTGTACCTTTCCTAAAGTGTACCTATGATAAAAATTATCATACGTGATAATCGTTTTCGAATCAAAAACGATAGTTTTTACGAACTAAAGTGTACCTTTATCTTCTGAAAATATTTTTTGATGCTGTTGATGCTTTGCAAAGATGTCAAAATAAGTACGACAAGCTACGAGTTTTGGGTATGATGCTTAAACTGCCATATAATTCAACCGGTAGACACAATGTTCATGTTATGCATTGGAATGCCCAAGGCATAACAACTGAGTCAGCAGCTGTCCAGCTGGAATACTTTTTACATAAAAGAAAAACCGATATTCTCCTTTTAAATGAGACTTTATTGAAACCGTATCAAAAATTTCAACTTGGTGGTTATAAAATTTATAGAGAGGATCAATCTACTCATGGCGGAGGAGTTCTAATTGCAATTAAAGTTAACATTAAGCATACGTTGTTACCAAAAATAAAAACAAGTACTGCTGAAAGTATTTCAATACAAGTTACGATTAATAGAAGGTCAGTTATATTCACTTCAGCGTATAATCCAGTTCATACTACCAATTTTAAAGCTGATTTGGATAAATTAACTTCATTTTCAAAAGACTATTTTATTTTCGGTGATCTGAATGCCCGATCTCTACAGCCACTGTCTTCAATCCAGCTACTACATTTATTACCCAAATGGACAGACTCGCTTTGGACAAAATATCAACCCCATTCAACCGTCCACAGTAGACATTCTTTTATCTAACTCGTGCCTCCATTTTTCAAACCTTGAGACACATCCAAATGTTTTACAGTCGGACCATGTACCTATATCTTGTGTTATTTCTGGACAAGTTCAAAACATGACATATTCAGTTCCCTTGTATTATCGAGCAGACTGGTCAGCAATCAGAAACTGGGTGGAAAATGAAATTAGATGTCAGAACATTGACCAACCCATTACTTATTCAGGTAATCTAGATTTTTATTTTAACAAATTAATATCTATAGTAAAAGAAGCGTTTAATAAAATACCTGTCGGTTATAAAATTCCGTGGCAACGAGAAATCTCTGAAATTAGTAAAATGTTAATTAGTCAGAGAAATAAATACAAACGTAAATTCAATTGAAAAGCATTGAAGCTATTAAATAAACTTATTGATTTTCACCTTAATAAAGACCGCAATGAATTCTGGTCAAAATTTATTTCGAATTTGCCCTCGGTCTCTAAAAAGTTTTGGAAAGTAAAAAAAAACACTGAAAGGAAACAAAATGTCTTTTACTGATCTTCATGTAAACGGTGAAGTTTTAAAAACTGGCGATGAAAAAGCTAATTCAATAGCAGACCTATTTGGTGATTCACACATCATTACTTTAAATAATTATTCACCTATGGACTCGGCCGTCTCAAGATTCATTCATGATCTTGACGATACACTTCTTGACAGATCTAACGTAGAGCTTACTAATTTAGATGAAGTTAAATCGTTTGTACTTTTATTGAAAAATAATAAAGCCTGATTTAGATGGCAGTAATAGCATTATCCTTAAAAAGATGCCCGATTACTTTTTTGAAACTCTATGTAAACTTTTCAACTCCTGTTTAATAGAAGGCTATTTTCCAACTATTTTTAAGAAAGCAAAAGTTATCCCAATTCCTAAGCCAGGAAAGGATCCTAAATTACCGTCTAGCGATAGACCAATCAGCATCCTAAGCCTATTGGATAAAGTATTTGAAAAAATAATTAATAAGAGAATTTTAGATTTTTCCAACCAAAATAATATTATTAACCCTCAACAGTTTGGATTCCGCAAGGAACACTCCACAGTACTAAAAAGAGTCGTTAATTTTATTGAATTAAACAAAAGAAATCGTAAAAGCACTGGAGTTATTTTTCTTGACATTGAAAAAGCCTTCGATTCAATATGGCATGAAGGCCTGGTTTTTATACTAAATTCCTTCAATTATCCAACGTACTTGCAAAAGATAATAAAGAGTTTTTTAGATCAGCCCTCATTTGCTGTATCTATAGATAACACGCTATCTAGTGATAGACAAATCCCTGCGGGTCTGCCGCAAGGATCGGTATTATCACCTACTCTTTATTCAAAACTTACACAAGAAAATTACAGATAATACAAAATAAAAATCTGAAAATAATTCATAACCTACACCCCAGATATTCTACTGATCTACTGCATAGAAACTTTAAGCATAAAATGTTTAATTCATTTGCAAGGGAACTGACTCTGTCATTTAATGAAAAATTCAGAACGTCTACATATGAAATAATAAGAAATTTGCTAAACAATCACTAAGACTCTTTTTTACTTAAAGAGTTATAATTGATGGTTGTTTTTTAAATTTCTTATAACGTTTAAGAGTGTACAAGGTTTTTTTTTTTTTTTTTTTTTGATTTTTCCTTAACACTGTGATATTAGTATTTTCCTTATTTAATTATTTAGATTTTAATTGTTGTAATACTTTTAAGTAAATTCTCATAACAATGTAATTATTTTATAAAGGTTTCAATAAAGTCAATAATAATAAAAAAAATTGGTTGTACCATTTTTGATCTATTTGTGTTTGATTATATATTTACATATTTTTGTTAAAAAAAATTAATTTGAATATTTTTATTTTGAAGTTTTTTCCAAATGTTTGTATTTATCATTCGAAATTATAATACTATGAATATTGTTTTCAGCAACACGATGTAATATCATAATCGGCATCTAAGATGATATCGTTTTTACTATCATATCGTTCTTTGGTTTATTGGTTATTTATATAAATTTTAGTTCTTCAAAATACATTCAAAACATAAAATTATCAATTATATTAAAATAAACTGGATTATATTAAAATAAAATAGGATTTGAAAACATATAATTTTTCATTTTTATTAATGAATATACTCAAAATCAAGCACCCGAAAACTTTTTGATTTTCATTTTTAAATATAAATATCCATAATAAGGAAAACATTTTTTGGCTAAAATACAAACAAATTTCTCCAATATTTTTCGTTTTTGAATAATTTGTGTCGACAACTGAAAAAATTGTGACTGAAAAATAAAACCTCAATGGGATATCATCAATTTATTGCGGAAGCGATAGTCACCTTACTGACATAAGGCGATATTTTGAGGATAAAAATAAAAAATTTAAATTATATATATTTTTTTTTTTATTACCTATTCTTTAAACTGATAAAAATACAATATTAGCAAAACATTGCTTTAATGATTTTCGTCCAAATAATAAGAAGTTATTACGTAAATTTTTTCTAGGAAAATATCTTCCAAAAATTGTATTTTATTTTATTTATTTGAATTTTGTATGTATTGTATGAATACTTTTTAAATATATATATATATATATATATATATATATATATATATATATATATGTATTAAATATTAAATGATATTTATATTTTTTATTTCGATAAAAATGAAAAAAGTTACACTATTTATGAATTTATTTATTTTTATTTATTTCTCAGTTTTTATTTTCAATATCAATTCTATTTATATTTGTCTTAAGATGCAAAGAGTTTAGAAATTATATTCCTTTTCTAATTAATATTGAATCTTATATTTTAATATGTAAAAATAATTAAAGTTAAAGTTGATTTTAATGAAAAAATATATAAAAAAGACTATACTACTGTTAAAATTACGATGACAAAAGATCAGTCTATCATAAACGAGTTCGAAGCCAGGCGATGGGTGGAATAATGCCACGGTAAATTAAATACCATCTTAAGGAGTTTATTTTGCGTTACTTGGAGGTGCACCATAAAACATAACTGGATAAAAAATTAACTGATAATGATTTTTTTATTGGCAATATTTAGTTTTGATCTCCTGTTTATTAGAGGATATACAATTCTAATTAGTTTTTAATTTTATTTATAACATATGGAATATGACAGTTAAAGTTCGACTTAGTATCCAGGATCACGCCAAGATATTTCACGTTATTTTCCCATGGTATGTCGACATTCATAAATCGGTACAATCTTTGAGGAGTAAAGCAGTTTTTTTCATTTTCTGGAGATTAAATAGCTTGAGTTTTATCATTATTTTACATTTATAGAAATAAGTTTTTAATCCATCAAGAGCAATCTGTAAATTCGTAATTATATCGTTTGAATACGTTTCTGAGCAGAGTACAGATGTAACGTCTGCAAAAATTGACATTATGCAATTATTATATTGAGGAACATTCGCAGTAAATATATTGTATAATATTGGAGGTAAGCATGAGTCTTGAGGGCAGCCAGCATTAATGGAAATTCTTTGAGAAGAGGTTTTACCCTAGATAGACGGTGAAAAGCCTGTTTTGTAAAAAACTTAGTATGCATTTTATCATATCTGTTGGAATATTAAATATTTTTAATTTTAAAATTAATCCTTGATGCCAAACCAAATCGAATGCAGCTTTTATAATGTTAGATTACCCAGATTATAATTATTTCTTACCAGATTCCTAATTTTAATTAAAGCGAAATTGTTGAGGCGGTAAAATATTTTTGCTGTCGATGAAATTATTAATTTTTCTTTCTAAATTGTTTCTAATATTTTGCTTAAATATGACAGTAAGCTGATTGGTCTATACTATAGAAGAGATTCAGCAGGTTTATTCGGTTTTGCTATAGGTATGTTTTTTGAGATTTTCTAAGCTGAAGGAAAATAGCATAGATTAAGACAAGCATTATATATGGTAGTGATGTAATTGAAACCTTTTTTAGGCAAGTGTTTTAAGCATTTATTATTTATTCCATCGAGTAACGGGTGTATTATCTATTTGGGATATGCCATTGTTTACCTCTGAAACAGTTTCATTATCACTAAGATGAGCTGAAGATGAATGATTTAAATTAAAAGTTAGTGCTAAGATTTCAGCCTTCTCTAGTGGAGTAAAGCAAGTTGTATAATTATATTTTAAAACTGAAATATTACTAGGTTTCTTCCTTAAAATTTTAGAAACTTTTCCAAATGATGGAGATGATTTATCAAGTTTTAATAGGGTGATATTTCATAATTTGTTTCTGAAGTTAGCTAATTCTTTTTTATACTTTTGTTAAGACGCGACATGGCTCTACGATTACTGATGTCTCTGAACCTTTTCCAATTTCTTCTAACAACATTCCTCATTTTTATCATGATGGTGCTATTTTTAAGTATCGGCTTTGACGTTTATATTATGCGTTGTTTGGGAACAGATTCATTTGACATCAATAAAAGTATTTATCTGTTCAACAATTTTATTGGAGGCTGTTATTACATCTCAGTTTTTCAGGGGTAGGAAGATTTCTCTTTATGAATTTTGAAAATTTTTAACAGTTTGCTTTATTAAAAGCATAATCTAAGTTTTCAACCAACTTAGAACATAGATTAATATTAGACATAATATTCAAATGACCCGAACATAAATCGTTTATTGCTTTAACAACAGATATGTGGGTTAGTATATTTGTTAAAAAGAAGTCTAGAGTTGATGGTTGCTTATTTGGGTCAGCTGGTATATAAATGTGTTCATGAGAAAAAGCTATTTGAGTTTCATTAAGCTATAAAATATTTCCCCACGAATTGTTTCTATTACATCCCCATAATCTGTTTCTACAAGTTAGGTAACCCTAAAAAGTATTTGTTTGGAATTGCCTTGTGTACCTTCTGGAAAATAACATGAATATATGTCAATGAAATCATTATCTCAATTTACTCTCACACCGATAATTTCAATAACTTCAGTATTTTTAGATGGTAACAATTGATGCTTAATATTTTTTTTAATTAATATTGCTACTCCTCCTCCTGCATCTGTTTGTCGATCGAATCTATAACAGAAGAAATTATTATTTTTAATTGATATTTTATTATTTAACCAGGTTTCGCAGATTAAACAAATATAAACATTATGTTTTACAGTTCGTCCTTTTTAGACCGAATACTACGGGCATTCCATGATATCAACTTTATATTATTATTCATTTAAATAAAAATTTACATGCAATGTTGGTAACAACCTCAAATTGCTCTTCCCGAGATTTGCAATTTTCCACATTTACTATCAATTTAAGTTAGATTTTTTAATTCTTCAAAAGAGAATAAACTGTTATTAACATGATTGATATTAATGTTATTATTCGTTTGTGTAAACAATTGGTTATAACTCATTCTAAGTGTATTTGGGAGACTTCCGTTTTGATTAAGGGTATTTGGGAAAATTGTGTAAGGTTTGCTATTCTGTCAGCAACTCCTGGGACAACCCTGTGGATGACAAGGATGGTAACACGGGAGTGTGCATTAGCACGGTGGCAAGGCCTGGCTGAGCCGGTAGAAAAGGCATAAGGTCCCCCATCCTGTCATCCACAAGTCGCTGAAGCAAAAAAAAAAAAATATGAAGGATAGGTAAATCAATCCGCAAAAATTCTCTATTCTCAATTCTTGTCTCTCTTCCTCCCCTTATATAATTACTTTATTCAATTACTAGTCATCGCAACCATCTACTCCTTGGTCAGCAGCTGTTGGAATACTGCTTGGCCTGCCCTCCCTCTTCCACGGTAAATCCTTGGCCATATATTATGGATTCACCCCTAAACCTATCCCTACAGCTTAAATTAACTCACTTACCTGAATTTATCCTTAATTCCGCTGCATTCTTACACTTCTGAGCGCTTCATTCAGAGACACACTTCCGCTCCATCAAGCCAATCCCCAATCGGTTCCTGGTATTTCTGTCTATATTCGGGTATTACTGTCCTTAAACGTCTTCTGAAGTCGGGGAATTAAATAAAAAGATAGGCGGTAAGCCTCTGGTTAATAATATCAGCTCCACCGAACTAAACCAAACCTGAGCTCAGCTTATGCCTAGTCCTCACAATTCACTGACAACTTCCGGCCAAACAAACAAAAAACCTATTCTCCGGCTACGACCTACTCATATACTTAAAACCCCTAACATAAATGTCTGGTTCGTGCTGTGTCCTCGTCCTCCACTGTGTCTTTAACTGTGTGGTCTTACGCCTCTACCGAATCGGAGTATTCCGTATTGGGATGGCTTCCTTCTTATAGGGTAACGCTTGTATTAAAAATAGTATCCTTATGTCGCTTACTGCACTACTGTGTGTGTCTTGTTTCAATTGCTTTTTTTTATGTGCCATTGGTAATACTATTAACTTTTTTGTTTTCGAGATCGAAAAAGTTTTTGAAAGATCCAATTGATTAGATTGTATTTTTGATATTTATATAACTTTTAAATGTTATTTGAAATTGTTAGCATACTGCTTATGAATTAGTCCGGAATCCAAAAAACTTATTAGTCATCAGAATGAAATTTGTAATACTTTTTAAACAGTTACTTAAACACTTTTGATAATATATGCAATTTTTCACATAAAGAAAATTAATATTTTCTTCTTTTTACTTTTTATTATAAAATTATAAATTTTTTGTGGTTTTAAGTACTTCAATTAACATATTTCTATTGAGTCACAAACTACAATTTTTTCTAACTTTTTTCGAGTTTTCTTCTTCACTCGTCACTCCCGTTCTCGCTCAGAATCAAAATCTAACTGACCTTCCTTTTAACCTTCTTCAAAAATCTCCAACAAAAAAACAACAAAATAATTGTAAATTTTTTTCCCGCCAATTTTCGGACGGATAGCCATCTTTTTTTTTGAAAATTTCCCCCATCTATGCCCCCTCGATCAGCTGTTTACAAGGTTGTTTTCTAATGACATTCGATATTAGAGTGCAACCATATTAACCCATGAAGAGGTGAACATGACAATTCCCATCTTATATTTATATAATTTATTACAGAGTAATTTTGTCTGAATTCTTTGATAGTAATGGATTTCCTTTCAAAGTACACAATGTAGATTATTTATTCTCTGGAATTTTCTGTAGACTTTATTACAATTTTTACATCGACGCATTTAAGACCTAAGAGTAATAGACGTGTTTTTATAACGGCTGGATCGGTTTTATCTAATCCTAGCAATACCTTCCTATAAGGTTTTTCACTTTTTAAGGAATTTGTGAAATATTCCAGCTAAAATTTATTTATCAGTGCCTTACAGAATTTGTCGTAATCCTCATTATTGGAGCAAACTAATTTGAAACCAATTGAAATTTTACACATAGAGTAATCTTTTTCATTTAGTATTCTAAACGTCTCATGTACCTGCTTTATTTGACACTTCAAAATATTAATTTGTGGTATGACAACTTTAACTGTTTTTTTCGATAACACATTCATCGTTGTCATCATCATCATCAAGGGTTTGAAGTGGTGTAAAAAAGTTTTGATTTGTAGTTGTCTGATAGCTACTATCCGGGCGTGTCTCTTAATCATGTTATGCTCTTGAGAAGCAACGATAACATCTGCGTTTTTGTGCTTAATTTTGTTTTATTCTTAATATAATGAAACAAAAACAAAACACTTGTTAAAAAGAAAATACCGTATACTTTTGACTGTAGATCAAAAATAACAAAAGAAAGTATGACTTTACACATCAGATGATAGTGCACGACTGAAATTTATGAATTAAAAAAAAAAAAAAAAATGATGAAATTTTATTATTTTTAATTTTGCAGAGACCGGATTTTAATACTAAAAATATTTTATTTTTATTTTACAGATAGATATCTCCCTAAAATCATCACAGCAATATTTGTTTAATATTTTATTTTTATCAGTTTAAAGGAAATTGGGCAATAAACAACAAAAAACATATAATTTTTTTCGTTCTAGTTTTCGTGCTTTATGATGTAAAGATTTATGTGCATGCATCTTTTACGAGATGTAAGTTTCCTTTATTGCCTTATTTCAAGATTTATTTAGTAATAATTTTTCTATATATTTATATACTAATTAAAAACCTTACGTTTATATTATTTTCTTCGAAGATTTGAAACAAATAATTGTGTTTATTTTTATCAAAATCGAAAATGTAACTTTTTAGACAAGAATCTGTAAATTTTTCCAAGCTACTCCTGGCAATACTGGTTAAACTTCCAGTTGTTTTCTATGGTTGTTGCAAAGTTTATCAAATAGTTTATAATAATTATAAATCAGCTTCGATTTCTTGATGCAAAAAATTAAAAATGTTTCGTATTACCTTGTCAAAAAATAATCATATAAAATTAAGAAATAAAACGAAATCTTAAATATTCGATATTGTCAAGTCTTAAATATTCGATATTGTCAAAAAAAATAACCCCCATATTTGTCGAACAATTCGAAAACCGGTTTAAAAAACCAGGAAAAAATGAAAAACGTTTATTCGAAAACATGTTTAATTAGTTTTATCAAAGCTATTTCAGAATTATTTTTCCATTTCTTTTTCAGAATCAGAACTTTAAAATGAAAATACAATAGAAATTTCTAAAATACAATTGGCACTTTAGTTAAATATCGTTGGACAAACAGATAATTAAAAATTCTGAAAACACCCTATTGTGTAAATCGAATTCATAGGAAAGTTAAATTAAACGAAATCTTGTAGGTTCGATTTCTTGAAAGATTATTCGAAGTCGATTTAAATCTTCGGCGCTGCATGCTACTGAAATACTACTTACTGCAAATGGAGTAAAGTATGGGATAATGCTACCAAACACCACCGATTTTTTTTTTTTTTTTTTTTTTGTAATTTTAACGCTGAGAATATTAATGTGAAATTTTATTAGTGCAATTTGGAAGTTATATATAACGTAAGAAACACATATTACAAAAATTTGTTGCTGTTAAAAATTTGGTAAAAAGGAATAATTGTGTTAGCGAAGCATCTTTGGACATACCAATGATTGAAAACCCTTCCGCCCGGCTATTAAAAAACATTTACCATAAGAAAAGCATTAAATGATAAAATCTTAAAATAAAATTTATTTTTTTTTTATAAATACCTGTTAAAGAACTTTCAATTGATACTTAAATCTTTGCAAATCGGATAAATAGTATAGGAAATATTTACGATTTAAAGTGAGTTAGGGAGATCAATGAGTTTCATAATTTTATCTTAAACTCAAAAATATTTACATACAAAATATTCAGTAAAAATAATTGTTACCTTATAAAGATCTTTTTCCGAATCAATATCAATAACTTTTGCCCGATACCAATAATTATCTTTAACATATTGCGACAATAAAATATCATTTAATTTTGGTGGTGTTGACATTTGCTTTTGCAAAGGGAATATCTGATAATCATGCCACGAAAATGTTTTATAGTCACCGCAGTATTCATTTTGAATGATTCCATAGAAAGATATAGGGCTAACAATATGTGTTACAATAATTTGCAATCTATCTCCGATATCAGCGTGAATATTCAAAACAGGTTGTTTTGTGAGAGAGGTAAGGTTTACCACCGACCTGGGTAATTGTAATGCTGCCGAGTTTACACTGGAGTTTTCATCATCATTTTCCAATTCGTCAGCGCCTAAAAAGGGATTCGTTTGTGGTCTACAATTCGTGATTGTAGAAGTATTTTCATGGTGCTTTATAGATTCTAACATTACTACATGTAGTACACGTTCTCTTTGATATACTATGCGAAATGCTACCTTAACAAATTCACTTTTATGTAAGGCCCGCTCACATTTATCTTGATCTTTAATAATGCACTTTAAAGAGGAGTCCTCGATTCCTTCTAATATACATTTTATCGCCAAAGGCGGTATTTTTCTGTAACGCAGAGGAGCTGCGTATGTTGTACAGTGGTTGGTCAAAGGTATAACTTCTCCAAAATCAAGTAAATAGACAAATTTTTGAGATTCTCCAGTCCGCTCATCTGGAGCAATAACAGCTCTCCATAGACATTCCCTCACGGTTGTATCTCGTTTTTCTAGCACGCAAAACACATCATCCGGCAACAAAGAATCCCGAGAGATTGGTTTAAAATTTAAGTTGCTGCTCAAATCATACAAAGTTTTGTAGTCATCCATTTGGCAAATAAAGAATTCAAGTTTTTTGTAGTCCCGCACATATACTATATAAGCGTTAAACTCATAACCGCTTTGAAACCGATCAAGACATTTTCGGGGCAATAAAATTTCTAACAAATTATTAATTTTATCAGGAATATCAATTGTTTTTTCATCTGAACATTCGTCATTTTTTTCAAATTGATATTTAACCAAACTATTATTATTATTTACTTCCGAAGACTTTATCTCTTCGTATTTTTTATTAGTTTCCAGAAAGTTCTCGGTCATTTTAATTATATCTGTACAGGCAATTATTTCCCCGTTGTTAAAAACACTTTTTTCTAAGCGCGTATTTCTCCAGTCAATAAAATCTTTTAATATACGTGTTTGTGTAAAATTGTCATCGTTCAAGCAACCATTTGAGGAAGCATTGATCACGGTCTGATGCAAATTATTAATTTCCAAATGGATATTAAATTTGCGTGCCATATTTAGGACAGCCACCACTTGTGTCATGTAGCGATCGAAAGTAATGAGACCAAATATATTAGTAACTCCACCTGTTGCATTTAATTCGTTCAGTAGTTTTTGACAACGTTCACTTTCCTGAATGAATTTTTCCAGATTAATTTTTAACAAACTTAATTCATTCTGGCACATGGTGTGCATCACAAGCATTTGTTCTTTGGTAGATTCCATTTTTTTTTTTTTTTTTATTCAGAATTTTAATACTTTCGGTATATAGATTACTAAGGAATAATTATTTAGCCGCAAAATTTTACTTTTATTTTGAAAAAATATATACATATTAAAATTCTTGACAAACGCTGTACAAAACTTGTACGAATTTTTCAAAAGCTGTTTAATTTATCTAAACAATATTCCGTTATTTTCATCTTACAAATAATAGAGTTGCCTTATTTATTTAAAAAAAATTAAATGTTATTTTTCGCGGTGGCAACATGATTAAACTAAACAGGCATTCTTCGCTAAAGTGACATATATTGAATATTTAGAATTTATATTTCCAAAATAGTTTGAAATTGAACAAATTTGTTTACTTAGCTATTTTTTATATAATTGGAACCAAGGAGTGTAACGTTAAATTGTGAAAAACTATTATTATAACACATATATTTTGCAAAATATACTACAGTGGTTTCCCGGTTTAACGAATGATATATTGTCAGGCCAATTCGTAAAATCGAAAAATTCGTTCGCGAATATTTTTAGTAATAAAAAACTAAAAGATTTATTTTAAAGTCCATATTTTCACTTTTTATATTAATTTAGTTATCTTATAAAAACAAAACTGAAAAAATTAATTAACAAAATTAAAATTCTTAAGAGTTTTTTATGAATAACAGATTCGTCCAACACATTTTGTTGTTTAAATTACAAACAATGTAATTAAATTGTGGTCTATTATAATCGGATGCATGGGCGTTTAATATTAGGGAATGGGCATTTGAACCCAACAACTGTTTATAATGTTAAATTGACTCAATAAGTAATTATGAATCGAATTTATTCTTTAAGAGAAAGGCCAACCATTTTTCAGCATAAACGCATCAAATATGGTGGTACCGGATGAAATTATATTGTACAAAATACAAACGAGAGCATATTTTAAAGGAATATAACTGTTAGGAAAATAACTGTTTTGAAACGTATTTTTAATTTAATTTCATTTACTGATTCTTTATTAGAAAATAGTTCTCAAATTCTCTTCTCTTTGAATATAAGTGCAGTAATCTTTCAATGTTATGGACTTGCTAAGACTACATACGAACATCCTCATACAACACGAACAACTAATGACCCAACTGACGGAGGAGGACAGCCTGCTGGACTCGGCGGAGGACCCTGTAGGATCTGGTGCGACGGAGGTACTGGAGGACCTGTCTCTTTTATCCGATGAAGAACATGAGACAACAGTTGTCTCTGCTCTTGATCGGGGCAAGGAAAGCGGAACTGCAGTCACTGCGTCAACACCGGGTAGGAAGCAGGTGAGCTCGACGGGAGCATCAGGCATGCCAAGGCCTATGGCCAAACCTATTGTTCGGCAGGAAGCGGTAGCATATCCAATGGATGAGCAAGCCGCAACCAACAGTCGAACGAGTTTTGAAAAGGCGAAGAACGGTGTTAGGGCCTCTATAGCTGCACTAAATAAGTTGGCTAGGAAGGACCCATCGCTGTTAGACGGGCGGGATAGGCATGTTCGCAGGAAATACCGAAAGAGCATCTACAGGTTTGAACGGACCTATGGCTCCATCGGTGACATCCTGGGATTGTCTTATCCCGATGGTTTTAAAGTGGAGGTAGAGGAAGGTCCGCAAATTGCTCGCAAGGGTAAAAAGTCCGTGTCTACCAACACTTTGGAACCACAAGTCGACGCTGGTACACATTGTGGTGCTCACAAGCCATCCAGCAGTCCTGTAGGTTCTCTCAAGGGAAGTGACAGGTCAGCAAGGATTGGTAGTGGGAAAAAACACATTGAGAAGAGAGTAGAGAGAGTAAACCAAGCTCTTGCGAGCCCCGCTAAAGGATCTCAAATGAGGTCAATTAGGTGAGCTCTGCCTGGAGATGAGATACCCTCTACCTCCAAGAAAGCAGGTCATGTACCGCATGTCTCTTTTAAGGGTCCTCCTAAGGGGACCATAAAAAGAGTGAGGTCGGGGGATGACCAGCAGATTCCATCTGCGAAGAAGGTTGGTAAGGCACCAAGTGGCCCGCTCAAAAACTCTCATAAGGGAGTAGTGAAGCGGGTAGTATCTGGTGACGTACAACCTTCATCGTCCAAAAAGGGGAAGGATTCGTCCAAGTCGGACATTCTTCAAGCAGCAGTCATTGACCGTGCTGATCCAGATGGGAGAATCAGTACGGAAATGTGGCGGCTGATTGAGGACAGACTTATGGACGAAATCTTCCAGGCAAGGCACAGGCCGGGTGAAATAGCCTTCATGGGTGCAGACTGGACAAGGGGCGTCAAGACTGTTGGTTGCGGTAACAAAGGAACTTTTGAATTCCTGAAAACCGCGATTGACAGATGTGGCAATCTCTGTCCAGATGCGCAACTGGAGGTTATACCAGCGTCGGAATTGACTCTGCGGCCAATAGCCACGGTATGGATTCCACCACCCATTAAGCCGGTGGAAGTCATACTGGGAATATTGGAAGGACAGAATAGGGGGATCAATACAAGTCAATGGAAACTTGTCTCTTCATTGACTTGTAAAGAGAACCAAGGAAAAGATTTCCGATTCGCAGTGGATCGGGAATCTATTAAGAAATTGGACTCATTTTTGTTACGTTCGGGCTTGGCTACATCAAATTTCGCTACGCGAAAAATGACATCGCCAAAAAGGTTGCGGATGGTGCAGATAAATCTGCACCTACCTCAGTGAGACCAATGTGGACGTGGTCCTAATCCAGAAGCCTTGACTAAAAAAACCAGGTCTGTGGTTTAAGGGCCAAAGGATACAAATTGTTCAAGCCGTCCACTGAGGATAAGGTGAGGACTTGTATTCTGGTGAAGAATGATCTTCAGGTAATTCTTCTTAACTTTTTCAGTTATGGTGATCTAACGGTCGTTCAAGGAGAGGCATTGGGAGGCGGTAAACTGGCCTTGGCCTCGGTGTACATGCCCTATGAGGAGCTGGAACCACCAGATGACAGGGTGTGGGCCTTAGCCGAGTACGCAAGACGGAATGGAGTACGTCTATTGCTCGGTTGCGATGCTAATGCACACCACAGTCAATGGGGTAGCAGGGATACTAATAGGAGAGGTGAGTCAACATTTGATTTTATTATTGCGAATGATCTTTTAATCTGTAATAGGGGTAATACTCCTACGTTCAGGACGAAGGACAGGAATTCGGTAATAGAAATCACATTGACTAACTCTAGGGACCTAGTTGAGGACTGGAGGGTGGACATGGGGTGCACTTTCTCTGACCATGGTAGGATAACCTTTAGTCTGAACTTCCTAGGTTCTGAGGGGAAACCTTTTAGGAATCCTAGGAGGACGGATTGGGACGCCTTCGGGCGGGATCTGGGGTCAAGGTTGACTGGAACTCCGATGGAGTTCTTGTCGAGGGAAAATCTTGACGAAATGGTAGAAAAGGTAACGGGGTCTATTAACAGAAGCTATGAGCTTAACTGCCCGGTGAGCTATCCGGGTAAAAGGAAACAGCCGGTCTGGTGGTCGGAGGAGTTGAAGGCTCAACGGACCACAGTTGGCAAGCTGTACAACAAAGCCCATAGGTCTGGTAGGGACGAAGATTGGGGCACCTATAGAGTGTGTTTCAATAAGTACAAAAAGACATTAGAAGAGCTAAAAGAGCCTCGTGGATTAAGTTTAGCGAGGCCATTGACTCGGTCAATGAACTTTCTAGATTCAGAAAGATACTGTCAAAGGACCCTAGTGTTCCTGGGAGTATCCAGAGATCAGATGGTTCATGGACGGAGTCTAGTTCTGAGTCACTTAATGTGCTTTTGGAAACCCATTTTCCGGGTTGCAGGGATCCATTGGTGGAGGAATCAGGTGAGGGAGAGCACTTCTTCACGGAGTCCACCAGTGGGATAATTGGAACAGTGGTAAGACACCTAATAACGGTGGAGAAGGTCACATGGGCGGTGAATTCATTCGAGCCTTATAAGTCACCAGGCCCGGATGGTATTTTTCCGGCCATGCTGCAGAATGCACCGTTGGTGGTTCGTCTACTACTGGTTGAGATTTTTAAGGGGTGTCTGGTACATAGACATATTCCAAGGGGGTGGAGAGAGGTAAGGGTCATATTCATACCGAAAGGTGGAAGGACCTGTCACTCGAAACCCAAGGATTGTAGACTTACCAGCCTATCGTCTTTCCTTTTGAAGACTTTAGAGAGACTGATAGATCTATATTTAAGATCGTCTGGTAGCTCCAGCATCATGAGTAGTGCTCAACATGCTTACCTGAAGGGTAAATCTGTGGAGAGTGCGCTGAGTGATGTGGTGGGTTATATAGAACAAGGACTTCGGTATAAGGAATACACCATGGCCGCGTTCTTGGATATTGACGGAGCGTTCAACAATATTAAGATTGACGCTATAAAGCAGGCGCTGGTGGATCTTAAGGTACATGACTTCTTGATCAAATGGATAATCCTCATGCTAAGCAACAGGATTGTCAATTCAAGCTTGGGTGGAGTATGCTTAAGAAAACTAGTGACTAGGGGGACTCCGCAAGGGGGAGTACTCTCACCCCTGCTGTGGCTAATAGCTGTCGATGAGATTTTGCGTCAGTTCGGCAGTAGAGGGCGGAAGATCGTGGCTTATGCTGATGATGTGGTCATACTGGTAAAGGGAAAATTCCTTCCCACAATCAGTGAGATAGGGGGTTGATAAGGGGTTGGGAGTGAACCCGGAAAAGACAGAGTTGGTTCTGTCTACCAGGAGGTACAAGGTAGAGAATTTCAGACTACCGGTACTGTGTGGAACTGAACTGAGGATTTCAGACTCAGCGGAATATCTGGGGGTATTCCTTGATAGTAAACTGACCTGGAAGAGGAATGTTCAGGAGAGACTCAAGCGTGGCCTCAATGCCTACTACACCTGTAGAAACTCCATAGGTAAGAGTTGGGGGCTCAAACCAAAAGTTGTATATTGGATTTACACTTCGGTGGTGAGACCAATCCTTTCTTATGGTTGTTCTGTTTGGTGACAGGCACTGGAACGTAAGAGTAATAGGAACCTTTTGTCGAAGGCACAAAGGTGTGCTTCGATTGGCATTACAGGTGCAATGAGAAGCACACCACAAGCGGCTCTGGATGTCATACTTCATCTCTTACCCATTGAAGAGTTTGTGAGGGGTATGGCAGCAAAGAGTCTGCTGAGACTTAAGGAATTGGGACTATTAGGCTCATCAAGAGCAGGTCACTCCAGGGTCATTTACGAGATCAGTTACGGTGAGGTTAATCTGAACTCCACAGGGGCATCAGATTACATGGCCGCTGAATCAGACTTTGGAGTAAATCCTGTCGTGGTGATACCTGATAGGGAGATCTGGTCCGGCACTGAGAGACTATATGAAGGTTGTGCAGAGTTAACGGACGGATCAAAGTTGGACGAAGGTACCCGGGGCGGGGGTCTATATTATGGGCACGGATTTGAAAGGCTCTTTTAGACTCCCTGATGAGTGCAGCGTTTTTCAGGCTGAGATTCTCGGCATCCTGAAGGCCGCAGAAATAATCAGGCAAAACATTGCGAGAGGTACCGAGGTCACTCTCTATGTGGACAGTCAGGCGGCTCTGTAGGCCTTGGGGACACATTTGGTGAGATCCAGGCTAGTAGCTGCCTGTAAGAAGACACTGAGAGAGCTGATGGAGGACTACATGGTGAGACTCTGCTGGGTGCCTGTCCACTGCAATATTTCAGACAATGAATTGGCTGATGAACTGGCAAGGCAAGGTGCGACAGGGACGTCTCGGAGAGGGAGATATATGTGAAACCACCACTAAGTTTCTTCTATGGGAAGATCAATGATTGGATCTTGGTCAGAACCAATTCGGCTTGGGAGAGTAGAGAGGACTCCAGAGTGTCGAGGGCGATATGGCCGGTACTGAACAATGCAGGCACTAGCACTCTCCTGGGAATGAATAGGAGGAGCTTGAGGATCATGATAGGGGCTATAACGGGTCACTGTTTGATAGGGAAGATGAGGTCTAGATTGGACGCTAACAGTTCCGATTTTTGTAGAATGTGTGGAGACGTCGACGAGACCGAGTCTGTTGAGCACATTGTGTGCCATTGTCCACGATTGCAGCATCGTAGGATGAAGTGGCTGGGTAGCCAGTTCCTCGGCGGGCTGAGTGACGTTCGGGACGCAGATCTTGTTGACGTCATAGGCTTCGTCATGTGAATCGGCTGCTTAAGAGAGAATCAGGGGTATAACCCTAGGGGGATTGGTAACATTGCTGGTCCCCCTATATGATTCGTCACATTTCTATTCCTTTTTATCTTTTACTCTACTTTTTCTGTACTCTCTGTATTTTCTATTTTCTGTATTCTATACTCTTTATTTCACAGCTATTCTATTGAAGGGACTCACAATGGACCGGGATCGGTCTCTGGGTGGAGATGTGGTACTATCTGGTATCACATCTACCTTCTCTATATATCTATCTATCTATCTATCTATGTATTTTCATATACTTTCTCTTATTTTTATGGATTTCAAATCACATTTTTGGAAAAATTCATTATATCGAGTACAAAAATATATGAATTGTTCATAATATAAGGTACTCAATGGAAAAAAACATTGTACGTACGAATTCGTTAAACTGATTATTCGTTATACCGGGAACTACATACCGGGGTATGTTGAATGTAAATGTTTTAAGGTGTACCCTTCAAAAACACGATGTAATACTCTGGTATGTAACCAGAGTATGATAGATATAATCTTTGGCTATAAAATTTTTTTTATTTTTTGTTTATCCAAATATAGTAAACAATATTATTGGCGAATATCTGAAATTTTAACTTAATATGAAAATTAAGCTCAAAATATTATATTTCAAAAATTAAAAACATACCCGGGTATGCGGTTGTAAACATAAAGGTTGACAGCAGTTCGAAGAGAATTTTTTTATGTTTGGGGAGAGAGAGAAATTTATCATTTTATGCGGAGTTTGACTGTTTAACAAATCAAAACAAATAATCAACTGAGCTAACGATATTACTTTATTAATTGTACCAATAAATATGTTTAAAACATATTGTTATTATTGTTGTAAAATATTCGAACAAGGATATTTAAGAAAGATATATTGTTTTTATTATATTTTTAAAATTATTTTACTTTAGGTACCTATATACATATATAATTTCTCAAATATATTGGTCGGTATATATACTTTGGCAAGAAAATATGATTTTACTAAATCGAACTAAAACAGCTAATTTATTATAATACTTATTTATGTATAAACTTTATGAATAAAAATATTTAATATAAATTAAAAAACATTTTAGTAGTTTGCATAGGTAATTTGACCAATTTATTTATAAATTTTTCTGCTTTAATTGTTAGAAAAATTTTAAAAAATAGGTGTGTGATATGTTAAATAAGTTTTTAAGCTAAAATGGTAAAAAATATTGTTCTGAATACTTAGATTAGGGCTCCATTAAATGTAAATTAAAAACAAGTATTATGTATATGCGTACAAATAATTTTCCAGGAATGTCTTATATGGGAGCTATGGTCAATTATGGACCGATCCTCATAAAATCTGACATGCTTTTTGTATACATAAAACACATTTGTTTCAATATTATATCATGATACAAACATTTATGCGATTTATGTGTGTTAAATTATTTAGGAAAATGAGCCTTTTATGGGCACAATTGTTAATTATGTACTGATATTCATAAAATTTGGAATACTGAAGCTTGTATTAATCTTATTTATGCCGAATTTTTTTAAAATATTGAAATAATGGCCGATGATAACTAATTTCAACAGGCTTAATCGTTATGCCAAAATTTATATATGCCAAATTTCATAAAATTATCTTTAAAAGTGCGTCTATTACTTTGTTCACAAGGTTTACATGCACAGCCAGCCAGACGAAAATCGTTAAATTGACACGTAAAGTGATTCTGAATTGATTGGTATACATAAACGACATTTTATGCGTTACAAACATCAGCACAAACGCATAATACCCAATATACTAAAGGCTACTAAAATGATTTTTGATAATATTGAATATTTTTGTTAATTAAATTAATATTATAATTATTTAGCTATGTATTTTAAACTTATTTCATACCTTAAAAAAGTTTATATACATATATATATAGTTTATATACACATATATATATATATATATATATATATATATATATATATATATATATATATATATATATATATATATATATAAAATACTAGTGAATTGTTATATAAATTGTGCCAGTTGATGATTTATAATGATACATTTGGCTTCACAGTACCATCCAAATTACTAAAGAATAGTAATGCAAAAGATTGCAAATTGCTTACCTGCAATTATAGCAAATTCGTCAATAACACACATACAGGGAGGTTCATCGGTAGTATCTCTCTGCAGTGTATGTCTATGGATGCAGTGTATGTCTATGGATTAAGAGTACTTAGTGAATCACACAAATGTTATTGCAAACCACAAATGCTATTGACAAGTTTTGCGATCGTCGAATTGTTAAATTCATTCATTTTTGAATTAATTCGCGATTCATTCATGTACTGAATTAGCAAATTTTAATTAATTAATTTTTTTCACACAAAAAAATGGATTGAATGAAATTTGAGTCAATTCAAATGAATTTCAATTCAAATGAATTTGTAGAATGAGTTGCAATTCATTTTCAATTCAAATGAATCCGTAAAATGAATTGCAATTCGTTTTCAATTCAAATTAATTTGTTAAAGTGAATTGCAATTCATTTCCAATTCGTTTGAATTGAATTGGTTTTGAATTCATTCAAATGAATTAGAACAATGAATTGCAATTCAAATGAATGAAATCAAGAATGAGTTGCAATCAATCAAATTCAAGAGCAGATCTAGGGGGAATGAAAAATGGAAATTTGATAAGAATAAAAATTTAAGTTTCTTTTAGCAAATAAACAAAATTATCCCATTTTGATAGGATTTTCGCCGATACCCAATAATTCAATTCCAATTCTGCCGCTACCTGACAATTCCAGTATATCATGGGAATTTAAAATCTAAGAATTTTTTGTCTTTGGACTATACTTTGGATATACAAAACAAAAGTAATGCTTTCCGCCTTTACATAACTGCCCGACTATGCGTAACATAATATGCAAGATTTTTGTGTAAGAGAGTGTCAAATTCGCTCTCTGAGAGAATTATTTCACGTGTAGATTCAAATATTAGTATTATAAGATGTATTATGAGACTGTTGTGATGAGATTTCTCTACACAACCATCTTATAAGATGAACTGTCAAAAAAATACACATATACGAAAGTTTGTTTGTGTGTGTGCATGTGTATTTTGGAAATTACTGAAAAAAAATGTTTTTTTGTAAAATTGTTTCTTTTTAGTGTTTGTTTTACATGTTAAAAACATTTTTATAAAAATTGTGCTAAAAAAGCGCGAATTACTTAAATAAAAAGGACATGTTTACTCTGTCACCGATTGAAAAATTATGATATCTTATAGGATTTATTAGAATACGTGTACCCCTAATTTAAGATTTAACATAATATAAACAAAATGGTTGCTCTCCTCTGCCGACGTTATCTCACATATTATAGCAGCGTTACAGCCCGTCTAGACGTAACATAATATGCAAGATTTTTGTGTCAGAGAGTGTCAAATTCGCTCTCTGAGAGAATTATTTCACGTGTAGATTCAAATATTAGTATTATAAGATGTATTATGAGACTGTTGTGATGAGATTTCTCTACACAACCATCTTATAAGATGAACTGTCAAAAAATACTCATATACTAAAAAAACAACGTTTTTTGTAAAATTGTGTTCTTTTAATGATTGTTTTGCATTTAAAAAATATTTTTACTAAAATTGTGCTAAAAAATTGTGAATTGCTTAAATAAAAAGGACATGTTTACTCAGTGACTGATTGAAAATAATGATATCTTATAGGATTTATTAGAATACGTGTACCCCTTATTTAAGATTTAATATAATATAAACAAAATAGTTACTCTCCTCTGCCGACGTTATCTCATATATTATATCAGCGTTAATCTCAGTTGTAGACCTGGGGTTAATCTCAGTTGTAGACCTGGGGTAAAAAATTAGTTTAATAACAAAACGACAGTGATGCTTATTGTAGTTTTATTTACAAAATCAATTCAAATTTCAATCAATTCAATTCAAATGGAAAAAGTTGACAACAATATGTCTGAGTAGATATAAAATTTTTTTGTCATCTTTTTTTCTATTTCTTTAAGTTTTTCTAGAAAAAATTTGCTTTAATTTTAAAAGTAGTTATTATTTTATTTTTATTATCCTATTGCTGTTAAATTGTTAAATGCTGCTGTTTGATTGTTTTTGCTGCTGCTGTATTTATGCGCCATTTTCGTATTGTAATTTTCTTTATAAAAATAAAGTAGACTTGATATCTATATTTATTTAGTTATGGCACCGAGTAAAAGGGCCCACAAATGTGGTGTGTGAAAATTTGGTATTGGAAGCCAGTCAAGTATTTTATGTGATATTTGCTCATTATGGGTACATGCACAGGAGGCCGGCATCTCTGATGATGACATAACTAAAATTAATAAACTTTCATCTATGTCTTTCATCTTTGCCCCATGTAAAGACAACATTTCTCCTGGCGGTATTCGTGGTGAAATTTCTAGTTTGACCTCCAAATTTGACCAACTGAGTGCTAAAATGAATGATTTTATCACTAAAGGGAATGATGACAGCAATTTTATGAGTCAATCGTTTAATAATGCTGTTTCGGAATTCAAGAAAGAATTATCTTTCTGCGTTAAAGAATTGGAAAGTGTAATTGGTGGTTGCGATAAATTAATCAAGGAAGTTGAATCTGAGATTAATGCTAAAATAACAGTAATTGAAGCTGTTAATAATGCTTTATATAAAATGTTTAACCGGTCTGACATAATTATTGGTGGTTTGTCTGATTGTCTAAAAAACGTCATAGATATTGATTTGGCATCGTTTTATGGTATTCAAATTACGTCCAATGATATTTATCAGACTTGTTATATTAACAAGAAAAAAATCCATCCATCAAATTAAATAATGTTACAGTGCGGGACAAGATAATGGATGAATATTTCAAGACTATTAAAACACAGCCTCTAAAAGCATCTAATTTTGTGACTGATTCAAGGATACCTGATAATTTACAAAATCACCGTATTTTTCTTAATGAGCATTACTCTCCAGCAGCGGGAAAACTGAATACCTTATGTTTAAAATTACTCCAAAATAAAATAATTAATAAATACAAACTAATTAATGTTGTTAAGCCTGTCGCTGTTATTACGTTTGCTGATAATACTTCCATGGAATATGATGCTGCGTTGAATTACTAAAAAGCGGAACTGTAGATGCTATACTGGATTTATAGTGTAATATATTTTAATTTATTATATTATTGACCTTATAGTTTTATGTATCTATTTTTTCTGGTAGCTTAGTTTTTTACTAACTATTTTTTTTTAATTTAATTTCCTCTAACTTAGTTATTTCTTAACTTTTTGATCTCAATTACTTATAACCAGCTGTTGAAATTAATTGAATTTTTATGAATTTTATTGATATTAATTTGATACATAATGTATCTCTTTATTTTTATTCATTTTACATGTCTTGGTTCCCCCGTGTAGGCTTTTTAAATATCTTTGATGTCTTCTAATGACAATTTGGTCCAATAGTAAGCGGTAATTCTTATGCGATAATTGTTCTTCAAAGGGATTCTGTCTTAGACCGTCAATACATTCAACTTGATGAAATTTACACTACACTAAAATATGACACCTTTGACTTGTTTGAGGTTTCTGAGACTTGGCTTACCTAGTGTCTACATTAGGCAAATTTTTATCAAAACAAATGTCAAAATCAGTGCGAATATATATATGGTAACCTTAGTTAAACAGCTGATTATTATTTTGGTTGTTGCAGTTGTCAAACTGCATATATAAAAAACAATAATGAATACGCCATATTGTTGTTTTTGTGCAGCTGCTGCTACCTTCCACAAATTCGTGTTAAGTTTGACATTTGTCTTGATATAAAATTGTCTAATGTAGACACTATGTTAATGAGAATGTTCCTCTTCGTGCTGTTAATATTTCTGGCTATGTTTTCTGTCATAATGATTGTGGTGGTGTGGGTTTATTTATATTAAGTTCAAATCAGTTTTCACAATGTGTGCTGCTGGTTAGTGTGAGTCATTAATTATTGAAATGTATTTTGGGCATGTTAAAGTTTTATTTGGTGTGGTATACCTACCTAATGGTAACTTGTAAATGTTTGAGGAGCGTCATCGACATTTATTTGTAGATACTCGAATATACTTGTTGTAGGTGACTTCAACTGTTACCGCTTTAATATATCTAAATTAAATATCATGAGCTCATTATGTTTAAGACTGAATTTATTAATCTAGGTTTTTACTTGACAATTTTTTAGTAAGTAATCAGTCTATTATAAAATTTTCTGATCAGTTTCATTGTCCGTCGTTATCTGGTCATGCACTGGTTTTTGCTTGCTTTGCTTTTGACACTATTCAAATGCATGATTTTGTAGAATATCTTGATTACAATAATATAGATTGGAATAATTTTTTTGCTTATTTGTCGAGTTTTGATTATGACGTTTTTCTTAATACTACTGATCTTAATGATAAAGTTACTATTTTTTTCTCACTTCTATATTGTTTGTTTCAACATGTTCCTATTGTTAGGAAAAGAGTAAGTGTGAACAGTAATACCTAGATGGATTCAAGAGAAATTTCGTTTGCGAGGTGGTTAAGGGATATGGCTTATTCTGAATATCGGAGAAATCGTTGTGTAGAAAATTGGCAGTTATATTGTAAGCTTCGTAGTAAAGGCAAGAGTGTGATACAGAGAGCGAAAAGGAAGTTTTTTCTATACTTTTTTGGGGATTAGATACGTCAAGTTTATGGAAGGTTTTACGAAATTCTGGATGTGCTAAAGAAGGGAATGATTTTATTTGGGATGGTGATGTAGATGTTTTAAACAATTTTTTTGTTGGTGATACAGTTTCTGATAATATCCCTGATATTGAGGCCAATAATATATCAGTTTCTCAAATTATTTCTCTTTTCGTTGTATTGACGAGATTGAGTTACTTGAAACGTTGAACAAAGTTAAGTCAGAATGAGTTGGTATTGATAACATTCCTATCAAGTTCATTAAACTTATTTTTCCATATATTCCATATATTGCACATTTATTTTTGACTTTAAAGTTTGTCGACTTTAGAGGAAAAAAATCGAGTTTGCTTAATCTTTATACTGGTGTCCCTCAAGGTTCTGTATTGGGGCCTCTTTTATTTATTCTTTATGTGAATGACCTATATATAAATATCAATTCGGATACTTGTGGGACATTCTTGTATGCTGATGATATTTTTTTGTAGTTTACCTGCAACTTTCTTTCTAGTCTTGAGTTTGAACAGAATGTAAATGATTGTCTTAGACGTGTTTCACTGTGGTCATCTATCAGTATTGTTTAATTCGCGTGATAACTCTCTTAATAACTATAATTTTTATTTAAATAATGTTGTAATTGAATTTGTTTCTCAACATAAGTGCTTAGGGGTGATTTTTGATAGTGATCTTTCTTTTGGATGTCATATTGATTCCGTATCTGGGAAAGTTTGGGGGGCATTAAGAGGAATATAATCAATAAATATATATCTACATTTTCGTGTTAGGCGAAAACTAGTGCATGCGCTCTTAATGCCTCAAGTCTTATATTGCCTTGAAGTGTTATCTGGGTGTTCTGTCATCTCTCTTACCCCAGGTCTACAACTGAGATTAACGCTGATATAATATGTGAGATAACGTCGGCAGAGGAGAGTAAACGTTTTGTTTATATTATGTTAAATCTTAAATAAGGGGTACACGTATTCTAATAAATCCTATAAGATATTATTATTTTCAATCAGTTACAGAGTAAACATGTCCTTTTTATTTAAGCAATTCGCACTTTTTTAACACAATTTTTATAAAAATGATTTTTAACATGTAAAACAAACACTAAAACTAAACAATTTTGCAAAATAATATTGTTTTTCAATAATTTCCAAAATACACATGCACATACACAAGCAAACTTTCGTGTATGTGTAGTTTTTTGACAATTCATCTTATAAGATGGTTGTGTAGAGAAATCTCATCACAACAGTCTCATAATACATCTTATAATACTAATATTTGAATCTACACGTGAAATAATTCTCTCAGAGAGCGAATTTGACACTCTCTGACACAAAAATCTTATATATTATGTTACGTCTAGACGGGCTGTTAATAGATTGAAATTTATTGCAAACACTATTGTAATATTTGTTTATAATATAAAACGTTGGCATCACATTTCGGTTTATGTTCATAACAGCCCGTTTGACGTAACATAATATGTAAGATTAAGAGAATCGAATATAACTGTTGTGTAAAAGAATATAATAAATCCAAATTCAAATTAATTAAAAGAAAACATATCAGATTAAATATCCAAAGATTTTAAAATTTTGAATTTATTTTTATTCGTAGAAATTGAGTTTTTCGATATTTAACGTCAATTTAATTCATATTTGGCAGACTTGCTGAAATATAAGCGAATAATTCTGGAAAAATTGTTGGTAATTTAAAGCATCCAAATTGTTTCTACATTTTATGAACTTATCTGAAAAATATTGAGAAAGTCAAGAATTTAGTATTATACATTCACAATTTCTCATGGGTAAATATGAAATATCTGCAGTATATTAATATTATGAAAAAACATTCTACAATTTATCGATAAATTTTGCATTTTTTGTACTTTTATATAAATTTTTGATATGAAAATATACTAAAATAATACTCACATATTTGACCGGGTGTTTAGTTGTGTTTTTTTGCACCTCTGGCTTTCTGCCTTTCTATCAGTTTTGAGTGATAGATTTACTTTTATCGACGATATTTCTAATTTATTATTGGGAGTTGTTCTCACTATGCAATTATATTATTCGATTTTTTAATATTTGAGCCATTTAAAGTATCAAAATTTGTGTGTTTGTATATGTAGTATATTTTCAAAATTTTAAAAGGAGTTTGAAGAAAAATTGGAAGTTATGTTAAACATTTATATAAAAGTATAGAACAAAATGAAAAATTTATCCATAAATCGTAAAATGTGTCATCCATAATTTGAATACACTGCAGATATTCCATATTTAGCCATAAGAAATTGGAAATGGATAATGCCATATTCTTAACTTTTTCAATATTTTATCAAGTAAGGAGTTCATAAAATGTAAAAATAATTTGGATTCTTTAAATTACCAACATTTTCCCAGAATGATTCACTTTTTATCTCTGCAAGACTGTCTGTAACATAGTGTCTACATTAGACAATTTT
This sequence comes from Protocalliphora azurea, assembly GCA_932274085.1. Lineage (NCBI taxonomy): Eukaryota > Metazoa > Arthropoda > Insecta > Diptera > Calliphoridae > Protocalliphora > Protocalliphora azurea. Next base: position 84,551,746 of record OW026520.1, read on the forward strand.
TTATCAAAACAAACGTCAAACTTAACGCGAATTTGTGGAAGGTGGCAACAGTTGCACAAAAACAACAATGTGGTATATTCAGTTTGGTAACTGTAACAACCAAAATAATAATCAGCTGTTTAACTAAGGTTACCTTGTTTATATTCGCACTGATTTTGCCGTTTGTTTTGATAAAAATTTGCCTAATGTAGACACTAGGTTGTGAATGAAATTGTCGTAAAGTATCGAAATCCCCAATTTCTACAAATAAAAATAAATCAAAAATTTTAGAATCTCTGCATATTTAATAGTTACTTAATAATATAATATGCTTTCTTTTAATTAATTATAATTTGGATCCCTATATATTCTTTCACACAACAGTTATATCCAATTAAAACAATGTCTCTCATGCCTCGTTTACTCACTTTTGTGATGTAAATTTCAGTGGTTCTTTTACCCAGTGTCTACATTAGACAAATATTTATCAAAACAAACGTCAAAATCAGTGCGAATATATATAAGGTAATCTTAATTAAACAGCTGATTATTATTTTGGTTGTTACAGTTGTCAAACTTCATATATAAAAAACAATAATGAATACGCCATATTGTTGTTTTTGTGCAACTGTTGCCACCTTCCACAAATTTGCGTTCAGTTTGACGTTGGCCTTAATAAAAAAATCTCTAATGTAGACACTATGTTATATAAGAGCTCATAAAAGCTGACATAATGGGAATATCTCAGGACATATTTATGCCAATGACTGTACATACATATGTAAGTTCATACATATCGCCACCTAAAATACAAAAGACCTTAACCGCTGAAAAATGAAATGCTGGGTTTTTTCTGTATTATACTGTACTGACACACACTACATCTGTACAAAAAAAATGTATATTCGTATCTGCAAAAATGACATCAATATTAAAAAAAGTCAAAAGGCCGTAACATCCACTTCATAATCACAGGTCTACAACTGAAATTAACGCTGATATAATATGTGAGATAACGCCGGCAGAAGAGAGTAACCATTTTGTTTATATTATGTCAAATCTCATATAAGGGGTACACGTACTCTAATAAATCCTATAAGATATCAGTATTTTTAAATCAGTCACAGAGTAAACATGTCCCTTTTATTTTAAAAAAATCATATTTTTAGCACAGTTTTGATAAAAAAGTGTTTTTTTAATTTAAAACAGTCATTAAAAGGAAGGAATTTTACAAAAAACATTGTTTTTTGCTGACTGTTTTTATTACACGAATGCAAAAACGACTCGACATTTAAAACAAAAACTGTGTTTAGACTTAACTATTAAAAATTACTCAATAAAATTTAATAGATTCACGCTTACATATATTTTATTGTAATAGTGTAATTTAAAATTTAGCATTTTTTTCTGAAAACATTTTTTTTTTTTTTCGTAAAATTACTTTATTTTTCTTAAAATAACCATATTTTACATTTAAAAAATACTTAAAAAAATTGAACTGTCAAAAAATACACATATATGAAGAATTATTAATGTGTGTGCATGTGTATTTTGGAAATTACTAAAAAAACACAACGCTTTAATATTTCTTAAATAATAAGGACATGTTTACCCTGTGACTAATTGAAAATAATGATATTTTAACATTTAACATAATATAAACAAAATTATTACTCTCTTCTGCCGGCGTTATTTCACATATATCAACGTTAATCTCAGCTGTAGACCTGGGGTAGGATTTAACATAATATAAACAAAATGTTTACTCTCTTCTGCCGGCGTAATCTCACATATCATATCAGCGTTACAGCCCGTCTAGACGTAACATAATATGTACGATTTTTGCGTCAGAGAGTGTCATATTCGCTCTCTGAGAGAATTATAATGAGACTGTTGTGATGAGATTTCTCTATACAACCCTCTTATAAGATGAACTGTCAAAAAAATACTCATATACGAAAGTTTGTTTGTGTGTGCATGTGTGTTTTGGAAATTACTGAAAAACAATGTTTTTATGTAAAATTGTTTCCTTTTAGTGTTTGTTTTACATGTTAAAAAACATTTTTATAAAAATTGTGATAAAAAAGTGCGACTTGCTTAAATAATAAGGACATGTTTACTCTGTGACTGATTGAAAATAATGATATCTTATGGGATTTATTAGAATCCCATAAGATATCATTTTATTTATAAAATGTTAAGATTTATCTCCTCTGCCAGCGTTATCTCACATGTTATATCAGCGTTCATCTCAATTGTAACCTGGGGTTAATCTCAGCTGTAGGGGTGTCAAACTCCATATAAGCACAATCCATGTATAAAAAAAAATTAATGAATTCGCCGTGTTGTTGTTTTTGTAGTTCTACAAAAACAATAACACCTTAATACCATAGCATAATTATTTATAAGGTAGTGTTAGAAGAACAGCAGATTAATTTTTACTGGTTACACTACCTCAATACAAGAACAAAACGTCGGCAGAGCAACACACAATTTTTTTCCATTTTTTTTATGTGGGCAGCATTTGTTAAACAAATCACAATTTTTTTTTTCTCTTCGATACTTTTACATGCAGCGTCTCTTCTTCCGTATGCTAATATTTACATTAGACAAATTTTTGTCAAAACAAAAGTCAAAATCAGTGCGAATATATACAAGGTAACTTAGTTAAACAGCTGATTATTATTTTGGTTGTTACAGTTGTCAACCTGCATATATAAAAAACAATAATGAATACGTCATATTATTGTATTTGCGCTACTGTTACCACCTTCCACAAATTCGCATTAAGTTTGACGTTTGTCTTGATAAAAAAATCTGTAATGTAGACACTATGTATACAAAAAGACGTTTGATGGTAGATATAGTTGATCGAACAATTGTGCGAACAAAACATGAACAAGTTTGTTCCACACTATCCAAATGCAAGAGCTCACAAAATATTTTCCTTTTAACTTTAATAAAATGTTTCCCTCTGTGGCCGACCGGGCTTAGAAACTTTCTCCTCTATGCAGAACACCGACTTCATTGAAAAAACTTTTTTGGACATAAAGACATTTTGTAAGTTCCGGTATATCAATAAAAATTACATTTATTCCTCCAAAGATTTAATGAATATGACGATATTATATATCGTTGGAAAGGTTTTAAAAAATATTTAAAAAATTATTTAAAATAGAAATTATATCAAATGTGTTTAGAACCGCTCTATAATGGGACATAGCATCCATAAAATATCTATGTAAAAAAAGATTAAAAATATTTCATGAGAAGATCAAAGTTGATCCATTTTTATTAACATCAGGTGCACATTTTATTATAAAGATTCATTCTGGATATAATTACACGCTGCTACAAAATGGCAAAGTAGCTTCTTAACTATATTACCATCTTTTATATACACTCAAATTAAATAATGAATTATTCACTATTTTTAAATTTATTTCCCTTTCTTTTTTGAAATTTTGACTGATGCAAATTTTTCTGATTTTTTTTTTCTAAAAGACTATACATATTTGTTTACAAAGTTTGAAATTTTATTTTGTTCAAAATAAAATGAAATATCCCTATATAAAATCGCTTAGACTCAAAAAATTATTTATTATTTTAAAACAAAATATTTTTTAACATCTTTTACATGGTTTTTATTTTTTGAGGATAAAATTAAAAATGTTTGAAAAGTTTTACTAAGTTATTACAGATAAAATCGAATAAGTTCTACAGTTTTTGACCAATTTAAAAATATTGAACACAACAAAAATACCCTAAAAATGATTATATCGTTGCATAGGCTTTTATACTAATGATTGTAATAAATCGTAGTTAATCTTGAAAAATTGTGGAAAATTTTATTTTTATTTGTTTGAAAATTTGCTTTTAATATTCGACCAAAACAAACCAAATGCATACGGTTGAAATGTTTATTTCTTCTACTTTCCAACGGAGTTTAAAAAGGAAAAGTAATGAAATAATAGAATTAGAAATATATTTTTTCAAAAACCTACCCAAAAACAGTCAAAAATAAGAACTTACTCGGCTTTTCAAAATAATGACATTTGTAATGGCCACTACTTACTACGTAACGTGGAAACGTATTTGAACCGCATGTGTATTAATGAAGATATTCAGAAAAATATACTACTTTAATCACAAGTAGAAGTATTTTCATAAACACTTTTGTTTCATTTCTAAAATGTTCCATATAGGACTCTTAGCGTTCGTTAATATTTTGAACTTTGTCAGCAGCTAGCTCTATTAAAATTGACAAGAGTGTTGGCACGGCAAAAAAATTCTACCCAAAATTTTGAAAAAATATAACCAAATTAGGAAAAACATAACCAAATTTTATATAAAATTAATATAATCTTAATATATGTATTCAGGTTCTAAATACTTTGTATATTAATCATAAGCTTTAGTTATTCTTTAGAAGAAAAAAGTATTTAAAATTTAACTTTTTGGAACAACGTTTACCAAATTTAGTCCCTGATCGGGATATAAAGTTTAATAATTTAGCTATTCTCACGTCCTTGAGATGATGTCGAAAGTAAACCAGATTGTAATAAACTTAGAATTGCAAAATAGCTGGGTCGAGCAGTAATAGAAAATAAGGTTGACTTTAAAATTATGTGTTCACATAACATCTGGCATCTCTGCGTCAAGATAAAAACATCGTGTTAAATTTTGCTTGAAAAATTAATAGAATTCTTAAATTAAAAAAACTACTTAAATTTGCTTTAACTTTCTTTTGTTTGGCAATGTTTGCTCAATAAAGAAAAAAGCATTGGGGTAATAGTCCTAAATTCAAGGTGCCAAAAACTATAGACGATCCCAGCACTAGTGCTAACAGGTTTCAGCTTCTGTCTGAAGACGAAGAAGAAGCAGTTGCTATCAAAGAAAATATTCCACCAATAATTATGGACTCTACCCACAGTTTTTCAACTATGATCGGATTAATTGGGGAAAAATATACTTACAAACGGATGTCTATTGGTACAAAAATTGTATCAAACTCGTTATCGCTGTACAATGAAGCTTTGAGTGTTCTCAAAGACAGAAAATTCCAGTATTATACGCATGAATTAAAGGATGCAAAAACTTTTAAATTATTTGGCCTACCACAACTGGACACAAAGATAATTGGCGAAGAATTTGTTAGCTCGCTCACAAAAACCCGGTAAGCATTAAGGAACTAGCAACAAAAAAATCCAGTGTAGATGACGCACTCTATCTCATTGAGTTTGATCGTCAACATGTTTCAAAAAGAGAGGTTATGAAAATAAGATATTTTTGTAATATATCTGTATACTGGAGAAAACCTCTATAAAGGACAATAAAGGTCCCACACAATGCTCCAAGTGCGCTAAGTATGGACATAGTGCTAAAAATTGTAACCGTATCGTAGTGTGTTCATCCTGCGCCGGAAACCATGAGTATGCAGGTTGTTTACCCAACAAAGGTAATAGCGATGGTAGTATAATTTATAAGTGGTACAACTGCATAAAGAAGAACTTAAAAAACGTTAACCATAGAGCTGATGACCCAAAGTGCCCAAGTCGTCAAGAATATTTAGAAATTCGTCATCGAGTAACATCTAAATCTAGGGCGACCAGCAGAAGAATTAACGTATAATATTTTAAAGAAGACGATCACGATTTTCCTCAATTTCCAAGGCAAGAACCATATAATAATACACGTAATTCCCGCGATTTTGGTAATTTGTATTCTTAGGTAGCTAAAGGCAAGAGCTACGACAACAATAATAATGATGACATTTCCAATGAAAGACTTCTGGAAATATTTTTTGATGCTGTCGATGCTTTGCAAAGATGTCAAAATAAGTACGACAAGCTACGAGTTTTGGGTATGATGCTTAAACATGCCATATAATTCAACCGGTATACACAATGTTCATGTTATGCATTGGAATGCCCAAGGCATAACAACTGAGTCAGCAGCTGCCCAGATGGAATACTTTTTACACAAAAGGAAAATCGATATTCTCCTTTTAAATGAGACTTTTTTGAAACCATACCACAAATTTCAACTTGGTGGTTATAAAATTTATATAGAGGATCGATCTACTCATGGCGGAGCAGTTCTAATTACAATTAAATTTAACATTAGGCATACGTTGTTACCAAAAATAAAAACAAGTACTGCTGAAAGTATTTCAATACAAGTTATGATTAATAGAAGGTCAGTTATATTCACTTCAGCGTATAATCCAGTTCATACTACCAATTTTAAAGCTGATTTGGATAAATTAACTTCATTTTCCAAAGACTATTTTATTTTCGGTGATCTGAATTCCCAACATACACATTGGAATTGTATGTCAAATAATTCGGCTGGTAATGATCTCTACAGCCACTGTCTTCAATCCAGCTACTACATTTATTACCCAAATAGACACACTCGCTTTGGACAAAATATCAACCATGTTCAACCGTCTACAGTAGACATTCTATTATCTAACTCGTGACCCCATTTTTCAAATCTTAAGACACATTAACATGTTTTACAGTCGAGCCACGTACCAATAATTTGTGTTATTTTGTGTTCATATTCAAAATATGACATATTGAGTTCCCTTGTATTATCGTGCAGACTGGTCAGCAATTAAAAAGTGATTGGAAAATAAAATTAGGAGTCAGAAAATTGATCAACCTGTTTTTAATTCAGGTTATCTAGATTTTTATTTTAATAAATTAATATCTATAGTTAATGAAGATTTTAAGAAAATACCTGTCGGTCGTAAAAATTCTTGGCAACGAGAAATCTCTGAAATTAGTAAAATGTTAATTAGTCAGAGAAATAAATACAATCGTAAATTTCAAAGATGTAGCGATTTTAATTATAAAAATCAATTGAAAAGCATTTTGAAGCTATTAAATAATCTTATTGATTTTTTACCTTAATAAAGACCGCAATGAATCCTGGTAAAAATTTATTTCGAATTTGCCATCGGGCTCTAAAAGTTTTGGAAAGTAAAAAAAGCACTGAAAGGAAACAAAATGTCTTTTACTGATCTTCATGTAAATGGCGAAGTTTTGAAAACTGGCAATAAAAAAGCTAATTCAATAGCAGACCTATTTGGTAATTCATACACCATTACTTCAAAAATTATTCACCTATGGACACGGCCGTCTCAGGATTCATTCATGATCTTAACGATACAATTCTTGACAGATCTAATGTAGAGCTTATCAATGTAGATGAAGTTAAATCGTTTGTACTTTTATTGAAAAATAATAAAGCCCCTGGTTTAGATGACATTAATAGCTTTATCCTTAAAAAGATGCCCGATTACTTTTTTGAAACTCTATGTAAACTTTTCAACTCTTGTTTAATAGAAGGCTATTTTCCAACTATTTTTAAGAAAGCAAAAGTTATCCCAATTCCTAAGCCAGGAAAGGATCCTAAATTACCGTCTAGCTATAGACCAATCAGCATCCTAAGCCTATTGGATAAAGTATTTGAAAAAATAATTAATAAGAGAATTTTAAATTTTTCCAATCAAAATAATATTATTAACCTTCAACAGTTTGGATTCCGCAAGGAGCACTCCACAGTACATCAACTAAAAAGAGTCGTTAATTTTATTGAATCAAGCAAAAGAAATCGTAAGAGCATTGGAGTTATTTTTCTTGACATTGAAAATATGGCATGAAGGCCTGGTTTTTAAACTAAATTTCTTCAATTATCCAACGTACTTGCAAAAGATAATAAAGAGTTTTTTAGATCAGCGCTCATTTGCTGTATCTATAGATAACACGCTATCTAGTGATAGACAAATCCCTGCGGGTCTGCCGCAAGGATCGGTATTATCACCTACTCTATTCAATATATATACTATTCGCAAGAATTAGCTTTTTACGCTGACGACATTGCTTTTATTTGCTGCGGTAAGGTGTCAAACGCAATAATCAAAAAAATGGAAGATAGTTTAAAATCTACCAATAAATACTTTGATAAATGGAAGATAAAAGTTAATGTTAGTAAAACACAAGCTATTATATTTCCATACAATAGATACGTTTAAGTATGTACAGGTTTTTTTGAGAACTTTTCCTTAGCACTGATATTAGTAGTTTCATTATTTAATTATTTAGATTTTAATTGTTGTAATACTTTTCAGTAAATTCACATAACAATATAATTATTTTATAAAGGTTTCAATAAAGTCAATAATAATTTTACGAAATTGTACTTGAATTCATATATAACGATTTTAACGGCTGTTTTAAATATAAATCTTTCTCAATGCTTCTAGACATTTCTGTTTATGTTAACAGCAGTTAACATATCTGTATAAATTATTAACATAGTTGTAAACATACAATATTGAATAAAAAGCTTTCACCATTGTTTCAAAGCATGGCAACACTAAATGTTTAAGCTGCTAACATTAACATCGAAAGTTTTAGTTTGTCCGTTACCTCAGGTCTACAACTGAGATTAACGTTGATATAATATGTGAGATAATGCAAGCAGAAGAGTGTAACCATTTTGTTTATATTATGTTTAATCTTAAATAAGGGGTACACGTACTCTAATAAATCCTATAAGATATCATTATTTTCAATCAGTCACAGAATAAACATGTACTTTTTATTTTAAAAAATCGCACGTTTTTAACACAATTTTTATAAAAATATTTTTTTAAATGTAAAACAATCATTAAAAGAAAATAATTTTACAAAAAACATTGTTTTTTTTAGTAATTTCCAAAATATATAAACACACACACATGCAAACTTATCTTATAAGATGGTTGTGTAGAGAAATCTCATCACAACAGTCTCATAATACATCTTATAATACTAATATTTGAATCTACACGTGAAATAATTCTCTCAGAGAGCGAATTTGACACTCTCTGACAGAAAAATCTTACATATTATGTTACGTCTAGACGGGCTGTTAAGAACATTGTAGAAAGAAATAGAACTCTCAAGAAGCATCTAGTAGGTAATACAGTATATATAAATTGGCCGTGAGATCACCATTGAGTCAGTCTAATTGGAAACGTCGCTAAGTAAAGACATTTTTTTATTATTATTATTATTATTATTATTATTATTATTATTATTATTATTATTATTGACTTTATTGAAGCCTTTAATAAAAATAATTACATTGTTATGAGAATTTACTTAAAAGTATTACAACAATTAAAATCTAAATAATTAAATAAGGAAACTACTAATATCACAGTGTTAAGGAAAAGTTATCAAAAAAAACCTTGTACATACTTAAACGTTATAAGAAATTTTAAAAACAACCATCAATTATAACTCTTTAAGTAAAAAAGAGTCTTAGTGATTGTTTAGCAAATTTCTTATTATTTCATATGTAGACGTTCTGCATTTTTCATTAAATGACAGAGTCAGTTCCCTTGCAAATGAATTAAACATTTTATACTTAAAGTTTCTATGCAGTAGATCAGTAGAATATCTGGGGTGTAGGTTATGAATTATTTTCAGATTTTTATTTTGTATTATCTGTAATTTTCTTGTGTAAGTTTTAGCAGCTTTATTAAACCAGACTTGGCATCCGTAGGTCATAATTGGTCGAATACACATTTTGCAAATAAGGATCTTGTTTTTTAAATTAAGTTTAGATCTTCTGTTAAGTAAGGGGTAAAGTGCACGGCCACATTTGATTGCTTTATAACAAATATACTGTATGTGTTGTTTAAATGATAGTTTTTTATCTAAGACCTAGATATTTGATACTATCCTGCAGAGGAATAAAAACTCCCCTAGAATATAAATGTTTTGTGGGAATACGTTTCTGTGATCTATTATAAGGAAATATAATAGATTGTGTTTTACTAACATTAACTTTTATTTTCCATTTATCAAAGTATTTATTGGTAGATTTTAAACTATCTTCCATTTTTTTTGATTATTGCGTTTGACACCTTACCGCAGCAAATAAAAGCACAGTTATCAGCGTAAAAAGCTACTTCTTGATTCTTGCGAATAGTAAAATCGGAAATATATATTGAATAAAGAGTAGGTGATAATACCGATCCTTGCGGCAGACCCGCAGGGATTTGTCTATCACTAGATAGCGTGTTATCTATAGATACAGCAAATGAGCGCTGATCTAAAAAACTCTTTATTATCTTTTGCAAGTACGTTGGATAATTGAAGGAATTTAGTTTAAAAACCAGGCCTTCATGCCATATTGAATCGAAGGCTTTTTCAATGTCAAGAAAAATAACTCCAGTGCTCTTACGATTTATTTTGTTTGTTTCAATAAAATTAACGACTCTTTTTAGTTGATGTACTGTGGAGTGCTCCTTGCGGAATCCAAACTGTTGAGGGTTAATGATATTATTTTGGTTGGAAAAATTTAAAATTCTCTTATTAATTATTTTTTCAAATACTTTATCCAATAGGCTTAGGATGCTGATTGATCTATAGCTAGACGGTAATTTAGGATCCTTTCCTGGCTTAGGAATTGGAATAACTTTTGCTTTCTTAAAAATATTTGGAAAATAGCCTTCTATTAAACAAGAGTTGAAAAGTTTACATAGAGTTTCAAAAAAGCAATCGGTCATCTTTTTAAGGATAATGCTATTAATGCCATCTAAACCGGGGGCTTTATTATTCTTCAATAAAAGTAAAAATGATTTAACTTCATCTAAATTGGTAAGCTCTACGCTAGATCTGTCAAGAATTGTGTCGTTAAGATCATGAATGAATCTTGAGACGGCTGTGTCCATAGGTGAATAATTGTTTAAAGTAATGGTGTGTGAATTACCAAATACATCTGCTATTGAATTAGCTTTTTCATTGCCAGAATTTAAAACTTCACCGTTTACATGAAGATCAGTAAAAGGCATTTTGTTTCCTTTAAGTGCTTTTTTTATTTTCCAAAACTTTTTAGAGCCCGAGGGCAAATTCGAAATAAATTTTGACCAGGATTCATTGCGGTCTTTATTAAGGTGAAAATCAATAAATTTATTTAATATCTTCAAAATGCTTTTCAATTGATTTTTATAATTAAAATCGCTACATCTTTGATATTTACGATTGTATTTATTTCTCTGACTAATTAACATTTTACTAATTTCAGAGATTTCTCGTTGCCACGAATTTTTATGACCGACAGGTATTTTATTAAACGCTTCTTTAACTATAAATATTAATTTGTTAAAATAAAAATCCAGATTACCTGAATTAGTAACTTGTTGATCAATGTTCTGACACCTAATTTCATTTTCCACCCAGTTTCTGATTGCTGACCAGTCTGCTCGATAATACAAGGGAACTGAATATGTCATGCTTTGAACCTGGCCATAAATAACACAAGATATAGGTACATGGTCCGACTGTAAAACATTTGGATGTGTCTCAAGGTTTGAAAAATCGAGACACGAGTTAGATAAAAGAATGTCTACTGTGGACGGTTGAACGGGGTTGATATTTTGTCCAAAGCGAGTGTGTCCATTTGGGTAATAAATCATTACCAGCCGAATTATTTGACATACAATTCCAGTGTGTATGTTGGGCATTCAGATCACCGAAAATAAAATAGAATAGAAAATGAAATTAATTTATCCAAATCAGCTTTAAAATTGGTAGTATGAACTGGATTATACGCTGAAGTGAATATAACTGGCCTTCTATTAATTATAACTTGTACTGAGTAGATCGATCCTCTCTATAAATTTTATAACCACCAAGTTGAAATTTGTGGTACGGTTTCAAAAAAGTCATTTAAAAGGAGAATATCGATTTTCCTTTTGTGTAAAAAGTATTCCAGCTGGGCAGCTGCTGACTCAGTTGTCATGCCTTGGGCATTCCAATGCATAACGTGAACATTGTGTCTACCGGTTGAATTATATGGCATGTTTAAGCATCATACCCAAAACTCGTAGCTTGTCGTACTTATTTTGACATCTTTGCAAAGCATCGACAGCATCAAAAAATATTTCCAGAAGTCTTTCATTGGAAATGTCGTCATTATTATTATTGTCGTAGCTCTTGCCTTTAGCTACCTCAGAATACAAATTACCAAAATCGCGGGAATTTCGTGAGTTATTATGGGGTTCTTGCCTTGGCAATTGAGGAAAATCATGATCGTCTTCTTTAAAATATGTTACGTTAGTTCTTCTGCTGGTCGCCCTAGATTTAGATGTTACTCGATGACGGATTTCTAAATATTCTTTACGACTTGGGCACTTTGGGTCATCAACTCTATGGTTAAGGCTTTTTAAGTTTTTCTTTATGCAGTTGTGGCACTTATAAATTATACTACCATCACTATTACCTTTATTGAGTGAACAAACTGCATACTCATGGTTTCCGGCGCAGGCTGAACACACTACGATACGGTTACAATTTTTAGCACCATGTTCATACATAGCGCACTTGGAGCATTGTGTGGGACCTTTATTGCCCTTTAGAGGTTTTCTCCAATATACAGATATATTACAAAAATATCTTATTTTCATAACCTCTCTTTTTGAAACATGTTGACGATCAAACTCAATGAGATAGAGGGCGTCACCTACACTAGATCTTTTTGTTGCTAGTTCCTTAATGCTTACCGGGTTTATGTTGAGCGACCTTACAAATTCTTCGCCAATTATCTTTGTGTCCATCCGTTGGAGTCTTTGCTACATTTACTCCTATCGGACGCGTCCCCAGGTGGCGGATCGGGGGGATTGGTTGTAAGGCACATGATATACACACTCTACTGAATGGTGCATTCTGGCTCATCGCATGGGGGTATATATCATGTGTATTATCTCTGATCTTAGGGCTTTTACAGCTTCTCGCGGACCAAATAAATGTAGTGCACTTTAAGGTCAAGGTGGTAGGCAGCAGTGCTGAGGACCTGAATGGTTAGTTGGTGCCTAAACAAACTAACAGCTAACAGCTCCCCTCCAACGCCCATGGCACGGGTTGGTTGTAATTCTAGCCTAGTCCGCGCACGCCGTCACTGCGCGAGATGGTCCTTTTCCTTTACTGGCATACTCGTGGGACAAAATAGAAAATTCAAAGAATCTTAAAAATCGGACACAAGATGACGGACAGTCGCAGGGCGACAGGACTGAAATGGACGTGAGTACGGACGACGATAATGAGATGATAGGGGTCCAACGTGACATTCTTCTTCAGGAAAGTCAACTGTTGGGCCAGCTATCAGAGACAGATGAGATTCTGGGTATCTCGAGGGATTCCTTCACTGGGACCAGCGCCACTGAGAAACTTGAGAATCTTACTCTCGGCTCTGAAGATGAACATGAGATCACTGTAATCTCAGTTCGCGCTCAGAGTCTGGAGAAGAACTCGAGTGTTGAGGCGGGGTCTGAGCGGGGGGATGGCTCGACGAACTCAGAGGGTCATTCGTCTGGCAGTGGTTTAGTTCGGCAAGACGCGGAAATGCTTGATGCGACAACCGGCGATATAAACCGAACTAAAGAGGAGCATGCTCGTAGTGGCGCAAGAGCCTCTCTTGGTTATCTGCACAAGATAGCCAAGAGAGGCCCTTTGCCACTTACAGGTAAGGATAAGTACCTTATCAGGAAGCACAGGAGGAACGTCAAAAGATTCGAACGAATCTACGGTCCTGTCTGTGCCTCTTTGGGAATGTCTTATCCTGAAGGATTGTATGTGGATGCTGGCAACACTCCAGAAGTGTCTCGTGAGAGCACAGGAGAAAAGCCAACCTCTTCATCAATCCCTACCGGAGTGAACTATTCTGGTAGTGGCAACCCGGGCAAACCTGCAGTCCTAGTGAAACAGCAGGCAACGTCTGGTAAGCCAACAACTACCATTGAAATGGTTGGTCATACACCATCCAGCAAACCTGGCAACCAACAAAAAGTTGTCAGAGATGCTAAGCCTGTAGATGATCAGCCATCAACTAGTAAGAGGACTTTACTTTCGAAGCCTGCCAGCTCCATTAGTGGGGCTGTACGAGCTTCGATTGGGAAGCCCTCTACATCGAAGAACGCTGGTCAAAACCCATCCGGCTCTCTTAAAGGCCCTCATAGGGGGGTTGTTAAGAGGGCCAGGTCTGGGGATGACCAGCAACCTTCGATGGCCAAGAAGGTTGTTCACAAGCCAAACAGCTCTAGTAAGGGCCTCCATAAGGAGATCATTAAGAGAGCTGTATCAGGAGGTGAACAACCCTCAACATCGAAAAGAGCGAAGGAATCAGTGTTGCAGAATTGTATTCAAGCTGCTGTCATTGACAGGGTTGATCCAGATGGGAGGATCAGCGTTGAGCAATGGCTCATTGAGGAAATCGCTCTTGTTAAAGGAAGGCCGGATGAGGTATCCTTCAAAGGCGCAGACTGGATGAAGGGTGTCAAGACTATTAACTGCGGGAACGAGAAATCATTTGAATTTCTCAGGAACGCAGTTGCTAGGTGCGACACTCTCTATCCAGGAGCGAATCTTGAGGTGATACTCGCATCTGAGCTGCCCCTGCGTCCAATAGTGACAGCATGGTTCCCTCCACCCATTTTAGAGGTTGGAACCATTCCGACAGTATTGGAAAATCAGAATAAGGGTCTTCTTACAGGTCAATGGAAGTTGGTTAACACCATGACTTGTAAGGAGAACCAAGGCAGAGACTTCAGATTCGCAGTGGATCAGGAGTCTCTGAAGAAGCTGGAGTCACTGGGGGGAGTTGTCAATTTCGGATTTGGAGTGATCAGGTTTAGGTTCAACAAATCTGATAAACCCAAAGAGGCTGTCAGTGGTGCAAATTAACTTGCATCACTGTGAGGCAGCCTCAACCGAACTGACAAGACTCCTCATTGACTCCAACGTGGACGTGGCCCTCATACAGGAACCCTGGATTAAGAACACCAGGGTATGTGGTCTGAGGTTCACGGGGTACAACCTGTTCATACCATCCACAACGGAAAAGGTACGGACATGTATACTGGCTAGGAATAATCTAAATATTAATTTTCTTCATTCCTTTAGCAGTGGGGACCTTACAGTCGTCCAACAGGAAGCCGCAGGATGTAGCGGGCTTATAATGGCGGCTGTGTACATGCCGTATGAGGCAGCCGATCCACCAGGTATCGCTCTGCAGCAGTTGGCGGAGCACGCTAGGAGGAAAGGCGCGTACATGGTCTTGGGATGTGATGCGAATGCTCATCACTATCAATGGGGAAGCAGGGATATCAACAAAAGAAGTGAGTTGGTATACGATTTTATAACTTGTTATGATCTGCATATCTGTAATAGGGGTACTACTCCTACGTTCAGATCGAAAGATAGGGAAACAGTTATAGATGTAACGCTGGCTATCCGTGGGGGAAATTATGTTAGGGATTGGAGAGTAGTTTTGGATTACTCTTTTTCTGACCATAGAATGATATGTTTTGGTCTCGACTTTGAGAAGGCGAGGGAGCAGCCCTATAGGAACTCGAGAAGGACAGATTGGAAGTCCTTTAGGAGGTCAGTCTGTAGGGACCTTAGGGATACTGAGGACTGGAGAGATTCAGTTGAGGGTATCGAGTTGGCGGTGAATAATTTCACGAATGTTATTAGGAATAGTTTTGCACTCAATTGTCCAGTGATTTATCCTGGGAAAAGGAAACAGCCGAAATGGTGGACTAGGGAACTTAGGGACCAGCGGTCTACAGTTAGGAAGCTGTTTAATAGAGCCAAACTAACGAGGACTGATGAGGATTGGAATAGCTATAGGGATAGTTTCTCTAAGTATAAGGACATTAGACGAGCGAAACGGACTTCATGGGTAAATTTCTGTGAATCGGTGGGCTCTGTTAACGAGTTGTCTAGGTTTAGGCGAGTATTATCCAAGGACCCAGTGGCACCTGGATACTTACAACGTGAGGATAACTCGTGGACAGAGTCTAGCTCAGAGTCCCTCAGTTTACTTATGGAGACTCATTTTCCAGGCTGTAGGGATATAGAATCTGTTGGAGGGACAGGTAGCGTCAGTGATAACCTACAACCCGAATCAGATGCTGGGGATACCGATGTGATAAAGGAGATGATCACTAGAGACAAAGTATTATGGGCGGTAAATTCATTCGAGCCATACAAATCTCCTGGCCCGGATGGAATATTTCCGGCCATGCTACAGAATGTCGATGAAAGAGCCATCTCTCTATTGACGGAGGTTTTTAGGGAATGTCTTAGAATGAAGTACATTCCCAGGGGGTGGATAGAGGTAAGGGTCATTTTCATACCCAAAGCGGGTAAGACGACTCACTCGAAGCCCAGGGATTACAGACCGATCAGCCTATCGTCTTTTCTATTGAAGACAATAGAAAGACTGATCGATCTTTATCTTAGGACTAGTATAGGAACTCAGGTCATTAGCGAGTCTCAACATGCTTATCTCAAGGGTAAGTCCGTTGAGAGTGCTCTGCATGACGTTGTGAGTTACATTGAGCGAGGTCTGCTGCAGAGAGAATATACCATGGCGGCTTTTCTCGATATAGAGGGGGCCTTTAATAATATCACGATAGAGGCTATCGAGGAATCACTTGTTTCGCTGAATATAAGTAAGCTCCTTGTTGAGATGCTTAGCAGCAGAGTTATCAACTCAAACATGGGAGGCACTTATATGAGGAAACTCGTGACTAGGGGCACACCGCAAGGGGGGGTCCTTTCTCCATTACTGTGGCTCTTGGCCGTGAACGTCATTTTAAGACAGTTTGATGCTAAGGGACGGAAGATTGTGGCCTACGCCGATGACGTTGTTTTACTGGTCTCTGGTAAGTTTTTATCTACGATCAGTGAGGTCATGCAGACAGGTTTACGTGATCTGTCCCTTTGGGCCAACAGTAAGGGATTAGGGGTAAACCCCGGAAAAACGGAGCTAGTTTTGTTTACTAGGAAATACAAGGTTGAGCATTTTAGCTTGCCAGTATTGAACGGGATTGAGCTTGTATTGTCAAGTGAGGCCAAATACCTGGGTGTGTACTTGGACAGTAAATTGTCTTGGAGGAGAAACACTCAGGAGAGTGTCAAGAAGGGACTCAATGCCTATTACACCTGCAGGAACTCTATAGGCAAGAATTGGGGTCTTAAGCCGCAAGTTGTATATTGGATTTACACTTCGGTTGTTAGACCTATTCTTACTTATGGCTGTACAGTCTGGTGGAAGGTATTGAGTAGGGAAACGTACAGGAAACTTCTCTCTAAAGTTCAGAGGTGTGCTTCAATTGGCATCTCAGGTGCCAGGAGAAGTACACCTCAGGCGGCGCTGGACATAATCCTCCATCTTCTTCCAATTGAGGAATTCGTGAGGGGTATGGCTGTCCGTGGCCTATTTAGATTGAAGGAACTGGGTTTATTAGGTTCCTCTAGAGCGGGGCATGTCAGCATACTAGATGAAGTCAGATTCAACGGTCGGACACTATCCTTGGCTGAGCCTACGGATTATGCTTTGGTGTTACCTAGCAGG
Source organism: Protocalliphora azurea (assembly GCA_932274085.1). Lineage (NCBI taxonomy): Eukaryota > Metazoa > Arthropoda > Insecta > Diptera > Calliphoridae > Protocalliphora > Protocalliphora azurea. The sequence goes on from OW026520.1 coordinate 84,569,149, forward strand.
GATCTTTGGAATGGAGTAGAAAAGCTCTATGGAGGGTGCGCGGTCTTCACGGACGGTTCGAAAATGGAAGTTGGCACTGGTGCAGGTGTATACTTTATGGGAACTGATATCAGACGATCCTACAAATTGTCTGACAGTTGTAGTGTCTTTCAAGCAGAGATTCTTGGCATTTATAAGGCTCTCGGCTTGATTGAAGGGAATGTTGAACGGGGGTCTGAGATTACTATCTATGTGGATAGTCAGGCGGCGTTATTGGCTCTGACTAGTCATTTTGTTAGGTCCAGATTGGTACTTGAGTGCAGAAGGGAATTGAGAAGGTTAATGGATTCCTATATGATGAGACTATGTTGGGTTCCTGGTCATTGTGACATTCTTGGCAACGAAATAGCCGATGAGCTAGCTCTTTCATAGAGTCATCTGTTAAGATTCCAATTGGGTCCTTCTTTAGGGCCATAGGGGAGTGGACTCTGGACAACACGAATCGAGCCTGGAATGACAGATCGGACTGCAGAGCTTCTAGGGCATTATGGCCTAGCTTAAAACTGGCAGATTCCAAGCATCTTCTAGGTATGAGTCGTGGTAGTCTTAGAGTCATAGTAGGTATGGTTACGGCTCACTTCTCAATAGGGAATATGATGAATGATGAACGTGCGATGATGTTTAGGAGCTAGAGACAGTGGAGCACATACTCTGTCACTGCGTAGGGCTTCAGCGTAATAGGTTGAAGTGGTTTGGAAGCCATACTCTACATGAACTAGGTGAGGTTAATGGCAAAGGACTTGTCAACCTCATAGGGTTTGTAATGGGAATAAAATGGCTTAGGAACAATCATAACTGATTGATTGGGTATAGGTTCCACTTTTCTCTTTTTTCTTCTTTTCATAAAGGGATCACAATGGGCCGTTTGGCCTCTGGGTGTAGGCGTGAATGCGCCGCCCTTTCCAACCTAACCTAACCTATCTTTGTGTCCAGTTGGGGCAGGCCAAATAAAACCAATTTAAAAGTTTTTGCATCCCTCAATTCATGCGTATAATACTGGAATTTTTTTTCTTTGAGAACACTCAAAGCTTCGTTGTACAGCGATAAAGAGTTTGATACAATTTTTGTACCAATAGACATCCGTTTGTAGGTATATTTTTCCCCAATTAATCCGATCACAGTTGAAAAACTGTGGGTAGAGTCCACAATTATTGGTGGAATCTTTTCTTTGACAGCAACTGCTTCTTCTTCTTCGTCTTCAGACAGAAGCTGAAACCTGTCGGCACTAGTGCTAGGACCGTCTGTAGTTTTTGGCACCTTGAATTTAGGGCTATTGCCCCAATGCTTTCTTCTTTTCTGAGCAAACTTTGCCAAACAAAAGAAAGTTAAAGCAAATTTAAATAGTTTTTTTTTAACACTTTTTAATTTAAAAATTCAATTAATTTTATCAAGCAAAAATTAACACGATGTTTTTATCTTGAGGCAGAGATGCCAGATGTGGTAAGTAAAGACATATTAACTGCCTTGGCTGTATAATCTTGTACATTATTAAAGTGTGCTGTATAAAGCGTGTAATTTAAGTGTGTGTGTGTGTATTAAAACACAAAATGACTATTTAAACTGTATTGTACATTTTTAAATAAAATAAAGAGTCGTTACAATTTTTAAACTACTAAACTGCTGTTATTTGCAATCAAAGTATACGGGTTATTTAAAGGAAATAATCCACCGTTTTTAAAAGGTAAAAATATAGCAATAATAATAAAAAAATGTGTTCACATAAAAAGAATAAAAATAAGAAATCTCATTTGATAATATGAATTCCAAAATCTAAAGATTTGAAGTAAGATATATTTAATTTGGAGGTTTGGCGAAAAGATTCTATATCAATTTTAATAAGTTAATTTAATAATTGTGTTCCAATTCAAAATACATCGGAATTGCTAAAACACTTTTATTGCAGTTATTTGTAAAATAAGGCGATGCCTATTTTAAACTTTTATTAAGGGTCCTAATAAAAACGCGCAAAACTCTGTGTAATGTGTGCAAGTTTGCACATTCGCAAATGAACTGTCAAAAATTGTATGAAAAATCTTTTGCACAAGACATAAGTTTGCTCGACTATTTGGTCTTGCAAACTTGCGCTGTTTATTTGTGCATTTATAAAGCAGATGGCTTTTGTTTATATTTAAAAATAATTAATAAATGCGATATAAAAAATTATATTTACGTTAATTGTAATAAAATCATTGCATATATCATTACTTTCAACAAAATTATTCAATTATTTACTAATATTGTAAGGGGGGGTTCACGAAACATGTTGCGCAAATTTGCACAAATGGGAAACTTAAGAGTGTAAAAGAGTACCCTTATTACTTAATTATGTTGTCTTGCACAGTTTTAATAACTAAACTTTATTCCCTACAGCAATATATTGGGAAACCCTCTAAAATACCAATCTCCTTAACTGATCGAAATTGGTTCATTATTTCACCTAGACCCCAAATAAACTTTCTTTTAGAGTAATATTTTGAAGCTAAAATATCATAAATGCATATAAGTATATTTCTACAGAATTCTGCACAAATAAAACATTTTTAATCCCCAAACATTCTATAAAACAAATTTGTATATACCTACATATAATATGGCATTCAATTTCAAAAGGATCGCTTTAAAATCAATTGCAGCTTCTATAAAGGGTTCTCTCCCGAAAATTAGTTAAAAGTACTAAAATCCCACATACAGGGCCTGTTCGTAAATGCATCATTGCACAGCATCATATAATTAGTTTCCACTGCTGATGCAAATCGACTGTTAGTATTTTATGTATATTTGCGCATAATATGCTTTGATGTAGCATTTCCAAACATTCGACTATTGCAACATTAACATCGTTTGCATTTTTGAACGTACGGCGGATAATGTGCAGCGCAGCGATGCATTTACGAACAAGCCCAAATGTTCGTATGTTAATAAAACTTCGCTCAAATAAGATTAACCATAGCACCCTTATAATGCTCTTTCTCAAGTATACACATAACACAATTGTGTAGGATGTCATATAGTAATTTATTTTGTAATTACAAGTACTTAGGTTGTTTGTTACATCGTTAGAACTTTCTCACAAAAATCGCCCAATACATTTCACTTAAATATTAGAAAATCTTTATATTTTCAATTGATTTAAATTGTTTTCTTCATTTGTGAATTAAAATTGGAATAAGTAGTTATAGGAACCTTTAGTTTTTAAATGTGTGATGAATTTTTAGCACACCATCTTTTTATTGTTGGCAAGATTAACAGAGTAAATAGCATTTTTAAAATTAATAAAAATAAAATTTCGATTTATCAAGAAAACAACCAAAATGCAAAAGTCATCATCTCCACATTGGAAAATATAATAACCAATTTTAGTTAAAAATAAACAAAACGACAACACTGACTGACAAATCCCTACAAACATTTATAAGATATCTTCCTAGAAGAAACGCATCTTCTTTTTATTTGGACGAAAATCATCATATTCCTTGGGGGATTTCCCTAAACATTCTAAAAAGTACAAAATTTTCGAAACTAACCCCGTTATTTCAAATAAATCAAATTTATCTTTGGATTATTTTTCTACCACAATCGTCATGAAAAAAATGACGATGAAGTAGTATATTTATTAAATTTTTTAAGCCTACAATTAAAAAAAATCTTTAATTTTTTTAATGATCGCTTGCTTTAAAACTAAGTAAGCATAATGTAAAATTAGAAAAAAATTCATATAAAAATTGTAAAATAAATAAGAAAAACTTCTTGTTGGGAGTGTCATTACTGTTGTTATTCTTGTCGAATATTTTTATTGAAAATTTCTTCAGGATGTTTGGATGTGAATTACTTTTTATATTTTTTTTCTACATTCTAGTACCAATCAACTTTCTCCTGTTCACTGTGCACTTTCATTTAGTTTTTTTTTCTGCTCTAATATTTGTTATTGGTAAAATATGATTGGCAGACAAAATATAATTACCAAAATTTATCGACCCTCAACTGCAATAAAAAAAAAAAGTAGAACTAAAGTTAGAAAAGGTTTTACTTCAAAAGCTGCAGTAAATGAAAACTTACTGTAAGATGATAGATCGATTTCATCTGGTAATTCGGTAATATTAACATCAAATCTGTCTTGGACTTCATTTAAAATCTTGGCATCAGCCTCATCCGAGACAAAGGTTATGGCCAAACCTTTGGTACCAAAACGACCAGCACGGGCCACACGATGCAAATAGGTATCGGAATCCTCAGGCATGTCATAGTTGAAGACAATATTGACTCGTTCAATATCCATACCACGACCAAACAAATTTGTAGCTACCAATATACGCTTTTGAAAATCCTTAAATTGTTGGTAACGATTCAAACGTTCCTCCTGGGTCATGCCACGATGAATACCAATAGCAGGGAAATTCTGTTCTGTTAACAATTGTGCCAAAGCCATACAACGTTGTACAGATTTAACAAAAATAACGACCTACATAATTTAATATTAATGTAAATTAATTTAAATACTAATATAGAATTGTGTTTTTGAGGAATTAACATACTTGGTTAAATTCCAACACATCCAAAAGTTCAAATAGCTTTTTATTCTTTTCATTTTCCTTCAATTTAACGTAATGTTGTTGCAAACCATGTAACGTCAATTTAGCTTCATCATCGACATATACTTCCATGGGCTAAAAAATTTAGAGAAGTCAAAACAATTAAAATTAATAAGAACTTAAAATAAATCTCGTCTGATTAATCGTTCTACTTAAGTAAGTTATTTACGTAAGTTATTGTCTTTTTAAATGTTTTTAACTTAATTTTACTCTACATACGGCCACACTACCACCAAAACGTTGTCAAAACAAGTCTTTCGGATTCGTTAAGCACTCGTTACCAAATGCTGCCACAGACAAAAAGCCTACGGAACAGGCTGTAAGTAGTAGGAGTGACTGATCAAAAGTTGTTAGTGTGTTTGTATGTGATTATGATTGCACGATCCTTCATCATTGGATGGACTCCAACATAGAATTGAACATTTTTATTAGCTGAACTGAACACCAAACTGAATTTTATCTAGCGTTTGAGAAAGCGAAGTGATTTTTTTCCAAGAAAGTGACAAGTTTCATATCAGGATCATAATTTTATTTATTTATTTTATTATTTCCTATTATTATTACTATTTTTTTGAATTTTTACTTTTGTTGTTTCATTTTATTTTAGTGCATTATAACCGCATTCATTTTAATTATTTATAGAGAATTATTATGGGTTATATTATCATCGTTTTAATTACCCCGTTTAGTTTTTTATACAAAATTATAACTTTATCATGTTATATGCATGTGTACATTTGACAAAGTTCGACCGTCATTTAAATAACGTTATTATAAGCATCAAAATGCTGTTGAACGATTGTTAAAATAGTTTCCGTTTAGAAATATATTTCAATTTCGTCAGTTATACCCGCATTTTATATTTTGCATATTATGTCGAAAATATTAAATTTGATGAACCATCGCTCGAATTACGTTGCTTAAAAAAAAAAAAAAAAAAAAAAAAAAAATGCAAGTGGTCAGGAGATGTGATTTGAGATTTTGCTTATTGGTGGCGCATAACGATTAGTATTTTTTAGAACAACTAATTGGAGTAGTAGTGGTAGAAGTATTGAGAGAATTATAAACTCGTTGATATTTACATCTTGCATGAATTTTTTGCAAACCGGTCGAATTTCTTTGCTTAGAGTAGCGGAAAACATCATAACTTGTTTTCCATGTGGTGTACTGCGGAATATCTCCTGAACATCGCGACGCATATCTGAAATTAGTGATCAAAAAAGAGTGTGAAATATTGGAGACATAAATTGTTGTTATTAACAATAAATCATTTTTTTAAGTCCCTTTGATGAATTAATTATAATAATAATGACGATTTATATTATTAAAATCGAACTTGAAATTAAAGTTTTTTTATTTTGAAGTTTAATAATAAAATTGATGTATGCTTTTAGTTTTCTTTAGTGAATGTGTGTATTCTGATTTAAGACTTATACTTGATTTTTTGGTGTTACTAGTTTATATGTTTCTTAATTGAGCAGTTTGTAATACCTATTATTAAAAGAAAACTTACCAAGTTGTTCCAACATTTTATCGCATTCATCAAGAATAAAGTGTTTTAAATGCTTTAAGTTCAACTTCTTATTGCGAATTAGGGCCAATATACGACCAGGTGTGCCGACAACGATATGAGGTGTAACATTTTTTAAGCTTTCTTCATCTTTTTGTATGGACAAACCGCCAAAGAAAACACCAACCTATAAAAATACATTTTTTTATTTTACTTTTTTTTTTTTACTATGAAAAGTAAAAGTGAAGTTCATAGAGATCGATTTACCTTAACTGTTGGCATATATTTGGAAAAACGTTCGTATTCCTTACTAATTTGGAATGCAAGCTCACGAGTGTGACACATGACTAGTACATAAACAACATTCTCAGTGGGTTCCAGCTGTTGTAATGTGGCAAGCACAAATACGGCAGTTTTACCCATACCAGATTTAGCTTGGCAAAGAATGTCCATGCCTAGCACAGCCTGGGGAATACATTCATGTTGTACTAAAAATAAATTTTATTATAAATACATACATACTTCAGATACACTTTTAAAATCTATGTAAGTCCTCTAATAGTAAAAAAAAAAAAAAAAAAAAAAAAAAAAAAAATTGAACTCTTACCTTCCGAGGGATGTTCAAAACCACAGTCAACAATGGCTCTTAAAATTTCTGGTTTTAAAAGGAAATCGCGAAAACCAGAACTGTGTATAGATACGTAAGTACCTTTTACATCTTTTTTGGGTGCCTCTTGTGTTTCGGCAACAGTAGTCTCGGTTTGCTCCTCATCCTCGTAATCTAAAAGATCGTCATTATCGGCCATTTTTGTTTATTTGTTTTAAATTGCGTCAACTGTTTTATTGAATATTTTAAAGCCGCTATTTGTGCTGCAAAGTTGTAATTTTAGCTGTAGTATAAAAAGAGAATTAGGTGAAATTTTTGTTCGTGCTCACACCGGCAGACGCCATTTTTAAAACACATGAGGTTAGGGAAAAATGTTCGCTGAACCAAAACTTAATTTTCAGCCGAATGTTTTATTTAAAATAATTACAGTATACTAATATTTACCTTTTGAAAAAATGCTTTATCTATAATCCTATAATTATTTTTTTTACTCTAATTTCACAATTTTTTAATAACTACGTACGCACAATAAGCGTGTATGTGCCAACTTTGTAATTTTTTTTTTAAGCAAACGCGCTGAATTTCTACTCGTTGCTTTTATGCAGTAATGATAACTTGGCTGTTTTCCGTCAAGTTCAACGATTTTTTAATCATATTTAGCAATAAAGTGTTTCATCTACTAACGAAAATATAGCGATTTTTACATAAATTACAAAAATAATCATATTGAGCACGCCTGCATTTTGTTGCTAACGTTCAAGTGACATAGTGTCTACATTAGAGATTTTTTATCAAGACAAACTTCAAACTTAACGCGAATTTGTGGAAGGTGACAACAGTTGCAAAACAACAACAATATGGCGTATCCATTATTGTTTTTTATATATGCAGTTTGACAACTGTAACAACCAAAATAATAATCAGCTGTTTAAGTAAGGTTACCGTGTATATATTCACATTGAATTTGACGTTTGTTTTGTTAAAAATTTGCCTAATGTAGACACTAGGTGAATTTCATACAAAATTTAAATTTATATTCTTTACCTAGTGTCTACATTAGGCAAATTTTTATCAAAACAAACGTCAAAATCAGTGCGAATATATACAAGGTAACCTTAGTTAAACAGCCGATTATTATTTTGGTTATTACAGTTGTCAAACTGCATATATAAAAACAAAGTTGTCTAATTAGACACTATGTTAGGACTTCATGTGCAGAATTATACATGTTAACTTTAACATCGATAAAAGTGCTCCCAGTTTATGAATAAAAATAGAATTATAAATATCAGAATGAAAGAAATGGAAAAATGTAAAAATAAAATTAAATTTAAATAAAACATTTGTTAAATTTTAAATTTATAAAGAAAAACGTGTAAATTTCGCAGTGCAAATGTAAAGTGCTTCCAAATCGGTTTAATCTATTTTTTTTTTTTTGCTAACAGTCAACGTTCTAGACATAAAATAATATATAAGATTTTTCTGTCAGAAAGTGTTAAATTCGCTCTCTGAGAGATTCCAATATTAGTATTATAAGATGTACTATGTGATTGTTGTGATGAGATTTCTCTACACAACTATCCCTTATAATCATTTGGAAGATATCTTCCTAGAAGCAACTTACGCAATATCTTCTTGTATATATACCTTGTATATATTCGCACTGATTTTGACGTTTGTTTTGATAAAAATTTGCCTAATGTAGACACTTGGTAATTTCGGCGAAATTACATTGAAATTACGATGCCCATTTTCATGCAACTCTGTTCGAAAAAATATTTTTTTTCAAAAAAAAAAAATTCACAGCTGATCTTAAATTTAAACACAAATCTTAAAATTAATTATTAAAGTGATTTTTCGAAATGAAACCTATCCTTTTTACATTTCTAATTGTTGTAAATTAATAATTTCCAATTTAGTAATTGTTTCTTATTTGTTTCCATTTCAAAATACTTTATTTACCCCTATAACAATTTAAAATGTAAACAATAAGTATCAGATGTTCACGAAATTACATTAAATGTCATCTAGCCAGTATGAACACTCTAGATTTCATTCGTAATTTCGGCATGAAATTTCGTAATTTCGCGCCTGTCTGAACAAGGCTTTATCAAAAAATTGACATTTTATGTGAGCGTTTAAGTTTTCGTGCTTTATGATGTTAAGATTTATGTTTTGCTTTACAAGATGTAAAGATATATTATATAATTTCCAGATTTATTTAGTGATAATTTTTCTATATATTTATTACATCTTCAGGAAGATTATCTGGCGGTATCTTCTTTCACCTAAATGATTATCTAGCAATATTGCCTATTTTTCTTCCAGGCGTATTGATATATTGCCTGTGACTCACAATCTCTTCCATTGGGGGGAATTTCCGCAATACGATATGATTATTGCGGCAATAAAATTTTTCTTCAAAGCAATACGAATTCGAATCACTTTCGTATTATTTTGCTTGTAGCGATCTTATAGGATGAGCTGTCAAGTAACTGTGAGTGCATGTGTATTTTGGAAATTGCTAAAAAAAAAACAATGTTTTTTATTATTTTTATTATTTTATTATTATTATTATTGAAACCTTTATTATTATTGAAACCTTTAAAAGTATTACAACAATTAAAATCTAAATAATTAAATAAGGAAACTACTAATATCACAGTGTTAAGGAAAAGTTGTCAAAAAAAAAAAAAACCTTGTACATACTTAAACGTTATAAGAAATTTTAAAAACAACCATCAATTATAACTCTTTAAGTAAAAAAGAGTCTTAGTGATTGTTTAGCAAATTTCTTATTATTTCATATGTAGACGTTCTGCATTTTTTATTAAATGACAGAGTCAGTTCCCTTGCAAATGAATTAAACATTTTATGCTTAAAGTTTCTATGCAGTAGATCAGTAGAATATCTGGGGTGTAGGTTATGAATTATTTTCAGATTTTTATTTTGTATTATCTGCAATTTTCTTGTGTAAGTTTTAGCAGCTTCATTAAACCTGACTTGGAATCCGTGGGTCATAATTGGTCGAATACACATTTTGTAAATAAGGATCTTGTTTTTTTTTTTTTTTTTTTTTTGTTTAGATCCTCTGTTAAGTAAGGGGTAAAGTGCACGGCCGCATTTGATTACTTTATCACAAATGTACTGTATGTGCTGTTTAAATGATAGTTTTTTATTTAAGATAATACCTAGATATTTGATACTATCCTGCAGAGGAATAAAAACTCCACTAGAATATAAATGTTTTGTAGGAATACGTTTCTGTGAACTATTGTATGGAAATATAATAGCTTGTGTTTTACTAACATTAACTTTTATCTTCCATTTATCAAAGTATTTATTGGTAGATTTTAAACTATCTTCCATTTTTTTGATTATTGCGTTTGACACCTTACCGCAGCAAATAAAAGCACTGTCGTCAGCGTAAAAAGCTACTGCTTGATTCTTGCGAATAGTATATATATTGAATAAAGAGTAGGTGATAATACCGATCCTTGCGGATTTGTCTATCATTAGATAGCGTGTTATCTATAGATACAGCAAATGAGCGCTGATCTAAAAACTCTTTATTATCTTTTGCAAGTACGTTAGATAATTGAAGGAATTTAGTTTAAAAACCAGGCCTTCATGCCATATTGAATCGAAGGCTTTTTCAATGTCAAGAAAAATAACTCCAGTGCTCTTACGATTTCTTTTGCTTGATTCAATAAAATCAACGACTCTTTTTAGTTGATGTACTGTGGAGTGCTCCTTGCGGAATCCAAACTGTTGAAGGTTAATAATATTATTTTGATTGGAAAAATCTAAAATTCTCTTATTAATTATTTTTTCAAATACTTTATCCAATAGGCTTAGGATGCTGATTGGTCTATAGCTAGACGGTAATTTAGGATCCTTTCCTTGCTTAGGAATTGGGATAACTTTTGCTTTCTTAAAAATAGTTGGAAAATAGCCTTCTATTAAACAAGAGTTGAAAAGTTTACATAGAGTTTCAAAAAAGTAATCGGGCATCTTTTTAAGGATAATGCTATTAATGCCATCTAAACCAGGGGCTTTATTATTTTTCAATTTTTATAATTAAAATCGCTACATCTTTGAAATTTACGTTTGTATTTATTTCTCTGACTAATTAACATTTTACTAATTTCAGAGATTTCTCGTTGCCAAGAATTTTTATGACCGACAGGTATTTTCTTAAAATCTTCATTAACTATAGATATTAATTTATTAAAAGAAAAATCTAGATAACCTGAATTAGAACAGGTTGATCAATTTTCTGACTCCTAATTTTATTTTCCAATCAGGATAATACAAGGGAACTCAATATGTCATATTTTGAATATGAACAGAAATAACACAAATTATTGGCACGTGGCTCGACTATAAACATTTTAATGTGTCTCAAGATTTGAAAAATGGGGACACGAGTTAGATAATAGAATGTCTACTGTAGATGGTTGAACATGGTTGATATTTTGTCCAAAGCGATTGTGTCTATTTAGGTAATATATGTAGTAGCTGGATTGAAGACAGTGGCTGTAGAGATCATTACCAGCCGTCAAATAATTAACATACAATTCTAATGTGTATGTTGGGAATTTAGATCACCGCAAATAAAATAGCCTTTTGAAAATGAAGTTTATTTATCCAAATCAGCTTTAAAATTGGTAGTATGAACTGGATTATACGCTGAAGTGAATATAACTGACCTTCTATTAATCGTAACTTGTATTGAAATACTTTCAGCAGTACTTGTTTTTATTTTTGGTAACAACGTATGCTTAATGTTAACTTTAATTGCAATTAGAACTCCTCCGCCATGAGTAGATCGATCCTCTCTATAAATTTTATAACCACCAAGTTGAAATTTTTGATACGGTTTCAATAAAGTCTCATTTAAAAGGAGAATATCGGTTTTCCAGCTGGCCAGCTGCTGACTCAGTTGTTATGCCTTGGGCATTCCAATGCATAACATGAACATTGTGTCTACCGGTTGAATTATATGGCATGTTTAAGCATCATACCCAAAACTCGTAGCTTGTCGTACTTATTTTGACATCTTTGCAAAGCATCGACAGCATAAAAAAATATTTCCAGAAGTCTTTCATTGGAAATGTCATCATTATTATTATTGCCTTTAGCTACCGCAGAATACAATTTACCAAAAATGTATTATTATGGCGTTATTGCCTTGGAAATTGAGGAAAATCATGATCGTCTTCTTTAAAATATGTTACGTTAGTTCTTCTGCTGGTCGCCCGAGATTTAGATGTTACTCGATGACGGCTTTCTAAATAATCTTAACGACTTGGGCACTTGGGTCATCAGCTCTATGGTTAACATCACTATTATTGAGTGAACAAACTGCATACTCACGGTTTCAGGCGCAGGCTTACCGGGTTTATGTTGAGCGAGCTTACAAATTCTTCGCCAATTATCTTTGTGTCCAGTTGTAGCAGGCCAAATAAAACCAATTTAAATGTTTTTGCATCCCTCAATTCATGCGTATAATACTGGAATTTTTTGTCTTTGAGAACACTCAAAGCTTCCTTGTACAGCGATAACGAGTTTGATACAATTTTTGTACCAATAGACATCCGTTTGTAAATATACTTATCCCCAATTAATCCAATCACAGTTAAAAAACTGTGGGTAGAGTCCACAATTATTGGTGGAATCTTTTCTTTGATAGCAACTGCTTCTTCTTCATATTCGGACAGAAGCTGAAACCTGTTGGAACGGTCTATAGTTTTTGGCACCTTGAATTTAGGACTATTATCCCAATGCTTTCTTCTTTTTTGAGCAAACGTTGCCAAACAAAAGAAAGTTAAAGCAAATTTAAGTAGTTTTTTTTTACACTTTTTTATTAAAAAATTCAATTAATTTTTCAAGCAATAATTAAAACCATGTTTTTTTGAAACAAAGTTTTTTGTAAAATTTTGTGTTTTACATTAAAAAAAAAAAAAATATTTTTGTAAAAATTGTGCTAAAAAGTGCGAATTTTTTTTGAATAGCAAGGATATACTTACTCTGTGACTGATTGGAAGTAATGATATTTTATAGGATTTATTAGAATACGTGTACCCCTTATTTAAGATTTAACATAATATTGTTACGAAATTGTACTTGAATTCAAATATAACGGTTTTAACGGCTGGTTTAAATCTTTCTCAATGCTTCTAGACATTTCCGTTTATGTTAACAGCAGTTAACATATCTGTAAAAATTATTAACATAGTTCTAAACATACAACATTGAATAAAAAGCTTTCACCATTGTTTTTAAGTATGGCAACACTAAATGTTTAAGCTACTAATATTAACATCGAAAGCTCTAGTTTGTCCGTTAAGAACATTGTAGAAAGAAATAGAGCTTTCAAGAAGAATCTAGTAGGTAATACAGTGTATATAAATTGGCCGTGAGAACACCATTGAGTCAGTCTAATTGGAAGCATCGTTAAGTGAAGACAAATTAACTGCCTTGGCTGTATAATCTTGTACATTATTAAAGTGTGCTGTGTAAAGTGTGGAATTTAAGTGTGTGTTTACATTAGAACGCAAGTGACTATTTAAACTGTTATTGTTGTACATTTTTAAATAAAATAAAGAGTCGTTACAATTTTTAAACTACTAAACTGCTGTTATTTGCAATCAAAGTATAGGTTTATTTAAAGGAAATAAACGACCGTTTTAAAAAGGTAAAAAACGTAACAATTGGTGTCAGAAGTGGGATTGCAAAATAATAAGCAGTCATGAAGTTTGAAGAGCTGAAAGTGGAGCAACTCAAGAGAGAATTGAATAAGTTGTAGTTACCTACAGCTGGTAATAAAGCAGAATTACAAAAGAGGCTGATAGATGAATTTAAGCGGCGTAATATTGACATCGGAACTTACGAATTCGAGTATAAAGAAGAAATGGAAGTTTCTACCCGAGCAACAACAAGCATGGATTTATCCACAAAGTTTGCTGCTTTGATGGAGCAATTTAAAGAAGTTAAAGAAGAAAATAAAATAATGGAAATGAAATTTCAAAAAACTTCTAAAGCAAATAACGAGAAACTTCTTGCTGAAGTCAAAGAAGAAAATAAAATAATGGAAATGAAATTTCAAGAAACTTCTAAAGCTAATAACGAGAAAGTTCTTGCTGAGGTTCAAGAAACTTCTGAAGCTAATAACGAGAAACTTCTTGCTGAAGTTCAAGAAACTTCTAAAGTAAATAACGAGAAACTTCTTGCTGAAGTTAAAGAAACTGCTAGAGCGACAGACGAGAAACTTCAGCAAATTTCGGAAGTTATAAACATCAAAGTGGATGGCATTGAGACAAAGGTGTCCGACTTAGAGAGCTGTCTACAAGCCAAAGTCGTTGATAAAGTTGATAAAAAGCTGTCCGACTTAGAGAACTACCTAGATATACAATCCAAAGATGTTGATGAAAAACTACATGATCTAGAAATAAAGATGAATAATCTTCAATGCCAAGATGGACAGGTGCGAATTATTCCAGAATCCTGTAGTGGAATAAACATCCCTAGTTTTGATTGCACCACACCATTTAATGTGTTCAAGTTCCAATTTGATACAATTGCCATTAGAAATATGTGGAACGACGAAGAAAAAGCTATAGAGTTGATATTGGCCTTAAAAGGAAACGCAGCAGTAGTTCTTGAAAGCGTGCCAGCATGTAACAAAAATAGTTATGATGACATAATGGAGGCGCTACAACGTAAGTACGCTGGTGAACATAAAAAGGACTTATACCGAATGGAATTGCGTGGTAGAGTGCAGAAGCTAAATGAGACACTACAAGACTTTGCGTTGGAAATCGTGCGTTTGCTGCAGCTTACTTATCCAGATGAAAATAGCCCGTTTTTGGACCATTTCAAGATAGAGGCATTTGTTAATGGCATTCGCGATCCTGAAATAAAACACGTGGTTTGTGGCACACCTAAACCATCATTTACTGAAACCGTCTCATTCGCACTGGCACAAGAAACGGCGAAAATAATTTCAAAGCCGCAAATATGCAAGGTGCGAAATGTTGAAGTTGTTGCTGATAATGAGAGAAATATAGTCGACGAATTAAAAAAAGTTTTGAAGGCGTTTAATGGTAAGCAAAGTAAAGTTGGAGTAAGATGTTATAACTGTGGTAAATCGGGTCATATTCAGCGAAACTGCAAAGCACCAAGAAAACAAACCAGATCTGCCTCGCCAAGCAAGAGCTAGATCCCACATCTGTGGGCCCCACCATCTCCATATCCGTAATGCGACAGAAAAATAGCAATCTTACTGCTTCGGGGTACATCAACGATCAGAAGCACGTTTTTATTATAGACACCGGGGCATCACAGTCTATTGTCAGGCCAGATTTAGTCAAGAAAACAATTAAACCATTATGTGGGGTAAGCCTGCGCACAACTACTGGGGAACCGACCACGGTCTATGGTAAAGTAAATGTAAAATTAACCATTGCCAACGTTACCGTCAATCATGTATTCGTTGTTGCCGACATTGTGGACGAAGTCATCATTGGTGCTGATTTCATGATTAGTCACGGCATTACTTTGGATATGGGACAAAAAGTTATGATTTGGCGAAATGTGGAGATACCCCTTGACGTCGGATATGAAAATAGGACTCAAGTAAGAAAGCTAGTTACCGTCGAGCATCAGAAGCTACCACCACAGTCAGAAACTTTAGTATGGGCTCGTATGGAGGGAGATTGTGGGTGGTAGAACCAGCGGAAATAACAAGTGATCTTGTAACAGCAAAAGCCCTCGTTAAACCCTGCAACAACAAAATAGTTCCTGTAAGAGTGCTTAACCTGTCCAGCTATAAAAAAATCGTTAAGCCAAATTCCGAAATAGGTCAATGCACTTCAGCAGAGGCAGTAATCAATTGCGAGAAAAACCCGCAACCTGCCAATAAATCCACCAAAGAACACGAGCTACTAGCGGAATGTATGGGGAAATGGGTAGAAGGATTAGCACCGCCAGACAGAAATAAGGCCAAAGAGATTTTGAAGATATATAGCTCCGTCTTCGCCATAAAAAGTGAAATCCATGGTAGAACGGCAATTGTAAAGCAACAAATAAATACTGGCGAAGCGAGGCCAATAAAGCAGGCGCCCAGAAGTGTTTCTCTGACAAAACGAAATGAAGTGAAGGAGTTGGTCAATGAATTGGAGCGGTACGGTATAATGGAACCATCTTCAAGTCCTTGGAGCTCGCCTGTTGTTTTAGTTAAGAAGAAAGACGGCAGCACTAGATTTTGCGTCGATTATAAAAAGCTTAATGACGTCACCAAGTAAGACAGCTACCCGCTACCAAGAATTGACGACACCCTGAATACACTAGCTGGAACACAATGGTTCTCCACATTGGACTTGCAAAGTGGTTATTGGCAGGTAGAAATTTCAGAAAAAGACAAGGAAAAAAACCGCCTTTCGCGCGAGTGATGGGTTATGGTAGCTTAATGTAATGACATTTGGACTCTGCAATGCTACAGCCACATTCGAGCGTTTAATGGAACAGGTATTGAAAGGACTTCACGGAAAAACATGCTTGGTGTACCTCGATGACATAAATGTCATGGATAAGACTTTTGATGAACATCTGAAAAACCTTGAAGAAGTCCTTAAACGAATATCAGCGGCTGGACTCAAACTCAGTGTAAAGAAGTGTGCATTGTTCCAGAAAGAAGTCAAATATTTGCGACATCGCGTAACAGCAGAAGAAATATCAAGATAAGAAGATAAGATAATTGATAATCTCCACGAATCGCGTAGTTTTCTTGGCCTTTGCACATACTACAGACAGTCCCGAATTTCGCCAATGTAGCCGCAAGCTTGCATAAGCTGACCAAGAAGTCACAATTCCAATGGTGTGAAGCACAAGAACTAGTATTCCAGAAGTTCAAGGATCTATTATGTACGGCATATCCTATACCTGGAGAAACATTTGTGGTAGATAGCGATGCGAGCGGATACAGAATAGGCGGTGTACTTTCACAAGTAGTCATTGGCACTGAAAGGGTCATTGGATACTTCAGCCGAATGCTTTCGAAGCCTGAAAGAAACTACTGCGTAACGCGACGAGAACTTTTGGCAGTATTAGAGTGTGTGAAGCATTACCACAAATATCTGTATGGCCAACACTTCCGACTGAGAACCGGTCAGTCTGCCCTCAGGTGGTTGCTGCAATTGAAACAACCTGAAGGACAATTGGCTCGTTGGATAGAGCGGCTTCAGAGCTATGATTTTAGCATCGAGCACCGGAAGGGTTTGAAACACGGCAATGCGGATGCGCTATCAAGGCGGCCCAGCAATGTGGAATATAAGCATTGTACAAAAACCGAGGAAAAGGAATGTATCATCGATGTTCGACTAATGCATATAGAGTCCAGTGAAGATTGGTCTGTAGGCAAAGAAATGACCCCATACCGGCAAAAATAATATCGGCAAAAGAAGAAGGTAGAAGGCCAGTCCGCAATGAAATATCCGCCGAAAGTCCACTAATGAAATCATATTGGGCCCTATGGAATAGTCTACAGCTGTTAAATGGCTGCTTATACCGCATATGGGAAAGTGCTGATGGTAAAACAGTGACAAATCTAATTGTAGTACCATCCTCTAAAATAAACAAAGAGATGAAAGAGTTCCATGGCGGTCACAATGGTGGTCATCTAGGTGTGACAAAAACCTTAGAAAATTTAAAACAACGTTTTTATTGCGTGGGTTGTCAGCAAGTAGTAGCCGATTGGGTAGCTAATTGTTCACAATGCATAGCAGCGAAGTGCCCAGTAAGAAGAAGTCGTGGAAAACTTCAGCAGTATAACTCAGGCGCGCCATTCGAGTGGATTGCAATGGATGTAGCAGGCTTTTCCCGTCAGTGATGCCGGAAATCGTTACGTTCTAGTGGTTATGGATTATTTCAGCAAATGGCCAGAGGTATATGCCATACCTGATCAAGAAGCTAAAACGTTTATAAGTGTATTTGTGAACAACTGGGTGTGCCATTATGGTGTTCCACTGGAGTTGCATTCTGATCAGGGTAGAAATTTTGAATCTGCCGTATTCAAGGATATGTGCGATTTATACGGAATAAGAAAAACCAGAACAACGCCACTGCATCCTCAATCTGATGGCATGGTCGAAAGATTCAATCGCACTCTGGAGGAATATTTAAGAAAAGCGGTCTGGGATGAACACATAGCGAAATTTCTATTGGCATACAGATCAGCTGTTCATGACTCATCCTCTCGAACACCTGCAAAAATTGAGCAAGATGACCTGAACGAACTACATGAATTCGTACGCAGAAGAATAAAAATGACCAGCAATAAAATGAAAGCCAGATACGATCGAGCAGCGAATTCTGCAGGATTTAACGAAGGCCAGCTTGTACTGTTGTATAACCCACAATGTAAGAAAGGACTGTCTCCCAAAGTACAAACCCATTGGGATGGACCATACATAGTGATTAAGAAATTAAACAGAAAGAAAAGAGCCCGAGATCTAAAATGAAGGTCGTACATCTAGAACGACTAGCTGCCTATGGGAGAGGTGAATTCGTGCCCATTCGGGACGAACAGGCTTAAGCGGGGGGCAGTGTTAAGAAATTGTACTTGAATTCAAATATAACGGTTTTAACGGCTGGTTTAAATCTTTCTCAATGCTTCTAGACATTTCCGTTTATGTTAACAGCAGTTAACATATCTGTAAAAATTATTAACATAGTTCTAAACATACAACATTGAATAAAAAGCTTTCACCGTTGTTTGTAAGTATGGCAACACTAAATGTTTAAGCTGCTAACATTAACATCGAAAGCTCTAGTTTGTCCATTAAGAACATTGTAGAAAGAAATAGAGCTTTCAAGAAGAATCTAATAGGTAATACTGTGTATAAATTGGCCGTGAGAACACCATTGAGTCAGTCTAATTGGAAGCATCGTTAAGTAAAGACAAATTAACTGCCTTGGCTGTATAATCTTGTACATTATTAAAGTGTGCTGTGTAAAGTGTGGAATTTAAGTGTGTGTTTACATTAGAACGCAAGTGACTATTTAAACTGTTATTGTTGTACATTTTTAAATAAAATAAAGAGTCGTTACAATTTTTAAACTACTAAACTGCTGTTATTTGCAATCAAAGTACAGGTTTATTTAAAGGCAATAAACGACCGTTTTAAAAAGGTAAAAAACGTAACAATATAAACAAAATGGTTACTCTCTTCTGCTTGCGTTATCTCACATATTATATCAACGTTAATCT
Organism: Protocalliphora azurea; assembly: GCA_932274085.1. Taxonomy (NCBI): domain Eukaryota; kingdom Metazoa; phylum Arthropoda; class Insecta; order Diptera; family Calliphoridae; genus Protocalliphora; species Protocalliphora azurea. Next base: position 84,588,165 of record OW026520.1, read on the forward strand.
CAGTTGTAGACCTGAGGTTATGATGAGATTTCTCTATCTTATGAGATGAATTGTCAAAAAAATAAATTTATACGAAAGTTTTCTTTTAATGATTGTTTTACATTTTAAAAACATTTTTATAAAAATTATGCTAATACAGTGCGAATTTCTGAAATAAATGGGATATGTTTACTCTGTCACTGATTGAAAATAATATCTTATAGGATTTATTGGAATACGTGTACCCCTTATTTAAAATATAACATAATATAAACGAAATGGTTACTCTCTTCTGCTGGCGTTATCTTACATATTATATCAGCGCTAATCTCAGTTGTACAGCTGTGGTAAATTTTCATGAAAAATAGAAATAAAGTTTCATATATATACACATGGACAATAAAGTATGTGCAAATGTATATAATACCACTGTGAGAGAGAACCTATTAGACGCAAAGGTCCTCCAGTGCTTCAAAACGACACACGAAGACCTTTTGCAAGTAACCAACATTGTGTGTTAGAATTGGATATATCCACAAAAGTTTGGAATGCCCATATTCAAAAACAGACATCACTGCCAGAAAGTCCAGTCATTTTGGCCAGTACCATACTGCTAATTACCGTGATTAGCGAGTGTACATAAAAATGAATGAAACATCAAAAGCAAGAAGACATGTATATGCTCAACGTCAGGATTCCAATTTCCTAAGCTTACTCACTGCTAGCGTACAATATAGAAGTTATGTGAATAAAAATTATCAATAATTATCGTATATCCACACTGTCAAAAAGGGTTCAACGGCAAAAAAAATCAAGGAAAGTGATGCTCTAGGATTTCAAAATACATTTAACAAGGGTTTAGCAATTCCCAACCTAACACAAAAAAAGGGTTTAGTTACCCAAATAAAATTCAACAATCAAAATATTTATTTTCATTTGCACACGAATTAAAAGAGGGTTCAGCAATTTCCAACACAAATTCGCAAAGCTCTATTGAGAATTTAATTCAAACCATGAATAGTTTCATGACGAACATGCAAAATACGTTGCAAAAATCAAAGCAGATTTTGCTAAGTAAAAAATTAATTCATAGATAATATGTTATTGGAACGCTGACGGCCCAAGTCAACATAAATATGAAGTACAACAATTTCTACAGATGTAAGAAATTGATGTGCTATTAATATCCGAAAGTCACGTTACACAAAAGAATAAATAGCTACTACACCTACGAAACACGTGGTAGGGCATGAGGTGGTAATTCGTAATGATATAAAGCATTTCCCAATACCAGAATACAAAACGGATCACATCCAAGTTACTTCAACAGATATACTTGACAATAAAACAACAACATAACCAATATATTGTCCTTCAAAATATAATATTAATTGAGATCAAGTTCTTTATAATTTTTCCACATTAGGCCCAAGATTTATAGCAGCAGGAGACTATAATGCTAAGCACACATTTTGGTGCAAGATTTACGATCACCTGCCGTAAAAACTAAACTAAATCAATATCTCAGAAGATTACGCTTTGCTCTGAAGAATCAAAGACAGTCCAAATTGAACACATATCTGCAATACTAAGATTCTACTAAGAAAACAAATTACAGTATATGGAAGGCGGTGAAAGACATGCAATGCCCTATTGCATATGAATGTCACATATGCCTCCAAGACCGTCAATGGGCAAAAAGTTCTAATGAAAAGGTAGAAGAATTTATTTTATTCATACCTAAACCCGGAAAGCTTTATATAATTTTTTTAAATTGTTTGAGAATTTGCTCTTTGAGAGCCCATTATTACACATTATTAATAATAGTATACCTAACTATTAGTTTGGATTTGAAGAAAACATGCTACTATTGAACAAGTGCATCGAATTACAACTCTCATCAGAAGAAGTTTTGAAAGCAAGCAGTATTGCTCTGCGTTATTTATTGAAGAAATCATATCCTTCACGCAGAAAAATTTCAGCAGGACGTATTTTAGGGCCTCTTCTTTATATACTATATACGGCAGATATTTCCACGATCCTCATGACTTATACATCAACTTTTGCAGATGATACTGCTTTTATAAGTATGTATTCAAATCCTGTTGGAAAAATAGCTACATAAATGGAAGATCAATGTGAATGATACGAAATATATTCATAATACGTTTAACTTACGTGGAGAAAGTTGTCCTCCCACAAAGTAAGGTATTTTGTATTCATCCAGACCGACGTCTAACATGGACTCGTCATATAGAATCCAAAGTTACACAAACAAAACTTAAATCTACCAAAGTTCATTGATTAATTGATCCAAGGTCAGCCCTAGAATTGGTGTACAAAGTTCTTTTTATAAAGCAGTAAAAAAACCTATATGGTTATATGGCATTCAGCTCTGGGAAACAGCCTGTTCATCAAACATTGAAAAGTTACAGAGAAGACAGTCAAAACTCCTAAGAAAAATAACAGGTTCACCATGGTACGTCAGAAATAGTAACAATCACAGTGTTCTCAATATTCCTACAATTCGTGAGGAGCTAAAAAACATCAGCAGCAAAATTAGTTGAACACCCAAACCCTCTCGCTAGGGATCTGCTAACTTTTGAGGGTCACAGACACCTAAATCCATATTTAACACTGAAGCTAGGAAGATAACACTACTAATAAAAACTCTACGTTGGATTTTGCAGTGGCAATATCTATATTATTTAAAGTTTAGGTTATGATTTTAATACTTATTGCAAATTTCTAAAAAAGGAAGATTTAATAAAGACTAATAATATATACACTGCCTGCCAGTTGAATAAGGAATCACATTTTTTTAACTTTAATTAAGTATATCTCCTAAACTAAAGTTCAGAAAAAAATAATTTTTTGCGCAACCAAATTTCAAAATGTTGACTTTAGTTTCCTGATGAAATAAAAAATATACATAAAGTTATGCATTTATTTAAAGACATGTATTTCTGTGGTACTTTTTCGTGTGTCACTTGAATAAAGTATATTTTTAAACTAAGCAAACTGTAATTTATTTTTAAATTTTAGGTTATAAAAATGAAAGTTATTATCTTCTAGCATTCAATTAGGAGTGAGTACTGCCACGATTTTTAGAAATAACCTCAAAAATGCGATTTGGCATCGACTTGTATAATGACTATAAGTAATTTAGTGAAATTGAACACCATGCTTCCGTTATTGCATCCTTTAAGGATTCTATCGGCTCAAATTGTTTTCCTCCTTCATAAACTTTTCTTGCAAGCCAACCCCAGACATTTTCCATTGGATTCAGGTCTGGTGAATATGGGGCCAATCCAAAAGTTGAACACTTTGTTGATTAATCCATTGTTTTACTGCTCTGGCAGTATGAATCGGAGCGTTGTCGTGTTGGTACGTCCAAGTTATGGGTCCAAAGAAATCTTTAAATTTTGGAAATGTTTCCTCCAGAATGTTTTTGTAAGTCGTTGCAGTCATTTTGTTGGATACAAAAACCAATTCTATGGTACCATAATACGAAATGGCACCCCACACCATTATTCCGCCCTCTCGGCTGTGTCTGCGGCTCAAAAATAATTCCTCCTTATTTAGGTCATGGAAGTAATAGTTATACCCGTCGGGACCGTCAATATTAAACTTTTTTTTCATCTGAAAATACAAATGGTTTAGTCGAACCATGTCGTTGTATTTTGACGTTGTGATTTGCGTTTTTCATTAAGTGGTGGTTTTTTTGCAGTTTTCGTCGGACTATGTATGGGCACGACTTTAAGATACGGTGCACTGTTCTTAGACTAGCACTGACTCCACTTTTTTCACGTATTTTTGATACCGACATGGCAGAATTTGATGCAATTCTAAGAACTTTTCGTCTTTCTTTTGGAGTTGCCATTTTCTTTCGCCCTTTCATGTTTTTTTTATATTTTTCCACGTTATTTAAATAATTGTACACAACTGTCTTTCCTCTATTAATGTTTTTGGCTATTTGGGCCGGATCAGAATTTTTTCTTTTTCAGAGTTTTTAAGAGCCTTACCACGTCCCATTTTGAATAAAAACTATTTAAAAACTATAAAATTAAAAATTCTCTAGCCGTTTATATTGAAAGAAATTCAAATCCTGATTAATATTAAAAGAATTCCTTATTCAAGTGACACACGAAATAGTACCACAGAAATACGTCTTTAAATAAATGTATAATTTTATTTCTTCAGTAAACTAAAGCCAACACTGAAATTTGGTTGCGCAAAAAATTATTATTATTATTATTATTTTTTTTTTTTTTTGAACTTTAGTTTAGGAGATCTGCTTAATTAAAGTTAAAAAAATGTGATTCCTTATTCAAGTGGCAGGCAGTGTACATATAAAAAAAGTATGTATATATAATCCACATCAACATGTCTACACACCTATTGTGTCAAACTCGTTTACTTCTGGGTTTCAAAAAATTTAAAATTTTTTAATGACGCATCAACGCTGGCTTTAACGAAACACAAATCTGCTAGCGTGAATGACTTTTAGAGAACGGCGGACCATAGTCCCAAATTTTTTTTTTTTTTTTTAAATAATTCTGTAACTTTAGATCTATTGGATGTATGTATTTGAATGAAAATTCCTATGGCCAATCCTGAGGTGTATTCCAATTGATATGGTTCTTAGCGTGTCTGAGAGACAGCGGTGGACCTGCAAATTTGGTCACCTCGGGTATGAAAATTTAAAAAAAAAAAAATCGCCACAATTATTTCTGATTTGATTGAGAAAAAAATTTTACACATAGATAGTCCTTATAATTCTCTAGAAAAAATACGCTTACATGTGAGGGATAGATATCTCTTTTACCTTAAGAGAACAAAGTACATTTTTGACCCATTTTTGGACATGTTTTTTTAGGTTTCGATTTATAAAATATTCTCTATATTCTGTACGAAATTCTAAATAATTTTCATGCAAGAATCATATACCTATGTGGTTCCGATAAAAGGTTATATCATTTTAAAGTATAAAATTAAAAAAAATTTTGTTTTTTTTTTTTATTTTTCTCAAAAAGGTGATGATATTTTTTCACTTTAAAATCCATCTCTCTGGACCACATATTTTTTATGTTTCTAAAAGAATGCTTAACGTAAATGCATGTGAAGCAAGTCCGAGGGCATTTCGGGTAAAAATCTCCACGCTAGCCCTATCAGAATTTCATCAATTTTAATTTTTTGTTTTTTATTTATTATTTATTTTATATGTACTAAACACACAAAAATATTTAATGAGCCACGCCTCTGATAACGACAGGGTGACCATTTTACTTGAAAAAGTCAATTATTAAAACAAGTTTTCACCGAACTGGGATTTTGAGTATTTCGGTATAAAAAAGTGAGAATATATTTATGTTCTTGTTTTAAGGATAATTTTTTTATATTATAATAAAAATGATAGCTTTATTTATATAGATTTTATTTAAGTTCAAATATTTTTTTTTTTTCTTCAAAATAACACTAAACATTAAAATTTTACGTTTTTTGGTAAATTTAATGAAGAAATTTAGTTTATATATTGTTCTTAAAGTTATATCCTTTCCAATGGTACCAAATACTTGCATAAATAGTTAACACATTCGTTTAAAAACTAACTATGTTCAGCAAAATTTGATGAAGGGGGTCAAGTTCCAGTTAGATTTCCTTTGCAAGATACATCACTATTGAAAATCAAGAAAATAATTTTCGTGGAACACTTAAAATTTTATAATAAAATCTGATAAGTGAATTTAATGTAATTTTCATCAATAAAGAAAACGAAAAAATAAATACATCACACTTTTTTTCGATTTCAATTCGTTTTGTTTTCGAAATCAATTTCTATCACATACCCGATAGTATAGGCAAACATATTTGTATTTACATCCAATATAAGATATTTCAATTTCATATAACACATCTCAATACGGGTGAAGGATATATAGGATTCGGTAGAGGCGAATATAGCGCTGTAACTTGTTTAATTTCGAACTTTTATGTTCAAGAAAACTAATAATAATAAAATTAATTTTAACACCCATCAAACCAACAAGCCCGATGTGATTTTAAATTTTCATAGTTTGAATTTTGAACATTTTTAATTATTGCTATACATAATTTAGGTAAAATATTCAAAATTTTGTAAGTGTAATGATGTAGTTGTGTGTAGTGTATATGAATGTAAGTATGAAAGTATGTAATAAAAAAATGTAAATGTGTTTTAACATTAAAAAAAAAAACAAAAACATAAAAAATAAGTTCGATTTGAGTAAAATTAAAGTTAATTTAAGATAGTTTAACAAAAATTAGTTAGGAAAAGTTAAACTTTTGAAAAATTAACATAAAAAAGATTAAGTAAAAATTGATATTTAAACTAAGATTTAAATTAGGTTAAATCATCTGGCATCTCTGCCTCAAGATAAAAACATCGTGTTAATTTTTGCTTGAAAAATTAATTGAATTTTTAAATTAAATTGTAAAAAAACTATTTAAATTTGCTTTAACTTTCTTTTGTTTGGCAATATTTGCTCAGAAAAGAAGAAAGCATTGGGGCAATAGCCCTAAATTCAAGGTGCCAAAAACTACAGACGGTCCTAGCACTAGTGCCAACAGGTTTCAGCTTCTGTCTGAAGACGAAGAAGAAGAAGCAGTTGCTATCAAAGAAAAGATTCCACCAATAATTGTGGACTCTATCCACAGTTTTTCAACTGTGATCGGATTAATTGGGGAAAAATATACCTACAAACGGATGTCTATTGGTACAAAAATTGCATCAAACTCCTTATCGCTGTACAATGAAGCTTTGAGTGTTCTCAAAGACAAAAAATTCCAGTATTATACTCATGAATTGAGGGATGTAAAAACTTTTAAATTGGTTTTATTTGGCCTGCCACAACTGGACATAAAGAAAATTGGCGAAGAATTTGTAAGCTCGCTCAACATAAACCCGGTAAGCATTAAGGAACTAGCAACAAAAAGATCTAGTGTAGATGACGCCCTCTATCTCATTGAGTTTGATCGTCAACATGTTTCAAAAAGAGAGGTTATGAAAATAAGATATTTTTGTAATATATCTGTATATTGGAGAAAACCTCTAAAGGGCAATAAAGGTCCCACACAATGCTCCAAGTGCGCTATGTATGGACATGGTGCTAAAAATTGTAACCGTACCGTTCCGGCCTGCGCCGGAAACCATGAGTATGCAGTTTGTTCACTCAATAAAGGTAATAGTGATGGTAGTATAATTTATAAGTGCCACAACTGCATAAAGAAGAACTTAAAAAACGTTAACCATAGAGCTGATGACCCAAAGTGCCCAAGTCGTAAAGAATATTTAGAAATCCGTCATCGAGTAACATCTAAATCTAGGGCGACCAGCAGAAGAACTAATGTAACATATTTTAAAGAAGACGATCATGATTTTCCTCAATTGCCAAGGCAAGAACCCCATAATAACTCACGAAATTCCCGCGAATGCCCAACGCATAACAACTGAGTCAGCAGCTGCCAAGCTGGAATACTTTTTACACAAAAGGAAAATCGATATTCTCCTTTTAAATGAGACCTTTTTGAAACCGTACCACAAATTTCAACTTGGTGGTTATAAAATTTATAGAGAGGATCGATCTACTCATGGCGGAGGAGTTCTAATTGCAATTAATCCAGCTACTTCATTTAATACCCAAATGGACACACTCGCTTTGGACAAAATATCAACCCCGTTCAACCGTCCACAGTAGACATTCTCAATTCTTGACAGATCTAGCGTAGAGCTTACCAATTTAGATGAAGTTAAATCATTTTTACTTTTATTGAAGAATAATAAAGCCCCCGGTTTAGATGGCATTAATAGCATTATCCTTAAAAAGATGCCCGATTACTTTTTTGAAACTCTATGTAAACTTTTCAACTCTTGTTTAATAGAAGGCTATTTTCCAACTATTTTTAAGAAAGCAAAAGTTATCCCAATTCCTAAGCCAGGAAAGGATCCTAAATTACCGTCTAGCTATAGACCAATCAGCATCCTAAGCCTATTGGATAAAGTATTTGAAAAAATAATTAATAAGAGAATTTTAGATTTTTCCAACCAAAATAATATTATTAACCCTCAACAGTTTGGATTCCGCAAGGAACACTCCACAGTACATCAACTAAAAAGAGTCGTTAATTTTATTGAATTAAACAAAAGAAATCGTAAAAGCACTGAAGTTATTTTTCTTGACATTGAAAAAGCCTTCGATTCAATATGGCATGAAGGCCTGGTTTTTAAACTAAATTCCTTCAATTATCCAACGTACTTGCAAAAGATAATAAAGAGTTTTTTAGATCAGCCCTCATTTGCTGTATCTATAGATAATACGCTATCTAGTGATAGACAAATCCCTGCGGGTCTGACGCAAGGATCGGTATTATCACCTACTCTTTATTCAAAACTTACACAAGAAAATTACAGATAATACAAAATAAAAATCTGAAAATAATTCATAACCTACACCCCAGATATTCTACTGATCTAATGCATAGAAATTTTAAGCATAAAATGTTTAATTCATTTGCAAGGGAACTGACTCTGTCATTTAATGAAAAATGCAGAACGTCTACATATGAAATAATAAGAAATTTGCTAAACAATCACTAAGACTCTTTTTTACTTAAAGAGTTATAATTGATGGTTGTTTTTAAAATTTTTTATAACGTTTAAGAGTGTACAAGGTTTTTTTTGACAACTTTTCCTTAACACTGTGATATTAGTATTTTCCTTATTTAATTATTTAGATTTTAATTGTTGTAATACTTTTAAGTAAATTCTCATAACAATGTAATTATTTTATAAAGGTTTCAATAAAGTCAATAATAATAAAAAAAATAAGGTTAAAAAAGATAGATTAAAATATTTTAAGTTTAAGATAGATGAGTCAAAGGATGAGAAAGATGAGAAAAAAGGATGTGGAGGAGAATAGGGCAGTTTCAGTAGGAGTTTCGGACACTGACTCTGACCTTTTAGGAATTCACGAGGACATAATTGCTCAGGAGGGACAATTATTGAGTGAACTGGCCGAAACAGACGACCTCTTGGGCTCACCTGGAGACTCTCTCGGGGGGACGGGCACTACGGAGAGGTTGGAGGATCTCTCTCTCTTTTCTGATGAGGAGCATGAAATTACAATGATTTCAGCTCACGCTCAGGAAGGGGGTTCTCCAGCATCCGAGGTGTCATCCGCTCGGGATGGTGGACAGGTGGGTTCAAAAATAGTTCGGCAAGATGCGGTAAAACCATGTGTAACTGCCGTCGTCGACAGCCGAACAAAAGAGGAAAAGGCAAAGAATGGCGTCAGATCCTCCTTGATCTTTCTTAATAAGATGGCCAAGAGGGATCTGTCGTCAGTTAGTGGTAGGGATAAATACCTTATCAAGAGGCATAGGAAGAGTGTGATCAGATTTGAAAAAATCTATGGCTCGACCTCAGCTATCTTGGGAATGTCTTATCCCGAAGGACTAAATGCGATATTTGACACCATTCCGGAAAATTCTCTGGAGAGCATAGGAAACGTGTCAGGGGTCGCAATGAAGTCCAAAGATAAAGGCAATGATAGCAGCCGACCAATAAACCTATCACATCTTCGGAACGATCGGTGGAAACTGGAAGGCTGGCTATCATTGCAAAAAAGGGGGCTGATCGTATACCATCCGGCAACTCTGGTGAATCAAGCACCAAAGGAGCAAGGTCTGGAGACGACCAACCCTCTACCAGTAAGAAATGTGCGGCAAACAACACTCCCAGCTCTCTTAAAGGTCTTCAAAAGAAGACGATAAAGAATACTGGTAGTGGGGCTGGTCATAAGCCATCTGGTTCTCTTAAGGATCACCGTAAGGAGGTCATTAAGAGAGCTAGGTCTGGCGATGACCAACCAGTCCCTACCGCCAAGAAGGCGAGTCACACACCGACTGGATCTCTTAAAGGCCCCCAAAAGGAGGTCATTAAGAGAGCTAGATCTGGTGACGACAAGCCTTCGACCTCGAAAAAGGCGAAGGAGTTGATGAAGCCGGAATATCTTCAGGCGCTGTCATAGACCGTACTGACCCAGATGGGAGGATTAGCACGGATCTATGGAGGTCGATTGAAGATAGGCTCATCGACGAGATCGCCTTAATGAAAGGAAGGCCGGATGAAGTGTCCTTTAAAGGCGCGGACTGGTCAAAGGGTGTCAAAACTGTCAACTGTGGTAATGAGAAATCACTTGAATTTCTCAAGGCCACAATTGCCAAGTGTGGCAGCCTTTGTCCAGAGGCGAAACTGGATGTGATACTAGCATCTGAGTTGCCCCTGAGACCAGTAGTGACAGTGTGGATTCCACCACCCATAAAACCGGTGGAAACTATACTGACAGTTCTGGTCAACCAGAATGAGGGTCTGGATACAAGTCAGTGGAAGTTGTTAGCTTCTCTGACTTGTAAAGAGAACCTCGGAAGAGACTTCAGGTTTGCTATAGACCAGGAGTCTCTCAGGAAATTGGAGTCTATGGGGGGAATCGCTAATTTCGGTCTGGGCACTATCAGGTTCCGGTATCCTGACGGAAACCTGACAGTACCAATAAGGCTGCAAGTGGTGCAAATTAATTTGCATCACTGTGAAGCAGCCTCTATCGAATTAGCGATGAACCTTGTCGACTCCAAAGTGGATGTGGCCTTAATCCAAGAGCCCTGGATCAACAACACCAGGGTATGTGGATTAAGTGTCAAGGGGTATACACTTTTTGTACCATCCACTGGGGATAACGTGTATACTGGCTAGGAATGAGTTGAATTTTATAAACTTTCATTCTTTCAGCAATGTAGACCTAACGGTCGTGAATAGAGAGGATAGAGACGGGAGGAAACTCGCACTCGCCTCCGTTTATATGCCCTACGATGGGGCCAACCCACCGGGTGATATGGTGTGCAGACTAACAGAGTATGCAAAGAGAAGAGGCATATATTTGGTACTCGGTTGCGATGCTAACGCACATCACTGCCAGTGGGGTAGCGCCGATATCAACGAGAGGGGTGAGTTAGTTTTCAATTTTATAACTACTAACAATCTTTTTATCTGTAACTTGGGTAATGTGCCCACATTCAGAACTAAAGATAGGGAGGCAGTTATAGATATAACACTGACGAACTTTAGGGGCGAATACATCAAGAACTGGAGGGTGGATAGTGAATGTTCCTTTTCGGATCATAGCAGGATATCCTTCAGTTTAGATTTCGCGAGGCCAAGGGGAGAACCATATAGGAACTCCAGAAGGACCGATTGGGACTTCTTTAGGGCCATTATGGATAGGGAACTAAACGCCGCTCCAGGATGGCAATTGTCATCAGAGGGAGTTGAGAGTTTAGTGGAGGACTTCACAGGGAAAGTTAGGAGAAGCTATGAACTAACTTACAAGTCACCAGGTCCAGACGGTGTTTTTCCAGCCATGCTGCAGAACATCAGTGACACGGCACTAAAACTTCTCACTGAGCTTTTTAGTGTGTGTCTTATTAGAAGATATATTCCAAGGAGGTGGAGAGAGGTTAGGGTAATTTTCATACCTAAGGCGGGTAAGGCTGGCCACTCGAAACCTAAGGATTTTAGACCGATCAGCCTATCGTCTTTTCTTTTGAAGACATTAGAGAGATTGATCGATCTTTATCTGAGGACGACAATGGACAACCATATCATCAGTGGGGCTCAACACGCTTATCTAAGGGGTAAATCTGTTGAGAGTGCGCTACATGATGTGGTGAGTTACATTGAACGCGGCCTGCAGTATAGGGAGTATACATTGGCAGCGTTCCTTGATATAGAAGGAGCTTTCAATAACATTAAGATTGAGGCTATTAGGGAATCACTAGAATCATTAGGCATTCAAAGCTTCCTAATCGAATGGATTATTTTGATGCTGAATAGCCGAATAATTAATTCGAACTTGGGAGATGCATGCGTAAGGAAGATAGTGACTAGAGGAACTCCGCAAGGAGGAGTTCTCTCGCCCTTACTATGGCTCTTAGCCGTCAATGTTATTCTACGACAATTTGACGCAAGAGGGCGGAAAATCGTTGCCTATGCTGATGACGTGGTTATACTGATCACGGGTAAGTTTCTTTCCACGATCAGTGACGTCATGCAGTATGAACTTAACGAACTGTCCTCATGGGCCACTAGTAAGGGTTTAGGGGTCAACCCGGGGAAGACGGAGCTAGTTCTTTTCACCAGAAGGTACAGGATTGAGCAATTTAGGCTACCGGTACTAGGGGGGACTGAACTAGGATTGAAGAAGGAGGCAAAATATCTTGGTGTGTTCCTTGATAGTAAATTATCTTGGAAGAGGAACACTCAGGAGAGGCTTAAGAGAGGTCTCAACGCCTATTACACATGCAGGAACTCCATAGGTAAGAGTTGGGGACTCAAACCGAGGGTAGTAAATTGGATTTACACCTCGGTGGTGAGGCCAATTCTGACGTATGGATGTCTTGTCTGGTGGGAGGCAATGAGAATAGGAAGTCGTAGGAATCTTTTGTCTAAAGCCCAGAGATGTGCTTCGATTGGTATAACGGGTGCCGTAAGAAGCACACCTCAGGCGGCACTTGACGTCATTCTGCATCTCCTACCCATTGAGGAGTTTGTGATGGGAATGGCTGCAAGGAGCCTGCTTAGACTTAGTGAACTAGGACTTACAGGATCAATCAGAATAGGACATTCCAAACTTTTAAACGAGGTCAATCTCGGTGGACATACCCTGGTTCCTTCTGGATCCACGGACTATATGTGCACGGAGGTCGATTTCGGGGAAAATCCTATACTGATTATTCCGAGTAGGAACCAATGGTCGGGTAGGGAGAAACTATTCAGTGGAGTATCGGTGTTCACTGATGGATCCAAAATGGATACAGGCACTGGTGCAGGTGTGTATCTAGTTGAGGGAAACATCAGGAGGACGTATAGACTCCCGGATAGTTGTAGTGTGTTCCAGGTGGAAATTCTAGGTATTCTTAGGGCCACAGAATTGATTGCAGGGAACATTGAGGTGAATACAGAGGTAACTCTGTATGTGGATAGCCAGGCGGCGCTGAAGGCCTTGAAAGGACATTTTGTCAAGTCTAGGCTAGTTAGCGACTGTAAGAGGGCTCTTAGGAGACTGATGGGGAATTATCATATTAGACTCTGCTGGGTACCGGGTCATTGCGAGATAAATGGCAATGAGGTAGCTGACGAATTGGCTAGGGACGGCTCAGCTTTGGATAGGACTGCAAGTGAAAGCGGTGTGAGACCACCTCTGGGCTTTTACTTCAGGTTAGTTGGGGAGTGGATTCGGGATAGAACCAATCATGCATGGAATTGTAGAACGGACTGCAGATTATCAAGGGTCCTATGGCCCAAACTTGATAAAGCAGATACAAATCTACTTTTAAGCATGAAAAGGGGAAACCTGAAGACTATGATAGGTGTTCTGACAGGTCATTGTCCCATAGGGGGAATGATAGGGAATTGGGATAGGGGCTCCTCCGGTCTTTGCAGAATGTGCGAAGATAATGAGGAGCTGGAGACGGTGGAACATATTATATGTCACTGTCCATGTCTACAACTAAGTAGGCAGAAATGGTTAGGCAGTCGATTCCTTGACGAATTGGACAGTATATCGAGATTAAATCTCGATAGACTGATAGGATTTGTCATGGGAATAGGCTGGCTAAGAGGGGGTCGCTGGCCTAGAGCGAGCGACACGGGGAGGTAGTACTTCTTCTTTTCAAGTTCTTTCTATTCTTTTCTATTCTTCTCTTGGTCTCGACTCTTTCTCCACTATTTTCTTTCTTGATCCTTTCTATATTCTATCTGTAGTTTGTTTCTATTTTCTTCACGAAGGGACTCAAAATGGACCTCATGGTCTCCGAGTGGATGCACAAGTACTCTTATGAGTGCTGTGCAACCCTTCTTTACCTACCTACCTACCTAGATGAGTCAAATTCAAGATTGATTAAGTTTATTCATAATAAGGGTTATTTCAAAAGATTAAGATGTAATTTAATTTAAGATGTAATTTTGGCTTTAAGATTATATTTTAAGGTAAATTAGTTTTTGTCTAGATTTCAAATAAATTTGCTGTGGATGAATCTGTTTTATAAATATTATTTTGATTTACGTTGATATTAATTAAAACTACTGAACAAACACATAATTTGTAACCAAATTTGCAGAAGCTTCTTCTTCTTTCTCCTTGTACAATTATAATGCCGGGGAAAGAAATTTGTCAACAGGAATTCAATAGGATAATAATTATTATTAACACCAACTGATTGTTCTAGAATATCTATTATTAAAATTTGATAATGCTGAAGCTATACTTACCTAATTATCCTTTTAAAATAGTTTTGCAAAATTATGAAAATAATAAATTTTTTGATTTATATTTTTGGCTTTACAACCTGATAAAATTTCTCAAAGAGAAAATACATACTCTCTTTGAAAAATTTTATGAATGAAAACATGTATATATATATATATATATATATATATATATATTGTTTATTTTTAAATGAAAAAATGAATTAATTAAATTATTGAAATTTTTACTGAATTTGAAGCCTTGTATGAGAACATAATTATAAGTAGATTTGTATGGTTGAATTTTTAAATGCAAAATAATCTTTAAATAAATGATCTGCGATCCTCCTAAAATGTATGCACGGACCCCTTGTGGGACCCCATTTGAGAATCGTTGCATTAGCATATTAAAATCGAGAATAAAAATCGCGAAAATAGTGGATGCAGTAAAAATACACACTAGGTTTAATAAAACTCATGCAAGTGTTCTGTACACTTAAAATGTGCGAAAATGATAGAAAATTTTTGATAGAAAATTTTTGATTTTCCATTAGATTTATCAGTTATTTCTTATCTTTCTTCATATCTTACTTGAATTTTGACGTTCGAGTAGCCTCATAAATAAAAAAATCAGCTAAAAAAGCTAAATATTTTTAAATTTGCGTTTTTAATATGTTTCACTTTACTCCAACATTTCCTATTTTACCCAAAAATAGTTATTTTGAAAAAAGTTGAAAATACCAAAAGATAAATTAATCTTATTATAAAACGGATCAAAAAATTATTTGTTGGTATTTTATTTAACTAAGATAAAACTCGAAACTCCCTTACTATATATACATATTCTTTTTCTTTCCGCATTTTTTATACGTTGCTATAGATGATCCGGAAATAAAAATGCACATCTGACGTTAGGATTTCAACTGGTAGAGAAATAGTTTACTTAGCTAAACGAAATTTTTAATAAATGTATGTTTTTCACTTTCTCAAATAGATATCGATTTTAGACGCTTGTGCTCAAATGCAAATCCATACAAATTATGAAGCATTTTCGTAAAAAAAAGATCTCCCAGCAAGAAAACTTATTATAAAATATGAAACAAATTCATTTGAGATGAATTTTGCTGCGGTCAATAAAATAGCACCACATCGTATTTTAAACAAGTATTATACTAAAACCGTTAGATTTATTTCCGATCTTTTATTATGAAAATATACCTCATGCACTAAATTAACAATAAGTAAAACAACAAATGAAAATTTCACATAACTTTTGTGAAAAATATATAAAATATTTTTGAGATGCTATAAAAAGCGGCAGCCAAAAAATAGCTTACATTACCAAAAAAAATTATTAAATAATAATTAAATGTTATTATGATTGATGACAAAATTAATATTTTAGTATTGGAAAAAATTATGTTGGGGAATTTTCTAGGTCAGGTCAGGTTGAAAAGGGCGGCGCATTCACGCCTACACCCAGAGGCCAAACGGCCCATTGTGATCCCTTTATGAAGAAGAAGAAAAAAATAGAAAAGTGGAACCTATACCCAATCAATCAGTTATGATTGTTCCTAAGCCATTTTATCCCCATTACAAACCCTATGAGGTTGACAAGTCCTTTGCCATTAACCTCACCTAGTTCATGTAGTGTATGGCTTCCAAACCACTTCAACCTATTACGCTGAAGCCCTACGCAGTGACAGAGTATGTGCTCCACTGTCTCTAGCTCCTCAACATCGTCGCACGTTCTACAAAAGTCCGATGCGCCAATGTCCCACTTACTCATCATATTCCCTATTGAGAAATGACCCGTTACCATACCTACTATGACTCTAAGACTACCACGACTCATACCTAGAAGATGCTTGGAATCCGCCAGTTTCAAGCTAGGCCATAATGCCCTAGAAACTCTGCAGTCCGATCTGTCATTCCAGGCTCGATTCGTGTTGTCCAGAGTCCACTCCCCTATGGCCCTAAAGAAGGACCCAATTGGAATCTTAACAGATGACTCTATGAAAGACCTATTTAGCTCCGAGCCACTGCGAGCTAGCTCATCGGCTATTTCGTTGCCAAGAATGTCACAATGACCAGGAACCCAACATAGTCTCATCATATAGGAATCCATTAACCTTCTCAATTCCCTTCTGCACTCAAGTACCAATCTGGACCTAACAAAATGACTAGTCAGAGCCAATAACGCCGCCTGACTATCAACATAGATAGTAATCTCAGATCCCCGTTCAACATTCCCTTCAATCAAGCCGAGAGCCTTATAGATGCCAAGAATCTCTGCTTGAAAGACACTACAACTGTCAGACAATTTGTAGGATCGTCTGATATCAGTTCCCATAAAGTATACACCTGCACCAGTGCCACTTTCCATTTTCGAACCGTCCGTGAAGACCGCGCACCCCCTATAGAGCTTTTCTACTCCATCCCAAAGATCCCTGCTAGGTAACACCAAAGCGGGAGTAGCCCCGAAGTCAATCGTGGTCCCGACATAATCCGTAGGCTCAGCCAAGGATAGTGTCCGACCGTTGAATCTGACTTCATCTAGTATGCTGACATGCCCCGCTCTAGAGGAACCTAATAAACCCAGTTCCTTCAATCTAAATAGGCCACGGACAGCCATACCCCTCACGAATTCCTCAATTGGAAGAAGGTGGAGGATTATGTCCAGCGCCGCCTGAGGTGTACTTTTCCTGGCACCTGAGGTGCCAATTGAAGCACACCTCTGAACTTTAGAGAGAAGTTTCCTGTACGTTTCCCTACTCAATACCTTCCACCAGACTGTACAGCCATAAGTAAGAATAGGTCTAACAACCGAAGTGTAAATCCAGTATACAACTTGCGGCTTAAGACCCCAATTCTTGCCTATAGAGTTCCTGCAGGTGTAATAGGCATTGAGTCCCTTCTTGACCCTCTCCTGAGTGTTTCTCCTCCAAGACAATTTACTGTCCAAGTACACACCCAGGTATTTGGCCTCACTTGACAATACAAGCTCAATCCCGTTCAATACTGGCAAGCTAAAATGCTCAACCTTGTATTTCCTAGTAAACAAAACTAGCTCCGTTTTTCCGGGGTTTACCCCTAATCCCTTACTGTTGGCCCAAAGGGACAGATCACGTAAACCTGTCTGCATGACCTCACTGATCGTAGATAAAAACTTACCAGAGACCAGTAAAACAACGTCATCGGCGTAGGCCACAATCTTCCGTCCCATAGCATCAAACTGTCTTAAAATGACGTTCACGGCCAAGAGCCACAGTAATGGAGAAAGGACCCCCCCTTGCGGTGTGCCCCTAGTCACGAGTTTCCTCATATAAGTGCCTCCCATGTTTGAGTTGATAACTCTGCTGCTAAGCATCAGAATTATCCACTCAACAAGGAGCTTACTTACATTCAGCGAAACAAGTGATTCCTCGATAGCCTCTATCGTGATATTATTAAAGGCCCCCTCTATATCGAGAAAAGCCGCCATGGTATATTCCCTCTGCAGCAGACCTCGCTCAATGTAATTCACAACGTCATGCAGAGCACTCTCAACGGACTTACCCTTGAGATAAGCATGTTGAGACTCGCTAATGGCCTGAGTTCCTATACTAGTCCTAAGATAAAGATCGATCAGTCTTTCTATTGTCTTCAATAGAAAAGACGATAGGCTGATCGGTCTGTAATCCCTGGGCTTCGAGTGAGTCGTCTTACCCGCTTTGGGTATGAAAATGACCCTTACCTCTCTCCACCCCCTGGGAATGTACTTCATTCTAAGACATTCCCTAAAAACCTCCGTCAATAGAGAGATGGCTCTTTCATCGACATTCTGTAGCATGGCCGGAAATATTCCATCCGGGCCAGGAGATTTGTATGGCTCGAATGAATTTACCGCCCATAATACTTTGTCTCTAGTGATCATCTCCCTGGGGAATTTTCTAACTTTTGGTAATCTTGGCTTGAAATTGTATGACAAATACAACCGAAAAGCCTTTTCTCGTCATATCTTGTGTTCTTACAATATTTTTCTTAAATTCTGACCATATGTTTTTAATATCAGGGCAACCAAAAACATGCAATATCATATTTTTTCTTCAAATGAACCAAACTGTTAGTTATTCATTAGTTTCATACAATTTTAAGCATTTTGGCATCGATTTGTTATAGCATATTTTGGCCATAACAGCATATTTTCGAATATTTTGTCATATTTTCAGATAAAATTCTTATTTTAGAGCATACTTCAGCAATTTAACTGGTATATTTTTCCATATTTTATACTTAAGAGCATAATTTTGCATATTTTACACTTAAGCGAAAAATTTCGCATATTTTGCATCCAGTAAAATTTTTTACAAAATTTGCCATTAGTGAAAATTTGTTTTAACTGTCACATACGTTTTTCAAATACGATTTCGTATTATTTTTTTTTTTTTAATCTTATAAATTGATACAAATTTTGTAGTTTCCTGATACAATGTATCAGCCTTGAATGTTTTTAAGTGAAATATAAAATATTTATGGCAATTGTTAATTAAAAACAAGTTATTTTTAATATGAATAACTTAAAATTTAATCAAAAAAAAAAAATATTTTAAGAATATATTCTTTAATTTTAAAGACATATTTTCCGCTTTCGAGAGCATTTTTTATGCGCATAACTCTTTTAGAGCATATTTTTGGTTTCCCTGCTAATTATAATCATCAAAACCGCATTTATGCCAATCAGCTTCTGTGTTTCGGGTTATTGTTGCCTATATTAACGGAATTTTCTATTTATAGTTATACAAAGGAATACGACAAAGTTTTTCTTCACTAATGAGTCCAAGGTATAGTAGCAGAATCATGATATTTGAGAACAACTGTCCTTCCTTAATTTTTTAAATATTTTTGTAAACCTTGTCCTTCTTACATATCAATGTGATCTCCTTTCCTCAAATAATAAAATTTGATCAAGAAATGTATCGCCACCTCAGTACTAGAAAATGTAAGATACTTTGTAAATTCTACCTTTGTAGAAGCATGTCGTATTCCTAGAGGAAAGAGAACCGGTTCAAAACTAGTCACGTGAGAGGTTCTTAGGGCTAGTGATCGGTTCCAGTTCCGGAATTTTATATGGGATGAACCTGTAACCTTTATATGGGGTTGTCATTAGAGATGGCTAATTAGCAGAGCTGTAAATGAATCATTCTTTTTTTATTTTAATTCGTTACGAATTTGCTTGAATTAATTCTTTTCACAACAAAATAGAATTGATTGAAATTTGAATCAATTCAAACGAATTAAGTAGAAATGAATTTCATGTCGTTTCCAATTCAAATGAATTTGTAGAATGAATTGCAATTCGTTTCCAATTCAAATGAATTTGTTAAAGTAAATTGCAATTCATTTCCAATTGTTTGAATTGATTTTGACTTCATTCAAATGTATTAGAACAATGAATTGCAATTCAAATGAATGAAATTAAAAATGAGTTGTAATCAATCAAATTCAAGAGTAGATCTAGAGGAAATGAAAAATGGAAATTTCTCCTACCAAAATGAATGAAAATGGATCAGCGCCTGATCAAGAAAACATGGTGTTTGGAGTTTGTTTCTTCTATAACTGATTTTTATTTTGAAATACGCTAAACGACAAAACACATTTAATATTGAAGAAACAATTAATAATTTTTGAAATTTTGTGACCCACGACCACCCAACGACGACAAACTCTTTTAAAAAAATTAGTTGAATAACAAAACGACAGTGATGCTTACTGTAGATTTAATTACAAAATCAATTCAAATTTCAATCAATTTAATTCAAATGAGTTGGAGTTAATTCAATTCAAGTGAATTGGAGATGAATGCAATTCACTTTGACAAATTCATTTGAATTATAAACGAATTGCAATTCATTCTACATCCAATTCATTTGAATTGGAAACGAATTGCAATTCATTTCAATTTTAAATGAATTGTAATTCATTTTTACTAAATTCATTTGAATTGACTCAAACTTCATTCAATTAATTTTTTTGTGTGAAAAGAATTAATTCAATATTTGCTAATTAAGTGCATGAATGATTCGAGAATTAATTCAAAAATGAATGATTCATTTACAGCTATGTTAATTAGCACCTTGTTTACTTTTCAAATTATTTTTTTTTTCTACTGAATTATATTAAGCTTTATTTTATAATTTTTCGTTAATGTCGATGGCGGCACCCCGAATTGAACCCAGTTTTTCTGACCTATCTTACGTTTTATAGTCTTCAACTAACCACTCATCCACAGATTTTGCAACTTTGGTGTCATTTGGTACTCAACCGGTACTGAGGGTCCATTACTACAATTGTCAATTTCTCGCAGGGATGTTAAAGGGTGTGACTTTTTTTTGCTTCGAGCATGTTTTATTCTCGGAATTGTAAATAAATACAATACCGTTTTTCACTTTTACATGCTACTGAATTTACATAATATCCCAATTTCTATGCTTGTAACCACTGTACTGTACACCGGCACTGTTCACAATTTAAAGGAATTGTATATACAACCCACAACTTCTTAGATTTCAATCGTACATAGGTAATATTTACAATTTGAATTGGATTATAGTGCTCAGTAAGTACCAAAGGTTGTCTGCATAATTTGATTTGGAAATTAAAATATATAAATTTATATGAACTTGGAAAAATATTTTCTTCGATTCGAATTATGCTGAATCACAGAGCCATTCCTGAAAAAAATGAAAAATAAAGGAATTATAAAAAATATTTCAATTTATTTTTCACATCAAGGCTAAATCACAGCCTCTTATTAGGTTTAGTATAAAATGAACGCCACATAAGCTCGGCTTATTTTAAACTAATATAAAGAACATTAATACTAATAAAAGTATTTATGATAATTACAAAAAATAATACAGATGTAAAATTATATTAAATAATAATTCTCAAAAAATTCATTTTTTTGAGACCTAAACAATTCAAACAACACAAAAGAAAGAGTACAACTCGTTTTTAAGGACAGTAAATTAATGCAAAAAAAAATTATGAAAATCGACAGAAAGACAAATAATTAAAATGCTATCAGAAGTAATTCTGTGGTATAAATTCCATGGCAACTTCATATCAAATGAAAATTGTATGATTGTAATAAAAAACAAAACAAAAAACATAAATGTAAATGTATGTATAACTAAAATAAGACTATAACTAATAAATACTAATTTTGGCCACATTAGTTAGACAAACAACATAAACATAATTGTTTAAATTAAATAATAAAATAACATGAAATAGTTGAGTTATTTATCGTCTTGAACGCTTTGAAGGTGGCTCTAGAAAGTTTTCTTGATCTTCGGTTTCCATGGGTTCAATATTCATCAATTTGTTTGCTGTACGCAACATTGTGGTATCTTTAAGCCAGGTACTTTGAAGAACATCGTCTATGGTGGGTCTTCGTTGTGGATCAACGTTAAGCATATTTTTAATAAGTGAAGTTGCGCGTTGCGAAACCAGTTTCCATGAAGGATGATTAAAACGAAATTGTCCTTTTTTAATTTGATCACAGGCTGGTGAACCATAATCATCCGAAAATGGTAGTGTGCCACTCAAACTGAAGGAAAATGAAGAAATAAATTTTTAAATGCATAACTATTTTCTTATACAGAACATACCAAGTAAATAAAACCACACCCAAACTCCAAATATCAACTTTCTTGGTATATGCTCCTCGACCACCTGTTAGCAACACTTCTGGTGCAACATACAGAGGTGTGCCACATAGGGTACGCATTACAGAATCTTTCTGTACAAACTTACTTAAACCGAAATCAGAAACTTTTAACAAAGTCTCTTCGTCTGAGGACTCAAGTAATACATTGTCTGGTTTCAAATCTCGATGAGTAATGCCTAAATTAAACATTATATGAAGTTCTCGAATTCCTTATTAAATGAAATTAAGAAAAACAAACCTTTATCATGTAAATATTTAACGGCATGACACATTTGATAGAAATATAATTTAGATACTTTTTCCGATAAACGTTTGTTGCCCACAATGCGATTGAGTAAATCTCCACCCTTCATAAACTCCAAGACCATATACACCGAATCGGGTTTGTCAACGATATCATGCATTTTAATAACGCACGGCTAATTGAAAAATATAATTTTGCAATTATTTCATTTACTTTTCGCCTAGAAAATTTTCAAACTTTTAGCAATTAAAATTCCAAATTGCACAAAAACATGTAAATTAATTTTTAAAGTGCCTATATAAAATTAATTTGTCCTCTGAATATCTGCGTAATTTAAAACAAATGCAAATACAATTTTACTCACATGTTCTAAACTTTTCATTATTTTTGCCTCATTCATTACCCGGTTTGGATCATTTAAATGATTTGGATTTGCACTAGTTGCCAGCATATTTTTCTTTACAATTTTCATGGCATACTGCTGACATGTGCGACGATCGTAGACTAGACGCACTAAACCACATGCACCAGAGCCTAATTTTCGACTTACATAATAATTAGATGTAATATCAGTTGGCAAGCCCATTGCCTCATTTGGACTTAGATCTTTGAAAACGAAAGCTACAAATATATGTTCAAGATCAAATTTTGTTTTAGAAAATTTAAATTTAAGATATAAAAGTTACAAAACCTTTATAGGTTGGATGTGAGAGTGATATAATATCGTCATTTTGTAAAATGCGTCGTCGATTGGTTCCAATCCTTTCACTGTTTACAAAAGTACCATTTCGTGATAAGTCCTGAAACGTTTTAAAACAATATTAAGTATAAAAGATATCTGAAGCAAAAGTAAACAAAGTTTATTAAAAAAAAAAAAAAAAGGATGAAAAAAAAATATTTTAAGAAACACTTTTAAATGTGTCCCTTATACCGACTATTTTATTATTCTAAGGTTTTCTGCTCAATTTTTGTAGTTATTTTTAGTTAGGACTTCTGCGACTAAACACTTGCAAAAAGTTGGTGAAAATTGTTCACGTTTTAGAAATTGATTAAGACTTACCTCGATATAAACTGGATTTGAAAGATCACAACCCGCTCTTGTGATCGTAAAGTGTACTTTGGATATACGACATAGAATTTTTTCTGGTAAATCGTTAAGCGTCAATATTAAATCATTGTTTTCACCGCGTCCGGCCGTAAACGTTTCTACATTTAAATCTGTAGAAAATAATTTCTTTCCAAATTAATATACAAAAATAACAAAATTTTATCAATAATAATCTCTATCAAGGACAAAAGCCAACAAAAAAAAAAAAAAGCATGGAATACACAATTTTAAATTGTACGTACATAAATAGTTCTTAAGCAAACATTTACTAAACAAGAATAAAAACACACACAATATAAATGTTACCAACAGAAAAAGACGTATTCAGATAGAGGATTTTATACGGTCTGATGCTCGTACCCAATGATTTCACTTTTATATTCTTGCCATATAATCTGCCCCAGATTATATTGTCCATAGGTTGACTCTCAACTTGACTCCATAAATTGGAAGCTTGACTCTGCGTAGCACCTTGAGTTTGTGCCTGCTCTGAAGGCTCAACATCGCGCACCATGGTTTTTTGTTATTTTTTTAATCGACTACACACTAAATTTCAGATTTAGTTTATTTGTGGGCAGTTATATGTCGCCTTTTATTAAATTATCTTTTTAGTTGATCTTTTCATTAATAATATTTGCAACATCGATTTCGGAAAATAACTGTTTACAAAAATTCGCAGTTATACTGACTTTTTCCTTTTCTTGAATTGATCGGTATATAGGTTGATGTGCACTTTGTTAGAAAACTGCAACAACAATAAAAGCAACAAAAAGCCTTAATGTAATTATAAAGTGACTGCACATCTACAAAAACAGCAATTATTTGTATTTTGTTAGAGTAAAACCACTGCACATAATGTCAAAATGCTATGAATAAAAAAATGAGAAAATGAAGAAAAGGAAGAGTAAATAAACGCGGCAAAAATGTTACATACGAATACAAATACACTTTGACAGTTTCGCGTGGTATGTACATGAAAAAATTGTACATCAGCTGGGCTTACGAGGTCACTTTCTTACTACACTATGCACAAAACAAATGGAGTGAGTTGAAGTTGAAAATAAATGCCGCCAAATTCAATAGTGTTGAATATTTTTTATTCATCATATAGTTGTATTTTATTGAAACACCAACATATTTATATTTTGTGCAATGTTAATGTTACCCCAGGTCTACAACTGAGATTAACGCTGATATAATATGTGAGATAACGACGGTAGAGGAGAGTAACCATTTTGTTTATATTATGTTAAATCTTAAATAAGGGGTACACGTATTCTAATAAATCCTATAAGAAATCATTATTTTCTACCAGTCACAGAGTAAACATATACTTTTTATTTAAGCATTTCGCACTTTTTTAGCACATTTTATAAAAATGTTTTTTAACATCTAAAACAAATCCTAAAAGGAAACAATTTTACAAAAAACATTGTTTTTTTAGTAATTTCCAAAATACACATGCACATACACAGACAAACTTTCGTATATGTGTATGTTTTTGACAGTTCATCTTATAAGTTGGTTGTGTAGAGAAATCTCATCAAAACAGTCTCATAATACATCTTATAATACTAATATTTGAATTTACACGTGAAATAATTTTCTCAGAGAGCGAATTTGACACTCTCTGACACAAAAATCATGCATATTATGTTACGTCTAGACGGGCTGTTATAATCAAAGTAAAACTTTTTGACTTTAATAGATATGACTTGTAATAGAATTAATATGATTTCATTTTTAATTTGCCACTCTCTAGGAATAAGAGTACTAGATCAAAGTAGTAAGATGAAACACTAGGGATTTAAGATATCTAATAATCACTACTTATTATTTCTACTGTCTGTAGGGCATTCATATACAAGACGATGAATTGTTTCCTTCTTTTGAAGCAACCGTAGTATAAACAGATATTTTAAAACACACTTCGTTTTCCGTGCACTTTTCCTTGAGAATGCTGATACTATCCAAAATCAAAACAGGTTTCCGGTTTTTAACAAACACATCCGGATTCGGTTTTTTCCTAACTTTCGGGTTTATTTCAGACCGTATTGTTTTCAATCTCTGGTTTTTTGATACTGTGGCCCCTGAACACACACAGGGTTTTTTGTTACAATCTTAAAAGAAAAAATACAAAAATTAACTTAACCCGGTGTGCTTCGCTACTCCTATTGATGTGATAAATAATATTTACTTTGCATGGTGTCCAATGGGAAGCAGCTGGAGGCAGAAGGCATCCGTGTACATGCCATACGAGGTGGCTGATTCACCGGGCATCGCTTTGCAGCATTTGGCGGAGGAGAGGAATGTTCTTGGTTCTAGGATGTGATGCGAATGCTCACCACTACCAATGGGGAAGCAGTCACATCAACAAAAGTAGTGAATTTGTATTTGATTTTATAACTAATTGTGATCTTCATATCTGTAATAGGGGTAATGATCCCACATTCAGAACGAAAGATAGAGAAACTGTTATAGGTGTGACGCTAGCGAACCAAAGGAGTGAATTTGTCAAGGACTGGAGGAAGCGTATGACAAGGAGCACACCACAAGGGGACCTTTCCCAATGGGCAAACAGTAATGGATTGGGAGTCAACCCTGAAAATACTGAACTAGTTCCGTTTACCAGGATATAAGGTTGAGACATTTAGTCTACCAGTATTGAATGGGACAGAATTCAGATTGTCAAAGGAGACCAAGTACCTAGGCATTTGCTTTGACAGCAAATTGTCTTGGAACAGAA
The DNA here is from genome assembly GCA_932274085.1 of Protocalliphora azurea. NCBI lineage: Eukaryota > Metazoa > Arthropoda > Insecta > Diptera > Calliphoridae > Protocalliphora > Protocalliphora azurea. The sequence continues at coordinate 84,614,294 of OW026520.1, forward strand.
ATACTCAGGAAAGGGCCAGGAAGGGGCGTAATGCCTACTACGCAGAACTCTATAGGGAAAAACTGGTGTCTAAAACCGGTAATGGTATATTGGATATACACATCGGTTGTGAGACCTATACTCACTTATGGATGTTCGGTTTGGAGGCATTGAGAAAGGGAACGTATAGGAACCTTCTTTCTAAAGTTCAGAGGAGTGCTTCAATTGGCATTACGAGTGCCATGAGAAGTACACCTCAGGCAGCACTGAACATCATTCACCACCTTTTTCCAATTGAGGAGTTCGTTCGGGATCTGTTTAGAAGGAATTGGGATTGATAGGGAGCTTCACAACGGGGCATGTTAGCATACTTAGTGAAGTCAAGCTTGATAGTCGATCATTGTTCTTGGCTGCCCAAACGGATTATATCGGTACTATAGTTAACTTCGGGGCTACTCGTGTTATCGAAATCCTTAGTAGGGACCTCTGGAGTGGAGCGTAGAAGCTCCATGGAGGTTGTGCTATCTTCACAGATGGCTCGAAGATGGAAGTAGACTCAGGGTCGGGTGTCTACTTCTGGGGAACGGATATCAAACAGTCTTTTAGATTGTCTAATAGTTGCAGCGTTCTCCAGGCAGAAATTCTAAGCATTTACAAGGCCCTAGTATTACTGGAGGAGAATGTTGAGAAGGACACTGAGGTGACTATCTACGTGAATAGTCAATCAGATAGTTATTGTGTCAGGTCCAGATTAGCGCTTGAGAGTAGCACAGACTATGTCGTTGTGTAGGTCTTCAGCGAAATAGACTGAAGCGGTTTGGCAGCCATATTCTACACGAACTGGAGGAGTTTACGGGTAAGGGACTCGGCAACCTTATAGGGTTCGTAATGGGGATAAAGTGGCTTAGAGGTAGTCAGAGTTGATTGGTGGGTCTTGGGTTCACCACACTATTCTTTTATTTCGTTATCTTTCTATTTCTATTCTTTCTATTATAGTGTCTTCTTCTGCTTAGGTTTTTCTTTCATCTTCTATTAGTTTTCTTTGGTTTTTTATAAAGGGATCACAATGGGGAGAAGAGTGAAGACGCCTAACCTAACCGTGCATGGTGGCTACTACTTCCCCATCTGCCCTATTCACTATTCAACTGCGAAATGTAAGAAAATTATTCTAAAAAAATCTTAAGAATTGCTCTGCAATAGTTCTTTAGATATTGTTACGAAATTGTACTTGAATTCAAATATAACGGTTTTAACGGCTGGTTTAAATCTTTCTCAATGCTTCTAGGCATTTCCGTTTATGTTAACGGCAGTTAACATATCTGTAAAAATTATTAACCTAGTTCTAAACGTACAACATTGAATAAAAAGCTTTCACCATTGTTTTTAAGTATGGCAACACTAAATGTTTAAACTGCTAACATTAACATCAAAAGCTCTAGTTTGTCCGTTACATAGTGTCTACATTAGAGATTTTTTTATCAAGACGAACGTCAAACTTAACGCGAATTTATGGAAGGTGGCAACAGTTGCACAAAAACAACAATATGGCGTATTCATTATTTTTTATATATGCATTTTGACAACTGTGACAACCAAAATAATAATCAACTGTTTATCTAAGGTTAACTTGTAAATATTAGTACTGATTTTGACGTTTGTCTTGATATAAATTTGCCTAATGTAGACACTAGGTTAAGAACATTGTAGAAAGAAATAGAGCTTTCAAGAAACATCTATTAGGTAATACAGTGCATATAAATTGGCCGTGAGAACACCATTGAGTCAGTCTAATTGGAAGCGTCGTTAAGTAAAGACGAATTAACTGCCTTGGCTGTATAATCTTGTAAATTATTAAAGTGTGTAATTTAAGTGTGTTTATATTAGAACGCAAGTGACTATTTAAACTGTTATTGTTGTACATTTTTAAATAAAATAAAGAGTCGTTAACAATTTTTAAACTACTAAACTACTGTTATTTGCAATCAAAGTATAGGTTTATTTAAAGGAAATAAACAACCGTTTTTAAAAGGTAAAAACGTAACAATATATTAAAATCATTATTTATGATTTAAATCTTAAGGCTCTAACTTCCATAGTTCTTTAGATATGCAACAATTAAGATTTATGTACTTTATATGAAAATTATTCAAACAAAATATTAATACTTTCGCTATAATAGTTCTTGAGATATGCTATAATTAATATTTGCTTTGTATGTGGACCACCTCTCGAAAAATAAAGTAGCCTATTTTAATTTTGGATACCTCAGAATAATACTGTGAAAATTCCAAGAAAATCGATCCGGCGGTTTAGCTTTCCATAAAGCCCAAATAAAATATATGTATATAGATTATATTTTAGAAAAAAATTCGATTTATAAAAATTTTCTGATATCTGAAAGAAGAAAGGCTGGACCAACATATACAAAATTTTATTTTCTGTATGACTTGAAAATTACCCATTACTGTGTATGCTACTATTTATTGCCAAAATTAAGTTAATTTGGTTCTGTAAAATATAGAGACACAATCTAAATAATACATACATAGTTTGTATATTATCGTGTGTACTTAATAGTTTTATTCATTTCATAAAACAATTTGCATAGCATTAACTTTTAAGTTTTTCCTTCAATGTAGAATTGGCAATGTTTTTTATTGAAATGCAAAAGCAATTAACTATGTATGTATGCATGTACGTATATTTATTTATTAAAATATTTATTCGCATTAGGCATTTTAAAAGAGATCATAAAAGTAGTCTAAACCTTGTCCCAATTCCCAGATTGAAATTCCTACGCCCATTTCTTGTGCAAGCTTAATACGTTCATTTAAGGAGTAAAGAGTTGGATAGAAAACATAATGTCTTCCAGTATTGGTTCTGTAAATACATTAGAAAAAAAATTATATAATAAATAAATAATAAAAAATTTCGTTTTAATAGTTTATATGTACCTTATCTCAAAAAAGTTTTCCACATCGTTTTCATCATATGTTAAACGTTTTTTTACGTTACGCAATAGATCCAAATATTGACCTGCTACGATTGGGCCACCGCCGTCCGGCGTATAGTCGTTGCCATACATGTTTAGACCCATTAGAATCTTTTTACGCTTTTCAATCACATCGTTTGTATTGTCGGGAGATATATGTTCAATAGACTGTTTAATCCAGTGTAATGGAGAATTGGCGCCAGGTCTTTGAACCGTTGAATAGTCGTATGTCATTAGTGAAAAGGCATACACGTGCTGATATAAATTATCCATGTGATAGTCATTAAACATATTCACCAGTTGTGGACGATAAGGTGGTATAACCAAAATTAATTTTAAATCAGCTTTGGATAAGGCTTTACTTATCGAAATAGCGAGTTTTTGTAAGAACTTATTGGCTACACGACCACCAAGCTGTAGCCAGTATTCGAGAACAATTCCGTCAAATTTATGTTGTATGCATGTTTTTCTCAACAGATCAGAAACTTTTTTCATCTCTTCTTCGGATGATAATAGTAATGAGAAGTCATTATCACTAAAATTTTCAAACAGAAAACGAGGGAAGACTGTAAATATAAAAAAAGTTTAATAATCAAATTTATTTTAATAGTATGAAGTAAGGTTTAAATTCATCTTGTGTTATTTTTTGGTTCCAGTAAGTTAAATTCAATTACTTACATTGCATGGTTTTTTGATCGTTTTTTCCTTTTGTCCGCGCATCTTTCATCCATCTGGCATCAATATCATGAACCCCATTCACTTTATACTTTGCATCCTGTTTGACAATTTGAAACCATACCGGCGATATAATATCAAACTTTTTTGCAAATGTTGTCGCTATTTCGTAACCGTGTGAATTCCACTATAAAATTTTATATAAATAATCAATACTAAACATGGGTATAACATTTTCAAGTCATTACATACCGGTGTAACAAATCCCAACACAGTGCCATTAAAACGGCGTGCCGCTGTGTTTTTGTAATATGAGCCACTATTAATAATAATTTCTTTAGCAGATGGTTCTATATCAATTAAGTCCAAATCAAAAACGCTTTCCTCTCTTGGGCCGGTTTTAACTTTCAATGGTTTAGGTTGCTTTTGTAATTTATCACCCGGCGATATGGTCGACCCCACTTTACTTATTAAAAGGCATGTACACACTATCCATTTAAGCGTTAGTATTTTTCTTTCTTTTATAAACATTTCTTTTACTTGAAGTAATTTAATCAATAACTTATTGGAATGGCAAAATTTTAATAAAATCTTTATTGGCCTGTTTCATTGAGGCCACGTAAATCACAGACATAAAACATACATAAATGTCGACGGAATTTTTATTTCTTCTGTTTATTATGCAAATTCGTAAACAAAGACTTTTTCTGTTTGAAATTTTTCTGTTCTCTTTGAAAATTTTCTTCTTATTAAAACAGGCTACACTGAACACAAACAAAAAATTATATTGTATGTTTACTGCGCCAAGATTGCGTTGAAGAATAATTTTTTATTCCAAACGGGAAAGTCAAATGAGCGTTTTTCAGAATGTGAGAAATCGGAATTTCATATTTCCCGACAATGGGAATGGGTGACAAAAAAAAAAAAAAAAAAAAAAAATGGGTATTACAAAATACACAATACGATTACATTAATAAAAAATATTTGTTATTATTTTTGGTCTAATAAAAATTCCAATATATGAAAAGTTAACAGTAGCATTTTTAATAAAAATCAAGATAAATACGACATCAACTTACCATCAAGATATATGATTAAAGTACATCATCCAAAAAGATATGAAACGTTTTCTGTGCACAGAAAATCCACTTTATCCAAATTGCTCAGAAAATATTCAATGGAAACGAAGCTACGTCAAGATATAAACCATATAAGACATGAAAGAAGATCACCTAAGTATTATAAAAAGCTATCTGTGCAAAAATGTGGCCGAGTAGCTTTCTAGACAATCCACTTCATCCAAATTGGTCAGAAAAATATGGGATTTAATATTCTACAGAAACGAAGTCACGTTAAGATATAAGATTTATAGGACATGAAAGTACATCCCCTTGCACATAAATGCAAAATTCGGGTGAACAGTTTTCCAAGAAATTCACTTCATCTTAATTGGTCAGAAAAATCTGGGATTCAATATTTTATGGAAACGAAGCTACGTCAAGATATAAGCATGAAAGTACATCACCTAAGTATTATAAAAAGCTTTCCGTGCAAAAAATCGGTCGAACAGTTTTTCAGAAAATTCACTTCATCTAAAATGGTCAGAAAAATCAATATTCCATGGAATCGGGACTACGTCAAGATATAAGGACATGTAAGTACATCCTCTTAGGAGCGTAAAAAGCTTTTCATGCAAAAATTCAGCGAAGCAATTTTCCAGAAAATCCACTTCTTCGAAAATGGCCAGAAAAATCTAGAATTTAATATTTCATGGAAACGAGGTTACGTTAAGATACAAACAATATTGGACATAAAAGTACGTCTCCTAAGAAGTGTAAAAAACTTTCCGTGCAAAAATTCGGTCGAACAGCTTTCAAAGAAATCTACTTCATCTAAATGTGCGATTGCTACGTTGAACTTTATGAAAATGCGCCCGTATTATGAAAAATATATTAATTTTAATAAATAAAAAAATCTCCTGACTATAAAAAAAAAATGACCAAGTAGTTTTCGAGAAAACTCCGTCCAAATTGATCAGGAAAATCTGGGATTCAATATTCCATGGAAAGGAGGCTACGTCAAGCTATAAACTATATAGTCCATGAAAGTAAATCATCTAGGAATTATAGGTAGTTTTCCGTGCAGATAATCTACTTCATCCAAATTGATCAGAAAAATCTGGGACTCAATATTACATTGACAGAGGCCATGGAAGTGCATCACCTAGGAATTACAAAAAACTTTTCGTGCGGAAAACCTGCCTAGAAGATTTCAGGATAATCCACTTCCTCCAAATTGGTCAGAAAATTTGAATAATTTTTATGGGAATGGAAGAGGACTATTTCTGGTTTAAAAACACATTCCGTGCTAAAAATTCTTCTTGTGAGAATATTAAATATGTTTCCTACAATTTTCATATAAAATAGATTTCTTTGTTTCAGCAATTTTTGCGAGATATAAATTTTTAGCAATAGAACAGTTCAACACTTGTTAGGCGCGCGCTTTCTTTATTAATGGTGGGTTGGAATATATTTGATGTGTTTTTTTTTTTTAATTTTGCTGTTGTCAAGATAATACTTATCAAAAAACAAAAATATATATCTATAACAAAAGGAAAAACTAAGTTTTTTATTAACGAAAGTGTATAAATTTCGATAAAAGCTCTGTTGGTTTTTGTTGGTGCTTTTTGTTTATTTTTTTGCAACCAGTTGCCGGGTTTATTTTACTGGAATTTAAAAATTTTCCGTTCGCGTACTTTTCCGTTTAGATGTTTTTTGAGAGTAAAATTTTAAATTTACTCAGTAAATTCTTAGTTTACTGGATTTTACTAGAAAAGTAAAAGAACGCGCCTAACATCAGCTGCGATCCGTACTTTCCTTTAACTTTTATTGAGAGAGTAAAAATCAATTGATTCTCAAATTTAAAAATATTCAAAAAGTACTTGAACAATAATTTGGAAAACATCTGCAGGGTTTTGTTTGTAAAGAACAAATAGTAATGTCCCCTTATTAAATTAAAGAACACTAATCTATCTATTACTCTTGGGCTTTAACGTTCATTTTACTGATTGTTCTTTTTTATTCCGAACAAATAAATGAACAAGTTCGTTCCTTTTGTTCAGTTGCTCATTTTTATTCCGAGCTGTTTGACTGAACGAACTGTTTGCGTTTATTCAGTCAATGAAAAATCTGCAAGAATAAGATGACTTTTGTTATTATTGCCTTTTTTTATATCTCTGATAGATAGATAGATAGATAGATAGATAAATAGAGAAGGTTGACGTGATACACTCCACCAGAGACCGATATCAGTCCATTGTGAGTCTCTTCATTAAAAACATAATAGAAAAAGGGGAAGAAGAAAAGAAAAGAGTAGCAAGAAACAGAAACAGGAGTGGAATTGCAGAAATAGAAAGTTCCTTTAGGGATATACCCCCAACTCCCCCTTAGCCAGTCTATTCCCATGATGAAGCCTATGATGTCTACAAGCTCAAAGTCCCGAACGTCATTAGCCCGTGGAGAAATTGACTACTCAACCATTTCATCCTATGATGTTGCAATCGAGGACAGTAACACATAATGTGCTCAATAGATTTGATCTCGTCAACGTCCTCATACATTCTGCAAAAGTCAAAATTGCTAACGCCCCATTTAGACCTCATCTTCTCTATCAAACAGTGTCCCGTTATGACTCCTATCATGATCCTCAAACTTTTCCTACTCAAACCCAGAGAGGTACTTGTGCCTGTCTTGTCGAGTGCCGACCATATCACCCTCGACACCTTACAATCCACACTGCCTTCCCAAGCCAAATTGGTTCTGACTAAGATCCATTCATTGATCTTCCCAAGGAAGAAACCCAGCGGGAGTTTCACGGTGATCTCCCTCTCTGAGACATCCTTCGCTGCGCCTTGCAATTCATCGGCTAATTCATTACCAGATATATTACAATGGCCACATACCTAGCAGAGTCTCGCCACGTAGTGTTCCATCAGGTCTCTCAGTGACTTCATACAGTCGGCAACTAGCCTGGATTTCACCAGATGTGCTCCGAAGGCCTTCGGAGCTGCCTAACTGTCCACATAGAGAGTAACCTCAGAACCCTCGTAACGTTCTGCCTGATTAGTTTCGCGGGCTTTAGGATGCCGAGATCTCAGCCTGAAAAACGCTACACTCATCAGGGAGTCTAAATGAGCCCTTTAAATCTGTGCCCATAATATAGACTCCCGCACCAGTACCAATGCCCATCTTTGAGATGAAGTATGACGTCCAGAGCCGCCTGTGGAGTACTTCTCATTGCAACTGTAATGCCAATTGAAGCACACCTCTGTGCCTTCGACAAAAGGTTTCTATTATTCTTACCTTCCAGTGCCTGCCAACAAACAGAACAACCATATGTAAGAATTGGTCTCATCACCGAGGCATAGATCCAATTTACAACCCTCGGTTTGAGTCTCCAGTTCTACAGGTGTAGTAAGTATTGAGGCGACGTATGAGTCTCTCCTGAATATTATTCTTCCAATTCAACTTATTATCGAGGAATACTTCAAGATATTTCGCTGAGTGAAAAAGTCTCAGTTCCGTTCCACACAGTACCGGTAATATGAAGTTCTCTACCTTGTACTTTCTTGTAAACAGAACCAATTCTGTCTTTTCAGTATTCACTCCCAACTCTCTATCACCGGCAGGGGTGAGAGACCTCCCCCTTGCGGTGTCCCTATAGTCACCAGTTTCCTTAAACATATTCCACGCAAGCTCGAGTTGATGATCCTGCAGCTCAGTATGAGGATTATCCATTCATGTAATTTAAGATCCACCAGCGCCTGCTTAATAGCGTCAATTTTGATATTATTGAACGCTCCTTCAATATTCAAGAACGCTGCCATGGTAAATTCCCTATAGATAGATAGATAGATAGAGAAGGTAGATGTGATACCAGATAGTACCACATCTCCACCCAGAGACCGATCCCAGTCCATTGTGAGTCCCTTCAATAGAATAGCTGTTAAATATAGAGTATAGAATACAGAAAATACAGAGAGTACAGAAAAAAGTAGAGTAGAAGATAAAAGGGATAGAAATGTGACGAATCATATAGGGGGACCAGCAATGTTACCAATCCCCCTAGGGTTATACCCCTGATTCTCCCTTAAGCAGCCGATTCCCATGACGAAGCCTATGACGTCAACAAGATCTGCGTCCCGAACGTCACTCAGCCCGCCGAGGAACTAGCTACCCAGCCACTTCATCCTACGATGCTGCAATCGTGGACAATGGCACACAATGTGCTCAATAGACTCGGTCTCGTCGACGTCTCCACACATTCTACAAAAATCGGAACTGCTAGCGTCCCATCTAGACCTCATCTTCCCTATCAAACAGTGACCCGTTATGGCCTCTATCATGATCCTCAAGCTCTTCCTATTCATGCCCAGGAGAGTGCTAGTGCCTGCATTGTTCAGTACCGGCCATATCGCCCTCGACACTCTGCAGTCCTCTCTACTCTCCCAAGCCGAATTGGTTCTGACCAAGATCCAATCATTGATCTTCCCATAGAAGAAACTAAGTGGTGATTTCACATAGGTTTCCCTCTCCGAGACATTCTTTGCTGCACCTTGCCTTGCCAGTTCATCAGCCAATTCATTGCCTGAAATATTGCAGTGGCCAGGCACCCAGCAGAGTCTCACCATGTAGTCCTCCATCAGCTCTCTCAGTGTCTTCTTACAGGCAGCTACTAGCCTGGATCTCACCAAATGTGTCCCCAAGGCCTTCAGAGCCGCCTGACTGTCCACATAGAGAGTGACCTCGGTACCTCTCGCAATGTTTTGCCTGATTATTTCTGCGGCCTTCAGGATGCCGAGAATCTCAGCCTGAAAAACGCTGCACTCATCAGGGAGTCTAAAAGAGCTTTTCAAATCCGTGCCCATAATATAGACCCCCGCCCCAGTACCTTCGTTCAACTTTGATCCGTCCGTGAACACTGCACAACCTTCATATAGTCTCTCAGTGCCGGACCAGATCCCCCTATCAGGTGTCACCACGACAGGATTTACTCCAAAGTCTGATTCAGCGGCCATGTAATCTGATGCCCCTGTGGAGTTCAGATTAACCACACCGTAGCTAATCTCATATATGACTCTGGAGTGACCTGCTCTTGATGAGCCTAATAGTCCTAATTTCTTAAGACTCTTTGCTGCCATACCCTTCACAAACTCTTCAATGGGTAAGAGATGAAGTATGACATCCAGAGCCGCTTGTGGTGTGCTTCTCATTGCACCTATAATGCCTATCGAAGCACACCTTTGTGCCTTCGACAAAAGGTTCCTATTACTCTTACGTTCCAGTGCCTGCCACCAAACAGAACAACCATAAGAAAGGATTAGTCTCACCACCGAAGTGTAAATCCAATATACAACTTTTGGTTTGAGCCCCCAACTTTTACCTATGGAGTTTCTACAGGTGTAGTAGGCATTGAGGCCACGCTTGAGTCTCTCCTAAACATTCCTCTTCAAGGTCAGTCTACTATCAAGGAATACCCCCAGATATTTAGCTGAGTCTGAAAGCCTCAGTTCAGTTCCACACAGTACCGGTAGTCTGAAATTCTCTACCTTGTACCTCCTAGTAAACAGAACCAACTCTGTCTTTTCCGGGTTCACTCCCAACCCCTTATCAGCGGCCCACGAGGACAGCTCATCCAGCGCGGACTGCATGATCTTACTGATTGTGGGAAGGAGTTTTCCCTTTACCAGTATGACCACATCATCAGCATAAGCCACGATCTTCCGCCCTCTGCTGTCGAATTGACGCAAAATCACGTCGACAGCTATTAGCCACAGCAGGGGTGAGAGTACTCCCCCTTGCGGAATCCCCCTAGTCACTAGTTTTCTTAAACATACTCCACCCAAGCTTGAATTGACAATCCTGTTGCTTAGCATGAGGATTATCCATTCGATGAAGAAGTCATGTACCTTAAGATCCACCAGCGCCTGCTTGATAGCGTCAATCTTGATATTGTTGAACGCTACCTCAATATCCAAGAACGCGGCCATGGTGTATTCCTTATACCGAAGTCCTTGTTCTATATAACCCACCACATCACTCAGCGCACTCTCCACAGATTTACCCTTCAGATAAGCATGTTGAGCACTACTCATGATATAGATCTATCAGTCTTTCTAAAGTCTTCAAAAGGAAAGACGATAGGCTGATAGGTCTATAGTCCTTGGGTTTCGAGTGACAGGTCCTACCACCTTTCGGTATGAATATGACCCTTACCTCTTTCCACCCCCTTGGAATATGTCTATGTACCAGACACCCCTTAAAAATCTCAACCAGTAGTAGACGAACCACCAACGGTGCATTCTGCAGCATGGCCGGAAAAATACCATCAGGGCCTGGTGACTTCTAAGGCTCGAATGAATTCACCGTCCATGTGACCTTGTCCACCGTTATCAGGTCTCTTATCCCACTAATGGACTCCGTGAAGAAGTGCTCTCCCTCACCTGATTCCTGCACCAATGGATCCCTGCAACCCGGAAAATGGGTTTCCAAAAGCACATTAAGTGACTCAGAACTAGACTCCGTCCATGAACCATCTGATCTCTGGATACTCCCAGGAACACTAGGGTCCTTTGACAGTATCTTTCTGAATCTAGAAAGTTCATTGACAGAGTCAATGGCCTCGCTGTACTTAATCCACGAGGCTCTTTTAGCTCTTCTAATGTCTTTTTGTACTTATTGAAACACACTCTATAGGTGCCCCAATCTTCGTCCCTACCAGACCTATGGGCTTTGTTGTACAGCCTGCCAACTGTGGTTCGTTGAGCCTTCAACTCCTCCGACCACCAGACCGGCTGTTTCCTTTTACCCGGATAGCTCACCGGGCAGTTAAGCTCATAGCTTCTGTTAATAGACCCCGTTACCTTCTCTACCACTTCGTCAAGATTTTCCCTTGACAAGAACTCCATCGGAGTTCCAGTCAATCTTGACCCCAGATCCCGTCCGAAGGCGTCCCAATCCGTCCTCCTAGGATTCCTAAAAGGTTTCCCCTCAGAACCTAGGAAGTTCAGACTAAAGGTTATCCTACCATGGTCAGAGAAAGTGCACCCCATGTCCACCCTCCAGTCCTCAACTAGGTCCCTAGAGTTAGTCAATGTGATGTCTATTACTGAATTCCTGTCCTTCGTCCTGAACGTAGGAGTATTACCCCTATTACAGATTAAAAGATCATTCGCAATAATAAAATCAGATGTTGACTCACCTCTCCTATTGGTATCCCTGCTACCACATTGACTGTGGTGTGCATTAGCATCGCAACCGAGCAATAGACGTACTCCATTCCGTCTTGCGTACTCGGCTAAGGCCCACACCCTGTCATCTGGTGGTTCCAGCTCCTCATAGGGCATGTACACCGAGGCCAAGGCCAGTTTACCGCCTCCCAATGCCTCTCCTTGAACGACCGTTAGATCACCATAACTGAAAGAGTTAAGAAGAATTACCTGAAGATCATTCTTCACCAGAATACAAGTCCTCACCTTATCCTCAGTGGACGGCTTGTACAATTTGTATCCTTTGGCCCTTAAACCACAGACCTGGTTTTTTTAGCCAAGGCTCCTGGATTAGGGCCACGTCCACATTGGTCTCACTAAGGTAGGTTATTAATTCGGTCGAGGCCGCTTCATAATGGTGCAGATTTATCTGCACCATCCGCAACCTTTTTGGTGATATCATTTTTCGCGTAGCGAAATTTGATGTAGCCAAGCCCGAACGTAACAAAAATGAGTCCAATTTCTTAATAGATTCCCGATCCACTGCGAATCGGAAATCTTTTCCTTGGTTCTCTTTACAAGCCAATGAAGAGACAAGTTTCCATTGACTTGTATTGATCCCCCTATTCTGTCCTTCCAATATTCCCAGTATGACTTCCACCGGCTTAATGGGTGGTGGAATCCATACCGTGACTATTGGCCGCAGAGGCAATTCCGACGCTGGTATAACCTCCAGTTGCGCATCTGGACAGAGATTGCCACATCTGTCAATCGCGGTTTTCAGGAATTCAAAAGTTCCTTTGTTACCGCAACCAACAGTCTTGACGCCCCTTGTCCAGTCTGCACCCATGAAGGCTATTTCACCCGGCCTGTGCCTTGCCTGGAAGATTTCGTCCATAAGTTTGTCCTCAATCAGCCGCCACATTTCTGTACTGATTCTCCCATCTGGATCAGCACGGTCAATGACTGCTGCTTGAAGAATGTCCGACTTGGACGAATCCTTCCCCTTTTTGGACGATGAAGGTTGTACGTCACCAGATACTACCCGCTTCACTACTCCCTTATGAGAGTTTTTGAGCGGGCCACTTGGTGCCTTACCAACCTTCTTCGCAGATGGAATCTGCTGGTCATCCCCCGACCTCACTCTTTTTATGGTCCCCTTAGGAGGACCCTTAAAAGAGACATGCGGTACATGACCTGCTTTCTTGAAGGTAGAGGGTATCTCATCTCCAGGCAGAGCTCCCCTAATGGACCTCATCTGAGAGTCCTTAGCGGGGCTCGCAAGAGCTTGGTTTACTCTCTCTACTCTCTTCTCAATGTGATTTTTCCCACTACCAATCCTTGCTGACCTGTCACTTCCCTTGAGAGAACTTACAGGACTGCTGGATGGCTTGTGAGCACCACAATGTTTACCAGCGTCGACTTGTGGTTCCAAAGTGTTGGTAGACACGGACTTTTTACCCTTGCGAGCAATTTGCGGACTTTCCTCTACCTCCACTTTAAAACCATCGGGATAAGACAATCCCAGGATGTCACCGATAGAGCCATAGGTCCGTTCAAACCTGTAGATGCTCTTTCGGTATTTCCTGCGAACATGCCTATCCCGCCGTCTAACAGCGATGGGTCCTTCTTAGCCAACTTATTTAGTGCAGCTATAGAGGCCCTAACACCGTTCTTCGCCTTTTCAAAACTCGTTCGACTGTCGGTTGCGGCCTGCTCATCCATTGGATATGCTACCGCTTCCTGCCGAACAAAAGGTTTGGCCATAGGCCTTGACATGCCTGATGCCCCCGTCTAGCTCACCTGCTTCATACCCGGTGTTGAGGCAGTGACTGCAGTTCCGCTTTCCTTGCCCCGATCAAGAGCAGAGACAACTGTTGTCTCATGCTCTTCATCGGATCCAAGAGACAGATCCTCCAGTCCCTACTTCGCACCAGATCCTTGAGGGTCCTCCGTCGAGTCCAGCAGGCTGTCCTCTTCCGTCAGTTGGGTCATTAGTTGTCCGTGTTGTATGAGGATGTTCGTATGCAGTCTTAGCAAGTCCATGTCATCGTCCCCATCCTCATTTGTCCCCCTTTCCCGACGTCGTCCTTGTTTTCCCCTACCTCGACCCTATCCCTAGCTCTTATGTCAGCGTCCGTCCCTTCCACTTCTCGAAAGCAGTCTTCTTTGTCCATTGTCCCTTTGTCTCGTTGAAAATTCCCTATACCTAAGTCCTCTTTCTATATAGCTCACCACCTCATGAAGTGCACTCTCAACAGATTTACCCTACAGGTAAGCATGTTGAGCACTTCTCATGCTGTGCCAATAGATATTCTCAGATATAGATCTATCAGTCTTTCTAATGTCTTTAAAAGAAAAGACGATAGGCCGGTTATTACCAAAAAATTATAAGTGATAATTTCGATAAAACTTTATTACAATCTAAAGTAATTTTTGATATATTTTGTAACTAATTATATAATTTGAATAAAAAATTTACAATCCCAAATAGACCAATTATATATATTATATATTAGACATTTAAATATTAGTAAATGACTTAAATGTACTAAATGATTAAAAAGAAAAAAATGAATAAAAAGAATAAAAGGAACAAGAATACTGAACAACTTCACAGGTGTATATAATTGAATTGTTCAATTGAATATGTTCGTTCATGAAAAACCCAACTCTACTATCTATAAAAGCAAGAATACATAGAAATTGTTTTTTTTTTAACAAAAAATATACAATTAATATTAAATATTATTTGTTAATAACATTAAATTAGAAGTTGATACATCAAAATATAATTTTAACTAAAACCGAAAATCCTTAACTTAAAACGCTAACATGGCATCTCTTTAAATGATTTTCAGCAGAAAATAAAAACTTTTATAAATTATTTTTTTTTTCTATTAAATTTTTTAATATAAATCTAAACAAATATTAATTGTAAGTACTTAATATCAATTTGATCAGCTGTTTCTATTAAATCGCTAATGTATGAGAAAAGAAATATAAAAGAGAATAATGGATCACATTTTAAATTTCAAATTTTTACTTAAAATTGTTTGAAAATATTACTGGTTTTTATCACAATTAAAAGAAAACATTTTATTTGTTCTCCATATTATTTGTTTTTTGAAACCTCATCTGGCATCTCTGCCTCAAGATAAAAACATCGTGTTAATTTTTGCTTGAAAAATTAATTGAATTTTTAAATAAAAAGTGTTAAAAAAACTATTTAAATTTGCTTTAACTTTCTTTTGTTTGGCAATGTTTGCTCAGAAAAGAAGAAAGCATTAGGGCAATAGCCCTAAATTCAAGGTGCCAAAAACTACAGACGGTCCTAGCACTAGTGCCAACAGGTTTCAGCTTCTGTCTGAAGACGAAGAAGAAGAAGCAGTTGCTCTCAAAGAAAAGATTCCACTAATAATTGTGGACTCTACCCACAGTTTTTCAACTGTGATCGGATTAATTGGGGAAAAATATACCTACAAACGGATGTCTATTGGTACAAAAATTGTATCAAACTCCTTATCGCTGTATAATGAAGCTTTGAGTGTTCTCAAAGACAAAAAATTCCAGTATTATACTCATGAATTGAGGGATGCAAAAACTTTTAAATTGGTTTTATTTGGCCTGCCACAACTGGACACAAAGAAAATTGGCGAAGAATTTGTAAGCTCGCTCAACATAAACCCGGTCAGCATTAAGGAACTAGCAAAAATCTAGTGTAGATGACGCCCTCTATCTCATTGAGTTTGATCGTCAACATGTTTCAAAAAGAGAGGTTATGAAAATAAGATATTTTTGTAATATATCTGTATATTGGAGAAAACCTCTAAAGGGCAATAAAGGTCCCACACAATGCTCCAAGTGCGCTATGTATGGACATGGTGCTAAAAATTGTAACCGTATCGTAGTGTGTTCAGCCTGCGCCGGAAACCATGAGTATGCAGTTTGTTCACTCAATAAAGGTAATACTGATAGTAGTATAATTTATAAGTGCTACAACAGCATAAAGAAGAACTTAAAAAACGTTAACCATAGAGCTGATGACCCAAAGTGCCCAAGTCGTCAAGAATATTTAGAAATCCGTCATCGAGTAACATCTAAATCTAGGGCGACCAGCAGAAGAACTAACGTAACATATTTTAAAGAAGACGATCATGATTTTCCTCAATTGCCAAGGCAAGAACCCCATAATAACTCACGAAATTCCCGCGATTTTGGTAATTTGTATTCTGAGGTAGCTAAAGGCAAGAGCTACGACAATAATAATAATGACGACATTTCCAATGAAAGACTTCTGGAAATATTTTTTGATGCTGTCGATGCTTTGCAAAGATGTCAAAATAAGTACGACAAGCTACGAGTTTTGGGTATGATGCTTAAACATGCCATATAATTCAACCGGTAGACACAATGTTCACGTTATGCATTGGAATGCCCAAGGCATAACAACTGAGTCAGCAGCTGCCCAGCTGGAATACTTTTTACACAAAAGGAAAATCGATATTCTCCTTTTAAATGAGACTTTTTTGAAACCGTACCACAAATTTCAACTTGGTGGTTATAAAATTTATAGAGAGGATCGATCTACTCATGGCGGAGGAGTTCTAATTGCAATTAAAGGTAACATTAAGCATACGTTGTTACCAAAAATAAAAAGAAGTACTGCTGAAAGTATTTCAGTACAAGTTATAATTAATAGAAGGCCAGTTATATTCACTTCAGCGTATAATTAACTTCGTTTTCAAAAGACTATTTTATTTTCGGTGATCTGAATGCCCAACATACACACTGGAATTGTATGTCAAATAATTCGGCTGGTAATGATCTCTACTACCATTGTCTTCAATCCAGCTATTTCATTTATTACCCAAATGGACACACTCGCTTTGGACAAAATATCAACCCCGTTCAACCGTCCACAGTAGACATTCTTTTATCTAACTCGTGTCTCGATTTTTCAAACCTTAAGACACATCCAAATGTTTTACAGTCGGACCATGTACCTATATCTTGTGTTATTTATGGCCAGGTTCAAAACATGACATATTCAGTTCCCTTGTATTATCGCGCAGACTGGTCAGCAATCAGAAACTGGGTTGAGAATGAAATTAGGTGTCAGAACATTGATCAACAAGTTACTAATTCAGGTAATCTGGATTTTTATTTTAACAAATTAATATATATAGTTAAAAAAACGTTCAATAAAATACCTGTCGGTCATAAAAATTCGTGGCAACGAGAAATTTCTGACATTAGTAAAATGTTAATTAGTCAGAGAAATAAATACAATCGTAAATTTCAAAGATGTAGGGATTTTAATTATAAAAATCAATTGAAAAGCATTTTGAAGCTATTAAATAAACTTATTGATTTTCACCTTAATAAAGACCGCAATGAATCCTGGTCAAAATTTATTTCGAATTTGCCCTCGGGCTCTAAAAAGTTTTGGAAAATAAAAAAAGCACTTAAAGGAAACAAAATGCCTTTTACTGATCTTCATGTAAACGGTGAAGTTTTAAAATCTGGCAATGAAAAAGCTAATTCAATAGCAGATGTATTTGGTAATTCACACACCATTACTTTAAACAATTATTCACCTATGGACACAGCCGTCTCAAGATTCATTCATGATCTTAACGACACAATTCTTGACAGATCTAGCGTAGAGCTTACCAATTTAGATGAAGTTAAATCATTTTTACTTTTATTGAAGAATAATAAAGCCCCCGGTTTAGATGGCATTAATAGCATTATCCTTAAAAAGATGCCCGATTGCTTTTTTGAAACTCTATGTAAACTTTTCAACTCTTGTTTAATAGAAGGCTATTTTCCAAATATTTTTAAGAAAGCAAAAGTTATTCCAATTCCTAAGCCAGGAAAGGATCCTAAATTACCGTCTAGCTATAGATCAATCAGCATCCTAAGCCTATTGGATAAAGTATTTGAAAAAATAATTAATAAGAGAATTTTAGATTTTTCCAATCAAAATAATATTATTAACCTTCAACAGTTTGGATTCCACAAGAAGCACTCCACAGTACATCAACTAAAAAGAGTCGTTAATTTTATTGAAACAAACAAAATAAATCGTAAGAGCACTGGAGTTATTTTTCTTGACATTGAAAAAGCTTTCGATTCAATATGGCATGAAGGCCTGGTTTTTAAACTAAATTCCTTCAATTATCCAACGTACTTGCAAAAGATAATAAAGAGTTTTTTAGATCAGCTGTATCTATAGATAACACGCTATCTAGTGATAGACAAATCCCTGCGGGTCTGCCGCAAGGATCGGTATTATCACCTACTCTTTATTCAATATATATTTCCGATTTTGCTATTCGCAAGAATCAAGAATTAGGTTTTTACGCTGACGACTGTGCTTTTATTTGTTGCGGTAAGGTGTCAAACGCAATAATCAAAAAAATAGAAGATAGTTTAAATACTACCAATAAATACTTTGATAAATGGAAGATAAAAGTTAATGTTAGTAAAACACAATCTATTATATTTCCATACAATAGATCACAGAAACGTATTCCTACAAAACATTTATATTCTAGGGGAGTTTTTATTCCTCTGCAGGATAGTATCAAATATCTAGGTATTGTCTTAGATAAAAAAACTATCATTTAAACAACACATACACTATATTTGTGATAAAGCAATCAAATGTGGCCGTGCACTTTACCCCTTACTTAACAGAAGATCTAAACTTAATTTAAAAAACAATATCCTTATTTACAAAATGTGTATTCGACCAATTATGACCTTCGGATGCCAAGTTTGGTTTAATAAAGCTGCTAAAACTTACACAAGAAAATTACAGATAATACAAAATAAAAATCTGAAAATAATTCATAACCTACACCCCAGATATTCTACTGATCTACTGCATAGAAACTTTAAGTATAAAATGTTTAATTCATTTGCAAGGGAACTGACTCTGTCATTTAATGAAAAATGCAGAACGTCTACATATGAAATAATAAGAAATTTGCTAAACAGTCACTAAGACTCTTTTTTACTTAAAGAGTTATAATTGATGGTTGTTTTTAAAATTTTTTATAACGTTTAAGAGTGTACAAGGTTTTTTTTGACAACTTTTCCTTAACACTGTGATATTAGTATTTTCCTTATTTAATTATTTAGATTTTAAT
This sequence comes from Protocalliphora azurea, assembly GCA_932274085.1. Taxonomy (NCBI): domain Eukaryota; kingdom Metazoa; phylum Arthropoda; class Insecta; order Diptera; family Calliphoridae; genus Protocalliphora; species Protocalliphora azurea. Next base: position 84,633,366 of record OW026520.1, read on the forward strand.
TGTTGTAATACTTTTAAGTAAATTCTCATAACAATGTAATTATTTTATTAAAGGTTAGATAGATAGATAGATAGATAGAGAAGGTAGATGTGATACCAGATAGTACCACATCTCCACCCAGAGACCGATCCCGGTCCATTGTGAGTCCCTTCAACAGAATAGTTGTGAAATAAGAGTATAGAATATATAAAATTGAAAATACAGAGTACAGAAAAAGTAAAGTGAAAGATAAAAAGGGAATAGAAATGTAGCGAATCACAGCAATGCCACCAATCCCCCTAGGGTTAAACCCTTGATTCTCCCTCAAGCAGCCAATTCCCATGACGAAGCCTATGACGTCAACAAGATCTACGTCCCGAACGTCACCTAGCCCGTCGAGGAACTGTCTACCCAGCCACTTCATCCTACGATGCTGTAATCGCGGACAATGGCACACAATGTGCTCAATAGACTCGGTCTCATCGATGTCCTCACACAGTCTGCAAAAATCAGAACTGTTAGCGTCCATTCTAGACCTCATCTTCCCTATCAGACAGTGACCCGTTATGACCCCTATCATGACCCTCAAGCTCCTCCTATTCATGCCCAGGAGAGTGGTAGTGTCTGCCTTGTCCAATACCGGCCATATTGCCCTCGACACCTTGCAGTCCTCCCTACTTTCCCAAGCCGAATTGGTTCTGACCAAGATCCAATCATTGATCTTCCCATAGAAGAAACTTAGTGGTGGTTTCACATATGTCTCTCTCTCCGAGACGTTCCCTGCCGCACCTTGCCTTGCCAGTTCATCAGCCAATTCGTTGCCTGAAATATTGCAATGGCCAGGCACCCAGCAGAGTCTCACCATGTAGTCCTCCATCAACTCTCTCATGTCTTCCTACAGGCAGCCACCAGCCTGGATCTCACCAAATGTGTCCCCAAGGCCTTTAGAGCCGCCTGACTGTCCACATAGAGAGTGACCTCGGTACCTCTCGCAATGTTTTGCCTGATCATCTCCGCGGCCCTCAGGATGCCGAGAATCTCAGCCTGAAAAACACTGCACTCATCAGGGAGTCTAAAAGAGACCTTCAAATTCGTGCCCATAATATAGACCCCCGCCCCGGTACCCTCGACCATCTTTGATCCGTCCGTGAACACTGCGCAACCCTCATATAGAGTCTCAGTGCCGGACCAGACCTCCCTATCAGGTATCACCACGACATGACCTACTCCAAAGTCCGATTCAGTGGCTCAGATTAACCTCACCGTAACTGATCTCGTAAATGACCTTGAAGTGACCTGCTCTTGATGAGCCTAATAGTCCCAATTCCCTAAGTCTCAGTAGACTCTTTGCTGCCATACCCCTCACAAACTCTTCAATAGGTAAGAGATGAAGTATGACATCCAGAGCCGCTTGTGGTGTGCTTCTCATTGCACCTGTAATGCCAATCGAAGCACACCTTTGCGCCTTCGACAAAAGGCTCCTATTGCTCTTGCGTTCCAGTGCCTGCCACCAGACAGAACAACCATATGAAAGGATTGGTCTCACCACCGAAGTGTAAATCCAATATACAACTTTCGGATTGAGTCCCCAACTCTTACCTATGGAGTTTCTACAGGTGTAGTAGGCATTGAGGCCACGCTTGAGTCTTTCCTGAACATTCCTCTTCCAGGTCAGTTTGCTATCAAGGAACACCCCCAGATATTTCGCTGAGTCTGAAAGCTTCAGTTCAGTCCCACATAGTACCGGTAGTCTGAATTTCTCTACCTTGTACCTCCTAGTAAACAGAACCAACTCTGTCTTTTCCGGGTTCACTCCCAACCCCTTTTCAGCAGCCCACGAGGACAGCTCACCCAGCGCTGACTGCATGATCTCACTGATTGTGGGAAGAAATTTTCCCTTTACCAGTATGACCACATCATCAGCATAAGCCACGATCTTCCGCCCTCTACTGTCGAATTGACGCAAAATCACATCGACAGCCATTAGCCACAGCAGGGGTGAGAGCACTCCCCCTTGCGGAGTTCCCCTAGTCACTAGTTTTCTTAAGCATACTCCACCCAAGCTTGAATTGATAATCCTGCTGCTCAGCATGAGGATTATCCATTCGATCAAGAAGTCATGTACCTTAAGATTCACCAGCGCTTGCTTGATAGCGTCAATCTCAATATTATTGAACGCTCCCTCAATATCCAAGAACGCGGCCATGGTGTACTCCTTATACCGAAGCCCTTGTTCTATATAACCCACCACATCACTTAGCGCACTCTCCACAGATTTACCTTTCAGGTAAGCATGTTGAGCACTACTCATGATGCTGGAGCTACCAGACGATCTTAAATATAGATCTATCAGTCTCTCTAAAGTCTTCAAGAGGAAAGACGATAGGCTGATAGGTCTATAATCCTTGGGTTTCGAGTGACAGGTCCTTCCACCTTTCGGTATGAATATAACCCTTACCTCTCTCCACCCCCTTGGAATATGTCCATGTATTAGACACCCCTTAAAAATCTCAGCCAGTAGTTTACGGACCACCAACGGTGCATTCTGCAACATGGCCGGAAAAATACCATCCGGGCCTGGTGACTTATAAGGCTCGAATGAATTCACCGCCCATGTGACCTTCTCCACCGTTATTAGGTCTCTTACCACTGTTCCAATCATCCCACTGGTGGACTCCGTGAAGAAGTGTTCTCCCTCACCTGATTCCTCCACCAATGGATCCCTGCAACCCGGAAAATGGGTTTCCAAAAGTACATTAAGTGACTCAGAACTAGACTCCGTCCATGAACCATCTGATCTCTGGATACTCCCTGGAACGCTAGGGTCTTTTGACAGTATCTTCCTGAATCTGGAAAGTTCATTGACCGAGTCAATGGCCTCGCTGAACCTAATCCACGAGGCTCTTTTAGCTCTTCTAATGTCCTTTTTGTACTTATTGAAACACACTCTATAGGTGCCCCAATCCTCGTCCCTACCAGATCTATGGGCCTTGTTGTACAGCCTTCCAACTGTGGTCCGTTGAGCCTTCAACTCCTCCGACCACCAGACTGGCTGTTTCCTTTTACCCGGATAGCTCACCGGGCAGTTAAGCTCATAGCTCCTGTTAATGGACCCTGTTACCTTCCCCACTATTTCGTCAAGATTTTCCCTCGACAAGATCTCCATCGGAGTTCCAGTCAATCTTGACCCCAGATCCCGCCCGAAGGCGTCCCAATCTGTCCTCCTAGGATTCCTGAAAGGTTTCCCCTCAGAACCTCGGAAGTTCAGACTAAAGGTTATCCTACCATGGTCAGAGAAAGTACATCCCATGGCTACCCTCCAGTCTTCAACTAGGTCTCTCGAGTCGGTCAGTGCGATGTCTATTACTGAATTCCTATCCTTCGTTCTGAACGTAGGAGTATTACCCCTATTACAGATTAAAAGATCATTTGCAATAATAAAATCAAAAGTTGACTCACCTCTCTTATTAGTATCCCTGCTACCCCATTGACTGTGGTGTGCATTAGCATCGCAAGCGAGCAATAGACGTACTCCATTCCGTCTTGCGTACTCGGCTAAGGCCCACACCCTGTCATCTGGTGGTTCCAACTCCTCATAGGGCATGTACACCGAGGCCAAGGCCAGTTTACCGCCTCCCAATGCCTCTCCTTGGACGACCGTTAGATCACCATAACTGAAAGAGTTAAGAAGAATCACCTGAAGATCATTCTTCACCAAAATACAAGTTCTCACCTTATCCCCAGTGGACGGCTTGAACAATTTGTATCCTTTGGCCCTTAAACCACAGACCTGGTTATCATTTAGCCAAGGCTCCTGGATTAGGGCCACGTCCACATTGGTCTCACTGAGGTAGGTTATCAATTCGGTCGAGGCCGCTTCACAATGATGCAGATTTATCTGCACCATCTGCAACCTCTTTGGCTTTATCATTTTTCGCGTAGCGAAATTTGATGTAGCCAAGCCCGAACGTAACAACCCCCCCCCCCCCCCAATGAGTCCAATTTCCTAATAGATTCCCGATCCACTGCGAATCGGAAATCTTTACCCTGGTTCTCTTTACAAGTCAATGAAGAGACAAGTTTCCATTGACTTGTATTGATCCCCCTATTTTGTCCCTCCAATATTCCCAGGCTTAATGGGTGGTGGAATCCATACCGTGACTATTGGTCGCAGAGGCAATTCCGTCGCTGGTATAACCTCCAGTTGCGCATCTGGGCAAAGGTTGCCACATCTCTTGATCGCGGCTTTCAGGAATTCAAAAGTTCCTTTGTTACCGCAACCAACAGTCTTGACGCCCCTTGTCCAGTCTGCACCCATGAAGGCTATTTCACCCGGCCTGTGCCTTGCCTGGAAGATTTCGTCCATAAGTCTGTCCTCAATCAGCCGCCACATTTCCGTACTGATTCTCCCATCTGGATCAGCACGGTCAATGACTGCTGCTTGAAGAATGTCCGACTTGGACGAATCCTTCCCCTTTTTGGACGATGAAGGTTGCACAACACCAGATACTACCCGCTTCACTACTCCCTTATGAGAGTTTTTAAGCGGGCCACTTGGTGCATTACCAACCTTCTTCGCAGACGGAATCTGCTGGTCATCCCCCGACCTCACTCTTTTTATGGTCCCCTTAGGGGGACATTTAAAAGAGTCATGCGGAATATGACCAGCTTTCTTAGAGGTAGAGGGTATCTCATCTCCAGGCAGAGCTCCCCTAATTGACCTTATTTGAGATCCTTTAGCGGGGCTCGCAAGAGCTTGATTTACCCTTTCTACTCTCTTCTCCATGAGTTTCTTCCCACTACCAATTCTTGCCGACCTGTCGCTTCCCTTGAGAGAAGCTACAGGACTACTGGATGGCTTGTGAATATCACAATGTGCAACAGCGTCGACTTTTGGTTCCAAAGTGTTGGTAGACACGGACTCTTTACCCTTGCGAGCAATTTGCGGACCTTCCTCTACCTCCACTTTAAAACCATCGGGATAAGACAATTCCAGGATGTCACCGATGGAACCATAGGTCCGTTCAAACCTGTAGATGCTCTTTCGGTGTTTCCTGCGAACATGCCTATCCCGCCCGTCTAACAGCGATGGGTCCTTTTTAGCCAACTTATTTAGTGCAGCTATAGAGGCCCTAACACCGTTTTTCGCCTTTTCAAAATTCGTTCGGCTGTCGGTTGCGGCTTGCTCATCCATTGGATATGCTACCGCTACCTGCCGAACAATAGGTTTGGCCGTAGGCCTTGGCATGCCTGATGCCCCCGTCGAGCTCACCTGCTTCCTACCCGGAGTTGACGCAGTGACTGCAGTTCCGATTTCTTTTCCCCGGTCAAGAGCAGAGACCACTGTTGTCTCATGCTCTTCATCGGATAAAAGAGACAGGTCCTCCAGTCCCTCCGTCGCTCCAGATCCTACAGGGTCCTCCGCCGAGTCCAGCAGGCTGTCCTCCTCCGTTAGTTGGGTCATTAGTTGTCCGTGTTGAATGAGGATGTCCGTATGCAGTCTTATTAAGTCCATGTCATCGTCCCCATCCTCATCTTTCCCCCTTTTCCCGATGTTGTCCTTGTTTTCCCCTACCTTGACTCTATCCCTAACTCGTAAGTCAGCTTCCGTCCCTTCTTCTACCCTAGTGTTGATTTCTTTGTCCGTTGTCCCTTTGTCCCGTTCATTACTTATCCTATCAGTTTCCATTTTTACTTTTCTATTTGGTCCCACGAGTATGCTCGTAAAAAATAGACCATCTCGCGCAGTGACGGCGTACGCGGACTAGGCTGTAATACAACTGACCCTTGCCATCAGCATCAGAGGGGAGCTGTTCACTATTAGTTTCTTTTAGCACTAACTAATCATTCAGATCCTCGGCACTGCTACCAACCACCTTGATCTTAAAAGTGCATAATACCCATTTATTTGGTCCACGGAAAACGTATGACCCAAGACCGTACCCGGTGTCAGAGATGTGTTCATTTCGGCGGAAACACCAAATAGAATACATCAATGCATCGCATCCAGTCCAGCAAGCCTACCGTTTTCAGGACTGGGTGTGATACAAAGGATGCATTAATGTCGGCAAGGGAAGAGGGCTCCAGCACCGTACATTAGTGCATCCAGTGTCTCTCGCCCAATCCCCCCTATCCGCCACCTGGGGACGCGTCCGATGGAACAGGTAAAGACTCCACACGGATTTATTAAAGGTTTCAGTAAAGTCAATGATAATAATAATAATAATAATAATAATATTTTTTGAAACCTTGTTTAATATAGAGTTTTTTGAAAAACGAGTCATTTTCTCAAAAACCACAAACAAATTTATTAATTTTTTTATATATTTCAAAGTCAAAAAACGTCCCGATTCGAATAGTTTAATTATTTAACACAAAAAAAACATACTAAATTTCAATACAGGGAAGAAATTTTTAGTATTTTTAGTACTTAGTTTTAGTTTAGTTGAAAAAAGAATTTACAAAAATTGTCAAATATTTAAAGAACAAAAAATTAAAAATTATGAATGAAATTTATATTTGTTCAAAAATTTATTTCTTTACAAACTTAATTTTTTGGATTAGAAAATGTTTGTGTGTGAAAATTTTATTTAAATCAAAAATTTGTGAAAATATTTTGGTATTTTGGAAAAACAGGCCAAAAGGAAAAACACAATAAAATGATATGTGAACAGTGATGTTTAAACTTATAAAAAACTAATGTGTGTCAACATAATATAAGCAAAATAGATAACTTCACTTTGATATAAGCATGCAATTTGAAATCGCATAACTTCTTGCGATTGTGAACCACATCACAGCTCTCATCTATTCGTAACATAATATGTAGGATTTTTCTGTCAAAGAGTGTTAAATTCGCTCTCTGAGAGAATCATTTCACGTGTAGATTTAATTATTGGTATTATAAGATGCATTGTGAGACTGCTGTGATGAGATTTCTGTACACAACCATCTTACCTGCCACAAATTAGGTGATAGTTTTATCCACTATCAGAAAATGACTCTTTATAGTATTCTCAAGATGTTATTTTCCCGATAGTAAACAATTTTGCAAAAACAAATAACATTAATTTTGATTTTTGATATATTTATTCTACATTTTTCTTACTAACTAAAGTCACTTAAAAGTTAGTTTTTGGATAAAAAAAACTGTCTCCCATTAGTGTTCTCAAGACGTTATTTTCCTGATAGTAAACAGTTTTATAAAAATAAATAACAATAATTTCGATTTTGATCTTCTGAAAGTAAAAAACGCTACATTGTTTTTAAATTAAAAACAAAAAAATGTGAAGAAGACGATGGTACTTAGTTGGCGTGTTACTTTAAAAGGCAAAGGATCGATTTTATACATTTCTAAATTTTTAAAGTTGTTAGTCTCTTCGACATCGAAACATATTTAATTCTTTTAATAAGGTAAGTCGTTTTAATTTTCTTGCTTCCCAAATTATTTTAAACTAATAAGAATAAAATTTTTTATGAAACTATAAAATTTGATTTCAGTTAATAATATATCTGCTATAAAATGAAACTTTTTACTTTTAAATGAAGAACGATAGGATGTGAGATATATATGTTCTTGAGTACATCATAAACAAATTTTAAAAAATTTAGAAATACCCTCTGCATTAGAAAAAAACCTGGTAGTTACTGCACTAAAGTCAATTAATTTTTTTTATTTACTTTATTAGGAAAGCAGTATTTTAAATTATTTTAAAATCGTTTATATATACTACAAAAATTATTTTTTATTTTGAAATTTCTACATTAAACTTTTTTTTAGATTATTTAGGAATAAACATATTTCTATCTAGTTTTAAATTAAATTTTTTAAAAATAAAATTAGATATCAATCTTGAAATCTCTTCAAAAAAAGTTATTAGAAATTGTCAACGCTTTATTTGCATACTTTCTGGGCAAAATAAAATGTATGGAGAGTTAACGAATAAGTTATACAGTTTTTGTCTAAATTAGACAAAAAAACTAAATCTTGTAAAGTTTACAACAAAAATGTCTTCAAAAATTTTTTTCAAGATTGTATCGCCTTTCTATAAAAATTTATTATGCATTAGATCTTGAAAAAAATTAGTTAAAAATTGTTTATAAATTTGCTTTTAATACTTGACAAGCTTAATTCTTCTACTTAAAAAAAAAAAAAAAAAAAAAAATTAGGAAAATAATAACGGAATTAGGGATACATTTATCAAGAAGTCCTATAACGTATGCTATGTCATTACTCGAGTGATTTTTCGTTATAGCAGAGTGTTTACAATATTATTTCCTAAATATGAAAATTTTAGATATATATTTTTCTAAATGGAGTAAAATCAATATGTCTTAAATTTTCATTTATATTTTGCTTGTGTGTGGAAGAAAAGTCTTATGTTTATCTACAACTTTTTGTATGAAAGTCATATAAAATTACATATTAATCCTTATAACAGTTCAAACTAAGCCAGACATTTTAAAATGAATTAAAATTTAAAATATTCGATTAATAAAATATCAACCCCGTTCAACAGTTTACAGTTAGACATTCTTTTATGTAACTCATGTCTGCATTTTTCAAACCTTGAGACACATCAAAATGTTTTACAATCAGACCATGCGTTATTTCTGGACAAGTTCAAAACAAGCGCTTGTATTATCGCGCAGGCTGGTCAGCAATCAGAAACTGGGTGGAAAATTAAATTAGGTGTCAGAACATTGACCAACCTGTTACTAATTCAGGTAATCTAGATTTTTATTTGAATAAATTTGTCGCTGGCTGCGACAGTCGTTCGCAAGGGGCGAATTTAACTACGCTACACTGTCAATTGAAACACAGATTTTCAATAATTACTTGACTCGATGAAACGCGTTTATTTTAATATATAAAAAGAAAAACTTAAATTAATAAACAAACAATATAAGTAAACTACACTACTTACCGCAGTGCTTTTCCCTTACGAACTGATTTATCTTACAAAATTATTTTCTCAATTATAACACATTTCAAATAACGGTACAAACTTAACAAACAAACCACTGCGTATAAGAATTCTTGCACAAACATGTACATAAGACAAAATAAAATAACATTAAGGAGGCTCAAAAACAAATAAATAAATCAAATTAGCTCATATTATCCCAGGTCTACAACTGAGATTAACGCAGATATAATATGTGAGATAACGCCGGCAGAGGAGAGTAACCATTTTGTTTATATTATGTTAAATCTTAAATAAGGGGTACACGTATTCTAATAAACCCTATAAGATATCATTATTTTCAATCAGTCACAGAGTAAACATGTCCTTTTTATTTAAGCAATTCGCACTTTTTTTTAGCACAATTTAAAAAAAAAATGTTTTTTAACATGTAAAACAAACACTAACACTACGTCAAGACGGGCTGCTATGAACGTCATAACTCAAAAAACTATATTTTTGATTTAATGATATAGAAATAAATAAGTGTTCAAGCTTTATCTTCTGTAAAAATATCGTGTACATATTTGTTATGGTCACCAATTTTCTATTAAGGTAAATGGCATTTTAAAACTTTGAGTGCTATTTCTACAAAACTAGTTTTTTTGAGTTATGACGTTCTTGAAGTAAATGAGCGAAATGTAGCAGGAAAAAAGGTTAACAATTTCTAAGAAAATTAAAATTTCACAAATTTTCTTTTAACAAAGCTAAAACAATATTTTTACCAAAAAATTTTATAAACATTGTTTTGAGAGAAGAATTTCAAAAGCGATGAACATGAGGTGATAACTTTACTGAAAAAAGGTCGATATTTTGAAGATAAAAATACTACGCAAACTACAAAAAATAAAAATTTTATAATTTTTTTGCTATTTATTGCCTAATTTTCTTTAAATTGACAAAAATACAATATTATAAAAATATTACTTTGATGATTTTCGTCCAAATAATAAAAAGAAGATATTGCGTAAATGTCTTCATGGAAGATGTCTTCCAAACGTTTATAGGAAATTTCTTAGAGAGCGGATTTGACACTTTCTGACAAAAAATCTTACATATTCTGTTACGTCTACACGTGCTGTAAAAATAAGAAGTTTTATTTAAAAAACTATCTTTTTATAGATAAAATATAAATTGATCATTTCTTTTTTATCAATTTAAGCTTGTGTATACAAAAACAACAACCTTTTCAACTCAAGCCGTCCATCGCATCATCTGTTGTTTGCCGCTATTTGATCTTACATTTACTTTATAGGATCAAACAAAAATTCGCTAAAAATAGTGGCAAATATTTTACAATTTGTGTTCACACTAGCGGTATTTTCAGTTAAGGGCAAATAGTTTTCTTTTTTTGCCCAAAATCAGCTGTCATTACGCAAAGCAAATATTTGCAAAAATCGTCAAATATTAGCATAGAGGGAACTCAGCTTTAGTATAATTTTTGTATTCTGAATACGAAAATATATAATAGTACATATTAAAATATTTGTATGCATATATAAGTAATTAAAACAATTACATACTTTTAAAATAATAAAGTTATTCGTTTTTTTTTTATTATTTTGTTTAAATATGTAAATATAAATTAATATAGCGCGTATAGTAGATCTTCGATCATAAAATAATCATTGATACTCACAAAATAAAAATAATTATAATATGTATTTATGTTTGTATGTATTAATGACAATGATAGTTATTGAAATAATAAAATAAGAGAACTTAAAGTAAACTACATAAATAATGAATATTTAATAATAATAATAATAATATAAAAAAGCATTTGCCATATTGTATATGAAAGTGTGTAATATAATACAAATGTTATGTTATTGAATAGAGTGGTGATTGGTTGTATGTTACCTACTACTCGATTAAAAAGGTGATAAAAACAAGGAGAAAGAGTACATAATATAATGTATTTTAATAGAAATTATTGTAATATTATAGTATACATTGTTTTAATTTAAACAAATTCAAATAAAAGTGGAAAAATAAATAACTAAATTAAAGTATTATTTATTTTACCCACTATATGGATTATGTTTGTATGTACTTATTTATGTTTTATATTAGAGGAGAGATAGATATAGAATAGATTTTACTTTAAATAAATTCTAACTTAACTATTTCAAAATTCATTAAAATTACAGTTACAAACTAATATTTGTAGTTGAGGTTTTGGAATAAAGATTATATAAAAGCAAAATAAAAGTATTGATTTTCAAATTGTTTATAAGCACAGAAAAGATGTACATACATATGTATGTGTAGAAAGGAAGAAAAAAAGAGAAATACATACGGAATACAATGTACATACATATGTGTTTAGAGTATAGAGAAAATAAAAAAAAAAAAAAAAATTGATACAATTCACTATCGGCGAATAAATTTTTTTTATTTAGATATATTTATTTTTCCGTAGTTGGGACGAAAAACAGCAATAGATTTGAAATCATAATTCCTTTGATGTTATTTCATCCATGGTAATAATGAGAAAATAATAACAGCTAATAAGAGAGAGTATAGGAGAGCTCAGACAAACACACGCATAACATTTGAGTCTGCAGAAGCAACATTTGTATTCGATGTTGAATTAATACCGCAATCAGAAAAACTACGCAGTAATTGTTGTTTCAATAACTTTTGTTGTTGTGGTTGAGGCTGCAATTGCTGTTCCAATTGTTGTCGTCTTAATACTTGGCTGCTTTGATACGGTGTATGTCTAGGAGTATGTTGCTGTTGAGTGATATTCAGCAATTTGCGACGTCTTTCATAAAAACGATTAACACGATTCAGTTTTGACTGTTTTTCTGCTGTAATCTCTGAACTAATTTCTTGCCCAGATGTTGATGAATTGCCAACGTCACTGTTGATCATTAGCTTTTTGCCGCTTAATAAATCACTCAATTTTTTACTCGTAAAATGTTGATGAGACGTCTGAGATACTCGCGTTGGATCCTGATGGATCTTTGCTATGAGACTACGTTTAATGCATTTATTTCTCTCTGAATTTATAGCAGCTGTGCTGCTAACAAATATGGTTTTAGCATTGTACGGTCCAATGGTACCGACAGTGACACGAGCGGCGTTTGTTGAATTACTCAAACCCAACAATGATTTATGTTTGAGACTATTGGAGGACGTACTGTTATATGAACCGGAACTGTGATTTGATCCCCCTGATTTGGTACGACCCCTTGGTAGGTTCGACACTGGCGATGTTGCCGAGATACCACCATTTATATTGTTAAGATTGATTTCTAGGGGATTTGTTGTACCGGTACCACCGCCACTACTGTTTTGCTTGTTTTGTTGCTGTTGCGAACCATTATTGCACCCCTGCTGTTGTACGTTGGAGGGTGTGTTGGTTATGGTTATACTACCAATGGAGAATTCGTTACCCATGCTTGAGTTATTACTCCCGCCGTTATTGGAAATATTTGTAAAATAACTGGGTAATTGTTTGGAATTACTAAAACGGCTACTTACAGCTCCGGTTGCAGCAGCAGTGGAACTTTGTCCCACCACTCCATTTAGGGAGCCACCACCCAATGACATCAGACTATTGTTAGCTTTACGTGTGGTTAGTAAATGTTTACGAAAAGTGGTAGCCACCCCTTGAGGTAGTTTTATCAGTCCAAAGCAATTAATGGCAAGCGGCCGTGGAATGCCCGCATAAAAGAACACATTGAAATAAAAGTCTTCGTGGTATTTAAATGTCGAAGATGAAGAGGAGGATGAAGAGTGCAATAAATGATCCCGCTCACTTTTAACAACAGCGTTTAAGTTGGTAGCGCTATTTGAGCTGCTGCTGCTACTACTGCTGCTACTACCGTTACTCGATGAGCTAAGAGGTTTTACGGTCTCTATCAGGCTGTAGTCGAAATCTAATAGTTCATCGTAAAAGTTCTCTGACTTATTTGTATTATCACCTATAAAATGTTGTTGTTGCTGCTGTTGATGATGATGATGTTGTGAAACCTGTTGAAATTGTTGATTTTGTTGTTCTTGTTCGTACGTTGATGCAGCCTGATTGAGAAACTCAGCTAATACTTGTTGCTGATGTTGTTGACTCATGGTGGTCATAGAGGAATTATTTGTAGTTATTTCATAAATTAATTGTTCTTCGGATTCTTCATGACCAGGCATTACATATTGACGCTCCACAATATGGTGTGTTACTTGCTGCTGATGTGGTTGTTGTAGATGCGGTTCGATGTCATCAGTCAATGAAGGAACATTGAAAATTTGAAATTGATGTGAGACATCCTCGGGTAAGGTTACAAATTCCTCTGCCTTTATTAACTCATTACCATTTGACTGGACACCACCACATAATTCTAAAATCTGTTTAGTGTCCACAATGGTTGTTGCATCATTGGGATCATACATTTGTTGATGTTGTTGTTGTTGCTGTTGGTGATGATTACTGAGATTTAAATTACCTGCCACATAAGCTGAAGCATCAATGGTTTGTTGTTGCTGTTGTTGTTGATACAGCAGTTGTTGTAATTGTATAGCATCGATTGGATTTTGATATTGTCCATCCATATTTAAAGTGCCAGCCATCGTTGTGCCTTCATATTGTGCATATTGAGTTTGATGCGTTTGCTGTTGTTGAGTTTGCGTCTGTTGAGGAAAAACTGCAAATTCGCCAGTAATTTCGTGATTACTAGCTGTAAGTTGTTGCTGAAGACGTCCTAGATTGGTTGATTCATCAAAGCGCATGCGTTTAGTAAGTGGCTGCTCCAAATATACGGCTTGTTGTTGCTGCTGCTGTTGATTGGTATTGTTATGTTGAGCTGCTGAAGAGCTGCTGTCATTTAAGACATTTTCATCGAAATTTAATTCAGTTTCAGCATTTAGAATCTCATTTATCAATTTGCTATCGAGCATAACATCTAGGACATGGTTTAACATGGCACTCTCATCGGATGTATTATGTACCATTTGACCATCTTCCGCGTGGAGTTGATGTTGCTGTTGAATGTCTTGCTGTGTCCCAGTGAGAATAGAACAATCAGCAGTTTGCTGTTCCATTTTAATACCCATAGAAGAAGTTTCATTTGCATTGACAATATTGTTTGCGGAATCAAGTTTATTTTCATTGCAACTCGAAGGACCACCAGTGATTGAGGATACTGCTTGATCAAGTTCACTTATTTGAGCATCGTATTGATTTATTGGTGGTTGCGCAACAATTCTTAATGGTGACATTTCAATTGTTTCGATTTTTATAGCATCAACATTTTCGGGTAAACAAAAAGGCCCCGCCGAATTTTTAGTCTGTGAAAAGAGAAATAATTTAAATTAAAAAAAAATCTATCTAAATTAGATTGAATCATATCTAATCTATCTAAATTAGATAGAGATTTCGGGCCTAATTTTGTAAAACACTTCACCTCAATTTGAAAAATTTAAATGAAAAAATTTTCAAAGGCGAAGGAATTTACAAAATAAGGTGGTTCGTATATGTAGTTCAAAGATAATTGGGAATTGGAGCATTTTCTGGGAAGGCGATAAACTATTGCATATATGTAGAATTACCAAACAAAAAATTTTTTCATATAAATACTAAAATCTCATGTATTAGATTTGTATGTTATGGCCGAGAATTGTCTACCCATCTATTGTACTGATATAACTTTTTTGGATAATTCAATTCAAAATAAATAAGAATCAGATTAACATTAGCTACATATCTTTAAGTCCTGTAGGAGTACTATGTTTATACTCCGCACCATTATAGGTGGTTGCGGTATTATGCGTTTGTGCTGATGTTTGTAACGCACATGAAAATATTCGGATCCTAACCACGATGTCCGTCTGGCTGGATATCCGTCCATGTAGACCTTGTGAACAAAGAATATTAGTGCTATGAAAGCAATTAATTATATATATGAGAAATTATATGTATATCGGTCCGTAATGTTATAGCTTTCATATAAGACCCATTTCCGGGAGTCACTCTAAGGTGGAAAAATATTAGTATAAACATAATTCTATGCATACGTACATACTTTTAGTGCAGAAAAATCAGTTTAACCCAATGGTGTAGGGTCTCATATGGTCGGGCTTGACTGACTATAACTTTAGTAGATTTTGGATTCAAAAATGCGTGTTTGTTGCATCTAACTTCTACTAAATAATATTATATTGATCTTATCTTTAAAATTATTTCAAGTTCAGAAGAAGAAACAATATCCAAAAAATATTTTTAATTTAATAATTGTTGATATAAATTATGCAGTTTACTTACTTATAAATTCTTACCTTTTTCTTGCTTGAAGTCGCCATACTCTCTCCAGCTGTGACTAAACTTAATTTTTCTTTGTTATCGAGAATCGATGGAGAAAATGTGGTTTCCGTAACTGTATTTATGTTTACAATTGGCTGCGGTTCCGGTTGAGTGTTGTTTACAGCCATTTTTGGTGTGGGTGGCAAGGAGTACGATGAGTTAGATGAGGACGAAGAAGATGAAGAGGATGACGACGAAGAAGAGGATGATGATGACGATGATGAAGATGAACCGAAGAGATTGGCATTGGTAGTGGTTATAGTGGTAGTTTGTGAAACATCCACTGCGCTAGAGATTGTATTTGTAGTAGAAGTCGTGATGGCAGTAGCCATTGATGGCACTGCCGTGGTTGACGACGTCGGTGTCGTTGTCATTGTAGTAGATGAAGCAGTTGTTGGTCCGACAGCTACTAACTTTGTTTCGGGTGTTTCTTTTATGGTGCTGCTGTTGGAGCTAATGTTGCCGTTGTTTCCACCTCCATTACCATTTGTTGTTGTTGTTGAGGAACTATTTGCATTCGAAGACGATGAGCTGGAGGAACTCTTTTTAGATGAGCTCTTTTTGCTAGATGTAGAGGATGTTCCTGCTGTTGCTGAAGAATGCGACACTTCCGCATTGGCATTAGACGATGCGGATGTGAAGTTGGAAGAGCTGTGATGTTTGCTTTTGCTGCGGGAACGACTGCTACTGCTACTCCCTGAGCTACTCCCAGCTTTTGAGCTACTTTTCTGGCGGGAACTTGTAGTCGTACTCAGTGGTGCAACATAGTTTACAACAGGCGTAGCCGATGAAACAGTGGATGTCGAACTAGACGAGGCATTCGAGCATGTTGAGATTGTCCCAGACAAATCCGACGGTGATCCCATTACATCACTTTGAGTGCTAACCGCCGCAGTGGCGTTTGATGTTGATTCACTTCCTTTCACACTGTCCTGACTATTGTCGTTTGTTCCCAAAGTAGTCTCGTTTACCGGTGGTATAACTTTTGCAGACACGCTGGTCCAAACCGAAGGATGCTGCAACATCATGTGATTGTTGAAACCCACCTTTGTGTATATACCCATACATACACTACACACCACCACATCCAATGCCGTTTGTTTAGGTACGATGCCATAGTAATGCATGTCGGTGCCATTCAGTCTTTGAACTTGTCGTATTTGATTTTTTCTTGACTTGTTGGGCGGAGAATTGTTACTA
The DNA here is from genome assembly GCA_932274085.1 of Protocalliphora azurea. NCBI lineage: Eukaryota > Metazoa > Arthropoda > Insecta > Diptera > Calliphoridae > Protocalliphora > Protocalliphora azurea. The sequence goes on from OW026520.1 coordinate 84,649,812, forward strand.
CTATTGGAACTTTTGTGTGAGTTGTCGTTTCCACTCGAACTACTACCTTTGCCCTTAACATGTATTTTTTCAGCCATACGTATTTGCTTGAGTACTTTTTCGACATCGAAAATCTGTTGCCATTTTTGGCCTTGATATTTCGCCAGTGCATGATTGTGCATTGAGGATGAAGAATTGCCCGACGATGATGAATCCTGATTATCGGCATTAGAATGGTTGTTGTTCTGTTTATTCGAATTTACTGCATTCGAAGCAGATGATACGGAACTTGATTTCGGCATTTCTTTTATGAATTTCTAAACACACCGTTCAGTGTCATTATAAAATGTTGTTGCAGGTGTGTTGGTTCCGTTATAGTGTACCAGCACGTTTATATCAAATAAATAAATAATTATAAACCTGTTAAATTAGTGTCAACTCAATTATTTTCGATAACAAATTAGATTGAAAAAATATAAATGTAATGTAAAAATTTAAAATGCATTAAAAGTAACAAATCATTCATTATCTTGAATGAAAGCTTTATGATGTGGTACGAGTTACCAACTTATTCAAACTACACCACCATTAGATTAATAGATGGCAATAATGATTGCCTCACCAATTGTAAACAAACCAGCTGTTTCAGTATAATTGACAGCTGTTTAGCACTGGAATATACTTACTATTTCTTATGGATAAACTGATTCGTGTACATTCGGCTTTTTGCTTATTCTTTGTGTTTAAATACTAATGTTTTTCGCTGACAGTGCGCAGTTGTTAATAAGTACTCACTTTTCAACACCACGAAAGATACAAAATATTGATTGTGCCCACGTACAATAAAAACAAAAATTTAAGATTTTGCAATATGTGAATTTCCCGAGTTTTTAAACATATTATTTTCTGTTGTTTAGTTTGTTAAAGTCACTTTGCAACACTTATCTTTTTTTTTTGAGACTTCCTTATAGGTTTTCTTATATTTTTTTCTTATTCAGTTTTCTGTCATTCCACTCACATTTTTTTTATCTACTCAAGAAACCCCTTGACATGCAGAAAAAACCAAACCATGTTTTGTAGCTGCAAAAATAAAACTTGTGTCACTATTCCATTTTGCTTACCGCAGCCAAAATTGTTTAAATGGGTTGTGGTGTGGCCTTTGTATTTTATACTCCCATTGTAGTCATCAGTGTTTATGTATAAAATTATGTAGTATTAATGGCAATTGCCGTAAAACTAAAAAAATTATGCGATTTTTGCTTTCCAGCAGCCGTCGGCCGTACTAAAACGTATTCGTTACATGAGTAGTGATTACTTTTTATTTGTCGACTAGAGTTGCCAATACTATACTCCGAAAATTAGATGTGTTCTCAAACAGGGTTGTATAAAAAGATTGGATAAATTCAATGCTGGTAATTTAGTTGAAACAAAACTCGCTGCTAACATAGTGTCTACATTAGAGATTTTTTATCAAGACAAACGTCAAACTTAACGCGAATTTGTGCAAGGTGGCAACAGTTGCACAAAAAAAAAACAATATGGCGTATCCATTATTGTTTTTTATATATGCAGTTTGACAACTGTAACAACCAAAATAATAATCAACTGTTTAACTAAGGTTACCTTGTATATATTCGCACTGATTTTGACGTTTGTTTTGGTATAAATTTGCCTAATGTAGACACTAGGTAAGCATTAGGCAAATTTTTATCAAAACAAACGTCAAAATCAGTGCGAATAAACAAAGGTAAGCTTAATTAAACACCTGATTATTATTTTGGTTGTTATAGTTGTCAAACTGCATATATAAAAAACAATAATAAATACGCCATATTGTCGTTTTTGCGATTCTTTTGCCACTCCACAAATTCGCGTTAAGTTTAAAGTTTGTCTTGATAAAAAATTCTCTAATGTAGGCACTATGTAAAAGTTAGTAAACATTTTACTTAAATTAATTAAAATTTTTATTTCATTGAACTTTTTTAAAATCATAAATATTTCCTGTATGTATTATTTATCCGATTGTATTGATTTTAATCTTCTGAAACCTTTTAACTTGAGATTTATAAAAAGTTATATTGTTTTATGTCAAATAACATAGTGTCTATATTAGAGAATTTTTTATCAAGACAAACGTTAAACTTAATCCGAATTTGTGGAAGGTGGCAGCAGTTGCACAAAAGCAACAATATGGCGGATTCATTATTGTTTTTTATATATGCAGTTTGACAACTGTAACAACCAAAATAATAATCAACTATTTAACTAAATTACCTTGTATATATTCGCACTGATTTTGACGTTTGTTTTGATAAAAGTTTGCCTAATGTAGACACTAGGTAAAGGCATTCAGCTGGACGCAAGAGTTTTCAATTCAGGTCTACAACTGAGTTTAACGCTGATATAATATGTGATATAACGCCGGCGGAGTAGAGTAACCATTTTGTTTATATTATGTTAAATCTTAATTAAGGGGTACACGTATTCTAATAAATCCTATAAGATATCATTATTTTCAATCAGTCATAGAGTAAACATGTCCTTTCTATTTAAGCAATTCGCACTTTTTTAGCACAATTTTTATAAAAATGTCTTTTAACACGTAAAAAACACTAAAAGAAAACAATTTTACAAAAAAAAAACATTGTTTTTCAGTAATTTCCAAAATATTTTATATTTTTGATAGTTCATCTTATAACATGGTTGTGTCTCATCACAACAGTCATAATACATCTTATAATACTAATATTTGAATCTACACGTGAAATAATTCTCTCAGAGAGCGAATTTGACACTCTCTGAACAAAAACCTTCATATTATGATGGACTGTAACATAGAATACAACTGGAATTTTATATGAGAGACAAAAACCTAATTCAGTTCTCAAAAACCCAATCCATGCAACAACAAAATACATGTAATTATATATATTTTGTTTTTGTGTTTTGAAAAAAATTAGTGAATTGTTTGAAAATTTAGTTTGAACTGTCTTTTAAATAAATTAATAGTTGTATTCAAGGGGCTGTAAAGCATAGATAATAACTAGATATTTATGTGAGAGAAAAAAAAAAAATGATTCAATTGTCAAAACTCTAATTCATGCAACAACAAAATACATGTAGTCACATATATTTTGTTTTTGTGTTTTGAAAAAAATGAGTAATTTTTTTGAAAATTTAGTTCGAAGTGCATCTCACATAAACTTCTAGTTGTATTCTATGCTGTAACATAGTGTCTACATCACAGATTTTTTTATCAAGACAAACGTCAAACTTAACGCGAATTTGTGGAAGGTGGCAATAGTTGCACAAAAACAACAATATGGCGTAATAATTATTGTTTTTTATTATGCAGTTTGACAACCGTAACAACCAAAATAATAATCAACTGTTTAACTAAGATTACCTTGTATATATTCGCATTGATTTTGACGTTTGTTTTGATATAAATTTGCTTAATGTAGACGCTAGGTAAGTTTTTTTTTAAAGCAGAGATGGAAAAGTTGATACTATAGTCATTTTTTTACTATTTAACATTCAAAAGTACCGAAGTACTCCCTCGGGTCACTGGATACTGTCAAACGATTAGTTTAATATTCCGCAATTCGAATTAAACATTTTTATATGAAAATATATTTTGAAGATACATATTGAGGGCCTATATTCAAAATCCGCTATCTCGAAAAAGACAAGTTTTCAGGAGAGCAAAAAACTATTTATCTTATTTTGCAAGTATTCAAAAAATTTTCTTTTACAATATTTATTTAAAACCACGACTAAATCTTGCATTTTAATATTTTACAATATTGGCAATTTTAAAGAGAGATAGAGGGTTTTGCACTTTTAAAATACTCAATGTGTATAAAAAAATAACAATATAATGGGTTTTACATTGCAGAAAATACATTTAATTAGCATGATTATTAAAGTTTTTATACTAGTTAGTAATTTAAAAAACCAACATAATTATATTTAAAAAACCAATATTATTTAAATAATAGTGAAAGTTTCGAGATTTTGTAGAAATAATTTTCTTGTCAAGTTCCATAATTGATTTGAAAATAGGTAGGATAGCTTTACAGGGGGTAGTAGCCACCATACAAAGTGAATATTTATTATTGTATATTTGTTCAAATGATTTGAATTTCTGGTAAAAGTCAGAATTGATAGATTTAAATTATCAAAAATAAAATGTTTATTCAGAGAGATAGAGGGTTTTGCACTAAAAAAAATAAAATATTTATTTTGTAGGACAGAAGTACAAAAACGTTGATAAAATTGGAAAAACTAGGAATTTTCATTTAAATTTTATATTATAGATGAGGGTTATTATAGGGAATATAATGGCATCAAAAACGCAGTTTCGTGAAATTCTTTGATAGGGGGGAGGGGGTTTTGAATATACATAGCTCCTCTAAATATAACTTTTAAATAGAAACCTAACTTTTTTTTAACACCTTTGATTTAGATTGGTTGTTCAGAAGTAATAGTAAAACTGTTCCCAAAAAATTAGAAATGTAATTAGGACAATTCAAATAAACTCAAATAATAAAATAAGGACAAATAAACTACATTGTAGATTTAATTTATAAAACCATTACTAAAAACTACAAGTTTCAATGCTTTGTAAATCAAATTGAAGTGAAAATATTCCGAATTTCAAAGACATCTGATGAATTATAATTTAACAAAACTAAAGGTGAAGTGGTCAATTTTAAGGAATAAATCTTTCTCCGTAAGTTTATTTCAGTAACAGAACCACATTTTATTCATGCTATGTTCACATATAGAGGTTTTTTGAAAATCGAGCCATTTTCTCAAAAAACACAAACAAATTGATTTGTTTTTTTCCTATATCTCAAAGCCAAAAAAAAACATTTCTTCGAATTGTTAAATTATTTAAAACACAAAAAACTAAGTATCCATACAGGGAAGAACATTTTAATATTTTTAGTACATAGAAAAAACAACATAATAAAAAGAGAAACAATATTGATCTATCAAAATATTAAAACTGCATAAAAATAGCTTTTATTGAAATTATATATTATACGCTAAGATATAGTTCAGAATTTTCAAATTTTAAAAGAATATATGATATGTTTAGAACTGATTTATAATATCCCCAAGAAGGTCCATAAAGTACATTGTCATTTCTTGAGTCATTCTTCACTGTAGCAGAGTGTAATTAACCAAACCAATTACAGTTATGGAAATAAAATCTCCCTAAAAAAAGAATTTGTAAAAATTGTCAAACAGTTTAAAAGCAAACAATTTAAAATTATGAATGAAATTTATATTTGTCAATAAATTTTATTTGGTTTAAAAATGTTATTTTTTTTTTTAATTAGAAAGTGTTTGCGTGTGAAATTTTTATTTAAATAGAACATTTGTGAAAATATTTTGGCAAACGAAAGCAGGCCAAAAAGAAAAACACAATAAAATGATATACATCTGAACAGTCATGCTTAAACTTAATGTGTTTTTCAAAAACAAATAAAAAACTAATATATGTGAACATAATATAAGATCTTAATATTTTACTATAATATTTAACATGAATAAAATCATTTATTGATTTGGTATCGTATTTAATATCTCGTTGAATTTTGCACTAAATAAATGATAAATAACTGTCAAAATTTTCAATTTTAGCACTCTGGGGGTGAAAAAAGTATTTCAAATTTATTTTGATACGAAAAAATATTAATGAAAATATTCCATCCCTGGTTTAAAGGTAATTTTTATTGAGCCTTTTTTATATTTTCTGGACCCTTGTAAGAAATGATGTCGATAGGACGTTGTTCGTCAGTCCATCCGTCGGTTAAAATGGCGTTTATGAAGTTATAACTGCTTTAATATATATTTTTTCGAGAATTTTGCTATTGAAATTCAGCAAAATCCGTTCATAAATGACAGAGATATCTGCAAAAAGCCTGTTTTTTGAGGTTTCTCCGATTTAAAAATGTTTTAAATGGCGTTTGCGAAGCCTCCCGATAACATAGACATATGATATATATGAAAAGATCAGTTTTTTCTAGAACTTTTCTACTGAAACTCGGAAAAAACTGGTTCAAAAATAGAGGAGATATTAAAAAAAAACGGGTTTTCAAATCGAATTTCGTTTTTCTGAAGCCCTTATATAAGTTAGAGACTTCATTTTGCAAAAAAAAAGAAATCCGAAAAATTTTTTCCGAATTTTTCCGCTGCAAAAATGAACTCAGTTGGTCCATTATTTATAGAGCTATCGGTCAAAACGCATTTTTGACCGATATCCAAGTCCTAAATAAGCTACGAGCTTGGTTTATAAACAACCGAGTAATTGGCAAATCTTTTTTTATTTATTTAATGTCTGCTCCCTTATAAATATTTATTGTTTACACGGGTACTGAAAAACAAAAACAACAATAAACTAAGGCTAAGCTAGAAATTTTCTCTTTCACAGAACTAAGTAGATCAAGGCCAAAATGCGTTATTAGATTTTTAAAGCTCCTATCATGGTTTCACCATGGCTCCTATAGCTATGGGCCTCATTCACAAATATTGTTTTCGAATTTCGGATTTTTAAATCATTTAAAACGGTTCATAAATTTTCCACCATAACCATTTTAATTTTCGTATAACACATTTCAACACGGGTGAAGAGTATATAAAATTCGGCAGAGCCGAATATAGCACTCTAACTTGTTATATATTACTTTGCTTATATCTCCAAATTTTTCGAGACAAAACAAATCTTAACATTAAACTATAGGACAGACAAGTAAATATATGAAATGAATTTGATTCAGCAAGTGTTTTTATGTGCAAAATTTCTTTATGGAAAAGACGTCTTTAATCCCCTCTAACAAAATATTCCTCATTTTCACTGCTGAACAATATCTTAGATTCATCTGATGTTCAAAAAGAACATATGAAAAGTACAATATAATATAACACAAAATGACCAATTAGAACCTACGAGAGCCGTAGTCACCTTGGCGGCAATCTGCTTTAGCTATCCGGAGCTTAAAGCCAATTCTTGCCAAACTAGTTTACTTCGTAATCCAAACCGATAATTTTTTTAAGAATAAGCAATAGAAATAAATAATTATTCGTAAGCAGTGTTGCCGTTTTGGTTATTTTTAACCAAAATTGGTTATTTCATTTTCCAATGTGGAGATGAAGAATTTTTTCCACTTTATTTTTATTTTTAAAAGTGCTATTTACTCTATTAAACTTGTCAACAATAAAAAGATAGTGTGCTAAAAATTCATCACACATTTAAAAACTAAAGGTTCCTATAATTTATCATTCCAATTTTAACTGACAAATGAAGAAAACAATTTAAATAAAATTCACTGAAAAAAGTTTGTGCATAAATATTTAAAAATAATTAAATATTAACACTTTTTTACATTTTTTGAAATGAAACAAAAGTCAAGAAGACTTTAAAAATTTTTAAAATTTTCATTTATATTTTCATTTTGTAAAGTGTATGTTTGAAATTTTCTTGACTTTTGATTCATTTCAAAAAATGTAAAAAAGTGTTAATATTTAAGACATTATTCATTGATTTATTCTAAAATCCATGAAAGTAAATTCTTATATTTATGCACAAACTTTTTTCTGTGTAATTGATTGTGAATTCTTTAAGGAATTATTTCTATTCATATGAAGTACAAAGAATTTAAGTCTATGAGCTAAATTATTATGAATGCTTTAAAAGAAGGACTGGAGAATAAATTTAAATCGATTTTGAAAAGTGAATTAAAGAATTAAGCCTTTCAAACATTTGGTAAAAACAAAGACATTTTTCTACATTTACTATTTTTAATTGTTTATGAGCTTTAAAAATCTTGTAACGACATGTTTCCACCTTATGCTGTGGTACAGTTCTCGGCTTCCAGGGTAAATTACAAAATAAAAAACACATCTGTTACACTCTTTTTATAGTGTCGATCACTCATCTAAACATACACATACATATTAACAAACATAATCATCTTACAGGTGTTTACATATGGTTGTTATTCTTAGTACTATAAGACAGAGTGGTATTTTTGCGTAACTAATCATTTGATAATTACTCTTGAAATAGATGGCGTTTATTTACTTCTAAATAATTGTATAACAAATAAGAAAAATGCTAAAGGAATAATAATTATAATAGAAACAAAACAATATACTCATTTAGTTTTTCAATATGTGAGTCAAAAACGAATGAGAATTAATTTTGTCCGTCACAATCTCATAGTTTTTATATTTAATATGTAAATGAATTTTGGTTACGTTTTTACTATTTTTCATTTCTACTATACTAAAAATTAAAATGTAGCAAAGGGTCCGCGAAAAAGCAAAAATGTGAAGTATGAAAAGGTGGAAACCCCTGCATTACACAATCAAAATGTTTAATCGTCAAACGAATCGTTAAATAAATTTGAACGTCTAAATAAATAAATAACAATATCAGATGGAGGCACTACACTCATTACTTTTTGCATTGAATTTAAATCAAAATTTAAAAATTTTGGCGGCTGATTTTAGGCAGATAAGAGCAGATCAAATCGGAGACAGCTGATAAAGTAGATAATTGAGCTGGTCATCTTGTTTCTTTCTCTGGTCTAATAGCCCCTATAGAAAGATATATTTTTTAAAAATACAGAGATTGCTCAAGGTTAGGTTATGTTAGGTTAGAAAGGGTGGTGTATTCACGCCTACACCCAGAGGCCGAATGGCCCATTGTGATCCCTTTATGAAAGAAAGAGAGAGAAAAGTGGAACCTATACCCAATCAATCAGTTATGATTGTTCCTAAGCCATTTTATTCCCATTACAAACCCTATGAGGTTGACAAGTCCTTTGTCATTAACCTCACCTAGTTCATGTAGTGTATGACTTCCAAACCACTTCAACCCATTACGCTGAAGCCCTACACACTGACAGAGTATGTGCTCCACTGTCTCTAGCTCCTCAACATCATCGCACGTTCTACAAAAGTCTGATGTGCCAATGTCCCACTTACTCATCATATTCCCTATTGAGAAGTGACCCGTAACCATACCTACTATGACGCTAAGACTACCACGACTCATACCTAGAAGATGCTTGGAATCCGCCAGTTTTAAGCTAGGCTATAATGCCCTAGAAATTCTGCAGTCCGATCTGTCATTCCAGGCTCGATTCGTGTTGTCCAGAGTCCACTCCCTTATGGACCTAAAGAAGGACCCAATTGGATGACTCTATGAAAGACCTATCTAGCTCCGAGCCACTGCGAGCTAGCTCATCGGCTATTTCGTTGCCAAGAATGTCACAATGACCAGGAACCCAACAGAGTCTCATCATATAGGAATCCATTAACCTTCTCAATTCCCTTTTGCACTCAAGTACCAATCTGGACCTAACGAAATGACTAGTCAGAGCCAATAACGATGCCTGGCTATCAACATAGATAGTAATCTCAGACCCTCGTTCAACATTCCCCTCAATCAAGCCTAGAGCCTTATAAATGCCAAGAATCTCCGCTTGAAAGACACTACAACTGTCAGGCAATTTGTAGGATCGTCTGATATCAGTTCCCATAAAGTATACACCTGCACCAGTGCCAACTTCCATTTTCGAACCGTCCGTGAAGACCGCACAGCGCCGCCTGAGGTGTACTTCTCCTGGCACCTGAGATGCCAACTGAAGCACACCTCTGAACTTTAGAGAGAAGTTTCCTATACGTTTCTTTACCCAATACCTTCCACCAGACTGTACAGCCATAAGTAAGAATCGGTCTTACAACCGAAGTGTAAATACAACTTGCGGCCTAAGGCCCCAATTCTTACCTATAGAGTTCCTGCAGGTGTAATAGGCATTGAGTCCCTTCTTGACCCTTCTTCTTCTTGATAACCTTGCTGCTAAGCATCAGAATTATCCACTCAACAAGGAGCTTGCTTATATTCAGCGAAACAAGTGATTCCTCAATAGCCTCTATCGTGATATTATTGAAGGCCCCCTCTATATCGAGAAAAGCTGCCATGGTATATTCCCTCTGCAGCAGACCCCGCTCAATGTAACTCACAACGTCATGCAGAGCACTCTCAACGGATTTACCTTTAAGATAAGCATGTTGAGACTCGCTAATGACCTGAGTTCCTATGCTAGTCCTAAGATAACAATCGATCAGTCTTTCTATTGTCTTCAATAGAAAGGACGATAGGCTGATCGGTCTGTAATCCTTGGGCTTCGAGTGAGTCGTCTTACCCGCTTTGGGTATGAAAATGACCCTTACCTCTCTCCACCCTCTGGGAATATACTTCATTCTAAGACATTCCCTAAAAACCTCCGTCAGTAGAGAGATGACATTCTGTAGCATGGCCGGAAATTTTCCATCCGGGCCCGGAGATTTGTATGGCTCGAATGAATTTACCGCCCATAATACCTTGTCTCTAGTGATCATCTTCCTTATCACATCGGTACCCCTAGCATCTGATTCGGGTTGTAGGTTATCACTGACGCTACCTGTCCCTCCATCAGATTCCATATCCTTACAGCCTGGAAAATGAGTCTCCATAAGTAAACTGAGGGACTCTGAGCTAGACTCTGTCCACGAGTTATCCGCACGTTGTATGTATCCAGGTGCCACTGGGTCCTTGGATAATACTCGCCTAAACCCAGACAACTCGTTAACAGAGTCCACCGATTCACAGAAATTTACCCATGAAGTCCGTTTCGCTTTTCTAATGTCCTTCTTATACTTAGAGAAACTATCCCTATAGCTATTCTAATCCTCATCGCTCCTCGTTAGTTTGGCTCTATTAAACAGCTTCCTAACTGTAGACCGCTGGTCCCTAAGTTCCCCAGTCCACCATTTCGGCTGTTTCCTCTTTCCAGGATAAATCACTGGACAATTGAGCACAAAACTATTCCTAATAACATTCGTGAAATTATTCACCACCAACTCGATACCCTCAACTGAATCTCTCCAGTCCTCAGTATCCCTAAGGTCCCTACAGACTAACCTCCTAAAGGACTTTCAATCTGTCCTTCTCGAGTTCCTATAGGGCTGCTCCCTCGCTTTCTCAAAGTTGAGACCAAAAGATATCATGCTATGGTCGGAAAAAGAGTAATCCAAAACTACTCTCCAATCCCTAACATAATTTCCCCCACGGTTAGCCAGCGTTACATCTATAACTGTTTCTCTATCTTTCGTTCTGAACGTAGGAGTACTACCCCTATTACACATGTGTAGATCATAACAAGTTATAAAATCGTATACCAACTCACCTCTTTTGTTGATGTCCCTGCTTCCCCATTGATAGTGGTGAGCGTTCGCATCACATCCCAAGACCATGTACGCGCCTCTCCTCCTACCTGGTGGATCGGCTGCCTCGTACGGCATGTACACAGCCGCCAACATAAGCCTGCTACCTCCTGCGGCTTCCTGTTGGACGACTGTAAGGTCCCCACTGCTAAAGGAATGAAGAAAATTAATATTTAGATTATTTCTAGCCAGTATACATGTCCGTACCTTTTCCGTTGTGGATGGTATGAACAGGTTGTAACCCGTGACCCTCAGACCACATACCCTGGTGTTGTTAATCCAGGGTTCCTGTATGAGGGCCACGTCCACGTTGGAGTCACGAGGAGTCTTGTCAGTTCGGTTGAGGCTGCCTCACAGTGATGCAAGTTAATTTGCACCACTGACAGCCTCTTTGGGTTTATTAGATTTGTTGTACCTAAACCTGATCACCCCAAATCCGAAATTGACAACTCCCCCCAGTGACTCCAACTTCTTCAGAGACTCCTGATCCACTGCGAATCTGAAGTCTCTGCCTTGGTTCTCCTTACAGGTCATGGTGTTCACCAACTTCCATTGACCTGTAAGAAGACTCTTATTCTGATTTTCCAATACTGTCAGAATGGTTCCAACCTCTAAAATGGGTGGAGGGAACCATGCTGTCACTATTGGACGCAGGGGCAGCTCAGATGCGAGTATCACCTCAAGCTTCGCTCCTGGATAGAGGGTGTCGCATCTAGCAACTGCGTTCCTGAGAAATTCAAATGATTTCTAATTCCCGCTGTTAATAGTCTTGACGCCCTTTATCCAGTCTGCGCCTTTGAAGGATACCTCATCCGGCCTTCCTTTAACAAGGGCGATTTCCTCAATGAGCTTGTGTTCAATTTGTCGCCATTGCTCAACGCTGATCCTCCCATCTGGATCAACCCTGTCAATGACAGCAGCTTGAATACAGTTCTGCAACACTGATTTCTTCGCTCTTTTCGATGTTAAGGGTTGTTCACCTTCTGATACAGCTCTCTTAATGACCTCCTTATGTTGGCCCTTACTAGAGCTGTTTGGCGTGTGAACAACCTTCTTGGCCATCGAAGGTTGTTGGTCATCCACAGACCTGGCTCTCTTAACAACCCCCTTATGAGGGCCTTGAAGAGAGCCGGATGGGTTTTGACCAGCGTTCTTCGATGTAGAGGGCTTCCCAATCGAAGCTCGTACAGCCCCACTACTGGAGATGACAGGCTTCGAAAGTGAAGTCCTCTTACTAGTTGATGGCTGATCATCTCCAGGCCTAGCATCTCTGACAACTTTTTGTTGGTTGCCAGGTTTGCTGGATAGTGTATGACCAACCATTTCAATGGTAGTTGTTGGCTTACCAGACGTTACCTGCTGTTTCTCTAGGACTGCAGGTTTGCCCGGGTTGCCACTACCAGAATAATTCGCTCCGGTAGGGATTGATGAAGACGTTGGCTTTTCTCCTGTGCTCTCACGAGACACTTCTGGAGTGTTGCCAGCATCCACATGCAATCCTTCAGGATAAGACATTCCCAAAGAGGCACAGACAGGACCGTAGATTCGTTCGAATCTTTTAACGTTGCTCCTGTGCTTCCTGGTAAGGTACTTATCCTTACCTGTAAGTGGCAAAGAGCCTCTCTTGGCTATCTTGTGCAGATAGCCAAGAGAGGCTCTTGCGCCACTACGAGCATTCTCCTCTTTAGTTCGGCTTATATCGTCGGTTGTCGCATCAAGCATTACCGCGTCTTGCCGAACTAAACCACTGCCAGACGAATGACCCTCTGAGTTCGTCGAGCCATCCCCCCACTCAGACCCCGCCTCAACACTTGAGTTCTTCTCCAGACTCTGAGCGCGAACTGAGATCACAATGATCTCCTGTTCATCTTCAGAGCCGAGAGTAAGATTCTCAAGTTTCTCAGTGGCGCTGGTCCCAGTGAAGGAATCCCTCGAGATACCCAGAATCTCATCCGTCTCTGATAGCTGGCCCAACAGTTGACTTTCCTGAAGAAGAATGTCACGTTGGACCCCTATCATCACCTCATCGTCGTCTGTATTCACGTCCGTTTCAGTCTTGTTGCCCTGCGACTGTCCGTTAACCTGTGTCCGATTTTTAAAGTTTTTAAAATTGTCTATCTTGTCCCACGAGTATGCCAGTAAAGGGAAATGACCATCTCGCGCAGTGACGGTGCGCGCGGACTAGGCTAGAATTACAACCAACCCGTGCCATGGGCGTTGGAGGGGAGCTGTTAGTTTGTTTAGGTACCAACTAACCATTTAGGTGCTCAGCACTACTGCCTATCACCTTGACCTTAAAGTGCACTACATTTATTTGGTCCGCGAGAAGCTGTAAAAGCCCTAAGATCGGATATAATACACATGAAATATACACCCATGTGATGGGCCAGAATGCACCATTCAGTAGAGTGTGTGCCTTACAACCAATCCCCCCGATCCGCCACCTGGGGACGCGTCCGATAGGAGTAAATGTAGCAAAGACTCCAACGGATGAGATTGCTCAAACTGTTGGTATATTTGGTCACACGAGCTGATTAGTTGAAAAAAAAGCCAATTTATCACAAAATAATTTTTGACCTTAAAAAAATTATAGAAATAGATTTGTATAGAAGCAGCATTTTTGAAATTCTTATTTCGAACTGTTTCACAGATTTTCACACTGAAATTTGTGAATTATTTTTCCGGAAAAATTATTATATTTTAATTTATTTTAACAAAAGTATATTTTGTTGAATAATAAAATATTTTTTTCTGACTTTTATGTGATATTTTCCAGATTTTCACAAATAATGGGTGATTCAAGTAGAGATATTTTTTTCAATAGCCTTTTTTTGACAGATCACGTGTGAGCCGCGTCATGCTGTCATGTTATTTTTGTTTAGTATTGTTTGGCATTTCATAACGGAAATACTTACGCCTGAACAACGTTTACAAATCGTTCAACTTTATTACGAAAATTCACGTTCTGTGAGGAATGTGTTTCGTGCACCGCACTCATCTTATGGTTAACATAATCGGCCTACTGAACGTACTGTTCGCAACACCATCACCCATTTTGAGACCCAGCATTCATTATTGAATAATATTCGAACGAATAGACCACGTCCAGCACACTGTGAAGAAAATATAGCGGCCGTAGACGAGAGTGTACACGAAGACCGTGGAGAGTCGATTCGGCGCCGTTCGCAGCAACTCGGACTGACGTAGGGAACGACTTGGCGCATTTTACTTCGAGATCTTAAATTGAAAGCGTACAAAATACAGCTTGTGCAACAACTGAAGCCGCTCGACCTTCCCAAGCTACATCGCTTCGCTCTATGGGCTCTTGAAAAGTGACAAGAAGATCCGACGTTTTCGTGGCAAATTTTGTTCAGTGATAAGGCCCATTTCTGGCTCAATGGGTATGCAAACAAACAAAATTGCCGAATTTGGGACGATGAGCAACCTGAAGATATTCAAGAACTGCCGCTTCATCCAGAAAAAATAGCGGTTTGGTGTGGTTTGTGGGCTGGTGGAATCATCGGTCCATATTTCTTTAAAAATGTTGCCGGTGCGAATGTTACCGTCAATGGCGACTGTTACCGTGTCATGATAACCGACTATTTGATGCCTGAAATTGAAGCTCGTGATCTCGGCGACATTTGGTTTCAGCAAGACGGCGCCACTTCCCACACATCGCATCAATCAATGGATTTATTGAGAGAACACTTCGGTGAGCACATAATTTCACGTTTTGGGCCGGTCAATTAGCCACCAAGATCGTGTGATATCACACCGTTAGCCTTTTTCTTGTGGGGATATGTAAAGTCTAAAGTTCATGCGGACAAACTCGCTTCGATTCAGGCCTTGAAGGAAAAAATCACGCGTGTCATTCGCCAGTTACCAATCGAAATGCTCGAACGAGTCATCGAAAATTGGACTCAACGGATGGACCATCTGCGACGTAGCAACGGCCAACAATTGATAGACATAATCTTCAAAAAATAAAACAATGTTCTTTCAAATAATAATAAACGTTCCCCATTAAATTTGAATTTTCTGTGTTTTTTTCTTTAAAAAAGTAGGGAACCTCGAAATGGATCACGCTTTAGTAGACAATTCTTATTATTTGCATTATAAGTAGGGTCTACACGAGAGATTTTTCTATCATGACAAGTAACAAAACGTCGACAGAGCTATTGCAATTTTTTTACTTATATCAGCATATATGGAAACACGTAGATAAAATTTTATTATAATAAGTCACTTTTTTTCGCCGAGGTATGTTGTCAAAATTTAATGATAAAATTTCTTTTTTTAATTTCATTGTATTTTGTGTTATTTTTGCTCCAAATAATTAATTAATTGAGATTGCCATGAAGAATTACGCTTCTTCTTAAAAATAAACGCAAGAAAACAACAAAATGACGTTTGATAGCAAAACAAATTTATCTTCACTTGAGCTATAACAATTATATCATAACGCTGCAATAATATAAATAAATTTGGTCCACGCGTGATAAATTATTATCATGATAATGATAAGAATTTCTTACGTTTGTTATGATAGAAAATTCTCTCGTAAGATAAGAACTTAAGCAATCAAATGTATTGATAAATTAAAAGACAATCTATGCATTGAAAGTGCTGCTTACACATAAAAAATATGTTTTCACGATACTATTTCCAACAGTTAGATGATATTGTTCAAATAAAAACTGCTGAGAGCTATTCCCGTTAAATAAAGAATTTTTTTTCGACCATCGATATCTATACAACTTTTAAATTAAAAATTCGATTTCGCCTTTTTTCAAAATTACGGCGGGTCTACACGTGAGATTTTTCTATCATTTATTTCAGCGTATATGGGAACAGGTATATATTATTTTATTATAATAAATCCCCTTTTTGTTTTTCGTCGAAGTATGTTGTCAAAATTTAATGGTAATCTTTTATTTTTTTGTTTTATTTTTGCTCCAAATAATTTATTTAGATTCCCATGAAGAATTACAATTAAAATGATGTTTGATAGCAAAAAAAATTTATCTTTGCACGTGCTCTAACATTTATATCATAACTATGCTATAATATAAATAAATTTGATCTATACGTGATAAATTCGCACTTTTTTTTAGCACAATTTTAATAAATGCAATTTACTAAAAGTAAAATAACCATTAAAACAAAACAATTTTACAAAACGTTTTGTCTAAGTAATTACCAAAATAAATATACACACACAAAACAAATTTTCGTATATGTGTATTCTTTTGAAACGCGAAAATTTGACGTTTGTTTTGATACAAATTTCTCTGGAATAGACTTGACGATAAGTTAGTTGTGTAGAGAAATTTTATCGCAACAATCTCATAATACTTCTTACAATACTAATATTTTAATATATACGTGAGATAATTCTCTCAGAGAGTGAATTTGACATTCTCTGACAGAAAAATCTTACATATTTTATTATGTCTAGACATTATGTTGCCATGATAAGAATTTGGCGTTTGTTACTTCGAGTCTATCCTAGATAAATTATTATCTAAACAACAACAATTTCATTGAATAAAAAAATACATATAAAATTTAAATAAATAAAATATGCAGTAGAAAACAGGGTTTAAAATTTCTACCAAATTAGCAGATAAATTGCTGTATATCGCATAATTTGAAATGAAAACTCCCAAAATATTTTCAATAAAATAGTTTTAAAGATAATAAAAGTAAAAATATCAAAATGTTTATATTTTCAATACATTTTAATATTTAGTTATAGAATAACTATTAATATTTTACTAAAAATATTTTACATTTATAACTTTTTTCAAATTGCTTTTAGTAAAAATAATATATATAATTGTTTAAATATTACAATTTTCATAGCAGACAACTTGAATTTTAAAATTTTCTGAATATTCAAATTATATTTGTTAACATTTTTAAAAAATATTACTACCAAAGAAATGAAAAATGTTAAGAAATGAATATTTTATTACTAAAAATTTTAGAAATGAAAATCTGAAAAATGAATATTAAAATTTTTTAAGCAAAGAATATTTTATAGCAAAAAATTTTAAATATAAGAAATTAAAAAAATAAATATGAAAAAAATGAGAAATTGAAAATTGCTTTTAAAATATATTTTTAAAATATAAATATAAAATTTTAAAAAATACAAAAAAGAATTGTATGTTGCCATGTTTTGTAATATTTTATAATATTAATGGAACTATTTTAGACTCACTTTCTGAGTAGATTTGATGAGCCTGTGGAAATTGGTTATGATCGGTCAATTATTTCTTAACTTAACGCTCATAAGTACCTTAGGTGTAGTAATATTTTAAGTTAATTCAGCACAAACATTTTTATGTAAGTTTAAATCTGTGGATCAAATTTCATAAAGATCAGTCCACAATTATTGTGGGTCCATAATCACTTTATAATGTATAAATACTACAAAAATGTTAGAATCAACTTAATATTTTGTATATGTATGTTTTTTTTTTTTTTTGAAATACATAAAGAAGAATCGAATAAAAAAAATCGGAACACAGTGACCATCCACGAAAACCACTTTAAGATACATACATTTGTTTTTCTTTTACGAATAAAATTTCGACAAATATTAAAATTATGGTCCGCCTTAAACTAGTTTTAAAAGATTTGCCACAAAAATGCACTAAAAAGTCTTCTGGAGGACCAAAATCTAATAGGGAAAATTTTTAAAATATTGTTACGTTTTTACCTTTTAAAAACGGTCGTTTATTTCCTTTAAATAAACTTTATACTTTGATTGCAAAAGTAACAGCAGTTTAGTAGTTTAAAAATTGTAACGACTCTTTATTTTATTTAAAAATGTACAACAATACAGTTTATAAGTCACTTTGTGTTTTAATACACACACACACTTAAATTACGCGCTTTATACAGCACACTTTAATAATGTACAAGATTATACAGCCAAGGCAGTTAATATGTCTTTACTTAACGACGCTTCCAACCAGACTGACTCAATGGTGTTCTCACGGCCAATTTATATACACCGTATTACCTACTAGATGTTTCTTGAAAGCTCTATTTCTTTCTACAATGTTCTTAACGGACAAACTAGAGCTTTTGATGATAATGCCAGCAGCATAAACACTTAGTGCTGCCAAACTAGCTTTTGATGACAGTGCCAGCAGCATAAGCACTTAGTGCTGCCACACTTAAAAACAATGGTGAAAGCTTTTTTATTCAATGTTGTATGTTTAGAACTATGTTAATAATTTTACAGCTATGTTAACTGCTGTTAACATAAACGGAAATGTCTGGAAGCATTGAGAAAGATTTAAACCAGCCGTTAAAACCGTTATATTTGAATTCAAGTACAATTTCGTAACACTGCCCCCCGCTTAAGCCTGTTCGTCCCGAATAGGCACGAATTCACTTTTCCCATAGGCAGCTAGTCGTTCTAGATGTACAACCTTCATTTTAGATCTCGGGCTCTTTTCTTTCTGTATTCTGTACACCACGTCGTTTAATTTCTTAATCACTTTGTATGGTCCATCCCAATGGGTTTGTAGTTTGGGAGACAGTCCTTTCTTACGTTGTGGGTTATACAACAGTACAAGCTGGCCCTCGTTAAATCCTTCAGAATTCGCTGCTCGATCGTATCTGGCTTTCATTTTATCGCTGGTCATTTTTATTCGTCCGCGTACGAATTCATGTAGCTCGTTCAGGTCATCTTGCTCTTGGGAAGTATTTTCCCTATTTGTTGATGAGGGCTTAATACCGAATTCTAAATCACCAGGCAACTTGAGTTCTGTCCCGAAGACAATTTTTGCAGGTGTTCGAGAGGTTGAGACGTGAACAGCTGATCTGTATGCCAATAGAAATTTCGGTATGTGTTCATCCCAGTCCTTCTGATGTGCACTGACCACTTTTCTTAAATATTCCTCCAGAGTGCGATTGAATCTTTCGACCATGCCATCAGATTGAGGATGCAGTGGCGTTGTTCTGGTTTTTCTTATTCCGTATAAATCGCACATTTCCTTGAATACGGCAGATTCAAAATTTCTACCCTGATCAGAATGCAACTCCAGTGGAACACCATAGCGGCACACCCAGTTGTTCACAAATACACTTATAACCGTTTTAGCTTCTTGATCAGGTATGGCATATACCTCTGGCCATTTGCTGAAATAATCCATAACCACTAGAACGTAACGATTTCCGGCATCACTGACGGAGAAAGGGCCTGCGACATCCATTGCAATCCGCTCGAATGGCGCGCCTGAGTTATACTGCTGAAGTTGTCCACGACTTCTTCTTACTGGGCCCTTCGCTGCTATGCATTGTGAACAATTGGCTACCCAATCGGCTACTGCTTGCTGACAACCCACCCAATAAAAACGTTGTTTTAACTTTTCTAAGGTTTTTGTTACACCAAGATGACCACCACTGGGGCCGTCATGGAACTCTTTCATTACTTCGTTTATTTTAGAGGATGGGACTACAATTAGATTTGTCACTGTTTTACCGTCAGCACTTTCCCATATGCGGTATAAGCAGCCATTTAACAACTGTAGACTATTCCATAGGGCCCAATATGATTTCATCTGTGGACTTTCGGCGGATATTTCATTGCGGGCTGGCCTTCTACCTTCTTCTTTTGCCGATATTATTTTTGCCAGTATGGGGTCATTTCTTTGCGCTACAGACCAATCTTCAATGGACTCTATATGCATTAGTCGAACATCGATGATACATTCCTTTTCCTCGGCTTTTGTACAATGCTTACATTCCACGTTGCAGGACCGTCTTGACAGCGCGTCCGCGTTGCCGTGTTTCAAACCCTTCCGGTGCTCGATGCTAAAATCATAGCTCTGAAGCCGCTCTATCCAACGAGCCAGTTGTCCTTCAGGTTGTTTAAATGGCAGCAACCACCTGAGGGCAGAATGATGGGTTCTCAGTCGGAAGTGTTGGCCGTACAGATATTTGTGGTAATGCTTCACACACTCTAATACTGCCAAAAGTTCTCGTCGCGTTACGCAGTAGTTTCTTTCAGGATTCGAAAGCGTTCGGCTGAAGTATCCAATGACCCTTTCAGTGCCACCGACTACTTGTGAAAGTACACCGCCTATTCCGTATCCGCTCGCATCGCTATCTACCACAAATGTTTCTCCAGGTATAGGATATGACAAAATTGGTGCCGTACATAACAGGTCCTTGAGCTTCTGGAATGCTAATTCTTGTGCTTCACACCATTGGAATGATTGTGACTTCTTGGTCAGCTCATGTAAGCTTGCGGCTACATTGGCGAAATTCGGGACAAATCGTCTGTAGTATGTGCAAAGGCCAAGAAAACTACGCAATTCGTGGAGATTTTTCGGACGTGGCCAGTTCTTTACAGCAATTATCTTATCCTCATCTGTTGATATTCCGTCTGCTGTTACGCGATGTCCCAAATATTTGACTTCTTTCTGGAACAACGCACACTTCTTCACACTGAGTTTGAGTCCAGCCGCTGATATTCGTTTAAGGACTTCTTCAAGGTTATTCAGATGTTCATCAAAAGTCTTACCCATGACAATTATGTCATCGAGATACACCAAGCATGTCTTCCCGTGAAGTCCTTTCAATACCTGTTCCATTAAACGCTCGAATGTGGCTGGAGCATTGCAGAGTCCAAATGGCATCACATTAAACTGCCATAACCCATCACTCGCGCTAAAGGCGGTTTTTTCCTTGTCTTTTTCTGAAATCTCTACCTGCCAATAACCACTTTGCAAGTCCAATGTGGAGAACCATTGTGTTCCAACTAGTGTATCCAGGGTGTCGTCAATTCTTGGTAGTGGGTAGCTGTCTTTCTTGGTGACGTCATTTAGTTTTCTATAATCGACGCAAAATCTAGTGCTGCCATCTTTCTTCTTAACTAAAACAACAGGCGAGCTCCAAGGACTTGAGGATGGTTCGATTATACCGTTCCGCTCCATTTCATTGACCAACTCCTTCACTTCACTTCGTTTTGCTAGAGGAACACTTCTGGGCGCCTGCTTTATTGGCCTCGCTTCGCCGGTATTTATTTGATGCTTTACAATTGCCGTTCTACCATGGCTTTGACTTTTTAAGGCGAAGACGGAGCTATATTTCTTCAGAATCTGTTTGGCCTTATTTCTGTCTGGCGGCGCTAATCCTTCTACCCATTTCCCCACATATTCCGCTAGTAGCTCGTGTTCTTTGGTGGATTTATTGGCAGGTTGCGGGTTTTTCTCGCAATTGATTACTGCCTCTGCTGAAGTGCATTGACCTATTTCAGAATTTGGCTTAACGACTTTTTCGTAGCTGGACAGGTTAAGCATTCTTACAGGAACTATTTTGTTGTTGCAGGGTTTAACGAGGGCTTTTGCTGTTACAAGATCACTTGTTATTTCTGCTGGTTCTACCACCCACAAACTGTTGTCCTCACAATCTCCCTCCATACGAGCCCATACTAAAGTTTCTGACTGTGGTGGTAGCTTCTGATGCTCGACGGTAACTAGCTTTCTTACATGAGTCCTATTTTCATATCTGACGTCAAGGGGTATCTCCACATTTCGCCAAATCATAACCTTTTGTCCCATATCCAAAGTAATACCATGGCTAATCATGAAATCAGCACCAATGATGACTTCGTCCACAATGTCGGCAACAATGAATACATGATTGACGGTAACATTGGCAATGGTTAATTTCACATTTACTTTACCATAGACCGTGGCCGGCTCCCCAGGTGTTGTGCGCAGGCTTACCCCACATAATGGTTCAATTGTTTTCTTGACTAAATCTGGCCTGACGATAGACTGTGATGCCCCGGTGTCTACAGTAAAGACGTGCTTCTGACCGTTGATATACCCCGAAGCAGTAAGATTGCTATTTTTCTGTTGCATTACGGATATGGAGATGGTGGGGCCCTCAGATGTGGGAGCTAGCTCTTGCCCCATAGTGCCAGCTCGTTTTAGTTTAAAGGTGATTCTTGTGATAATTGATGATTTGACTGCTGGTTATTTCTTTGAGGCGAGGCAGAGCTGGTTCGTTTTCTTGGTGCTTTGCAGTTTCGCTGAATATGACCCGATTTACCACAGTTATAACATTTTATTCTGGCTTTATTTTGCTTCTCATTAAACGCCTCCAAAACCTTTTTTAATTCGTCGACTATATTTCTCTCGTTATCAGAAACAATTTCATTATTTCGCACCTTGCATATTTGCGGCTTTGAAATTATTTTCGCCGTTTCCTGTGCCAGTGCGAATGAGACGGTTTCAGTAAATGACGGTTTAGATGTGGCACAAACCGCGTGTTTTATTTCCGGATCGCGAATACCATTAACAAATGCCTCTATCTTGATATGATCCAAAAACGGGCTGTTTTCCCCTGGATAAGTAAGCTGCAGCAAACGTTCGATTTCCAACGCAAAGTCTTGTAGTGTCTCATTGGGCTTCTGCACTCTACCACGCAATTCCATTCGGTATAAGTCCTTTTTATGTTCACCAGCGTACTTACGTTGTAGCGCCTCCATTATATCATCATAACTGTTTCTGTTACATGCTGGCACGCTTTCAAGAACTAGTGCTGCGTTTCCTTTTAAGGCCAATATCAAATCTATAGCTTTTTCTTCGTCGTTCCACATGTTTCTAATGGCAATTGTATCAAACTGAAACTTGAACACATTAAATGGTGTGGTGCCATCAAAACTAGGGGCCTTTATTCTATTAGAGGATTCTGGAATAATTCGCACCTGTCCATCTTGGCATTGAAGATTATTCATCTTTATTTCTAGATCATGTAGTTTTTTATCAACACCTTTGGCAATTTCATTCTCTAAATCGGACAGCTTTTTATCAATGGATTTGGCTTGTAAATCTAGACAGCTCTCTAAGTCGGTCAGCTTTTTATCAACGACGTTGGCTTGTATATCTAGGCAGCTCTCTAAGTCGGACACCTTTTTATCAATGCCATCCACTCTGCTGTTTATAACTTCCGAAATTTGTTGAAGTTTCTCGTCTGTCGCTCTAGAAGTTTCTTTAACTTCAGCAAGAAGTTTCTCGTTATTTACTTTAGAATTTTCTTGAAATTTCATTTCCATTATTTTATTTTCTTCTTTTACTTCAGCAAGAAGTTTCTCTTTATTTACTTTAGAGGTTTCTTGAACTTCAGCAAGAAGTTCTTTAGAAGTTTCTTGAAATTTCATTTCCATTATTTTATTTTCTTCTTTGACTTCTTTAAATTGCTCCATCAAAGCAGCAAACATTGTGGATAAATCCATGCTTGTTGTTGCACGGGTAGAAACTTCCATTTCTTCTTTATACTCGAATTCGTAAGTTCCGATGTCAATATTACGCCGCTTGAATTCTTCTATCAGCCTCTTTTGTAATTCTGCTTTATTACCAACTGTAGGTAACTCCAACTTATTCAATTCTCTCTTGAGTTGCTCCACTTTCAACTCTTCAAACTTCATGACTGCTTATTATTTTGCAATCCCACTTCTGACACCAATTGTTACGTTTTTACCTTTTAAAAACGGTCGTTTATTTCCTTTAAATAAATTTTATACTTTGATTGCAAAAGTAACAGCAGTTTAGTAGTTTAAAAATTGTAACGACTCTTTATTTTATTTAAAAATGTACAACAATACAGTTTATAAGTCACTTTGTGTTTTAATACACACACACACTTAAATTACACGCTTTATACAGCACACTTTAATAATGTACAAGATTATACAGCCAAGGCAGTTAATATGTCTTTACTTAACGACGCTTCCAACCAGACTGACTCAATGGTGTTCTCACGGCCAATTTATATACACCGTATTACCTACTAGATGTTTCTTGAAAGCTCTATTTCTTTCTACAATGTTCTTAACGGACAAACTAGAGCTTTTGATGATAATGCCAGCAGCATAAACACTTAGTGCTGCCAAACTAGCTTTTGATGACAGTGCCAGCAGCATAAGCACTTAGTGCTGCCACACTTAAAAACAATGGTGAAAGCTTTTTTATTCAATGTTGTATGTTTAGAACTATGTTAATAATTTTACAGCTATGTTAACTGCTGTTAACATAAACGGAAATGTCTGGAAGCATTGAGAAAGATTTAAAC
Organism: Protocalliphora azurea; assembly: GCA_932274085.1. NCBI lineage: Eukaryota > Metazoa > Arthropoda > Insecta > Diptera > Calliphoridae > Protocalliphora > Protocalliphora azurea. The sequence goes on from OW026520.1 coordinate 84,674,181, forward strand.
CAGCCGTTAAAACCGTTATATTTGAATTCAAGTACAATTTCGTAACAATATCTTTCTATAACAAGCTCAAAATTCTTGAGACATATTTACACAAAAAATTAAAACTTTAACAAGAACACTTTTTGGAGTTAATAAATTCTTAATTAACGAAGTAAACAATCTGAACATTTTTGTGAACATGTATTTCGATATCGCCGGTATTTATTTGATGCTTTACAATTGCCGTTCTACCATGGCTTTGACTTTTTAAGGCGAAGACGGAGCTATATTTCTTCAGAATCTGTTTGGCCTTATTTCTGTCTGGCGGCGCTAATCCTTCTACCCATTTCCCCACATATTCCGCTAGTAGCTCGTGTTCTTTGGTGGATTTATTGGCAGGTTGCGGGTTTTTCTCGCAATTGATTACTGCCTCTGCTGAAGTGCATTGACCTATTTCAGAATTTGGCTTAACGACTTTTTCGTAGCTGGACAGGTTAAGCATTCTTACAGGAACTATTTTGTTGTTGCAGGGTTTAACGAGGGCTTTTGCTGTTACAAGATCACTTGTTATTTCTGCTGGTTCTACCACCCACAAACTGTTGTCCTCACAATCTCCCTCCATACGAGCCCATACTAAAGTTTCTGACTGTGGTGGTAGCTTCTGATGCTCGACGGTAACTAGCTTTCTTACATGAGTCCTATTTTCATATCTGACGTCAAGGGGTATCTCCACATTTCGCCAAATCATAACCTTTTGTCCCATATCCAAAGTAATACCATGGCTAATCATGAAATCAGCACCAATGATGACTTCGTCCACAATGTCGGCAACAATGAATACATGATTGACGGTAACATTGGCAATGGTTAATTTCACATTTACTTTACCATAGACCGTGGCCGGCTCCCCAGGTGTTGTGCGCAGGCTTACCCCACATAATGGTTCAATTGTTTTCTTGACTAAATCTGGCCTGACGATAGACTGTGATGCCCCGGTGTCTACAGTAAAGACGTGCTTCTGACCGTTGATATACCCCGAAGCAGTAAGATTGCTATTTTTCTGTTGCATTACGGATATGGAGATGGTGGGGCCCTCAGATGTAGGAGCTAGCTCTTGCCCCATAGTGCCAGCTCGTTTTAGTTTAAAGGTGATTCTTGTGATAATTGATGATTTGACTGCTGGTTATTTCTTTGAGGCGAGGCAGAGCTGGTTCGTTTTCTTGGTGCTTTGCAGTTTCGCTGAATATGACCCGATTTACCACAGTTATAACATTTTATTCTGGCTTTATTTTGCTTCTCATTAAACGCCTCCAAAACCTTTTTTAATTCGTCGACTATATTTCTCTCGTTATCAGAAACAATTTCAATATTTCGCACCTTGCATATTTGCGGCTTTGAAATTATTTTCGCCGTTTCCTGTGCCAGTGCGAATGAGACGGTTTCAGTAAATGACGGTTTAGATGTGGCACAAACCGCGTGTTTTATTTCCGGATCGCGAATACCATTAACAAATGCCTCTATCTTGATATGATCCAAAAACGGGCTGTTTTCCCCTGGATAAGTAAGCTGCAGCAAACGTTCGATTTCCAACGCAAAGTCTTGTAGCGTCTCATTGGGCTTCTGCACTCTACCACGCAATTCCATTCGGTATAAGTCCTTTTTATGTTCACCAGCGTACTTACGTTTTAGCGCCTCCATTATGTCATCATAACTATTTTTCTTACATGCTGGCACGCTTTCAAGAACTACTGCTGCGTTTCCTTTTAAGGCCAATATCAAATCTATAGCTTTTTCTTCGTCGTTCCACATGTTTCTAATGGCAATTGTATCAAACTGAAACTTGAACACATTAAATGGTGTGGTGCCATCAAAACTAGGGGCCTTTATTCTATTAGAGGATTCTGGAATAATTCGCACCTGTCCATCTTGGCATTGAAGATTATTCATCTTTATTTCTAGATCATGTAGTTTTTTATCAACACCTTTGGCAATTTCATTCTCTAAATCGGACAGCTTTTTATCAATGGATTTGGCTTGTAAATCTAGACAGCTCTCTAAGTCGGTCAGCTTTTTATCAACGACGTTGGCTTGTATATCTAGGCAGCTCTCTAAGTCGGACACCTTTTTATCAATGCCATCCACTCTGCTGTTTATAACTTCCGAAATTTGTTGAAGTTTCTCGTCTGTCGCTCTAGAAGTTTCTTTAACTTCAGCAAGAAGTTTCTCGTTATTTACTTTAGAAGTTTCTTGAAATTTCATTTCCATTATTTTATTTTCTTCTTTGACTTCTTTAAATTGCTCCACCAAAGCAGCAAACATTGTGGATAAATCCATGCTTGTTGTTGCACGGGTAGAAACTTCCATTTCTTCTTTATACTCGAATTCGTAAGTTCCGATGTCAATATTACGCCGCTTGAATTCTTCTATCAGCCTCTTTTGTAATTCTGCTTTATTACCAACTGTAGGTAACTCCAACTTATTCAATTCTCTCTTGAGTTGCTCCACTTTCAACTCTTCAAACTTCATGACTGCTTATTATTTTGCAATCCCACTTCTGACACCAATTGTTACGTTTTTACCTTTTAAAAACGGTCGTTTATTTCCTTTAAATAAATTTTATACTTTGATTGCAAAAGTAACAGCAGTTTAGTAGTTTAAAAATTGTAACGACTCTTTATTTTATTTAAAAATGTACAACAATACAGTTTATAAGTCACTTTGTGTTTTAATACACACACACACTTAAATTACACGCTTTATACAGCACACTTTAATAATGTACAAGATTATACAGCCAAGGCAGTTAATATGTCTTTACTTAACGACGCTTCCAACCAGACTGACTCAATGGTGTTCTCACGGCCAATTTATATACACCGTATTACCTACTAGATGTTTCTTGAAAGCTCTATTTCTTTCTACAATGTTCTTAACGGACAAACTAGAGCTTTTGATGATAATGCCAGCAGCATAAACACTTAGTGCTGCCAAACTAGCTTTTGATGACAGTGCCAGCAGCATAAGCACTTAGTGCTGCCACACTTAAAAACAATGGTGAAAGCTTTTTTATTCAATGTTGTATGTTTAGAACTATGTTAATAATTTTACAGCTATGTTAACTGCTGTTAACATAAACGGAAATGTCTGGAAGCATTGAGAAAGATTTAAACCAGCCGTTAAAACCGTTATATTTGAATTCAAGTACAATTTCGTAACAATATCTTTCTATAACAAGCTCAAAATTCTTGAGACATATTTACACAAAAAATTAAAACTTTAACAAGAACACTTTTTGGAGTTAATAAATTCTTAATTAACGAAGTAAACAATCTGAACATTTTTGTGAACATGTATTTCGATATGGTTTATCAAAATCAATAAAAAATAAATCTTAGGGCGAGTTGGTGCACTACTGCGTTAGCGGACTTGCGGGACTCCTATATATACCAGATATAAACTTGGTAGCTTTCTTATTTAGAAAAAATGTAATACCAAAAGTGGAAAACCCCGTAAAATTAAAGTATGACTCCTAACTCCCATAGGAATAGTTATAATATTGGTATCTTCAGATTAATTAATAACAAACATCTTAATTGCACCTTCTAATGATTCCAATTTCTTGAATCCAGCTTTAAATTTAAATAAGGAACATCTAAGGAGGGCATATCGTACCACTTCGTAACTCTTTATGAGTTCATTATTAAATAAAGCAGGGTACCAAAAAACTACAGAAGTATATATATATATATATATATATATATATATATATATATATATATATATATATATATTTATATATTTATATATTATATATTTATATTTATATATATATATATATATATATATATATATAATATAAATTTTGAAACAATTTTTTTGGGTTGGGCAAAAAATTTTAATTTGTTCTTAAATTTTTCAGTCTAGGAGATGTATGAAGTATTTTTTTATAGACGCTTTTAACCAAAGGATATGCTGGAAAATTTATGGACCGATCTGACTGATTTAAAAAACCGAAATTCGGAACAAATGTTTGTGATAGATTTATGCTCGAATGAGATGTAACTCTCAGCTTCAAAGGAGCTTCAAAAAATCTGATAACGCGTTTGGTCTATAACTCGATTAATATTGGATGTAAATTCACACTCCCTTAGAACTACATATACTGAAGTTTATGTTTCTAGTTTTAATATTATAGAAAATTCATCATTGAGTTTGAATAAAATGTAATAAAATAAAATGTAGTGAGATCGCATATTAAAATACGTGTATGTAATAGAACAAAATGTTTTATGAAAATAGTACCAAAAATAAGTACAATTTATATCCCTTAAAAATTCGAATTTCCTAAAATTACCAAATTTGTATTTTTTTTTTTGAGCAAATGAAAAAATATTTTATTTTAATATTATAATGATTGAAAAATAAAATTAAAAAGCTTTCAAGTGCTAGCTTTTTTTATTTGTTTGATAGACAGTTATGTCTAGATTACAATTCTCCTACATTTAATTGCAAAAAAGAGTTGATAATAGCAAAATTGAAAAACTTAACATTTTCCTATATAAATGCACCCTACAAACTTCAAGGTCGATGCAGCACATGTTAGCGACATTCGATCTCCCTAGTATTTTGAACACTATATTTTTATATCAAAAAGAACAATCCTAAGGGGAGTTACGGGCGAATTTTGGACCAGTCTAATATTCGTACATATAAGCGACATTGACAGTTTTTAGAAAGAGGGAAAGGATTGAATTGCGACTCATCTGCAGATGTTCTATTTTTGCAATTTTAATCTTCTTTTTGCAGCAATTTGTGTAAAATTGTAAATAAATAAAAAATTTCAGACGTAACGAAGGCTTTATGTTAGATAATCTAGCCCATATAATCTAGCCAAAATATCCCGGTTAACAAGCATCAAATAAAGTTATTTTCTTATTTCTTCGCAAGGGCTTAATTTTTGCAATTAAACATGCACAGTGGGGTCATTTTCAAAATAAATGGTAATAAGTCTGTATCCTTTAAACACCTGAAGCGATATTGATGAAACTATTAACATCGATAGGCGAAATGTTATGATTTCAGAATATTGTTTGAGTGTGTAGATGAATCACGGACGGCATTACAGTGGTCCAAACTTTTTCAAATATGAATCGATTTTATATATCTTTACATTTCTAATTTTATTTTTTTTTTTAAGCAGAACAAAGAAAAAAACATGCTCACTCTACTATATTATCTCTTCTGATTTAAAAGATATTTGACTTCAAAATTTTAATTTGTCATTTTTGGCTTTCACTATTTTTTGTTTTTGCCCTATAACTTTTAAAATCAAAATTCTAAATTTTTTAAAAATTGTAGTAAAATTCTCCACAATTTTTAAATTTTTGCCAAAAAAGTAATTTATATATTTTAATTTTTTAAAAAATTTTGTTAAAGAAATTCAATATTTTCTGACATTTTCTGTAATTTTTGAAAATATTCAACGTGCACCCTACATTTAGCAGTGGTGGAAAATAATCAATTTTGAAAGAGTAGTTAAACTTTTTGAGCCTGTAAAATTTTTGATTGCTGATACAAATTAGATTAGATAGTTCAATATGAAAAAACCCATATACATAAAAAATATTTAAAATCGGTTCATATTTGTATTTAAAATCGTTCCATATTTGTAAAAGTTACAAGCTCCGATATGTTTTTCACTTTCAAGGCGGTCAACTTTGGCCCTCTGTAGCGCCGTCCGTGCTCCATCTGCACTTTCCAGCAATAATATTCTGAAAGCCCAATTCCTAGTCTATCGATGTTTTTAGTTTCATCAATATGAGTTCAACGGTAAAAGATCCAGACTTATTACCATTTATTTTGCAAATGGCCCCACTGTGCCATGTAGTAACTAAAGATTTCCCAAATCTCTGTGAACTGAGATGGCTGTTGATTTATTTCATTGTGTTACAGTTTTAAACCTGCGCTTGTAGACAATTCTCTTCATATTTTAATGAAACTATAAACTGCATTTTTATTTACTCTTTACTGGAACAAGAAAACGCTAAAATAATGAATGAATGAATGAATGAATGAAATAAATAAAAACAACTAAATCAGCAGATATAAAAGTGTTGTAGCTACAACAAATAGTTTCAGTCGTAGTTCGTGTTTTAATTCGTGTGGTCGTCTTAAGGTGAAAAATACTGTAAAAACGAAATAATAGAAAGTGGTATCTGAAAAGTGTAACAGTTTTTTTTTTTTACTACAGTTTTTCCTAATAAAGTTTTAGTGTGATAATAAGAAAAAAGTAAACTTCAACTACCACATAAAGTGTTAATAAAGGAAAAATACATTGTTTCGCAATAAAAAAAAAAAACAAAAACAAAAATGTATAATGAATGCAAAATGAAAAATGAGACAAGTTGGGCTTTTACAGTCAAGGTCGGTCATGGTTACCGCCAATTGCATGATGTAAAAGACATTTGTTACCGTTGTCATTTTTCCGGTCGTCATAAAAAGTCAATGAAAAGAGCATGCGCGCATTCACAAACAACAAAACCAACAACTGCTCTAACGTGTTCACAAAAACCACAACGACAACAAAGTTGTTTGTTGAGTTCGATTTATATTGAGTTGTTACTTTTTTTATTAATGATTACCTCTGTCGTGGGAATCGGTAATTTCTCCAAACATTTTAAAATTGTTTTTATAGTTTTTTTTTATTTTTTATTGTTTAAGTGTGTTTGTAAATAAAAATGTGTTCGATGAAATGAATGGATAAATAAATGAATGAACGAGTGAATAAGTGAATGCATGGGTGCTGGTTTTAATTTAATGAATTGTCTTTAAATGGTTATTTTTGTTTGCTAATTTTTAGTTTTTTTTTTTATTTTTGTTTTAAAGCAATTTTGTTTTAAAATTTTTAAATGATTTTAATGTTCTCTTGGCACGCTTTAAATTTCGATATGTATGTATATAAAATGTGGTTGGGTGTGAAAGTTTTTTTTTTTTTTTTTTTTTATATATAAATGATGATCACTATTGCATAATGTTGGGGTATGTATTACATTTGTCCAGTGGATTATATGTCAGTATAAGGTACTATATATTTTCGTAAAGACCTGTTATGGTAAAAAAAAGTGTGTTACATTTTTGTATCAATTTATTTTTACTGATTAATTTAAATGCCGCAAGACAAATATAATTAGCAGTTATTTAAATTTTGCGGCTAAAATCGTGGAAAATCTTTTCAGTTGAAAATATTTAAACCGTTTTTTTTTCAAATAACGTACTCTGATATTTATTAAAAATTTTTGGATTTTAGTGTTTATAATTTACGAAAAACACAAATATAGTTCAATGCAAATATCATATTTTTCTGGTACTGAAATATCATGCAATTTTTTAAGAAAAAATATGAAAAATAAAATTGTAGTATTTAATCCAGTTTGACGAGGGCTAACAAAACAGGGATTATCTTCGTATTTTACTGTAAAAAGATTAAAACAATAAAGTCGTATGCATAACCATCTTAAAACCAATCGAGATCGTGTGGTCTCTTCCAGCCTTTTTCTTAGCAAGCACACAATATGAATTTTTTGATACTCAAGAAACTATTTTTTTTTTTTGGACAAGATGTACTTGGCACTTTTTTTAATAGCTGGTATGGAAATGAGGATGATTTTTTTTAATTAAATATATTATTATTATTATTATAGTACTTTTAAAGGAATAACATATTTACCACTTCAATAAATGTTTAATAAATCTCTATTTAGTAAGAAAGAGTTTTTTTTAGAAAACCACATTTCACAACTTTAAAAGTACTTTTAACCCTGAAAGGTTACACTTCGTCGAACCTATGACGGTGATTACAATTATTTGTATACAATATTTTGTATTTTTATAATTATTTTGTATTCTTTTTGTTTTTTTTTTCCAAAAAAGTTGTAAGTTAAATAAATGATGTTTACAGAGAACACCACTGAAGACGGCCGTGGCTTACTGGAAAATGCATTCCATTCTTATTATATTCCATAATTATTGCTCGAGTAATTCGAGTAAATTATACCTTTAATGCTAACAATTAACTTCAATAAAACATGAAAATTGTCGAAAACATCAAAAATATGTCCACATTAATTGGGATCTACGTTCAGAAATAGTTTTTCAAGAATAATATGTAATTGAAATTTTAGTCTATTTTTCTCTTGTGTTTTTATAAATCTATTATTTCTCTATGTTAACTTATACTTATATTATAACTTTGATAGTTAAATAAATAGGCCTAAGAGTATCATCTAATCTTTTTAATGTTCGGATAGATTAAAATCTAATAAGACACGTTTATTTCGAAATTCGAAAAAAATCTGAATTATTTTAGATACGAGTAAAGAGTTTAGCGATTCTTAACATGAAGTATAAATTTACTACTTCTCTTTTCCTTCTATATCACAAGTCTTATTCAAGCCATCATATCATCTGAGACGCTTTTGGTATATCAATTCCATATTTTCACGTATCGGCTGCACTATCATCGTATGTAGAACCAACAATGTGTTTTCCAAGTTCAAAATCTTCCAATTTCTTTCCTACAGAATACTCAATATAAGGGGGTGGATCTTTTTTGTCTTTTCTAAACGCTAATTAAAAATCGACCTATAACTTCAGTTACGCGTTGTACTTCAAAAATATATATTCGGTTTATTCGGTTCTTTTTGCTGAATACATTTTTTTTAATATAATTTCAAACATTTAGATTTTAAATTGAAAGCTAATTTCTAAAATATTTTTCGATTAATCGGCATAATTTACTCGAATAAATGTTTACTCGAAATTATAGATTTTAATTTAGTCGATTTGCCGATTAATCGAAAAAATATTATTCGTGTGAATACTCTTTGAAAATTATCTATTAAAGTACTATATATATATGTATATATGTATGTATGTATGTATGTATGTATGTATGTATGTGTGTATGTATGTATTTACTTTGTCGTAAAGTAATTTCAAATACATTTGAGATATTTTTCAATGTAAATACATAGTTGTTTGTATTTACGCACTATTATTGGTATCTGGTTGCTCCATCTGCTTACTGTCTATGTATTCTCATATTTGTTGCCTCATATCCATTTGCTTGTATGAAATAGTGCAAGTAGTGACGTAAAAATAAATATTTTCTTTGCATAGTTGTATAAACCCGCTAAACATTTTTTGCCGACATGTCTGAATGCAGGTCTGTACATTTCATTCCGAATTTTATTTAGACTAAGTTCATATGTATGTATAGAATGTGATTAGCCTGCAAATTGTCGGAAGGCAATATTATATAGTTCCTAAATTATAAATTTTAATAATATTGTCAGAATAATATGCGTTACTTTGTCAGACTTTTTTTCGACATTAATCAGACATGTGAAATATTAAAGAGTACTTAAAATTTTCTAAGAGGCTCTATAAATAAAAATATATTTTCCAAACTTAAGAGCCCGTCTAGACGTAACATAATATGTAAGATTTTTGTGTCAGAGAGTGTCAAATTCGCTCTCTGAGAGAATTATTTCACGTGTAGATTCAAATATTAGTATTATAAGATGTATTATGAGACTGTTGTGTTGAGATTTCTCTACACAACTATATTATAAGATGAACTGTCAAAAATTTGGAAATTACTGAAAAACAATATTCTTTGTAAAATTGTTTTTAGAGTTTGTTTTACATGTTAAAAAAATTATAAAAATTGTGCTAAAAAGTGCGAATTACTTAAATAAAAAGGACATTTTTACTCTGTGACTGATTGAAAAATAATGATATCTTATAGGATTTATTAGAATATGTGTATCCCTTATTTAAGATTTAACATAATATAAACAAAATGGTTACTCTCCTCTGCCGACGTTATCTCACATATTATATATGCGTTAATCTCAGTTGTAGACCTGGGGTAAGGATACAACATTATAAACATATTAAGGGTCCTCATGAAAACGCGCAAAATCTTTGTTGTTCAATGTATGCCAGTTTGCACACTCGCAAATGAACTGTCAAAAATTGTACGGAATATCATTTGCACAACAATTATAAGTTTGCGCGACTATTTAGTCAATTGCGTATTTATAAATCAACTGTCTTTTGTTTATATTTAAAAATTTATAATAAATGCGATATAAATAATTATAGTTACGTTAATTATAATAAATTCATTGCATGTAGTTTTGATTTTAACAAAATTTTTAAAATGTCAATTATTTCATCTTTTCTTATTCTTAATATTGCACAACATTTGAAAAGGGGTATTCATGAATCACTTAGCGTAAATCTGCACAATTGCACAAATGGGAAACTTAAGCGTTTAAATGAGTAGCCTCATTGTTTTTGTTAATACTAAAAATGGTTAAAAACTTCATTATTGCATTTTTGTGATGTGGAATTTAAACATACATAAGTAATTAAGAAAAACTGTATTAAGAAAATTGTTAAAAAAAATATTGATGATTGAAATCTGTCCAAAGAAATATTCCCATTAAAAAAGGCCATACACAGAAAAAAGTTTGTACATAAATATAAAAATTTACTTTCATTGATTTCAGTTCATAATATTTAAGAATAATGTCTTAAATATTAACACTTTTTTACATTTTTTGAAATGAATCAAAAGTCAAGAAGACTTAAACAAATTGTTAAAATTTTCATTAATATTTTCAATTTGTAAATGTATGTTTGAAATTTTCTTTACAGAATTTTTGGTTTTTAATGATTTTTAGGCACATGTTGGGGGCAGAGAACACAGCAGATGCGTTTTTTATTACAATGATGCATGTGCTATAGAATGGCAGCAAATTTATGCAAATTTGTAATCCTTACTTTTTAGCATCTTTTTATTGGAAAATTGCCATTTAAAGGGATTTATTGTTAATATTTTCATGCATAAGTATCTTTATTTAGAATTTGAATGAAATCTAATAAAACTAAATTAAAATTTTAGCAGCATTTTTTCAAAATACGCAAAATTATCATTAAGTACAATTTAATAATATCTATGAACAAATTTTATTTTTTATGAAAAAGGTTTGGGAAAAAAAGTTATGTTCGATTCATAATATTTATGAAAAAAAAAAAAATCAAATATATGAATTTTTTTCTCTGTGTAATATTCTTTTAATGAAAAAGTCACCAAGATTTTTAATTGAAAATTTTAATTTAATTGCCTTATTAAAAGTAAAAATTTTTCAGTTAATTCTGTTTTTCTGTCAAAAATTAAAAACTGGGGATCTAAATTACATTAATGTTTTGTAGTTTGTTCGCAATTATATGTAATTTTAATAGAAAATTAAAATTATTTATTACACGCTACTGCTGTGAAAAATCATTCGAGAAATGGTGTATCGTACGTTATAAGCCTTTTTGAGAACATCATAAATTAGTTTTAAAAATTTGCAATACATCGCTAAAATTTCGAGTTATTCATAAAAAACAGTTTTTGGGTAGGTTCTTGTATAAATGTATTCCTAACTCTGTTATTCTTTTGTCGATATTTCCTTTTTAAACTTCTTTGGAAAGTAGAGGATACATGCTTTTCAAACGAATACATTTGTTAAGTTTTGGTCAAATATTAAAAGCTAATTTTTGAACAACATCAATAAAAGTTAAAATTTTTCAAAAAATGTACATCCTGTACATCCTGTACAACGATGCAATCATTCTTAAAGGCATTTTTGTTGTAAACATTACCAGATTTAGCCTTCAAATTAGAAAAAAATTGAAGAATTTATTCGATTTTATCTATAATAACTTACAAAAACTGTCCATACATTTTTAATTATTTCATAAAAAAATAAGCACCAAAAAAAAAAAAAAAATATATATATATATATATATATTTTGTGTATTTTATAAGGATATCTCGTACTATTCTTACCAAAAAAACATTTAAAACTTTGTATACAAATATGTAGTTTTAAAGAAAAACGTTACGAAAAAACTTTAAAAACGTTTATTCATAATATCTCAAAATTTAGGGGGTGTATCGAAATTTTTGAAAATTGTTTTGTAACATCCTCAATAAGGTCTATAGCCCATATTATATCGTTTTCCGATAAAATAAAAATTGCCATTTTGTAGCAGCGTCTTATTAATAGATTAATTAATGAAATCATTATAACCCCAACTCTGATATTTTATATGCTTTATAATGACATGAATGGCACAATCCTTTCATATAATAATAAAATTTTATGTTGTTCCTTTTGGGGAAAATATGAAAACAACCAACGACCTTTTTATCCTTTCCTTCAGCTGGCAAAAGGATATCTGCAGGACGAACAATTTGAGAAATGGTATTTTAAAATGAAATAAACTTTCATTTGAGTCGGGAATATCGAGACCATATTTTTCTTCCATACAAACGGGACTACCCTAATCTGCATGCATTATTTCACCTTTGTTAGCCGATTGCAGCACTTGCACATGCATCACATTTTGTTTATTTGCTGTGTACTCGTATGGGAATTTATATTTTGTTAAACGATGCATAAAATTATGGTTTAAATCATTTCTTAAATGATGTTTGGCACTATGTTACCCATTTGTAATCACTTTGTTAGTGTTGCGGAAAAAATATATCAATGTTAATTAATTTAATGAAATTCAAAATTTATTTACTTATTTATACATATAATTATCCAAATATTTAGGTGTTCAAAATCATACACAACGGAGTTTATCAAATAGCATAGAATGTCTAGAGGATTTGCGCTTCTATAGAGATCCGAATAGACCAATTCATAAGATATGGACTAGCTCCGAATGTTCGAAATACTATTTGTGCTTGGAGGGTGAAGTGTTTAATTTTAAATGTTCCGAGGGTCTGCTTTTTGATGTGGTACGACAAATATGTGACTTTAAACAAAATGTCGATAACTGTGATATAACGGCAGGTACGTTAAAATATAAGAAAACTACTATTATTAATATAAATTCAATTATGGTAATTTTTTATAATACTTCAGAGACTCCTGTGCCTAAACCTCTATTAGATGAAGCTGAATGTGAGGAAGAGAATCATTGGGGTTGTGCAGATGGAACTTGTTTGCCAAACGAATACTTTTGTGATGGTTCAGTTGACTGTCCTGATGAATCGGATGAAGGCTGGTGTGATGCTGATAATGATCCAAATGCTGCTGCTTCATGTGATCCTCGGAAATGTAAATTACCTGACTGTTATTGCTCTAAGGATGGTACACAAATACCGGGGCATTTGGAGCCTCAGTCGGTGCCACAAATGATTTTGTTAAGTTTTGATGATGCAATTAATTTTGAAAATTGGGAATTATTTTCGCAAGTCTTGTTTAAAGGCCATAGACGTAACCCTAATGGTTGTCCTATAAAGGCGACATTCTTTATTTCTCATCCCTTCACAAATTATCAATATGTACAGAAGTTATGGAATGATGGGCACGAAATTGCTGTACATTCAGTAACGTAAGTATCATAAATGTTGAATTTTCTATATACATAGACATTAACTATATATCTTTAATTTAAGACATCGCGGACCCGAAATGTGGTGGTCCCATAATGCCACAATTGAGGATTGGTTTGATGAAATGGTGGGACAGGCCAATATTTTAAATCGTTTCGCAAGTGTCCGTATGGAAGAAATAAGAGGTATGCGTGTTCCCTTCTTACGAGTTGGATGGAATCGTCAATTTTTGATGATGAAAGAATTTGGTTTTGTCTACGATGCCTCTATGGTTGCACCATTTACCAATCCCCCTTCATGGCCCTACACTCTAGACTATAAAATGCCTCATGCTTGCACGGGCAGTCAACAGAATTGCCCATCACGTAGTTACCCTGGTATCTGGGAAATAGTGATCAATCAATTAGAGGCTGGAGACTTTACGTGCACAATGATGGATAGTTGTCCCCCTCATTTAACAGGTGATGACATCTATCGTATGTTGACGCATAATTTCAAACGACATTATCTGTCAAATCGTGCACCATTGGGTCTGTATTTCCATGCTATTTGGTTTAAAAAGGCCGATTATCTAAATGCATTTTTGGTAAGTGAAAATGTATTGATTCTGTTTTATATAGTATTCATCAACATAAAGGGAAGTCAAATTGCAATCTAATCTGATGTGGGCTGCAGATCTTCTTGAGGGCATCATATAAAAATTTTTTAAAATTTCAAAACATTTTTTGCGTAGTTTTCAAAAAAGTTCATAACATTTTTTTGTAAAGTTTATTTTGAATGCTTTTTCGATGTTATTGTATAAAATTACAAAAAAGTAAGATCACGCAGTAATTCAATGCTATTCTATATAAAATTGTGAATGTGCCTGGCGAAAAACTGACATTTTAAAAAATTTTCGCTCTTATTTTCCAAACTTTGAGACTATCTACTGCGTTGACTATTTCGGGCACATCAACGAGATATAGCGTAAAATACGCATAATTGCAACAAGTATCAATCCCTATTTCAGTATTTGTATTCTTTTGAGGGATGAGCAGAACCCGCCTAAAAGGTTAAAAAAATTAAAAAAATGTATCATCAAAATTTTACTACCCTGTAGTAACTGCTAAAAGTCTGCAGAATAACAAAGAAAGTATAGAATTTATCCACAAAGTTCGATTAGTTTACGTAAGATCGAATGTATAAACGCGCGAACAAAAGGTGTACAAGAATGGGAAAAAGTTAAATAATCTTTGCATAGAAGAAAATAAAAAATATCCAAACAAAAATATTTTAATTTCCATCCTACAAAGATTTTTGTCATATAGACTAATAAATTTGTAATTTTTTTGTCAACTTGCTTAATTTAAAAATTTGATAAAAAAAATATGATATTGTCTAAGAAATTTATTGAATATTTATTTTAGTTTTCTACAACTTTTTATTGTCAAACTAGTCATGAATTTTGTTGAATAAAAATTAATTTGCAATAAATTAATTCTTTGGTTTGTTTATGAAAATTTTTTAATTAATTTCTGAATTTTTACTAAAATTTTAATTAAATCAACAAATTATTTGTTGGATTTTATATTTTTTCAATCAACTTTGACAAAAAACAAAGAAAAAAATTATCAATTCAAAAATTTTTTCGATGAATTTTTTCAAATTATTTTATTTTTTTATTTCTTAAAAGAAGTATTAGTTATAAAATATATAATATTAAAATAAAATAATATAACTTATAAATATTTTGCATATTTAAGGAAAAATAATTATTCATTTTTAAAATTACACTGGTCAGCAAAAAATCCTCCCCTAAAGATGAGAAAATAAATGGATTTTGATGTGCTTCTTTTATTGGCTTATTCAATATTTCGCCCATAATAAGGCCATTAAAAAAATTTTTTTTTAATGAAAACAGCAAAAATGTTTCTGGTTTTTATATTTAACATAAAGCTGGTAGTGCTACGAAAAATAAGCCATGTATGCCAGAATTGATGCCTACTTGTGTATTCGCCTTATTAAAGGGGAGATATTAGACATGCCCATAAAAAAATCAAGATTTGATGGAAAAATACTGAAAACAGATTTTTCTATTTCCACTCCGAAGTATGTAATTGATTCCAAAACCCTGGATCAGTAAAAATAAAACAAATATTTGTATTTTTAGGCACATGAAGTTAAAAAATATTTAATCTTACCAAATACCTTACAAAAGCTAGTATCGTTTTTATTCACGTGAAACGTGTTTGCTGCATATTTTTCCTTTTTTGCGAGTATCGTAGTATTCCTGAGGTTATTTGATTTCAAATTAATACTCAAATTATTTATAAGCCAAAAATTTATACTTACTAATTTTCTGAAGGGAAAATTTAGCTATGGGTCATTATTAAAAATTTTTGATTTTAGGTCTTCAAAAAAAAAAAAAAAAAAATGTTTTTGATGACATTTGCATAAAAAAAAAGTGACTTGAATGCATGTAGAATCATTTCGCGTTAATCATTTCGTGCGAAAGTTATAGCGGCATATTTTAGGGTTTCCTAGTAAAATTAAAAAAAATCTTTATAATAAAAATCGCGATTCTTAACAATTTTGCGAAAAATGGGGATCGAATGTAATTTATTTGTCCAAATATAATAAGGAAATATATTTTTTTAGAGTTTTATATAAAGAAATGCTGTTTAATCTTGTGATTCTTATTTAACCCAAGAACATTTTTTTAATCCATAAAATTTGTATCTTTCAAAATTTTTTGATGCGCCTCTACATTTATACATTTCTATTACAAACACCATCTAATTATGCCAATTATAGTTAATTTCGTTCTGTCCACACGATGTGCCTTAGCAAAATGTGTTTTGAGAAAAGTGTCCCGTTTTCCACTATTAACGACATTTGACTTAAATTTATGGTCTCGATCAATTATATTCATCGCCGTTTTTATACCTATATATGAAAGATTTTTACAAATTGCAATTTGCTATATAAAAATACAAAAACAAAATGTGAAATTTTTTTGTAATTTTCAAAAATGTTTATTAATTAATTTTTTTTAATTCTCCTCCGATTTTATTGTATAAATATATATATATATATATATATATATATATATATATATATATTGGTGAAACGGACAAAAGGAAAAAATAAATTGCCTAACACGTAATACTTTAGTACCTACGATAAGAACGTTCCCAACATCAAATGCATACATCAACATTTGATGTATATGGTGAAGTAAACAATAAGTATTCTCTTTCATCATTAAATTACACATTGGCCTATCTATATAATATTTTACAGAAATTTATTTTGAAAAGCAGAAACCGTTACAAAGTGAAAATGTGTGAAAATGAAAAACATTTAAATTAGTAATTTTTGATATATTTATGGGTAATTATTGTTTTATGTAATGTAAAGCTTCTTTTAAATATTATGTAAGATTTTTGTTACGCATTTGTACCTTTTACGCTCACTTTTCGTAATAAGATGGTGTGCAAGAAATCTTTAGTAGATAGATATATATATATATATATATATATATATAAATAGTGCATTATTCGAAAGGGAATATAGGATATAATGTTAACTAAAATGCCACGCCCAATTTTTGAAAGTTTAAATTAAATTTTGTGCACTTTTTTGTACTCTTTGGAGAAAATTTTGAACTAAAATATAAATTGGATTACATGCCCAATTTTTAGCCCTCTTTCAGTAAAAATCAATTTTATCCACTAAGACAATTTACATCAAATTTGATACACACAAGGAACAGAAAATAATTTATATTAAAAACTTAATCTAAAGGGTGCCACGCCTTTTTAACGCCCACTTTTATCATGCTTTTATACTTTTTTACCACTGTATGTATGTTAAAATTTGTTTATTAATAAGCAAAGTTACTCTTTAAAAAAAATGAGCGTGGCATCTAGTCAGTACTTCCTTCAAGGATATACATATGTGACATGTTCTATTTTAATTGATTCAGTGGGTTGGACATAAGGTCAAGTTAAATAAAGTAAACAATATTATGAAAAAATGGGCGTACAAAGGGTGTGACATTCAAAAAAATCTAGTATAATAAAGATGGTAATCTATAAAATAACAGGGACACATAATTACATGTTGATAATATAATTTAAATGTTCTCTATTTCCAATTATATTGAAAAAGAGGTTCTGAAAAATTCGAACTTCAAGAGGCCATAAAACAAAATTTCGAACTATCTTTGAAAACCCCTTTGGGGTTTTGTTAGACTACTCTTTCATTTCACATTTTCATTGTGCGTTGTAATTATTGAGGCAATTTTTTCTTGTTGCACTGTGCAATTTGAGATCAGTATTTTTATAAGCGTTTAAATCTAAAGATTTAACTGTAAATGAATTTAATTAAAAATATATTGGAACTGACAGAACACTTTTATTAAAGTTATTTGTAAAATAATGTGGTCCCCTTTTTAAAATTTCGTATTTAATAATGTTGACTTTCACAATTTTAGTAACTAAATAAGGTCTACTTTTTATTCCCTACACCACCATAATGGGGAGGGTATTATATGTTTGAGGTTGAGAATTAATCAGAATTACTTAAGTATGTATAAGCTTATTTCTACAAACAGCTGCACAAATAAAATATTTGTAATCCTAAAACATTCTATAATTTTATATTTAAAAAATTTTTGCCATTTTTTTGACAAAAATTTGTGGACGTGTGGAGGAGAGAGCAGAAGTATTTAAAATGAATTTTATTCATTTTAATTTTGAAAACTGTGGCAACTCTGTAACTCTAAAATTTGATGATGCACAGTGGCTTATTTTGACTTTTTCGTTGCAAAAATCATAACTTTTAAATCAGTAAAAGTTATGAATTTTTGAAAAATTTAAAAAGCGTTTGAGAGGTTGTCACATTTTTTTTTAGTTTTGCACCCAGGGTGGCAGCTTGGAGCAAGCAAATTTTTTTAAATTAGGTAGAATATTATCTAGTTGAAGTCTCACATGTAATATTTCCCGTAACAAACTGTAACTTTTTCATTGAATTTGGCAAAATAGCCTAAAAATATATTACTTTTTTAAGAGTGCGATCGCTTAAAAAATAAAAGTCCTATGAGTCTATTACAAAGTATTATGGTTTATTTTAAAGCTTAAGGATCTGTTTTTTCTAATATTTGAAAATTTCTTCATTACTTTAACTATTATTATCTTTTTAAAGAAAAATATCATGAAGTACTGTTTAATAAATATCCCAAGCTTTATTGCGAGGTTTTATTTTTCATCTAGTATGGCAGCTAGGTGAATTAAATAGAGTATTATCTAGTTGAAGTTCCACAGGTAACATTTCCCGTAACAAAGTGTAACTATTTTAGTTCTGTTCCATTTAATTTGGAAAAATGACCTAAATATTGCGTATATTAAAATTTGCAAACGCCTAAAAAATAAAACGCCAAATGTAAATGTTTCTATTTTAGCTTATTATAAATTAGCCTAATTTTTAATTAATACTAAAAAGACAGTGATTGATTGATCATATCATATAGATACAATTCGTGTCCAAAAATTATAATTTTCCCAAAATTTGAACCTTTTTTTCAGATTAAAACAAGTAAAAATTTGGCTTGTTTTGTTGTCGTACATGCTTTCGTTTAAGAGATATCAGCGAACAAGTATCAACTGGAGTTAAAACGGACTTCTGTGTTTTTCCCATGTCAATACCAAACAAACCTTAAGTAAAACAAATATTTGAGTCAAATTTCGTTACTCTAGGTGGTCTGAGCTCTATACTGCTTAAAACAGAAGGACGAATATATCTTGATCAACTCAAAAATTTACCAGGACCAAAAATATATGTACTTTATGGGGTCTTAAATTATTTTATAGACATATTACACACGTAATGACAAAACTAATAAAATCCCCCCCCCCCCCTTTTTTTTGATGGTGCAACAATATTAAACCGATTCAAAAAATTTTTTAGATTCTCAATCTGTGACAAGTTCTCTAATAAGCAAAATAAGCACAGTTGCAACGTTAAAAATTATGTTAAAATGGTCATAACTTTTGTTGTATAAGAGACATCAAAATACTTTTATCTGCATTGGATTTGTCAAGTCTTGTATTTTTAGAAATTTAGGAAAACTATTTTTAGAAAAACTGATTTTTTAAATATAATTTTTTCAAAAATAAATTTAACTGCGGATATACACTGCAAAATAAATACACTTTCGATTTCTTATTTATAATTAACATTTGTTCATGTTAAAAATTCATTTATTTTATTTTTTTTAGACGTATTTATTAATAACTTCCAAAAAAGTTCAAATTATGAACTTTGTTCTACTTTTGAAGTGGTAAGAATATTAATTTTTTAGAAGCACTCGCTAAAGTTTTTTTACTGGGATGGAGTAAAACTTTCTATTTTATTCAACATTTTCTACTTTTTAAAAAAGAAAACTCAAAAAGTTTACTTATACTTGATCCTTTTTTTTTTAGTCCGTAACTGCACCCAATAAAAAATTGGATTTCGTTTAGTTTGAAGCTATTTTTTTATGTTTAAAGTACCTTTTCTAGACTCTTTTACCCCCAAGACTCCTAAAAGTGTTGAAAGAGAGATGTTTACAGTACAATTTATATTTCTAAATTTCTAATATAAACATTTTAAATATTTTGGTTAAAAAGTACCAAAATTAAAATAAGTATTAGGATTTTCGAAAAGTACCAACAACATTTTTGATATATTTGTGATAAAGAAAGAATACTATTTTAAATGTTTTTTTTTTTGGTTTAGAAGATTCGTAGGGTACTAATAAAGTACCAAGTTTTTACATCATAAACGGTCGAAGATTCCAAAACTAAAAAAAATTTCCACGAAATTGTACTTGAATTCAAATATAACGGTTTTAACTGCTGGTTTAAATTTAAATAATGATTCTCAACCTTTCTCAATCCTTCTCTCTGTTTATGTTAACAGCAGTTAACATATCTGTAGAAATTATTAACATAGCTGTAAACATACAACATTGAATGAAAAGCTTTCGCCATTGTTTGTAAGTATGGCACCACTAAATGTTTAAGCTCTAGAATTCGAATATTGTAGTATGTTCGTTAAGAATATTGTACAGAGAAATAGAGGTTTCGAGAAACATCTAGAAGGTAATGCAGTGTATATAAATTGGTCGTGAGAACACCATTGAATCTGTCTAATTGGAAGCATCGTTAAGTAAAGACAAATTAACTGCCTTGGCTGTATATTCTTGTACATTAAAGTGTGCTTTATAAAGTGAGTAATTTAAGTGTGTGTGTATATTAGAACACACGTGACTATTTAGAGCCGTTACAACTTATAAACTACTAAACTGCTTTTATTTGCAATCAAAGTACCGGTTTATTTAAAAGGAAATAAACCACAGTTTTTAAAAAGTAAAAACGTAACAATATTGCTGTTTGTGTTGAATAAAAAAATGTATTAATATAAATAATATAAAAAATTGTTAGTTTTTAATTAGTGATTTTTTGCCTTTAAATATTTCATATTTAATTTAAAATAATAGTGAGTCTTTGAATATAAGGTAAGCATTTAGCTCAATTATAATTAAAAATATTTACTAGAAATATTCCAACTTCATTACAAAAGCGATTATATTTCGATACTTTCTTGATGTACATTTTTACACTTCTAAATGATAGTATTTAGGCACCCAAATCACTCAGTAAATAGTGTAATCTAAAAAGTTTTAAAACTGCGCACATTTCTTCCCGAACGGTGAATCTTCTTTAATAAGAAAATGATATCATAATCGACGTCCAAACATACATAAAAAATGGTTGTGTGTATGTATATACATACATTGCATGAATGCAAATTTTTTAATTGTGCTTGCTCTATCAGCAGTTTCTGGCAGATTGGGATAAAAAAATAAAATGTGTGCAAGAATTATGTCGATCGGTCGTAATCCAGCCAGTAAACTTTGACTTCTGTCCTGAAAAAGGTCTTAAAAGTAACTAAAACTTTTATAGCACTATAAATCTTTAATTTCACATTTTAAGAAAATATGGCTTTTTTTAGCTGAAATTTTTGACAAATAATTTTTTAACCTATTATATTGTGATTTTATAAGCAATCAAAGTAAAAATTTATATATGGACTTTCTTAAAAAAAGGCCCTCTTTTTAATATGGACCGAGCCTGTAAGCAAGGATTTTTGTTATTTTGTAGAGTAGGATTTGTAGCTTTTATAAATTAGCACATATGCTTTCAATTTTAGCGTAAATGAACACAAATCTGAATTAGGATATCGATTTTTTACTTATTATATAAATTAGCATAAAATGCAAAGTACATCGTGAAGTTTTGGATCACTATAGCGATTATTTTTAAATTTTTATTGGATTATATATATATATATATATATACTGTTTAATATATAATAAAATATATATAATATCAACAACTTTCATTTGCTATTTTTTTTATATATGTTTGTACATTTTTAATAATTTTTTCAAATTTTTGCCTCTAACTTGGCTGTTTATGACCCATGTGGTTAATTAAAAAAAAATTAATTTATAACCGATCTATATAAAGAGGAAATCCGTAGTTGTTTAAACAAGGGCTTTAAAAGGTCGTATATATATATATATATATATATATATATATATATATATATATATATATATATATATGGGCTTCATAAACGTCATTTCAACCGACAAGTGGACGGATCGTCCACTATATATATAAATAGTTAATTCAAAAAAATCATCACATTTCTGAAGTGTTATGATCCATTAAGACCTTTGAAAAATATTAATATAGTAGAATCGTCTGTAAGATACGTTACAAATAAGTTAAAAATTGTCAGGAATGGTGGAATGAATCGAAGCCGACTTAGGTGGTCAACTATCAATCATTTTATATAAATTGTTAAAGGAAACCGAAACGGTCATAATAAGACTGCTCCATCCAAGTGGTCTAAAACTATTGAACATTAAAAACACTTTAAGCTAAGTTAGTCAAAAAAAGCTAAATTAGCTATTGAAGAAATAAAAAATCTGCTTTGGAAATGCATTTTTCTAAAAAATTAATTTTTCTATTAATAATTACATTTGAAAACGACAACATTTACTTTCCAATGTCATCAAAATTAATAAATTAGGATTTCAGCTTCAAGAGATATTAAAAATACGACTTTGTGAAATAGATTTTTATAGAATCATGAATAAAATTGAAAATTTTCTGTCATTTTGAAAAACTTAAAATAGTTATATTTTATTGGTGATATAATTTGTGTGTATGTCAAATATGAATTAAATTGAAAGACCTAAGGTCATTTCATATTTGATGTCTTATGGAATTATATATATTTATAGATTCAAGTTTTGAGAGATCCTTTGTTGTAAGAATTGCTCGATGTTGCAACTAATTGCCTTTTTCGTCTCAAACTTTTGAACTACACTACAACTTTCAATACATATATACAACTTTTAAAATTACATTAATTTATTGGTGCACATTGCGTTTCGAGAAATATCCTTTATTTCATCTAAAAACGTATTTCCATTACTTGGAACTACAATCAAATAAAATATTTTTTTTATGTAGGGTCATATATCTTTACTTCATGTTTTATGGTTCAATATTACAAAAAATTCAAAAAGTACTATTAGAAAACGAAAGAGTACCACAAAATCCTCTCTTATGATTTTTCTTTCATTTAGGACCATATATTCTTAATTTCATGTTTTTAGGTTCAATATTATAGAAAATTGAAAAAAGTACAATTATAAAAAGTACCAATCGTACAACAAAGTCTCTCTTTATGAGTTCTTACTCACATAAGACAATATATCCCTAATTTCATGTTTTTAAGTTCAATATTACAGAAAATTCAAAAAGTACTATGAGAAATCGAAAATGTACCACAAAGTCAACCAAAAAACATTGCTTACGTGGATGCAATAACAACTGTTGGAAAAATAGATTGCTTACTTAATTGCAATGTTACCCTTTTTACCCCCCTAAACATTCGAATTTCCCAAATTCCCTTTTTTTGGATCTATTTGGCGGGAGACGACCTACGGTAGATTCAATTAGCTGATGAATTAGCCAGAAATTCAGTAACGTTACTCTTTTATGTTTATACATATGTATATACAGATTATTTTAAAATTAATACGTTTGTATATGTGCGTAAAATTATTATATTAGTATTGTTTTTTGAATTTTACAGAAATTCCTGGACGATATACACAAACTACCTGATGTTTACTTTGTCACACATCAGCAGGCCATACAATGGATACGACAGCCAACATCGAATAGTGAAATACATCAGTTTAGTGCCTGGGGTTGTAAACCGAAACCATTAGAAAAACATGAGATGGTCTGCACCATATCGAATACATGCAAATTAAGGAGTAGAGTGCTGCAACAGGATCGTTACTTTTACACTTGTAAAGAGTGCCCCGCTCAATATCCATGGATTCGCAATGAATTTGGTTTAGATTAGTTAGGTTCACTAGATATACATACATAATTCATATACATATTTTCGTTATATTCATTTAAATAATCATTCACATATATTTTACATTTCATTCATTATTTATAAAAGTATTTTAAATTCTTGTTACATACATATTACTTGTTTTGTTTTTTTTTTTTATATTCTATCAAAGTAATTAAATTATTTATTAACATTTTTATTAATTTAAATTATTAATTATTATTAATTAAAAAGATGCCAAACTTGTTCTTAAATGTTAACAAAAGAAAGAAGTATAAACGCAATTATTGCGTTATAAATGGATTTGGTATAGCTTCAACTCCATCTTGAGGACATATCAGCACTAGAGCCGTACCTCGACACACCACCAGACCCAAATTTCGTGTCTCCTCTGAGGGTTTGAAGGGTTCATCGGGATCTCTTAAGTACTCAATGGTATTGTCCAATACTAAGTTAAGAAGGGCATCATAGCCTTTGAGTATGCCTGAAGCTTCTCGGCCACCGGCAAATTTAACACGTATTTGTTTCTCTAAATATTTGGACAGGTCCAAAATAGATTCTTTGCGACGTTTTTCTTTGCCATCATTGTTGCCTCCACCCTTTGTGGACAGTGAAAATACAGAATATCGCTATATTTAGAATCGGTTATGCTTACCTTTTGTTTATTTTCCGACATTGTAACTTATTAAAATTCCTTAATTTACAGAATTAATGATTACTACTTTTTACAAATATTTTAAAACGTTTTGTTTACTGGCGGTGTCAGAGACCTGCGCCGAACAATTTTGACGGCGGTGGCTTTTGTAAAAAACGTCGGCGGCGGCACAAAATTGACTGTTAGCCGGCTAGTGTCTTCATTAGGCGAATTTTTATCAAAACAAACGTCAAAATCAGTGCGAATATATACAAGGTAACCTTAGTTAAACAGCTGATTATTATTTTGGTTGTTACAGTTGTCAAACTGCATATATAAAAAACAATAAGGAATACGCCATATTGTTGTTTTTGTGCAACTGTTGCTACCTTCCATAAATTCGCGTTAAGTTTGACGTTTGTCTTGATAAAAAATTGTCTAAAGCAGACACTATGTAAAGTAAATACCATTCGCAAAGTAGCTCTGGGTTGGGGTACAACTCTGGCGTCACCGTAATTATTTCTTACAGCCCGTCTAGACGTAATATAATATATAAGATTTTTTTGTCAGAGAGTGTCCAATTCGCTCTGAGTTAAGGTTAAGTACAGTCAGGCGGGTTTTTGTTGGTGGCCTTTGAGAATTTTGCATCTCACCCCCGCATTGACAAAGTGTTTGTCATCTGGCATCTCTGCCTTAAGATAAAAACATCGTGTTAATTTTTGATAGAAAAATTAATTGAATTTTTGAAATTAAAAAGTGTACAAAACTATTTAAATTTGCTTTAGCTTTCATTTGTTTGGCAATAATTGCTCAAAAAAGAAGAAAGCATTGGGGCAAGTAGCACTAAATTCAAGGTGCCAAAAACTTTTGACGGTCCCAGCATTAGTGCCAGCAGGTTTCAGCTTCTATCTGATGACAAAGAAGAAGAAGCAGTTGTTTTCAAAAAAGATTCCACCAATAATTGTGGACTCTACCCACAGTTTTTCAACTGTGATCGGATTAATTGAGTGTAAATATACATATAAACGAATGTCTATTGGTACGAAAATTGTATCAAACTCGTTATCGCTGTATAATGAAACTTTGAGTGTTCTCATGATCATGATTTTTGCCAAGGCAAGAACCACATAATAATACACGCAATTCCCGCGGTTTTAGTAATTTGTATTCTGTGGTAGCTGAAAGCAAGAGCTACGACAAACATAATAATGATGACATTTCCAATGAAAGTCTTCTGGAAATACTTTTTGATGCTGTAGATGCTTTGCAAATATGTCAAAATAAGTACGACAAGCTACAAGTTTTGGGTATGATAAAATAAAAACAAGTACTACTGAAAGTATTTCAGTACAAGTTATGATTAATAGAAGGCCAGTTGTATTCACTTCAGCGTATAATGCAGTTCATACTACAAATTTTAAAGCTGATTTAGATAAATTAACTTCATTTTCAAACGATTATTTTCGGTGATCTGAATGCCAACATACACATTGGAATTCTATGTTAAATAATTCGGCTGGTAATGATCTCTACAGCCATGCCTTCAATCCAGCTACTACATTTATTACCCAAATGAATACACTCGCTGGTCAGCAATCAGAAACTGGGTGGAAAATGAAATTAGGTATCAGAACACTGACCAGCCTGTTACTAATTGAGGTAATCTAGAATTTTATTTTAACAAATAAATATCTATAGTTAAAGAAGCGTTTAAAAAAATACCTGTCGGTCATAAAAATTCTTGGCAACGAGAAATCTCTGATATTAGTAAAGTATTAATTAGGCAGAGAAATACATACTAACGTAAATGTCAAATATGTAGCGATTTAATTGTAAAAATCAAAGTATTTTGAAGATATTAAATAAACTTATTGATTTCTACCTTAATAAAGACCGAAATGAATCCTAGGTCATCAGCTCAAAATTTATTTCAAATTCGCCCTCGGGTTCTAAAAAATTTTGGAAAGTAAAAAAAGGAAACAAAATGTCTTTTACTCATGTAAACGGTGAAGTTTTAAAAACTAGCAATGAAAAGGTTAATTCAATAGCAAATGTATTTGGTAATTCACACACCATTACTTTAAATAATTGTTCACCTATGGATACAGCTGTCTCAAGATTCATTCATGATCTTAACGATGCAATTCTTGACAGATCTGACATAGAGCTTACCAATTTAGATGAAGTTAAATCGTTTGTACTTTTATTGAAAAATAGTAAAACTCCCGGTTTAGATGGCATTAATAGCACTATCCTTAAAGTGATGCCCGATTGCCTTTTTCAAACTCTATATAAACTTTTGAACTCTTGTATAATAGAAGTCTATTTTCCAACTATTTTTAAGAAGGCAAGAGTTATCCCAATTCCTAAGCCAGGAAAAGATGCTAAATTACCGTCTAGCTATAGACCAATCAGCATCCTAAGCCTATTGGATAGAATATTTGAAAAAATAATTAATAAGAGAATTTTAGACTCTTTCAACCAAAATAATAATATTAACCCTCAACAGTTTGGATTCAGCAAGGAGCACTCTACAGTACATCAACTAAAAAGAGTCGTTAATTTATTGAATCAAACAAAAGAAATCGTATGAGCACTGGAGTTATTTTTCTCGACATTGAAAAAGCCTTCGATTCAATATGGCATGAAGGCCAGAATCAAGAAGTAGCTTTTTATGCTGACGACAGTGCTTTTATTTGCTGCGGTAAGGTGTCAAACGCAATAATCGAAAAAATGGAAGATAGTTTAAAATCTACCTATAAATACTTTGATAAATGGAAGATAAAAGTTAATGTTAGTAAAACAAACGCTATTATATTTCCATATAATAGATCGCAGGAACGTAGAAACTAAGCATAAAATGTTTAATTCATTTACAAGGGATGTGACTCTGTCAGGTATTGAAAAATGCAGAACGTATACATATGAAATAATAAGAAATTTGCTAAACAATCACTAAGACTCTTTTTTACTTAAAAAGTAATAATTTAATGGTTGTTTTTAAAATGTCTCATAACTTTTTTTACAACTTTTCCTTAATACTGTGATATTAGTAGTTTCCTTACATAGTGTCTACATTAAAGATTTTTTTATCAAGACAAACGTCAAACTTAACGCGAATTTGTGGAAGGTGGCAACAGTTGCACAAAAACAACAATATGGCGTATTCATTATTGTTTTTTATATATGCAGTTTGACAACTGTAACAACCAAAATAATTATCAACTGTTTAACTAAGGTTACCATATATATATTCGCACTGATTTTGACGTTTGTTTTGATATAAAATTGCCTAATGTAGACACTAGGTTATTTAATTATTTAGATGTTAATTGTGGATGATTTGCGAAAGAAGTTTCTTTTGGACGTACACCTGGCAATATATTTAGCAGAAAACTACGCCATTTAAACTTTTAAAATCCCATAAAATAAGAAATGTAAATACAAGAACTTTTTATTTCTTTGTTTTCGCTTCGCCTTATAGAGCAACGGTTCCCAAACCTTAGTCCACGTCCCCTTAGGTGTATTGGGATAATGAGGACCGTTTGTTTGAACACAAAATATAAGAATTTCTTAAAGAATTTATAACATATTCTTTTGTATTTATTGTACTTTTAAAATGTTTCGAAGTTACGAATAAAAGTTGGGGATACTAAAGATAATAACCCTTATTATGAGTGTCGTTGTCGTATTACGAACATTGTCAAAATCGTTGTCGTTAAAAATATTTTTTGATACTATTCAATTTTTATAAAAGATTAAAAATTACAAAATGATTCATAATTGTAATAATTTTGTATAATTAAAATTTTTAATACGATATTTTAATAAGATTTCTTAAAAATACATGTACATTGTATAAAAAATAAAATAAAAATAATTAAAATCTTGAGTTTGGTTTTATTTTCATCTTCAGAAAGTAAAGAAGAGTATACAGTACGTGAGTTAATTATTATACGAAGGCTATTGAGACAGTAGGAAAAGCTTGTGTGTTTAAGTCAGCGATAGACAAAAAGAGAGGGCGTAAAAATTTGAATAGTTAGTGTATTTGGTTTGTTTACGCTCTTCGTTGCGAATGTGTTTATTATATCTAGCATACAAAAAATAATAATTTTTTCTTGCGCTCTTTGTTGTGTTTTGTTTTTGCTTAACCGTGTAACATGAAACTGTCTTGTTGAAAGCTAGAACAAAAATAAATGATTTTTTTTTTTGTTTTTATTCGCTCTAAATTGTTTTTGGTATGTGCAAATGCGAAAAGCACTGGGCTCTGGAGGGCTAAGGGCGCCTTTGCCTGGTATTAAAAATTATTTCTTAAATTCTGTTTTCTTAAAGGTTTGTTAGCTGCATTAGATTATAGATATGTTTTGAGAAAATTTTCACAAAAATTGAAAAATTCTACAAATAATATTTCTATATCAAATATCACAAAGCTTGCATCATTGTTATTAAAACTAAAAATGCTAAAAATTAAAATTTTCACCAGAAATGCACCGTTTTTTTCACAATAACGAAGTTGTGATACTTATATGTTGTTTAAATCCATTTAATTTAATAGGTAATAATAATTATTATTTTTTTCTCGTTTGTAGAAACCTTAACAACTTTTTTCGATAGATTTTATAGATTTAGAATTGCAATGGATTAACAAGTTTCTCAAGAACAAACTGACATAATTAATGTTGAGTTAAGCGATTTAGAAAATAATATTAATATTTAACTGTTCCAATTGAAACTACAATTATTATAGTTACAAAAACAGGATTAGGTTCGGTAATTTATGGTAATGTTAATAGTAGTAAGAATGATCGAAAATGTAGTTCACGTTATTTTAAGAAACTTGATAGAGAATTAAAAAATGGTAATGATTTGGATTGAATGAAAAGTTATTTTGGAATGGAAACGTTCGGAATTCGTCATTGTGAACCATTAATTTCAATAGAAGATAAAACAGTACTGGAAACATTAAAAATACAACAAAGAGAAATGGAAAAAGACATGAAAATGGATTACTTTGACGTAAAGACTTTACGTCACTTCCTGAAACGTATAGTATGGAATTGAATAGATTATTTTTGTTGAGCGAAAAATATCATTAGATCCGAAATATGCTAAAGAATATTGTAATAAAATTGAGCAATATCTAGAAAAAGGTTTTGGTTGTATACTTTCTGAAGAAGAAGCTTCAAGACATTCAAACAAAACATCTTATTTACCACATTTCGGAGTTAAGAATCCTAATAAAAATAAACTTACTTTTTGATTTTGATGCTGCAGAACAGGTTAAAAATATGTCACCAAACAAATCTCTTCTTGTAAGCCCCGACCTTAATCAACCACCTTAAATGGTTTTATATCCCGGATTAAAAACTATAATTATGACTACTCTCATTAGTTGAACAACTGAAACCCAGATTTAAAACAGGATTGTAAATGTACTGAGAAAAGGATATTTCATCAATTGCTTAATTTGCTGATTAATCAACTCGAATAAAAACATACGTGTATATGACATGAAAGTGTTTTGTGGATGTCGACACAATATTAAGCAATTAGAAAACGTACCTAAAATTATGAAATGGGATGTTTCACGGTCACTTATGTTGTTGATATTTTTGAAATTTTTTGTCTTTAATATTAATGATATATAAATAAAACGATAACTAAATAAATAATCCTGTAGTTCGTGAATTTTTCAAAAAAAAAAAATTAAGTGAACAAAATAATAAAATAATAATAATAATAAATTTTATTAAAATATTTTTATCCTATTTTTAAAAAATTTTTTAAATATTAGCACATTAGTTTTTACTTAAATATCGTTAAATGAACATATCATTAATATTGGTGGAGAAAAAATTTAGATTTTCTTTGGGTTTATATAAACATAAATGTTCCAATTGTCGTAGGAAATTTGACCAAGATCTTATAAGTGATGAACCCCTTCATTAATTTAGGTACGCTTAAATGTAGCTCACAAAAAAGAATTTTGAACCAACCTTTAACTTCCTTTCAATATCCCTTACTTCTTTTAAACTTTTTTAATGTATTGTAAAATTTCTGAGACAAATTTCACATGTCCATATTACTGAAAAATTTATAACGCATTGTATATTTAAAATGTGTACAAGATACTTTCAATTAGTTATACTTTTCCACATGCTGGTTTTTAGTCCTGACATTTTATTAAGATATCATTGTCATTAAGGTTTAGCTTAATTTTCTTTAAAAAAAATACTGAAATATATAATTCTTTGTTAAAGTTCACCCAGTTTTCTTCCATTTAAGTACTTCTAAAATTTTTGGGAATCCCTGGCGAAATTCCTGGGAAAGATGGACATGAAATCCAGGGATGCATTCTCTAATTATTCCAGAAGATCAAGATGCACTTCGATTTCTTTGTTGAAATGGCAATATCTCTCAATCATCTAAAACTTATATTATGCAAAGAATGATTTTCGGAGCAAATTCAAAAGTTGTTGCTAAAGAACTCGGTATTTTAAGTGATGATGAAATAAATATTGAGAAGAGTAGAATAGAGCATATTTTCGGAATGCATTGGGCCTAAAATTCTGACTGTTTTATTTTTGTTTTAAAATTTCACAAGGTTCGGAAGAGTATTTTCGAATTAAAAGAAAAACCAACAAAACGACAACTTTTGATATTACAATGTCTATTTTCAACTCATTTGGCTTTGTAGCAGATTTTATGGTGAAGTGGAAAAGACTGGGAAATAAAATTACCAAATGATATTTATGAAAAATTTAAATTATGGTTAAAAGAATTACATAAAATTGGTCACTACAAAATCTCCAGATTGTATTTTGGAGAATTTTGGCAATGAGTACAAAAGTTAATATCAGAAAAGAATATTGATTTATGCAGTAATATAAGAACATTTAACCCATATTTAGATGAACTTGGTGTATTACGAGTTGGTGTTCGATTAGAAAATGCTTCAATGCTGTCTTACAATGCAAAATGTCCTAAAATACTCCCAATAAAATATCGTTTTTCGTACGAATTTTATCATGAAAGGAATTGTCATAAGAATATCAATAATGTAATGGGAGATATATGTCTGAAGTATTGGATTCTTGTTGAAGTCTGGTTCGTTTTATTAAAAATAAATGTACAGTTTGCAAAATCGGGAAAGCCAAGCCTCAAATGGGAATGTTACCAGTTAATACACATACACAGGAGTGGATCTTTTCGTACCGTTTAATATTAAAAAGATTGGTTGCTTTATTTACATTGTATTTGATTTATCAACCGATTTATTTCTGTTAAGTTTAAGAAACTTTATTAATAGACGTGGGTTGCCAATATAAATTCGAAGCTATAATTGTGTTAATAATAAAGTCAAAAACGATTTTTCTTTATGAATTATAACAATTTAGTTTAAAATTTAACACCATTAGGTGTAGAATGGATTTTTAATACACCCAATGATCCAAGTTCTGGAGGCGCTTGGGAACGCTTAATACAGTCTGTGAATAAATCGCTATCTGTGATATTAGGAAATGTTATGTCCATATTGGAAGTCTTTATGAGTCTTTTAATAGAGTGTGGAAACATAGTGAACTCCCGTATCCCCATACGAACTCGAAGAAATAACACCAAATCATTTTTTGTTGGGCTGTATTAATTTCACACAAACTCCAAGTAATTTCGATCCGAAACTTAATTGTTTAAGAAAACACTAGCGAATTTTAAAAAATTAAAAAAACGTATCCAAAATACGGTGGATTAAATAATATCTTCCGGAATTAACAAGAGGAACCAAATGGTGTTTACCAAAAGCTTCGTTATAAGTTGGCGCTTTAGTATTTATTTGGATTATAATGCTCCTAGGTCTAAGTGGAGACGGAACATGGAGTATCAAGATCAGTGAAAACATATGGTGGAGTTTTAAAAAGGCCAACATCGAAACTTGCAGTTTTGAATGTTATAAACGAGTGAATTTCACTGATAAATTCACGGGGGGAAGGACTGTTATTTAATATTTTATTTAGAAAAGTTTAGTGAATATTTTTTATACTTCGTATTTGTATTTTTAAAAACTTTTTGAATTCATTTTGACAATTGCATCAGAAAATTTTTATTAGTTGAAAATTTTTGAGAAAGACACATAAAATTGTAAGTTGATTTATCAATTAAGTTTTTAAATATTTAAAAAATTGTAACAATCATTATTTTGTGAATAAACATTTGCCGAACTATTAAAACAATTTAAATATAGTTTGTGACGATCACAAGCCATTAACATTTGTTTTTGTGTCACATGGAAAAATAATTTATATGTTATTGCTACTTTTATATATAATCACTTTAATTTAAGAACAGCGCCATCTATTATTCAGAAATAATTAATGTAGTTACTTTAAAATACCACACTATGTCATAATACTAATAATTACAACATATGTAAACAGCTTTAAGTTTGATTATGTTTGCTAGTCTGTATGTGTATGTTTACATGAGTGATCGACACTATAAAGGGAATGTAACAGAAGGTAGTCTTTTTTTAATCGTTGGATTTGATAGAATATAACGTGTTTTATGTACCGAAACTCCAGGAGCTATTTTATTCGACAGATATGGCAAAAGCTGTCGAAGAAAAATTTTTTAAATATTGCATAACTTTATTCGAAATTAAATATTTTGGTTCACTATTTTTTTTATTTAAGAAAATTAAAAACGTTTTTCATCAGTGACAGGTAATTTTTTACAAAAATTTTGTTCTCATAAAATCTTAAAAATTCCCTTTAAATTTAATAAAATAACTTTATTTTAAAACAAATATATTTTTTTTTAACTTACAATGTTGTACCTAAAAGGGCTAAAACAAATGCAAAAACTTTAAATTTAGTAAAATAACTTTATTTTAAATTCATTATTGTTTTTTATATATGCAGCTTGACAACTGTAATAACCAAAATAATAATCAACTGTTTAACTAAGGTTACCTTGTATATATTCGCACTGATTTTGACGTTTGTTTTGATATAAATTTGCCTAATGTAGACACTAGGTTATGAGACTGTTGTGATGAGATTTCTCTACACAACCATCTTATAAGATGAACTGTCAAAAAAATACACATATACGAAAGTTTGTTTGTGTGTGTGCATGTGTATTTTGGAAATTACTGAAAAACAATGTTTTTTTTTTTTGTAAAATTGTTTCCTTTTAGTGTTTATTTTACATGTTAAAAAACATTTTTATAATAATTGTGCTAAAAAGTGCGAATTGCTTAAATAAAAAGGACATGTTTACTCTGCGACTGATTAAAAATAATGTACCTCTTATTTAAGATTTAACATAATATAATCATAATTGTTACTCTCCTCTGCCGGCGTTATCTCACATATTATATCAGCGTTAATCTCAGTTGTAGACCTGGGGTAAAAGGGCTAAAACAAATGCAAACTTTTAATATTAACATAAATAAATTATTTTATCTATGCTCCCACATCATGTTTAATTCTTTCCACGATGGATAAGCTGCTAGCACAACAAACAATTATTTCAAAACATTTTATAACAACACAAATATTTGACTTCTTTTACAAATTTTTAAAAAATTTAAAAAAGTGTAGATATATACTACTATGACTGTATATGTATGTTTGTCAGAAAAATGCATTTTAAATTATAATTTAATTTTCTATTCAATTACTCTTAGCTACTGCAATTATTATTGGCTTTATTGAAGCTGAATTTACATATATAAATTATACGAAATTTTAATTACTAAAAATTATACGAAACTAAAACTTTTTTGTAAATTTTTTATTTTCTGCTTTATAAAACCAAATAGAATTTAAATTTGGCGATTTTTGATTAGCAATTTGGTGGCAGAGGCTAAAAAAAATCTGACAACCCTGACAACGACTAGTTATTCGAAAATTTTGTTGTTTGCGACGCTTCGAGTAAGTGTACATGATTCGCCGGTAGGCGTGTACTCTATATATAAAAATATATTTATGAAGATCTCTAACGTATATAACATTGAATTTTACTTTGGATGGCAACTCTATGTACGAAAGTTGTAGAAAAAGAAAATGTCAAAACGAAAGGTTTATTTTAAAATACAAAATTATGAATGAAAAATGGAAAAAAAAAATAATATTTAAAGTGTTTCGTGAAAATAATTAATAAATTAATTACAAATAGTTAGTTATTTGTGTTAAATATGTAAAATATTTGTGATTTTGAATCGATGTATTGTGTTTTTTGGGATTTAACTAGTTAAATTGTGCAAATATAAACTGGGGTTTACTGAAAATGAATAAAATATGAAAGAAATGTTATTATTTTTTCTCTTTTTGTTATTACAAAAATACCAGTGTTAGAAATTTCTAAATGTTTTTTTTTGAGAATAATGTACGGCAATAATTAAATAAAGTGTACTCATTAATTAATTAATTTTACTCGGTGGTCGACATCATAGTGGTGACAAGAATAATTTGCATTTCCGGTTTGGGGTAAAAATGTTGGGTTCGTCGTGGATTTTGTAAGACAAAATAAGGTGACACTTTACTAAATTTTTAATATGGCTTCCAATTGTTCAATATTTTGTAACAAAACGGGAGTTAGATTCTTTAAAATTTTTTTTTTAATCTATGAACAATCCACATCCATTCCCTATAGAATTTATGCCTAATTGCTGATATATTCCATTTTCCAGGTGTTACTTATCGCTTTGTATGAACCGGTTTTTCTTGGAAACTGTTCCGACGATTTTTAGCACGGAAAGCTTTTTTTAATCTATGGACAGTCCTTTTTCTTTCCCTATATTGGTTCTGCCCTGACACTGCCTAGTTCCTGAGATATATATTATTATAATATTTGTTGTTTGATTTTGTTTGTTTGTTGTAATCTGTAGTTTTTAGAAATTTTAATTAATTAATATTTTTAAATAGTAAATACTTTATTGTACAATTTTTTCTATTTTTTTTGTTGATTTTTTCATTTTTGTAAATTTAGCGGTATTGCCACTTTTCATTTCCGCTGTTGCTATTTTTTCGTTGCTATCTTGGCGCGCCTATAAATGATTCCAAATATTATTGACCATTTTAGAGGAATTGTGTTTTCTCGGAAATGGCTCCGACGATAGTTTTTTTAATCTGTGGACAGTCCTCTACTGCTTGAGTTGGAAAATTTGTTTTTATGTACTTAATCTTTAAATTGAAAAAAGAAATAAATTAACAATTAATATTTTATCCATTGAAATATAGTTTTTTTTTTAACAAAACCAATATATTAATATTAGTAAAATAAGAAAGTGACCTTGTAAGTCCAGTTTACGTATCGCATGAAACTGTCAAATTGTTTTTGCATTAATTTGTTATATTTTTTTTTCGCTTTTATTTACTCCTCTTCATCCTTTTCTAATATTTTTGTTCATAGCACTTTGACATAATGTGCAGTGGTTTTACACTAACAATAACAGGTCACTTATAATTACATTATGATATTAACATTATTCAGTAAAACCATAATAGTACTTTTTACAGCCCATCTACACGTAAGATTTTTTTGTCAG
The DNA here is from genome assembly GCA_932274085.1 of Protocalliphora azurea. NCBI lineage: Eukaryota > Metazoa > Arthropoda > Insecta > Diptera > Calliphoridae > Protocalliphora > Protocalliphora azurea. The sequence continues at coordinate 84,710,286 of OW026520.1, forward strand.
TGTCAAATTCGCTCTCTGGGAGAATTATCTCACGTGTAGATTTAAATATTATCATTATAAGAAGTATTATGAGACTGTTGTGATGACATTTTTCTACACAACTATCTTATAAGATTAACGGTAAAAAAAATATATATACAAAAGTTTGTTTGTGCGTGTGCATGAGTATTTTGGAAATTACTAAAAAAAACAATACTTTTTTAAAATTGTTTCATTTTAGTAATTGTTTTACATTTTTATAAAAATTGTGCTAAAATATTGCGAATTTCTTAAATAAAAGGGACATGTTTACTATGTGACTGATTGATAATAATGGTACCTTAAAGGATTTAACATAATATAAACAATAGGATACTCTCTTAAGCAGGGAGTGGAAGTTCATGTATTTTAAAAAGTGTATTTTATTCGCTCAAAACACGCAATAAAATTGTTAAAATAAACCCTAAAAAACAAATAAAATATGAACTTTTTTAATTTTTTAAGTCTTATTAAGTAAAAAGCATAAAATTTCAATTATATATATTTAAATATACTCAGCAAGAAAAACGATAAATTGCTTTCATAAAAGAACATTTTCACCACTTCAAAAGTAGAAATAAGTGCATATTTTGGGCTTTCTCTGAAGTTATTAATAATTACTTCCAATTCTAACAATTTCTAAGAAAATTAAAATTTCACAGATTTAAAAGTATTTTAATATCTTTAAGTAAGGTTAAAACAGAATTTTTATTAAAAATTAAACATAGTTTTAAGGAAAGTACTTCAGCAATGAACTACTTCGTTTATGAAAGAAGCATAAACGAAGAACGTCCTATCAATGACAACCATGGCTTAAAGAAGGAACTTCTACAGCTCTTTTTCAGCAATAAGTACTCCATTCCAATGACAACAAAATGTTAAAATTATGACTTTTTCTGATCTTTTTTTGCTGGGTTTTAATAAATATTTTTATTTATATACATAAATAAGGAGAGTCTGCTCTATATTTTGAAATGTAAAATTTAACTTATTTCACATTAACAGAGGTTATGAGTGCATTTTCAAATGATTTTCATTATATTATGGAAAGCGTTTATTTTGACTTTATCTGAATCTAAAATTGCAACAATTATATAGGCAACAAACTTATTTCGATGACTGTTATCTTTTTTGGAAATAATTCGATAACTTTAGAATATGGCCAATCCTGAGGTGTATTCCAATTGATTTGGTGGAGGTTTTTAGCGTGTCTAGGGGACAGGGGGTGGACAACTAAAGTTGGTCGAGTATGAAAATTTTCTAAAAAATCGCCAAAATTTAATTTATGATTTGATTTAATAATAATAATAACAATAATACTAATAATAATAATAATAATAATAATAATAATAATAATAATAATAATAATAAAAAATACACATAAACAGTTCTTATAATTATCTACAAAAAATACGTTTACATGTCTCTTTTAATTTAAGAGATATTTAGACCGAAGAAAAATTTTGGAATTTTTTTTTAACTGATGGGCTCAATTTGAGTCCAAAAAATTTTTCTCAAATATTCTTTGGAGTCTATACAAAATTCTAAATAATTTTCCTATGTGGTTCCGATAAAAAGTTATATTATTTTTAAGTAGAAAATTAAAATTTTTTTTGATTTTTTTCGAAAAGATGGTGATATTTTTTCACTTTAAAATCCATTATTTTTCTTCTAGACCATACTTTTTTATGTTTCTAAAATAATGCTTAACGTAAATGCATGTAAAGTAAATCCAAGAGCATTTGGGGTAACGGTCTCCCCGCTATCCCCATCAGAATTTCGTTAATTTGAATTTTTTTTATTTATTTGTGGAGTTCAAAAATGTCAAACCTGAAATTAAAATAGGAAAAAACATCTTGATTACATACCTACATATGTGATCATTTTACTGAAAAAAGTAAGTTTTTTTGGGAGTTTGGGTATTTCGGAATAAAGATCTATTTATGTTTTTGTTTTAAGAACAACTCTTTTTATATTATACTAAAATTTCATAATGATAGATTTATTTATATAGATTTTATTTAAGTTCAAATATAATATTTTTTTTTACAAAATAACTGACATCAAAATTTTACGTTTTCTGATAAATTTAATTTCTAATACTTTACTATTTATATATTATTTTTCAAGTTACAACCTTTCCAATGATATCAAATGCTTGCTAAAATAGTTTACATACTCGTTTAAAAACTAACTGAAACTTGACCACCTTCAGCAAAATTTGCACACTTTCCTTTATTTCTATGGTAAATCTGTGCTGCAGCATTCTATATATGTACATATGTGCACAACATTTTTTTTTTATATAATTTCAAAATTTTTTTTAATATAATTTTGTGTAACTTTTGAACCGTTAAATATATTTCAATATTAAGACCAGTCATCTGTTTGAATTCAATTCAAATTCGCCTCTTTCATCTGCTCTCATTTCCATAAGTTCCTTGCTGTTCTTAATACTGTTTTGTTGTCTTCCAGGCCTACTTCTATATTTGAGATCATACGCAATATGAAGCATGTATTCTAAAAAGCGTATACGAGGAGATATACCAAAGTTTTATTAATATTTGTAGAGCTGTCCACAGGAGTTTGTGAAAATTGTAAATTTTTCAATCCAAATAAAGGTCATGTCCAAACTGAATCAGTATTCGTAATGGCATTGCATACCTATTCATGAATTATTTTTAATTGAAGTTCAAAGTGTACGTTGATATAATAGCCACATATTTCAATGCAAACCGGAGTTAAATTTTCAATTGATTGTTCGATTATGTGCATTGTTTACTTTCTTTTATATATTGGAACCTTATTGATCTGCAATTCACTTTTGATGATGTAGTTGGGTTTTTCAAAACATATTTAGTATCATTAGTTGACGTAGATGGTTCATTCGAATCTTATCTTAAGCGTAGTGGAATCAGCGATGCCGTAAAAACTACAAAAGTGTACAACTTTCCCCACATAAAGTTTGTATTCTGATAGTGCTGACAAATCCATCACATCCCCATTTGCGGTCAGATCCGATATATTAGGTTTCAATGCCTCGTTTTTCGAAAATGTTGAGAGAAGCCTTGGAGCGGTATTTTCAAGTAACTGCGACAAGTCAATAAATGCTCTTTTACTGTCAATTTCACTAGGTGGTGGGACAATATTTTGCTTTTTTCTAGTATATCTTTGTAACATGGCAGAGTTGGGTGTCCTTTATCGAATAAAGCCTTTCTCAATTTTATATATTTATTTTTGCTTAGTCCTAACTCTAGCATAAGCGCTATCGCCTCATCTTCAGAAAATTCAGAACCTTTATTGTTGGAATACTTCTTATCATCCGTTTAAATCCACTTGGTTATGTGTCCGCTATTTTTGCTGCTTCAGATGGTTGTTTATTTCTTCGTAACACAACCTTAAATGAATTTTTAACTTCAGACTCGGATTCCGTGGACAGTATTTTGACAGTCTACTCTTTTATTTCTGTCCCAGATAATCATACTGCTTAAGTGGTGGTTCTGCATCAGTGGTTTTAATTATGATGCTTTAGAACGAGATTCCATACTTCAATTGAAACTTCCGTACGCAATTATTTACTGTCTTCATTTTTGTTTCGATTAATTTGAAAAAATTTCAACTTTATCCAATTCTTCATTAACAATTGTTGAATACATTTGCGCATCAATAAAATATGTTAATGTAGTCATATATTCAGCTCTATTCTTTTTAGTCATTTACCAAAGAATGCAGCACAAAGCTTTATATGTCAATGTTATCGTCATTGTGGTAAAAATGTTAATAATGTAAGTAAAACAAGAGTTTTTTTTTTATACTGAAGAACGTTTTTTAGGTACTATAGAACTATGCAATATTTTCTACCTGTTCTAAGGACTATCAAATGGCTGGATATGACTGATTGTTGTATTATATTACCGAAACTTGTAGGATATACCTGATTGTTTCATTCTTTAATATGTTGAATATAATGATTTGAGTACACTAAATTTTATAAAAAAAGGACTTGTAACTCGGTGTTCTTTTAATAACGGATAAAAATTTTATTAAAGAAATCCAAATATTTGCAAAGAACTTTATTCAGTTTTTAGTAAACAGTCATTATGTTTAGCGAACATATGTATGTATTTAAGGTGTTTTTTTTATTTTAGTTTTGTAATTTTTGACCACCACAAATAAATAAAAAAGAAAAATCAAAATTTACCAAATTATAATAGGGCTAGCGGGGAGACTGTTACCCCAAATACCTTCGGATTTGCTTTACATGCGCTTTCGTTTTATGAATTTTAAAGTGAAAAAATGTCACCACCTTTTTGAGAAAATCACATTTTTTTTTAAATTTTCTACTTCAAAATAATATAAATTTTTATTGGAACCACATAGGTTTGTGATTCCTGCACGAAAATTATTTAAAATATACAGAATCCAGGGAACATTTTAGAAAAATTTTAGGACTCAAATTGAGCCCGCCAAGTAAAAAAAAAACAGAGAAAACATGTCTAAATATGGGTCAAAATTTTACTTCGGTTAAAGTATCTCTTAAAGTAAAAGAGATATCCCACACATTTAAACGTATTTTTTATAGAGAATTATAATGACTATGTGTACAATTTTTTTCGATCAAATCATAAATTAATTTTTGCCGATTTTTTAAAAAATGTTCATACCCTGTGTGACCAACTTTGGAGGTCAACTCGGGAGATCCTATCTCAAAGTCACGCTAAGAACCTGTGCTCCTACAAATCAATTGGAACACACCTCAGGATTGGCCATGTGAAATTTAAATACATCCAGTATTTCTAATGTTATTTCTAAAATAATCATTTTGGGACCATTGTGCGTCGATGAAAGTGCTGCCAATGTATGAAAAAAATACAATTATGGATATTTGAATGTCAATAAATGAAGTAAATGTAAAAATACAAATAAATAGAATGAAAACAAATTTATATTAACAGTTTTTTAAATAAAATATAAAGAATTACTTGTGCGACTTTTCTTTGAATACTAGGTAATACCAAGCCGGGTGAGTATCGTTTTTTGGTAACTATCAACGTTAACACACAACGTTAGCAACAAAACACAGCTATTGATCACCTGTTCTACTGACTGTTTCTTGTTAAATGTGTTTAAGCTAAGTTCAGACTAGACTAATATTTGACACAAAATATTTAGTTGTGTTTTGCACAATTTTATAAACTAAATACAGTTGATTTTTTGTTCACATTACGTGCATTTATTTTACGTTTTTTGTTTGCTGAAACAGCTGTCACATATCGTAAAATACGTATGTACACATTTTAAGCCTGTTCAGATTACATGCAAATTGTTTACTCGCAATTATTTCATCAAACTAAAAACTACCATAAATTTATTTGACATCAATTATGAAATTAATTTATGGGAAATCTTATTTTTATTTTATTTTTATCGACTTAGAATAATTTTCACAGAGAATTTTGGAATATGTCTATGTCGAGGTCATTTCTATACAGTTTTCATCTAATATGAAGTGAAAATGCTGTTCATTTTAGACAAATATTTAGGATAAAGGTAAAGTTTTAGATAATAAATGAAAAATACTAGCTATTATTAATTTAACAATTTCAATATTCATAAAGTACATTAATGAAAAATACTTTAAAAATAAATATATTTTTACATTATTTATTAATAATTTATGTTTATAAAAAATAACAACCCCATATCCCCTTCACGACTTTTACAAAACAGGCCTTTCTTCACAAAACAACGCTGTTTTCCCTGCACACCACTTTCAGCTGTATAAAAAAAAAAAAAAAAAAAAAAACATAAGCACTATAATGGTTTTAATAGAAATACTAATATATTGAAAGTTTTATTTAAAAAAAGAAATTGTGCATTTCTTTTTTGTAGATTTAAAGTTTATGTAGATAAAAACAAGAATTTTTTTCGACTTAAGCATTCCGCCGCATCAGCTGTTGTTTGCCCCTGTTTGATTTAACATTTATTTATATAATGGCAAATATTTTATATATTACGTTTACACAATGTTCACACTTGCCACATTTTTGACTTAAGGCAATTATTTTTGTTTGACCAAAATTAGCTATTTTCTTATTTAGTTCATAAAAATATTTGGTGTTCATATTAGGCAAATCAAATTTTTGCAGAAATCGTCAAATATTGTGTGAATTTTGCTTTAGAGTGCCCTGAAAAAATAATTTTATGCGGTTTAGATGTATGAAACGGCATATATTGGAGAGGTGAATACGGAAAAGTATTATTATTATTATTTTTTTTTTTTTAAGTTTTTAGTATTATCACGAAATAGGTGTTTAAAACAGAAGTTCCCACAATAACTCACCGGACCCCTTCAGGAATTTTTCATTTTCCCGCAGACCCTACACATTTTTGAATTCTTTAATAATGTAAATACAAAATTAGCAAAAAATCTGCAGAATCGCTAAAAAACATATATTTGTATATGTATTAATTCTCATCGTTTTTTAATAAAAAACTTGCTAAACATACAAATCAAATATTCTTATTGACATATATACATGTGTATCTAACGAACTATTATAGCGAGAGCCCTCAAATTTTGTAAGAACTACTTTCTTATCATATTGCATTGATGAAATGAAAATAAGTGTAACCGGGCAAATATTAATTTTCGCATATCTAAAGAACTAATTCAGTAAAATTCTTAAAAAGTGTAGAAATATATTAAATGTCGAATAGGGCAGATAGGTTCAAGGAGAACAGTAGCCCCAATAAAAAGTATATATTAGTTATCACATTAGAAGTGATAGCGAAGCGAACCGGGAAAAGTTTTAGGAATAAAGGTAAAGGGTCTTTTTGCCGACTCAAATAATTTGTAGTAAATGTGTAACTATTTTACTCTTTGCCATTAACTGAATGTTACCACATGTGAAGATTTATATTGTTTTTGAAGTTTTTTTTTTTAGATCTTTTGAAGTTTTGAAGATTTTTAATCCGATAATAAGATTTTTGAAAAGTACTTACTATGTAAAAAGAAAAATACAGCTCTAAGTAAATAAATATAACTCACATCATTCTTAATTTTTATTTTTGGCCATTACAAGCAAGAATTTTGCTGATCAACTGATTTTGGACCATATTTCACTTTGCTTTGTTGGTTCACAAAAAAGAAAAATGAAAAGAACATAGGAGGCCATATCAGATATTTTTTTTTTGACCAGAAAATAAATAACAAACCCTCATTAAGAAAAAGTTAAGCTGAATATACAAAGAATGTGAAAAGTGAAAAAATACATTTGAAAATTTGTTAATTGAAATATGTGAGTGATGAAAAACTATAAATTTTTATGTAAAAAGGTTTATGACGTGAGTCTATGTAAAAAAGTTAATTTTACAGTTTTTTTAATCTTACAATTTTGTTTTGAAATTTTTTCTTTCAAAAATAAGATTTTTTTAGAGCAAATTAAAGATTTTTGAAAATAATATATGTCAACTCTGCTAAATGTATAATGCAAGTACACGTTACAAACCTAATAATAAACTAATTATTTGTACCGATTATTATAAAACAATATAAATTTTAAAGGTTCTTAATCAGTTATCTTATCATTCATACGTTTGGTTTTTGTTTGTTTGCTTTCTTTAAGTTTGGATCCATGAAGATAAATTAATTTCAACATTTTGTCAGATATTGCAAACAAATAAAACTGTTTAAATTTTTCAAAAAAAAAAAAAAAAAAAAAAAAAATATTACAATTTCCAAATACTGATAAAAGAAAACTGCTTTGCTGCATAAATTCGTCCACTCGTTATTATTAATCTATGATCTATTTTTATTTCATAATTTTAACAATAAGCGTGACTAGAGAAAAAAATCCATTTCACTATTTAGGGAAGGTTTAAATAAATTTCATGTGTAGAGTGACAGTTTAACAAATCAAAGTAAAAAATTCTTTTAGAAAACAAAAAGATAAACTTTGGCAGCAAGTCGATTGATAAACCTGGCCAAAACTTGACAATTGCTTGTAGTTACGGATGTAGTTACTTTTCAATGTCAACAACATACCGTCTGCAATACATAAAAGTATTTTAGTAACTATTTTTTTATAATCCGGTATATAACTATATAATTATAATAACTTACTTACGATCCGATTTGTAATATTTTTTTTTTTTTTTTTTAATTAAGTTTACCAATTCATTTATTTAAAGAAGGGATAAATATATGAAATAGCAAAATTTGCGTATGAATTATTTTTAATCTATTAAGTTTTTGAAATTAAAATTTATAAAATTTTTCACGTTTAAAATAACTAAAGAAAAAAATTATTTTTATATCCTTACATTTCATTACTAATAATGAATTCAGTAATACTTTAAAATTATTGAACAGTTCCTGCAATGATATCTAAGTAATGACTTTTTAAATGATTACTTGTAATAATATGATGTAAGTCATATCCGTGTTGAAATAATGGGTTATTCATCTAACGTGTAAGTAGCGAAGAGCCATTATATTAGTTTCTTAGCTCATTACATGGCAACCAAAGTTTTTGCTGGGAAACTCAAACAGGTATACCTTATTAAGGATACCTTATTATTAATTATTTTAAATATATTAAGGGTATACGTCCAAAATTGGTCATTTTTTTTAAATTCGCCAAAAATTAATTTATGTCTTTAATATAAAAAAAGCGTACCCTCATATAAATATATCTATACGACAAAAAGTTATATATTAATTTGAAGTTGAAACTCAAAAAAAAAAAAAAAAAGAAAAAATTTTTGGGGCAATTTTCCAAAAAGGTGGTGATATTCTTTCGAAAGAAATCTTAGCGTAAATGCGTGTAAAGCAAAATCTGGTGCTCTTTGGGAAATGGTTTCCTCCCAAGGACTATCCAAACTTTGTAAATTTTGAAAAAAGTTTTTTATTTTTTTTTAAATTCTGAAATTCTGAAGTTCAAAGCTGATATAAATATATATATATATATATATATATATATATATATATATATAAAGTGGGAGTTTTTAAATTTCCTGATCTTAAAATAACCTTGTCTATATTGTGCCAAAATTTCATTGGAATATCTCTACTTGTTTAAATGTTATTTACGTTCAAATATTAACATTGCTTTTCGAAAATTTGCTAAAAATCAAAATACAAATTTTTTAAATATTTTTATACTTGTCTAGGTTTACGAAGAATGATTTTATAATAACATTTGATCTCAATTTGAAAGGGCACAATTTTTCAATCACTTTTTCTCCAATGATTTGAAACAAGTTTGAGAAACATGTTAAAGACATCATCAGGGCAACCAAAAATTTTGTCTAAAAAATTGTTTTTTGCTCATAAAAAATGAACTTGAAATCGGAAAATATGCCCTTAAGTTAAAAAAATATGCTATTAAAATATTATTTTATCTGGCCAAATTTTAAATTATCTAATATTCATGCTAAAAACAACTTTTATTTTATTAGTAATTTTCTTTTTGCACATAAAAACATTCAAAACTAAAACATTGTATCAGATAATTACAAAATTTCTATAAATTTATAAGATGAAAATTATGAAGGAATCAGATTTGAAAAGCATATGTGATAGTTAAAATAAAATTTCGCAAATGGAAAATTATGTAAATTATTATATAGTACGCAAAATATGCAAAATTTTCATTTAAGTTTAAAATATGCTAAATTATGCTCTTTTGTGTAAAATATTCCAAATTATGCCCCCTAAGGATGAAATATGCAGAAATATATCAATTAAATTGCTAAAATATGCAATATGATTTTCTATGAAAGTATGAAAAAATATACTGATAAGCTCAAAATATGCAAAAGTTTGCTCTTAGAATTAAAATATGGAAAAATATGCTGTAACAAATCGATCTCAAAATTCATAAAATTGTCTGAAACGAATAAATGATTAACAGTTTAGTTCATTTGAAGCTGGGGAAAAAATATGATTTTGCATATCTTTGGCTGTCTTGGTCTTCATATTTCAAATGTTTGACACCGTTTTTGCATTTTAGCCTATTTACGTATGTATTCATGTATGTAATAATGGTGCAATTAAGTTTTATAGAGGTTTTGAACTTGGACCTGGTATAATAATATTTGTTACTTTTGATAATATTCTAAGTACAGTATAAATGTTTGTTTTCGTTTAAAATTTTGCAAGTGGAGTTCGACGGTCTAATAAAAGTTAAATAAAAAACAAAAGTTAAATTGTAGTAAGAATTAGTAACAAAAACATATCTACAAACTTTACTTAACATTTTTAGATCAAACTGTTTTTTTTTTTATTGAAATTATTATTATTCAAGGTATTCGTTGTTCATACTGAATAACATGAGCACTTTAGAATTTAAAAAAAGAAAAAAACTTAAGGTGATTTCTAAATTTGTTTTTAACACTCAGAATAATTTTTTAAATCTACTTCGCTATTTACAGTATACGTCCTAAATATATATTCAAAATACACACATAAACAGCGATATACATTTGTATGTCGCACAGTGGGGTAGAATCGCTAAAAATGGCGCTTAATGTATTGCTCTTTATTTATAATTTTGTTGAAATAATTAGCTCATTAATACATCGAAAAAATACTTCTTAAATTTTCAATTTTTTACCATTAACTTCTGTCCGTCCGGCTGTCTGTGCATCAAAAGCGATAGTTTCTGCCAATCTGTGGGTCGTAGTTTTAAATTTAACTTCATGAAATTTGGTACTTAAGCTATTTTGGGCTAATAATGTAATAGGGCATTTCGACCGGCGCAAAATTACGTTCTTTCTTGATTTCGATCGAAATCATGTTGAAATTACATAATTTCCCATACATTTTGACAGTTGTGAAATTATATCACTTTGTGTAATTTGGGCGAAATTACATTGAAATTACTGTGCCCATTTCCGTGCAACTCTGAACAAGGTTGAAAAAAAAAAATTGTTTCAACTGTGTAAAACATACTTCAATAGTGAGATGTAAAAAAAACAGCTGATAGCTTTTTTTCTTATATAGAAAAAATTAGTAAATTTGTTTAATTTTTACGAAAAAATATGACAAAAGTGACCTTATAAACAAAAAACAATACTTTATTGACAAAAACAATATCTTTTAATCAATATACTCCACAAATTGAGGTAAACAAAAATTATCAGCTGGATTTCGCTTGTAATTTCGGATTGAAATTACTTAATTTCGCGCCGGTCCGAATGTGCTATAACGCAATAAAATTGGTTAAAATGTTATCTTTATTTCACTCAGCCCCATTTGACCTATTTTCCCGTAATTAGGTCAAATGCTCATAAATATCTTAAATATATCCGTTTTTAAACAAAATTCTTTATAGCTGAGTTTTGTCTATGCAAAAATTATACTATCAAATTTCATGAGAATTGGTCCAAATTTGACCGTACCTCCCATGCTGGAACGTAATAATTTTCTCGTTCACAATTCCTACATAGCTTATCGCATTTATATAAAATTTAGTAAAAATAAATTTCATTTAAGTATTAATCTTATAGTTAAATTTCAGAAGGATCGGTCCATAAATGACCATAGCTTCCATATAAGACTGACACATTAACGCAAATATTCACAATCACGTTTGCGCATTAGATTGACATGACTATATATATATATATATATATATATATTTTTTTTTTTTTTAAGTCCATCAATAAGAACGGAAAGTTCTATTGAATTACTGGATGCTATTGCTGAATTAGGACTCTTCCAAATAACTAAAATAGTAAACAAACTTGGCAAATTACTTGATCTGGTATTTGTTGATAAACCCGAAGAATTTAATATTCTTAATTCCTTTAATTTAATTTAATTTAATTTAATTTAATTTAATTTAATTTAATTAATTCGTAATTAACTCCTGAAGATGCTTATCACCCCATTCTTGAAATAAGCATATAAGTCAAAACAAAGCTATCATTACAATTCAATATAAATGATCAGACGGTTTTTGATTTAACAAAGCTGGTTATTCCAAATTAAACCAACTACTATGTTCTGAAAATTGATTTGTATATATTCCCTACAATAAAGTATGCTCTCGTAATATTGACATCACTTTGAATAAATTTTTTGATGGCTTGTTTAAATGTTTTAAGAAATCAATCAAAAAAATTGCACATGTAACCCATTGGAATACAAATCAACTGAATGGCTTAAAAAATTTGAAAAACAAACATTATAAAAAATACAAAAAGTTCGGTTTATCTATTGATTATATGAGATACTCCATTTCAAGATCAGTTTACAATTTAGAAAATATCCAATGTTACAATAAGTATCTTTTCGAGGTGAAAAGAAACTTTAACAATAAACCAAAATATTTTTACCAGCTTGTAAATTCTAAGCGTCGGGTATCTGGATATCCGTCCATGATGAAATTTGGAGATAAAAAATCCTCAAACGATGCAGATATTTGTGATATGTTTGCTGCTTTTATCTCATCCGCCTATTCTGATAAATAATTACATCAACTTTCCAATTATCCGTATCCAATCCTGCAACTCTAACAAATTTTCCAACATTAGATAAATCTATGGTACTGACATCTGTAAAGAATCTAAAATATTCTGATAAATGTGTTCTAATCTGTGTTCTTATAAAATGGTTGTATTCTCTTATATCTCCAATAACCTACTTATTCAACATATCAATATTTAGTGGTTATTTTCCTGAAGTTTGGAGGAAATCATATAATATACCTTTGTTTAAATCCGGAAGCAGATCCAACATTTCCAACTATAGAGGTATTAAGTGTTATTCCAAAACTTTTCGAAAAGATAGTTACTGAAATCGTTTCGCATCAAGTTGTTTGTTATCTTTCTCCATTTCAGTATGGACTTAGAAAAGGATGTTCCACTACTACTAACCTTTTGGAGTTCACAACCTCAGTTATAACTGCATTTGATTCCGGTTTACAGACAGATACAATATATACAGATTTCAGTAAATCTTTCGATAAAGTAAATCACGATCTCTTATTGTTCAAATTGGATAAACTCGGATTCTCTCCTGCCTTCTGGATTTCTACAAATCTTAAAAATAGATTCCAATGTGTATTATTTAGAGAATGTACATCGAAAAACATTCCTGTTTTATCCGCTGTTCCGCAAGGTAGTCATCTTGGCCCCTTATTAATCTTAATATTTATAAATGATTTACCAGCTTGCACTAAGCATTCTAGAATATTAATGTATGCTGATGTATGCTGATCAATGCTCCTTGCTCCAATCAGATCTTGGCAATCATTATAATTGGTGTATGTATATGTAATCTATATGGATCCGAATTTAAAATATTGTAAACACATTATGTTCTACAGAAGAAGTCCAGTACACAATAAATGAATATCAATTTGATATAGTCGAAGAATTTCTTGATTTGGATGTGTTGCTTGATTGTAAACTATCCTTTAATTCCCATGTTCCGTAAATCGTTAATAAGGCAAAAGTAATTCTAAGTTTCCTCAAGCGCTGGGGAAAAGAGAAGTTCACATAAAGAAAATTAAATCGGTACAGAAACAATTTCTTTTATTTTGTCTTCGTAATTTTCCATATAATCATAATATAGATTTACCATCATATGAAAGTCGATTACAGCTTATTGATCTCCCTACTCTTGAAAGTAAAAGGAAATAAATGAATTTTTCATTTGTAATTAAACGAAGTAAACGATTTAATTGATTCCGAGTTCCTGTTTCGAAAGATCGAATTCGTAATCCCAAATCGTCCAACTAGAAATTATACTCCTTTAAAAATCAAATATTTTCAAACCAATTATGCCAACTTTGATCCCATGAGACGTATATGCAGTAAATCCAATCCGCATTAAGAGGAGTATATTTAACTTAGTTAAAATTTAATAATAAAACTTTAGTATTGTATGATTATGAAAATCATTTTATTTTTAATTAAATATTAAATAAATAAAAATAAATAAAAAATAAATAAATAAATAAATATATATATATATATATATATATATATATATATCAGTATAACACCAATACTTTTCACTTTAGGATATGAAATCCATTTCGCTAATATCGTAGTAAAATTCATAAAAAAAATAAGGAAACATATTTTTTAATATACTGAACACAGATAAAAGTTTGGGAATTTGCAATTAAAAAAATAATAAAATGTTTATTTGCAAAATGTTCAGCAATTTTAATGTCTTCCTACAACTATAATATATCAATATTTCGAGTACTATTAACACCTTGATGATTAGAAAACAAAATATGAAGACTTGTATCATTTTCAATATAAAAAAATACTACCCAGCAAAAAATTGATAATGAGATGTAGTTACGGATCAGGGATGGAAAAGTTGATACTAAAGTACTTTTTTCGATACTATTTAACATTCAAAAGTAGCGAAATGCTTCTTCGAGTCATTTGATACTGTCAGAAGATTAGCTTGATATTCCAAAATTCGAATTAAAAATTTTGAAATGAAAATATATTTTGGAGATATACATATAATCTTCGAATAGAAAACTATGTTTTTCTCAACGCATTTGATTCAAATTTACAATTGATGTTCAGAAGTAATAATGAAATTGTAATTAGAGTATCCAAAAAATCGACTTTTTGAAAAAACTGGTTTTCGGTTTAACCGAAATATCTCATTTTAGAAAAAATCGGTTGCCCGGTTTGAACTCTATAAAAACCCGGTCAATAAGTATTTCGTATTTTTTTTTTGTATTTTTTTTTAAGGTCTAAATTTATTTATACGTGCATAAAAGTTTTACTCTGCAAAAATAATAAATTTTGTTGTGCATAATTTCAAAATTAAAGTTTTTTATTCACGTTATAACTTTAGACAATTAATTTTTCTAGTTTGAAATTGTTCTTATTTATTTGATTTATCTTATTTAATAAACTTTCTTCAATATTTTATTCCAAATATTGGTATTTGAAAATATATCTTTCCAAAATAAAATATATTTTGTAATTGAAATATTTATTAAGTGAGCACAAAAAAACTAGTGTATAAAATTCTGATTATAAAAATTATGCCAATAAAATCATCTATTGGTAAGTTTTTTATGAAAAAAAAGTTTTAAATTTTAAATAATTTCTTATTGGTTTTAATAAAACTTGTAAGCTTTTCTGCAAAACGTTTACTATATATTTAGCAACTTTTTTTGCTCTAATGCTTGTACTTCCAAGCTTTTAGTATCCTTTTGTTTAAACATTTGTTGAATAAGGCCCTAAACATTTTAACTGATTGGAGTTTGAGGAAATTTGGTTGATGGGGCTCTTTTGATATATATAATTAATAATGATAAATATATTTCATTTTTAATCTATACAAACGTTATAAAGCAAAAATGTATACTTTATAATTTTTTGTGCGCACTGAATAGTTCGATTTATTTAAACTATTTAAAGAAAATTGTCAAAGATAAAAAAGTTATCTGCCATTTTTAATGTATTTAGCAAGTTGCATAAAACTTCTTATTTTTAGTCATGTAGTTTTTATTTTTTGAACTCTTTTTCTGAGTAAAATTACATAAAAAGTTAAATAAAATGTTCTTTAAAAAAACCGGTTAACCGTCTTTAAAACACCGGTTTTGAAAAAAAAGAAAATTAGAAAAAACTGAAACTGGTTAACCGTTTAACCGGTTTTTGGTTTTGAATACTTTAATTGTATTAAACACTATCTCTGATTAAATGCTGGTTCTTTGAATTCCAAAAAAAAAAAAAAAAAAAAATAGATACATAATAATTCAAATAAGTTTAGAAGGCAAACAAACTACATTATAGAAACATTTGAGTTGTAGGTTTAATTTATAAAATTGTAAACTATAAAATACATGTACAATCATTACTATAAACTACAAGTTTCTATGCTCTGTAAATCAAATTGTAGTGAAAACGTTCCGAATTTCAAAGACATCAGATAATGAATTATATTTTAACAAAACTAAAACTGAAGTGTTCGATTTTAAGGAATTGATCTTGGACTAATTTTTTCCCAGTAAGTTTATTTCAATAACAGGGATACATTTTATTAAGATCTTTATATTTTACTATAATATTTAACCAGAATAAAATCATTTATTGATTTGGTATCGTATTTAATCCTTCGTTTTAGATATATAAATTCCATTTTTTGAGTTTTGCACTAAATAAAAAGTAAATAATTGCCAAAAATTCTGAGGGTGAAAAAAGTACTATTTGTAATTTACGGATATAGTCATCGCCATGTTAAAATAATGGGTTATACAGTTAAGGTGTCAGTATTGAGGAGCCATTATATTAGCTACTTAACTCATTATATGGCAAACAATGTTACCAGTTTAGGCTTTTTTAAAGCTAAATCTAGCCTTTTTATTTTGCTTTTAGCCTCAAAATTTTTCGTTTTAACTTCTAGCTTTTTTTCTAGCCTTTTTTGATTTTTAAGATTTTTAAGTATTTGAACAGCGAAAATAGTTCTTAATTTGATATTACTATTTTCATTTTTAAAGAATTTAATTTTTTTGTATTTATTCACACAAAAAATAGAGATTATATACTCGTATAACCAAAATTTTAGCCTGCGGCGCTTTATTCTCTAAATCAAAAATAACTAATGGATTTACTAAATCGATTATTATAATTATTACAAAAAAAATATGAAAGCGAAAATCACCCGAAATTTGAAAATGCTAATCAAAAAGAAACTATAGCTTAAAAATTAAGAGAAATCACTTCAAAGCATTATTTTTTTCACATGAAATATAACCCAAATTTGTATGGGAACTTTTTGGCCGATTTTTCATTGGGTCTTTTTGGTGGAAGCCGTTCTATGTTTAATTTATAAATTTACCGAAGTATCTGTAAAAAAATCAAAAACTAATGAGAACGAGAAAAATTTTTAAACTAAAAAAAAATCATCTTTTTCTAGCCTTTTTTTAAAACATTTTATCTTTTTTGACCTTTTTTAAATATCAATTTAGCCTCTTTTTTTCTCACCTCCTGGCAACACTGATGGCAAACACAAAATTATCCCGAGAAAGCGCTTTTTTGCGATTTTGATGTAGGAAGACTCCCTCAAACCATGCGTATTGAGTAGCTGAGTACGGAAATAATATATATATATATATTTTTTTTTTTTTCTTTATTATTCATCTTCAGTTCCCTACCAGCGATTGAAAATCACAAGTTTGGTTTCAAGTTTCCTGTCAAGAGGTTTAAACATATTTGTAATTTTGTAAAAATTTTTTCTCATTTGTTTTTGTTCCACGAGAGAACTTTTTAGTGCATTATGGTGAAACAATTTTTTGAAACTTCTTTATTATGGATCATAATTACTACAAATCAGCTTTTCAATATTTTATCCCTAAAAGGAACAAAGGTATGAATTGTTTTTATCCATTTCCAAAAAAAAAAAAAAAAAATCGAACCATTTTTCACATGATTCCCCATGGACCGAAATTATTACAAAATGTTGTTTTAACAATTTCGAAAAAAAGTTTTTATAATATTGTTTTCATAACAAGCACAAAATTATGAGTTTTTTGGTTACCCATTTCGGGACAATACTCGCTGATTTTCAATCACAGAACAGTGGGTTGAGCGATAACCATTTTGACGATTAATTAAATAAAGCCGTGATTTCATTACAAAATTACATTATTTTTATAAGTCAATTATGGAAAACGAAATTCCAAATTTATTTACAGTGCTTCAAAATTATATAACATTAAAAATTAAAGTGAAATTGATAAAAAATTAATATGGTGTGATTATATGTCGATTTTAATCATATTTTTTAGACAAATTTATTATTTAAAATTTTTTTCTTTACTAATTAAAAAAAGTGTATATATAATTTGCACATCCTTAAAACCTTAATCCTTTCACAAGGAAAAAGTACAGAAAACTAAAAATGATGTGTTTTGACTGGATCCAAAACACAAAACAAAAAATTTATTGAAAAAGTATATATATTTTTTCTAAGAAATATTTCAAAGGAACGCAAAAAACGCAGACTTTTTTTTTGCTAAGATCATAGGCTGATTGTCCATAGTATCCTAATATTTCAGCAATTTATCCAAATTCAGGTTTTGCTATATCATTTACATTTGATTAATGGAAAATTAATTATTCATTTTGTATGTCATTTTAAAAGTAATTTTAACATGAAACATGAGTGAATCTGTATCATAAATATTTTAAAATTTATCTGGAATTTTATGAGAATAACTTTGTGTGGAATTTTTTTTAAACATTTTAAAGAAATTCAAATCGCTATATTTCATGAACCATATGATAAAATAACTTAAAATTTTATGCCAGAGTTAGTTCTTATAAGGAAAATTATTGTACCAAATATCACTAAATCGAAAAGGTAAAGGTCCAAATTTTTATTACTTTGTATTGGTTTTAAATGCACCCTGCAGGAAATTAACGCAATATATATTATCGGTCTTCGGTGTCAGTTGAGTACTAATTGACACCTAACCGCTCACAAAGGTTTCAGTTGAAAAACAGTTGCCACCACCACGCTCACTGAGTACCAGTTGAGAGTCAATTTCAATCAGTGGCTGAGTGGTGTTCGAGTAAGACTATAAAACATGTGATAAGTAAGAAGGACGTGGGTTCAATTCGGATTGCCACAATAAAAACTTAAATAAAAAAAATATATAAAGAATCTAAAGAATTATTCTTTTAAATAATAATAATATCGAATGAAATTTGCGAAATAAGCAAATTGGGGTAGCCACAGGAGGTAGGGGTAATAAGCGTTTTTGCTGATATTTATAATGCATAAATAAATTGGTGCAACACACACCTCAAAGTGTAATGTGCAAGTTAAAATCACTTTCTGAGTCGAGATAACGATGTCCATCTTTTCGTCTATCCATGTAAACCTTGTACAGAGCCAAATTTTTAAGATAACGTAATAAAATTTGGCACGTATATTTTATTTGGTATAAGGACGAGGTGGACTGAAATTTGTTAAGATCGGTCCATTATTTCTCCTATGTATAATACAAATGCCCTTCCGAAATGTGATTTTAAGCTCTTAAATGACTTAAATAAATCTTGATTTAAATAAAATTAAGCAAAAATAAATTTCTTATAAGCGTAAATAAGTGTACCAAATTTCACGAAGATCGGACCATAATTTAGCAAAGCTCCCTTATGAAAATCGCTTTAATTTTAACGAAAATCGAAAGTCTATTGACAAATTTAATGATGATCGGTCCCTAATTGACCATCGCCTTTATGTAATAACCCTATCTGAAAGTCACAATGATATGCATAAAAGCTATATAAATGCTACTATCATGATATTATGCATAAACAATTCAAACCTTCAAATGGCCTAATCTCGACTTAAAATGTTTTGTCAAAAGTCCACAAGTATGTATTTTGCTATATTATATTAAAATATTAAGTGAAACTTGTAATTAATTTTTTTTATTTATTCAGTTTATTGTGATTTATGTTTTGTATTTTTTTTGACCTTTGTATTGGTCATAGAACCCTTTTTAAAAATTTTGGAACCAACAAATAGAATAGTAAATTTAAGTATTCTATAAATTACATAGAGTACAATTAAAATAAATAGGTATACGTCCAAGTTCAATATTTCTATTAAATTCATATGCACCAGGGGACTTTGCATATGGGCGGCGCCATGATGACGTAATACATAATCGGTCCAAAAGGCAACACTTTCCCGGGCTGTTATAGGGCGATCACGGTAAAGTTTGGAAAAATGTTTTACATTTACTCTGTACTGTTGATTATTTAGGACTTCCAGGATAGCTGCCTTAAATGTTTCTTCAGTTAATGTTAACAATTCCAAATATTGGCCATAACCAGAGGCAACCATTTTCTTAGCATTAGTATGTTGATCGGCGAAAACGGGTAAGGCCACCATAGGAACGCCATGATATTGGGCCTCAGCTACTCCTCCTTTACCGGCATGTGTAATAAATAATTTGATATTGGGATGGGCCAAAATATCATCTTGTGGCATCCATTTTTTATAGAGTATATTACGGGATTTTCCAGGAGTATTTTTTAAATCTTCCCATTTCCAAACCACTTTTTGCTTTAGTTTTGATAAAACATTAAATATGTATGTCGCAGTTTCTGGTTTTATACTGGACCCTTTAAGATTGGAACCTAAACTGAAAAGTATGGCACCGGTTTTATTTGCACTATCAAGAAATTTAGCAATGTCCTAAAAACATATTATTTAATTTAGTGTTTAATAATGTTACTTTTCTGATATTTTCTTAACTCTTTTATTATTGGCTTTTTTAACTGACTTACCTCGGGTAATGGATCTGGTTTATCTTTGACTTGTATGCCACCGATTTCTACAATAGCTGGTACATTTGGTCTAATGGGACCCTCGCTAAAGTGTCCATTACAAAATACCAATGACACGTTCTTTTCCATATCACTTAAACTGGGAAAAGATCCATCATTGGGAAAGAGATTGCTAAGAAAACAATTTTAATTTATTAATTATACTGGCAAAGAAAACAATTCAATTTACTTGTAAAAATAACGCATGCGAAAATCAAGCAATTCCTTTATTATTCTAAACATTATATTTGATAAGAAATTCTGAAGTCGTTGAAAAAAAGTCATTTTTTCACCAATTTTAACGGCCATATTCATGTCTGGCACATAAGAAACTTCACTGGGATTTCCAACCCAAAGATCACTAAATAACATAGACGATGCACTCCAGCTGACTACAAGAGGTGCTTTAAATTTGGCAGCTACACCAAATTCAAAAGTGTTCATAAAATAGCCCATTATAACTAAATCGAATTTTGTATCTGAATTATCGTACAAAGTCGTAAAACGGGGATCTTTTATCACATCCGCCTGCAAGTCGATTAGCAGTTTTAATGAACCAAAAAAATTGCTAATGGTATTAAAAATATTATTCTTTTTACGAGCAATTCCCGAGACTTCTTTGTTAATCATTTGTTCTTGTTCCTCGGTGGGCGGTATGATAATTAGATTAATTTTATCATGACTGACTTTAGGAATTTGAGACGTTACTACGGTTACATTGTGACCCTTTTCCGCCAAAACCTTCACCAATGACATATGAACAATTAAATGTGAGGGGCTGTGGCTGGTAAAAAGTCCCAATATATTGGCCGAATTCACATGGGTAATTTGAAAAGACAAACATGCGATCACAAAAACACTTAAAAGTGATATTCTTTCTCGCGTCATTGTCGCCTGTAGTTATTGTGCTTGCGGATAAATTTATTAAACTGAAAATAATATATGTTTTGAATTTATATACTGTCTGACTGATTGCATTGTATGAGTCCACTTGAGAATTAAACAAAAACAAAAATTATAATTATTATCACGTACTCTTATTAGAGGTGGTATTGTTGGTTTTAGAATACATTTGTTTTGCATGGCTATACTGCAAAGTTTAAATGTCGTCGTTATTTATTAAAATCTTTGTAATTAAAAATTATAGTAATATCTTTATAAGCATAGAAGCATAAAAATAGGTTATATTAAGATTAACATTATAATAAATATTGAAAATTTAAAATTTTTTAAAATTGATTAAATTAAACAAGGAATTTTTAATTTCACATTAAGAATACATTTTATCATCAAAATGAATAAGAGTATCGAAACGACGTACACATCGTATAGTTATTGCAGAATTATATTATATTTTAAATTAATTATCTAATCGCTACTATATATGTATTTAGATAATACATACATTTTTTCATACATGCTTACTCATTATGACTTTTAAGAGAATATATTCAATAAGATCATTTATTACAACAACAAAAATGAGCATTACTTACATTCTTTTTAATTGCATTCGTATGGGTAGTAGATTAATACACTTTACCGTACGCTACTAGCTAAATAAATACAACGAGTATCTATCTATAAGTATAGTAATAAACAGTGCAAGTTAAAAAATGCACGAAGAAAATTAAAAAAGCTCAAAAAAAAAAAAAAAAAAAAAATTTAAATATGCACTGAAATATGCAAAGCAATTCATGTGTTTTGAATTTTTCTAACTTAAAAATTCTGATAGTTGTCGAATTTTTATTAAAATATATTAAAAAATATAAATAAAGTTAAAATAAATAATTTAACTATAAATATTAGTTACTTCAGAATTTTTTCTTTAAAATTGTGTTCAAAGTGTTTAAAAAACATACAAAATAATTTATAGAGATCAGTTAATCAAACACCAAAAAATCACTAACAAATTAAATTTTTGTTAAGAAAACAAATTTTTAATTTCAATATAAGCAAATTTATGTAAAATTAAAAAAAAAAAACTTGTAAAATACTTACGAAATATGCAAAAGCTTAATTTTCAAGCTAAAAGCTTGAAAAACTTATCCTGATAATAAATATAAATTTATAAAGTACTGGTTCGAGATGTAAATACACACAATGTAGGCAAAGCATTTAGGGTGGAACTTTCAAATAGGTTCATATTAAAGCTTAAATTTATATGACTACCTATATGAAAGAGTCTAAATTCTTTTTAATTCACATTTCAAATTTTAAACAAATGGCACCAGTAGCTTTCAAGTTCCATATTTATTAACACTCTCTCCCATAATTGTATAAACAATTGAGAATAATTTTATTATATTAACGAAATAATGCCTGTAAATCAAAAGTATGTAATTTATAAGCAAAATGATTTATAATTGTTAGAAAAAATAATTTTTCTAGCAAAATCTCAAAATTGTAATGAAAACACAATAAGAATATCCCAAAAAATGGCTACTGAATCTACGAAAAGTGTGTCCGAAATCATAGATAATATAAAAGAGCAGAATTTAAAATGTACTTACAAATTAGGTTAGGATTTTTAGGTCCGAAATTAGGTTAGGATTTTTAGGTCCGAAATTAATATTTTTCATTAACTAGTGTTTCAATTTATGCGATATATAAAAATGCTGGTCCCAAAATATAATTCTGTAACTATTTTTAGTCTTTTTTATGCGTTTTTAATTTATGGTCCCAATGAAGTGCGTAAATCGAGAGTTACCTGTAGTCATTTCGGTGTGGAACAAATATTTTATAAATGTAAGACAATATTAAATTAAAAAAGGATATGGTGGAAAATTTATGGACCGACTTAAAAAACCGAAATTCGAAAGAGGTCCACAGCTTATATAAGAGCTTCAAAAATTCTAATAGCGCGTTTTGGCCTATAACTCGGTTAATATTGGATTGATTTAGTTTATTTTTTCAATACAAAAGTTAGAAAAAAATCCTGTAAAAGAAAATAGTTTCTACCATACATAGGTGCTTCAAATTATTGTAGTTTATCAGTATCAGTGTTGTTTTTTTCAGTATCCATGAAAACAACAACTATAAGGGAAGCAGACATTAAATAAATAAAAAAGCTGATTTGCCAATAACTCGGTTGTTGATGAACCGATTCTAAAAATAGAATAGAATATAAGAACCTTCAGCGGAAAGATTCAGAAAAAAATTTTCATATTTAGTTTTGCAAAAACGAAGACCCTAGCTTATATAGGGACTTTAGAAAATCGAAAACCGAAACTGGAAAACATTTCTGATATATATATATATATATATATATATATATATATATATATATATATATATATATATATATATGATATCAGGAGGCTTCACAAACGCCGTTTAAATCATTTTTAAGTCGAAAAAAAAATTAAAAAAACCGGTTTTTTACACATATCTACATCCTTTATGAACCCATATTGCCGTTATCGATGGCTTTAGAAATGCCATTTCAACCGACAGATAGAAGGAAATCGTCCTATTGACATCATTTCTTATACAGATTCGGAGAATATAAAGATTTTTGTTTTGTCTTTTAAATGATATCGCATTTTGTATGAGTTTCTTTGTCACAAAATACAAAATTAAAAAAAAAGCAAAAAAAAAAAACTTTTTTAAAAACGGTTCAGCTCACGAACGATCTTCAGTCGAACCGTAATATTTTGGGAAATATTATAAAACATACCAAGTTTTATTTTCAGTGGGGTAACAGAAGCACTTTTTTCCTCCCATAGCGAGTGAGTCGCGTTAATATATATAGATACGTGTATATTTTTTGTTTTTGCATAAAAACATTTTTTTTAATTCTTCCTTTATATCAGAATGGCTTGATTTATTCAAAGTGAAATTTTAACCAGCATTCAAGTATATAAGCATGTACATTAGGGTTATAATATTTTTGCTTTTCAAAATCCCATGGCATATGCTGTCTAATAATAAAATCTGGTTTTTAAGGTCAAAGTAAGTTCACACATTGGATGCGAAATCAAAAACAGTTCTAAACATTTTTTTTATGGTCAGGGTTTTCAGATTTTTTTTGGAATCATCGCCAAAAATCGCCACTTAAATTTTTTTATTAGTATAAACTATATTTTGCTTGTACTTTAATCCATTTCTTTTATAAATATCATGAATTCTAGAAGAAATCGATGAAAAAGCCAGTTTTTTAATTTGTGTAATCCGATTTGCTTGAAATTAAGCACAATATTTACGCTGGGGAATATGACGGATATCTCTATTTATATTTTTCTTTACATAGAAAATGATCAAAAATGTACGAAGTATCTAGGTTTCAGTGATTGTAACTTAAAACGAAATAAAAGTGATCGAGAAGGTCCTCTTTAAATCTTACAATTAAAAAATAATATTGTTTAAATTAGTGCTTTTATAATGCAACTGCATTTTTAAGATGCTTTTTGGAAAACGTTCTCCTCCTATTTTTTTCATTTCATCTTTAATAAATATCCTATTTATCAATTTAGTTTTTTTATCATAAAATGTCTACTATTTTAAAAAATATTTTGTAAAAAATACCATCACTTTTTTTTATACAGAATATTATTTTTTTTAAATATTTAAGTTTTTGTACGTTTTACGCAAAAACTGTGTAACTTTAAACATATAACACTCAATACTTACATAGATGTCTGATTTTATTGATTTAAAAACATACAAACTGTGCTTTTATACGTTTTAGGGTGAGTTACTCGTAGTAAAAATGCAAGACTATTTAGAAATTACATTAGATGCATTAATGCATTAAGTGCATTATTTGTAGAATTTCTTCGCCAACAAATTTGAAAAAGATATGATGTTAAAGAAATTAAAATTTGACAATTTTTCTAATAACTCATATATATTTTCATGTCTGCATACATTTTCTCCATTTTTTAGAAATAAATCAAAATATAATCTATACAAAAATATTATATTTTAAGTCATAAAAATGTTTTTATTAAAGAAATGAGCTTTTGTATGGAAAAATTTGTTGGGTTTTTTTTTATAAAAAAAATTATTAAAAATACAGGAACTTTCAGTCACAATTAAAATTAAACTGAATTATTAAATCAATTTCCCAATTTTTATGTTAATTTGAAAAAATAAAAAATCGAAGGGGAAGAACGCCTTCATAAGTGCATTGGAAATTTATTTTTCTAAAAAATAAATTTTTCTTTTATTGTGATATTAAAAGATGATTACTTTCTAATGACGTCAAAATCAATGAAATTGGATGATATGGATAATTAAAACTACAACTTTGTAAAATATTTTGATTTGTTATAGAATTAGAATAAAAGTGCGAATTGTTTGTCATTTAAAAAAATTAAAACAATTTGTTGTTGTGGTAGTATGCAGGAAGACCTATATTTAATGTCACATGGAATTCATGAATTCACTGTTTGTTTTGTTAATCTGTTATTTATTTTATTTTTATTTGTTATTTATTCAATATTTTGTAATATTATTTTTGTTGTTCCTAATAACCGACAATTTTCTATTTACTTTCTTGTAGATTATTTTGTGGTCAACAATAACAATTTGTAATTTTATGTGATAGTAGCAATCGAACCTGCATTGAGTACACATCGTACAAATAAAGCACCCTCGCAAAATTTTATTAATTATTTTTAATCGTTAATTGTTCATGGTACAAAATAAAAATTATTTTGTAATTTCAACATTTTGGTCTTTCGGAATTATTGGCCCTCAGAATCACAATATAGAATTTGTGTAACATTGGCACCAATCTTTCGGTGCAACACAACCCCTGGTGGTAAAGTTGCAAATCTTTCGAGGAATTCCTGAAGTATGTTTTGAACACTATCGTGCTTGTGGAACAAAATATAATTTCAAAAAATTCATTCTTTATTTTGGAATTTATATAACATTTGCTCAAATATTTCGCGGAACAAAAATTAATTTTATTTTGTATTATAAAAAATTTTGTATTTCGAATAGAAAGACATTTCCTGCCACAAATACATAAAAATTTGCGTGTGTGGTGAAACAAATAATGAAATTTATTTGTTCATCAAGAAAATTATTTGTAATATGTGATTTTCAATTTTCTTATGTTTCGATTTTTTAAAATTTCTAAGTCCGGTACGAATAATTCTGAATTGGCATCGCTAAAACATTGCCGCAATGAAGCGAAACATTTCGAATATTCAAAAGAAAGTTGAAAATGATGGAAACAAGACTGACGGTACCATTTTACAATGCCGGCTTGAAATTGAAAAGGTCTGTCCATACAATTCCATACAAAGTGATTTGGGAGAATTTTATATTGCAGCCAAAGTAAAAATGTTGTCGATCTTAAACAAATCTCGTTGTTCTATGTCAATGGAACAAAGTTTTCTTAATTCGTCTCTTCTAGCCAAACTTATCAAAAACTAGTTCTAGTGGTTCCAAACCAAAATCGAATTTCGCTAGTCATGCAAATACTTTCGTAAACTCCAACGCCAATTTAATTTGTACATACTGCAATAGCTCTGAGCATCATCTTGCCATCTGTTCTTCGTTTTAGGCACTGCATAAACCGCCTTCGCCAGTCCGCTCATCGTAGTATTTTACCATTTTCGTTCGACTTAAATCACCTTCGGAAAATCGTGCTCCCATGCAAGGACCATCAACTAGTAGTGACTTTTCCTTGGTAGCTCGTTCGTTTAAAAGAGCCATAATACCAACTGCTGTGGTTCTTAACAAAGATAACTTTGGTTCTTTTCAATCTGTAAATGTCCTTCTTGATTCTTGTTCTGAAATTAATTTCATTACAGAAGAAACTATAAAAAGACTCAAACTTCGTTTTCAATCGAATTGTCAAGATCTTTCTAGAATTGGTGAAATCCATACCAAAATTATATTTTTGTGTTTCAGCAACAATTAAATCTCGTATTAGCTTATTTCAATGGTCATCGACTTTTGTTGTAACAAAATCAATATCTTCACAACAGCGTGGCGAATATATGGATTCTTCGAAGCGGAAAATTCCAGAAAATCCAACTAGCAGACTCGTTTTTCTACAAGCCACAAAGAATGTATTTACTGATTAGTACCGAAATGTTTTTCGATTTGTTGTTCGATGGACGCATTTCATTAGGACATAGTATGTCTTGCCTCGAAAATACCGTTTTTGGATGGATTGTTGGTGTTAAATTTAAATCTCAACAAAATTTTTCGCCCCTTACATGCAATATTTCACTAGGTTCTTCAACAGGAAATCTTGATAATACATTAGGAAAATTTTGGGAAGTTGAAGAATATATAAGTGGTCCTCAGAAATTCACTGAAATAGAAGAGGTGTGTGAAAAATATTTCATCGAACATATAAAGGTTGATCCAGACGGACGTATTCAAGTTCATCTGCCATTTAAACAAGATTCTTTTTGTAAAAGACGATTTTTGCAGCTCGAACGTAGACTAGATCGTGATCTAACTTTAAAGTCTATGTATGTGGATTTTATGAACGAATATATGGCACTCGGTCACATGTCATTTTACAATCGCCATCTTTCGGATCCACACTATATCATACCTCATCATTGTGCATTTAAACCACATATTGCAACCACAAAACTTCGTGTCATTTTCAATAGGTCAGCTCGCACAACCCTCGAATTATTCCCTGAATGATGTAGTTATAGTTGGCCCAACAATTCAAAAAGATTTGATTACACAATTAATTTCGTTTCGTTTGAATAGATCCACTCTTATTGCAGACATATCTAAAATGTGCAGTCAATTCGATGAACGTGATCGTAAATTTCAACTGGTTCTTTGGAGATTCAATAAAAAAGACGAACAACTAAAACTAAACTAAACACCGCTATGTATGGGATCTCAGTAGCACTATTTTTGGCCATTCGAAGTTTGTTTTTTATCGCCGATCACCATAGTTCAAATTTACCCATTGGTTTAAAGGATTTATATGTTGTGCGATGTTCTCACTGTATCCGATAGTCTCGAAATGCTAGCTGTCAAGAAAACTGAAATTATTAAAATTCTCAGTTCCCATTATCAAGTCCATAATCGAAAAATTCATTGAAAGTCATTCGTCAACTTATATAAAATTCTTTATATAAAATATAATTCTTATAAAATATAAAATGTCATTTTAAATAATAATATGTCATTTATCGCTTCACATATTTAGATTTTTGTTGGAATCACAAGAGCAATACCTCGTTTTGATGGACGTAATCTTGTCGAATACCTACAAAAGGTTACTCCTTTACTGTCCCTAAGTGATTATTGAAATGCAGAACTTTCAACGGGGGAGAATGTTCGAGGAGAACACTTTTAGTCACCGTACTATCACTGTTAACAAGTGTCGTCGCTGTTTTGTTAATCTGCTTGTTTACTTACTTGTTAATCCCTATACCCTTAGTGTGGTTGTTGTAATTATTGTAATGTTATTGAAGCTTGCAATAATTTTGTTATTGTAAATTTTTACTTATTATTCTTTCTGTCGTTGTTCGCACATGCATTTGTTATTTATTTTAAATATAAGTAAGCTAATGAATGCATTACCTTTAATATTTTGTAAAATTATTTTTATTGTTCTTAGTAATGTATGGTCTACACGAGAAATTTTTCTATCTTAACAAACGTCAAATTCTTATCATGATATGAATTTATCACGTGTGGACCAAATTTTTATATTGTAGCAGCGTTATGACATAATTATTAGAGCTCAAGCGAAGATAAATTTGTTTTGCTATCAAAAGTTATTTTTTTGTTGTTTTTTTATTTTTTTTAAGAGGAAGCGCAGTTCTTCAATATCAATTCTTCAATGCAATATCAATTAATTAATTAATTGGAGCAAAAAATAAAACCAATTACAATGAAATTAAAAATAAAAGAAAAGTTTATTACTATTAAATTTTGACAACATACCTTGACGAAAAATGAAAAAAAAGTGATTTATTATAATGAAATTTTATCTACGTGTTCCCATATATGCTGATATAAATAAAAAAATTGCAGTAGCTTTCCCGACGTTTTGTTACTTGTTATGATAGAAAAATCTCTCGTATAGACCCTATGTAATGGACCACAATAAGAATTTGTAATTTTATGTGATAGTAGCAATCGACATGGCTGTTTCGCCACACATGGCGCTTTTTAATGCTTTTGCCGAATATTTTGGCGATTTATAAAGTGGAAACGATTTATTTTGCTAATTTTAAAAATTTTGTAAAATAGGTATTTGTGGAGAAATATGATTACGTATTTTTACTATCAATCGATTAATTTCAGTATTTTCCTACCTAACAAAAACGAGTCCTTTTCTAAAAAAACACAAAAAATTGATTTGTTTTTTCATATATTTCAAAGCCAAAAAACATCTCGATTCGATTTGTTTAATTATTTAACACACAAAAAACACTAAATTTCCATACAGGAAGAAATTTTTAGTATTTTGAGTACATAGAAATTTGTTGAAAAAAGAATTTGTAAAAATTGTCAAACAGTTTAAAAACAAAAAATTAATAATTATGAATGAAATTTATATTTGTTCATAAATTTTATACGCTTAAAAAATGTATTTCTTTTGAATTAAAAAGTGTTTGTGTGTAAAATTTTTATTTAGTTCGAAAATTTGTTAAATATTCGGGCAAACGAAAAACAGGCCAAAAGGAAAAACACAATAAAATGATATGTGAACAGTAATGTTTAAAACAAGTCAAAATCTAATGTGTGTGAACATAATATTAGATTGAGAAATATCAGGAAACAATGCAAAAACAAGTCAAGACAGTGGAAACCCTTTTATGTGTTTTGCTCAAAACTAATTGCTTTCAATTCAGTGGAAACTTAGTATAAGAGAACAAATGTTGTTATACGACGTAAGAATTATTTTTTCATAAATAAATGTCAATAAATTTTTAAAGTTGTTATCCTAAAATGAAGATATATGTGTGTATGTCAGAAAAATGCATTTTAAATTATATTTTAATTTTGTATTCAATTACTATTCAACAACTTTTTTTTATTAATTTTTTTATTTTTTCTTTAAAAGATCAAATAAAATTTAAATTTGGCGATTTCTGATTAGCAATTTGGCGACAGAGGCTCAAGAAAATCTGACAACCCTAGCAATCGAACCTGCAACAAATAAAACACTCTCGCATAATTTTATTAATTATTTTTAATAGTTAATTTTTTTAAGCGACAAATGGTTTTACTTTTCTAAATTTAAAAACTCTCAAGAATATAGATATACTTGGTATATTTGTTTAATGTTATCAGACAAGGAAAAAATCTATATATTTTAAAAGTTCACAGAAAAGCTTTTTGGACACTTTTTTCATATCCTTTTTCGTTGTCGGAATATTGATCCCTATATTTTTTAATTATACTTGTTAATTAGTGGAATTATCTTTCACTAGATGTATTATTTGCTGAAATTGTCGTAACTTAACTAATTTTTTCATCGATTTATTGTTGGTAGAAACACATTTAAAAAAAATTGTCCAGAATTTATTTTGTGTTATTTTTAAATTTTTAAGTTTATGACTTAATTAACTTTTTTGTTTATAGAGTTCGCAGATTTACAAAGGTATTTTATCTATTAATTATTTCCGACTTAAATAATTACATTTTAAAATATAAAAATTTTTCGTTTACACATTTTTGTCCTACATTTTTTTCTATTCTTTTTCTATTTTTATGATTTTTTATTGACTGATCTTTTTGAACTAAAAAGTGAAGTGTATTTATATTTTTCTGTAACTTCGGTATTTGCAATTGAAAATGGAAAAAATTTATTTTAAGTAAATTATTATAGACTTTTAATTTAACTACTATTATTGATAATTTTGATGAAATATTGCCCTTTACTGCGGATTGTAGAACTATCATAATAAAGCAATATTGGTTTGCTCTAATGGATTACAACTAGCATAACGATGGCTTAATATAGAAAGGGAGCATTTTGACTTTTCGTAACTTTACAAGAGAAGGAAAAAACGTAATAACTTCTTATTCAAATCCAGGTAAAATTTTTGTTGTTGACTTTGACAATGTAAATGGATATCGTTCTCCTATATCCTTCATTCCACTCAATTTGGTTTATAAAATTCATGTCAATAATGGACCGTTCGTAATGTAATACGAAACCAAATTTCGGGAAAAATCCTTTTTCTTTTGATGTAAAATATAAGGAATAATAATGGATATAAGTAATTAATTTGCATTCATAACTCACTAAATGTTTTAAGGGACTTAGAGAATTAGGAGGAAAACGTTTTATCATTTTTATCAATAAATTTTCTAGATACAGAAGTCTCAAAAAATATTACATTTTATTTCTTGTTCAAGGGTAAGTACGATTAAAGAAGTTCCATTGCTTCAATTGTTTTTGATACATTAATTTAAAATACAGAGAAAAATATGGTATTTAATATCTTGGGTTTCCCCGGTCATAACTCTAAAATACATGTTAGAGTGTATGCACTCTATACCCAGCAAACATAGAGCATACTATTCATTAGAAAATTCACTAATGCTAGTGATCTCGAACTAGCTGCAATTTTGGTGAAACATAATTGAATTTAACACGTGGTTGCCAAAAGAGGGAAGTGATCTAAATTGCTTAACAGCATGTTATGAAAGATTATACTTTTTTGTTAGTTATTTATTATTAAAAAATTTACAAAAATCAACTTTTTCAATAATTGTGAAAAATAGATTCAAACCACTTTGTATTTATTATAAATAATTACTTTTCTTTAATACGTTTAGAACTTACTCAAAAGAACTGATTTGGAATAATTAACGTAGGACATATAACTACTTGGTGTTTAATGAAAGTGCTGTAAATTTTGAAGATCTTTCTATATATTTTGCTGAGTATTAATAGATGGAAAATAATCTCTTCAACAAATATGATTAATTCCACTCATTTATCGGTAGATTGTTATATACACTACTTTTTAAGTAAATCCCAGTAATACAAAAGTAGAACTAAGCACATATTTTGCACATTTTTTATGAATTTGAAATTAATTATATAAAAGTGAAAATAAATTTGTTCTTAGTAAAAAAAAAAAAACACTTTCACCACTTCCCATCAGAAAAATATCTGAAAAGGAGTTGAGAAAGTGATGATTTTAACATAGTGTTGCTATTGGAAGGAAGTAGTTATTGCTAGGAAAGAGCTGTCGAAGTAATAATTTAAACTCATGGTTATCATTGTTAAGATGTTAATTTTAAAGATTCTTTATTCATTGATTTTTAAGTTTTCCCATTAAAACAATGTTTATTAAAAGTTAATAAATAATGCTTTTGAATTGTTGAAATTATAATTTTCTCAAAAATAATTAACTTTTTTTCGTTCTAAAAATACATTTATTTTAACTTTTTTTTTAGAAGAAATAATTAATAACTTCGAGAAAGTTTGAAGTTGTGATAACGTTAATTTTTTTTAATTTATTTTTGTATCCTTCACCACAGGTGTATATACATATATAAATATAAATATATACCTATATATATATATATACGAGCTAAAACGTTGTTTTGTCATATAACTTATTTCTAGTGAATGTTTTGGTTTTTAATTAAAAGATAATTTTTTGGGGATGGATGGGCCTTTTTGCTTTATTTTACGCCCTAAATGTTAAAAAATATAGCCTTTAGTTCCTTCAAGACTTGAAACTATCATCGGATAATTAATTAAGAAGACATGGGTAGGAGAAGCTTTTACTCATTTTGCCCTATTTTACACCCAAAATGTTGGAATTTCCAAAAAATGTGTATCTTTAAGTTCCTTTTAGATGTTACACTATTTGCCTGTCAAATTTCAAGAAAACCGATTAGTTAAGATGATATAGGGAGGAAAAGCTTTTACCTATTTTGCCCTATTTTACGCCCTAAATAATAAAAATTATAGGCTATAGTTCCTGCACTAATTGGCTGCCAAATTCCAAGAAAATGAGTTGATTAGTTAAGAAGATAAAGAGAGGGGGAGCTTTTACACCTTTTGCCATATGTTACTCCCTCTAGCGATATGAAATATACTTAACGACCTATTATCATACCTAACAAATACACATAAAAAATTTCATAAAAATCGGTCAAGCCGTTTCGGAGAAGTTCAATTACAAACACCGTGACACTACACGATGAACAGAACAGCATCATAATTTGTGTCCCTAAATTCAAATAAGATATTTTATTTTTCGATCGGAGCAGGGGGAGTAGTAACCCCCATATAAAGCAAATATTTATTATAGTATATCTAAAGAACTATTACAGTGAGAGCCCTCAAATTTCGTGGTCACCTTCATCTTATATCGCATTGACGAAACGAAAATAGGAAGGATAGAAGATGTAATCCCCATACAATAAATATATAAATTTTCTCATCTAAATGATTATTACAATGAAAGTATTAAAAAGTTTTAAAAGTAATTTTCATATCAAATTTCCCTAGTAAATAATAAATTTAATACTTTGGAATTTTACAAAAGTTCGCATTTCTTTAAGAAAGATATAATCACATCGGTGCAGAACAAATATGTTATAAACGTAGGACAATATTAAACTAAAAAAGGGTATGATGGGAAATTTATGGACCAATTTGACTGATTTAAAAAACCGAAATTCGGTAAAAATATAGCTTATATAGGAGTTTCAAAAAATCTAATAACGCATTTTGGCAGAAACTTGGTTAATCTAAGTTAATACTGGATCTACTTAGTTAATTTTTTCAAAAATTCTAAAAAAAAATTCCGATTTTTCTGTGAAAGTACAAAGTCTATAGCTTAGATGGCTGCTTCCAAAAGTAAAAAAAAAAACAAATATGCCTCAGTTTATGGTTGTTGTTTTCCAGTACCTATGAAAACAACAACTATAAGGGAAGCAGACATTAAATAAATAAAAAAATAGATTTGCCAATAACTCGGTTGATTAAAAAAAACCGAAATTCAAGAAAAATATTTGTGATCGATCTATTTAAGAACCGAGCCCGTAGCTTATTTAGGATTTGGATATCGGTCAAAAATGCGTGTTGAATGAAATCTCATTAACTAATGGACCGACTCCGTTCATTTCTTCAGCGAAAAAATTCAATAAAAATGTTCCGATTTTATTTTGCAAAAACGAAGTCCCTACCCTTCAGAAAATCGAAACCGGTTTGAAAAACCGTTTTATTTTAAATATCTCCGTTATTTTTGAATCGGAAAGTTTCTGATCTTTTGATATATATATAATTCTCGCATCACATATATATATATATATATATATATATATATATATATATATATATATATAAATTATTTTATTAATTATTTCTTTTATTTCTTTGGCATGGTGGTACAGGATTTGGTTTTGTTCTTAACAATTGCTGATTTTGGCCAATAATGTGTTTTATAAATGAACATTCTCTTAACTCCTCTTTGAATTCTTCAAGAGTTTTTTCAAACAGCGGATACAATTGTGGTAGAACACCATGATCCAGAGTGGGGAATAAATGATGCAGAGCATGTTCACCAAAATGAGTAAGAACCATAAATTGTGATCCCTTAATATCACGACGATCGATAACAGTGTCCAATTGATAAAGACCCCAGTCACGATCCTCACGATTCGCATCACCGTCATGATAAATGTTAGGTATATGATGGGCAGCATTAAGTCCAATTAGACCGAATAGAAAACTGCCGATGCCAATTATACGAAACCATTGCAGTAAAACGCTGATTAGAGAAGAGTTAGAAAATGCAAACATTAAGGAGGGCAAAGTGAAACCGATAATATCATGCCAGAATAGTGCATTTTCAACAAGTATGGAACTTAAAAGTCTGAAAGAAAGTTAAGTTAAAATTAAAAGCAATATTATTTAATTTGAATTATGTACGTCGGAATAAGTATTTACCTTTGTATGAATTGGAATGGATATATGGCACAATAAATTATTGGTTGTAATATCAACGACAAAACGCGTTTTGCTTTAGAGGAAATATGTTCATTGGGAATCCAGCATAATAGGGGTTCAAATAGCGACATTTCTAAATCATACAGAGAATTGGTGTAAATATGATGAGATATCGCATGGGATATACGCCATTCAGCAAAATTCATCAATGTCAAATTGAAGGTATACATCTGCCAATTATCTCGTTGATGAAAATAATTATGAGCTGAAGTGCTTAGCCAACACAGTGATATACCGGCAATTAGCTCAAATATTAAACTACCGTTGAGAACAGATAATATGGAACACACCAATGTAGATATTAAAAGACCCAAATGGAATAACTACAATCAATAATGTATTTCTTTTTAAGTTAATATCGTATATACTAAAATGAAATATTTATTACTCAAATACTTACATTTGACTTCTTTACCGGAGTATAATCCAAATCCTTGATCGTTTCCGCAACTCGTTTTTTAAGTGTTTTATAAAAACCATTCTCATGCATTGTTAAAGTATAGTTTCTTGGTTTTGAAGCTTCACGTACTTTATATTTTTGCAGCAGCTGCGGCGATATTCCTTTAATATGATGTGTTTCAAATGGTTCTGTAATATCGGTACCTTTGGTTTTTTTTATCCAGTATGAGCCGCCAGGATGTTTAGATATAAATGGCGTAAGATCATATAAAGTATCGTAAATTCGCCAAAGTCCCTCAGCCTCATCCTCAACATGTTTGCCTTTTAACCAACTAAAAAAGAAAAAAAAAAAAAAAAACGTTTCACTAAAAACCATTAATAAAATAACAAATAAAAATCTGCCGAATCAGTTAAAAAAAGTGATATTTTTAGTTAAATATTAAAAAAATAATAGTAATTTAACCAATAGTATTAAATTATACCAACTAATAAATTTAAACAGAATAAAAAAAAAAAAACATTGAAATTAAACATTGAAAAATTCAAGATATATCATTCTTTTAAGTGTCAATACAAATCAGATTCAGATAATATTTATTGCAAGTTCTCGGTCAATTTAAAAATATGGTATAAAGGAGATAATGATTTAAATTCCATTCCTGATGAGAGCTTTCAAACGAATGAGGAGACTGTCAATTAACAAAAGGAGAGAAAACAGAATACCAACAATATTTGTTTTGTTAAAAAGTAATGCAATTAAAATCTAAAGAATATATATAACTATCAATTCAATAAAGCATTTGAAAATTTATTTCTATTTTTATACATATATGACATTTGGTTTTAAACAGTTTAATGCTATGTTCACATACAGAGTTTTTTTTTTCGAAAAATTTGTTTTTATATACATTTCAAAGCCAAAAAATCATCTCGAGTCGAATTGTTTAATTATTTAACACAGAAAAAAACATACTAACTTTCCATACAGTAAAGAAATTTTTAGTATTTTTTTACATAGAAATTTGTTCGAAAAAGAATTTGTAAAAATTGTCCAACAGTTTAAAAACAAAAAACAAAATTTATGAATGAAATTTGTATTTTTCATAAATTTTATATGTTTAAAAATTGTATTTTTTGAAAATGTTTGTGCGTTAAATTTGTATTTAAATCAAAAAATTTTAGTTTTCAAAAATAAGTAGGAGAAAACATTATGTTCTAGCTTACTAATTAACAAAATAATATAAACTTACAATATAATTAAAACAAAACTAAAAGCAAATAATTAAATATCATGTTTAAAAATATTTCTACTGTAGTAAAATTATATATTATTGAGGTTTTTAGCAAAAACAATTAAATTTGGTTTTATTTTATATTATTGTAAATTTTAGTTAAAATATTTGTGCCAGAGAAAGTGCATTTTTGACCAGTGTGCTTGATATATGTGAAGAAATCAATTCGACAAATGGCAATACCAAAAAACTTTCAACAAAATTTTTGCACGTGCATTTGTTTACATAAAAAAATGAACAAAATTTGAATAAATTTAATTTTATTAGTTTATAGTTTTTTTTTTTTTTTTTTTGTTCAACTTTTTCATATAGTTATTTATAGAATTTCGGCATATTCGGCTTACGTTCATTGAATAATTGTAGAAAAATACAGTGTAAAAGTTTTATTGGACACTCGGCAGAATGAAATGCATTTTCTGGTCACCACGACCTTCATCAGCACTCTTTAACGTCCCACTGTGGTGTCTCCTGTAAACATCATATATTTAACTTACAACTTTTTTGTAAATTTAAAAATAGTATGTTTGCATTAAAATTTTATTGAAAATGTATTAAAGAACAATAAAAATGTTTATATGTTTAGTAAATTTACTAAAGTGTGTTTATATTTCGGTAAAAACTGATATCATTGGTCGGCAAAAAAATAAAAATAATAAAAAAATAAAAATATATGAACTAGATGGAATTTGACCTGCTAAACACGAATCGGCTATGAATTTTTTCTAAGACGAATATACGTGTATATTTTAGCATAATTCGAGAACGGGTTATTCGATTTACATAATTGGAACACTATTTAAAAGATTCGGAAATTAATGTCGGTAAAACATTTTTCATGTAAAATTGAACATTTTTATAATCATAAAGTTGGTATTACTATAAATAAAATAAGTCATGTATCATCTAAATTAATACACAAATTTTGATTCTATTAACAATTAAGTGAAAATACCCACGCACACCTACAATTAAGTGGAGACATGTCTAATATTTCCCCATTAATAAAGTAATCAGAGGAGTATAGTTTATTATAACTCGAGAACGAGAACTCCGATTTAGACAATTGAAACACATGCAGACGAAGACTGTATTTAAGTTATCTTAACATTAGTTTTTTATCCGCTCAATATTTTCGGAGTTATTCAAAAATTAATGGTAAAAAAAAAATAAATAAAAACTTTTCATGAAAAATTGTAAGAATTTTGCTCTTTAACTCCGAAAAATATTAACCGGATAAAAAAAAATGGTAAGATAACCTGAAGATAATTTTAAACGGCATCTATAGGAGTCTTATCTATCTAAATTTCATAAACCTTTTTCGAGTTATACAAGTGTGACCGCTGAATAAGGTGGTCATATTAATCATGCCAAGAAAAAATCAATACGTGACAGAAAAAAAAAACAAAAGCAGATTCTTGTTTAGCTCGTCAAATTCCATCTAGTCTACGAAGAAAATCAATTTTTTTTTTTGCTTAACCTTCAAAGCTAAAGCAACTTTAGTTGTAACACACAAAAAATGGTTATATGTATAAATTGAATACTTTGATAAAATTTTACAATTGGCACATGGCAAAACTTATGTAATATTTCACACTTATTAACTTTTTTCCCGATTTTACGATCTTATGTGTCTTATAATCACCACTTTTAGATCAAGAATGAATGTTTTCTTTCTAGAAATTTTGTAAACAAGTAAGTGCATGATCAAAGAATTTGATAACTGCGCAATTAATAAAAATTTTTTGAATTTTCAGTACTAAAATAGAAATCCTGTTTTACCAAATAATAGCACAGATTTATAGGTTTTAGGCAGAATTATTCAGGAATTGTAATAAAAAAGAAATACATATAAATTGTTATTACGGGAACGCTTTCCTTTAAATTCTGAATGAAACTTGTATCTTTGAGAAGTACTGGAATAAAGGTAATTTCTAAAACAAAGCAAAAGAAAATGAAAAAGAAAAATGAATAAAAATAATTTTTTTTGGTTTGTCCAAAATGGACCCGGTTTAAAAATAAAAAAGTAGCTTATAGTGTTAAAAAAATAAATAAATAAATAAATATATATATATATATATATATATATATATATATATATATATATATGTTCTCTTATGATAGAAGAGATTTTTATTATATACATAGTTTTTATTTACTATTTCACTTTTCTAGAAATAATTAAAAATATCTTCAATATCCTCTCTTTGTGCCGATCATTGAATTACATGGACACGTGCAAACATATATGGCGCTCGCTGATGTTAGTATATTTTTAGTACGTGTGCCCTCAAAAAATTTTAATGATGAATATTTTCAAATTTTACGGCAGCCCGTAAAAATAAAAAAGTTATTTACTAATTTTCAAACTGTGACTATGACAACGTTTTAATCATTCTTATTTTATTTTCTAGTTTCATGTCCTAGTTCAATTTTGTTCTTTGCCACTTATTTTAACCAATCTCATGGATTCGTTTCTTTCTTTTTTTTTTTATTTGTTTTATTTTTTTTATTTTTTTTTATTTTTTTTGTACAATTCAATCATAATACTGACATTTTTTTAAAATATCTTAACCGTTATTTATTTATTTATATTTTTGTAATTTTTTGTACTTTATTCCTTTGAACTCTTCTAGTCGTCACCAAATTTGACAACGACAAAATAAGAGTCGTTTCAATACAATTTTGAAGTCGACAATTCTTAGAGAATACCAAAAATAATTCAACAGTCATCAATTGATGTCGATAACGACAGCGAGAATATTAATTTGCCACAGACGACATTTTGTGCCTACAACGACAACTAGAATAAGGGTGATTATTTCAATAGAAATAATAATACGTGGTTTTATTAAAGAACCTACATTCATGAGTATATGAAATTCTGGGTGAATTTAAAGTATTCAGAGTGAAAACAGAAGAACTATTGATAGTGAAAAATTCTGAGTGAATTGGGCAGTAATAAACTGTATTAAAATGTGAAAAGCTATTGAAAAATTCTGACTGAATTGAAAAAATTAAACAGTTTAAGTTGTTAAGTCAAAACACATCATTCTCAGTAAACAAGACTGCAATCGTAAATTGCCTTATTGTCTCTGTTTGGCAATACTATAGCAAAGTTTGTGGACTATAATTTAACATCAGCAGAATGGAATACGTATTTTCTGTGCCGCTACACACTTCATCAGCATTCGTGGTGTCTTATCCATTTTAGTTTCGTTGAAACTTAAACACTCAGTGAAAAAAAAAAATTCTGAGTGAATTGAAAAATATAAAGTGTGTTAAATTGTTATTTTTCTGAGTGAAAAAAGAAGGAAAATTATAACTGAATTTTAAATTGGAGAAATTTAAATTCATTAAAATTCAAAAGAAAGAATTTTTTCTACTGTTGCGGAAGAAACTGAAAAAAGTCGTTAAAGGTTTAAAAGTGTAGTTATAATTATAAAATTTAAATTGAATTAAAATTTAAATGTATTTATTATTTTCTATTTGAAATTTTGTGTAAGTTAAAAAAAAATGTCAGTATTGTGATTGAATTGTACAAAAAAAAAAAAAAAAAAAAAATAAAAAAATAAAGAAAGAAACGAATCCATGAGATTGGTTAAAATAAGTGGCAAAGAACAAAATTGAACTAGGACATGAAACTAGAAAATAAAATAAGAGTGAGTAAAACGTTGTCATAGTCACAGTTTGAAAATTAGTAAATAGCTTTTTTATTTTTACGGGCTGCCGTAAAATTTGAAAATATTCATCATTAAAATTTTTTGAGGGCATACGTACTAAAAATATACTAACATCTGCGAGCGCCATATATGTTTGCACGTGTCCATGTAATTCAATGATCGGCACAAAGAGAGGACACACAAGTGCATTGGTTGGCCTGTTTAGAACTTAATTTGAACATTTTTATTTTCTTGTAGTCTTTGTTGTGAGATTTTTCCATTTATTTCGAATTTTTGTTGACGTTCGTTTTGTGTATGTGAAAAGTGTAAATACTTTCTGCCCGTGGGGGCAATGGGTGCCGACCGAAAAAATATGTTGAAAAAATATGCATTTGTATGTATGTATGTCTGTAACTAAAATTGTAACAGGAGCATAAAAAGAGTACGAAGGATGCCAAAAGGATTCATAATGTGTTTTTGTTTTATAAAGTAAAAGTGTTAAAGCAACAACAACTTTACTTAGGCGGATCCAATAATTCAAACAACATAAGTGCATAAAAACAGAAGTTCATATACGAATTTTTATAAAACACATACATATACATTAGGGTGGTTCAAAATTCCTTTATGCGAGCTATGTTTAAACGTACCTAAAATTATGAAAGGGGATGTTATTTAGAACAACTTGACCAAATTTCAACTTCCTGCGATGATAGGAATAGAATGCTACATGGCCATTTACGTCGAAGATTCTAGAACAAATCTTAAAATTTGTTAATATATTGTCAATCCTTTTGTCATCCTTCGTGTTCGTTTTGGGTTCCTGTAGTTCGCACAGGTCATGTTGCACATTTTTTGTTTTGTATATTATAACCAAGAATTTGGTTATTTTGAGAAGAAAAATATTCAAATAAATATTTCGGAGAACTAGAAAATTGACAATATTCAACTACATAATACAAAAGCTAATATAAAATATGTGGATGTGTGATTTCTTTTTTCTGTTAAATAGCAAAAAGTATTTGCATGGACACGTGCAAACATATATGGCGCTCGTTCATGTTAGAATATTTTTAGCATTTTTGTAATAAAACTTTTGTGAGTGAAATATTTTTATGATTTTCTTTCAAAAAATATGAAAACTGCTGAAATTTTTTGAATATTTTAGTAGTAATTTTAATTTCTGGTTTTAATGCGTAGTGTAACTATAAAGTGAACGCACATCTACTTGTATTTTGTTAGTGTAAAATCACTGCACATATTTTTTTTTTCTTCAGTAATTTTATTTATTGAATCTTCACAAAAGTTAAGTGAACTAACAATAATTAATGAAATCTTAAATCTAAACCTTAATATCTGTATACTCCAACCAACGTCAGACTAAAACCAATTTTGATGCATAGTTTAACTTCGGTTCAGTTCTGCGGTTTCTTCTTCTCAATCGGATGTACCCATTACTTCTTAGTATATTTCGTGCTAGTGGTTTAGATTTTATTTCCAATCTTTTCAAGTATGCTCCTTCATGTTCTTTATAACATCTTTTACCAAAGGAACGTTTAGATCCTTATGTATGTTAGTATTTGTTACATACCAATAGTAGTTCGCAGTATTTTGTTTTTTCGTCTCTGTATTTTCACAATATTTGATGCTGAGGCCGTACTCCATAACTGGATCCCATAACTCCATATTGGCTTTAAAACTGAGTTATAGAGGAGTAGTTTGCAATCTAGACTGAGCACAGAATTTCTGCCAGTTAGCCAATTTATTTGGAGTGCTTTTAATTTCATTTGGGTCAACTTTGCATCAATATGGAATTTCCAAGTAAGGCGTCGGTCGAGATATATTCCGAGGTATTTAACCTTCGATTGCTGGGGTATTCTTTGGTTATTTACAAGGATAGGTGGACATGATTCCCTACGCAATTCGAGATGCCTTCTGTGGGCATTCATGAAGCTGTATCATCTGCAAATGTTGATGTTTGGGTTTGACTATTAGTTGGCATATCAGAGGTATATAGCAGGTACAACACAGGGCCCAGTACACTACCTTGGGGTACACCTGCACCAATAGGCTGAGGGGTACTAAAAAAGTCACCTTCTTTAAGAATAAATATTCAGCAGCAAGTTTTAGATTTCAATCAAAAATTATTGAGGGAGAGATCGATTTCTACTGGTGCACCCAGCGATGTGTTCTCTGTGCAGTAAGTACTATGGTATTTCTTATATTTTAGCCAGTTTATCCTTTTTCCTGATATCGCTAAGTTACCAGTCGGGGATACAATTTTTTGGGGGCTCAATAGCTTAACAATAGTGGGTGTGTGATTTGATGATAATTCTAGAGATGATTAAGCTTTAATTAGCTTCATTGGAATATTTTTTATAACACCAAAATCGATGACATCCGGTATTTTGTGTGGATCAGTGGGCCAGTATGTGGGGTTTGCGCTAGAAATCACATTCAAACCCATTTTAGAAATTGTATAAAAAAAACACGACCTTTCGGAGTAATCAGTCGTGATCCCCAGAATGTATGCTTAGCGTTATTGTCGCCAGCTGCCAGGAAACGGGGGCCTAGTAATTTATAAAAATTGATGTATTGATTTTCTGTAATTGAAAATCTGGGGGGTGAGTAATCGATCACTAAGTTTCTATAACAATCATCAATAAAAATTGTTGTAGCTTGAAGATAATCTTCACAAAGATCACACATTAAGTAGTGTTTAATGGGGGTTTGTATGAGAATAGCTGAACCTCCACATGCTCTTCCTCTGGGGTCTTTTGTATCATAAAACACATATCCATTTATTTGGAATATACTTCTGGACATCAAATAAGTTTCAGAAACTAGCATTATATCTACTTGTTGTTTTTTTTAGAAAATATTCGATTTCGTTCTTATGTTTGCGTATGCCGTTAGTG
The DNA here is from genome assembly GCA_932274085.1 of Protocalliphora azurea. Classification (NCBI taxonomy): domain Eukaryota; kingdom Metazoa; phylum Arthropoda; class Insecta; order Diptera; family Calliphoridae; genus Protocalliphora; species Protocalliphora azurea. The sequence continues at coordinate 84,753,844 of OW026520.1, forward strand.
TTCCAAAAACATATTTTCAAACAGTTCATGGCTTATTTAGAATTTCCTGCAACAATATTGATTGCATCTTAAGCATTTCCTGCATTATGTTGCTCATAGAGTTTGTAAAATTATTTACCGATTGAACAAGCGTATCTATTGTAGCTTGTAGCCTGGTAAAATTGAAAGCGGGGGTTTGTTTGTTTGAGTTGGAGTTAGATTTTGGCAGAAAATTTTGAATTTGAATTGTTCTGAGAACGTTTGCGTATGACTCTTTGCTGGCAGAAGGCTCTATTAACTGGGGGTAATTTGTGTTCAAGGTATTTAGTGGTTGAATGGGGGGAATTTTAGATTTCTGGCCTAAAGATCGTTTGATAAATGAATATACTGGGCAACCTCTGTAATTGGTATGGTTTCCACCACAATTACTACATTTCTTAATCATAGAATCAGCTTTGGATTTGTCGCATTTGGACGAATTGTGCAGTTCACCACAAACAACATAAACTGGTGGTAACCTACAGTAGGCATGAGTATGTCCATACTCCTGGCAGTTTAAACACTGGATGGGTCCCGACTCTTCTATAGTGATTTTACGATGCAATAAGTGTCTGAGATTATATATGGGGTGGGTTTCGCCTTTTTTCAGTTTTAAATCACCGGGTTCACAGTGGTTGAGGAATTTTATTACGATTTCGAATGTTCATTACGTTTTTTTTTTTATTTTATACGCCTTGTCTTCTAAGCTTTGTTTTATTTCTATTGGATCCACGTTAGAGTCAATTCCCTTAATAACAATTTGGAGACCCTTGCTACATTTAATTGATACGTATAAAAATTCTTTTTACGAGATTCAAAGTCTAATACAACTTTGCTGTAATCGTTTTCTTGACTTACTTGTATTTTTGTCTCATTTATATTTTATGGGGATCACATAAAAATGATTCTCACCGATCAACGAGATCAGATGTTGAATCAATTCGTTTTTCTTTTGTTCTCTTAAATAAATTGGGGGAGGTTTAGACGACTTGAATACAATTGGGGGCTCAACCGATTCATTCTGTAAAATAGCGAAGCGATTTTCGGATTGGTCTATCGTCTTTTAGAGGATTTAGGGCTTCTTCCTCATTTTAAAACAGTAATATAGCGGTCCATTCCAACCTGGATTTGGGGTTTCTGTTTAATATTGATCGATTGGCCAGACTTGGGCATAGCTCCAGTTGTAGGATTAATTAAATCTGTACTTACCGTGAATGTTGTTATTTTTGAAGGTGAATTACATAGCATATCTTCAGGCGGAATTAAAACTTGTTTATTATTATCTGACAGTTTTTATTATCAGCTGTTTTTTTTTATTTTCTTTTGTTAAACAATTATCAATTGACAACAGAGCAGGGGAGTAAGAACGAGCGCGATTGCTTGGTTTAGCGGTCAAATACGAGCTGTCATCAATTCTTTTATTTGTTTTGGCAATAGTATTATCTTCAACACACACAGTAACATAAGCATTTCTGCCATTTACACTAAGCTTTCGCTACACTTGTGCATTTATTTTCTTTATAAAACAAACACACAAAGTAATATATATGTAATACTTTAATATATATGTAATATATATTTTATTTACATATAATATATATGTAAATAAAAAAAGCACAGATTTTATTATTTGGGTGAATTTTATTATTATTATTTTTAAGAGAATAATCGCGTCCATTCGCGTTTATTTTTTTTTAATGATTTTTATTAATTTTTTATCCGAAATAAGCATAAAAAACTATGAATTAAAGCGGAGAAAAAACTAAAACACGTCTGCTTCGAACAGCGATAGTATAATACCCACTGCACATAATGTCAAAATGCTATGAATAAAAAAATGAGAAAATGAAGAAAAGGAAGAGTAAATAAACGCGGCAAAAATGTTACATACGAATACAAAAACAATTTGAGAGTTTCTCGGTACGTACTTGAAGAAATTGTAAATCAGCTGAGATTACGAGGTCACTTTTTTATTACACTATGGTCTTAGTGCTTTAATGTTTAAGAGAAAAAATATCTGAGTATAAGAGAGTTGAAATTGTGTAAATTTTAAGTTCAATAAAATTTAATATTGCTATTGAGGGAAACAATCAGATGAATAAAGCAAAAAATTCTAGTCGAATGAAAAATGAAGAAGAAGAAAAACATCAACATAGCAACAACAGAAGTCCACTAAGTAACTAGGGTTAATCAAATCGACTTTCGAATAATCGGACGATCGAATTTTTGTTGAAAAAAATCGAAAGCGACTGTTTGGTTAGAAAATTGTCGAGAAATCGACTTCCTTTTTTTCCAGATAGTCGAAAGGTCGAAAATAGTCGGAAAAATCGAAAATAGTCGAAAAAAAATTCGGAAAATGGTTTAAAAGTCGGAAAAATCGAAAATATTCGGAAAAAGTAGAAAATAGCCGGAAAACGTAGAAAAAATTTACTTTATTTAAAATAGTTACTTAGCAGTTTGTATTTGTACTACATCATCTAACTGTTGGAAACAGTATCGCAAAAACATATTTTTGCATGTAAACATCACTTTCATTGCATACAGTGTCTGTTAATTAATCAATATATTTGATTGCTATTTTTAAAGTTTTCTCAAGACAAACAACAAAAAACAAATCGAAGAAAGCTGAAAGAAGTCGAAAAGTCGAAAATAGTCGGAAAAAGTCGAAAATAGTTGGAAAAAGTAGAAAAGTCGGAAAAAGTGGAAAATAGACGAAAAGTCGGAAAGTAGTCGCAAAAAGTTTTTAAGATAAATAACAAAAAATAGTCAAAGGAGGCGAAAAATTACGAAAATATCGTTTAAAATCGAATATAGTCGAAAAGTCTGAAAAAGTTGAAAATAGTCGAAAAGTTAAAAAAAGTCGAAAATAGTCGAAAAGTAGGAAATAGTCGGAAAAAGTCGAAAATAGTCGAAATGTCGACTATTTCAAAAGTGAAAAAAGTCGAAAGTCAAAAAATCGACTATTTTAAAATTGAAAAAGTCGAAAAATCGATTATTTAAAAATTTAAAAAAGTCGAAAAGTCCAAAATTCGAATTTTTGCTCCAACTATAAAACCCTACAAGCAGCATATCTTGTAATGTAATTATAAATTGACCGTACATTTACAAAAACAAAAATAGCATATATTTTGTTAGTGTAAAACCATTGCACATAATGTCAAAATGCTATCGACAAAAAATGGGAAAATGAAGAAGTAAATAAACGCGAAAAAATTACTTACGAAGACAAAAACAATTTGACAGTTTCGCGCGGTATGTACATGAAAAATTTATAAATCAGCTGCGCTCACGAGGCCACTTTATTATTACACTTGAAATGGTGCACAGCTGAATGTTGGCAAGTTTTTTTCTTTTATGAGATGAGAAAGTCGGTGCTATATCGGAATTAAGAATCTCTTACTGATAAGTTGCATTTATGTTGTTCTTTTTTCTAATTTGTATGAAAATGAAAAGAATATAGAAAGTAAATTTCAATTTCAGGGCTGCCAAATTAGGGGCATTTTTTTGCAGGAAAGGTTGAAAATTTTGGTTTGGGGATTGTGGAATTTTGTCAGGGTATTAAAAATATTTTGGGGACTGTTTCGGGAAGATTTTGTAATAATTTCATATATTGGTTAGTTAATAAGATTGGAATTTTTTTACAAAAGTATATAATTTAAAATTTAACTTACATGTCATTGTAAAGAACTTGCTTAAGGAGTATTTAATATGCTAACGATCTCTAGAAGCAACGCATTTGTTTAATGCGTATTCTCGGTTAAGAGTTTAACAAAAAAGAAACTTCAAGATAGCATGTAGTATAAACATCAGGAGTCATCTTAACTTATTAATAGCCACTGTATAGACTGATTCTTATTTAAATAAGTGTCAAAACGCGATTTAAAGGCAATAATGCTACTTACAATGTCGAATTATACTTTTTTGGTAATATGATGCATTGTTTCTAAAATATATGATGTATAAGTGTTTCCTTATTTATTTTTGTAAAAAAAATTATTCCGGAAATGCTCAAACTAGGATAGCATTATGTATATTTTTTAAGATTTTTTAATTCTTATGCATCAATTATAAACAATAGAAAAATAAATGTTTTACACAAAGTTGTGTACAGTTGTATGGAATGCATAATTAATGATGCAAGAGCTAGAAATAGACAAATCCGAAAGACCATTAAGCACATACAATATTGACCATATCGGCCGATATATTGGTAGTAGTGGGTGCATTTTCGAAATTCGTACAGAAGGTGATAGATTGAAAAGGCAATCTGCTATTTTTGGGAATGCGGAGGGAATAATTTCTGGCCTGAGAACAGACAACATCGCCTAGCACATTAAGTTAGTTATTTAATATTCAATAAATATTATATTATTTCAATGAAAATAATAAAACGTGTTTTTATTAAAGAACAAGCATATATTATACGTAGAACTAAAATAACCCTTGTGATGGAAACAACTTTTAGCCGATATCTTATAAATAATTGCTTATACAAAATTTTAAAAATTAGTCACTACTAAAACATATATAGTCTTCATTGAAAAGAAATGACATTTTGTTTTTTGCTGAAATACCTAAAATTTATAATTTAATATACAAATTTTTGCTAAGACATTCAGTAATAAATTTATTCTGTTAATATATATATATATATATATATATATATATATATATATATATATATATATATATATATATATTTGAGTTTTCAACAAAATCTTATGAAAAACAATACATTTCTTTAATGTCAAATCATGTGAATTGATTAAAATAATAAATATACACAAAAATATCCCAATAAATGTACATCGTCTCAATAAAAGTCATTTTTCAGTGCGGACACAAAATAGGGTTAGCTGTAAATTCGTTAACATTTTTTTTTTTAATTTTTTTGCAAATGTTTTCAAATTTAACTTCTTTAAACATCGATAACTATATCAACAATTGAAAACTGAAAGAGTATAACGTTTTTTAATTCCGACAACTTTTCGCATCAAAAATATATAAGAAAATATAAGATCCTAGAAAATACAAAGTACAAAAATTGATAATAATTTTATTTTCAATTAACAAACAGCAATCACAATTTGTAAAAAAAAGTACTTCGGGTGGAAAAATCACCTTAACAATTTATCAAGAGGCCTTCAAGTCAATAAGACGATTCAAAATTCGCTAGGAATATAAATTCCTTCTAAAAATATAAGAAGACAATTGGTGGAAACATAATTTATTCAAAATAGTATCCCAGAAAGTCCTGTGTTTATAATACCGACCAGGAAAAGTCTCAAATAAGAAAAACATTAAAGTATTAAAGAACTATTTTTTTATAAATTATATTTTTAACTATAAAAGTTAAATTTGGTAGCAGAACTTTCGTTGGGGTCCAAAAAATATAGAATTGTTCAATTAAGCATAATGGTGTTAGTAATATAACGGTGAGGGTTACTACTATAGCAAATTGTCATACATAAGTATGTATGTATGTATGCATATATGCATATATGTATGTATGCATGCATGTATAAACAAATTTATAGTTTTATTGTACTTAATAAATATTATATATACGGGGTATCAAATTATTTTGCTTGCTACTTAATAATTTTAATATTGTTAATAAAGTAGTACATCACTAAATAATTTAATGAGATCGCAAAATTCAAATTTCAAGTACCAGAAATTTGAATTATTTTAAAAAAGTCACTAAGTGCTGTAGAAATTAAAACACATTTTTATATTTTATTACTATATTAACTGATTTAAGTATAATTTTTATTATTTTGTTAAGCTCATTCAGTACTAAAGTTGTCATTCGAATAAAAATAATTCGATTAATCAAAGAAAAAATTTTTAAATTTAACACATTTTATTTTTGTCATCCTTGCAAATTAAACAAAATCAAATTGGAAATTGTATTTGAATTTGAAATGTATAACTATTTTAAGAGGTTTTGTTTAAACTATTCAATATATAATAATAAACGATTTTGAAAGAATAATTTAATTTTATAAATTTACTGTAGAGCTTGGAAATACATAATGTGGAATTTAAGTGTGAAATCTAAATCTTGAAATTATGTTAAATCCTCTATTTTTATGGCGATAAATTTTTAATGTGTTTTATTAAATTATTAGAATAATAACTTTCATACGTTCGAATAATCGAAGAATTTTTAAAAATTAATCGATCATTCGAATAAAAATTAAATTATAAAAATTTATTCGATCAAAATTAAACTCGAATAATTTGTCAAGCCTATTCAATACACTATGCAGCAATGTCTTGAATACAAAATCCACAAAATATTCCATAAACAAGTTTTGATGACTGCACCTGAATATTAAATTTTTTATTTTTTTTTTTTTATTTTTATTTATTCGCATATAGATTATAAAGTTAAATAATATTCAATATCTTTATTTTAGATAATAATTGTTTGATTTTATTAAAATTATGTGTATAAAAAAGTATTAAACAATTTTTGTCAACAGTTTTCGTTACCTTTGAGTTGTTATAATTGGAAGATTTCTATAAGATGGTGTTGTCCTAGAAATATTAGATCGTTTCCAGTCATCCGTAAGTTTAGTTGATGATTTTGTTTTATTGAATATGGTCATTTTGAATATGGTCATTTGTTTTTTTTAAGTTTTTTTATTTTGAATATTTTTAACAAATTCGAAAATTTCATATGATTTATTTTATGTTTTATTGTTGCTTATTATTATTTTTTAAATACCACACTCACTATTTATGTATTGTCTTAAGAGGTCATTCATTTTTAATCTAATTTATTGTTTTATTTTTTGTTTTGTCGGCTGCCGTGAGCATTAACTCCTCGATTTGGCGTTTCTGGTTTGTTTACGCACAAAATACTGACTGTTGTGCTTCATCGAAAAAAAAAAAACAGAGTTCTGGCGAGAATTGAAAACAATCGTCACACACGAACTTGTCTGTCTACGAAACATTTTTGGTCATTATTTCTTTTGATAAAGCTTCGTTTTATTAGGAGACTAAAAAAAGATTAATTATGAATAAAATAAACTACAATAAATATTCTTTCGTATAAACAAAAAATAAATAATGTTTTGCATATAAACTCATTATCTGTGGGTGAAAGTACTAACAGATACAAACATCATTTATGGTACTCGTAGCTGGCAATAAAAGAGCAATTGGAACGATTTGAAATTTAATTTAAAATTTATGTATTTTTTAAACTAATTGATATTGATCTTCTTTTAGTGATCCCCTACATGAGAGTTTAGGTAATGTTGATTTATGTATGAAGTATGTACAATATGTAACCTTAAAATGGAACAGTTGAACATATATTCCATAGAATAGGGTATATTTTAAAAATGGCTTTAAATATGTATTTTATGAATTAGTAGTTCGATAATAAAAGTACATATGTATAATAAATAAGGGGTTGTCTGAAGTGATTTTTGTCATTTTTGAAATGCTATAAAATAACTAGATTTGCTCAATAAAAAAATCATTGATATCCAAATAAAATTAATTATCTATACTTTTGTCCCAAATAAAAATAAATGTTGAGTTTTTATCCACTTTGGAATAATTTTCGATTTTGTAGAATAATTCCAGTTTTTAATTTGGACACATACTAATCTATGTGCTACACAGAGGTTTCCAGTTAAATTCAAAATGTTTGTACAAAATGTTTATGTATCGGAGATCTACTAAACTCTGATTTATTTGATGCATATATAGTTATAGCGAAAAAATATTTCAACATCTTTAGTATCTTATATTAATTCTTAAACATGATATGGTTATCAAAATTTTTCTTTCATTGTAAATACTTTAAATTATTAAATTATTTTTATGTTATCAAGTTAGCATTTCGTTTCATTCAATATATTAATAATAAAATACATTTGTTTTTTTTTTTTTTTTCTTTCTTGATAAGAGTGTGTTGAAAATTTGAATATTTCATTTTTACATCAAAGAAAAAAAAAAAAAAAAAAATTCTTAAATATACGGAATCAAAAGCCAATTGCTGAATATATAGAAATTTACTAAAAGGACGAAAAGGAGTAAATTGTAGAATAAAGATAAGAAATATAAAAATAGGTTGGAAAGAGTAATTTTAGATTACACAGTGAGGCAGAATCGAAATTTTTTGGAAATAAATCTGTAACTTCTGATCGGCTGGTTGGATTTTCATGAAATTTGGTATGGGCGTAGCAGAGGAGTGTACAATGTTAAGTTTGGAACGGGGGCACAACAAACCCCTCAGGGGCGGAGCTAAGGGGGCTCAAAGTTAGGTACCTCTAACATAAAAATTTTTTAATCGATTGCCAAATTTTTGTTTCTCGTCCGATTACAAATATTTTTATATATTGTTGTAGGCCTTGATAAGACCTACAGAGTTACAGATTATTTTATTTCTAAAAAATTTAGATTTTGCCCCACTGTGGATTATATGGTAAGGATAGTCAAATAATAATTTTAGTTAGAAATAATATTTGTTTTTTTTTTTGGTTTTAGAGCTTTGATTCAGCCTTGGAGATTACGACGAAGATAAATGAATATCGACATAGATTTGGCGGAGTAATTGTGTTCCGCAATATCTTTTCATCCAACCCCTAGGGAACATAAACTAATCATCTTCGTGGAAATCAAAATCTTTTGGCACAAAAACATTTCGGCGATATTCAAAATTTTAAAACAAAAATAAAATTTTAAAAGAACAAACAATTCAAAGAATATTTTTGAATTTTAAATTTTGACATTTTATAACTTTATAAAATTGTTTTTTTTAAATTTTTTTAACAACAAATTACTAAGGTAGTTATTCATTTTAATAATATAATTAACTTTATCTTTTGTTTCAATTTAATTAAAGTAATCTTCTTAAATTTTTAATTAATGTAAACTACATTCCATTTTATTTTTTAATCGTAAACTAACTTAATTAATATCTAATTTTATAATGAATTAATTTTGATAATTTACTCTTAACATTCCTTAATGGTCACCTAACTTAATGATTTTTTTAAAAATAAAAAAAAAAAAATAAATATATACATATTTTTTTTTTTATAAGTTGCTATAAAAAAGTATCAAATCATAAAACTTATGTAATCATCTCTTCGTCTTCTGGTGCCTGTGGATAACGAGTATAAATGTAAGTAAATTTATTTATGATTTGATTTTTTTTATGAACTTATTTTAAAATGAACTAAAATATTAATTTATAACATTATATTAGTATATAAAGGAAATTATATACAAATTATTACATGCAGTTGGGTATGATGACCATAATTATTAATATATATTTGCATAGTTAAACTATTTTTTTTTTTGGTATTTTTAACTTAAGAATATTAATTTGGAATATGTACTTTAAAATCTATTTATGTATATAAAAGAGTAACCTGACTAACTAAGACGAGATTTTTGTAAATTGGATTGTTTAGAGTGTAAAAAGGGTTAAAAACGGGTAAAATCGGTAACGTTATATCTCCTAAACTAATATAGATACAAAAATACCTACTTTTATTCATTTAAAAAATAAGTGGACGGGTGTTTGGTACTTTTTTGAAATTCGGTCCTATTAGGGTAAAAAATGCATTTTGGTACTTTTTACATACAAATAAAATTTATATCGTAATCGCAACTTATCGAAAAATGATAAATACAAATTTAGAAGTTTTTTGAAATTCGACCGTTTAAAAATTGTATCTATTTTTGGTATTTTTTTTTTTATAAAATATTTTTTTAAATTTATTTACATGTACATGTATGTATGTATGCGTACTTTAATATGGGATACTCTACAATTCAGAAATTCATTGGAGTAAAATTTTTGTTACATCCATAGGGGAATTAAAGGTACCAAAAAATTAAAAGAGGGAAATTACGTTCTATTCGAACTAAATAATGAATTTTCTATTATTTTAAACCTTGAAACATGAAGTTACGTATATGTTATCCTAAGTGAGTGAGCATTCACAAGAGGGGAATTTGTCCTACTTTTTCATTTTTCTAATGGTACTTTTCTATTTTTTTGTAATACTTGACTTAGAAACATGAAATTAAAGATAGATGATCCTAAATGGATAAGAATATACCAGGAGGATTTTGTGGTACTTTTCGTTCTCATAATGGAACTTTTTGAATTTTCTATAATACTGAACATAAAACATGATATTAAAGATATATGGTTCTAAGTGAATGAGAATCCATAGGAGGGGAATCTGTGGTACCTTTTCGTACTTCTAATGGTACTTTTTAAATTTCTTATAGTATTCAACGTAGTAGCATGGAAATATTCTTATTCTGATTGAATAAAATCCTATATGAAGGGACTTTTTTGTACTTTTTCGTTCTTCTTTGGTATTTTATGAAATTTATTTTATATTAAACCTAGAAACATAAAATTGATTATATCTATGTGGTCCTAAATGAGTGAGAGTTCACAAGTGGGGACTTTGTGGTACTTTTTCCTTTTACTAATAGAACTTAAGAAAATTCAGATGCAAAAAAATTAGTATAAAGTTTTATTTCAAAGCAAGGAGCGAAATTAATGCTGACTTTTATTTTCGGATTTTTCTACTCCTTAGAAAGTTATTTTGGATAGTGTTTTTTGTTACTGAAATTCTTGAAAATAAATATATTTAGGGCTTTTTTCTGTAATTTAAATTTGGAATAAATTAATAACGTAATTGATTATTTAATTAAAAACATAATAATGTTTCAATAGATTACTGCAAAAAACAACAAAAATTATATTTTATTAGAAAAGTTTTCATAAGAATGGTTACAGGATTATTTTTAAATCTTGCAAATTCTTCCATTTTCTTTGAAAATAAAATCAGTGGAGATATAATAAATAGCAGATTTCGATCTATCTGGAGTAACTAGGATTCATCAGTTATATTAGTTTAGAAATAAATTATTCCCGATCCTTAATCAAGAAGTATATTGTTCTGGTATCAAAAAATTTACATTTTCCGATAAATTGCATAAGTTTTCAAAACTTTTCAGTATCTTCTTTGATATAGAATAATTTTACGAAAATTTTCTGGGCAATTTCTGTGAAATCGAGATGTTAATATATTTTTAATTTTATTTTATACACTTTTCTTCAATTATTAAATTTCTTAACATTTTACGATGCAAATTTAAATACAAAATCATTTTCTACTAATTTGGCGAAAATATGTGCAAAAATGTGTTAAATTTGTATCTAGTGAGATTTTTATATCTTATTCGATAACGGATAAGTCCTGAGTAATTTTCTTCTGAATACTTACTTCTGAATACCATATCACAACATTCTTCACATTTAGGTTAAAGAGTAATATTAAATAAAGTGATTTTGATTCAAATCTTATAACCATCTACTTTTTAAATACTAGCATTTAAATACTTAGAGTTTATATTAAAACTTTTTAAATAAAAGTTTAAAAAAAAAAAATTACTAAGACATTTTAGAAATTGCGTTCGGTGCGTGAAGTTTTTTGTTCGTTTTTTATTATCAGGACAATATTGGCTATAAATTGGTGCTATGGTATTTTGAGGTCCAAAAAGGGTTACACCCTAATGCAGGGATTCCCTTCTCTTTGCTTCACGCACCCTTTTAGAAATTTTTAATTTTTTTTCGCGGACCGTTTGGTTCATTTTGATTTTTAGTATAGAAGAAATGAAAAACAGTAAAAACTCAAAAGTATTTAAAAAAAATTGCGTTACCAAAATTCATTTATTTATTAGATATAAAAACAACGAATCTTTTAAAGCTCATAAAAATATTGACGGCCTTATTCATAGTAAAAATTTTAAATTTATAAACTTTTTATTATATCATAAATTTACCTTTGATAAATTTAAAATTTTTATTATGAATGAGGCTGCAAATGTAATAAAATGTTTTTGTTTTTACTAATTTTTTTCTGAAAGAAATTTCTTACTTCATTTTCACCATCCAAATGTGATTTAAATTTTGATTTTATGAACTGTAGAGCAGCAAAATTAGTTTCGCGTAAATACTCGTAGACACCAACTTTTTTACCAAAAGTTTTAACGCTTCATTCTCAACTATTGTGTAAATCTTTAATATTTGAACCAAAAATTTTCAACCAACATAGATTCGAAGTCAGCTTTAGCATGCGCTCTCTTGCTTATTCTTGGATATTGTAGGGTATGTCATCAATAGGGTTTGGGAAACGGGAATTCCCGGGAAATGATCAACTAACTATCCGGGAAAATTTTGTGTAAAAAGGGAAATTAAAAATATACACTTTTTAAGGATTTATTTTTGATTTTTATTGGCATAATTTTGAAAAAGCTAATTTATTAAAAAATTTAACAAGTTGCAATCTTTATATTTTCATATAAAATATAAATAAGACAACAATAGAATGTAAAGATACGCCCACAACTTATTTAATCCAATTATTATCAGAAATTCTAATTAAGATTAAGATGGAATGCATAATTAGAAAATTCCAAATTAAAATTTCTTAAAAAAATAATAATAATGTATTGTAGACAATTCCACCTATTTATTAAAAGAACAATAGGAAAATATCCATGTTAACAATGAGAGCAAAGTTCGGGTCAGAAAATATTTTTGTAATGGCACATTACAAAAATTTTTTAAATAGCCCCATACAAATATTCTCACGGAGTGGGTTTCTAAATGTCTTATACATATGTGTCGTATTTTTATAAAATTCATTAGAACAATTTATTTCGCAAAGATTGATTAATATTATAGACCTATATTTGTTCCACTCTCAAATATTGTGTTCATATATTTAAATATCTCTAATAAAGTTCAACCTGGTAATAAAATTTGCGCAAATTCGTTTTGACTGCCCAGTAAGATTTAATCAATTGTTCGTATTCACTGAAATATTTCGTTATATTTATTATTTTGTTAATCGAACCTAATCGCGGACCTCTTAAATATTGCCCCCCCCCCCTTTAAACTATACAATTAGGCTCAGAATGCCTCTATATATATGTGAGATTAATGTAATTTACCAATTTTTTGCCACACGATCTGGAAACTTTGTGTTTCGTCCATTTATTCAATCCACTTTTAATGGATGTCTGCTCTCTGTGAACGAAGACACAGGTCGAAACGTTGAATATACTTTGATCAAATTAACTGGTTTATAATTGACCATATCTCCCACACAAGGTCCACTTTCGAATATCCCTTTGAAGATAATAAATTCTATGTAAATTTTTTTTATAAAGGTATAAATGTTTATTTTAACTTAAAAACATAAACAAAACGAGAAAGTAATAAATAGTCAGTCAATACCGACTATATGATATCCTACATTATTGTATACGAGCATAAAAATTAGGGAAGGGGGCTTATGTTACACCTGTGGTCAATTTTACTAAATGTAAAATATACAAATACAGAATAATGCGTTGATACTAACATCTAGATGATTTATGCTCTTTAGGGCGATTTCTGGAAGTGTGTTTTATATAGGTAAATTATTGAACGATTCTCATAAAATTTGGCAATGTTGTTTCGACTTACATAAAACTTATTTGTGTCGAATATTAACTTGATATAGGATTCATGCACGTTAAAGTGATTTTCGGAAGAGGAGTTTATATAGGAGCTATGGTCAAGTATGGACCGATCTTCATAAAATTTGATAAAAAAAATTAATACTCGTACAGAACTTCTTTGCACCGAATTTCATTAAAATATTCTTATTTTTAAGGCATTTTTGAGTAATTAAATTCTATTCCGGGGGGACATTTGTATGGGGTCTAGATGAAATAATGGACCGTTTACAATCAATTTCAATAGACTTCGCACTTGTATTATAAAAATTCTACGTGCCAAATTTCCTTGAATTATCTTTAAAATTGCGACCCGTGCTTTGTGCACAAGGTTTACTTGGACAGCCAGCCGTCCAGCCAGACGGACATCGTTAGATCGAATTAAAAAGTGATTCTGAGTCAATTGGTATACTTTAAGGTGGGTATTTTATAACTTTTTCTATACGTTATAAACATCAAGACAAGCGCATAATACCCCAACCACCTATGGTGGCGTAGGTTATAATTATTTTAAAAATTTTGACTTTTAGATACACAACAAATTCACAATAATGCTAATTAACAGTTAACTAACTTTTTAATATTGTTAATAAAATTTTTTAACTTCTAGTTTAATATTAACCGGAAGTTTGTAGTTAAATTTAACTAAACCGTATTTTATGTTAACGGGCATAAATTCGGGTACGTCTTAGGGAAATGTATGGAAGATGTTAAAAATGTGAATTGTTCACACTTTCAACATCTACCATCTTTCACCAATGAAAATGTCACATTGTAGAAAGAAAATGATTGACGAAAAAAGAGAAATTCTAAACAATCATTAAAAATAATCAATAATTTTTATTAAATATTGCAATTAACCAATAAAAACAATTCTTAGTACTACAATTTACATGATTTTTGTTAATATTTGTATTATTATTATTTTTTTTTTTTGATTTTTTTTTTTTCAATTTCATGTCATTTTTCTAATGATGACACTAAAATAATCGAAATAATCTTTTACAGATGTTAAAAGATATTGAGTTGTGAGCCCTATACAATTTATATGGAAAGGTGTTAACATCTTGTAAAATTTATGATATTGTTACGAAATTGTACTTGAATTCAAATATAACGGTTTTAACGGCTGGTTTAAATCTTTCTCAAATCTTCTAGGTATTTCCGTTTATGTTAACAGCTGTTAACATAGCTGTAAAAATTATTAACATAGTTCTAAACATACAACATTGAATAAAAAGCTTTCACCATTGTTTTTAAGTGTGGCAGCACTAAGTGTTTATGCTCATGGCATTACCTACAAAAGCTCTAGATTGTCCGTTAACATTGTAGAAAGAAATAGAGCTTTCAAGAAACATCTAGTAGGCAATATAGTGTATATAAATTGGCCGTGAGAACACCATTGAGTCAGTCTGGTTGGAAGCGTCGTTAAGTAAAGACATATTAACTGCCTTGGCTGTATAATCTTGTACATTATTAAAGTGTGCTGTATAAAGCGTGTAATTTAAGTGTGTGTGTGTATTAAAACACAAAGTGACTTATAAACTGTATTGTTGTACATTTTTAAATAAAATAAAGAGTCGTTACAATTTTTAAACTACTAAATTGCTGTTATTTTTGCAATCAAAGTACAAGTTTATTTAAAGGAAATAAACGACCGTTTTTAAAAGGTAAAAACGTAACAATATATATTAAATGTGTGCAAGTGTGAATACCACATTAAATTATGGTTTTCAGTTCTATTAGTTTTGTATTACTTGTTTCACAAAACACTATAATAAATCTATATACTATTTAATAAAAATTATGTTTTAAGTTTTAAGAGCCAAGTCATTTAAATAAATGAAAAGCGTAAACTTTTCTTTTTGGCAAAATGACAATAACATTCCCAATAAGAAATGTTCATGTTTTTGGTTGCAATAATGTGACACTTTGTAAAGGCAGCACACTCTTGTGTGCTCCAAAATAAGCCTTATAGTGAAAGTCCAATGTACGCGGCGATGGGTGACAACGTTGTTACCAGCTTAGAAAACCTTGAAAACTTTGTAATAAATTTAATTTTTCAATGCAGTGAGGCACGGCCGCTCGTCAAAGTTGAATATGTTTTATCTTTTTTAGCTGATTGCCGCTTGTCGCCGCCTGCCGCGTACATTGGCCTTCCACTATTACTGCGATTCACTAGCATAAGCGAATAAATCCGTAATTGTAAGGGAGAAAATAAATGTAAATCTATAAGTAAAAAAAGAAAATCTAATCTAATAAGCTAATCTACATGCTTGTTAGGGTATCCAATCGATTAACCATCATTTTGTTATCCGATTAATGTTGGTCAATTAACTGTTCGAATAATATAAAGTTATCAATTTTCGAATAGTAAATAGTTTGTGTCGAATAACCGATTAAACGAGATTTTTTTTGAGTTATATTTAGAAAAAAATTTTAAAATAATATGAACTGCCTCTATTATGTAGAATTTTTAATAAACCGTGACACGAAATGTATGTTTATGTTATAACTTCATAAATATTGTACTTAAATTTATGACAATAGAAATTATTACAAAATTTCAGTAAGTCATTATTTTGTTATTGTAAATTACTTTTACCATAATTACGAAAATATAACAGGTGTTCATGTGTTTCTAAAGAAATTAATTTTATCAACAAAAAGTACGTGATAAAACCAATATTAATTTTGACATTTATGAGAAAAAATCTCACGCACATGCAATAGGCTGATTTGTTGATTAAATTTGAATCAGGAGAATATTTTGTAGAAATCTGTCAAAAATACATTTTTTTTATACAAATGAGCCAAAGAACTGATGAAGAACTAAATGAGTTTGATCTATATTATGATTCTAAATAAATACTTTAACTGATTAATACTATAAAAAATTACTTTGAATATTCGTGTAATCGATCAATTTTCAATTAATCGGTTATTAAACGCTTAACGTTTAACCTCGAATAATTATTTGTCGAATTAGGATATTAATATGTAAACCCGAATAATGCTTATTATAATTAAAGTATTTGCTTCTTTTTAGAATTGAGAAAAATGTATTTCTTCAAACCGGGAATTCGCCATATAAAATTCATGCCATTCGTGAGAACAAGTGGAAGCTCTATTTTATTTTCCCCCTTACAAACTTGCTCTATGTTTTATGTGGATTGTGTTAGTAAAACTACCCTCAACCAAAAATGAGTAGTAAATACAGTAGGAAGGAGTGTAGAATTGAAGAAAAGTAGATTAAGTATTAATCAACAAATTTGTTGGCATATTTTACACTTAAGAGCATAATTTTGCATATTTTACATTAAGAGAACATTTTGCATATTTTAAGCCAATAGAATTTTTTTCATAATTTACCATAGTGAAACTTACATTTTAATGTCACATGCGCCTTTCAAATCCGATTTCTTAATATTTTTCATTTAATAAATTGATAGAAATTTTGTAATTTCCTGATATTAGTTTTGAAAGCTTTTAAGTACAAAAAGAAATTTTTTTTAGCAATTGTTAATAAAAATTAAGTTATTCATAGCATGAATAGTAGATAATTTAAAATATAGTCAGAAAAAATATTATTTTAGGAGCATAATTTTTTGTTTTAAGGGCATATTTTACGATTTTTAGAGCACTTTTATGCGCATAAATCACTTTTTTTCGAACACATTTTTGGTTGCCCTGATAATACTTTTTTCTTAGTCTCTTTGTTATGTGTATTGAACCCCACATGTTTAAATTTTTTGATTTTTATTCGCTCTCAATTCTTTAGCTTCGTTATCCTTCGTTTTGTGTATGTAAATGGCGAAAACACTCGTCTCCGAAGTGCTATGGCCACCGGTATCTGATCTAGTAAGTTTACGTAGCGGAGGTTTTGTTTATAAGTAATTATATGACGCTATAAATAAGGTAAAACAAACCAAATAAACGTCCATCTGAAATATTTGTAAAGAAAAAATATTTAAAAAAATTAAGAAATTTTGTTATTTAATAACACAGGTCAACACTAAAAAAGTATCGTAGGTATGGTCATTCCAATCATCAGGAACATTTCTGTTTTTCTCCATCACGTCACATTTTCAACCCATTGACGATCAAAGAAAATATTCTTCCCTGAGGAATTTTTAGATTATATAATTTTTTAGGTAATAGAGCAAATTAGTCGTTCATTGTTATAGACAAGAAATTATGCTACAAAAATGTAGTATAATTCAAGTCTCCAACTTGTCATACATATCTCGTAGAAGTCTTTAAAATTTCTCAATTAATCTTTATAAAATTTATAAAACCATGGAAAAATGAAGTGCAAGCAGTGAATGTGGTGGGAAAATTTATATTTGATATAACTAATACATGACCGTAGATCTAAAAAATGGTAAAATTATTAATATTGCATTGACAAAAAATGCGTAGACTTTAAAAGTTTGTAAATAGTAAAAATATTCAGAATTTAAAAAAAAAGCAAAAATTAAAAAACTTTTAAAATTGACAAAGCTTGAATACGGTTTAGGGGGAAATGCTACCTAAAGTGCCTCCGATTTATTTAGCTTTAGTTTCATTTACGTTAAGATTTCTTATAAAACCATTACAAAAATTCTATAGTCAGGAACAAAAAAGATATTTTAGAAGTTACTGAATATTACCACCTCTTTGGAAAATTTATACATTTATATGATTATATGATTTTTGCAGAAATATTATTTAAAATTTTGTAAAAAATCTACTGGCAATAGTGCTTACTATGCGCCTATTGGTAATAGAATACTTTCAGTAGTAATGTTTGTGTAGCTTCACACTAAGTTTGTACGAAATGTTTGAAGCAGATAACATATTTTGATTTTTGTTATTGTTTGTATAACATACTATAATGGAATACGCCACACGGTGGTTCCAAAACGCTTTTTTTTTAAATTCACCTGGATAGAGACGAGGTGTTTTCGAGTTGATTTAAAGGGGCACAGATTCCTAACGGGACAGGGGGGAGTGGGTAGACCTTCAAAGTTGATCATTTCGGGTATAATTTTTTTTAAATCGCCAAAAATTCAAAGTTGTACATATAGATAGTCCTTATAAATCCTTAAAAAAATTTACTTATATATGGTTGAAATAAATTTTTCACTCATTTTTAGCCTGCTTTTTGGCCTAAAGTTTTTTTTATAATCATCGGATTCTTTGCAAATTTCTAAATCATATTGCTGTAAGAATTTTACAGATATATAGATTAGATAAAAATTTATATTAATATGAAGTTGGAACTTAAAAAATAATTTTTTGGATTTCTTTTAAAAAAGGTGGCAATATTTTTTTTCTTATAAAATTTGTTTTTTCAAAAGGTATCTTAATGTAGATGCGTGTAAAGCTTAGGGCAACGGTCTCCCCATAAATGCTATCCAAACTTAATAAATTTTCAATAATTTTTTAAATTTCTTTGTAAAATTCTCAAATCGCAAATATAGGATCGAACTAAAATTATGTTAATTAAATACCTAAATATAATGGGTAAACACACAAAAATTATTTGAATGAAAGCAGTAAATTTTTAAAACACGTTCTTTCCGGGTTTAGATTTTGAGTATTTTAGTACAAAACAGTGGGTGTATTTTTAATTCCCCAATTTTAAGATAAATCTATCTATATTGTGTCAATTTAAATTTTATTTAGGTTCAAATATTAACATTATTTCAAAAAAATATACTTAAAATTTAAATTTTAAGATTTTCAGGAAATTTGACCGTATTAATTTATTTCTTTAAAGATTCTTTTTATTATTTAGAATTTTTCAAGTAATCTGATGAATATTTTAAAAAAGTTTTAGGGACAATATTAAGCCCGCCAATTTAAAAAACTAAAAGAAGAGGCTAAAAATGAGATAAAAATTTATTTTGCCCTAAATATCTCTTAAACTAAAAGAGATAATCAACACATGTAGGCGTGTTTTTGAAGATATTTACAAGGACTATTTATATATTTTAATGTTTTTCTGTCATATCATAATTGAATTTTTGGCGATTTTTAAAGAAAAAATTACATACCCCCCTGATCAAAGTTGCCGGTTTGGCTTTCTATAACAAAAACTGGTTATTTTATTTTCCAATGTGGAGATGGTTAAACTAAAATTTAGTTTTTATAAACTATTCGAAAGTGCTATTTAAATTACCCTGTAAATCTCATATATATTTGAAAAGAATAAAATAAACTTCAAAACAAATTTGTGATAAAATGTTGATAAAGGCAACGACGAAAACACAATTTTAAAGACATCAAAAATGCTAATGAATTGTGTTGCGGCACAGAAAATACACATACCATTATCTAATTACATTCCCCAAACTCAGTTTTGTTCCGACATACAGACAAATATTAGGCCAATTTCGGTTTTTTAAATAAAAGCAGATATATTTTATACATATGTAGGTTGACATTAGATGAGATTGAAGATGTGTTGAATGCCGGTGAAGTCGAAGGTGACATTATTTTATTTCCACCTGATGATGGCGAAGTAACTGATGAAGACAGTGGTGATGAAAATGAAGCTAATATTAGCCATCTTCCTGGTCGTATGCTTCGGTCTACAGTAGAACTGCAAAGTGCGAAAATATGTACGGAAGACGAAATAATCGAACTTTTGGCCAAGAAGAAAAAGAAGAACAACAGCACTATCAAAAAATGGGAAAGCACTATTAACAATACTTCATTTGGTTCTTGTGGCAAAGGTGACTGTGGAGAAGAAACTTTTACTAAGTTACAGGAAGCGATGACTGCCGTGGAATGCTTTGAATTATTTTATAGTGAAAATCTTGTTAATTTCATAACTGATATGAGTAATCTATATGCTTTACAAAGAAATCCTCCACTGAATGTGAGTGTTGATGAAATAAGAGTTTACATTGCAATACTGAGGCGAAACAGGTTTTTCGAAATTCAGCAATATATCCACCTTTCGGATAGTACGTCCAAAGTTCGGGAATATTTCACGAAACTAAACGTGAGTTTCACTGAAAATTTTAAAAGAGCTGGTTCTTCTCATATCTCCGTAGTGGACTATAGTACCTCACTTTGGAAGACATGGTACTAAACAACATATACACGGTTACAAGCTCTGGTCTGCAGCTACTCGTCATGGCTACTTAGTGAATTGTGAACTATATCAGGGTGCCACGGGTTCAGGTCTAAATATGCAGTCCGAATTAGGCCTAGGAGCTGCTGTCATTTTAGAGCTCCACTCAAGATTGCCCCAAGATATGGGACCTTACAATTTATACTTCGATAATTTTTTTGGTTTTCTCTGTTTGCTTTTGGCTTAGATGCAGCTTGCCAAAATGCGTGGCTTATAAAAAGACAGTTGCAAAATAATTGGACTTACTGCGATTTCCGCAGAGATGTGGCAAAAATATACCTACAAAAATATGGTATACCTCCAACGCGGAATTCTGCTTGTGGCGTTCCTATGGAGTTAAGAGTGCCTATCGAGGTAAGAAGCGGAGGAACTGTAGAAGATCACTTGCACGTTGACTGTTCTCAAAAAAGGTGCGGATATTGCCATCAACGCACTAGAAAAATGTGTGCCAAGTGCAATATAGGTTTGCATATAAAGTGTTGGTATAGATTCCATAATAAATAAATTTTAATGTTTTGTTTAAAATAAACATGTATTATTAACAACTTAATGTTTTCTTTCTGCAAAAAGATTGAAAAAAAAAAACAGATACTTCTAACCATTAACTTCAGTCAGTGCCCAGTGTCACCTGTAGGTGACCGCCTTTAAAAAAATTGGGCGGGTTTAGTTAGCAAATTTATTTTTTTTCTCCTTTTATAAAACAAATATAAGTTATTTTAGCAAAAAAGAAAATTAAAATATTTGTTACCTTCGCTATGGGAACTGAAGAGTTAAAGATATACCTCCTCATCTTCAAATAAGTGTACAACAGACTCTAGTTTTTACTCCGACAAGCTTTTTATATAAATTCTGTGTATTTTTGTTTTTTTAATGTCTAAGTATATAATTCAAATCGAACCTCATTTTGAAATGATATTAATATAAATTCCACAATTCTTAATCTAATTTAACATTAACTTAATTTAACATTAACATTAAAAAACAAATTTTGAAATTTTGTTTTAAATGTAAGTTAGATGAGTTGTTTTTACGCTCGTGTTATAAAAACTGGCAGTAAAGACAAATTGTCCAATGTGAATAAAAAATACTCTCTCATAATTTGTTATTAGAATATTTAAAATTGATTTTTACAATACCCAACAAAATCAAGTATATCTTCATTAATTTCCGAAACTTTTCACAGAACTATTTTTTCCATATAAACAAAAAACATTTCTCAAGTTTATTTTTCCAATTCAACAAAAATATAAATAACCATATAAGTATAGATGAATAAACCAAAAATACTCAAAAACTACATTTCCAATAATTTAATCACAGTTAAAAATGCAAAAGAATTAAAAAAAAAAATCTCTTTAATAAATTGTTATATTATAAAAAAGATAAATATATTGATTTTCAATTTCATAAAATGCAAAAATAAAACATATAAAAGAAAACATTACAAAAATGAATTCATTGGTTTTCAATCTCATAAAGATAAATTCCTATTCAAAATTCTTCATCAAAATTCCTCTTCATTTCAATTTGACACAAAAAAACTCCTCTTTAAATTCCTCTTCAAAATTCCTCTTAAAAATTACTCCTTATGGGAATGCCATAGGGAGGAAAAAAAGTGAGCCAGAACAAGTGTTGCCAGGAGTAGCTTGAAAAGAGTTAAAGATTTTTGTCAAAAAATTTACAATTTTCGCTAAAAGTTACATTTTCGGAATTTGAAAAAATAAATATGATTTTTTGTTTCAAAATTTCGAAGAAAATAATAAAATAATACAAAAAGAAGCTTTTGAAGTTTTTTATTATTTGGAAGATTTTTTTCTTCCAAATAATCATAGTTTAGTTGACAAAATGCAAATACGCATTGTCTTTTCATATTGTTAAATAATAGCATCTTGAGTATTATTCAGATCGAAAGCAATTTTCAATAATCGTCGGCACTTAAATTAGGATTTAGTCCTAATATCTTGTTATCGTGGAATGCATGCTGTCAAACTTTTCTTACAAATATTTTTTTTTTTAATTAAGAAATTTATTTAATAAATCATTTATTACAAAAATATCCAGCCTCTTAAGGGTTAACTGCTTTAATGATTTAAAAATATTATCGTTAAAATCAAATGTTATCTTTCAATTTATATAACAAACGAAAACTCCACGAAATTTTCCATTGGCAAAAATTTTAGTTTTTAACTAATTAAATAGTACATTACTTAAGTCTTTTACTGCATATACGATATACGATATACGATATGTAAATTGAGATCTCTGATTCACTTCCGTTTCTTTTTTTTCATCTTTTCATCAATGATAGTTCTTTTAATGCTGAAAATATGTAAAATTTTTTGGTGCAATTGTATAGTTTGGAAGTTATAGGTTTTAAAAAATAATATTTCTCTAAGAAACTCATATGAAAAATTTTTGTTATTAAAAATTGAGTAAAAATGAAAAATTATGTTAGTGAAGCTGCTTTTGGACATACTACAGAACTAAAACCCCTTCCGACGGATACTAAGAAAGAAAATTTTTATATAGGAAAAATTGCAAAGTATTAAAAAATTAGGTTAAATAAACTTTAATAGAAAATTATTTATGTTTTTATAAATGTCTATTCACAAGCCTTCAATGGTTAAAATTACTGTTTGTATAATTTTATAAATCGAAAATGTACCATAAAAATCTAAATAATTCCATACGTCACTAAGAACATAAGATTGATACGTACAAGAAAATAACCTATTTCAAATTTAGTTTCTTCAACATAACTGATGTGTTAACCCTTTCAGTGCCAAATTTTAACGGCTGGAGCAAGAAGTAAAATATTTTCAGTTTTTATTCTTTTTGGCTCTAGGAAAGACAATTTGAAAAAAAATTAAAACCATTTTTTTGTGGAAAATAAATATTAAAATAAACCTTATTCTAGACATTCAATTCGCTTGTTATCTTTTTTACGTCTTTTTTTACATTTTTCTTAAAATTAAAACGGGCATTTTTGGCCCAATAAAAAACATTTTAAGAGACATTTTTTTTAAACACAATATTTAATTAGTTAAATTTAATAAAAGTTAAAAAAATGATTTGAAAATTATTGAAAAGTCCTTAAAAAATAATAATCTGCAAAAATCTAAAACAAACATCGGATTAGATGTTGACAAATTATCAAAAAGTGCATGTTGCCATTATGGCAACAAATTAGCAAACGGGTTAAGAGGTAAATTTTGAGTAATTCGCGAAACACTTGTTTAAAATTTAGATATATATTTGCATGATTTATCATGATCAATTTTGTCTAAGGGATAAAAAGTTACGAAAATGAGGTCAAAAGCAAAAAATTATATATGTGGAGCGTTAAAAAGTTACAAAAAATGTAACAAATGTAGCCAAACGGCAACACTGGCCAGAACTTACACAAACATACTACTAATGTACTATAATTGTACCCCCTCTTATACTTTTTGTAGAAACGAAATCATTTATAAGTCTGTTAATAAATCTAATTTAATATTGCTTATCTTCATCATGATATCCGATGACACCTAAATTATATATATTTTTTAAAAACATTTCTAAAATTTTCAAAAACATCTGCTAATAATAAGACATCATCATCATGTGGTATAAAATTTATTATAACTTCATTAGTATGATTAGATTCTTCAAGAGAACAATGACAATCAGTTAATTTATTAAAAAAATGTTTTATATCTGGTAGACTTGTCTCTTGTAGTTTTTCTATAGAATTTAAATAACTGTAATGAAATACAGCTTTTCTAATTAGTAAATTAGATTTTCCTTCATCTAAAGAAAAACTTTTTACAATTTTTAGCTCCTTTTTTCTCCTTTTTTAAATCCTTCACTAAACTATCCAAACAAGAAATCTTATTTCAGTGTTACCTCCTGTTCATTTCAATGAACAGCGAAATTTCCAGACCTGAACTCAATTATTAATACCCCCAAACCACAGCCAACTTTAGCCACAATCTACCACAAATAAATACACTCGTTAACAAACCGCCTAGCGTTCGCCCCAGATTGAAGCCATCGTGAGATTTCAAACCAAGTGAAGTGAGATTTCAAACCAAGTGAAATAGTAATTCTAAACCCAAATATAAAAAGAAAAATCTTCAAGGGATTAAAGTGGAAATAATACTTACCTTAAGTTTATAACTCTTATACGAATTATAAAATACTTACCCTTGTTACTTACCCTTCCTTACTTACTTACTTACTTACTTACTTACCTACTTACTTGTAAACTTAAAACTAAAATATTTATGTATATATATATTGTATTGTCTGTGTTGAGCAATCTTTGATTTGTAGTATAGTCCAACAATCAAATCTGTTGACTCAGCGTAGGCATTATTATTGTTTTTTTAATATACCATTGTCTTTAATTTTTAGTGGGAAATTTAATCCACTGAAATTTAAATTGGTATTGTTCAGGCATATATTTTTTGATAGAAGATTTATTTTATATGCTGACGTTCTATTATAATCTTTTTCCAAATTTACAAATGCAGAAATTATGGCTCATCTAAAGCAATATTCATCATTATTTTTTACATTCGCGCAGGCTTATTTCTTTGGAATATCTTTACTTCAATGGGGGTATTCTCCAAAGCATCCATATTTGGTTTAGCATAAAAAGCATAAAGCTCTAAACTGAATTTTAGTATTTTATTTCCTTTTAAGAAATAATTAACTTCTTCTCTAAATGTTTTACCAGTTTCCTTGAGAAATACATCCATCTTTGTTTTCAAAATCAAAAGTGAATGCACTGTTTAACCTCTTTGACAAATTCTCGTTTGGAGAAGAATTTTCCTTAAGGACACTTGAAGTTGACACATGAGCCCATTCATGCATTTTCAAAGCAGTAAAGGTGGCAATAGCTTTTTGACATTTATTACATTGAAAAACGGTAGCCATTTTAATATTCATCAGATTTTTTTGATTTACTTTTAATGTTTACTTTAAAAGTGTGAAATAGATGATCAGAACGAGGTACTAAAATATACTGAATTTAAAATCAAAATCTTACTCTGAAACATTTTACAACAAAATATATCTACAGTTGTAATAAACAATAAAGGATCATAATGCAACATATAACAATTAGTTAAAATTTTTTTAACTACAAACAAATGAATATGTCACAAAGAGAGGGCTGCTTACATATATTGTTAGGTATTTGTTATTACCTAACAATATATGCACTTGAAAACTCTAAAGATCATTGTATGAAAAACCAAAAAAAAAAAAAAAAAGGAAAATTTAAACTATAATAACAGCTACATTTTTTTTCATATTCTTTTCATATAACCGAATATTGCATAAGAACTCAAATGTTAATAACAATATCATATATAGATAACATGTAGTTTGGCAACTCTTTACTGTAAAAGTTTTCAATTTTGCTTTACTCCAAATCTTTGAAAGTTTTTAAAGCTTTTGTGTATTTATTAAACGATCCTTAAAATATCATAATCTGGCAAATTTCAAAAGCCAAGTTGATCTTAATTGATTTTAAATTTGGTGTGATACATAAAATATTATCTGTGTAGTTTTTTAATTATTGAAAAATTTTATTTATCTGCAACAACAAGTTACATTTTTTTCCCTGTTATTTGCATTTTTTTGTTTACTTTATTTATATTTGCTTATACCAAAAAATATTTTAAGTCGAATTTCCACAACAATTCATGTCATCTGTTTTTTCTAATCCAATACCTTTAAGTACAACACTTGGCTTGTGAATTTAATAAATACTCCTAACAGTGACATCTAGCGGTGAATAGATTATTATTACCCAGAAAACAATACTGCTTAAATAATTTTCATTAATTCCCTATAATGAACTGTCTAAATATTAGCTGTAATATTTCCGGAACGTAACGTAAGGTATCTTTCTGGTTACGTGTATCATTTAAAATGTATCATAAATCATTTAAATAGCCTTAGGGCTCGTGATGTGGCTGCACTCCTCTAAATCCTTACATTGGAAAGTAAAGTAGGAAATTAAATACTGAATTTTACAACTTTTTTTTAAAAGCATTAAAGGAGAGTTTGAGCAACTAAATAAAGACTTTATGTCTTTGTAAGTTAAGTTCACTAAATTTGGTGATCTATTTACTAATTATCCAAATTTGGATGAATTATCCAAATCCCATCATAATTCTTCTGATAAAATCTGATAAATCTTCAATTATTCCTTCAATAACATATCCTTCATCCGAAATTCCAGAAAATGTTTCTAGTTCTCCTTTACCAGCATCGTCATTAGTAATGACAGTAAAGTCCATTGTTCCTAATCTTCCGTTATCCACTTCCATTAATCCAATTCCTTCACTAATAGTCGCAGTCCCTCCATTGGGAAATACTGTTGTGTCTCCATATCCATCATTATTCTCAATCTCATCTTCAAATAATATACCGAATCCATCGATAGCATCTCTTGAAACTAGACCTGAACTTAGAGAACTGCGTATATTTTCGCCTAGAAAAAAATTATTTTTGCTACAAGATTTTATCATGATACAACTGTAGATGGTATAAGAAACTATAGGTAGGGTAAATTCAATAACGTTATTCCTGATAATGTGAATGTTTACGAAATAAATGCAAGAAGTAGAACATAATTCAAAATTTTTGTTACTGTTGAATTACACTGTGCGACAAATGGTAGGGGTCAGTGATCGGGAAGGGTTCAAACTACCGGGGAAAGTTATATCGGTAAAAAAGAAGTTATACGTATCCCGGCGTTTCGCTGGGTCACGTCTAGGAATCGAGATATATCGATTTGAAGTTAGTAACTATCATATAGGGAAAATTGTGACCTTTGGTGGTCTTTTTTTGACATAACTCGAGAACCACCAGTCCGATTTTGCTGAAATAAATTTAAAAAAATTAGGAATTATAATTCCTTTAATCTGTTCATACAACGTTTCGCTACATAAGCAACAGTTTCACAGTTATAAATAAATGTATGAAGAAAAAAACTATTTTTTGCCTAAAAAATTGAATTTTTTTATTTTTAATTCATAAAAAATCCAAAACGGTAAAAAATGTGTCAAGTCCTATTACTTTCACGTAAAGACACATAACCTTTAAACAAAATGAGACATAGATCATGAAAATCAATGGACGCGTTTCGCTTTTATTCACAATTAAGTGAAGGTATGAATTTCAAAAATTTGCTCGAGATATGCTCAAAATTCCTTGGAAAAAACATTGATGACTTTTTTTTATGATTGTCAGAATTAAAAAAAAGGTAATAAACAAAAGGTTATTTGATTTTTATGGTAGCGGTAACAAACTAAAAAACGGTCATAAATGTGCGTGGACAATTAAAAGGAAAAAAGGAAACAAGAAACACATGTTTTTCGTATAGCCTCCTTGGAGACCTCTTAGCATCGCCACGACTTTCAGATCACAACTGATCTGCCACATGTGATCAGTGTAGCAAACTTTATCCAAAATGATTTTCATGGAATCGTATGTTTCGCTCATGTCTGTGCTGTAGCCAATGGGAATGCTTGGTTTTTATTATGTTTATCTAGCAAAACGACTTTCAGGCTTGTTGTATGAATAGATTAAAGTAATTATAATTCCTAATTTTTTTAAATTTGTTTCAGCAAAATCGGACTGGTGGTTCTCGAGTTATGTCAAAAAAAAAAAAAAAAAATACCACCAAAGGTCACAATTTCCCCTATATGATAATTACTAACTTCAAATCGATATATCTCGATTCCTAGACGTGACCCAGCGAAACGCCGGGACACGTATAACTTCTTTTTTACCGATATAATATTTCCCGTTGGTTTCATCCCATCCCGATTTTGACAGTCGCATAGTGTTATTTGATCAGGTTGTGAATATAGATTTCTGGCCGAAAAATGCTCTTGTACGAGAATTTATTTACCGCGATGATGATAATAAAAAAAACTAAAACCATCCTTAAGTTTTATTATTATATATCAGAATGTTAACGGAATAAATACAAAACTTTCTGATTTATTCCAAAACAGTTACGATTTTGAATTTCAAGTAATCACTTTTACAGAAACATGGCTTAATGGTAAAACAAATAATTCCGATATAACGTGTGATAATTATAAAATTTTTAGAGGAGAGAAAGTTGGTAAACTCGGTGTCGGTGTTCTATTGGCCATGTCAAAGGAATATTCTGCTGAAGAAATCCTAATAGATAACTCCTTGAATACTGAAATATTTGTTGTTGTCATAAAAATCAAAAATAAGTCAATGTACGTAACTTGTTTATATATTCCTCATACAGCTGATCCTTTGGTGTGACTGTAATATTCTAATGGTTTCCT
Source organism: Protocalliphora azurea (assembly GCA_932274085.1). Taxonomy (NCBI): domain Eukaryota; kingdom Metazoa; phylum Arthropoda; class Insecta; order Diptera; family Calliphoridae; genus Protocalliphora; species Protocalliphora azurea. The sequence continues at coordinate 84,782,884 of OW026520.1, forward strand.
AGGTCATATTATTTGACACAAACTTCCTTGTATTCATAAATCCCATTGATTGGATAGAAGATTTCTTAAAGTCTCTCTCCGATTTAAATATTTTCCGAATAAGTGGTGTTTCTAACTCCAACAACAGAATGTTAGACTTAGTACTTGTAAATAATACTTCCTTATTTGATGTAGTTAGAGTAAATCAGCTTTGTACTCCTGAGGATCGACATCATCCAACTCTTCAGATATCAACAACAATTCCGCATAAAACTGAAGCCCCTAGTGTTGTCCTGACACTATGCTTTAATCGCACTAATTTCCAAATAATGAATCAATTATTGTCCAATGTAAACTGATTTGAAGTGCTATCGTTTAATGAAGATAGAAGTAATTTTGATCAAGTTATACATAATTTTTATTCCATACTAGAGATGTGAATCGCTAAGGCAGTTCCTTTGAAGAAACAAATTAAAAGAAATGGATCTCCTTGGAAAACTACCATTTTGGCATGGTTGAAAAGTGTCAGTATTTTATTGCTAGAAGCTGTTATAATTTGTAGAATAAAATAAAATAAAATTAGACATTAAACGAAACCCGAAAATATTTTACAATTTTATTAATTCCAAGCGAAAAATTTCCTCATACCCGACTACAATGAAAATTAATAGTGCAATGTTTTCCAATGATAAAGACGTAGCAAATGCATTTTCTGGTTTTTTACATCAACATTTTCCTCGAGGAGTCATAATAATAAACAATATCCATTTGGTATCTCACATTCATCGTCGATTAATATATTGTCCCTGGATGTTGAAACAGTTTTAAAATTTTTAAAAAGTGTAAAAAGTTCATTCAGTTCTGGACTTGATGGTATTCCCACATGTATTCTGAAAAATTGTGTGGAAGTATTAGCAATGCTTCTTACGCAAATATATAATAACTCCAGAAAGATGGAAGAACTCCCATATAATTTCTTTTTATAAATCGGGTATTATAGAGCAATTGCAAAGCTTAGTGCCATTTCTAAACTATTTGAGAAAATTATAACATCGATATTATTTCCACAAATTTCATCCATAATATCAAAAACATAGCATGGATTTTTATCATGGACGATCAACATCTACCAACCTAATGGAGTTAACATCGGTTTTCGAAGAAGATTGCGAACTGGTGTAGTAAATACATATTTTAGCAAAGCCTTTGACTAGATGCAAATCTATTTAACTTCCTTAAATGGATTTGCTCCTACATAAAATAAATGAATAAATATCAGTTATCAACATCTTAAATTTTTTCATTGACATCGTCCATAATTTCATAACTTATAAATTTATTGTTTATTATATTATCCCTAAATAGATTTGTTCCTATCTGAAGAATCATGTAATGTTGAATAGCACAATATCTAACTACGTGAACGTTACTTCCGGTGTCCCACAAGGCAGTCATCTTGGTTCACTATTATTTCTAATTTTTATAAATGATCTTCCTAATTACATTAAATTCTATTGCAAGATCCTAATGTATGCAGATGATGTAAAGCTATTTCTAACTTTATCAAATGAAGAAGATGTACTAAATCTACAATCCGATATATTCAGCTTAAATAATTTTTGCAACATTAACCTAATGGAAATGAATCTTAGCAAATGTCATTGCATGTCTTTCTATAGATATTCTTCAATTTGGAACGATTACCATATTGGTGATACAAATTTGAATTCTGTTGATTCCCTCATTGATTTAGGAGTAAATTTTAATAAAACTCAACTTCAATAATCATATAATAATTACTGTGAATAAGGCTTATGATGTTTTAAGTTTTATAAAATGGTTGTCGAAAGAATTCACTGATTCACAGTTAGGCGTATTCTTGAACACGGTTCAGTAATCTGGGACTCACAATATAATATTTACATTCGTAAACTTGAATTAGTTTAAAAACAGTTTCTCCTTTTTTGCCTCCGGAACCTAAAATGAAACCGTGATTCAAACCTTCCTCCATAGCATAGCCGTTTGGCCATTATAAAACTTCCAACTTTAAAGAGTATAAGGATCATTGCAAACATTGCGTTTTTCTTGAATATTGGTAATGGAAATATTGATTCCGAATATCTCATTATTAAAGTATTCATTATTGTTCCAAATAAATAACTTAGATCACTTCCATAGGTCCAATTTCGCAGATTTTGATCAATTTCGTAGAATATGTATCAAGGTGAATAAATATTATGTCCTAATTGATTTTGCTGATACTGGTACTGAAATTAAACGTTTATTAATAAGCTATTTTAATTCCAACAATTTTTTTTATGATAGTATTTAATATATATGCGAGTATATATATATATATATATATATATATATATATATATATATATATATATGTATATGTCTATAAATAAACATAATTGTTTACAAATTTCATTCATTGACGTAGTCCTTAATTTCATAACTTATAAATTTATTGTTTATTATATTATCCATACCAGGGATGGAAAATGGCTTATTTCATTTTGTACCCACCATACAAATAAAATGTACTTTTTCGACCATGACAGTACCAATTTTGTCAATATTTTTCTTTTTATTACATATATATGTATATAAATATATTTTTGATGAATAATTTTAGTCGAAATATTAAAAGCAACAACTTTGTTAATTTCAAATCTTGTGTATGAATTAAAATCGACACAGTAGAGAAATTTTTCCTTCTTTTGTTATAAATATTATGTTTTGGTAGAAAATTTTCGCAAACATATGAAAAATAGACAGAATTCCTACAATAACTCTCGTAATGTGTGGAAAAGATCAATAAGTCCAGTTTTCATCAGCGATACGTTAGATCAGAAATATCATATTTTTGAATCTTTATTCCTATGCATCCTCTATCTAAGGAGCCATTTGAATATATAAATTTTTCTATTTTTTCTATTTAAAAAAAACTCGCATTCATAATGCAAATGCATTTTTGGAATGCATTTTAAAAAAAAATTCGTCTACCTTTTATATTATAAAAATTAGAATGTTAAAAATTGCAAGACAAATTGTTCTGCGACAAGATGCTTAGACAATATTTCAACAGATTTTTTTATTATAATATTTTTTTTTTTTTTTTGTGATTTTATTTTATAATTAATATTAGTCATCTCATATCTTAATTTGTTATTTGTAGTATAATACCTTCTTGTTCCAAAATAATTACTAAATTAAATATTTTAAATATTTGAAATTAAGATGGCAGAAAGTTATTATAAATGCATCTGAAAATTGTTTTAACTAAAGCGTTATTTTTTAATTAAACAATACTATTTACAATATTTATAATGATCGACTTTACCCTAGTATATAAAAAAATACGACGCATAATTAAAGAGTTATGAACACTTTAAGTTATACATCAACTAAAACTAATAAATTTAAAAAACAAAAATATTATGTAAAAAATTAAATTTTGTACGAAAAAACTGTTGCAATTTTTTCTAAAGAAATATTAAAAATAGTAGATTATCTTGTCCCAGAACAATAAATATTGAAATTTGTAGTAAAGATATTAGATTTTAATATACTAAAAGAAAATTCAAATCGAAGGGGTAGAAATTTATCAAAAAAGCATTGGGAAAACTGCATTACATTATCAGTGAATTTTTAAATAAAAAATTTACTTTTGAGTTTTGCCTTTAAAGAAGTTTTAATTGGCTTTCATTAGAGACATGAGTCAATAAATTCCGTCTGTATCGTAAAGAGATATAAAAGTTTAGTTAAATACATTGCCGGTTTTTTAGCTTTTATACAAATTTAAATCGTGAATAAAATCGGAAATATTTCGAATTTTCAATATTATTTTTTTTAAATATTTACTGTAATACATCACATTCGTTTAGAAATACATGTATTTATCTATAATCTAATTGCATTCCCAAATGAATGTATTTATAAAATATTAAAATTAAAAATATTAAAGTTAACTTATGAAGATGATTTTGAGTTCTACCTCGAAATCATTGCTTGATATGTCAAAAATAGTTCGTTTACCTTGCTACTTAAATAAGAAATAAATATGACGCAGAAAAAAATAAATAAATAAATAAATAAAAAGGAATATCAATTACGACATCGTTTAAATGAGTTAAAATTTTGTCTGTTTTTACTCCAATCATCGAAATAATAATATTAATTATGAGAAATTAATTGTTTTTTTTTTTTTTTTTGAAGAATATAAATTAATTTTTTATATTTATGATTGAAATTGTGCTGAAATCTAATTAATCTAATTAATTCCATACAGAAATTAATTGAATCCGTAATAATGCACTTTATTATATTAAAAAATACACAAATTCATTTTACACTTAATACCTACATGTAAATATATTATACATAATTCTTGTAATGTGCACAATGTAAAATATAATTAATAAATATATCGTAGGAAATACGTTTAGTGGGTATGTGTTTGAAAAATAGTAGATGTATACTTATTACTGTTATCGAACAAATTTAATATTTAAATCAAATTGGAAATCTCGGGAGAATGCACCCGCAAAAGGACCTTGAATAACACAGTGGATATAATTTAGGATACGAAATACAAATTTGAATATTAAACGACATGTGTGTGATTGCTTAAACAAATTGTCAAAAATAAGAAATACTTAATATTCTCGTATGTAGTTCTTAGCCTTAATACGATCCCTGATATTAGTTTTGTCCTTAATCTCTTCTACAACTCACGAATAGATCTAAAATAACATCGTAAACCTTACCAATTTCTTCAAACACACAAACATTTTACTTACTAAAGAATTGCATATATTTATGCAGCCTCACATTTTGCATTCGATTAATTATTTTATCCCAATAGCTACTAGGAAAGGTAGAAATGTTCGCATTTTAAATACAATATTTTTCACAATGTTTCTGTTTTTATTATTAAATTAATTAAAAGTATTAATTAACTTAGTTAAAATATTTGTGAACTTTAGAAATAAAAATCTTAGAGCATATTTTTTTCAGTTTTTAATATATATATATATATATATATATATATATATATATTTTTTTTTTTTTTTCAAATTGTACCAAATGAGTTGTGATAGTACCACGGTACCAACTGATATAAAATGTACTAAAAAAAGTATAATTGTATCATTTTTAATTGAAATGCTCATACATGTTTATTTACATTTGTGAGTTTAATATCAATGTGGAGGAAACCCTATACATTAGTTAGCATTAAACATTTTAGGTTGTATCAAACATGTCGTACAGGCTGACCGTGTAGGTACACAAACATTAGCGTTGCCACTGAAAAATTTTATATATTACCACAATTTTCAAAATAATCTACCAAAACCGTTCGAAACATATGAAAACATAAAAAATCTCTTAAGAAAAATTTATTTTTAACGCAGAAACATAACAAGTCCGGGTTTAATTGTTTAGCCCGTATTCAGAGAAATGTTTAATTAAGTATGAAATTTTGATTTCATATCGAAACTAGTTTTTAAGAAAATTTTAGCTCATGATGTATTAATCGACATCTGTGTATTGACTATGTTGTATTTTTTTTCTTTTTCATCAAAAGTTTCGATCGAAATCACATTTTTGAAAGTAGGTATTTTAAAAATGGTCTAGATCACGATATAAAAATAATTGTACCGAAATCTTTAATTTTAGGCAGGTACATTTGCAACAATTTTTGTGCTGTACAAAAAATTATAATATTTGATATGATTCTTAAGAGAAATTAAAATAAATTTTATTACCTAATTGAGTCCAATTGCGCTTTCTTTAATCAAATTTGTATGAACATTTGCGGAACGGCTTTGTGGTTTTTCAACACTATAGGATCTTGCTTAAAAAAATTTAGGAAGGTAACGAAAACGATGAGTTTTAATGATAAATAAAATAAAACTAAATTCACTTTCAGTTCCCTACCAACGAATGAAAATTATGTGTTTAGTAGATTTGGCGCAACACCAACGGAACTACGCTGCCGGACAAAATAAATTGCGGTTTTCTACTCTAGCTATTTACTTCATAATAATTGTCTTCTAGGTGCATCATGGGTTATTTTTTTTTGTGTCCAAGTATTTGTCATTTTATATTGTTTAATTTAATAAAAAAAAGTTTTTGAATTATTAGCATTTTGTGTTTGGAGTAAGTGTTCTGTTGGTCGTGGATTTTGCGCGACAAAATAAAATGACACACACATATATATATATATATATATATATATATATATATTTTAATCTACATATCCATTATGATGAAAAAATAAATATCTTTTAAATTTCCTACCATTTTATTTATTTCAATTTTGTATGTATTCTGTGAATATATTTTAAATATTTTTTATTCAACGAAATTGTTGTTGTTAAAAATTTTTCCCATTCGATGAAAATAGTTGAAAATAATTTTAACTTTTGTCATAGATATCACAAATGATATTTATATTTTTTATTTCGAACAAAAAGAACAAAATTAAACTATTGATTAAAATAAAAAAAAAAAAAAATATGATGAATTTTTATTACATTTTGAACACCAAAGATTGTTTTTCGATTGAAATAAAAAAAGAAAAGTTGTTCTTTTTTTAGTATTAAAGTTCAGTCTCTGTTTATTATGTATATTTAACTCAAGTTCAATACTAATTATTTCAATTTTATATTTTTATATTAATAAGGAAAGATGATTTAAAAAATAAATCTCTTGACGTCAAAACTACAACTACTTATAAATGTTAATAAGCAGGGCAACCAAACATATATTTTTGCTTTAAACAAATAAAAATGCAGTTATTTGTTTTAGATTTTTTTATTGATTCGTTAGAGAACATTTTTGATATTTTGTACTTAGGCATGCATATATATTTTTTTGGACAATTTTTATTTCAAAGCTTTTATTATATAAACCCTTCACCAACACCAGTGGTGAGGAGGGTATATTAAGTTAGTCGTTACGTGTGTAACAGCAAAAAAAAAAAAAATATTTTGAAACCCCATAAAGTATACTTATATATTCTTGGTCCATGTCAAATTCTGAGTCGTTTTAGCTATGTCCGTCCGTTAAAAACACGTCCAAACTACTTGACCTATTCGAATGAAAATTAGCCAATTTATAGAACCATATCTGAACCAACTCTTAAAACTAAATTAAAACTGAAAATTTTTCAATAAAAAATTAACGAATTTAAACAAAATTTAGCCAAAATGTCTAGCTATTATTACTACCAAAAAAAGTTAGTTAAATCGGTCCAGTAGAGGTAAAATTATAGACAAAATATAAACAGTTTTATGATTTACAACAAAAGTCGCCGTCGTTTTACTTAAACAGAACATAAACAACATCATGTTATAATTTGTGTATGGATTGCGTGTGTGTGTTCGCTTCAGTATGAATGTTGATAAACAAAAAGGCATACAACTATGTTGAATTTGACATATGGTCGTGGTCAGTGTTGCCTGATGAGGGGATTTGTCCCCAAATTGGGGAATTAAACTTTCATTTGGAAACAGATTTTCATGGAAAGGGATTTGGGGATTTTAGTAAAATATAGGGATTCTTTATTAAATAATACATTTATTCTATATTCGATAAATTTTAATTTATAAACAAAAATTTCGATAAGTTTTAAATTTTGTAGATAATGAATGAATCTAATATGTAAAGATTTATCGTTAAATATTCTATTTAAAAATTTTTGCTAGTTATATTTTTAAAGGAAAGTGACATGGATTAAAATCTCAACCAAACCAAACATTCTTTCTTTTACGTAGAAAAATATTTCAGCATCCAAAACAACAGTTTTGGTACTTAAATAAAAAATGGTGAATTTTTGGCCATCGCGAACAAAATTCATCAAATACAGCTGCATGTAAAAGTATCGAAGCGACATTGACGGTAAAGAATAAATAATGATTTGTTCGTCAAATGCTATTCCCACTCAAAACAAAATTGTGAACATTGCTCTGCTGATGTGTTGTTCCTGTGCGAACAAGAAAAAAATTTCGTGTGGACATAGAATTCAATAAATTGTTATTCTTTAAGTTACAGACATATTAAAAATGAATATAAATTATTTCAAAATCTTCATTTGGAAAACTTTAATGCATTTCAGTGGTTACAATCAAACTGGAAGAGTACATCATTCGAAATTAAATTTTAAATACATTGATTTTCGGAAATGCTTTTTTTGAATCGAATTACACAAAAAACTTCCAGTAACAGATTTTTCCATATATATATATATATATATGAAAAATTATTTTCGCATAATGACGAAGCCTATTGAAATTGGTTATGGCCCCCATACAAATGTTCTCCGTATCAATCTTTCTTCCAAATTTCATGAAGCTCGGTCCATAATTGTCCATAAAGTATCAATCCACAATTAGACATAGGTCTAATATAAGACCCCTATATGAATTTTGATGCATATTCATAATGGTGAAGGGTATCATATGATCGGGGTTGACCGACTATTTCTTTCTTATTTGTTTTGTTCTTAAAGTTCTTATTTAATATGGAAAAATGAGTTCTTTTTTTAATTGTAACCCATTATTCGCCGAATAATTTGTTCTCATATATATATATATATATATATATATATATATATATATATATATAATACAAAATCTTCTTTACAACCAAGTTTAAACCACTATGCCATCGTGGACATCAAAAAGTATTAGTAAAGCACTATTTTCCGACGAATTATTTCTAAATAAAAAGTGATGAAAATATGCCCTTAAAATAAGAAAAATTTTAAGACATATTTTGAAAATTAAAGTATATATTTTCAGTTTTTAAAATAATTTTTAATGCACATATAATACTTCTAGAGAGCATATTTTTGGTTACCCTGTTTACGCTATTAAATCCACCTAAAACTAGAATTAGTCAAAATACGTTCCATTCTGATAAGAAAAGCTTTAGAATGGTACTGTTTATAAGGAGAAAAAAAATGACTCGATGTTTTCCTAACTATAATTAAAATTGAATTTAGCAGCTAACTGTTTGTGAGTTGGATCGAAGGATAAAAAGTTCCTGTTTTATTTTTTATATTGTTCTCAATATATCATATGAAAGGTTTTCGAGAGTAGCATCGAATGGCATAAAGAATATTCAGGAACAATTAAGAATATATCTGAATTTTTTATATTTTTTCAAAAAAATTTTACATAAAGAAATTTGGAATAATTTTCTCGAAACATTTGAAATGGTATAGTTTTTTTATTGGCACTTGCTTTTGTTCGAATTCTTCGAAATATGTAAAAATCTAAAAACTATCACAACATATATATATTGATAATACGCTGCTACAAAATAACATTTTTTATCTTCATTTTTAACCCACTTGAAAATGTGGGTTGTAGTACCTTTTGAGGACCTCACAAAACAATTTAAAAAAATTCGAAACACCCCACAAATTTCAATATATTTTGCTCCTGCAATATAGATCTCGTATCTTCATAAATTTTAAATCAATTTAAGATTTTTAAATTGACTTTGAAAGTAGATGGACGTAGCTTTTTAACTATATTACACACTCAAATTAAATAATTAATTATTATCAATTTTTAATTCTTTTTCTTTTTCGAAATTTTGATTTTGATGTAAACTTTTCAGATTTTTTTTTTCTAAAACACTACCCATATTTTTATTTACAACGTTTGAAGTATTATTTCGTTTAGAATAAATCGAGATATCCCTATATAAAATCGCTTAAAAACTCAAAAAGTTATAAAGCATTAACTTTATTAAAAAAATTCTTCAAATATTTTAAGACAAAATATTCTTTTATATTTTTTTTACTTGGTTTTTAGTTTTTGAGAATGAAATTAAAAATGTATTGAAAGTTTTAGTAAGTTATTACAGATAAAATCGAATAAGTTTTACAGTTTTTATCCAATTTATAAATATTGAGTTTAGTTATATTCACAACAAAAATGTCTTCAAAAATTATTCTATTCTCTCTCTCTCTCTCTCTACTAGCATTATTATACTAAGCTAACGTATAATCCTGCCAATGTCAGGAATAATATTATAGTAATGAAAATGTACACAAACAAATCTGTAAACATTTTGAAGCTTTTCCTCTCCCTAATCGAAGTTAAAAGATTTGAAGCCATTAGAAACTTAAAAAAAAATCGGAATTTAAAATCAGTTTCAGATAGGATTTGGAGAACAAACAATTTGTATAGCAAATTTAAACTTCCTAAAACTAAAATCGACTTTAAAAAATATTACTTAAAATAAAAAAAATAAATCCGAGCGTCTCCGCTCCCTGACAGAAATTTCAAAATCTGGCTTCGTTAAAATTTGTAGGACGAATAGTTTTATAAGTAAGCCGAAGTTTAATTTTTTACGTCGTCACGGAGCTTTAGAAAGCTCTTAAAAGTGAAAACATGCTTAGGAAATTATATGTAAATGCGGCTATTTCCGCACCCTGTTAGAAATTTAAAAATATGGCATGGTGAGGATTTGTAAAACGAAAAATTTTATAAGAAAGCTGAATTTTAATTTTTTACGTCGTATCGGAGCTTTAGAAAGTTCTGGAAAGTGGAAATTATATATAAATCCGGCTATCTCCACTCCGGACAAATATTTCAAAATCTGTGTCCGTTAGGATTTGTAGGAGAAATAGATATATAAGTAAGATGGATTTTAATTTTCTAAGTCGTCTGGGAGCTCCAGAAAGCTTCCGAAAGAGAAAACAGGCTTAGGAAATTACATATATAATTCTTGCTAGATTCCACTCCCTTTTTAGCCCATTTTTGTCATAATATTGCTTACTTTATTTGATTTGACTTTATGTCTAATCAAATGAATCGATTAAAATGAAACATGACGCCTATGTATGCCCTTAAAAAAATATCAAATTTCATAAACATTTTAACGACAGTGATAAAAAAATATCACAGTATAATGAAAGATAAAATTTTATAATATACAATATTTTCTATTTCTCGTGTATGTCAAATTTTATGTGAATTATCTTAGCAGCATTAAAAAAGTTTTACTGAAAGTGGACTAAAAACTGGGTGTGGCATCCACCTTATATTTTAGCTCCTAGTTTTCTGCAGAAAATAATTGATATACATATGTGCTAAATTTTATTTGAACTTTCAAAAAAATAATTATTTACAAAAAGTGGGCATGGCATTTTTTCTTAATTTTATATCCTATATTTCCTTTCGTATGATGTACTATATATATAAAAAAATATCAGTTAAATCGGTCGAATAATGTGACTATTCACATATTGCACTCAAAATGTAATTATCTTTGAAAAACTCTTTGGAGATTTAGTTAATCTGAAGGTCTACTTTCATTTCGCATTGGCATCATTGATTCAATATTTGATGATCCAAAATTTGTCGCATAGTGTATTAAAAAGCAAATTTTTTTTGTATGTAAAATTTAAAATACAGTATAAGCTCGATTTGCGCAATCGATATAAAACCAGGGTTTTACCAAAGAGGATGCGATAAGCGATCACTGAAGATTAAAGCGCCAAAAAGTTTTTGCTGGGATAGAACACGAAACTTAGAAAACCTCCCCAATTTTTTATTTTGACCGAGTGAGATTTCAAAAGAATTATTCTCGAAGACATTCTTATTTCTGTTTTTTTTTTTTATATTTTCTGTGGCAGTGATACTTTCTTGAAGTTTTTATTGTCGGTAATGAATGAAGACATATTTATATTGTACATTTTGCGCTTTTTAAAATGTAGATTAAATATATTTTTCAATATACAAATTTATGTAGTTATGTATATTTAAAAAAAGTAATCTTGAAACCTATATTTTAATTTTAAAAATAGATGGATATATTTGCGTGCATAGATATATATATATATATATATATATATATATATGATATATTAGCGTATATCAAAAACGTAATTTACAATAAATTCTAAGAAAACTTTATTAAGAATCTATGGGTCTAAAATCAAAACCTAGCTCCCGCCGAGATACATAATGGAATCTTGGAAATTGGGGAAAATCGTTTAAATTTGACAACAGTGATTTGACATAAATGCTGCTATCTCAAAAAGTACTCCTGATACAGATCTCATTTAGGTTTCAAATCGCATTCGACATTTTTTTAATAAAGGTCAAAAGTCATTGGTTAAACATTAAGTTTTGGAAAGCTTTATTTCAAAAAGAGCTATTTTAAGTTAAGTTTATAATTTTATTGAACAAATCAGAACACAATTTTTTTTAATTAATTTTTTATTTCGTAATTCAAATAACAAAACCTAAGTCTTTTTTAGAATCCATTCGGAGTGTTTGGTTTCGACTTTCTAAAGTCACTGCCATAAAATGATCACGATTTTTTGCACTAACTCGTGGTGAAACATGCGTTAGCAACTGTAGACATCGCTCGGTTCCCTGGATGTGCGACGGAATTCCTTGATATGGCAGTGGTACATCATCAGATTTAATATACTCTAACAGGTAATCGCAAACATTTTGTTAACAAGCGAGAATGAACAATTTGTTCCAGTTTCATGCTGGCTATATCTTCTCGACACGAACCTTCCGATACATTCGAAAGAGATATAGAACGTAGAAAGAGTTTTTTCATCTTTAGCATCTAAAGTTGGAGACATATTTCCCAATAAAATTGGTTCAAAATCAGGTAAAGCTTACAACGAAATGTTTGTTTTACTTTTAAGGCCTCACTAGCAGTACGTGGTTCATTTGTAGTAAATTTTCTAAAGTATTGAACAAATGGCGAAGCGGGAAATTCGTTGAAATGCAACAACAAACAAACCAATGTAATGGTTTATTTAACAAAACTTTAAACTTTCGTAGAATTTTATTTTCAGTTCCAGTATTGGTGGGTTGCCCATCACAGCAAACTTCTATCAAGCTGGTAAGCGAGAATTTCCTTGCAGCAGTCTAGCATTGGAGTCATCAGCGTTAACTTTTATGTGACCTAACAACTTGCTTCCCAGCTCTTTAACAATCACTATATGAGACTCCTTTTTTTCACTAATTTCTTCCCGTGTCAGTACATCATTTTGTTTACCATCAAAAGAAAAAGCTAGTAAGACTGAACCATTGCTTTGCATACGACGAACGGACTTCCTGTTTTTCATTTTTCCACAACCAACTTTGGATTTATCCATAATAATTGGTTCCCAATTTTCATCAGTGAAACACAAGGAAACTCTGTCTGAAATGCCGAATCTATTACACATCGTAAGGCTCCCTTTTGCGCATAATAAGCTCCTTTGCAGCTGGCATTGCAAATTCGATTTCAGAAGCGACGCTCATTTTTGAAGAGTCGAACCTATACGAAAGATATAAGCTAGCTGGGAATTCGCTTTACAGTTGGTCTACTATATTTAACACGCATTCTGCAATTGTATTCTTTCTGCTGGTGTGTTGCTCAATCATGAATGCTTTGAGATGATCAGAAATTAATTCAGAGGAGCATGGCATTGTTTTTTTTTCCAAATGCATTTACTCATATAAAATACATCATTCAACGATGTCTCAAATACTGAAAATGTATTACCTCACGATATATTTTTTTACCTCTTTATGGTATTTGTTGAGAAATGTATTTAGTTTTTTTTAATGATTTTGCTATTTATCAGTGCAATATTATTTTTTTTTTCCAAATTTCAATTACTTTGTTTGCAATTAATGCAAAAAATCTTGCATACGAGTGTTGTTTTTTTAATTTATTTTTCGGGATCACTTAAGAAAAAATAATACTTTAAACATCACAATAACTTGGCAAATTTAATTCACTAAATTCACTTGATACTAGCGTTCTGATTAGTCAGAAAACTTGACCCGCAAGGGTCAATTGACATTGCTGATGAGTCTATAATTTAATGTGAAAAGTTTTTCTTTTTTTTTTTTTTTTTTTTTTTTAAAGAAATTAACACGCTTACTTTTTAAAAGTTAACTATCAATTCCATAAATCAATCAAAACAAATGTTTAATATGACGTTTTTATAAAATGCATTAACGGTAAATTTCTACAATGACTAGAACTATTAATAATATTGAATTCTAATTACTCTTCGTTGATAACTTTCATAGCTGATTACTAAATCATACTTTTTAATAGAGAAGAGCGGAACTTAACAAAATCATTCTCTTTAAAGCTTCGTAATTCGTATAAAAATTAAAACATAATATTGATGCAAGACCATTGTGCCATATTTCTGGAGCAATACTTAGTGGGAACATAATAATTTATTTGTAATCAAATAAGGTTTAAGAAAAAATGGAATAAATAGATCCAAAAAAGCAACTATATTTGTGTTTTGTAGTGATATACTAGAAATTGCTAGTTTTTATTTTTCATAATCAAACCTTTAATAAAACACGGAATAGTAATCAAAATTTTAACAAACTGAAAGCAGATTCTTAAAACTCATAAAATCTGTTTTTAAAAAAGCCCAAATTAATAGTATATTATGTTTGGACTTGGTGATAACATGTTGTTTTCCATTAAATCTATGCAGTTTTTTTTTAAATACCTTAAACTAATATCTTCAGGTCTCTCGCGGGAGCTAGGTTTTCATTTTAGACCCATACTATATATATATATATATATATATATATATATATAATGTGAAAACCTAGCTCCTGCGAGAGACCTGAAGATATTAGTTTAAGGTATTTAAAAAAAAAAACTCATATATTTAATGGAAAACAACATGTTATCATTAAATCCAAACATAATATACTATTAATTTGGGTTTTATTTTTTATTTATTTATTTATTTTTGTTTAGTCTCATGCTTTTTAAATAGTATTGTGTTTTTCCTGAATGGCCAGATTTGGAATAATTGTTATGTCTATTTTTAGATGGAATATTAAGATTTTACTAACGTCTTTTATTTTTTTTTTTGTCATATTTAAATTTCATTTGAAAAAAAGAATTAGTAGTAGGGAAATGGGAAGGCAATAGTTGTTTTTTTTTTTAATGAGAAGGAAGAGGAATTTTGAAGAGGAAATTGTTTGTATGAAATTGAAAACCAATGAATTTGTTTTTGTAATTTTTTCTTGTGAGTGCATTAATAGGAGGAAAAATTGTTTTGCATTTTATGAAATTGAAAACCAATGTATGTATGTATATATGTATGTATGTATATATTTATGTAATTATGTTAAAAGTACATACAAACAATTTAACAGGGGAGACAATTTTTATTTATATATTTATTTATTTTTCTTTTTTTTTTTTGCACTTTTAATTGTGATGAAATTAAAAACTGATGACTTGTATAAATAGCGTTTGAGTATTTTTGTATGGTTATTTTTGTATGGTTATTTTTGTTTTTGTAAAGTGGAAACTTGAGAATTGTTTTGTTTATATGGAAAAAAAAAATAACTTTATGTAAGGTTCTTTGACATTAATGAAGATATATTTTATGTTGTTGAGTATGGTCATGATTAATATTAAATATTCTAATAACAAATTAAGGGGAGTATTTTTTATTCACATTAAACATTTTTCATATCTAGAATATGTTTAAAATTAGTTTAAGGCTCAATATTTATGTATTTATAATATTTTCTCAATTTGAAATATTAAGAGATATACCCAAATTACTCTTCTTTGGAGATAAATTATATTAGATATAAATATAATTGTCTGAAGTAAAATTATTTCAATCAGTTAATAAACTTTTTAAAAGGCGGAACAAAAATGGAATCAAATAAGATTATAAATGCTGATATTGTTGCGGCTTTCAATAAATTAAAAACAAGACCATATCTAGCAGCAAAGGATTTACTACCATCAAAGCCATATAAGGTATTAAGTATGTTCCGCCATAAGAATAAATATGGAAATGTGGTGATGGCAGAGCTTGAAGAGGGAATGTTATATCTTCCCAAACGATATAATAATTTGGAAGATAAAGTAATAGATGGAGTTAATAATGAACAGTTTACTTTAAGGAGGAAGTTAGATAATGGTTTATATGTTTTGGAATTGGAAGAGGTAGTCAGCGAAAACTCCGCTGGAGAAAACGAAGTGGGAGAGTTTTTCATCCCAAATTCTCAACCATATTTCAGTTGGGAAAATAGTAAAATTCCAAGAAATTCTTAATAAAGAAAATTTGTTAATTAGTATATAAGTATCATGATTTTTAAAAACTAACTAATTGTAAAAAGAAAGCTTTATAATAAACATGTTACATATAAAAATTCAAAAATTTCTTCAAAATTTTGATGGTTTAATTTTTGTTGAACATCAAAAAACACTGGAAGAGTATTTGGCACTTATTAATAAAACTGGGAATTATAATGAAGAACCTATATCATCTATATATGGATTGCACTTCAAAAACTGTTCATGGTCGGATGATAAAGCAAACGTTGGTCCTGATACTTGTAACTGTAGAAAGCATATACAACTTATAAACAAAATAGAGGATTTTATAAAAAGATATTATTTATTATCTAAACGTCTAAAATAAGTAAATAGGGAAAATATTTTTAATTTCAAATATGTTAATTTAAAAAAATAATAATAAATAAAAAATAATACAACTTTAAAAAAAAAATGTTTGTTTTTTTTTACAATAACTTCTTGCAATTTTGAACTTGGTAAGGGTCTTATGAATTTTGAATTTTAGAAATAATTTTAGTAAATAATAGACTATCTATCAAGAACAACATATTCAGAATAATGAATACATCCAACAACACTAAAATTGAATCAAATTATATTTCAAACAAGGGTCAAATTGAAATTCAAGAAATCTTAATACTGCCGCCTATAGACATTCCACTATTCCTCGCATTGCATGATGGTCGTGATAAAATTCTCCTGGAAGTTTTACTAAATGTGGAAAAAGAACTTGGAATAAAAACAAAATAATATATATTTTTCTTATTTATTTATTTATTTATTTATTTTTATTTTCTATAAAAACAAATAAAAGTATTTAAATAAACTTAAAACTAACATATCATTTTCATGTAAATTAAAATAATTAAAAATATTTAAAATTTTATTAAAAGTAAAATTTTTACATCTTAAATAAATAAAAATGCAACAATAAACACCACAAAACATTGATGATTCACTTTGAATTCGCATTTTATTGTAGACAAATGTTTTAGAATTTCGGTTTAGAAATGAAATAAATGGTTTTATTGGAGGTTGACCTGCAGAGCAAAAAAATTCTGCTGGTTTATTTTCAGGGAAATAAAAAGCAACCCAATGCTGTCCAGGCTTATAAGATGGATCAGTGTTGGCTATGTAAAATGATGGTTTTGTAACAGGTGTCTTGGGTAATTTATTGCTCGCAAAAACTCCTTTAAATTTATATTTTGTATAATTATTTGAATTTAAAGTATTTATAATATTTATTGAGTTCATAGCGTTTGAATTATAGTGCGAGACTTTTCTAATTTCTATTATACTGTCAAATTCACAATATACTAAGCAGGTAATTGCCTCTGTTATGGGTTTCCCGAAACGTCCTTCTATTCGAATAGTTCCTTGATTTATTAAATTTCCACAATTAGAATTATTATTGTGATCTGGTGTTAAATCAAAAGCTAGTAAAAAAAATCCGCTATCAAAAAGTTCCTTTGTAATTTGATGACCTTAATCAAAATGATGGATTCCGGTACCTTTAAATAGGGTTTGATAACCACGAGTGCTTAATATTCCTCCATTGTTGTAGTTAAATTCTATTGGCTGTGCTGGAAATTGTACTCCATTAACAACCAAATTAAATCTTTGTAAATTAAAATGTTGAAAGTTGTATGGATTTTCTTTTCTATCTCCAGTATAAGCTTTGTTCGACACCATTCCAAAAATTAAGAAATTTGGTAATTGTCCAAGTATAACATTATCTAGAGATAATGAATGGTTTCCTGGATGTATAGTGAAGGTCTAGCATCATTTCCATAATTGAGTAATGTTTCCATATATGCTCTATAGTGATAGTTGTTGTCAGGTTGAGATACACTTTTATTATTGAAATGAACTGTACAATTCCTAAATATGGAATGCACTAGTCTAAGATAAATACTATTAAGATCTCTATATGTTTCACCATTCCCCAATGATACAAATTCAATTGTACTAGAGTTATCCAATGAAGCAATTGGATTATAACATATTTCTTCTGTTTTAATTACACTAGTTTGAATTGGGGGAGATTCAAATAAATCCAATTCACTTTTCATACATTCTATAAATCCCGACATTTTAAATTTCCAAAAATATCGTTAAAGTTCTTTCCTCTACAACGTTTGGTTTTACTATGCGGCTTTTGTTTTAAGCGTTTAAGTTTTATATGCTTCCCTTTACCTTTCTGCATTGTTTTTATTTTTTCAATAGTAGCTTCTTTGATATTATTCATAATTTTTCTCCCTTGATTAAATAGAATATCTTTCACAGGTTTTGTTCCGATTTCCTCCAAAATTTCTTTTCCAATGTCTAATGACTTATTTTTTAAATAATTTAATCCTGTTCTCAAGAATGGTTTCAGGTGTGAAAACAAAGATGAAAACAGTGATCCAATACCACGTCCATATTGCACAAATCTTGGTGTATGATATATTTCACCAATATTTTGAACATTATTTCCAGACTGATTATTATAATAATTTGTATACATCACATCCATGGTTATTACAAAAATGATTTAAAATTTTACTAAACATTTATTTTATATATTTTTTAAAGTGTAGAGTACAATAAACTGGTATGAATTCATTCAAACTTATTATTCCTCCTTCATCATTTCGAATCATTATAGATATATTATTAATGTTATAAGATTCAATAGGAAAATATACAATTCTATTAAAATGAATATAATTTTTCAATGTGGATATTGAAAATATTTTCAAACATTTAGTTTTTTTATTACCTACATGTCGTGGTTTAATTATATCAGTGTAAATAAATACAATTTCATTTATATCTGGTGAAAAGACTTTAGTAAAATAATTTGTCATATTATCTGAAAATTTGGTTAAAGATTTGTGCAGAATGTGGTTTGTTGATGTTAAAATGGAATCCTTTTCAACGTTTTCTAATTCATCTCTACTAGTATAAGAATCAAATTCGTTGACTTTCTTTTCTGTTGCTAAATTTGTTTGTGAGGTATCATTCTTTAACTTATTTAAAGGATCTGATTTTTTATCACTTAAATCTTTTTTTTTCTGTGGATTCATTACTTTTTGGAGTATCACTTAATTTATTCAAAAGTTTTGTTTTATTATTCAGATTGGGGTTTGTTATCATAAAATCATTAGAACTTTCTAAAAGTTCGTGAAATTTTAACTTAATGTCTTCATATTCATTATTTGCACTATGCTTCAATATTTTTGTTTTTCCATGTACTATAGCTTGTGTGTCGACATTTGAAATTGTATTTCGTTTTCTACGTTTGGCAATGTTTTGATTATTTCTTTCCAGTAATGAAAATGAAATATCTGATAATCCAACTACCCAGTGATCATCCAAATTTAGAGATTGTGTTAGCAAATTTGTAAAAGTGTTTGGAGTATTTTTATAAATATCCATTGAATTATTACTTAATAAAGTAACATAAATATTTTCTTCTTGTATACTTGAAGCCATCTTTAAAAAGAATGATCAATATAGTATGTTGTTTGTTATACATATATTATTTACTAATATCGTTCTGATGAATCCATGAATTATATTCTTTTCCGAAACCAAGCCATTTTACCAATAGTTTTTCTCCTTTTCGCTTTAAAATTTTTTCTACCAAAAAAATGTTTGGGGCTTTTGTTTTTAACAATTCTTCTTCATAAAATCCACCTTTAATTATATTTCCATTAAAATCTGCAAGTTGATATGTTATAGGATTGGTTACGTAAATTTTGTTTATCTTAAAAACCTCTGTAGACCAATTTGGTGTATATCCTTTCTCAAATTGATTTTTATATTTACTAATGCGAACTAAATCATTTAATTTATATTTTCCTCCTTTGAAAACCTTCAAATTACTGTATACAGTATTAAGAAGTTTCTGTTCATTTTTCTTATTAACAGAATTGAATGCTGTTTTTATAGAACGATGATATGAAGAATTATATTCTTTCAACAATTTATTTAATATATCTATCCATTTATAATTTCCCTACATACTAAATTGTTTCCACATTTTATTTTTTAAAGTTCTATTAAAACGTTCAACTATTGATGCCTTCATACTTGAAAAAGTGTTGTAATGGTTAATTTCATATTCTTTCATAAGAGTTTTAAAATAGATATTATAAAATTCTTTCCCTTGATCAGAATGGATATTTTTGGGAGATTTTCCTTTGTTTAATTTTATAATACGTTTTAATGCTTTCGAAATTTCTATTCCTGTTTTAGTTTTTAGTGGTAATGCGTATGCATACTTTGAAAATACATCAATTACAGTAAGCATATATTTAAAACCTCTATTAAATTTTGCATACGGTATCATTTCCACTAAGTCAATCTGCCATGTATCTAAAATACCCTTTTGAATAAATCGTCGGCGCTGAAAGCTCTTTCTCGCTTGACGATGTAGTTCATCAACAAGAATTCTTTTACTCATATTTATATTTATATTTATATTTATATTTATATTTATATTTATATTTATATTTATATTTATATTTATATTTATATTTATATTTATATTTATATTTATATTTATATTTATATTTATATTTATATTTATATTTATTGAATGTTAATGCTTCACTTCATTTAAATGTCGTGTACTAAAGTGTAAACATGTTTCAACAGTTTATATATCCATTCACTATGATGATTTGTGGTCCCTCTGGTTGTGGGAAATCCACATTTATTATGAATTTGATAAAAAATCAACATTTAATATCTAAAAACATAGATCGTGTTATTTGGTGTTTTGCAGAAAAAAATTCTCTTCCGAGAATTAACAATGTAGAGTTTATACATGGTATTACAGAGGATTTTGCTACTGCAGAAAATGAATCGGTTTTAATAATATTGGATGATTTAATGCTTGAATCATCTAATAAAAAAGTGTGTGAACTTTTTACTAAGGGATCTCATCATAGAAATTTAGCTGTGATTTTAGTAACACAAAACATTTTTCATAAAGGTGCTTATTCCAGAGATATTTCTTTAAACTCTAAATATATAGTTATGTTTAAAAATCCTAGGGATAAGTTACAATTTCAATATTTAGCTCGCCAAGTATACCCAGAAAACTCAAAAGCTCTGGTTGATGTATATAATAACTGTACACAGCAGGCTCATGGTTATTTATTAATTGATCTCACTCAACAAATACACAACGCATTAAGATTTAGAACGGATATTTTCAATAAAAATCACTATTTAATATTTGCAAATATAAACAATGACCTCGAACCTAAAACTGTTGAAGGAGAACAAACATATTCTTTACGTTCTTAAGAAAGCAGATCCTAAATTACGAAATGCAATACTGAAACATGTTGATGATGTTGTTATTAAAACAATAAATGAAATACTTTTTAATATAATTAATGAGAACCATAAAATCAATAAAGCAGTTTTTGACAAAATAAAACCATATAAAAATACAATTAGAAAAGTTTGTTCACCAGAAACCTCAATGAAACAAAAGAGGAAACATCTAATTCAAAAAGGAGGATTTCTACCAATTATTATTTCATCCGTTTTAAGTGGAGTTATTGGAAAAATTTTAGAAAATGTCAAATAATTTATCCAAATTAATAGTTCTTAATCCATCAACTTACGATAAATTTAAAATTAAATATTCTGATTCCAATTTTCTACATCGAAAACTAATACCAATATATAGTTCACACACACTAAAAGATATTAATAAATGGTATTATATTAAACAATAATTAGCCAAATATTTAATTGGAAGCCAAATATCATCTTCTCATCAAACTAAAAGTTCTAAATTGAGTAACCTACGTGATAATGAAACACAAACTAGGAAAATATATAAGAAACATATTGAAACTCAAACAATGCAACCAGAGTCAAGTAGTGTAGGAACACAATCTAATATAAATTTACCTGAGGAAATTTATACTAATGAAAATTATGATGAAATTGATATGGATACAACATTACAAAAACTTAATCCTACTTCTGCCTCTTCAGCAGCTAAACGATTTAAACATTTTTCAAATAATGGAACACCAAAAATAAGAATATTGTCAAAGGATGAAAATCACAAAAATTTGAAGCAATCAACTTTACCATATCAATATTCTCCTCGACTAACTAGAAATCGTAAAAAGTTAGATTACGAAATAGAAAATGTACAATGGAAAAATATTTAAAAATAAAACACATTTATTATATAATAAAAGACATATATTTATTATTGTTTCATTGTGATAACATAAATATCAGTGTCATTTTCATTAAAAAATATATTTTTTATAATATCTTTAAGGTGTTAACTCTATTCAATAGAAATATATAGATTTGAAGTTCTACTTATGTAAACTATAAATAAAATTAAAAAATATGAAAGTATTTAAATTATTAAATGTACAACTTAAACATTTACATTCATTAAATATTCATCATCTGATGAATCTTTTAAAAATTCTATATACTCACTATCAATATTCAAGAAAATATCGTCATCTATCTCTGTAAAAAAGTTATCAAAGTCACTTTGAAGTCTAAAATGTCCTCGCGCATAAGTATTTATTTGGTCAGAAGCAATAATTCTTTTATCATCCGCATAACTCAAAACAACTTTATGTAATTTTTGTGTATACAACTGGTGAAACTTCGATCTAAATGTATGCATTGTATCAGAAATTATTTTTCTTTCAAATAATGACCTTTTGTAGTCTATTATTGATAAATTTTGTATACATGATTTTTTTAACTCCTTTAGATTTCTTTACTTCCTCCATGTCAACCGTTTTGAATGAATACATTTTTGATCGAAGTCCCACAAATTTTTTCATAATTTTCCCGCTATTCTCATCTTTCATCATGCCTAGATCTTTCTTATTTAATATTGGGAGTTTAAATATGTTATTGGGATGATACTCTGATGTATCAAACCTTGAGGCAATATCTTCACGAATATCACTATAAAAATCATCTGTTTTTATAGTGCATATGAATGAGTCTGTATCCATATAATTCAATGTTAAATTAGACTGAAATTTTGGTTTCATGTATTGATAATGAAAATCATACATTTTCCATTTTGAGAGTTCCAGCACAGCAAAGCCTAAATAAATTGGTTTGTTATAAGTTACTTGCATAACCTTTAACTGAACTGCAAACATGTTTTCTGAAAATTGAGTTATACTCGAAAAATTAGGCTTTGAAATTAATGCTCTAGCTCCTAAATGATTACGCCTTGTTGTTTCCCAATCTGTAACAATTTTTATATCTTTGCGTTTATGAACATTTTCCATAGTTTTTCCATATACAGAATTATTTAATAATTTAAAAAAATCTTTTTCAAAAGCATTTTGTGCTCTTGTTCTGTGGTATGTATTCAAATCTATATATGTTTTTAACCATGGATATTGTCGAAATTTTAATGCTCTGTGTATTTTTTTTAATATCAGTCCATTCTTTAAACATTGTTTAAGAACTCTATAATGGATCTGATATTTTGTTTTTGGTGTTAGGTCTGCAATCAGCTTCCTACATTTAGATTTACCAACAAATTTATTTTCTGGGCAAAAGGGTAAATCATTATGAAATTCATGTAAATAGTGTGGATATTCTAAATCTACCTCCAAAAAATATCCAATATCAGATGTATCCGATATTGTAGTTACATCAATATCTTCTAAAGCCGCATCATCATAAATCCACTCGAATTCTCCATATGGGAGATATTCTGACATGGCCCAACCATACAAATTGTTAGCATCTAGATACATTAAATATTCTGAAGGCTTACTACTATCAAAGTCTTCTAAATATTTATTATTTGCTCTAGAATATCTCTTTGAACACTGTACTAGTCCTCCTCTAATACCGTCTTGTATAAAATTATACATATTGACGTCACTTAAAAGTTCTAACCTTAAATAAACCTGGAGCAGTATAATATTGGCATGGGTCAAGTTTGTATATACTTTTACAGATACTTCTAAAATTTTGAAAAATATCTGTTAAGAGGAGAATATCTGTTTTTAAATATAATTTAGTGTAATCTAACAAATTATTACATTTAAAAGTTTTCCAAACCGATTTAGCATGATCATAAGCTTCATCAGAACAATGCGAATTATTTAAAATATTATAAAATTTTTCTTTAGCAGGAAGATTAGTTTCATTAAAGCGCTCCATCGAATCAATATAAGAATAAGGAAATACTCCTTTTCTTCTGAGTAAATCAAATTGTTGTTTTTGATTTAAAATTTTATTTAGAATTTGAAAATCACTGTCATTTAAATTTTTGGCTAGAGATTCTAAGCTGGAGGCCATAAAACGAAAAGAGTCTAAAAACCGAATTTCAAATCCCTGATTTTCTTCAACTGTTATAAACTTTGATAAAGATATATATAGTTCTTTATTGAGAGGAATTACCTTTATATCTCCCTCAAATTGTGAAAGTTCTTTCATAAATAAGTGACAATCATAGGAGGAAAAATTATGAAAGAATACTGGTATGAATTTGGCTATTTTATAATTAATATTACATGAGCTATGGGCTGCTCCTCTAAATTTGCCAGTTAAATGACAATGATCCCGTACTTTGTCCGCTCCTAAAATTTGCTTACATATGTGACAAATTGTTGAGAGGTTATACAAAATTGTTTCATCATTGGAGAGTGCTGTCATTGGTACGTCCTTATTTAAATAGTTTCCGTAAATTTCTTTTGCGTCATTAATTAAATTTTCTATGAATATTGTAGGAGCATCATTACCAAAATAAATATTAAACTTATCTAAATTATCATTAAAACTACACTTAATATAATAACTAAAAGCACAAGCTATATGTTTTTGTATATTTACTTGCTCGTTATTAATTTTCTCCAAATACGTCTCAAAATCAGCATATATAACGAACGGTACATCTAACTCCTTCTGATAATTTTTAAAATATAAAATGTTATTATCACCCTCTGGCATTTTCGGTACTACTCTTTTACAGTTAAGATAATGATCTTCCATTATCCTCTCATTTGGAGAGTACTGCAGACACGCGTTGCAAATGAAAACCCGTCCATGGTGGGAAGTTAAACTTGATCTTACTAATCTGAAATATTTGAATAATAATAATTTAATTTATAAAATATGTAGTTAATTTTTATTTAAATTACCTTCCGATATCTTTAATGTAAACGTAGTGACACCATTCTTCGTCCATAAGAAGAAGAAGATTTATGTGGTGATTCTTTACTGCAGATGTGAGGTAATACGGTCCAACTATAGTATTACCTTCACAGCCAAATACATTTATGTTAACATGTTCATTCTTGCTTTCAAATATCTTTATATCTTTTAACTTCATTGGAAATTGAAGTTTTTCAAAATTTAGCACTTCATTTTCCACACATATTTTATCCTCATTTATTTGAATATTTCCAAATCCATTGTAATTCACAAATCCATTTGCTTCATTATATAAAAATGAAGCGATGATACACCACTTGAAACAGTATTCATCATCATTTGGATAGTTGAAACAGGCATCTTTTTTCTTTATCCAATGTGGTAGTGGTATATATTTGGAGCCTCTAATTAATGAAGCCTTATTTATATTTATTTTCAAGTGCTTCATTCGTATTAGGGACCATCCACTATCCCTCTCCTGGAATTCTGACATCTTTTTACATATATACGTGTATTGTGCTTTCAAAGATTCTTCAATACTATCACTTATGGTTAAAAGTGACATTTTTGTTCTATGCGTTATGGTGGTTAGCATTATTTCATCTTCTACAATTTTAATATATTCGCACTCCACTTCTAAAATGTATTTCAATGTTATGTTTTTATTTATAGCGTTCTCCAAAATTTCAAAAATATCATGGTTTACATCTTCTAAAAACTCTTGAGGATGCAGAATTTCCTCTTTTTGGTTTCTGTAGAGGTATGTAAGAATTCTTTCTTTGAAAGCGCTCTTAACACAACTAAATTTATTAGAAGTAGAAGGCTCACTTCTACCACTGACATGGGATGTGCTGGCATGAGTCCTTTCATGCTCCTTTAGATGTTTTTCCTTTGAAAACCATTTCCAGCATTCCGAACAATGAAGGATCTCATGTCCTTCAAGCATTTCTTTTTCCACAAAAATTGATTTGCAATATTTACATTTATAAGAAGGCATATTGTTTAAAATTTATGTCTAATCACTTTTAATTATGTCAAGAGACTAATGAAAAATAACATATATTTAAATATTGATTAAAGGTTTGACATTTTTATACACTTACGCATACAGATACACACTTATGTATGCATATTCCTACCAAAAATGTTTTAATTTTTTTAACGGAAAAGTATTTTGCTTCGTTAAACACTTTTGATTCACCAGCAATTATTAAATTTAAAGAATAATTCTTAATGCATAGGTGTATTAATAAAATAATTTTTAATTAAAAATTACTTCAAACATGGACAGACAGAAACTCACATGTGAATTTTGCATTAATGTGAGCTTTTCCACAAAGTGGAATAAAAAAAGGCATTTTATGAAATGTCATAATTTTCATAAAAACAAAGCCAAAGACTTTTCAAATTATTTGGAGCCTGCAGATACTTCAGGGGGCGCAATATTGAATTTAGTTCCGGAGTATAAGGAACTAAAATTAATGGAGGAAGATGGGAAACTTCAACTTGATGTCAGACCATACTCAGTTCCAGAAGAGTATAAAAAAATAATGGACCAAGACGAGGATCTTCTTCTAAATTTAGATATATAATAATTTTTAAGTATTATATAAATAAAATAATAATAAGCACTATATAAGTTTAATATATTTTTATTAAATAAATAAAAATAAAAATAAAAAAATAAAAAAAAATTGTTTTATTTATAAAATTTTAGCTATAACTAAGTTCAAATATTGCAAGCCCATTTGAAGATTGACGACCTTTGTAAATAATAGTCCAGTTTTTATCATTCAATTGCGTTAAATAGGGATCCTCCTTGTTTAAAAATTTCACGAATCGTCGCGGAAGATAAAACCATTTATTGTTATTTAAATATGTGATAACTTTTGATCCATATTGTGTTTCTTTCCACTCAAATTTTAAAATTTTGAATGGTTGATGTAAGGGAATATCATCAATTTTTGTATACTCTGCCTTAATACCAAGAGCCAATTTAATAATTTGTTCATACATCTAAAAAAAAAAAAAAAAAAGTTATAAATACATGAAAAGTTAAATGCATTTTACAATAGTGATAGCTTACCATTCTGCTAACTATACTTTGAAGTATTCCTCAGATTAAATGATAATAAATATGATTTGATTCCTCTTTTTATACAAATTTAAAAAATACTCCTTTATATTTAAATAAGTAAATTGAATACTTTGAGTATTTCTCTTTAATATTTCAAATAGAGAAAATATTAATTTAGCTTTCATATAGAAATATTGAGTTATAAACTAATTATGTAAATAAAATATACTCCCATAGTTTGTTATTAGAATATTCAAAATTAATCATTTCAAATTGAGAAAACATTATAAATACATAAATATTGAGCCTTAAACTAATTTTAAACATATTCTAGATATGAAAAATGTTTAATGTGAATAAAAAATACTCCCCTTAATTTGTTATTAGAATATTTAATATTAATCATGACCATACTCAACAACATAAAATATATCTTCATTAATGTCAAAGAACCTTACATAAAGTTATTTTTTTTTTCCATATAAACAAAACAATTCTCAAGTTTCCACTTTACAAAAACAAAAATAACCATACAAAAATAACCATACAAAAATATTCAAACGCTATTTATACAAGTCATCAGTTTTTAATTTCATCACAATTAAAAGTGCAAAAAAAAAAAAGAAAAATAAATAAATATATAAATAAAAATTGTCTCCCCCGTTAAATTGTTTGTATGTACTTTTAACATAATTACATAAATACATCATACATACATACATACATTGGTTTTCAATTTCATAAAATGCAAAACAATTTTTCCTCCTATTAATGCACTCACAAGAAAAAATTACAGAAACAAATTCATTGGTTTTCAATTTCATACAAACAATTTCCTCTTCAAAATTCCTCTTCCTTCTCATTAAAAACAAAAACAACTATTGCCTTCCCATTTCCCTACTACTAATTCTTTTTTTCAAATGAAATTTTGCACATATATTAGTATATCAGCATTTTTTAAAGAAAACTATGAACTAAAATATAAGTTGGATGCTGCGACCAGTAAAAATCAAATTTTTATACTTTCTAGTAGCATCTAGACACTTCACATCAAATTTTTTAATATATGGACCAGAAAGTACTTCATATTATAAGATTTAGTTCGTATGGGTTCCACGCCTCTTTCTTTTTTTTTTTTACTCAAAAGTTAAGTTAACATTTTTTTAAGAAAGTGCGCATGGCATCCAATTAATACTTCCTTCAAAGATATATATATGTGTCAAGTTTCATTTTAATCCGTTCAGTAGTTTAGACGTAAAGTCAAGTCAAATAAAGTAAGCATTATTATGAAAAAAATGGGCGTAAAAAGGGTGTGGCATCCAGAAAAAATCTAGTATAATAATGCTGGTACTCTATAAAATAATAAAAACACATAATAAGACTGGTACTAAATAATTTAAATCCTTTTTATTTCCAATCATATTGAAAAAAGGACTTCGAAAAAATCGAAACTCAACAGACCATAAAACCGAGATTGTCGAATAACTTTAGAAAACCCTTTATAGGTTTTGTTAGACTACTGACGCTTTTTTTTGAATTGAAATTATTGTGTAAATTTTTTCTTATTGCAAATTTCAAAAATTTAATTTACTATTTTTGAACTTGACTTTTTTACGTTTTTGTCGTATAATTTTTAAAATAAAAATTCTGTCTTTTGAAAAAATATGCTGAAATTTTTTATAATTTTCTGAATTATGCTAAAGAAAAATTTTTTAAGTATCTGAAATCGATAACTAGAAAAAAAATTAATTCAAAATTTTGTAACAGATTTGAAAAATTACAAAAAACAAATATTTTAAAACGAAGCTAAAAGAGTTGAGTTTCTTTATTTAAACTAAAAAATTTCAAAGAAATGTAAAATATTCACTTTTCATGAGAGACAAAACTAAAGCACATTTTCGATTTGTTAAATACAAATGTTGAATTCATTAATATTTAGTATCATAGACCCAAGTTTTTTTTAAACTTTTACACATCTGCGTAGCATAGAACACTTACATTTGAAAAACTTCCTTAGAAATTTCAAACCGTGCCATTTCATCTACGTGGGAAATTTCGTCCATGACTTTGGTATTATAGGCGTACTATTTTGCGACCTAAAATTTTCCATGTGATTCCAAATATGTTTTCTGTGAGATTAAGACCAAATAATTGTCGCAATCATTTCAAAACTGGATTTTTTTTCAGTCATAACTAGAGTTTGGGGTTTCCCGCAATATTTCTTTTTCCGAAAAAAAAGATCAATTTCTCGAAAATTCCCGGAAATTTTTTAAAACTTTAGATATAAGAAAAAAGTTTAGGATTTCTTATAAAGAAAATTATTTTTTTTTTATTGAATAAAACAAAACGAAACATTATAAATCGTACTGAATTAACGAAAAATGAAATAATATAAAAGTATAACGCCATTTCTAAGATTAAAAAGAAAAACATTAAACATTTTATACCAAACAATTAGTATCTTTTGTAATTTATGTTAAAAACTGTGTCTGAGATTTTTACGGTATTGTGTTTTTGATGCTAAAACTTTTTAAAAGTGTACCCTAATCTATTGGATAAATTTCTTGATAAATATCTTGCCGTTTATTTTCACTTTATATCTCTGATTTAAATTATTGTTTTTTGTTTTTTTTTTTTTTTTTGTTCGGAAATAATCTTATAAACGTAAGAATACAACAGCAGAATGAAAAATCTCCCAACGAAGTATTTTTTTTTTTTTTTTTTTTTATTTCCATAAATCTATCATAGGTCTTACTTGAGAATCGAATAAAAATTTATTAATTTTTAAATAAAAACATTAAGGATTTCTATTGTACAAAATTAATTAAAAACAATATTTTATTATTATTAAGAGAAACATATTTTTTTTACATTTGAATATTTTTTGTATTTGAATATTCCAAACTTGAATAATATTCATATTTATTCTTTTTAATACAAAAAAGTTCAACAAGTTTTTAGGATTTTTATTTGAAAACAATATATTTAAACAGAAACATTTCAAATAAATATTTTTGATATTTTTGTTAAAAAAAAAAAAATCAATCAAAGAAATAAAATTATTCAGCCACAAGAGGTTTGAATAAAAAAATCATATAATTCTTTTAATTATTTAAGTTAAAAAGAAATTTCAGAAGTTTTTTCAAAAAATAATGTTCCTTGTGTTTTCTCCGACTGTTTCTATTGAATAGAGTCGAAAAAATGACGTCACCATTAGTCACCGAAATAAACTTATTTAAACGTATTAAATATATATTACTTATTTTTCTTTTTCCAAACAAATTTAAAATTATTTAAAGAAATTTATGTTGAATAAAAATTTTCAAAAATTTTCTATGAATAAAAAATAAAATATTTAAAATCAGATTTTTTCATTTTTAAAATAAGAAATAAAATAAAGAATAATTATATTCAAGCCAAAGAAATAAAATTTATTTTCAAATTAGTTAAAGACTTTGGAATTTGATTTAAATTTTATAAAATTATATTCGAATATTTCTGTTGAAATATTTTCTAATCTGACTTGTTAACAAATGAAATAATATTTAAATAATTTAATTCCAAATTAATTTCAAGTAATTGAAAATTGTATTATACAGAGTACAAAATGATTTGAAATTATTTTATTTCTAAAAATATAAATTGTATGTAAAAATATTTTATTTTCAACAAATACTTTTAATTAAAATATTCACACTGAACATCTATGAAATCTATAATAAAACATAAAGATTTTATGTGAATCAACTTGTAAGTAAATTCGTTAAACCATAGAAAAACAAATACATAGATATCTGAGAGAAAAAACATAATTCAATAGTCAAAAACCTAATTCATGCAATATTATGTGCTTTAAATGTTTAATGTTTCATAGCAAAATGTTTGTTACAGAGTTTTAAAAGTATGAAAATGTTTAATTTTCCGTTTTCCCATAAAATTAAATATAAAAAAAAAATCCCGGGAATTCCTTCCATATGTTCCTCAGTACCATTAGTGTAACATTCAGTTAATTCTTTTCCTTCTGGTGGACGTACTAATTTTAATCTAGCAACTTTAACTACTCTATGGTTTAATGGAATACAGAACCTTTTCACTCGTGAAGTTTTAGGTGTTAATGTACGGTATTCCAAAAGGCATTTTCGTTTGTGGCTGTTTTGCCGGTCATTACCCTGCCAACATTTTCTATCCAAATTTGCACTAAAGAGTAACTTCAAGTTGTTTGTAACAGTTGAATATGATATCATTTTCTTATCCAAGAAGAGTCACCGTGCGGGAAGAAGTGTGCAGCAGTTCTAGTACTTTTTTAATGACACTATTAAGTGCTTTTTTTATGTGTCAAATTATAGTCATTTTGAGGAACAGAAAAAGTCACTACTTCTGTCGAAATTCTAACTTAATACTATCAACATTACTATCCAAACTTTGACTAATTAGTATCCATATTTATTTTATTTATTTTAAAATAGTAAAAGAAAAAGAAGTTATTTTCTTATCGAAGAAGAGTCATCGTTCGAGCAAAACTGTATCGCAGTTTTGATACTTTTTTAATGACACTATTAAGTGCTTTTTTTGTGTGACGAATTAGAGTCATTTAGGGTTATTAAAAATTCGTTTTAGTTGTGCTTAGGAAGATCTGATTTTAAATATTCAATTTAAGAGAATAATTTTTAAATATAAAATTACACCAAATTGGTGATAAAAAAATAAGTATTGAAATCAGACGCAAATCCACGGTAGTAGGGATGGTATAGGAAATTTAACATAACAAACCATACCACAACAAACTTGTACCAAAAATGTTCATATTTAGGAAATAATACACTCTGCTACAACGATAAATCACATAGCATACGTTATAGGCTTTCTTGCAATATAGAAATCCATAATATGTTTTTAAGGGTTTTGAATCATAATCACCATAAAAATGTGAATATATATTTTTGGGATTTTCAGTTTTTATAAAAAAATTTCTCATTTAAACAATCAACGAAAATCTCGTTAAGGTATCCTAACTGACAAAGATTTTATTACAGATATAATATTTATTGTTTCTCCAAAAAACATGTTTTTTCTCAAATAAATTACGCTACTTAGGCTAACATAATTCTTCATTATATAGATAAAAATTTAAGTCAATATCTTTTACAGAACAGATTTTACGTTAGTTTAAAGTTTAATACGTTGTAAATTATTTGAAATCGGTTAGGAGACAAAAAAAAAATTGGCAAGCGATGAAATATTTTATATGTCAGAGGTAACCTATTTTGAGCCATATATGCCCCATATGCTCCTGAAGGGCATATGGATCCCCCATTCAAATTAAAAATTATACACTCCTCTGCTACTTCTATGTGAAATCTTGTGTAAATCTATTGAATTGAAGATTTAAAAAAAAAAAAACTTGAAGAGAAGAATTGTGTCAAAACGTGGTGGAGGAGCAGAATTTTTTACGGCAGATGTGAAATAATAATTTATGAGAAAGAAGAAAATTAAAACAACTTGTCTTAGTAGAAAAATTATAGATATATTTTGATAAATTAGAACAGGATATTTTTGATTTCGAAAAGCCTAACAACTTTAAAAATTTAGTTGAAATGTTTGATGAATATACATATATGGTTTCACTTTCACTAAAACATATACATATTTTTATGAGCAAAACGCAAATTTATTTCGAAATATTATATTATTAAAAGCAAGAACTAAATCCAAATTTATTTGTTGTTTTCAAAGTAAATTGTCAAAATGAATTTTCGCTTCGTTTTACTTAATAACATTTATTTTTAAAATTTTTTTCAAATTTTTTTTCACAATATTTCATTTTGTGTTCATTTTATTTCATTTTGTTTTCATTTTAAACAGCATTCACTTTATATATATATATATATATATATATATATATATATATATATCTTTTTTATTTTTACCTCACTTTATCACTATTTATTTTATTTTAATTTTAAGAACCTTTCTTAAAATTTTTAAAAAATCGATTGCTTGCCTTTGAAAGTAACACTCCAACTAAGTACCATCGTCTTCTTCACATTTTTTGTTTTTAATTTAAAAACAATGTAATGGTTTTTTACTTTCAGATGGTCGAAAATCGAAATTAATGTTATTTGTTTGTGTGTAGAATTTTTTACTATCAGGAAAATAAAATCTTGAGAACACTAATGGGAGACAGTTTTTGGTAACTTTATATTTATCCAGAAACTAACTTTTAAGTGACTTTTTCGAAATTTTAGTTAGTAAGAAATGTAGAATAAGTAGATGAAAAATCGAAATTAATGTTATTTGTTTTTGCAAAATTGTTTACTAACAGGAAAATAACATCTTGAGAATACTAGAAAGAGTAATTTTTATGATAGTGGATAAAACCTAATTGCTGGCAGGGATATATCGAATCAATGCATATGTATGTATGTATGTATGTATGTATGTATTTTGAATAAAAGATGATGATAAAAGAAATCGTTAAGACATTTAAAATAAAATTGTTTTGATAAGCAGTTTTAAGCAAAAAAAATAAAATAAAAAAATAATACCCTACACCTGAACACAGAAGCTATTAATACTTGTGAAATTTGTTAGTGTAATTTCTGTGATATAGAGTTTAATACTGCCAAATTATATCGATATTAATCTTTATAATATTTACATAGAATTAATGATCTTTAAAGTGATTTTTTGAAATGGGTCTTATATGGGAGCTTCACGAAATTTGTTAAAATGATTTATACTTTTGTTGAAAAAAAAAAACATTATCCATAATATAAAAGAAAAAAAAAAAACTATTAGCTTATTCGTGAATGTATCTTTCTAATAGAGATTAAAGAGATTTTTAAAGAAAAATATGTATGTAGTCAGTTTAATATTACACTATCAAAATAAGAGATTCTAAACGTTTCGGATCACAGTTTGTAATTGATAAGAATCATAAAAATGTAAATAACATTTTATATAAATATATAAATGTGTATAGATAGATTAATATTCGTATTAAATTAAAAAAAAAGAAAAAAAAAAAAAACAAAATATCAATTACAAATTGTTAAATTGGTTATTTAAGTAAATCAAAAAATTACGTATTCATTTGAATGAATTGCAAAGATTTGACTGGTCTAAAGCAAAATATAATACAGTTAATATTTATTTGTAATTTATAAAGATAACGAATAATCATATTGAAAAATTGCGAGATTGCTAAACAAATAGGAATAAAAATCAGAACAAAATTTTAATTATAATTTAGTCTGAGTTCACACTCGGTTGATAAATGTGCTACTGAGAGTACTAGGTTATACATAATTTCTTAAATAAAGAAAATTTCCAAAATATTTTATTTAATTAAATCAGCAAGAGTAAAAACAAAATTTACTTAAAATAATAATGGAAGAAGATTTGAAAAAATGTACCATAGCTACAAAATTTCCAACATATAGAAATTCTAAATTCGTAACTACCCAAAGGTAATGAATGATCATTGTAAAAAGTGAAATAAAATCAAAAACTAAAAATAAATAAAATCTTATAGTTGGTTAGATGGAAAACGACAGGATGATGAAGCTGAAGGACTATGGCGTATTTATGATACCTTGTATGATTTTACCGAATTTATTTATAAACATCCTGGTGGGCCATTTTGGTTACGTGAAACAAAAGGACTTGATATAACTGAAGCATTCGAAGCTCATCACTTGACAACAGCCCCTGCAAAAATGATTGAAAAATACAAAGTGCGAGAGGCTTCAAAGCCCAGAGTATATACCCTAACATTACATGAGAATGGATTTTATAAGACTCTGAAAAAACGAGTTGCAGAGAAAATGAAAACAATTGATAATAAACCTAAAAAAACTACAGATGTAAGTTTTCTTGACAAAAGTTAGTTCTCTTGAAAATGTTAAATGAAGTTTATAATTTAATTAAATTCTATTCCTTTTTACAGGCTATCCATTTTGGTTTACTCTTATGTACATTTATATTCTCCATGGCCAGTGCTAAATTTGACAGTTTGGTGTTCATGGCATTGGCGGGTGCAGCATTAGTTTGGACTACAGTATCATCTCATAATTACTTTCATAAACGAGACAATTGGCAAATGTATGCGTTTAATTTGAGTATGTTAAATTTCATAGCGTGGCGAATATCGCATTCATTATCTCATCACATCTATCCAAATTCATACATTGATTTGGAACTTTCAATGTTTGAGCCACTTTTGTGTTGGGTTCCAAATCCATATATAAAAAGTAAAATGATGCGTTATGTCTCCTGGATAACTGAGCCGATATCCTATATGATAGCATTTTTCTTACAAATATTAACCAGGTACTTATGACCAAACTCTTGTCTATTGCAAATTAAAATACTTATTTATATACATGTATATGTTATTATTATTATTATTATTATTATTATTATTACTTACAATTTCAGAATCGT
The DNA here is from genome assembly GCA_932274085.1 of Protocalliphora azurea. NCBI lineage: Eukaryota > Metazoa > Arthropoda > Insecta > Diptera > Calliphoridae > Protocalliphora > Protocalliphora azurea. The sequence goes on from OW026520.1 coordinate 84,818,693, forward strand.
TTACTCGCTTCGCAAATCTAATATTATGTATTGGCACGATTTAATTTGTCTTTCCCTCCCCCTATCAATGTATTTATGTTCAAATCATTCAGTTTTTTGGTGTTTGCGTCAATGGCTTTGCATCACGGCAATAGCAAGTTTTGCCTTCTGTCTTATTGGCTTGAATGCAGCTCATCATGATCCTGAAATCTATCACGAAGGTGATGCCTGTCGTGAAGATCGTGATTGGGGTCTGTATCAAGTAGATACTATAATCGACCGTGGCGATATTAAAGGCTCTCAGTTTTTAGTCTTAACACATTTTGGTGATCATGCTCTACATCATTTATTCCCAACTTTAGATCATGGCATTTTGCCACAATTGTATCCCATATTATATGAAACTTTGGAGGAATTTAAATGTCAATTAAGAGAATGTAATCATTTGGAACATATTATTGGCCAACATAAACAATTGCTAAGAACTAAAGCTAATCCTAAGCCACCAGGTTCTAAATAAATGTAAATAAAAAGAGAATTTATCATTTTTAATTATTTAGGTAGATAACAAATTTCTTTAGATAATAAAAATAATATATGTTACATGACTCTATATGACTCTATACATTTTGGGGGAAAATCGATTTTTTTTATAAATACGTCTCAAAATTTTTGTAATTTTGAGTTTATTATTAAAAAATATTTTAAAAGTTTTTGAAGAAATTTCAGCCCACTAAATGTTTTTTTTAGTGCATTATGATGTAGAGTCGTTTAAACCTAAGTAATAAGATACTCAAAATCATTTTTTTTATATATTTAATTGAAACTTCAAATTTGGATCAAATGTACTGGACTCTTGATTCTCAATCGCTACACGTTGGGCCATGAAACCAGAACCAATAGAGCATTTCAGTTAAAAATAAAAGCAATCTCTATTTTTGGATATTGGACCCTTCAGCTAGCTCAAAATCAAAAACTATTAAACTTTTTGTTTTTATATTTTGAAAAGAAATCACATTTTGCAAAGCGAAAATGTTGAGAATTTCTTTAACAATTTAATTCTCGTAGTAGCAATTTATTGTAAATATGGAATAAATGTATAAACTATATTTTTTAGTTTATTTTTTTTTTAACATTTCATATACAACTGTTAATTCTTTTTTGAAGTCTGACTTTTTTCTTAATACAGATGTCGATATTTTGATAAATTTAGTATTAATGTGATCCCTGAAATGTTTTTAAGGGCAGAAGGTTTGAGTTATTGCTATTTTACTGAAAGAAAAGCTTTATAAAACAAGTGTTTTATTTAACAGAAATATATTTTTGGAAAAGGTTTAATATTTTTATATAAAATGCTTCTTTTATATTTGTATGGGTTCAATTATGAACCGACAGGCGTAAAATTTGGCACCCTGACATATACTGATATGAAATATGCCAAATTTTATTAAAATATTGCTATATTTAAGGTATTTATGAAAGCGTTAAAGTCCTACTCCGGGAGGACGTTTGTATGGGCGCTAAGTGTAAAAATTGACCGATCATAACCAATTTCGTTGTTGTACCAAAATAATAATTCGTGTCAAATTTCATTAACATATCTTGAAAAATGCGACCAGGCAGCCATCCAACCAGCCTGTTAGATGGACGGACATTGTTAAATCGGCTCAGAAAATTATTCTGAGTCCTTATATTTATGTTATTTCATTATTATAAAAATAGAAACTATTATTAATTTGCAAATTAAATATTGAAATACTTAAATATAATTAACAATTACTTTCCGGCATATATAATTAACCATTTTGAGTTTTTAAATACCGTTTTCATATTTGGAACTAATGGTCACAAATCTTCATAAAATGTGTTAAAAAAAATTACATAACCTATTTATTTGAACTTAGTCATCGCCATATTGATTTCGTGATTTTGAATTTTTTAAATTTTATTCCAGATTCGTAATCACGAGTGTCTAAAAGCCCCAAAATCGTATTTTTATATTACAGTATTCTATTATGGCAGTGCATGGAAGTGCAGTGGGTAAATATGAATATTCTACGCCAATATTTTTTTACTATGATGGTCATCCATTGGGAAGAAGGTTAGATAGTACAAGACTAAATAGTATAAAACCATTTAGATAGTATAGAATAGTATAAAAGTTTAGATAGTATAAAACCACTTCAAACAATGTATGGGCATATTCGGCGCAATGAAGACCACATATACGAAAGCAATTGAAAATATTCAACAATACCACCGCTGAAAATGCAGGTGAAATATATGGCTTAAATTGATCATATAACCAAAAAAAATCCTTATTATTATATTGAACTATTAAATGTATCCTCCCTAAAAGGGAAGAATGGTACAGTACAACCCAGAAACTAATTCATATATATATAATAGGTGACTGAACTGAAATAAGTTTCTATGAAATAAGCCGGAACATAAGTGACTTAATGTCCATGGACTCTATGACACTTTCTGGTATGGATAAAAATGGTTATAACTATATTACGAAAGAATGGGCTACAGATAAACATATTAGAAAATGTTCTCCAATAAAATCCAGATCTTGGGAAAACAAGAGAGATCCTTAAACTGAATTGGCCAATACTCAGAAGGCTGATTAGTATAATGACATACGGAGTTGAAGGCTCACTTAGCTTGCATAAGAATATCAGATGACACAATCTGTAGAGCGTACCTCCACCTCGTACGAAATATTAGAACATTACTTAAGCCAGTGATGTTTCTTGTTGCAGTAGTAGTTGTTGTAGTTGTTATAGTTGTTGCAGTTACAAGTGATGTATAAGAGATGACAACAATCAGACACTAAAACAAAGAAGAATCACATGCACTATTACACAAAACATTCTTTTTCACACAAATACATTCCCAGAGTCAATTTCACAAATACCTATTGATATATATATAATTATATTTATTTAGTAGGCTGGTTCCTGAAAGTGAAGTTTGAATGATTTTATTTACCAATTTATTTTTTTCAAAAATATTATCTAGATTTTATGGGTCTTAGTGACAACAAATACTTTTCAGGGAAAATTTGTTTGCAAAAACCTTTTATTGAAAAAGTGTGTTTTATGGTAATACATCAGTGTGTTTTGGTAAAATATTGTCCTGTTCTGAAGTCATAATTTTTATAAAAAGATTGTATTAAATATGTTTTTTAACGGACTTTTTTAATAAGAAATATTGCAAATTTTTTTGCAATAAATAAAAAATATAAACCAAAAAATAAATTTATTGGTCAAAACACCTTTTTTATGTGAAAGAAGAAAAAAACAAAAATGTTATAGTTGTACAAACCCGAACATTAGACATAGGACAAGCCGAATGGTTCAGAGTATCTTCGGGACATCAAACTTCCTCCCGAATACCGAAAGATACACAACTTTAAAAAAATATATATTTGATAACTTTCTTAACAGTCTTGTATACTTCGAAATTTTAAAGCCTTTTGAGAGGAAATTTGATATGCTGGATGAAAACTGAATACGCAATTTTACTATGTAAGGCCTTTAGTTTCATGCCTTTATCCACTTTTTCATGTGTCAAAATTACTGCTGTAGGGTGACATACAGTAGTAGTATTAGGAGCGAGAGGTAAAATCCCAAATTTGGAATATCTTAGGGATATGAATTGGAAATCTCTAAGAATCTTTGCTCACGCTAACTATTGGAAATGAAACTAAAACTCTCCAGTAATCAATGCCGATTTATTTTCTTCAAATTTATTTTCCTACATTTCATTTACATGTTTTGCTCCCGCACCCATTGTAAAAGAAAAATAACAAGACTTTATTTTGTTGTTTTTAATTGATTTACATTTATTTTGTTCCTTTTTTGTATACTTGTTCTTTTTTTTTATTTTAAATATTATCATTATTATGTATATTTTTAAGTTATTTAAATTTAAATGTTTGATTAATTAAAAAAATAACATAAACATAAGCGCCATAAGATGAGAGTGTTTGTGTCGGTGTACGTGAGTGTAAGTGTAGAAAAGAGAGAGTTGTAGAAATAGAAGTAAAATTTGCAGTTTTAGTTGATTGAATGAATGTAATTGGAGATATTTGGTATTAATGCATGTGCAAATCTCCAATAAAAATATCAATGTGTATGTGTGTGCAAAGTGTGCATTTTACAATAAATACATATGTATGTGAATAAATAACATTTCATTTGGTAATTTTTTTTTTTTTTTTTTTGTTATTTTATTCTTATTTATTTTTGAAAATGTGTAGTAGTAGTTGCGTTTATCTTATATAATTAATTTTTTTTCAACTTTCGACAAAAATGACAACTAGAATTAAACCTAAACGTACATATGTATGAGTATTAATTTATATGACGGGGCTTAAGTCATGTTCATCTTAATACAAAAATTATTATAATTTTATATATATTAAAAAATAAATATTTTCTTGTGTTTATTCGTGTACAATAATATGAGTAAAGGTTGTGTGTTCTGGTGTCAGGGCGAAGTATGGCAAAAGTTACTACACTTGGAAAAATGTATTCTTTCCTCTTTCCTCTTTCCACTTTTCATCAAAATTTTTTGTTGTAGTTTTAGTTGTTTTGTTTGTCATTGGTATTTTACAAAATACATTTAGTAGGATACTATTTCTATGTCTAAGTGCATTCTTATCCTCCCGTCGTTCGATTGTTTATAGTTGTTGATTTGTTTTTTTTTTTTTTTTTAATAAAATTTTTAGTTGTTTTTTATTTCTTTTTTTTTTTTAAATTAGAAAAACAAAAATTGTTGTAAAATATTTATAAATTAAATTAAAATAAAATAATTATGAAATAGTTTTAATAAAATAAATTAAAATGTTTTAATGGCATTTAGAAATCTTCGGGAGCAAGGTCGAATCTTGGTGGGAAAGCCATACCGTCCAATTGTGGTCGCACGGACATAGCACGGGGCTGTAGAGGGGAAGAGAGATAAAACAAATTTATTAAATAAATTGAAAAAAAGGGTGAAGAGAAATGTATTACAATAAAAGCATGCATGATTTAACAAAGAGCAAATTTTACCAACATAATAAAAACAACAACAAGTGATACAATACAAAACTCAAGATGAGAGGAATATTGTTTCTGAACGAAAAAAATATATATATATATATATTTTTTTTTTTTAATTACTTTTGGAAAGTGAAATGATTCTTGTAGGAATGAATGAATACAATTTCAACTTCTCTCAACTGCTCGTAACAAATTAGGCAAAATGAGAGATCGAGAGTAACAGAGAAGTGGTGAAAGGATAACTAACAACTTAACACGTTACAAGTGCAAGTAGTGATATCTGAAATTGTTCGTATGTATGTATCAAGTATGTGTGTATTAATGATTTGACAAAACCAAACATTAACTGTTTTCAATTGAAATCGGGAGAGCAGGATTTGAGAATTTTTATTGATCTTTTGGGTCTTTTTTTCGATGCACTTACAAATGTAATGAAAGATTGTTTACTGGTCCAGCACACTTTTGCGACCACCTTTAGACGCTGCCGGCTGTTGTTGTACACACACATACATATACAATTATAATAATAGTAGTAGTAATAGTTGTAGTATAGTAGTAGAAATAATAACAATATTATATATATATTTTATTATTGGTAAAAAAAGCATAGAAATTTGATTGATATTCCAAATTCAGCTCGATTTCTATAGATTGGACTATGACTCTTTTGTGGTTTTTGCGATGAGATTGATGAAATAAATTGGGTTTTGTAAGCTGGTTGTTTATTTTTTTTATTTTTTATTTTTTCTTTAAATATATTTTCTTTGATTTGGTTTAAAGTAATAAATTGAATGTTGAATGTTGCATTTCTTTTTGTGGTAAAGAGATGCATAAAGCTTTTACTTATGATCTAGTTTCTCTTTTTTGCTAATTGAATCTCTATGTGGACCGTGTGAATCATTTACAGTGCCATTTTTCGTAATTTAAATCTGCATATGGTAAAATTGCAAGAGATTTGGTTTGAAATAGAATAATAAAGAGAAATGATTCGTTATTTTTTGGAAAATGGTTGGCGGTTGATAATAAAAGCATTCGAATTTAGAGATGGATGATTTTTGTTTGGACACTTACCGCGGGGCTGGCACCACGACCAACGGAACCGGCACGTCCCTTGGCACGGAATTTGCTGATGGCTTGTTCAGCCAAATCGGCGCGTTCTTCGGCTTCTTCAAGTTCTTGTTGGGCTTTGCGGAATTTGGCCAAGTTGAGAGCGGCGATTTCTTCGGCTTCTTCAATTTGCCTCTTGTATGTCTTGATCTTTTGTTGGAGTTTATCAACCAAGTCTTGCATACGTTCGTGGTTCTTGCGATCTTCTTCGGATTGGAAGCTCAATTCCTTAATGCGACGTTCGGATTTGCGGAGGTTCTTTTGGGCATCGGCGTGTCTTCTTTGTTCACCATCCAATTCGTTCTCCAATTCGCGGACGCGTTGTTCCAATTTTTGGATAGCCTTCTTGCCACCCTTGAGGGCGTTGGCTTCAGCTTCATCCAAACGGACTTGCAATTCCTTGATTTGTTGTTCAAGGGCCTTTCTGAGTTTCTCTTGGGTTTGGGCGTGATCTTGTTCAGCGCGGAGTTCATCAGCAAGGCGGGCAGCATCAACCATAGCCTTCTTGGCTTTCTCTTCAGAGTTCTTAGCTTCGTTCAACAATTCGTCCAAATCAGAGTGGAGTGTTTGGAGTTCAGATTCCAATTTCCTCTTGGCAGCGGAGATGGAGGCGTTTTGGGCGGAAACTTCGTTGAGTTGTTCGTGGGCATCAGCCAATTCTTGTTCGGCTTGGCGACGACCGCGATCGGCTTGTTCGAGGAGGGTACGGGATTCTTCCAATTCGTTTTGGAGAGCGTTGGCACGACGTTCAGAAATACCCAATTGTTCGCGGGCATCATCACGGGCTCTTTGTTCTTCTTCAAGTGCGGTTTGAATGTCCTTGAGTTGTTGTTGGTAGCGTTTGATGTTCTTTTGGGCCTCGGCATTAGCCTAAAATTGTACAACAAAAAAAAAAAGCATTTAGTATTATAGTTACCAGTTGGCGAGCAGCTTTTTGTTTGACTGAAAGTTGAACAATATGTTGTGAAGCTTACCTTGTTGGCGTGATCCAAAGCAATTTCCAATTCGTTGATGTCGGCTTCCAACTTCTTCTTCATGCGAAGGGCCTCAGCCTTACCCTTGGCTTCGGCTTCGAGAGAGGCTTGCATGGAGTCGAGAGCACGTTGGTGATTTTTGCGGGTGTTTTCGAATTCCTCTTCCTTTTCTTGGATGCGGCGGTCGATTTCTTGGCGAACTTGAGACAATTCCAATTGAGCGCGCAATACTTTGTTTTCTTCTTGTTCCAAAGCAGCTTCAGCTTCTTCGAGGGCAGCTTGGAGTTCATCCTTTTCGGCTTCCAAGCGTTTGCGGGCCTTTTCGATTTCGTGAATGTTGCGGCCACCTTCACCGATTTGGTCAAGCAAGTCCTTGACTTCATCAGCCAAGTTCTTGTTTTCACGACGGACGGCTTCCAATTGTTCTTGGCCTTCTTCGTAGGCACCCTTGAGACGGAACAATTCGGTGGAGTAGTTGCGGCATTCCTTTTGGGAGGCATCGAGTTCAGCAGCCAAATCGTCGACCTTAAGCTTCCATTCGCCAATGATCTTGTCGAAGGCCTTTTGTTTCTTTTCGGCAGCATTTGCAATAGCGTTGGCACGGTCGACTTCCAATTGCAAATCTTCGACTTCGGTGGACAAGCGTTGCTTGGTCTTTTCGAGGCCAATGCATTTTTGGTTGAGGGATTCGATGGTTTCCTCGGCTTCGGCCAAGCGAGCTTGCAACTTCCTCTTGGCTTCTTCCAATTCTTCAGAGCGGGCAACACCATCGGATTCGTACTTGCTGCGCCAGATTTGAGCTTCAGCGTTAGCTTTGCTGAGTTGACGTTGCAAATCGGCCTTGCCTTCAGCTTCTTCTTCTACTTGTTCGCGGAGGTTATCCAAGTCGTGTTCCAAGTTGCGGAATTTGCCCAAGAGAGTGGCGCGTTCGCGGGCTTCTTCATCAGCCAAACGCTTGGTATCTTCCAATTGAGTGGTGAGGGAGATCTTGATCTTAGACAATTGAGAAACTTGGGATTCAGCTTCTTCTAATTGGCGCAAGAGGTCGGAGTTTTCAATGGAAAGCTTCTTCTTGGCAGCATCGAAGTCATTGAGGGTTCTGTTGGTTTCATCCAATTTGGATTGGACTTCGTTGAGAGTGTGTTGCAATTGCTTGGCAATCTTTTCTTGGGCAGCCTATTTTTTTCGATTGGAATGAAGAAGACAAATGATATCAATTAGTAATGAAGAGCAATATTCAGAACCATATAATTTTGTATTTGGCGTTTGTGTGTACTATGTACAATTAGTGTTTTGTTAGCAAGGATTCTACATATATTTTTATTTTTTTTTTATTTTTTGGCAGGGATTAGTGCGGCAGTAAAATATATTCACAAATGTTGTACTATATGAAAATCTCAGGGCTTGCGCAGTACAAGTCCATGAGATTCTTCAGTTTAAAGCAGAGCTACCAGAGTTTCCTTCAAGAATCGAAGGCAAAACCTTTAAATTCCCAAAAGAAACTCTCTCAAATCTACAGTAATATTCAGCAAATGTACAGCGGCGTTTTCATTTCTAATAAAAGGTGTGAATTGTGTGTATACCTTCTCGTTGGTAATGTGGTCAACACCAGCGCGGAGATCGTTCAATTGACCGTAATATTCGTTCTTCTCCTTTTCAGCCCTAGATTGGTAATAAAGTAAGTTTTTTTAAGTTAGATTGTGTTAAATGTGTGTGGGGGGAAATAGTAAAAAATAATATAAAAATTTGAATAACGTTGCTGCTTGGAAATCCATCTTGTAGCCGTCGAGAGAAAAATTGAGAAATGCCGCTTTTGAAATTTTATATAATTGTTTTTTTTCTGTGAGTGTGTGTTTTGGGGGAAGGGTAATTATTGTTGTGTGATTTGTGTGAAGAATGTGATGATCCTCGAAAGGATTCATTACCTTATCACGAGAAAGTTGATCGCAGGCAGAACGAGTTTGGTTCAACTCATTGTGGCAAGTCTGGCGATCGTGTTCAGCCCTGTTATTATGGGAAGAAATTTTAAGAAATTTTAAGAAATTTTAATTTTAGTTTTTTTTTATCAAAATTAAAAGACACTTTCAACACAGTAGAGGACGATGACAAAAAAATTATCGGCTGTCACTTGGCTGGTAATACAAACATGTTTTCCACAGCTTGCAACTTGTAAAGAAACAAAAACATTTTTTAAGAGATTAGGATACTTACTTAGCCTTCAATTTATTGAGTTGATCAACTTGTTCGGCCATTTCAGCGATAGCATCATTGTGCTTCTTGCGCAAGTTAGCCAAGGTAGATTCGTGTTGAATGTTGGCTTCTTCCAAGTCACGACGCAATTTGCTGAGTTCGGCTTCACGCTTCTTGTTGAGTTCAATTTGAGCAGAAGTAGCACCACCGGCTTCTTCAAGACGTTCACCCAATTCTTCCAATTCACGAGCCAAATCAGCACGTTGTTTCTCAGCCTTGGCACGAGCTTGACGTTCAGCTTCAACTTCTTCTTCCAATTCTTCGATGCGGGCTTGCAATTCCTTGATTTGACGTTGGTGCTTGCTGACAACAACTTGTTCATCTTCCAATTTGGCGGTGATGGAAGACAATTCCTTGTCCTTGCGTTGGATGGTTTGTTCCAATTCCTTCTTGTTGCGTTCCAAGTCAGAGACGGCTTCTTGGGTGAGTTTCAAGTCACCTTCAACCTTGCGCTTGGATTTCTCAATATCACCACGCAATTTCTTCTCGCGTTCCAAAGAGTCTTCCAATTCATCCAAGGTTTGTTCCAATTTAGCCTTGACCTTATTCAAATGGTTGATCTTGTCTTCGGCAGCTTGGAGTTCCTCACCAGTCTTCTGGTTGGTTTCACCTTGCATCTTCTTCTCCTTGTTCAACTTGTTGATGAGTTCGTCTTGGTGGGCGATTTCATCGTTCAAGTTGCGGATTTGGTGATCCTTGGTGGCCTTATCTTGTTCGGCCTTTTGTACGTTCAATTCCAAGTCTTCAATGTCCTTCTTGAGGCCAGAGATTTCTTGGTCAGCCTTCTTTTTCTGTTGGAACAATTGGTTGCGAGCATCTTCCTCTTGGGTCAAGCGCTCTTGGATATCCTATTCAATTAAGAAGATGAAATAATAATGTATGTTTTATTAATATTAATAATATACTAAATTGCTAAATGGCAGAAATCTATATTTAGCTTTAAAAGAATTGTCAAATTGTATAGGAAATCAAAGCACATCAGCAATCAATTTTAATTAAATCTATTTCATTTACGTTTCGTTTTTGATGAGTAAAATTTTATGAGGATGAAGTTACTCGCTTCACTGATTTCCACAATTCGTTGGCAATTTTCTTATTATTTATTATTATTATTTTTTATTTATAATTTATTTATTTATTTTATTATTTTTTTTTTTGATCAATTAAGATACTTACGCGCAATTGATTTTCGAGGTCGTTCTTTTGGGCTTGGAGTTTAGCGCATCTTTCTTGGTAATCTTGCAAGGCACCCTTTTCACCTGACAAGGAGTCCAACAAGGCAGTCTTTTCAGCTAACAACTTAGCATTAAGGGCTTCCAATTCCTTGCGTACCTTAACTTCGGCAGCATGAGCTTCTTCAGCCTTCTTAGCCTTCTCTTCAAGACGCTGTGAATCAGAATTAGAAGATTTATTAGTACTTTCAGCAGCAAATGGTTGTGGTGTGTCCACAACTGGTTCTGGTGCTTGTAAAGGAGCTGGTGTCGTTTCAACAGTAGCTGATTCTTCTGCAACAGCAGACTTTTCTTCAGCTGCAACTGCTGGTGTTTCCTCAGTATTTGGTGTATCACTAGAAGTCTTGGTTTCAGTTGGTGGTGTAGCTGAACCAACTTCCTCAGTTTTTTCGCTTTTATCAGATTTTTTCGATTTTTTTACTTTTTTATCTTCAGCCATTTTTAATTAATTAAAACTTTAATTTATTATTTTTAGAAATTCCTTGTAAAATTTTTTAAAACTCCGCGGTTGTAGATTTTATTGATTTTAATTTAAATTATTTTATTTTTAATCGTTTAAATTGCTTTAGCTTTAGTTGCTTGATGTTCGTTTAATTCGTTTGAATGATATATGAATTATGTTCGCTTTAGCCCAGGTAACTATCAGATCCGTTTAGCTACTGGTCAACAACTGGAATGCTTGCAATTGCAAAGTGCTCGATGAATTTTCATATTTCTAATTAATTCGAATTAGCAACGCCCCACAATATCAAATCAAATTATGTATCTTACGATGTATAAAAATATTTTATAATTATTTGAATAAGTGTGTATATGTGTGTGTGTGTGCTGAGTACTTACTCATAATTTATGCACACTTGGTATGTTTCATCATTTTAAGAATTTCTTTAACGATCATGCTAAACGATCGATTTGACACAGGTGTGTTTTTTCAATTTCATTTGCCAGCCATCTCTTTTCATCTTACATCGCCGTATTGAAATATAAATGATGAGATTTCAATTGAAAATCCTTATACGATTACATACTCACACAAACGGACAGACATATAGAATTATGAAAATTTATTTAATTTCGATTCGAATACATGTGTATATGTGGATTTTATTTGGGTGATTATTAATTACTCATCTTGTATACAATTTGTTGTATTTATTTTTGCACCCCTTTTTCTTTATTTGAGTGGAAATGTGGCAAGAAAGAGTAAGATGTTAATTGGGTGCGGCAGGCAGTACGTCTATTAGAAGTTTTCTGCTGCCGCTTCTGCTGCACTTTGAATTGGCAATACTTTAGTAGTAAAGGGGCAACAACAGCAGCACACTTGTTCACTTCGTTAATTAATTATTATAAAAAAAATGTACAGAAAAACAAATTGCCAGAGGTTAGGTAAAAGAAAAAAAAAGAGCCATAAATATTTCTGATTACCAATACTCATATATTTTAAAATATTTTGTGTATGTATTCGTTTGAGATGGGTGTGAGTGGCGCTGATGTTCATGGCAAAATTCACAAAATGTAAATTAATAATTCAATCTCTATGGCCAAAATAACATTTCCTTAACTCATTAATTATGGTTAAACATTTCTGAAAATATTCCAGATCGAAATCTTTTTTTCATCACTGTGTAGCGATCTTTGTGCTGTGTGTATGTGTATGTAGGTCATATTTATTATTTAAAAAATTTTAAATGGATTTAGGTGTTCATTCGACTAGTTAGTTATAAGTGAGTTGTGATTCCAAAAATAGATTTAACAATTTTATTTATTAAAACTCTTGCCACCAAATCAATAATAATTTAGTCATCATAAATAAATCACCGTCATCATAATCGTGATAAATTTAGCCAAAATCGCGTAGGTGGTATAATTTTAAAATAAAATTAGAAATTTCAATATATAATTTTTTAACTATTTGCAGAGAAAAAATAAAATTAAAAAAAAAACTCAAATAAACATTGTAATTGAAATGACCATTTGATAATTAAGTAGTTGTTAGTTATTTGCCATAACAGCTGCCACGCGAAAATTTCAAATATTTGAGGGTCTTATTTTCAATAAAATAATTATGCACTCGAATTATTTTCTAAGTATATAGAGTGCGTTGGCAGCATAACAAATTACGCAAAAGTTCCTATAGTATAGGAAAAATTAAATTTCTTTTAACAGATTTTTTTGGGGTATATTGAGAAATTTCAAGCAATATATCAAATGGTTCTTGAATACCAAGCACCTCAATATATTAATACATTTATTATGAGGAAAATCTGTAGCATATCTGCAGTACGTAACCAGCTCCTTGTTCAGCATTTTGTCAGCAAGATTTTATTTGTGTGTGTCTCGGTGAATTATACTTACAGCAATTTCATCTTCAACACGTGATACATTGAGCAAAGGTTTGATCTTTTGCCACAATTTGTACCATGGCCAGGTACGCAATTGCAAATATTTGCGCAAGTTGCGTTGGACAACCTTGAGGGCAACACGTTGTTCTTGCAATTTCTTGAAGCCCTTACGAGCCAAGTAACCACGAGCCCAGGCTTGCATCCAGGACATGATCTTGCCCAAACGTTCATCACGGAATTCTTCCATTTGACCCAAGACACCGGCACGGAAGAACACCTATACATTTTCGTTAACAATTCAAAATGCAAAAACAATTACGGGAAGCGGAATTGTGTTAGAGAAAAAAATAATTTATATGTTAATATACAAAAATCTACGTGTATTTATTTATAAAAAAGAAGCAACATTTATTATGATCCAGCAAAGTTTCTCTTTTTAGGGAAATGTTTGACCCAGACTTTGCTAAAACATATTTTGCCAAAAGCATAATTCTTCAAAAACACTTTTTTTTTTTTTCTTTGTAGGTAGAGATATTAGTAATTTCTCCATTTTTGTGGAAAGGAGACTAAGAAAAGTTAATTTAGAGACAGATAAAAATAACGAGAATGAATAAAAGGACAACATTTATATTACTACTAAATTTATAATTATAAAATGAAGTTAGAAATGAATGAATTATATACAAAATGTTTTGATTTCATTTGTTTTATTTTGTTGTGTTGATTGATTCATTTGTTTTCAGGTAAGTATATTGTCAATTATATACCTTGGTGCGACCGAGACGATATTGATCCTCAGGCAAATCAATATATTTAATAATAATTTCAGTGGCCTTGATATCTTTTTCAACACCTTTAAGTTCTTTGACACACATGATCTTGTAGCTGTATTTGGTTTTACGATCATGGTTTTTAATTTTCAAAATGCATGTGATAATTTAGGGATGCATTAATTTTGTTTGTTTGTTTATTTGTTTGTGTATACGATTTTTGTGGGTACATAGGTGTAATAGAATGAATATATAAAATAAATAAAATATAAAGTTAGTTAGTAAATAAATTAATAAATAACAGAATATAATTAAAGTATAAAAAAGAAACTAAAAACTTAAAAACCTTAAATAAGGAATGACCCATTTGTAAGGCTTTGTTCCTTAAGGATTATGGATGCAAATAAAATAATAATAATAAATATAAAGTACTATAGAGAAGAGGGCATTCAATATTTTATTGTTTTAAGCCCATCCCGAGAGTTATGGCAAGTTTTCAAACTTGTTTCTAACTACTTGAAAGATTAGATTTTGGAAAACATAGGCAGGCAAAAATAATAGTAATCAAAAAATGTTGTGAGAGTGTGTGTTCATGTGTTTAATGAAGAATTTTGATTGTTTTTGGAAGTAGCATTTTTTTTTAATCAAAATTGGAGATGCATGCCTTAGTGTTACCAAAACGATATTGATCATCGGAAAGTTCAGTGGATTCAACCAAGATCTTGGTACATTTCTTGGGATCTTCAATGCCCTTGATACCTCTGGGGTTAAGGATCTGGTAACTACATAATGGCAATTGTGTAATAATGATGTGTGATTAGTGTTTAAATAAAAAAAAATAAAATGACAAATTCAAAATAAAAATAAACATACTTCAAATCTACTATAAAAAAAAAAAAATAACAATAATCAACAATATAGTTTAATTTATGCAAATGTGAATGGGTGTGGTTGAGTAGCGAGGGGGAAGTACAAAATGCATACAACCCTAAGTTCTATAAGACCACGTTTATTGAACGTTTTGGTAGGTCTATAGAAAATTTATGTGTAACGATGTTTAATTTGAGTTTCCACTGTTCGAGTGCTTAATGAAACTCAGATATTGTATGGTAGTTTCAGAAAAGACCAACACAGTTCGAGTGCTTTTAAAGGTCTAGTTTTTTAAGTGTTTTAATAAATTTCTTTTTCTTAAAATGTTTGCAATTTTCTAATATCTAAAGAATAAAGATAGTGTTTTTGTTTGCTGGGCGCGCCAATTTATATAATGTAAAAGTGTAGATATATTGTTATGATAACATGCCTTTGTGTTACCAAGACGGTATTGATCTTGGTCCAATTCAGTGGATTCAATGAGAATCTTGGAACATTTTTTGGGATCTTCAATGCCCTTGATACCTTTAGGATTCAAAATTTGGTAGCTAATTTATGGAAAAGGGGAAAATAATAAATAAATGATAATAAGAATCTTTATATCAAATCAAATTAAGGGAAAAAATGTTCAAAAATATTTTTCTTGAATGCAAATGTATAAATGCAAATATAACAGTGTGTGAATCTCAATGTTGACTGTAATAAATAGTTCAACATGCCTCCCATGCACAAGACACAATAAAGTTTTCAACTTTCATTCTACAAACGTATTTCAATATCATGATTATTCGAATCATTCATAACCGTTTATTTCTTATATAACGGTTTCGGTCTTTCTTGGTTTTAGAAAAAGTTGGGGGGTGGGGGGGTGTATGAGTTTGAAAATTTCAAATTGGCAATAATTTCATAGAAATATTGAATAAATATTGTTTCAATATCCATAAAAAATAAAATCAAAATATCATGCCTTGGTATGGCCGATACGATACATATCGGGATCTAGAGGAGTGGCTTCAAGAATAAGTTGAGATTGCTTCTTGATATCAGCAACGCCTACAATGCCACCTGGATTAATAATTTGATACCTGTGAAACAACACAAACAACATAGAGAGTGTCAACATTTAGTGAATGTGTAACATATTGCAAACAAATGGTGAGAATGTGTGTATATAGAAAAAAAAAAAAAAAAAAAACACCATGTAATCGCTATAAATCAAACGATTCTTTCAGAGACGTCAATTTTCATTTAAGAGTAAATTCAAAATATTATAAGGAATTGTAAAAAATGTGTATGTGTACAATTAAGAAGAGGTGTGCATTAAATGCCATTAAATACTTTTACATAGGGATAGTATAAATAGGAGAAAGGATATGTATTGGGAATAATCTATAAACTACTTGATAATAAATTTCTACATAAAACTTTAAATGATGTTCCGTCGAGTTCCTACTGGAGACTAACAATTAAGAGTAACAGCCGGTGAGAGTGTGGCAATAGTAAATTAATCCCAGTATTGAGAAATAACTAAATGTGAAATACAAAAATGTACAAAGAGTACACAAGGTACAGCACCAAGGATCACATATACTACATATAAGTGGATAAGATTACTACGGGTGAGGGAGAGTGTGGATATTATATATTGTTGATATAGCTTGCGTGCCTTGGTGTGACCAATACGGTACATATCGGAGTCCAAACCGACAGATTCCAAACACTTGGCTGCGGCATTCTTGGGTTGTTTTTCAGCTGCCATAATAGCTGGAGCCAAAATCATATAACTGTATAATTGAGGGTTAAAGAAATTAAAGACTTTTCATTAAAATACTTCACGCTAAATAAAAAGGTAAAGTTGAAAAGAGCTCCTAACAAATTAACATGTTCCTAAGTAGACAAGTAAAATAGTATATCTGTATGTTGACCCTAAATACAAGTGACATCAGTCGTTGTTGTTCGATGATTAACTTACCGTTGCTTAAAATCAGCGTATACCATTCTGTTGGGGAAACCTTTACGGCAAATACGGATACCTTCAAGTACACCGTTACAAGTCAATTGATGCATTACCAAGTGAGCATCTACAAGACCAGGTTGTTTCATTTCGTTGGGAATAATACAACGTACGAAGTGAGGTTGAGTTGAACGCAAGGTGGTCATCAAGCTGTTCAATTGTTCTTTGTAGGCTGAAGATACAGTAGCGAAGCCACCACCCTTCTTGCCACGACCTCCCTTAGCTTGTTCACCGCCACCAGATTGGCCAGGGTGATCAGCGAAGATTTCAACCAACAATTTGTTTTGAGATTTCTTGAATTGATCGACAACAGTGTCGTTCAAGGGATCCTTGTTCTTTTCCAACCAACCGGTGATGTTATAGGCTACAACACCAGCATAATGGCCAATAGCGAAATGAGCAGCTTGTTGACCAGGCTTTGGTGGTTTGGGTTTCTGGAAGGGAGCAGATTTGCCCAAGTGAGTGTTGGTCAACTTTTCAGCGAAGGTTTGATCAGTAGCCTTGGGGAACATAGATTCTTCTTCAAGGATGGACAAGATACCCATAGGCTATATATTGCAAAAGAGAAGAGAAGAAAAAGAGAGAAAAGAAACATTTATTAATCATTTTGTTATATAAATAACGCGGGTTAGATTTTTTTTCATTAAATAATTAAACGAGCCACTTTTTATAAACAGTTTTAGTGCAGATTTTTTTACGGTACTTACCAACACCAAAGAAATGGATTAGTTACTTTTAGAAAGCATAGAGATAAAGTTTTCAGACTAAATACGAAAACACTTAAAATTATGATTAAAATCAAAGAGAGTGAGAATAATATTTTTAGCTTAGTTAGAGCAGTGGAAATAGTGATTAGGGAGTAGTATTATATAGTGACATTGTTTCCATTGTTTGCTTTTGTTTTAGTAAAAAGCTTTAGTTTTACTTTTCAACGCTACTTTTTTTTAGAAGAGTAGTCTCATTTTAGAGTGTAAATAAATAAGTTTTTAGAAAATAAAGAGAGAAAGTGTATCACTGATCAGTCAGTGATCAGTTTTCTCTGGTGTATACCTTCTCAATCAATTCAATACACATTTGCAAATCCATGCCAAAATCAATGAAAGTCCATTCGATGCCTTCACGTTGGTATTCTTCTTGTTCCAAAACGAACATGTGGTGGTTAAAGAATTGTTGCAATTTTTCGTTAGTGAAATTGATACACAATTGTTCGAAACCGTTGTACTGTATCCGGAATTACAACAATTTTAGGATTAGTTATAAGGTTTGGGTGTGGGGGAGAGATCATATTTTTTTTTTTTTTTTTTTTTTGATGTGGTGAAATGTAGGAGTGATTAATGAGGTTAGTAATTATACATAGATTTGTTTTTTGGTGCTTTTAAAGCACTTTTTTCATATGTGGGAATTTTTTTGTTTGCGATATTCTTGATTTCTTATTATACATAGCTATTGTTGGATATAAAGCCAAACATGTATTTATCACTTAAGCCTTAAATTAAATAGAAAATATCAAGCAATCTTTTTAAATTCAATTAAATTCAATTGATGGCTTATTTTGTTTTTTGTTTTTTTAGGACAAACCTTTTCAATCAAATCAATACAGGCCAACAAATCCATACCGAAATCAATGAAGGCCCAGTCAATGCCTTCTCTCTTGTATTCTTCTTGTTCCAACACAAACATGTGATGGTTAAAAAATTGTTGCAACTTCTCATTAGTGAAGTTGATACACAATTGTTCGAAACCATTGTACTACGTATATCCAAGGGTTTCGAAACAATAATTGGTGTATGCATAAGACAGTTACAGTATAGATAGTCCAAGATAGAAGAAAGATTAGAACAAATTTATATGAAATACGTAACAACACATAGGGAGGAATATGCTATAGATAATTGTGGATACATAACAGATAATGTAAAGTCCTAGTGTAAGTATATATGAAAGTGTTTTCATAAATGAGAGCGTGCAAAAGAAGACATAACTGGAGTTCTAATTCCAAGTGATAAAAGAATTTGCTAAATAATCTCATTCATTTGTAGTAAATAAAGAGAAGATAAATAGAGAAGATATAAATTTAAGGCCCGTGGTTTTAGTATTTTCCTTTTCACTTGTGTTGCTTTAAGACAAACCTTTTCAATTAAATCGATACAGGCCAATAAATCCATACCGAAATCAATGAAGGCCCAGTCAATGCCTTCTTTTTTATATTCTTCTTGTTCCAACACAAACATGTGATGATTGAAGAATTGTTGCAACTTCTCATTGGTGAAGTTGATACACAATTGTTCAAAGCCGTTGTACTATAATTTTGGGAAACATTCAATAACCAGGATATATTGTGTACAATAAACATAATGTGTTTATGTTGTGACAATTGTGAACATACAAAAATAAGTGCTTTTAAAAATGTATGGGAGTGCTTTTTGGTGCTTTTTCTTTTTCACAAGTGCATGTACAAAATTTACCTGTTTCTGCTCAATTTGTTCATATTTCAAATTAAAGAATTGCTAAGAACCCATTTGATTTTGTTTTCTACTAAATACAATTACAACATTCAATAAAATAACATAAGGTAGTGCAGACATTCATAAGTGAGAATAATTTTGACAAAAAGTCTAAGCCTTTTAAGTACAAAATGGAAAAAAAAGCTTTGTAAAGTAAAATCTATACTGCTTTTGCAAGTATGCATAATTTAACTTTACAGTGCTTTCACAACTGCATGAAACAGTTCAGTGGAAACATTGAGGACACAGAACTAACATTCATTTTTAGAATTTGTCATATTTAAGCACCTTTTCAATCAAATCGATACAAGCCAACAAGTCCATACCGAAATCGATAAAGTCCCAGTTAATACCTTCTTTCTTGTATTCTTCTTGCTCCAAGACGAACATGTGATGATTGAAGAATTGTTGCAACTTCTCATTGGTGAAGTTGATACACAATTGTTCGAAGCCGTTGTACTACAGAGAGTATAATTATGAGCAAGTAAATAAATGAGCACCCTCACGTATACGAATATGTATTTATATATTATTTTTATATTATCCCCATACTAGTATAAGAATGTTAATTGTATTCGTTTGGGAAATAATAAATAAAAAGGAAAAATCTAAATTTTTCCCATTTTTTTATTAGTTTCTCAGATCTTCTATGAAAACCTTTACTAAGAGACATAATAAGATTTTCGTAAAGTTCTATAAATGATTAATATATGTGATGGTGTATATGTCTTGTATATGTATATGAATATATCCATGTATGTTTGTATGTATGTATTTATGTATGTGTGTATGTGTGTATGTGTGTATGTATGTATGTATGTATGTATGTATGTATGTATATTGGTATACTGAAAACTTACGTCGAAAATTTCAAAACCAGCAATATCCAATACACCAATGAAGTGTTGACGTTTTTGTTTGGTATCCAAAGTTTCGTTACACTTCTTGACCAACCATTTGAATAGACGATCGAAAACACCCTTGCAGAGGGCACCGACTGAGTTGGTGACTTGTTGTACGTTACGACCTTGGGTGACGAATTCGTTACCGACCTTAATGCGGGGTTTCAACAAGTTCTTGTACAATTCAGCGGTATCACAACCGAACAATTTGGCAACACGGCCACCTTCCTCTTCACCATCTTGTTCAGCCTGCTCTTCGCGACCACGTTGCTTGAATTTCATGCCACCCATGTGCATGACAGCGGCGGTGATCTTGTAGACATCTTCCTTTTCTTGCTTAGTGAAGCCCAAGATATCGAAGGCTTGCTGTATTTTTTAGTGCAACAAGGAGAGATTGAAGATAAATTATACGTTAAAAATTTATTTAATTTAGTTTTTGGATATTTTTTTTGTGGTTGTAAAAAGCCAGTTTTAAAGCGGGTTTCAAGTTAAGTTTATGGTGAGTTTTAGCTGTTTATAATTTGTGAGTTTTGCATGCCTAATTTTTATATTGTTTTCTATATATTTTGTATTATTATTTGTTAAATAATTTTGCATAATCTTAAGTTTAGTAATATTTCAAGCTTATTTCTATATGTTAGTTAATTTTAATTATTATTATTTTTTGTTAATCAAAATTACACCTAATAGTATTTACTAAACATTCCTGATTTTTTTTTTTTTTTTTTCTTAAAAATTATATCCGTTTTTATGGATTTTTATAAAAAACATATTTAACTACTCGTATCATTCCTTAAAATGTTTATGATATTTTACATTAATTACACAAGAAATGAGTAAAAATATTCCGGAATTAAGTAAAGAATTCGTAGTGGGGATTTTAATTTACATTTTTATATTTATTAAACATAACAAAAACGTGCATTCTGTAGACAATTATATGAGGTTAAAAAAACTCTGTAAAATTATTTAAATTATGGTAGACTTTAACGACACGATCAAGTACTCCATTGATGGTCAGTCGTTGCTTTCTATTTATTATTTTTATTTTTTATTTTTATTTCTATTTTTTGTCATTAACATGCCTTTTTTAAATCAATATTTCATTCCACTTTAACCAAAGATTTGTAGATCTTATTGGAGCTCTAAACCAAGTCAAGTCTTACAAATCTTACGAACACAAACATTCATTAAAAATGAACTCTTCTTTTGTAATCTTGTTCTTCGACTTCTTCATCATCCGTAAACAGAGAGAGGGAGAAGGAGACAGAGATATTCCAAGAGTTCAAAACAAAGAAAGGTCATAAACAGTACAAAATAATTAAGAAATCACAGAATCGAACTGAAAATTAAATGTGTGTGTGTGTGTGTGTAGTGTTGTTCAGGAAGTATGGAAGTAGAGCCATCATATATTGACTGGCCTTATTATACGAAAAATTTTTGGAAATTAGTGGGTGTTGTTTTTTTATGTTTTGGTTTTGAGTTGTGTTTAAATCCCTAGCATTTTGGTGGAACTTACATCAGCAAGCTGGAATTCTTCACCATCATCCATATTGGGTACAGTGACTTTACCCTGAGATACGTTATAGTAATCGTAAATGTTGTCCGACAACAAGCACAAATCTAAGTCACGAAAAATTTAAGTTTTAATTTTTTTTTTTTTTTTTTTTTTTTTTTGTTTTATATTGATTTTTTAAAAACAATTTATATACGGAACTTCCATGTTTTACGCTCAAAACGGAATAAAATGGAAACATATTTGCATGATTAGTTTTGTAAAATAATGGTGGAGTTTAATGTGTGTTTTTATATGATCATCTCAAAGTGTATCTACATAGAGCAAACGTACTTGGGATATAAATCCAAGCTAGGAGCGGGCATTTTCATTTATCTGTATTATTTTATTTTTTGTTTTCATTTGTTGTTTTTGTTTTATGTTCATCTAAAGTAAAACCTCATACAACCCAGTGCCTTAAGGAAGAAGAATTTTAAATTAAATTTTGTAAGGGAAACCCATATTAGAGCCCAGCTCCTAACCTGATTTAAGCTGATTTTTCAACAAATGTATTTACATTTACATATATTTCATTGGTATAAGCTGGGGTCAGTGTATATACTAAGAGATAGATAAAGAGAGTGATAATAAGATAGTAAAATAGTAATAGAAAATAGAAAGATGAATCAGTATACACTGGGCAACAACAGTTTGTAAACCGAATAGAAGTAATATTAAAATAAAGGTAAACGATAGTATACCTTCGTTTCTCATTCGTTATACAATCGGAAACCAACGACTTGTTGCACAGTGACATTACAATTTTAAAAAAGGACAAGAAAGTTTTCATATTACAGAACGGAGTTTTCAAAATTCAAGAGATAGAAATTCCGGAATAAATAATGAAAATTATTTATATATACAAGAAGTTAGCAAAATATATAATTTATATACTATTTGTATAACAAATATTTACTAATTTATAATATTTATATTTTGTATTATAAAATACAAACTTGTGTGTTGAGAAAAGTGTGAGCTTTTCTAGAAAAATATATATATATATAATATGAAAGAAGGAGAGAAATAGAAAGAAAGTTTTTAAAAAAAAAAGTTTTTATAGTATATCACAAAGGAAAGTTTTTAATTAGGGTATTATATATTAAAATACATATATATATATAGATATATGTATATAGAAATATTTGCTAAAAGGGCTCTAGGGTTTTTGGGCTAATTTGGTATGTTTTAAGGGGTTTTACACAAACCCAACTTACATCGGTTAATTCAAATTCTTCACCATCGTTGACACCGGGTATCCTGGTTTTACCCTGACATATTCCGGGATAATCACCAATATGAGGTGATAAAAAAGTCATCTCTTTTTTTATACCATAAAATATAGACAATTTTAAGAATTCATAATTGTATGCACATAAAATCAGAAAAGTAATATCATTCTTGATATTTACAAGAAAATACGTATCGTAGACCATAGAAGTATTTCGTTACGGTGAGTGAGTGAAATAAAAAAAATGTAAAGAGAGAAAAAATCCTAAATGTATAACGGACAACTATTCCTTTCAATTGCTATATCTATTTTCTAGTTTCATATTGTTAGAATGTTAAAGCATTTTAATACTTTTTCTTCATTTGAATCTACTCAATAGTTAAATTGTTGATTGATCTACTAATTCATAATTGTGGCTGCTGCTTAAATTTGCATTAGAGGCGTTGGATTTTAATAATAAAAATAAATATATATATTTATATATAAAAAGAAAATTACATCAGTAAGACTGAATTCTTCAGCATCATCGATACTGGCAACAGTAACCTTGCCCTGGGAGACAATGTGGTAATCGTAAATGTTGTTGCTCAACAAACAGTAGTCTATATAAAATAATATCAAATATTATGGGTGAGTGTGTGTGTTTTAAATGAAAAAATTAAATATTAAAAAAAAAAATAATAATAAAAAATACCGAGAGATAAAAACAATTAAATATCTAAAACAAAAGAATTGTCTTTAAAGAAAATATAAAATGATAATTGTTGTTTAAGAGAGTGTAAATGTGAATGAGTAAAGATCAATTGGTTCAACAATTGATCTAAAAACTAAACATGGAGACAGACAGATGAAAATGATAGAGATAGAGAAACAGGTGAAAATAAAGATGGTAATGAGTGATGTGAGATGTAAACATAAGAGTATACCTTTAACACCGGGAACGGAACCAGACATGATCTGGTAGAAAATGTGGTAAGAACGTTCCAAAGATTGTTGAGAAATGACACGAGCCTTTTCCAACAAGTCTGTAAGTAATAGAAAAAAGAAAAGTAAAGTTAAGTAAGAGAACAATTTATTTATTTAGAAGAAGAGAAGGGTGTATAATAATTGTATTTTAGTGACACTTACAAGTTTCAATATCAGCACCAGCCAATTTACCGGTGGGACCGAAGTGAATACGGATGAATTTACCCTAAGTACCAAGAGAGAGAGACAGTGTATTTAGTTTTTGTTTTAACTATAGAAGAGAAAATCGACAAGTTGATACTTACGAAACGAGAAGAGTTATCGTTACGGACAGTCTTGGCGTTACCGAAGGCTTCAAGAACAGGATTGGTTTGTACGACTTGATCTTCCAAGGAACCCTTGTTCTTTTGGGATTCATCCTTCTTGGTGGAAGCACCGACGGTGGCGAAGTAAGCAATTACCTTTTTGGTGTTTTCAGTCTTACCAGCACCAGACTCACCGGTAATCAACATAGATTGATTGACGTGGTTGGTCAACATGTCGACGTAAGCACCATCAGAAATGGCGAAAATATGGGGTGGCACTTCATTACGGCGCTTACCACGGTACATCTTAGCACAACGGTTGGTATATACGGGGTAACGCTTGTAGGGATTAATGGCAACGCAGAAAAGACCAGAGTAGGTCTATATTTCATTAGCAGTGTCATTAGGGAAATGGAAAAATAAAATTTATTAGATTTTTTTGTTATTATCGAATGGTAGAACGAAATCTAAGTATCAAAAATTTCCTACATTCTTTAATAAGAAATTAGGAAATTCAAAGACTTTAGATTTCCCTCTATATTTTTTTTATAGAAAATGGAAATAACATTAAAAAAGATCATGTTTCAAATGATTTTATATTTTTTTGTGTAGGGGATGGTGATTTTTGTTTTTTGGAGTATGATGAAAATCTCAGCTCAGTTAAGTCATAATTTTACTGTTACATGCTGGTTTTCTTCCTTTTTTTTTCTTGTGTTTTTATCTAAAACATCGTTTTTGTCTTATATTAACGATTTTTTGTGTTTTTTTTTTTGTAAATTTTTTCATTATTTTATATGATTCTTCGCATATTGGTATGATTTTGTATCCAGTTTTATTGGAGTTGTGTGTGGGAGTGTCAGCGCCAGTTCAAGTTCTCAAGACTGGTGGAAATAAGAGCAAATTTTTAGCATTTTTGTTAAGCGAACATAGTGTAAAGCTGTTTTGGGCGTTTGTGACAATTGCAATGACAAATACAACATTTAATATGAAGTAAAAATTCTAACATATTTCCCAGATAATTTGTTAACGAAAGGGTACACAAATTGAACCCTGGACGCGTAAGGTCCAATTTTTGGACCAAACCATAACAAATAAGGGAAATATATAATTTTAAAGCATAGATTAGCATATCTTAATTTTTATTTTCCAAATTAAAGCCAATTATATATTTTGTTTGAAGCCAGATTTATTTACATATATTTTTTGTAAAGATTTTTAATTTTAAAATAAAAAAGCGGCATTTTAAAATGAGTTTGTCCAAAATAAATATTTATGTGATATAGATGATTATGTTAATAGGACTCAAAAGTTTAATGTGTGTTAATTAGGGTGAGATATCTTATACCGAACACAAAAAAACACATTTAAAGCTTTTACAAAAAGCTAACGTTAAAAGCTTTTGCTGGACATACTTACATAGATAAGTTTGTGGTAGTATCTTTGCCTCAAGTTATGGAGTACAGAGGCATCGTTAAGGTATGTCAAGTTAGACATATCCTCAGCCTTTTCGTATTTGGGAGGGTTGACTTGTTGGAGCTGATCTTTCTTAAAATCTTTGGTCTTTTTTTTTATTTAATTTATTTGTTTATGAACCCCATTTTGTTTAACAAAAATCCCAATTTAAGAGATTTTTTTTATATATAGTTTCAGAGATGAAATAATAGAAAGAAAAAGAAAAAACTAGATTAGTATAGTTTGTTAATGGACACTTACGTAGATAAGTTTGGCATAGTAACGTTGTCTCAAGTTGTGCAAGACACAAGGAGTATTCAAGACAGTCATGTCAGCCATATCTTCAATTTTTTCGTATTTTGGTGGATTAGTTTTTTCCACTTTATCGGCTTTGAAATCTTTTACCTAAACGTATGTAAACAATTTTAGCATTTTCATTCTTATTGAAAACCACAAAAGAGACGAAAGATTTTCAAATAACCTTAAGTTTAATTGTGTTTAACTTAACACAAGACAACACAATTAATTTGAGGGTTAGTTTTAAAATCTTAACATGTTTTGTTGTTTTTATAAGAAAATTAAAATTTTAAAATTATTTCGGATTTAAGTTGTAATCATTTTATTGCATTTGTTGCATGCATTTCTTTCAATTGGTTTGATTTGTATTACCTCACCGCCGGGCAAGCCAACGCTAACGATATCACCCTTGGTGGCCTTAATTTCACCAAGGAGATAACCCTCTTTCTCATCGGGAACCCAACAGTTCTTCTTAGAGTCATAGGGTTTCGATTGATCGATACGTCTTTGTTCCAACGACACAAACAAGTATGGGGTTGGATCCTCATCTTCTTGACTGGCAACTGGGCGTGGCATTTTGAATTAGTTTTCGCTTTAAAAAAATAATTTAAAAAAACTCGTTTGAGATAGGGCTAGAGTTTTTTGCAAATAACGCAAAAAGTCCTTTTTTATAGTTTTAGAATTTTAAAATTAAAAATTTTTATCTCGTCGTCTCAGCCCAAATGCTTCCCTGCAAAGAAAAATTAGAAAAAAATATGTTGAGGTTAATAATTATTTTTTTTTGTCTTTTTTATTGTAATTTTAAAATCTTTTATTGATATTGGTTTTTTTGTTTTATTATTTATTTAGTGGTGACCTAATTTCTTATGGATTACCCGTGGATATCTTTCTCTCAATTTTGGTTAAATAGAAAACTGCTCAAAAGTATTTTTCGAAATTCCAAATAAGTAAATTTTCCTTTCTTTATACGTGTATCTGGTAATTGGATTATTTTTCTTAGTAAGTATTTCGAAATATTTACTCTCAATTACTAATACATAAAAATAAACTTTATAAAAAGAAACAAATTTTCAATTTTCGAAATTTCAAATGAATTTTTTTCTTTCGTTTTTGAAAATGTGGCAAGACTTTTTTATTTTTGCTGTGTGTACGCATAGCACATATTTAGGAAATATTTTTGATAGTATTTGTAAAGTTTAAAACTATTTGTATGAGCGACCAAACGACCCATCATTGTATATAGGTATATAGTATATAGTATAGGTATATATGTAGGTATATATGTTGTATGTATATGTACTTAAGGTGTGGGTTGTTGCTAATTATAGATCGGCAAAGAGTGAGTGGCATCAAGAATTTTAAAGAATTTGTAGGCGCAAGCGTTTCACCGTCAAAAATTAAAAAAAAAAAAAAAATAAATAAATGAATTAAAAACCACGTTTACCGATCAATGAGAAAAATATCGGAAATGTCTTGCCAATAAAAATAAAATAAATAAATAAAAAAATTTGTATAACTGTGTCACTCAAACATTACGTAAAATAAATTTTATTTTTAAATTAGAATGTTTTTCTTATTTCTAATTAAATATATTCTTTGATTATTTATTTATTATTTTTTCAATTATTCCAAATATTTCTTTGATTTCAAAATTATTTGTTAATTTAATTTGATTCAATTTAAAATCACTAAAATTTATTTTATTTTGTAATTGAAAATATATTTATAAAAATCTGTTAAATATTTATTTTTTTTTTTTTAATCTTAAATTTAAAATCACTAAATTTGTTTTTATTTTTTAATTCAAAACATTTTCATAAAAGAAAAATAATAAATTAAAAATTATTTTATTGAATTAAATATTTGTATCAATTTCAATTAATATTTTAATTCAAAATATTTTTATATATATATTTTTTTTTTGTCAAAAATTGTCTTTCTTTTTTTTTTTTTTTTTTTTTTGTTTTGGAATTTTAAGTTATATATTTTTTTGTTATTTTATTTTGTAAAAATTGTTTTAGTTTTTCACTCCACTACACTTACTAGAGTTTTAAGTTAATTCTCAAATGTCTATTTATATTAATCACACAAAAAAAGCTTCGTTTATTTTGAAAGGACAATAGCCTTTTTAATCGCTTCGTTTTCTTTTTTCAATTTAATTCAGAAAAAATTCGTTTGAAAATCCGTTGGAATTCGTTAACACATCCGCCAAAGGAATTGATCTAAAACGACCGAAGTGCGAGATCGCAATGATTTAAAAACATCTAAGAATTTCCACAAATTGTCTAGGAGTTTATTTTTAAATATTTTTTTGTTTTTTTCTTATATATATATATATATATATATATATATAGCTTTTTTTTTGGGAACGAAATGATTTCGAAACTTTTAGATATAGACACACACTGCTAAGTATAACCAAATATCTATATATATATCTATACATTTTACTCTCCCACTCTCTCTTTCTCTAGATCATAAGTTCTCTTTGAAATTGGTTTTCTTTTCAATGACCTATCTACATATAATTATATATGTATATATATTTAAAGAAATATGTGTAAAATATGTGCTTGTACATATTGTACAGAAAAATTTACTCAAAAAGCTTTTTCTTACTTGTCGCCTGTTTTTGCAGTCATTTTCCTTTACAAGTTTTGAAATTATGTATTTTGATGCTAACTAACGTAAATCTATTTTTTTATTTTTAAAGCTTTTTTTTAATATTTCTTTCAGTTTTGAATTATATAGAAATATTGAAATGTTTTCTTTAATATGATTTTCTTGAAGACATTTGGGTATTAGCCAATATTTTTTCTTTTTAAATATTTTAAATATATGTGACAATTTCATTTTCAAAACTGTTTCTTTATGTCTTTTCTTTAAAAAGTTATTGTTTTCATTTTGAAATGTTCTTTAATTGAAAAAAATTATACGTTTATCATTTATTTTTTTATATTTGTAGATGAATATTGAAATGAGAATTTTTTTCACCTCAAAAATTTTTCAAATGCACATTTAATTTGTTAGAATTAAGAATAAAATAATTATTTTAGCTGCTCATAATTAAAATTGAATTAGGTTTTGTTAATAATGATTTTTTTAATCCTAAATTTTATGTAATAGGTAAATTGGAATTTTTTGTAACTATTTAAATTTAAATTTAACTTTCTTAAGGAAAAATTTACTTTTATAATTATGTAACAAGTTTAAATTTAATTTATGAAAAACGCTTCAGTTTTAAAACTTTTTATTTAAAAGTTTTGATTAAAGCAATTTATAGGATTTAGGTTTAAAGTTTCATTTATATTTCCATAATTACAAGATTTTTTAATTGTTCTTATTCAAAACAACTTGTTACACAAGTTTTCATTTTATGCGTTGCCTTATAAAAATATTTGAAATTGAGGTTATGTCTTTCAGACTTTCTATAACTGTGTATTTGAAGTTTTTGAAGTTTTCGTTTTGTTTTTTCTTCTTAAAAAGTAATCCAATGTGGGTAATCCATATTCAAATTGGTTGAGTAATCCATAATTTGTGTTGGCTGCTATATTTAAATTTAATTTTAATAATTAAACACTTTCTATATAAAAAGAAGTTAAAAATATTATTTTTTGTTGTTTCGCAAATGTCTTTAAATCAGTTAATTTTTTTTTTTTTTTTGAATTTGCTCTTTTTTGTAATATTTATAATATAATATTTTTTTAATTTTTTTTATTTTTAAGGTTACTTTAAGGACCCTCTTTTTATAAAGGATACATTTACAAACACTGAAACACCAATAAATTATTTTTAAATATATTTTTTTTCACTTTTTTCCACAAAAAATTTAAAATTGTTCCTCTTCTTGCTTGTTTAATCAATTATTTTATTATTATTATATTCTTTTTTTTTTTTTTTTTTTGTACATTTAAAAAATCAGTGTGTAGCACAGAGAAAAAAACCAATATCCAAGATAAATGAACAAAAAAATATATATCAACATCAGGTGTTGCACTTACGCGTTCGAAAGCCGTTCTGACCCACACAGCCGGTAATGTTCCTTTTTATATGAGGCAATTTGATACCGTTTATTTGCCACGATCTCTGCTAAAGCGACCGTACGTTAGTTTCTTCTCACCCCTCTTGGTCTATTCGTACTTCCCTCCCCGCAGGGGGTGGCAAGCATTAGTTTCGCTCCCTTTTTCGGTTCACACATGCAAATCGCGTTGAAGCAGTGGTCATTGCTTTAACGCTATAGATGATCTTCCATCTACTATGTACACCCATACAACCCAAAAATACACACTCACTCTCATTTTACACACATACATATTATATATGTTTGGAGGCAGACATAATACTAGCTGATTTGGTAATATCGTGTGTATGTGTTTGTTAGGTTGCCTAGTATATGCTCGCATTCGATTATGAGTCAGTTAGTAGGTGAGGAGGTGTGATTGTGTGGGTATTTGTTAGCCACCAGCTATGACTATGATGCAATCGATTGCGTTTAGTATAAAGTTAGCACAGAGTAAAAGCAAAAAAGGACATTTGAGCGCCAAGTTCTCACCGCAACATCAATGCTGTATTCTAAAAGCTTTTCGCACTCTCTGTCTCTTAGGGTCTCTAGTGCGCATTACAATATGCGCATTTTTCTACTATCACGCATTAATCGAATTGTGTGTTATAAACTCACTCTCTCTCTCTCTCTTGCGCTCTTTCCTAAAATGTGGGTGAAAAGTTTCCTCTCTTTTAAAGAAATAACAGAATATTTCAATGACAAACATTTAAAAACCTAAGCATACATGTAATTCCTTTCAAGGATTCTCATCAAACTATATAAATAAAAGAAGAAGAGAGGACAAATATAAAAATATTATAAATATTTTTTATAAAAACAGAAGTCATTCACTCTTTGTTTTCTCTCTTGATATTAAATGATCAAACTAAATCAGATTTCAGATTATTTTTCATAAAAACTAAACTCCTTAATTGTTGTTGTTTATCTAACAAAAACAACAATTGAAAATCATGAAAAATATTTTCATCTACTCTTCATTATTGAAAAAAGAACAAAAAAAAAAAATGAAAAATAATAAGAAAAGTTAAAGTTTATTTTTTAATGTTGCCATGTTGTTGGCATTGACTGCGTTGGTCTCGTCGTTATAGCCATAATCAACAATATGTATGTATGTATGTATGTATGTATGTATGTATATACCAACAACAAATAATGTTAAATTTGTACCATTACCAACACATTTACAATTTAGAGAAGAAGAACAAGAACATAAAATTAATATGAGTGAAGAAAAATAATAGTGGGTGATCGTGGTGGGTTCATATTAAAAGTGGACGTGTATATAGAATTGCCAATATATAGAACTTATATATAGTATATTTTATAAACTTTATAGGTAAATAAATATATATAATAATACATATGTATGTATATATATACTCTTACTAAATAACTGCAAAATCAACATAAAACTGAGATGTTTTTCGTTAAGGTGTATATTGTTTGTTATTGTTTAACACATTTTCTTATTTATCTAAATCATCTCATTTTATCCTCCTATTTCAACTCATCAGAAGTAAATAATTATTTAACAAAAACTTGGCAGCATTCTGTAATGCATTTTTGCTTAGAGATTTCATTTATATTGTTAATTATATGTTAACGTTAACGACGCCGTTTTCAATTGTTTTTAATTATTTGACTCAAAAGTTCTGGGGATTCCATACAAAAAAGTTCTAGTGTTTTCTATTTAAACAAACAAATAATTTATGAATTTCTAAAGTAGTTGTTGTTTATTTGTTTGTGTTTCGCCGATTACCTAAATTTCGAACAGCTGATTCAGTGGTGCTTTATTTCTTAACATTGATCTTGGTTATATTATCATTTTTGTTTGTGCTATTTTTTTTTTATTAAATTATATAATAGGATTTGAAAAGTTACAAAATAAAGTTAATTCTTAAAAGGATATAAACAAATAAATTATTTTTTTCTTTTTTTTGTCTTTACTGAAAAGCGAAAACATTTATTTGCTGTCGTAACAAAACAAACGAATATAATTTGGCTAAGAAACTAAATTCCTAAAGGAAATATTTAACAATTTATATGAATATTAAGATTCACTAACAAAATGGTTTAGCTAACTAGAAGTTTTACAAAATGAAAATTAAAAAAAAAACTACATTGGAAAGATATCAATTAATATTTAAAGGATTTATAGTATGTCGATTAAAATAATTTAAAGATTTATCAATATACATATTTAAAAGCATATTTTGCTGTAAAATACATATTCTAGCATAGTTTCGTGTAAAAGTATTATTCTAAAGAATATTTGGACATTTATACATCAATATTTGAGAATATTTTATAGTTTAGAATATATTTCGTCATTAAAACATTTTTTTTTTACTGTAAAATTAGTTTTTTTAATGTAACTGCCATCTTTAAAACCGATAGAAATTTCGTAACTTTTTCTTTAAATCAGTGATTTTGAAATGTTTTTAATGACAAATAATAACGAATTTAACGAAGAATAAAAATATTTAGAAGTTCTATTAACTAATCTTAACACAATTTTATTATTAAAATAAATTAAACAATTTTTTATTTTAAATAACATTTCTAAAAATTTCTTCAAGCTATAATAGGCTTATTATTATTATTTTTTTTTTTTTTTTTCTAATAATTCTTCAAAATAATTCTGGAAAATTAATTAATCATTAATTGTAATTGAAAACTTTCAAAATACTTTTACACTTTCAAAATACTTTTATAGTTGAAAAATTTCAATTAAAATTATTATATTTCACCTGTTCCACATATGAATTCACATCACGTTTTTTTAAATTAACTTTTTTGACAACCTCGAATAAGTAATACCATTTCTTTTCTAATAACTTTCAGTGGTTTATTTACTATGTTAGGGACATTTTTATATTTGCAAGAAATGTAAAAAAGTCATAGTCCTAATGTACATACTTTCAGGAGGGTAAGAGTATAGAGGGTAACTCTTTCGTACATTTTGCGTCGAAAAGCACAAAAGTGTCACTTCGTAGCCGTGTAGGTGATTGTGTGTGCAAAAGTGTGACACCACTTAGTAGTGGAAGTAGCAATAGATTTCCTTCTAGGACATGACCATATTAAAGTTAATAAAGTGGTGCCCTAATATACTCGGTCAAGTAACTAGTTCAGGATAACCACTTGAAACTGTTGGGTCATTATAGAAAATGCTCTTAAAGCATTTGATAATAAACATTAGAACTGAACTAGAAAGTTTCTTATAATGAAATGTTGCAGCAGCGTCTAAAAGTATTTGATCAAAATTCATATAAAAGTCGTTTTATTAAAATTCATATAGATTTGAGGACAATTCATTTTCAAAATAATCAGCCCAATTTATTAAAATGATTAGTTAAGTTAAATGGTAAATCAGATTTTCAGTATATCGTATATTATAGTAAATTTGGAACATACATACATGCATACATACATACATACATACATATACATATTTTTTATAAATATTAATTATATTATTATAAGAATTATAAAATGTTTAAAAACTTTTTAAGTCAAATAAAAATACCATGTTTTATTGTATACAAAATTGCAATAAAAATAAGCTAAATTTAAAAAGATTCTGGATCTTTAGTGCAGGAACTATTCTCAAAACGATTTTGTCGGAAATCTCAAAATTTAAAGAGTGTTTAGAAAATTTTCTCAAGAAGATATACAATGATATTTTTATGATATTGTATTTATTATTCACAGTGACATAACATTTTTCATTTCTGCTAACTTTTATAAATAAATGAAATCAAAACTTATCGAATAATCGATAATTGATAAATTCTTTAATATAAATTTTGAAAAAAATATAGAAAAATATAAAATATTGTCGAAATAGGGATTAACTAGTATGAATGTTACATTCGTCTTGGCCGAATCTATTATATCCAACATCTGCAATTGTTTTTGTGAACTGGAGTTACGACGGGACCATTTTTTTTAGTATGTGTCCATTTTCAATACCATTCTCAAAAAAAAAAAAAAAAAAAAAAAACTGATATATGAGAAAAATTTAATTCAAATTTCGTTCGTTTTTTTCGCTATTTTACTCACGATTTACATTTTTGAAAGGTTAAAAAAACTTAAAGCGCTTGTACGTATATGTAAACAATAAACAGAATTTAATTATATAAATTATATATAAAGGCAGAATATTTCATGTGTAAAAATATTAATTGATAAATAATTTAGATGCATTTTTAACAAATTTTTACCCATTAAATTTGTTCCCTTGCGTTGGTTGAATCAAAAAGGTTAATAAAAAAAGCTGAAGGAAATGCATAAATACAGCCTTGTCCAAGTATTTTCAAATATTGATATTTCTCGTAATGCTTCTTCTACAAAAAAAAAGTAATGTGCAAAAAAATGCAATATGTTTGCCATTTTCATTAACATTCAATTAGTTTTAATTTATCTACATTAAAGTACTTCTATATGTAAAATATAATTAATACTACTATTTACCTTGTACGAAATATACTACTTCCTTCCCTTGGACCTAACTGTCTTATTTCCAACTCATTTGCGAAGTTTAAGAAAATTATTACCACTAAAAATTTAAGACTTTCACTACAACAGTACTTTAGATTATTAACAAGGATTTACTTTGCATGGGGGCTATCAGATCTTCTAATTTTCTTATCAACTTTTTTATGAGATAATTAATATTTGTTTCGTATGGTGGCAACTATTCCACCAAAACCCATCTGTGCTATTCTCATTTTAAATCTTAATAGGAAAATTATTCCCATCAAATCTTAAAAATTGCTCTGTTATTTAGATATGCTATAATTAATATTTACTTTGTATAGGAGCAACTACTCTCCCTAGACTAGACCGCCTTTTCTTTATCTCAATTATGAACCTTAGTAAGAAAATTATTCCCATCAAATCTTAAGAAATTCTCTGCAATAGTTCTTTAGATATATAGTATTTAGTATTTAGTATTTACTATTTATTTTGTAGGGAGGCTATTACTCCCCTTGACCTACCCGCCTCGTTTTCATTACAACTATGGAACTTCATAAGAAAAATATTTCCACAATAACTTAAATTTTTTTCTATTACAGTTGTTGAGATATGCGATAATTAATATTTGCTTATATGGGGGCTAACATTTCCCCTGTCCCTATCGAAAAATAAAGTAATTAAGGCGTGATTGCGTCACAAAGATATAAATAAATAAGTAAATAAACAAACACACTCTTAATTTTATAATATTACGATAATAGGGATTGTGTACCTAATAAAATGTTTCTTATCTCTTCACATTTTGTTAACATTCGGCATACTCATATTCTATGGAACCATTCGAATGCCTTGCGATTTTATTCAAGAAATTTTTACTATTCTTGATAAATTTCATATTGGGATTCACAATATTTTATGAATTATTACATAAAATGTCATAATAATTGCATAATATTTATTCTAATTTATTTTTTCGTTTATGTCAAACACACAATTGGCCATTTACTTCCGTAATGATTCGACATTTATAATACTTCTAAAATAAGATCAATTATTTTTTAAAAAATTTAAATATCTTTCAAAATATATACGTTATGACGTTCATTGTCTATAGTTAAAAGTAATAAATTTATCTTTGAAGTGACACCTGAAACGTGTTATTTTTATAAATCTGAATTGTAGAAATTTCGCCAATTAAATTTCGCGGTCACATGTCTCATTGTGACATTAATAAATAAAGTCAATTTTGTGAACTCTTTGATCGAGTGGTATTAGGATTAGTTTGAATAAACAAAGAGTCGCCACAACTGTATATGATGTTTACTACTTGCAATAAAATAAATCGGTTTATTTAAGAGAAATAAATCAAAGTCCCTATGAAGAAAACCATAATAATAATATCGTATGTTTATTAGGGTCGTCCCAAAGTTATCGACATTCCCAACTAAAATAAAAATTTACTTTATTTTAAAAGAAACCTTGATTAAAAATGTTTTTCCTGTCTTCAGCCATTATTGGGCTGAAATCTATCTTAACATAAAGTGAACTTTTATTTTAGTTGGCAGCACCGAAATCGCAATTTCGTCTACACAATAGTGTCAGAGACTAAAACTAAAACAATATAAACAAATTTTGATATCCCGAGAAATATATATAAACCTGTGAGTACGTTTTTAGTTGATGATGATGATGATGATGATGAATCGATTGTTGTTACATTTAGATAAATTATAGTTGCCTTAATTCAAAGCTAATTTTGATACACCTCAAGTAGGCATGTCAAAGCATTATAATTATACAAGGAGATTATGAAACATAATACTGATATTGGTCACAATAATCATTAGCACAAAAATATATAGTATAGATACATATGAATGTATTTATAAATATTTTGAATTCTATTGAAAATGCATGTAGATGTGGTTAACATTTCATTAAAAAAAAAAAAAAAAACTATCAATTATAAATTGGTGCTTTAGAAGTTCTTTTTTCAGTTGTTGTATGGACAAGAAATTAATCAAATCCGTTAAATTTTATAATACCAAATCATTTAAAACAAATCAATTTAGAATTTGTTTATAAAATGTTTATTTTTGGTTGAGGCGAACAGCACACATGATAATGATTTGTATTGTGTGTGAATTTTGAATATTCACTAAGAGCCAAATCTTAATGAATTTCCATAAAAGTTTAAAAATCCCAAACAAAAGGTATATCTAGAATACTGTTGTGTTATTGTATGTACATGAAATATATGTATGCATGTATTTATATATATTTATACATACATATATATATACATACATACATATATTTAGACATACAATTTTCTGGGTCCTAAGCGTCTTCATGAAAAACAAATACCTCTAAATATTTGTATAATTTGTTGTTGTTATTTTGGGCTTTTTGAAGATTTAGAAACTCAACCGACAAAAATAACAAAAAAACTTTTCAGGTCTCAATCCACATATGAATTGAGGAAAACAAAAGTAGCACAAGTAAATTATATGTATTTGATTGAAAATTAAAAATTTTCTTCTTCTGAACATTTAGATTCTTCTTCATCTTTATCATGATCATCAGACTTTTTTTTCAAAATGAATGTATTTATTTTAATTTCAAATGGAATACAAAACAATACTGAAAATGAAATGAACGGAATTAAACTGAACGATTAGAATAAAACAGATTAGATTAAAATTGTGTACAAGTAACTGACTGTCCACCCGCCTGATTGCTTGCTTGTCTGGTATGAGTGAGTAGAGTGAGTGTGTTATTTTTACACAGTTAGTACGTGGTACATAGTATTCAATGATGATGTAGATGTGGATGAGGATACTGATGATAATGATGATCATATTGTTTTCTATAGTGTGGTACGAATAAGTCGGTATATATTATTTGTACAATTTTATATCTATCATCAGCCAAAAATGCTTTTTTTTAGAAAATATTTTCTTTTTTTTTTGCCTCAAAATTTTAACTAATAAAATAGACTAGAAATACTTATTTTATTTTTATTATTTTTATTTATTGCCTTTGTATTGGTTAGAATTTTCTAAAAGAACAATTCTCCGCAATATCACAGATAAACCAATACACACAGATGCAATAAATGGCTACGTGATTGTGTTAGAGAATGCGTCAATATTTTAATTTTAATAAAAAAAAAAATATAAATTTCTCTTACTTCATATGTGGTAGTATTGAATCGAATTAAATATTTCTTCTTAAATATTAATCAACATTAAATAAAAAATAGAAATGTAGGAAATTTTAAACTTTTATTAAATGTTTTACTTTTGTCAAACACTATAATCATATGTATATTTAGGAGATAAAATTTTATTGCTTTTGGTATATATTGGTAATAACTACTTATTGAAGTTTTACTTTTACTTAGACTTTAATTGATGTAATTCAATTATTTTCAGTTGCGCTAAATATGAAAAACCCTTTAAAAGCTATTAAATAAATAATACTAAATTTTTAAAATAACACTAAAATTCATGATATAAAAAACAAGGTAGCTCCACTTCTCTCTCACAAAAATAAAAAATAAAAAAAAACGACAAAGAAAGATATAGTCGGTCAAGGCCGACTATGTGATACCCTACATCATTGTGTACAAGCATAAAAATTCGGGAAGGAAAATATACAAATACAGAATAATGCGTTAGTACTAACATCTCGATGATTTTATGCACTTTAGGGCGATTCCTGGAAGTGGGTTTATATAGGAGCTATGGTAAATTATTGACCGATTCTCATAAAATTTTGCAATGATGTTTCTACATAAAACTTATTTGTGTCGAATATTAACTTGATACTAACATTCGTATGGTATTCATGCACGTTCAAGTGATTTTCGGAAGAGGGGTTTATATGGGAGCTATGGCCGATTGTACTGTGCGTCAAATGGTAGGGGTCAGTGATCGGGAAGGGTTTCAAACTACCGGGGAAAGTTATATCAGTAAAAAAGAAGTTATACGTGTCCCGGCGTTTCGCTGGGTCACGTCTAGGAATCGAGATATATCGATTTGAGGTTAGTAACTATCATATAGGGGAAATTGTGACCTTTGGTGGTCTTTTTTTTTGACATAACTCGAGAACCACCAGTCCGATTTTGCTGAAACAAATTTAGAAAAATTAGGAATTACAATTCCTTTAATCTGTTCATACAACGTTTCGCTACATAAGCAACAGTTTCGCAGTTATAAATAAATTTATGAAAAAAAACTATTTTTTGCCTAAAAAATTGCCTATTACTTTCACGTAAAGACACATAACCTTTAAACAAAATGAGACATAGATCATGAAAATCGATGGACGCGTTTCGCTTTTATTCACAATTAAGTGAAGGTATCTCATTTCGACAAGAATACTGATTTTATGTTTCAATGAATTTGGATAATATTTATTATATATTATTGATTATAATTATTAACACGTAAAATGAAAAATTATTACAGGTAATTATTAGGTTATTACATAGATACATGGTTATAAAAATCGATGAACGCAAAACTTATTTTCGTTTGTTTGCGCCCTTTACTTTCGTGCGTGGTGGTTCGCCCACTTGTTCAGAGTAGGTATCGGATGAGGATCTGTCTTCATCTCATAATCAGTCAGTTAACTTCATTTTTGTGACTTACCTTCGGAGGAAACTCCCATTGTATATTCTTCTTCTTCATCTTCATTGTCGGGATCGTACGTCTTTTGTGACCACCAACAAATTTCAGCCACCAGCGAATCGAACCTTTTGCCTTTATGTCGCGTTTCCATTGGCATTGCCACTTGATGGAAGCGCTCGTATGTTCATCTGACTCTGAGGCTAGCTGCTTGCTGAAGTATTCGAGATGGTGATGCAAGAATGTGCTCGCGTACTTCCCAAAAAGTATCGTATGACTTTCTTCACTGCCCTCCACGCAAAGTAATCATTACCGTCTAAAACACCTTTAAATTCCTTTGATTTCATGACCTTTCGTATATCCGGCCCATTTAGAACACCTTCCTTCAATTTTGCTTCGCTGATTCGTGGGAAAATATTTTCCAAACAATCAAGAATTTTCGGTTGCTTCACAATGGCCTTGATGAAATTTTTTACTATTCCCAGTTTGATATGGAGAGAGGGCATGAGGACGTTCTCCATTGGCACCAGTGGATCATTTACGCAGTTGTATCCTTTCTCCGTTGAATTTCGAGCAAGCCACTCATGCGTTTCGTATTGGTTTCCTTTAAATCGGGTATCCCAAAGATACAAGAAACACATGTTTTTCTTAGCATCGCCACGACTTTCAGATCACAACTGATCTGCCACATGTGATCAGTGTAGCAAACTTTATCCAAAATTATTTTCATGGAATCGTATGTTTCGCTCATGTCTGTGCTGTAGCCAATGGGAATGCTTGGTTTTTTATTATATTTATGTAGCAAAACGACTTTCAGGCTTGATTTCGAAGAATCGATGAACATTCGCCAATCAGCTGCGACATAATTAATGGCCATCGCCTCCATCAGTCCCTTTATATCGTGGCAGTAAACAAATGTGTTCCCTTCGTTGAGTGTGTAGTACCGTTGAAATAGCAATTGTCGTCTTCGATATCCGGTGACTTTGACATTAGGCTCCAAATTGTTGCCTTCTT
Source organism: Protocalliphora azurea (assembly GCA_932274085.1). Lineage (NCBI taxonomy): Eukaryota > Metazoa > Arthropoda > Insecta > Diptera > Calliphoridae > Protocalliphora > Protocalliphora azurea. Next base: position 84,858,687 of record OW026520.1, read on the forward strand.
TCAAAAGCTGGGAAAGTTTTTCTGCATCACGTTGAGAAAGGTTTAATTCTGCAACAATCTTGTCCATTCTTGTTTGTGATATTGGAATTATTTTGTTCGATGGGCCGGCTTTTGGTGTTGGTTTATAGGTGAAATCCGCTTGATCCATTGTTTCAATAGAAAAAGAAGTTTCTCTGTCAGGACTTCGAAGCGGTGGAATTGGTATTTCATCCGAATGCGGTAAAGGTATTTGTGCACTTTTAAAAGATATGTAAAATCTTCGTTTAAGGCCTTTACGAGTTATTCCACATATTTTGTTTGCGCAAGCGTAACAGTTGTCGGAATTGTGCTCTCCTGGATCAGTCCAAATCATTGGTACACCAAAACGAAGTAAACTGCGTTTCCCTTGGATCCACATGTTAAGACCATTGTAGCACGTTTTACAAATTTTGTCTGGGACCCACGAAACGCCGCGAATTATTTCGCAATCAAAATAAAGTTTAAAAGAGCGCTCCACTTGCTCAGTGAGTAATGCAGCATTTGTTGAAAAAGCTCTTTTGCCACAAACGTAACAAAATAAATTGATATTTTCTGGACAATTTGCACTCATTTCGGTTTTATACTTTTATTACTTTTTCGTCAGTTTAAAAAAATCGTACTTTACGCGTTCGGAGACACTTGTTGAATGACAAAAATCGATCAGTGAACACCTATAAATACTACGTAAGTTTCAATATTTTACTGAGAGGTACTTATGAATTCGCGCATCTTTTAAGGGTGGCTATAAACCTGATTCGTGTGCGTTTTAAATTTTTCGAAACGTTCTAAAACATGACCACTCATAATTGTGGGTGCAATTTGTGTAAAAAAATCATGCAGGTAGTCAACGGAAAAAACCCAAATAATTAAAAAAGTGCACTTTCCTTTTTTCCTTTTAATTGTCCACGCACATTTATGACCGCTTTTTAGTTTGTTACAGCTACCATAAAAATCAAATAACCTTTTTTTTTAATTCTGACAATCATAAAAAAAGTCATCAATGTTTTTTCCAAGGAATTTTGAGCATATCTCGAGCAATTTTTGAAATTTATACCTTCACTTAATTGTGAATAAAAGCGAAACGCGTCCATCGATTTTCATGATCTATGTCTCATTTTGTTTAAAGGTTATGTGACTTTACGTGAAAGTAATAGGACTTGACACTTTTTTTACCGTTTTGGATTTTTTATGAATTAAAAATAAAAAAATTCAATTTTTTAGGCAACAAATAGTTTTTTTCTTCATACATTTATTTATAACTGCGAAACTGTTGCTTATGTAGCGAAACGTTGTATGAACGGATTAAAGGAATTGTAATTCCTTTTAAGAATAAAAAAAAATAAGAATATTTTTAAAGCATTTTTGAGTATTTAAACTCTATTCCGGGAGGATTTTTGTATGGTGACTAGGTGAAATACTGGACCGATCACAACCAATATGCTTCGTCCTTGTATCATAAAAGTCCTACGTGTCAAATTACATTGAATTGTCTCTAAAAATGCGATCCGTATTTTGTACACAAGTTTTACATGGACAGCTAGCCCTTCAGCCAGACGGACGAAAATGGTAAGTTCGATTTAAAAAGTGATTTTGAGTCGATGTGTTACAAACATCATCACAAACGCATAATAACCCAATCACCTGTGGTGGTATAGTGAATAAAAAAAAATAATAATAATAATAAAATCGTTGCCACATATAGAAAATGGGCAAATATGTTTTTGAAAATTCCCAGCAAAAACTTTGATTTCCTGGTAAGGTAGCAGGTGTAATTGGAATTAAAAAACTACTTATTTTTTGTCTAAATAACTAGTAATTTTTGTTCGAGTTGTCCACAAATGTATGTAGTTATTTTTAGACTCTAGGGGTACTCAAAAATATGTAACTAAACGAAAATATATTTTTTTTGCCGTCAGTGAGATTTGAAGTTGGGCACAAATTATAAATTCGCTTTTAATGACTAACGTCTTACTTCTCACACCATCTCGTTCTTAATTTTCTAAGTGAAACAATTTTTTTTTTTTTTTTGTAAAAAATATCTTTTTAGATATTAAAAAAAAAAAACTAGTAACTTTAGAATGTGGTTGAACTAACTACCTTCTGGTTGTTAATTCAGCGCTCTAGCTAACTCATACACGTGATTGCAATATTACTGTGCTATTATACTATTTATGTAATATACAGTAGGCAAATAATAATGACGCCTCATTACCAAGAAACTACTTATACATATTTAATATGTAAAAAATATTTATAAAATATAAATGTTTCTCAAATATTAAAAACCTGATTTACATTAATTTTAAAATTTTTATTGTATCTTCATTTAAAATTTTAATGCAACGATAAGAAATCTTATGATATTCAAATATTTATAATAATAAAAATAAATATTTTCTTATAATAAAAATTTGCTAAAACATCTTGCAGAACGATTTCTTTATATTTATATGAAAGTTGGCGTCAAAGATTGAGTTGGGTACGCATGATAACTTTCATGTTTTAAATATTATCTGTAAATTTTGTAGATTTTGCAGGTGATGAAAAGTCCCAAAACAGAAGAGTATCTTATAAATATGCCTGCAGGGGTTACTCATCACCTTGTTTTGCAACTCGTATGTTTATTATATGCAGTCAAATTATATATATATATATATATATATATATATATATATATATATATATATATATATTATATTTATTTGAAACATTTTATTGTCATGGGAATAATACTCCATGACAAAATACGGCAAATATTTAATGGTTATAGAAGTAATGATATTTTTCATATTAACATTTTTTTTTTTTTTTTTTGGTAAAAATATTAAAAATCATATAATTTTTGTAATCAAACATATTAAAATTTTTATTGAGTATAAACATTAAATGACAAAATTTAAACAAAACCATTTTTATCATGAACAATTAAATTCAAGAAAATTCACAATGAGAAAATAATATTGTTGTAGTGATAATGCTGTAACCATGTTTTTTCTCTTCTTGTAGTTTTTATATTCAATAAATAAATGAATTTTGGTAACGTAATTTTATTTAAAATATATCCTTTTGAGTTGCTAATCAAATATCAATTTTGTAAATATCGGAAAATATAAGTTTCAAATATATAATGACAGTACGATAATTTTGAAAAAACGGTATCGATATTTTATTATTTTTTTTTTCTTCATATTTATATTAAAGTGCCACACGAAAAAAAGTTTCAAATGTAGATATTATTTTTATAACATCTCTAAAAATACGAATTACTTTCAATAGCATAATCAACATTTTCGTTATAAGAAAATTAACTTCAAAGCATATTAAGTTATTTTCTTTATTTGGTCATATTTTATGTATTGGGCATTAAGGTATCACTGCTAAGGTATATCCTGATACTATTGAAGATTACGGGTAATTAAGCCTTTAAATCGTAAATGTTTTCGTTTAAGTTGTTTGAAAATATTTATTATACTTAAATATCAATGAGTTTATGAAAAATTTAATAAATTTGAAATTTAGGCGCTATTTTATACAGATTTATATTTTTTTTTTTTTTTTGTAAATTATGATTCTGGTTAAAATTATTTTCTCAAATAATCATTTATTTGCCATCAAAATTAACTTAACCTAACATATATCAATAGTAGTTGAAAAAACCTTTCCAATGATGACATAAAATCTAAATTAATATTCAAACTTTAATAAAATTGTGTTAAAAACAAGGAATAGAAAATTTTACTAAAATCTTAAATTCAATTTTAAAAAATATGTCTCTATTGTATTTTTTTTTTCCTTTGTCAAAAGTTGAAAATTGTGTTTTTTAAAAATGGCCCAGATCACTAAAGAGATACAATTGAACCGAAATATTTTGGGAATTAGTTTATAACATATTAATCTTTAATTTTAGGGGGGTACATTTACAACATTTTTTACCCTCATACAAATCGACGCACTTTAATGTAAGTATATTAGCCCAGTTAAATAAGGGTTCGAAATAGAAAATTGTTGGAGGGAAACGAATAATTTATAATAGTAAATAGCTTCGTCTTGGAGTCTTATACATGATTTTAAAAGTAACCAATAATTACGTGTTTTTAGTTTTTTACAAATGTCTTGATTATTATACATCGTACGTGTTTTGATGTTATTACACTATTTGTAGATAACAAAATTTCCTAAAATTTTGCAGAAGTACATTTTTATGTGTCATCATCAGTTTTGGAATTATAGCGCACTTAAAGCTCAATTCAATATTTTTTAGTCTCAGCTGTATTTCCGTACCTCATTGAGAAATTGTAAGAATAATTGTACATCCAGTTCGTCCGATTTTATTAAACATTTTTAGGAACAGTCCTCTTACATACTAGACTATGTGATTATGTATGTGATTAGGTTTTTTTTTTTAGTTTGTAATTGTAACTTTAGCTTGTAATCTCATTAAAATGAATCGATTTCTCAACAACTCATATAACAGAAGATGAGTCAATACATATCTATATCTAATGGATGTTTTATTTATCCTTGCAATATCATAATTTCGTCCTGAAATATAGCGGGTGATAAATAAATATTTTACTAAGATGATTAATTGAATTTTCATGCTATTTTCATGTCATTCCATATATATCATCTAATAAATTTTACATAAAAACTTACTAATGAAATTGTCGTTAAGTTGTATTTCCCAGCTACTTAATTTTACTTTACTTAATTTATCTTTTAATCCAGGTTATCAAGAGCTAACGTCATTATTGTGTTAAAGAAATGTACACAATAATAAAGACAAATGGACTTTAATAGCTAAAATAGTGCAGCTGCAATAACAAATCTTTCTACGTCCTTCACAAATATTCTATTAATTTTTTTTCTATGTTGATTTAAGCCAAAACATAAATATATATATAATTATGTGCATACTTGTACTCGTTTATGTATTATCATGACTGCCGGCCGGTCAAATAAAGTCATACACGTTCCTAAGAAATGTAAAATGAATGTCAACATACAAATTTTTCAAATAAAATAAAATTAATTTTTTGAATTTTTCATTACAAAAAAAAAAAAAAAAAAAAAAAAAAAAAAAAACATCCTCAATAATCTTTATTAATATTGACAACCATGTCGTATGAGCAACATATTTTTCCTACACATGAATGTCGGGCCTGTCTAGTCTCGAGTGTCGTACGAATGTCAAAAGGAAAATTTACATACATAAATATATTTTGCTGTTGTAATTTTTAACATAATTTTGCTGTTTCTGTTTTTTTTAATATTGTTTTTATTTGTTCTTAATTATTATTATTATTATTTTTTTTTTGTCTCATAATGTCACATTAAAATGCAAAAGAAGAATTTGTTGCCAATTTGTTTATTAATTATTTGTTGAAGTGAAATTATGAGACAATTTTATGACATTTTTTTGTTGTAGTTGGATTTATTATGCTTATAATAGTTTTCCTATAAAGAAACAAGAAATAAAATACATAAATATAAAATTTATTGGAAAACTATACAATCACTCATACGCATTATGATCTGTAGTATAAACGTACACACACACATAAACTGTCTATATAAGTGTTTAAAAACAGAATCAGTTTTTGTTATTTCAATCTTAAATGTCTGTTTTTGAAATTTGTCGTCTTTCGTGTGCTTTTTTGTTCGGCTACAACAATAATACAATAACAAAAATAATAATAAAATGCTAGAAAAATTTCAAGTACATTTTATTCTTGAATTATTTTTCGCCATTAGTGTTGTTGCTAATGCTGCTACTGCAAAATTTATTTGTTTCTCACAATTTAATGAATATAATTTAAATTACAAAATAAATTGAGTTCATTTTATGTTTATTTTGTCTTTATTTTTTCATTTGCTTTATATTCCTTGATATGTACAAGAACAAACAGGAGTAAATGTGTATGTTTGTCTGAGTGTGTAAATGTATGTAAATTTAATTTGTTTGAAATATATATTATGAATAAATACTAAAATATTTCACTGTTTATATTTAAATCTTTATAAAACATAAAAACTTTTGCAATATTTTGTTGTTTGGGAAAATAATTTTCTTTAAAATTTTATAATTTTTCTATTGTCAGTATGTGTATGTATTAACTTTTTTCATTTTTTTATTTTATTTTATTTTATTTTATTTTATTCTTTTTTCATGGACGTCAAAAGAGCAGAAACACACAAACACTTATACATGCATATAAACATAAACCCCAGCTGACCACAAACATCGATAATGATAGATAGAAACTTTCGCGAACATTTCTCTGACAAAACATTCGAGAACAATTATCGTTGATGATTCGAGAACTTTCGTTCTCGATGTTTTAGTTATTGTATTAATAATGAATTTTAAGCGATATCAATAGCGAAACGTAAAAATATTTCTTAGTGATTCATTTTCGATATAAAATAATTTTGAAAACTAATGACTTGTGATTATTATTATTATATTATTTTATTATTATTATTATTATTATTATTATTATTATTATTTGCAATATTTCAAAAACGATAGTTTTATATATCTTGTTTTATTTCCATTTTGTATCAAATTTAAAATTATAAGCTTATCTAATTTTAAAGTTATATTTTATTTAGAATTTAACGCAATATATAAAATAATAAAAAAATATATATAATAAATTATACTCCTTTTTCAAAGATAATACTTCAGGAGTGGTAAATAATTAAAGCATTTTGTACAAATTTCAAAATCGCCCAGAGGAATCATCGATGCGCAATATTTTACAATCAAACGCAATGAACTATGACTCAAGAATGTCACTTGATTCTCTTTGTTTAACTATTATGCATGTACAAGAGAAATTGAGTAGAATAGATAATTTTTTGAAGAATTTAATTTCGAGATTCTATTCAAAAAATTTGAATACTGCGATATCGTTATTTTTAAAATTCTCAAATATTACACGAAAGTTTACTGCCCAGAAATTATCCAGAAAAGTTCAATGCTGCGAACATTCATATTTAATATAATTTTCTGTATTTTCTCGAACATTTTTTCGAAAATTCTTCGTTTTTAGCGAACATTCAAAAATATTCGTTAGAGATTCGTTTACGATATCAAAAAATTATGAAAATTATTCGATATTGATATTACTAAAAACAATTGTTCGAAAACGATAGCTTTCTATTTCTATTAATTTTTCTGTTGCTCAAATCTTTTAGTGCACAGTTTTCTGGATTAATCTAAAAAAAAAAAAAACTAGATATTTTGATAAATATGCTATTTTTTAAATCTTTTTGTATAAGTATCGATATAGCTTATCATTTTGTCTAAAATTTTATTTTAATATTTTTATTTTTTTATTGCTGAAAATATAACTAACATCATAAATTTTATAGCGCATATTTTACAACCGCACGCTATGAACTATGACTCAAAAACAACACAACATTCTCTTTCTTTTAGTCGATATTTTTTAAATTCTCGAAAGTTACTCGAATGTTTACTATCGAGAAATTATTGAAAAAAGTTTGTTGTTGCGAGCATTCATAATTAATATAATTTTCTATATTTTCTCGAATATATTTTTTTCTTCGAAAATTCTTTGTTTTTAGCGAACATTCATTAATATTGAAACTCAGGTCGGGCGGGTAGTTTACACATACATATGTAAATCACAAACAAACAAAATGGTTGTTTGTCACTTATGGTGAATGAGAGAGATCAAAAGAAGTGAGAATGTAAATTTGTTGCTATTTTTATACGCGTAATTGCTCAAAATATTTATCTACTCACTATTTATATTTTTGTATTTACTTTTCATTCTCTTTTTTTTTTTTTTTTTCTTTATTTATCATTATTATTTTTTTTTTTTTTTTCTGAAAATATTCATTAATTTGATTGATTATAATGGGGAGAAATTTCTTTTGTTTCAAGCCAAATAAAATAGAAAAAACATTTGATTGAGCTAATTTTCAAAAATTTTATTTTTATAGAAATATTTAAATTCTCCTATTTTTTATATAAACTAATAATTACTGACTTATGTGCTCAAGGTCATTAACACTACAAAATTGAAAGATTAAAAAAAGAAACCAAAAATATCATGAAATCTATCGATAAATTAGCAAAAGTTTTTAAAGAATTCAATGAAGACATGAGTATTTATATTGAATATAAATAGAATAAAAATATATGTATTTAATTGTCACAAAATACATACGATTAATGATATTTTTAATTGTCTTAATTGTATAAATTTAACTTTAAGGTTTATTTTTACAATACGTTTCTTTTTTTAATTTAATTAATTTAAATATAAGTAACAACTGCAAAAAAAGCCATCAAGAATTTAAAATATTTATAATTATTTATATTTAATATAATTTATTAAAAAATTCAAAATCATGTTTTCAAATCAAAACCTAATAACTATGAATTTTGGTTCCAGTATTTCACAGTATTTCACAGTTAATAAAGAAATAATATTTTAATTATCACCATGAATGTTGAAATATATACAAATATATCAAATATTTTTAGATATTTTAAATTTTAGTTTTCCAATTTGTTTACTGAAAACAACATTTCAAAAAGTACTTATTGTTTTTTTTAGTTTAATGAACATTTTAAACTAAAATATTCAGTCTGTTCGTTTGCTTGCAGTTTTACTATTTTCCAATATTTTATTTATTTTTTGTGTAGAAAATTTCCAAAGCATTTAAAAATAGTAAACGAACAGACCAATTGTTTAAAGAGTGCTATAATGAGCCTTAAGGCTTTCCAACATTATATTTTTACCTAAAAAATATAAGCTATTACAGATAAAAATAAGTAATTTAAATTATTCATATTTATTACTACAACTTTTTTAAATTTTACAAAACGTTTTGTTAAGAGTTCTGTTAAATTAAATAATTTGCTGGTCAATTAATGAAAAATAATTTGAAGTGATTTGAAATGTCAATAATCGTCAAAGTAATAATTCATGTTCAATGTCACAAATAACACTGATCGGCAAAAAATGTTTTCCCTAATTAGAAAAAAAAAAAATAATAAGTAAGAAAGCTATAGACGGTTAAGCCCTGCCATATGATACCCTACACCTCTATGTATAGGAATAAAAGTGATTATCTGGGAGGGTATAATATGGGAGCTATGGTCAATTATAGACCGATTCTCATAAAATTAGGCACTGTGTTTTTTATATACATAAAACTCAAATGTCTCAAATATTATTACAACATATGTATGGGATTTATGTAAGCTAAAGTGATTTTGGGAGCTATGTTCAATTATGAACTGATCTTCATAAAATTTGGCATACTAATTAAGACTTATACGAAACTAATTTGTGCCGAATTTTATTGAAATAGTGTCATAATTAAGGAGTTTATAAGCGTTTAAACTCTCTCCCGAGAGTACATTTGTATGAAGGCTATTTGAAATAACTGACCGATCATAACCAATATTCAATTTTATGCCAAAATATCTTTAAAATTGCGACCTGCACTTTATTCAGAGAGTTAACATGGACATTTTTGTATGTTGCAAATATCAGTACAAACGCATAATACCCCAACCACGAATGGGATTGTAGGGTATAAAAACAAGTAAGAATGTTATATTCAGATTGAGTGAATCTATGTACCCACCTTATACACCCTTTTGTGACACTCTAATTAAAAAATTTCACCTTATATGGGAGGTGGGCGGATCGTGTCCAATTCTGGTTTCTGAGTTTACATCGACTTTCTAACTATATGTGGCAAATTTCGTTGTCGTATATTCTATTGTTTAACAGATAACGACGAAAAAGTATTAACTGGAGTTACGGCGGACATTAAATTTATTAGTATTTGGCCAAAATAGAACAAATCTTATATATATATATATATATATATATATATATATATATTTACATATATATATTAGGGCATGTCGATTTGTAGGGACGCAAAAAAATCGCCCAAGTGACAAGGAAGATCGCATTCTAGGGATCCAAATAAGAAACTTGCCCAAGGAACCATACTTCTGAAATGAATTCTGATGTTAATTTTTTTAACCCAAAGGTCAAATTCTGAAAAATCCCATTTTGACCCATTTAAAGTATCGCAATCGAGTCTAAATGCGTGACCGACCCCCACTAATTTTGGAGGGCCGACACATGCTAGTGCCATACCGCCTGGGGGGTCCCCATACAAAAATTTGAAAAAAATCACCAGTTTTGGCACTTTAAATTAAACAATCAGCGAAATGGCTATGTTTGTTTTGTTTTGGAGTTTATTTTTTTTTTAATACAATATAATAATAGAAAAGAAACTAAAAAATATTATTGTTTGAAATCTTTTTTGCTTCCAAGTCTCGGCAATTTCTCGGCTCTCTGATGTCGTCCCCATTACAGCGTCTACATTTTCTGGTATAACTCGTTTGGAAACGTTAGCTAGCAATTGAACATGTCGTTCCGTTCCTTGTATATGTGACGGAATGTTTAGATCATTAAACGATGGATCATTTTGATTTAAATATTCTTTCAATGTATCGTACGGAATGATTCGCGTGAATGGTGGTTCAAATATGTTATTTATATCATTCAAATTGATCATTTCCGTGTAATTTATGCAATGAAATTTTATATCTGGTTTTTTATAAACTCTAAGTTCCGTTGGGTCTTCAACATCGGTTCGATAACGTAGAATTTTCTTTATAGCACTGTCTCGCTTTTCTTTGCTATTATCAAACAACATTGATAGCAAGATATTTTCGAATGCGCATAATATGGATTATCTTTAATTACTTAATTGACAATACTGCGTAAAGGAGGTTGAAGAAACCGTAACCTACTAATGAACTTGAAAAATAATACACTACCATACACGACAGAGATGTAACACTTGATATTTAAGTACATTGGCACATAACAATTAATGATAAATTCAACCAGAATTCGTAAATTTTCGGATGGATTTTCCGTTGTCACATATATTCGTAATAATCTAGCGGCCTTGGTGAGCCAGCGAGAATGTACAATTTTCCCTGGTTTGATATTACCCAGATCCACCGAAACCACGCCGCTAGAAATTGCATGGGAAATGTCCTATAATTACTTCGAATTGGTGGAAAATTCAATTTTTTCTAGAGCAGAGGGCAATTTTCTCAAAGCCGTCCACCACCTAAAAATAGTAAAATAAAGTAGTCAAATAATTTTATCTCTCGTTACAGTATCATCTTTTCTACCATCGAATGAAAATGCTAACAAATTGGTATCGTCTAACTGTTTGCAAAGCACTTCTCGTCTGCATTTGTCTTTTTCTCTGCGAACTTTCGATTTATCCATAATGAGAGGTTCGCCATGCCGATCTGACATTTCGAAATCTTGGAAAAGAGCGGTTCCAAATGCTGATGCTACTCTATCAGACACACCAAATCTGTCACACATCAAGGCAAAGTTAAAACAATCGTATTTTTGTGTGTATTGTGAACCATTGCTTCTATCCATATCTTCTTCAACCGATGGCGGTACGTATGTTGAATCATCGGGATGTATTGTTGGCATTGATGACATAACCGTTGTTCCTTGCTCTTCATTTTCCATCGCAAATGCATCGACTGTTAGTCTTCTCTGGTTATGTTGATCGCAAATAAACTCTTTGAGGCGTTCTGGAACCAATCCGCATGTACATACAGATGCCTTCAAATCGAATTTACATTTTCCAAAATAAAAAATTTTTTTCAGAGATTTTACAAACTCTGGAAATGGGTTATAGTATCTTTGCTTGCCTTCGGCTTGATATTTGTTGAGCAATCTATTCAACTTAATCAATACACTATTTTTTCGGCATTATTTCCATACCAAGTTTTTCCCAAAATCCAATCAACTTATTTGCTACTTGAGTAGTGAATGATTTATAAGAAACTTAAGATCAGTCAAATCAGAACACACACCAAAAAGAGTAACATCATGCTTAGGTATATGACTCATTGGGTTTTCGATAGTTGTTGATGTTCTTGTTGCTTCATCTTAAAAAAAAAAAAAAAAAAAACAATACTTAAAATTAAATATAGCTTAAACCAAAGACCATAATCAAGAGTTTTAAGAATTTTTTAGTTCAAAACACCAGCACAGCACAACAAAAGATATCACAAAATATATTAGATATACAAAATATATTAGATATATATTAGATATATATTTTAAATGTTGGAATGTTAAAAAAAAAACGAACTCATCTTTATTTACAAACTTAAACATAAAGTAACCTAAATTAAAATTATCCTATTATTAAACTCTGTCTACCTGCATTCCATGTGGTATGCATGTGTACTACACATTGTGTAGTATAAACTTAAACTATTAATGGTTTCTTATTCTTACGCGTATCTCTAATTGTTGGAAAATCCATGTGTGTTTTATACCTAACAACACACCAATCACAATCTTACAAATTGTAGGAAAATTCATGTGTGTTTCAAAAAATATTCTTTTTTAGTTTCTTTTCTATTATTAAATTGTATTAAAAAAAATAATAAACTCCAAAACAAAACAATTTCGTTGATTGTTTCATTTAAGTGCCAAAAATGGTGATTTTTTGAAATTTTTGTATGGTTACCCCCCAGGGGGGTTCCAGGGGGTTTGCCACTAGCATGGGACCCTCCAAAGTTAGTGGGGGTCGAGGCACATTAAATGGATCAAAGTGGGATATTTTCAAAATTTGACCTTTGGGTCAAAATAAAGAACATCAGAATTCATTTTAGAGGTATGGTTCCTTGGGCAAAGTTTCTTATTTTGATCCCTAGAATAAGATTTTCCTTGTCTCTTGGGCGATTTTTAAATCTACTCTCCCTAATATATATATAGATAGATAGATATATACAAATTTCACACATTTAATTTTCACATTTCTTTTGCTGCATAGACCATTTATAGTTTGATTTACTTTCTTTCCAACAATGTATAACTTTCACTGAAAAGCTTATATATATTTGGCATTTGGCACACAGATAGTTAGTTGGAACAAATTTTAGGCTATACCAGATCCTGATTGGATGCTTAAGCCCACTTTTTTATAAAAAGTATATTTTACTTTATTTATGGCACTTCCCTTAAATAAATTCACATCAATTTTGGATGCAACACCTTTTTCATTTCTATTTTCATATATCCTATATATAAAAAATACTGTTTGTTTGTACTGGACCGATTTACATGAAATTTGTCACATATATAATCCGTCAACAGGAACTATAGGTTATTTCAGATCCCGATTGGATTCCACTCCCCTTTTAATGCCAACTTTTTGCGAAAATGATATTTTACTTAATTTTATTTACTTTTCGACCCTTTCCTAAATCGATTCACATTAAGCTTGGAACGCGTATAGCTCAGAAATAAAGTGGACTAATATTACCCATTTATTGGGTACTTTTTTAACAAATTATTTTACTTAATTTTGCAATTTTTTGTTCTAAGTCAACCTATAGCTATATATACGCCTCTTTTTACGCCAATTTTATGTAACAAACTATTTGGCATAAATGGAGTTCGGAAGGAACTATGTCTTATTCGACCTATTTTATATGACCCTTTTTTCGCCCATTTTTTGTAACAAATAATTATACTTAAGTTTTCTAATTTTTTGACTCAACTGCTAAATCGGTTCATATACATATATATTATGTAGGTATGTAATGCTGACAATGCACATTATTCAAATTTTACACACCTTTTTCCGCATGCTAAAGTTTTGTAATATATTTACCATAATGCATATTTGTTACGACATCACAACAAAACTACTGAATCGATGCGCACATTTAGCATTAAAGATAGCACGTTCTCCGAAAGGAACTTTTAAGCTTTATCAAATCGTATGTGTCTAAGCCTACTTTTATATTGCTATTTTCAACTATTCACAAGAAATCCTTTCAAAAATTTTTCATTCGCATTGAAAAAATTTGCTTAAAAGGCACAATTTTATCAAACTATTAGTATCTGAAAATAGTTTTTCACCTAAACTTCAGGATAGCAAAAAATATTTACTTTTATTCATAATCGAGCATAATAAATGGGCTAATATACGGTTTTTTGCAATTTTTTATTTCTGTATGTAGAGTTTTTAATTTGGATTCATTCGTTTTATTTCCTGTATTTTTTAAATACAGGAACTTGTAAAGTGTCCATGCTTTACAAGTTTGCTATTAACTACAAAAGTTGAAACAACTAACAAATATATCGTTACCTGAAATCACAAGTAAAAAGTTGTAAACAAATATTATTCCACATCAAACTAAAGTCTTGTTCAGACCGGCGCGAAATTACAAAATTTCATGCCGAAATTAAGAATGAAATCTAGAGTGTTCATACTGGCTAGATGACATTTGATGTAATTTCGTGAACAGCTGATACTTATTGTTTACATTAAACTTTAATAATTAATTTTATGATTTGTGTTTAAATTTAAGATCAGCTGTCAATTGTTTTTTTTTTCTTCTCACGATTGAAACATGCAGTACATAGTTGAAAAAAAGTATTTTTTCCAACCATGTACAGAGTTGCACAGAAATGGGCATCGTAATTTCAATGTAATTTCGCCGAAATTATACAAAATTATGTAATTTCGCAAGTGTCAAAATGTATGGGAAATTACGTAATTTCAACTTGATTTTGGCCGAAATCACGAAAGTACGTAATTTCGCGTCGGTCTGAATGCCCTATAAGCAAACTTGCCTGTACTCTCAACTTCAGATGAGTGTTTTTTTTTTTTTTTTTTTGTGTTGAGATGTAACGATATCGTTTATAATAACCACAATAGTTTTCAACTTATTAAGTTTTTGATATCTCCTGTAAAATTTTAAAGTGGCTCTTTTGCATTTTAGGTGACGATATATTCATTCTAAATAAATCTGCCGGTCTTATTAATATAAAAATATTAATATCGGATATATGACTTTTAAAATTTGGCATGAACGTTTTTAAAACGTTTGCTAATTTTCAGTATCTCATCCGATTTCAATATTTTTGTAAAAAAAACTTAAAAAAAACGCCCATTGCTCATTCTATACTAAATATAAATATTTTACTGATTTACGGAGATCAGTCCTAAGAAGAAATCAAGTCTAATTTCTTAATAGAAGCCAGTCTAGATCGTTCAAAATATGTTCTAAAATTTAAAAAATTGGAAAATAAAATGTGTTTTCATTAAAGTGTTTAAAATCATTTGTAAGTGTGATTTACATAATTTCTGGGAATAAATAATAATGATAGGATATTTAAAGTAACAAAAAATAAATAACAAATACAAAATTTGGTTTCTATAAAAAACAATTTTTTACCCAAAATTGTACAATTTGCAGCAGTTATTTTTAAATTGCATCTAATGAAAAAAGATATATTTTCAGAGTAGGTACCTCGAACAGTTTCCCTCTTATATTTTGAGATGTCAATTTCCTTAATACCGTTTTTTTGTTTTTCTTTTTGTATGTGTGTTGACGGAAATGCTCATAATGATCGTTGATAAAGACCTCAACATTTTTAGGAAAAATGCAATTGTGACGACAAAAAAGTGTATCTTGAGCAATATATTATATCTCATATCCTTGAAGTTTTCTACTATAAGTACTGGGCTCAAAATTTGGATTGGAAATATAACATTTGAAAAAATATTTTTCAGTCACCTTATCCATGCTTACTGGAGTTTAATCAACAGGCAAATCTTTTTGCTATTGTGGTATAATTAGTGTATTCAAAAACCGAC
Organism: Protocalliphora azurea; assembly: GCA_932274085.1. Lineage (NCBI taxonomy): Eukaryota > Metazoa > Arthropoda > Insecta > Diptera > Calliphoridae > Protocalliphora > Protocalliphora azurea. Next base: position 84,874,440 of record OW026520.1, read on the forward strand.
TCTTTCAGAAAACCGATTTTCGAATTATTATAACAATAGCTTTTTAAAAAACCGGTATTTACTAAAAATGTAATTTATTTTGGGTAGGGAAAATTTTCTTGTGACAAGCGTCAAAAATAAAATATAAAATATTTAAATCACAGTTCTCGGTACGTCTGGTGTTACTACAAGCATAAATTAGAAATTTTAAGAAACTAAACTTAAAGTTTTATCAGATCATAATGTAAATATCAAATAATTTAAAATAATTTAGACATAGATCAACTTTATTGTCAAAAAAAAAAAAAAAAAAAAAAAAAAATCCAGTACTTGTGCTTTTTTTAGTATTTTTTCAATTAAGTTCTTTCTTAGCTCTATATTTATGTTAACTCATAATTTAGACCCGAAATTGTTTGAAAGTATTTCTCAGTAAAACAAGTGATTTATACGAAAACTACTTAAACAGTCAAACAGAAAACACTTGACAAAATTCGTAATTTTCATACAAATTTATTTTCAAACAATTTGGTTGTTACAATGAATAAATAACGTTCCCTGAGCAAATATAAAAAGTGGTAAATATTTGTTGCTTTAGTAAAAAAAAATAAAAGAAATAAAATTTCATAAAAAACCAGTTAACCGACAAAAAAAATTTGCCTGTCGAAATGAGAATATATATATATATATATATATATATATATATATATTTATATATAAAATTTTCCCTAAAAACTACCAAAATGTACCACATTTAATCTTTTTTTTTTTTTAATTATATTTGAAAACGTCGAATAAAAAAATAAAGATTGTGGTCAAAAACTCCCTGCAAAATATGAATACTTTTCATAAAATTTAATTTTTCACCACTTCGAAAATTCCTTTTTAAAAAGTGAAAAAAGTAAACACTTTCGGAAAACTAATTTTATTGAAATATTTTTGCTCAACAAAATGGGATGAAGTACCAAAAGCTTGAAAAATATTTTTATACAGGAATTCTATTTTGAATAATAATGATTAATAATAATGCTGAAAAAGAGCTACAGAATTAGTGATTTTAACATAGAAAGTACGTTCGTTTATCCAAAAATTTGTACTGTCCAGTAAAAATTTTTACTGGATTTCCGTTCGCGTAACCAAAACCTTACCTTGGGTGAGAAAAAAATTGAGAAAGAAAAATGACAGTTAATAAACTGAGTATTTACAAATTTTACTAACTTTATTTTTGCAAGAAAATCCAGTAAATCATATGGTTGCAAAAAGTAAACAAAACAAAATGTATTTTTATATTCAAATTTTACTAAAAGTAAGTTAAAAAACAATACATATATTTATAAAAAAATGAAGAAATAAGTTTTTGTTCACTAAAGTACATATATTTCGATTAAAAAGTTTTTTTTTTATTTTATGTTTATTTGTCTGTAGTGGTTATTTTACTGGATTTTACAAATTTTCTGTTCGCGTACTTTTTTGTTTAAAAGTTTTTTTTTTTAATTTACTCAGTAAATATTCAGTTTACTGGATTTTGCTGGAAAAGTAAAAGAACGGACCAAGAGTTGTCATTAGTAGGATGTTCTTTTAATGATTCTTATTCCATGCTTTTGATGTTCTTCTCTTAAAAATAGTATGTATATATTTTTTTTCAATTTCGTTAAAAGTTATTAAAAATATTGTTTAAATTGATGAAATTGCAAATTTCTTAGAAATTAATAACCTTGTTTCCTGCTAAAAAAAAACAATTATTTTCACTTTTTTGAAGTAGTTGTTAATAACTTGAATAAAGTCATTATTATTCCTATTTTCTTTGGACATTTTTATTTATTTTTTCTGATAAAAACATTTCTAACATTTTTTCCAAATTACAATGCATTCTACCAAAAAATCAGAATATTTTGAACAAACCAATCAAAATACCAAAACCCCGAGGATAAAAATAAATCTACCAATTTTGGTCTAATCGGACCAAAACAGCAACATTGATAACAGCGCATTAATTCAGTGACGTCAACTTTTAATAAATGCAGTAAATTATGCGCCAAATTAAATATATTTATTTATATTTGGGATTTAAGATCAAACTATTTAAATTCTACATAATTTATAAAGTTTACTCTAATAATATTTTACATTATAACAAAAAAAATTTAGTTTGAAACTATCAAAAAGCAAAATGAAATATATGTAACTTTTTTACTTACATTAATTATGATATTTTTGTTTTCATTGTTTATTTCAAGGAATAATGATTTTTAATATTATTAAAGTAAAGAGCTTTTAAATGTGCAGTAGTTATACAACATTAACATTTTCTATTTATAAACGTTTTTACAAGTTTCAATTACTAATTTATTTTTAAATGTGTGCAACACTTTACACTTTCTTCTTTACAAAAGACCAAGCACTAGGCAACTCCAATGGGTGTGTGTGAGAGAAAAATCAGAGAATAACATAGTGTCTACATTAGACAATTTTTTATCAAGACAAACGTCAAACTTAACGCAAATTTGTGGAAGGTGGCAACAATTACACAAAAACAACAATATGGCGTATTCATTATTATTTTTTATATGTGCAGTTTGACAACTGTAACAACAAAAATAGTATTCAGTTGTTTAATAAAGGTTACCTTGTATATATTCGCACTGATTTTGACGTTTGTTTTGATAAAAATTTGCCTAATGTAGACACTAGGTAAGAAATATTTTGCTGAAAATAAAATTCTATTCCACAACGACAGTGAGCAGATATTTGTCAAATTTGTATGAAAATGAACTTGCCGCTGCTTTATAAACTAAATTCATTGAAGTATTAATTAATGAATTTACTACCATTTCAAAGAAGCCTGCTTCAAAACCATGGAAGAAACATTTATTTAATATTTTTAAAGCGCATCTATTATATTAAGAATTATTTATATTTATCGTATTTAAAACTATACCGTTCCTAATTTTCGTTTTTTATTAAATTCATAAAATCTAATTAAAATTATATGTATAATTAAAAATGCATTTGTAAATGTTTATATTTTGCTCACTCATTATAAATAATTCTGAAGATATTTATTTCGTTCAGTCCATTTAACATTTTTTTAATATTTAAATAAAAAATTGAAAATAATATTAACAATCCCGAATTTTATATATTCGTAAATGTCAAAAGCATCATTCAACTATACTTCATCACAACTTTTATTAAATCTAAAAAATTAAGAGATATATCATTGAAAAAGTGACCGTCCGTGTAACTTTCAGACGTCGAACAGACGCCGGGTTAATTGAAATTAAAAGAGCCCCAGGCATAGAATAAGTAGATAGATATTTATGTGAGAAACAAAAAAACCTGATTCAGTTGCCAAAAACCTAATTCATGGAACAACAAAATACATGTAGTCACATATATTTATGTTTGTGTTTTAAAAAAATAAGTAAATTTTTTTTTTTTTTTTTGGAAAATTTAGTTTGAAGTGCCTCTCACATAAACTTCTAGTTGTATTTCATGACCCCAGGTTTATTTAAAGGAAATAAACCAACGTTTGTGAAAAGTAAAAACGTAACAATATTATTATTATTTTAACTGCGAATATTGATATGTTTTTACAGATTTTTCTTTTAAAAGCATATTTTATGATTAAATAATTTTCTTAAGCATTCGATAATTTTACTACTTTTATTGGCTTTTCTATCTTTAATGAAAAGAAATAAATCAATAGAACAAACTTCTGTAATCTTCTTGGCAATGCTTCCGGGGGAGGTTTTGAAATGTTTTCCATTAACAATTAAATTCTTTCATTAACATGAGAAAATTTTCAAAAAAAAAAAAAATAATAATAATAAAATGTGTGATTAAAAAAAAAAAATGCGTGAAACTACAAATTAAATTGATAAAAAAAACTTGTTGGAACAGTGACACTACTGTTTTAATTAAGAAAATCAATTCTATACAATATATTTAAGAACATGTAGTATGATTTTCTGTAGCACTAAAGTAAGGAATAGTATTTTTCTTAGAAAATCGTTGCCTTACCTTATTGTTTTCAGTAATTATCGTATTGTTATTGATTCAAAATATTAAAAATAATGTCATTCTATATTCAGACCGACCAATTATAAATTAATACTTTGATGTTTATTATGTCTATTATTTATACTCGTAAATTATGTTTTTCTTTTTGAGTTTCAAATTGTGGTGACACTACAAAAATATGTTAAATATCTTATTTGAGATGAGGATCGAAATATACTATATTAATCCAATAATATCATTGGGGCCAAATAATAAAAAAAAATTACATCGCTATATTTCAAATCGAAACAAAAACTAAAGGATGTATTGTCCTATTTCTCTTATATATTACACTTAAGAGAAAACCTTAATTTTTTAAATTTAGGTAGAAAATTGAAGTTGGATACACCTTTGAAATGACCTAGTGTGTTGAGTAGATAATTTTGTATTATATACATTATTCGATGCACCCTCATAATCCGAAGTTATCTACAAAAAAATTATTTTTACGACTTGACTGAATAAACAATTTGTTTAATTCATTATTTTTTATCAGTTTTAATATTTTTAACGATTTTAGATAGATGAAAAATCAAGCTTTCTAGATATATATACTTTGTTCATATTATACGAATTTTGCTGAAATATTTTTAAAAATATCTGAGATTATAATTTTTATTTATTTTTTCCCCAATTTTCGAATCATTTTTCTATTATTTTATATGAAATCCTATCTTTTTGTATATTTATTTTAAATTTGCAATATATTTTAAAATAATTTTAGAATTTTTTTATTATTTTTCAATTTTATATTTTGTTCGATTAAAATAAGGCCTTAAGTATTGCAGATTCCAAATAAATTTACAAAGAAAAAAAATGAAAAATGAAAAATAAATAAATAAATTAAAAAAAAAAAAATGGAAGGAAGTTAAAAAAAGAGAAATAAAAGAAAATTGTAAATATTTTGTATAATATTTCAGCAAAAGTTCATGAAATGTAAACAAATGTATACATATTTAGAAAACTTCATTTCTCTTCTATTTAAAACCATTAAAAAATTTAAATTTGGTAAAAAATGATTTATAAAATTTTTTTATCCCGTCAAAAATAATTTTTTATCGATAAATTCAGATTTTGAGGGTGTATCGAAAATTTTAAGAATGATATAATGATCTATGATCAAATCAAACTACAATGTACATGAGGTCATTTCAAAAGTGTATTTTCACTGTCACACTGTGTAAACAAATATTTTATTTTACGTTATTTTTTCCATTTTTTCTTGTTCTTCTAGTGAATACATCTTAAGAGTCTAGTAAAGATTCAGTAAATGAATTCCCAACAGATTTAGTGACAAATATAACTTTCAATATGGCTGTCAGACTAAACACGAAAGGATCTTGAAACGTAAAATTTTCTGGAACATATTCAAAATACTTTTCATATTCCAAAGCGAATATAAATTGGCTATTAGAAGTTTATAGAATACTGGAAAGCGCATTTATTTCGACTTTATATATCACATCTAATTTAGTCTGGAAAAGCTGGACATTCTTGAATACGATGGTGAGAGATTTGATATTCACATAAGTACAAGGAAATTAAATCATTACAAAAATTATAATTTTGACGAATTTTGTGAACTTAAAAATTCTTATCACGTTTTTATTTAGTTTAAGATCTTTTTTTGAACATTTTATAAGAAATAAAAATTTATTAGAAAAAAAACTAATAATTTGAATGCATTTTAAATCCATTTCATTAATGAAATGAAATGAAACAATGAATAAAAAATTCTATTCATTATAATTCAAAATTAATATAAGTATATAATACATATTGTATAAAACTATAAATTGTGGTCTATAAATGGTGCTTTTTCATATAGATAATTAAATAATATAATAAAATTTTAATGTATTTTTTTTTTAATTTTTTTATTTCATATAGAAGAGAATTTGAAATATTTCATAGAAAATTTTAAACAATTGAAACAATTTGCAACCGATAAAGGCACCATATTTGTAAGTCGAACAAAATGACTAACAAGACTGACAGACAGACGGACGATTGTACCATATTTTTAAGTAGGATACAATTAAAATATACAAAAAATAATAATAATGTACATATATACATACATACATACATATATATATATATACATATATATATATATATACATAAATATTTCTGAAATTAAAAATAATTCTAGCGCCAGAGAATTATATTATAAATTGATTTGAGCAACTGAAAATTACCATTTTTGAAAATGTTATTTTTGCGAACAATCATTTTAGGTCAGATCTGTATTCAAACGAAACATCTTGCGGACACTTTACGACATTTTTACATTTTAAAATATGTAAGAAATTTTAGTAAAATTCAAATATTTAGAAATATAATATTAGTACAATATAAAATACTGAAAACAATTTATTTACGTTTGCAACAAAATAGCTAAATACATAAAGACTTAGGCATAAATATTTGACTTTTTTATTTTATAAAAAATACATATTTAATAATAAAAACTATTGCATACATATGTATATATGTACGTGTGTACATGTATCTATATTATATACATTAAAATGTATGGGTGTATGATAAACAAAAATGTCATAATAAAATTCACACAATATTTTTAGTTTATTTATTTATTTATTATTTTTTTTTTTACTTTTTATTTTCACAAATTGTTGTAGAAATATTGTTGGCACGTTGAATTTTAGATACCATAAGAATACATACCAGATACATATTCCTAGGATTATGTATTTATTCTCACACACAGTGGTCAGCATCGACATAGATTTGAAGGTTAGAAAGATCATTGTTCAATAATTTTGGTAAAAGTTCTCAAGCCACCTAAATTGATTCACAACATAGTGTCTATATTACACAATCTTTTATCAGGACAAACGTCAAAATCAATGCGAATTTATGCAAGGTGGAGACAGTTGCACAATAACAACAACAATCTATCCTGTTTACATACACATATTCGGCAGTTTTGTAAATTTTATTTTACAACTGCATTTAGAACAAATTAAGCACAACCGCTAAATTATTTTAAACTTGTTTTATTTTTCACAAAATATTTTTTAATTTTATTTTTACTTTCTTTTACGATTAGTTTTAAATAAATTATTTTGTTTTATTTTCAATTTAAAATTATTTCTGTACATACAGAATACATTAATTTTAGTATTTTACTAACACACTGAAAGGAAAACAGTGTTGAGTAACGATATTTCCAAAACTTATTTAAATTTTATGTTATTATGTTAAAATTTCATTAGAAACTTGATTTTGATTTGTATGGAAAATTGAGTTAAAATCGAATAAATTGAAGTAGATTTTGTTTGAAATCTCATTTAAACTATATTTTGTGCATATGTAAATGTGCTATTAGTGTTGTAATACTTATGTATATAAGTTTTAAAAATGTCTAATTTTCTTATTAGTATTTTGAAAGAACGTAAAAGTATACTCGATTTTACTTATTATAATCAAATCAATAAAAAAAAACTGTTATGAAAATACATAATTACTTTAAATTGCAATTATTTTGAAAACTAATCTTGGTAATGTTGAAACCATAGATTAACATGGATATAAATCTCAAAAAACTCAATTGAAAAAAAAAACGCTCGCACCAGAATTGTTTGCCTTCAAAGAAATTTTTGCTAACACATTCTTAGACTTATTTTTTTAACAACAGAGTTTCATGTTAAAACCATCATTAAAGTATCATATAAATAAGTTAAAACAATTCTAGTTTTACTCCTGAAATATTATCCAATAGACAAAAATTGTTGAAATAGTTTCTCATAGCCAAATGAAGAAAAATTCAAAATTTCCAATACACAGAATCCAAAACCAAATATATACAACCAACTATATACAACCAAACAAAAAAAAAAAAAAAAAAAAAAAACCATTTAAATTAGTTAATTTTTTGAACTCTTTGTAAACTATTGAATTGAAGATATTTCGTCAATTGACTAATGGATTTTAATTATTGAAAAAATGCTTAATTTGGAGAAATTTTTGTCAAATTGAATAAGATTTTTATTCAATTTAACGACCCCATATTATTCAATTCAACAAAATTTTAATTAATTTAAATTCGTTACTTAATCCCGGTAGGAAAATTTTTCACATATTAATTTTAACTAAATATACATACATATGTTTTTAATTTTATCACATATTGTATTTATTAAATAATAAATTATATATTAAAAAAAAAAATACGTGGACATAGTTTGTATACCTTGACATGACTGGTTTGGTTTTTAGCATAATATTTTATATTAACGAAAGTTAATATAAACTATTTTTAAAAAGCAAGTTCCAGTTGCACGATATATATGCTATTTTTCCTGCTCTTTGTGTTGTTAAACGTTTCCTTTTTTTCCACAAATTCCTTTCCACCAAGTTATTGGAGAAATTTCATCCAAACAGCTCCAGACAAAAGTTTTTGCCCAGAAATCATTTCTGGCCTTGTAATTAGCAAAATCTGCCATTACATTTATGTTTAGCACCTGTGAGATTGTGTGAATGAATTCCAATGCATCTACCTCCTCAGACGGATCAAGATCACTTCCTTGTGCCTTAGGATCTAGCAAATTCGCAGCTAAATGTATCGGATTTATGGTTTTTTTTAAATGTGTATTGAATATGGTTGATAGCTCAGTTTTTTTCGGCATCATTTAGTATCATAGTTGAAGTAAACTCTAATTCAAGCTTACTTTTAATTTCATTAAACGCGAAATATACCCTGTGTATATTAAATTCATTTGATTCGAGCTTACAAATCCATTCTGTAATGCAACCAAATATGTTTGAACTTAAATTTAATTGCTCCCAAAAGATTTCGCTAAGTAACTGTGATTTTATATCGGCTGGTAGATTAATTTGTTCATGAACTGCTAAGACCTGAAGGGATGCTTTAGTTTTTATTACACTCTGCATTGAATAGAAGTAACTTCCCCACCTTGTTTTGGCTGGAAGTTTTAATTGTTCACCGATTCCTTTTTCTTTCATAATTTTAGCTAAAGTTGCTGTTAGAACTTGGTTGTTTTTAATTGTTTTGATTATATTCTTCTGTAAGGTATCGCATTTTAAAAAATCCTGACAAATTAAATGAAGACTATGCGCTACACAATCCATAGGCATAACATTCGGTTAGGCTTCGTTTACTATTTTGAACGACTTTTGCATATTCGCAGCATTGTCAGCAATTAACACAAAAAACGTTTGTTCACCGTATTCCTTCATGATTTTAATAATTTCCTGTAATAAATAGTTAGCTGTATGCCGATTGACCTGTTTTGACAGACTTTTCACAAATACAGTTTCTGGCTTTGATATGAGAAAGTTTACAACACCTTCATTACGAATGTTACTCCATCCATCACATTGAATATGTAAAAAATTTGCTGCTTTTAGTTGCAGAGTAATGTCCATAATCATCTCGTTATAAATTTTATCCAAATATGTGGAGGAAATCGCTTTTCTAGTTGGAGTCTTGAAATGTGGATTAAGGTCCTTAAAAAAATCCTTCCACAATGGATGCTCCTACCTCCATAGCCAAAGGAGCGCCAGTTACAAATATAGTCTTAGCTAAGTTGTATTGTGCTAAATTTGAAGGAAGATGCATATGTAAATCAGATGAAGGCGGAGAATTATTTGCTGTCTGTATCTTGCTTATTGTCACATTGGTTGCAAGCATGTCTAGAACTCGTTGCTTTATTAATAATGGACACTTGATACACGTTATTAAGTGTTTTGCCATTTTATTTACATTTGCAAAATTTTCATTGCATCTTCCGCTTCATATCATAAGGACGTGAGAATAATGATTTTTTTTTATTAAACTTTATATCCTGACCCCCTTATAAAATTTTGATTAACATTGTTGTGAACAGTTACATTTTAAATATTTTTTTCTCCTAAAGACTAACTGGTGTTTATGATTAATATGTAAAGTATTTAAAACCTGAATACATTTACTAAGATTATATTAATTTTTATATAGCATTGAATTTGTTATATAGCATTGAAATTTTGCCATGGCAACACTGATTACAGCAAAAAATTGCCGAATACACAGTCAAAGTTTTGTAGAAAAGCTTACAATTTTTATTAAAACCAATAAGAAATTATTTAAAATTTTAAACTTTCTTTCATAAAAAAAAAACATACCAATAGTTGATTCCATTGGCATACTTTTTTTTGGACTCACTTATAAGTATTTCAAACACAAAACATATTTTATTTTGAAAAGATATATTTTCAAATACATACCAGGATTAGGAATAAAATATTAAAGAAAGTTTATTAAATAAAATAAATCAAATAAATAAGAACAATTTTAAATTAAAAAAAAAAAAAAAATAATAATTATTATGAAAATCAAAATTTATTATTTTTGCAGTGTGAAACTTGTATGTACGTATGAATTGAGGCTTTTGTATAAAAAAAAAAATTACAAAAAAAATATTTTCTTGTTAAAAAAATTTAATGATGAAAACCGGTTTTTTCAAGAGTCCAAAACCGGGCAACCAATTTTTTCGGAAATGAGATTTTTCGATTAAACCGACAACCGGTTTTCTAAAAAAAGTCGTTTTTTTGGATACTCTAGATACACAGCTTATACAACACATTATTAACAAAATACACATGTAGACATTTATCTCTGATCAGATCTCTCTCAGAATATTAAATATTACAATATATAAGTAAGGATGTACGATACGTTAGAATTTCCCAAGTAAAAATTATAGCTAATACAAAGCAGGGCAACCAAAAATATGCAAAATCATAATTTTTTCCTGGGCTTCAAATTAACCAAACTGTTAGTTATCTATCTTTCTCAGACAGCTTTAAGATTTTTGGCATCGATTTGTTACAGCATATTTTTGCATATTTCAGTCTTAACAGCATACTTTGTGCTTGACACTATATTTTGTCATATTTTCATAGAAAAATCTTATTTGAGTGCAAATTTTAGTAATTTATATAGCATATTTTTGCATATTTTTACTTGAGGCATAATTTTGCATATTTTACACTTAAGATAGAAATATTTCATATTTTGCAAAAAATAGAATTTTTTTACATAATTTGCCATTAGTGAAATTTTCGTTTTGATCGTCCCTAATGATTTTCATCTTATAAATTGACAGAAATTCGGTAGTTTCCTAATATAACGCATTAGTTTTGAATATTTTTAAGTGCAAAAAGAAAATATTTTTTTAGAAATTATTAATAAAAATCGAGTTATTTTTAGCATGAATGATAAATAATTTAAAAATTAGCCAAAACAAAAAAAATGTATTTTAAGAGCATATTTTAAAATTTTTATATATGCATATTACCGCATTCTTAACGATTCTTAACATCCGGAAATGAAATTAATTAAATTAAATACTTAAATTAAATTAATATGTAACGGAAATAATATTTAAGTAGTTATAAAGTAGGGTCAAACCTAGTTTTAAATATTTATTTAGTTAACAATGGTTTATAAAGTGTATAGCTTTTAGGAATTTTGCTTAACAATGGTAAGTAAAGTTTTATTAAGTATTTTTATAATGCTTTTTCCAAAGTAAGTTTTTAAGCTTTATGCTTGAAAATAATAAATAATGCATACCAAATTTAGATTTCTTAACAAAAATATCAAGTAAATTTCAAGAAAATGTTCAGACGTAACGCACGTGTCTAATAACTAACATCACCAGACATCTCGCTTTTGGCTTTTTTAAACTTCGATCCCGCTTAAAATATTTGTTACTCTTTTTTAACTCTAATCAGTATTTATTCCTTATTTGCGTTTTCCAGCATTTTTTGTTATAGTGATCATCTGCTCTACTGACTGTTTCTTGTTAGATGTGCTAAAGCTAAGTTCAGACTAGACTAATATTTGACACAAAATATTTAGTCGTGTTATCCGCAATTTTATCAACTAAATACAGTTGATTTTTTGTTCACATTACGCACATTTATTTTACGTTTTTCATTGGCTGAATCAGCTATCAAATATCGTTAATTACGTCTATATTTTAAGCCTATTCAAATTAAATGCAAATTGTTTACTCGAAATTATTTGATCAAACACAAAACTAAATAATAAATTTATTTAACATCAATTATGAAATTAATTTATAGGAAAATCTTATTTTTTATTTTCTTTTTATCGATTTAGAATAATTTTCATAGAGAATTTCGGAATATGTGGATGTCAAGTATCTGTACCACTTTTTTATTAAAAAAGAATTGTAATTTGCATTTAAAGAGCATACTAGCTAATACACAACTTAGCTCTTAAAGTCGTTATTAAGAAAATCGTATTCAAGTCTACATTAACTAATGAACTGGTTTTTTTTATGTAGGCAATCGTTCTTAGTTTCTCTCCCATTTGTATTGTCAGTGTTGTGAATAGTTAAAATAAATTATTCGATAAATGTTTTATTCCATTATTTTTGATGTTCTAATATGTTTTTGATGATAAATAGGTTATTATTATGGAAAAAAATCATTACTTAGCTTATTTAAACATACCCAGCAAAAAAACGATCAAGTGCTTCCAAAAAACATAATTTTTACCACTTTAAAAGTAGAACTAAGTGCATATTTTAAGCATTTTTTGAATTAATTAATAACTACTTCCAAAAAAGTGAAATTAAATGCATTTTTAGCAGGAAAAAAGGTTAATAATTTCTAAGAAAAAAAAATTTAATACATTTTAAAACATTTTTATTATCTTTTAATAAGGCTAAAATAAATTTTTTATTAAAAAATTGTATAAACATAGTTTTAAGGGTAGTACTTCAAAAGCAATGAACAGGAAGCATAAAAGAAGAACATCCTTCCAATGACAACCACTAAGTACTTCCTTCCAATAACAACACAATTTTAAATTCAGTTCCTTTTTGCTGGGTATTTATGCATAAATGAAATACTTTTGTTTAAATTTTGTTGGTTGTAATTATAAGTAACCGAATAAAGAATATTCTGTGATAAAATTAACATCACTATTTGATATTTGGTTTTGTTTGCATTATTTTTATTGAAATTTTGTTAAAATTTAAAATTTTACTTTTTTTTTCTGTTAAAATGCGTAATTTTTAATCTGGAGTTAAAATATTGGATTAATGTCACCTTAATTTAAGACTTGTACTTGTAAAAACAATGAAAAAGTCGAACATATGTCATTGTGGCGAACATTTGTTTGGTATTTTAATCCAAAGGTACCCAAAATAGACTTTTTCTTGTTTATGTTTATTATTTTATTATAGAATAGTTTAAGTTGAATATATGTGCAGAAAATATTATCTTGTCCCGGAATTCTGTTTATACGTTTATAAATAGCTATACTGGCGCCTTTTTTTAATTTTGGAACGAATGTTAATGTCCAAAATTTACGCATAAATACAAAAAAAAAAATATATATTGATTTCTTGAAATATATGTGCAATGGAAATCATCTTAAAGTGGGATCGAACCTACTTTTAAATATAAGAAGTTAACAATAATTTACTAAAGGTACATTAAGCGAATGTACATTTGAATACAAATTTAAGGAACTTTGCTTAAGAATATTTAGTAAAGCTGTATTAAGTTGTTTTGAATACGGTTGCAAGTCATCAATATAGAAAGCTTACATTAAATCATAAAATTAGTAAAACTGTTAGCACGAAATACTTTTAAAGATTTTACTATATTAACTAAATTCTATCAACTTTATTCAACTTTATCAACTTTATCAACTTTATCAACTTTATTCAAAATTTTACATTATTTACAAATGACGCTGTAATCAAATTACTTATATACGACTTTTGAGAATTAATTTAGACTAGAAGATTTCATAGACGGATTCTTTCCCGCTTTATTAGGTGACCAAATTATGCTCTTTTCATTTTTACAACTTTTAAAGTTTTAAAAAAGAATTTATTTCGTAGCGATAGATTTAAAAAGCGAACCATTTATTAATTAGAATTTAACAATCAGATGTAAACTTGAGAATAATTAAAAATAAAATTAAGATTAATGTGGAACGATAAAGGAAGAGTATTATAGGGAAGTAAAATTCTGAATTCGTATTGTATGTTATTTATTTCGTAATTTCGTGCAAAGAAAAACAGATGTAATCATGCGTTTGCCTTGGTAACAAGTTTATATTGAAAATTTTCGAATTTAAATAAACATTTAATTTATTTTTAATCTGTAAAAAGTCAATATAAAACAGCAACAACAAATATAAAATCAAAGACAAAGGAAAAAAAACAACAACAACAACATCAAATAAAAAACGACAAAAGTATACGAGTTGTAGGGCATGATGTAGATTGAAAATGTACAAGAAAACTGTACGATGCTGACCGACGACGATCCTGATCATGAGTATTTATAAACTGACAATTTGGATGGCATCCAATGCATTAGCTAAAATCTAAACTATCTGCAAAATTGTTATCTACAAAATTACACCCAGAGAAAAACAAACGGGTTACGAAATATTTAAATAATTCTCCCTTCCTTATTATATATGGAAATAATATTTTATTTTAAAAAATAAAACTTGAAAATATCTATGGAACACATTTAATTAAGCAACCCTTGCTAATATAAATGAAAAACTTCTTCTGTTATTTCTTCAGGTGTAAATGCATTCACTTGTAACCACAAGTCTATTTACATGCTGTTATTTTCTTTACTTTGCTTTTTTCAAATGTGCAACAGTTTTGCTGTTTTTTATAAGTGCTGCACAGTGGTATAGTATAGACCATGGCGAATTCAAACAGGTGACCTCATTTAATCAGCTCCATATAGCACAATTTTTTCTTACCCTCTGAAATGTCAAACTCCATGTATAAAAAAATCCTCGTATTGTTATTTTTTTAGAACTAATGCCACCTGTTTCATTTCGCCATGGTATAGACATTCACATAGATACATGGTGGGGTGGTCATTGAAATTCACAGAACTGTGCAATTTTATTTATTTATTTTTTTATTCATCATTTTTCAAAGAACGATAGATAAAAAATATAAGAAAATTAAATATGTATATGTATCTAAGTATTATACTCGCCTGTATGGGAAGAATATATACATATGTATGTACATACATATGTATGAATGCACGGTAGGCACAAGATGTTTGTTGTTCATCAAACACACACGACATTACCCTGCCAACATTTTCTATCGAAATTTGAACTAAATTGATATCTCATGCAGTTAATAACATTTGAATATGATATCATTTTCTTATCGAAGAAGAGTCACCGTTCGGGAAGAAATGTGCCGCAATTCTAATACCTTTTATATAACAGTATTTGGTGGATTCTTTGGGTGCCGAAATACTATCATTTAGAAGTGTAAAAATGTACATCAAGAAAGTATCGAAATATAATATAATAATAAATAAACATGTTTTTAATGCAGTTGGAATATTTCCAGTAATTAATTTTATAGTACTTAATTTTCCGTTTGGCGTAATGGCGAATATAACATGGTGGCGATTTGTTGGCTAATTTTTAAAATTTGATTATATATAGCAATTTTGAAGAAGAACTATTAAATTTTCTTACTAAAAATCGACTATTTTTAGTATTTGCCTATCAACCAAAATGAAGACCCGTAATCTGTAAATACTAGTAACTTCAATTTAGTTTACAAAATTTTATCCCTAAAAATTTATTTTACAATATTTATGTATTAAATGTTTGATAATTTGTTTTCCATTGTCTTTCAAATATATTAAGAATATTAATGATTTCGGTTACAATGAAATAAACGGCCATGAATAAATTAATTCTTTGGAACATTCTAAAAGTTTAATAGGTTCAATGTTGGTATATAATGTTAGAATTATTCTGTAAGAATATATAATAAAATCCAATAAATTTTAAAATGTGATGACCTAAATAGGGGCTATATGTCAGAAAAGTGTATTTAAATTTTTCTATTCAATTATACAAAAAAAAAAATGAGACTAATTTTTTTAACAATGTGGGTTAAACTAAATCGACGACGTTGAATTTAGTAGTGTTAACCATTTTTAAAAGCGCTCGTTTTTTAGATATTTCATTTTGAAAGGCTAAAAAAGCGCTTAGGAAAATTAAGTATTTTAGTTAAAATTTAAAATGCGCTTTAAATCAAATTTTTCATAAAAATTTTGTCTCTAAAATATATTTTAAATTTAAAATTTCTTTGTAAATACGGGTTTAATTTTTTAATTTAAACAATATAAACAATTAAGATTCCATTGAAGTGTATAGTAATGAATTCTTATTCTTTAAACTGGCAAAAAATATTACTATAACTCTGTAAATAAACTAACTGATGCCCAATGAGCAATTTTTCAATCAAAAATATAAAAAAATTTAAAATCGGTCTAAAACTGATTCAATTTATAATTGAAATATATATTCAAACGACTTATTGTATATTTTATGCGTAAATAATGTCCCTTTTATTTCAAATTTCCAATTAATTCACCATTTTAATATTTAACTTTAAACCCAAATGTTACCAATATAAGCACTAACTTTGAAAAAAAGTCTGTACTTGAATTGGTTTTACCAGTAAGGTAAAATTATCATTGGCTGAATTAACTGAATTTACATTTACAAATTATACGAAATTTTAAGTACTAAAAATTGTACGACACTTAACATTTCAGTTAATTTTTTATTTCTTCAAAAAACCAAATAAAATTTTAATTTTCAGATTTCTGATTAACAATTTGGTGACAGGGGCTCCAAAAAAAACTGGCAACCGTAATTGAGTGAAATTATGTCGTGCTTGTTCTTTTTCCTTACTCTAAAATGTGAACTGTCGCCCAAGTAAAGTTTTTTAGATCAAAAGTCGATACTAATGCTTTTTGTTATTGTAAATTTGTGTATTTTCTACTTTCAAATATCCAGAAGCGTCAAAAAAGATACTTTTTAGTTGATAGATGAAAAAACTCTCTTCCAAATGCTGGCAGGGTATTTACAAAATTTTCAAACGATTACGACACACATGTATATACAGTATCGAGCATAAAAAATACAACGGTAGGCTATATGATTTTTGATCGTATTGATTAGGGATATAACGTTATTAAATTAGCCAATTTAGTTGTGATTTTATTCTTTGTGGTCTTAACCAACTATTGTATGTTATTTTGTTTCAAATTGTTATACATAACAATAGTTATTATAAATTTTGTTAAAACGATTATAAATTAATGCGAACAAAAAAAATGCAACTCCAAAAAAACCAACAGAATTTTTTAAATTATGATAAAAATAATGATTGAAAAATGCTGAAAACTATAATTTGATTGCATTACTATCAATTACTACCAATATTCATAAATTTAAGGTCATTTTAACTACAAAAGATATTCATGATATTAAAAAAAAAAAAAAAAAAAAAAACACTCTCTCCATTCTTTTTAAGAATTTACGAGTATTTTAGAATAACATTACGATGATGGTACTGAGATAATATTGAAACGATCATGCATGACAAAATTGATGGAACAGTAGATATTTGATATTACTCGAATGCACACTTGTGGCCATTTAAAGCTACTACGGCCACCAATCGTTAATTTAATATTAATATGGTAACGGGAAACCCTTCTAACATACAACATATTATTTACTAAATTCAAACTATCAACTTTAGTTTTGGTGGCAGGTCATTTATTATTTTAACGAGTACTGTTTAATGGAAATGAGATGCTAATACGAAATTTTTTTATTTGACATAGGAATAGTGTCAAAATAGGTGTAATTCCTAACTGTCTTTCCCTGTGTTACAATTACTTCCAAAACCAAACTCAAGGGATATTTGAACATTGTTGCGTTATCAGGCATTAAATAATATCGTATCATTGCGAAAAAATTATATTTAGCTGTTGATCCCATCACAATAACGATCGAAACTTGTCGCGTTATTTCGGTCCATAGCTCTTATACAATTATGAATTATAAAATTAAGCCATACTATCTTGAATATTTGATCGCTTTCTCTATGAAAAATTTTTGTAAGATTTCAAACTAATAAAAAAAAATAAATAATAATTCCAAAAATATCAATCTCTATAGAAAACTTTCCAAAATAATCAAGAAAAATAAAAAAATTTAATAGAAAGTTGGATTATTTGCTAATATTTAAATTATCTGTAGATTTTATGTATTTTAATTTATATGAAAGAATAGAAAATCATGTTACTTAACAATACTATAGTTTTCAAACTTTTCCAATAACGTTTTTTTATCAAAATTTAAAAAATCATATTGATTTGTTTAGAGTTGCACTATACAACTACTTTAACTAAACGTTTAATAATTTTCCTCACGTACAAAAATATTCGAAAAAATTTATACAAGAACAGTCTACGCCCACGGCTCGATACTGTATGTATGTCTATGAGTACGCGTAAAATACTAACATCACTGGAAACATTTTCTATTGAGGAAATCACTGAGAAGAGTCTTCTAGAAGTTGAAATTCATCGCCAAAACTATTGCCAAAGTATCATAAAAATCATCTTGCGACGGGAAGAACTGTTCCCCTTAAACTCGAAAGGACACTCGAAGAGGACACTTACGTAAGAGTCGTAAGAGAGTCTTCTAGACGAAAAACAGATGATGCTCATAGAAGTTTCGTCTTAGTCCCTTCTAGAAGATGATTTTGCATTACTACTATTTTTGTGTATATAAATACAATTAACATTTATTTTATATATATATTTCATAATTATTTTTATTTCAAACATCTTCATCACAAAGATAACTCCAAATAAAATCCTCATTAGAAACTTCTGGAGAATTCGAAGAAAGAAGAAAAAAAAATTATAATTAAATTATATTTATGTAACCTTTTGTGCAAAAAACGCGACAAGACCTTTTTACAAACAAAGTTTTGGACTTATTTAAATATACAAGTATTTGTCTGAAGAAAAGTCCGATATTACTAAATAAAAGTTTAAAAATACTTACTTTTATAAAGATTGATTATTTACAAAATATTATTTTAGTAAACTATACAAAAAAACTTACACAGAAAAAAGTTTGTGCATAAATATAAGAATTTATTTTTATTGATTTTAGTTTAAAATATTTAAGAATAATAACTTAAATATTAACAATTTTTTTCATTTTTTGAAATGAATCAAAAGTCAAGAAGACTTAAAATAAATTGTTTAAATTTTCCTTTATATTTTCAATTTTTAAAAAAATATATGAAATTTTCTTCGGAAAATTTTAGGTTTTAAATGATTTTTAGCTCGCAAAATGCGAGCGAAATTATGCAAATTTCTAAAACTTGGAATTTTGCCATTTTAACGCGTTTGTTGTTATTATTTTCATGAATAACTATTTTTATTTACCATTTGAAATCAAATCTAATAAAACTAAAGCAAAGATTTAACAAAATTTTTTGCAAAATTACTAAAATTTTCATTATGAACAATTTAATAATATCTATGAACAAAAATTTATTTTTTATGAAAAAATTTTGGGAAAAAAATCATGTTCGATTCATAATATGTATGAAAAAAAATTTCAAGTATACGAATTTTTTTCTGTGTAATTATTAGGAACATCTTCTTGTCATATATAATATTATAGCCAAACTGTACTTAAATTAAATTTTTACTGAAGTTCATGATTTTACTGCTTCTCTATTGTGTTTTTATTTTCTCTTCTTAAAAAACTCAAAATCTTCCTAACACAAACCAGGAAGATTAATGCGCAATGGTAATGTATTTTGATTTTGTTAAATTCGAACTATTGTCACATTATCTTCTAGAAAAGACTACAAAGTATACCTTTGGAAGATGAAATGGCGATAGTAATGTATTTTGTTTTAGTAAATTTCGTGCACTCTACAAGTCGTCTGGACGATTAATGCGCAATTGTAATGTATTTTATTTTTATAAATTTCGAACAATCTTACGACAATCATCTAGAAGTCAATAAGAAGTGACGTCGGAATGATTGGTAACAAAAATATCTTCCAAATATTTGAAGGGATGCCATTCACAATTATTTTAAATAGTCCGTTCAATACATTAATTGTTTTCTATATGTATCCGTACCCATATGCATCCAATTGAATTAATATTTATAAATCTAATGAATATTTTGTAATAAAATTCTGTGAAAGACATCGTCAACACGAAAAAATGCTTTCAATTAAAAAAAAATTCGTTTTTCAATTATGGGCTCTATTAAACATTTACACACATCTTTACATGCACCAGACATCATTGATGCAGTTTAATTCAGAGTATTTTACGAACATAGGCACGATTATATTTTTAACGATAATATACAATGTAACACATACCTAGCAGTTGGGGTTAAAATTATTTCAACTGACTGCGCTATCAACTCCATTATCTTCACTACCCAGTTCTTTACAGGTTGGTATGAATGCTTTGGGACAAGTATTATTGGTATTTTTTCTATTGCAATTCTTCTACCCAATGGATCTTTTCTTCAACTTTGTATGTTCACCATGTCATCATCATATTTTCCACCTCTATTCAATTCACATATATTATAGACTTTATCTTATTTTTTTAATTCCAAAGATAGATTTATCAATTTATTCGGAATTATTTTTAAAATCCCAGCAAAAACTTTACTTCCCCGGTAAGCTAGCAGGAATATTTAGAAACAAAAATAAACTATTTATTTTTTGCCTGAATAACTAGTTATTTTTGTTCGAGTTGTCAACAAATTCATGTAGTCATTTTTAGACTCTAGGGATACTCATGTAAGCGAAAATAAAAATAATAAGTTTGTCATCAGTGAGATTTGAACTTGGACACAAAATAACCATTCGTTTTTAATAACTAACGTCTTACTCAGTACACCATCTTGCTCTTAATTTGTCAAGTGACAAAAACTTTTTTTAGTATAAAATATATTTTTA
Organism: Protocalliphora azurea; assembly: GCA_932274085.1. NCBI lineage: Eukaryota > Metazoa > Arthropoda > Insecta > Diptera > Calliphoridae > Protocalliphora > Protocalliphora azurea. Next base: position 84,895,379 of record OW026520.1, read on the forward strand.
GACAGATTAGATTGGCGTAGAACCAACAACCTCCTGGTTGTATCACTGTGCTATTATACTATTGAGTACTTATTTATGTAATATAGAGTAGGCAAATAATAATGAAGCCTCATTACCGAGAAACTACTTTAATAAGTAGTTGCCATTACCGAAAACCAAAAAGTTTTTGCTGTGATTAACTGTAAAATATTTTTTGCAGGCCGCCTCAGAGGTGGATTTCATGACTAGCATTATTAAATATAACATTTTATTAATTTTTCAAAAACCTATTTTTTATCTAAGTTATGGGAAATTTCAAAATAAATGATATTGTTGAGATATTTTAATTATCAATCATTTTGATTTTAGTTACAATGAGAATGAAAACTTTAGATTCTCATTTTATATCCAATTAATAAAATATAAAATAAGGTTCTTCCGATTTACTGGAAATGTTCTATTTAAATTGCACTGTTTAAATTACAAATTCAAGTCATCTCTGAGCCTCAATTTTGTTTAATGCTGCATATATGTTTTTGAATATAGAGTAATTCCATTTTAAATTCTCTGAAATTTTCTCTGTAGTAAGTATACCGATAAGACTTCCTATCAAAAAAAAAAAATATAAAAAGATTAAAGATGGACTTTTTTAGATACACGTCACTAAAGAAAATTCTTACAAAAAAGTATGTTAATAAAAATATTTTCAAAATTTTTATATGGCATCTTAAAACACAAGCTTTGACAAATCCACTCCAAAAAAAAAAAAAAAAAAAAATATATATATATATATATATATATATATATATATATATCTTAAGCTATGGCCATTTAAAGCTATAGACTTGCCACAGTTCTCAAAATAAAAATAAGTAAAATTCATTTTACATGCCTCTGTATCCCCTTCTACACATGCAACAAATTTTATCTAAATCGGTAACTAAGGGACAAAATTTTTAAATTTGAAATGGAATTACTCTATGGTGAAATAATTTTATTATTTCAATATATTTCAATTTAAATAATAAGAATTATATAAGAATTATATTTTACATACTTACATATATAATTCTGTGGCAACAAGGAAAAACTACAAAAGTTTTTCTTTTTTTTTTTTTTTTGAACTTTTCAAGAGAGCAGTTTATATTTCTTAATTTCCATGCAACACTATAGAAATGTAATGTAAAATGAAAATATGTCTTGAAATATTTGCCAGATTTTTACAAAAAATTGACACTGCATAGAACTGGATAAGAAGAATTCAAAAATGGTAAAACAAAATTTTTAAATATCTTAAGCTATACACTTTTTCCTTGTTGCTACAGTAGAATACTTATAATTTTTATATTCATTATAATTTATGATAAATCAAAATTTTGTCATGACTTGTCATGAAAGAGAAATATTAATTTTACAAAATATTTCACAGTTCTTTGTTTATTACACAAGTAGTTGGCTTTTTAATAGACATGTGTTTTAACAAATTTTATTTCACTTCAAGAAAAATAAATCTAATTTATAAACTTAGAATGAAATCGTTTATGACTCAGAATATCATAAAGAAATGTAGTGAAAAAACTATTACAAAATTTTTAACATATACGAGATATAAACATACATAAAATACTTATTTATGTAATTATTCATTACACCTAAAATACTTAAAAAAAATCCATGATATGTACACGTATACCTACATTATGTAAATAATTTAAATTTTAGTACTTTAGTACTTGTTGAATCTGAAATCATTTCATTAGTCTGTTTTTAATATCTTATACAACAGATTTATAGAAAAACTGCTCCCTTGTTTAAACTTAAGCTTTATTTATTTCTGATCTGACACTAAAAGAACACTTGCTTTAAATTTTAAAATGTATCATATTTATTTAATATTACCTTTTTTAGGGCATAAAATTAACGGTCATACCAATTTTATCACTCTTCATATACTTAGTTTAAAATATACCATCGCCAAAATTTAATAAAAAAAAATATTTAAAAATATTGTAGTCGTCTGTAAATTTTAAGTATTAGTCAAAATTGTGTGTGTAAATAATTTCTTATAATTAATAACTATTTTAATTTCAAAATTAATTATGCCAACAAATTTATGTGAATATATAACGTGCACAGATGGGGATGATCTAGACCAGGAAAACATTTACAGTAATTCAATCACCAACTATGAAATTAATAATTTTATTACAATATTACATATTTAAAACAAAAACAAAAAAAGATTTATGTAGAAAGGTAATAATAATTTTGGGTTAGTTGTAGACAATATTAAGGTGTGCGTTTAAATAAATTATAACACACAATGTTCGTAATTTTAAATATTTTTCTTGATCGAAATATTTTCGAAAGCTATGTCAGATATAACAAAAGATAAAATTTTTAAATCCGTAGGTTTGTCCGTTTACAGAGTATAGTCAAAGAAGATTGTGCAAAAAAAAAATTCAAAATTTTAATATTGAACTTATTAGAAAATCTCAATAGAGTCACATTTGACGAAGGAATTAAATTTTATGGTAATCAAAAGGCTTAACAGAAACTTAACGAATAATACAGAACTTGATTTAGAAAAAGAAAAAGTCTCAATAAAAAATTCCAAGCCCAAAAAGTGGTAAACAATTTTGCAATCGTAAATAGTCTTGTTGTCTCTGTTCGGCGGTACCAAGGCAGAATTTATGGACTATATTTGGACACTATCAGAATGGAACACATATTTTCTGTGCCATTACACACTTCATCAGCATTTGTAGCCTTTTATCCATTTAGGTTTCTTTGAAACCTAAACAAATGGAGAAGCTCTTAACAGATACTCCAAACGTGTTCAATCACGTAATGGCTCGCTGTGTACTTTTTTCAAAACCCAATACGAGTCTACTATCCAAAAGGTCCAGGTCCAGAATACTCAAAGCTGCTAAATAATAAAAAAATAATATTTTTTCAGTATTTTTTTGGTAGACTGAAAAACATACGATCCTGAATATTATCGTACTAAAAAGAAATCAAAATTGAGAAAATAATTTATCGTATGGCAAGTTTACTCTAAATGCGATAAGATTTCTGCAGCCTTAATAATTTATTTGAATTAATAAATTTAAATAATTATGTCAAATGAGTCATAAAATAACATTAATACTACTCCTACCATAAAAACGTATATATAGAATTTTCTGACTTCATTTAGAATTTCGTCGTTACAGTAAAATCACATAAAAATGGTATACTATGGTACACGTGATTTTTGTCTCTCAAAGTATTAGTTCTTTAACTGCTCAAATTGTTACAATTAGAAAATAAATTGGATCCAAGCCAAAAGTATGTTTAAGAAGACAACAGGAATGCTCAATTACGAATATAAATTTAAAATTTTTATATTGCGCCAAAAATTCGGAGAAATTACTTTAAATTTTTGTTTTTAGAAGGCATAAATTTAAAAAATTTAGTTAGCAATTAATTTACATATAAAAGATATTAGAAGAATCTGCGGAAAAACTTCTACAATTTATTTATTTTTAGTTATAGCTTTTACTGTTTATTTTTTATTTAAGAATATGTATGTTACAGTTTATTTAAACGCACACCTTAATAAATAAAATGAAAAAAATACTTATATTTTCATGTTTGCTTTAAAACTAATAACAGGAAATAATAGCAATAATAATTAACGCTAACAATTCCAAAAAGTAATGAAGGATGAGAAATATCTGTGATAAAAGAATTGTCTTGATAAAATTTATTAAAATTAGTTTAATAAGTATTTTTATTTCATTCATTTATTTTTTTATTTTGAAAACTTTCACCTTATGAACTCATACTTATTATTTATTTAAAGAAATTTTTTTCGTTTTCTACAAAATTTCTTAAGTGTTAGTTACGTGTTTTTAAAAATTCTAGCTCTAATTTTGTCATAATTTGTCATTGTTAAATCATATGTAAAAAAAAATATTTCTACAAATTTTATAGAGATTTATCCCAAACTTTAACCGACTTAACTATTTTATTTTTTTTCCATTTCTAAAACATTTCTCTACAAAGAATTCTCCAAGTACTCAGATTTATAATCGATATTGTGTATTTTACTTTGTGTTGCTTACGAATTAGTTTACTTGTATAAAAAATATTTTAAATAGAATTCACAAAATTTTTAAAACTTTTTAAATTTCTATTTTAACTCACATTTTATTATATAAAATTTTAATTGTATAAAGTATAAAGTATAAAGATACATTTCACGGCACACAAGTACTTGATAGAAGAAGTATAATGTACATACTTTGTCGCAAACCAATTGTATCGATTTCTGTGTCATTTTAAGGCGGCCATGCCCTGTGTAAAGTAAGCTAGGCTGTATGTATATTTCGAAGTTATATTTTTATTTATTTAAGGAAATTTTCTTCGCTTTCTACAAAATTTCTTAAATGTTAGTTAAGTGTTTTTGTGTTTAGATAAGCGCAATTTTTTTCTAACTCGAATTAAATACATGTCATAGCATATGTTAAAAAAATTATTTTTGCATATTTCGAAATACTTACGACTACTAAAGTATTGATTATGTGTAACTTACTTTGCATTCGAAAGTATTTCGAAATATATACAAATCATAATTTACCTTGCACAGGGTATGGCCGCCTTAAAATGACACACAATTCGATACACTTGGTTTACGACAAAGTATGTACATTCTGCTTCTTTTATAAAAACTTGTGTATCGTAACATGTAAATTAAAATAAAAATTAAAATTAAAAAATTGTGAATTCTATTCAATATTTTTCTATACAAGTAAACTAATTCGTAAGCAACACAGAGTAAAATACACCAGATCGATTATAAGTCGGAGTACTCGGAGAATTTTTTGTAAGGTTACTATATATTCAATATTAAACAAAATATTAGTCATCACATAAATATCTATAATAATTTCTTTTAAAATTTCAATATTATTAAAAAGTCTGTTTTTATAAAATCTTAAATACGTTATTAAAGTTCTTAAGAATCTCATGTCGAGCTAGTAAATTTAAATTACGTCATCGATTTATGGAAAACAATATAATATTAATTTCTTCTCATATTGAAAATGTATAATCAAATATTTATTGTATCTTTTTTTCAATATTTTTTGTATCTTTTTTCCAATATCTATTACTTTTCAACAAAAGCCATTTAATGGTAAATTCTATAAAATAAATAACTAAATAGATGAAAAAATTTTATCGAAAAGTCTAATAGAAAAAGAAAAACACATAAATATGTGAAATGAAACACAATTTATGAATTTAGTTGAAGAACCAGTCAAATTGTTAAATTCTCTTGCTAATGACGTAAAAATATTGAATACTTTTTGTTTTTGCTATTCTTTTCTTTCGCTTTTCTGTAGAATTTTTAGAAAATATTTACAAAATAAAAATAAAAAAAAAAAATAATTTGACACTAAAAATAACTAGAAAAAAAAACAAAACGATAAAAATTTCATATCACTACATAGAAAAAAATCAGTGAATGCAACAACAATTTAGTTTATGTATATTAAAATATAACGCCGATCCCGAAATAATTGTTTTTTTTGTTCTCCTCTCCAAATTCCACACTTTAGGCTAATATTATTTCCCCGGAATCCCGCTGTTGATAATACAAAAAATTTCTCTCTATCTCATCTACAACTCAAAATAATTAGAATATTTTAGTAAATACTAGGGTTGTCAATTATTCAATTTAAAATTTAAATTTTCTGCGATTAATCGAATAATCGAATAATTAATTACAAGTTCAAAAAAAATGCAATAAATATATATATATATATATATATATATATATATAAAATCAGATGTGTTACTAATGACGGTGGCAATACATAGCATTAAAAGCAAATCTAGTTTTTTCTTGCTAAAATCTATTTTTATTGATTGACTTTAATTAACAAACCATCATTATACATTTCAGAATCTTCGGCTATTTCCATATCACCAGAATCATTAAAATAATTTTTGAAATAAATAATAAATGAAAAATTCTCAAAAATAAAGCATTTGAATATACCTTTGTTTCACTTTTTGTTGAATATTTTAAAAAATTAATATGCGCTAGAAAATGTTCAGAATTTAATAATAATATACATCTCCCATTTATTCTAACTTTATTCTAAATCTTTAGAAATGCTATTCAATTTTTTCCAAATAATACTAATTATACTAATAATAATACTAAAACGTGGTTTACACATTCATATACGAGTATCCTAACGAAATTTTCCATAATTTTTAAACAGGGGTTTTCAACTAAACAACAATTTTTATACTTATAATTTCAAAAATGCATATTAATTTTACAAAAACTCGTTTTGGAAAATTATTCGATTATTCGCTAAAAATTTATCGAATAATTTTTTATTATAAATTTAAAAATTAGCATAAAACATGTCCCGATTCACAGAATACTTAATGAAGTCAAGTTAGATAGTCGAACATTATCGAGATGGCTCGAAGATGGAAGTAGGCACAGGGGCGGGTGTTTATTTCATGGGAACAGATATCAGACGATCTTTTAGACTGCCTGATAGTTGCAGCGTTTTCCAGGAAGAAATTCTAGGTATTTACAAGGCCGTAGGTTTACTGGAGAAGAATGTTGAGAGGGACACTAATGTGACTATCTATATGGTTAGTCAGGCAGCAGTAATGACAATGACAAGTTATTATGTCAGGTCCAAATTGGTGCTTGAGTGTAAGAGGGAATTTGGAAGGCTAATGAATGCCTACAGAATAAGACTCTGTTGGGTTCCAGGTCACCGCGATATTCTCGGCAATAAAATAGCCGATTAGCTATCTCGTAAGGACTCGGAGTTAGACAGGTCTTTTGTGGAGGTATCGGTTAGAATTAAAATTGGGTCATATTTCACGGCCAGGGTATCTAGATCGTTATGGCCTAGTTTGAAACCAGCAGATTCGATGCATCTTTTGAGCATGAGTCGTGGGAATCTAAAGTTCATTGTTGGTATGACACCGGTCACCTCGCTATAAGGAATATGACCAGTGGGACACCGGCACGTCAGACTTTTGAAGAACGTGCGATGATGTGGAGGAGCTAGGGACAGTGGAACACATACTCTGTCATTGCGTAGGGCTTCAGCGTAGTAGACTGAAGTGGTTTGGAAGCCATATTCAACACAAACTGAAGGAGGTTGCGGGTAGTGAACTCGACAACCTTATAGGGATTGTAATGGGTGGAGGCGTGAATACGCCGCCCTTTTTAATCTAACCTAACCTAAAAATTTTGTTGTTAGAATAAAAAATTTGTTTTTCGAATAATCGAATAATTTCTGTTCGAATGACAACCCTATTAAATACATATCATTATAATAATAATAATGAAAGCAGCATAGAGATTTCGATGTTTTTTTTTTTAATTTTTAGATTTTTTAAAATCGTCCGAAGAACAAAATTGATTTGTTTGCCAGTTTTCTAACTGCCACTGAGTGAACTCTATGATCAAATGTATTTAGTGCTCATTTCCTGCTCCTCCAAAAAAATAAAAAATTATACAAAAATGATTTTTTTATTATTAGGAACAAACGTGTACGTTTTCTAAGTATTAATAATTTATGCTATAACTATGCGTAATTAAGCGTTCAAATTTGAAATAATTTAATTTAATTGAAGCTGTAGAAAAAAGTATTTGTAGATATAAATTAAATTCGATTCAAATCTTACTGCAAACAAGTGTCATAATATCGTGGGGTATAACTATATAAACCTTCCGCACCGAAAACAATTTTTAAAACCTCTCAGGTTTTATTTTTTTAATATTTAAAATGTTTTAAAATAATGAAATAAAATGTTTGTATTTTCATTTTGTTTACAATAAACAAAAACTCAATGTTGTTAATGTTTTGTTTAATACTAAAAACACTTAATTTAATTAGTTATTTAATATTAATTACAAAATTAAAATGTCATGTTATTTTTAACATATATTTAACATACAATACTAAAATTATTAAATAAGCGTAATTTGAAAACTTCAACGCGATTGGTTCGGAAACTATTTTAACCATCATGAAAATGTAATATTGTATTTCTTAATAAATAAATGTTAATATTAGCAAAAACTGCAAAAAGTTATACCCTTAATATACATACGATATATATAACTAGAAATACATTAATATATAGTATTCTGAATCTTTAAGAGTTAAAAATTAATGCATACAAATATTTCCAATAGACAATTTTAATGGATTTTCTTAAGAGCCCCATAAATGAAATAGAAATTATAAATTCTTTAAATTTTCCTAGATGCAAAATAATACCTACTAAATAAACAATAACAAATAAAAGACTAAATTCGAAGCTGTTACGAGTACTTCAAAACGATAAGAAATGAATATTTCTAAAAGAAAAATATTTCTAAAAGAAAAATAGATTATGATTATTTATTTAATATAATATTAAATAAATAATCATAACAGTGAAAAAAAAGACATCGACAGATAAACACTTCTGAAAGATAATAAAAAAAAAGTAATAATAATTTGCACCTATAAATAATTTAAGAATTAAAATGCTAACATCTTTTAGCACATAAAACTTAACTTAAACTTAAAGTTTGGCAAATTTTCTATAAACTGATAAAAAAGGATATTAGAAACATATTCAACTTTAATAATTTTCCTTCAACTTCTGTTTGAAACTATATTTGATTAGTTATTATAAAAATCAATTAAATAAATTCTTTAATTTTGCGTCTAACTAAGATTTAAAGATGCGACTTGAAACTAGAGTTTGTAAATGTCTTTTTATAACTTGAAAAAAAAAATCTTGAATAAAATTCTCTACCGTTTTTTTTTACCCCGTCACCGTAAATCGTTTGCCATTAGAAATATTCATCTAAAACCAGGGTCGGGAGTTGTCAATTATATTTATTTATATATTTTCAATTTAATTACAGTAATGGTAATTACAATATTTTTAATTACAATTACAAAGAAGTATAATCAACGATGTTTAATTACATTTTCCAAGAGATTATTTGGAGCAGTTATTAAGAAAAATTAATGAATATTAGACTGCACCAAAATTTACCAACTTCTGAATTTTGTCCGTAACTCCCGCTAGAATCGTTCATTGGGTTGTAAAAAGATATTGTGTGAAATATTAGTGAAATCAGATATCGTTAATTCGTGATGCATTGGACCTGACGCTTGTAGGGCACGATTTTATGGAAAAATATGTCCTTTTTACAGTTTTTAAGAAAATTTGTCATTAAATACTTTGCTTGTAAAAAAAATGTAAAAAAATCATAATCTACACATAATTATCTATCAAATAAGGTATAAAAAGAAAAAATCGGTTAAAAAATTTTAAAGTTAGTAAGAATTCTCCAGACCATTAATTTGTACAAAAAAAAAAAATTTAATTTTTTGAGAAAGGTTTAAATAAAAAGGTTTTAGTAAAATTAAATTTGAACCATAAGTTTTTGCTTAAAATAAGTTTTTGCATTTGCAGGATAATTAAAAACCCTTTAAATGTAATAATAATATTACGAAAATTAGTTTTATTTATGAGTTTAAAGTGGCGATTTTGGAAATTTCTAGTTTGTAACGTCAGCACTCAGAGAAAAAATATGATTAAGACATTGTCACTACAACAATATTATATTTTCGTTGTTAATTTTCATTAATTTTAATAATAATATGTTCATGATAACAATGTTTCTGTTTCAGTTTTATTATTCAATGTTTACATTCAATCAAAATTTTCTATAAACTACAAAAATTTTATGTTTTTAAATATTTTTACCAGAAATAAAATTTTATTAGTATACAAAATATCATTAATTCGATAAAGATTAAATATCATCAATCTTTTTCCTTGTTCTTAAACCATGTTTTGTTTTCGAAATACGAGTATATTAATATTATTATTCCCATAACAATAAAATATTACAGATAAATATTGTCTCTGCTCCAACGCGATCATTTATTTTAAATTTTTTTATTGCATCATTATGAACCTTTATTGGCTTTATTGGAAGTTAGCAAAATCAGTTATGTATTAGCCACATGTGAAATGTTCCAACAAAATGAGTTATGTGTAAAACTTCTCATAACTGTATTTAGGTTTTTTTTGCAAGTTTTCTTTCAAGTTTTTTATTATGAAAAATTTGCGATTCTAATTACTAAAACTTTATGTTGATTTAGCCAATGTAAAACTTTTAAAGAATAGTTTTTTAATCAAAATATTGAGCTATGAAATTTATATATTTCTTACGCCCAAAAACTTAATATTTTACATTAATTTTCTATTTTTTTTAAATACAAAAAATAATAATAATAAAAATAATAATAATAATAATAATAATAATAATAATAACAATAATAATAATAAATAAATAAAATAAAATGGTTTTTGAAAGATATATATCTGGGAATATTGTATAGATTTGAATGGTTTAAATTACGTTATTATTAATTTAGTGTTATCCTTTTAAAAATTTCAAATTAAATTAATTAAAAAAAATATCATGATATATTTAATATACAAAATTACTAATTTAGAATTTGATCCTAGTCAAATAAGGGGAATCTGTACTAAAAATGGATTAAAAATTATGAAAAAATACAATCTTTTTGAAATTTAAAAAAAAAAATCGTATTTACAGCCAGAAATTTGTAAAATTCGCAGATAATGTTTTAAATAAGTTACTTTCATTGATTTAAGCTAGAAACATTTAAACATAATTTCCGAAATATATAGTTCATATTTTTCCAAATTAAATAAAATTATCAAATTTTGAATAAAATTATTAAATATTTTGCTGTGCAGACGAAAAGAATTATGTGTATTTCAACATGCAAAAAAACACAATTTATATCTTGTAAAAAATTATATATATATAATAATATATTTTTAGTTTTCAATGCCTTTAACCCACATAATAGGTACAGAAAAATACTTTTTAAATGAAGTAAATACCCAGCAAATACTTTGCTTTCCTGGTAAGCTAGCAGGTATAATTGGAAACAAAAATAAACTACTTATTTTTTGCCTGAATAACTAGTTATTTTTGTTCGACTTGTCCACAAATTCATGAAGTTATTTTTTGACTCTAGGGGTACTCAAAAATATGTACCTAAACGAAAACAAAAATAAAAAAAAAACAAAAAAATTTTGCCGTCAGTGAGACTCGAACTTGGATACAAATTAACCACTAATTTTTAATGATTAACATCTTACTCAGTACACCATCTCGCACTTAATTTTCTGAGTGACAAAAACTTCTTTTAGTATAAAATATCTTTTTAGACATTTTGTTAAAAAAAAAAAAAAAAACTAACAGCATCAGAATGGGGTTGAACTAACAACCTTCTAAATGTTAATCCAGCGCTCTAGCTAACGTGATACCACTAATGCGGTGCTACTCGTATTATACTGTTGAGTACTTATTTATGTAATATAGAGTAGGAAAATAATAATGACGCCTCATTATCAAGAAACTACTTTAATAAGTAGTTGCCATTACCGAGAACCAAAAAGTTTTTCCTGGGTAAGTATCAAAAATTCGTTAGTTAGCAAATTTTATGTTATGTGCTATTCTGTAGTCAAATTTTACCGATTTTGTCGTTAAATACATCGGTAGTTAACGATAAGTTTCGATAAGCTAACTACAAAAAAAAAAATTTTAAACCATAACGATAATAATAATGTTGTTAAGTTTTTGAAAATGTTATAGTATATTATAACATTATAATACTAATTTTCGACCTTAAATACTATTTTTTTTTTTTTTTTTTTTTTTTTAATTTTGATAACACTGTTTTATAAATAATTTAATTAGAAACATATAATGAATAATAAGACCGTTCGTCTACATAAAACGTTTTACTAAGTTTTCGTTTACCAGAAGTTTTTACTGAATTTTGGCAAAAATTGAGAGAACAAAATGAGTGTTTATAACTCAATATTTACAATTTTGAAACAGATTTATTATTGTTTTTTAATAAAATTCTTAGTGAATAGTTTTAGTCTTTAGTAAAAAAATTTAATTTTAGTGAAAATACTGAATTTTGGTAAATACAATTTTGTAAAAATTTGGATTTTTAGTAAAAATTTCTTTTTTAGAAATTTTTTTTTTTAGAAAATTATAATTTTTGGAAAGTATGGATTTTAATAAAAATTTAATTTTTAGACAAAATTATGATTTTTTTTTTTTTTTTTGTAAAAACATAAAAACATATTTTTAGAGAAATATTTTTAATTTAGTGAATTTTTTTAGTACATCATGAAATTAAGCAGATATTATAAGCAGATAGTAAATAAAACTGATATATCTATTTTTATTTTTCTAATTTTCGGAAAACTCGCGTTTTATTTGCGATTCTTGTCTACAGAAAATTGTCAAAAATATATGTGTTTAAATATTCACTGAAATAAAAGCGAAAGAGAAGGTAATTATGTCCTCTATAAATCTAATAATTAAAAAATATTATTATTTAAAAAAAAATGCATTTATAATTCAACTGAATTTTTCAGATGCATATTTGAAAACGTTCTTCCCCTTCGATTTTTAATTTATTCATTTCATCTCAAAAAGTGATTTATTTATTCAATAATTCAATTTATTATTATTTATTTTTTTCCCCTTAAATCATATCATGTTTTCATTTTATCATATTATAATCCCAATTTTTCATATTAGAATTTGATTATAAAATAATATAAACCCATTTCATCCTATTATGACCAAGAGTTGTAAGTTTTCTCTATTAAATTTATTAAATTTAAATACATAAATAAATTATTATTTTTATTTATTTTCTTAATAATTTCATTACACATTTTACAAAAGTGAAAAATAGAGAAAATTATTTATTAGATATAAATATTAATTTACATATTAATTACTTACATATAAATATTTACATGTTAATTAGTTCAGTATTTTTATTCTTGCTTTGAAAATGTTGACCATAGATTTCGTTTCTATCGATTTAAAGGCAACCGAAAAATTAAACATACTCGTATTCTTCCTGATTTAGTGATAGTATATTTAAAACCTTAAAGAGATTTGAATGCAAATGGAATTAGTAGAATTATGTTATTGATTATCTAGATTTTTAATGTAGTATAAAATTAAACTTGAAGGATTTAAATTTTTACCTTTTTTATTTATATCAATTTAGTTCATTTTTACAAATGTTCAATATTTTATTCGCGAACATTTAATTAATACATAAAGACTTATTCTTGACAAATAATTTGATTGCTTGCTGACAAACGTCTGAATTGATACACAAAAATTTGTATCCAATAGTTGTGGAGAAAAAAATATGTTTTAAGAGCTAATAATCAATAGTTGAGGAAAACAAAACATGGTCTAAAAACAAAATTTCTATCTTTGAGGAAAACATAAGATTTCTAATAAAAATATTTAATAGTTGTACAAAACAAAATATGACTTAAAAATAAATAAAAATATTGACAAAATTTAATGATTATAGAAATAATTAAATTTTTGCATGTTCTTAAAATATAATATTTTTGCTTTATTGTCAACCATATTCAAATTTTGATTGACGTTAACCAATAAATTATTATTTAAACAGAAACGTTTTAATCATGAATACAGTATTATTAAAATCTATGAAAAATAACTATAAGAACATAATATGGTTGTCGTGAGCGTGCCGCAATCATGTTTTTTCTCTCTGCGTTTACAGCAGCGTGATGTCTTTATTAACCGTAGAAATTATTTGTGAATATAAATAAAAAAAAATCTTATAAAAGCGAAAAATCAACTAAAAATTTAGAAACGAATTATAAATACATAAACGACGAAAAATCACTTCAAAGCATTAAATAATTTTTCATATGAAATATAACCCAAATTTGTGTAGGAATTTTGTAGGTGATTTTTTATTGGATCATTTTGTTGGCAGTTGTTCTAAGTTTTACTTTTAAATTTATTACAATATCCTTAAAACAAATACATATCAAAAACAATTGCGAACAAATAATAAATAAATGAATAAATTATTAGATAAAAAAATATTAGCTTTTTCCTGGCTTTATATTTTGGGACTTTTAGCCTTTTCTGACCTTTTTTAAAGTCCAGTTTAGACTCTTTTCCCTCACCTCCTGGCAACACTGCTGAAGAGATCCAATATTTTATTAATGATTAATAAAATAATTTTCTAATTTCATTCTCGCAGCATTCATTCCTCGATAACAAAAATGACAATAGGACTAAATTCTAATTTAAGTGCTGATGATTATTACAAAATTGTTTTTGATCTAAAGAATGCTAAAGAAGTGTCATTATCCAACAATATAAAAAAGCAATATATATTTCGAAATGCATAGTGTAGAGAATATTTATTCAGCTTAACTTATAAAATCAGATCATCGTAAGGGGTTGAATATGAATTGATGATGACTAAAGAAAAATATCATCCAAAATATTTTATCTTCTAATACATGTTTTTGTGTTATTTTATTCTTCGAAATTTTTAATCGTAAATAAATATTTGTTGACAATTTATTTTTAAAAAATCAGATAATACGTAACTTTTTAGTTAAAATTGTAACTTTTTCGACAAAAAACTGTAAATTTACGCAAAATACCCCTGGTAACACTGATAGGCTGTTATAAGTTATTGTTTAAGTACCAGTGAGAAACTTGTGTTATATATTCCCAGTAGTCCGAAACATTACCGACAATGTCTTGATGGTTTGACATAGACGTCGACAACAAAAAGATGATTTTTCGAAAAAAGTGCACTAAATTTTACACGCCAATCGAAGCGACATTGTCATGCAAATTGTGGTCAACAATATTAAAAAAAAAAATTGGGATCCACTGAGATTTAAAACCCAGGCCACCACGTCATTTTCCCTTCTTGAATAGTTAAGCGCGCTAACCAATTCAGCTACAGCAACCTCTTTTTATTAAATGGTTTTAATAATGCTTTTATTCGTCTGGTCGTAAATTAAGTTTAAAAATAGGTGTTTATGACATCAACCGCCTTAAAGTATACCAGTCGACTCAGAATCACTTTTAAATCGATCTAACGATGTCTGTCCGTTTGTCTGGCTGACTGGTTGTCCATGTAAACCTTGTGAACAAAGTACAGGCCGCAATTTTAATGATAAATCGATGAAATTTAGCACGTGAGACTTTTAAGTTACAATGATGAAGCCTATTGAAATTAGTTGTAATCGGTCCATTATTTCACCTAGCCCCCATACAAATGTCCTCCCGAAATAGAGTTTAAACATTCAAAAAAGCCTTAAAAATAAAATTATTTTAATGAAATTCGATGCAAAAAAGTTCTGTACGTATATCAATTTTTTTATCAAATTTTATGAAAATCGGTCTACATTTGACCATAGCTCCCATATATAACCCCCTCTTTCGAAAATCACTTTAACGTGCATAAACCCCATACGAATGTTAGTATCAAGTTAATATTCGACAAAAATAAGTTTTATGTAAGTAGAAACATTGGCAAATTTTATGAGGATCAGTCCATAATTTACCATAGCTCCTATATAAACCCACTTCCAGGAATTGCCCTAAAGTTCATAAAATCATCTAGATGTTGCTTTCAACGTATTATTCTATATTTTATATTTAGTAAAATTATACACATGTGTAATACAAGTCCCCTTCCCGAATTTTTATGCTCGTACACAACGGTGTAGGGTATCATATATATCTTTCTATATTTTTCATTTTTTTTTTTTTTTTTTTTGTTAGAAGAAATTAATAAAAATGCCCAAAGAAAAAATAATACCTCAGCAAAAAAAACGAACAAGTGCTTCCAAAAAATTAAGAATTTCACTACTTCAAAAGTGACTACTTCCAAAAAAGTGAAAATACATGTTTTTACCAGAAAATAAGGTTAATAATTTCTAAAAACAAAAAAATTGCAATTTCACCAATTTGAATGTATTTTCAATAACTTTCAATAAACAAAATTAAAATCTAATTTTTAATAAAATTTTTATTACATTTGAAAGCCAATGCTTTAGATAACATTATTCATAACTTTTTTCGTGGTTAAGTCATCCAGTTTGGTAGTTATAATGACGCAAACTTGAATATTTTTCATAAATCATTGTTTTATTAAAATACTGTTAAAATTCTTATATGCAAATTATGCTATGCATTTTAGCCACTTATATGTTTTTAAAAATTAGCAAAACATTTTTTGAGAATATTGATTTATTGTCAATCTTCTGGTGCAAAATAATGATCATAAAATTATCTTTTTGATACATTTATAGACTGTAGAAAAGTTGGTTACATTTATCATCACAAAAATTTTAAATCCAAATATTAATGGAGCAGGCATTTTTTTTTCCAATAGATTTTGAAGGTTGACTCTAAACAGGTTGGCACAACCCTAAGTGTTATGATTTAGTATCGATAGAATTCAGCTGCTACTACTTGCTACTCTTGTTACCAAAGTATTTCTTGTAACCACTTAAAATGAGTATTTTTTCATATTTTTAAAGTTAAACATTTGTCAAAATATGAATTATGTATTATTAATGATGATATAATTAGTATATGAGCGGCCAAAAAAAATATATTTTAATTGTTTTAATATGTGGAATATTAATTTTAGATTGGATTCTTGGAAATTTGGAGCGATTTTTAATATAAAATTCATAAAATAAAATTTTAATAAGTATAATTAACTTTAACTCAAATTTTAGTCGTCCTGACTATGTTGGACTCATTTATTTATTTGTTTTTAATTTTTATAAATTAATTCATTTCAATAGTTTAAAGTAAAAACGTATATGTACGTAATATGTACGTATCTAATAGGGCATTCAGACCGACGCGAAATTACGTACTTTCGTGATTTCGGCCGAAATCAAGTTGAAATTACGTAATTTACCATACATTTTGACACTTGCGAAATTACATAATTTTGTGTAATTTCGGTGAAATTACATTGAAATGACGATGCCCATTTCCGTGCAACTCTGTACATGGTTGGAAAAAATACTTTTTTTCAACTATGTACTGCATGCTTCAATCGTGAGAAGAAAAAAAAACAATTGACAGCTGATCTTAAATTTAAATACAAATCATAAAATTAATTATTAAAGTGATTTTGCAAAATGAAACGTATCCTTTTTACCTTTGCATGTCTAACCATTTTTAATTGTTGAAATAACAATTTCTTATTAGCAAGTTTTTCATTAATAATTTCCAATTTAGTAAGTAATTGTTTCTTATTTGTTTGCATTTCAAAATTCTTTATTTACCCCAATAACAATT
Source organism: Protocalliphora azurea (assembly GCA_932274085.1). Classification (NCBI taxonomy): domain Eukaryota; kingdom Metazoa; phylum Arthropoda; class Insecta; order Diptera; family Calliphoridae; genus Protocalliphora; species Protocalliphora azurea. Next base: position 84,912,660 of record OW026520.1, read on the forward strand.
TAAAATGTAAACAATAAGTTTCAGCTGTTCATGAAATTACATCAAATGTCATCTAGCCAGTATGAACACTCTAGATTTCATTCGCAATTTCTTGTATTTTCGAAAATTGCTCAACAATACAAATTGGATGCTTTATATGTAAGAAAAATTGCCTATATCTCGTCTTCTACTTAACCGATTTTTACGAAACATATATCATTGGAAAACTTATTACTATATCTTATGCTTAAGCTAGTAAACTTATTTTAATACTTACCAAGAGTGAATTTATCATATTTCTTTTTTATTCTCATTTATCCGATCATCCCCTTTTGGTATCTGTAAAAAGTTTGGTTTGTGAATAAAACATTATATTTTTTATCCGCGTACTAAATTTAAATTGTTTACAGATTTATTGATTATTGGCCGGAATTTACATGTTAAATTTTTTGAAAAAAAAAATTGACTTTTTGCCAAGTATTATTAAACACTACCCCTGTGTGCATTGTGAGGGCGTTAATTTTCATATCTGTAATGAATTTGAATTCAACTAATTTAAACTAATTTAAAAAGATTTCGATCTTGTTCTTCGTAAGGTATGTATTATTATTAATTTTAAACAAATTATCGTTTAAATTCAATATTATATTCATATTCTTTGTCTATTCAAAAAAAAATGTTTACTTCTTAGAATGGGAACTTTTCACTAAAAAACTATTGAAAAAAAAGTAAAAAAATTACCATATAGTATTATACACATATTATACACATATTTATATATTTTGCGCGTAAGAAAAAATAACAATTACTTAGAATCACGGGTCAAGGAGGTAGGTAGAGCTAATCAGCTTGAACTACCAAATCAGTTCTTTATTCACATAAATATGTATGAATTGTAGGCAATAAATTATTGTCAAATTTAGACATCATATTATCATTTTAGGAATAATGCCACATCAAACTCCTTACATAAAAGAAGAGCAAGTGCAGAATATTAAAAAATCAATTAAGTGATTCATATAATTAATTCATGTTAAAAAAATAAAAATACGTCATTTATTAATAAAGTGTAAATTTTTCACGTAATATTAACAAATTTTATAGAGAACTTATAGAAACACTTATAAAAAAAAAGAACTTAAATCACATAATTTTTTATTTAATCAGTATTTTTTTATCAATTTTATACAAATGTAGCAAATATAAAGAAAGTTAATTGTCATTAATTTAGTTTAACACTTCATCAAACAGATTTTTGAAAGTCACAATCGTAACCAATGTTACCAGTTTTACCTTTTTAAGGTTAAATCAAGCCTTTCTGTTTTTCTTTAAGTCTATAAATTTTCGTTTTAGCGTCTAGCATTTTTTCAGCTTTTTTTTATTAGTTTTACGGACTTGCTAAACCATATAAACTATTTATTAAAAAAATTCTTTTAAAAACAAAAAGTCACCATAAAATTTGGAAATGCTTAATCAAAATGAAGCCGTTCTATGTTTATATCCTACATCACCGTAGGTGGTTGGGGTGTTATGCGTTTGCGCTGATGTTTGTAATGCATAGAAAAAGTTATCTAAAACCCACCTTAAATTATACCAATCGATCTAACGATGTCAGTCCGTCCGTCTGGCTGGCTGTCAATGAAAACCTTGTGCACAAAGTGCGGGTCGCAATTTTAAAAATAATTCAATGATTTGGCACGTGGAACTTTTATGACACAAGGACGAAGTCTGTTGAAATTGGTTGTGATCGGTCCAATATTTCGCCCGGCCTCCATGCAAACGTTCCCGCGAAATACAGTTTAAACACTCAAGAATGCCTTAAAAATAAAAATATTTTAATGAAATTCGGTGCAAAGAAGTTCTGTACAAGTATCAATCTTTATTTTTTATGAAAATTAGTCCACAATTGATCATAACTCCCACATAAACCTCTTTTCCGAAAAAACTTGAAAAAAATCCCATATGAATGTTAGTATCAAGTTAATATTCCACACAAATAAGTTTTATGTAAGTAGAAACAACATTGCCAATTTTTATGAGAATCGGTCCATAATTTATCATAACACCCATATAAACCCACCTCCAGGAATCACCCTAATGTGCATAAAATCATCTAGATATTAGTATCAGTGCATTATTCTGTATTTGTATATTTAATTTTACATTTAGTAGAATTGGGCACAGGTGTAATATAAATCCCCTTCCCGAACTTGACCGACTGTATCTTTCTTTCTTGTTTATTTATAAACTTTTTACAATATCTTTAAAAAATATCAAAAACTAATCAAAAGCAGCGTTACCGTTTAGAATTTTTGAAAAAGAAATTTATAAAAAAAATCTTGTTAAAAAAGTTGTTAAAAAGAGGACAATTCCTTCAATACCTAAAAAACTCTTTAAAATTTATTTATTTGATAAAAACAAAATATGTTTTATTAAAAAAAAAAAAACTACTAAATTCAATTTTATTATAATTTTTATTATTTGCAAAGATCAATTCATAAAAATAGTTAACATAAAATACTCTTTTTATTACAGTACAGAGGTACTGTAATTAAAAGTCGGTCTCCAGTTTTCCAAATCCCCGCTTAACAAATTTAGCACTGAAAACATGGATTGACAACTGTTGGTCTTAAGTCTGTTAGAAAATTTATTTTTCATTAGTGATAATTTAGAAAAAAGATTTTCCGCCAAGGCACTACAATGAGGCAAAGTAAAAATATAAATTAAGTATTCATCAAATCTGGTTTTCAATTTTTCCAATCTATTTAAAAAATATGTCCTTTTTATTTAAAAAATTCGCACTTTTTTAGCACAATTTTTATAAAAATATTTTTTAAAATGTAAAACAATCATTAAAAGGAAACAATTTTACAAAAAGCATTGATACATCTTATAATATTAATATTTGAATCTACAGGTGAAATAATTCTCTCAGAGAGCAAATTTGACACTCTCTAACAGAAAAATCTTACATATTATGTTACGTCTAGGTGGACTGTGGCTAAGTGGTTGAAAAATGGGCAATTGGCTACTAAAGTCGCCCAACTGTAACGCTGATCAGAACGAAAAAAAGAACTTTTTAAAATTTAAAAAAAATGTTAGCTTTTTTCTGGCCTTCTTTTTGGGTCATTTAGACTTTTATGATCTTTTTTAAAATACAGTTTAGTCTCTTTTTCATCTGCTGGCAACACTGTTCGTAACATATATGGTCTGCCCAGAACAACTATGTAATTAATTCAATGTATTTGAGTGTAATTTGTGGTGATTTTTTAAGTTATTACATTTTTATACATAACTATATTTTTGTACCATAACGTTGTTAATTTTTGGCTTCTGCTGATCATAAAATTCATAAGTTGAATGAGAAATGAAGCAGAAACAAGTTTTTTTATTTCCGTACTTTTTTTGATTTTGTTCTCTTTATTAGAGGAACAAATTATTAACTTCATTAAAATATGTTGTTGACCTTTTGTTAGCATTTTTTTGTATTTTTTTTTTTTTATTAATTTCTTACAACTCAAAAATGAAACTAAGAAAAGAAGTAAAAAAATTATTTCAATATAGCTAATGAGTCATTCCATTTAAAACCAACACAAAATATTACAAATCTAGACCTCTCCTCTCCGAATTAAATAATAATAGGTACAATCATTTAAGTAAGGTTATAACAAAATTTTAGGTAATTTTATCAAGTGGTTCGCGAAATATAGCGATTTAAAAGTGTAAAATAGCTCGGAAAGAATTGACGAAGTTGTATACAGAAATTTACAAATATCTTTCAAAGTATTTATGGTTCATGAGTCATTGAGGTGCCATATTAAAGGTATCAAAATTTCCCATCTACACGTAACAGAATATGTAAGATTTTTATGTGTGTGAAATTTAAATATTAGTATTATAAGAAGTATTATGAGACTGTGTGATGAGATTTCTCTGCACAACTATATTATAAGATGAACTGTCAAAAAAAAAAAAAAACACACACACACACACACACATACATATACAAAAATTTGTTTATGTATGTACATGTGTATTTTGGAAATTACTAATAAAACAAAATTTTTTGTTAAATTGTTTCATTTTAATGATTGTTTTACATTTAAAAAAATATTTTACATAAAAATTGTTCTAAAATAGTGCGAATTTCTTAAATGAAAAGCAAATGCCTACTCTGTGACTAATGAAAAATAATATCTTATAGAATTTATTATAATACGTGTACACCTTATTTAAGATATAACATAATATAAACAAAATGGTTACTCTCTTCTCCCGGCGTTCTCTCAGCGTTAATCTTAGTTGTAGACCTGGGATAAAGTTCACGAGCAAATAACGCAAAAAATGTTTTTTTTTTTTAATTTTAAAAAAATATATGTTAATACCGAAAATGTTTTCTATACCCTTGGTAAGTGGCACGTTGGGACTATGTATGATTTCTGCGATGGTTCGCGATTTAGAATACTTCTCAAATAAAATACAAATACCTTCAAATTATATATGTTACGACGTTCATTAGTCTATGGTTAATAAAATTACCTTTAAAATGATACATTACAATTGTTCGCAAAACTATCGCGGAAATCATTGTTATACGTTAAATTAAAGATAATTTTGATACCTTTAATACGAGACCGCAAAGAACACTGTATTGTAAATTTTTAATATTCTTTTTGGTATTTTACACTTTCAAATGGCGATATAATTATATGAAATTTTGTATAAGTCTTAGTTTTGACAGGGATAATGTGTGTATCAAATATCGCTAAATTTGGAAGTGGTGAAGAAACTAGCTGGTTGGTTTTAAATGGAATATCTCTTACATTTATTGGTTTTCAGGAAAAAAATTCGGTTGCTGAACGAGTATCCAAATTTTTGATGATGTGAAAGTTATTCACCTGATTTTCAATATTTGATTTTTACAAATTATCGCCTGTCATAATTTTATATTTGGACCATCATTTTCTTTGTAAATGCGATATGCATCCAAGGTCAGAATATCTAACATGTTAAAAAAGAAAAAAACCTCATCGTTTCGTTGGTCCATTTGATATGTAACGAATTACCAAGTGACCCATGTAATCAACACTGAATTTATTGGTTTCAAAGTTTTATAGCTACGACTTCACATTCTTTTGTACAGTGTATATACAGTGGGAAATACACATTTTTTCTCTTTTGATATGTAGCTGCAGGTAGAAACCAAACATTCATGAAATCCAAATAAAGTTGGAAAACAGAATGTGAGAGATCTTTTCTCATTCCTTTACGTCGAGTCTATACTAGAGAAATTTTTATCAATACAAACGTCAAATTTTTATAACGACAAAAATTGAATAGTTTAGACTGAATTTGTCAGTATTATTGCAGCGTTAAACGAGAAAGACGCCATTTTGATTTTTGTTGGTACTTTTTACATGGTTTATTATGATATACGTCTTCCCCTGTAATTGATAGCGATAAAAAATTACCTGCAATTCAACCAAAAATTTGACGTTCGTCTTGATAAAAATTTCTCTAGTATAGTCTCGACGTTAGGAATGTATTTTTTATTGGATCGAATGGTACCAATGTAGGAAAGACAAATTTTGATTAAACGTTTCGATACTTCTAAAGTTGTAAAAAAATTGTCAGCTGCAATTGCTTTACCAGTATTACTGTATGGTTTTGCAAGATGTAACATTTGTGTTCGACTCGTGTATAATTTTCCTTGAAGTAGTTCGCCGATTTTGATGGTATGTATTAAGTAAATCTAGTTTTTCCATAACATAGAAGCAGCTGCTCATCAAATGTAATGTTTTCATATGAAATATAGGTCTTGGCGAGATTTTCGTTTAAAAATTTCCATATATCTCGGATAGGTGCTGTTTTGAATCTATCAAAACGAATCGTTTGAATATCACGAATCTGTGATAAGGCATTGATGTCCTGAATATAGGTTATTGAAACCTGAGAATTTTGCATATTATTTTCCATACAAAATATATGTGGTCTAGTCAGATCACTTTTGTTTCGAATCCTTGCATTAGCGTTATTATTATGTTTTTCATAGGTTTCATAGGTCGATATATTACAAAATTGTAGGAAGGTACCTGAAATTTCAACTCTATAGCTTAATTACAAATATATGAAAATTACTTTTAAATCTGCAATTGTTCTGGCCAGACCAATCTTTAAGACAAAGGGTTAAATCCAAGTAAGTCTTTAGGGAGAAAACACAAATTTTCGAACACCCGACGAACCTCCGATTTCGATTAAATTCGGTATACACACTCATTACAGCAATACAAAATTTGAAGTTTTTCAAAAATTTCAAATTCGTTGTAGTTTTTATCGCGGTTCAAAGTTTATCTGTAATTAATCCTTAATACATCTAGTTTTTAATTATTTTTATAAAAACACCATTTTTTAAAATAAAAGGATATTGAAATCAATATTCATCCTTACATCAAGGAAACTTAAAAAATTATATCTTCCATTTTTATAATTTTTCTTTAAAATGTTCCTTAAAGTGTTATGAGCAACATATACAAAATTTAGTTTCGGACCATAAGGGGATATTGTGAAAATTAACTTTTAGTAAAAACAACTCATTTATTTCAGTAACAATTCAATATTTTTTAATGTATTTTTGTTTTGTGTATGAAAATGTGTGAATAGATTTTTTGAAATCAATATTGTATATAATAAACGCGTATGTCCCAAAATTTCCATTGTAATGAAAATAATTCCATATTTCATAAAAATGCCAAAAAAGAACATAAACCTAAGGTGGCATATTCAATGAAAATTGCATCTAAAAAATGCAATTGCAGTAAAATATATTTTTCAAAACTCGAATAATTTTCGAAGTCTTTTAGTTGTAGATGACAAGAATATAATTTAAATGCAGTTTGAATTGTCTTAATCTGTTAAGCGGTCTCCGGCGTATTTTTATTTAAAGTTACATACTTTTATGATTTTCTTAAGTTTTTTAAAATATCAATAGATAAAGAAAAACCGCAAAATTTTACAATTTCTCAATACTAAAACAGAAACTCATAAATAGGTTTCATGGAACAGCTCATATATTCGTAATCAATTGAAACAGTCAGTTAGAAATCACCGATTTACTGCCAAAATATTTCCATTTTGCATACACTGAGAACCCTGATTTCAAGGATAATTTTTTATAGTTATTTGTATTTTTACAAATTATTACTGAAATTAAAGATTTTTTATATATAATCAAAAAAAAATAAATTTTTAAAAGAATAATCAGAAAGTATATTTATTAGGCATCAGTTTGAACCATAGTTTGTTGAAATCGATTGAATAAGTCCCAAGATATATGTATTTAAATTTCGTGTCTTTAAAAAAAATGTCTGAAAAAGTGAACTTTGGGCCGTAATTAAAACTAAACAACAATGAAATTGAAAATTTTGAAGAAGAACTTCAAATTTTGTATTGACGTAGTAAGAGTGTATATCAAATTTTAACAAAATCGGTGTTGGTGAGGTCAAAAATTGCGTTTTTTGTTGGAAAAATTTTGTTTTCTCCCTATATGATCTATGACAAATTTATATGTTTTTAATTTTAGCATAAATAGCATAAAAATTAGAATAAGAGCATAAAAATGCTGGAAAAAATAAAAAGTTAACTTTCTCAAGGTCTAATGCTACTAAATAAATAGTATTTTGTTTTTGTGTGATTGTTTTTTTTTTTATTATTATTTTTTTTATAAATCTAAATATAGAATACGCAACAACAGCAAAAATCATATGAAAAATACTTTCACATTCTCATTAGAACATGAAACCAAAAAAATTAAAAAAATAAACAATATAAGCAAATACATGTTTACATATATTTGATGTATATCAGAGCTCGGCGCTCTGAGAATGCATTTAATTCACATTTTGTATATGTATATGTTCAGTAAATCCATAAAGTGTAATAAGAAAGTGACCTCTTAAGCCCCGCTGATTTATATTTTTTTTTTATGTACGTTCCGAGCGAAACTGTCAAATTATTTTTGTATTCGTATGTAATATTTTTTGAAGCGCTTATCTACTCCTCTTCTTCATTTTCTAATTTTTTGTTCAAAGCATTTTGACATTATGTGCAGCAATGTTTTTTTTTTTTTTTTTTTTTTTTTTTTTGATATGCAGTCATTATAATTCTTCCGCTCTTATATTGTACACAGAAAAATTTTGAAATTTATAATTAAATATTTTGATTTTTTATAAGATCTATTGCTCTTAAGTAACTTATTTTGTATAATTAAAACAATAATTGAATATTTAAAGAATTTTTTAAGGTCCTGATTTTGTAAAACGAAACGAAAATTCTTTACGACAATTTGTATTGAAAACAACAAGTAAGTTTTAATTTATTTGTTATTTTCAATATAAAATTTCCAAACGAATTTTCGTTTCGTTTTACAAAATCAGACCATAAGTATAAAAAATATATCAAATTTAGTTAATAATTATTCTCCCATATCTCATTAAACATTCCTTTTAGTGTTTTTTGAAAATCATGCGACAACACAACCCAACTGTCAGAAAGCTCGAGCGAAACTGAGTGATTTTGTTAATTTGTTAGAGCATGTCAGTGTGAAAAGCTAAGAGAGTATTCACATGTGCGCCAATTTGCGTAGCTCTGATATATATATCTATATATATTTTTTATAAAAATGATAATGTTTTCAACATAGGAATCTTACCATACATATAAATATGCAAATAATATTTGTACACATAAGTACATTAAGGTGCCTCACGAAAAAAAAAAACTACAAATGTACCCCTCTAAAAATGAAGATTAGTATGTTCTTAGATGATTATTATATCTGAATGCTTTCATTTCCGTGGGCTGGCCCATTTTTAAAATACCTCTAAATATACCGATTTCCTTTAATAGCATTATCAAAATTCAACAATTTCCCAAAAATTTTCTCCCACATGAAAAAACCGATATATGCATCAAAGTAGAATTCATACATATTAAAACTACGTAGGATAGAAAGGGTAGCATTCGCCAATTTTTTGTTTAAAGTGCTTTACTCTCATAACCGTATACGACATCTGTATATCTTAGATATGTTGACTTTAATTTATGCCCTTTTGATCTTGACTATCTCTCCGTTACGTTAATTTTTTATTAATTTCTGACGTGACCACAAACGGCGAAACTACCGCAACGCATGGGGTAAATACGCCAAATAATGGAGGCAGAATCGCTTGCTTATATATGATGATTTATATTTTATTTTAATATAGTAATTGAAAAACAGAAAATATTTAATATATTTCATTAAGATCTAAAATCAGTTCACTGCAAAAACCACTAAATAATTTTTCCTTAAATTCTGTTAATACTGCAGAGTCTATATGTAAAATATTTACAGCTAGTATGTACCTCGCAGAGAAAATTTGACATCCTGGGGGCTGACATATATTTGAAAATTCATAGTAAAAGGTAACATTTTCTTAAGTTTTTATACTTCAACCTTTAAGTAAAAGACATTATTATATTTCAGGTATTCTTAGCTTTCATTTGTCACCCATACTGAGTTCATATTACATTCGTAAATGTTTTATATATTTTGGGTGTGTGTAAAAAAAAACTTTGTAAAATGTGACAAATTGAATATGAAGTTTTTTTTTATTTGTTTCACACAGGCCCTTCCTTCGAAACTTTCAAGTCATTTTAAAAGAAATTTTACGTCTTGGAGAAGAACTGAGTACGTAGTTTAACTACGTATGGTCCTAGTTTCAAGCCTACATCGATTTTTTATGTGTAAAAATTACTGAGTCACGGTGTAATAGAAACATACTATCAGAATATCCATTCAAATGCCAACAGAATATTCATTCAAATAATTGTTGAATTTTTTTCATTCACGGAACACGTATTAAAATTTTATTAATTTTTCCTTTTTTGTTAATATAAAAATGTAATTTTATATATTTCAGAAAATTTTCAACATATTATGGGTTTTAAGATACCATCGGGTTTTAGAGATACCATCGTACTATTGAAGATTACGGGTAATTATGCCTTTTATTACAAAAGGTTAAATCATCAGTTTTTATATATAAGTTATATGGAAGTATTTATTGGAGTGCGTCAGTCTCCATACAAAAAGGAAGTACTGGTAAGTTGTGGTAGCCACCCCCTAGAGTGAAAGATTAGTTAATGAGGTTTCCAAAAATTTAAAAATAATTTTTTTGCCATGCCCCAAAATACCGCCCTTTTTGGGTATAGCGTCGCCATTTTAAGTCCCATTTTAGAACATGGTTTATCGTTGCTTAAATTTCTAAAGAGAAATTTTTGAATCCGAAATCAAATTCTAGATGTCACTTTTGGTATATCGCATCCTTTCAATTATTTGCATATCTAATTAAATATTTCATTTTATGCATGAATAATAAAATAGCAAAGGTTCAGAAAACTGTTTAAGCTTAAAGAAATTTAATTTAACAAATTTTCTTGATCAAAATTAGAGAACTGTGTACACAGTTGATCGAAAACATCAAGGCACTTTAATGTACACATACCACTGTGACTTGAAATTGAAATCTAGGTAGGCAAAATTATTTTATGAACTTCTTATATGAATTTTTGATCCGTGAATGTTCTTTATATGTTAACCCTTGAACATAAAAATTTCTTTCTTTTTTTAGTAAATATCGCTGTCATGATTCAAATATACTGATAATCATAAAATAAATAATTTGGAATATTATGTAACATAATAAAGAAGTAAATTTTATAAAATGGCGTCTATTAAAAATGACCACAAAACGAAAAGTGGAACGAGGTGAATGAGATATGTTTTATAAAATAAGCCCATGTAACTCGACGGTATTTTTTATGAAGGATATAAAAAAAAATCATACATATCTAAAAATTTGCTTCATTTGAGGCGAAGATCACTTCCGTATTAAATTATGAATACTGCTAACGAAAATCAGTTTCACTATGTGTTTAATGTGAAACGTACATGTTTCTAGTTCATTAAGCAAAATAACTATAACATATTAAGTTAAACGTACATTTTATAAAAAAAATTAATAAAAAAAATATGTATATGTGTGAATATTCGTTACATTTTTCGAAACTCTCAGATGAAAACAAACTATCAATTTGAAAACTATTTTAGATGGATTAGAGCAAGGCCTTAAGTATTGAAAACAAATAATAATAATAATAATAATAATTTTGTTCCAAACTGAAGACAAAATTTCTTTAAATTTAAATTTTGTATAGCTAAATTTGCGATTTAAATCATAGTGATATGTATACATATAATGGGTCATTCAAGTAGAGATACTTTTTTCAATAGCCTTTTTTGACAGATCACGTGTGAGTCGTGTCATGCTGTCATGTTATTTTTGTTTAGTACTATTTGGCATATCATAATGGAAAGACTTACGCCTGAACAACGTTTACAAATCGTTCAACTTTATTACGAAAATTCACGTTCTGTGAGGAATGTGTTTCGTGCACTTCGCTCAACTTATGGTCAACATAATCGGCCTACTGAGCGTACTATTCGCAACACCATCACCCATTTTCAGACCCAGCATTCATTATTGGATAATATTCGACCGAATAGACCACGTCCAGCACGCTGTGAAGAAAATATAGCGGCCGTAGCTGAAAGTGCACACGAAGACCGTGGAGAGTCGATTCGGCGCCGTTCGCGACAACTCGGACTGACTGAAAGCGTACAAAATACAGCTTGTGCAACAACTGAAGCCGCTCGACTCTTGAAAAGTTCCAAGAAGATCCGACGTTTTCGAGGCAAATTTTGTCCAGCGATGAGGCCAATTTCTGGCCCAATGGGTATGTAAAGAAACAAAATTACCGAATTTGGGACGAAGAGCAACCGGAAGAGATTCAAGAGCTGCCACTTCATCCAGAAAAAACATCGATTTGGTGTGGTTTGTGGGCCGGTGGAATCATCGGTCCATATTTCTTTAAAGATGAGGCCGGTGCGAACGTAACCGTCAATGGCGACCGTTATCGTGCCATGATAACCGACTATTTGATGCCTGAAATTGAAGCTCGTGATCTCGGCGATATTTGGTTTCAGCAAGACGACGCCACTTCCCACACATCGCATCAATTAATGGATTTACTGAGAGAACACTTCGGTGAGCATATAATTTCACGTTTTGGGCCGGTCGATTGGCCACCAAGATCGTGCGATATCACACCGTTAGACCGTTTCCTGTGGAGATATGTAAAGTCTAAAGTTTATGTGGACAAACCCGCTTCGAATCAGGCTTTGGAGGAAAACACCACGCGTGTCATTCGCCAGTTACCAGTCGAAATGCTCGAAGGAGTCATCGAAAATTGGACTCAACGGATGGACCATCTGCGACGTAGCAACGGCCAACATTTGATAGATATAATCTTCAAAAAATAAATGCCAAAGAATGTTCTTTCAAATGTTAATAAACATTCCTCATAAAATTTAAATTTTTTGTGTTTATTTTTTTTTTTTTTTTTTTTTTTAAAAGTAGGGAACCTCGAAGTGGATCACCCTATATATTTAATATGTATATTAGACCTCCTTACGAAAAATTGTACTAAAGTTTATGGAAATTTTGGTCATTTATAGACCAAACATCGATTAGAACCTTAAAAATATTACACTAGGTTTACATTGGCAGGTGGATTTTGTCAGAAAGGATTTTCTGAATACTGAGATTGCCTTCGAAAATATGGATGACATATCAATTGCGTCGATTAATATGTCACTTTTGTAATTATTATATAAGGAGCCCAAACGAATCTTTTCTGCACCAACTTATATAATAGATGGAACCGATTAATGAATAAACCTAAGGCCAAGGTTGTGATACAACCAGCTATGCTAATTGACTTGCCTGTTTTAGTAACTAGATAAATAATGCGCAGTTATTGTAGCATATATTTATTCTCTATATGTCCAAGAAAAATTATTCTGTTTATCTTCTCTTTTAAATAAAAGGTTAAAATAATTTTAATTAATAGATATATGTATTATTTCCTTCTCCGACAAAGTCTAGCGTTTGGATGTCATTTGATAAAAGATCAATGTAAAATCGTAATAGAGAAATTCTTTAAGGATATTTACCAAGGGTTATATAGGATGGTTATTTAACCAAAAATTTCTCATGGTACTAAAGTTTGAAAAAATTATTACTATAATTTATTATAAGATATAGATCTATGGCTAAAAAGAGCCTTATAGGATTAAAATTGGACCATTGAATATCGAACATATTTTTATATACATATTTCAAATAAATAAAAATGTATCAAATTTTTATTGGCACAAAGTTTTTTATCAGGTTCGACCGATATTAAATCTAATAACCTTGATTAATTTTTACTCCTCATATATAAATACAGTTATCAGACGGTATTTCCGAGAATTATTTCCAGTAATATTTTGAATCTTAAAATTTCAACATCTTTCAGATGTTAGTAATAAAAAATTGTAATCTGAAATGAAACTGAAGCACTTTTTTAAAACTATATTTTTATGTATTTTAAAACTAGTTAAAACTATTAATGTTCTGTTCATTTTATCCTGAAATATAGAAAATTTACTGAAGTAAAAATCGAAAAATTTAACTTTTGAATAATTTGTTTTATATATAAATTTAAAAAAAGATTTGAAAATATTTTTTCTGTCTATTTTTATGTTATAAATTTAGGTTTAAAAATAAAAAAGGCAAAGATCTTATTTTTCCTGTGCGTTAATGCAATTTTTTAATAATGTAAATTAATTAATTTATTTTATATTTAAAACTATATTTCTTCAATTCTCTAATTTTAAAATCTACTTAATTATTTCTAATATTTTAAAATGAAGTAAGGAAATTTTATTTTTAGATTGTGATTGTTGTTTAATATTATTTAAACGTGAAAAATATGCAAGATTATAAATATACATACATTTAAATACACACACACACACCTTGTGTATTTAATTTCATATAAAATTTAAAATGTTTTTAATTTTTTTTTTTATTATATTTTGTTGTTATGCGTATAATATAAAGATCATGTATTAGAACAATTTCTTGTTTATCTTATTTAAATTCGGAAAAGAATAAATTAATTTTGAATATGTAAAATTCCTAAAGGGTATTAGAAATATTCAATTTGGTGCTTATTTTTTGTTCAACTTTAGAAAATAAACTACATATATATTCTACTGACTATCTGAGGCAGTGACGGGCACAATTTTGCCATTTTTGGAACTATCGGACTTCTGGTGGCACCACAACACTTTAAAAACTATTTTGGCACTTTTTTACTAATTTAAATTAAATCTAAAGTTTTACAATAATTCTCTGAATGATAAAAGTCTACTCTGAGTGACTTTAAGACAATTATTACAATGAAATAATAGTTAAAATAAGTACATCAGTAGTACCTATAATTTGCAGCAAATGCAATTTTTTTATTATAAGACCAAGTTTTACAAACGTTCAAGGCGTAAGATGCGAGATGTGACAGAACACCAAAACGAAATTATTCTAAGTATGTATATTAAGGTATATATTATCTAAAATTATGAAACATTTTGGCCAAATTTCAGCTAACTAACTAACTAACAGAACAGGGTTGAACTAACAGAACAGGGTTGAACCTTCTGGTTGTTAAACCAGCGCTCTAGCCAACTGATCTACCTGATTGCAAAATTACTGTGTTATTATACTATTGAGTACTTATTTATGTAATATAGAGTAGGCAAATAATAATGATGCTTCATTACAAAGTAACTACTTCAATAAGTAGTTGCCATTACCGAGAACCAAAAGGTTTTTGCTAAGCAATATGAGTTCATTTTAAAATCAAAACGATTTTGATTTTTCATACTGCATTGTCTGTATGGCGCATACATTCTCAAGATCTTTTAATTTTACTAATATATACTTATTGCAGGGTCCATTGCGGTATGTGTCTGTGGGTGGCTTTAGAATATAACATAGATGAATACTAAAAAAGTATAGTGAAAAATATGTTGTAGATATTGTATGTATAGTCATTCCAATCATCACGAACATTTCTATTTTTCTCTATCACATCACATTTTTAACCCATTGACGACCAATGAAAATATGCTTCTCTGAGGAGTAAGAAGTAAGCGGAATTTTTTACGTTTTATTATTTTTTTTCTAATTTTTTGTTAATTTTGTTATTTAAATTTGAATTTTTATATTTTTTTTAAGTTAAAGACTTGACTTGCACTACATTTTTGTAGCACAATTTCTTGTATATAAAACATAAATGAATAATTTTCTCTGCCAATTACCTAAAAAATTATATAATCGAAAAAATCCATGTAGCAGCATATGAATTTTTTCTCAAACAATTTTCATTAAAAAAAACATTTTTTTATATATTTTATTAAAGTGTAAACAGAGCTTCGAAAGAATTAATTAAATCTTAGTCTAGTTCCCTTAAATCTTAGTTCTGAATTAAGAAATACTAGTTTTTCATTCCATAATACCATTCCCAAAAACATAATTCTACAACGTCATTCAAAGGCCTTTGAATAGAATTAATTCGTTATTGAATTAATTCATAAAGAATTGATTCAAACCTTCTCCAAATTGAATGAAAATATATATTTTTCTTTAATTAAATTTGTAATATTTTATAAAATAAATTAAAAAATATTTTCTAAAGCTAATTTGTAATAGATTTGAATTGAAGAAAATTTTAATGATTCAACATATTTTTTAAGCTTGAATTCTATGGTTGATTGTGAATTCTTTAAGAATTTAATTCTGTATAGAACTAATTCAATTCATACGAAGTACAAATAATTTAAGTATATGAATTAAATTATAATCAGTATAACACGAATAATCATTATAATGCTGCTGTTGTCAACTAAATAGTTTGCTTATAGAAAAAACAACAACTCTAACAGTCATTGCAATGCTTAATATAAATGTTTGTGTGTGTACATTATAACCAGATTTTTTCAGTTTTTGGCTCATAGCTCGGTTGTTTATGAACCAATTTGATTGATTCAAAAATTCGCAGCTTATACACGAGCTTCAAAAATGCGTTTTGTCCGATATATTGTTTATTATTGGACCGATTCGTCAGCATAAAAATTAAAAAAAAAAAAAAATCCAAATATTCTTTGTAAAAACCAAGTCTCTAGTTTATATAGAGGCTTCATTGAAAACCGGTTTAAATATATATATATATATATATATATATATATATATATATATATATTTATTTATATGTATGTATTCAGATGTATTCAGTTGAATACAGTTAACGACATCTAATGTCAACATCTATTGAATATGTAGAGTACGGATTTCTAATTCATTAAGCAAAATGGCTGTAACATTTTTAGTTAAACATACATTTTTGAAACATCAACACAAAACGATTCATTTTAAACCCCCTTTTAGATGGAATTAAAGCTAATGTTAAATATACCATTTAATTTTGTTTAGCTAGATTTACAATTGGAACCACAATCCAAATAAAATACATAAAAATAAATGCAAATGAAAACCAGACTTTATCTACTTAATATGTTAAATTAATATACTTTAGCATATTGAGTATTTAAATGATACATGATGATGTAAGGATTAAGAACAATGGTCCTACTCCCACCTTTAAGTATTACCGACCGTCTCAGGATCTCCTTATGTGTCGATATCCATCCGTCTGACATAGTTGAAATCGGTCCATTATATCACCTAACTAGGTTGTCATTCGAATAAAAAAAAAAAAATCGAATGAATAAAATTTTCTATTTTGTAATAATAAAGAATTTTGTGGATCAATATTTATCGAATAATTGAATAAAAAATTTTAAGCGTAAGTTTTATTAAATACAAAAAAAAAACATTTTCTCCGAATCGAAAGAAAGGTTAGTTGAACAAGTTGTGCACTAGATCATTAGATTTTCATACACTTTTCTTACTTTTTTTCTTTTTTTTTTTTTTTTTTTTTTTTTTTAAAAAAAAATTAAAATCAACCTACAGCTATAATTTTTAAATATGTACCATTTTAGTAACACTAGGAGGCCCATGCTTTCAGTGATTCACTGTATTTACAATTGTGGTTGTAGTTAATGATTGTAAAATTATTTACAAATAGTCAAAGCAATCAAAATAAAATAAAACCATAAATACATCATGAGAAATATGTATTTATGGTTTTATTTTTATTGCAGTTAAATTAATTGATGAGCATAAAAAACAATTATTTGAGTACAATGACGTTAGTTTTTTGTTCTAGTAAACATAGAAAACAACTAGAAGACCAACTTGCTCTAAAAAACGTAACTCAGCTGTTTAAAAAAAACAAACTTTTTGTTTGTGTTAGTAGAATTTTTTTCAGAACTAATGTATACGCGTTAAGAGAGTAATTTTCATTTTGCTGAGCAAATTAAAAAGAGTTGAACTTCTAGTTGTTTTCTATGTTAGTAAATTACAAAACATATGTATGTATGTACGTATGTATGTATTAATGTACATTAGGGAGGACCCGTTCGTTTGAAGGAAAAATAAAGCCTCGATGCTCCCATGAACATCAAAGTTTAACTTACTTTAAGATACCATATTATGGTTTTGATTTTGTTATTGAACTCGATCAAAGTATTTTTATTTTTAGACGTTTTTCTAAAGGAACAATATTAAATTTATATGTTATATAAAATTTCATCGGAAAACACATTAAATAATATAAAAGCCTTAATTTTACATTCTTGAAATTTTTAAAGGAAAATATTTGGAGCAAGATTAAATTTTTCTACCAAAAAATATATTCACTGTTACACATTTTGTATTCCATATTACAAAAAACTGCTGCAATATTTTCATGCGGTATACAATTTATAGGAACATACTTAAACAATAGGTATTCAACTTGTTTGTCAAGTATTGAAAGCATCATCTTTTGCTGTAGTTGTGCTCTTACAATTTTGCTGAAAACATATTTCACATATTTTTTTGTTATGCTCGATGTTCTTCCGTATTTAAAAATTTGCGTTTTGATTTTGCTACTATAGTAGCTAATTTAGTAATCTTTTTTTGTAATTTCTATGCTGCTAGAATTTTTTTTTTTTTTTTTTTTTTGTTTTTGTGTAATAAAAAAAACACATAAGAGTTGAACTGTAACCTAATGTATATACATATGTTGCTTTGTACGTTTGTATGTATGTTAGTATGTATGTTGTTATCTATGTTCCCAACAGACACAGAGTCATCATATTTCAAACGTTTGAAACGCGATGTCTTTTTCTTTGATATCAAAGGTTAATTCAAACCTTAATTCAAATCAAACGTTTACATTTGAGAAAAAAAAAATATTTCAAATCACTCAAGCAAAACAAAATCAAAACGAAAATTTCTTACTAGAGAAGAATGCTACATAGCTCAACATAGAAAATAAATAATACTGCGCAATATTTCACAAAAAAATATATTTTTTTTTACGTGTACAATGTGTGTGTGTGTGTGGTTTTCGTTTGCTGCTGCAAATTGCAGAGAGGAGTGACAATTTTAGTAGTAACAAGAAGTTATAGTGTGAATACAGTTGCCAGATAAATTTGTAGCAAAATCCTCAAATTTTGAAAAAAAAATCGTCAAAATCGTTAAATCGATTATTCGAAATCGTCAAAAAGTCATCAACATCAAAAATGTTTTTATATAACGTTTTCTATTTTTTTTTTTTTTTTTTTTTTTTGATGAACAAATTTTTTATTTATGATTAAATTTTAAATTAAAAAGATATTAACAATTATTACATGAAAGTCAAGTAGTATCTATTAAATCTGATTCTACTCGTATATTCATAAAAATGATGAATATGTAATTTTATATGACTTTCAAACAAAAAACAAATTATTTGCCTGGTCTCTTGAAAAGTTATAAAAAAAACCCATAGGCTTTTTTGTAAGCTCATTAACGATATACAAAAATTAATATTGAATGAATTCATCAAAAATAAATTTTTAAATTTAGAAGCATATTTTTTCTCGTTCTCATTAGTTTTCGAAATTTTTCTAAAGAAATAGTAATAAATTTATAAATAACACCCAGAAAATTGATTCAGTGAAAAATCGCACAAAAATTCCTATACAAATTAAGGTTATATTTCACATGAAAAATTAACCAATGTTTTGAAGTGAATTTTCATCATATTTCAACTATAATTCCTTTTTGATTAAGCTTTTCTAAAATAAATTAAATAATTTTCAAAATAGTTGTTGATATAATTTATTAAAAAACAATTTTAATTTTTGATTTACTGATTCCACAAAATTAATTAAGACACTTTAAATTTGGAGAATGAAGAGCCGCAGGCGATAAATAATCTCAATTTTTTGTGCGAATAAATACACAAAAATGGTTAAGTGGATGATTCTGTAAAAATAAAAATAGTATTAGTAAATAGGAAATTATTTTCTTCACTGTTGAAATACTAACATTTTAGCCTTTTTAAGGCAATTTTAAAAATCAAAAAAAGCCAAAAAAAAGCTAGAATCTAAAAAGAAAATTTCGAGGCTAAAAGCAAAATTAAAAGGCTAGATTTGGAATTAAAAAGGCTAAACTGGCAACACTGTTGTTGAGTATTGAAGAAATTAGGCATTTGTATATTTATTGCACAGTCGTAAGTGAAAAATTTTTTGCTAAAACTGGATATTTAAATCTTGATTTTGAGTTTTAAAATCTTTTGAATGGAGCCACCCTCATATTAAACGTAGTAGTCGGTAAAATAAAGATAAATATCAAATCGTACATATGTAGATACATATATCAATAAATGTGTGATTACAACATGTTTATACACAGTGGAAAGATAAGAAAAAATGCGAATAAGAGCGAGACATAAATCTATAAATTTCATTTAGCAAATTTGCTTTATGGAGATTTTGTCTGTGAAATCAATTATTAAATTTGTGACCATAACAAACAGTTTTGATGACATAAAACACAAAAAACACAATTAAATATGACATTAAGAAAGATAACAATTATTTTTCTATAATTATGTTAAACTAGTTACATAAACTTTGCTTTATAATGATAATAAAAAAAATAGAAATAAAAATTTGAATATGTTACAACCGAAACGATTTTTATTCTTCAAAAGATACTAATAGCGAAGAAAATAATGATAACATGGTAATACAAGTAACATGTTTTATCTATGACACGCTTAATAAAATATAAAAACGACAGTTTTATTTATCAAGCATTATTTATTTATCTTTTCAAATTTCAAGTATTACTTATTATCGGTGTTTCAACGAAAAACTTCAAAACAATTTTCATACCAATTACTTGTAGTTAGGGATCGCAATTTCCCGGCCTTTTTGATTTCCTGGGATAACGAGAAAAAATTCATAAAAATAATTATATCTGCAAATTGACTTTTTTTACTTCATGGACGGTTATAAAGTGCACAGTTTAAACTGTTTAACTAATTAATAAAAAAAAATACTATTAATTGGGGAGTAGTCAAGACGTTTAATTCTTAAGAAGGGTTCTTTTTTATTTTATAATTATATTTATAGCCAAATTATGTTCAAATTATGACTCAATATTTACATGAAACTATGCAAAATAGTGTCTGCGGATAAGGCATATCATAATACTCAATCAAAAAAAAAGTTTGAAAAATAGCTATTTTTCAAAGAGCAGTAATCCATAATCAACTGAGAATTTGCGGGACCTGACGATATATTTTTCTATTTTCCGACCAAAAACAACGCGAGTTACGGAAAAATAATTGCGGAATCACGAGTTTTTAATAACAGAACTCGTCTAACAAATAATAAAAGAGGCTTTATGTCAAAATTATGAAAGTTTCAGACGTTCGTGCCATAAAAGATTTCCGGAAAATACTGACTGCTACGATATATTTATATTCTGAGCAACATGACAGTATTAAGCAGCTTAATATGATTTTTTACAATTTTGACATATACATTTTAAGGAAATCGGATGCATATATAATATGCACATATAATTATTTTCTATGAAAATTTTAAAAATCAGTTAATTTCTCCCATAAAATATACTTAAGAAATAGTTTTTTTATCTGAAAGCTCTAAGCTAAATAAAAGCTATAAAAAAGATTTGCATTTGAAATATATATTTTTGAGGAAAATAAATAACTTAAAAATATGAACATATAATTATTTAACAGGGGTAGATACATCAGAAATTACATAGCAAAATATTTACTTAGACATTGATATTATTCAAACAATTTTAAACGAAGTTTCGTAAATATCTTTAAAAATTAAATTTATTAAAAATTCTTTAAAAAAATGTAGAATTGAATAGTTCTAAATGTATTGTCTGATGATATCCTTTTTCGAAACCCTTTCGGGTTGGTATTACATTGTTTGTAGCTTCAAAAGAATAGTCCAACATTGTATGAAAATAACCAAAGGGTTTCGCATACTGAAACTTGCCTAAAATTATCAAAGGGTACATTATATGTATATAATATCTTGACCAAATTTCAACTTCCTACGATGATTGTTGATATTTTTATAAAATTTTTACCATAGGTGTAAAGGGTATATATAAGTTTGTCGTTCCATTTGTAATTTACATAACCTTCATCGGAGAGCAAAAAAGTTTATATTTTCTGGATCATTGTAAGAAATTATGTCGATAATATTTATATAAAACGATCGCTTTTGCTATTGAAATTCAGTAAGATTGGTTCATAAATGGCGGAGATATGTAAAAAAAAAACCTGTTTTTTAATTTGATTTCAGAAAATCTGTATAAGCTATGGAATTTGTTTTTGTAAAGATCTGTAAATCTTTTTCTGAATTTTTATGCTGATGAAATGAATTAAATCCGTACAATAATAGTCGAGATATCGGATAAAACACATTTTTGACTTTTTAAAGCCACTGTTTAAGCTACGGATTTCATTTTTAAATAGATCGGTTATAAATATTTTTATAAAATTTCGGTTTTCTTAATTGACCATATCGGTCCATAAACAACCGGGTTGTACGCAAAATTCCGAAAAAAAATATTAAAAACATACACACACAAATATATATATAAAGCATTACACTGACTTTCAATATTGTTGTTTTTTGTATAAGCAAGGTTGAACAGAAACAAGCCGAGACAAAATTTTTGACGGCGGCGGTGCGACAATGGAGCCATTGTTTTAATTACATTTTGCATTGAATTTCTATGAAAATTTTTAAATTTCGGCGGCTGATTTTAAGCCGCTGTAAGCCGACTAAATCGGCAGCGGCAGATAGACAATAGATCGGCTTGTATCTCTGAGCTATTGTTTGTATACAAACAATATTTTTTTATGTATGTTGGGTGTTTTTTTGGTTAGAAATATAAGCATTGCAATGTCTCAGTATTGTTTTTTCTATAAGCAAACAGTGGTTTTTGTTTGTATATACTCACAAAATTTATATGAAGCATTGCAATGGCTATTACCGTTGTTGTTTTTTGTATAAGCAAGCAGTTTAGTTGACAACAGCAGTGTTATAATGATTAATGTCGTTGTTGTTGTGTTTTTTTTTTTTTTTTTTTTTTTTTGTATATGCAGTTAGTTTGTTTGTATATACATAAGCCTTACTTGTGGTATATATGTCTGTATTATTTTTTAAGTATAAATATGAAAATATTTAGGCATAATATTTCTTTTATTTGCTGGTAAAGTGGTCAAGGTATAGAAGAATCGGCACAGACGAATACAGCACTATAACTTGTCTTTTTTTATATTTTTTATTATAACTGAATAAAATAAACGAAATGAAAAATTTTATGAAATCGGAAGCAAATTAAGAATTTTGTCCGTCATATTGTCTATACCTTTTAAAAATTACTAAAATATATAAGTATTTTTTATATAAGTATTTTTTTTTTTTTTTTTTTTTTGAAAATTCCCGGAAATTTCGTCCGGGACATGAAAAATTTGAAAATTTCCTGGGATGCATTCTCTACTTGTAGTCTATTACCAACAAATGTTAGAAAAGTGGCGCGGACATGAATGTTTTTATAATGCTATGGTCGAATAAATTTGTTCGATTTACTTCGTATAACTTTCATTTACAAAAATAAAGATAAATTCGCATAAATCAATAAAAAAAAAAACTCACAGCAGAAAAATAAATGTTATCTATCTTTATTTTTCGACGTGGGAACTTTAACAAGATGTGCCGAAATCTTTTTTTTTTGGAAATAGTCTAATACAAAATATTTTCATAAAATTAAATTCAGTTTCTAAACTCATATGTACAGCTTCAGTTCGAATTAGCAGCCGCATTTATTTAAATACAATGGGCTATTGGTCGGAATTAAAAGCCTGGCTATTAAAGGACCCAGCAAAACTTATTCGTTATTTAGTTTTATTCGTTTGTTGTGTAATTGTCATTGTTCAGGTATTTCGCGAAGAGATTGCAAATGATTGGAAATTTAAAAAGTTTTGAAATTCTTTGTTTTGTTTTTAGTTATACGAATGTTTTTCAAAACTGGATAATCCACCGATATCAACGCATTCATATTATAATTTAAATGAAACTATCGAAATGCCTGCAGTGACTATATGTCGGGATCCTCCCTATAAAAAAGAAGAATTAAGTGTGAGTAGAATAATTACAAAGACTAAGATATATTAAAGCCCTTAATCCTATGTGAATCTGTTGTGAAATTAGATAATGTAATAGTAACAAGTAAAAGAAGTTAAGGATTAAATTAATTCTTCAGAAAGTTATGGAGGAGATAATGGTGAATAACATATTTTTCAACGAGATATTTTAATGTTTGAGTCAATATAATAGTGTACAATATAAAAAATATAGTATTGAAATTTAAGAATTGTTTATGGATTTTCTGTAAGAAAAGAAGTCTTTCGATGTTCTACACAGAAAAAAATTAAATTTCGTATTCTATTACTAAATTTATAAAATCAAATATTTTTTTAATAAAATCGTACCTATCATTGAATTTGCAATATCGAACATTCAAATTCGTAAATGTTTAATATAAAAAAATATATATAAATAATATTCAGTTTTAATTGGATTTTCAAACAATTTTCTTTTTTATATTAATAAAATATTTAATAAGAATTATTTTATAAAATTTTATTAATATTTTTTTCACAATTACTTATTATATTTTTTATATTTAATTAATATTATGTTTAATTAAAAATCGAACTAAAGTAAAGAACAAACGTTATTAAAACTGAAGAAAGTTTTAATTGAATATTAATTGCCATTTTTGAACTTAATTAATTCCATTCCTATGTTTCCTTTATTAAAAGACTTTATAACTATCCAGCACAAACCAATAAGAAGAGACCATATTAAACTGCATTTGAAAAATGCAATAATAATGAAAAGGTGTAATTAATATATCATCACCTAAAATGCAAAAAGACGTAACCACACTTTTAATTAATTGATTTATTAATACGTAGAACATTTTAGTCGTTCGTTTAAAACAAAAACAGATAAAGCACAAAGCACTCTTTAAACAAAGTTTTTCTTGAGTGGAACTAATTTTTTGATTTTTGTCAAAATTTGTGTAATTTTTAAAGATATGAACATGAAATTTTTTTAATTTTCCTAATAAAAAACCAACATTCGATTTTTGAGTGGTTACGGCCGTTTGCATTTTAGGTGACAATTTGGTCAATTCCAAATATATTTACAACTTCTAACAGAATGCTCCGTTTTACATAAAAGTTCATACTAACTGAATAGATTTGCGACAGTAGTGACCGATTTTGATAACACATAATTACGCTTATAAGTAGAGTTCGTAGCACCTACGTTCAAAACCTAAACTCTAATACTTATTTGAATAACAAAGGACATATATATATAGCACAACTTTATCAAATCAGAAATATATTTAAGACATTTATGAGCGCTAAAGACCTTTATGGTAAAACTATTGTAGGAATTACAACTTGAAGGTAATTTTATTGAGCATCTTTCCGTGTTTTATCTATAATTATCTAACTAGGACAATCCGTTTACAAGTTATACTATTGTGATCGCTATCTTAAAGGAGTCATATAAGTCGTGCCTATAAAAAATCTGTATGTGACGGAAAAAACTGAAAACTGATTCTTATTAAGTACATTAAACTCCTCGTACATATATGCCGCCCTATTTTCTTCAAAGGATGATTTCTTTGCTGAACAGTGTTATTTACGAATAGGGTTTATATATACAACTATCCTTACAGAGAGTTAAACGTACGGACATTGTTAAATCGATCACTAATATGATGATTGCTTGGTAGGAGATAAAACCACATATTACTTACCTATTTTTCTTCTAAATCTTTCCACATATTTACGGGCGAACATATATCCATTCTATTAGTTTTTAAATAATTAGTTTATAGTTTTTTTGTTGAACTTTTTTTATAGTTTTTTTTTTTAATATTTTTGTATTTAGGTTTAGGTAATAGTTTTATTGTAAATTCGGCAGAATGGAATGCATTTTCTAGTCAGCCCGCAACCGTCATCAGCACTCTTCAGCGTCCCATCGTGTTGTTTTCTATAAACATGATCTATTTAACTTACAACTTTTCAGGAAATAGAATCTTTAACTTATTTTCCCTATATGTTATTAATTAATTCGAATGGTTTACGATAAAGCTTTTTACAATTATTTTGTACTTTTCTCTTTCAATTAAAGCTACCAGTTAGGTAGTAAATCAAGCAATGTATAATTGCTATTGTTTAGCCATTTATTTCCTTTTTAGAAATACTTCCTATTTTTAGAAATACTTAAAAGGGGAGTCAAGTAACACTTTTACCCCGTGCCTAGTGTTGAAATAATCTAGAAGAAGATAAATATCAATATCAGCTGATCAAAGTCAATATTTTCAATACAAAAAGTTTACCAATAGTGTAAATTATCTTTAACAAATTTTGATCAAATTTTTATCAAAATATTTTGAAATATATTGAAAGAATATTTTGATCAAATTTTTGAAACGTGTAAATAGAACATCAAAATAAATTTTCAAAATTTTGATAAGACTTCAAAATACCTTCAATCGTGTAAGTCTAGCTTAAGATTATACAAAAATTTTCTAAAAACAAATTAAAAAGAAATCATATTGAAAGAAAAATAAAAACTTTATTAAATATAAAATCATTGTATTACCGTCTGAAATATTCTCTATCGAATCTTTTGACATACTGATAAAATACGAAATGTTTTATTTTTCAGAAATATTAACACTTCTCGTCATAGAATGTCTTAAGAAACAAGAAAAAAACGATAAAGTGCTTCCAAAAAAGAACTTTTTCACTACTTCAAAAGTTAGGTAAGAGTATATTTTGTGCTTTTTTGGAAGTTTTTAATAATTACTTAAAAAAATGAAAACAAATTTATTTTTAGCAAGAAAAAAGTTTAATAATTTCTAAGAAAATTAAAATTTCCAAAATTTAAACCAATTTTATTTAATTTTAATAAGGCAAAAACAGAATTTTATAAAAAAAATTATAAATATAGTTTTAAGATAAGTACTTCAAAGCAGTGAATAAGAAGCACAAAAGAAGAACGAGGACAACAAAGAAAGAACTTCTGCAGCTCTTTATCAGCACTATGTACTTCCTCCCAATGACAACACAATGTTTTAATCATGACTTTTTCAGCTCTTTTTCAGTTGTTTTTTGCTGGGAATTTGATGAAATTTCAAAACAATTTTACTTTTAGCAAGTGAAATTTTTGTTTTTTTTAACTCTATTATTGGTTTGTGGAAATGAATATTACACTTCACTTACACTTCAAAAATATTTACTATTATAAAAAAAATTATTAAGTTGAGAGTTTTTGCACTGAAAACACAATATGTTTCAGTTTTTTTTTTTTTCTTTTTTGAGACACATATTTTATACAAGCCATGAAAGTGTGAAGAAGTACATATAAATGTTAAAGACTCTCAAAACTTAACTGAAGATTAGGAACTCCAGGAGAACCAACTGGAACTCCTTTAGGGCCATTATGGATTGGGAACTAAACGCCGCTCCGGGATGGCAATTGCCTAAATGGTGGACCAAGGAACTTAGGAACCAAAGGTCAAACGTCAGGAAGCTGTTCAATAGGGCGAAACTAAAACGCAAGTGTGAGGATTGGAACAGCTACAGGGAAAGTTTTAATAGGTATAAGGCAGACATTAAGAGGGCAAAAAGGGACTCATGGAGGAACTACTGTGAGTCCATCGACTCTGTTAATGAGTTATCCAGATTCAGGCGAATTTTATCTAAGGATCCTAGTGCTCCTGGATATATTCAGCGTGCGGATAACTCATGGACGGAGTCTTGCTCTGAGTTTCTGAGTTTACTTATGGAAACTCATTTTCCAGGCTGTAGGAACTTAGAGGCAGATGCACAGGCAGGACGAATCTTGGGATCCTCAGAATGTGTATCTGATAGGGAACTTAGTGAAGTAGTCGGTGACATAGTCTCGATGGATAAGGTAGCATGGGCGGTGAACACCTTTGAACCTTACAAGTCACCTGGTCCAGACGGTGTTTTTCCAGCCATGCTGCATAACATCAGTGACACGGCACTAACACTTCTCACTGAGCTTTTTAGTGTATGTCTTATTAGGAGATATATTCCAAGGAGGTGGAGAGAGGTTAAGATAATTTTCATACCTAAGGCGTATAAGGCTACTCACTCGAAACCTAAAGATTTTAGACCGATAAGCCTATCGTCTTTTCTTTTGAAGACATTAGAGAGATTGATCGATCTTTATCTGAGGACGACAATTGACAACCATTTCATCAGTGGGGCTCAACACTCTTATATAAAGCGTAAATCTGTTGAGAGTGCGCTACATGATGTGGTGAGTTACATTGAACGCGGCCTGCAGCATAGGGAGTATACATTGGCAGCTTTCCTTGATATAGAAGGAGCTTTCAATAATATTAAGATTGAGGCTATTAGAGAATCACTAGAATCATTATGCATTCAAAACTTCCTAATCGAATGGATTATTTTGATGCTGAATAGCCGTATAATTAATTCGAATTTGGGAGATGCATGCATAAGGAAGATAATGACTAGAGGAACTCCGCAAGGAGGAGTTCTATCGCCCTTGCTATTGCTCTTAGCCATCAATGTCATTCTAAGACAATTTGACGCAAGAGGGCGGAAAATCGTTGCCTATGCTGATGACGTGGTTATACTGATCACAGGTAAATTTCTTTCCACGATCAGCGACGTCATGCAGTATGAACTTAACGAACTGTCCTCATGGGCCACCCTTACTAGTGAGCTAGTTCTTTTCACCAGAAGGTACAGGATTGAGCAGTTTAGGCTACCGGTACTAGGGGGGACTGAACTAAGACTGGCAAAAGAGGCAAAATATCTTGGTGTGTTCCTTGATAGTAAATTATCTTGGAAGAGGAACACTCAGGAGAGGCTTACGAGAGGTCCCAACGCCTACTACACATGCAGGAAATCCATAGGTAAGAGTTGGGGACTCAAACCGATGGTAGTAAATTGGATTTACACCTCGGTGCTGAGGCCAATTCTGACGTATTGATGTCTGGTCTGGTGGGAGGCAATGAGAATAGGAAGTCGTAGGAATATTTTGTCTAAAGCCCAGAAATGTGCTTCGATTGGCATAACAGGTGCCGTAAGAAGCACACCTCAGGCGCCACTTGACGTCATTCTGCATCTCCTACCCGTTGAGTTCGTGATGGGAATGGCTGCAAGGAGCCTGCTTAGACTTAGTGAACTAGGACTTACAGGATCAATCAGAATAGGACATTCCAAACTTTTAAACGAGGTTAATCTCGGTGGACATGCCCTGGTTCCCTCTGGATCCACGGACTATATGTGCACGGAGGTCGATTTCAAGGAAAATCCTATACTGATTATTCCGATCCAATGGTCAGATAGGGAGAAACTATTCAGTGGTGTATCGGTATTCACTGATGGATCCAAAATGGATACAGGCATTGGTGCAGGTGTATATCTAGTTGAGGAAAACATCAGGAAGACGTATAGACTACCGGATAGTTGTAGTGTGTTCCAGGCGGAAATTTTAGGTATTCTTAGGGCCACAGAATTGATTGCAGGGAACATTGAAGTGAATACAGAGGTAACTCTGTATGTGGATAGCCAGGCGGCGCTGAAAGCCTTGAAAGGACATTTTGTCAAGTCTAGTCTAGTTAGCGACTGTAAGAAGGCTCTTAGGAGATTGATGGGAGATTATCATATCAGACTCTGCTGGGTACCGGGTCATTGCGAGATAAATGGCAATGAGGAAGCTGACGAATTAGCTAGGAGCGGCTCAGCTTTGGATAGAACTGCAAGTGAAAGCGGTGTGAGACCACCTCTAGGCTTTTACTTCAGGTTAATTAGGAAGTGGATTCGGGATAGAACCAATCATGCATGGAAACGTAGAACGGACTGCAGATTATCAAGGGTCCTATGGCCCAAACTTGATAGAGCAGATATAAATCTACTTTTGGGCATGAAATGGGAAAACCTGAAGACTATGATAGATATTCTGACAGGTCATTGTCCCATAGGGGGAATGATAGGGTATTGGGATAGAGGTTCCTCCGGTCTTTGCAGAATGTGCGAAGATAATGAGGAGCTAGAGACAGTGGAACATATCATATGTCACTGTCCATGTCTGCAACTAAGTATGCAGAAATGGTTAGGCAGTCGATTCCTTGACGAATTGAACAGTATATCGAGAATAGATCACGATAGACTAATAGGATTCGTCATGGGAATAGACTGGCTAAGAGGGGGTCGTTGGCTTAAAGCGAGCGATTTGGAGCAGTAGTACTTTTCCTTTCCTGATTCTTGCTATTCTTTTCTATACTTTTCTTGGTCTCAGCTTTTTCCTTTCTGCTCTTTTCTATATCTCGTCTGTAGTTTCTTTCCATATTCTTTACGAAGGGACTCACAATGGACCTTTTGGTCTCCGAGTGGATGCACAAGCACTCTTTTGAGCGCTGGGCAACCCTTCCCTACTTACCTACCTAACTGAAGATTTTAAAATGATTAATAGAACCAATTTTAAATATTTTCCAGAATTGTGCTTTACATATCTAAATAGGGAAGAATTAATTAATAATGTAAGATGAAGATAAAATGGAACAAAACGAGAAGAAAAACTTTTTGTATTGAAACTTAAATATAGTACCATAGATTAGGGTATATTTTTTTTAATTTTTGACATAAAAAACTAATTAAGCTAAAGATCTGAGATATACAGTTTTTAATATAACTTACAATAGGTGCTTATTTTATTTTTATGAAGTATTTAAAATTTTTTAAATCTTGAAAGATACATCATAATTTAATATTATTTTTAAGTTTCTTTTTCGTTTTAAGTTTTTAAATGTGGAAATCCCGGGAATTCCTGGAAAATTGAATTTTTCATTCCCGTTTCCCGGGAAAAGAAATATTAGAGAAAGCCCCAAATCCTATCAATGACCCAACTTGTACACGCGCATACTATAAATTGCAACTAGGCAATTCTTGTGAGCAAATGTGTTGTAATGCGAAACCCTTCTTACGCTTGCATTGCAAAATTATGGGAATGAAATTTGTTCATCCGTTCCCATTAATTTATAATAACAATAATAATAATAATAATAATAATAATAAGCATTTCTATTAATAATATTAATATTTATAATAAGCATTTTCTTTAAAGTTAGAACAAGCATTTTTATTAATTAAAAGGTATTAGTTTAGTATTATTAAGTATCTTGTATAATTGAATTGAGACATTCTAGGCTGAAGACGGAACGGTTAAATAAATGAATCAGTAAATCATTAACGTTGTGTATTATTTAAAAGTTGAGTTGGGCGTCATCGGTGGTTCAACACTTAATTTTTTTAAAGCACGACTATCGCCATGTGTAACTGGCGCTCGACCAGGGACCGGCCAGTCGAAATAAAGGATGTGCCAGATCCTTAATAGAACAAAACTCGCGAAAGTGAAAAATAATTTAAAATATATAGAAAAATTAAATTTTTCTAGAAGTGAGAATAAAAGTTTTTGCAACCAAAAGAAATTAATATATTATATTAAAGGAATATACAAATTCATTTTTTAAAAAATAAAAATAAAATAGAAGTAATGAAAATTCAGAAGTGAAAGATTTTTTTGAGAAAATTAAAGTGCAAATTTATATAAGAAAAAGAATAGATAAAAATTAAAATTTTTTAAAATAAAAATAGGATTTTTTTCACTTATGTTATTAAAATTTTTCCGATAATAACGACAAAGAATGATTAATAAGTTCTTCTAAAAAAGTGAAAGATAAGGAAACTATTTAGATATTGTATTGTAAAATATAAAAGTGACAAATATGGGATCCTAAACGGATTCCAGCGTACTGCGATTCCGAACTCCAGGCTCTCTAGTACATAAAAAATGTATAATGACACTAAAATAAACCAATTGTTAGCGTAGATTTTCTTCAAAAAGCCTTATCATCATTTGGTGATGTTATGAAAGGGCGAAAACAGGGTCAAAGCTCCTTGCAAGGTTTAGTAAACTTAAGAACCTACATAATTCAGTATGGAAAGAACATTTCCTTTCGCTCCTTTTCAATTATATGAGCCAAGATATAAAAAGTAAAACAGAATTAAATAAAATTAAATACTCAAAAAAGAACAAATGATATTTTATCATAAAAGAAACATAAAACTTGTGTCACATGTACGCGGTCGCAACAAATACCACTGAATTCAATTTTAACATTTTGCGTGCTAACTCCCATATTTTTGTCGGATAGAAGATATAATTATCAATTGTAAAAGAGAAACTTTTGTGAGCTGCTTGTTGAGATTGTTTTCGCTTAATTTAACTTTTGTTATTAATGAAGAAACTGCAGAAAATCGTAATGTAAATGACAGGAGCTTTAAACGCGAACATCAATCAATTAAAGGCCATACAGAAGTTAGCTTTTTATGCAATACTTAAAGACTTGAAAAGTCTTTTTGGTATGACATCGTATTACAGGACTACGCAAAAGTTGATAAGCCATAGATGAATCTAACACTAAGGAAGAACGCGGAAATTAAGGCAAACATGTCCAGGAAAGTTTCTATTACTCTTACAGAAGAGGCATTACAAGCTTTTAATGAATTAAAAACTTTGCTAATGCCATCTGAAGTTCTGACTACTGTTTCAAATTACGCAATTGAAACAGTATTATCTCAGGATCATTTGAATTTCGATAAAACAATAGCATATATCTCCTGTTCTCTGAGTAAAACGTAAGACGTAAGAAAATTATGCAACAAATGAAAAAGAGATACTAGTCACCGTCTGACAACTTACGCTCTTATTTTTACGATGCGTAGAAAATTAAAATATTCACCGATCATCAACCACTCACTTACAGTTACGGAAATTGCTTCTGAAACCGTAACGGCGGATGAGGGTTTAGAAGAAAGATCATTTCGATGCTAATTAGAACTACATAGTAGCATACAGCAATATCCAGGTTTTAATAAGCAGCATGCGACTTTTGAACAAATTACTTCGGAAACACTTTCCAAAACTCTAAAAAGGTATATAAATTCAAAATGCGTTAATGCTGAAGATATCTGAATGCTCACTTTGTTTCACATAATATAAGATCTACTCAGCGACTAGTCGAGGATATAAGTAACCCTGTAACATAATAGAAATATATTTTACACCCATACAGAGGAGTAAAGTGTCGAGTGATATAAAGACACTTGATCCGAATTATTCTAGCGGTAGATCGTTATAATAACACGATACACTCGGTCATTAGGAGGAAACCGTTGGATATTTTTTTAACAGATCTGAACGGTTTAATTATCAGCACGGTTTAATTATCAATGAGGATATTCGCTGCCTTATCGAACATAATCAGAAGACGATGAACAATCGCCTTAATAGGAATAGGTTAGATCCAGAATTTGGTGCAAAATCAGGATGTTTTAATCAGAGACAGACAAATTAAGTCGAAGTACAAACCTCTATATAAACAAAGTACAAAGTATCTGCCAATTATAGAATTAATATTCGCACCATATCTGGGAGGAAATACCACAAAGCACAAATCAAAAATGTAAAAACGTAAAAATGTGTACCCTTGCAGTTACCCCGGAAATCGTAGCATATTAAGCATGATTGTATCCAGATCCAAAACTGGATTTACAAATATATCGAAGTCCTCATTTGAAAATTGTAATGCTTTTGAAGTCAAAAAGGGAAAATTTTTTTTAATATTTTTTATTATTTGTGAAAAATATCTATAATAATCTAATAATATTTTTATACCCTACACAACCACAGGTGATAGGGGTATTATGCGTTTGTGCTGTTTATAATGCATAGAAAAAGTTATCCAACACCCACCTTAAATTATACCAACCGACTCAGAATCACTTTTTAAATCGATCTAACGATGTTTGTCCGTCTATCTGGCTGTCCAAGTAAACCTTGTTCACAAATTACGGGTCGCAATTTTAAAGATAATTCAATGAAATTTGGCATATGGGACTTTTATTATACAAAGACGAAGCATATTGAAATTGATTGTGATCGGTCCATTATTTCCCCTAGTCCCCCTGGAATAGAGTTTGTGCACTCAAAAATGCCTTAAAAATAAGAATATTTTAATGAAATTCGATGCAAAAAATTTTTGTACAAGTACTAATCTTTGTACCAAATTTTATGAAGATCGGTCCACAATTGACCATACCTCCTAATATAAACCCCTCTTCCGACAATCACTTTAACGTGCATAAATCCCATACGACTGTTAGTATCAAATTAATATTCGACACAAATGAGTTTTATGTAAGTAGAAACAACATAGTAAAATTTTACAAGAATCGGTCCATAATTTATCATAACTCCCATATAAACCCACTTCCAGGAATCGCCCTAAAGTTCATAAAATCATCTAGATATTAGTATCAAACATTACACAATGGTGTAAGATGGTATAAGATAGTCGGTCTTGATCGACAATATCTTTCCTTCTCTTTTTTTTTTTTATTAAAACATTTTAACAAAATTAAGAGAATATTGTTTAATAACCAATTAATTATATCAGGTTTTTATATGATCTGTATATCAATTTATATTTTATTTTTATATTTACTATTTTTTGAAAACAAATACTTTTAATCTTGACCTATTCTACGCATGGCATCCAAATTATAAGTATTGTAAGCTGTACGTACTAACTTAGATTTAATATTTTAAATTTTTAAGTACTTTTTTACTTTCAACAAAATGGCGGAGAATAATGACTTATAAACGGATATCTGAACATTGTGTATGTGATACAACTGGAAATATTCAAAAAGGCATATGACGAATAACAATAGTGAAAGGAATCGCAAGGCACAAGAGATCTATAGATTGCGTTGGCTCTGCATGAAAATGGATAGCCGGAAACCCAAATGCAACTGATTGGAACAAGGTTTTGGGCAGCAAGCAGAAACTAATTGAAAACAATGAGCAAAAATACGTTGTGAATAAAGATTTACTTAGTACAACAAATGAGCTAGTACGGAAAATGAACAATTTTATCAATCGATATAACAATAAGATACTCGTAGTAGAGTCAGAATTAGACGAAATCGTCCGTGAAGCACTAAGCCAAATAATAGTGATCAAGGAAGATATAGGAGAAATTATATGGGCTTGCCAACTTTCTAAAGGGGGTATTGTGAACACTAATTTATTGAATATGAAAGAAATTAATCCGATTGTTTCTGAGATAGAATCGGTCGCATACAATAATGAAATCATAGCAATAGAATATAGGAAGCCTAGTACATTGTCGAGTGATATAAAGACACTTGATCCGAATTATTCTAGCGGTAGATCGTTATAATAACACGATACACTCGGTCATTAGGAGGAAACCGTTGGATATTTTTTAACAGATCTGAACGGTTTAATTATCAGCACGGTTTAATTATCAATGAGGATATTCGCTGGCTTATCGAACATAATCAGAAGACGATGAACAATCGCCTTAATAGGAATAGGTTAGATCCAGAATTTGGTGCAAAATCAGGATGTTTTAATCAGAGACAGACAAATTAAGTCGAAGTACAAACCTCTATATAAACAGTACAAAGTATCTGCCAATTATAGAATTAATATTCGCACCATATCTGGGAGAAAATACCACAAAGCACAAATCAAAAATGTAAAAACGTAAAAATGTGTACCCTTGCAGTTACCCCGGAAATCGTAGCATATTAAGCATGATTGTATCCAGATCCAAAACTGGATTTACAAATATATCGAAGTCCTCATTTGAAAATTGTAATGCTTTTGAAGTCAAAAAGGGAAAATTTTTTTTAATATTTTTTATTATTTGTGAAAAATATCTATAATAATCTAATAATATTTTTATACCCTACACAACCACAGGTGATAGGGGTATTATGCGTTTGTGCTGTTTATAATGCATAGAAAAAGTTATCCAACACCCACCTTAAATTATACCAACCGACTCAGAATCACTTTTTAAATCGATCTAACGATGTTTGTCCGTCTATCTGGCTGTCCAAGTAAACCTTGTTCACAAATTACGGGTCGCAATTTTAAAGATAATTCAATGAAATTTGGCATATGGGACTTTTATTATACAAAGACGAAGCATATTGAAATTGATTGTGATCGGTCCATTATTTCCCCTAGTCCCCCTGGAATAGAGTTTGTGCACTCAAAAATGCCTTAAAAATAAGAATATTTTAATGAAATTCGATGCAAAAAATTTTTGTACAAGTACTAATCTTTGTACCAAATTTTATGAAGATCGGTCCACAATTGACCATACCTCCTAATATAAACCCCTCTTCCGACAATCACTTTAACGTGCATAAATCCCATACGACTGTTAGTATCAAATTAATATTCGACACAAATGAGTTTTATGTAAGTAGAAACAACATAGTAAAATTTTACAAGAATCGGTCCATAATTTATCATAACTCCCATATAAACCCACTTCCAGGAATCGCCCTAAAGTTCATAAAATCATCTAGATATTAGTATCAAACATTACACAATGGTGTAAGATGGTATAAGATAGTCGGTCTTGATCGACAATATCTTTCCTTCTCTTTTTTTTTTTTATTAAAACATTTTAACAAAATTAAGAGAATATTGTTTAATAACCAATTAATTATATCAGGTTTTTATATGATCTGTATATCAATTTATATTTTATTTTTATATTTACTATTTTTTGAAAACAAATACTTTTAATCTTGACCTATTCTACGCATGGCATCCAAATTATAAGTATTGTAAGCTGTACGTACTAACTTAGATTTAATATTTTAAATTTTTAAGTACTTTTTTACTTTCAACAAAATGGCGGAGAATAATGACTTATAAACGGATATCTGAACATTGTGTATGTGATACAACTGGAAATATTCAAAAAGGCATATGACGAATAACAATAGTGAAAGGAATCGCAAGGCACAAGAGATCTATAGATTGCGTTGGCTCTGCATGAAAATGGATAGCCGGAAACCCAAATGCAACTGATTGGAACAAGGTTTTGGGCAGCAAGCAGAAACTAATTGAAAACAATGAGCAAAAATACGTTGTGAATAAAGATTTACTTAGTACAACAAATGAGCTAGTACGGAAAATGAACAATTTTATCAATCGATATAACAATAAGATACTCGTAGTAGAGTCAGAATTAGACGAAATCGTCCGTGAAGCACTAAGCCAAATAATAGTGATCAAGGAAGATATAGGAGAAATTGTATGGGCTTGCCAACTTTCTAAAGGGGGTATTGTGAACACTAATTTATTGAATATGAAAGAAATTAATCCGATTGTTTCTGAGATAGAATCGGTCGCATACAATAATGAAATCATAGCAATAGAATATAGGAAGCCTAGTACATTCCAATAGGTATAACAAAATTCAGCTCGATTTAAAATTCAACACGGTTCTCTTAAACCATGAGAAATTTTTTGGCATTAAAGATCACTGCTCACCACTTAACAATGTTACAATTTGTTCATTGGAACAACTAGAAAAGCTACAACATGAAGACTGCCTGTCGAAGAATTTAATCAACGCGAATTTTACATTCCGTTCAAATGAGAAAACTACAATAGAACTATTAGATGATGATCACTAATTTAAAAGAAAATGTTTCTTTTAAGGAATACACTATAAGCATAAATAAAATATACATCATAAGAATTTTTAGCGAAACAGTTGTAGTAGGAGAGAGGAATTTTACGAATAGAAGAATCACGGGCCTACAGGCGCTTCCTACACTATTAACTAATGTGTATGAGGAAAACTTGACACTAATCTTCTGCATGAACTCCACGAAAGTAATATTAAGCATATTCATAGTCGAGTGCGTCATGTAAATCAGTCTCTTCGGTCGAATGCTACAATTTTCTTGTATGTTGTTGCAATAGTAATCATTTTAGTCGTGATCTGGAAAAAAATATTAGGTCTTATTACCATGCCAGCGTTGAACACTACAGACCACTTAAAACCGTTTGCAAATTGATCAGGGGGATGCCGATTTTTAAGGAGGGGGAGTAAACACTGCACTTCAACCAATATGTTTTAGTACAATAACTCAACTAGTACACGCGCATACTATAAATTGCAATTAGGCAATTCTTGTAGGCAAATGTGCTGTAATGCAAAACCCTGCTTACGCTTACATTGCACAATGAAGTTTGTTGATTCGTTCTCATTAATTTAAATTAGAATAATAATTTTCATTAAAGTTAGAATAAGCATTTTTATTAATTAAAATTAAGTCTCTTGCATAATTGAATTGAGATAATAAGTCAGTTCAATTCTAGACTGAAGACGGAACAGTTAAATAAATTAATCAGTAAGTCATAACGATTATCGTCGTGTTTAACTTTTATTTATTTACTAATTTTGTCAGAACACAATAAAGTGTTATTGTTTCTTATAATGTTTTGAAATAATATAAAACTAAATAGTAAAATCAAATATTTTTTTTCAATTTTATTTGAGACCAAATAATGAATTGTTTAAAAGATGTCTAGTCTTAATTTTTTCTGTGTAGGTTTAAGCATTTGAAACATGGACTCGTACAAGGGCGTATAAATCTACTTACTAAAAATGTTTTTTTTTTTCATAATATTGTTTTAGTAAGCAATTTACATCTATTTCAGCAAAAATAAATTTAAAAATCGTTCAAGAATGACTTTGAGGACACGATACTATGGAATTTTTAATTTGTCATACTATTTTTTTTCTCAGATTTTAAGACGGTTTTTAATAAATGGAACATAATAAATTATTAGAATGACACTTAAACTTCATAACATTTAAAATATATGTCATAATTACACATATTGCAAAAACAAAATATTATCTTGTGAACAGTGCTGCCAGGACGTCAGAAAAAAAGAGGCTAAATTGCACTTTAAAAAGGTCAGAAAAAGCTAAATGCCCCAAAAAATAAAGTCAAAAAATCCAATATTTTTAAACTTTTTTCTTGTTCTCATTAGTTGTTGATATGTTTTTTTTTTTTAAGATATATGTAATAAATATATAAATAAAATATAGAAACACTGTTAGCAAAATTACTCAATGAAAAATGGGTATTAAAATACAACAACATTAAATAAATGCATATTTGTTGTTTTTTTTTTAACTTTTTGAAGCACCTATGTTAGCTAGAAACTGCGTTCTTTCGCAGAAAAATCGGACATTTTTTTAAGAATTTTTGTGTTGAAAAAATGAATTGCAGATCCAGTATTTACCGGGTTATAGGCCAAAACGCGTTACTATTTTTTAATTTCCTCTATAAGCCTCTTTTTTGCGATATAATAGGATAAAGGTATCCTATTGAGGGACTTCACTGTAATAGTTCCATAGATATGCCATAATGAGTATTTGCTTTATATGGGGGATACTGCATCCACTGCTCCAATCTATTTTAAGCTAATCGGTTCATCCGTTTGAGAGCTTTAAAAAAGTGAGAGTAAAATGTGGGTGTGACGTCCAATCAGGAATTAAC
Source organism: Protocalliphora azurea (assembly GCA_932274085.1). NCBI lineage: Eukaryota > Metazoa > Arthropoda > Insecta > Diptera > Calliphoridae > Protocalliphora > Protocalliphora azurea. The sequence goes on from OW026520.1 coordinate 84,951,690, forward strand.
AAAGCCTATATCCACCTAAAGCATTGGTCAAATTTCGTAAAAATCGATTCAGCCGTTTAGACGCGATTGATATACAAATAAATAAACAAACAAACTTACAACTCATTTTTATAATTTATATATAAGGATTTATAAAATCTCTTAATTCTATTTAAAATTTATATGGAAGAGCAAATATTTAAAGACTTTAGTGTTTACATAGATATAGTACAGGTAAATACATTTGTAATTATATCCAATATAACGTATTTCATTTTCATATATCACATCTCAACCCGGGGGAAGGGTATATAAGATTCGGCGCAGCCGAATATAGCTCTCTAAATTGTTGATTTTTATTTTATAGTTTGAAAAATAAAAATTTGTTTTGATATTTATTCTATCGTACAAAAATAAAAATTACTTTTGATTAAAAAAAAAAATCAAAATTAAAAATCAATTTCTGAGTTTAAAAATATAAATGAAAAATAAAAATAAAGCTATCAGTTTTATGTTTTCAAATGAAAAGAAAATATATTTTAAGATTTTTATATTTGTTTTTAAACAATATAAATATCATGTATTCAAATTTGTATTAAAATGTATAGGAGATGAATATTTTATTAATATTGTTACGAAATTGTACTTGAATTCAAATATAACGATTTTAACGGCTGGTTTAAAATTCAATAATGCTTCTAAACCTTTCTGTTTCTTTCTCAATGCTTTTCGACCTTTCTGTTTATGTTAACAGCATTTAACATATCTGTAGAAATTATTAACATAGCTGTAAACATACAACATTGAATGAAAAGCTTTCACCATTGTTTGTAAGTATGGCAACACTAAATGTTGAAGCTGTTAATATTAGCTCTAGAATTCGAATATACTAGTTTATCCGTTAAGAACATCGTAGAGGGAAGTAGGGCTTTCGAAAAGCATCTAGAAGGTAATGCAGTGTATATAAATTGGCCGTGAGAACACTATTTAGTCAGTCTAATTGGAAGCATCGTTAAATAAAGACAAATTAACTACCTTGGCTGAATATTCATGTACATTATTAAAGTGTGCTGTATAAAGTAGTAATTTAAGTGTGTGTGTATTAGAACACAAGTGACTATTTAAACTGTTGTTGTTGTACATTTTAAATAAAATAAAGAGTCGTTACAACTTTTAAACTACTAAACTGCTTTTATTTGCAATCAAAGTACCGGTTTATTTAAAAGGAAATAAACCACGGTTTTTAAAAGGTATAAACGTAACAATATGTAGGTTTTTTTTAACAACTTCGACCATTACACAGTTTTTGTGATATATTGATAAGATTTAGCAATATTTGTGCATAGTTGATATGGAGGTTAATTAGAAGGGAAAGATTTAATTCCGTGTTAAATTTTCTAATTCTTGCAACTACAAAATATTTTTTTTAATTAACTGCATATCATTGATATCTTTCCTTTTAAGTATATTGCCTTTTAAACTATTATTTTAGACTTATTTTATTTAGTTCCAATAAATTTTCAGATATTCCTTGAATATATTTTTCTCAGCTATCACTATGTTACTTGTAGCAGTAAAAACATCAATACAATTTTCTATGAGAACATACCCAGCAAAAACTTTGCTTTCCTGGTAAGCTAGCAGGTATTCCAAATGGATCTCAATATTATTTTGAAGTCGCTCGGAAAGTCACCACTTTCCACTCCATTATTCTTCGTTAAAAAATAAGTTATACATACAGATAAATAGCACATAAACATTGTATAATTATCACTTACAATAATGTAGATAAATGCAAAAGACTTTTATTGTATGCCATAAAAAAAATAAATAAAAATAAAGAAAAAAAACAAAAAATTAAAAAAAATAAAAATCATAGACTAATTTTTTTATTTGAAATTTATAAAATAAAAATCAGAAAATAAGAATTTATTACACAATAGTTTAAAAAGCGTAATATCAAATGATGTAGACATTCATGGACACTCAGGACATTTTTAACTAATTTTTCTGATATTGATTGTTTTTATTCAAATTTACACAAATATAATGAAGTATATTAAGCAATAATTATACTAATTTATTATGTAAGTTCATTAAATGAGTCAAGTTATATTTGATTTGGAAAATGATACGAAGCAGGCGAAAAGTTTTTTTTATATATAAATAATCTTATTTATTTTTTATTATTATTTTTGTTTTGTGAATAAAATGTAAAAACATAATTATTAAAAGCAAATAACAAATTATTTTCTTCTTTGTTGAAATACTAAAATTTCAACCTTTTTAAGGCAAATTTAAGAATCAAAAAAGGCTAGAAAAAAAGCTAGAAGCTAAAACGAAAATTTTAAGGTTAAAAGCAAAATAAAAATGCTAGATTTAGCCTTAAAAAAGTTTAAACTGGCAATTAAGGAAAAAATAAATAAACAACACGAAGTCAGTCAAATCCGATCATTTGATACCCTACACCATGCATTTTTGATATTTTCAGAGTATGTCTTTCATGGGACCTATGGTCAATTGTCGACCGGTTCTTATAGAATACGATGGCGTAAATTATATTTCTGTTAAGAAAATGGGTTTGATTCCAGAAAGTAGGTTTTATATGGGAGCTATAGTCAGTTTATCAATGATCTTCATATAATTTGACACACTGATTTATGCATATATACAGCTAACTTGAAATCGTGACCAATATAATGCATTTATAAACCTTCATTACTACTATTTTTTTGTAAAAATATATGGATATAAGCCTTTATTCCATTTTTAGCTATTTTCCAAAATTTGGCATGTGCTGATCCGAATTTTTTTTTTTTTTTGTTGGCGATTCTTTGCATATAGATAGACACCTAACAAGTATTATTAAATAGCAAAAAAGATCAGAAAACGATTAACTTTTATGATTTTATGAAGTTTTTATCGTCTCCTGTAAAATTTTCTTTATTGTTTATAAGCCCTTGTACGGGTCCATGCTTCTTTTTTCAGAAATATTTTGCTGCAATTATATTATTTTAAATATTAAAAGAATATCAGACCGATAATTTAGCTTCCAGCATATTAAGATAAATATTAACATTAAAGCCATTATTCAGCAGGAAATTTTCATGTAGAATAATCGACATTATGGAGTAATTTTAAGAGGTTTAATATAAATCTACCGTAGCACTTTGTATTTTTGGAGTGCGAGATATCAAAAATAAGTATCAAAAATAAGTAAAAACATTAAAATCAGTGTTTGAATAATTTATTAAAGATATTAATGTAAAACATGATGAAATCTTTAAATCTGTTATTGTATAAAGAGTATAAAGGGTAATATATAAGTTTGTCATTCCGTTTGTAATTTCTACAATATTCAACTAAGACCCCAAAGAGTATATATTTTCTGGATCCTTATTGATAGGGATGTCCATATAACGATATCCGTCTGCCCATCTTTATTTTTAGAAAGCCCCAGTTATCGGATATATATATTTTAAACATTAAATTATAGGGAAATTCCTTAGAATGACATATAATTGGTCCATTAGTGATCGAGATATCGCCAAAAAAGCTGAAAAGGCCTCTAAAAACGTATTTGTTTTCGACTTTTCCTAGCTCCTATCTAAGCTAGCGACTTTGTTTTTGTAAAGAAAATTCGGAATCTTTTTTGGAAAGTTTTTGCGGAAGTAATGAATAAAATCGGTTCATTAGTAACTTAGATATCGGTCAAAATGTATTTTTGGTTTTGGAATCGGCTAAATTTAGTCAAAATTAAAAATAATTTTTGTTAGAAAAATTTTTATTATTGCGCTAGGAATTATTTTGAAACACTTATATATATTTAATTTTGTTTGTTATTTTTATTGTTACGAGAAAAAACTTTACCTAGACTTTTAACTATTTTGATAAAATCAGCAAACAATTCAACTTATATGGACTTGTAGTATAAATTATCGTGATTCGTTTCATATAAATATATATAATCTAGATGCAAGAAAGTGCAAGACTTGTGTAGGAATGCTTTTAATTAAAAAATCGTTTTATTTTGTACTTTATAAAAAAAAAAAAAGAATTAACCTTTATTAAAGGAAAAGAAAAAGGAACATCTTAACATACGAGTACCATAAAAAAGTATATAAGATAAAAAATTACCAAAACACCAATTAGTCGATATATTTAAATTGCAATGAATGCGAATATTGCGGCGAAAAACTTCATGTGGAAATACAGGTGGAAAGAAAATTTATATAAACAAAATATTTTATTTTAATCTGAATAAAAACGTGAAAATTGTATGAAGATCTTTTATTTACTAAAATACTTTTGTTTATAATTTAGGAACAAATTAATAAAAAAAGAAACTTTATAGACATATTATGGAAGAGGCTATAACGAATATCATTTAGTTCCTTTTTACATCATTTGATAATCATATCGTGTTTTAATTATGTTCGTAAGGATGTCCATTTAAAAATTAGATCTTTGACCAACCGCAATACGCGATCCATTAGCATTGTCCATATTGATTTAAGTTTTAAGTTAATACATTATAGACATAGTGCTGAAATATACCGAGCCATACATTTTAAATTAAAAAGCCTTGTATGAATATTGCCGTAATATATATATTACATAATTTTTGTTGTAATTTTACAAGGCATAATATGGAAATATGTAATGGTTATTGTATTGTCGACTATAGATAATTTTATGCTAATTTTATTTATAAAAAATCATGGACAAAAATTTTAATCTGTCCAAAAGTTATTGATTTTTGATAATTAATACCCCAATAAAGTACACTATGCGTAAGCTAACTTTCCAATTATTATTTTAACAACTACGAGCTTATTTCTAATTATAACTTAATCAGATAGACGCTGAACATCGCTTTGATTTATGAAATAATTTAGCAAAACTTACGAGAAAAATGGTGTGTTCAAATTTTCATCAGATATTACAACATTGGAGAGATAGCATCCCTTTCACATTAAGACTTAAAGATTTAAAATATTTAAATTATAATATTTGTTAAATCACAGTTATACACATTTCTTTATTTCAGAACATTTCCGGTAATACATGCAAACATCCTAGATACAGCAGCTGTTGGTCCAACTACCCCTATGGGGATGTTGAATTAGTGGAATTTTTTACAAATTCCACTTTTAATGAAACTGAAACATTTTCGGAATGTCAATATGGTTTAAATGGATTAATAAGTAGTAAGTACTTAAAAGAAAGGACAATAACTATTTAATATTTTAGATCTTTTACTAATTTGTTTGCTCGACAAAAAAGATGTAGAAATCACCAGTAGTTTACATTTTTACATGGGTCGTTGTCATACCATACGACCAAAAATATCACTTAAACGAACAAATAAATTGACCGGATATTCGATCATGCTGAAACATCATCTCACAAAGGATGAAATTAAAAAGACATACTTTGAAAAACCACCAGGTTGGCATTTATTTATACACGATATGAGAGAAAATTTCACAGGTAAATAAAATAATTCAAAATGCTTAAAATTGTTACATACTTTAAATATTTATATTTCAATGATTTAGAGATAAATATGAAAGCATCAGGACGTGTAGAATACGTGTTTGCCGATATAAATGAGGACATAGAAATAAAACTACAGAGTCAGTATTTTTCTAATATAGAAACCAAACAGTTATCTTGTTCGAGAAAAGAAGGTTATAGTGATTTGAAGGTGAGAATAAAAAATAATTAAAACGGGGTCATATTATATGAAATTTTTATGAAATAAGCGATACCTATATTGTCCAATTAAGTTGGATACTTAAATTACAATTAAATTATAATTTTTATCTTAATTGTAATAAATTAATATAAGATCATTTATCGCAGTGTATGCTACTAAGAACAAAATAATCTGGCAATGCCATTAAGTTGACTTTTTAATAAAAAAAAAAAGTAATTTTATGGCTTTTCGTTAAAAGGGCGATAGCTTAACGAAAGTCCAAAAGAAGGTTTTAAAAACAATTTGCCTTTATTATTATTAAAGTCACCTAGCATCTTACCATCCTACCGTCGGCTCGATGGTAGGATGACGATCGTCATAAATAATTAAAATACTTACTCCAATTATTCCCAGTACTTATCTTAACCTAAGTTACCTAAATCTAAAAAAGAAATCTTTTGTAATAAAAAACTGAAGTTGAACTGAAAACAAAAAGGATACTTACCTCATTTCTGGATCTTCCCTGCAAAAAAAGGTGAGAAATTGTTGTAATAAGAACCAGCTAATTGAAAACCCCTATTTTTCTTTATTCCCAAAATCCTTCAATTATAATTACTCTTATCAAAAGTTTAATTATAATTTATTCTCCATTATAGATTGATAACCCCCTTTTTAGCTTCAACAATCCCCTTTTCGTCATCTTGTATAAGGAGAATTTGCGTAGAGTAGACAATCCTACTATATTCATATTTAGAAAATAAAATTTTCTTTGTTTTAGAAAATACTATTTTTATTTATAGCATTGTTTAAAATTATATTTTCCCATCCAATTTCCATATCTTATCTTTCATTTGAACTGTTTTTTTTTTATTTTTTTTCAAAGGAATAATAAACTACTAACTAAAAAAATACTTTTACTAAAATCGGTAAAAATTTATATTATTTCAAATCATTAGTTGTAGAAACGAAATCAAAATTGTTTTTTCAATCATCGCAAATATTAATCATATTTTTTTTTAAGTGTGGTGAAGTCTGCATTTGGCATGAAATTGGTAGAAAAAGTAATTGTTCCGGACCCTGGATGCATGATGCACTTGTACCGCCCTGTTCAAATTACAAATCAATTATGAAACTTATAGGTGAATATGGAAAGTAAGTTAAAATAAAAAATATAAATTCAATTAATTTACAAACAATATTCTTCTCTAGAGTTTATGATAGTGATGATGATATTGAATGTGATTGTGTACAACCCTGTGAATCGAGAATATTTTCGGCCTACATACAGAATCGTAAAACATTTGATTATGAAGAACCTAATACACAAGTTTATATTTATTATACAACTAAATTAATATCGGTAACGATTTATTGTTAGACAGTCTTAATACTTATCATATAATTATATTTAATTAATTTATTAAAAAAAAAAAATAAATAAAATAAAATAATGCAAATTTTTATTAGCAGATGATCGAAGAACGACCAAATTATGATACAACACAATTTATAGCCGATGTTGGCGGTTCTTTGGGTTTCCTATTGGGTCTATCGGTATTGGGTTTAATTGGCATTTTGGAACATGTATTTAATATATAGTGTTGTGTTGTTGTTGGTTTTAAAATTTATTATTTTATTTATTTCTTCACAGATTACTCTGTTATTATGTGGTGGAGTCATTAAGAAGGTGCAGCACAAAAATGAAAAACACTTAAAAATCAATAAAGAATCAGACAAAGACTCGGAAACTACAGTTGATATCGCCACTATTTATAAAGTAAAATATTAAAGAAAATTTGTGTATTAATTTCCAAACATTTATAGTTTATTAAAAAATTATTTTTACTTTAATAATCTTAAACTTTATAAAATTCGCAAAAACGAATAACATTTTACTTGTATATAAATGTAAATTCATTTTAAAATTTCTAAAAAAAAAAATAAATATTTATGAATAAAAATAAAAAAAAAAAAATTAAAAATAATGTACAAGTTATCGAAAGCGTTGACACTGTATAAAAAATTAATATGACAGAATCAGCACTTTATTTATTAACTTCTGCATGCGTATTCGGCCTAATTATTAAGTTGCCGACTTGCACTATTTTCTTGGGAAACTAATTTTACTGGGTCAGCTTCTGCATATTCGTGCATGCTGATGCATGTGATCGCACAATTGGACAACCAGTAAGTTGGCCGAAATTAAAGCAGTCTTGGTTGCCTTCTGCGGATTAACGGTTCATTCTCAATTAATTGATTGTAAAATTAATAAATAATTAAATACCCTTCATACTATTAAAGGAAATTCTTTTTATTCTGGGGCAGACGATAGCGTTTTATGTAATTTTTTTATTAATACCAATTGGAGATTCCTTAACTTACATAACTAAAACAATAGTCAGAATAAACTGCTTCACCACTTGTTTTAGATATAACTTATCTGACATTATTAGATCTTTCAATTGGTTTGTAAAAGTTACCATGAAATTATAATTAAATATCAGATGAGATTTATTCTAATTAAAAGATGTTTTCCTAGTTTAAATACTCGGTATTCGCGACTATCCATTATCGCGACGGCCCGATTATTGCGACGGATTAATTTTTAAAATTGCAGGTTCTATAATCGCGACTTTTATCTATTTTTTTTTTTTTTTAATTTCATTACAATACCAAAAAAAGGAAATTCCCGTCTTTTGGTATATTGACCTTTTTGGATGATTTTGATCTTCAATTTTGTTAGTTGTTTCGTGTCATAAATACATCTCTTAATATGGGAAAAGTTCAATGTATTTTAAAGTCAACAATTTCTCAAAAATTAGAGATTAAATAAAATTTAAAAGTGACGATTCCATAAATTCAATTTGCGTGAATTACACGTTGCATAAATCTTCGGTTTACCGTATTATAAAGCAATAAAATTAATTAAAAAAGTTTGTACGTACAACAGAAAGTGGTACGGAACATCTTTTCACGAATGCTTACATAAACAACTGGATTCAAAAAGAATTTCATGTGGAAAGTAATGAGGAGCAAATATAAAAAATATAATATAATATAATATAATATAATATAATATAATATAATATAATATAATATAATATAATATAATATAATATAATATAATATAATATAATATAATACAATATAATATAATATAATATAATATAATATAATATAATATAATATAATATAATATAATATAATATAATATAATATAATATAATATAATATAATATAATATAATATAATATAATATAATATAATATAATATAATATAATATAATATAATATAATATAATACAATATAATATAATATAATATAATATAATATAATATAATATAATATAATATAATATAATATAATATAATATAATATAATATAATATAATATAATATAATATAATATAATATAATAATGGGTGATTCAAGTAGAGATACTTTTTTCAATAGCCTTTTTTTGACAGATCACGTGTGAGTCGTGTCATGCTGTCATATTATTTTTGTTTAGTATTGTTTGACATTTTATAATGGAAAGACTTACGCCTGAACAACGTTTATAAATCGTTCAACTTTATTGCGAAAATTCAAGTTCTGTGAGGAATGTGTTTCGTGCACTTCGCTCAACTTATGGTCAACATAATCGGCCTACTCAACACACTATTCCCAACACCACACATTGGGGTCAAACGCAAATTTTTTGGTAATAAATCTGAATCTCCTAAACTACTGGTCGGATCAATTTGAAATGTATGGAAGAGTTGTAGAGGAGGACCTAAGCTTTTAGAAAAATCATCATGTAGTCACCCTGTGATAACACGAGATAAGCTACAGGGTGTCAAAGTTGACTACCTCGAGTATGTAAAAGTTAAAAAAAATCGTAACTTGTACAAATGAAGCCCGATTTTAAAGATTTTTATATTTCTGGAAAGTGCTTGGCAAGATAAAGAAAAAATAAGCTTACTCATCTAAGTTATCTCTTACAGTTAAAAAGATATTTACGCTTGAATTTTGAATTTTTGATTTTTTGGCTCGACTTTCTTTCGTTTTTCGGAAATAAGTCCGGAGATATATGAGATAAAAATTTTTTAAAAATACTCTGTTATTTGTTACATATTTCAAAATAATATGCTGAAAGAATTTTTGGATTATCTCAATTCGTGTAGACGTGAAAAATATTCAAAGTCAGCACTCTGAAATTGGCATGAAAAATGGCTATTTTTTTACAAAAATATAGTACAATGCATTCACTTTTTTCTCAAAGTTCCGTTAATAAAAAAATTTTTTCCTTATTAATTTCAAAAGATAAGGCTTCATAAATGGTTAATAAAGAAATTTTGAATTGATTTAAGTTTGCACCCTACGTCCTGCATTGACCGAAAATTGTCAATTTTAAAAAATAGTTTCATTTTTATCGATTAATAAAAAAAATGTCACGCGAGCTTTTTTAAATTTGGTACCCATATTTTTTATAGAAATAGATTTAGAATGATTTAACACTAAACTGCTTCCCGCCCGGTCAAAAACGAATGCAGGAGTGGAGATTTTATGTTAAAAGTCAGTTTTTTTAACGACTATTTTTAAAAGCATATTAAAAGCATATTAGCATAATATTTTTAATATTATTTCTTATCTAATGTATAAAACTCAAATCAAGCTTTCATTCCTAAAAAAATCAATAAAATATCTCCAATAACCTATTTTTGGTAATTTTTCAAAAATAATTTTTTTTAAAAAAATAGCTGAAAATCCAAAAAAATTTAATTTTTTTAATACAACTCCAATAATTTTGCAAATACTTTAAAAATGTTAAAAGAATATAAAAATAGACTTATTTACCAATTCAACGATATATAAAATGTTGATATAGGTCATTTAATAATAGTAATATAATGGCCTCAAAACTACCAAGTCACGTCAAAAGTTGCAAAATTCACTATTTTGTTCCGTATTTCCATATGTGTGTATACGTAACACTCAACTGCATTGCTTATTTTTGTTACGAGATAATTATATTTATTAATGAATTTATTTAAAGTGTTCATAATTTTTTTCTACTGAAAAGGTTTTTAAAATTACCTAAGTGCATAAATAAGTATATTTTCCTTCGTTTTTTATTACATTTTTTTAAGTTTTTAAATAATTTACCTAGCTACTTAATTAATGTATTATAACAAAAATGATTTTTTTTACAATCGCATAGGTACATTTTTTGACGTACCTGTTTAACACTACAGGTTATAAAAATAAACTGAATGAAATTGGGGGTTTTGAGCAAAAATTTATATAATCCAAAGCATAATGACACCGAAATCAACATCGTCCTTTACCTCTGAAGATACTTTAGCTTTAATATTAAATTTATGATTATCAAGAAACCAATACGAGATTTTGAGGAAATCTGTTAGCGAAAAAGGATATGATATCTTTCCCAGTAGCAAATCAGTGAGAGAAGCGAAAAGTAATATTTTACAGCCTATGGAGCACCCGGTTAATGCTTCTGTTAAAAGTGCTAAAGTTAATATATTGCAATTACTTGAAAATACTGCCTCTAGAATTATATCTACCTTCAGCAATGATAACATTGAAAAATGCAAAGACTCTGAACTTATTTTAATATTCAAATGGGGCTGCGATGGAACATCAGGATTTTCGGAATACAAACAACTGGATGGAAGTAATTCTGGAAATAATTATTCCTCGCTGTTTATAGCGTCTCTAGTACCACTTCGAATGCGCTTAAATAAGCCTTACTCATCGACAAGAAATGACTCGCTTTTTGATGATATATGGATAAATTTAACTCCAGGTTCCAAATTTTTGTGCCGTCCAATCCTTTTTGATTACACAAAAGAAACCACGGTTACAATAAACAGCATTGTCAACCAATTGGAAGAAGAAATTAAAGCATTGCCCCCAATATATGTAAAAGTATCAAACAGAACTATTAAAGTTACATTTCAACAACAATTAACGATGATTGATGGAAAAGTTGCAAACGCTATAACAGATACAACATCTACATGGAAATGTAATATATGTGGAAAAATAAGTTCACAATTTCAGGATAATTCTGAAGTCCTTGTTAATAAAAATTCTTTAAAATTTTGAATATCACCACTCCACGCAAGGATAAGATTTTTGGAGTTCTGCTTACATCTTGCATATGATATGAAGTACAGAAATATTCCCGGGCAGGAAAATGCTACAGTAAAAAACAATTTGGAACTTCACGAATTACGAAAAGAGGAGAAGAAAAGAATTCAATTAGAATTCAAAGAACAACTCGGATTAATAATTGATAAACCTCTACATGGCTATGGAAGCTCAAATGATGGAAATACAGCAAGACGTTTCTTTGAAAATCCGGAACCCACATCTTCAATCACAGGCATTGACTTAAATATTTTGAAGCGTTTTAAGATTATATTGGCAGCCATTAATAGTAAAAAACAAATTAATGCGGACAAATTTAAAATTTTTGCTTACGAAACTAAAGAACTACTTAACATTACATACCCCTGGAAATCAATGACTCCAATAATTTACAAAGTATTGGCTCATGGTAGAGAAATAATAGAAAATAGTATTTTGCCATTGGGAGAGCTAACAGAGGAAGAACAGGAAGCCCGAAATAAAGATGTTAAACATTTCCAACTCTTCAATACCCGAAAATGTTCGAAAATAGCGCAAAATATGGACTTAATGGAATATTTATTAATATCATCAGATCCAGTTATATATATCTTCTATAAGAACACGATGGCTACCAAAAATCACTATTGAAATAGAAAAAGAGGATTCCGAAGCTAGGGAATTTAAAAATTTGCTAACGTTTAATGTTTCTGATTATTTTCAAGAAAATCTCTAATAATATCTTCGATAATATATTCTTAATAAAATAAATATACGGGATATATGTATAATAAGTATGTAAATATGTAGAACAAATTAAATAAACATTACTCAAATAAAGAATTTACTACTTTATAATAACAAATATATACCTACATAATACATTAGAAAACTAAAATGTTACGTATACACACACATGGAAATACGGAACAAAATAGTGAATTTTGAAACTTTTGACGTGACTTGGTAGTTTTGAGGCCATTATATTACTATTATTTATATATCGTTGAATTGGTAAATAAGTCTATTTTTATATTCTTTTAACATTTTTAAAGTATTTGCAAAATTAGTGGAGTTGTATTAAAAAAATTAAATTTTTTTGGATTTTCAGATATTTAAAAAAAAAAAATTTATTTTTGAAAAATTACCAAAAATAGGTTATTGGAGCTATTTTATTGATTTTTTTAGGAATGAAAGCTTGATTTGAGTTTTATACATTAGATAAGAAATAATATTAAAAATATTATGCTAATATGCTTTTAATATGCTTTTAAAAATAGTCGTTAAAAAAACTGACTTTTAACATAAAATCTCCACTCCTGCATTCGTTTTTGACCGGGCGGGAAGCAGTTTAGTGTTAAATCATTCTAAATTTATTTCTATAAAAAATATGGGTACCAAATTTAAAAAAGCTCGCGTGACATTTTTTTTATTAATCGATAAAAATGAAACTATTTTTTAAAATTGACAATTTTCGGCCAATGCAGGACGTAGGGTGCAAACTTAAATCAATTCAAAATTTCTTTATTAACCATTTATGAAGCCTTATCTTTTGAAATTAATAAGGAAAAAATTTTTTTATTAACGGAACTTTGAGAAAAAAGTGAATGCATTGTACTATATTTTTGTAAAAAAATAGCCATTTTTCATGCCAATTTCAGAGTGCTGACTTTGAATATTTTTCACGTCTACACGAATTGAGATAAGCCAAAAATTCTTTCAGCATATTATTTTGAAATATGTAGCAAATTACAGGATATTTTTAAGAAATTTTTACCTCATATATCTCCGGACTTATTCCCGAAAAACGAAAGAAAGTCGAGCCAAAAAATCAAAAATTCAAAATTCAAGCTTAAATATCTTTTTAACTGTAAGAGATAACTTAGATGAGTAAGCTTATTTTTTCTTTATCTTGCCAAGCACTTTCCAGAAATATAAAAATCTTTTAAAACGGACTTCATTTGTACAAGTTACGATTTTTTTTAACTTTTACATACTCGAGGTAGTCAACTTTGACACCCTGTAGCTTATCTCGTGTTATCACAGGGTAACTACATGATGATTTTTCTGAAAGCTTAGGTCCTCCTCTACAACTCTTCCATACATTTCAATTTGATCCGACCAGTAGTTTAGGAGATTCAGATTTATTACCAAAAAATTTGCGTTTGACCCCACTGTGCACCATCACCCATTTTGAGACCCAGAATTCATTATTAGATAATATTCGACCGAATAGACCAAGTTTAGGACGCTGTGAAGAAAATATAGCGGCCGTAGCTGAGAGTGTACACGAAGACCGTGGAGAGTCGATTCGGCGCCGTTCGCAGCAACTCGGACTGACGTATGGAACGACTTGGCGCATTTTACGTCGAGATCTTAAATTGAAAGCGTACAAAATATAGCTTGTGCAACAACTGAAGCCGCTCGACCTTCCCAAGCAACATCGCTTCGCTCTATGGGCTCTTGAAAAGTTCCAAGAAGATCCCACGTTTTCGAGGCAAATTTTGTTCAGCGATAAGGCCCATTTCTGGCTCAATGGGTATGTAAACAAACAAAATTGCCGCATTTGGGACGAAGAGCAACCTGAAGAGATTCAAGAACTGTCACTTCATCCAGAAAAAACAACGGTTTGGTGTGGTTTGTGGGTCGGTGGAATCATCGGTCCATATTTCTGTAAAAATGAGGCCGATGCGAACGTAACCGTCAATGGCGACTGTTATCGTGCTATGATAACCGACTATTTGATGCCTGAAATTGAAGCTCGTGATCTCGGCGACATTTGGTTTCAGCAAGACGACGCCACTTCCCACACATCGCATCAATCAATGGATTTATTGAGAGAACACTTCGGTGACCACATAATTTCACGTTTTGGGCCGGTCGATTACCACCAAGATCGTGTGATATCACACCGTTAGACTTTTTCCTGTGGGGATATGTAAAGTCTAAAGTTTATGTGGACAAACCCGCTTTGATTCAGGTCTTGGAGGAAACCATCACGCGTGTCATTCACCAGTTACCAGTCGAAATGCTCGAACGAGTCATCGAAAATTGAACTCAACGGATGGATCATCTGCGACGTAGTAACGGCCAACATTTGATAGGCATAATCTTCAAAAAATGAAAGAATGTTCTTTCAAATAATAATAAACATTCCCCATTAAATTTGAATTTTCTGTGTTTTTTTCTTTAAAAAAGTAGGGAACCTCGAAATGGATCACGCCTTAGTAGTCAATTTTTATTATTTGCATTATAAGTAGGGTCTACACGAGAGATTTTTCTATCATGGCAAGTAACAAAACGTCGACAGAGCTGCTGCAATTTTTTTTATTTATATCAGTATATATGGAAACACGTAAATTTTATTACAATAAATCACTTTTTTCGCCGAGGTATGTTGTCAAAATTTAATGATAAAATTTCCTTTTTTAATTTCATTGTATTTTGTGTTATTTTTGCTCCAAATAATTAATTAATTGAGATTGCCATGAAGAATTACGCTTCTTCTTAAAAAAAATAAAAATAATAAACGCAAGAAAACAACAAAATGACGTTTGATAGCAAAACAAATTTATCTTCACTTGAGCTATAACAATTATATCATAACGCTGCAATAATATAAATAAATTTGGTATACACGTGATAAATTATTATCATGATAATTATAAGAATTTTTAACGTTTGTTATGATAGAAAATTCTCTCGTACGATAAGAACTTAAGAAATCAAATGTATTGATAAATTAAAAGAAAATCTATGCAATGAAAGTGCTACTTACACATAAAAAATATGTTTTCACGATACTATTTCCAACAGTTAGATGATATTGTTCAAATAAAAACTGCTGAGAGCTATTCCCGTTAAATAAAGAAATTTTTTTCGACCATCGATATCTATACAACTTTTAAATTAAAAATTCGATTTCGCCTTTTTTCAAAATTACGGCGGGTCTACACGTGAGATTTTTCTATCATAACAAGTAACAAAACGTCGGCAATGTTTTGTTTATATCAGCGTATATGGGAACACATAGATATCATTTTATTATAATAAATCCCTTTTTTGTTTTTCGTCGAAGTATGTTGTCAAAATTTAATAGTAATCTTTTATTTTTTTTTGTTTTATTTTTGCTCCAAATAATTAATTTATTTAAACTCAACGGATGGACCATCTGCGGCCAACATTTGATAGACATAAAATTCAAATGATAATAAACATTCCCCATTAAATTTGAATTTTCTGTGTTTTTTTTTTTTTTTTTTTTTTTTTTCTTTAAAAAAGTAGGGAACCTCGAAAGGGATCACCCATTATATTCAAGTAAATATAAAATAAAAATAAAATTTTAAGTAAAATTTTACTTCTCACTTAAATTTTTAATTCATTTAATCATCTAGTTGATTGATTTGATCAATTTTTTTAAATGGAAAATTTTTTTCGGTTTTTCATTTTGTACAGTTTTTAGGAATTGAGGTGAGAATTGCAAATTTAAAAATATTTACTAACAATTTGGTGATTGGTGACTTTTTCCTGTGCAGCCTCCAACAAACAAAATAATAATTATCACATATCTAAAGAACTATTACAATGAAAGTCTTAACATTTTGTGATAATAATTTTAGGTACAGAGGGAGTGGTAGCTCCCATACAAAGTAAAAATTATTTATAGCGGAAATGAGGAATTATTAGAGCAAAAGTTATAAAATTGTGTGGGAATAATTTCCTTATCAAGATTCATAAGAAAATAAGCGGGCAGTTCTAGGGAAAGTGTTAGCCCCCATAAAAAGTAAATCTTAATTCTTAGGAACTACTACATCATAGAAAAATGATTTCAATTACCAAAATGATTCATTTAATAAAAAAAATGGTCAAATTTGCACCTCTCACCAAAATGATTATTATCAATCACCAAAAATAGTAAAAACTGAAAAGCAAAAATTTTTTTTCAATTAAACATTTCTATTATTTGAATCAAAAGGTTAATTACCAAAAAATGAACAATTTAATTAAAGCAATCAAATAGATGAATGCATAAATCAAAAAGTTAATTAAAATAATTATTTAGATTTTATTTTTATTGTTTCTTTTTCCTTTTTCTATATTTTTATTTTTCTTTTTATAGAAAAGCACAATTTTATTATCATATTTTGAAAAAAAAAAAAAATTATAAAAAAGTCAAGTAAAACTTTACACCGTGAATTGTGTTTAAGGTTAATTAATTTATAGGCACGGTGTAAAGTGTTACTTGACTTCCCCTATTAAGTATTTCTAAAAATATAAAACAATCAGAAGGGACAAATCAAAATAACAAAACAACATTGTTCATTGCTACTTAATAAGTGGCTAAACAATAACAATTATACATTGTTTGATTTACTACCTAACTGGTAGCTTTAAACATATAAACAATAATAATGGAAAAAGGAGAATATAAAATAATTGTAAAAAGATTAATAAACATTTTTAAATACTTGAAAATAATAGAAAAATTAGGTTTCTCGAATATATATATGATATGTTATGTTAATATATGATATGTTATGTTAATGTTATCAAAAAATAAAATAATTAATTGAAGAAATAAGGGGTTTGTTCTCAAAAATATTTACTGTATGAGATACTTAGAGAAATTACAAAAATGAGGATAAAATTGGAAAAACTTGATTTTTTTTTTTTTTTTTAAATTTGTATCATAGATGAGGATTACTAAAAGGAATATTATGGCATCAAAAAGTAATTTCATGAAAACCTAAGATTGAGGGTTTTGAATATATGCCCTCGATATGTACTACAGAAAATTAATTAAAAATTAATTAAAAAATTAAGTTTTTTCATTTATAACAACATTTCCAAAAACGCTATTCTATAGAATCTTTCAAATTGAAATAAAATATTTTTCTTTCATTAAATTTTTGAATTTTATTCTAATCAAATAAGAATTCGAACTCGGTATTTGATGGAGGGAAACGAACTTTGGCATATTGCTTCTTAGCGTCTTAGCGTTTTATACATGCTGTCACCGATAATCACGTGTACGATTCGCGAGTTATTCGTGGTTAAAGGCTACCAATATCAATTTTTCAATCAATCTTGCTCATTATGCACCGTACGTGTTTCAATGCCAAACGTTTATAGATTACAACATTTTAGGGTACCATCCTCAGTTTTTAAGTTATAACGCATCTTATTTTCAATTTAATGTTTATTGATTCAGGACGACATTTTGAAATTATAAAGATAATTATACCATCCATTAGTGCTGATCTTGTGTTACATTATCGCAAAATCGCTTCCTGGTCTATGTTGGGATGTCCGCAAGTATAAATTTTGTAATGAGGTTACAGGATTTCGAGAACATTATCTATTAAGAGAACTGTCCCTACAAAACTTTTATCAACAGATATTTTCATTAAAAAAATGCATAAGGCCTGTCCTTCTTTATGCATTTTAGATTTATTTTTTATTATCAGCAACGGTAATGAATTAATTTGAAATTCTCAAACGTAAAATTCTCAGGCTTTGCATTAATAAATATTTTGAGGACACGAATAAAAAACTTCCAATAAATATATATAATGTTGGTAATATTAAACCTTTAGCTTCTTATGCTTTTGGTTTAATGAAAAAAAAAAAATAATTGACAGCAACATCTGAACAATAATTTAATTCAGAATGTCTTAAACGAACAGACCAGGTTAGATTGGTTAAATACCAGTCACTACTTACCACTAGGTTATATGGAACAAGAAATTACTTGTGTTAATAGTGTAATGCCCAAATTGTATGTATCAAAAATACAAAATTCCTACAATTCATATTGTGTCAGGAGCAAACACTCTAATTATTCCATACATTTACTATTAATGATAAGTCTGTTACCGTAGATCAATACTTGTATTGAAGCAAAACATCATAGTTTTAAGTTTTTTTTTTTCCTCATAATCCAACCCATTCATTGTTCTTTATTTATATATAATTATTTAAAGAAGGGATTCTCATAAGCAACAGCTTCACGACCCCCTTGAGACATTACAACTTGAGAACGAAGAATCTAAGAATCTAAGAATTTCTTTGTATTTTATGTTTTTTTTTTTTCGTAAAATTTCTAGTCTAACTAATACTAGAACAAAGCTTTTATAACTTATTTCTAAGTCCATACATTTAGAGCCACATTTGATATATTTAAAAATTAGGTTTGGAAAATTTTTTATATAAATACATATATTTTTTAATTTGTGAATAAATTTCTCTTTTTGATTTTATTATTTCTCAAACTTTTGGCTTTTGAGACGAAGTTTAGTTTTGTACTATCCTCAATTTAAAATCAAGCTTTCGTATTAAAAAAAAAAAAAAACAAAATATAAAATTGTGATTAAAGTATTGCCGATCTGGCTGCTCTGTTTTCTATTTGGAACTAAGAAGAGATCACACTTTTTAAGTAACTTATCAAAAACGGAACGTTTCCACCAAAGTGTGAAGTTCAATCATAATTGGATTAATCTCTCAAACGGATATAATTGCAATTTTGTTTACTTTTGATTTATACCACATTTTTAGACATTTTATGACATCAAAAAAAGTAGTGAATGTGTATCATTGACTTTTAAATAAAAAAAAAAAATGCTTTAAATTTTATGTTTAAGTAAATGATCTATACGACCCCTCTAGAATATTTGCACGGACACCTACTTGAAAACCGTTGATTTAAAGTCTCAAATAAACTTATTTAATTTTTTGTGAGTTTATTTTATAATTAATTACACAGGTCAACACTAAAAAACTATCGTGAAAAATATGTTGCATATATTGCAGGTATAGTCATTCCAATCACCAGAAACATTTCGGTATTTCTCCATCACGTCACACTTATAACCAATTAACGACCAAAGAAAATATGCTTCTCTAAGGAGATTTTAGGTAACAGGTAGAGTAAATTAGAGATTCTTGTTTTATAGACAAGAAATTTGCCACAAATAGCCTCTAGAAGTCTTTAAAGTTATCTAAATGAAGAATTTTAAAAATGATTGGTAAGGAGTGGTGTGGAGGGGAAATATGCATTTGATATAACTAACACATGACCGTCGATCTCAAAAATTATAAAATAATGAAAATCGCAATGTCAATGACATCAGAGGAAACCGAAATGTTTCTGATTGGCATTGTATTGGAATGGCAATGCCTAAAATATCTATGACTATAGTGTTAAAATTCCAATTCGCAAGAAAACATTTTATAATTTCGCTCAAAGGTTTCAAATATGTATGTATGTACATGCATATGTTTTTGCATTGTTTTTTTTTAACATCAAAATATTTATATTTTCATATTTTTGATTTACAATTAAAATGTTTTTTTATGATAGTAACAACTTTTATGACTGACGATATATCACATTTTAAGTATTTTCATTCCAATCATCATATATATAAAATTCTTACCCACATTTCCCGCAGATTTTCATCGGATCTTGGCGTCTTTTTTGCGTATTATCAATTCTTCTCTAAACATTTAAAATTTGTCTACAAAATATTTTATTATTTTTTTAATTTAACTGACAAATTTCACAAATTTTACTCTACATATCATGTTAAGCATGTTTTGTGACTATGTTAACAGAAGAGAAAATTATGACCGAGTCATATGAATAATCATAACTTTTAGTCATAACCAGAGTTGGGGGTAGTGCACTAAATTCGCAGTTTCCACTAATAGTTGGTGTTAATGTAAAATTTTTCACTATAATCTTTGCTTTTTTACTCTTGGTCAGCCTAAAAAATTTTCCACTAAAATAATTCAGCTTCAGCCTAGTGCAACATTTTTTTTCACTAAAAAATTTGGTGCAAAATATAAAAAATAAAAGGTAATGAAACAGTAATATACAAATAAAAATTAACTTTTGAAATATAAAATTATTGAAACAATTTTATATAAAATAATAAAATTATTTTTTAACATTTAGAGGGCGCAGCAACGAGTGCTGCAGGGTTTTTTGAATGCGCAATATAGCTAATCTGTATATAATGCGACAGCCTCTTCGGAAGCCAAAGAAAGTCCATACGTGATCTCTGACCACATTCTGCTAGAGGCGCCTCTACCATAACGGAACATGACGGATCTAGGGTGGACGCTCGATAAAAACACGTAATCTCGAGTGTTATCCGAACCGTGCTCATGGTATGAATAGCACTACGTTAATGTGTCTTCGAATGGCGGTCTCTGGTCACTGGTACTATCCGGATGTAACTTTTGCTATCTGCCTTTTCTCCATTAATTACTTTTCTTTGTAGATGACACCGAATCAAAGATTCAGGCAAAAGGTACAACAGATCGACCTAAACTATGCGTCACTCCACGCAAACGCCTAAAGCTCTACATAGAGCAAGGAATAAATATCGAAGAGGCACATGATTTATACCTAAAACCGATAAAACAGGTTCGCAACGAACTTAGAGATCTCAAAATCCCGAGGAAAAGTTGACGGTCTGAGGGCTCCACACCAGAGAAGCCTAAACCTCCGAAAAGGATAGCCTGTTTAAAGGCAATTGGCACTTCAATGGCCACACAGAATGGCACAAAAACCACTAAATCGTTGCAGTGTGAAAAATCCTCCTATAAGGATATAGTTGAGATTAAATGACTGGAAGTCATTCCACCGTATTTCCCGACCACATAATGGCCTGATGATAAGCTGAAGTTAATCCAGGCAGCAGTCCTGGTTAAAATTGTTAAGTTCAAAAAGAGTAGCTTAAACCACAATTTGCAGGCTGCACCTTTAAGCCGGTCAAAATGGGTTAGAAAGGAAGGCCGTACTTAAGGTTGTTTCAGAGGAAGATGTCCCAAGAGTGGAAACATTTGTTGGCTATTTCCCCGAGAAGACTGAAACCTCGACAACCAAGATCCTGTCGCTCAATGAAGGACAAAATGACGATCTTCCGGTGAAGCCTTGGAAGGTTCTGAACAGAAACAACAAGGGTAACATCGCTGAAATTACCTTCGCAATTGACCCAACATAAACGTTCACATTAGGCCAACCAATCATCAGTAAGGACTGGTGAACGGGAAAAAGTGACTAACACTATATTGCGCCAGGACCAACGTTCCTGTTCTGCATCAACTGTCAAGCTCGATACGCCAAAGATAGCAATACTCGACTAAACTAAGGAGGAGGGATATTACTACAACGGCGAATAAGCCGACTTCAAGTCAGCACACGAAGCAAAAAAAGTAAGGGACATAGTACCTCCTCAAACAGAGGCAAAAAATGGCGGAGTACCTAAAGGGGAATTTGCCTACCAGCCGGACAAATCAATTCATCCGCAATTCATCACGTAACGACATTTATTGAGAAAGCCCTGCGAGCTAAACAAATAGGTCTATGTGTCTTTATTGATGCAATCGATTATTAGAAATTAGACGGGGAAAATTCTTGCATCCAGGGTTGTTAAGTTGGACCTGCGCGGTTTATCGAAGACAATTAGCCCAACTAGAGGCTGTCTACAAGGTGGTTTCCTATCGTCCCTTCTGTGGTGATGTCCTATCGCCTCTCCTGTGGACTCAGAGAGGCGACAATAAACGACTCAATCATCAAGTTCTCTAAGGAGGTAAAATATCTTAATATAATTTTAGACAAAACACTTACTTGAACCCTTACTTGCCCTATATTACCACAAAAGCAACAAGGGCATTATATGCCAATCGACGGCTTTTGGAAAAACGTAGGGATATATATTTTGGTCTTTCACGACAACAATTACACCAATTGACCTATGCCGCATTAGTGTGGTGGACGAAAATAGATCAGGTCAGTGCAGAAACATTACTAAATAAATTCTGTCGCCTCATTTATGCATCAATCAATGGCACTATGAGGACCTGTCCTACGTACTCGCTGGGGGCCATTCTACATATTTAATAGTTACTAATGCTGAATAAAAGCGATTTAAGAATACTAACGGAATTTTTCATCAGACATTGTGGCTTGAGGTATCATCAACATATCCTAGGCTATGTGGTGACGAAACAATGTAGATTTTGCAAAATGCAGCAAAAGACTTCTAAGCGTATTCTCTATTCTCTCTAAGTGATGTTTTCGGTCTCTCACCTAGAATAGTTAGCTTCATTCGAGGATTAAATCTAGTATGATAAATTTCAAGGGTTGTACAAAAGATCCGACAGTATATAATAATATTAAATAACGTTTAGTGAACAAATTTTGATTTCAGCTTATGCATAGTGAATGTTCAGATTTTGCACTATTTAAGTATAGTGCAAATATTTTCACTACCACTTAATTTAATTATAGTGAAAAAAATTACACTATCACTAAAATTTTTTAATAATAGTGAAGAAATGATTCACTATCACTATAGAGGTGACAAATAGTTAAAAATCAAAATTTTTTTCACTAAGCGCGATTTAGTGCATTATTACATTCAAAATTTAGAGCACTACCCACAACTCTGGTCATAAAAAATTTGTGACTTTTTGGACTTTTTCTCTGAATTGGCATGTAAATTTAATTCGATTTGAATAAATGAATTAAATCTTTCGTACCTCTGATATAACTGACATTTAATTAATATTACCCCTAGTCTACACGTAGACATTTTTATGTTGGCAATTGTCAAATTCTACCTCTCTCCTTAAAATGTTACATGTCCAATAAGAAATCTATTGCGCAATATATTTCGCAATAAATGTTTAAACACAAAGCTAAGCAACAATGTTTAACATAACCTGTCAAATTTATTGTTCTCTTTTAAGAAAAGTCCAAAAGAGTTAATTTTGTTTTAAAAATAAAGAATGAAAATTCGAAATAAATTAAAATTTTCGATAAAGAAAGACAATTTAACATATAAATTTCTTTTCTTTTTTTTCCTTATTTTTTTTCAAAGTACTGCGCATGAAAAAATTACTGCATACAATTCAACATATAAAATTGAAACCAATGGGTTAATCTTTGTGAAATTTCGTTTTGTTATAGTTTTGTTTTCTATAGTTTTAAATTTAAAACAAAAATTAATATTTTATTAGTTTTTATTAAAATACTTAATATTTTATGAAACACTCCGAATAAATGCTTTATTGTGCTTTCGGTTACCTTTTTGTTGGAATGGGCCTATTTCTTTTTAAACTCTATTTTATTTTTACTCAGCTTTAAGTGTTCTTTAAACGCTATATATTTCAACTCGACCGATTTTGGAAAGTTTAGTGGATTGGACTCCCTTGGTACATAGCAACACCATTTGTTTGATACCACTCAGATACTTTTTTTATTGTAATGATGAGATGCGAGATCAGGCCAGAAAAATTAATATTCGTTGTGCTTTCTAACGACCGAAAGAAATATTTTCCGAGAGCACCTATTTGTGTATATTTCTCTGTTAAAATATCATTGATGAATACTGATTTTTCCCGCACGTACAAATGCGTGCCAAATTTTGATTCTTTTTACACGATATTTATCCGCTATATTTCCCATAACATCTGTGATATGGAATTTCTGACCAGGACGTTGCAAAAATTTGTTGACAGTACGTACTTTATATTGCCCTTATTTTTGAAGAAAATTAATCTCAATAATTTTCGTCCTTTCCTTTGCTTCCATATTTTTTTAGTGTTTCTACACCACCATAGCTAGTTGGTCACCCATCTTAAAGTATACCGTTCATAAAGTATAAATAACACCGTGCAACAAAAATCAAAAAATTTTCTCACTCATGATAATATGGAATACATGTGAAAATATAGGCCTAATATAGTATAACTGCGTTTTAAGTTTTATTTTTTTATGCTACTTTCTAATTGCTTTTATTATAGTTAAAATAATCAAAATAAAAGTTGCATAAATTTATAAGAATGTCCTAAGAACAAATGTATAAATTAAATTTTCAGTTTAGTGAGACATCGATCATGCAAAACCAATATAAACCAAACAATTTTGAAGCCATATTATTTAATTTTTAAATAATACTTACATGACAATATTATTTGGATGACTTTAAAATATTTTTGAAAGTTATCATTATTTATATTTATAATTTTAAACTGCGAAAAGGTAGTAGTAGTCTATGATTGTTATATTATATTTAATATCATTTTGTAAATAATTAATCCTAAATCATATTCGGAAGAGGTCCTTATATAGAAACTATGATCATATATGGATCAATGCTTGTTAAAATTCATACTACGGTTTATACACTTATAAAAAAAACTTATTTATGCCAAATTAAGTTCAAAATATAGAAACAATGATCAAATATGCACCCAACCTCTTGAAATTTGAATGTACTAATAATGCCGAAAGTTAACATTTCTTTTCCGATTTTCATAAAAATATGGGCATAATTATGATCACTAAAGCCATTTTCTAGAAAATATTTGATAAAATAATAGACTGAATTCAACCATTTCTATAAGTTTCATCTTGTGTCAGTTATTATTAAATAATATTTAAAATTGCAATACATATTAACGAAAACAAAATTTACATAAACACTGACAGGACATTTTTACAATTTTATGAAATTTGAACTATTGCAGCTAAAAGGTCAAAATGTGATATTAAAAAGACATATTGTGATGTGCTTAAAATTATTATATTATTATTTATTATTTGAAATTATTTGTTGAACAAAACACTTGAAGGACATTTTTGATATTATAAGGCCATGAAAAGTTTAATGTTATTACCTTACGTTATTTAGATATTTTAATTAACGTTAAAATTGTAATTTAAATTATAACTTAAGTGTCCAAACCCAGTTTGGACATGGCACCGCCCTTGGCATTAGGCCATAATTGAGGATGTTTCCTTGGCACATAATACTTGGACCAACGACCGAATAACTTCGACTATAACTTTGGAGTCTGGTGTTGTTACCGATAGAATTTGTTGTTGATTGGGTTTTGCTGACTGGGTTGATGACTAGGCTGTTGCCAAGCTTTTTGTGGATTCTTAGATAGAATCTCTGCGTCTAGCGTGATGCACACGTTGTCGTCTTGGTGCAACAAGGTATGGTGGAACATGTCGCAAAATCTGCAGGTATCCATCGAAGAACAAGCCCTTAAATCGTGGGTTTTTGTCAAACAATTTTTAAAATATCAGTATCTATCAACCACTTCTTCCCCTTTTTTTTGTGCTCACGCTCAAAAATTTTTGGCAAAATCTCAACGCATGAAACCATTTGCACAAAGCGCATTTACAAGTGTCTTGGTTATTTTTTCTCGAACAATGGCTGCTTCTAGAACGACTACATTGGGTTGGACGGGTCGTTTCGAGTCTTCGATTATTCCTAAGGATGGGAATGGAACGATTAGATATAATTTTAAGTTAGGCTCGAAAGACCATAAAAAAGTTTGCAATCGTAATTTGCCTTATTGTCTTTGTTTGACAGTACCAAAGCAGAGTTTGTGGACTATAATTAGTCACCAGCAGAATGGAATACGTATTTTCTGTGCCACTACACACTTCATCAGCATTCGTGGTGTCTTATTCATTTTGGTTTCGTTGAAACATAAACATGGCGCCCGCCTTACACTGGATGAAATTTTGAGGGACTCAGTTAGCAGCATCAGGTGTTTGGGGGGGGCAAGTAAAAGAGACATTGAACCTAGTGTCGTAAACGCTGTTACATTAAAGTCGTAAGCCGACATCCCGCTCAAAGGACCATGAATACAGTAGGATTAACTACTGTATTTAATTTCTTTATTATATATATATCAAGATGATGTAGATAAAGATGCGAGGGTGCCAATCTTTAATAAAGAATTAATTATAATTACTCCGTTTGGATTAGAGTAATTATAATTGTAGGGTTTGTGAAATAAAGAGAAAATATATATATAATCAATCCATTCACATGAATAGATTGATAAAGACAGAAAATGATTCTGAATTAATTTATACTTTTAGGACTGTTAATGCCAAAAGCCTTAACAAAACCCTTGTTTGAAATTCTTTCATCTCTAAACAATTGTTTCATATTGGTCAAAATGTCAAAATAGCACAGATGCTACTTCCGTTTTCCCTAATTATAATTTGGTCTTCTTTTCTTATTCACAGCAAAGCATAGAGGATACTCAGTACTTTTATATTCCTCTCCAGCCTTCCAACCCTCATTGGTATTAAAAGAAACATTGGTCCTTCGAACCGGATTGGCAACTGGAGTGTCATCTGCTGTCAAATACAAATACAAATCTCTTCACCAACAAAAATCATCAACACAAATTGAAAAGGTACGTTTAGTATTTTGCTTTTCTATAATTTTAGTACATTCCAGTCCGTCTGTGTGACAATTGTTTTCCCTCACTGAGAGAGCCTCAGTAAACAAATTATAAAAAAAAACGAAGAAAAAAGAAACCATAACATAAACATAAATTAAAACATTAAAAAAAAATTTTAATTAAAGCTAAAAATATTATTATGAGTGAACAAAGTAAAAGTGAAGGAAACAAAAGCCAAGATTAAGAAACGTGCAGCAAAAATAGAAAGAGAGTGGTCCGGAAAATAAGAAATAAAGAGGAAGAAAACATCAATAAAACTGCCATTCTTAAAAACATATTTAAAAAAAATCCTCTTGAGAAGTACTTATCACTCTTCAGTTATCGCGCTCATCCCAAATAAACATTAATTTCAGCGAGTTACTCTTCGCTTCTCGTCTTCTCTTCAACTAAATCGTTGAATGTAGTGGTGCTTATCTCTTACTTCAAAGAGAAAAAACACTTGGTTTTCCATTTCTTCTGAATTATAAATTGGAAGGAGAGACGTGCTGTTGTTTTACATGTAAACCACATAGGCGTGTTCTAGTGATTTTGTTGAAAAGTTGAAAAGTTGAAACTTGATTCTGCAAATCATATACACTTGATTTGCAGAATCAAGTTTTCCTGAAAATTTATTTCTTTTTCCTTGGGTGACAGGTGCTTTAGTATCAGTTTACAACGATGTCGCTTAGCCGACAGTATTGTCGCGTTTGAAGCCGATCTAAATGATAACCGTTACCCATTAACTTCACTTTCCGCATTAGAGGTTCATAGGTATGAGTTAAAGTCCAATTGGACTCGGGTTAAGACTACCTATGAAAATTTTTTGTTTGACGTGGAAAAGGAGTCAGGTGATAATGAAGATCCAGTAGATCTCGCGTCTTTTAAGTTGAAGTACAAAAATACGTATACAATATATAGCACGTATTTGACCAAACTTTCTGAAGTTTCTTATTCACTTTGTGAAAATGTAATCATTCATTCGTAGCAAGTAATTCCTACTAAATTCAGTTCCAATGCTAAGCCTTTTGAATCTCAGGATCTTCATTTACCTCCATTCGAAATCGAAACTTTTAGTGGGGATTATGTCTCCTGGCCAACTTTCCGGGATATGTTCACTACGGTTGTAGCTAATTCCAGGGCCAGTAACGTCGAAAAATTGTTTTATCTAAAGCAACGGACCAAAGGCGAGGCGAGAGAGATTGTAAAGAAAAGTCCTCTTACCCATCAAGGTTTTGATTTAGCTTGGAAGGATTTATGTGCCAGATATGAAAATCGTAGAGTCCTGGTAAATGGACAATTGAAAATTCTCTTCGATCTGGTAAATGTTTAAAGCGACTTCAAAGGGATATTAACTCATGCATCTCCATTTGAACTCTATATGACATCGATGCGAAGAGTTGGGATCCAATATTTGTCTATATATGTACAAAATGTCCTCCTGAGAACTCACTAACCTAGTGGGAACAGAAACTTAAAGGTCCATTTTAGATGAGTTTTTAATCAATCGCTACCAAACTTTAGAATCGGTTTCAGAAATTCGGTATTTCGGTAATCCTAAGGCGAATTCTAAAGCTAAATCCATTTCCAACTCAAGGTCTAGCAGGAAAGTTCACAGTTTTCAAGCTAATGTCTCTAGCCCAAAGTGCCAATTATGTTCCAAGAAAATCATGCTATACGTAAATGTCCAAAATTTTTGTTGATGGATTATCACCAGAGGGTTATAGAGATTAAGAAAGAAGGTCTCTGCTTAAATTGTTTTTCAAAAACTCACACTGTTAAAACTTGCACTAGCAAGCATAGCTGTTATAAGTGCAACAAGAGACATAACACACTTCTCCATAAAGAAACAGAATCTCCTAGTGTATCTACCCAAAATCCAACTACAAGCAGAAGCTCCAATCTGAATCCCAATTCTACTCCTTATATTCGCTCTAATTCCGTTAATCTACAGTCCACAAATCCTTCAAATTCTGTTGTAGTTCAATCCTGTTTTGCAACTAACTCTAAGGATGTTTTAATAGGAACGGCTTTAGTAGATATTTGTCACTTTGGTTTGAGATATAAGGAACGTGCATTGATAGATTCAGGGTCCGCAGGCACTTTTATATCCGAACGTTTATTCAACCTACTAAAACTTCCCTTTGAACGCGCTAAGGTTAAGATTTCTGGTTTAAATAATTCAATTTCTGCAAAAGTTCAACGTCAATGTTCTTTGGTCCTTGGTAGTAACTTTGATAAGGGAATCAGTATCCAAGCTACGGCAATAGTGGTTCCCCAGCTATCAGAAAATCTTCCATCCCGTACAATTTCGCATACTGCATTTGCAAATCTACCCGATATTCGAATAGCTGATCCCAATTTCTGTTGTAGTTCTAAAATTTATATTTTGATTTAGGGTGATATTTTCCCAAATATTATTTGTACTTGGAGAAGGCATAAACTTTGCGAATCGTTAATAGTCTTCGGCTGGATTCTCAGTGGTCCTATTTCCCATCCTTCCTTTTCAGCCTCCAATATAACATCCTATTTCTTTATCCAAAGAAATTTCACGCTTCCGAAGATCAGGCGTGCGAAGATCTATATATTCGCACAACCAAAAGAGATTCGAGCGGTCGATATATAGTAGCACATCCTTTTAAGGAAGGTTCTCCAGATTTTTCAAACATAGGTCAGTCTAGGTCTAGTGCAATGGCACAATGCACTGAGGCTAGATTAATCCGAACTCCAGACTTAAAAATCGAATATGATAACATTGTTCGAGAATACGAAGAACTTGGTCATATGGTTAAAGTCAATTCTCCTAGTCTTTCTGAGTCCAAAAATGTATACTATCTTCCATACCATGCAGTCATAAAGCCTGATAGTGTTTCTACTAAGTCCATGTAGTCTTTAATGCATCTTCTCCTTCTTCCAATGGTCTTAGTTTGAGTTCTATTCTCCATGTGGGTCCGATTCTGCAAAATGATCTAACAATATTGATTCTTTCGATTCGTATTTAATGCAGATATATATAAGATGTATCGACAGATTTTAGTAGATCCAAAACATACTCCATACCAACGAATTTTATTCATGGAAAATCCAAATACTCCTATACGAGATTATGAGTTGCAAACGATAACATTCGGTGTAAATTGTGCATCGAATCTTGCCACCCGAACGCTCCTACAACCCACAGACGATGTTCAAGAAGTCTACCCGATCGCGAGTTCTATTATTCGAAAGCCTATGTATGTAGATGATGTTTTGGCTGGGGCTCACACTAAAAATGATTTCATTAAGACTAAAAACGATCTGATTCGTGCTCTACAATCCGGTGGGTTTGTACTTAGGAAATGGACTTCTAATTCCGGGGAAATATTGGCAGATCTTCCTCCAGAATATTTATTACATGAGAATTTTTTAAAATTCGCATATAATAGTTCAGCAAAAGCACTGGGTGTCAGATGGAACACGTGCTCTGACGAATTTTACTTTGCAGCAAACCAATTCCAATCTTCAATATACACGAAAAGAGAAGTTCTGTCAAGAATTGCTAAACTGTTTGATCCAGCTGGTTGGTTATCGCCATGTATTCTTCTAGCAAAAATTCCAATGCAGAGGATTTTGATAGATGGAACTGGTTGGGATGAAGTCCTTTCTCTTGAAACTATTGAGCCCACTGCTGGAAACTGGAAACTGTCTGTCCAATCATCCTTAAGTCTAGATTCGATTCAGCATCGAAAATTGAAGGAACATTTAGAGTAGATAATCGTATATCTCTCCGAACTCCGTCTGATTCCCTTCTAGACACGTATGAGACAAATTTCCAAAATCTCCTCCTAGCTGACTCCAAATTTTATGAATTAGCTCCGATCGACATTTTCATCGGAGCCGACATTTATCCAAAAATCTTACGTAAGGGAGTCTTTTCACGAACCGGCTTTCCTACAGCTCAAAGCACTATTTTCGGATGGACTATTTATGGTCCTTATTCACTTGAGTTATGAAATGCAGTTTAGGCAGAGCAAAATATCAAACGTATTTATTTTCTATATACTTTCCTTTATAATATTATGAATTTTTTCCATTATTTTCCTCATATACATATATAAAATACTGTATTATAATATTTGGATTGATAATGAATTATACATATACATATTTTACATAAGTTTTTTTTATTCCAGAAGGAGTATCTTTGACAGACCAATAGAACTTCCTCACTTGCTCATTTATTTGCATATATCCTGCAAGGCGGACGGCAATGTTAATGCCAAAAGCCTTAACAAAACCCTTGTTTGAAATTCTTTCATCTCTAAAAATTGTTTCATAGATATGAAGACTAATTGTCATAAGATAGATAGTTATCGAAATAACTATCTATGTCTTTCACTTTAATGCCTAATTATAATTTGGTCTTCTTGTGTTATTCACAGCAAAGCATAGAGGAAACTCAGTGCTTTTATATTCCTCTCCAGCCTTCCAACCCTCATTGGTATTGAAAGAAACAAGGACTGTTATATTTAAATTTACCCAAGCAAATTTAATAGATTGCATATGTGCATAAATTACAAACATATTATTTAAAATTCAGCATTTTTCTGAAAAATTATACTTTTTTAACAGTTCTTTAGTATTTTTATGAAAAAATTCTGGCAACACTGTCGTTTGAAACTGACATCCTTAAATTAAATTAATATCATCACCTGTAACAGCAATTTCAACAATGTATTTATATATGTAGTTTATGTATTTGTTTTTTATTTTTGTTATTTATAACTTAATTTTATAACTTAATATTTTTTAAATACAAATTATACATACATGTCAAGTATACTACTGAGGTAATTTTTATATTTTTAAATATATTATTTTTCAATTAATTTACAACAAATACTATACAGATACTAAAAAAAAATAGAATAAAAAATATGGCCTTAATAACTAAATTTACAAACATACATACAAATAAAAATACAAATAAAAAAACTTAAACATTATTTTAAGAATCAAGATCAAATTTCTAACCGGTTTATCACCTTAATAGCGACATTAATGCAGCTGCTAGAACAACTAAGTTTGCTAAAATCACTTGTGATCCAGCGGATGTTGATCTATTGCTATTATTGTTTTTATTGTTATTTGAGGCAGTATTTAAAATATCGCCTAATTTGTTAATGATTTCAGGCAAAGGTTTTGTTTTAATATCACAAGCTGTATTTTCAATGGCATCTTTGACGTGTGCAGTTAAAATGCGAAAATTTATGGAATTTGGAAATAGTTCACCGTAGAGGTATTCTTGCAAACGATTTGACAATACCCAGAGACGATCTTGATCATCAACTTTAACATCGCTGGGAAATACCATTTCAATGGGATTCATGTAAACTCGACCTTGTGACTTGATTGTATAGGCCCGGTTAGAAGTTTTCCAACATGCCACGGCATTCAAATTGGGTAGAGCATAGAATAAAACACCCGTTAATTGATCTAAAAATGAAGCTCCTGCCTGGGCATTTGGTCCTCTAGAGCCCAATATTTTGAACTCTTTATAAATTTGTCCCGCAGTAGCCAAAGTTCTATTGCGTAGAATCATGGTGCTAACAGAAAATTCCATGGTCGAACTCAATGGATGAAAATATAACGTAGAGTAACCATCAGGTTGCATTTTACTTAAAGCTAAACCGTAGAGACCATCATCCCATTGGAAATCTCTACCGCCAATACTGAAATTTCCTGCCAAAGGATCGGGATGAAAGAAATTATGTTGTACTCTCCAGGACTCTTCCTGCTTCCATGAGTAAACTACTAAACCAGGACTTCCTAAATCACCAGCATAAGCGAAAGTATTTTCACAATCACCATCTTCTACGGCTAAATTGGCATAGAATGAATTTTCCTTGACCTGATCAAGAGGAAAAATATGTCGTCTGAGTAAGTTATCATTGTGTAAATCGTATACTAATAGTTGAGCTGGACCATAGAGCATAGTTTCCTCTAAGACACTAGAAATACGAGAATCTAAAACCCATAAACGTCCACAACGATCAGCACGCGTACGGAATGGTGACAACAATTCCGGACTCATTTCATTGAGATTGTGAGCTTCCCAACTGGGGTATGGAGTTAGAGCTGGAGATTTTGTTGACGAATCTTTAAAGAGAAATATTTATTAATGGTAACTTTAAGTTTTAGTGTATTAAAATAAAAATAAAAATAAAAATATATAATTAATCTAAACATTACAGTTAAAAATGGTGAAAAATGCTAATTTCATAAACCGATTATTCAATAATATGGGCATCTGAATAAAAACAATAAACTAAAAGTTGAAATAAATGTATCTTAAATTTAGATTCTAAATTTTTAACCACAAATATCATATCAGTTAAATTTTGTTATATTAAAATAATTTTACAAAATATTGTATTACGAACAATTAGTCTGGTCAACAAAACAAAAAAAAATTTTTTGTTTCCTGTGATACGGCAACAATTTTTCCCTAACAGCTTTAGTTTTTGAGTTATAGGTAACTACCCTCATCTACTATTTTTACTTAAATTTTCGTTTTTATTGGACACTAAAATACATTTTGTTGTTGTTTTCGATATGATGTTGTGTGCTTAATCCAGATTATTTGTGGTGAATATATATTTGAAAAATATCGAAAACCTACATCGGACTTTTTGAAAACTGCGTATCATCAATACTTTAAAATACAATTGTGTAAACAGGACAAGACATGGGTTCCTCATGTTGTATGCCAGAAATGTATGGTATGTTTACGGTTATGTTCCAGTGGAAAAAGAGATGCAAGATTTGGCGAGAGCCTCGAAACCATCATGACGACTGATACTTCTGAGTTGTGAAAATAAACGGAATTAAAATTGGAAATCAAAGTAAGTGGTCATATCCTAACTTATCTTCTGCTCAACGACCTCTATTAAAATCACTTCATATTAAACTCGGCATAATGAAACAGTTTGTGAAGGCGCTTGACAAAAGTGGATTAAATATATAAAATTTTAAAGTTGGTATTTTTGATGAGCCACGAGTTGTCGTGAAAGGTCCTAATTTTATCAAATCAATGACTGAAGTCGAATTATTTTGGTTGTGAGTAATTTCCTTTGCAAAAAGAAATCTGACGACCATGTCGAGCTTGTTAAGTGCATGATATCTAACTTGCAAGAGCTAGGGTACAACATGAGCATAAAAATCAACTTTCTACTCTTGCATTTAGACAGATTTTCACAAAATCTGGATACTTTTAGGGAGGATCAGGGTGAAAGATTTCATCAGGATCTTCGGACAATAGTAGAGCGTTATCAGGGAAAGTAGAACTCTCATATGACGGCAGATGGAAGATAGCAGATGGCAGGAAATCTTATAAAAGATCACTTGATAATGTTCGATAGAAATTTTGTTAACATACTCGTAAAATAAAAAAACCGTATATTTCAAAAAGTAAAGCAGTTAGCAGTATTTTGTTTATAATCAGGGCCATAGAAATACCCAATAACAGAAAAAAATAAAGGAAACAAGAATTATGTTGATTTGTGTTATTTATTAACTTAAATTTATATCAAAATATTTTCTAAAATACAACTTTGTGGAATAAGCCCAAAAACAAATCAATGTCAAGTAAATGAAACAAGTTCATAAACAGAACCCGAAATTCATGTACATTTTAAGTGTTTCTCAAAATAAAGTAATTGACTAAATCCTCAAATTAAGAGTCACATTTTTTTTTTTAATTAAATATTGGCATGTTTTAGTCTTAAATACCTACAATTTACAAATTTTATTAGACAATAAATTTTAAAATATTGTTGATTTTGATGTGGTAATAAAAATCAATTGTTGTATAGTGTTGCACGAAACAACAAATAATAAAATCATAATAATAAAAATAAAGATGAAAAAAAATGTTTCGTTAAAAAACGTTTGTATTTAAACAATTAATTAGCAAACTCATTTAACATTAACGAATGTGTTTAACTACTAATTTAGCGAATAAATATTCGTAAACATTCGAATTAACTCAACGTCTGACCAAAAACACAATAAATTTATTACTTTTAAATTTCAATTTGTTAGACTGCTTTTTTTTCTTCTTCTTTTTTTGGGGTGCCAAAAGGTGATTGATCTATAAATTAATGTAAAATACAAAAACATTTTAATTTTCTTAAAACGCGCAATTAATAAGACAATGATTGAATAAGTAACAAAAAAATTTATATAAAATGAAACAAATATGTAAGTGTATCATGAACATTAAATGACCAAAAAAAAAAAAAAATCATTTAATTTTCTATTAAAATTTTCGAACATCTTCAATTAAGTTTCAATCAAATGACAAATTGTTTTTGAAAGATTAACCATTAAGTAAATAATTTGTCATTAGAGAAAATATTGTGAAAAACACAAATTTTCTGCCCGTATTTTCAATTCGATTAATAAAATTTAGTGCAAAATCCCCTCAAAAAAAAAAAAAAAAAAAACGAAAAACACTAGAATTTTTGTATGAATATTATTAATATTATTTTTGTCTTATTTTGATTACAAATGAAACATTTTTAGCTCAAGGCAACTGATCTTTTCCAAATTAAGGTGTGTGTGCTCATCAAAAACACATCCATATAGTTTTTTTTTATTATTATTTTTTTTTTTATTTAAATTTAGAAAAAACACAAAAATTTTAACTAAAATAAATAAATGAATTATCAAAAGAAATTCTTGTACATTCATCTATTTCTTTTCTTTTAAACAAAAAAATAAAAAAATGTTTAATTTTAAATTTTACATTAAAATGTATGTAGGTGGATATGATAGTGGTTTTGGTGGCATTTCTATTAATTAAAGAAATTTTTAAATTATTTTTATAAAGAAACAAATTATGAATTTAAACATTGTTGTTTTCAAATATCTTTTAAAAATGTATTTTTTTTATGTTGTTTTTCGGAAACTTTTAATTATGAAAATATTCATCAAAGTCATAGTTCTATTTTAGTAAAAATTATGCTGGATATTTTGAATTTAGCTAAATTGATCATAAATATTAAAAATTTATTTTGATTATAAAATTATTAGTAATTTCTTATTACACAAAGATTTTTTTTAAATATAAGCCAATAAATAATCATTATTGAATTGACTTTGATTCTTGTCAATAATTTAAAATGGGCGCCCATTGGTTTCCGAGTTCACATTGAGCTTTGAACTATTTGTACAAAATATCGTTGGGGTTCATGCTTTTGTTTAAGAGATATTGTCGGAATAGTATGAACAGTAGTTATGATAGACACATATTTTTTCTAGCATTTGATCCATAACTTTTTTGCTTATTAATAGATTTTTCCCATTTTCAATACCAAACAAACATTATATGAGAAAAATTTCTTCCCTCTAGATGATATGCCCC
Organism: Protocalliphora azurea; assembly: GCA_932274085.1. NCBI lineage: Eukaryota > Metazoa > Arthropoda > Insecta > Diptera > Calliphoridae > Protocalliphora > Protocalliphora azurea. The sequence continues at coordinate 84,988,172 of OW026520.1, forward strand.
GAGCACTATCTTGGTTTTAACAGACGGACATAGCTAGATCGACTCAGAATCTTACGAAGACACAGGATATATATACTTTATGGGATCTTAGAGGAATATTTCGACACACGGAATGACAAACCCAATATACCACCCCCCCCCCCCCATATCATCATATGTTTAAGCATATCTCCGATTTGATTAAATGAGATGCCAGTTATTCGATTTCAAATTACCTTCAATTATACCAATATTAATTTTTGAATTCTAATTTTCTAGTATGTATTTTATTTAACCAAAACGGACAAATCGTTCTCGAGTTATATTTACTCAGCAACAATTTTTGAAATTTTAAGTCCAATTAGCCAATAGTGATATGTCTGCAGCCTTATATATTTTGAAATTTGTATATTTTATTATTCCGTACAACAGGTTCGACATTGACTCCATAGATCCGCTCTGTGAGATCTGCAAAACTCAAGCTCCTCTGCTATTGCGATATAGATTGCAAATCGGACCAGCAGTTTAGAAATTACAGATTTATTTACAAAATTAGTGTAGTTTTTACTTCATGATCGGCAATTAATTTGTCTACGCAATAAAATTTGCTTAAAAAAATGGGTTCAAATAATAAAATAATTGAAAATATATTAAAAAGTAAACGAACGATCAATAAAGCTTTCAAAAGGTGGAATAAAAATTAGAAAATTAAATATAGGACACACATTTGCAGTAAAATCATAATATCATAATTTTCCGCTGGGGTTGCCAGATACGAATTGTGATCTAACTTGATATTCCTGAAAAATAAGCTTAATTCAAAAAACAAAACTTGACAATCGACTTTCGCCAAAAAAAGTACGTTTCCAAAACTAACAGTTTATATAGCATATCCGTTTAGGTCATTGAAAAATATTAGGAAATAAATAATACATATAGCACCGCTTCTTTATATTGAATTAATACAAATATTTCAATATGCGTTATGAACATTTATATGCTTTTAAACATTTATTCTCGGCATTAAAAGAAAAATACTACATCATATAAACAAATGTTTTTGGTATAACATATCGAATCAGTTTGTTCTGAAAAAATATTTGTTCAAATTTAAAGTAGCCCTCTTTTGTAAAGCGATTTGTATATCTCATATACTATATAATATTATATGATTTTAAGATTATTTAAAATTCAGTCAATAAAGCAGAAGGCATTGAATTCTGCAAAATATAAAAATATATATACTTCGGACTTATCACTATCAAAAAAAAGTATATATATCCTTCATAAACGCTCTAGATTTCACTCAAATTTTATAACTAAAAATTGTTTTCAACTTGACTAATTACATTTCAGTTTGTAACTTGATAACTTAAAAAATATCTTGAAAATCAACTTCATTCAATGCCGTCTGAATGACCGTCCCGAATGAAGGCTCAAGTAAAATATTAAAAAAAAACTTTTGGACAAAGAACATCCGAAAAACAAAAAAAAAAAATATTATTACTTCTATAAAATCCACATTTGGTCTAGATCTGGTAAAATATCTTTAGGATTAATTTGGAACACATCAGGGTTTTCGAAACAGTTCTTGGTTGTTGAACACAGCTTTGAGATTTTAAAATAAATAGATTCAAATGTAAAAAAGAAGGTCCTACACTTTACACTTGAAAATATATTCTACAGTAAAAAAAAGACAGCTTTCAAAGGAATGCAAAATCACCATAAATTATATGTAATTAAAAACATTTTCTAGAAGAGAAGACGTTCTTTTATGCGAGAACTTAACGAAAATAATAAGGTCTTTGAAATGACATAAGATTTCATAGCAAAACCCCAGAGATCCGTGATATCAATTATCAATTTTGAAAATTAAATACTTCTCTGCTACGGCATTGTAAAATTTTATATCACTCGAACAAGTTTTTATCTAACTTGATGGATAGCATGGATCAATTTTTAAACTGCTATTCGTATTCTTGTATTGTATTCTCTACTAACTTGATATATTCATTAATATAGTATTAATGAATATAAATATTAAATTTATTTACCTATAAAATTATATGATCTACTTTAAAATCATCATAAATATTTAGGTCTTTTATCTATTTGTTCTGTGGTAGAAATGATTTTTGTATTTAAAATTTAACAAAAAAAAAAAAAGGATTTCTACTGAATTTTATTACTCTGCCACAACCATACAGAGAAATATATAAAAATCATCAAAATTTTAGTTAGTTTTTATACATATTTTTTTTTTTTTAAATTTGTCATTAAGTAAATTAAAATGTTAATGAAAGCATGATAATAAACTTAATAGACACTAAATACGAGTAGGTTAATTATGTATATCGAAAATAAAATATTTTTTTTTTTTAATTTTTCATATTTAATTAGATTTGGTGTTTTTCTTGCTAACAAACACTCTATTATTAAGCAAATTTAATTGAGTTATTTAAAATTCATGTTCAAAGAGCTGAATTAACTGCTATAAACTAGCAAAACTTACTTACCATTTAGATCAAGGTAGGCCAATGAAGCCGGCACACCATCACGCCAACGTGGCAAAGTAACAAAAAGTCTTGATTGATAAACTTCAATGCCAAATGGTATGACATTTTCAGGTTTGAATTCATAGCGTTCAATGGCTGACCAACGTTCCTCTGGGCTGGCATATTTAAAATCGATTTCTTTCCATTCGTATGCAACGCGCAAATTGTCATTTGAATACACATGGACGATTAAATGTGTTGCCAAAATGACAAACAATATTGTTGGTGTTGTCCACATATTAGTCATTTTTTTTTTAATAGCGAAAATTTCAAAAATTAACATAAATCAATTAACACATGAATAATTTTATAGATTTGTAATCGAATTTATTAATATTTATTTTTAAATTAATTTCTTCCCTAACGTTGTCTGCTACTCTTGTCCGTTATTATTCAAATTATCACAGATTTGTTTTGATCTACAAAAGAATAAAAGAGAAAGGAAGTTAATAAAAATATAATAAAATAAAATTAAATAAATACATTTTAAATCGTAACGTTTATTTAAAAATATTCAAATCACTTTAGTGATTAAAATTCTATTCACTTTCAATATTTGATTAATCTATTATTATTATTTATATTATCTCTTTGTTATTATTTAATATATATATGAATTTCATATGACCTTCAAATACCGGATCAAGTTATTTTTAATTTTTTTTTTTTTTTTATATGTTTTTATTTTGAAAAATCTAACAATTTTGAAAAAGCTTCAAATGCAAGATACACTCACATATACATATGTATATTCATTAAAATTGAATAAAACTCTACACTTGACAATCACTTTACAAAAATCAGGCAAATCATAAATGCTGATAGAAACATGAAACCACCGCCAGACAGACAGACAGAAAGATAGACAGTTAAACAGAGAATATGTATGTTTGATAGAGAGTAAATTTAATGGTAAGTATTTAATAGATACAGTAATGTGCAAAACAAATGCAATGTAAACTATTAATCATCACACATTAGTGGAGCTCACTAAACTTTGCAATGGACACAATAATAAATAGGGAAACAACAAATATGCAGTAAAAAAAGAAGTTTTATGCGCATTAAATATGCAGAAAAAAAAAGAAAGATATGCTATAAAAACGTGAAAATGTGTTCTTAAAAAACAAAAAAAATGTATAATTTATAAATTTTTTTCAATAAAACAAAGTAATTCATTAATATTATTTAATATTATTAACAATAAAGAAAAGGCAAAACAAAAATGTATCTGTCAACAGTGTCAAAAGCCTTATTTTTAATTAATCACATAAAAACTTTATTAAACTTCTATTTACTTACCCATCTAATTACTTCAGATATTATCGAAAAGATTTACGTATAAATTTACATATGTAGCCTTCATTGAAAAAAAGTTGCCTTTACAATATTAAATGATACTATTCGTCAAGTTGAAGGCTAATACATTCTTTATATCATATTTCGAAAATGTCTTTAATAAAGATCAATTAATCTAATTCTAAAACTTTATCTCTGAGGAGTTGTTTGATTTGTTTTGATTTTTGACTAACTTTGGTAGTATCCATTAAAATTAAATATTTTAAATATTAAATATTTTTGAAAGTCAAATTTTAAAAACTTCAAATGAGGTATAGAAAATGTATCTTCAAAATGTTAAAATATACTCTAAAAGTGTTAAATATGCTCTAAAAATAACAAAATATGTCATAAATATACTGTAAATATCACTATGTGCAAAAATATGTCATTATGGGTGAAATATGCAAAATTATGCATTTACAACTCGATGTCAAAATGTTATATTTGTTCTGAAATTAATAAATATTTTATCAATGGCTTTATTCAACGTACAAAAAAAAACAGACAATTGCATATTTGTGGTTTCCTTGATAATAAACAGGGACAGGAAGTTCATGCATATAAAAAATGTGTTACAGTTTTAGGCGCTTAAAAAATGCACCAAAAATATGCCCTAAAAACAAATAAAATATGTACTTATTTCTTAACTTTCATTAAAAAAAATAAATAAATAAAATTTGAATTCAGTATAATATTAAATTAACAATAAAAAAAGAATAGTCGGTTAAGACCGACTATATAATACCCTACACCATTGTGTACAAGCAGAAAAATTCGGGAAGGGGACTTATGTTACACTTGCAGCCAACTTTAATAAATATAAAATAAAATACGCAAATACAGAATAATGCGTTGATACTAACATCTAGATAATATTATGCACTTTAGGGCGATTCCTGGAAGTGGGTTTATATGGGAGCTATGGTAAATTATGGATCGATCCTCATAAAATTTGGCAATGTTGTTTCTACTTATATAAAAATTGTTTGTGTCGAATATTAACTTGATACTAACATTCGTATGGTTAAAGAGATTTTCGGAAGAGGGATTTATATGGGAGCTATGGTCAATTGTGGACTGATCTTTATAAAATTTGGTAAAAGGATTTATATTTGTACAAAACTTCTTTGCACTGAATTTCATTAAAATACTCTTATTTTTGAAGCATTTTGGAGTGTTTAAACTATATTTCGGGGCGACATTTATATATGGAGCAAGGTGAAATAATGAACCGATCACAACAAATTTCAATAGGCTTCGTCCTTGTATCATAAAAGTCCCACGTGCCCATTTTCATTGAATTTTCTTTAAAATTGCGACCTGTAGTTTGTGCACAAGGTTTTCATGGACAGCTACCCATCCGTCTAGCCAGCCGTCCAGATGGACGGACATCGTTAGATCGATTTAAAAAGTGATTCTGAGTCGATTGGTATACTTTGAGGTGGGTGTTGAATAACTTTTTCTATGCGTTACAAACATCAGCACAAATACATAATAACCAAACAAAAATGGTGTTGTAGGGTATAAATATACAGTAAAGAACTTTGACCGTTCGTCATCAACAGAGATGAGGGATGCATTTTTAAATGATGTGGAAAGATTTTATTGTTTCTTCGTTCGAATTTAAAATTGTAACAACTGTATTGGCAACACTTTTTTCGATGGCTGTGATCTTAATGATAGATCGATTTTTCTAAAATGATATTAAGAGTATATCAGACAAAATAATCTCATTGGTAGCTTCCTTACAGAAAATTAATCAATTCGATATTAAATAAACTTGTTCTGCCTTCAGATAAATGACCGGAAATTTTACGCTGAAAGTCTGTATTTATCTCTATGTTTTATGCTGATATACCAAAAACTATTTTCATTTGTAGAATATTTTAGGACAATACTTTTCCGAAACCAAATTATTTATTCTGTAATTTTGCATCTTAATACAAGATAAATAACGTCAACGTCAACGTCCTTCTGTGGTTGTTAGTTTTGGAGAAATGGTTTACCACATATTAATTTGTCCATAATTTTTTAATATTTTAAAATATTTTTTAGCTCTTCTGAAACATTTTGAAATGTAGACTTAAGTCGTTTTATCAAAAGTCCTCAGAATTATTCTTTCTACACTAAAAATAATTTTAAATAGGAATATTGCACTAAATATGATACAAAATATGCGACTTGAACATATATAAGAAAATTGAATACAACAGATAAAAACTTTGATGATTTATTAAAAGCAATAGAACATACAAAAATTGGAAATAACTCAATAAACTCCTCAAAAATTCCTAGAATCAACTTGTACCATTACATTAGCCTATTAAAGAAAGAAAATCTAGATTTAAAAATCACGGAAATAGTGGATGCTGTAAAAATGTACGGTAGATGTGATAAAACTCCTGCAAATGGATTGTACACTTAAAGTGTGCGAAAATTATAGTAAATTTATTACACCTATGAATTAAATGAATATTCCAAATACGAGAAAAAACTGTATATTTTTATAAATTTTGTTTTATAATTTTGTTTTTAATTGAGTTTTAATATTTGTGTCGCCTTCTAAAACTAAATATCTTTAAATTTGCCATTTTTAGTACTTTCCACTTTACACTCATATTTTCCATTTTATCCAAAAATAGTTAATTTGAAAAAAAGCAGAAAATAAATAATTCTTATTACTTTTATGCAAAACGTTAGACAATAATCCGTTCTATATAACCGTTCCATTGCACACTGGTCAAAAATCCACTTTTTTTGGAATAAATTCAAAATGCGTTGTTAGTACCTGTTTGAGGTTGTATCGAAGTCATTTTATCTAAAATTAACAATAATATTTATTAAAATCAATTTTAAGTATTTTTGCTTAAACCTCTATAACATATAATTTTAATGCAGTAGATATATTTCTTAAATATGCGATTTATTTGTTTACTTTAGCTTTTATTTTAATTATTTTGTAAGTTTTTAGATTTCTATTGATTAGTGAAACTACTCAATAGGTAAGAACGTAATATTTTCTTCACCTTCTTTGTGAAAACCAAGATATTTTCTCTTAGATTTACCAAAATTTAAATGAAAGAAAATTGATGATTTCAAAAGTTTGCCGAAAAATGCTGGCACTATAAAAATTGTTACATAATGTAGACACTTTGGCGAAGACTTTCATATTTTTTCATTCGTGCAAGTTCATGCATAAACATAAGTTTTCGTCTTTTAAACCCATATGACCACAAAACTCAGAAATGAATACAAATACACGACTTATATGGTTCTTAAAATACATCTCCCAGGATGCAATTTACATTATATAATATTGTTATATATTTATATTGTATTGCGATATAGCTTATATAATTCTAGCTCCATTTTAATAATATTTGTAAGATTTTTGGAGATATATATCGAATAATGCGCTATGGAATAATTCGAAATGCCGATATTTTTTTGTTTTTTTTTTTTTTTTTTTTTGTTCGAATAAAACGTATAATTCGAATAAGGCATTTCGAATTATTCCATAGCGCATTAGAGATTATTCGATATATATCTCCAAACATCTTACAAATATTATTTGACCCAAATTTCATTATAGGAATAAGTATTTGTGCGATATTTTATATGACCAGATTCACTTTCTAGTTTTCATTGATGAATAAGAAATATAAATATAAATTAGTTACAAAGATTTCGTTTGCATGATTACAAATATTTTAAAATTAATAAGTACATAGAAATCTACAAATTAATTACTGCTGCATCTGTTTTGCACTACATTGCATGTGTCCATTACATGGTCATATTATATAAATGGATTGTATAAATTTACACAATTCGATAAATATTGCCAAAGCGTTAACGTTCAATAGGCAGCAAAAGTTTAAACAAAAAATCATTTAATATTAAACACAGTGTTTCGAAATGGATATTTTTAGAAGAAAAGAAAACTAATCGATGTTTTATAATAATGCAATTTATCAAATTAATAGAATTATTAAATATCTAATAAAATACTAAAATTTACAGAATCCTATTAAAAAATCTAACAATACTATTGATATATATTAGAGTAAGTCTGAGTTCACATAAGGCAATTTTTCTTGCTGAAATTGTAATTTCGTGTAAGAGAGAGAAGGAGAATGTATATGAAAGGGAAAAAATTTTAGAAAGAAATTATATGTTTTTTAATAGGTCTTTTTCATGAGAGGGAAAAAAACTATTTTATTTTGTAATTTTTGCATAGAAGTCGATTAGTATATGGTTTTGTAATTCTTATTTATTATGTTAGAAAGATTATAATGTAAAAATTAAATAATTTATATATATTTTTTTATAATAAACGTTAATTAAAAATTATTATGTTAATGATTTAAATTTTCTTAAAATGTATGGAAATCTTTATGCATATATTTTTTCAAGAATATAAACTGTTGAATTTTGATTCTTCTATTTTGGATTTTTGTTCATACAAAGATTAACTTTGAGAACTTTTTTTATGTCTTTCTTGTGGTAATAGTATCTAGTCATTTAGCTGTCTAACATTGTTCATTACTACAGTTTGTTCCTTTCTTTCACCAGAACCTTTACCAGTTCTTATTGAATTGAAATTTGCATAGTATTACCATACTTATTGTCCATAACTTCTGAAGTAAACCAGAACAAGATTAGGGAGGAGAACTATGTCAACATTATATAATTTTTTTTTTTTAAGAATGTTTAAAATACCTTTTGATAAAAATAAACTTTATAAATATCGTTGTAAAGGTAATATCTTTGTCTATAATATGAAAATCAAACCAGAGATCTTCAATCTATATTTTAGAAGTTATTAGCTTCTAATAGCCGGTATCTGTGGTGAATTTCATTGAAATAGGATATGTCAAATCGGAAAATGTCTGTTTTATGTCCATTTTGATATGGAATAACCCTCTTATTAAATCTGTAAATACTGATTTTGCTAATTCTAAAACAATCAAGAAATATTAAAACGGTTTGGTGGGCACATGTAAAATCGATAAAGGTTCAAAATGATACAATAAAAAGATCGAAAATTGTCACATAAGCGATCACGCCGTGGCAGTGGCGATATAATATTTAATCAAGTTTGACTACATTCTTATTTTTTCAATAACATTTAAGTTTGTTCTAAAATTCACCGCTAAAAATACAACTTTAAAATTATATAATTATCTATCTTCTATATATATATATATATATATATATATATATATATATATATATATATAAATTGTGCTTTTTTGTACGTAGTGTCTATATTAGACAATTTCTTTTCAAGACAAACGTCACAATTGGCGATCAGTTGCACAAAAAAAAAACAACAATAAAAATAATAATCAGCTGTTTAACTCAGGTTACCTTGTATACATTCGCACTGATTTTGACGTTTATCTTGATAAAAAATTTCTTTAATTTACACTACGTTATAGCGAGCTAAACTGCTGAAGCGATTTTCTTCTTCTTTTCTTTTCATAGTACCATTCTGTGAACCCCAGAATTCAAATAGGCTATTTTATTTTTCGTTAGGAGCAAGGGGAGTAGAATCTTCTATATAGAGAAAATATTAATTATCACATAACTTAAAAACTATTTTCGCAAAAGTCGTACAAATTTAAGAAAATATATTCCTTAACATCCTTTATAACTGAGGATAACTTAAATACCATTAAAACAAAAGTCTTAAAATTTTTTTGGGAATATCTTTCTCATCCACCTCTAAACTTATAATGAAAATGGGACGGATACAGCAAAAGTTTTACAATTTTGTAGGAATAATTTTCTCAACAACCTTCATACTTTAGTATAAAAACGGAACGAAACCGGGGGTATAGTAGTCCCATAGAAAGTAGATGTTATTTATCGCATAAAAAGGGGTAGCGAAGTGCATGGGAACAGCTAGTAAATGGCTAAAAACTAAATGTATTCAGCATATATAAAACAATAACTTTTAAAACAAATTCACTTAAAAAGACTCAAGCAATTTTGATGAATTGGTGTAATTTATATTTAATAATTTTAATAATTCCCTTAAATGGAAAGAATATTTTTGAAGTGTTGTAGTATTGAACATTTTAATTAAAATGATTAAGTACCATAGTACTGTGCAAAAATTGAATTAAAATTAAAAATATAATAAAAACTCAAACGACAACAACTATTCAAGTTGTCAATTTCAATATAAATACATATTTGTGAAAATTGCATTTATAAACACTAGTTCGTACTTTATCTTGTACATATTAAATTTCCTCCAACAAAAAAAAAAAAAAAAGCAAAATTACGTTGTTAGATTTATTAACTTTTTAACCATTAATAACTTCAAGTGATTCTTAAAGTTATTTGACCTTTAAAAGTAAATAACGTCAGTGGAATATTTACAAAAAATGTAACAAAACTTTAAATTACCAGAAAGAGGCAGCTGAAAGAAATGAAAATTATAACGAAAAACCACAAATTCTAATGATAAAGTTGACGATAGGAACATACACGGTTAACCATATATAACAGCGGTGGGCGCAAAAATTGCTTGAAGGCCTAAATTCACAAATAATATGCAAAAATCATAAATAAATAAATATTGAGAACAAAGTACAAATTTTATTTGTTCACTTCATACACATAAATTTCACATAATTATTTCATTTCAAAAATGATTGGTATGCATACCATAGGTATGGTATGATTATTTCCGAGATCAATATCATTTTCGTTTAAAAAGTCTTCTAAAACTATATTAAGTTAAATGTAATTAATACTTTTGATTATTTGAGTTCTGTAGGATTTTATTTATTTTTTTTATCTCGAACGATGTTTTATAATGGAACTTAATGTGTCACAGCACGTTGTTCCAAAAAGTTTATTCAGACGAAAAAATCGAAAGAAGAACTATTTTCTTTTTTACGATTTCGATTTAATAAGACCTCTCAATAAGCTGAAGTTTAAAGTTATGAACATTTTGAGAAATATTTCGAGAAAAATTTCAATTCCCTCTTTGTGGCCCATGACTTTCAATTGCAGGGAACTTAAGACTCATTAAAACGTTTCGTTTCAGGGATTATCCTACATTTGTTTTCCATGGAACAATCTAACACTAGATTGAAGTTTTTTTTAAAGATTATTAAATTTATTTTTACAATAGTCATTAAATTTTTTATATTCCTGGAACTTTTGTATTTTTTAAAGATAATATAAAATAATAAATTTTCTTTTAAAAGTGAAAAATATTATGTTTTCAAATCATTTTGTTATTAAGGAAAATAATTAAACAAACCGCGCAAAATATTAGAAATGAGAAAAAACATCGAAAACACCGATTTGATGTAACTCCCCAATAAAATTTTGTATTTGCAGAAGAATTTCTACAAGATTTTCCATACACTTTCATATTTAAACAATTCTGAAACAGATGCCTCTGCTGAATAAAACAACATATATGTAGGTAGATAATGTTGGATATACATAACTTGGTTTTATAAAGAATTACATAAAAAAAAGTGAAAGAATCTCCTAAAAATAACAAAGAATTAATTATGTCAATTAAATTTATTCTTCATCAAAACAAAAACACAAGATTACTAATACGAGTAGTTCTCCCAGTAAAGAAATTTTAGATAGAGTAAAAAAGATATCTTGAATGATTCTTAAAATCCAAATTAGAAATATTAAAATAAAAACATCTCTTTAATTTTTCTTCAAACAAAAGATACAACAAAGGGCTCCCTTTTGTTTTTATTTAAATTTGAAAAATGTATGTCGCTTTTTGAAACTTTAATGTCAGACTTTTACACAACGCTACTTTATATAAATGTTGTCTAAATAAATTTTTTTAAGTTATAATTTTATATTATAACTTAAAAACTTATTTTTATAATTTTAATATAATCCTTCTAGGGCCGCAGATGATGATTGTAATACATAAATATACATGTATGTATGTATGTATGTATGTATGTATGTATGTATGTATGTGTGAATGTATGTATGTATGTCGACTTTCGAATTTCGACCGTAACTTCCCCTGTCTTTCTTTTTTCTGTAAAATTATAGTGCGCAAAATATTAGAGTGATCGGATGTCGCTAACACTTGTGCATTTATTGTGCAATTATATGAGAAAATTTTGATTCTTTCACACTTTTTTGGAAAAAAATGCAATTACAAACTGTTTTTGCAATTCAATACAAAGAAATCATAATCTAGACATAATTATCTATCAAAAAGTTAAAATTGGTTAGAAAATGTTAAAGTTATTAGAAACACTTGTATAAGCAACGTACATAGTAATAATATGCTATTTTAAATCAAATTTGAACCATAGTTACTGAAAAGTAACTTTTGAATCATCCAGGATAATATAATCCCCCTTTTCATGCTTTATTAAAAAACGTTGATTTTATTATAGGTATTTCAATTTGTTCAACATTTTGTTAAAAAAAAATTTTTTAAAGTTAGGGTAAACTATGCCATTTATAGATAACACTACAGAAAGTAAGAATTAGGTCGACATCTCTTACAAATTTGCCGCACCTGAGATTTGAATTTTGCTGATTTCGGCAAGAAGGCATTTTTTTGTGATTTTTTGTATTGTAGAGAAATTCTTTTTTGTACTAGTATACATATTATTGAAAATTATAACATAGCAAATTTTTTCAAAAAACTATGAAAATTTCAAAATTTTCCCATATAAATGCACCCTCCAAACTACAGGGTCGATGCGGCATGTATTAACGACATCCGATCACTCTAATATTTTGCACACTATATTTATACATGAGCATGAAGTTTAATATACACACTAGATACACATTTCAATTAAAACTCAATTTTTACGGACTGAAATAAAGCGTGATCCATTTCGAGATTCCCTACTTTTTTAAAGAAAAAAACAAAGAAAATTCAAATTTAATGGGAAATGCTCATTATCATTTCAAAGAATATTCTTTGACATTTATTTTTTGAAGACTATGTCTATCAAATGTTGGCCGTTGCTACGTCGCAGATGGTTCATCCGTCGAGTCCAATTTTCGATGACTCGTTCGAGCATTTCGACTGGTAACTGGCGAATGACACTCGTGATGTTTTCCTCCAAGGCCTGAATCGAAGCGGGTTTGTCCGCATAAACTTTAGACTTTACATATCCCCACAGGAAAGAGTCTAACGGTGTGATATCGCACGATCTTGGTGGCCAATCGACCGACCCAAAACGTGAATTTATGTGCTTGCCGAAGTGTTCTCTAAATAAATCCATTGATTGATGCGATGTGTGGGAAGTGGCGCCGTCTTGCTGAAACTAAATGTCGTCGAGATCACGAGCTTCAATTTCAGGTATCAAATAGTCGGTTATCATGGTACGATAACATTCACCATTGACGGTTACGTTCGCACCGGCATCATTTTTAAAGAAATATGGACCGATGATTCCACCGGCCCACAAACCACACCAAACCGTTGTTTTTTCTGGATGAAGTGGCAGTTCTTAAGGTTGCTCTTCGTTCCAAATGCGGCAATTTTGTTTGTTTATATACCCATTGAGCCAGAAATAGGCCTCATCGCTGAACAAAGTTTGCCTCGAAAACGTTGGATCTTCTTGGAACTTTTCAAGAGCCCATAGAGCGAAGCTATGTCGCTTGGGAAGGTCGAGCGGCTTCAGTTGTTGCACAAGCTGTATTTTGTACGCTTTCAATTTAAGATCTCGACGTAAAAAGTGACATGTCGTTCCATACGTTAGTCCGAGTTGCTGCGAACGGCGCCGAATCGACTCTCCACGGTCTTCGTGTACACTCTTAGCTACGGCCGTTATATTTTCTCCACAGCATGCTGGACATGGTCTTTTCGGTCGAATATTATACAATAATGAATGCTGGATCTCAAAATGGGTGATGGTGTTGCGAATAGTACGCTCACTAGGCCGATTATGTTGACCATAAGTTGAGCGAAGTGCACGAAACATATTCCTCACAGAACGTGAATTTTCGTAATAAAGTTGAACGATTTGTAAACGTTATTCAGGCGTAAGTTTTTCCATTATGAAATGCAAAACAATACTAAACAAAAATAACATGACAACATGACACGACTCACACGTGATCTGTCAAAAAAAAAGGCTATTGAAAAAAGTATCTCTATTTGAATCACCCATTATAAACAAACTATACACTCAGAAAAAATATTTGGTAATTTTTTAAACACTGTATTGACTAACACAAATATTTTAATTTAATTCCCTTCTGAAAAGTCTGTTGTTTAATTCTAATTGACATAATTTGTGTAAATTATGATATTTGTTGTCTGTCTCTCTTATCTGATTGGTTTAATCTTAAATCTAACTAAAAATACAAACAACTATTTATATAAACAAATATTTACGCTAATAAATACTATACAAAGTTCAACATTCATCTTAAAATTGAATTCTCAAAAAGAGGTTTATTTAAATAAATTATATACATATGTACATATGTTCTCCCATTCCAATTAAGTGTTTACAAGTTTAATTGAAAATTCCAAGAATAAACGTGTATTAAAGTAATTTCGCTTTTAATAAACATTACTTTACCTAAAAGAGAAACGGCACTAACTAAGATAAATCAATTTGTAATATTATAAGTTTAAACGAAACAACCAAAAAATTTTGTTTGGTATTAATTTACTAAAGAATAAATTTTAGGAATAAGATCATAGTATTAAATATTAATTACTTATTACTGGGTCTAGTTCTATAATTGAATTCCATTACAAAACACGAATTAAAAGAATTAATTCTTCTCAACCCTTTATACCCTATATAGACAGGATTATTTTATTTTAACTCAAAATATTTTTTAACAACACACAATTCTTCTAGTGTACAATGAAAACAAAAATCAAATATTTGATTTTTTAGCATAAATTTAAAAACTTAACAAAAACAAAATTGCCAAAATACATCACAATTCACTAAACTCATTGCCAAGACCTTTATAAAAAATTATATATATATATATATATATATATATATATATATTTTATTCAAACTTTAAACAAGGTTTTGAATGTGAGAAAGAAAACCAAAAAACAAAAAGCCGGCTTTTTAACGGTTGCAACCAACTTTAGCTGTGTATACAGTTGCAAGCTTTTAAAAGATTTCTTGCTATTTTGTTGTTATTCTTGCTGCGGTTACTCGTAATACTTGTAGTAGTAAGTAATAATGATTTCGCTGAAGATAATTTCGATTGAGAGGAGCAAAGACCTGTTTGCTGTTGATGATGAGATTGATTAATTTGAAACTTTACATTTTAACAAATTGAAATATTTTTATCTATTACTCATTCGTATTCATGTTAATAATTTCATTAGGTTTTTGCTTTCAACTTTGTATTAATTTTATACACATTTAATTCGATTTTGTTGTTAATCAAGTTTCTTATTTTTAATTTAATTAAAACGAAAAAAAATTATTGTTTTAACTTTTTATTTAAGTTTTTATGAGTGGCACACGAAATTTTTAAACTGAAAATTATAAATAGTAAAAAATATGATATGAAAATAAATATTCAAACACACATACACAGAAAAAAATTTGTACATAAATAAATATAAAAATGTACTTTTATTGAATTCAGTTGATAATATTTAAGCATAATTTCTTAAGCATTAAAAATTATTTTTTACATTTTTTCAAATGAATCAAAAGTCAAGAAGACTGTAACAAAATGTTTGAAATTTCCTTTTGAAAATGTTAAGTTTTTAATGATTTTTATCTACATTTTAGGAACAGAACAGAAGGTCTTTTTATGCAAATTTCTAAACATTTTTTTAACAAATTTTCCTTGGAATTTTTCCATTTTAGGGCATTTGTTCTTAATATTTTCATATATACATAACTATTTTCTTTTACTATTTGCAAACAAATCTAATAAAACTAAATTAAAGATTTAACAAAATTTTTGCAAAATTCCTAAAATTTCCATTATGAACAATTTAATAATAACTATGAACAAAATTTTATTTCTTATTAAAAAAGTTTGGGAAAAAGAAGTCATGTTCGTCGATTCATAATATTTATGTAAAAAATTTTCAAATATATGCATTTTTTTTCTCTGTGTATGTATAGATATATATAATTATTTTAGAATCTTAATTTAATTTCTTTTAATATTTCAAGTTTTATTATTTTCGACTCTACATTTGACCACCAAATCAATTAAGTCACTTTTTATTTATTTTTATATTATATATTCATAATGTTTAACGTATGTTAGTTACTCACCAAATAACATTTAAGTTCACATTAACAGTAACTAGTACTATAAAATATTTTAACTTATTCTAAATGTCATATAGCTCTCTTTAATTAGGGAATGCATTCTGGGATTCCCGGGAAATTTTGCAATTTTCTCAAGAATTTCGTCCGGAATTCCCGGGAATTTTAAAAGCACTTAAATTTTAACAAAAACTTATATATATTGGTAATTTTTAAAAGAAAATTAAGCTAAAAATCCAGCTGGGAACTACATCTTAAAGAAAATTTAATCATTAAGTTTTTATTTACAATTTATTAGCTGATTTTTTATGGGATGACAGCACTAAGTGATTGAAATAATTTTGTAGACATCCTAAATATACGTTATAAATTTGAGGAATTTGTCTCATAGAAATTTGACAAAACATTAAGAAATTTAAAAGAACAAGTAAAAATCGAGTCCCACAAATCATTAATTATTCATATAATTTTAAACTGGAAAACTACAAAAAATATTCTATGTTATGTAAAAGAACGTCTGAATATGAAAGCGGGTGTTTTATACACAAAATTTAACAGATAATAGAAACATTTATTTTTGTGAGCTACATTTAAACGTATTATGAAAGGGGGCATCAATTATAACTTCTTGGTCATATTTCAACTTACTACGACAATTGGAACAGGATACTACACGATCATTTATGTTGATAATCCCAAAATAAATCTTAATTTTTCCCCACCCACATATATATACGTTAAAAGATAGCTAAAGAAAATTAATATAACCTTATTTAATATTTTTTTTAAATTAGTGAGGATAAAAACGTAATTTTACTAAGAAAAACTCATATAAAAAATTATGTTGAATTAAAAAAAAAATATATATATAAAATGTAATTTTTTTATCCACATAAACTTTTTAGGAAAATTTACGAAATATAGGTTTATTTATTAATTTCCTTTAGCTATCATTTTATCTATATCATTAATATTGAAGATAACAAATTTCATAAAAATATCAACAAATGATCGTGTAACATTCTGTTCTAATCATCGTATGAAATTGAAATTTGGCCAAGTTATTATATACGTATGATATCCCCTTTCGTAATTTTAAAAGTTTAAATGTGCGATACCATTTGGTTATTTTCGTACAATATTGGACCACCCTATGAAGCTATTGTATAGTATCGATATCCAGAAATCAATAGGATTCATATCCTATTTGGGTCTCAGTTGTTCAACTAATAAGTGTAGTGATAATTACAATCTGGGATCTTGGGAAGTCGAAAAAAATTTGCCCGGGGAATCAAAAAGTCTGAGAAACTGCGATCCCTAATCACAATATTCAATTAATATTGCAAATCTGAATTATATATAATATATGCATTTTTAGTCAATTAAATATTTAAGTTAAAAATTAGAATACATTAACATTTAGAAACAAGCTCATTATAATAAACTTTAAAACATACAAAAGGTGTAAAATATAAAATTTAATTTTTATTCATTTAATTAAATAAAAAATGTATTTAAAATTGTATATATTTAGTTATAGCGTTATTCAAAATAAAATTTCTAATTTAGCAAAGATTTATAATTCAAAAATTTATACAAAATTTCTTATAAAATTTAAATTTTTTAAACGTTTTCATAAACACTTGAAAAATTTATCATTAAATAGTAAACACCGAATTTAATAAATAAAATTGCTATTAACTAAACTTATTTGTTAAATTTGGTATATGACATATGTTGACACTAAACCTATAAAACCAATTTCCTTCCTGCTGACACTCTCCAAAATTTTAGACAAATTCTTTGCTTAGACATAGGTCTTTCTGATTTATTGTTGAAATTAATCAGTTTAAAAATTAATCATCAAATCTCTAGACAGCGAAAGATTTTTTTATTGGAATCTTTTTAACAGATCTAAAAATTATATCTAAAAATAAGAAAACCGAGAAAAACTTATATATATCTATTCAAAATAAATAGAAGAGCGTAAACTATAATAATAAACCAACATATATCGCCGATGCGTTTTTTTTTTTACCTCCAAAAAACTAAATTGATCGTTGGTAATCAATTTTCATATATCTGTATGTAAACGAAAATTTTTTACTTTTTCAATTGCAAGAAAGCTAATAAATTTCTGATTCTGTAAGGCCTTGAGAATAGAAATAAACTTAATTTTTTAGTTTAGAAATTTCAGCCAATGAAAAATCTTAAAATGTGTAAAAAAAAAAAATAGAAAGAAATATTTGGATAATTTTTTTAAAAAATGTGTGAACGAAAATGTTTACATTTTAAAATGTAACTATTAACTCCCCGAAATCAATATCTTATACATCAAATATTTTATCAAATCTGTAAACTCTATAGATTATAAACAAGATAGATTTTTTAGTTAAAAGCAAAAATTTAAGTCATAAACTTAAATATTTTAAACATGTTTCTAACAATTGTCGACAATTTTTCAATATAGTTAAAATTATTCTATAGAATTAACATCGTTGGGCACAACCATGTTATGGTTGAATGGATCGATCTTACGTTTTTGGAACCATAATATGGTAGTAGCAAAAAAGTTATAGTTGCATAGTAAATATTTACATTTTTACAGCTATGGGGGGATGTTTTTTCCGCATGTTACTAAGTGATTGACTGACTGATTCATCATCGCATAGCCCAAACGCCTTGTGATAGAAAGATGAATTTTTGACTGTAGGTTGGTCTCTCATCAAATAGATCTACTAGGACGGGATTTTTTTAAATTCGAATATTTAGATGGTAAAAAAGGTAAAAACGAGTAAATTCTGTAACCATATATCTGCTAAACTCATAGATAAAAAAAGTGAGCCTGAATAAATGTGAGCAAATATTCTAATGGTACTTTTCGTATTTTCCATAATATTGTACCTAGAAGTATGAAATTCAAGATACATGTTCCTATGTGGGTAAAAATTCACTAGGTAAATTTTGCGGTACTTTTTCGTTCTTCAAATGGTACTTTTTGAATTATCTTTAATATTGAGCGCAGAAACATGAATAAGTGAATATGATCCTATATGAAGGGACTTCTTCGATTCTCTAATGGTGCTTTTAGAATTTTGTATAATACTGAAATTAGAAGATATATTGATATAAGACAACAAGATTCCACAAGAACGTTCTTCAAATAGTTCTTCAAATAGTATTTTTTGAATTTTTTGTTATAATCAACCTAGATACAGGAAATGAATTATACATGGTCCTAAATGAAAATCTACAAGTAGGAACTTTCTGGTACTTTTTTGTTCTTCAACATAGAAACGTGAAATTAAAGATAAATGGTCCTTGGTGGATTAGAATTCATTAGGGAAGCTTTGTGATACTTTTTCGATTTTCTGATGGTACTTTTTTTTAATAATTAACCTAGAAAAAAGAATTTAAAGATACATAGTCTTAAGAGAGTGAGAATCCACAAGAGGAGACTTTGTGATACTTTTTTGTTCTTCCAATGGTACTTTTTGAATTTTTTTATTAGTTGATCTAGAAACATGAAATTAAAGATACTTGCTCCCAAGTGACTGAGGATCCACAAAAGGGAACTTTGTTATTTCTGTTCTCCTAATGGTCCTTTTTAAATTTTTCATATTAGCTAATATAGTGAAATTAAAGCTATATGGGTGATAATTCACGTAGAACCATATAGCTTTGTATGTTTTAAGCCTACAAACGAAGGGAAAAAATAAGTCACACTCTTTGCTTCTAAAAAATTTATAATAGGAATAATTTCTTACTTTTTGAAACCTCGAATCTTTAGAATATAAAAAATAAACTGCATTTTGGTACTTTTTTTCGTACCCTACGGTTCTGATAAACTAAAAAACATAGAAATAAAATTTTAAACGTATTACTTTCGTACCACAATTATAATAAACATGTCGTTAGTACTTTTTATTATTTAGGAGTTAAAAATTTTACTTTTTAGCCTTTTTTTTAACTAAAATATTAAAAAAACATTATTGTTGTTAATGTCGATATTAATATAGACCTATAGAAATTGTATATATATCTCCGCCAAAATATATATACTTCGATAATTTGTTGGTACCCTATTTTATTTAATTAGGAACTCATAGTAGGTTACGAGGTGATACGATATCCCAATCCTTGGATGTTCCTTATTTAGATATAAACCTATAGGCATGAAATTAGAATCATTAGGAGGTGTGATTGAAATGTATGTCACTAATTTTTAGGGGTTATAGTTTAATTGTATAGTTTAATTTTTGTTTTTTTCCCATTTTGACAATATAATTTTTTTCTTCTAAATAATAAAGTCTGCTAATGCAGTATGCTGGTATAATAATAAACTTATACATTTTCTTTTATTATTTTTTTTTTTTTTTTTTTTATTATTAATAACACTCTGCTGCAAAATTAAACTTTTTATTTTGACTAGAAAATTACCAAATATGGGCTGCAGATCTTCTTAATGAATTTATATAATAATTTTCAAAAATTTCAAAACACCCTCTAAATGTTAAGATATTCCAAAAAAAATATTGTTCCTGCCATAAAGATTTCGTAACTCGCTAAGTTTTAGGTAAATTTTAGATTTTCAAATAAAGAACTATGTTTTGTATATTTCAAATAAATACATAATAATTTATTAAACCTTTTTACATTTTTTTCTTTAAGACTAAAAATTAGAAAAAAATTAAAAAAATTAGAACAAAATGAATTATCAAGTTTTAAAATCGTTTCAAAATTCAAGAAGTTATTTATTAATCTTTTTCTAAACTTTATTAAAAAACAATCCTCATATTTTTTAAGGGTAAAGTATTAGCAACTTTTAGTAAACTATTTCTATAGTTTTTGACTATGAATTTATTTAATTTATTCAGGCTCAAGTTCATATTAATATAATAATTAATGAAAAATACAGTGAAAAAGATATATTAGACACTAGCGGAATGGAATGTAATGTCTTCAGCATTCTTCGTGCCTTTAATGTCAGTTGTAAATATCATTCTTTTTTTTACAATATTTTTTTTACATAATTAGAATACGTAACTTCAACTATTGTTGTAGTAAAAATATTCTTAATTCTTAACTTTATTAAGTGGAACGAAATTAACAACCTCTTTCTATATGTTTGTGTGTATTCTTCTTATTAGTTTTGCCAAATTTTAAAAACTAAATCTTATTAATTTACAACAAAAATATCTTTAATATAAAAATTTAAAATATATTAAAGTTAAACTCAAAAAAATGTGAAAAAAATAATTGATTTTTTATAGTTTTTTGAGCATAACTCAAAATTGTTTAGTGTATTGAACATTTTTAAAACTGTTTTATGATGTCCTCAAAAATACTTATAACGTATATTATGTAATTACTCGAGTGATTTTTCAATGTAGCATAGTGTAGTCTATCATTTTTCTATAAATAAATTAAAATTTCTTTATTGTAATTAAATGATATTTTTATGTATATAGATACATATTAATATTAATTTATTGGGTGTGGTAAGTAATTAATA
Source organism: Protocalliphora azurea (assembly GCA_932274085.1). Classification (NCBI taxonomy): domain Eukaryota; kingdom Metazoa; phylum Arthropoda; class Insecta; order Diptera; family Calliphoridae; genus Protocalliphora; species Protocalliphora azurea. Next base: position 85,009,816 of record OW026520.1, read on the forward strand.
ATGTAACAACTTAATTTTTTTTTTAATATTTACACACACATCATTTTCCTTATAATAACAATAATTTTGAATTTCATATTTATAATAAAAGTAAAAATTTCGTTTTTTGTCATTTCAAATATTTTACTTAAGAAAGTTACCTTCAGTCAATTTTAAATTAATATAAATTATTTAAAACTAGATTGAAATAGTAAAAACCCAAGAATATTCCACAAGCTAAACATTGAATATGTATGATTATAAAACCGGATTTTAAAATATCTATAAAAAATCAATTAATTCTCTTTTCAGACACTTAAATCTTATATTTAATGGCTGAAAAGCATAAATTAAACAAAAAAAAAACTATAATAGCAATGTTTTGTTGCTGCCGTTGAGTGCTAATGTTGATAGTTAACAATAAAACGATATTTACCCGACTTAGTATAAATTAACACGCAAAAAACAAATTTACAAAGAAATCTTTAAATTTTAATTTCAATAAATAATAATTTAAATTGATTTTCTTTCTCTTTAATTTAATAATAATTTTTATATTTTTGCATTTTTTGACATTCAAATATTTATGATTGTATTTTTGTTCATACATTGGCAGCACTATTATCAAAGTTAAAGTTAACATAATTCTACACGTTTACTCCTAACTTACATAAATTTGAATTTTGTATAAAACTGCCTATGAACGTTAGCAACTTCCCATGGAGTAATTAACAAACTAGAATCAGTGTTGCCAGAAAAGTTTTGAAGTTTTATGCTAAATTCTCAAAAATAATATGGTATAATCTGCTAAATCAAAAATCCTTGTAGGGCACGAAGAAAACGTTATAAAATCAAATAATGTTTTTGGAATATGTGCGACCAAAATACTATATTTACAAATACTATATATACCAGACAGATGAAATTCCAAAAAATAGTTGTGAAAATGAATAGGTGCAATGTTATTGTTTCCTGCAGAAAAATTACAACACTATTATAATAATATTAACTGATTTCATTTTAAAATAGGAATTATCCAGTCTTACTAGACTAAGAAAACTGTGAAATAGCATTTTGCATAAGGAAAATAATCTTGAAGTATTGTCGAACGAATTAAATAGTTTCTGAGAATGAAATGAAATGAGAATGAAAAAATCCTAAAATCTCTATGTTTTATTAGATTTTTGGAAATACAGTGCACAACTAACTTTATACAACAAAGCCATATCAAAAAGACTATGAAAAAACATAGATTTGACAATTTGCTATGTTTTGCTCATTTGAAATTTATTTAATTGAAACGTTCCAAATAGAAAACTGTTGCATTCGATATCTTCTTTAAAATTATGTAAATATCATTTGTGTCTACAAATCATTTGATTTTCGACTACTGCGGAAAGTAGTGTGTACGTTCAAAATTTTCCAAAATTGTCCTAAATTTAAGACAAAATGTAAAATTTCAAATTTTAAAAATTTAAAAAGTTTTATTTAAATTAATTTTTTTAAGTTGAATATCTTTTAAACAATAAGAGATAATTCTTTTATTTTTCGTGCACTAAAAGTGTTAATATTTTTCAAAAATAATATATTACAATTTTTTATTGACTAACCGATGGAAAAATGCTTAAGTAGTTCAGATGGTAATACACCAGTTTTTTTTTTTTTTTTTATTTATCTTTTATTTTTCTTTCAATATTTTTTCTTTTTTAGTTAGTTGCCTTTTTACGGCAAATTCTGTATAATTTTATATTTTTAATGTAGAAAAACATTATTTTCACACATGAAAATCAAATAATTTTGCATAATTTAAACAAATTAAAAATACCATTGATATTTCGAAAAAAATCATAATTATTTTTTCATAATCAAATAATTTGTATTTAGACGATAAAATTGTATTGTGATGTTGGAATTTTTGATAAATCTTAATACAAAGTATAGAAATATCTTTATTAGAATACAAAAATGTAAAAGTATTTAAATTGGTTCACATTTGTAAAAGTTACATTCGAGGTGGTCAATATTGAACTACTGTAGCGCCGTTTGTGCTTCATTTACACACTCCATCCAAAAAATACTCTAAAAGCACAACTTCTTCTCTGTCAATGTACTAAGTTTCATCAAATTCTTTGCAGCATTTTGAAAGATCCAGATTTTTCCCATTTATTTTGCAAAAGGCCCATTTATGTAGTGTGATATAGTTGATTATTTTGTCATTAGACAAAATTTCATCCTCTAATCTAGATTTTCGATAAATTAAGAGAAAAATTAAATTCACAATTTTAAAAATAAATCGGGACAAGAAATTTAGTGTAGGCATATCGTATTTCATCTGTTAAAAATTATGCTAAAAATCTGCTTTCAGTAGGTCGATTATGCTAAAAAGCATTTAGCAGAATTTTTCAAAATAAATATACAATTTTCCAAACTATTCTGCTAAATCTAGAAGAAAAAATGCTAAAATGGCAATACTGGCTAGAATATAAATTTTTATTGCTGTCCAGTATTAGCATGAATACTCTGGATTTTTTTGTAAGAAAAAAAATCTGCATACTTAGTAAATGTGTGTACATATAAATATGTAGCTGTTGGTTATGGGTTTAATACTCTTGTAAAAATTCATACATATGTCATTATGTTCATTCATGTGTGAGCATTGTTTTTCTCTTTTTTTTTATTTGCAGCGACTTTCTTTCTGTCTTTTGTAGACAAATACCAATGAAATTTATTACATCATACGAAAAATAAAAACAACAAATATTCAGTTAAAAATACAAAGTTACAATCAATTCAAAATGAACTTCTATTTGTAAACAGTAGAAACACCAACGTTCAAATATGTACAATAAAAAGAGAAATACAAAAAAAAGTAATAAAAAATTGTATATAAATTGTTTGTAAAAAAAATGTTGGTCGTTCATCGATTGCTGTTTTTCATTAAGTTTGTTACTTAAGTCTTTCGATTTAAACCAACCATTGTCACATACACACTAACTTAATCATGTGCATATATGTGCATGCAGATTTAAATATATATATATATATATATATATATATAAAAATATATGATGTATGTACCTAATTTTATTTATTTTCAGTGTATACATTCTTCATTCAACACAATATTTACATGCCATCCAATAATTGCCAGTGAAAAACTTTATCACACATTTCCATTCACAAACTAAATTAAGCCGATAATAGAGAGGAGAGAAAGAAAAAAGAAAAGCACCGCTAATTGTTCAAATTAGTTGTAAAAACATTTTATTATTTTCATTGTTCACTTATTAGACCAAACAACAAATTTGATATTTTGTTTTTTTTTTTCAGTCTGTGTGTCGGTCTGTCTATCTACCTTGCACTATGAAAGTGTTAACGAGCTAAACAATTTGTTTGAGCCATCTTAATAACAGTATTTTAAAGACCAACATAATTTTCCCAAAGTTTGGCTTCTTTTTTATATACATACATACATACAATATTGTTTGCCAAGTTTACATTTATTTATTTACAACTATTTTTTGTTTTACTTTACATATTTGCATTTTTAAAAATTTGGGTACTTGAAACAATTCAGATACATTTTTTGAATAATAGCCATATTACATAAATTTTAAAAATTTGGTTTTTTGAACATAAATAAATGTTTGTAAATTTACAAAAAAAACTATATAAATATGTATATGTTGAATTTTTACGCACTATTTAATATTTGTTTCTTATTTATACGTACTTTTTATTACAGTTTTGCCTTTTTTTATATACTTTCCAATTGACTTTAAATACACAATATTTTTTAAAACACTTCAAATGTTTATACACACATACTATATTTTTTAAAAGTTTTATTCCCCTCTATAAACAAAACAATACATTTTACTACATATACTTTACATTTAGTTTTTATTTTTAATTAATTATAATTGTTTTTTATTTTTTATTTTTTTTTTTTTTTTTTTTAAACACAACCAACCTTTTCAATGTTCACAACAAAACTAAAAGTTGATTTTTACTTGCACTCATAAAAAAGTCAGTTAGTCGGCGTTTAAATGTTTGTTTAACGGTTAAACTCAATGTTGTTGTTGTCTCTCCATAATCAGTAATAACGGGGATGGAAAATAAAAATGTTAAAATGTAACTGAAACAGAATCTAAGAAGTAATGATACTTTTTTGTAATTATGTTTATGTTTCTCTGGCACATTAAAAAATTCGTACTTGTTTTAAAATTTTATTTTAAACTCCATTTGGTAATTTTTATACCAGATGGGTTAATTTTAAAAATCGAAAACGTATTGGAATTTATATAAAAAATACAAATATACTGAAAAATACAATAGTGTTTAATTTTCCATGCCTGTTGACGATCATTTCCTCTCTATTTCTTTTTTTCATATATTTTTGCTGTGAGTAATTTTTATATAAAAAAATAATAACAAAATTCTAGTTATTACTTTGTAGATGTTTGTGGTAAAGTATGGAATCTCCAGATACATTTATGACGTATTGATAAGCTCTGCTCACAGTGGCTGTAAGATGACTTTCCATCTGCTAGTAACATAAGCCTGAGTCATAATATTGTTTCAAATGAGCCATAGTTGTTCTACACATATGTGAACTTACATATATACATGAATCAGACTCAATAAGACTCAATACCGTCATAAATTGATGTTGGCAATTTTTGGATTGATTACTACAATTTTTTCTACTAAAGAGTTTTAGATATTTGCTTTACATTGTTAATTGATGCTATACATATTCAAACAAAATTAAAATTTTAAAGCTTTTGAAAACTGTGGAATTTTCATTGTTTACTTTTTACTTTACGGTTTTTTTCCGAGGTTGAAATTGTCTTGGATTTATCCAAAATCCCCAAGAATAATAGTAGTAAGAAAATACCGATTAGTGTAAACGATGCGTTTTTACATTTTAATTTTGTGATTAAATAATCTAAAAATTGTCTTATCTCTACTTAAAATGTTTTGTCAAAAGTCCACATATAAGTTTTTTAACATTCTAGTTTTTTTTTTTTTTTTTTTTTTTTTGTTTTAGACGAAAATATTCTTTATAATTCAATCTTTTTTTCCACAAAGATTTTATCTTTTTAAGATCATTACTATATTATATTTTGCATATTCAATTGCACAGTGTGACAAAAAAACATTTTCAAAACAAAAAAACCTTATATAAGATAAATATATAAACAAAATTTTGTCCCTCCTGAGCCTTGTCCTTCTTTTGACAGACACACCGTATTTAAATTTGTTACATTAGACACGTTTTGAATTTCATAAAATATTTTTTTTACTACTCTAATAAATATTAATATAGGAACATATTATACATATGTACTTGAGTACGACAATTTCAATTTTGAAAATGACTAATGAATTCAAATAAAATCCTACTCATTCATAATTCTGTTTATTAAAATATTTTTAATTGCATGTACAACTATTAAACACTTATTAAACTAAGCTTTATGAATAATTAAAAAAACTACTTTTTTAAAATTAACAATTATTTTAATTAAGTTTTTAATATTTATTTGCATTAAATGGGTTTTAAAACTAACATATTTAAATTATAATTTTAGTATTTTGTGAAAAAAAAAATTATATATATATATATATATTATGTATATATTAGAAATATTTATTTGAATAATTATATTTCGTACGGGGACTAGGGGTTTACAATTCAATTTTATTATACCTTCACCACAGGTGTAAAGGGTATGTATAAGTTTTTTATTCCGTTTGTAATTTCGACAATATTCATCTATGACCCCAAAAAATATATATTTTCTGGATCCTTATTGATATAACGATGTCTGTCTGTCAGTCTGTAAGTTGAAATATGTTTTTACAAAGCACCACTTTTCGGATATATATATATATATATAACAAAAGCCTAATTTTATACATGCATTTAAGTTTTACTCTAAAAAAAATAATAAATTTTTTCGCGCATTAATTAAAAATAAAAGTTTTTTTCATGTTTGAACTTTTAAGAAATTATTATTTATTGTTAAATTTCAAATACCAGGACAAACAAACCACTTCATTTATTAACATCCTTAGAACCAGAGGTATCGCAATCAATTGTAGCACTCATGGAGTAGAACCGTATTGTGTTTCTAAATTGGATTTAAAAAATGTTTTTTGAGTACTAGTGCTTAAAAACTAGTTCTGTATTACTTCTACATTAAAAAAAAAAAAAAAAAAAAAAAAAAAAAAACGGAGCAACAAAATTAAATTGATTTAATAAAGTGGACTTTATAATGAAAAATGAAATAAAAAAATTATTAATTTCAATAACTGGCTCTTGAACTGTTCCATAACGTTTCTATAGAACTAGTTCTGAATATGAAAATTTCGATCAAAAATCATTAATTAAAGAATTAGTTCTGGAACCGTTCCATAAAACTAGTTCTCACAGAACTGCTTCTGGGGCTGACAATTTCGAACAAAAATCATTAGTCATAACGCCAAAGTTGAACTAGTACAGGCTATTTTTATGCGTTCTGAAACTAGTTGTGGAACTAATAAACTTTTTCCTGCGATTGTTTTTTTATATTTTATTAATTTTATATTTTAAAATATATCTTTCCGAATTAAAATAAAAAAAAAAGTGTGCTAAATCGTCTAAAAATTAAATTGTTCTACAGCACCAAACGGCAATGCTAAATTATTTTAAACCTCTTAAAATGCTAAATCTAGTAGTGAAAGTGCTAAAATGACAACACTTTAGCACAAAAAAAATAAGCCAGAATTTTTCGTTCTATTAATTTCAACTATTTAAAGCGAATTGTCCAAGTTAAATAAGCTATCTGTCATCTTTATTGCATTTATCAATTTACATGAAACTTCTGGTTTTAATATTTTTTTTTTCTTTTTTTGAGCTATTTTTCTGAGTAAAATTACATAAAAAGTGAAATAAAATTAAAAAAAAAATGGTTAACCGCTTTTAAAAAGCGGCGTTTATAAAAAGGTGAAAACTGGTTAACCGGCTTTCGGGTTTGGATTCCTTAGTACAAAACTATCGATATGTCTGGAAACAAAAACTTAATTAGTCGAATTTTCATCCGTGAAACTTTGACCAAAAATACAAACTTTTTGGATCTTTGTTCCTCTACACCACACAGTGTTACATTTATGCAAATTAGAACGACAAAAATACGAAAATAAAAACTTGGTAATTGAAGCTATTTTTTTGTTCATATCATATATTATGGAAAAAAAACACTTATAATATTGGAAAATTATGTATTTAAAAAAATGTTACTTTTATTTAAAATTTTTGTGAAGAAGTATCTTAACTTTAACTGCATATTAAATACAGCAGATACCCAGTAAAACCTTTGCTTTCCTGGTAAGCTAGCAGATATAACTGGAAACAAAAATAAACTACTTATTTTTTGTCTGAATAACTAGTTATTTTTGTTCGATTTTACCACAAATTCATGTAGTTATTTTTAGACTCCAGCGATATTCAAAAGTATGTACCTAAACGAAAATAAAAATAAAAAAAACTTTGCCGTCAATGAGATTTGAACTTGGACACAAACCATTCGTTTTTAATGACTAACGTGTTACTCAGTACACCATCCCGCACTTAATTTTCTAAGTGATAAAAACTTTTTTAGTATAAAATATCTTTTTAGACATTTTGTTATTAAAAACTAACAGCATCAGAATGGGATTGAACCAACAACCTTCTGGTTGCTAATCCACTGCTCTAGCCAACTCATCCACGTGATTGTAATATTACTGTGATATTATACTATTGAGTACTTATTTATGTAATACAGAGTAGGCAAATAATAATAAAGTATCATTACCGAGAAACTACTTTAATAAGTAGTTGCCATTACCGAAAACCAAAAAGTTTTTGCTGGGTATTGATATGATTTTTTTTGGTATATAATAATAAATATACACAGCTGAAAATGGTCATATAGTTTTATATGTATGTATATGACTCATATATAACAATATGTTGTTATATATGGGTTTATATATGGAAGTCTATGTATTCATACATGGAATCGTTTGCAATGTATGGAAATATACATGTAAAATTTATATCATACATGGTTTCATATATGAAATCAGTATTCATAAATGAAACTATATATGAAACACTAAATGTAACATAAAACGCACCATAACTCCCAAATCGATAAAGGACACAAAAATTTACTTGGGAAAAATTGTAGAAAATTTTATTATTTATATATAAATGTTGTAATAACATCAAAACGCGTAAGATGCATAATAAGCGAATTATACGTATAACGTAACGGAAACGTGATTATCGGCGACTTTTAACAACATCTATAGAAAGTCAGTGTGAAACTGTATTCCAAGTTTAATTTCAATTCGTCTAATTCAGATGTGTTGTATTTTTTCATTTAATTTTACTTGAAATGAAAAATGCATACATACATGAACATGAATTTTTCATTTGTTGACATTTTAAAATAAATTAAAAAAGTCAAACAAAATATTAAAATTTTAAAAATTCAATACAAGAAGAAATTCTTTTTAATTAATAAATCCGTTTGCCAACAATCTGCATTAAAAGGAGGTAAGTATGTCAAACACATTGATCAACATTATCTCACTATTGAGTTCATTCAAATTTGTTAAATCAATCTAATAAATTTCAGCAGTTGAAGATTCAACCGACAAAAAATATTTTTCTGATGTGCTAAAAGTTAAAGAAGACTTGTTCCGAATATAGGTAGGAACATTTTTACTTAATTGATTATTGGCCATTTAACGGATGAAAATACTTTTCACATGGGTCTTAAAGGAATCCCCGTAATCGGTCAAGATGTTGCTTGGAACGTCTTCTTGGTCGTCTTTAAAAAAGTCAAGTCCAGTTGGTTGTTGGTTTCTATGTAATATATTTAACTTAATAATGAGTATTATTGCATTTTAAATAATATGAATAAAAGAATGAAAGAACAATAATTATCATTATCACAACAGATTACTGACAAATGTAGATATGAATATATATGTATATATATGGCCATATACCCTCAATTTTCGGATCCAAATATATATGGAATATAGTATATGGATAAATATATTAACTCTACTTATTTTTTCAGCTTAATTTGGGTATCCATATTATTTTATTATAAATTTGTAGATAATAATTTAATATTGGAGCTATTATATATATATATATATATATATATATATATATATTTTTAATGGACTAGAACTAAAAAGTTTCATCAAAGTCCAATTTAAAGATATAATTAGTATATACAAGAACATCTATAAAATTATATTTGAAAATATTGGCTGCGACATTTTTCGATCTTTTAAAATGTTTGAAAAAATGAGATACAATTTTTAAGAATTAATTCAAAACTTTAAGATAAATTCTAAACATTTGTTATGTATATAATATACTGACATAGGTGTGGTTAAGTAAAGCCTACCTTAAAGTATTATTTTTTTTTTTTATAAAATTTATTAAAATATGTCTGAAATTCAAACGAAGAGAATTGTTTTTTTTATGGAAGTTGCAACGATTTTTCCCGCCCATTTTTAGTGGGATTGTTTACGGCATTGTCTACTAAGAAAAAAATTACATTTCTATCTAATATCTCAAAAACTGGATTTTTGTAATTCTAAATCTGCGAAATGTGACTGTTCGCCGCCTAGTGTTCTATATTAAATATCTATAAACTCAAAATTTGGTTTCTTATTTGGAACAAAATTTTACCAAGGGCGAACAGTTGAATACGTTTTTCTCAAAATTATATTTTCCGGAAATATTTTATAATTAAAAATATGTAAATACGATCATATTAAATTGTACCAAATGAGCCCTGGTAGTACCGCGGTACCAACAGATATAAAAATGTACCAAAAAAAGTAGAATTGTACCAGGTTTGCCATCCGCGTTTGAAAATAGAAGCATTTTAATGATTCAATGTTTTTTTTTTCATCAGTGTTGCCAGAAGAAATAATTAGAAAAACACTACATGGTTTAAAATATTATGCTATATTGTTCTATAACAATGCTAAGTTGTTTTGTGAAGAAAATTAAATTTTTCGTTGAACTTGTTTCCTCTACAATTGAGTTTAAATGACAACTTATAAATAATTATATTTCAGAATTATTTGTAATGTTGGGAAATAAAGTAAAAATAGCATTTATATTTTAAAACTGACAACTAATACCGTCAAATTTACTAAGGAATTCTTAAAAAAAAAAATCAAAAAGTATTTAATGCTAAAAGTATTCACCATACCTTTATAAAATTAAAATGCATTTTAACCTGCTCATATGCTAAATCTAGCACTGAAAGTAGTACTATAATGGCAACACTGATCTACATACAAACATATGTACATATGTATATAAATTTACTATTTATCAGAAACTATCTGTGTTGTTGTTTTCTTAAGGAAGCAACGCTTGCTAAGATAGTTTAATTTTGTGTTTAAATTTTTGTGGTTTAGAAATAAATGTAAATTATTTTTTTAAGTATATATGTGAAAATTTAAAAGCATACTTTAAGGCAGGGATTCCCACAATAATTCACCTAGCGAACCCTTTCAGAAATTTATCATTTTCCAGCGGACCAACAATCATATTTGAATTCTCAATAATACATGCAAATGCAAATTGAAATGTATATTTATGTATTGGTATATGCATTTATTCCCATCGCTTTTTGAATAAAAGCTGAATCCTTTTTCAAGCTTAAGGTATAATGTATTTTATTCAATGTATTGTCCATCGGAATCTGCGACTTTTTCCATATTTCTAGGCAAAAAAAGAATCATCTTATCTTTTGGTACCTTGTTCTAAAGTGTCTGCGGCATTCTGAATCGAATGAAAAAATATGTAGTATTCTGAAGTGATAACGTCTAGGCCATTTTTTGTTTTATTTTTTTTTTATTTGACCTTTTCGTTCAATGCTCTTTTTATACGGATCTCCTGATCATTTCACCCTGTTATCAGTGCGTAATAAATGATACATTTTTGATCCCATTAAATACATATAATTCCTGGGCGCCATAGTAATTCGGCTTTTGTGTCGATTTTCCTGGGTGACCGAGCTTTGCAGAAATGATTTCGTTTTGAGGCGCTGAAACTGCATTTCAGACCTTCAACGTTCCTTGTCTTAGTTTTCGCCATCTCTTGTCTTCAGTTCGTATAGCACGTAATTTCTTTGTTTTTGGATTAATCCAAAATCTTTTAAAGCGTGATTACGTATGCACTTTATGCATTTGGCACGAGTTATGATCGAGCAAACCCTGCAAATTTTCATTTTCAAAATAATGATAATAAAGTTTAATTCCTAATCAGACTTTTATTTCACGGGAAAAACTCATGAATACTAAGCAATATATACATGACTTAGTGACTTTTTTTACTACCACAATTGGTTCTTTGATCGGATCCGACAAGAAAAAAAAAACGAATGAATTTATAATTGGGAAACCTTGCCTTAAGGCATAAATTTTATTATTTGTCGGAAGTGTACAAAGATTCGGCACTGCCGAATATAGCGCCCTAACTTGTTGTGTACAACTTTACTTGATATAAATTATAATTTCTATTTAAAATTTATAAATCTTTAAAAACAAAACTTTCCCACATTTGTTTGTATCAATATTGTTTACAAAATAATTCAAGGTCAATTGAGTATTTTAAAAAATCGTTTTTAAAATTAATTAATTTTAATTTGTTTTTTCCCCTTTTTAAAATTTTTCTTTATTAAGTTAAGTCATTAGTAGAGGACGGATTTTAAACATTTAATTTTTGAAAATATGCGCCTAAAAATGCTTTAAAAAATTGAAAACATAGCCTAAAAATTATTAAAACATTAATTTATTTTTCTAATATTTGTTAAATGAAATGAAAAAGCAAAAGTTATTCTATAAAAAAAATAAAATAAAAACTGCCCATGGTAAGCTAAGCAATGCAATATATTCTGTATTTTTAAAAATAAAAGCTATGTTTTAAAATATCAATGTTAATTCTTTGTACTTTTTTTAAATTTGTGCCCTTTCAGATTTTTTTTTTAGCTTAAATTCGTTTAATACAACGTTAGTTAGATAACCTTTTATTTAAATTAAACAAATATATTTTTTACTAAGTTGCCAAATGAAGACGATTGTCTACTTTGGCGTGAACATTTCTATACATAGAAAATGATCTTTCTACGTCAACATATGTGATAAGAGCATATTTGAATAATTGTACTTCAGAAGGAGAGTATTTTTCCGAACACGAGACATCATCGGAATGTAGAATAAATTAATTTGTTTTTTTATAATTTTCTCAAACCCTCTATTTTTTTAACCAGCAATAGAGCCTTCTCCAGCTTCTATTATCTCAATAGCACTATCAACTGAACTGATTTGAATACTTAATTAATCGAAACCCTCTAATTTAGTAATAGTTTCAGAAAGAAATCCATAGTTGAAATAAACAAATAAGAAATTAGTTGTAATATTTCTTGAATTACACCAAGTGACAGTCATTTTCACACATGAAAAAATGGATATATGCATGAAACTAGAGACCAAACCGCACTCGGTTTTTCTCTAGGACGTCAAATTTGCTCTCAAAAGGACTTCAAAGTTTCGAAAGATGCGCAATTTTAAGAATATTATAAAATATTTACGAAGATTATAATAATACGTATAATTTGTCAAATTAAAGCTTGGGATCCCTGCAAAATATCAATATATTTTATTTAAATATTATATTTAATATTACATTTATTAGTTAATTTTATACTTTATGCAAAAGATATTTTCTTAGTAATTTGTGCAGCAATATTCAAATAAAAACTTTTGTTACATTGCAGGGATTCTTAGATTTTATTTGACATCCATATTGGGTTAACATAATTTTGGTAGATATTTTATAATTTTTTGTTTTTGTTTTCTTGTAATTATGTATTTTTCGAAAACTTAAAGTCCTTTTGAGAGAAGATTTGAGTTCCTGGAAAAAGACTGAGTACATAGTTTTATTATGTTTGATTTTTCATTTTGATTTTTTTCATGTGTGAAAAAAATTAGGAAATTGTTGCACGGTGTAAATACTAGTTTAACTTTTTTATAGATTTCGAGTCGTTATCATTCATCCCATTCAACGCGTAGGGACTTTCAAATATGTATAACTGTTTTCCATATAAAATAGATATGGAGACGCAACCGATAAATACAAGAGAATTTGATTTTTATTAAAATCCTCCCCCAACAATTTTTCTCAAAATGAAGAAACAAAAATGAACAAAAAAGTTAAAAAAATAAAAATATGCAAATTATATGCATTATTAATAAAAATATGCATTTTCGATTAAATATGAAAAATATGCACTAACAAATAGATGCCATAATTTAGTGAAATGTACATAAGATAGCTTTTAAATGTTTCAGAAAAAACATACATTTGCATGAAAATCCGCCCCCTAGTCATTAGTTAAATTTAGGCCATTAACAAGTTATAAAGAATAAAACGTGTATCCCACATAAATTATGAAAATAATTCATAAATATTTACTACATTAAAATTATTTTTTGTAGGGTTTTCCAAAGTGTGTTAGACGTCAGTTAATTTCTTCAAAACTGTCAAATATTTTATACTGCGTATTTTTAAATTAAACTAAGCGTAGGCAGTTAGTTTATATTTCTATACACATATTTTTTTCATTTTACCTAAGTATTTATCTATGATCCGATAAAGTATATATTACAGGTTTTAAACGTTTAGTTCAATTTAAAAAGACTCAATTTAAAAAGACAGTATAAAAATATTTGACAGTTTTGAAGAAATTAAGTGAAGACTAACACAGTTTGGAAAACCCTACAAAAAATAATTGTAATATAGTAAATATTTATGAATTATTTTCATAATTTATGTGGGATACACGTTTTATTCTTTATAACTTGTTAATGGCTTAAATATAACTAATGACTATGGGGCGGATTTTCATGCAAACGCATGTTTTTTCTGGAACATTTAAAAGCTATCTTACGTAGTTATCTATACGAATCGAACATTTTACTAAAATATGGCATCGATTTGTTAGTGCATATTTTTGGATATTTAATCGAAAATGAGTATTATTGCATATTTTTATTAATAATGCATATAATTTGCATATTTTTAATTTTTTTTAACTTTTATAAAAATCAAATTCTCTTGTATTTGTCGGATGCGTCTCCATATCTATTTTCTATTGGAAAACAGTTATATTTGAAAGTCCCTACGCGTGTTGCAAAATTAAAGGAAAATTATCCCAATTTGCCGCTTCTTCCTCAACCAATAACAATTTCCTAAATTTCTTTTCACATATGAAAAAATCGATACATGCATCAAACTTGAGTCCATATATAATAAAACTATTATACTATAATCTGTTTTTTTCCAAGACTTGAAATCTTCTCTCAAAAGGACTTTAATATACAAATAAAAAAATTTACATAACTGATATATATATATATATATATATATATTGTTTGGGCGTTATAGGAAGCTAAACCGCTAGACCAATTTTCTTCATTCTGTAATACCCGATAGTAAAATAGGCTACTTTATAGCAGCCCCCATTATTAATTACCATATATCTCCTACTAATTATCGGATAACTTAAATATTGTTTCTCATCAACCACTTAAAAGAAAGTGGAACTGTTAGGACGAGGGGAAATGGTACCCCCTAACAACGAAAATATTAAATATCGTGTATCTTAGAAACTATTAAAGCAAAAGTTTTAACATTTTGTAAGAATGACTTCCTCAAAAACTTTCATAAGTTTAGATTAAATGGGGTGGATAGAAACAGGAAAAATGGAACCCCCCCCCCCCATACAAAGCAAATATTCTTAATGGCATATCTAGAGAACTGTTACAGTGAGAGCTCTCAAATTTTGTAGGAGCTACTTTCTTATCATATGAAAATAGTGCGGATAAGAGTCAGCAGGATGGGTAGCTCCTATATAAAGAAAAGAAATTATTTTGAAGGAGTGATTTACTGAAAGCCTGTAACATTTTTATAAATAATTTTCATTAAAATTTGAAATGGGGCAGGTAGATCGAAGGGGAGTATTAGCTCCCATATAAATTAAAAACATATTAGTTATCGCGTGAAAAGGGATAGTGAAGCTCGCCGGGATAAGCTAATATAGTATAAAATAAATAGTAAAATGTAATATTTTCAAAAGGATATTTTCTTAAGTTTTTGTGCAGCAACATTTAAATAAAAATAATATTATTATTGAACAGATAAAATAGTAATGACTTGAAGGCAATTTGTCTGCATCGTTTGGTAATTCATTTATCTAAATTGTACAAACGCTATTGAGTATTGATGAAGTCGTGTTCTTCCTTATTAAGGAGGAAATATTAGACATGCCAAAAAAAGTTTTTTTCCTAATCAGTGTTATTTGCATCAACTTATATATATATATATATATATATATATATATATATATATATATATATATATATATATACTAGCTGACCCGAGCCGCGTTGCTGGCCCTAAGCAAACATTAGTGTTGTATTACTGAACGATTTAAATTGATATTTTAACGAAATTTACGACCTTTAAATAAAAATCTAAGGAATACCTATTATAAAGTGTTTTTTACAGAAGAATTTAAATATGATGTAGAAGCTGACCCGAGCCGCGTTGCTGGCCCTAAGCAAACATTAGTGTTGTATTACTGAACGATGACCCGAGCCGCGTTGCTGGCCCTAAGCAAACATTAGTGTTGTATTACTGAACGATTTAAATTGATATTTTAACGAAATTTACGACCTTTAAATAAAAATCTAAGGAATACCTATTATAAAGTGTTTTTTACAGAAGAATTTAAATATGATGTAGAAGCTGACCCGAGCCGCGTTGCTGGCCCTAAGCAAACATTAGTGTTGTATTACTGAACGATTTAAATTGATATTTTAACGAAATTTACGACCTTTAAATAAAAATCTAAGGAATACCTATTATAAAGTGTTTTTTTACAGAAGAATTTAAATATGATGTAGATGTGGGCTCAATCAAAAAATATACGCATGTATTTAAGGCAAATTTGAATTTATATTTATTTATTACTTCATCTTAAGGTTAGCGGATAGACAATGTCTTTTTTTTGAACGGAATGATGAGAGCTGTAGTCGAAATTGCAGTTGTAATGGAACGCTGCTTGATTCAAATCAGAACTTGAAGCAATTCTTCTTATGCGTTGATTAAAAATTTTAAAGTTGTTGAATTGCTACATTTGCTCGACGATTTCTCATTGCTAACCGAGCCGTTTCATTTCTCGCCTGCCTTTCTTCCTGCGTTTGTGATGTACGAAGTCGGGCCAAACTAATACGGGGTTGTTCTCGTGCGATTTCTCGTTCATATATATTCAATTGATTGACGATATTACGATAAGTACTTGCATTACGTGTTCGACGCGAAATATTAGATCTCCGGGGTCGCGGCATTGTGAATAACACTTAATAACGAATGCCAAAAATACAACAAATGGTTTTAAATATCACAACCTCACTAAATGATGAGCTTTACTTGGAACTTACCGTTTGGAAATAGAATTCTACACCACCACCAGATAACAAATTGCACAAAAAAGTAAGCGTTTCGATAGAAACAGAAACAGTAATTGTTATAATTTGTATTAAAAAAAATATTTTTAATGATTATTAAGGCAAAGAAATTATGACAAAAAAGAGTTTTTTTTTTATCGCGGATTTTTCGCGAATTTTTTTTCGTATTATCCTTTTCTGGCCGGTGACCGGTCCGAATTGGTGAGAATCATCAAAATCGGTCTAGTCGTTCTTGAGTTATAACAATAGTAACTAACATCACTTTCTTTTATATATATAGATATATAGCATTTTGTATGGCTTCTTTTAGAGCAAATGCTAAATTATTGTTGATGAAACATAATAAAAAGTGGGTCATACAATGGTACATATTTCTATAAACATATTTAAAATTTTTGTTTTTCTTTGAGGTATATTCGTTTCTCTTGCAATAACTCGCGATATAACGGTACTTTTTTTATTTAAGAAACATTTGTTTCTTGCTTTTGTTGTTTTATTTAATTTAGCAATCAGAACATATTGATGATTATTTCAGTGAAATATTCCTATAAACGCAGTCGAGAAAAATTTGCCTAAAAAGTTATTGCAAAAAAATATTAAAAAGTTTTAACAGTTTTAGTTTTTTGTTTCACTTAAGGTAAGTTTCTGATGACAACATCTCTGTTTACTGGAAATTTCATCAGTTTAAATGATGCCCAAAGGAACTTACTTACTTACAGACCAGAAATACGTAGTGCGGAAACCAACAAAAAAAAAGGTAATCAAAAATTAACTAAAACGCAAATTAATAAATTAAAGGAAGAAACCACACGAAATAAATTAAACGCTGCACACATTTTGCGAACAGATGGTAGCATAAAATGGAAGAAACCGAAATGTAGGCCAATGTTAAAACAGCATCATAAGGAAAATTGTTTAAAATTTGCGCGCAAATACATAAAATGGACATATGGAATAAAGAAATCTTTTCTGATGAAAAGAAATTCAATTTGGACGGTGCCGATTCATATTCTTGCTATTGGCATAATTTGACGTAGAATGAAATTCATATGTTTTAAAATATTCCTTATTCAAGTGACACATGAAATAGTACCACAAAAATACATGTCTTTAAATAAATGCATAACTTTATGAATATTTTTTATTTCTTCAGGAAACTAAAGCCAACATTTTGAAATTTGGTTGCGCAAAAAATTATTTTTTTCTGAACTTTAGTTTAGGAGATATACTTAATTCCTTATTCAAGTGGCAGGAAGTGTATATATATATATATATATATATATATATATATATATATATAAAAAATTCTCGCATCACAGTGTTTGTAATTGAACTCCTCCAAAAGGGCTTGACCGATTTTTATGAAACTTTGTATGTTAGATATGAGAATAGGTCGTAAAGTATATTTCATATCGCTATAGGACGTAAAATAGACAACAAGGGGTAAAAGCTCCCTCTCCCTATATCTTCTTAACGAATAAACTAATTTTTTTTTTTTTGAAATTTGGCAGGCGAATATTGTAACATCTGGAAGGAACTATAATTTCTATTATTTTGGGCAAAAGCTCCTCCTCCCTATATCTTCTTAACTAATCAACCGATTGGCAGGCAAATAGTGTAAAATATGGAAAGAACTATTGCCTATAATTTTTATTATTTAGGACGGTAAATAGGGCAAGATTTAGGGCGTAAATCTTCCAATATTTAGGGCGTAAAATAAGGCAAAACGGATAAAAGCTCCCCTACCAATATCTTCATAATTAATTATCCGATGATAGTTTAAAGTCTTGAAGGAACTAAAGGCTGTAAATTTCAACATTTAGGGCGTAAAATAAAGCAAAAAGGTAAAAGCACGCCCACCCCCATACACTTACAATACATTTATTATTTTTTAATTAAATTTTTAATTAAAACCAAAATATTCACTAGAAATAAGTTATATGGCAAAACAACGTTTGCCGGGTTAGCTCCATAATTTACCATATACGCCTGTGTGATGGAAATCATACGATTGACATTTCACATTTTCACATACGGTTTAAAAATTGACAAACTTATTTTAGCAGGTGCTGTAGTTAACTCGTTTCACTTCTTCGGTTACTCTCAATTTGATCAGCTATTTCTATTAAATCGCTAATGTATGAGAAAACAAATAAGAAAGAGAATAATGGATCAAATTTTAAATTTTATATTTTTACTTAAAATTGTTTGAAAATCTTACTAGTTTTCATCTAAATGAAAAGGAAACATATTCAATTTTGTTTATACGCCATATTATTTGATTTTTGAAATCTTTTTTAAGCAAAATAGACAACTTCACTTTGGTATAAGCATGCGATTTGAAATCGACTATTTTCTTGCGATTCTGAACCACCTATTATGCGGTTTCAAATCGTAGTCCTCAATTTTATACGATATGCAATTCTCATCACATAACCGATAACCACGTCTTAAAATGCAAAAAAAATATCCTTCCTATTACAACTCTGTGTAAATTACACTATTTCTGATACAGTAGCTTCCCGGTTTAACGAATACTCAATTCAGCGAATTCTTTTTTTCCATTTACCTCATATTGTGTACATATCAAATATTTTAGTACTCGATAAAAGAAATTTTTGCAAAAATGTGATTTTAAATCCATAGAAATGAGAGAAAGTAAATGCAAACACATTTCTAATCTTATTAAAAGAGTACTACTCCACCTCTTATGCAAAAGGAATAGAATAAGAGATTTCTAATAATAAAAAAACAGTCAATGGAAGCAAATTCAAAATACATTGCAAAAGAGTTATTAGTTTGTATTTTGTGCAATGTTATTTTACCGTGTACCACTATATGTGATGCGTTTATGATGAAAAATGGTCGGACCTCCGCTTAAAGTACAATTTGTAATTATAATTTAAATTGTAATTGCAATTTAAACATCAAAATGTACTTAAAAAAGCTGTTATTCAATAAAAAACTTAAAAAGGTTATTGGTGATTATGAAAAACTATTATTTTCAAATTTCTTTTTTCTGCATATTTTAACAATTGTAATAAGATTTTTATTTATTTTAAATATTATTGTATATTCTCATTTCACTACATTGAAAAAAAGAATACCACAAAACCACTTAATATAATCGTAGTTAAAAAAGTCTCATTCATTTACGACTACGTGTTTTTATACCCTACACACATGCGCGCAGAAAAATCACCCAACACTCACCTTAAAGTATACCGATCGACTCAGAATCACTTATTGAAGAATCACTTAACGATGTCCGTCCATCTGGCGGGATGGCTGGCTGTCCATGTAAACCTTGTGCACAAAGTCTAGGTAGCAATTTTGAAGATAATTCAATAAAATTTGGCACATAGGAATTTCGTGACACAAGGACGAAGCCTATTGAAATTGGTTATGAACGGTAAATTATTTCACCTAGCCCCCATACAAATGTCCTCCCGGAGTAAGGGTTTAAGGGTGATAAATGCGTTAAATATAGCAATATTTGAATAAAATTTGGTGTAAGGAAGTTTTGTATAAGTACCAAATTTCATTAAGATCGGTCCATAATTTACCATAGCACCCATATAAAACTCTCTTTCGAAAATCACTTTTACGTGCATAAATCACATACACATGTTAGTATCAATTTTATATTCGACACAAATAAGTTTTATATAAGTAGAAAGCACAGTGACAAATTTTTTGAGGATCGCTCCATAATGGGCTCACTTTCGGGAATCATCATAAAGTGCATAAATTCATATAAATGTTAGTATTAACGTAATATTCTGTATTCGTATATTTTATTTTACGCTTAGTAAAAGTATCGTTCCATAATTGTGCACGTGTATAATATAAGAGCATTCCACGAATTTTGATGGTGGGGTATTATATGGTCGGGCTTGACCGACTATATATTTCTTACTTTTTTTTATTAATGCAATTTTCTACTTACCCCTTTAATATTAAAATTTCTCAATTAAGGAAATCAATGTCTATAAGACTTCAAAACATTTTTACAATAAAAACGTAAATCATGCAGCCAACCAAATACACTTTCAAAACATAAAAAAAACATTTTGCTGGCAGTCGTATTGATAAAATATTAATAATAAAATGTACTATTAGAAAACATTTAAATAATACTGAAATAAAACAACAGTTGATGTGTGGGTCTATAACAAAATCATGACTATGTATTTGGTCTTGAAGAACTTTTTATAATAATTCTCCAAGTTTGTATTTTTTTTTAACTTATTACAAATCAAATAAGATGAATAATTTATTTATACTTTTTTTCTCTTCTTTAAAGTATAAACTTACACATATGTACGTTTTAATTTATTTCTTTATTATATTCGTAGTAATAAATTAATTATTTATTATTTTATTGTTTTTTTTTTTTTTTTTTTTTTTGCTTTAAATTACAATAAGAAAATTAGTAAACACAACATTTTTTTAAACTAAGTGTGAAAAAGAGATTTAAAAAAATAACAAGTAAATTTATTTGAAACTATCTAAAAGATAAGAAAATATTTATATATTAAAAAAACAATCAAAACAAATATTATAATAAATTTCAAAAAAATAAAATATTTATAAAGATAATACGTATAATAATGATTATGGTAAGTATTTAAATTGAAATTGCTTACAATAATGTGTAACGATTAATTTGAATTTATTTTTTTTTTTTTTTTTATTCCTCTTAGGCTGCTTAAAAAGATTAATTAGTTGTAATAAAATTTATAATTAATATTGCTTTTATTTTGTTACTCATTCATGAAAAAATAAATTTGAAAAGATATGATTTCTCGTTTATTTAATTTTTGATTAAAATAAAATTAATAAAGCTTTTATGACTGTCAATTCTGTATTTCAATCAAATAATCACATTTCATTTAAAACAAACGCAACATAACAAATTCCATGCTAAACATTTCTGATAATTGAATCCATAAAAAACAACTAGAAGTCCAACTCTTTTCAATTCGCTCAAAAAAAAATACTCTCTTCACACGTATAAAATAGTTTTGAAGAAAATTCTACTAACACATACAAAGAGTGCGGTTTTTTTGACAGCTGATTTACGTATTTTTAGAGCAAGTTTGACTTCTAGTTGTTTTCTATAATTGAATCTACTTACCAGAATGTTTTTTTATTATATTACATGTAATAGACTTGAAAGCGAAAAATTTTTCGAACAATATTTACTGCAAATCTTTTCTATTGTATAGTGCTCCATAAGACTATGTCATCTGTAATATTTCGGCATTTTTATTTAATAAATACGATTGTAAATAGAAGCCAATCTTAGTATTGAAAAATATGTAATAAAACAATTTTAAAAGCACAAAATTTAGAATACAAATGATATTAAAGTATGCGGAATAAAATTGCAGCAAAATTAAATTTTAAATTCCTCCTACTACTAACAAAAATCTTATTATATTTCTCAAAAGATAACTTATGATGTTTTTATATGTCTAATATTTGGTTACGTCTTGTGCACTTTTGGAGCAGTTCTGAAGGACTTTTTTTTATAATGATATTGGAACTTTCCAATCCTGTTAATTGGTTATTATGTCCTAGTTTACTTTGGTATTTTGTCGAAAGGATTCTACAGACTCTCTTCTGTTTAAATTATTCCAAAACTTATTAATCGATTTTATTTTAAAATTATTTGGAGATATTTAATTTTTACACTTTGATTTAATTTAGAGATTTTTCCAAACCCCCAAAATCATCCTGTCTTTAATCGGGATATTGAAGAAGTTTATAATATTTTTAAATAATTTTATACAAGGTAAATATAAAAATAATCAAAAATTAAAATTTTTTGCTCAAAGTAGTTCTTGTTAACATTTTGAAGAAACTAGAATTCCGATTTCCATTCCCATGCAAATTTGCACATTATAATAAGAAAACATGTGCTCATTCAAAATTAATGATGAAATGTATTTATTATAATTAAAGTCAAATTAGATTTTAGAAATGTTCCAAAAAAAAGTTTCGCTACAAATACTTACAAAAACTTTTGGCCATAATTGTTGAGTTTTTTCTATCAATGGGTTTATATCTACCGAATAAAAAAATTCTTTGACCCTCATTGCCATTTGAGTTAAAATATATATCATTTTGTGGTGGTGTATATAAGGAATTTAAAAAAAAAAAAAATTAAAATTTGGAGTAAAAATATTTTCAAAAAAATTTTTTTTCTGACACGAACTTCGATTTGTGGTTTTATTAAACAATATTTGTGTATGCATAAAGGATGTTTGAGTTAATTATTTTTATCAATGCAAGCAAAAGTCGCGGAAGGTTAAATTTGAAACTTAAAAAAACAAATCTTAAAAATAGAGGTTTTACTTTATCGAAACCAAAACACCGCAGTTTTAAAAATCATCTGATGTGCAATCAGCACATGTTAAAACTATTAATAAATTTTGAATATTTATTTGAAATACACTGAAAAGAAAACTTTTTAATTTTATTTTTTGCACAATTTTGTAAATGGCCAAAAATATTTATTGATTAAAAATCTCTAAAACTAGTGGGTAATAATAGACATATTTTTGGATATTTTGCTGGAAATATCAAATGAATATCAGTACTGGTTTGAAAAATATAGTCGTTTAAACCTTATTAACTAATGATACTATTCTTTACGAAAAGCGTAATTTTAGTTTTCTTTTTTTTTAAGTGAATTTTTGCAAAATTGTAAACATGTATCTTATTTAGTGATAAGTTTTGCATGGAAAATATAGAAAATATTTTAAAATTCGAACTATAGTGCGAAGTTAAGAACATCTTTTTTGTTCCATACAATTACAAGTCCTTAAAATATTTCGACGTAACCTGAATTTTTGTAAGCAGTAACTTAAAATTTAAAGAAATTTTTAAGCAAATGAAATTTTTTCATTTGATATCAGTATTAAAGTAATTTCTACTTCGGTAGTTGTCAGGAAGAGAAATATGTTTGGAGAAGAATGCCGCTGTAGCCAGTATAAATGATGTTTCTTTTTTTCACATTATCAATTTTAACCATTAAGATGATTCTTTACAGGTACTTTTTTGATAATTGAAGGTCATATCTTGTATTAAAAACATGCGCAACAAAATTTAAAAATTTGGTAAAAATTTTAAAAAATGCATAAAATTTTTGAATTTTTTAAGTATACTTTGACTCGTTTACGCAATATTTTGGGCAATTTATATAAAATCGGTATTTGTCAGTAGCAAAAAACATACATTTTGCAAACATTTACGCCACCAATATGGAAGTTTGTAATGATGGTATCCCATGCCTGATTTCCTGACATCAACGAGATATAACTCAAACTATAGAGAATCACTTTAAAATTCTGTTTTTCAAATTTAATTTCACTTATTTTAAGAAATTGCCAATTTGTGGTTTCATTTTTTATGCAAAACGGTTATTTTTTTTACAACCTATGAATTTCCAAAGTGTTGTCTCCCGACTATAAATTGCCAGTGCAAAACTGAAATAAATCAAAGAAAAAAAATCCTCGAAAGTTTCAATTCAATTTTTTATACTTTTCTTTAAGTTTAAATGGCAGTATTTTCTTGAGATTTTAGATGAATGATATAAAATTTTATATTTCTTAGTTATTTTGTAAGGTCTACCAAAATTTCCTATGTTTTAAAACAAAATTTAGAAATACAAGACAGAGAAAGTCGATTTCAAAGAGTTTCGAAAATTTTTAAAATTCCCCATATATAGAAATATTCAAAAAAAATTACAAATATTTTTTCAAGGCAGTTCATTCGCCTTTTATTATAATTTTGAAGAAACTAGAAGTCTGATTTTCATAAAATCTTCACAATATTATGAGAAAACATGTGGTCATCCAAAATTGATTACTCTAGTGGATAAAATCTAGTGAATGGTTTCACTAATGGTTGTAAATGTGGCAGTGAATGAACGAACCGGCCGAAATATCGAAAATATCGCGGCCGTGTGAGCTTTAGTTCAAAACGAGATTGAATTCCGTAGTTAAATGTAACTATACCTGTAATAAATTGCAACTCAATATCTTGATTATTCTGTGTTTAATTTAAATACAAATTTGGTATGTCTTTATCCCATTATTATTCATACAAATAAGAATGGTAATCTTTTCGATATTTATTTTGAAGTTATTTAGTTTGAAGTTTATAAAAGTTAGGCTATACTTCCCTTGTATTTATTCTCTTTTTTCTACGTTTTTACGATAAGTCAAGATGTTTTAAAATACTTGCCTATGTATCAGAGCTTTACTAATATCTGGATACTTTTGAAACTACGCTACGCCTCTACCTGGTCAAAGACTAAATGACCATTCAGGTGGTAAGAAAAATGCTTATCCTTTCAAAATGTGGCAAATCCAACGAACGAAAACGTGCTTTTATATAAATAAATATATACTATATATATATATAATATAATATAATATAATATAATATAAGTTTTCGTTCATAAAAAAAGTATATGCCTATATATATATATATATATATATATATATATATATATATATATATATAATTAGGACTAATATCATATACATTCATCCTTATTTTGGACAACTTTCTACATTCGTCTGGGCATACTAGATATCAACTTTTGAAAAATGGAATCTCGTACCATATTTTTTGTTTTCCCCTATAAGTCATCTCTATTTTTGAAAACTTCTTCCGATAGTCTTTCCTACAAATCGTTCCACAACTTCTCTATAGGTTTCAAATCAGGACTTCGGCCGCTTAAAACACCGACATTATTCTAAGAGAACCTATTCTTGACTAATCTCGGACTGTATTTGCGGCCATTATCTTGCTCGAATGTAAACATAACATTTTACAATATGTCGAATATATACTTGCCATATTTTTAGTTGAAGTTGCATTGTCAGATCAAATTGTTTACTAAAACAAAAATACTCGTAGTATTTCTGAAGAATTTTCCAAAGTTATCCCCACTTTAATATCATGCTATAAAGTGTATCTATTATTTTGAGCAGATGTGTATATTTATTACAAAAACATTGAGAGTCGGATCCTCAATGGACTAAAACAAGAACGCACTTCATAGTAAAAGATAGGTAAACAAAAAATTTGGATCTAAGTTTGACTTTGACGCATTGTGGTTCTACTAAGGGAAGGTTGCAAAACGCCATTTTCTTTAAAATTCTTTATAAGGTTATAATTTCTACAACATTCAAATATTTATGAATATACAATTTTTCGAAGACTTACATACATATATTGTACGTCAGTATCATTTTAGTATAATTCTTAAATAAAAATATATACATACATATAAAGAAAATGAAACAAAATATTTTTAATTCAATTGAAATACAGAACATTTTATATATATATATATTTTTCAAATTAAAATTATTAACTAATTAATTTGTTGGTAGGTAAGTATTTATAAAGCTTAAAATAAATGCAAACAAAATTAAAATATTTTCACAAAATAATAATAATAATAATAATATTAATAATAATAATAATAATAATAATAATAATATGTTTATATATTTGTTTAGTAAAACTTAATTTAAATAAAGAACCAGGCTGTTTTTTACTCAGTATTTAACAATATTTGTTTTGCTTTTTAAACAATATTTTATGATATAAATAATTTTCAGATAAATAAGCGTCTTAAAACCAAACCTGAAAAAGATAGTTTTTTTACACAACAAAAAATTTTTAATATTTTAGGATTCCTTTATTTATTACAATAAACATGTGACAAGGACCGAAAAATCCAACAGTTTTACTTAAATTTCTTAATTTCTCGCAGCGAAAAAAGAAAATAAGGAAACTGTGATGTGTTTTAAAACACATCGCTTGCTTCAAATATTGAAAATGTTGCATAAAAAATTTTCAATAGTTTGAGGGGCAAGGAACTTTATCGATCAGTAAAATTAATGTGACACTTTTTCATATGACAGCACTTAATTATCACAGCCAACGATAAAAATGAAATATACAGTCGGGATTAGATCAAAACCATATTCATCTTATTTGGGCCAGTGTTTTTAAAAAGTGTGATTAAATAAATGATTGAGTGTATTGAGTTAAAAGTTATAGACACATACACATAGACAGAAAATAGATATAGGAAAGAAGTTAAATTTTGGTTGGTGATAGTGTTTGGGTGATATGGTGTAATAAAATCCTAAGTTTTTAGATTGGCTTATTCTTAAGGCTTGACCATTTACTCAAGTGTCGCCCAGAGCTTATTCAGACAGTTTTTTTTCTTAAATATGTATGTGTTTACAAAATATAAAATCATGTTTAAAAACCTTTTAAATACATTTTCACTATATAAATCTAAATAGAGAGAGACGAAAGACAAAAAGAAAAAGAAATTAACCAAAGTAAACAAAAAAAAAATCATTAATATATTAAAACAAAATTAAAGCTTTTAGAAAATAATACTGAAAGAATACTTCTAACTTTTAAAATTGGATTGATATATATTTTGTCTAATGGCATTTTAAAATATTAAACAATTACCGCGCATATTGAAAAATGTAAAGTTTGGATTTCTATTTTTTTAAATCTGCCTTAGCTGCGTCTGTCAACAACAAGGTCCATGGCCAAAGTTTTTTTTACGTAAAATTTTTATTTTACATTTATTTTCAAAGTATTCTTTCAAATTTCTAAAAACCTTTTTATTGTGTTTTAAGCAAGCTACAAATTTTAAACTACAAGAAAGAATTATGAAAAGTATAAAAAAGAAAATCAAACTACACATATCAAAATGAAATTATAATGTATACCAAGTAATTATTTGAAACCTTCACCTTTATTTGGACTTTTAATACCAAGGAAAATATATAAATTTTGACAAAAATTTAAAAAATTTTCTTTACAACATTACAAGCCAATATGTATGTAAAGGTATGTAATGTAAATAAAAATAAATTAATATTTAAGAAAAATATTAAGTGCTACAATTTTAAATCCATTAAATACATTTTTAATTAAACAAATAATTCACTATTATTAATTAAATAAAATAAAATGTAAATAAATAAAACAAATATTTAACAAATATTTTGCATATCTGTCTGAATACACTTTGAGGTACTTTCAGCTTAAAATATGACTCACAAACATATTTTGCCTCAAGTCCAACATTAATTTTACGCAAAGTCATAAAGGCATTCATTCAACTTATATATATATATATATATAAACACTTGAAGGAAAAAAGGGGAATGAATTGCCCTATGGCAATCACTTGCCACATATTTTTCCAATACAAAATATATAAATGTATAATGTATATATTTATAAATCATTTGTAATAATAATAATGATTTTAATATGTATGTCTTGTATATAGTAAGTAGATTGATTATAGCTGTATTATATTCTAATACGTATGTATGTTCAAATGTTTGTATGTACATTACGTACTATACAAACCAAAGAGTGCAAGAGTAGTTATATTTAACCCAAATTTTTATTCAAATAAAAATAAACAGTATCCTTTTAATGATTAAAACAAATAAATAAGATAGTAAAATGGAAAGAAAAAGTGAGTATGTTGGGTGTGTGGGTAAAAGAAATGGCAATGGAAATTTAATACGCGCCAAATTTTTTGTTTAGCATAACTAAAAATAATAATAAAATAAATATACATACAATGTATAATTTTCAATTCTCTGAAATATTTGATATTAGTAAAATTTTACAACCATATACTCAGAATTTATTTAATACTTGGTGTTATACTATGGTTATTTAAGATGATAACCAATGGTTTATTGGAAATTTAATTGACTATTAAACTGAATTCAAAAAGGTTTCGATAACATCCTCATCAGATCGAACTTTTAAATATGTGACTCTTAAGACTTCTCAAGTTGTAATGAACCTTTTCGCAATAAGTAAATTAAAAGAACTCACAATTTCACAATGATAATGATGTTACACCATCAATTCTACGTGGAAGGAAATTAACGTTGCAGTCATCATCACTTGTCCCAGGGTTAAATTTACGACCAAACAGAAAATAATCTAGTGCAAAAGGGAATTTCAAACAAGCTGAAAAAGTCATGTAAACTTTTCCTAAAGGTTTAAAATAAATATCATAAAAAAGTACTAAATATTAAAGGTACTAAATATTCTAACGAGAATTCTGTAAAAGAAAAAAATTAATTTGTACTCGAATTAAATTCCAAATAAACCACTGTATTAAGTAAAAAACAAAAAAAGAAAATATTGGTATTCGCAATGTGTATTTTAAGTTCAAATTTTACCACTAATTCAATTATATATGGGCATGAATTAATCATGTGCTTTTTAGTAATATTTAATTTACAATTTTCTACATTTTATTTATTTTTTTACATTCTAACTTAATCGAATTAGAATTCAATTACATATTAATTTTAAATATTACGCAACTCAAAATACTATACAACAAAGTTAAATTTAAAGAATTGTATTAATTGCTTCATACCCCAGAGCCAGAACTACAAGGTTTGTTTAGTCGGAATTTTTAAGTTTTAAACAATCTTTTTTTATAATTTGTTTTTATACTTCAATTTAATAATGAATATGTTCGAATTTCTATAAAATTATACATTATAATTCGGAATATTAATTTTCAAATCGCATTTCTTAATAACCATTGTAAATATGAGAAGTACAAAAACAACTTATGCAATAATTATAATTTTATGCACAAAACTAAAAAAGGCTTTAAATATTTATATGTATGTAGTTGTTAGTAGGAGAAAATTTTTGTTAACTAATTAATTAGTTAAATAATTAATAATAAAGGCCTTAAACTAATAATTTGTAGTACGGTGAAGAGCGATAGCGGGCTTTACAGGGAAGAGTTATAGGAAGAAATCATTACATACCTAGAATTTCTACTAATTATGTTTTTCTGTGTTGGATTTTACTTTTTTTTTTACTTAAATATGTTTTATTTTAAGTTTGTCAAGAGGATTCCTTTCTTCTTTTGTTTTTATAATTTGTCTATTTGAGTATTTAAAAATTTAATTTATTTATTATTCTATTAATAACAATGAACAACAATACAAATGATTTATGATTATTTTACTAGTTGGTATAGGCGGGAGGACTGTATAGATCTAAAAAGAGCGGATAAGAGATTGTTTTGTTACAATTATGTTATTAAGAGAAAAGTGCTGGTGCGTTGAACAATAATTTAAATCAAATTTATGATTTTATTATTTATGTATATTCGTTTTAGAACAAAATGAACAAATGAAATTTAAGTGTTATCAAGCATTACTTAACACATACATACGAGTATTATTTGTATATTTAATTTGTTTTATTGTACTTACAAAAGGAGTTTATATTTATTTTACAACAATTTATATATTTAGCACTTTAATCAGTTTTAAGGCAAAAATTTAAAAAAATGCGTGAAACGACTTTTATAACAAAAAAAAAAAAAAAAAAAAAAAAACGACGATAGATTAATATTTCAATCAAATGTTTTGTGAACTTTTTCCTGTAGATAAATTATTGGAAAATTAATTATTAGATTTCTTTTTATAAATCATATTCACATTAAAGTCATTGCTACATATTATAAAAAACACGTACTTCGAATTTTCAAATGAATTAGTTGTTGGCACAAATACGCTTATAAGATATAAAAAATGCATTTAAAGAAATTCGTAATTATATAAAACGATTATAAAATTGATAGTTACTATCAAAGCTAACTTAACTCTTTTAAAAGAGGTGTTTGAAGGAAAACTAAACTAAATTTCAAAAAAAAAAATCAAGATGCACTTTTCTATATTAATCCAACAATATATAGCTTTTTCCATTTTTGAGGAGTAGCGCTTATTGTTGATATTCAACAAATAGTAGAGTAATTCACGTCACCAATTTTAGCGAAAATATGTACATTTGCTAGAGTCGACGTGAGTACTATTCTTAGCAACAATTAAAGAACAAATTTAAATACTTCTTAATTTGACGAATTTCAGCTTTATTCCCATTTTAATTTTTCATTATGATTTTCTACTTTATAAATTTTAATTTAAAAATACATATTTTTTTATTATTTAGAAAAAATTAAATTTGGTAATTTTTTTTCTTAAAGAATGGCAACGCTATAAACTGACGCTTGTGTAAAAGTTTGCACAGAAATTACACACTTGGTTATAGGTAGTGCGAATTGCGAAATAATTTTCTATGTGGTTGTTGTTATACTTAAAAAAAAAATCGCATTTTTGCACTTTTGCAAGACTAAAACTGGTGACGTGATTTCTTGTAATACAGTGAATGAACTACAAAAATAATATAAGCTTCAAAACTTCCTAGAGCTTATCAATTAGGAATATTGTAATAGTTAAATAGTCCAATTAAAAAAAATTTAATAAAAGTGAAAAAAAGAAAACAATTACTTAATCTGTAAATAGTAGTTATTAATAGAAATACCTTTTTTTTAATTTATCTACAGTATAAAAGTCCTTAAAATCGCGCCCTTAAAAAGACTTTTAAACTCATAATGAGCTTGAATTCGAACATTTTATTAAAGAAACTTGTATTTATTACAAAAAACATATATATTTATTACCTTGCAGTTAGAATTTCGATGTTAGAAGTAAGATTTTTGTACCAAAACCAATTAGATAAAACAAAAATTTAATATTAGGTAAGAAAAATATACACCCAAATAACTAATAAAATTAATACAATATAAATTATGTAAATTTTACCTTTTTTCAGAATGCGTGTGTGTGTGAGACAGAACCGTGATAAAAGTGAAATTATTTTTAATTCAATGTAATGAAAATAAGAAAAAAAATTGGAAAAATAAAAAAATAAAATGAAAAACTTACTGAATTGGAAAAGAAAAACAAACACTCCAGGCAAAAATCACTAATGAAACTAACCGTAACATACGAAACAAAACAAAACCAAACGAAACAGTCGTTGGTCTGGTCATTTGATTGGTTGGTACACGAACTTATACGACACAAAAAAATAGCATTAAGTTTAATTTTAAAAAATAATAATAAAACTAAACGGCACTTTTCAATACGATTACAATATAAAATAATAAAATACAAATAAAAAAGTAGATATTTTCGTAAAATTAAAAAAAAAAAAATTATTTAATACTAAAATACAATAAAATTAATTAGAGTTTAACATACCGAACAAAAGGATGTAAGGATCAACAACACAAGTCTAGTTAGTGATAGAAAGAGAAGACGCAAGGATTACATAATCAGTCTTAATGTGAATATCCTTGTCGTATTCTTTTAAATGGTACTATTATTTTCGAAAACTAAATTAATATTACATTGTCGTTGTCGAAATTTTTAAGTGATACCATAATTTAAACGACTACGACAACTGTACTTACAATAAGGCGAATTAAATTATTATTTAAGGTTTTATATTATGCTTTTTTTTTTTGTTTTTGCTAAATTAAAAAGATAAAATTAAGCTTTTTTGATTTTTTGTTTTGTACTAAAATCAATTTGTAAATATACACGACAACTAGTAATTGAAAAAAAGTATTAAATAAAAAGGAAAATAACTTTTAAAATATACTCATCCACTGCATAAAACACAATTTGTTATGTTTTTGTTTTTTTTTTTTTTTTTTTGGTTTTAGTTAGAGGATTGAGTTAGTGAAGAATATTCAATTCAATTTTAAAAAGTCGTTCAAAACTCAGTTTTCGGAGGAACCTGTTGGGTGTGTGAGTAAATTTTCCTATTTACTGGAGAAAGAAAAAAAAACAAAAAAAAACGAAGAAAATATTAAGTAACATGTTAAATAAAATTATTATTATGTTTTGTTTTTATTATTAATTTTAAATATGTTAATATAGCTATTTTTAGATTATGTTTTTAAAGACTAAAAGATGTACAGACGTGTAGGCTACAATTGGATGCTTGACTGGTATAATTGGTTAGTAACAAAAACGGCAACGGTAGCAACACACACATTAATGATAATAAAATACGTAATTAAATATTGCAGGATATGGATTTGTTATCAACAACAATTCAAAAAATTAATGTTATTTATTATTTCACTTCTTTCAATTTAAAATATAATTTATTTTTAACAAAAATATTCGAATAATAAGGATGCATATTAGAATTTTAACTTTTTTGAACCTCAAAATACCATAACATCGCATTATATCCAATATTGTCCTGATAATAAAAACCGAAATTTTTAGTCGATTTGGATAAAAAAAACTTCACGCACCGAGCGCAATTTCTAAAATGCTTTTGTATATTTTTTTGAAAATTTTTTATATAAAATTCTAACTATTTAAATAGTAAAACTTAGATATTACGTATCGATTAAAATCACTTTGAATTATACACTTTTTCCACCTATATAAGAAAAATATAGTATTTGTATTTAGAAGTATTTAAAAGAAAATTACTTTGGACTTATCGGTTTTCGAATAAAATATAAAAATCTGACTAGAAACTAATCATAAACTTTCAAGAAAAATACCATCAATAAAAATAATTAATCAATTGTTTAATTTAAAAGTTTTATATTATCACACATATTTCACAAAAACTGCACAGAGAAATGTTATAAAACGTAATTTACAGAAAAATTAAAATTTGTTGATAATAAAACAATATTGTTTTCAAAAAATTTTCGTCGTGATTGATCCGCGAACTTTTTTAACGATCGCGAAAAATTAATCATATTCCTTTATATATTTCCATGCTCTACAAGCCCTTGCTATGGGATTTTGAATATTTGGAGAAATTTTAAAAAGTTATAACCCTACTGCACATTTGTGTCAATCAATTACATTATATTATAAGGAACCAGTTCTAAAGCTCTACAAGCTTTCTATCATACAGCAGTTATGCCATAACTTCTTATGAACGTATCTTGTTGAAGGAAAAGTGATGAGCTAAATACTAATTTAAAGGAATTAGTATACGAATACTAATATGTATTACGTCTGATTATTTTCATATGGAGTTGTATTTATATATACATATCGTCACCTAAAATGCAAAAGTCCGTAACACAGGCGTAAACACACTAACTTTTTACAGCAGAAGCAAAAAACATTATGAAAAGGCCGTAACCACAATTTATAATTTTTTACTTTAGAATTAAGTAACATTTTTAATCGTTCACTTAAAGCAAAAATAGATAAAACATAAAATACTCTTCAAACCAAAATTTTCTTAAATGAAACAAATTTTAATACTGTTCCATTAATGAAGTTGGTGTTCAGCCTTTTGACTTTTGTTAATATTGATGTCAATTTTGAAGATATGATTATGAATTTTTTTTGTGTAGATGTAGTTTGGGTCAGTACATTATAATTCAGTAAAAACCAACATTTGATTTTTCAGTGTTTACGGCCTTTTGCATTTTCGGTCACGATATTAAACTTCTTGATTTTATATTATTGCTGCATATAGGAATCAGAAGTCAATACGGAGAGAAGAAGTAAAGATTTTTTTATTAAAAATTGCAAACCAATAAAAAAAATAAAAGTATCACAGAAAAAATTTATAACTTGTTCTAAAATCATTTGTTCTAGAACTGATGTGATCAGAACAACTTCAGATTCTTTAATAACATCCTTAAAACAAATGGTGTTGCTAACAATTCTGGCACTCATGGAGGAATGGGTACTAGCTACGAAACACTTCCATAGAACTAGTTCTGCGGATCACAATTTCGAACAAAAATCATTGGTCGTAACGCCAAACTAGAATAAATACAGACATTCTGGAACTAGTTTTAGAACTAATACATTTTTATATTATTTATTATTTAAATATAAATAATTCATCTTTATGGGCAAAATTTCTCTTCAAATTTATTTATTTATTTTTTCATGGAGTTCAATTCTAGGTACATATATGTATATGGTGTTTGACAGCAAGGGTACATATTAGCTTTTTAAGAGAAGACAACTTATTACATATATACTCAAAACTCCTTTTATGAGTTTTTTATGCGAATTCGAAGTTTTTATAAAATTTTATAAAACCTGCATTATTCAATGATTTTTCAATGAGAAATAAACTAAATCCTTTCAAAATACTTGTATCTATTAATTTTTTTAGTAACATTGTTTTTTAAGTATTTTTTACATAAATATTAATCACAAAATCCATAAAAACTCTTGGTGTAATCCTCTCATTGGAATTTAACAAAGTGCGTCGACATTTTTCAAAAAATTTTTGAAAAAGATAACACTTATTTATTGAGGAAAATAAGAAATTCCGTGGATATTTCATTTTTTCAAAAAGTTGATACGTTTTATGTAGGAATTGAAAAGGTCAGACTTCTTTAAAACTTAAGAGGGATCTTAGAAACATATGGCGGGTTTATTCCAAACAACAGAATCAATCTAAAAATGAATACCAAATTATTTTGAAAGCAGCAAGTAAATTACACTTCAATATATACAACTTTATATTATTTCTTCTACTGATAAAAATGATAAGGAAAATTCCTTTTCTCGTCAGATGTGATTAGAAAAATTTATCAAGCGAAGATTTGAATATGTAATTTTTTGGAAACTTACGCTAAATAAACTTAATTACCTTTTGTTCACTTTTTTATGTTTTTATAGGTTATTATTTTTCTGTATTTATGTTTGTTTTATAAAAATAAATTAATTTCTTATTCTTAACACACATTTTTGTCCGATAAAATTTTTTTATGCGATTTTGTTTCAATTTTTATACTGTATTTTAAAATTATGCGGAATTTAATTGAACGTATCCACCACTTTTGTATGCAAATTGATTTTTTACGCATCTAAAATCGAAATCGAAAGGCAATCGATAATCAATGCCAAAAAGGTGTCTTTGAAACCCGAAATTTGCATCCCATTTTTATTCGAACATTTTTATAAATTTATATTTTTTTTTTTTTGCTTATTTTTTTTTTTTTTTTTTTTGTATAAATCTAAAATTTAAAATCAAACAAAAACAAAATAGGGCGCTACATTCGGCTGTGCCGAATTTTTTATACCCTTCACCATCTTACCGATAAATAATCAAATTGATGCCTTAAAGTATGCTTTCATATTTTCACATTTATGCATACAAAAATAATCTAAATTTTGCAAAATGTGTTTACATTTGTCTAGCAAGCGTTGCTTCTTTAAAAAAATAACAGCACTGATAGCTTCTGATGACTGCTAAATTTATATACAAATGTTTGTATGTAGATACATGCTTATACAAAAAACAAGAGCATACTGAGGCACTGCAGTTATTATTACATAAAAAATTATTGTGAGTATTCTACTGCTTACCTATACAAAAACAGCAACAATGAAAGTCATTGCAATGCTTTTTATATATCTTTATGTGTTTATATTTTTAATATTTTTTCAGATTTGGTTAATTCAAAAAACCGAAATTTTAGAAAAATATTTACGATTTGCACAAAAATTCAAAAATTCGTAAGCTTATATAGAAGCTTTACGAAGTCCAAAAATGTTTTTTTACCGATATCTTAGTTATTAATGAACCGATTTTGTTCGAAAAACATTCAAAAAAAAAAAAAAAAAAAAAGATTCCGATTTTTCTGTGCCAAAACGAAATCGCTAGCTTATATAGCGACTTGAAAAAGACGAAAACAAATACGTTTTTAGAGGCCTTTTCGGTTGATAGTGTCATTCTAAGGAATATTTCTTATAATTTGATGTTTAAAACTTATATATCCGATAACTAGGGCTTTCTAAAAACTGATTTCAACAAACAGACGGAGAGGCGAACATCTTTATATCGAGTTCCCTGTCAATAAGGATCCAGAAAATATATGCTTTTTAGGGTCTAAGATGAATATTGTAGAAATTACAAACAGAATAACAAATTTATACATACCCTTTACACCTGTGGTGAAGGGTATAATTATATATAAAACTATAAAATTTACTGCTTAAAAACGAAAATACGAATCATAAAACAAACTCACAAAAAAAAAAAACTAAAAATAAAATATAACGAAAAGTAAAGACTGCTAAAGAAATTAAACAAAAACGCTTTATAAATAAATTGGATATGATTAAAATATAAATCTTTTTAAAAGGGTTAAACACAATGAAGTTGTGGAGAAGGGGTGGAGTGCTATGGTGTTGAGGCAGCATTACACAATGTATTAGTTTAAACTTTACAGAGGTAGATTTATTAATTAAAATGATTTATAAATGGGGAGTTAGTAGTACATATTTAATATAACTCTTTATGTGATTATAATTACATATGTATGTATATATGCACTTATGTATATATACTAATAATATATAACAATAGAGGAATATATATAAAGTTAACAAAAGTATAATGAACATGATGTGTCGTCTATATGTCGTATGCAAGAAAACGAACACCCAAATAAAAGTTATTTTTAAATTAAAATATTGAAGAAAAATAAAAAATAAAATCAAATAGAGAGATAAAAAAGTATGTAGTAGAAATAAATTTGGTATATATCAATCACCCTTATCCTTATTATTTGTAAATGTATGAACGAGTATTATGTAAGTTATTAATTTATTATTGTAAATTGCAAACGTTTATATTAATATATAGTATTTATAGATTTTTAATATTTACCATTTCATTTTGAATTTGTTTTTATATTTTCTTTTTGTTTAATTATAATACTATTTTCTTGTTCAAACTTTAAGAATTGCTAATATGAAATATCAGCCTTTTCATATTGTATGTAGAATAAACAAATATGTTGGACTTTTAAGAGAATTTTGCCAAAAACGTATGATGAAATGAAAAGATATAAACGTAATACGTTAAAATATACAAAGAAATAATTAACATTTAAAGAAAAATATAATAAACAATATAAAATTATTGTATAAAGAAAAGAAACATTTTGTTTATCAAAACTTGCTTTTTGTAGAGGAAGGAAATACAGCAGAAAACGTCTATATATAGAATATAGAAATTTCGATATTGTTCTGAACTGATCTGATTTGGTTTCAATTGGCCTATTTAATATACATAATTACTCAGCGCATATTCATGAAGCGTGCTATACAATGGTATTTTTTGTTTTTGATTGAAGTTAATATATTACTACTTGGTTTTACTTGCGTTGCATCCATTACATTCTATGATGATGAAAAAAGGTCAACACATACGCGATCCCATGTCTTATAAATGATGAGTGAGACGATAAGAAAGTGCTCTTTTGTTTTTAGGGTTGTCAGAGATTATTTTGATTTTATTCAATCTTTGTAGTCGCGATATAAAATAGAAGGCATAGGCACGTTTGCAACGGGCGCTATACAAAGTTGTCCTTGTGGATATGATCACCGAAAACGTGGCATCATTTGCAACATGGGATTTCCTGGCAACATTACACCCATACCGGGTATTGCACCTGGCATTCCGGCCATAGGTATTGCTTGCATGGGACCTAAAAGACCTAAAATGAATTAAGTTTATAATTTCTTAATTTTATATTTTTTTTTAATTTCTTAATTTTATAATTTTTAATTTTATATATATATATATATATATATATATATATATATATATATATATATATATATATATATATATATATACATACACATACATATACACATATTATATTATATTATATTATAATATATTATATTATATTATATTATATTATATTATATTATATTATATTATATTATATTATATTATATTATATTATATTATATTATATTATAATACATTATATTATATTATATTATATTATATTATATTATATTATATTATATTATATTATATTATATTATAATACATTATATTATATTATATTATATTATATTATATTATATTATATTATATTATATTATATTATATTATATTATATATATATTATATATATATATATATATATAGATATATATATATATATATATATATATATATATATATATATTTGTTTGATATGTGCTTGAAACTTACCTGCTGGCATTCCCGGTATACCTCCGGGAGCCCTCAATAAATTACCACCAAGCAAAGCAGGATGATGAGGATGATGAGCTGCAATTGTCATTGCAGGTCGCATCATTGGTTGTACTAATTGCATTTGACCGCCGGGTAATTGCATCTATGTTGACCAAGTGTCATACAAGCACATACAAACATACGACGAGCACACAAACATCAAATGAAAACGAAGAAACGAAAGAAAATATAGAAAATACATAACATTAATAGAAATTTTTATCGATTTGTGACAAAAAAATAAAGCGAAAACAAAATTATTAAAATAAGGACCCACACAATTTGAGGCCTAGTAAAATAAAGTAGTTATACACAAAAATATATAATATGTAGTAATTTTCTAAATGTTATTAGGATTTTTTTAATTTTTGTTTTCGATACTTAAAATTTAAAATAAATAATAATTTTAATTGTAATAAGAACAATAATTATATAATAGTAATTATAATAACAATGATAATATTAATTTAATAATAAATCAATTTATGTAAAGAATTATTTTTTGTAGTTCAATAGTAGTGAAGTGTTTCTGTTTTAATTGTTTATTATTATTATTTTTTATTGAGTAAATTTGCATTACAATGAATACTTAAAAAGGCAGTTTGTTTAAAAATTTTCATGTTTTTCTTTTTTGTTTTTTTTTTTTTTTTGTAATAGAAGTAGTAGTAGTAGAGATATAATCAAAAAGTTTGGAATATTAAAAAAAAAAACAAATATGAAACGTACTTACTATTCGCCGTCATTTCAAGTGAAAGCGACATATAGTGTTAAAGTTGTTATTTTTGTTTTTAATTTCAAAAAATTTGTACTCACTGTCAGTTAAACGTAAAGTTTCTACATTAAAATCTTGTGGTTATGGTGAAATGGTTATGAATACATGATATCTAATGCTGTTTAAACAAAACAATAATAAACTTATAAAAGTGATAAAATAAAATGTTTAAATGTGTACTAACCAGTATCCTTAATAACTTCCGTACGTACTAGTAGAATTCCAACTTGATTATTACAGATTTGAACAGGATTTAAATAATATTATTGGTATCATTCCATTGAGAAAAATGTGTCACATGATTGTGAGATTTCGTAGAAGTTATAAAAAATGTTAATATCCCTATAGTTTTATATTGAATTTTGAAAAAAATTATCCGTTCCAATACTAGACAGCTTTACAAGCTTTGGCGGGAATTTAAAAAATAAGAACATCCTATCAAAAACCTGAATTTTTGTTCAAAATTTTTAATTAAAATTCCCGTTGAAAAAAGCTCATAAAAAAGTTCCAAGATTTCTACCAAAATGAGTGTCAAAAAATTCATAAAAATACTTTTTTTGCGAAAATGTCGATCCATAAGCGGTTACTTTACTAGATCGGAGAAAAAAATGTCAATATAAAAATATTTTTACAAATCATACAAAGATTTCATACTTTTGATTCTATTATGAATAAAATATCGAAAAATTGTTTTATAGCAAAGATTGTAAACGAAAACTAAAGTTTCAGATTCTCTAGTTTCGAGAATATATAAATTTTAATTTTTAGTTTCGAGAGACCAGTCAACGAAATATCTTAAAAATTGTAAAACATCAGAAAAAAAGTTAGGGCAAATTTCTTTAAAAGACGTGTAAACGATTTTTTTACTTTGGCAACTCTGTCTCAAGATAAAAATATCGTGTTAATTTTTGCTACAAAAAATTAATTGAATTTTTAAATCAGAAAGTGTAAAAAAAATACTTAAATTTGCTTTAACTTTCTTTTGTTTGGCAAAATTTGCTCAAGAAAGAAAAAAGCATTATGGCAAAATAGCCCTAAATTCAAGGTGCCAAAATCTTTAGACTTTTCCAGTACTAGTGCCAACAGGTTTCAGCTTCTATCTGAAGACGAAGACGAGATGCAGTTACTTTCAAAGAAAAGATTCCACCAATAATTGTGGACTCTACCCATAGTTTTTCAACTGTGATCGGATTAATTGGTACGAAAATTGTATCAATCTCGTTATCGCTATATAATGAAGCTTTAAGTGTTCTCAAAAAAAACTTTTAAATTGGTTTTATTTGGCCTACCAAAACTGGACACAAAGATAATTGACGAAGAATTTGTCAGCTCGCTCAATATAAACCCAGTAATCATTAAGGAACTAGCAACAAAGATATCCAGTGTAGATGGCGCATTCTATTTTATCGAGTTTGATCGTTTCAAAAGGAGAGGTTATGAAAGATATTTTTATAATGTTTCTGTGTATTGGAGAAAACCTCTAAAGGGCATCAAAGGTCCCACACAATGCTCTAAATATGCTATTTATGGAGGTAGCTATTTCAAATAAAAGACTAATGCAAATATTTTTTCAATGCTGTCGATGCTTTGCAAAGATATCAGAATAAGTACGAAAAACTACGAGTTTTGGCTATGATGCTTCAACATGCCATATAATTCAACCGGTAGAAACCATGTTCATGTTATGCACTGGAATGCCCAAGGCAAAACAACTGAGTCAGCAGCTGCCCAGCTATAATACGTTTTACACAGAAGGAAAATCGATATTCTCCTTTTAACTTTTTTGTAACCATACCACAAATTTCAAATTTGTGGCTATACAATTTATAGAGATGATCGATCTGCTTATGGCGGAGGAGTTATAATTGCAATTAAAGGTAATATTAAGCAAACGTTGTCACAAAAAAATAAAAACAAGTACTGCTAAATGTATTTCAGTATAAGTTGTGATTAATAGAAGGCTAGTTATATTCACATCAGCGTATAATCCAGTTCATACTACCAATTATAAAGCTGATTTGGATAAATTACTTTAATTTTCAAACGACTATTTTATTTTCGGTAATCTGAATGACCTACATACACATTATAATTGTATGACAAATAATTCGGCTGGTAAAGAGCTCTATAGCCACTGCCTTCAATCTAGCTACTACATTTATTATATAAATGAATATAATCGCTTTGGACAAAATTTCAACCTTGTTCAATCGTCTTCAGTAGACATTCTTTTATCGACATTCTTTTATCTCGTGTCCCCATTTTTCAAACCTTGAGACACATCCAAATGTTTTACACTCGGACCATGTACCTATATCTTGTGTTATTGCTGGACAAGTTTAAAACATGACATATTTAGTTTCCTTGTATTATCGTGCAGATCGGTCAGCAATCAGAAACTGGGTGCAAAATGAAATTAGTTATTGACCAACATGTTATTAATTCAGGTAATCTAGATTTTTATTTTAATAAATATATATAGCTAAAGAAGAGTTTAATAAAATACCTGTCGGTCATATAAATTCTTGACAAAGAGAAATCTCTGATATTAGTACGAGGGCGGCTCAAAAAGTCCGTGAATTTTCGAACTTACCTCGTAGTTATATGAAATGCACCACTATTCCCATCAAGTACCACCTGTTAATAGACTAATGTTAAATTTTGAGCAAATATTGACGAGATTCCACGTCGGCCTAGAGCTATGGACCGCGTACCGGATAAGCCGTCCAAACCAGAGGATATTCTGGAACTCATTCGGTTCGGTGGCTCTGAGATTGCTGGTGACTATAGTATCCGAATCCGACGAAGCATCCAGGTGGATAGTCATCGTTATGAATAAGGAGTCCTTGCCGTCACTTCGAAAGAAAAGTGGAAAGATATACTACGGTTTCGAGTCTAACTTTCTACAGGTCTATTGGTGAGACGACAGAGACAGACCGATTCAAGACGATAACGATCCGACTGCGGAAGCAATGTCATGTAAGACTACTAGTTGTCTCGCTCAAGAAGACACCCACTCAAACTCTGAATTTGTGGATGAGTTTTTTGAACGGATGGACAGTAGGTGACGAAGACGCCCTCTTGGACTCGGACCAAGATGACATCAACGTCACAATCACCCCTATAAATGCAATGGTAAAGATAGCGCAAGCTAATCTTCACCATTCTAAAGCAACTTCGGCTGCGTTGATGCTCCGGACGACTGAAAGAGGCAAGGAGCTTGCACTTGTCTAGGAACCCAGGATCGCAAGTGAAAGAGTTTGCGAACTTCGTGCGAATAATTATATGCTGATAGCAAGCAGAAAAATTAGTATATTTATTTTCTCTGATTTTAGTGATGAAGATACGATTGTAGCGGCCTAGGAGACAACTCGTGGCACCATTTATATTGTCTCCAGCTATATGGCCCATGATAGCAGCGAACCACCACCAAATGCCAAAGTTCGCACAATAACCAAAGCTGCTAATGACGGAACATATCGCTCGTGATAGGAGCTGACGTCATCGCCCACCATATCATTTGGGGTAGCTCGGATACTAATAAGAGGGGTAAGTCTCTTTTCGATTTTATCCTTTGTAGTAGTTTAGATGTTTTAAACAACGGTGAGGAACCAACCTTTG
Source organism: Protocalliphora azurea (assembly GCA_932274085.1). NCBI lineage: Eukaryota > Metazoa > Arthropoda > Insecta > Diptera > Calliphoridae > Protocalliphora > Protocalliphora azurea. The sequence continues at coordinate 85,052,789 of OW026520.1, forward strand.
TAGTTTCTAATAGAAGGGAGATTCTCGATATTACACTAGTAAATACTAGGCATTCGAACATGATCAGCGAATAGAGAGTATCAAATGATTGCTCATTCCCCGATCACTTATGCATAGACTTCACTATAGAAGTCACTTTACCTGGGGAAACTCGTTTAAAAACCTGATCGCTTACGCAACATCCTGGCTTCCTCACCTTCTGTCCCAAGTTACATTCAGAAACCTTGTGGCAACTCGACAACAACCGGCCATGAGACCTTAGACGTCTCAATGGATGTGCATTTTTCTGGCAGTCTCCCTATAACGGAGATCCCTGCGACAGTTTTAGACCTAAATGACGTTCAGACAAATAACGGAAGATGAATTAAGAAAGGCTCTGAACAGCTTTGCCCCTTTTAAATCCCTGGGCGCAGATGGCATCATACTTGCAGACTTACGGTATAATGCTAATATTATAGTTTCCTGGTTGCTTCAGGGAACTTGTTTATCATGCTCTTATATCCCCGACTCATGGACTAGATGTAAAGTGGTCTTTACCCCAAGAGACGGTGAGACATCCCACGAGACCGAAGGACGTCAGACCTATTAGCCTAGTTAGTCGTTCCTCTTGAAAACGTTGGAAAGGCTGATTGTCCTGCATCTTCACAAAACAATCAAACCCAACCTATTGTCAACGTCCCAATACGCTTACATGAAAGGCAAATCAATTGAGATGGCGTTGCATTTGATTGTAGGGTATATAGAAAATTCTCTCGAGCAAAAGGAATATGCATTAGTGGCCTGGGAGTTCTATCTCCACTTCTTTTGAATATTGCCGTTAACACAATGCTCAGGGAACTTGACTTCCTGAGGTTCAAAACCGTCGCGTATGCGGACGATGTTGCGGTGACTGTATCTGGAAAATATTTAGATACCATATCTCATCCTGGCTCTTAAAGATTTTTTCATCACTTTTACCATTATTTTTAAGATTTTTGTGACTTATTAAAGTTGAGTTTGACTCACAAGATGTCATACTATTGTAAAGACAGGATTTTGGCACATCTTTGGCAATGTTAAACGTAAATAATTGATTTTTGAAGCTGTGTAAATAATTTTGAAAAATAAAAAATGTGTGTAAATATTTTTGAAATGAAAAATGCATAAGAACTTTTCTTGTAATATCAGAAACAAATACCGCCATTTTTCAGAAATTACCACAATGTACTCTACACATTTCAAGCATAACTACAACAAAATAACTATTTCAAAATATTTTATAACAACAGCAACAATATTTTAGTTCTTGCCCAAATTTTTAAGCAATTTTAAAATGTGTGAATAAATTTGGCAATGACTGTAGGTTATAAGAAACTTACAAAAATTCTTAAAAAATTTTGAAAAGTTGTCCAAAAGTTATTTACGAATTTTTACAATTTGTATATTGTTTCGGTGACTGATAACTTTAAACAAAAACAATAAGCACAAAATGCACTCTGGAGGACTCAGAATGTATTTTTCCCATGGAGAAAAATGTTAAAATATTTTTTCTATAACATGCTCGAAATTACGAATTTTTTGAGACCCATTTCGGGAAAAAAATCGAAACATTTTTTTGGCCTAAATGTATGAGACTCACGATTTTTCAGTCGCTGGTAGACAATGATAACCAATTTTAGTATTTTTCCTGTATTTTTATCATCAATACGCATCGTTTGAGTGGTCTTCCTAGATCAGAATCTCAAGAAAACAGTTTCTCGGGGCACTCTAATGTACGTCTACCAAGTACTTTAATAACTTTTGATACACGCTACCACTGGTTTATAGACAACACCTCTATAATAATTTGTAACCATTGCTTTTAATAAACGACATAAGTATATATTTAAAGCTATATATTTTCTAATTATGTATTTTGATTCTTGGCATGCATTAAATTAAAACAAGCAGCCTTGTAATGAATGTTGTTGTCAAATACAAGAACAGCAGTTTTATTTTAATTGGTATTATGATTATCGAAAATGACAAAAATACTTTAACGACAATAAGGTTAAATATTAAATAATTCGCTTGTAACCGTTCAAATCTGTATATAATTTCGTAGTAATTGTATTATTTTATGAATAGTGAGTAAATGTTTAATGAATAAATTTTATTTAAATTAAAAGAAAAACAAAAATAATCATAATCATAAAAAACCTGTAACCATAGCTCATATTTTCATAAACTGTCTTGGCTTTGAGGGTTGTTTGCCTTTAAACAAAAAATAGTTCTTTTATAATTCTCGGAAAAATAAGCATAATTTTTTGGGTTTGAGAACCTTTAGAAAAAAAAAAAACTAAATATAATTTCAGAATATTACTTTGTAAAATGCATTTAAAGAAAAATATAAGATTACATTAAAACTGCCCCATATACAAGAATTTTTTTGCTTAAAATTTACAATTTACAAAAACATTTAGATAGTATGTATTATTTTTTATTTTTTTAATTAAAGATATTTCAATCCATCAATCAATCAACCAACTCAGCAACCATTACGACAATTCAATAATAGTAATAATTTTAAAAAAAATTGTACTTACTTTGGTTTGCTAATTTAGTAGCATTTGGATTTTATTTTAAATATTAGGAACTTTATCATTCAAAATACTTGTCTGTGTGTATATATTATTAATTAGTTATTAATTCACTACTAAATCACTTACGTTTTGCTTGTTTGTAGTTTGGTTTTGTTTTGTTTTCTTACATTTTTCGAATCGTTCAATAAATCTAACGTACATACAATTCGTATTGGTAATATTGAGTTGTCCTGTTTGTTAGTTAAATGTGGTCTTGTGGTATGAAACTAGTTCTGTAATTTATACCAATTATGAATTATTTTAATTATAAATATAATATATTATTAACGAAATTCCTAACAAACAATTGTCTTGGAAACATTTAAATAAGAATAAATTCGAAAATTAATTTTTATTAAGTTACAAAAATTAATTGAAGCCTAAATTATCAGTGAAGAAGAATTATAAATGATCTATGATTTGTATTCAATTCAACTGTAAATGGTAGTGTAAACTGAAAATCGACGAACTCATAAAATGCATAATTCAAACTTTATTTTGAATATGAATTAAAACTTTAAAACAAAATTTCCTATCAAACTATAAAATTATAATTGCTTTCGTATACAGTGATTGACGTAGTTTTTATGAAAGCAAGAATTATTATTTGTTTAGTTTGATTTTAATAATCAAATTGGATCTAATTGGTTACTGTGTAATTAGATTCGAATGAAAATATTTTCGAATTTCTATGTATTAGTTACACATATTCAAATGATTTTCTTTTCGAATCCTTTTATTCATTAAACACAGAAACCGGAAGGCGATAAATGCAACGTCAAGGACTATCACGAGATTAAGCAAGCCTTTCTAAAAATCATAAATACAAAGATGTTCATAGCCAATTACAAGCTAACACAACATCGTTTGGTCGAAAAGTAATATCGCCGGATGAAATACATCGTGCAGATGTATAAAAATTTACGCAAGGTATAACTGAAATCTTAATTAGAATATTACTCTTGTAGAAAACCAATTAAATACAGATGACCGGGACCATCTAACACACGAAATATAATTTAACAATTGTCCTAACGTTCTTGTAGAAAAACTTCGGCAAATGTGGACGACCATTGTTTTTAATTTCAGATTATCGCCACTATAGAATGAAAATCAAAAAAATCTTGTTTTCATAAACTTGCAAATAAGTTGATTAAATGTATTTCTATATAAAAACGTTGTATTTAAAAAAATACAAATTTTATATGCAATTAAAGTAAGAAACCTCAAAACTATACACGAAATAGGTGATGCGAGTAATATGGATTAGTATGTGCGGGTGATACGAATTCTCGTTCCACATTACCCAAAACTAAAATTTAAATTAAGTTCATTTTTATTCAAATTAAATTTAAATGTATATTTTTTAATAATTAAACCAGATATTATGTCTCCTTCGCAATACTCTACTGTCTTCTTTGAGTAAAACTAAAAAACGAACGCTTCATTAAAAATAAAAAGTCTTTAATGTAAAAAAATATAATTAATCAAATGTGTTTGAAAATTTTCTCATAAAAACTTTACTTTAAAAATTTATGGGGGTGGTCCACATTGCACAATTTTAGGTTATGCCAATAATTTTTTTTCCAAATTTTATGCTAAATGAATTTAAATATCCAATACCTATTATCGAATAACACTATAAGGAAAAGTAAATGAAGCGATTGTCCTCAAAAAACTGCCCGAAGTTCCTCTATGTATTTAGGTATTAGTCGATAATCATGACGAATTGTTAGTAGCAATAACATCGTTTTAACTACAACTTTCTTTTTAGCTTTCTTTTATGTATAAACAAATTATTTGTACTTATTTGTAATAATGAGATAGACAAAATTATCTCTGGTGTTTACCCATCTTCCTGGAAGCACCATATTAGAGTTTTTTTATATTCAGGTTAGAGAGAGGAAGTCATAAGATCAGTATAACTAAAGCCCTATACTTGAACCAGGAACAATTTAAGATTAATTGGATCAACTAATTAGGTTACTATCATACTTATGGTGAGTTCATCTCCGTATTTTATTTTATTTTATTTTATTTTTTATTTTTATTCAACTATCCTCTGGGCTCAGATTCCAAACCAGGTTGAATATAATAACATTCAAGAAATCAATACAATACAGAAAAAAAGTAGAAAAATGTACCTATGGTATAATTACAAACATATCGCTCATTTACTTCAAGAAAGTCAAAGCTCATTTTTTTAAGTTAATAATGTAGAAATATGCGTATTGATATTAATCACTTCATTCACTATTTATACATATGTATAAACATATTGAAAATGAAAAAAACCTTGTTCGGCTTAAATTTTTAAATACTCTATTTTAATTATTACTATGTAATATATCTATGGTCATATAGGCTATTATTACGAAATTAATTAAATAAAAATAAATAAATTTTAATTAACTGAGAAAAATTCTACAAATACTTTTTATTATTTTGCGATATAATTATGCATTCCCCTTCGCCCTGGTTTAAAGACAGTTAACTTTTATAATATACATATGTACCTCGAATTGACTTTTAGAAATTTGTTAAACCTCCTATATTCTCAATTTCAATTTAAATGAGTTGCAAAAGAAGTCAGTTTTGTGTAGTAAAAAGAATTATCAAAATATTTATCAGGAGAAAAAAACTTTATACATAAATACATATATATATAATTCTTCTCTCTTTTGGAAAATTTTCAGTAATCAAATGAAAATGAAATCCAAACTTACCATACCAACTGCTGCAGCAGTTGGGCCACCGGGACGAACAACATGGGCAGCGACAGCAGCATCAACGGCTGCCTGGGCCTGAATACGTTGTATCATGACAGCACGATTGAGATCTTGTAGTTGTTTTTGTTGTTGCTGTTGTTGAGCGGCAACCGCTTGAACAACTTGAGCTTGGGCATGTGCAACTTGTGCCTGAACCTGAGCAGCTTGTACTTGTGCTTGAACTTGAGCCTGGGCTTGTGCTTGCGCTTGGGCCTGTGCCTGGGCTTGAGCTTGTGCCTGGGCTTGAGCTTGGGCTTGAGCCACAGCAACCATAGTAGCAGCCTTTTGATTTTTGTTTTATATATTTAAGCAAACACACACACCCCACACAATGCAAAGGGTGTGAGGAAAAAATTTGAAATTGAATGGAGAGTAAAACAGGAAAATAGAAAAGAAGAAAGTACAGAAATTATTACATTGTATTCTTGTTCATTTCTAGTAAAATGGTAAAGATTTGTTTAAATAAATGCAATCAAAACTATAGAAATTGTTAAAAATATATATCTCTGAACTATGGTGGGTATTTTTTATTCAATTAATTTTAAAATCTTTACCAGGGCGGTCATTTCGAATGGTTCTATTTTAAAATCTTAAATTACGAAAAAGAAACATAAATTTGTTTTAGTTTTTTCATTATTAAGTTTAAGTTTATTGTTGTTATACTTTCTTTTCATTTTAATTTAAATTTCAAAATTTTATTTTTCACATTAAAAAATTCATTTTGCCTTTTTCGTAAAATATAAAAAATACACACACATATTTTTTGTTTATAGTTGTTAATTTTATATATATAAAAAATTCTTTTAAATTTATAGAAACATTTAAAAATATTGTTTTTTTTATAAAAAATGAGGATGTTAAATAAAATTTGTGTTTATCTTTTTTTTTAATGTCGGCAAAAACTTCAAAACTTGTAACAATTTGGAAACTAAGTAGAAATCTTATTTATATTTAATATTTAAATAATTCCATATTAATATTTTAAAGACTGTTGTGCTGTTATTGAAATATATTTATTATGAAAATATTACAATAATTTTTTAGATATTTTTTTTTTTTTTTTAATAAAATATTAAAAATATTTTGGTTATTGGAATAAATTCATGGAGGCTTTAAAAAAGAAAAGCGTATAAAATTAAAATCGAAAAGCAAATGTACTTGTTTTTTTAATTATTATTTTCATTTTAATATATTCTGCCCAAACCTTTTAGTATCCTCTAACAATTAAAATTTGTTTTCCGCCCGTAAGTACATAATCAGATTTTGTAACCTCTTCCTTTTTAATGTAATTTTCATATGTAGAAATATTTTTCCCATAATTTTAACTGTATTATTCAAACGTGTAGATTTTTCTTCAAAGTTACTCAAAATGCTTGTATTATTATTTATTAACTTTTGTAATAGGCCGTTTTTATTATTCATGTGACAAGAGGTCATAATTTGTTTTATTTATACAACATAAATTGACGTATAATTTTTATATAATTTTAAAAGTAACGTTCTTTTCAAAAGGATTTTTTAATGTCATTCAAAAAGTCATATATATCCGGATAATTTTTTTTTCCCACTATTTAACCAGTTATAATTTCCTTTTAATTTAATTTTGAACTTTGTAGTATAATCTACAAAATAGACTAGAACGACCAGATCTAAATAATAGTCCTTATCATATTGAAGAAAAATGTGTGTGTAATTTTTGTTTTTTCTAACAATTTCTGATTAATTCTGACTAAAACATTTAAATTTAATAAGTACTGGAACAGAGCTAATTTAAATACAATTTAATCTATTTCAATCGGAAAAAAAATAAAATTTTGTTAACCTTGCTATACCATACCCACTTACGTACTCGAAATGGTCTGGTCGACCAATTCGTACCGTATGTGTTAAAATGTGAGTTTCACACCAGCTTTGACAACGTAGTGAATTGAAACTTAAAATAATCATAAAGAATTTTTATATCCGGTCTCACAAAACAATACGCGGGTATAGGAAGGTTAAAAAGATAGAAATATTTATAAATAGGATTGGATAAGAGAAATGTATTTAAAACTTTGTTAAATAATTTGATATATGAATTGAGCTGCACTAATAGTGAATGTTAATTTTCTGTTGCGCTTCTGTGTATATATCTTTTTATTCCATGTTATAAAACTTAAAAAAAAATTAGCTTCGCTATGAAAGAGCATAAAGAATGAATGTTGAAGTTAAACTAAACACTACAAATTAGATCAACATTATTTTCTTTATGTTGTCTTAAAATTTAACATGAAAAATGTATTTAATGTTTAATTAAAATTGTCTTTTATAACTCTCAAGCTCTAGTCCAAGATCTAAATAACAAAACGTTCTTCTACAAAGTCCCTTTCTTGTTCGTAAACATATTTTCGATTTGCCATCAATTTTGAGCATTTTTGCCGATGCGAATGTTAAATATATATATTTTTTTTTTTTCTTCTTTTTCGAAAAATTATTATTTTCTTTTAAAATATTTATATTTTTACAGTTTGTTTCTGTTTTTATTGACTATAGTTTTTATATCTATAATAAGAACTCACTTCCTGTGCCTTCGTTATGGCCGCTACGGTGGCAGCAGCTGATGCGGCTTGCGATGACGTCGTGGAAGACGTTGATGCTGTGGTAGTGGCTGAAGAGTAAATAGTCGTACCATGACTGCTAGTATTAGGTGTTGAGGTAGATGATGACCTCGTTACAGAAGCGCCACCACTTGTACTTAATCTATGTTGAATTTTTCGGGCCTTTAACTCTTCTAAACTCAAATCTTCAGGAGGATGCATAATCTTCGATGTAACACCGCTAGCATTCGTTACCACTTGACTTTTATTTGTGGTACTGGCGGCATCAGACGTTGTCGATGTGGTGGCAGCCGATGTTGTTGACGAAGGAGCAGCTGTATTTGGATTATTTGTTGTGGGTGGCGCACTTATGGTAGCATTGCTGAAAATGCAAGATTGTTTTTTTATTTTTATTAATTATTATGCAATGGGAAAATATGTAAAAAAATTTACCTATAAGCTGGGAACGTTGGTTTCTGCTGGGCGGCAGCTGCATGAGCAGAAGCTGCCACATGAGCCGCTGCTGCTGCAGCCGCCGACGTAGTTGCCATGGCTGCAGGAAAGAGCGGTCGTGGTGGCATCATATGCGGAGGCATCATGTGTATACCACCAGGTCCCATGAATGGTGGCATTGCCATATGAGGCATCATGCCATATTGGGCGTATTGACCCATCATATGTGGAGGCATCATATTAGGTGGCATCATCATAGGAGGTGGTGGAGCCGTTAATGGTACTAAAAGAAAAATATATAATTTAAAAATTTAAATAATAATAGGTAAAAACTGAAAATCTAATTTTTTCAAATTTATATTTTTCCGTTATTATTCATAAAAAAATGAAATTATTAAACACAAGTATTTAGAGAAATATTTACATACTTTTTGTTAAATTTAATGGTATAGATTTATTATTATTATTATTATTATTATTATTATTATTATTATTATTATTATTATTATTTTTAATCGGTCTAAAAATTTGGTATTTTTGACTTTTATATAGATATTAAAAAAAAAAAAAAAAAAAGATGGACTTGAGTGAAAATACAAAATTTTGTATTTTATTTAATATGTGTAGTATAAAAATCAAAAAAAAAAAAAAAAAAAAAACTGCTCATTTTTTGGAAGAAAAAATATTTTCAAAAAAGTTCCAAATGTTCAGACATACGCACTCAATTAACTACGACCATAAACAACTTGTAATGATGAAGTTTTATCTTGTAAAAACATGGTTATGAAGTTTGAAAATAATGCGAATAAGAAAATTAATGAACTTGAATTATCAAATAATGTACTGCAACACAGGCTAAACCGTGCTGATATAATAATTTCTGGTGTACCTAAAAGGATTAAAGACTTGGATAAAGCAGTTTTCGATTTGTTTGCTTACTACAAAATTAATGTTGATGTGAAGGATATTTCGCAAATTATTTATATTAGAAGAAATACATTGATTCTAGTTAAATTCAATAATATTTTCCTACGAGATCAGTTGATGAAAACTATTTCAAAAGCAGAAAATTGGTTCTATATAACTTTTATAAATGTAAAAATGGTGAAGATATTAGTAATCGTGTCTATTTAAATATCAATCTTACTCTCATGGCTACAAAGTTATTGAAACTTTGTCGTACACTAGCTGAAGAAAAGAAAATTTATAGTTTTAAAATGATAAACAGATTGATCCCTAAGTGCAAAGTTAAAGATGATGAACCAAAAACTCTTAACCTTCAGCAATGTTTGAAACTATTTTGTGAAGCTGCCTAATAGGAATTTCCATGAAATTTACTATTTTATTTTTTTGATTTATTTATTCTTATAAGTTCTCTTTTTTTCTTTCTTTAATTTTAATATTTACGTTTTACTTGTTATTAGCTTCATATTAGTTCTCTTGCATTAAATGTAATTAAACATTCAAAGATCTTTGTGGAAATTAGGAGAACAGCATGACTTAAAAATTTTTCTGTAATCATGTTTTATATATGCATTGCTAAACTTTAAATTTAATAACTAATTAAATTTTCTTTTGTTTGATATAAAGTTCTCCACAACAACTAAATCTCTTTATAATTTTAATGTACCATAATGAGAATTTGGGACCATTTCTAGAGATAGTGCTGCTCTGAGAGCCTCTTTTGCTAGAAATCCTAATAATTTATTATTGGACATATTAACGTCCAAAATATCCACCTTTCCGCTAGATCCACAAAGCTAGAGGAATTTGTTATATGATTCTGGTATTAGTGTTACAGAAACATGACTATTGAAAGAAACATTGTCTTCTGCTGTTTCTATTTCTAGATCTGATATCGTTAGAAATGATCGTGATTTGGGAGAAGTAGGAAATGTTGGTGGGGGTAATAGCTTGTGCTTTTTGAGGCATAAAATAGTTTATAGGAGTACAGAGTTTGGTGTCTGTGAATCGTTGTTTGTTGAGGTTATGGTTTCCGTTATTGGTTGGGGTTGTGTATTTGCCTGGTGATTGCATTGATGCATTTGAACGTTTACATGGTGATTTATTTGATAAATACACTAATATAATTATTATGGGAGATTTCAACTACAATCTCTTTAATAAATCTTTATCTAATAATTTTCATCTGATGTGTCTTAGAGTTGGTTTGAGTTCAGTTCATAACTCAGCCCCCACGCATTTGGACATTTCACATAATAGTACTTCACTTATTGACTATTTTCTTGTAAGCAACATATCTCTGGTTGTGGATTCTGGTCATTTTATTTGTCCCTTTACTAATTCCTATCACAGTTTTATATATATTTCTTATAACATGGTAGCAAAATGCTTTCCTGATGTGTTTGATGTGCCAGTTCGATATGTCTAATATCTATGGTACAAATGATGTTCTTTATTGTTGAATAAACTACATGATATGATGCCAATGCCCAGAATTAATAGAAGAGGTGATGCCTTTGACTTTATGAGGTTAAGTAGTGTTTCACAAGTCCTTAAGAGACTTAGTTTCTGGCTCATGAGGAAAACCCAAATGACATAAATTGAAAAATATATTGCAAATATATAAACAAAGCTAAGGCAACCATAAGAAAAGAAAGGAGAAAATTTGGGATACGTTTTTTTGATAATGTTGATAGTATACTTATTTGGAAAAGATTAAGAACACTTGGATATTCTGGTGGTGATAACTCTTTATGTGAAATGGATGTCGAGTCTTTGAATAACAAATTTTTAGATAATTTCGGCATAGCACAGTGGAGAGTTTTCATTTCTTAGATTTTAATAACAATATAAATTCCTTTTCTTTTCGAAATGTTACTGAAAATGAATTGATTCTTGCTATGCAGCAAATTAAGTCAAATGCTCTTGGTCATGATATGATTCCTATGAAATTTATTACTTATTTCTCCCTTAATATCAGATATATTGTTGTATGTTGTTAATACTATTTTTAGTGTTTCATTTTTTCCTAAATTGTGGAAATTAGCAAGAATTGTGCCTATTCCAAAGGATTCGAATTGTAGTATTGATAATTTGAGACCAATAAGTATATTACTTCGTAGTCCAAAATTGTTGAAAAACCTAATAAAAACGCAGATTCTATTGTATTTAGATCAGACATGTTTACTATATTAAAATCAGTTAGCGTTTCGTAAGAACCATAATACAACCACACTATTGATCACTGACTGACTTTATAAGAAAAAATTTAAATGGGCATAAGCAATGCGTAATAGTTTCGCTGGACTTAAGTAAAGCCATTGATTGTATTGATAATTATCTTTTATTATGTAAGTTGAGAGATAAGTATAATTTTTCTGTAACAGCTTGTAAATTATTTGTTCCTACGTTTCTGATCGATTTCAACATACTTCACTTAATAAGGTTAATTATAATATTGGGTCTGTTACTTCAGGTGTGCCCCAAGGCTCAGTCCTGGGTCAATTGCTTTATATATATATATATATATATATATATATATATATATATAATAATCAATTCTGCAAGTCATTTGTATTTGCAGATGATGTACATTTATTGTTTTCTGGTGGAAATCTTTTTAGCTCATTTAAAACCTCTATTAATGATCATTTATGTAGAATATCAGATTGGATGTTAGCTAATAATATTTCCATTAATTCTACATGTAGTATCATACCCTAATATACCTAAATTTGTTAAAAGACGGATAGCTCATGCACTTCTTATGTCGAATATCAATTATTGTATTGAAATTATTGCGGGTTCTAACAATAATGACCTGACTAGACTTGAGAGAATATTTAATAGAATCTTAAGATTTGTGCATAACTTGAAAATTCGTGATCATTTTACTAATTCTGCTATTAATTTCCTAGGATGTACCTATGATAAATACGTTGTGTTACGAACTTTATTGTGTTTTTTAAGATCTTAAAATATTGTGTCCCCATGGAATTATTTAATGAATTTAGTTTTCTTCATTCATCACGGAGTCTACAAATTGATATACCGCTCATTCGTTATCAAATTTTTTAGTTTTCATTTTTAGTAAGAGTTGCTAGAATATGGAATAATCTACCTTTAGAGCTTAAATATTTTTTCTATTCTGTTGCTAATTATAAGAAAAAACTTCTTTTTATAAATCTTTATTTATTTATTTTTATTTTTAATTCGACAATTAATACAATACAATCTTTAGCCGGGACTACATATTTTTCTCATTAGTCTCACATATTATATTTTTTTCTGTTAAAGAGATATTGTTTGTTTGTGGAGAACTTTGTATTTGAACATTTGTTTAATAAATTGAATATGTAAAAACATATAAATCTAAGTATTAACCTAAATGTCATAGTTATTTGATAAAATATATATTTCTTTTTAATACATTTAATTGGTCAAAAAAATTAGCTTTTTGTATTAATTGTTGAATTAAAAATAAAAAAATAAATTATTTGATCTGAATAAACCATTGACGACAACAATTAATTATTTATTTGTTAATTGTCACAACTGAAAAACAAAAATAATTAAAAAAAAAAAAAAATAAAATAAAATAATTTTATGTATTGTGAAATAAACTGCATTTTTTTGCGAATAGGCGAATATTTTATTATTATATAAGATTTTTTACCTGATTTTTTCACACTATATGCCTTTAAACATCTACATACAGTGAAAAACAAACGCTACAAAATTAGGATAAACTTAAGAATTGTTATATTTTTACAATATTTATTTTACAACAAAAATAGTTTTACGAAATTATATACATATTTAAAAAACACAAACTTTAAAAGGGCTTTAACTTTGTCTATTAACAAAAACAGGAATAAAACACTACAATCTCCATATAAGAGCGTGCACAACAATAACAACATATCAATATTTTGTTTATCTTTGTTTATATTTTCTGTAAAATTAAACGGTATTAATGCGATTAAATTATTAGTTGTTTTCTCTAGTACAGTGTTATTTTATTTTTTTTTTTTTTTTTTTTTTTTTTTTGACAACATTTTGGACCACTAATTTTTAGAACTTTAAAAGAGTTTTGCGTCTAGAATTAAACTACATGATTAAAAATTTGAAGAAATTATGAATAATCCAATCCTTCAAAAGTTTTCATACATATTTTGCATTTTACCCTTGCTAAAACATAGAATTAAAGAAGTCATTTCTCCATGTAAGATGAAATTTTTGTGCTTCTTAATAGCCTATTAACTTAAAAGGATCAAAATTTTCTTAGATTTTTTATGAAAATCACATAGTTTTTTAGCTACAATTTAAGGGCAGTCATAATTACATCTTGCTCTTGGCCAAAATAATTTTTTGGAATTGTGCGGTTTAAGATATACACATTGACAGTGCACATATTTGTCGGACGTTGCCTATCCAGTCATAGTGGATACATATAACCAGTATAAGTTTTCAAGCTTTTTGCATATTCCACAAGTATTTAAAAAATGCTTATTTTTTAATCTTTGCATAAATTTGCATATAATGAATACAAAAATTAGTTTACTTAAAAAATTTTTAAAGGCATTTTTTGTAAACATAACGACATTTGTGTTTTCTAATCAGACAAAAACTGTGAAACTTTTTCGATTATCTAGAATAGCTTACTAAAACTTTCCATACATTTCTCATATTTTTTAAGCACTAAATAAAAATATAAAACAATAGTAATAGCACCACAAAACCAACAATGACTTAACGCAAGTTATATTTTTATTTTTAGATATTTTCTCGCCAAATACTTTACAAAATTGTTATTTGAAGCCCTGTTTCTCTATATAGGTCTATTTTTCTGAAAATTAATCACATTTCATGAAATATTATCATTTTAAAAAAAGCTCTAGTATAATACAGTCAAAATAATAGCACCGTCATCAGAAATTATTAAACGAAAATTAATATTTAGGTTTTCTTTTCTAGTAAAATAATATAAAATGGTAATATACATCAATTTATACCATATTAACTACAATTTAAATTAATGCAGTCAATATTGCTTTAGCTTTCTTGTGATTTATTTTAGCTGTCAGCAGGCCTCCAAAGTTGTCCAAAGTCCAAAGTTGTCGAATGCACTTTTTGAACATAATTTTTCAATAGCAAAAATTATAAATATAAAAGTGATGTATGGTGGTATATATTTTTAATGCATTGTGAAGTTTACCATTTATAATAAAACTTGATATAATTTTATATATTGAAATACAACTTTTTACATATTTTTCAATGTACCATATATGGTACACCACGCATTTGGGCATGAGGTTTATTATGTGTTATTTCTTTTATCAATGAAAAAAGTACAATACCGATGAGGTGGTGAATATACTTTATTATTACCCATCCGCTTTTCGTAACTGTAACTTTGTAGTATACCTGTCACAATACTATCTATATGTCTACAGAAAAAACATCGTTACGGTATTGCCACTACAACAATATTCTCATTGCTAATTTCCATTAATTTTAATAATGCTGTATTCATAACAACTATGCTTTTTTTTTATCATTCAATGCTTACATTCAATCTAAATTTGAATATATATTTAAGTTTTTGAACATTTTTACCAGAAACAAAACTTTATAAATATAAAAAATATCATTACTTCTACAACTATTAAATATTATCAATCTTTTTCCTTGTTCTTAAACCATATTTTGTTTTCAAACCATATTAATATTATTATTCCCATAACAATAAAATGCTAAAAATAAATACAAATATGATATATATACATTAAATATGGTAAAAAATAAAAAATGGTGTTTATCAGAGCATTTGGAAATCTAAAATTGAATAAGAAATTTAATGTATTATAGTCGTAAGAAAGTATTTAAAATACTACTACTAAAAAAATAAAAATTAACATTTTGTTTTTAACGTTTGTTTTCCACCTTCATTATAATTCTCTCTTAGTTTGTACTTGATTTAATATAAGTAGACAAGGTTTGTTTATATTTTGTGTGATTCAAAGAATATGAGGTATTGTCTTGTACAATATATGATGAATCAAATAATTAATGAAAAAATAATATTTCATCATAATAAGATAAATTTGAAACTCGTTATCAGAAATTTTTATATATTTTTTTATATAATACGTATGATAATACTCATTCATAATATAAATAAAATCGAACCATAATATGAGAAAATCTGATCATAATGTAATAAAAACCGGATCATAACATGATAAAATTTGTATATACAATATTAACAAAAATCTGATCATAATATGACAAGTTAGACCATTTCATGATTATGATTTTCATATTTATTATTATTTATGACCACCTTCGCATTTGCAAGGTGAACATTTTTACTCAAACCTTTTACCGAAAATGAGTCAGTTAAAAATTTGATCAATCTACACTTTAGACTTATTGGCTACAGTAATGAGAAGAGCACAAAGTATTTACTTCGCCTTAATATAAACGAACAATGGAGTTGTTTTGTTGATTAACACAACAAAGTAATTAAATACATTTTTATTTTAAAATAATTTTCTCTCCGTTTTCACTTAGTGTTAGAAATTTTCCAAAATGTTCCAAATCTAATAAATAAATCAAACAAATATTTCATTTTAAATGTATATATATATATATATATATATATATATATATATATATATATAATAAAATTTACTGCATCTGAAGGTTTAAAATGCGTTTAAGCTAGATATTTTTAACAATAGTTTTGAAAATAAACGTTTATATAGGTATTAAATTAGAAAATAAAATTATTTAAAAACTGCTTACCACGTCACCAAATTTGTATTTAAAATTACATAGCTTAAAATAATTGTTTCAAAACTGAACATTTTTTCTAATATTTGCACGTATTCTTAAAAAATTTAAATGCAGAGAAATCTAGTACAGAGAAACAAATTATGGCCAACACAATTTTTTGTTCGTTATATACAGTGTATATACAATGTACATTAAAAAAATAAAACCAATATGTATACACTTACTTTCAACTTTTTTCTTTGCTTGGGGTTCATCATCTTCTGAATCAGATTTGCCGCCATTCTTTTGTCTTTCATGCTCCCGCAAATCTTCAACGGGTATACCGTCCATACCAAATATTTCAATTTCAATATTCGATCGATTTGGCAATGAATTTGGCACTTTATCTACAGTTTCCTTGTGCACCTGCATACAGTGTATGGATAAGCCGGGACCTGTATAGAGTTTCTTATGACATATATGACATTTAAAATGTTTCGCCTTCTGATGTTGCACTAAGATTTTCTCATCATCAAACTCACGATTGCAATACCTAATAAGCAAGAAATTAAGGAAAGCCAAAAAAAATGGATAGACATGCTGAAAACTAAATTATATTAAAAGTTCCCGCAAAAAAAAAAAACAGCAGCAGAATACCCCTGAGTGGATTGTATTTTTAGTTTAGGTTATATAAATACAAGTATACACAACACTTTCTTTTTCTTCCATTATTTTATTCTGCTCGCTGTCGCAGCGGCGACATTATTAATATTGATAATTGCCTTGGAACACCCTCTATAGCTGATTTTACATGTAAATCAAATGTGTATGAAGGTTTGTCCAAAGGCTGTCATTCTCACTGCTCATTGCACGGCATAAGCTCCCGTGTTAGCTCGTCATACGATGCTCCATACATCAGTGCAGCGCTGCGTCATCTGTTCTTTTTTTTAACAAAAACTTTTTCTCCCATTTATTTATTTTATTGAAAAGGATACCAGCACCAGGGTTTCGAAGCCTTCTTCTTTTTACGACCCATTTTGTGTAGATTTATTTAATACACTTTATATTTAATACAATCTAGAAGTTTATTTTTGACTTTTATATTTTATTCGCTAATCGGAAGAAAATTGTAACCAACGGCAGCAGCAAAACTACACTTATTTTTCTATTCAGCGCACAAAACAAAATGGCTTACATATTTTATTCTGATTTACTAATCGATGGAGCTGCCAGATGTCCTAAAATAGTTGTTTCATGAATTAACAGTAGAGTTTTATCCAGTGTCTACATTAGGCAAATGTTTATCAAAAGAAACGTCAAAATCAGTGGAATATATATAAGGTGATCTTAGTTAAACAGCTGATTATTATTTTGGCTGTTAAAGTTTTCGAACTACATATATAAAAAAACAATAATGAATAGGCCATACTGTTGTTTTTATACAACTATTGACACCTTCCACAAATTCGCGTTAAATTTAACGTTTGTCTTGATAAAAAATTCTCTAATGTAGACACTATGTCCTTTCAATTTTTAAATAGTCGATTTTTCAACTTTTTTCCATTATGGAATAGTCGATTTTTCGACTATTGTCTACATTTTTCGACTATTTCCGACAACTTTCGGCTTTTTTCGACTTTTCGACAATTTTCGATTTTATACGATAATTTCGAAAATTTTCGCTTCCTTTGACTATTTTTTGTTATTTGCCACAAAAAACTTAAAAAATATAAAATATATACAACGCATCAAAAATATATTGATTAACAGACAATATATGCAAGGAAAGAGCTGGTTATAAATGAAAATATGTTTTTGCAATATTATTTCCAACAGTTAGATGATGTAGTTTAAATAAAAACTTCTAAGAAACTATTCCTTTTAAATAAAGTAAATTTTTAGACAATTTTCGACGTTTTCCGACTTTCGACTTTTTCTGACTATTTTCGACATTTCCAACTTTCCGACCAAAAAGTCGATTTCGACTTTTTTCAACAAATAGCTGATTGTTCGATTATTCGAAAGTCAATTTGATGAACCCTATTTTTTCCGATGTGAACAAACGTATGTGAACAAAACAAACTTTTTATGAACAGCTGTATGATAATGTATAACTACAAAAGAGAATTAAAATACGTATTTTCAACCATTATTGTGTAAATTTGTTGGTGGAGGAGAAGATAACAATGTAACATAGTGTCTACATTAGAGAATTTTTTATCAAGACAAACGTCAAACTGAACGCGAATTTGTGGAAGATGGCAACAGTTGCGCAAAAACAACAATATGGTGTATTCAATATTGTTTTTTATATATGCAGTTTGACAACTGTAACAACCAAAATAAGTAACTGTTTAACTAAGGTTACCTTGTATATATTCGCACTTATTTTGACGTTTGTTTTGATATAAATTTGCCTAATGTAGTCACTGGGTAACCTAGTGTCTACATTAGGCAAATTTATATCAAAACAAACGTCAAAATCAGTACTAATGTATACATGGTAACCTTAGTTAAACAGTTGATTATTATTTTGGTTGTCACAGTTGTCAAAATTCATATATAAAAAACAATAATGAATACGCCATATTATTGTTCTTGTGCAACTGTTGCCACCTTCCACAAATTCGCGTTAAGTTTGACGTTTGTCTTGATAAAAAAATCTCTAATGTAGACACTATGTAAGATAAAAAGCTATTCAATTTGACGTTGCTAAATTTGTTAACAAGCTACTCAAATAAGATAACAAAATGCATCCGGTAGAAAAACATTTAAAAAATTTTAAACAAAAACCTTGTAAGAGATTAAAATGTATGTTTATTGATGCTACTATAATTAAATTAATAAAAATGTAAAATAATGTTTTTTTTTTTAAATTTTACTTACAAAATATTTTGAAGTCTAGGTCAAATTAAGTGATTTGTTACTGAACCAGACCACTTGGAGGTGATAGAGGAACATCTCAGCTTTATTTTTCATTACCGCTATAGCTATTGGTAGAACAAAGTTTAAAAAAAGAATTTCATATTTCACTCAAGGGACATTTTGGGCCATAGGTTGAACTGAGTGATTTGTTCCTCAACCGAACCGCTTGGAGGTGCTAGAGGAACATCTCTGCTTCAATCTGATATACATTTTGTTTACCGCTATAGTTTTTGGTCGCACAAAGTTTTCGAAAGAAGATTTTTTCATATTACACTCAAGGGACATTTTGGGCTCTAGATCGAATTGAGTGATTTGTTCCTGGACTAGGCCAACTGAGCACTAGATCGAATTTAGTGATTTGTTAATGGACCGCACCATTTGGAGGTGATAGAGGAACATCTCAGCTTCAATCTGATATACATTTTATTCACCGCTATAGTTTTTGGTGGAACAAAGTTGTGAAAAAATAATCTGGACGGATGTGCCAAGGCTGCATCGTACCATCCACTAAAATAAAGGTAAATGATCTGGCAGCCCAGAAATATATTAATTAGCAGTTTTAAAACTTGACACACCTTTTATACCAACATGACCACCAATACGAATTTTTACAAGGTGGTTTCGATTAGACATGTAGCCTTCAAAATTTTGTAGTGTCAAACTGGATATATAAAAACCTTGTCGTCAAAGAAACAGCAGGGTAAGTATTTTTCTTTTTAATAGATTAAAAATATTATTTTTAAGTGAATAAAAATAACAATTTAACATTATTTTTATAAAAGTTAATATGTATGAGTTTAAATAATAATGATTTATTTAGTTTTTTAATAAAATTTTGTGTATGGTAATAGAGCTGCCACACAATAAAAAATAAATATAAAAATGATACTTTTTTAAATTCCCAAATAAAAAAATAATTATTTTGTAATTTTGTTGAGCAAAGAAAGGGAAATTATAAAAATACAGTTTTATTATTTTTTTCCGCGATAATTTTTCGATACTTCTCTGGGAGACACTATACTACTCGCATACTTGGATGACATCATCTCTTGCTCTCCCAATTTTGAGGAACACCTTCGTGATCTACAACACATTTTCATCGCGAATTT
Source organism: Protocalliphora azurea (assembly GCA_932274085.1). Lineage (NCBI taxonomy): Eukaryota > Metazoa > Arthropoda > Insecta > Diptera > Calliphoridae > Protocalliphora > Protocalliphora azurea. The sequence goes on from OW026520.1 coordinate 85,072,966, forward strand.
GATCTTAAGGTAAATTTGGAAAAGTGTCGTTTTGCATGTAATGAAGTGAAATACCTGGGTCATATGCTAACCCCACAAGGAATTAAAATAGATCCTGAAAAAGTGGCGGCGTTATACAATCGAAAAGTACCGAGGAATGTGAAAGAAGTTTTGTCATTCCTGAAATCCTGCTCATGGTATCGTCGGTTTATACCATCTTTTGCTGATGTATCTAAACCACCATCAGCTCTGTCGAAAAAGAACATAGTATTGAACAGCAATCATCATTTGATCACCTTAAAAAATTGTTGACTTCAGCTCCAATATTAAAACAAGCTGTTGATGGTAAATCGTTTATTCTTAAAACTGATGCCAGTGGTTATGCTCTAGGGGCAGTTTTACTCCAGGGGGTGGGCCAAGATGAACACCTCATCAAATACGCCAGCAGACTATTATCAGACGCAGAACGCAACTATTTCACTATTGAGCGTGAGGCTCTTGCAATTGTTTGAATATCGCGGCTATATTGAATGAGCTGCTGTGAAACTTGTCACCGATCATCAGCCCTTAAAATGGTTGATAAAAATCAAAACCCCAACTGGACGTCTAGCTCGCTGGGCTCTTAAATTACAACCATTTGATATTCAGATTGAATATACGCCAGGTAAAACAAATATCATTGATACCCTTTCAAGACCTCCATGTGAAGCCTTCCATGAAGAATCCGATCCATGTGAAATCTGCTCATTTTCTATCGAGATACCAAGGAAAAATGCAAGTGAAATAAAAGAAAGTCAACTAAATGATTCCCAGCTAAAGACAATTATTGAATGCCTCGAAAATAATACAGATGATCTACCTTATTGGTCCAAAAGAGGTTATATTATGAATGATGGCGTACTTTACTGCTATAACAATGACGACTCCGAAGATGCTCAACTTGTGATACCAAGTGAAGAAAGACCAGATATACCTAAGTACTACCACAATGACGAAACTGCTGGTCACTATGGTATAGAAAGAACTATTGCGAAAATTACATCAAGATACCAAGTGAAGAAAGACCAGATATACTTAAGTACTACCACAATGACGAAACTGCTGGTCACTATGGTATAGAAAGAACTATTGCGAAAATTACATCAAGATACCAAGTGAACAAAGACCAGATATACTTAAGTACTACCGCAATGACGAAACTGCTGGTCACTATAGTATAGAAAGAACTATTGCGAAAATTACATCAAGATACTATTGGCTTGGAATTCGAAGAGATATTGAGAATCATGTTAAAGAATGCATAGATTGCCAAAGATACAAAGCCACAAATTTAAAACTTGCAGGAATATATCAGACAGTATCGTGTAACCAAAGATTTGAAGTAATAGCGATTGATCTCTTTGGTCCACTGCCTATTTCACAAAATGGCTTTTAGTGGATTTTTATAGTGGAAGATATCGCCAGTAGGTGGGTTGAAATTTTTCCCTTAGAAGTCGCTACAGCTGAGGCCAGCGCTAAAACATTAATCAATGAAGTATTTTTACGATACGGAGTGCCAATCATCAGCGACAATGGAGTGCAATTTGTTTTGGCCGTTATGCAAAAAGTGGTTTACTGCCTAAATATTCAATAAAATACTTACTCCAGTTTACCACCCCGAAGACAATCCAGTGGAACGTAAAAACGGAGATATGAAGGCACAACTCGCTATTTTAGTTGGAAATGATCATCAATCTTGAGATAAGAAACTACATAGTATTTGGTTTGCAATGAATACAACATTTTGCTAAAGCACAAAGTATACACCAGCATACCTAACATTTGGGCGTGAACTTCGTACTCTTGATGATGTACAACATCACTTAAGATCAATAATCCAGTCCGAAAACTTTTTAACCGAAATCACGCCATATCTGCAGAAAATGGCAAATACTTTCAAAGATGTCAAGGAAAATGTTCACAAACAACAGGACCATAACAAACAAAACAGCAATAACCACAGACGTAATCAACCTCCATTGGAAATTGGTTCTAATGTATTAGTGACTACACATGTTCTAAGCGCCAGTAACAAAATTGTTACTTCGAAATTTGTTCCAAAACGAGATGGCCCGTACATTATTATAGGTAAGAAGGGAACTACCTCATACGTGATAGCTCATGAAGATAACCTTAATCTGCCACTGGAAACCTATCATGCTTCAGCCTTGACGCCAGTGGTGGGATCATCAAATCAATCCATGCAACCAATACGGAAGATACGAACTAGAGTCCGACCGAAACGATAGATAATGTTGATGCCTCATCATTCAAAGGGGGAGACTGAAGCAGTTCATTATTTTTCTTATAAATTATTTCATTTATTTTTATTTATTTTGCCAAATATTATTTATTAATTTCGTTTTATGAATTCATTACAATAATTTCTTTTCCACCTTTATTATTTGAATTGCACTTTTAACGTATTTTTTTGAATTTAACGGATTTTATCAAATGTAACTCTATCATTTTGTGATCATTACTTTTTATATACAACTTTTTGTATGTTTATTATTTTTTGTGTTTTATGTTTACTACTTATTGTTTACGACTTTGTATTAGGAATAGTATATAAGCAGCACCAGTTGCATGAATAAAATCATTTTGCTTTCTGACTTTAAACTATGAACAGCTTTGTCCAGTTTAATTTACCGGACGGGTTGTAAATATTTTTGAAGATTTTAAGTTAAAGTATTTAAAAGTTAGTGTCGTGTTTTTTTTTTTAAGCAGCGGCTTTGTTGTTCTTCTAAATGAACAAATATAATCTTCGTAATAAGATTACTACAAAGTATTTTTTTAAATGTTAATAAAGGGTTCACTGTGTCGAACACCGTTTTCGCTGAATGAACTTTTTTTGGAAATCAAAAAAATTTGTAATTGCTAGTAATATCAATAAAAATGGCATTTTTCCTCTTAAAGATTTATTGAATATCAAATCATTTATTGAATATCTTATCATTAGAAAGGTATTTTTACGTACTTTTAAACTTTTATTATAATCTAAAATCGAATGTGTATTAATAAAGATATTCAGAAAAATGTACCAAAACTTTAGAAGCTCATAATTCGTAATATATAAGCGAATGAGCAAAAATTTTTGCATTACTTTAATCACAAGCAAGAGTACTACTGAATTATTACCAAAATTATTTAAAAATAAAATGTGCTGGTGATCTTTCAAGCTATCAATACCATCCAGGGTTATCAGAATTTTTTGATCCTCTATCGCCAAATTGGTAATCGGAAATCGCCGAAAATCGCCACATTTAAATTCTATTTGTTTTTTTTTTTTAAAGAAAAAATAAAAAGTTAACAAAAAAGGTATAGTGTAGTATTATTTTAAATGATTCAAATTTCGCATAATTTATATATATATATATATATAAATTCAGCTTCAACAAAGCAGTAGCTAATAGTAATTGAACAAAAAATTAAGTTATAACTAAAAATGCATTTTTCTGACATACGCACATATATCTCTATTTTAGAGTATTAACTTTAAAAATTTATTGACATTTATTATTGTCTAATTTTCGAGCGAAATCCTGACATTTCTCAATCTAAGTTGAAGTTGAATTTATAAATTAAGGCCCTTCGTTTTATAAGGTAGGCAAATACTGAAAATAGTCGATTGCTAGTAAGAATACGTAATTGTATTTCTCCACTAATACCTATTTTATAAAATTTCTTTAATTAGCCAAATAAATTGCCACCATTTTATAAATCGCTAAAAAATTCGCCATGTCGCCAAATGGAAAATTTAGTAGCCAAAAAATTAAAAAGCTTTACATTGGGCGAAAAATCGCCATATCTGACAGTCCTGATACCATGCCGTTCTTTGAAAGAAACCTACATGGGACAGATATTTACTCCCAACTTTGGCGTTGCCCTATTCCCAACCGCGTCATTAAATTAAATATCTAATATTATTCCAATGACCCCTAACGCATTTTCAATACTTCATTTTGATTACGACGAAATCACTGCACCCGAAATCCCTGCAATTTTAAATTAGTAACACATTTTGTTTTCTACCTTAACTTTTAATTTATTAAGTATAACATTTAAATCTGAGTACTAAAAATAAATATTAAAGATAATACAATATAAAAAAATTTTAATAAAAGTAATAATGGTCTAATTAATTAAATCTAAATACTTATAAACAAAATACAAACTATAGTCAAGGATCATAAACGAAATTTTGCATGAATATTTGAAATTTTTATAAAATTTATTTTGAAGTATAAAATATAAAATACCAGAATTCTTAAACAGAATGTTAAGACTTCAAAAAAAAAAAAAAAACTATATATATACATATTATTTCTTTTTTTTAATTCTATTTCTAATTTTAAATTGATTAATTTTCTATTTTTTTTTTTTTTTAAACTTATTAAATATTAAACATTAAACCTAACATCTAACATATAACAAAAATAATAATATATAAACAAAACAAAAAAATTTAAACTATAAACAGAATGTTAAAAAAAAATGTTTTTATCAATTTTATTAATTTCTTTCTATTATTTATGGACTTTTCCCAATGACCTTTTCTCCCTAATGAGCCCATTAAAAAAAAAATAGTGTCAGGTTTTGCAACAATAACAGCATCTAACAAAATATCCGGTTTTATTGTAAATACTTTTTCTTTTCTTTTGTTTTGTCCTTTACATATAACGTTTATACTTAACATAAACCTATCTTAGTCCTATTCTAATCGCTCTAATAAAACTTAAATATATATCTTCACTTTCTTTCCTATAGTTTTTTTTTTTATCAGATATGCGTTAAATCACTTCTTGCCACTTTATAATTTTCACTACCTTCTACTTTATAATGTTCACTACCTTCTACCTTATAATATTCACTTCTCTCTCCACTTTTCAAGTTCAGGGTTATAACTGTTCCCTTTTGGGATCAGTGGTTGGAGTCCGCACTTATGCTAACAGAATTTTATTTAAAATTCTCCAACCACTTATTCCATTGAGCTGCCACTCTTCTTATATTAAATTACACTGGGGTTATATAAATGTAAAAATTTTCCATTACCTTTTTTTCCAAAAGAGATAATTTTATGGCTGGATTACTTTTACTTATCCTTATTAGAATCTTCGTCCTGACCACAATATTTATTCTCTCCCTTTTTTTACATACAATTGGTAACGAATAAATTTAACACCAGGGTAGTATATCACACGTAGAAGGTAATAATTTCTCCTGTCCATATTTTAAATTTAAAAAAAAAAAAAATAATATTTTCTTTAAAATAAAAAAAAAAATAAACAAAACAGAAACAAAAAAACTGACAATATTTGTTTTGGATATATAGACGTTTTTCACTTCAAAATAATATACCAAAATTTTCGAAGTTTTTTTTTGATTTTTGTTTCCGCAATTAATGATTTAACTTTGTCTTTTCCGATTGAATTCTAGTTAAACAATGACTTTAATCTATTTAACTTTTCCTTAACAGCTTATGCTTCTGTGTATTATAAAATTTAACGGACAAACTACACAAACAAACTTCTACCAAAAAAAATACCGAAATTTACAGTTTCCATGAAAACAACCATAAGTTCAATGTCCTTTCTAATTTAGCCTTGAAAACTTTTGCAAAGTCCCGCTTATTACATCAAGAGAACATTTCCTTCTCTTACACCCTTTTTTACTTTCGTTTTCCAGGCCATCTCTTGTGCCATCCTTACCTTATATCTACTACTATAAATTACAACCATGCATTACTAATGTCTTTTCCAGAATGAACTTCCATTATTCCCCTTTTTACAAATCACAATAACATATAAACAACCGCACATACCAAATAATACCGAATTGACAAAACACAGAAACAATTCATTATCAAATTAAAAAAAATCTCAATAGCAGTCATCGAACAATTCATAAAAAAAACAATCAACTACTAGGACAAACAACATCCAGACTCAAGCAACATCAGACAAAATCCTATAGGTAAATTATTCATCTGTAATGTTTTTTATTTATTTTATTTTTTTTATTTTCCTTTATTAGCTTTTCCTAGCAAGTTATTCAGAGCCCTCTCACAAGTCATCATTTCTCCATCACAAGTCACTGCCCCTACAAATCAACTAGTTCCAGAAGTCCTGTTACCACCAACATTCGTTCTGTCCATCCCTGAACTTTAGCAACACCCACAACAAAATACAAAGTAATGAAATTTGTTATGAAAAATTAATTTAACTTTATTAATAATTAATCGAAAAAATGTAAAATAAAATAAGTTGAAAACCAATACAAAATATTCATAATTTTTGTTTTTAATAATTTATTAGTTATTGCATATGTAACTGGTGAAAAAAAATCTTTAATACTGTATGTATATAGATTTTCATTCCTAAAACCTATATCGTTGTTGGTGCTAAAAATTTGAAAGCAGATTTTCATAGAAAAATGTCCTATGTGATTGTCAATTTTGAGAAATTAGCCGTTTACAGGGAGTTCAAAAAAAGTGATAGCGACTTATTTTACTTATAATTATTCGACACCAACAATTTATATTCCTTATTGACAGACTTTTTTGTACTAGTGTATAGAAATTTCTACTTTCATTATTTAGTTTTATTTTGGTTGAAATAATGTTTTTTATCTAGTTGTCATTGATTTTTATTGTTTTGAAATTTTTCAAAATTTTCTTCATAAGCGAAAATTTTTCATTGAAGTCAAATTAGGAGGCTAATAGGGGAAAAAATAATTTTAAAATTAAAATTTTTTGTGTGTGAATATAAATACATTTACACAAAGGGAATATTTGTTCTTTTTTTTTAACGAGAAGAGAATAAACTGGAATTGATAGGAAATCTGAGTAAGAGGATTCATATTGGTTTTTCTTAATGCTTAGAGTTTTACGTAGTATATTTCTTTTATGAGATTGTTTATCATTTCCACCACCCAAACCCCTCCCCCCCAAAAAAAAAAGTTATGATCGATACCACATTTTCTCTTCATACAATTCTTTGGTCAATAGCGTATAAGAATTGGGATTTGTGGAGACAATTTTGTAAACCAGATTGCCATAAGGAAACTTTTTGCTGTCTACAAAAGCTTTCATCACAATCTTTTCTACTAAAACCATCGAAAGAAACTTATCAAAGTGTTTATAATAGTAACCCCAGGTCTACAACTAAGATAATATGGGAGGTAACGCCGGCAGAAGAGGGAAAACATTTTGTTTATATTTGTTACATCTTAAATCCTGTAGGATATCATTATTTTCAGTCACAGAGTAAACATGTTTTTTTTTATTTAAGAAATTCGTGTTTTTTTAGCGAAATTTTCATAAAAATGTTTTTTAAAATATAAAACAATTATTAAAATAAAAAAAATGTACAAAACAACATTTTTCAAGCAATCAAACTTTCGTATATGTGTGTGTTTTTTTTTTTTTTTTTTTTGACAGCTATATGATAGTTCTGTAGAGAAATCTCTTCAGAACAGTCTCATAATACTTCTTATAAGACTAATATTTGGAACTACACGTGAGAGCGAATTTGACACTGCCTGACACAAAAATCTTACATATTATGTTACGTCTAGACATAATATGTAAGATTTTTCTGTCAGAGAGTGTCAAATTCGAGAGAATTATTTCACGTGTAGATTCAAATATTAGTATTATAAGATGTATTATGAGACTGTTGTGATGAGATTTCTCTACACAACAATCTTATAAGATGAACTGTCAAAAAATACACACACACTGAAGTTTGTATGTGTGTGTGCTTATATATTTTGGAAATTACTAAAAAAAACAATGTTTTTTTGTAAAACTATTTTCTTTTAATGATTGTTTTACATTTAAAATAATATTTTTATAAAAATTGTGTTAAAAACGTGCGATTTTTTTAAATAAAAAGTACATGTTTATTCTGTGACTGATTGAAAATAATGATATCCTATAGAATTTATTAGAATACGTGTACCCCTTTTTTCAGATTTAACATAATATAAACAAAATGGTTACTCTCCTCTGCCGGCGTTATCTCAAATATTATATCAGCGTTAATCTCAGTTGTAGACCTGTGGTACCCCAAGTCTACAACTGAGATTAACGCTGATATAATATGTGAGATAATGCCGGCAGAGGAGAGTAAACATTTTGTTTATATTATGTTAAATCTTAAATAAGGGGTACACGTATTCTAATTAATCCTATAAGATATTATTATTTTCAATCAGTTACAGAGTAAACATGTCCTTTTTATTTAAGCAATTCGCACTTTTTTAACACAATTTTTATAAAAATGATTTTTAACATGTAAAACAAACACTAAAAGGAAACAATTTTAAAAAGTAACATTGTTTTTCAATAATTTCCAAAATACACATGCACACACACAAGCAAACTTTCGTGTATATGTATTTTTTTGACAGTTCATCTTATAAGATGGTTGTGTAGAGAAATCTCATCACAACAGTCTCATAATACATCTTATAATACTAATATTTGAATCTACACGTGAAATAATTCTCTCTGAGAGCGAATTTGACACTCTCTGACACAAAAATCTTACATATTATGTTACGTCTAGACGGGCTGGTAAGGACAGAAACATATTATAAATTAAGGTGGCCAGATATGTGTATTTATGTGTATTAAGGAAGTGTATATAGTATATATATATATATATATAGTATATATATATATATATATATATATATATATATATATATATATATATATATATATATATATATATATATATATACTATATACACTTCCTTAATACACATATAAATACTCATACGATTATTAAATGAGTGGATTATATTATTAAATGAAATTTAAGTTTTCTTTAGTAATAGCATCCACACTCATATATTCTCTCATTTTAACATAAAGCTCTAACATAGAAATAAAATATTGAGTGTGCGTAACCAACTTATCTACATGTAAGTTGATTTTTTTTTTTTTTAATTATCAAATGCGTACAGTTAGACATTTTTAAAATGCACTCTCTTTTACTCAAATTAATATTTAATAAACGTAAATACTACATGTAATATTTGAACATATAATATTTGTACTAAAATATTTGTTCTTGTTATGGCTTATTTCAATATATTCTTATTATGTTCTCTACACACTTTATTTATGTTTTAAATTTCATAAAAAGAAAAAAATAACACCTTAAACGTCACCAACATTCTTCTTTTCTTTGTTTTAATTTGAAATAATAAAAGCATAATTTATTTTTTTTTTCTTTTTTTACTTTATGCTAAATTTTATAAAATATATAACTAAGTGGTGACCATTCTTGACTTAAAAATTAAATTAACAATTTTAATTTCTTATCATTTAAATGTAATTAATAAATGAAATTATTTATATTTAATTGTTATAAAATTTTAAAGTTTTTAATTCGAAAGATGAAGCAAAGGTATATAGGTTAAAAGTTTTCTTTTTTTCTTTTTTCCTATTGGGCTGATAAAATGATTCCATATCAGCATGTCGGGAGGGCTAGGATTAGTGTAGCAGTGAACACCTTAGGCTACACTATGAGTAATCAGCATTTATATATCTTCTTTGCTTATTCCTCTATTTGAATCTCTTTTATTTGTTTGAGTTTCTAAAATTTGTTTAAATTTCGATTATAGTTTATAAAAATCTTAATTAGGGAACTTAATTACCCCCCAACCCCCTCCAACGACGTGCATAGCCGATCTGATAGGTAGCCAGTCCCCGGAAATGTTACCGTACCATTCATAAGTAAAATAATCGTTACAGAGATTTTTTGCGCCCAAAGTAGGACCTCAGTATTCGTAAGATTTTAGAATTTATAGTGTAATTTTCACTTTGATACTGAGGGTCGTTTGAATCTTTTGTGGGTTGCGATGTCATTTAGAAACTTTATTTTCTGTCTTTAAAATTTTCTATGACTTTTGCAATATTTCTTGTTTTGTGTGAATATAAAATTGTTTTTTACTGTTTTTGTGAGAATCAATTCCTTATTAGACATTTAGTTATGCAACTGTTAATTGAGTTAGTGTTCGAACTTTAGTTTAACTGGTTTATATCGGTTCAATTAACGTTTGAATATTGCTCTATTTTGATTCTTTTTCTATTTTAAGTGATATTTCTGTTATATAGTTTATAGACTTGTTTTTTAAAAAACATAATGTGTTTAAGCATCACTGTTCACATATCATATTATTGTGTTTTTTTTTTTTTGGCTTGTTTTTCGTTTGTTAAATTATTTTCATAAATTCTTTATTTAAATAAAAATTTCCCACAGAAACACTTTTTATTAAAAAAAAAATACAATTTTAAACATATAAAATATATGAATAAATATAAATTTTATTCATAATTTAATATTTTTTTTTGCTTTTAAACTGTTTGACAATTTTTACAAATTCCTTTTCCAACAAATTTCTATGCACGAAAAATACTAAAAATTTCTTTCCTGTATGGAAATTTAGTATGTTTTTTGTGTGTTAAATAATTAAACAACCCGAATCGTGATGTTTTTAGCTTTGAAATATATGAAAAAACAAATCAATTTGTTTGTGTTTTTCGAGAAAACGACTCGTTTTTTAAAAAAAACTTCTATATGTGAACATAGCATTAGTTTATTTATTTATTATTTGACCTTAAATTATTATTTCGTTTTTATTATTTTTTTATACATACCCATACCAAAACATTTCATGGAAATAAGTATATATTGCTTGTGATTTTCGTAAAATTTTCCTTTTGATCTTTGAGAGTGTGAAATTTTATTCAACGTTGTAATTTTCGAATATTTGTTTTGTTATTTATATTTGATGTTTTTTCCTTTACTATTTTGTTTATTAAATTCTTTGCCGTGATTTTATTTCCGTTTGCTCATATATTCTGTCTCAAGCAAAGGAAGAGGCTCATAAAATTACGATATTCTTAGATCAGGGGTTCATACGAATCCTATTGGTAGACCGAAAACTCGGCAGCAATCTCGAAGAGTCGTTACGGAACAAAGTAGTGTAGAAAATAATAGAACACATCGCCTTGTAGATGATTCTTTAAGAGGGTTTAGGAAAGAAGTTATAAATATGATAGCTGATGAATTTCGAGATTTGAATTTGGCAATTCAGGAATCAAACATCCGATAAAGTCCTACAACTCGCGTAAAACAATCCGATAATGAACACATTGACCGTGACGATGGTAATAGTAGTTTAGATTCACGCAATGGACGAACAGAGAGGGATACTGGTAAAAAAAACCAGAAAGAGTTTTGAATGTAATTTGTAATTGGCGAATTAGATTTACTGGTGTTACGTCGGACGTTACTACAGATGAATTTATATATCGGATAAATACACTAACAAAGGCTAATTTGCGGGGCAATTTTAGGCTTCCTTGTGAACATATTCACAATTCTAAGAAATATGAGCCCTGAGTTAGGCATGAGCTTCTTCATCTAGATACCATTCATGTTGCCGACCTAAGACTCGCTGTTAGAAAACACGAAAAAATTTATGAAAGATATGTCATTTTATAGTTCAAGTAAACGTTCTATTCAAAAGGGTTTAGTGGCGGAGATCATTGTTAAGAACTCGGAAAAGACTTAGATGTTTGTTTGATGATTAAAACCGGATATTGTTGGAATTGTGCTAAAATTGGTCACAGTTTTATAGACTTTTTTGAAACACGAACAGTTTTTTGCTATGGTTGCTGACAGAAGAACACCTACAAACCTAAGTGTCCGAATTGTTCCCAACGGGGAAACGTCTTGAAGAATATTCGTTCAAAGAAGGACGGACATCCAAACCAAATCCAAAATTAAATAACATTAATATTGGCTTACCTGATTTTAACCAACTTTTAAACATGCTACTACAAATTCACCGGATATAACAAATAAAACTTATTCGACTAAAATACAAACATTCCAAAGACCTTATCATGTAGGACTGGAGGAATATAATCGCGCAAGTAATAGGATTTTCAGTGAAGTCAGTACATTACTCAAACCCAATAGATCATCGAGAAGAATACGAGAGTATTACAAGCGTAGAAAACTACTTAGGAACTGCATTATTTCATCGTTGGTTAATAAAAGTAATTACAATAGACCGTATATATTGTTGAATATACAATAAAAGAACCATTATGTACTGACTGATAGTAGCGCAAATATATAAGTGGTAGAGAATTGTGTACCCAAATTAATGGAACAGAGAATTTTATACGAGTAACGTTAAAGCAGCAGAAGGACAGACACAGAGAGTTTTAGGGACAATTGTATTAAAACTTACATATAAAGAGCAGACAAAAATGATAGAATTTCTTTAATTCCATCTATTACTCAAAATATAATTCGTGGTATGAGTTTCTGAGAAAAGTTTGGAATACTGATTCTTACTATTAATTCTATGAACAAGACTATTTCAGAAGATGACCCAGGCAAAATTATTCTAACTGCGTTACAGAAGCAAAAATTACAGACTATTATTGACTATTTTCCGAATAGTGACCGAGACGGATTAGAATGTAAATCGCTAATCGAACATAACATAGATACTGGAAATTCTCCCGCGATAAAGCAAAGCTATTACCCCATATCTCCGGCGAGAGAAAACTTTTATGTGACGAAACAGACCGGATGCTAAAGTTATGTATAATCGAAGAGTGCCCAAAATCACCTTGGTCATTTCCTGGGGTATTGATAATCAAATCGGGAAAAGTGCGATCTTGCTTGAATGCCGTTTTGATTGTGTAGCGCTCCATAGACAATGTGTAGATTGATGGACCAAATCGGAATGATTATTTACTACAACTTAGAAACAAACATATTTGTTACCTGGACGATTTACTTACTATTTCAAAAAACTATGACGAAAATTTGCAACACTCAACTTCATAAAGCAAATTTTACTGCAAAATAGCAGTTTTTGCCTTCGTAAAGTACAGTATTTCGATTATATAGTAGGTGAAGGTTCACTAAGGGTCGACCCGGGAAAAGTGAAAGCTATTTCCGAATTTTCCACTCCCAAATCGGTTTGTCAATTTCGCCAATTTCTTAGTATAGCAGGCTGGTATCGAAGATTTTTTAATAATATTAAAACGAAATTGACTTCCGCCACTGTATTGATACACTCAGACTTTGGAAAGCCGTTCATCCTCCAATGCGACGTGAGCACAGTAGGTAGCCCAGCTTGATGAGTGGGGAATTGAGAAACCAATAGCATTCATGTCTCAGAAATTGAATAAGGCCCAGAGGAACTATTCAATTGCTGAACTAGAATGCTTGACAATCATCTTAGCGGCAAAAAAGTTTAGGGCTTATATTGTGGGCCACGACTTTAAGACCATCACTGACCTCATGAGTATCAAATGTCTCATGGGACAAAAAGATTTGTTAGAACGGTTGGGCTTTATATTTACCATCGAACATCGCAAGGGCAAAGACAACGTAGTGCCGGATATTCTTTCTCGTTTTTTGAAAATGACACAAATGTTGACGAAATAAACTTAGAAGTTCTTCCTTCTATTGAATTGAGTTCTGATGCCTTTGAAAGTACGGATTATAAACGGGAGGAATTTTGGAATTCACAGTTACGGTTGAATACAATGTAAACAGTTAATTTCTCGAAAGTGGCAGCCACATAGGTCGATTCCTAAGACATTTTTCTGTTGAAATCCACTTTCCAATTTCATTATTTTATAAATTTCATTTATTTTAAGCATCCTCATGAAAACGCGCAAAGAGTGTAATATGTGCAGGTTTGCACACTCGCAAATAAACTGTCAAAAGTTGTATGAAAAATCATTTACACAAGACTTATAAGTTTGCGCGACTATATAGTCTTGCAAACTTGCGCTGTTTAACTGTGCAATTGTAAATCAGCTGTCTTTTGTTTATATTTAAAAGTATGTTTTTCAACTTAACAAACTTTTTCAACTTAATAAACTATTTCTCAAAATAGGTGGGGGATGGTATGGAATTGAAATGACATACTTTTACAAAACACCGGAGCGAACTAAATTAAATTAAAAAAGTTAAAGTGCTGACAAGTTTAAATACGAGTTATTTTTGCCCTGCAGTACTAAATGCCAAGTTTTAATGTAACAAAATTAAGTAAATTATGTGGCAACACCGCAACTTTGTTAACAAACTACTCAAATAAGATACAAAATACTGTATCCGGTAGAAAAAACAAAAAACCTTGTAAGTTATTAAAAATATGGTTAAAATTCTTTCTTTGAGACGAAACAACGTTTATTGATGCTACTATAATTAAACTAAAAAAACGCAAAATAACGGTTTTTAAAATTTTACTTACGTATTATTTTGGACTCTAGGTCGAGTTGAAGGATTTGTTCCAGAACCAGGCCACTTGGAGAAGATAGATTTATATATTGCTATATTTTTTGCTTGAACAAAGTTTTCAAAAAAGATATTTTTTTTTTTTAAATTTCACTCAAGGGACATTTTGGACCATAGGTCGAATTCAGTGATTTGTTCCTGTCTCGGACCACTTGGAGGTGATAGAGGAACGTCTCAGTTTCATTTTGATATCCAATTTATATACTGCTATAGTGTTTGTTTGAACAAAGTATTCAAAAAATATTTTTTATATTTCACTCAAAGGATACTTTAGACCACATTGTAAAAATTCATCTTGGTAGCCAAATTAGTATAACAGATGTGCCAAGTTTCTAAACTATTTATATATTTATTTCTGGGCTGCCAGATCATTTACATTTATTTAGGGCCCAAAATATCCCCTGAGTGAAATATGAAAACTCTTTTTTTCAAAACTTTGTTATACCAAATACTACAGCAGTGAACAAAATGTATATCAGAATAAAGTTGAGATGTTCCTCTATCACCTCCAAGTGATCCGGTCTAGGAACAACTCACTCAATTTGACCTAGAGTCCAAAATGTCCCGTAAGTAAAATATGGAAAAATCCTTTTTTTATACTTTGCTCAAGCAAAAACTATAGCGCTGAATTAAATGTATATCAAAATGTAGCTGAGACGTTCCTCTATCACCTCCAAGTCGCCCGGTCTAGGAACAAATCACTCAATTCAACCTTTGGCCCAAAATGATCTTTTTTTTTCAAACTTTGTTCTACCAAAAACTATAGCGGTATATAAATTGTATATCAAAATAAAACTGGGACGTTCTTCTAACACCTTCAAGTGGTATAGTCCAGGAAAAAAGCACTCAATTGCATCTAGAGGCCAAAATATTATGAAAGTAAAATTTGAAAATCGTTATTTTGCAAGATCTTTGAGAGATATGGCTTTTTCTAATTATAGGGCTAATCGCTCATTATATAATTAGAGGATTTATTGCAAGCTTCGTAATAGGGCAAAAAGGTTAGTACGTAGGGAGAAGAAAAGACACTTTTCACGACTTCTCTGGGAATTGGATTCGGCTGGTTTGTGGAGGGTTCTGAGGAATTATGGATGTGCTGGTGACGATTATGATTCTGCGGTTGATTGTGATGTTGATGCTCTGAATTCTTTTTTCGTTGGAAATCGAAATCCGATTGATTGAGCTAATTTTGTTTCTGATAATATTCTGAATTCTACTGATTGCTTTTCTTTTCGCTACATTGATTCAACTGAGTTAGCTGAAGCCTTGTATAGAGTAAAATCAGGATCCATTGCTGTTGACAGTATTCTTGTTAAATTTCTTAAATTTATTTTTCCGCATATTTCAAGTCTGCTATTAGATTTGGTTAAATATATCGTTATGACTTCCACGTTTCCTACTTCTTGGAAGACTGCTCGGGTTGTTCCCATCCCTAAAACTAAAACCGTTAATGACCTTGATGATTTTAGGCCAATTCCAATTTTACCGGCTCTATCCAACGTTGTTGAGCATATTAGATAGATAGATAGATAGATAGATAGATAGAGAAGGTAGATGTGATACCAGATAGTACCATATCTCCATTGTGAGTCCCTTCAATAGAATAGCTGTGAAATATAGAGTATAGAATACAGAAAATAGAAAATACAGAGAGTACAGAAAAAAGTAGAGTAGAAGATAAAAGGGATAGAAATGTGACGAATCATATAGGGGGACCAGCAATGTTACCAATCCTCCTAGGGTTATACCCCTGATTCTCCCTTAAACAGCCGATTCCCATGACGAAGCCTATGACGTCAACAAGATCTGCGTCCCGAACGTCACTCAGCCCGCCGAGGAACAGGCTACCCAGCCACTTCATTCTTCGATGCAATCGTGGACAATGGCACACAATGTATTCAATAGACTCGGTCTCGTCGACGTCTCCACACATTCTACAAAAATCGGAACTGCTAGCGTCGCATCTAGACCTCATCTTCCCTATCAAACAGTGACCCGTTATGGTCCCTATCATGATCCTCAAGCTCTTCCTATTCATGCCCAGGAGAGTGCTAGTGCCTGCATTGTTCAGTACCGGCCATATCGCCCTCGACACTCTGCAGTCCTCTCTACTCTCCCAAGCCGAATTGGTTCTGACCAAGATCCAATCATTGATCTTGCCATAGAAGAAACTTAGTGGTGGTTTCACATAGGTTTCCCTCTCCGAGACGTTCCTTGCTGCACCTTGCCTTGCCAGTTCATCAGCCAATTCATTGCCTGAAATATTGCAGTGGCCAGGCACCCAGCAGAGTCTCACCATGTAGTCCTCCATCAGCTCTATCAGTGTCTTCCTACAGGCAGCTACTAGTCTGGATCTCACCAAATGTGTCCCCAAGGCCTTCAAAGCCGCCTGACTGTCCACATAGAGAGTGACCTCGGTACCTCTCGCAATGTTTTCCCTGATTATTTCTGCGGCCTTCAGGATGCCGAGAATCTCAGCCTGAAAAACGCTGCACTCATCAGGGAGTCTAAAAAGAGCCTTTAAAATCCGTGCCCATAATATAGACCCCCGCCCCAGTACCTTCGTTCAACTTTGATCCGTCCGTGAACACTGCACAACCTTCATATAGTCTCTCAGTGCCGGACCAGATCTCCCTATCAGGTATCACCACGACAGGATATACTCCAAAGTCTGATTCAGCGGCCATGTAATCTGATGCCCCTGTGGAGTTCAGATTAACCTCACCGTAACTGATCTCGTAAATGACCCTGGAGTGACCTGCTCTTGATGAGCCTAATAGTCCCAATTCCTTAAGTCTCAGCGGACTCTTTGCATATTATTAATGATCAAATTCTTCAAGCAGTTAGGACGAATATTAGTAGTTCTCAATATGCTTTTCGTTACTTCTCACTCTTACTGATTCTATTAGAGAGATTATCAATGAGAATAAATTGAGTGTTCTAGTTTCTCTTGAGTAAAGCCTTCAATTCGGTTAACCATGTGACTTTGATAAATAAACTTAAAGATCATTTTGGTTTCTCTATTTCTGCGAGTAAACTTATTACGTCATACTTAGATGATAGGGTACAATTTATTGATTTCAAGGGAGTTAGATCAATTCTGCTTTCCCTTCATTCTGGTGTTCCTCAAGATTCAGTTCTAGGTCCCTCTTATTTGTACTCTATATTAATGATATTTTTTGCATACAAATATTGGAGCATGTGAAACGTTTTTGTTTTCCGATGACATATTTTTATTATTTAAGGGAGATCGTGATACACCTATGTTTTTTGAAAATAGTGTCAATATTTGTTTGGATCGTGTTTTGTAGTGGACCTTGACTAACTCATTGTCCATAAATCCCCTTAAAACTAAAGCGATTATGTTTTGATCTTATCAACCCTTATCTTGGTAGCGTTTCAATTGAAGTTGCTTCCCGTCTTAAGTGTTTGGGAATTATTCTTGATTATGAGCTTTCATTTAGTTCTCATGCAGATCTATTATCCGAAAAGGTCTTTAGTATTTTACGTAAGATTTATTCTACTAACATATATCTTCTATTTCGTGTTAAAGTTAGATACTTTTCTTATGCTTCAAATAATGTATTGTCTTGAGTTAATATCTGGTTCTTCTAGAGAGACTCTTGGAAAACTTAAACTATAATTAATAATAAACTATAATTAGTATGTCCATAAATTTCTTGGCTGTTCTTTATTTAACTTTCTCAAATTTCATAATCTTATCCTATTCTTTAAAGTTATTAAGAATGGATTTCCATCTCCCTTAGTTAATAAGTTTGAATTTTTATAATCTACCAGGAACCGTCAAATTTGTATTCCTCGGATTTACAGATTGAGTTTTGATAGGTTTTTTGGGGTAAGAATTGCTCAGTGCAGGAACTATTTACCTTATGAATTGCGTATTTTTTCCCAATCTAATAATGTCTTTCGTGTTAAACTTTTAAATACTTTACTTATCTAATTTGAACATCGAAATTTTTTAGGAATTATTATTTCTTTCTTATTATTATTATTTTATTTTTTTATGATATATTAATATAGACACTATTAATGGTTGGTGAAAACATTGGGTGTTGGTATACTTGTTGGTTATGCCCAATTTTTTATTTTCTTGGGTATTATTTTTTAACTCACTATTATATTAGATATGTCACTTAATATTTGCAGCAAATCTAATATTTTAATATTTTTTTGAACTAATTCAAATTGATAGTTATTTTCTACACAAACGTAACGTTTTTACACCAGCTTATCGTGAATAATAATTCTTTCACTATTTTGTACGGCTGGTTGCATAATTTTTACTTATTATTTGCAAATTTGAAGAATCACTAGATAGGCTTCTTTTTAATTATTTAATAACTTTTTTTCTGGTAATATAATGATTATCCATCGCCAACTATCTTGTGAAATAACATCTGAATATCTTTGTCAAAGTATCGCTTGCCACTGATAAAGACCTCTATAACGTACTATGCTTGCATTTATACTTTACTGAAATTATGTTTAAAGCATTATGGCTGGGGAACCAACTATGTTATTAACTCTTATTTTTAATGTTTATGAATTTTTTATTTTTATATTTTTGTACATTTATATGTTACATTTTTATATTATGTTTATATATTTATTTGTTATTTTATATAATTATTAACTAATTGTTAATTACTCTGAATTTTTATTAATATGTAATACATATTTATATTTTGGCCATGAAACGGCTTTGTATTACATTATTGAATAAATAAAACAAAAACAAAATCAAATGGTCGCATGGCCATAGCTCATACCGTTCCATGCACCTATAATACTGAGCTTAGTCGTCGACATGATGGCGATTTTGATCCACTGGCATCCAATTCATTAGAACCAATAATGCCTTATATGGTGTTGTACGCAGCGCTCCTGTAATTAGTAGCGCTGTGCTACGCAAAACCTTTTCCAAGATTCCGCAAAAGGTGGATTTTTCTTAATTTATAGCTAATAATGTTATCGCAACTACCACTAAAATAAAATTGTTATACTTAACATAAATTTATCTTGATATATGTAATCAATTTAATTATTACACGCGCTGTGAACCCTAATTATTCTATAATCGATAACCAAAAACTCGGTTAATTGTGAATTACAAGTTCTGAATTATAAAAGTCCTAAAAGTCATATTACGGTTTCCGGTAATATCTGCCTTTTTTGATTTTGTCTTTCGACAAAACAAATTTTTATATTCTAAAGAATTTTTAATAGTAAAATTATCAAAAATTGTAGAACTTAAATAAGTTTAAAATCAGTTAAAGTGAATACAACTGAAATATTGTTATATATACACATAATGAATAAAAATTATAACCTTTGAAGTTTGAAACTAATAAAAAAAATAAATTAAAACAATTTGACTA
Source organism: Protocalliphora azurea (assembly GCA_932274085.1). NCBI lineage: Eukaryota > Metazoa > Arthropoda > Insecta > Diptera > Calliphoridae > Protocalliphora > Protocalliphora azurea. The sequence goes on from OW026520.1 coordinate 85,092,737, forward strand.
TGTTAATTAATAAACATTTTGTTAACAGTAATGATAGTTGTTCCCTTTTATATTTTATAATTTATTTACTAACATTTAGCATGTAGAAAAGTTTATTACTAAAAAAAAAGAAAACAATTTCTTACAAAGCAATGGTCTAGTATCCCTGGATACAATTAAAGTTATATTTTTATCTTGTAAGATCTATTAATGAATATTTTGTAAATTACAGATAAAAACTGCCGAGATGAATTGAGCTCAATACATCATCAATTACTAAACAAATTTGAGAAAGAAGTAAATTATCGATATCATCATTTATCATATTACAGATACAAACATAATTTAACTTTTAGACCAACATTATCCTGGTTCAAGGATCTGCAATTGTAAGTTTTTTTTATTAACATTTTATTACAAGCATTCGAATTTATTAATAACCTAAATATAATAGATATATAAATATTTTTTATCAAGAAAGTAGATAAATTATATGATCTAAATCATTAAGTTGTCCATTTAATGGTATTTTATATGAATTTATTAAGTCACTTTGAATAACTTAGTTTTCTTAAGTTCCTAATAAATAAATTGTTATAAAATGATGAAAATGGAATAGATTTTTAAATGGAAATGTTAGGCAACGTTAATACATAAAAGCTTACAGCCCGTCTAGACGTAACATAATATGTAAGTTTTTTGTGTCAGATTCGCCCTCTGAGAGAATTATTTCACGTGTAGATTCAAATATTAGTATTATAAGATGTATTATGAGACTGTTGTGATGCGATTTCTCTACACAACCATCTTATAAGATGAACTGTCAAAAAATACACATATACGAAAGTTTGTTTGTGTGTATGCATGTGTATTCTGCAAATTACTAAAAAAACAATGTTTTTGTAAAATTGTTTCTTTTTAGTGTTTGTTTTACATGTTAAAAAACATTTTTATAAAAACTGTGCTAAAAAAGTGCGAATTGCTTAAATAAAAAGGACATGTTTACTCTACGACTGATTGAAAATAATAATATCTTATAGGATTTATTAGAATACGTGTATTTAAGATTTAACATAATATAAACAAAATGGTTACTCTCCTCTACCGACGTTACATATTATATCAGCGTTAATCTCAGTTGTAGACCTGGGGTTAAATAGAACAATAAAATATTTGATAGGGAGTGATTAAAAATTTTAGTAGAGGCACAAAGTCAATAATGTAAAAAGGGTAGGAATTTCTTCTAGTAGTGTCCCTGGCGATAACAACATCATACACCTAGCAGAACTATGTGTACATTCATAACATTTAACGGCAAAATGCAGTAAAATATTGCTACGAAATTGTACTTGAATTCAAATATAACGGTTTTAACGGCTGGTTTAAAGTTAAATGTTTCTCGACGTTTCTACTTATGTTAACAGCAGTTAACATATCTGTAAAAATTATTAACATAGTTGTAAACATACAACATTGAATAAAAAGCTTTCACCATTGTCTGTAAGTATGTCAATACTAAATGTTGAAACTGCTAACATTAACATCGGAAGCTCTAAAATTCGAATGTACTAGTTTGTCCGTTAAGAACATTGTAGAAAGTGACAGAGCTTTCGAGAAACATCTAGATGGCAGTGCAGTGTATATAAATTGGCCGTGAGAACACCATTCAGTCAGTCTAATTGAAAGCATCGTTAAGTAAAGACAAATTAACTGCCTTGGCTGTATAATCTTAGATAGATATATAGATAGATAGATAGATAAGGTTGACTTGATACCAAAAAGTACCACATCTCCACCCAGAGACCGATCTCGGTCCATTGTGAGTCCCTTATAATGTAAAGCTGTGAAATAAAGAATACAAATCATAATTATGTTGTTAATTGTAAAATTTAACAATAATAGATATGAAAATTTGTGCAATTTTCTTTTCTTTCCTTCTTTTTTTCTCATAACACTTATAACTACAACAACAATATATGTTATTGATGTTTTCTTTTTCTTAAACTCTAATGCAAGATACTAATACCTGTAAAGCATTGTACAACTTGTCACAAAAAAATCTGCAACTTCATTCTTGTTGCCACATTGATGTTTCAAACATCATATTGATCACAAAAAAACTGAATAACCTGAATTTTGAAGAAGTTATTGAAGTTAAATACTGAAATATTAAATTATATTTTTTAATTAAATAAAATCTAAATTCGACTTTAAAAATGAGAATATTAAATTTAGTGCAGAAAATGTTTCCTAAAAAGTTTATTTTTTGGAATATTTGTCAATATTTTCCCAAGCTTAACAAAACTATACATTTGTCTTTCAAACAATTTATTTATTGATATATTTTGAAATATACTATGGCCATTTATAAACGTGTTGATCGATAAATGCTATATAAGCAACATTATATTAAACCTATACCTTAGGTCTACAACTGATATTAACGCTGATATAATATGTGAGATAACGTCTGCAGAAGAGAGTAACCATTTTGTTTATAATATGTTATATCTTAAATAAGGGTACATGTATTCTAATAAATACTATAACATTTTCAATCAGTCTCAGAATAAACATGTGTTTCATATTTAATAAATTTGCATAATTTTAATAAAAATATTTTTTTTTTAAGTAAAATAACCATTAAACAATTTTACAAAAAACATTGTTTTTTTCGCTTCTTATAATACTAATATTGTATTCTACACGTGAGATAATTCTCTCTGAGAGAAAATTTGACATCTTACATATTCTGTTACGTGTAGATGGGCTGATAATTTGCTATCACTGATATGGGGCATTAGTTCAGTTTTATTTAATATTTTCAACTCATAAATTTTGGAGTGGTTTTCCTACAATCTTTTCTCCAAAATTAAATTTTGGTAGGTTTCTATCGATTTTGGTAGATTATTTAGAAAATTGTTTTAGGATGAAAATGTTTTCAGTGGCAACACTGTCTGTTACCTCAGGTTTACAACAGGGATATGTGACATAGCGTCGATACTAGACAATTTTTTATTAAGACAAAATTAATGAGAATTTATGGAAGGTGGCAACAGTTGCAGAAAAACAACAATAAGGCGAATTCTTAATGTTTTTTATATATGTAGTTTGACAGCTGTAACAACAAAAAATAATAAACAGCGGTTTAACTTAGATCACCTTGTATAAATTCGCGCTGATTTTGAAGTCTGTCTTAATAAATAAAGATAACGCCGGCAGAAGAGCATAACCTAGTGTCTACATTAGGCAAATTTATATTAAAACAAACGTCAAAATCAGTGCGAATATATACAAGGTAACCGTAGTTAAACAGTTGACTGTTATTTTGGTTGTTACAGTTGTTAAACGGCATATATAAAAAACAATAATGAATACGCCATATTGTTCTTTTTGTGTAACTGTTGCCACCTTCCACAAATTCGCGTTAAGTTTGGCGTCTGTCTTAATAAAAAAATCTCTAATGTAGACACTATGTAAGGGTACACGTATTCTAATAAGTCCTATAAGATATCATTATTTTCCATCAGTCGCAGAGTAAACACGTCCTTTTTATTTAAGAAATGACAGTTCAACCCAAAAAATGGTTGTGTAGAGAAATCTTATTACAACAGTACCATGATATATACATCTTACAATATTAACAGAAAAATCTTACATATTTTCTTACAGCCCGTCTAGACGTAACATAATATGTAAGATTTTTGTGTCAGAGAGTGTCAAATACGCTCTCTGAGAGAATTATATCACGTGTAGATTCAAATATTAGTATTATAAGATGTATTATGAGATTGTTGTGATGATATTTCTCTACACAACCATCTTATAAGATAAACTGTCAAAAAAATACACATATACGAAAGTTTGTTTGTGTGTGTGCATGTGTAATTTGTAAATTACTGAAAAATAATGTTTTTTTTTTTTTGTAAAATCGTTTCCTTTTAGTGTTTGTTTTACTTGTAAAAAAAAACATTTTTATAAAATTGTGCTAAAAAAGTGCGAATTGCTTAAATAAAAAGGACATGTTCACTCTGTGACCGATTGAAAATAATGATATCTTATAGAATTTATTAGAGTACGGGTACCCCTTATTTAAGATTTAACATAATATAAACAAAATGGTTACTCTCTTCTGCCGGCGTTATCTCACATATTATATCAGCGTTAATCTCAGTTGTAGACCTGGAGTTACATATGGATGGGCTGTGAAATTTGCCCCTAAAATCTTCACTCGTAATTGGGTTTAAAATCGCTATATTTGATGAGAAAATAGCTTAACTAACCACACATATGTTGGTAGCACTACTATATTTATATTTGAAAAAATCAAGCTCAAGCGTTATTATTCGCCGCTGTCAATTATTTTTACTGCATGAATTTTAGCATTTGTTTGTGCAAACAATTGTTTAATTAAGAATTTTAGTTAAATGTAACAGTTGAATATATGTTTTAGTTATCAACGTATTTTAGTTATAATACACAATAATACAAACAGTATTTTTGGGAACGTGACCGCTCTAAAGTTCAAAGCAAATAAATAAATATAATTAGAAGGCGCCAATATGACAACGCGGCGAAGACCAATGGATAAGCAAGCCACAGGAAGTGAAGCGACAGAACGCAGATCCTTGGCTGGAAATACGTCCAAGCAATCATTGGTGAGTGCTAAGTCAGTGGCGACCAATAGTGGTCAGAATGAAAATATCCCTGAACAGGCCATGTCAGGTGATCCATTTGACGATGCAAACATGTCAGATGATGAAGAGGGAGGAACTCGTATAGGAGACATTTATATACCGCCACCTATACCGCCACACTGTTCTACAGAGAGTAAAGGTCCCCGTTTAATAATCAGAAAAATTGAAAATAATAATTTCAAAAGTTATGCCGGCAAAGTTATACTTGGACCCTTCCATCATGTAAGTAGTCAGAATAAAAAGTCCTATTCCAAGGGATTCTTAAAATTGATTTGTATACATAGTGTTTCACAGCAATCATTGGACCCAATGGCAGCGGCAAAAGTAATGTTATAGATTCCATGTTATTTGTCTTTGGTTATCGGGCCAATAAAATCCGTTGCAAAAAGATTTCTACGCTACTACACAATTCCGCTCGATATCCAAATGTCAACATGTGTTCTGTAGCGGTTCATTTTCGTCAAATCGTTGATAAAGAAGATGGCACATTCGAAGAAGTACCTGATAGTGACATTATTGTGGAAAGAACTGCTTTCAGAGATAACTCCTCATATTATACCATCAATGGTAGGAGAGTTCAATTCAAAGAAGTAGCCAAACTACTTAAAAAGCATCATGTCGATTTGGATCACAATCGATTTCTGATTTTACAGGTAAATATTTCTTTTTAACCGCTCTAACATTTATGTACACTTTAGCAAAACTTTAACAAACAATATGTGTTATATTCAGGGTGAAGTTGAATCGATTGCCATGATGAAACCCAAGGGTCAAACAGAGGCAGAATGCGGCATGTTAGAATATTTGGAGGATATTGTTGGTACAACGCGCTATAAAGAACCATTGGTTAAAATCAACGAGCGCGTAGAACAGTTGACAGAAGAGCGTACAGAAAAACACAATCGATGCAAATTGGCCGAACGGGAAATGAATGATTTGGAGCAACCCTACAATGAGGCTGTGGAATATTTAAGACAAGAAAATGAAAATACCCGCACAAAGAATTTGAGAATTCAAAAATATCTCAGTGAAAAAAATAAAAAACTACAAGAATATACAAAACAACATGACGATATAAAGGCCGAATTACAGGAACACGAATCACAGGTCGATTCTTTGAAAAAGGAAAGGGAAGAAAAAGAAGCTCTAGTTCAAAAGGAAATGCAGTAAGTATATTTTTTAAATTTGTTTTTAATTCTATTTTTATTTGATTTTGAAAGGAACCAAAACCATAAACAATTTTTAGTTGATACATATTAATGCTGTTTGACTTATTACAAATATATGCACAGAATTAGATCAGTATACAGAAAATTAATTGTGCAACAAATAAATTTTTCATCCCCAGTTCGGAAATGTTTGCAAATTTTAGTTATTTGAAGCATGAACGCTTATAAGTGTATAAATCAAAACCAGTCCTTCTTCTTAAATATTCCTCCAGAGTGCGATTGAATCTTTCGACCATGCCATCAGATTCAAAATTTCTACCCTGGCCTTCTACCTTCTTCTTTTGCCGATATTATTTTCGCCATTATGGAGTCATTTCTTTGCGCTACAGACCAATCTTCACTGGACACTATATGCATTAATCTAACATCGATGACACATACCTTTTCCTCGGCTTTTGTACAATGCTTACATTCCACGTTGCAGGGTCGTCTTGACAGCGCGTCCGCATTGCTGTGTTTCAAACCCTTCCGGTGCTCGATGCTAAAGTCATACCTCTGAAGCCGCTCTATTTGTCCTTCAGGTTGTTTAAATTACAGCAACCACCTGATGAGAGAATGATCGGTTCTCAGTTGGAAGTGTTGGCCATACAGATACTTGTGGTAATGCTTCACACACTCTAATACTGCAAAAAGTTCTCGTCGCGTTACGCAGTAGTTTATTTGAGGCTTCGAAAGCGTTCGGCTGAAGTATCCAATGACTCTTTCAGTGCCATTGACCACTTGTGAAAGTACACCGCCTATTCCGTATCCGCTCTACCACAAATGTATAGGTATAGGATATGACAAAATTGGTATCGTACATAATGTTAGTTCTTGTGATTGCCGAAATTCGGGACAGACCGTCTGTAGTATGTACAAAGGCCAAGAAAACTACGCAATTCATGGAGATTTCTCTTTCCACGTCCTTTACAGCACTTATCGTATCTTCATCTGTTGATATTCCTTCTGCTGTTACGCGATGTCCTAAATATTTCATTTCTTTCTGGAACAATGCACACTTCTTTACACTGAGTTTGAGTCCACCCGCTAATATTCGTTTAAGGACTTCTTCAAGGTTTTTCAGATGTTCCTTAAAAATTCTTACCCATGACAATTATGTCATCGAGGTACACCAAGCATGTCTTCCCGTGAAGTCCTTTCTCTACCTATCAATAACCACTTTGCAAGTCCAATGTGGAGAACCATTGTGTTCCCGGTAGTGAGCCCAGGGTGTCGTTAATTCTTGGTACCATAGACTGTGGCCGTAGCTGTGCGCAGACTTACCCCACATAATGGTTCAATTGTTTCCTTGACTGCTTCTCATTAAACGCCTCCAAAACCTTTTTTAATTCGTCGACTATATTTCATTATCAGCAACAACCTTGTGCCAGTACGAATAAGACGGTTTCTGCAAATGATGGTTTAGGTGTGGCACAAACCGCGTGTTTTATTTCAGGATCGCGAATGCCATTAACAAATGCCTATACCTTGATATGGTCCAAAAACGGGTTGTTTTCCCCTGGATAAGTAAGCTGCAACGCTCGATTTCCACGCAAAATCTTGTAGTGTCTCATTTTGCTTCTGCACTCTACCACGCAATTCCATTTGGTATAATTCTTTTTCATGTTCATTACCGTCCTTACGTTGTAGCGCCTTCATTATGTCATCATAACATTTCAGCGTGTAGCTGGCACGCTTTCAAGAAATAGCTACTGCTGCATTTCCTTTTAAGGCCAATATCAACACATTAAATGTGGGCAGCTTTCTAAGTCGGACACCTTTTTATCAACGACTTTGGCTTGTATATCTAGGCAGTACTCTAAGTCGGTCACCTTTGTCTCAATGTCATCCACTCTGCTGTTTATAACTTCCGAAATTTGCTGAAGTTTCTCGTCTGTTGCTCTAGAAGTTTCTTGAAATTTCATTTCCATTATTTTATTTTCGTCTTTAACTTCAGCAAAAAGTTTCTCGTTATTTACTTTAGAAGTTTCGTTAACTTCAGCAAGAAGTTTTTCTTTATTTACTTTAGAATTTTCGTTAACTTCAGCAAGAAGCTTCTCGCTAGCTTCTTTAAATTGCTCCATCAAAGCAGCAAACAATGCAGATAAATCCATGCTGCTTGTTGTTGCACGGGTAGAAACTTCTATTTCTTCTTTATACTCGAATTCGTAAGCTCCGATGTCATATCACGCCGGTTGAATTCATCTATCAACCTCTTTTGTAATTCTGCTTTATTACAAGCTGTAGGTAACTCCAACTTATTCAATTCTCTCTTGAGTTGCTCCACTTTTAGCTCTTCAAACTTCATGACAGTTTATTACTTTGCAATCCCACTTCTGACATAAATTGTTACGTTACCGTGGTTTATTTCCTTTTAATTAAACCGATTACTTATTGCAAATAAAAGCAGTTTAGTAGTTTAAAAGTTTTAACAACTCTTTATTTTATTTAAAAATGTACAACAATTACAGTTTAAATAGTCACTATGTGTTCTACACACACACTTAAATTACTACTTTATACACTTTATAATGTACAAGAATGTACAGCCAAAGCAGTTAATTTGTCTTTACTGAACGATGCTTCCAATTAGACTGACTCAATGGTGTTCTAACGGCCAATTTATATAAACAGCATTATCTTCTAGACGCCTCTCGAAAGCTCTATTTCTACAATGATCTTAACGGACAAACTAGTATATTCGAATTCTAGAGCTTTCGATATTAATGTTGTTAGCAGCTTCAACATTTAGTGTTGGCATACTTACAAATAGTGGTAAAGCTTTTCATTCAATGTTGTATGTTTACAGCTATGTTAATAATTTCTACAGATATGTTAAATGCTCTTAACATAAATAGAAAGGTTGGGAAGTATTGAAAAAGATTGAGAAGCATTATTTAACTTTAAACCAGCCGCTAAAACCTTTATATTTGAATTCAAGTACGATTTCGTAACAATATTAACAGTGCAACCAAAAATATGCTAAATCATATTTTTTCTGGGCTTCAAATTTGGCATCGCCTTACTACATCATATTTTTGCATATTTTGGTTCAGCATATTTTCGGCTTAGCAGCATATTTTGTTATATTTTCCAAGAACATAAAAATATTTTATGCGCATTAAATATGCATTAAAAAACTGAAAATATACTAAAAAATGTGAAAATATGATCTTAAAAAACAAAAAATTTCATTTTTAAACCAAAATTATTTTTTTTATTAAAATAAGATGTTTTATTTTTGCATGTTACAAAATAAGGCAAAACTAAAATGTATCTATCAACCGTGTCGAAAAGCCGAGTTTTCAGTTCGCCATTTATATATAAATATATATATATATATATATATATATATATATATATATATATATATATATATATCATATTTTGATCTTCCATTTACATCTAATTCTAAACATTGGTATTTAATTTACATATATATAAAATATATATAACTTTACATATACATATAGCTTTCATTTAAAAAATAATTGTTTTCACAGCATTAACTCATGCTATCGGGTTAAACTAAAAAGCTAATACGTCTTTTATGGCTTCAAAAATATCAATTTATCTGTTTCAAAATCTTCATGAATTGCTTCTACAAATCAATTTTTAATGAATAATTAAAATAAATTTTAAATACTGAATATTTTTAGATTTTTAAAACATGCACTTACAAGTCGATGTCAAAATGCTTTATTTTTTCTGAAATGGATATATATTTTATCTGTAAAAAGCATGGAATTTCTAGCTCCTCATTATCTTCGCACATTCTGCAAAGACCGGAGGAACCTCTATCCCAATTCCATATCATTCCCCCTATGAGACAATGACCTGTCAGAATACCTATCATAGTCTTCAGGTTTTCCCTTTTCATGCTTAAAAGTAGATTTGTATCTGTTTTATCAAGTTTGGACCATAGGACCCTTGATAATCTGCAGTCCGTTCTACGTTTCCATGCATGATTGGTTCTATCCCGAATCCACTCACTAATTAACCTGAAGTAAGAGCCTAGAGGTGGTCTCACCACTTTCACTTGCAGTCCTATCCAAAGCTGAGCCGTTCTTAGCTAATTCGTCAGCTACCTTATTGCCATTTATCTCGCAATGACCCGGTACCGAGCAGAGTCTGATATGATAATTTCCCATCAATCCATAGACTTGACAAAATGTCCTTTCAAGGCCTTCAGCGCCGCCTGGCTATCTACATACAGAGTTACCTCTGTATTCACCTCAATGTTCCCTGCAATTAATTCTGTGGCCCTAAGAATACCTAGAATTTCCGCCTGGAACACACTACAACTATCCGGGAGTCTATACGTTTTCCTGATGTTTTCCTCTACTAGATATACACCTGCACCAGTGCCTGTATCCATTTTGGATCCATCAGTGAATACCGATACTCCACTGAATAGTTTCTCCCTACCTGACCATTGGTTCCTACTCGAGATAATCAGTATAGGATTTTCCCCGAAATCGACCTCCGTGCACATATAGTCCGTGGATCCAGAGGGAACCTGGGCATGTCCACCGAGATTAACCTCGTTTAAAAGTTTGGAATGTCCTATTCTGATTGATGCTGTGAGTCCTAGTTCACTAAGTCTAAGCAGGCTCCTTGCAGCCATTCCCATCACGAACTCCTCAATAGGTAGGAGATGCAGAATGACGTCAAGTGCCGCCTGAGATGTGCTTCTTACGGCACCTGTTATGCCAATCGAAGCACATTTCTGGGCTTTAGACAAAATATTTCTACGAATTCCTATTCTCATTGCCTCTCACCAGACCAGACATCCATACGTCAGAATTGGCCTCACCACCGAGGTGTAAATCCAATTTACTACCATCGGTTTGAGTCCCCAACTCTTACCTATGGAGTTCCTGCATGTGTGGTAAGCGTTGAGACCTCTTTTAAGCCTCTCCTGAGTGTTCCTTTTCCAAGATAATTTACTATCAAGAAACACACCAAGATATTTTGCTTCCTTTGCCAGTCTTAGTTCAGTTCCCCTAAGTACCGGTAGCCTAAACTGCTCAATCCTATACCTTCTGGTGAAAAGAACTAGCTCTGTTTTCCCCGAATTGACCTCTGAACCCTTTCTAGTGGCCCATGAGGACAGTTCGTTAGGTTCATACTGCATGACGTCGCTGATCGTGGAAAGAAATTTACCTGTGATCAGTATAAAAACGTCATCAGCATAGGCAACGATTTTCCGCCCTCTTGTGTCAAATTGTCTTAGAATGACATTAACGGCTAAGAGCCATAGCAAGGGCGAGAGAACTCCTCCTTGCGGAGTCACTATCTTCCTTATGCATGCATCTCCCAAGTTCGAATTAATTATTCGGTATAATTATTAATTATTCAGTATCAAAATAATCCATTCGATTAGGAAGCTTTTTAATTTATAGTAAATTTCACAAAATTAAAATGCGAGAAATTGATATTTTCAAATATTTAATCCTATTCTTATATTTTGTGCAATCTTTTTTTAGAAATCACGAAAACATGAGAAAGAAAAAAGAAGATTTAGAAAAAAAAATTGAAAAGGCCAATAGTAGATTTGCCGAGATACAAGAAACGATGACAATTTTAAATAAAAGACGTCATCAGAATAAAACTCAAACAACTCAGAATGAAAATCAATTAGAGGAATTGCGAAAAGTGCCCGAAAAGAATGAAAAAGAAATTGATGAATGTGAAAAGAAACTTGAACGTCTGTTGAAGCAGAAAGGCGATCTAGAAGAGGAATTGCAAAGGAACTATACAGAGCTAAAAGAACAAACAAAGCCGCTCATAGAAGAACGTGAAAAACTAGAAACCGAATTGATGGAATTGAAAATTAATGTCGACGAGGCTAAAGCTGATTTGGCTCTATCGGAATCAGAATTGAAAATTTTAAAACATGATGAAACCGCCGAAGTGCGTAAGTACGAAAGTATGAAAGGATCATATGAAGAATCCGAACAAAGTTTACAAGAGAAAAAAGCCAAGGTAAAAGAATTGCAGGAACGTATACCCCAATTCAAGCAGGAGGTGATTGAAAAAACGCAACAATTGCAAAAACTTAAACTTGAAGAAGAACAATTAAGAACAAAATTATTGACAATCAAGGCAGAGGTAATTTGGAAGTTCGATATTGCTTTTCACGATAATCGAATATGGTGTTTCGATTTTTCAGATTAATGAAAAAACTGTAAGCATTCAGGCGATGCGTTCTAATAACAAAGTATTAGATTTCTTAATGCGTCAAAAAGGTGAGGGTAAAATACCTGGCATATTAGGACGCTTGGTAAGCTTTTCTTTCTATATACACATACATACATACATACATATATACATACATATATACATACATGCATACATACAAATATAAATACATACATACATACAATTTTAAAACAATTGCTAACATTATTTATTTTGTGGTACAGGGTGATTTGGGTGCCATTGATGGTAAATATGATGTTGCCATTTCTACCGCTTGTGGTCGTCTAGACAATATCGTTGTAGACACGGTTAATACTGCTCAGGAATGTATTGAAAATTTAAAACGTTATGATGTGGGTAGAGCCTCATTTATAGCACTAGAAAAGGTGGAACATTTAAGAAATCAATGCTGCCGCATACAAACGTAAGTTATTCAATCGCATAAGCAATTTAGACTTTATTTTTAACATTTATTATAAACTTTTAGGCCAGAAAATGCACCACGTCTCTTTGATTTAGTACGTGTTGAAGATGATCGAGTTACGCCTGCATTTTACTTTGCTTTACGCAATACCCTGGTTGCTAATGACCTAGAACAAGGCACACGCATTGCTTATGGTGCTAAACGTTTTCGCGTTGTAACGCTCAATGGTGATGTAATTGAGACATCTGGTACCATGTCCGGTGGTGGCCGCACACAAATACGCGGCAAAATGGGTACAAAAGTTCGCACAAACACTAGCAAATCATCCGAAACCTCAATGATTTCACAAAAAGCTCTTGAAGATATGCAGATAAAAGCCGAAGAATTGCAATCTCAAATCAATTTTAATCAAGAGGAACAGGGAAGACTGGAGCGTGAAATTTCTCAATTGAATGGAAATCAACAGCGCTACGAGAACGAAAGTCGGAAACTATTAATTTCTATAAAGAGTTTAGAAGTGCAGTTGCCACGTATTTTTAAGCAGTTGGATGCTCAAAAGAAACGTCTGGAACAGACAACCACCGATGAAAGCAAAGTTAAATCAATTGAGGCTTCCATAGTAGAGAAAAAGAAAACACTTAAAGATGCCGAAGAGGCCACTGTAAAAGTTAATGAGAAAATTACTGAAATCAAAAACAAAATTGAGGCAGTACATGGAAATAAAATAAAGTCGGTGCAAACGAAAATAAACAGTTTGGAAAATCAAATTAAAAAGCTCAATGCAAATATTTCAAAATTGAAAGTAGAATCGAAAAATAACGAGCGCAATATGGCTAAACTTGAACAACAAATCGAACGTCTAAAGGCTGAAGTACTAAAGGCGCAAGAAGAACTGAAAGTTCTAAGTGAAAAACGTCAGCAGTGTGATGATGAAATTGGTGAGCTAACCAAAGAACTAGAAGAGGCTAAAGAGGCCATTGACAAGGCTAAATCAGAATTTTCAGGAGTGCATAAGGAAATAACAGCAATACAAAAGAAGGAAAGTGATTTAAAACTGAAACGTATTGAAATTGATCAAAAATTACAAACCGTTTCTTCGAAATTATCTGATGTCAAAGCTCAAATACCCCATTGGCGTGAGCAATTAAAACCTCTGCGATTACATGAAATACCAGGAGATTCAGAACCCCAACCGCCTCTTAAGACGTACACAGAAGAAGAATTAGCCACTCATACGCTGCAGGACATTCAGTACAAAGAGAGTGTACAAGAAGAGTTATTAAAAAAGAAACCGAATCTATCGTGCATCACTGAGTACATCGAGAAGAGGGATGTGTATTTAGAAAGAGTCAAGGTATTGGAAGACATCACCTGTAAACGTAACGAAATGAGACAATTGTATGACGAAGTTCGCAAAAAGAGATACAATGAATTTATGCAAGGTTTCCATATTATTACTCGAAAACTTAAAGAGATGTATCAAATGATCACACAAGGTGGTGATGCTGAACTCGAATTGGTCGATTCTATGGATCCATTCACCGAAGGTGTATCGTTCAGTGTCAGACCTCCCAAGAAAACCTGGAAAAATATATCGAATTTATCAGGCGGAGAGAAGACACTCTCTTCCTTGGCCTTGGTGTTTGCATTACATTATTATAAACCTTCGCCACTGTACTTTATGGATGAAATCGATGCAGCTTTAGATTTTAAAAATATATCCATTGTGGCTCATTACATCAAAGAAAGAACTAAAAATGCTCAATTTATTATAATTTCTCTGCGCTCGAACATGTTTGAATTGTCCGATTATCTGGTAGGCATTTACAAAGTTAAAGACTGTACAGATTCCGTGTGTATACAAAACGAACCGCCTAAAATGCCACTAATGGAAACTCAACAACATCAAAGTCAAAACCAAACGCAAATGATTCAACATTCCCAACCAGCCCATCTACATGTTGTACATACACCGAGTATTTCTAACATGACCGCTTCGGAACCTTTACATATATTGGCTGATAAGTCAGTCAGTCTTAATGACTCTATAGATTCACCTCCAGCAAGTAACCAGCAAGAAAATAATGAAAATTATTTAGCTACTACCACCGCCTTGTCACAGTCAGCTGTACCACGGCCAATTAACAATTCAACATTTGCACCTCAATTAGAAAGTACCGGTATTAGGTGTTCACAAATTTTAAACGATAATCGACCTAGTGTTAACATGACTTTTCTTCCTCAAGGCGAGAGTACAGCTTTATCGCAGGCTCTCCAAATGGATATGACTCGTACTTCCAATGTTCAAGGCAGTCAAAGTGAAACAGTTACCGATATTCAATTCAAGAAACCCTTACCACCTGTAACCTCCAACTGATGTTTGTTGTTAATGTTATATGTAAATGTCCCTTCGATCAGGTGCAGGTGTTTTTTTTTTAATTTTATTGCCATATATTGCATAAACAAATTTTGAAGGAGAGAAACTCATATCCATTTTCATATTTTACATTTGGACACAAGACAAAATCATTCACATATTGGATGACCAGTATGTGTGGTAACCCCCTAAATATCATTAACCGTTTTAAAAATTGAGTTATTTTTTATGCATGCTCCTCATTCATTTGAACATATTAACCATTTAAATATTTTTTTATACGTACATAAACATTTATATACATTGATCCAGTTTAATAAAATTTATAAAATAAGAAATTTGCGTATTTTGCATCTTAAATGGATATTTTAACAAAATATATTTTATAGTTACATTATAAAAAAAGGAAAGAAAGATGTTGGACATAAAAATATGCATACATATATTCACAATATTTTCATATTTATATTAAAAAATTTTGGCAATATTTTTACATATTTCATCTAAAGCTTCGGTAGTTGAATTCTTTAATGATGTAATGTCTTCTCCTTTATCGCAAGCTTTTGTCAATTCCGGATCTAATGGTAATGAGCCCAAGAATGGTACATTCATTTCATCGCACATTCCTTTAGCACCACCAGTCTTTGCAGGAAATATTTCCGATGAATTGCCGCAGTGGCCGCACCGAAAACTACTCATATTCTCAATAACTCCTAATATTTGTATACCTTGTTTTCTACAAAAATTAATTTCCTTGCGTACGTCCAATAGCGATATTTCCTGCGGGGTTGTTACAATAATGGCTTTAAGGGAATCGGATTTTTCATTGCGTAAATATGATACCACCGATAAATGTTCATCCGAAGTACCAGGCGGAGTATCTAAGAGCAACAAGTCCAAAGTACCCCAATCAACTTCACTCAAAAACTGACGTATCATGCCATTCTTTTTCGGACCTCGCCAAATGATTGCATCATCAGGAGATCTTAATAAGAAGCCAATCGACATTAAACATATATTATCGTCTACACCTACTGGAGACCATCCAGAACCCGACTGATGAACATTTTCACCTTCCACGCCTAATAGACGCGGTTGAGATGGCCCACAGATGTCAATATCCAAAATACCAAAATTTTTATCATTATAACTTTTTGCCAAATATCGTGATAGTAACATGGTTACCGTACTTTTACCAACACCTCCTTTGCCTGACAATATCAACAGTTTATTATGAACGTCCTTCATAGCTTCTGCCACTAGAGCTTTCCCGGGATCTTCAAGTTTCTTGTTGGGGTCACTGCAGATTTGTTGATTGGGACAACCTTTACAGGCACTTTCTAAGCCCGCATTGGCGCTTTGTACTCCCGGACAATTTTCAGGTTCAGGCATCATTTTCTATGCTGAATTTAACAAAACGCGATAAATAAAATTTTTCTGTAAATTTAAATATTCAATGCAAGTTTTTTTGTTGTGAAATATATAACAGCTGTTAGGGTTACCATGTATAGAAAAACATCAATCTTTGAATTTTAACTACACTGAAAGAATATTTTTAAAAAGGGAACAATTCGATACGGTCTTCACGAAAATATGAAATGAAGGCTTTAATTAACATCACCGGCCCACTTCATTTTTAAATAATTTTCATAATGATTTAGTAGTACTTTTACTTCTGATTAAAGTAATGTAAAATTCTTCGTAAATCAAAATTACCAGCGCACATGCTTTTTAAATAATTCTAATAATGATTCAGTCTTGAAAAGACTACTCTCGTATACATCAAATAATTTAGAGACCATTTCAAGCTTTCATATGATCACACCGCTAGCTCATTAAATAACAGAAATATAGCACTTTAAAAATTAATATAGAGAGAAATTAATCGATTTTTACTCGTAATATATTTATCATAATTTAAAAACGTATAAGCCTTAATTGTTTATCATTTTTACAATTTTGTAAAATATTAAATAAAAATGAAAAATTATTTGAAAAAAAATTTTTCGATTTTTTTTTTAATAATTTTTCGTCTGCGGCGCTTCATTTATATTTTTTTAACTTATAAATTGTAATAAATGAAATATTCTGGCAAATAAGAATTTATTTAACAATTTATAATTTGATTTCTTATATTATCATTTAAATTACTGTTTTAATTTTTTATATTTATAATTCAAATAAAAATGTAAATTAAATAATATTACAATAATGGCTTTAAGGGAATCGGATTTTTCATTGCGTAAATATGATACCACCGATAAATGTTCATCCGAAGTACCAGGCGGAGTATCTAAGAGCAACAAGTCCAAAGTACCCCAATCAACTTCACTCAAAAACTGACGTATCATGCCATTCTTTTTCGGACCTCGCCAAATGATTGCATCATCAGGAGATCTTAATAAGAAGCCAATCGACATTAAACATATATTATCGTCTACACCTACTGGAGACCATCCAGAACCCGACTGATGAACATTTTCACCTTCCACGCCTAATAGACGCGGTTGAGATGGCCCACAGATGTCAATATCCAAAATACCAAAATTTTTATCATTATAACTTTTTGCCAAATATCGTGATAGTAACATGGTTACCGTACTTTTACCAACACCTCCTTTGCCTGACAATATCAACAGTTTATTATGAACGTCCTTCATAGCTTCTGCCACTAGAGCTTTCCCGGGATCTTCAAGTTTCTTGTTGGGGTCACTGCAGATTTGTTGATTGGGACAACCTTTACAGGCACTTTCTAAGCCCGCATTGGCGCTTTGTACTCCCGGACAATTTTCAGGTTCAGGCATCATTTTCTATGCTGAATTTAACAAAACGCGATAAATAAAATTTTTCTGTAAATTTAAATATTCAATGCAAGTTTTTTTGTTGTGAAATATATAACAGCTGTTAGGGTTACCATGTATAGAAAAACATCAATCTTTGAATTTTAACTACACTGAAAGAATATTTTTAAAAAGGGAACAATTCGATACGGTCTTCACGAAAATATGAAATGAAGGCTTTAATTAACATCACCGGCCCACTTCATTTTTAAATAATTTTCATAATGATTTAGTAGTACTTTTACTTCTGATTAAAGTAATGTAAAATTCTTCGTAAATCAAAATTACCAGCGCACATGCTTTTTAAATAATTCTAATAATGATTCAGTCTTGAAAAGACTACTCTCGTATACATCAAATAATTTAGAGACCATTTCAAGCTTTCATATGATCACACCGCTAGCTCATTAAATAACAGAAATATAGCACTTTAAAAATTAATATAGAGAGAAATTAATCGATTTTTACTCGTAATATATTTATCATAATTTAAAAACGTATAAGCCTTAATTGTTTATCATTTTTACAATTTTGTAAAATATTAAATAAAAATGAAAAATTATTTGAAAAAAAATTTTTCGATTTTTTTTTTAATAATTTTTCGTCTGCGGCGCTTCATTTATATTTTTTTAACTTATAAATTGTAATAAATGAAATATTCTGGCAAATAAGAATTTATTTAACAATTTATAATTTGATTTCTTATATTATCATTTAAATTACTGTTTTAATTTTTTATATTTATAATTCAAATAAAAATGTAAATTAAATAATATTTGCCAAGTATATTTTATTTAACTATATCCATATTATATATATATATATAAATCTATTAATTTTTATAATTTTTAAAGTCCTATATTTTTGTCAATTAATGAGCTAAGGGTGTGATATCGTGATCATATGAAAGCTTGAAATGTTCTCTAAATGATTTGATATAAACGAGAGTACCGTTACATCGATATATTTTTTGAGATAACGGTACTTTTGTAAAAAAGTCAAAATAAAAAATAAAATATCATTTTGTCTCACCATGGATTAATGATTTGTCACATCAATGGAAAGGCCTTTTCAAGACCTCTCCAATGATACACATATTGTTCAAATTCATTAAAGGAGGAAGGCAAAAATTGCATTCTTATATCATAACTTCAAGTACCTAACTAACTTCTTTTAACCAAAAATAGTGCTTTTACCAAAAGAAAAAAAAAAAATTGTAAAAAAACAACAGTTCCAGCAATCTTGATTGTTTTATTAATTTTTCTGAGCATCTTTATTAATATACATGAGATACTTTTCTGATGATATTGACATACCGGAACTTACAAAAATTTTTTATTTTCAAAAAAGTTTATTCAACGAAACCGGTGTTCGTCATATATAGAAATGAAAGTCCCTAAGCCTGGTCGAATACACAGAATAGTTTTTTATTAACGTCAAAAGGAAAATATATTTATTTCAACTGGGCGGGTGATCTTCATTTGTTCCAATTTTTCATGTGAAGAAAATTTTTTCGACAAATAAAAAAGCTATGAAAAAATCAAGTGATGTTAATCAAGCGTATTTTGAGTTCTTTAATTTTTAATTATTGGTACTAATGCCTCTAAAATTCAAAAGAAATTTGTAAAAAGTTCCCTATTTGACAAAGATGCAAAGACATATTAATTATGTTTATTAAAAAATAAGTATATTCTTATTTTGGAAGAAATTATTGGAATGAAACAAAAATGACATAATATTTTTATTCGACTTTATTTCTTCATAATTTGAACTTCTTTGCAATAAAAATGAAAATATTGTTTTCACAAGAAAAACTTCACAGAACAAGAATCCACCCCCAGAGCCATAGAAAACAACTAGAAGGTTATGTGAGAGTCATTTCGAACTAAATTAAAAAAATACTCTTTTTTTTCAAACACAAAAAAAGTATGTCACTACATGTATTTTGTTGTAGCATGAATTAGATTTTCCATAATTGAATTAGATTTTTGTCTCTCACATATAAAAATAATAAGGTAGAGCTTAACCCCAGGTCTACAACTGAGATTGACGTTGATATAATATGTGAGATAACGTCGGCAGAGGAGAATAACCATTTTGTTTATATTATGTTAAATCTTATATAAGGGGTACATATATTCTAATAAATCCTATAAGATATCATTATTTTCAATCAGTCACAGAGTAAACATGTCCTTTTTATTTAAGCAATTCGCACTTTTTTAGCACAATTTTTATAAAAATGTTTTTTAACATGTAAAACAAACACTAAAAAGAAACAATTTTACAAAAAACATTGTTTTTTTTAGCAATTTCCAAAATATACATGCACAAACTTTCGTATATATGTATGTTTTGACAGTTCATCTTATAAGATGGTTGTGTAGAGAAATCTCATCACAAATGTCTCATAATACATCTTATAATAGTAACATTTGAATCTACATTTGGCACTCACTGACACAAAAATCTTACATATTATGTTACGTCTAGGCGGGCTGTAAGGCACATTAAACAAAGTAATGACAGTTTGGAGATGATTTTTTGCTCTCATTTTTATATATAGAGTTTGACTTTATTAGCAACAGTTAAGAGAGAGAAATTTATTTTTTACATAGAGTTTGACAGTTTTAACTGTGCTTTTAAAACTACCTTATACATAAATACATCATGGTAGAGCCCCGAGGCGAATTCATAGAAGGTGAGGGCAACTCTACAAAAATACAATAAGGCAAAAACATGGCTTTTTTGGGGAAATCATTGGCTTATCAATGTATAGTGTATCAAAGGATTAGCACAAAGAATGAGTTTGACCAACTTTTTCGGTTGTAATTATAATTTACTTATTGATTCAAATTGTGTGGTGTTATATATGAAGTAAAACGTCGAATAATTACACCGGGAAAATCACAAAAAGCAACGAAATTTGCTTAATTATGTTTATTTGTTTAATTATTTAGCAGCTGAAGTGTCAAACTCCATGTATAACAACGTTTTGAATTCGCCATATTATTAGCTTTGTAGAACTGCTGCCACCTGTTTCGCCATTACCTCACTTTTTAGTTGCGCCATGGAAAAGCTAATGCGAAATGATATATATATATATATACTTAATTATAATTAGTGACATAATTATCCTTAGCTTTTTAATACATCATTAAAAAATTAATTCAATATTATTAAAGTTAAATCAAAAACAAAATCGCATTGCCTTTAACAGCGTTGCCAGTAGATGTAATTGGAAAAATGCTAAATCGTCCAAAATATTATGCTAAATTGTTCTACAGAAGCAAGTACCAAAGCTAAAACGTTTTGTAAAGAAATGAGTTCAAATGACAACTTACTACCTGTTTTTATAACACGAGTGCAAAAACGACTCGTCTAACTTACATTTAAAACAAAAACAAATTTTGAAATTTTGTTTTTGTTTTAAATGTAAGTTAGACGAGTCGTTTTTGCGCTCGTGTGTTGCGGTGGCTTACGAGTATAGGAAAATAGGGAGAGGGGAGTTCAAAAAAAAAAAAAAAAAAATTTTTGCGTGGCGGCACCGAGGAATTTCTATTTTTAAAGCACTGTACGAATTGGCCAGCAGATTCTACCGCCTTGCGATATGGCCGTGCTAATAAATAAAAATATATTAAATAAATTTCTTTTTATAAGAGAAATTTTATTATAAGTTCGGAGTGGTCGACTTTGTGTTTAATGGGGATTGCCAATCCGCAATAGACCACCGGCAGCGGGGGAAACCTTGCTCATGGGACCGCCCGAACATACGGCCACAGTAAGGCCCCGCCAAAAGATCCTGAAAAGAAAAATATATTAATTAGAAATTATTTATAAATGTTTGGAACGATACTTACGACCTGTTTCACCGTCTGTTTTGTTTATAATCATATGTGGCATAGTGTTGGAAAATGGTTTTATGTCAGAAGTTGATAGTAATCATATTGTAAATTGTTGTTAGTGTAGGAAGACCGCGTAGGAAGTTATGAATGAATTTCTTGAATTTGTTTTAGGCTACAGACTGTTATATTGTAGGCGGAACCATTTGTCAATAATTTAGTATAATGAAAGGAGATAAATATATAAATAAAATATCTGAAAGTTTAGAATAGGAAAACAGTATTGAATATGCAAGTATATATATCTCAATTTGTGGGAATTTGAAGTTAAAAATGGCTCGATTGGAAACTTTAGGTACTTAAAGAAAAGGTATAGCCATTTTGGCACAGACAGTAGTATAGAGATTCTTGGGGCAACAAGTAACGCCAGAGATTCACGGCAAGTGTAAAAACAAAAAGAAAAAAAAAAAGAGTTTAAAAAGTAATTTGATTTTATAAAAGTATATTTTTTGAAAATAATAAAATTTAACAATTGAAGTGATATACAACCAACATAAGAGGATAGAATTGTGAAAATAAAAAGGTAATAAAAACTAGTTAGAAATTACTGTAGAACAATTGTATATCATAAATTTATTTTAGCCTATATATAGATTGAAGTTTATATCATCCTGGTTATTGAATAATAGAGAAAAGAAAACAATTTCCTGCTACATTTTACATAATAATTGGAGAACGTAAGTTGTGCCATAATAGTGATGATTGTAGGAAATAATTGGGTCTTTTATTTATGTCGAAAGTTGGGATTGATTTCTTTCTGGAGCAGGAACAGAATCTGTTACAAGAGATCAGATACTTCCCTGGGAAAGCTCTCCAGTTTTTTTTTACCCTTATGAAAAAAAAAATCATACTAAATATACCGGTAACAAGAAAACAATTAAATTTTGTAAGCAGTAATAACCGTTCTTTAAACTACAACCCAAGAAGTCAAGAACTGCATTATAAAAAAAAAAAAAAAAAATACATATAAGTTGATTAAGAAATAGTTAAAAGATAATAAGCAAATAGTATAATTATAAGTTTTAAGTATTAGTATATTTAGGTTGAAGTGTGTGTATGTTAATTTTGTTATGTTAGTATAAGATAAGTTTGCCCATATATGAAATTCAAATTATCAGAGCCAGTATAGTCTAATCACCTTTGACTTTTTTTTTTTTTAAAAAAAGGGGTTACTCACAAGTAAGCGTTGTATATTTCTTTCTTGTTTCTATAGTCGTAAATTTATTAGACTTTAGGGAGCTCCCTCAATTCTATACATAAAAAAAAAAAAAAATATTATTAGAAGATATAGAAAAGTAATTATATTGTGAGTGATTGGCTTAAAAAAAAAAACAGGAAGTACCAATTGAAAAAGGAAATAGATAGAGGCCTAAATCTTTATCTCCTCTATCGTTTATGTACGCTCGAAAAGAGTGATTGTGAATTGTGCAGCGCTGGTAATTTGTTTCTTGTTTCTTTGTTTTGTTAACGTATTTATAGTGTTTTAGTTTTTTTGTAACGTTTATTTTATTTTTTTTTAATACAAATTACGGAAGGAAGTTTTATTTTTGAAGTATTACCTGTAAATCAGGGTTCGTAGAAATAGGTCTTAAGGCCAGTCGGTTAAATTGTTAATTCAACATTTTTTTTATTTATTAAATTTTTTTTTACTATTGATTTAGATAAGAGTAATATAAGTATTTTAAATTTAGTGTTTAGATTTAATTACAAATTATCAATAAAATAATGTATTAGAGTTAGACAGAAAAAGACAAATATGAAAGAGTAGAAGTTTTATTTAGGGGTTGGAGAGACGGTAAGTGGTGATGCTAGAGCAATGCACGGGATCACAAAAAGAGAAGTAGGAGGAATCTGTGATCATGGATGGGAGGGCGGCTGGAGAAGATATCACCCATCTCCTGCTATTACGATGTTTGAAATAAAAAAGTAGAACAGAGTTTAGTTTCCGGTTTTTTTTACATTTTTGTTATTGCTACTGTTCTGAAGCTAGATTGAAGGGAGGGACCTCAACTGAGAAGAGTCAAAGCGAAACCTAGTCGGTCGATACTCAATCTAGGGATGGTATAAGGAACACCGTAACAATATGGCGCCCAACCTAAAGTAGTAGCTTTCAAAACTGCGTTTGATTTATGTTTGTGTATAAGATCTTCACACAACTCCATAGACCACTAAATTGAGATTCAATAGACCAAAGTATTCATCTGCTTTTCTGAACCAAGATTTCATCACATAATCTGTAGCCGTTCCGAATCAAAGTCATGGAAGTCCGTTGTACAGATATTTGAGGAAAAATTAATTTAGTTAAGTAAAATGAATAATTATAATTCCGGGGAGATAGTATATTCATAAGAGTAATATAAAATGGACCTTATTAGTATATACTGTCTAACTATTTTATATCGTTATAAAAACAATATTTTTTTTTTTTTGTTAGTTTAAGATCTGTTGGAAAATAATTGATAGCCGCTCAAGACTAGGGCTTGAGGTCCGATGTATCAAGGAAATTCTCATACAGAACTTTGATAGTTCGAAGAATATGTCAAAGGTAAACGAATGTCAAGTTTTTTTTTGTGACTTTAGAACATCGAAATAGTAACTCTCTAATTAGAGAGAGCCATCAAGAGAAATTGCCGCATGCATCACTACTCACTGTACCGCCCCTACATCTAAGTTTAAATATATATATAATTAAAATTTAAATAATACAATACCATAAACAGAAGGAAAAAAAAATAATAATAAAAAAGAGAGTATAAAAGAGAGTATTTATCTTTTGTTAGTTTTGACATTTGATTGCAAAGTATTAGATTATTAAATATTTTTGTTTGTTTTATAGTTCTCTTAATTTTTATTCTTATAGTAATTATTTTTATGTATTATCTTTATCCTAATTTAATATTAAATTTTCTTTTGGATAGATCTTATAGAACTAATTATTTGAAATTATTTTCACATATATCTTATTTTATTATTTCTTTTTTAGTTTAGTACAGTCTTTTTTTTACATTTATGTGCCTTAAGCAAATTTTTCTTGGCTAACTTAGTAATCTACACTGAACTGCATATCTGAGCATTGAGAATCATTTAAACATTTGGTATACGTTTGATTGTAATGAATATTCAGACTAGGAACCAAGCTAAAAATAAAGAAAAGAATAGTGAGATAAATAGAAAATCATTAGAATTTCAGAGAAATAGGAAGAGAAACAGGTTACCAGAATTCGATTTGAACCGATCTTCCATCCACACTGAACCAAAACAGAGAAGGGTGTATAAATTCTCAAACTCAAATATGGCCAAGAGCAGTGACAATCTAGGATCCCAATCTATAGATCTATCGGGAACAATAATAGGTATGCCACAAGGCGCTAATACGTCATCTAACCCACCTCCAGAGTCAGGTTTCAGGGAAGCACCAGTAGCAACAAATGTTGTGACTGATAATATAGGTCCAGGTGTTAGGGAATTAGTGGTAGACGAGGCCTTAGTTGTCCAACGCTCTTTGGAAGATAAAGTCAGGAAAATGGTGCAGGAAGAAATGATGGATGTTAGGAAGATGATAGGTAGTTTGGCAAAAGCTGTTCAGGACCTCACTAGGATTACATCCGCAACTCAGGCTGCAGGGCCAAGTATTTCAAACTCCCAGGAAAACGATAGTGGTGTTAGTATTCCTGTGGCTGACAACCGAATTAATAATCTTAACAATAATTACTTACCTAATAGAAATGCAACACCAAATCCGTATCGTACGTTTCCTAGCCAATGTATTCCAAATTTACAAGTTCCGTCAATAAACCAGAATTATTCGACTCAAAAGGAAAACAGAGTAACTCCCAACGGTAATGAACCTTTTGATTTTCGTCAAATTCGAGTAGATAAGTTAGGAGTAGTCTTCGATAACAAGTCTATGAGTATTGATGATTTCATATTTCGGTTTTTACATCTCAAAACCCATTACAACATAAGTGACAGGGAAGTTGTTAGGGATTTTCACTTATTAGTCTCGGATTCGGTGAAGGACTGGTATTGGTCGTTTGTAGGAACCCATGGTTTGACGGAATGGCCAGTATTGCGTCTTGCATTGCTTTCGCAGTATCAGACTCCATGTTCTAATTTTGAGGTGATGAGGGACCTAGTAGAGAGAAAGCAACAACAGAATGAGACAATAGATATGTTCTTTTTGGCAATGAATAAATTGAGATCTAGACTTACACAACCAATGCCAGCTTAAAGTGGCTTATGACCCTAAAAGACCTAAGTGGAAGGCTAGCACGGTGGTCACTACTGTTACAAGCATATGATTTTGAAATACAACATCGAAAAGGCGCAGATAACACGGTGGCGGATATGCTTTCTAGGTCACCACAGGATAACGAAATTGTGATAGAGGAAATAGATAATGAAGATTTGTTAGAATTTGAAACCAATGAATTCGAAAGTGAGGAATATTTAGATTTAATCAGGAATATTATGGATAATGCAGACAAACTGCCAGACTTGAAAGTAAGTGACGGTAAAGTTTTTAGGAAATCATTTGTAGATTTAAGTCTTGGGGAACAATATGAGTGGAAGTTATGGATTCCATCTAATTTAACTTCTACAGTTATTGAGAAGGCTCATGTTGATAACACAGCTGCTCATGGGGGCATTGCTAAGACAATCGAAAGAGTTAAAAGGTTCTTCTACTGGCCTAAAATGACAATTCAAATAAAACAGTATGTTAATGCATGCCAAATCTGCAAAGAGATAAAATCTGCCAATCAGAATCTAATGCCAGGAATTGGTCAGGAAGTGATAACAGATAGGCCTTTTCAAAAGTTGTATATTGACTTTTTAGGAAAATACCCAAGGTCTAAAAATGGAAACTGTTATATTTTTGTAGTCGTGGACCATTTTACAAAGTTTACTTTCCTCAAAGCTATGAAAGAAGCAAAGGCAGGCAGTGTCGTAAAATTTTTGGTTAATGAGATATTTCATAAATTTGGGGTCCCAGAGAAAATACATTCAGATAATGGTGCACAATTTTTGTCGAAGACATTTCAAGAAATGATACAGGTTTACAAAATCCAGCATATTAAAACTGCTTTTTATAGCCCACAATCAAATGCAGCAGAAAGGGTAAATCAATCAGTTTTGAATTCTATTAGAGCATATCTTGAGGAGGATCACAGGGAATGGGATTTGTACCTATCCGAAATCGAGTGTGCCTTAAGAAACTCAGTGCATTCGTCAATAGGTGTAGCTCCATTCTTTGCTTTGTTCGGTTTTCATATGTTTTCTTGTGGGTCAGATTATAAACTGGCTAGAAAACTAAAATCTTTATCAGATCACGAGATACATGACTTAAGTAGAAATGAGAAACTTGAACTTATAAGGGAGAAAATTAAACAGAATATGCACAAAGCCTATGAGAAATGTTCAGAAAGATACAACAGACGTGCCCGACAAGCTAGATTTTTACCAGGTCAAGAAGTTTACAGACGCAATAATGTTTTGAGCGATTTTGAAAGATATTGAAATGCAAAATTTTGCAAAAAGTTTTTAAAGTGTAGAATACTGAAACCAATAGGTAACAATATGTATGAGCTAGAGAATATGCAGGGGAAGTCGATTGGTATTTATCATGCAAAGGACATTAAAATATAATAAAAAAAAAAAAAAAAAAAAAAAAACTATATACAATATGTAAGTGATAAAATTTACTACGTGCAATATTAGGATATAAGAAATACAAATTATATGACTAATTAAAGAAAACAAAAAAATGATAATAATATTTCAGAGGTGCTTGTGTTGTTTCTGTATGTCATATTTTTTAGTATTTTTAAAGTCTGTGATATAGTTGCGTAGTACCTGATCTTATATATGTTATGTCCAAGATTATACACTTAGTTAATTTATACATACCTTAGATTTAGAATTCCCGAAGTGCAATATACAATCCAAACATACTGTTGTCATTGGAATTTCCAGTACCTGATTAAATTAAAAACAAAGCAAAATCCTTATAGAAACTTAATTTATTGTCACTTATCTGAGAATTTGATAAATTTAAAGCCTGGTGAAGATCCAATTTTTAACTGAAAATATATGAAAATAAGGATAATAAGAATAATTAAAGAATCATCTGTGATATGTAAGTGCAATAATAGTATAAGTATACAAAATAAAATATCTATTTTTTTATTTTGTGTATCCGTTTATAATATTGTATTTATATTTCCAGAGACTCAGAATTCTTTTGTAATATCTGACACCGAATCCGAGAATAGCGAGTGAAACTTAGGCGTGTTATTTGTAATTGAACCCAAAGATGAGAATCGTTAGAACTTGTACACTTTAACGTGAAAGTATTTTCTTTAGAATCGATACACAACAGGAAGTCCCCTTTTAATTACTTTGCTACGCCTCAGAAAATTCAATGTTTATTTCTTTTATTTATTTTATATGAAAAATGATATGCAAATTTACAGTAAATTACGTAACGGGAAGAAAATAAGGGAAAAATAATGTCTGAATAATTAGTGCAATTTATTGGCATTAAATCGCTGTATAGAAACTGCTTTTAAATTTACAATTGATGTGTCTTTTGTTTTTTTTTAGAACTTATTAAAGATAGACCAATATTTCTATCCTATGATTTTTTTTTTTTTTTTACTGGGAAATTGCGAGAAACCTGGCACTAATATGTACATAAACACACTACCGAAAAAAATGGATTATTTATATGTGTACTCACGTTTTATAGCATTATTTAAGCCCGGCTAGTGAGACTCCAGGGTGTGGGAGTTCCCCAAGTTGTTAATGTTTATAGCCACGCACACCGTCTTTCCCAATTTTATGTAAAACCCGGTGTTTTGTTGCGGTGGCTTACGAGTATAGGAAAATAGGGAGAGGGGAGTTCAAAAAAAAAAAAAAAATTTTTGCGTGGCGGCACCAAGGAATTTCTATTTTTAAAGCACTGTACGAATTGGCCAGCAGATTCTACCGCCTTGCGATATGGCCGTGCTAATAAATAAAAATATATTAAATAAATTTCTTTTTATAAGAGAAATTTTATTATAAGTTCGGAGTGGTCGACTTTGTGTTTAATGGGGATTGCCAATCCGCAATAGACCACCGGCAGCGGGGGAAACCTTGCTCATGGGACCGCCCGAACATACGGCCACAGTAAGGCCCCGCCAAAAGATCCTGAAAAGAAAAATATATTAATTAGAAATTATTTATAAATGTTTGGAACGATACTTACGACCTGTTTCACCGTCTGTTTTGTTTATAATCATATGTGGCATAGTGTTGGAAAATGGTTTTATGTCAGAAGTTGATAGTAATCATATTGTGAATTGTTGTTAGTGTAGGAAGACCGCGTAGGAAGTTATGAATGAATTTCTTGAATTTGTTTTAGGCTACAGACTGTTATATTGTAGGCGGAACCATTTGTCAATAATTTAGTATAATGAAAGGAGATAAATATATAAATAAAATATCTGAAAGTTTAGAATAGGAAAACAGTATTGAATATGCAAGTATATATATCTCAATTTGTGGGAATTTGAAGTTAAAAATGGCTCGATTGGAAACTTTAGGTACTTAAAGAAAAGGTATAGCCATTTTGGCACAGACAGTAGTATAGAGATTCTTGGGGCAACAAGTAACGCCAGAGATTCACGGCAAGTGTAAAAACAAAAAGAAAAAAAAAGAGTTTAAAAAGTAATTTGATTTTATAAAAGTATATTTTTTGAAAATAATAAAATTTAACAATTGAAGTGATATACAACCAACATAAGAGGATAGAATTGTGAAAATAAAAAGGTAATAAAAACTAGTTAGAAATTACTGTAGAACAATTGTATATCATAAATTTATTTTAGCCTATATATAGATTGAAGTTTATATCATCCTGGTTATTGAATAATAGAGAAAAGAAAACAATTTCCTGCTACATTTTACATAATAATTGGAGAACGTAAGTTGTGCCATAATAGTGATGATTGTAGGAAATAATTGGGTCTTTTATTTATGTCGAAAGTTGGAACTGATTTCTTTCTGGAGCAGGAACAGAATCTGTTACAAGAGATCAGATACTTCCCTGGGAAAGCTCTCCAGTTTTTTTTTACCCTTATGAAAAAAAAAATCATACTAAATATACCGGTAACAAGAAAACAATTAAATTTTGTAAGCAGTAATAACCGTTCTTTAAACTACAACCCAAGAAGTCAAGAACTGCATTATAAAAAAAAAAAAAAAAATACATATAAGTTGATTAAGAAATAGTTAAAAGATAATAAGCAAATAGTATAATTATAAGTTTTAAGTATTAGTATATTTAGGTTGAAGTGTGTGTATGTTAATTTTGTTATGTTAGTATAAGATAAGTTTGCCCATATATGAAATTCAAATTATCAGAGCCAGTATAGTCTAATCACCTTTGACTTTTTTTTTTTTTTTTTAAAAGGGGTTACTCACAAGTAAGCGTTGTATATTTCTTTCTTGTTTCTATAGTCGTAAATTTATTAGACTTTAGGGAGCTCCCTCAATTCTATACATAAAAAAAAAAAAAATATTATTAGAAGATATAGAAAAGTAATTATATTGTGAGTGATTGGCTTAAAAAAAAAAACAGGAAGTACCAATTGAAAAAGGAAATAGATAGAGGCCTAAATCTTTATCTCCTCTATCGTTTATGTACGCTCGAAAAGAGTGATTGTGAATTGTGCAGCGCTGGTAATTTGTTTCTTGTTTCTTTGTTTTGTTAACGTATTTATAGTGTTTTAGTTTTTTTGTAACGTTTATTTTATTTTTTTTTAATACAAATTACGGAAGGAAGTTTTATTTTTGAAGTATTACCTGTAAATCAGGGTTCGTAGAAATAGGTCTTAAGGCCAGTCGGTTAAATTGTTAATTCAACATTTTTTTTATTTATTAAATTTTTTTTTACTATTGATTTAGATAAGAGTAATATAAGTATTTTAAATTTAGTGTTTAGATTTAATTACAAATTATCAATAAAATAATGTATTAGAGTTAGACAGAAAAAGACAAATATGAAAGAGTAGAAGTTTTATTTAGGGGTTGGAGAGACGGTAAGTGGTGATGCTAGAGCAATGCACGGGATCACAAAAAGAGAAGTAGGAGGAATCTGTGATCATGGATGGGAGGGCGGCTGGAGAAGATATCACCCATCTCCTGCTATTACGATGTTTGAAATAAAAAAGTAGAACAGAGTTTAGTTTCCGGTTTTTTTTACATTTTTGTTATTGCTACTGTTCTGAAGCTAGATTGAAGGGAGGGACCTCAACTGAGAAGAGTCAAAGCGAAACCTAGTCGGTCGATACTCAATCTAGGGATGGTATAAGGAACACCGTAACAATATGGCGCCCAACCTAAAGTAGTAGCTTTCAAAACTGCGTTTGATTTATGTTTGTGTATAAGATCTTCACACAACTCCATAGACCACTAAATTGAGATTCAATAGACCAAAGTATTCATCTGCTTTTCTGAACCAAGATTTCATCACATAATCTGTAGCCGTTCCGAATCAAAGTCATGGAAGTCCGTTGTACAGATATTTGAGGAAAAATTAATTTAGTTAAGTAAAATGAATAATTATAATTCCGGGGAGATAGTATATTCATAAGAGTAATATAAAATGGACCTTATTAGTATATACTGTCTAACTATTTTATATCGTTATAAAAACAATATTTTTTTTTTTTTGTTAGTTTAAGATCTGTTGGAAAATAATTGATAGCCGCTCAAGACTAGGGCTTGAGGTCCGATGTATCAAGGAAATTCTCATACAGAACTTTGATAGTTCGAAGAATATGTCAAAGGTAAACGAATGTCAAGTTTTTTTTTGTGACTTTAGAACATCGAAATAGTAACTCTCTAATTAGAGAGAGCCATCAAGAGAAATTGCCGCATGCATCACTACTCACTGTACCGCCCCTACATCTAAGTTTAAATATATATATAATTAAAATTTAAATAATACAATACCATAAACAGAAGGAAAAAAAAATAATAATAAAAAAGAGAGTATAAAAGAGAGTATTTATCTTTTGTTAGTTTTGACATTTGATTGCAAAGTATTAGATTATTAAATATTTTTGTTTGTTTTATAGTTCTCTTAATTTTTATTCTTATAGTAATTATTTTTATGTATTATCTTTATCCTAATTTAATATTAAATTTTCTTTTGGATAGATCTTATAGAACTAATTATTTGAAATTATTTTCACATATATCTTATTTTATTATTTCTTTTTTAGTTTAGTACAGTCTTTTTTTTACATTTATGTGCCTTAAGCAAATTTTTCTTGGCTAACTTAGTAATCTACACTGAACTGCATATCTGAGCATTGAGAATCATTTAAACATTTGGTATACGTTTGATTGTAATGAATATTCGGACTAGGAACCAAGCTAAAAATAAAGAAAAGAATAGTGAGATAAATAGAAAATCATTAGAATTTCAGAAAAATAGGAAGAGAAACAGGTTACCAGAATTCGATTTGAACCGATCTTCCATCCACACTGAACCAAAACAGAGAAGGGTGTATAAATTCTCAAACTCAAATATGGCCAAGAGCAGTGACAATCTAGGATCCCAATCTATAGATCTATCGGGAACAATAATAGGTATGCCACAAGGCGCTAATACGTCATCTAACCCACCTCCAGAGTCAGGTTTCAGGGAAGCACCAGTAGCAACAAATGTTGTGACTGATAATATAGGTCCAGGTGTTAGGGAATTAGTGGTAGACGAGGCCTTAGTTGTCCAACGCTCTTTGGAAGATAAAGTCAGGAAAATGGTGCAGGAAGAAATGATGGATGTTAGGAAGATGATAGGTAGTTTGGCAAAAGCTGTTCAGGACCTCACTAGGATTACATCCGCAACTCAGGCTGCAGGGCCAAGTATTTCAAACTCCCAGGAAAACGATAGTGGTGTTAGTATTCCTGTGGCTGACAACCGAATTAATAATCTTAACAATAATTACTTACCTAATAGAAATGCAACACCAAATCCGTATCGTACGTTTCCTAGCCAATGTATTCCAAATTTACAAGTTCCGTCAATAAACCAGAATTATTCGACTCAAAAGGAAAACAGAGTAACTCCCAACGGTAATGAACCTTTTGATTTTCGTCAAATTCGAGTAGATAAGTTAGGAGTAGTCTTCGATAACAAGTCTATGAGTATTGATGATTTCATATTTCGGTTTTTACATCTCAAAACCCATTACAACATAAGTGACAGGGAAGTTGTTAGGGATTTTCACTTATTAGTCTCGGATTCGGTGAAGGACTGGTATTGGTCGTTTGTAGGAACCCATGGTTTGACGGAATGGCCAGTATTGCGTCTTGCATTGCTTTCGCAGTATCAGACTCCATGTTCTAATTTTGAGGTGATGAGGGACCTAGTAGAGAGAAAGCAACAACAGAATGAGACAATAGATATGTTCTTTTTGGCAATGAATAAATTGAGATCTAGACTTACACAACCAATGCCAGCTTAAAGTGGCTTATGACCCTAAAAGACCTAAGTGGAAGGCTAGCACGGTGGTCACTACTGTTACAAGCATATGATTTTGAAATACAACATCGAAAAGGCGCAGATAACACGGTGGCGGATATGCTTTCTAGGTCACCACAGGATAACGAAATTGTGATAGAGGAAATAGATAATGAAGATTTGTTAGAATTTGAAACCAATGAATTCGAAAGTGAGGAATATTTAGATTTAATCAGGAATATTATGGATAATGCAGACAAACTGCCAGACTTGAAAGTAAGTGACGGTAAAGTTTTTAGGAAATCATTTGTAGATTTAAGTCTTGGGGAACAATATGAGTGGAAGTTATGGATTCCATCTAATTTAACTTCTACAGTTATTGAGAAGGCTCATGTTGATAACACAGCTGCTCATGGGGGCATTGCTAAGACAATCGAAAGAGTTAAAAGGTTCTTCTACTGGCCTAAAATGACAATTCAAATAAAACAGTATGTTAATGCATGCCAAATCTGCAAAGAGATAAAATCTGCCAATCAGAATCTAATGCCAGGAATTGGTCAGGAAGTGATAACAGATAGGCCTTTTCAAAAGTTGTATATTGACTTTTTAGGAAAATACCCAAGGTCTAAAAATGGAAACTGTTATATTTTTGTAGTCGTGGACCATTTTACAAAGTTTACTTTCCTCAAAGCTATGAAAGAAGCAAAGGCAGGCAGTGTCGTAAAATTTTTGGTTAATGAGATATTTCATAAATTTGGGGTCCCAGAGAAAATACATTCAGATAATGGTGCACAATTTTTGTCGAAGACATTTCAAGAAATGATACAGGTTTACAAAATCCAGCATATTAAAACTGCTTTTTATAGCCCACAATCAAATGCAGCAGAAAGGGTAAATCAATCAGTTTTGAATTCTATTAGAGCATATCTTGAGGAGGATCACAGGGAATGGGATTTGTACCTATCCGAAATCGAGTGTGCCTTAAGAAACTCAGTGCATTCGTCAATAGGTGTAGCTCCATTCTTTGCTTTGTTCGGTTTTCATATGTTTTCTTGTGGGTCAGATTATAAACTGGCTAGAAAACTAAAATCTTTATCAGATCACGAGATACATGACTTAAGTAGAAATGAGAAACTTGAACTTATAAGGGAGAAAATTAAACAGAATATGCACAAAGCCTATGAGAAATGTTCAGAAAGATACAACAGACGTGCCCGACAAGCTAGATTTTTACCAGGTCAAGAAGTTTACAGACGCAATAATGTTTTGAGCGATTTTGAAAGAAATAGAAATGCAAAATTTTGCAAAAAGTTTTTAAAGTGTAGAATACTGAAACCAATAGGTAACAATATGTATGAGCTAGAGAATATGCAGGGGAAGTCGATTGGTATTTATCATGCAAAGGACATTAAAATATAATAAAAAAAAAAAAAAAAAAAAAAAAAACTATATACAATATGTAAGTGATAAAATTTACTACGTGCAATATTAGGATATAAGAAATACAAATTATATGACTAATTAAAGAAAACAAAAAAATGATAATAATATTTCAGAGGTGCTTGTGTTGTTTCTGTATGTCATATTTTTTAGTATTTTTAAAGTCTGTGATATAGTTGCGTAGTACCTGATCTTATATATGTTATGTCCAAGATTATACACTTAGTTAATTTATACATACCTTAGATTTAGAATTCCCGAAGTGCAATATACAATCCAAACATACTGTTGTCATTGGAATTTCCAGTACCTGATTAAATTAAAAACAAAGCAAAATCCTTATAGAAACTTAATTTATTGTCACTTATCTGAGAATTTGATAAATTTAAAGCCTGGTGAAGATCCAATTTTTAACTGAAAATATATGAAAATAAGGATAATAAGAATAATTAAAGAATCATCTGTGATATGTAAGTGCAATAATAGTATAAGTATACAAAATAAAATATCTATTTTTTTATTTTGTGTATCCGTTTATAATATTGTATTTATATTTCCAGAGACTCAGAATTCTTTTGTAATATCTGACACCGAATCCGAGAATAGCGAGTGAAACTTAGGCGTGTTATTTGTAATTGAACCCAAAGATGAGAATCGTTAGAACTTGTACACTTTAACGTGAAAGTATTTTCTTTAGAATCGATACACAACAGGAAGTCCCCTTTTAATTACTTTGCTACGCCTCAGAAAATTCAATGTTTATTTCTTTTATTTATTTTATATGAAAAATGATATGCAAATTTACAGTAAATTACGTAACGGGAAGAAAATAAGGGAAAAATAATGTCTGAATAATTAGTGCAATTTATTGGCATTAAATCGCTGTATAGAAACTGCTTTTAAATTTACAATTGATGTGTCTTTTGTTTTTTTTTAGAACTTATTAAAGATAGACCAATATTTCTATCCTATGATTTTTTTTTTTTTTTTACTGGGAAATTGCGAGAAACCTGGCACTAATATGTACATAAACACACTACCGAAAAAAATGGATTATTTATATGTGTACTCACGTTTTATAGCATTATTTAAGCCCGGCTAGTGAGACTCCAGGGTGTGGGAGTTCCCCAAGTTGTTAATGTTTATAGCCACGCACACCGTCTTTCCCAATTTTATGTAAAACCCGGTGTTTTGTTGCGGTGGCTTACGAGTATAGGAAAATAGGGAGAGGGGAGTTCAAAAAAAAAAAAAAAAATTTTTGCGTGGCGGCACCAAGGAATTTCTATTTTTAAAGCACTGTACGAATTGGCCAGCAGATTCTACCGCCTTGCGATATGGCCGTGCTAATAAATAAAAATATATTAAATAAATTTCTTTTTATAAGAGAAATTTTATTATAAGTTCGGAGTGGTCGACTTTGTGTTTAATGGGGATTGCCAATCCGCAATAGACCACCGGCAGCGGGGGAAACCTTGCTCATGGGACCGCCCGAACATACGGCCACAGTAAGGCCCCGCCAAAAGATCCTGAAAAGAAAAATATATTAATTAGAAATTATTTATAAATGTTTGGAACGATACTTACGACCTGTTTCACCGTCTGTTTTGTTTATAATCATATGTGGCATAGTGTTGGAAAATGGTTTTATGTCAGAAGTTGATAGTAATCATATTGTGAATTGTTGTTAGTGTAGGAAGACCGCGTAGGAAGTTATGAATGAATTTCTTGAATTTGTTTTAGGCTACAGACTGTTATATTGTAGGCGGAACCATTTGTCAATAATTTAGTATAATGAAAGGAGATAAATATATAAATAAAATATCTGAAAGTTTAGAATAGGAAAACAGTATTGAATATGCAAGTATATATATCTCAATTTGTGGGAATTTGAAGTTAAAAATGGCTCGATTGGAAACTTTAGGTACTTAAAGAAAAGGTATAGCCATTTTGGCACAGACAGTAGTATAGAGATTCTTGGGGCAACAAGTAACGCCAGAGATTCACGGCAAGTGTAAAAACAAAAAGAAAAAAAAAAAGAGTTTAAAAAGTAATTTGATTTTATAAAAGTATATTTTTTGAAAATAATAAAATTTAACAATTGAAGTGATATACAACCAACATAAGAGGATAGAATTGTGAAAATAAAAAGGTAATAAAAACTAGTTAGAAATTACTGTAGAACAATTGTATATCATAAATTTATTTTAGCCTATATATAGATTGAAGTTTATATCATCCTGGTTATTGAATAATAGAGAAAAGAAAACAATTTCCTGCTACATTTTACATAATAATTGGAGAACGTAAGTTGTGCCATAATAGTGATGATTGTAGGAAATAATTGGGTCTTTTATTTATGTCGAAAGTTGGAACTGATTTCTTTCTGGAGCAGGAACAGAATCTGTTACAAGAGATCAGATACTTCCCTGGGAAAGCTCTCCAGTTTTTTTTTACCCTTATGAAAAAAAAAAATCATACTAAATATACCGGTAACAAGAAAACAATTAAATTTTGTAAGCAGTAATAACCGTTCTTTAAACTACAACCCAAGAAGTCAAGAACTGCATTATAAAAAAAAAAAAAAAAAATACATATAAGTTGATTAAGAAATAGTTAAAAGATAATAAGCAAATAGTATAATTATAAGTTTTAAGTATTAGTATATTTAGGTTGAAGTGTGTGTATGTTAATTTTGTTATGTTAGTATAAGATAAGTTTGCCCATATATGAAATTCAAATTATCAGAGCCAGTATAGTCTAATCACCTTTGACTTTTTTTTTTTTTAAAAAAAGGGGTTACTCACAAGTAAGCGTTGTATATTTCTTTCTTGTTTCTATAGTCGTAAATTTATTAGACTTTAGGGAGCTCCCTCAATTCTATACATAAAAAAAAAAAAAAATATTATTAGAAGATATAGAAAAGTAATTATATTGTGAGTGATTGGCTTAAAAAAAAAAACAGGAAGTACCAATTGAAAAAGGAAATAGATAGAGGCCTAAATCTTTATCTCCTCTATCGTTTATGTACGCTCGAAAAGAGTGATTGTGAATTGTGCAGCGCTGGTAATTTGTTTCTTGTTTCTTTGTTTTGTTAACGTATTTATAGTGTTTTAGTTTTTTTGTAACGTTTATTTTATTTTTTTTTTAATACAAATTACGGAAGGAAGTTTTATTTTTGAAGTATTACCTGTAAATCAGGGTTCGTAGAAATAGGTCTTAAGGCCAGTCGGTTAAATTGTTAATTCAACATTTTTTTTATTTATTAAATTTTTTTTTACTATTGATTTAGATAAGAGTAATATAAGTATTTTAAATTTAGTGTTTAGATTTAATTACAAATTATCAATAAAATAATGTATTAGAGTTAGACAGAAAAAGACAAATATGAAAGAGTAGAAGTTTTATTTAGGGGTTGGAGAGACGGTAAGTGGTGATGCTAGAGCAATGCACGGGATCACAAAAAGAGAAGTAGGAGGAATCTGTGATCATGGATGGGAGGGCGGCTGGAGAAGATATCACCCATCTCCTGCTATTACGATGTTTGAAATAAAAAAGTAGAACAGAGTTTAGTTTCCGGTTTTTTTTACATTTTTGTTATTGCTACTGTTCTGAAGCTAGATTGAAGGGAGGGACCTCAACTGAGAAGAGTCAAAGCGAAACCTAGTCGGTCGATACTCAATCTAGGGATGGTATAAGGAACACCGTAACAATATGGCGCCCAACCTAAAGTAGTAGCTTTCAAAACTGCGTTTGATTTATGTTTGTGTATAAGATCTTCACACAACTCCATAGACCACTAAATTGAGATTCAATAGACCAAAGTATTCATCTGCTTTTCTGAACCAAGATTTCATCACATAATCTGTAGCCGTTCCGAATCAAAGTCATGGAAGTCCGTTGTACAGATATTTGAGGAAAAATTAATTTAGTTAAGTAAAATGAATAATTATAATTCCGGGGAGATAGTATATTCATAAGAGTAATATAAAATGGACCTTATTAGTATATACTGTCTAACTATTTTATATCGTTATAAAAACAATATTTTTTTTTTTGTTAGTTTAAGATCTGTTGGAAAATAATTGATAGCCGCTCAAGACTAGGGCTTGAGGTCCGATGTATCAAGGAAATTCTCATACAGAACTTTGATAGTTCGAAGAATATGTCAAAGGTAAACGAATGTCAAGTTTTTTTTTGTGACTTTAGAACATCGAAATAGTAACTCTCTAATTAGAGAGAGCCATCAAGAGAAATTGCCGCATGCATCACTACTCACTGTACCGCCCCTACATCTAAGTTTAATATATATATAATTAAAATTTAAATAATACAATACCATAAACAGAAGGAAAAAAAATAATAATAAAAAAGAGAGTATAAAAGAGAGTATTTATCTTTTGTTAGTTTTGACATTTGATTGCAAAGTATTAGATTATTAAATATTTTTGTTTGTTTTATAGTTCTCTTAATTTTTATTCTTATAGTAATTATTTTTATGTATTATCTTTATCCTAATTTAATATTAAATTTTCTTTTGGATAGATCTTATAGAACTAATTATTTGAAATTATTTTCACATATATCTTATTTTATTATTTCTTTTTTAGTATAGTACAGTCTTTTTTTTACATTTATGTGCCTTAAGCAAATTTTTCTTGGCTAACTTAGTAATCTACACTGAACTGCATATCTGAGCATTGAGAATCATTTAAACATTTGGTATACGTTTGATTGTAATGAATATTCAGACTAGGAACCAAGCTAAAAATAAAGAAAAGAATAGTGAGATAAATAGAAAATCATTAGAATTTCAGAAAAATAGGAAGAGAAACAGGTTACCAGAATTCGATTTGAACCGATCTTCCATCCACACTGAACCAAAACAGAGAAGGGTGTATAAATTCTCAAACTCAAATATGGCCAAGAGCAGTGACAATCTAGGATCCCAATCTATAGATCTATCGGGAACAATAATAGGTATGCCACAAGGCGCTAATACGTCATCTAACCCACCTCCAGAGTCAGGTTTCAGGGAAGCACCAGTAGCAACAAATGTTGTGACTGATAATATAGGTCCAGGTGTTAGGGAATTAGTGGTAGACGAGGCCTTAGTTGTCCAACGCTCTTTGGAAGATAAAGTCAGGAAAATGGTGCAGGAAGAAATGATGGATGTTAGGAAGATGATAGGTAGTTTGGCAAAAGCTGTTCAGGACCTCACTAGGATTACATCCGCAACTCAGGCTGCAGGGCCAAGTATTTCAAACTCCCAGGAAAACGATAGTGGTGTTAGTATTCCTGTGGCTGACAACCGAATTAATAATCTTAACAATAATTACTTACCTAATAGAAATGCAACACCAAATCCGTATCGTACGTTTCCTAGCCAATGTATTCCAAATTTACAAGTTCCGTCAATAAACCAGAATTATTCGACTCAAAAGGAAAACAGAGTAACTCCCAACGGTAATGAACCTTTTGATTTTCGTCAAATTCGAGTAGATAAGTTAGGAGTAGTCTTCGATAACAAGTCTATGAGTATTGATGATTTCATATTTCGGTTGGAACATCTCAAAACCCATTACAACATAAGTGACAGGGAAGTTGTTAGGGATTTTCACTTATTAGTCTCGGATTCGGTGAAGGACTGGTATTGGTCGTTTGTAGGAACCCATGGTTTGACGGAATGGCCAGTATTGCGTCTTGCATTGCTTTCGCAGTATCAGACTCCATGTTCTAATTTTGAGGTGATGAGGGACCTAGTAGAGAGAAAGCAACAACAGAATGAGACAATAGATATGTTCTTTTTGGCAATGAATAAATTGAGATCTAGACTTACACAACCAATGCCAGCTTAAAGTGGCTTATGACCCTAAAAGACCTAAGTGGAAGGCTAGCACGGTGGTCACTACTGTTACAAGCATATGATTTTGAAATACAACATCGAAAAGGCGCAGATAACACGGTGGCGGATATGCTTTCTAGGTCACCACAGGATAACGAAATTGTGATAGAGGAAATAGATAATGAAGATTTGTTAGAATTTGAAACCAATGAATTCGAAAGTGAGGAATATTTAGATTTAATCAGGAATATTATGGATAATGCAGACAAACTGTCAGACTTGAAAGTAAGTGACGGTAAAGTTTTTAGGAAATCATTTGTAGATTTAAGTCTTGGGGAACAATATGAGTGGAAGTTATGGATTCCATCTAATTTAACTTCTACAGTTATTGAGAAGGCTCATGTTGATAACACAGCTGCTCATGGGGGCATTGCTAAGACAATCGAAAGAGTTAAAAGGTTCTTCTACTGGCCTAAAATGACAATTCAAATAAAACAGTATGTTAATGCATGCCAAATCTGCAAAGAGATAAAATCTGCCAATCAGAATCTAATGCCAGGAATTGGTCAGGAAGTGATAACAGATAGGCCTTTTCAAAAGTTGTATATTGACTTTTTAGGAAAATACCCAAGGTCTAAAAATGGAAACTGTTATATTTTTGTAGTCGTGGACCATTTTACAAAGTTTACTTTCCTCAAAGCTATGAAAGAAGCAAAGGCAGGCAGTGTCGTAAAATTTTTGGTTAATGAGATATTTCATAAATTTGGGGTCCCAGAGAAAATACATTCAGATAATGGTGCACAATTTTTGTCGAAGACATTTCAAGAAATGATACAGGTTTACAAAATCCAGCATATTAAAACTGCTTTTTATAGCCCACAATCAAATGCAGCAGAAAGGGTAAATCAATCAGTTTTGAATTCTATTAGAGCATATCTTGAGGAGGATCACAGGGAATGGGATTTGTACCTATCCGAAATCGAGTGTGCCTTAAGAAACTCAGTGCATTCGTCAATAGGTGTAGCTCCATTCTTTGCTTTGTTCGGTTTTCATATGTTTTCTTGTGGGTCAGATTATAAACTGGCTAGAAAACTAAAATCTTTATCAGATCACGAGATACATGACTTAAGTAGAAATGAGAAACTTGAACTTATAAGGGAGAAAATTAAACAGAATATGCACAAAGCCTATGAGAAATGTTCAGAAAGATACAACAGACGTGCCCGACAAGCTAGATTTTTACCAGGTCAAGAAGTTTACAGACGCAATAATGTTTTGAGCGATTTTGAAAGAAATAGAAATGCAAAATTTTGCAAAAAGTTTTTAAAGTGTAGAATACTGAAACCAATAGGTAACAATATGTATGAGCTAGAGAATATGCAGGGGAAGTCGATTGGTATTTATCATGCAAAGGACATTAAAATATAATAAAAAAAAAAAAAAAAAAAAAAAACTATATACAATATGTAAGTGATAAAATTTACTACGTGCAATATTAGGATATAAGAAATACAAATTATATGACTAATTAAAGAAAACAAAAAAATGATAATAATATTTCAGAGGTGCTTGTGTTGTTTCTGTATGTCATATTTTTTAGTATTTTTAAAGTCTGTGATATAGTTGCGTAGTACCTGATCTTATATATGTTATGTCCAAGATTATACACTTAGTTAATTTATACATACCTTAGATTTAGAATTCCCGAAGTGCAATATACAATCCAAACATACTGTTGTCATTGGAATTTCCAGTACCTGATTAAATTAAAAACAAAGCAAAATCCTTATAGAAACTTAATTTATTGTCACTTATCTGAGAATTTGATAAATTTAAAGCCTGGTGAAGATCCAATTTTTAACTGAAAATATATGAAAATAAGGATAATAAGAATAATTAAAGAATCATCTGTGATATGTAAGTGCAATAATAGTATAAGTATACAAAATAAAATATCTATTTTTTTATTTTGTGTATCCGTTTATAATATTGTATTTATATTTCCAGAGACTCAGAATTCTTTTGTAATATCTGACACCGAATCCGAGAATAGCGAGTGAAACTTAGGCGTGTTATTTGTAATTGAACCCAAAGATGAGAATCGTTAGAACTTGTACACTTTAACGTGAAAGTATTTTCTTTAGAATCGATACACAACAGGAAGTCCCCTTTTAATTACTTTGCTACGCCTCAGAAAATTCAATGTTTATTTCTTTTATTTATTTTATATGAAAAATGATATGCAAATTTACAGTAAATTACGTAACGGGAAGAAAATAAGGGAAAAATAATGTCTGAATAATTAGTGCAATTTATTGGCATTAAATCGCTGTATAGAAACTGCTTTTAAATTTACAATTGATGTGTCTTTTGTTTTTTTTTAGAACTTATTAAAGATAGACCAATATTTCTATCCTATGATTTTTTTTTTTTTTTTACTGGGAAATTGCGAGAAACCTGGCACTAATATGTACATAAACACACTACCGAAAAAAATGGATTATTTATATGTGTACTCACGTTTTATAGCATTATTTAAGCCCGGCTAGTGAGACTCCAGGGTGTGGGAGTTCCCCAAGTTGTTAATGTTTATAGCCACGCACACCGTCTTTCCCAATTTTATGTAAAACCCGGTGTTTTGTTGCGGTGGCTTACGAGTATAGGAAAATAGGGAGAGGGGAGTTCAAAAAAAAAAAAAAAAAATTTTTGCGTGGCGGCACCAAGGAATTTCTATTTTTAAAGCACTGTACGAATTGGCCAGCAGATTCTACCGCCTTGCGATATGGCCGTGCTAATAAATAAAAATATATTAAATAAATTTCTTTTTATAAGAGAAATTTTATTATAAGTTCGGAGTGGTCGACTTTGTGTTTAATGGGGATTGCCAATCCGCAATAGACCACCGGCAGCGGGGGAAACCTTGCTCATGGGACCGCCCGAACATACGGCCACAGTAAGGCCCCGCCAAAAGATCCTGAAAAGAAAAATATATTAATTAGAAATTATTTATAAATGTTTGGAACGATACTTACGACCTGTTTCACCGTCTGTTTTGTTTATAATCATATGTGGCATTGTGTTGGAAAATGGTTTTATGTCAGAAGTTGATAGTAATCATATTGTGAATTGTTGTTAGTGTAGGAAGACCGCGTAGGAAGTTATGAATGAATTTCTTGAATTTGTTTTAGGCTACAGACTGTTATATTGTAGGCGGAACCATTTGTCAATAATTTAGTATAATGAAAGGAGATAAATATATAAATAAAATATCTG
This sequence comes from Protocalliphora azurea, assembly GCA_932274085.1. Taxonomy (NCBI): domain Eukaryota; kingdom Metazoa; phylum Arthropoda; class Insecta; order Diptera; family Calliphoridae; genus Protocalliphora; species Protocalliphora azurea. The sequence continues at coordinate 85,136,438 of OW026520.1, forward strand.
AAAGTTTAGAATAGGAAAACAGTATTGAATATGCAAGTATATATATCTCAATTTGTGGGAATTTGAAGTTAAAAATGGCTCGATTGGAAACTTTAGGTACTTAAAGAAAAGGTATAGCCATTTTGGCACAGACAGTAGTATAGAGATTCTTGGGGCAACAAGTAACGCCAGAGATTCACGGCAAGTGTAAAAACAAAAAGAAAAAAAAAAGAGTTTAAAAAGTAATTTGATTTTATAAAAGTATATTTTTTGAAAATAATAAAATTTAACAATTGAAGTGATATACAACCAACATAAGAGGATAGAATTGTGAAAATAAAAAGGTAATAAAAACTAGTTAGAAATTACTGTAGAACAATTGTATATCATAAATTTATTTTAGCCTATATATAGATTGAAGTTTATATCATCCTGGTTATTGAATAATAGAGAAAAGAAAACAATTTCCTGCTACATTTTACATAATAATTGGAGAACGTAAGTTGTGCCATAATAGTGATGATTGTAGGAAATAATTGGGTCTTTTATTTATGTCGAAAGTTGGGACTGATTTCTTTCTGGAGCAGGAACAGAATCTGTTACAAGAGATCAGATACTTCCCTGGGAAAGCTCTCCAGTTTTTTTTTACCCTTATGAAAAAAAAAATCATACTAAATATACCGGTAACAAGAAAACAATTAAATTTTGTAAGCAGTAATAACCGTTCTTTAAACTACAACCCAAGAAGTCAAGAACTGCATTATAAAAAAAAAAAAAAAAAAAAATACATATAAGTTGATTAAGAAATAGTTAAAAGATAATAAGCAAATAGTATAATTATAAGTTTTAAGTATTAGTATATTTAGGTTGAAGTGTGTGTATGTTAATTTTGTTATGTTAGTATAAGATAAGTTTGCCCATATATGAAATTCAAATTATCAGAGCCAGTATAGTCTAATCACCTTTGACTTTTTTTTTTTTTTGAAAAAAGGGGTTACTCACAAGTAAGCGTTGTATATTTCTTTCTTGTTTGTATAGTCGTAAATTTATTAGACTTTAGGGAGCTCCCTCAATTCTATACATAAAAAAAAAAAAAAAATATTATTAGAAGATATAGAAAAGTAATTATATTGTGAGTGATTGGCTTAAAAAAAAAAACAGGAAGTACCAATTGAAAAAGGAAATAGATAGAGGCCTAAATCTTTATCTCCTCTATCGTTTATGTACGCTCGAAAAGAGTGATTGTGAATTGTGCAGCGCTGGTAATTTGTTTCTTGTTTCTTTGTTTTGTTAACGTATTTATAGTGTTTTAGTTTTTTTGTAACGTTTATTTTATTTTTTTTTAATACAAATTACGGAAGGAAGTTTTATTTTTGAAGTATTACCTGTAAATCAGGGTTCGTAGAAATAGGTCTTAAGGCCAGTCGGTTAAATTGTTAATTCAACATTTTTTTTATTTATTAAATTTTTTTTTACTATTGATTTAGATAAGAGTAATATAAGTATTTTAAATTTAGTGTTTAGATTTAATTACAAATTATCAATAAAATAATGTATTAGAGTTAGACAGAAAAAGACAAATATGAAAGAGTAGAAGTTTTATTTAGGGGTTGGAGAGACGGTAAGTGGTGATGCTAGAGCAATGCACGGGATCACAAAAAGAGAAGTAGGAGGAATCTGTGATCATGGATGGGAGGGCGGCTGGAGAAGATATCACCCATCTCCTGCTATTACGATGTTTGAAATAAAAAAGTAGAACAGAGTTTAGTTTCCGGTTTTTTTACATTTTTGTTATTGCTACTGTTCTGAAGCTAGATTGAAGGGAGGGACCTCAACTGAGAAGAGTCAAAGCGAAACCTAGTCGGTCGATACTCAATCTAGGGATGGTATAAGGAACACGTAACACGTGTTACAAAAACAGGCAGTTATAAACAATATTTTTTCAGAATTATTTGTAATGTTTGGTATTAAAGTAAAAATAGTGATAATATTTACTGTGGAATTCTTTCAAAATATCGAAACTGTATTGAATTATAAAATACTGTAAAAAGTGCTAAAAAGCATTTAGCATATTTGTAGAAAATTTTAATCCATTTAAACCTTTTCAAATGTTAAATCTAGCACTGAAAGTGCTAAAATGGCAACACTGTAAAAAGTGGGATATTTTTGACAAAAAGTGGAATTAAGGTGAAGTAAAAAATTCATACAGATTTTTAGTTATAGGCTTTAGTTTTTATATCTATAAATTTTATTTCTATAAATTGATATTAAGATTTTAAAATATCATATTTTTTAAAATTTATAACTCTGGTTAATAATTATCTAAATAAAAATTTTTTTATTATTATTATTATTGACTTTATTGAAACCTTTATAAAATAATTACATTGTTATGAGAATTTACTTAAAAGTATTACAACAATTAACATCTAAATAATTAAATAAGGAAACTACTAATATCACAGTGTTAAGGAAAAGTTGTAAAAAAACCTTGTACATACTTAAACGTTATAAGAAATTTTAAAAACAACCATCAATTATAACTCTTTAAGTAAAAAAAGATTCTTAGGATTGTTTATCAAATTTCTTATTATTTCATATGTAGACGTTCTGAATTTTTCATTAAATGACAGAGTCAGTTCCCTTGCAAATGAATTAAACATTTTATGCTTAAAATTTCTATGCAGTAGATTAGTAGCATATCTGGGGTGTAGGTTATGAATTATTTTCAGATTTTTATTTTGTATTATCTGTAATTTTTTTGTGTAAGTTTTAGCAGCTTTATTAAACCAGACTTGGTCGAATACACATTTTGTAAATAAGGATCTTGTTTTTTAAATTAAGTTTAGATCTTCTGTTAAGTAAGGGGTAAAGTGCACGGCTACATTTGATTGCTTTATCGCAAATATACTGTATGTGTTGTTTAAATGATAGTTTTTTATCTAAGACAATACCTAGATATTTGATACTATCCTGCAGAGGAATAAAAACTGCCCTAGAATATAAATATTTTGTAGGAATACGTTTCTGTGATCTATTATATGGAAATATAATAGCTTGTGTTTTACTAGCATTAACTTTTATCTTCCATTTATCAAAGTATTTATTGGTAGATTTTAAACTCTTCCATTTTTTTGATTATTGCGTTTGACACCTTACGCAGCAAATAAAAGCACTGTCGTCAGCGTAAAAAGCTACTTCTTGATTCTTGCGAATAGTAAAATCGGAAATATATATTGAATAAAGAGTGGGTGATAATACCGATCCTTGCGGCAGACCCGCAGGGATTTGTCTATCACTAGATAGTGTGTTATCTACAGATACAGCAAATGAGCGCTGATATAAAAAAAAACTCTTTATTATTTTTTGCAAGTACGTTGGATAATTGAAGGAATTTAGTTTAAAAACTAGGCTTTCATGCCATATTGAATCGAAGGCTTTTTCAATGTCAAGAAAAATAACTCCAGTGCTCTTACGATTTCTTTTGTTTGATTCAATAAAATTAACGACTCTTCTTAGTTGATGTACTGTGGAGTGCTCCTTGCGGAGTCCAAACTGTTGAGGGTTAATAATATTATTTTGGTTGGAAAAATCTAAAATTCTCTTATTAATTATTTTTTCAAATACTTTATCCAATAGGCTTAGGATGCTGATTGGTCTATAGCTAGACGGTAATTTAGGATCCTTTCCAGGCTTAGGAACTGGGATAACTTTTGCCTTCTTAAAAATAGTTGGAAAATAGCCTTCTATTAAACAAGAGTTGAAAAGTTTACATAGATTTTCAAAAAAGCAATCGGGCATCTTTTTAAAGATAATGCTATTAATGCCATCTAAACCGGGTCTTTATTATTTTTCAATAAAAGTACAAATGATTTAACTTCATCTAAATTGGTAAGCTCTACGTTAGATCTGTCAAGAATTGTGTCGTTAAGATCATGAATGAATCTTAAGACGGTTGTGTCCATAGGTGAATAATTATTTAAAGTAATGGTGTGTGAATTACCAAATACATCTCTGCTATTGAATTAGCTTTTTCATTGCCAGTTTTTAAAACTTCACCGTTTACATGAAGATCAGTAAAAGGCATTTTGTTTCCTTTAAGTGCTTTTTTTACTTTCCAAAACTTTTTAGAGCCCGTGTAGTGAGTGGACGGGACAAAATAAAACAGCTGGCTGTTTACCAGCACATGAAGTGGCCAGACTGACAGCGGCGCTGGTATGCTCGCTTATTGCTAGACTGGAGCTCGCCGGATGGGGTGGTTCTTGCCGCCAGGTCTGGGTATTAATCCACCTACAAAAATCATACCAGCTTTGGAATAATTTAAGTACGTAATAATATTTTGGGGCCCGAAGTGAAGATATCTGAATCAACTCCCTATAGTGCACACACAAACATTAGAATTCAATGACTTGGCCGCTGTTTTGCCAACTTGTTACCCTCCCAATAGAGATAATCATCTCTCCTTGACATTTTCTTAAACTGTTAAAATGTCCCCGAAAAAGTCCCCCCCCCCTTATTACTCACCGCTACTGATTTTACCTACTCACTCATTTTAATGAGAAAACTTTATAGAATTTCATTTCAACATTATAAAAACTATAGTTTATTATTAATAAAAAACTTTTTACAAAAGTGTAACAATTTTTGTTTATAAAACAAACCTTACCAATTTACAATAAAAAGGAATCTATTACAAATTAGAAAATTGCCAAATTTAGATTTTTTTTTATCTAAATATAAAGAGAAATATCTGTGCACTTTAATGTGAAATTTAATCTAATAACATTTTTTTCTTTATCTTGTTCTATTTTCAGTTTTCAAATCTCGAAGCTAATAATTAAAATTATGACAAAAATAATAACTCCTTTACGCCTTTGTAGATTTATTTCACAGGTGACTGGGGTATATCGCCGGTTGGAGAAATTTCTTATGAAGGAGGTTAAGGTTTTCTTCGTCCGTGAAGGTTCTGGGTTCTGGTAAGTACGAGTATTAATTTCAAAATTTCTCTTCAGGAAAAATACCCTTTTATTTATTTATTTTTTTATGTATATTTTTTCTTTAGGTTATATTATTGTAGTTTTTTTTTATTTCTTTCTTTTTTTTTTCTTTTTGTTAATTAAAAATTTTTTCTTTTATTTTAGGAAAAACATTCCCTTTTGTCTCGTTACCAAAAACTAATACAGGCCTGAGCTCAACCCTAGTTTCCTAAATACGAAAGGAATTATACACCGAGGGAGTATCGCAAAAAAAAATGTTTTTCCTAACCTGAATTATGGTAATTAAAAATATTCCTATGGGTTTTTTTCTTTTATAGCTTATTTTCTTATTTATTATTATTATTTTTTTTTCAGAAAAGGTATTTTCTACCCTGTTCGTCCAGTTGTCCGCGTTCAAACTTACGGGTCGAGTACCAAAAACCTTATTTGAAGTGCTGAACAGCTGCTCCAACGTTGGGTGAGATGTCTGCGGCGAGTGGTTGAGGAAGACGGCAGCAGGACTGGCGGAGATCTTTGTGGTTGGTGGTTTATATATATATTTTGTTTTTACTTTTAATTTATTTTAACTTTTATTTAATGTAGTTTAATTCCTTTTTTTTTATACCAAAACAAAAAAAAAAAAATAAAAAAATTGCAAATTTACGACTTGTCGCTTTCAATAAATATAGCTGGAATAATTTTGCCACTCAATATGCTGCTGTTATCGCTCCGTAGCCACAGGTCTCACCTTCATCGGGAATCAAAAGAAAAAGGAAAGACTTTTCGCAAATTTTCTCCCACGAAACCTCTTTCCGAAAATATGTCTGCCTGTGCCATTTTCCTGCCTAAAGTTTTCAGCAATTTATTTGTTTACTTTTGCTACTTCTTCTTCTTGCTATATTCGTTAAATTCTTTTCTTGAAATATCTATACTTTTGTCTCTTTTACTATCTCGCGTTGCCACTTCTGTTTATTATATCACCACAGGGTGCACACGACACCCGAGGGCAAATTCGAAAAAATTTTGACCAGGATTCATTGCGGTCTTTATTAAGGTGAAAATCAATAAGTTTATTTAATAGCTTCAAAATGCTTTTCAGTTGATTTTTATAATTAAAATCGCTACATCTTTTGAAATTTACGATTGTATTTATTTCTCTGACTAATTAACATTTTACTAATTTCAAAGATTTCTCGTTGCCACGAATTTTTATGACCGACAGGTATTTTATTGAATGCTTCTTTAATTATAAATATTAATTTGTTAAAATAAAAATCTAGATTACCTGAAGTAGTAACGGGTTGATCAATGTTCTGACACCTAATTTCATTTTCAACCCAGTTTCTGATTGCTGGCCAGTCTGCGCGATAATACAAGGGAACTGAATATGTCATTTTAGAACCTGGCCATAAATAACACAAGATATAATATAAAATAGTCTTTTGAAAACGAAGTTAATTTATCCAAATCAGCTTTAAAAATTGGTAGTATGAACTGGACGCTGAAGTGAATATAACTGGCCTTCTATTAATTATAACTTGTACTGAAATACTTTCAGCAGTACTTCTTTTTATTTTTGGTAACAACGTATGCTTAATGTTACCTTTAATTGCAATTAGAACTCCTCCGCCATGAGTAGATTGATCCTCTCTATAAATTTTATAACCACCAAGTTGAAATTTGTGGTACGGTTTCAAAAAAGTCTCATTTAAAAGGAGAATATCGATTTTTCTTTTGTGTAAAAAGTATTCCAGCTGGGCAGCTGATGACTCAGTTGTTATGCCTTGGTCATTCCAATGCATAACGTGAACATTGTGAATACCGGTTGAATTATATGGCATGTTTAAGCATCATACCCAAAACTCGTAGCTTGTCGTACTTATTTTGACATCTTTGCAAAGCATCGACAGCATCAAAAAATATTTCCAGAAGTCTTTCATTGGAAATGTCATCATTATTATTATTGTCGTAGCTCTTGCCTTTAGCTACCTCATAATAAAAATTACCAAAATTGCTGGAATTACGTGAGTTATTATGGGGTTCTTGCCTTGGCAATTGAGGAAAATCATGTTCGTCTTCTTTAAAATATGTTACGTTAGTTCTTCTGCTGATCGCTCTATATTTAGATGTTACTCGATGACGGATTTCTAAACATTCTTGACGACTTGGGCACTTTGGATCATCAGCTCTATGGTTAACGTTTTTTAAGTTCTTCTTTATGCAGTTGTAGCACTTATAAATTATACTACCATCACTATTACCTTTATTGAGTGAACAAACTGCATACTCATGGTTTCCGGTGCAGGCTGAACACACTACGATACGGTTAAAATTTTTAGCACCATGGAGCATTGTGTGGGACCTTTATTGCCCTTTAGAGGTTTTCTTCAATATACAGATGTATTACAAAAATATCTTATTTTCATTACCTCTCTTTTTGAAACATGTTGACGATCAAATTCAATGAGATAGAGTGCGTCATCTACACTGGATCTTTTTGTTGCTAATTCCTTAATGCTTACCGGGTTTGTGTTGAGCGAGCTTACAAATTCTTCGCCAATTATCTTTGTGTCCAGTTATGGCAGGCCAAATAAAACCAATTTAAAAGTTTTTGCATCTCTCAATTCATGCGTATAATACTGGAATTTTTTGTCTTTGAGAACACTCAAAGCTTCATTGTACAGCGATAACGAGTTTGATACAATTTTTGTACCAATAGACATCCGTTTGTAAGTATACTTATTCCCAATTAATCCGATCACAGTTGAAAAACTGTGGGTAGAGTCCACAATTATTGGTGGAATCTTTCCTTTGATAGCAACTGCTTCTTCTTCTTCATCTTCAGACAGAAGCTGAAACCTGTTGGAACTAGTGCTGGGACCGTCTATAGTTTTGGCGCCTTGAATTTAGGGCTATTGCCCCAATGCTTTCTTCTTTTTTGAGCAAACATTGCCAAATAAAAGAAAGTTAAAGCAAATTTAAATAGTTTTTTTACACTTTTTAATTAAAAAAATTCAATTAATTTTTCAAGTAAAAATTAACACGATGTTTTTATCTTGAGGCAGAGATACCAGATTCTAAATAAAAAATCATTTTATCATTCTAAGGAAATTTTAAGGTAAAATAATGGCCTAGTGCTAATTAATGCCAAGTATTTTCATTTTAATGATATTGGTGGATTTCCTGAAGTGTTTTTGCGACCGTTCATAAATTCGTAGACCTTAAGCCTTAAACCTCGTTCATTTTTACTATAAAAAAATTCCGCATTTTTTTTTTTTTTATAAAAATTAAAAACAAACAAAAACAATTATTAAACATTTTTTCATTAAAGTTAATTATACAAAATTGTTAAAAAAAAATCTGATTTTCCAAAAAAAAAAAACCGATGTAATTCCTCCCCTAATAAAAAGAAAAGACACAAATATTTATACAAATACTCAAAAGTTTTATTTAAAGTTGAAAATTTATTAATTTTGAATTACATATTTAAAATTCTGTAAACAATTTTTACACCATAAGTAAAAATATCAGTGCATTCGACCTTCGGTGGAATAAAAATAGTAATCTCAACAGCATTTACCTAGTGCCTACATTAGGCAAATTTATATCAAAACAAACGTCAAAATCAGTGCGAATGTATACAAGGTAACCTTAGTTAAACAGTTGATTATTATTCTGGTTGTTACAGTTGTCAAACTGCATATATAAAAAACAATAATGAATAGTTTTTGTGCAACTGTTGCCACCTTACACAAATTCGCGTTAAGTTTGACGTTTGTCTTGATAAAAAAATCTCTAATGTAGACACTATGTTAGGTAACAGCTGACATATGTCAGTTAATTTTTTCAAATCCTGATTGCAGTATTCATTAAAAGCAGACAACAAGCAAATATATCTTATTACAATATATGGAACTCACACTTCCCTTCCTTATCTACCTAAACAGTGCATTTGATTAATAAATACAAAAAAAAATAACATTTTCTTAATTAAAGAATTTTCTAAAACATTGATGGAGCATCTTATTGTTGTATATTTTACTAGTTATTTTATAATTTGCTGACATCACTTGTTCATGTTTATTTCTATCAAAAATTGTCTTTCTATTTTTTCATTAAAAAAATTGTTTTAATTTTTCTATTGAGTTTGAATCAATAAAACTGATTTCAATACACAATAAATTTGGTGTCAGAAGTGGGATACTTTTGAAAAATGGCTATTTCTGAGGATGTAATAGAATCTCTTACGGGAATGTTCACAAATATGATACAAAAAGCTTTTACCGATGCTTCCGGTAACACATCGACTGCTTCAACTCGAAACATCCAGTTTTTACAATGTCTGAATATCATTCAGCACAATCAACAACAGTAAAATAGTATTTTACACGATTTGATTTTGCTTTGCAACTTCCAAAAAGACTAATGCAGACTATTGATCCAGATTGCCATTGAAATGAAACGATAAAATCCATTGTATTTTCCCCAAAACAAAGCACATTATTTTTGGGTACTGATAACGAAGGAATTGATAAATTCTTCGAGTTCGTTGTTGGTCAAGTGAATAAGTTACCATTAAATGCTGAACGTATAGCCACAGAAACGAAAAAGATAAAAACTCGGGAAAAATCGTGCGTTTACTTGAAGAAGGGCAATGCCTAAATCGTTATAAAGCTCCAGAATCTCATTACAAACTAGCTGCAAATTGTTTAGGTTTTGAACATCGAGTTGTTATCCCTACATTACTCCGTCGATTAGTCTTAAATGATTTACATACATCCCATTTGGGTATGGTAAAAATGAAGGGCTTAGCAAGATTAATTATATATTGGGCAGGTGTAGATAGCGATATTGAAACTATGGTAAGAGAGTATCATGAATGTGCAAAACACGCACATGCTCCATCTAAATTTTGAGAACACCATTGGGAATATACAAAAGGACCATGGGAAAGGATACATATAAACTATGCTGGTCCTTTTGCTGGTATGATGCTACTTGTGATCTCAGATGCTTATAGCAAATGTGTCGAAGTAAAAATATCCAAATCGATGACTACAACGATCACTATTTTAGACGAAATACTTGCTGCTTATGAAATACCAGTTATTGTAGTTAGTGACAATGGGATGAATTTTGCGTCAAAAGAGTTTAAAATTTTTCTACAGACAGCAGGTGTAAAATTTCATAAATTTGTGGCCCCATATCACCCATCTTCTAATGGGCAAGCTGTGTTCAAACCATAAAGAATGCTTTAAAAGCATAAAGAATGCTTTAAAAGCATTCTTATGGTTGCAGAACGTTCGCAACAATCTCCAGCAAAATTTGAACATATTCCTCAAGAAATATCGAAAAGAACCACATTCTACAACAGGTCATCCCAACTGTTTTTAATTCGAGTGTTGCGAACTCATCTGGATCTTATAAAACCAGATGATTTGTATGCTAAAATTACTAAAAAACAAGAATAAAATTTCAAAACTTCCTTTCTAACCTTTAATCTAATGGAACAAGTATATCTCGTAACACGTAACCCTCGCTTGGATAAATGGGTAAATGGCGCGATTATAAAATGTATTGGAGACTTGCATTATGAAATCAGTTATCAATGAAAAGTGTTTAAATGTCACGTTGATCAAATTAAGAGATGCTAATCTAATAAAACAGATATGCAACCGCCTAACATAATCCTAATGCATTAGAAGAAAAGGAATATAGAAATACAAAAACTGCAATTCAACAACCTGAGAGAGCTGTTAGTTATTTTGCAGTAACCCCAAATATCTAACGAAATTGCCAGTCAACTTCAATTCAATATGCTGAAAGTGCAAGTACTTGTTCTAGTACATATTCTACAGAAACGCCTTATAGACAAGTATCCCCCCGTACTATTTAGTCCATAATCATCAACATGTATCAACACATCAAATCGAGGGAAGAGTGTTGCAATTTTAACTTGTTATTTTGTAATCTGTTCAAATCACTTGTCAATATTTCTTTCAATCAAAAATTGTCTTTTTAATTTTTTCATACAAAATAGTTTTATTTTTTCTTTTGAGTTTGAATCAATAAAAATAATTTCAATACACAATACTTATTGTATAAAAAAAGAGATCCCGAACATATTTTTACCTCCAAAAGGTTTTATATAAATTGAGTTTTTATTATATACTAGCATTTAACACGCTATTGCATTAGCGAACTTGCGGGACTCTTCATAGACCAGATATAAACTTGGTCATTTTTTTTATTAAAAAAAAAAAAAAACAAATGTAGTACCAAAAGTGGAAAAACCGATAAAATTAAAGTATGACTCCTAACTCCCGTGCGAACAGTTATAATATTGGTGTCTACAGAAAATGAATAAAATTTCAAGAATAATATTAGAATAGTCAAAGAGTACGAAAACGTACCACAAAATCCCTTTAAGAAGTCTCATTCTCATAGGACCATACACCTTCAATTTTATGTTTCTAAACTAGGTTCAATATTAGACAAAATTCAAAAAGTACCATTAAAATCAGTAGTACAAAGTCCACTTTTTTAAATTCTTATCCACATAGGACCATGTATCTTAAATTTCATGCTTCTTGGTCAATTATTACAAAAAATTCAAAAGGTACCTGTTTTGCCTGAAATATTTTTATCGAAAATATATAGATAAAAACACGGGTATTAGAAACTTTTCCTTTTCAATTTAATCTGGGTTTTTACTTTTCTCGAGGTTTTTTCTTAATTTGTACGTACTCTTGGGGTTTACAAAAGTAAGTGATATTACAAAAAATTATATACACGACGATGGAGTTCTTTGAGTTATTCCTCTTTTAATCGCAGAGCAAACTGATGATGAGGTACCTTGAGTTTTTGCCACCTGTTGGCTACACTCAAAGAAAGATCAGAATAATCGGATTCAGGGTATGAAAGAAGAACTGCTCCAATAAGAAAATGGGCTGGGGTTAAAGGAACTAAATCATTTTGATCTTCACTCATAGCAATTAAGGGTCTTGAATTTAGGCATGCTTCTATTCGAGTCAACATTGTCTTAAATTCCTCAAAGATAAATTTCTGAACTCCAGAAATTTTTCGTAAATAAGTTTTAACACTCTTTACGCCGGCTTCCCATAAGCCGCTCATATGAGATGCTCCAGCGGGTATAAAATGCTTAAATCTTAAATCGGGTAAAAAATGTTTGCGATCGGTTTCTAAAATATTAGCCGCACCTACAAAGGCAGTACCATTATCTGAGTACAAATGTGAAGGACAGCCTCGCCGAGAGAAAAAACGGGGGAATGCAGCAAGGAATGTTTCCGTCGATATATCACCGGTCGCCTCTAAATGAATTGCCCTTGTTGCAAAACAAACAAACACAAGAACATAGCCCTTAGTAATTCAACAAGCCCTACCAACGTAAGACTTAATATCGAACGGACCAGCGAAATCTAAGCCGGTATTGGTAAACGGTCTCGAAAAAGACGCTCGTTCAGGGGGTAATGCAGCCATTATCTGCTGACAGGTTTTTTTTCTGTAAAGTATGTCATAAGAGAGTTTTGTCTGAACCAAAAATGATTGAACTTCCAAATGTTGATGATAGGTAACAGAATGCTGGGGCCAATATTCTTGAGGTTTCGTTAGCCACGAAGGACCATGCCACCACAAGGAATTTTGAATTAAGTCACGAGCTAAAGCTCCGCGACTTGCGAGATCGGCGGGGTTATCTTAGGAGTCAACATGAAACCAATTTTCGTTACCAACCTTCTTCAAAATTAACTCAACTCTATTTTTGGCGAAAATGGGCCAATGGCATTTGTTTTTTATGAGCCAAGATATTGACTACTCAAGGATTCTACCATTTTTGCCATCAAAGTCGATCCCCAAAGTTCTAAACGGAGTAATGTTTCACACTTTACGGGAGCTACTTTTGTTTTGTAAGTGCGCGAGATATTATTTGTCGATGCATTTCGTAGATAAATCTCTGTACCATAAGCTTTTTTTGATGCATCACAAAATGCATGTATTTCCAAATTTGCTGCATGATAATTTTTGCTACAATTATCTTTAAGGATAGCCAACCTGCTATATCGAAAAGCTTAGCAATTTCTGGCAAGACAGCACGTTTTGTAATTAGTCTAAAATAAAAGCATTCATTATTTGCATTCCATCGAAGCGTAAAGTTTTCGTATTGATTAGCTGTCCATTTTCTCAAAATGAAACCAGTCGAATTAAGAACATGAGTAAGTTCAACCCATCTCCTAAAAGCATCTTCTAGCTCATGAGAGCCAGCAAGTACATCATCGACATAAATTTGAATTTTCAAAATTTCAGATGCCACAGGACTTCGGGGTTCACAATCGTTTGCCAATTATATGAGAGTTCGAATCGTTAAATAAGGTGCACAGTTCACTCCGAACGTGATCGTGTTTAACTCATAGTTCTTTACGTCAACTTCGGGGTTTTCTCGGTACAATATTCGTTTGAATTGGGTTTGATCGGGTTGAATCAATATTTGGCGATACATCTTTTCAATGTCCGCATTAAAGACATATTTGAAAAGTCGCCATTTTAGGATTAGTACCTTAAGGTCTGCCTGCAAAACATGCCCGTGGTATAAAATATTATTCAAGCTCACGCCATTAGAAGAGGGGTTTGAAGCATTAAATACTACTCTCAGTTTAGTAGTGATGCTATCGGGTTTAAATATGGCGTGATGGGGTAAATAATATATGGTAAATAATATATGGTCGGGGTTCAACAGCTCAAATATGTCCCATTTCAAAATATTCATTAATAACACTATCGTAATGTGCTTATAATTCAGGGTTCTTTAAAAGACGGGTTTCAATTCTTTTGAATAGAGACAGAGCGCTATATCGAGAATCTCCTAAAGTTAACTTAACGAATTCTGAATGAAAGGGGAGTGAAACTACATAGCGACCATCGGTGGCTAGTGTAACTTCTTCTAGTTCCCAAAACCGAGAAAGTTGATTATTTAAACCAATTTGGGAGCAAAAGCTTGCAACGGAGTGCAGGGGTCCAGATTGAAAAACTTCACCAGTTACTATCCAACCGAAAACTGTTCTCAGGTTGCCATTTGTTAAAAAAAAAAAATGGGGTAAAAATAATAATAGCGAAAGCGATTTTATACTCTGTTCACTAATTCAGAACAAATATTCAAAAATCACAATTTTCGTGAAAATTTCGGGTTAAAAATATTTTGGAACAAATAAATTAATTATAAAATCACTTTCGCAGTTACAAATGGTATAAAAATGATAAATACACTAGTACAGCTAATAAATAAACACGGTTACTCACTTTCGGGTAAACAAATAAATTAATTTTCTTCCAAAAATATATAAATTATTCTTTAAATTTATTTTATCCCTGGTAAAAACAATATTAAATTAATAAAGTGAACAAATTTTTTCAAAAATGAGTTAAAAATATGTGAAGACTGAGTAATGCACTTTATCAAATAAAATTTAATAGTAACCGGTTTATTCGTTCGACACTAGTGTTATGGTAATGTGTAACAAGAGAAACACAAGAAAAAAAAACAACCTACAAGAGTAATTGTGTGTTTGTTTTTATTAAAATATAAAACACTCTCAGCCACTAAAATCAACACACACGATATTCTTGCTTGTTTATTATTAAAAAAGACACTAAACACAAGTATTATTTATTAATTATTCGCGTGTCTGTCTGTTTTTGTTTACAAAAAACTAAGGAGTAAAAATTCGTTTTATTTATTCTCTTTTGTGCTATATTCTTTAAAACTAGCACAGTTGAGTAAAATTGTAATAAACAAAAGCTTTTGTTAACAGAGGAGTTAACAGAGAATAAATAAAATTGGGATCCAAAAAAAGAAAACAACAAAATAAAAGATCAATAAAATAAAAATGACTAGGTAAAAGCAAAAAATGCAAAATATGGATTAAAACTTTTATGTTATCGCTTAGAAAAGAAAAAAGCACACGCGAATAAAAAAACACTTGGGGGAAAATATAAAAAAAACAAAGGGAATTTTGCCGCTTTTTGTTTAATTGTGTTTTGCAATTTGTGATTTTAGCAATTTGTGTTTTTAGCACTGAGTCGTTTGTTGGTTTTTTGTCTTTTTTCACTTGTATCTCTTTTGTTTGCACTTTTCACTTTTAAAAATTCAAACAACTTACCTTTTTAATTGTTTGAGGGAATTAAGGAATGTTTTTTTTTTTTTTTTTTTTTTTTTTTAAAAAACTGAATTAATCCAAAAGGAGTGCGGGTTTCCAAAAAAGAGGGTTTTGAAAATAAAATATTTTCTTAAAAATATTTCAAGTTCACGGGGGATTTCTTAAATATCCGGTTCGTAGGACCAAAAAATGTTTTGCTTGAAATATTTTTATCGAAAATATATAGATAAAAACACGGGTATTAGAAACTTTTTATTTTCAATTTAATTTTGGGTTTTACTTTTCTCGGGGTTTTTTCTTAATTTGTACGTACCGAACGTTTGGAGTTTACAAAAGTAAGTCAAAGGATAAAAAACATAGAAAACTGCCACTTAACAATAATTAGTAGCTGTTTACACTATGTGCGTATATAGTACCATTAGAAGAACGAAAAAGTACCACACATTCCCCTCTTGTGAATTCTCACTCACTTAGGACTACATATTCGTAAGTTTATGTTTCTATTCTTAATATATAAAAAATTCATTATTGAGTTTTAATAAAACGTAATTTCCCACTTTTATCCTCTATTTGGTACTTTTTATTAACGAAAAAATTTATTTCAATGAATTTCTAAATTGTAGTGGGATCCCAATTTAAAATACGCATATGTATGTCAATAAATAGAAAAATATGTCTTGTGAAAAAAGTACTAAAAATAGGTAAAATGTTTACCCCTTAAACTTTTGAATCTAAAAAAGTACCAAATTTGTGTTTCTCATTTTTCGATAAGTTACGAATACGACATAAATTTTATTTGTATGTTTAGAGATTTATCCGTTTTTTCCCTAAAAAGGCCGATTTTCAAAAAAAACGTCCAGACATCTATCCGCTTAGGTATTATTTTTTATCCATATTAGTTTAAGATATAAGGTTATCGAGTTTACCCGTTTTTAACCTTTTTTAACCCTTAAAAATTCGAATATCCAAAAATCCCGTCTTGGTGGATCTATTTAGCGCGAGACCAACCTACAGTCAGTCTGTCAGTCAGTCACGTTACTCTTTTATATAAGAGTGTGAAGATATCTATGAAAGTTAGGTACGCTTTTTTAACTTTATGCTAACTAACAGTTCTCTCACTCAAATTCAATTTTAATAATATTTTTAAAAATTTTAATGACTTTTACTTAAAAGAATAGATTTATCTGCACTTTTGTTAATATATTTAAAAATACTAATAGCATTTTTGTGATATTTTTTCATTAAAATTATTATAATTTAAATGTTTGAATAAAACAAAAAATTATGATTTTTAAATTTTTTCTACCTTATATTTCAGAAATATGTGCTTAACAACTTTTAACAATTTTTATTTCTCAAAAAATCTTTATATGAGAATCCCATTGATGATCGAAAAATGGATCAAAATTAAAAAAGCTGCTCTATTTGAACCTAGAAGAGTTGACAGTTATTCTCTTAAGGATTTCAGAACAGAAAAGATTATATTCTGATTGATCATAGGTTTTGAGTAATATAATTTTGAAAATTTTGAAAAAATGACTTTTCTCATATAAGGGCCCTATTAATGATCGAAAAATGGGTTAAAATTAAAAAGGTGCTCTATTTAGGCCTAGTAGGCTCGAAAGCTATTTTCTTAAGAACTTCAGAACAGAAAAGATATTCAGATTGAATATTTTGAGTAATAGAATTTTGAAATTTTGAAATAAATTACTTTTCTCATATAAGGGCCCTATTGATGATCGAAAAATGGGTCAAAATGAAAAAGGTGTCTATTTGGACCTAGTAGGCTCGAAAGCTATTGTCTTAAGGATTTCAGAACAGAAAAGATAATGTTCAGATTGATCATAAGTTTTGAATAATAGAATTTTTAAAATTTAAAAAAATGACTTTTCTCATTAATGGCCTTATTGATGATCGAAAAATTAAAAAGATACTCTATTTGGGTCTAGTAAGCGCGAAAGCTATTCTCTTAAGCTTAACTCTCTCCTTATCGATGTTCGCAGTTTCATCAAAACCGTTTCAATGGTTTTAAAGATCATGACTTATTATCATATATTTTGCAATTGGCCCCACTGTGCATTCTTGATTTTGATTATCAGGTAAATTTGGAGCAAGGAGTAATGAAACTTACGGTGACTTTTTAAACTTTAAATCATTTATTGTTGGCAAATATATAGGAGATTGACAATGTAGTAATCTAAGTGGTATTTTAAAAGTAGTTCATAACAATAAAATTTTGTTTTAACAAAAAAAAAAAAAATCACCAAAATGGAAAAAGTCATCACCTCCACATTGGAAAATAAAATATCCAATTTAAAATTAAAAATAACCAAAACAGCAACACTGATATGTCAAGAGATGGAACATGACCTGGAAAAAGAACCCACCCCGAGTTGTACCGCTATTTTACTAACATTAGTGCTACCCAGAGTGGAACTAATGATCCTGTTTTTAAGCAGTTTAGAAATAAAAATCACACAAATTACTGCCAATACCTAAATAATAGCCTCTATATTCAAGAAGGCCACCATCGTGTACTCCCCAAACATTAATGTCTTCTATACGATCAACTAATGAGTGAAGAGCACTTTCCACATATTTGCCTTTTGTGTGGGCATGTTGTGAGGGTGAGAGAAGTTTGGTTGGTATCATCATTCAACCTTTTAAGTCTTTCAAGAGTTTAAGAAGAAAGAAAACAAAACTAATCGGTTTAAAGTCCTTTGTTTGGTGTGTAAGATTGTACCTCCTTTGGACATGAAAACTACCTTACATCTGGTCCAGCATATTGGAGTTTATGCCCATTTAAAACATACGCTGTAGATAACAGAGAGTCATGGTAAAACTAAATCAGCATTCTCCTTTAAATCTAAAGGTAAAACGCCATCTTGACTCTTCCCATGCCTTCCTTTTCGCAATTCGTATCAGATTCTTAAATTTATTTACTGACATTTTATAGGTCGACCAATCGCCTAATCTTTTAGTCTCACTAAACAATTTACAACAAGCACTTCTAGTGAGTGCAATTTCAGGCTTCCACCACGGTGGTTTATCTATACCCTTCCGAATACTTGGCCTACAGTTCATATTCGTAGCGGATTGGAACGATTCTGTTAGAACGTCCAATGCGATTTTAATCTTCCGTTTTCCTGTAATCATGGGGGTGTTGTCAAGAGAAACTGAGAGCACATATTGTTGAAGTTTCCAATTTGACTTTCTCCTATTTTGGACAGGGGACGTTGAAAATTCACGGACCTTGATATCAAATTCAATATATTTATGTTCAGAAAAAGAACAACCACTAGAGACTTTCCAGTTTCTAATCATACTAGAGTTTTTGGCACTTACTAGCCTTATGTCAAGAACCTCCATTCTATTTGCTACAATAAAGGTAGGCTCTGAGCCTCTATTAACTACTTCCATGTTTCTACTAAGAGTAAAGTCAAATAGACACCTCTCGGATTGGTGTTACTACTACCCCATGTGATGTAGTGTGCATTGGCGTCAGCATAAATAATTATCGGCGTGTTGGTGCTGTTCGCCTTCCAGGTCTTCTCATTGGGTAGAGAGTCTTCTTGGTCGTGTACCATATAGCTAGAGATTACCCACATTATGCTCTCTGAAGTTTCTCAAGCCGCAGTTACTGTGTATTCATCACTGAAATCAGATAAGATGAAGATATGTATTCATAGAAAGAAGCCTTAGCCAAGATCTTACTTTAGGATTACCTATACTTTTAGCGAACAATAGCTTATAACCTTTTACGTTTAGTCCGCAAACAGGATCCTGATGGATTCATGATTATAGGTCCATTATGAGCTCCTCCTTGATTTTGATGATCCGGAGCAGTGCAGCGAATGCTGTTTTAGAGTGATGGAGTTTGATTTGTATCACCAGATTCCAAAAGAGCGTCCTTCTCACTAGCTTCGTCCATGTATAAAGAGAGTCCACCCACTATATTTGTGAAAGAATGCAACATTCCAGAGGGTCCGTAGCAACATTCCAGAGAGTTCACAAGATAGACAGAAAATGTGTATAGAATTATTTTATATATAATATAGTTTTTTTTATTTTACGGCATATATAATTGTGCCAAAATTGGATTCTACAGGTGCCAGGTAATGGGAGAAAATCTATTGAAGCTTCGTACAATATATCAATGCAATTGGTGAATTTTTTTTATTATGTTCACACACGAGTGAATTTTACATGTTTTTTGAAAAACTCAACATGTTTAAACATCACTGTTGAATCGAATGTTTTATGGCTTGAAATATATGAAAAAAGAAATCAATTTGTTTGTGTTTTTTGAAAAAAACGACTCGTTTTTCAAAAAACGTCTATATGTGAACATAGCATTAATAAGGCCTTGTTTTGCTGTCGTTGTTAGATAAGCCCACAAAAGAAAAAGTCATGAGATACTTTTGTCAGATAATTCTGAAAAAAAGAATTGATGAAATGACTGATGTTTCTAATTTAAGCCAACTTTTATTTTATTTCAGAAAGTGAAATGAAGGAAGAATTATTGTTTACTAAATCTTTGTCTATGACTTAAATAGGTGTAAAATATTAAAATCTTTATAACAAATTTACAGAAAACTATTTTTATATATTGCTTTGCATATATTTCTAAATTTTTCGAGACGTTAAACAATCTTAACAGTAAACTACTAGGCAGACAAGTAGTTAAATTAATTTGATTCAATAATTGTTTTTATGTAAAAAATTTCTTTATGGAAAAGACGTTTTTATTCCCTCTACCAAAATATTCCTCATTTCCACTACTGAATGATGTCTTGGATTCATCTGATGTAAAAAAAGAACATATGAAAATTATAATAAATACATACATGAATTCACTTCACGATGCATTTTACGGATATTATCCGGAGCTTAAAACCAATTCTAGCCAAACCAGTTTACTTCGTAATCCATTCAACATTGTTATTGATAACATATCCAATAATTTTTTAAGAATAAGCAATAGAACTAAAAAATAATCCGTGTGCTAAAGCTAACTTTGAATCTATGTTGGTTGAATCTATGTTGGTTAAAATATTACAAAGTTTACACTTTGGTTGAGAATGAAGCGTTGAAACTTTTGCTACAATTTGTATCTACATATTTGTGCGAAACTAGTTTTTCTGCCTAACATTTCATAAAATCCAAATTTAGATCATGTTTGGATATGGAAAATGTACTTTGCCAAAAATTTCTCACAATGTTAAAAAATTAGTAAGTTAATTTGTATATAATAAATATATAATGATAACGCAATTTTATTTAAAATATAAATAAGGGAGATTGGGGTGAAGTGGAGCATACTTAATCTTACTTCAATAAAATACCAACCAATAATATTTTTAACCCTGCAATGGAAATATTATGTAAAATGGATTATTGTCTAACGTTATTTATAAAAATAATAAGAATATTTTATCGTTTGCTCTTATTTTTCTGTGGTTTTTCATTTTTCATATCATCTATTTTTGAGTACAATGGGAAATGTCAGGGTAAAGTGGAAAATATTATAAACGGCAAATTTAAAGACATTTAGTGTTTATTAAATGATTTTTTTTAAATAACAGTTTATTGAGTTATTTTCAATGTTCCTATTCTCTATTGTTTTAACTAAGGCATCACATTTTTATAAGATTTTCTTAAATATGTTCAAGTCATTGGCGATTAAAACAATTAAGTAATATTTTTTCTGGAAAATTGCAAAAAATATTGTTGAAAATTTTGTTAAATAATGCGTCACATTTTACCGTAATATATTTTTACTACAATATCCCGATTTCATAATTTTTGCGTCAAGCAGAGATCTGAAAAATCATCATGTTTTTGACGCAAAATCTATTTGAAGTTAAAATATGTGAGAAATAAAGTAATCAATTTTGTATTCACTGATTTAAATATGCTCTTGGTTTGGATCTCTTTCTCGAAAACATCAGCACTTAAAAAAACTTTTTCACTATATTTTATTTGCTTGCGTTCGAAAAGCAATAAAATAAGATATTTCATGGGTAAAATATAATTAAGAAATGAAATTAAAATATAAGAATTAAAAATACGCAAAAAAATCGGTTGATTGCACAGCGCCAGTTACCATCGGAGCGGTATTACCTTTGTCACTGCGGTAGACGCGGAGAAAAATTGTACTAAAGCCAGTGGCTCCAAAGACAAGGGACAACAATCATCTTCCTTGATGACCTTTCAGTAGCTGTTACCTTTACAATTTTCCAGTCATGCGTTGGAAGTTGCGGGATACAGCACTGTAGGACCTTCAAGATCGGATGTTTTGGTGATGGACCTAGGCCTTAGAGGAATTTCGCTCACAGATACTACCTCCTGCCTTGCGCCCTCTCACACCTCTCCTATTTCACTTACGGGAAGTTTTGGTAGTGACGCTATATGTTTATCTACACAAGCCATTAGTTTTACATGACCTTGGTACCAGCCAATGTCATCGCATTGAGATCCTTAAGGATCTTCCAAAGCATTCCCAAAATTTTTGCTTCACTAAGTCACATCTCTGATTAAAAATGGCTCCATCGTTTACACTGCCGTCGATAACAGCTCTGGCAAGATGATTTTTAGCCACCTCACTAAAGGACCTGTTGATCGTCGCTGGTGCAGATTTAGGGCGTTTAGCCCCCAGTTTCTAGCCTTGACTGTTAGCCTCTTCGATCTTTTCAGACCCCAATTGCTCAATGAAATGAAAGGCAGAACGCCTTGTTGTTGAAGCTCTTCGAGCATGTATTTTGTGTCTATGATTCGCGTTATCGCCTGTTCTGGTTGGGAGAGGTGCGAGTAAGAGACATGATGATTCCGTCAATAGTTTCTTCTACACAACTCACACATGGGAGACTGCTTTTTGGGACGACTTAGTCATGACCTTAGCAGCACCCGAAACAGGGGTTTTAACCGACGTCATGTCGATTAGGACCTTTGCAACTTTGGAGGTTCTTGTTTTGAAAGACAGAGGCTGCCATTATTAGAGCAATCTCCTTCTGGTCATATTGCTATGGTTTTACAGTCGGCCGGCTTAGATTTCCTAGAATTCGGCTACGGTTGCGTACAGGAATTCCTCTCTCGAGAGGGCATTCCCAACGTCCTATGTTTCACCGAGTTCTATAATTCCATCGGAGTCACGCTCTAAATAAATATTCAATGCGATCAAAATTCTCTTCACTTCAAGATTTCGTGATTTGAGTTCGTGAGTTAGACCCTTCTAAGCCAAATAATCCTTAGTTGCAGTTTAACTAACCTAAAAATCAAACAAAAAACAACCAAATGGAGAAGTTGCCAGTATCGAAGTCAAATACCTCTACATATATAGTAATGTTTTTGCTTACGTTAGCCATAAAATGTTGAGTAGCAAATGTTTACTTGAAGCCAAAAGTATTTTTTTTTTTTTTTTTTTTTTGCAAATGGATGTTACTTATTAGTGCGGGATGGGAAATATACAACAAAGTATAATTATGCACAAGATGTATGCAGAATGGAAGCAAATACAACATTAAAAAAAGCAAATACAAGTTAAAAAAGTCCGTTATATTTTATACAGAAGTAAACAAGTTTTAACAAGATGCTCCTGAGAGAAAAACGTATCAAAAAATAATCAGCTGGGTTTTAAATGTCTCCTTGTAAATAAATATAAAAATTATAATCGTCTAAAATTTAGGGTTCCATAGTTTTAACACAAAATCGACTTTTTCGATTTTTAAATAATAATAATTAACTTTTCCATTTCCAAATAGTCGATTTTTTAACTTTTTTCAATTTTTGTATAGTCTACAATTAGACTTTTTCAATTTTTGAATAGTCGACTTTTTTCATTATTCGATTTTATAAGATATTTTCGAAATCCTATCGGCTCTTTTGACTATTTTTTCTTATTTGTTTTACAATAACTTAGTAAATATAAAATACATACAACGCAGCCAAATTGACAAATAGACAGAAAAATCGATATAATATTTCAAATATACCCCATTTACAATTGCACAAAATATAGTTTAAATGAGAATTCAAGCAAAATCTACTAATATTATTAGATTTTAATTAGATTTTCAATACAAATCAAAATCTAATTTGTAACAAGATTTTACCAAAATCTATTAAAATTTAATTAGATTTTGAAAAATATAATTTTTCAACCCTGTTTTTCTTTTAGAGCCCAAACACAAGCAAACGGCGGCTGTTGCTGTTTCCAGCTCTCAGAGAGAAGTCCAAATAGATTGAAGACGGAGACGAAGACGGCTTTTTGCATATTTTTTTTTTTTTTGTTTATTCAACAACAAAACTACATGTATAAAAAAATATTTTCTCTCTCTCTCTTAAACTCCACACAAAAAAAATATAAAGCAGTGCTTTCTTTCTCTTCCCATCTTATATAAATTTAATGTAAACATAAGTGATTGTGAAAATGAAATAAATTTTAATTTTGATCCGATTCGCTGTTCTGTTTTAGTTGTCAAATCTTCCTATAAAAACAAGTAAGAAAGATATAGTCGGTCAAGCCCGAACATATTATACCCCACACCATTGTGCATGTCCATCAAAATTCGTAGAGGAGACTTATATTATACATGTGGACAATTATGGACCGATACGTTTACTAGATGTAAAATAAAATATACAAATACAGAATATTTCGTTAATACTAACATTTATATGAATTTATGCACTTTAGGGTGATTTCCGAAAATGGGCTTATATGGGATCTATGGTAAATTATGGAGCGACCCTCATAAAATTTGTCATTATATAAAACTTATTTGTGTCGAATATAAACTTGATACTAACATGTGTATGTGATTTATGCACGTTAAAGTGATTTTCGGAAGAGGGTATTATATAGGAGCTATGGTCAATTTGGCACAAAGATACCTATACAAAACTTCTTTACACCGAATTTCATTAAAATATTGCTATATTTAAGGTATTTATGATTGTTAAAACCCTATTCGAGGAGGACATTTGTATGGTGGTGTAGGGTATAAAAATTTATTCTGACATTTTCCCCCTTTTTTGACTTATTAACTTTTTCCGACTTTTTTCGATTTTTCGACTTCTCGACGATTTTATTTCTACGTCTACAACATAGTATAATAAGAAAGTGACCTCGTAAATGTAATGTAATGTAATGTAAATGTGTGTTTTAGTAATGAAATGGCGAATAAACTCTTTACAAAATAATTGCAGTTTTTATAAAAAATTTAATTTCATAATCGCAGAAATCCTTACGAAGCAGTACTAAGTATCCAAACATATTTTTTTATGAATTCATTAAAAAGACCTACACAGAAAAATTTTTATACATAAATATAAACATTTTTATTGATTTCAGTTCATAATATTTAAGAATAATTTCTTAAATATTAATTTTTTCAAATGAAATAAAATCAAGAGCTCTTAATGTTTCAATTTTCATTTACATTTTCAATTTGCAACAACAGTTGGAAATTTTAAATTTATTCTTAATATTTTTACGTATATATATTTTTATTTAGAATTTGCAATAAAACTAAATTTTCGTAAACATTTTTGCAAAATTTCTAAAACTATCATTATGTACAATTTAATAATATCTAAGAACAAAATTTTACTTTTTATAAAAAAAATTTGGGAAAAAAGTCATGTACGATTCATAATATTTATGAAAAATAAATAAAATAAATAAATTTATGAAAAAAAAAAATAAAATTATATTTTTTTTTTCTCTGTGAATGTGTTTTAAAGGACAAGATAAATAACTTATTTTTTGTATGAAAGTCATACAAAATTACAACTCCATTATTTTTATGCATATAACATCAGACTTAATAGATATTACTTGACTTTCATAATCGGACGAAAATATTAAATTAATGTAATTTTTATTAATTTATATTTAATTAAACATTTTAGCATAAATAAAACAATTTTTTCTTAAAAAAGCATAGAAAATGTTCATCAACAAATAAAAAACCTAATTCTTGACGTTGACGATTTCAAATATTCAATTCAACGTTTTTAACGATTTTTTTCTCAAAATCTGACGATTTTTTACCAAATTTATCTGGTAACTATTCTTGAGGTTGGTCGTTGCCAAGGTTGTCAGATTTTTTTGAACCTCCGACGAGAAATTGTTAATCAGAAACCGCTAAATTTAAATTTTATTTGTTTTTTTTTAGGAAATACTAAAAAATCTAAAATGTTAAAAGTGTCGTACAATTTTTAGTATTTAAAATTTTGCATAATTTATAAATTTAAATAATTGCAATAGCTAATAATAATCGAATAAAAAAAAAATACAATTTAAAATACACTTTTCGGACACATGT
Organism: Protocalliphora azurea; assembly: GCA_932274085.1. Classification (NCBI taxonomy): domain Eukaryota; kingdom Metazoa; phylum Arthropoda; class Insecta; order Diptera; family Calliphoridae; genus Protocalliphora; species Protocalliphora azurea. The sequence continues at coordinate 85,161,890 of OW026520.1, forward strand.
CTCCATTTTAGGTCAGCAACTTTTAAAATCTACTGAACTTTGTAATAATTTTTAAAAGAATAATCCAACATTATATAATAGCTTTGGCTCCATTTAACTTATAAATTGTTTCAATGAATTAATTTATCCATGAACGTTTTTATTTCATTGTGACCGAAATCATTAATATTCTTAATATATGAACAATTATGGAAAACAAATTATTAAACATTTACTACATAAGTATTGTAAAATTTATTTTTTGGGATATAAAATTTTATAAACTAATTTGCAGCTATTTCTAAATTAGAGCTCTTCATTTTGTTAGATAGGCAAATATTAAAAATAGTCGATTTGTAGTAAGAATATTTAATAATTTTTCTCCACAAATGCCTATTTAATAAAATTTTAAAAATTAGCCAAACAAACTGCCACCTGTTTATAAATCGCCAAAAATTCGCCATGACAACATTTTTAGCCATTAACCATTAACATTAACCAAGCATTTGGAAGAGAGTTTTTCATCCATCACTAAAGTGTCTTTTTTAACACTCTTGGATATTCAAAAGTAGAAGGTACACAATTTTGTAATAACAAAACACATTAGTATCGAATTCTGATCTAAAAACTTAACTTGGGCGTCTGTTTACATTCCAAAGCAAAGAAAAATAATAAGCACAGCATGATTTCGCTCAGTAAATGTACAACTTTTAAAGTAATCAGTGTTGTTGCATATAGAGTTGAATAAAAAATGAGTTAATTTTTTTTTTTCATTTTCTAGATTTTTGTTTTTAAATATTTCATATTTAATTGAAGGTTATAGTCAGTTACTAATTTAGTACAAAAACATAGTGAGTTATTACAGTGTGATTTAATAAAAGGTAAACATTTAGCTCAATTATAATTGAAAATATTTACCATAAATATTTCAACTGCATTAAAAACATATTTACTTGTTATACAAAAGCGATTATATGTCAATACTTTATTGATGTATTTCACTTCTAAATGATAGTATTTCGACACCTAAAGAATGCACTAAATATTGTCATCTAAAAAGTATTATCAGTTCAAATTTCGATAGAAAACGTGGGCAGGGGACATCCCTATTTTACACTAACAAAATACAAGCAAATATTGTTTTTGTAGATGCACAGTGACTTAATAATTAGCCTTTATGATTAGCTTGAAATCTTGTTCGAATGAGATTTTGATTTATATGCCATTTATACCAAAACAAAAACTAATTGGTTTTTGAAAAACAAAATTTCAAAAACTACATCGTTTACATACTTTATTTCTTCCCAATGTAGTTTTTGTTGACAATCGCACTTCTTGGATATTTTTTATTTCCGCTCTATTTGCTATTTCTTCGATCAGAGAATACATAGTTTCAATATTAAAATATATTTTAACAATTTTTAGTAAATTGTTTATTGTAATATTTTCATAAACAAAACAAACAATTTCTATAAATTTGAAATTTTATTTTTCTCTTTATATATAAAAGCTACGATTCTAGAATTTGCTAAACAGGATGTGTCATAAATAGTTATCAAAGTGGTTTTAATTTGGTTTTCAATAAAAACTAGTTAAAAATGATTTTTGATTTGTATGGAAAAACCAAAACAAATTTATGTTGTTTTTATTCAAAAAACAAATAAAGCCAAAAACTACTACTTTTTGTTTGGTGTAAATGGCATATTAAACAAAATCTATATCGTTTACATTTCCGACATTTTTGTCGATTTTGCTTGACAACCACATAATATTAAATTAAATACAATCACAAAAATTAGTTCCACGTAACAGAATACTTCTTTATTTTTAATTTTATTTTTGATCAAATTATGTTTTTTTTTAATGTTTTAATTTAATTTTGAAAATATTTGTTGACATACAAAAATCATTTATATTTATCACATTGTTGTATTGGACCAACACACTAAAAGAAAACAGTGTTGGATAATGATATTTTTAAAAATCTAGTTAAATTTTACGAGACAATTTCATTAGAAACTAGATTTTGATTTGTGTATAGTTTTGAAATTTTCCGGGATCCCGGGAATTCCCGCCAAAAATAAATAATTAAAAATTTTTAAATTTTTATAAGATAATTCATTTAAAAGGGAGATTAAAAAATTTTAAATAAAGTAATCATAAAACGATAAACTAATTCATTAGTTTTTTGAAATATTGAAATATAAAAACGCATCCGAATGTCGAATCATTACTTTGGTTTTCATATTGCCCTGTGGGTGAAACTTCCCTCGATAAATTTACGGAAGCAAGATTGTTGTTAAGAGAGCCCCAAAGAATTTTATAGATATCAGTAGCTCTATTATTTTGAGGTCTATAACGCATTTCTATTTATCTTTATTTCCATTAATCTATAGCTAAGGAAAACCTGAGCTAAAAATTAATTTACATCATCTTCAGTTCTTAGACAATTTGGCCCTTTAAATTGCATGGTCTTATAACTAAATTTTTTGTGATTTTTACTGGTGCTTTTCTGGACTTTTTAAGATTTCTCTTAAAATTTTTACATGCAAACAAATTACATCTTCAAATGTCAACTTTTACTTCTTACTATTATTTTTGACAACATGCAAAGTAAAGTTTTTTATTTTTAAAATATTCTCATAAATAGAATTATTTTATTTTCCATCTATTTATAAAAATGCATGAAGGACTCTGAAACTATCAAACATATTGTGATGAAATATTAAATTTTGCCTTTTGCTTGACGGTGGATAGGTGGCACGCTGGCTGTTGGCTGCGGCATGTAGCTCGCCGGAAATGGGGGGTTCGTTTCCACCTAAGGCCATCACAATTAAAGATTCGTGCCAAGATAGAAACAAATGTTACAAGCAATATAAAACACAGAACACTGAACAAAACAAAAACCGGTTAATAAAAAACCTATGATAGACGGACGGACATACGACTTTAATAAACAATCTCAAATGACATGATGAGTATCGATTCATCAGAACGGGATGTCCTTGATAGGCTGCCCACCCCTTAAGACATATTTCAGTCTTCAATGACATTATTGTTGCGTGTGTGTAAAATAATTTGAATAATGTCCTTAATAAATAGAAATGAAATTAGTGCATTTTTCTTTCAAAACGTTATAATCATAAAAGTTTATTTTATATATATAAATTCCGCAAAATTTGAAAAAAAAAACAGTTTAAAATCATTATAAACCTATATAATACTTAACAATCATTAAATATAAATTTAGATATAATAAATTGTGTAAGTTTATTTGAAATAAAAATAATTAGCAATAAAGAAAAATAATACAGGAATAACAATATAAACTAAAGAATTAACAAAATTTATTTATTTCTATTTATTTATTCTTTTATTTATTTATTTGTTCATTTATTTACTAATTTATTTATTTATTTATTTACTTATTTATTTATTTACTTATTTATTTATTTATTTATTCATCTGTTTATTTATCAATTTTATATTTATTTATCTATCCATTTATTTGTTTTAATTTATTTTATTGTGTTTATTAAAAATAAATAAATTTATTTTTTTAAATTTTTTAATCTAAATTAAATTATTATTTTTTATTATCATATCTACTTTTTTAAATTAATTTAAATCAATTATTTATTTATTAATTTTTTTAATATTTTTATTTATTTCAATTTAAATCTGTTCTTAATTAATTTTAAATTATTTTTAATTTATAATATTTTTCTTTATTCACTTTAAATCATTTTGTTTATAATTTAATAAATTTTTAATTATTTTTATTTCATTTAAATTAATTTTATTTTATTGAAATGTTTTAATTTATTTTTAATTTATTTCAAAATATGTCAATTTATTTATTTTTAATTTAGTAACTTTTCTTTTTAAATAATTTGAAATATTTTCTTTTATTTTTAATTAATTTAAATTAATTTATTTTATTTTTGAAATATTTTGATTTATATTAAAAATACTTTATTTTTATTTTAGTTAATTTAAATTATTTTCTTTTAATTTTAATTAATTTAAACTAATTTACTTTATTTTTAAAATATTTTGATTTATCTTTAAAATATTTTATTTTTAATTAATTTAGTTTAAATTAATTTATTTTATTTTTAAAATATTTTATTTTATTTCAACTCAAAATATTTCATTTTTATTTAGTTTAAATTAATTTATTTTAAACTATTTTGATTTTAATTTAAATTATTTTATTGTTAATTTAATTTAAATTAATTGTAATCATTTTACTTGAAATTATTTTTATTTTAATTTAAAATATTATATTTTTAATTTTTATTTAATTTAAAATAAATTTATCTAATTTAAATATTTTAATCTATGTTTAGTTTTAGTTTATTTTGTTTCTATCAACAAATATAATTTAATTTATTTAAATGAAATTAAATTATTTCATTTTTTTGTTGCAAATATTAAAATTCAATAAACTAAGTGAATTCTTATTTTAAATTTAAAAATACTTTAATTTATTAGTTTAAATTAATATTATATTTAATTTAAAATATTTTAATTGATTTTAATTTAAATTGGAAAAAATTTTACTTATTATTTTAAATTATTTTAATTTTAATTTAAAATAATTATCTTATTTAAAAACTATTTCAATTTAATTTTTAATATATTTTAAATTTCCTTAGTTTTCAATACTCATTTTTTAATTTATATTTTTTAGGCTTATTTATTTTCTTCTTTAAAATTTACTTTCATTTAATTTAGTTTTGTTTAATTAGATAATACTTTCCTTAGTTTTTAATACGAAAACTATTTTTTTGTATTAGTAATAGTTAGCAAAAAATGTTTGTTGGGTTACTGGTTTGAATCGCGTTTTGTTTTCTATGTTTCTAAGTTGGTAATTCCGTATAACGGTTACCTGGATTAACGGGTTTCCTCACGTTATTTTTTACCGTTTATTTTTCTCTAAACTAGTTTTTACTGTATTTGTCCTTTTTGTCTGTCTTTTGTCCCACTGTTGCCTTGTTGTATTAGAGCTTTTTTCTTTTCCCGCAGTTTTATATAAGTGGTTATTGGCCTTGCTTTTTTTGACGTTACTTGTCTCTTCCTATTTCCAACAGATGGCTTCTGATATAATTTCTTCTTTTTCTTAAGTTTAGGATCTTTTATTTCTGTTATATCTTTTACTAAAAAACACGGGCTCTTATTTATTGCAAGAGCTTTTGTTCGCACTGGGTGACTTCGTAACATGTAATGATTTAAGTCAGTGAAGACGTGCAGTGATGGCTCATAACCTTCATCAACTTAATCGTGTACGATTCTTGTTCTATAATGTATTCTACGATCGTTCATAACATAGTGTCTACATTAGAGATTTTTTTTCAAGACAAACGTCAAACTTAACGCGAATTTGTGGAAGGTGGCAATAGTTGCACAAAAACAACAATATGGCGCATTCATTATTGTTTTTTATAATCAACTGTTTAACTAAGATTACCTTGTATATATTCACACTGATTTTGACGTTTGTTTTGATATAAATTTGCCTAATGTAGACACTAGGTAATGGTGAAATAAATGCACGATCATACATTATTGTGAATTATCTTTAATGATGTCACTGCCCTCTGTACGTCATCGTTAGAAATGACATCATGTTATTTGTCGTATTTATTTGTCATTAATTTAATGTTGAGTGAGAAGAAGAGGAAAAAACACTGATTTATTTATTTAAAAAAAAAAAAACACAAATAAAAAGTAGTCATGAGTTACTTAAACAAAAATGTGACCGTCACAATATTTAGATATTTCCTTAAAGATATTTAAACTCATAACAAAATCAAATAAAATAAATAAAAACAAATGTACATACCAAAATAAAAATACATATGTTAGAAAATATAAACATTTTGCATACACAAGAAATTCCCGGGAAAATTTTGCGGAATTTCCGTCCCGGGATTTCTCGTGAAAAACTGTAATTATGGTCTACACAAAGAAATTTGTATTTTCTAATGTAAGAAATAACGTCGGCAGAATAACGAAAAAAACATTGAACTTTAAATTGCAATTTTTACCGAAATTTTCATTTCCTTTTATATTTATTTTTTGTTTTTTTAAAAACAAAATTAATTCATTTTGCACCTTCTTCTTTATTAAAAAGATCAAAAATTTAAAGGGGAACATACATTTAATAGCTCATTGTACATTATTGTTCAACTTTGTGTTTAAACATTTATTGCGAAAAAAATGCACAATAGTTTCCTATTTGTCCACACGTAACATTTTAAAGAGAGAATTTAACAATTGCGATTTTTTCACCAAAAATTTGTTCTATTATTCTTTTTTTTTTTTTTTGGATTTAAAAATTTTAAATGGCGTAGCTTTCTGTTAAACATATTGCCAGGTGTACATCGAAAAGAAGCCTCCTTCGCAAATCATCCACTCGATCTACACCTTCGTGTAGAAAGCTAGAGTTCCCGAATTCAGCTCTCTGAGTTTAATATTCTCCACCAATATCAATCTCAGTTTTATGTGGTACTGCACCAAATCCCATCTTATAAAAGTTAGGTTAACAAAATCGATTGTATGTGCCACGAAAAACCGCAACACTATACTGTTGGACGACAACAATCACTTAGAGACGCAAAAACCCACGTGACTGTACTTAAGAAATAACTAAGGTGACGTGAGAGTTGTTCCCCAACCCAGAGCTACTTTGCGAATGTGTTCGATTATTCGACAGTCGATTGTTTAGAGTACTTTTATATGTGTACATCACTGTACACATTTTTTTGACATATTGTTTACAATCAGCTGCTGATGTTTTTTTTTAAGCAACATCTTTATTTTCATTCAATTGTATTTGCAAATATTACAAAATAGTATCGTGTGGTTCGATATTTGTGCTAGCTTGGTCGAAATCATTTACTCGGCCGCCAATAACTTGTATCTGATTAATTGACGGATTACTTTGTGTTTAATGATTAGAGGGCCTGCATAAGTGACAAAGAAAAGTTGTTAAAATTAAAAAATATTTTAATAGAAAATTTTAAAAAGTAAATTAAATCAGAAAAGGCAAACGACATGGATGGTGTGAGAAAGATTGACTTTAATAGTTGTACCATGAATGGATCTTCCGGCAGCCAAAAATCGAGTATGTATATAAAGAAATATTTGAAGACCTAGTTTAAATAAAAAAGTTCAAGTTCAAAGTCCGTAAAGGTGAACTTGTTTTGTTTTATTTTGGGTACCTTTCTTCAATCTGCTTCATGTGGTGTTTTTTGTTTTTTTAATATTTGCATGATACATATTTAAATTGCATATGTGTAATTGGCTAAAACCTTTATGTGTAGAAAGTCTGTATATATTTAATAATTATTTATGTTTGTCCTTTTTTCAGATGGCACAATACTCAACAGAAATTCTTGGGAAGAAGTAACTATTGAGGTGCCGTGGGGTACAGTACAAGGTAAGTTTAATGTTTTTCCTAAACAATTTGCTTTAGTATTTTTTTTTTCTTATCATTTTTTATATTAACATAATGACTGTCTATTTTAAAATCAAAATGTTAAAGTATTTTTACCGTCTGTTGTATAGAACTTTTATCATTTTTTAGATTTACTTTAGCTTAATTGATTATTAGAATAGTATGTAAACTCGTATGTTTTTGGTTCAAATACATCATATCGTAAAATTATTAAATGTTTATACCTAGAATTATTGAATGTATATTTAATATATGCAATATAATTTAACTTAAAAAAATTTGCTTTTATATCTTAACAAATCTTTCGTTTTTTTTACATTTCTGCCAAAGGAACAATATTAAAAATTTAAAAACCGACGTAACTGACCTAAACTTTTTAAATTGTGTTTGTGTAAGTAAGCATTTGTGTTTTTAATGTTTTTAATGTTTTTTTTTTTTTTTTTTTTTTGATAATATACTGTGAGTCGATTTAAGAATATCCTTCTATCAGCACAGTTTTGTGGCTGCAAGAAGCCTATTCAATTCTGTTACGTAGTGTCTATGCTAAGCAAATTTTTTTCAAGGTAAACGTCAAAATCAGTGCGAATCTATACAAGGTAGCCTCAGTTAAACAGCTGATTATTATTTTTTGGTTGTTACAGCTGACAAATTGGATACAGAAATTCCAATTTTACTGACCATTTTGGAGGAACAGTTTTTTTCTAGGAAAACTTTTTATTTTATTCTATGGGCAGTCCTCTTCCCTATATATGTTTATTTCCTAGCATTGCTTAGTTGCAAAAATATAAGATCTTTCAAGTTATACCATTTTATAGGAACCGGTTTTTCATTGCCTAGTTCCTGAGATATATATTATTATAAGTTTTGTAGTTTTAAAAAATTGATTTTTTTTGCTTGTTGTAGTTTGTAAAATTTTAAAAAATTTAACTTTGATAATATTTTTAATATTAAATACTTTATTGTACAAGTTTTCATAACTTTTCTGTTGAAATATTATGATAATTGATGCGAATTATTCGGTGTTACCACTTATCATTTATGCCTTTGATATCTTTTCGTTGCTGTTTTGGAGCACATAAGCCTTTTTCTTATTCGCATATTGAACAAAATTTTGTGTGCACGTGCATTTGGATAGTGTGGGCCAAACTTGTTCATGTTTTGTTCTTAACTGCACAACGTTGTTCGCACAATTTTTCGACCAATTATGTCTGCCATCAAACGTCATTTTTTATGCGGAAGAACTGTAGAGCTGTAAAACTGTTGATAGCTGTCCTATTCGATTCTTCCTATAGTTAAAAAAAAACTATCGATTTTTTTAAAGTTGTTACATTTTCCTTTTATTCTTTAATCAAGGTTAACAACCGATTCAAAAAGTAACGGTAATATTGTTTTGGTAAGGGTTTTTTTGTGGTAACGGTGTTTCCAGGTATTTCGGTAATGATATTTTAGTAGTAATTATAGTCAAGTTGAATGGGAGTTTTTAGCGGTAACGGTAGCCAAATTTGATTTTAATTCAATTAAAGAATAAATTTTAAAGAAAAAAAAAATAAATAATTAAAATTTTATTTGAATACGAAATTATTCCATGAGATTAATAGCTTACAAATATGTTTGCAAAGAAAAGTATTTCAAACCAATTGTTCTTACGAAAGAAATTAATAACAATGAAATGTGAAGAAACAGTAAGTTTAAATTACTTTTTCCTGAAATTTGATGGGTTGGTTAGGTAATTAATATCATCTGACGCAAAAAATGGAAAAGCTTGATATAATTTGTCATTTGCTGATAACGATATCGAAAAGTTATAACGGTGTTGTTACAGTTATTGAAACCTTAAATCCAAATAATTTTGAAATAGAATTCGTTAAAAATCTATTGCTGGAAGTTGAATCCTCAAGTTGTATGCAATGGATTATAGATTCAGGAGTCAGTGATCCTGAATATTAAAGAATGCTTCGACGAATTACGTTTACTTAAAAATCCAGGAGTTGTCAAAGATGGAGTTTCAATATAAAATCAGAACAATACGTGGATTCATAAATGTGAAAGGAAAAAAGTTAAGAATAGAAATTTAAAACGTGTTATTTTGTAAAGACTTGAAATGCAATTTATTTTCTGTAAGGCGTATTGAAGAAGCTGGAATGAAGGTAATATTTCAGAATAAGGGTGTTAATCTATATAATGGTGAGTTTTTAGTGCTTGAAATTGAAAAAAAGAGCTATCTTTATGAATTCAATCTGAATTATTATCGAAGTGCATGAAGAAATATTTTTGATAATCGAAATATTATTGACTTGTGACATCTTTGTCTAGGTCAGTTGAATTTTTCGGACAATAGCTGATGGTATAGATGATTTCGTTTGGTGAAAAATAATTTTGCGAAATTCTTTTGGAAAACAATCTCGAAAACCATTTAAAGCAAAACCGAAAATTAAAACATCCAGAATTTCGCAAATTATTCACAGTAATGTGTGTGGTCCTATGAATATTACTTCTTGGTATGGGAAATGGTACATGGTAATTTCTATAGAGGATTTTTCTCACTTTTTTTCAATTTATATAATGTCAAAGAAATCGGAAGTTTTAGATTTCTTTAAAACGTTTAAATCTATGTCAGAAAATTTGTATAATACTAAAATTGTTTTTTTGACATGTGACAATGGTAGTGAGTATAGTTCTACTGCATTTAAAGAATTTTGTAAAACTTCAATATACAAATGTATATTCCTGAAAAAAAATGGTACATCTGAAAGCATGAATCGTACATTAATTGAGAAAGCAATGTCGTTAATCTTTAATTGTGGTTTAGAAAAGGATTTATGTACAGAATCTGTTTATTGTATTATTTACTTAACCAATAGAAGTCCTACACGTGCTCTTTCTTGTAGTAAAACTACTCCTGAAATTTGGTTAATTTATCATACTTAAAATGTTTGGTTGTGTCGCATACTCTCATATTCCTAAAATAAAACGCAAGAAACTGGATATGAAATGTAATAAACTAATAATAGTTGGATATATCGGTAATGGTTACAGGTTGTTTAGCCCAATTGAATGTAAAATTATTACATTCAATTATGTGTTATGTGTTAGGAAAATGTTTTTACAAATTCGAACATAATAAACAAAAATATTTCTAGAATTTGAAAAAGCGGGGAATGAAAATGAGGAAAGCAGCACACAATTTGATGTATCCGAAAAAAGCGATTGCCAGGAACAATTCGTAGAAGCAGTAAGTCAACAAGAAGATCATAGTAAGAATACTGTAGAAAGCAATGAAGAAGCTGGTTGTATAGAGGAGGCCAGCAAGAACAGGTGTTGCGCAGAAGTACAAGAATAGAAAACCAACAAGTCGTTGCAATTATATTGCTTTGGCGTTAAGTGCTGCACAATTTATTTCCGAAACTCCTACAACATACGAAAATATATGTATATAGTTGTCATGATTTAAGTGAATGGTATGAAGCTGTAAAGAGGGAACTAGATTCACTAGAGAAGAATACAACATAGAATTTGGTTCAATGACCAGAAGGGAAAAGTGTTGTTGATTGTAAATAGATATTGAAACGAAAACTAGACATTAATGATGACAGTTGTGAATGCAAAGCTCGTGTTATTGCAAAAGGTTTCACACAAAGGGAAGGTTTTGATTATCATGAAACGTACTCTCCTGTGGCTCGTATTGGAACTTTCCGAATTTTAATTGTTATTGCTAATAAGATGAAATATTACATTCAACAAATGGATGTGAAGACAGCATTTCTCCATCAAAGGGCTATCAAAAGAGCTATCAAAGTTAGTATGTAAATTAAATCGCTCTTTATTCGGATTGAAACATACGCCCCGGATGTGGAATGAGAGATTTAATGATTATACATATTTTGAAATCATTTTTGAACGGTGTAAAAATTGTTTATTGCTTTAGGTATAGGACCTTTTAATAATTGGAAATAACATTATAGAAATTGAAATCGTTAAGTTTTGATTATCATGAAAGAATTTGAAATTAAATATTTAGGAAATATTGTTGTATATTTGGGAGTTCAAGTCATCCGAAATTTTGAATGGAAAACTTTAATGGCATTGATACTCCAATGGAACCAAAATTAAGTTTATCTAAAGATTCCAATGAAGAATTTAGGAAGGAACCTTATAAAGTATTAGTTGAATATTTAATGTATTCAATGCTCACCTCAAGACCTGATCTTATTTGAAAAGAATCCTTAAGATAACAATTAAAATTGAACTTGTATATAATGGAAAATCAGATATAATAATGGGTTTTACAGATTCAGGAAATGATATCGACGACAGAAAATCTTCAAGTGGATACTTAATTAAATTATTTGGTTGTTCTATATCCTGGTATAGAAGAATTATAATATTAATGTCTTCCAGTAAAGAAATTACTGGAAGACATTAATATTATAAATTCAATCTCCTATTTGTATTTTTGAAGACAATATGTCATGTATAAAACTTGCTGAAGAACCAAAGGAAACATATTGATATCAAATACAATTTCGTTCGGGATTTAGTTCAAGATAATATAATTAAAATTATATACAATCCAACTAAGAAACAAGTTGCAGATTTTTTTTTCCCAAAATCAATCGAAAGGTATTCTAGACAACCTATCGATCACTTTAGAAATAATATTGGAGTTATTTAATTCGGCAAGGGTGTTGAAATAATCAATTAAGTACTTTTATTATAATACTTTGCAAATTAATAGTCTGGACATTTTTGTAATAATTTGTTTAAAAAGAAATCAGTATTTAAATAATAAATTTAACTATCTCCATATTTATAACCCTAACAAATATGTGCATTTAACTAATCGAAGAAAGTCTTATATGGAACCTGAGGACAGTTGTGAACAGTTTCTAGCTAAATTTGAAAGGGCATTTTATATAAACATAAGACTTATTTGTGTCAAATAGTATATTAATATTACCATTAAGAAATTAAAGAGTTGGCAACGTTTTATTTCATGAGATTTTAAAAATAATTTTTTCATAATTCGCTTTATAAAAATAAATAAATATTGCATCAATAAATTACATATATGTATAATAACTAAATAATTATGAAAAGACAAGCTATTTCCACCCGGAGTTGCCCAGGTTGTCCGATATATATTAAAAAACATGAAAAATTAAACCTAATTTAAGTTCATCTTTTATACTTATATTTCCGATCAGTGGTTATTGTTTAGAATTAGGGATGATAAATGCGATTTTAATTACTGTACTAAATTTAATAAAAAAATTGTATTTTTAGGGCCGTAATTGTACTAAAATTAAAATGGCAAAGTTATTCGTTTACTTTACAATTAAATATATAAGTAACTCAACAGCTAAGACAATTATATGTACTGACTCTTTATTGGCTATACTATCAATCCGCAACCTACATAACACCAACTATAACTTGTTGCGGCGGGCTTAGCAGAAAATGCTAAAGCAGGGACAAAAAAATTTTGCGTGGCCCCACCTTAGTAAAGTTGTCGGGAGGAGGGTAGGGGTCGTTCAGCATTTGGAGGAACCACTCCCCGACCCAAGTCCCGGTTCGTTATATTTTTCGTAATGGCCCACCTTCCTCGCGCGGCTGGCCTCCCGCAGTGGGACCATTTTAGGACCAACTTAGTGGCGACTGAAAATCCTCATGTGTAAAGATAGCTTGAAAGAAAAAATTATATTAATATACTGAAAATATAAATTAGGAACAATACTTTACCAAAAGACTGGATATCCATTGGTAGACCCATGAACCTGAAAATATAAAGGATAAAATTATATAATTGCAACAATTTTATTGCAAAGCTTTAAACTTACCTCATGTGTAATAAATATTCTTTCTGTTTGTTTAAATTTTTTTCTGTCCCATATGTTTGTATTTGATGTGTTTAGTATCTATAATGAATGAAAAGCAGTAATGAAGTTGGCAACGTAGAGGTTTTGCGTAAATACGTTGCGTAAAATAGAAACAGGGATGTTAAAACACAAATTGAATTTAAATATTAATTTTACGGTTTTATGAATAGATCGGTTAACCTAGCTATTTTTCTGAACGCCTGGTAATTAGGATAGATACTAACATGGAGGATAAGGTGCATTATTGGTTAAGAGATGTAACAAAAGTCATTTGGGCATGAATTTAGGAGGGAATTAATATAAAGATGGCTGTATAAAATGAAAATTTAGAAAGTAAATTATTGAAAATAAATTAAATAAATATGGCTGAGCATTTAAAATATAGAAAATAAAGCGGAGGGAGTTCTTATACATAAATTATTTAATTGGAAGTAATAGGTGTATGTATACATTATATATTTGGAATTAATTCCAGAATGAGAGGAAAACAGAGGTATAAAAGGAGATTTTAAATGGAAAAGGGAGGCTGGTTGAAAGTAGACGTAGGAGAAAGTCAAGTGTGCGGAAAAAAGCAGATCGAAATATAAAATTGTGAAGAAAATTTTAAGAAGTGATTCTTATAAAACAATAAAGTGATATAAAGTGATTTTATAAATAAGGACTCAACAATAAAATAAATATTAAATAATAGACAACATTTCTCAATTAAAATAGTTTATTGAAATAAATACGGCCTTATTCAATATAGTTTGGCATGAATTATAATGAAATTGTAAAAAAAAAAAATATAAAGAACTAAGAATAAGACTTATATAAAAAAAAGGATTGCGAACAAAACAAAACGCAATACTCATTAGCCATCAAAGTATATATGCTAAATTTTATTTGAGTGCAAAATTCATAAATAAAAACATAAACTCGGAGAAAGAAATTAACTAAAAATTTTAATAATCTATTAAACATACATATATACAACCAAAAGGAAAAAGAAAGTAAAATTAAAACAGCACATAATTAAATCAATAAAAAAAGTCAATTAAATTCAATACGAGAGTGGGTGAAAGATATGTTGGATTGGCTTGAGAACCACATCCTCAGAAAATTAAGGAAATTAATTAAGGGATAAAATATAGCAAACTGGGATACCATACAGCAAAAGCATCCCCAATACTTAAGCTCCAGGAAAGTCCCGGTGAAAGAAAACTTTGTAAGCAACAATTAAATTATTTTTTAAATTTTAAATTAATCATAAGATTATTTAAATTTTATTTAAGTTATAATTGTATATTATTTGTTTTTTTTTTTATTTTTATTAAATCTTATATTTAGTGAAGTATATGTTTAGGCGAAGATTTTTATGAGTTTATTAAAAGAAATGATAAAGTGCTAGACGAATCTGTTAGATTTTTTTTTCATGTATAAATCCATTAGTCCCTTACGATAAAACGACAATTTCTCGTTAGGATTATGAAAAGTAGAGTAAACTGCGAATTAGCAACACCAGTAGTCTTACCTTAGGGAGCTCCTTCAGGATAGGCATTTAAGAGAAAAAAATTTAAAGAAAAGGAAATTAAAAGAGGCTAACGTGAGATTGGTAAATGTCCAGACAGTAAGGTTTGAACTTTTAAATAAATACACTTTTAAATAAACCAATCTGTTAAGTTTATTTAATAGTGTATAAGAAAATAGTAGAATGTATAGAATTTTAATTATTGTTACCTATATGTTGTAATAGCCATATAAGTAGGTTGTGTTGTTTCAATAAATCTAATTGAATTTAATGTGAATTTGAAAAAAAAAAATGTCTGAGTAGAATATTTGAAGGGGAGATTGGAAGGTGAGTAACGGGTGTATGTGACGCGATGTGGGGCCACTAAAATTTTGTTTAAGGAAACGGAAGTGGCTATGATTGGGATTAGGGCAAACGGAAGAGAAGAACTAACTTCCCTAACATGAGTGGTCTTAGGTTTGTTAAACTTTTCATTTGAATTTGTTAAGAAATTAATTGCTGCGTGTCATAGGGCTTAGGTGAGGGTTGAGAATCTACGTCCCGAAATAATCTTATGTAAAGAGTTAGCCGAAGTATCATTTAAGCGTCCGTAAGAGACCTGTAACAATATGGCGCCCAAACTAAATATTAGAAAATATAACTCTTAAAATTGTGTAGGTGATCTAAACACAATACAATAACCCAATAGCTTTTAGAAATAGACCAAACACATTTCAAACCACTAAAATGCCATTAGATTTCGTAGCCGTTTCGGAAATCTGCCGAAAACCCGTCGTATGAAAATCTTGGTAAAATTTTAAGTGAAGTTGAAGTGTAAAAACAATACAAAATGATTAGTAGGAAAAGATTCTTAGAAAAGCAAGGCTTATCTAAAAGTGCTAACTGTAAATCATTAATATGTTATTAGTAAAATTTTATTAACAGATTTCGTTTGTTAAGCTGTTGTTATTTTAATGAATAACCATATTGTGATTAACCATAATGTCATAGTATGAGAGTAATATAGATCAACTGCCCTCTAACATAATCATTTATTACTGGAATGATTAGTGTAGGATACAAACGAAATCGTAACAAACAATAGTTTCTTTTTAATGCTGACTACTAAGACTTCAATATTCAAAATAGATTTAAACACACACCGTTACTAAATTCGATAATCCCCAAGGTACATACATACGTTAAAAAAAAAGATAAGCAATTACGAACCAGAACATTTTTATATTTTATTGATTCAAATTATTATTTTTTTTTTTTATTTTTAAATATTTTTTTTATATATATTTTTTTGTCAATATTATTTGTTTATTTATTTTAACTTTGATACATTTTTTTGTCAGTATTGTTTGCTTATTTATTTATATATCATTTTAATTATTTATTAATTTGTGTAGTTTGTTTATTTTTATGTTTTTTAAGATATTGTTTCAAATATTTATTAACATTTTTTGTTTTGAACCTTAAATCTAAAAAAAAGTCTCGCTCTTAAATTGTTAAAACTCTTGTGCTGTACAAATTTAAATTTTAAATTTTAGTTTTGAGTCCTTTATATTACGGTTTAAGTTTTAATTACTTCAATACAAGGGTAAAAAAGTAATGAATAGGGCAACTCGATCTCAAGTTGCAAATCGTAAAAGAGAAAGGCAGTCGCAATTAGAATTGAATACAAGTAGTTCTTAAAGAGTACCTTCTAAACAGAGAAAATTTAGTAACATGGCAAACAATAATGCATACGAGCCTAGTTTTGTTGATATGTCCGAGACTATTAATTCTCGAGCGCAACAGTCAAGTAACTCTAGGGCCGAAACTTCAGGACACCAGACAGGGTTTAGTCAAAGAAATTCCTCAAACGTAGTAACTGATATAGATCCAGAAGTTAGAGATTTGGTGGTGGACGAAACTTTAATCGTTCAAAGAGCACTGGAAGATAGGATGAAGAAAATGATCCAAGACGAATTGCGCGATATAAGAAAAGTAGTAGGAGATTTGTCTACAGCAGTGAGGGGTCTGGCTAATATGAGATCACAAAATAATCAAGTATCAAGTGATCGACCAGTTAATATAAATCTGGGAAACGCTAATGGCGATAATCGTTTCATCTTTAACCCTACGTCAACAAGTCAAGATATGAATGTTAACATCCAAACTTCCAGGCACACATCAGTTAGTGAAAATAATAGATTACAATTCTTACCTGATAATAGGGAAAATTCGGGAGCTATTTTTTCTTCAGATCCCGTGATGATAACTTCTGCAACACGAAATGTTAATACGCCTGCAACAGCAACTCAGAAAGACCTAAACGATGTTAGCGTGCGATCTGTAGAAAAGATAGCCATTAGAGTAGATAAATGGCGTCTAGTATTTAATTTTCTCACCTTAGCGTAGAAGACTTTATATTCCGTTTGGAGCATTTGCAAGCTCAATATGATATTATGTGGAATGAGATTCTTAGAGACTTTTACTGACAGGACCGGCAAAGGATTGGTATTGGCTAATAATCCGAACACACGGTGTAATGCAATGGCCAACACTTCGTTGCGAATTGCTTAACCAATATAGATCCAGTACTTCAAATTTTGAAATCATGCGTGACCTAGTTGAAAAGAAACAGCAGATGAATGAATCTATAGATAATTATTTTTATAGTATGAATAAATTACGTTCAAGGTTAGTACAACCAATACCGGAATTCGATATGATAAAAATAATGAAGAGAAATATTAAAGATAGTCTAGCTCGCATTGTTTATCCAATTTCGGTGTTTTCAGTAGAACAACTTTGATTAGAATGTATCGAAGCTGAGAGAAACTTTTTTAGGAAAGAAATGAGAAATTCGTTTCCATCATCACGTCCTATTAGAGCAGTAAATGAGGTGTATTTTGAAACAAATGAAAATCAGCAAATCGATCAGAATCAGGAAAATTTGTTAGAAAATAGCAGATATACGGGAAGCACAATCAAGGCAAACCATAATTTGTTGGAATTGTCAGTCATTAGGCCATGGTTTTCGCGAATGTGAATCATTGGAACGAAAACTATTTTGTTACCGATGTGGGAAGCCTAACGTTGTCGCTTCAAAATGTCCTGATTGTAACCAGGGAAACCCAAAGAGATGCGTGGGATCGACGGGGGGCTCACGTCAACAGCAAAACCCCAAAATCTAAATGAAATTTTAAAACAAGCTAATGCAACTTGTATTAAATCGTATATAATTAATAAAATAAAAGCAGGGAATAATAATAACATTGTACCACAATTGAGGCATTATATACCTGAAACGATAAGGAAAGAAAACTATGAGAATGTAAGATCTCGAATTTTTGATACATGTAACCAAACTAGGAAAGTATCCGAACGAATTTTAAAGTTAAGAAGGAAGTTCGCTGAACGTCGTAGAAATAGAAAAGCTATTATTGAATCTGTTATTAGGGTGAATAGTGATGCTAGTGATTCTCGAATTTTCTTGGACGTCGACATACAAGGTAACCTAGTGAGAGGCTTATTAGATACTGGTGCCACAGTAAGCATTTTAGGTAGAAATTGCAGAGAATTTATTTCAAGCTCAAATCTTCAAGTTATTCGAATGTGGGCAGGGGTAAAAGCTGATGGGGGTAAGCTGTACAGAATATTAGGGAAGATAGACGTTTCGGTTAAATTCAAAAACAAGGAAATTCAGATGTATCTATATTTATGTCCAGATTTGGAACAAAATCTGTATCTAGGTGTAGATTTCTTTAGGTTATTTGAGTTAATTCCCGAGGTTCTGGAATTAGCAGAGATCAGTATTGAGAAAATTCAACAAGATTTCGCACATACAGGGAAAGAACATAGACTTAAACCACATGTCCTAAATGAAGAGCAACAAAAGAATCTTGAAGATGTAATTAAAGGATTTGATACATTTGAAGAAAAGGGGTTAGGGCGGACACAACTAGAAAAGCATTCCATAAAATTGATAAAGGATGCAATACCGGTAAAAGACAGATATTATACTATCTCTCCCGCTGTGCAAGAAATAACCTACAAGGAGATAGACAACATGCTCAAGTTAAGAGTAATAGAGGAAAGCGAAAGTCCTTGGAGCAATCGCACCACATTAGTAAGGAAGCCCGGAAAAACCCACTTTTGTCTTGATGCTCGAAAATTGAACGCTCTATCAATAAAAGACGCCTATCCGCTACAAAACATAAACGGTATCTTAGGACGAATAGACGAAACATACTACATCAGCAGTGTGGACCTAAAATACGCCTTTTGGCTCTAGAACTCGATGATGAAGCAGGCCGTCCGCTTTATCAATTTCGAGTTATGCCATTCGGTCTATGAATGGATTGATGAATGGACAAAGTCATACCAAATAGATTAAAATCCAACGTATTTGTGTACTTAGACGATCTTCTCGTAATATCGGCAGGATTTGAAGAACATTTAGAGTTATTACGTGAAGTCGCTAAATGCCTGAGAGAAGCTAATTTAACTATTGGTCTAAAGAAATCAAAGTTCTGCTATCAAGAATTGAAATATTTAGGCTTCATTGTTGGAGGAGGAGTTTTAAAAACAGATCATGACAAAGTCGAAGCAATTCGAAACATCAAACTGCCCAGAGCCACTCGAGAAGTTCGAAGTTTTCTCGGAACAGCAGGGTGGTATATGCGGTTCATTAAGAGGTTTGCAACAACCGCCGCTCCCTTAACAGATATGCTAAAGAAGACGAAGAAATTTGTGCTAATACCCGAGGCTACTCGAGCATTCAAACAACTATAAAAAGCTCTCACTTCATCTCCTGTATTAAAACATGCAGATTTTTCAAAACATTTCTACATACAGTGCGATGCATCAGACTACGGAATTGGAGCAGTATTGTTTCAATATAATGAGCAACAACAAGAAAATCCGATTGGTTTTTACTCTCAAAAACTGAACTCGTGTCAAAGAAACTATATAGTCACGGAGAAAGAGTGTTTGGAAGCTGTCATGGCCATAAAAAATTTTAGACCTTATGTGGAATTAATGCCATTTACGGTTATTACCGACCACGCTAGCCTTAAATGGTTAATGAGCGCTAAAGATCTTAACGGCAGACTAGCTCGGTGGTCATTTTTTACATGTACAATCATACAATTTTAATATAGAGCACCGAAAAGGATCGGAAAATGTCGTAGCTGATACATTGTCAAGAAATCCAGTAGATGCAGAATTAAATGAGAGCGAACTCGAAAATCTAGTTGATATGGAATCCGAGGAGTTTAAAAACGATGAGTACCTTGACCTTATTAAAAACATCGAAGAAAATCTGGACAAATTACCCGAACTAAAAATTCAAAATGGTTTAATTTTTAAGAAGACACATTTTGATCAAGATTATGGGGAAGAATTCATTTGGAAACTTTGGTTACCGGCAAGCATGACTAATAAAATAATAGAAAAGGCCCATGCGCTAAAAACGTCTGCACATTGTGGTTTTGCGAAGACGTTAGAGAAGGTGAAAAGATTCATTTATTGGCCCAGAATGGCCGTACAAGTCAAAGAATATGTCAAGTCCTGTGATGTGTGTAAAGAAATAAAACCTGCTAATCAGAATCTTAGGCCTGGTATTGGTCAGGAAGTTGAAACCGAGCGGCCATTCCAGAAACTTTATATTGATTTTTTAGGCAAATATCCAAGATCTAAGAGCGGCAATAGTTATATTTTTATAGTTGTCGATCATTTTTCTAAATTTACATTTTTGAAAGCGATGAGGGAAGCATCTACAGACAACGTCATTAAATTTTTAATTTAGGATATTTTTCATAAATTTGGGGTACCGGAAATTATTCACAGCGATAATGGTTCGCAATTTATTTCCAAGAGTTTTCAAACCATGATAAAAACATACAACATAAAACACTTAAAAACAGCGGTTTATTCCCCACAGGCAAATGCCTCAGAAAAGGTGAACCAGTCGGTTTTAGAGGCAATAAGAGCTTATCTTGAGGACGATCATAGGAATTGGGATCTCTATCTATCGGAAATAGAGTGTGCTCTGAGAAATTCCGTACATTCTGCAACCGGTGTTACTCCCTTTTTTGCCCTATTTGGGTATCATATGTACACCAGCGGAAATGATTACAAAATAGCGAGGAAACTAGAATCCCTAAATGGCCATGAAGTTAATCATTTATTTAACCATGAACTACTCTATTATCAGGGACAAGATTCGTATCAATATGCACGAAGCATACGAAAAAAGTGCCACTAGGTACAATAAGAGATCCCGAAATGTGAAACTAGTACATGGTCAAGAAGTTTTCCGGAGAAACATCATCTTAAGTGATTTTGAAAAAAAATAGAAATGCAAAGTTTTGTCGTAAGTTTTTAAAATGCAGAATTGTAAAACCTATCGGGAATAACATGTATGAGCTTGAAAATTTACAAGGCAAACCGATAGGGATATTTCACTTGAAAGATATTAAAATCTAAACAGAATCCGATAATAACATACACTCAGTGCAATATTAGTATAATAGAACAGTTAAAAATGACTAGAATTTTATGTCCCTTTGATGTCGTGTTGTCCTAATATATCACACTGTACCTGATTTAGTTAAGATCTTAAACAATCCGTGATAAACCAAAGTAAAACATGTATTTTCCGCTCACCCGATATTAGTTTTATATTTTGTTTACAACCTGTTATAAATCTACGACAATCTTAAACTAAGTGCAATATAGGAAAACATAATAGAGTTTGATAGTACGAGTGTACATAATGCATTGATTTGTTCTTGCATTCATAGGTTATGTTGGGGGGTTAACATTTGGGTTTTTTATACTCACTATATTCCATTGTTGTAAAATGAATCCTCATGGTTGAAATACTTAAACGGTACTACATAATTGGTGACTGGAAACTCTGCATGAAAACCTGAAAATAAAACAAACGCTTTAACAAAGTAAAAAAATTATTAATAGAAAATATGTAAATCTGTACTTCCCGTGATTCACTGTAAAATGATATATGCCAATTAGGTTAGTTAACTGTTGCCCGGCTAGCGCAGTCGTGACTATCTCAGGGTGTGGGAGTTCCCCACGTAAAAAAAAAAACTGACATAATTGACCCACGCACACCATTCCTGCCATCCTTCGTCGTCAAGTCTGGTGTTTTGTTGCGGCGGACTTAGCAGAAAATGCTAAGGCAGGGACAAAAAAAATTTTGCGTGGTCCCACCTTAGTAAAGTTGTCGGGAGGAGGTTGAAAACGCCTAACACCTCGAGTCCCTCATTAATATTTG
Organism: Protocalliphora azurea; assembly: GCA_932274085.1. Classification (NCBI taxonomy): domain Eukaryota; kingdom Metazoa; phylum Arthropoda; class Insecta; order Diptera; family Calliphoridae; genus Protocalliphora; species Protocalliphora azurea. The sequence continues at coordinate 85,183,993 of OW026520.1, forward strand.
GTGAGGGGTCGTTCAGCATTTGAAGGAACCACTCTCCGACCCAAGTCCCGGTTCGTTATATTTTTCGTAATGGCCCGCCTTGCTCGCGCGGCTGGCAACGAAGAGGTTTTGCGTAAATACGTTGCGTAAAATAGAAACAGGGATGTTAAAACACAAATTGAATTTAAATATTAATTTTACGGTTTTATGAATAGATCGGTTAACCTAGCTATTTTTCTGAACGCCTGGTAATTAGGATAGATACTAACATGGAGGATAAGGTGCATTATTGGTTAAGAGATGTAACAAAAGTCATTTGGGCATGAATTTAGGAGGGAATTAATATAAAGATGGCTGTATAAAATGAAAATTTAGAAAGTAAATTATTGAAAATAAATTAAATAAATATGGCTGAGAATTTAAAATATAGAAAATAAAGCGGAGGGAATTCTTATACATAAATTATTTAATTGGAAGTAATAGGTGTATGTATACATTATATATTTGGAATTAATTCCAGAATGAGAGGAAAACAGAGGTATAAAAGGAGATTTTAAATGGAAAAGGGAGGCTGGTTGAAAGTAGACGTACGAGAAAGTCAAGTGTGCGGAAAAAAGCAGATCGAAATATAAAATTGTGAAGAAAATTTTAAGAAGTGATTCTTATAAAACAATAAAGTGATATAAAGTGATTTTATAAATAAGGACTCAACAATAAAATAAATATTAAATAATAGACAACATTTCTCAATTAAAATAGTTTATTGAAATAAATACGGCCTTATTCAATATAGTTTGGCATGAATTATAATGAAATTGTAAAAAAAAAAATATAAAGAACTAAGAATAAGACTTATATAAAAAAAAAGGATTGCGAACAAAACAAAACGCAATACTCATTAGCCATCAAAGTATATATGCTAAATTTTATTTGAGTGCAAAATTCATAAATAAAAACATGAACTGGGAGAAAGAAATTAACTAAAAATTTTAATAATCTATTAAACATACATATATACAACCAAAAGGAAAAAGAGAATAAAATTAAAACCGCACATAATTAAATCAATAAAAAAAGTCAATTAAATTCAATACGAGAGTGGGTGAAAGATATGTTGGATTGGCTTGAGAACCACATCCTCAGAAAATTAAGAAAATCTGTCGAGAGGAGGATCGTGACAAGAGGGGGATAAAATATAGCAAACTGGGATACCATACAGCAAAAGCATCCCCAATACTTAAGCTCCAGGAAAGTCCCGGTGAAAGAAAACTTTGTAAGCAACAATTAAATTATTATTTAAATTTTAAATTAATCATAAGATTATTTAAATTTTATTTAAGTTATAATTGTATATTATTTGTTTTTTTTTTATTTTTATTAAATCTTATATTTAGTGAAGTATATGTTTAGGCGAAGATTTTTATGAGTTTATTAAAAGAAATGATAAAGTGCTAGACGAATCTGTTAGATTTTTTTTCATGTATAAATCCATTAGTCCCTTACGATAAAACGACAATTTCTCGTTAGGATTATGAAAAGTAGAGTAAACTGCGAATTAGCAACACCAGTAGTCTTACCTTAGGGAGCTCCTTCAGGATAGGCATTTAAGAGAAAAAAATTTAAAGAAAAGGAAATTAAAAGAGGCTAACGTGAGATTGGTAAATGTCCAGACAGTAAGGTTTGAACTTTTAAATAAATACACTTTTAAATAAACCAATCTGTTAGGTTTATTTAATAGTGTATAAGAACATAGTAGAATGTATAGAATTTTAATTATTGTTACCTATATGTTGTAATAGCCATATAAGTAGGTTGTGTTGTTTCAATAAATCTAATTGAATTTAATGTGAATTTGAAAAAAAAAATGTCTGAGTAGAATATTTGAAGGGGAGATTGGAAGGTGAGTAACGGGTGTATGTGACGCGATGTGGGGCCACTAAAATTTTGTTTAAGGAAACGGAAGTGGCTATGGTTGGGATTAGGGCAAACGGAAGAGAAGAACTAACTTCCCTAACATGAGTGGTCTTAGGTTTGTTAAACTTTTCATTTGAATTTGTTAAGAAATTAATTGCTGCGTGTCATAGGGCTTAGGTGAGGGTTGAGAATCTACGTCCCGAAATAATCTTATGTAAAGAGTTAGCCGAAGTATCATCTAAGCGTCCGTAAGAGACCTGTAACAATATGGCGCCCAAACTAAATATTAGAAAATATAACTCTTAAAATTGTGTAGGTGATCTAAACACAATACAATAACCCAATAGCTTTTAGAAATAGACCAAACACATTTCAAACCACTAAAATGCCATTAGATTTCGTAGCCGTTTCGGAAATCTGCCGAAAACCCGTCGTATGAAAATCTTGGTAAAATTTTAAGTGAAGTTGAAGTGTAAAAACAATACAAAATGATTAGTAGGAAAAGATTCTTAGAAAAGCAAGGCTTATCTAAAAGTGCTAACTGTAAATCATTAATATGTTATTAGTAAAATTTTATTAACAGATTTCGTTTGTTAAGCTGTTGTTATTTTAATGAATAACCATATTGTGATTAACCATAATGTCATAGTATGAGAGTAATATAGATCAACTGCCCTCTAACATAATCATTTATTACTGGAATGATTAGTGTAGGATACAAACGAAATCGTAACAAACAATAGTTTCTTTTTAATGCTGACTACTAAGACTTCAATATTCAAAATAGATTTAAACACACACCGTTACTAAATTCGATAATCCCCAAGGTACATACATACGTTAAAAAAAAAGATAAGCAATTACGAACCAGAACATTTTTATATTTTATTGATTCAAATTATTATTTTTTTTTTTTATTTTTAAATATTTTTTTTATATATATTTTTTTGTCAATATTATTTGTTTATTTATTTTAACTTTGATACATTTTTTTGTCAGTATTGTTTGCTTATTTATTTATATATCATTTTAATTATTTATTAATTTGTGTAGTTTGTTTATTTTTATGTTTTTTAAGATATTGTTTCAAATATTTATTAACATTTTTTGTTTTGAACCTTAAATCTAAAAAAAAGTCTCGCTCTTAAATTGTTAAAACTCTTGTGCTGTACAAATTTAAATTTTAAATTTTAGTTTTGAGTCCTTTATATTACGGTTTAAGTTTTAATTACTTCAATACAAGGGTAAAAAAGTAATGAATAGGGCAACTCGATCTCAAGTTGCAAATCGTAAAAGAGAAAGGCAGTCGCAATTAGAATTGAATACAAGTAGTTCTTATAGAGTACCTTCTAAACAGAGAAAATTTAGTAACATGGCAAACAATAATGCATACGAGCCTAGTTTTGTTGATATGTCCGAGACTATTAATTCTCGAGCGCAACAGTCAAGTAACTCTAGGGCCGAAACTTCAGGACACCAGACAGGGTTTAGTCAAAGAAATTCCTCAAAAGTAGTAACTGATATAGATCCAGAAGTTAGAGATTTGGTGGTGGACGAAACTTTAATCGTTCAAAGAGCACTGGAAGATAGGATGAAGAAAATGATCCAAGACGAATTGCGCGATATAAGAAAAGTAGTAGGAGATTTGTCTACAGCAGTGAGGGGTCTGGCTAATATGAGATCACAAAATAATCAAGTATCAAGTGATCGACCAGTTAATATAAATCCGGGAAACGCTAATGGCGATAATCGTTTCATCTTTAACCCTACGTCAACAAGTCAAGATATGAATGTTAACATCCAAACTTCCAGGCACACATCAGTTAGTGAAAATAATAGATTACAATTCTTACCTGATAATAGGGAAAATTCGGGAGCTATTTTTTCTTCAGATCCCGTGATGATAACTTCTGCAACACGAAATGTTAATACGCCTGCAACAGCAACTCAGAAAGACCTAAACGATGTTAGCGTGCGATCTGTAGAAAAGATAGCCATTAGAGTAGATAAATGGCGTCTAGTATTTAATTTTCTCACCTTAGCGTAGAAGACTTTATATTCCGTTTGGAGCATTTGCAAGCTCAATATGATATTATGTGGAATGAGATTCTTAGAGACTTTTACTGACAGGACCGGCAAAGGATTGGTATTGGCTAATAATCCGAACACACGGTGTAATGCAATGGCCAACACTTCGTTGCGAATTGCTTAACCAATATAGATCCAGTACTTCAAATTTTGAAATCATGCGTGACCTGGTTGAAAAGAAACAGCAGATGAATGAATCTATAGATAATTATTTTTATAGTATGAATAAATTACGTTCAAGGTTAGTACAACCAATACCGGAATTCGATATGATAAAAATAATGAAGAGAAATATTAAAGATAGTCTAGCTCGCATTGTTTATCCAATTTCGGTGTTTTCAGTAGAACAACTTTGATTAGAATGTATCGAAGCTGAGAGAAACTTTTTTAGGAAAGAAATGAGAAATTCGTTTCCATCATCACGTCCTATTAGAGCAGTAAATGAGGTGTATTTTGAAACAAATGAAAATCAGCAAATCGATCAGAATCAGGAAAATTTGTTAGAAAATAGCAGATATACGGGAAGCACAATCAAGGCAAACCATAATTTGTTGGAATTGTCAGTCATTAGGCCATGGTTTCCGCGAATGTGAATCATTGGAACGAAAACTATTTTGTTACCGATGTGGGAAGCCTAACGTTGTCGCTTCAAAATGTCCTGATTGTAACCAGGGAAACCCAAAGAGAGGCGTGGGATCGACGGGGGGCTCACGTCAACAGCAAAACCCCAAAATCTAAATGAAATTTTAAAACAAGCTAATGCAACTTGTATTAAATCGTATATAATTAATAAAATAAAAGCAGGGAATAATAATAACATTGTACCACAATTGAGGCATTATATACCTGAAACCATAAGGAAAGAAAACTATGAGAATGTAAGATCTCGAATTTTTGATACATGTAACCAAACTAGGAAAGTATCCGAACGAATTTTAAAGTTAAGAAGGAAGTTCGCTGAACGTCGTAGAAATAGAAAAGCTATTATTGAATCTGTTATTAGGGTGAATAGTGATGCTAGTGATTCTCGAATTTTCTTGGACGTCGACATACAAGGTAACCTAGTGAGAGGCTTATTAGATACTGGTGCCACAGTAAGCATTTTAGGTAGAAATTGCAGAGAATTTATTTCAAGCTCAAATCTTCAAGTTATTCGAATGTGGGCAGGGGTAAAAGCTGATGGGGGTAAGCTGTACAGAATATTAGGGAAGATAGACGTTTCGGTTAAATTCAAAAACAAGGAAATTCAGATGTATCTATATTTATGTCCAGATTTGGAACAAAATCTGTATCTAGGTGTAGATTTCTTTAGGTTATTTGAGTTAATTCCCGAGGTTCTGGAATTAGCAGAGATCAGTATTGAGAAAATTCAACAAGATTTCGCACATACAGGGAAAGAACATAGACTTAAACCACATGTCCTAAATGAAGAGCAACAAAAGAATCTTGAAGATGTAATTAAAGGATTTGATACATTTGAAGAAAAGGGGTTAGGGCGGACACAACTAGAAAAGCATTCCATAAAATTGATAAAGGATGCAATACCGGTAAAAGACAGATATTATACTATCTCTCCCGCTGTGCAAGAAATAACCTACAAGGAGATAGACAACATGCTCAAGTTAAGAGTAATAGAGGAAAGCGAAAGTCCTTGGAGCAATCGCACCACATTAGTAAGGAAGCCCGGAAAAACCCACTTTTGTCTTGATGCTCGAAAATTGAACGCTCTATCAATAAAAGACGCCTATCCGCTACAAAACATAAACGTTATCTTAGGCCGAATAGACGAAACATACTACATCAGCAGTGTGGACCTAAAATACGCCTTTTGGCAAATAGAACTCGATGATGAAGCAGGCCGTCCGCTTTATCAATTTCGAGTTATGCCATTCGGTCTATGAATGGATTGATGAATGGACAAAGTCATACCAAATAGATTAAAATCCAACGTATTTGTGTAGTTAGACGATCTTCTCGTAATATCGGCAGGATTTGAAGAACATTTAGAGTTATTACGTGAAGTCGCTAAATGCCTGAGAGAAGCTAATTTAACTATTGGTCTAAAGAAATCAAAGTTCTGCTATCAAGAATTGAAATATTTAGGCTTCATTGTTGGAGGAGGAGTTTTAAAAACAGATCATGACAAAGTCGAAGCAATTCGAAACATCAAACTGCCCAGAGCCACTCGAGAAGTTCGAAGTTTTCTCGGAACAGCAGGGTGGTATATGCGGTTCATTAAGAGGTTTGCAACAACCGCCGCTCCCTTAACAGATATGCTAAAGAAGACGAAGAAATTTGTGCTAATACCCGAGGCTACTCGAGCATTCAAACAACTAAAAAAAGCTCTCACTTCATCTCCTGTATTAAAACATGCAGATTTTTCAAAACATTTCTACATACAGTGCGATGCATCAGACTACGGAATTGGAGCAGTATTGTTTCAATATAATGAGCAACAACAAGAAAATCCGATTGGTTTTTACTCTCAAAAACTGAACTCGTGTCAAAGAAACTATATAGTCACGGAGAAAGAGTGTTTGGAAGCTGTCATGGCCATAAAAAATTTTAGACCTTATGTGGAATTAATGCCATTTACGGTTATTACCGACCACGCTAGCCTTAAATGGTTAATGAGCGCTAAAGATCTTAACGGCAGACTAGCTCGGTGGTCATTTTTTACATGTACAATCATACAATTTTAATATAGAGCACCGAAAAGGATCGGAAAATGTCGTAGCTGATACATTGTCAAGAAATCCAGTAGATGCAGAATTAAATGAGAGCGAACTCGAAAATCTAGTTGATATGGAATCCGAGGAGTTTAAAAACGATGAGTACCTTGACCTTATTAAAAACATCGAAGAAAATCTGGACAAATTACCCGAACTAAAAATTCAAAATGGTTTAATTTTTAAGAAGACACATTTTGATCAAGATTATGGGGAAGAATTCATTTGGAAACTTTGGTTACCGGCAAGCATGACTAATAAAATAATAGAAAAGGCCCATGCGCTAAAAACGTCTGCACATTGTGGTTTTGCGAAGACGTTAGAGAAGGTGAAAAGATTCATTTATTGGCCCAGAATGGCCGTACAAGTCAAAGAATATGTCAAGTCCTGTGATGTGTGTAAAGAAATAAAACCTGCTAATCAGAATCTTAGGCCTGGTATTGGTCAGGAAGTTGAAACCGAGCGGCCATTCCAGAAACTTTATATTGATTTTTTAGGCAAATATCCAAGATCTAAGAGCGGCAATAGTTATATTTTTATAGTTGTCGATCATTTTTCTAAATTTACATTTTTGAAAGCGATGAGGGAAGCATCTACAGACAACGTCATTAAATTTTTAATTTAGGATATTTTTCATAAATTTGGGGTACCGGAAATTATTCACAGCGATAATGGTTCGCAATTTATTTCCAAGAGTTTTCAAACCATGATAAAAACATACAACATAAAACACTTAAAAACAGCGGTTTATTCCCCACAGGCAAATGCCTCAGAAAAGGTGAACCAGTCGGTTTTAGAGGCAATAAGAGCTTATCTTGAGGACGATCATAGGAATTGGGATCTCTATCTATCGGAAATAGAGTGTGCTCTGAGAAATTCCGTACATTCTGCAACCGGTGTTACTCCCTTTTTTGCCCTATTTGGGTATCATATGTACACCAGCGGAAATGATTACAAAATAGCGAGGAAACTAGAATCCCTAAATGGCCATGAAGTTAATCATTTATTTAACCATGAACTACTCTATTATCAGGGACAAGATTCGTATCAATTTGCACGAAGCATACGAAAAAAGTGCCACTAGGTACAATAAGAGATCCCGAAATGTGAAACTAGTACATGGTCAAGAAGTTTTCCGGAGAAACATCATCTTAAGTGATTTTGAAAAAAAATAGAAATGCAAAGTTTTGTCGTAAGTTTTTAAAATGCAGAATTGTAAAACCTATCGGGAATAACATGTATGAGCTTGAAAATTTACAAGGCAAACCGATAGGGATATTTCACTTGAAAGATATTAAAATCTAAACAGAATCCGATAATAACATACACTCAGTGCAATATTAGTATAATAGAACAGTTAAAAATGACTAGAATTTTATGTCCCTTTGATGTCGTGTTGTCCTAATATATCACACTGTACCTGATTTAGTTAAGATCTTAAACAATCCGTGATAAACCAAAGTAAAACATGTATTTTCCGCTCACCCGATATTAGTTTTATATTTTGTTTACAACCTGTTATAAATCTACGACAATCTTAAACTAAGTGCAATATAGGAAAACATAATAGAGTTTGATAGTACGAGTGTACATAATGCATTGATTTGTTCTTGCATTCATAGGTTATGTTGGGGGGTTAACATTTGGGTTTTTTATACTCACTATATTCCATTGTTGTAAAATGAATCCTCATGGTTGAAATACTTAAACGGTACTACATAATTGGTGACTGGAAACTCTGCATGAAAACCTGAAAATAAAACAAACGCTTTAACAAAGTAAAAAAATTATTAATAGAAAATATGTAAATCTGTACTTCCCGTGATTCACTGTAAAATGATATATGCCAATTAGGTTAGTTAACTGTTGCCCGGCTAGCGCAGTCGTGACTATCTCAGGGTGTGGGAGTTCCCCACGTAAAAAAAAAACTGACATAATTGACCCACGCACACCATTCCTGCCATCCTTCGTCGTCAAGTCTGGTGTTTTGTTGCGGCGGACTTAGCAGAAAATGCTAAGGCAGGGACAAAAAAAATTTTGCGTGGTCCCACCTTAGTAAAGTTGTCGGGAGGAGGTTGAAAACGCCTAACACCTCGAGTCCCTCATTAATATTTGGTGAGGGGTCGTTCAGCATTTGAAGGAACCACTCTCCGACCCAAGTCCCGGTTCGTTATATTTTTCGTAATGGCCCGCCTTGCTCGCGCGGCTGGCAACGAAGAGGTTTTGCGTAAATACGTTGCGTAAAATAGAAACAGGGATGTTAAAACACAAATTGAATTTAAATATTAATTTTACGGTTTTATGAATAGATCGGTTAACCTAGCTATTTTTCTGAACGCCTGGTAATTAGGATAGATACTAACATGGAGGATAAGGTGCATTATTGGTTAAGAGATGTAACAAAAGTCATTTGGGCATGAATTTAGGAGGGAATTAATATAAAGATGGCTGTATAAAATGAAAATTTAGAAAGTAAATTATTGAAAATAAATTAAATAAATATGGCTGAGAATTTAAAATATAGAAAATAAAGCGGAGGGAATTCTTATACATAAATTATTTAATTGGAAGTAATAGGTGTATGTATACATTATATATTTGGAATTAATTCCAGAATGAGAGGAAAACAGAGGTATAAAAGGAGATTTTAAATGGAAAAGGGAGGCTGGTTGAAAGTAGACGTACGAGAAAGTCAAGTGTGCGGAAAAAAGCAGATCGAAATATAAAATTGTGAAGAAAATTTTAAGAAGTGATTCTTATAAAACAATAAAGTGATATAAAGTGATTTTATAAATAAGGACTCAACAATAAAATAAATATTAAATAATAGACAACATTTCTCAATTAAAATAGTTTATTGAAATAAATACGGCCTTATTCAATATAGTTTGGCATGAATTATAATGAAATTGTAAAAAAAAATATAAAGAACTAAGAATAAGACTTATATAAAAAAAAAGGATTGCGAACAAAACAAAACGCAATACTCATTAGCCATCAAAGTATATATGCTAAATTTTATTTGAGTGCAAAATTCATAAATAAAAACATGAACTCGGAGAAAGAAATTAACTAAAAATTTTAATAATCTATTAAACATACATATATACAACCAAAAGGAAAAAGAGAATAAAATTAAAACCGCACATAATTAAATCAATAAAAAAAGTCAATAAATTCAATACGAGAGTGGGTGAAAGATATGTTGGATTGGCTTGAGAACCACATCCTCAGAAAATTAAGAAAATCTGTCGAGAGGAGGATCGTGACAAGAGGGGGATAAAATATAGCAAACTGGGATACCATACAGCAAAAGCATCCCCAATACTTAAGCTCCAGGAAAGTCCCGGTGAAAGAAAACTTTGTAAGCAACAATTAAATTATTATTTAAATTTTAAATTAATCATAAGATTATTTAAATTTTATTTAAGTTATAATTGTATATTATTTGTTTTTTTTTATTTTTATTAAATCTTATATTTAGTGAAGTATATGTTTAGGCGAAGATTTTTATGAGTTTATTAAAAGAAATGATAAAGTGCTAGACGAATCTGTTAGATTTTTTTTCATGTATAAATCCATTAGTCCCTTACGATAAAACGACAATTTCTCGTTAGGATTATGAAAAGTAGAGTAAACTGCGAATTAGCAACACCAGTAGTCTTACCTTAGGGAGCTCCTTCAGGATAGGCATTTAAGAGAAAAAAATTTAAAGAAAAGGAAATTAAAAGAGGCTAACGTGAGATTGGTAAATGTTCAGACAGTAAGGTTTGAACTTTTAAATAAATACACTTTTAAATAAACCAATCTGTTAGGTTTATTTAATAGTGTATAAGAACATAGTAGAATGTATAGAATTTTAATTATTGTTACCTATATGTTGTAATAGCCATATAAGTAGGTTGTGTTGTTTCAATAAATCTAATTGAATTTAATGTGAATTTGAAAAAAAAATGTCTGAGTAGAATATTTGAAGGAGAGATTGGAAGGTGAGTAACGGGTGTATGTGACGCGATGTGGGGCCACTAAAATTTTGTTTAAGGAAACGGAAGTGGCTATGGTTGGGATTAGGGCAAACGGAAGAGAAGAACTAACTTCCCTAACATGAGTGGTCTTAGGTTTGTTAAACTTTTCATTTGAATTTGTTAAGAAATTAATTGCTGCGTGTCATAGGGCTTAGGTGAGGGTTGAGAATCTACGTCCCGAAATAATCTTATGTAAAGAGTTAGCCGAAGTATCATCTAAGCGTCCGTAAGAGACCTGTAACAATATGGCGCCCAAACTAAATATTAGAAAATATAACTCTTAAAATTGTGTAGGTGATCTAAACACAATACAATAACCCAATAGCTTTTAGAAATAGACCAAACACATTTCAAACCACTAAAATGCCATTAGATTTCGTAGCCGTTTCGGAAATCTGCCGAAAACCCGTCGTATGAAAATCTTGGTAAAATTTTAAGTGAAGTTGAAGTGTAAAAACAATACAAAATGATTAGTAGGAAAAGATTCTTAGAAAAGCAAGGCTTATCTAAAAGTGCTAACTGTAAATCATTAATATGTTATTAGTAAAATTTTATTAACAGATTTCGTTTGTTAAGCTGTTGTTATTTTAATGAATAACCATATTGTGATTAACCATAATGTCATAGTATGAGAGTAATATAGATCAACTGCCCTCTAACATAATCATTTATTACTGGAATGATTAGTGTAGGATACAAACGAATCGTAACAAACAATAGTTTCTTTTTAATGCTGACTACTAAGACTTCAATATTCAAAATAGATTTAAACACACACCGTTACTAAATTCGATAATCCCCAAGGTACATACATACGTTAAAAAAAAAAAGATAAGCAATTACGAACCAGAACATTTTTATATTTTATTGATTCAAATTATTATTTTTTTTTTTATTTTTAAATATTTTTTTTATATATATTTTTTTGTCAATATTATTTGTTTATTTATTTTAACTTTGATACATTTTTTTGTCAGTATTGTTTGCTTATTTATTTATATATCATTTTAATTATTTATTAATTTGTGTAGTAGATTATTCATTTATTTAATAGTTTGTTTATTTTTATGTTTTTTAAGATATTGTTTCAAATATTTATTAACATTTTTTGTTTTGAACCTTAAATCTAAAAAAAAGTCTCGCTCTTAAATTGTTAAAACTCTTGTGCTGTACAAATTTTAAATTTTAGTTTTGAGTCCTTTATATTACGGTTTAAGTTTTAATTACTTCAATACAAGGGTAAAAAAGTAATGAATAGGGCAACTCGATCTCAAGTTGCAAATCGTAAAAGAGAAAGGCAGTCGCAATTAGAATTGAATACAAGTAGTTCTTATAGAGTACCTTCTAAACAGAGAAAATTTAGTAACATGGCAAACAATAATGCATACGAGCCTAGTTTTGTTGATATGTCCGAGACTATTAATTCTCGAGCGCAACAGTCAAGTAACTCTAGGGCCGAAACTTCAGGACACCAGACAGGGTTTAGTCAAAGAAATTCCTCAAACGTAGTAACTGATATAGATCCAGAAGTTAGAGATTTGGTGGTGGACGAAACTTTAATCGTTCAAAGAGCACTGGAAGATAGGATGAAGAAAATGATCCAAGACGAATTGCGCGATATAAGAAAAGTAGTAGGAGATTTGTCTACAGCAGTGAGGGGTCTGGCTAATATGAGATCACAAAATAATCAAGTATCAAGTGATCGACCAGTTAATATAAATCCGGGAAACGCTAATGGCGATAATCGTTTCATCTTTAACCCTACGTCAACAAGTCAAGATATGAATGTTAACATCCAAACTTCCAGGCACACATCAGTTAGTGAAAATAATAGATTATAATTATAAGGGAAAATTCGGGAGCTATTTTTTCTTCAGATCCCGAGATGATAACTTCTGCAACACGAAATGTTAATACGCCTGCAACAGCAACTCAGAAAGACCTAAACGATGTTAGCGTGCGATCTGTAGAAAAGATAGCCATTAGAGTAGATAAATGGGGTCTAGTATTTAATTTTCTCACCTTAGCGTAGAAGACTTTATATTCCGTTTGGAGCATTTGCAAGCTCAATATGATATTATGTGGAATGAGATTCTTAGAGACTTTTACTGACAGGACCGGCAAAGGATTGGTATTGGCTAATAATCCGAACACACGGTGTAATGCAATGGCCAACACTTCGTTGCGAATTGCTTAACCAATATAGATCCAGTACTTCAAATTTTGAAATCATGCGTGACCTAGTTGAAAAGAAACAGCAGATGAATGAATCTATAGATAATTATTTTTATGAATAAATTACGTTCAAGGTTAGTACAACCAATACCGGAATTCGATATGATAAAAATAATGAAGAGAAATATTAAAGATAGTCTAGCTCGCATTGTTTATCCAATTTCGGTGTCTTCAGTAGAACAACTTTGATTATAATGTATCGAAGCTGAGAGAAACTTTTTTAGGAAAGAAATGAGAAATTCGTTTCCATCATCACGTCCTATTAGAGCAGTAAATGAGGTGTATTTTGAAACAAATGAAAATCAGCAAATCGATCAGAATCAGGAAAATTTGTTAGAAATAGCAGATATACGGGAAGCACAATCAAGGCAAACCATAATTTGTTGGAATTGTCAGTCATTAGGCCATGGTTTCCGCGAATGTGAATCATTGGAACGAAAACTATTTTGTTACCGATGTGGGAAGCCTAACGTTGTCGCTTCAAAATGTCCTGATTGTAACCAGGGAAACCCAAAGAGAGGCGTGGGATCGACGGGGGGCTCACGTCAACAGCAAAACCCCAAAATCTAAATGAAATTTTAAAACAAACTAATGCAACTTGTATTAAATTGTATATAATTAATAAAATAAAAGCAGGGAATAATAATAACATTGTACCACAATTGAGGCATTATATACCTGAAACCATAAGGAAAGAAAACTATGAGAATGTAAGATCTCGAATTTTTGATACATGTAACCAAACTAGGAAAGTATCCGAACGAATTTTAAAGTTAAGAAGGAAGTTCGCTGAACGTCGTAGAAATAGAAAAGCTATTATTGAATCTGTTATTAGGGTGAATAGTGATGCTAGTGATTCTCGAATTTTCTTGGACGTCGACATACAAGGTAACCTAGTGAGAGGCTTATTAGATACTGGTGCCACAGTAAGCATTTTAAGTAGAAATTGCAGAGAATTTATTTCAAGCGCAAATCTTCAAGTTATTCGAATGTGGGCAGGGGTAAAAACTGCTGGGGGTAAGCTGTACAGAATATTAGGGAAGATAGACGTTTCGGTTAAATTCAAAAACAAGGAAATTCAGATGTATCTATATTTATGTCCAGATTTGGAACAAAATCTGTATCTAGGTGTAGATTTCTTTAGGTTATTTGAGTTAGTTCCCGAGGTTCTGGAATTAGCAGAGATCAGTATTGAGAAAATTCAACAAGATTTCGCACATACAGGGAAAGAACATAGACTTAAACCACATGTCCTAAATGAAGAGCAACAAAAGAATCTTGAAGATGTAATTAAAGGATTTGATACATTTGAAGAAAAGGGGTTAGGGCGGACACAACTAGAAAAGCATTCCATAAAATTGATAAAGGATGCAATACCGGTAAAAGACAGATATTATCCTATCTCTCCCGCTGTGCAAGAAATAACCTACAAGGAGATAGACAACATGCTCAAGTTAAGAGTAGTAGAGGAAAGCGAAAGTCCTTGGAGCAATCGCACCACATTAGTAAGGAAGCCCGGAAAAACCCGCTTTTGTCTTGATGCTCGAAAATTGAACGCTCTATCAATAAAAGACGCCTATCCGCTACAAAACATAAACAGTATCTTAGGCCGAATAGACGAAACATACTACATCATCAGTGTGGACCTAAAATACGCCTTTTGGCAAATAGAACTCGATGATGAAGCAGGCCGTCCGCTTTATCAATTTCGAGTTATGCCATTCGGTCTATGCAATGCCGCGCAAAAATTGTGTAGATGAATGGACAAAGTCATGCCAAATAGATTAAAATCCAACGTATTTGTGTACTTAGACGATCTTCTCGTAATATCGGCAGGATTTGAAGAACATTTAGAGTTATTACGTGAAGTCGCTAAATGCCTGAGAGAAGCTAATTTAACTATTGGTCTAAAGAAATCACAGTTCTGCTATCAAGAATTGAAATATTTAGGCTTCATTGTTGGAGGAGGAGTTTTAAAAACAGATCATGACAAAGTCGAAGCAATTCGAAACATCAAACTGCCCAGAGCCACTCGAGAAGTTCGAAGTTTTCTCGGAACAGCAGGGTGGTATATGCGGTTCATTAAGGGGTTTGCAACAACCGCCGCTCCCTTAACAGATATGCTAAAGAAGACGAAGAAATTTGTGCTAACACCCGAGGCTACTCGAGCATTCGAACAACTAAAAAAAGCTCTCACTTCACCTCCTGTATTAAAACATGCAGATTTTTCAAAACATTTCTACATACAGTGTGATGCATCAGACTACGGAATTGGAGCAGTATTGTTTCAATATAATGAGCAACAACAAGAAAATCCGATTGCTTTTTTACTCTCAAAAACTGAACTCGTGTCAAAGAAACTATATAGTCACGGAGAAAGAGTGTTTGGAAGCTGTCATGGCCATAAAAAATTTTAGACCTTATGTGGAATTAATGCCATTTACGGTTATTACCGACCACGCTAGCCTTAAATGGTTAATGAGCGCTAAAGATCTTAACGGCAGACTAGCTCGGTGGTCATTTTTTACATGTAAAATCATACAATTTTAATATAGAGCACCGAAAAGGATCGGAAAATGTCGTAGCTGATACATTGTCAAGAAATCCAGTAGATGCAGAATTAAATGAGAGCGAACTCGAAAATCTAGTTGATATGGAATCCGAGGAGTTTAAAAACGATGAGTACCTTGACCTTATTAAAAAGATCGAAGAAAATCTGGACAAATTACCCGAACTAAAAATTCAAAATGGTTTAATTTTTAAGAAGACACATTTTGATCAAGATTATGGGGAAGAATTCATTAGGAAACTTTGGTTACCGGCAAGCATGACTAATAAAATAATAGAAAAGGCCCATGCGCTAAAAACGTCTGCACATTGTGGTTTTGCGAAGACGTTAGAGAAGGTGAAAAGATTCATTTATTGGCCCAGAATGGCCGTACAAGTCAAAGAATATGTCAAGTCCTGTGATGTGTGTAAAGAAATAAAACCTGCTAATCAGAATCTTAGGCCTGGTATTGGTCAGGAAGTTGTAACCGAGCGGCCATTCCAGAAACTTTATATTGATTTTTTTAGTCAAATATCCAAGATCTAAGAGCGGCAATAGTTATATTTTTATAGTTGTCGATCATTTTTCTAAATTTTCATTTTTGAAAGCGATGAGGGAAGCATCTACAAACAACGTCATTAAATTTTTAATTTAGGATATTTTTCATAAATTTGGGGTACCGGAAATTATTCACAGCGATAATGGTTCGCAATTTATTTCCAAGAGTTTTCAAACCATGATAAAAACATAAAACACTTAAAAACAGCGGTTTATTCCCCACAAGCAAATGCCTCAGAAAAGGTGAACCAGTCGGTTTTAGAGGCAATAAGAGCTTATCTTGAGGACGATCATAGGAATTGGGATCTCTATCTATCGGAAATAGAGTGTGCTCTATTACTCCCTTTTTTGCCCTATTTGGGTATCATATGTACACCAGCGGAAATGATTACAAAATAGCGAGGAAACTAGAATCCCTAAATGACCATGAAGTTAATCATTTATTTAACCATGATAGACTCTTATCAGGGACAAGATTCGTATCAATATGCACGAAGCATACGAAAAAAGTGCCACTAGGTACAATAAGAGATCCCGAAATGTGAAACTAGTACATGGTCAAGAAGTTTTCCGGAGAAACATCATCTTAAGTGATTTTGAAAAAAATAGAAATGCAAAGTTTTGTCGTAAGTTTTTAAAATGCAGAATTGTAAAACCTATCGGGAATAACATGTATGAGCTTGAAAATTTACAAGGCAAACCGATAGGGATATTTCACTTGAAAGATATTAAAATCTAAACAGAATCCGATAATAACATACACTCAGTGCAATATTAGTATAATAGAACAGTTAAAAATGACTAGAATTTTATGTCCCTTTGATGTCGTGTTGTCCTAATATATCACACTGTACCTGATTTAGTTAAGATCTTAAACAATCCGTGATAAACCAAAGTAAAACATGTATCCAGTGCAATATTAGGATTAATTAGACATTTAAGTGGATTAATTTTTGGTGATTTTTTATGTTTAATTGTGTTAATAGACCACTGCGTATCTGCTTTATTTTAAAATCCAACTAATCTTGAAGATAATACTAAGCCAGTGCAATATCAGATTTATAGAACGTTTAAACTACTAAAATGCTAAGCCTTTTATTTTCCGCTCACCCGATATTAGTTTTATATTTTGTTTACAACCTGTTATAAATCTACGACAATCTTAAACTAAGTGCAATATAGGAAAACATAATAGAGTTTGATACGAGTGTACATAATGCATTGATTTGTTCTTGCATTCATAGGTTATGTTGGGGGGTTAACATTTGGGTTTTTTATACTCACTATATTCCATTGTTGTAAAATGAATCCCCATGGGTGAAATACTTAAACGGTACTACATAATTGGTGACCGGAAACTCTGCATGAAAACCTAAAAATAAATCAAACGCTTTAACAAAGTAAAAAAATTATTAATAGAAAATATGTAAATCTGTTCTTCCCGTGACTCACTGTAAAATGATATATGCCAATTAGTTTAGTTAACTGTTGCCCGGCTAGCGCAGTCGTGACTATCTCAGGGTGTGGAAGTTCCCCACGTAAAAAAAAAAACTGACATAATTGACCCACGCACACCATTCCTGCCATCCTTCGTCGTCAAGTCTGGTGTTTTGTTGCGGCGGACTTAGCAGAAAATGCTAAGGCAGGGACAAAAAAAATTTTGCGTGGTCCCACCTTAGTAAAGTTGTCGGGAGGAGGTTGAAAACGCCTAACACCTCGAGTCCCTCATTAATATTTGGTGAGGGGTCGTTCAGCATTTGAAGGAACCACTCTCCGACCCAAGTCCCGGTTCGTTATATTTTTCGTAATGGCCCGCCTTGCTCGCGCGGCTGGCAACGAAGAGGTTTTGCGTAAATACGTTGCGTAAAATAGAAACAGGGATGTTAAAACACAAATTGAATTTAAATATTAATTTTACGGTTTTATGAATAGATCGGTTAACCTAGCTATTTTTCTGAACGCCTGGTAATTAGGATAGATACTAACATGGAGGATAAGGTGCATTATTGGTTAAGAGATGTAACAAAAGTCATTTGGGCATGAATTTAGGAGGGAATTAATATAAAGATGGCTGTATAAAATGAAAATTTAGAAAGTAAATTATTGAAAATAAATTAAATAAATATGGCTGAGAATTTAAAATATAGAAAATAAAGCGGAGGGAATTCTTATACATAAATTATTTAATTGGAAGTAATAGGTGTATGTATACATTATATATTTGGAATTAATTCCAGAATGAGAGGAAAACAGAGGTATAAAAGGAGATTTTAAATGGAAAAGGGAGGCTGGTTGAAAGTAGACGTACGAGAAAGTCAAGTGTGCGGAAAAAAGCAGATCGAAATATAAAATTGTGAAGAAAATTTTAAGAAGTGATTCTTATAAAACAATAAAGTGATATAAAGTGATTTTATAAATAAGGACTCAACAATAAAATAAATATTAAATAATAGACAACATTTCTCAATTAAAATAGTTTATTGAAATAAATACGGCCTTATTCAATATAGTTTGGCATGAATTATAATGAAATTGTAAAAAAAAATATAAAGAACTAAGAATAAGACTTATATAAAAAAAAAGGATTGCGAACAAAACAAAACGCAATACTCATTAGCCATCAAAGTATATATGCTAAATTTTATTTGAGTGCAAAATTCATAAATAAAAACATGAACTCGGAGAAAGAAATTAACTAAAAATTTTAATAATCTATTAAACATACATATATACAACCAAAAGGAAAAAGAGAATAAAATTAAAACCGCACATAATTAAATCAATAAAAAAAGTCAATTAAATTCAATACGAGAGTGGGTGAAAGATATGTTGGATTGGCTTGAGAACCACATCCTCAGAAAATTAAGAAAATCTGTCGAGAGGAGGATCGTGACAAGAGGGGGATAAAATATAGCAAACTGGGATACCATACAGCAAAAGCATCCCCAATACTTAAGCTCCAGGAAAGTCCCGGTGAAAGAAAACTTTGTAAGCAACAATTAAATTATTATTTAAATTTTAAATTAATCATAAGATTATTTAAATTTTATTTAAGTTATAATTGTATATTATTTTATTTTTTTTTATTTTTATTAAATCTTATATTTAGTGAAGTATATGTTTAGGCGAAGATTTTTATGAGTTTATTAAAAGAAATGATAAAGTGCTGTTAAATTTTTTTTTCATATATAAATCCATTAGTTCCTTACGATAAAACGACAATTTCTCGTTAGGATTATGAAAAGTAGAGTAAACTGCGAATTAGTAACACCAATAGTCTTACCTTAGGGAGCTCCTTCAGGATAGGCATTTAAGAGAAAAAAATTTAAAGAAAAGGAAATTAAAAGAGGCTAACGGGAGGTTGGTAAATGTCCAGACAGTAAGGTTTGAACTTTTAAATAAATACACTATTAAATAAACCAATCTGTTAGGTTTATTTAATAGTGTATAAGAACATAGTAGAATGTATAGAATTTTATTTATTGTTACCTATATGTTGTAATAGCCATATAAGTAGGTTGTGTTGTTTCAATAAATCTAATTGAATTTAATGTGAATTTGAAAAAAAATGTCTGAGTAGAATATTTGAAGGGGAGATTGGAAGGTGAGTAACGGGTGTATGTGACGCGATGTGGGGCCACTAAAATTTTATTTAAGGAAACGGAAGTGGCTATGGTTGGGATTAGGGCAAACGGAAGAGAAGAACTAACTTCCCTAATATGAGTGGTCTTAGGTTTGTTAAACGTTACATTTGAATTTGTTAAGAAATTAATTGCTGCGTGTCATAGGGCTTAGGTGAGGGTTGAGAATCTGCGTCCCGAAATAATCTTATGTAAAGAGTTAGCCGAAGTATCATCTTGGCGTCCGTAAGAGACCCGTAACAAACTCCAAATATATTAAAGAATTTTTGACTGAAAATCCTAATAGAGTAAAAATTTTATGGATTCCCGGACATGGTCAAATCCAAGAAAATGAATATACAAATCCATGAATCAACAAAAGTTTAGCATAAAAAACTATCTTAATTTCAACTACAATGGGTCTATAAGTACCTTAGGCTGTAAAAAATGTATTAAACTAAGGCTTGGGCACACCCTTTGCACACATAGACACTTAATAGATCACCACTCTTCTAAGATCTTTCCATACTGCCACAGTGAAGCAATTTCAATAGAACATTTTGTAAAACACTGTACAAAATTTGGCTCATCTAGGAATCATTTCTTTAGATCAAACCCAATAGATTGCCTTGCCAATCCCTCCCTGATTAATATAGTTATAATTTTTTTAAAACGAAACAATATTTATAAAGATATTTAATAGTAAAGATGCAGTATATTAAAAATGTAAATATTTAACATTCGAGTATTAGTAATATATTTATGTACATATGTTAAGAATAACATTGTAAATAGAATTAGCTTTAATTATCAAAATTGTAAAATTTTTTTGAAAAAAGTAAGAATAACGAAATTTTGTATCTGTCATATATTCTTTGTTAGTTCAGTTATCATATCATTATTATTTATTATTTGGAATTCAATTCCCAAATTGGAGATTTTTAATTTTGCGCAATTTATCATTCGTCAGAAAAAAAAAAACGCTTACAAACGATTTTTAACAACCTACCGTTTCTGAAAACGTATGGATAAACTCAAAATTTTGATATGAAATAGGAAAAAATTATAAGGATCTAGACTTGCTTCTATTAAAAAATTAAACTTGATTTCTTCTTAAGACTGATCTCTATAAACGTAAAAAATATTTATGTTTTCTTAAAGAAGTTTTTATTTAGTAGTGAATTAGCTATTCTGCTTTTTTAATAAACATAGTGAAATCGGATGAGAAACAGAAAATTAGCAAAAGTTTTAGAAACGTTCATGTCAAATGTGAGAAGCCATATATCTCCTGGGGGTCTATGAAACTCTGTTGTGAGAACTTTTATGATAATAAGATTTACAGATTTATTTCCAATGAATATATCGTCAACTAAAATGCAAAATAGCAATACATAATCAACATCTGAAGTTATCCACAAAAATCTTTTAAATTTTTAAAGAGTAACAAAAGAATTTTTATTCCTTCTAAAGTATGTATATACATACAGATAAACCAAAAGCAGAGATTGCGTGAAAAATTAGGTAAAATATGTCTTTAAGTTCCTCTCGGAGAACGTAATATCTTTTTGCCAAATATGTGCATCGGTTCAGTGGTTTTCTCATGTTGTATTATGGCAAATAATCACAAAACTTAACGTACAAAAGTGGGCGGACGTATCAGCATAACTGACTTCCGTACTATATGTGTATATGAACCGATTCAGTGGTTGAGTAAAAAAAAGTTAAGAAAAGTTAAAGGTATATATATATTAACTAATTTCAAAAATTGAGTGTAAAAAGAGATTATATAAAACGGGCCATATAAGCCATAGTTCATTCCGAACTTTATTTGTTGCAAATTTTATGTGTACCGATTCAGTGATGGTTAATACAAGAAATGTGCAAAATTATGTTAAATAATTTGTTACAAAAAGTCTGCGCAAAAAGGGGACGTGGCGTATATTAAATAGAGCTTATAGGACTTAGTTCCTTCTTCATTATATGTGTGCCAAAAAAAGAGAAAAATTAAGTCAAATAATTTGTTAGAAATAAATAAATTGTATAAGCTATAGTTCATTCAGAACTGTGTTTGCGAATGTGAAAAATAAGAATTTCGTATTCTCGTCAATGGGAGTAGGAATTAGGTGCCAAATATCAAAAAATGGGTATTACAAAATACCTAATTCGATTACATGAGTAAAAAAAATATATATAAAAAAACCTAAATATATGCATATAATTATTTTTTATTTTGTTGGTCTAATAAAAATTCCCAATATAAGAGAAGTTAACTAGAATTTTCAATAAAAATCAAGGTAGATGCGATATCAACTTATAATAAAGAATTGTTATTAAAGTACATCATCTAAAAAATATGAAACGTTTTCTGTGCATAGAAAATCCACTATATCCAAACTGCTAAGAAAACTCTGGGATTTAATATTCCATGGAAAGGAGGCTACATCAAGATGTAAACCATATAAGACATGAAAGAAGAGCACCTAAGGATTATAGAAAGCTATTCCAGAAAATCCACTTCATCCGAAATGGCCAGAAAAATCTGGTATTCAATATTCCATGGAAACGAGGTGACGTCAAGATATAAGCTATATAGGACATAAAAGTACATATCCTAATGATTTTAAAAAGCTTTCCGTGCAAAAAATGAGCCGAGCAGTTTTCCAGGAAATCCACTTCATCAAAAATGATCAGAAAAATCTGGGATTGAATATTCCACGGAAACTAGGCTACATCAAGATATAAGCTCTATAAAACATGAAACCTAAGGATTTTAAAAAGCTTTCGGTGCAAAAATTCGGCGGAACAGTTTTCCAGGAAATCTACTTCAAACAAAATGGTCAGTAAATTTGAAAAGAAGCTATTCAGTGTCAGGACATACATTGTATGGGAATGGAAGAGGACTATTTCTGGGTTAAAAAAACCATTCCATACTGAAAATCCTTCCTATGAGAATATTAAATATGTTTCCTAAGATTTTCAGAAAAAATAGATTTCTTTGCTTTAAAGATTTTTGCGAGATGTAAATTTTTAGCAAGAGAACAGTTTTCAACACCTGTTAGGCGCGCGCTTTAATGGGGGATTGGAGTATATTTGGCGGTTTTTTTTTGCGCAGTGAAAAATCATGCTGTTGTCAAGGTAATACTTGTGCATTACTGCGTTTGAATTTGTAAATATTTGTGTGTAGTATATAGAAAGTTCAAAAGCAATTCATATGCATAACCATTATTACCATTTAAGTAAGTGTAGCGCAAAGCATACGTACGAGTATTTTGTTGTTTCACAAATACAAATACTTCAACCCGCACCCGAATTGGTAATGCCTCTCCTCGCCAAATGCGAATATTTGAATAGATTTTTTAGTTTTTAAAGAACCACATGCATAATGCAATAAGGAATGAACATGTAATTGCAAACAAAAAAAAACGGAAGGTACAATAACCACATAAAGTGTTACGTACGGTTTTAGTTTTGCTAAAAGACTATATAATAATAAGTATTTTGAGTTTTATTTATTTACAAACAATCTATTTAGATCTATACTATAGATTCTTTAGTATAAAGCATTTATAATCTGTGGTGTATTTTTTTTATTAAGCTCAAATCTTTGGTGAACAATTAATTTTTTAGATTTTTGATTCTATTTGATATTGAAAGGTTGTAAATATTATTCTACACATTTTAATTTTATGTTGCAAAAAATTTTAAATTTTTATTTATTTTATTACTTATTATGGTTTTGAAATTAAATTAATTTATAAAGTATTTTTTTAAATTACACTTCATTTCGACAATGTTTCCACTTACAAACATATCGCACATTTTTACTTCAAGAATGTCGTAACTCAAAAAACTAATTTTGCAGAAATCGTATTCAAAGTTTTCAAATGCCATTTCCTTAATAGAAAAACGCCAAATTTTCTTCCAAATAGAAGCCATTCAAGATTTATACATGAAGATAAAACTTGATATGTATAACACGTATTTCTTCATTATCGACTCTTTTTTTGAGTTAAACCGTTCGTGAAGTAAATGAGCGATATGAACAGCCCTCGAATTAAAATATGCAACCGCATACTGAAATATCTTTGCAAATACGTGAACTACACGAAAAACAAATTCAAGTATTAAGAAATACTAGGAAAACCCACATAAAAGTAGTTATATGTCGTCGTGACGAAGAGTATCCTTTCAGGCTTAAATAAATCATTTAAAGTAATTTTTTTACTTATTATATTTTTGTTTAAATACTGAACTATTCTGTCAGTTTAGGGGTCGCGGATTCGAAACCCGATGGAGCTTTGGTTTGTTCTCGCTACAACGGGCAATAAATAGCCTTCGTTACTCCGCTCGTTTAATATTTGAATATAATTTGTAATTCATTGTGTTCATTGGATTTTTGGTGAAAAATTAAAATTTCTAGTAAAAAAATCATTTTTTTTAAATAATTGGAAATACTTATTTTTTACTAAAGAGTCAATTTGTTTATTAAATAGTTTTTTTAATATTCCTATTTTCCAAAAAAACTTGAATTTAAAAAAATTTTTCAAAAACAAAAAATAAATATAATATAAAATATAAAAAAAGTAAAATTTTTCAAGATTTTCGTTTGAAAAGTAGGTTTTTGCATTATTCACAATTATGCCTAACAAAGGCGTTTTTACATATAATGTACTGTTAAAATCACAACTGTTGAAAACTTTTCTCTTGCTAAAAAATCGCTAAAACAAAGAAATCTATTTTTTCTGAAAATTGTAAGAAAATCTAATATTCTCATAGGAAGGATTTTTAGCATGGAATGTGTTTTTAACCCAGAAATAGTCCTGTAATTCCCATCCAATTTATGACCTGGCGCTGCCTTTTATAATCTTTATTTGGTATACTTTCATGTACTATATTGACGTATCCAATTTGGATGAAGTGGATTTAATGTGCACAGAAAACTTTTTATATTTTTTAGTTGATATACTTTAATTATATTTCTTTTTTATAAGATTATGTTGCATTTATCTTGAATTTTATTAAAAATGCTTTTCATTTTTATTTTTATTAGACTAAGAAAATAAAAAATAAATATATGCATATATTTAGGTTTTTTATATTTCTTCATTCATGTAATCGAATTGGATATTTTGTAATACTAATTTTTTGGTATTTGGCACCTAATTCATATTCTCATTGACGGGAAATAAGAAATTCCTATTTTTCACATTCCCAAAAACGCTAATTTGACTTCCCGGTTTTGGGAATTCAAATTAGCGTTTTCGACGCTGTCTTGGCGCGCGTAACAAACAGTGCATTATAAATTATCAGCTGAATGTGAAAGGACACTCTGCTGCCTACGCGTTAATGTAATTTGGGCTTAAAGATTACGATCCGTGCGATGTATTAGTGTTTTGTATACGCCCATTTACATACGCATAAAAACTACTTTGAATGAGATTTCAATCACAATCTACTTTACTTTTACAGCCCATTTACATGTAACAGAATATGTAAGATTTTTCTGTCAGAGAGTGTCAAATTCGCTCTCTGAGAGAATCATCTCACGTGTAGATTCAAATATTAGTATTATAAGAAGAATTGTGAGACTGTTGTGATGAGATTTCTCTGCACAACTACCTTATAAGATGAACTGTCAAAAAAAATACACATATACGAAAGTTTGTGTGTGTGTGCATATATATTTTATAAATTAATAAAAACCAATGTTTTTTTTTTTTTTTGTAAAATTGCTTTCTTTTAATGACTGTTTTGAATTTTGAAAAATATTTGTATAAAAGAGAGCGAATTTCTTATATAAAAAGGACATGTTTTCTCCGTGACTGATTGAAAATAATGATATCTTATAGGATTTATTAGAATACGTGTACTCCTTATTTAACATAATATAAACAAAATTGCTACTCTTTTCTGCCGGAGTTATTTTCCATATTAAAGCAGCGTTAATCTCAGTTGTAGACCTGGGGTTATTAGATTTTAATTCAATTTTCATACGAAACAATTTGCTAAATAAAAATTATTTAAAAATTGAAATTAGAACAAAAAATTTAGTTGAAATTAATCATAAAAAATGTAAAAATAATTTTAAAAATGTTTTTGTGAAACATAAAACTATTTTAAAATTGTTTAGTGGTTATGCTTAATTTGTAAAATTAAAAAAATCAAACAAAATCTACAAAATTGCCGAAAATGTATATGTAAACATGGTAGACTTTGTATTTTTGAAATCTCATTCAAACGAGATTTGAAGCGTATATGCAAAAATTCTAATTGTAGTGTCACCACAGAACTTTTTTTATTGTCCAATCTTTAAAGAATTTTTTACAAATAAAATATTTCAAAAAATTAACAATTTAATTAAAAATTAATAATTTTTTTCGGTTAAAATTACATTAAAGTATATTTTTATAGCTTAGTCTATTAAAAAATTGTTAAAAATAAATATATAAAAACACAACATAGCTGAATATTGGTTAAATATTTTATTAAATACTATTGAAAATAAATGGTATGTACTCAAGATTGAACACTTTACTAGAATTAAATTTCTTCTTTCTAAATAAATTAAATTGTAATATTTTTAAAAAATGATAACACTATCATGCTTCAATAAAAAAAAGGCATGACTGAAAACTAACTTTAAAAAAGGCAGTGTCTAAATTCCGTGTAAGTTGAATTATTACTGAAGTCAACTTGAACATGATTTTTTGCTCAATAAAAAAGAAACTGGCTATCTTCCTAACATACGCCAAGAAGATTATTGCGCTATAGTAATGTATTTTGTTGTTGTTAAATCCGAATTATTGCTAAACTATCTACCAGAAGTGACTTCAAAAATATTTAAAAAAATGTACATTTTTTTAAAAAAGATCATCATATTTTGTTTATATTTGGTACGTATATAACCTATGAAGCCTTTTAATCATTATTTTTTTCCAATTTAAAAAAAAATCGGAAATTTCTTTACTATTTAAATTTTTATAAAAGTTATACAATTCGACAAAGTACGTAACTTTAAGTGTTAATACACACAAAAAATGTATAGGCAATATTTCCTAAAAACCTGGCATAAAATTATCTAAGCAAAAGGGTAAGATGGCAGTTACAAAGTCTCTTTAAGTAATTTAACAATAAATTGTTGATTTCAATATTCTAAATATTACCTAAAATTTTTGGTAAAACTACTTAACCTTTTTGAAAAATTACCTATATGAACTACTTTCTAATACACGACTCTAAGAAAGCACCGACAGCGACATCGAAAGCATATTTTTTCCTTCAAACAGGATGCCACAAAGGAGCATCTTGATTTTGAAGTCAAAAGCTATGTAAAGAGATCATCAGGATCGTACAAATTTAATATTTTTCAAGTGGGTGATTGCAGGATTTTCAAATATTGATAACCATGCCTTAAAAATTAAGCAAAATATCAGTTGATGTTTTAAATATATTTTTTTAATTATATTTAATATTTACCAATTGAAAACATCGATATATACATTTCTTGTCTTCGTCTTTCTGTTTTTGCTAAAAATTCAGTTTTGTGTAAATAAATGTATATTTATATTTTTTATTAAATTGAATTTCAATACTTACAAAAAAATATTTTACATTGAAATTAAAATAAACAGTAATGTATACAAATGATTTCGAAAAAGATTCCTAACTCCGTTACACACAGAAAAAAAGTACATATATTTGCATTCTTTTTTTCATGACTTTTTCCCAAACTTTTTTCATAAAAAACAAAATTTTGTTTATAGATATTATTAAATTGTTCACAATTAAAATTATAGGAATTTTGCAAAAATTTTGTTAAATCTTTGAATTGTTTTCAATTTGATTGCAAATGGTAAATTAAAATAGCTAGACATGAAAATATTAACAACAAATGCCTTGAAATGCAAAAATTCCGAGGAAAATTTGTTAAAAAGTAATGTTTAGAAATTTGCATAATTATGCTCGCATTATGTAGCACATCATTTTGATAAAAAAAACATTTGTTTTACAAATTGAAAATATAAATGAAAATTTAAACAATTTTTTCAGTTTTCTTGACCTTTGATTCGTTTGAAGAAATGTAAAAAAAGTTTTAATGCTTAAGAAATTATACTTAAATATTATGAATTGAAATCAATGAAAGTAAATTTTTAAACATTTTCCTGTGTAGTAATATTTACAAAGATTTTAGGTAAAATGTATACGAAATATTGCTAATTGACTTAGATAATAAAACATAGTATTTTATTTTCATATAAAAAGAATTTAACTAAGTCGACTACGGAAATATTACCTGAACTATTTCCTTGTGTGTATCGGAGACCCAATTTTAATACTAAAAAATCAACTTTCTATTTTTATTTCAATCGTATATAAATCCATCATAAATTTTTTATTTTCATCAATAGTTTAATTTTTTTCATTTTGATCGAAAAAAAAAATAATATAAATAAAATAGTAGAAAATATTTTTTTAAACAAAACAAAAATATGAATAAAAAAAAGCAATTATTTAAAATTTTTCCATACTGATATTTATTTTTTTCGTCATGTTGGATATTTATATTAAACAATAAAAATCCCTCACATATTTTTTCAACAAATGAAAAAAAAAAAAACATTTTTAACAGTAAGTCTGGGTTCACACAAGGCAATTTTTTTTTTTTTTGCTAAAATCCTGGTTTCGTGTGAGAGCTAGCGAGAGGAAATATAAAAAGATGGATTTAAATGATACAAGGCTCTAATTAAAGCCAAATGAAACCTCTTTAAAAGCAATAACGCAAAGGTAAATTGTTTGTATAAAAATGCACTCGTAATGCAATTGCAATTTTACTTTGTATTTTTGACAAATTTCTACCCTTCGATTTTAATTTTCTTTTAATATGTTTAAAAGCAATACCTTTACTACAAAATATATACTCAAATTAAATAATGAATTATTCCCAATTTTTAAATTTATTTCCTTTTTCTTTTTCGAAATTTTGACTTTGATATAAATTTTTCTGATTTTATTTCTAAAAGACTATACATATTTGTTTACAAAGTTTGAAATGTTATTTTCTTTAGAATAAAATGAGATGAGAGAAAATCGCTTAAAAACTCAAAAAGCATTTTCAAAACAAAAAATATTAATAAAATTAAAAATGTATAGAAAGTTTTACTAAATTATTACAGATAAAATCGAATAAGTTTTGCAGTTTTTGTTCAATTTGAAAATATAACTTAATTATGTTCACCAAAAATGGCCTTAAAATATTTTTACATCGTTGCATTGCGTTTTATAAATAATTGTAATAAATCGGTTTAAACCGAAAATGCATACGGTTGAATAGCCTGCTTTTTCTACTTTGCAGAGAAGTTTAAAAGGAAAAATAAACAAAAAAAAAAATAAAATAAAAAACAAAAAAAATGTTACTTTTGTATGAAAACATCTGAAGGAATATTTTTTTTTTTTAATAGTGGACCATTTTGTCTCAGAACAACTTATATTGCAATTTTTAATAAATATTATAATTTTTGTAATATCAGACGTAGTCAAAAATTGAAAGGTTAAAAATTTTCCAAAAATGCATCTTAAAATTGCATATTATTATTTTTAAATAACTGATTTTAAAGAGGTCATATTCGTCTTCTATATGCAATTTAAAGCGTTAAAATACGTTTACACCTTATAGAGATATTTATGTTTAAAGTAACATACTTTTTAGATTTTTTTGACTTTTCAAAAAATGAAAACCATGAATAAATTCGATAGTTTTTCAAAATTCAAAAAAATAAAAATGGAGATATTAAAATAGCTCCATAGGGTATGCGTATGCAGAATATTAACAAAATCGGAAGAACTAAAGAAAATTTTTGATCGTTATTTCATATTTTTTCCAAATACTATATTTTATTGGAGTAAAATGGACTGTCGTTTAATTAAATCAGATGAATTGTAGAACATATTATTTATTTCAAAGTTGTAAAACTCATAAAATCCTGTAATTTTACATGTATTTTGTTGTTGCTATTATTTTGCAGCATAAATATGACAACATCAAAATGAACGTAAAATAACAGATTTTTATGAGTATTACAACTTCTACAATTATAATCTGCTGTTATTAAGAGATGGCTCATTTTTCTCCAAATAATAAAATATAGTATTAGGAAAAAATATGAAAAAATATGTTTTCTAATAAATTTTTGAAAATTAGCCAAATAAATAGCCAACTTTGTTTATAAACCGCCAAATAATTCGCCATGTCACTAAACGGAAAATTCAGTCTCCAAAATCAATTGAAAATCGCACGTTTTGCGAAAAATCGCCATATCTGACAGCCCTGGTTTTGACAGTCATGACAGTTGGAGTTTGTAGGCAAGAGATGTAAAGAAGCAAGTGGGGTAACCAAACAGGCGTTCCTTGAATGACTCGAGTTCACTCGAGTCATTCCCCAGGGAGGAACTTTCGATCACAGCAGAGCTGTTACAACAACCAAACAGGCACGAAACGTAATTGAGGAGTGTTTTTAACGTTCCTTTTTTTCCTACATTCGCTTTTTCTCATCTTGATTATTTTATATTCTGCCTTATACGCCTTAAGTGTGAAGGGTATATATAAGTTTATCGTTCCTTTTGTAATTTCCACAATTTTCGTCAAAGTGCAAAAAAGTTTATGAAGCCCACCGATAACTGACATACATCGAAATAAGATAGGGACTTCGATTTTGCAAAGGAGGTTCGGAATTTTTTTTCTGAAGTTTTGTGCTGAAGAAATTAACTAAATCGGACTAATAATAACCGATATATTGGACTTTGACTTTTTAAAGCCCTTGTATAAGCTACGGATTTCTGTTTTATATAGATCGGTCATAAATATTTTAATAAAATTAATCTTTTTAATCAATTGCAATAATTATTAGTGTGTTGCTTTTTTATATAAGCAAGCAGTTTAGTTGACAACAGCAACAAAAATATATAATTGATTGTTTTTTTGCTTTTTTCGTGTTTAAGCAAACGTTGCTTGTGGAACAAATGTATGTATAATTTTTTAAGTATAAATGTGAAAATATTAAAGCTTACTATGTATATAAAAGATTCGTCACAGCCGAATAAGACAAACGTCAAAATTAAGGCAAACCTATACAAGGTGACCTTAGTTCAACAGCTAATTATTGTTTTTGGTTGTTACAGCTGTCAAACTGCATATGAAAAAACGTTAATGAATTTGTCTTATTGTTGTTTTTGCACAACTGTAGCCACCTTTTATTGATTTTGTCGTTTTTTTTTTTTAGTAAAATTTTTCTAATATTACTATTGCCTTTCATTCCGGCGAAGTTATCCACGTCGTTTTTGTTTTAATTATTAATTATTAATTTAGCATATAGTATTACTTCAACACTCGTTTTTATTATATTTAGAATTATATTTCCTTCTTTTTCTTCTGCGATATTCCAAATAAACTGATTTTGGCAATTTTTAAAAATCAATATTACGTCTCTGTTCTCCTCTGGTAAATATCATGATTCGTATAATGTATTAGTGTTGCCATATGTACAAAATGTTAGAATATTTTTTTATTTTGAAATGTTTAAACAGTCTTTAAGTGACCGCTATCGCAATCAGATGTATTTGGTGTCATTCTTTTGAAAACAAAAACTAAATGCCAATCACAAATATTTTGGAAAATAAAAAGTAAAAAAAAACTGTTAATTATCAAAAGCGTATATTTTTTAACATACAAAATTTGTTAAACCGAAATTTAACAATAAAAGTTTTACTCAAAACCAATGTTTATAAAAAATATTTGAGACAACAATAACTTAATATAAATAAATTAAAACAACCAAAAACAATATTTCTTAACAACAACAGTGAACACACAAGCAGTGTGTAAATCACAAGTGCATATTTTTAAATCTATGCATTACAACAAAAATATCACATTACCAGTATGAATACTGGTGAAGTAAACCTTAGTGAAGATATCAGTGGCGATGATAATGATTGATAATTTGGCAAAGTGTATCAACAAAACGCAAACAGCTTGAATCTCCAAAACTACAACAACAAAAATGATGGAATTTGTTCTGTGAATCAAGCACTTCAGCAAATAACAAATATACAGCTCTTAGCATTGATGACGATGAATGTGAAACCAATGAATCTACACCAAAGCCTAAACCAATTTATTTACCAAATGTTGAAAACATTAGTATTATGTTAAAAAATTTAATTCTTTAATAACATCTAAAGAATTTAATTCGGAAAAATTTTTAAGTATTTAGAAGAGTCAAAAATTAGTTTTTATACTTACCAATTAAAGCAAGAAAAGGCATATAGAATTGTAGTTAAGGGTCTTCACCATTCAACACCAATCGAGGACATAAAGGGTGAACTATTATTACTAGGTCATCAAGTCAGAAACGTAACTAATATTAAAAGCCGTGTAACTAAAGAACCTTTATCTATGTTTTTCGTAGATTTAGACTCTAACCCAAATAACAAAAGTGTATATGATATTAAACATATAAACAATGCCTTCGTTAAAATTGAACCACCTTTAAGAAATAACGATTTAGTACAATGTCATCGGTGCCAACAATTTGGACATACCAAATCATATTGTAGAAAACCATATAGGTGTGTTAAATGTGGTATGGATCACGCCACATCTGAATGCACTAAACCCATTGAAACCACACCTCGTTGTGTTCATTGTTTAAATAACCATACAGCTAATTATAAACGATATAGTGTGTACAATGATATTATTTCAAAAAGACCCCAAAGACAAACACGTTTCATGTCATTTCAAAGACCCAATCAATTCAATATAAATTCAGCAGAATATCCAAATTTAAATAGTAATACGAATAATCGACATAACAATCGGTATTATCCATCCTACTCTGAAGCTGTTAAATATCAATGTAAAATTATGCAAATAAATTTTAGGATAGGAATGCCAACGGGCTTTCTGATCATAAAAACGAAACTGAAGTTTTTCTTAAAACCAACCACATAGATATATTTTTAATATCTGAAAACCACTTTACGCCCAAGAATTATTTTAAAATATATAGATTCGACACCATAAATGCTTTTCATCCGGGTAACAGAGCTCATGCGGGAGCTACTATTCTAATAAAATCAAATATATATTATGAAATATTGGATCCCTTTGAAGAACCTTATTTACAATCAACTGGTGTTAAAGTCAAGTGCAATAATTATGACCCAAATATCTTTTCAATATATTGTCCACCTAGACACAGTATTAAATATCAGCAATACGATGATTTCTCTAGTAGAATCGGCCCGAAATTCATTGTTGGTGGCGACTTAAATGCGAAACACCCATGGTGGGGTTCACGTTTAGCCAACCCAAAAGGAAAGGAACTATATAAATGTATTTTAAAGAATAATTATACAACACTTTCTACAGGAAAACCCTCATATTTACCAAGCGACCCTACTAAAATACCAGATCTTTTAGACTTTATTATTTTTAATGGTATTTCTAGATCGATTTTAGATATTGTAGACAGCAATGAACTAAGTTCGGATCACACTCCAATTATCGCTTATTTTAATAATCATGTTGAACTTGAGGCAGCAAATCAAAATCTATTTACCAACAAAACTGACATTCTTCAGTTTGCTAATTACATTAAAAACAATATTAATTTGAATATACCAATTAAAAACGGGTATGAATTGGAGGATGCTGTTGAATCTTTTTGTAGTCTCCTTTGTCAAGCGGCTTTTGTATCCACAGCGGTAACAACCCCCCAAAATGGAAATTTTGTAAGAATATCTGGAGAAATCAGAAATCTCATATTGAATAAACGGTACTTATGAAGAATATGTCAAAGAAATAGAAATCCCTTAAATAAAAATAATTTAAACAATGCGTCAAATTATTTAAAAAGGCGATTAAAAGAATTTAAAAATAAATCTGTTAAAGATTTCTTGAACAACTTAGGTCCAAATCGAAATGATGACTACAATCTGTGGAAGGCGACAAAATACCTGAAACATCCAACAAAAAAAAAACATATTCCTATTAAAGATGCTAATGGAGAACCTGGTGTAAATCAGACCAGTCCAAAGCAAATGCATTTAAAAATCACTTGGAAGAAGTTTTTCATCCATTTAATCTAAATCAACAAGTACAAAAGATTGAAATAGAAAATTTCCTTGACGTTGCGTGCCAGATAAGTTTTCAAATAAAACATGTTACATTGTCAGAAGTTTAGAAAATGGTTATAAAACTTAACAATAAGAAAAGTCCTGGTTATGACAGCATTTTTTCCAAAATGATTAAGTCTTTACCTAGAAATAGAATTAAATAATGTAGTTAGAAACATTATTAAATTCTATTTTAAGATTGAATTACTTTCCGTCTCAATGGAAGTACGCAGAAATTATTATGATTCCATAACCAAATAAACAGGAACACTTAATTAATTCTTATAGACCAATAAGTTTACTACCAATAATTTCAAAATTGTTTGAAAAAATATTACTGAAAAGAATGTTGCCTATATTAGAAATGCAAAACGTAATACCAGAACATCAATTTGGGTTTAGGCATAAACACGGTACTCCCGAACAGTGTCACTGAATTATTGATGAAATTTCTAATGCTTTAGAACGTAAACGTTACTGCTCTGCAGTATTTATAGATATACAGCAGGCCTTCGGTAGAGTTTGGCATTCAGGACTTCTATATAAACTGAAAAAAATCCTTTCGGCTCCTTTTACATTCTTTTGAAATCGTATTTACACGAGAGAAAATTTTATGTTAAAGTAAATAATCAAACATCAGTATTTGGCTTAATTCATTCTGGTGTTCCACATGGAAGTGTTTTGGGACCAGTATTGTATACTATTTTTACATCGGATATGCCTATAACAAATGATCTCACCATTGCAACATATGCCGATGATACTGCTATAATAGCTTCCAATGATTTTCCCTCCGAAGCTTCTAATATATTATAAATTGGACTAAATCTGATACAAGAATGGCTAAACAAATGGAACATAAAAGTGAACACAGATAAATCAGTTCATATAACCTTTACATTGAGGAGAAACAATTGTTCCCCTATATCTCTAAACGGAATGAATCTTCCATATTCACCTAATGTAAAATATCTAGGACTTCGTCTAGATAGAAGATTAACGTGAGGGAGCACATCAAAATGAAACGGAAACAACTAAACATTAAGACAAAAAAGTTGTACTGGCTTTTAGGACCAAAATCTTCACTTACATTAGAAAATAAAGTTATATTATATAAAACTATAATTAAACCAGTTTGGTCTTATGGTATACAGCTTTGGGGAACAGCTAGTAACTCAAATATTGAAATTTTGCAAAGATACCAGTCCAAAACTTTGAGATTAGTTACCAATGCTCCTTGGTTTCTAAACAATGAAAATATACACCTCGATCTTGGTATACTTACAATTAAGGCCGAAATAAATAAATTCAGTGACAGATATCTCCATAGACTAAGCAATCATTCAAATATTTTAGCTATTAACCTTCTGAATGATAGCGATGAAATAAAAAGACTAGAAAGATATCATGTACTTGACCTTCCTTTCAGAAAATAAAATAGAAATTATATTTTTTGGTGTTCATCTACAAGTTAATTTAAGTTAACATATTTAAATTGTAATTTTTTAGTTCATTGGAACTTAAAAACCTAAGTTATTTTGTAATTTTTGAACAAAATTTTCTTAATGTTTCTCTGGGAAATAGATGGCAAATAAAAATATTAAATAAAAAAATGTTTAAACGACTTGTTTTACAAATAAAATATTTTTAAAAAATGTTAAAAAATATTTTAATTAAAAAGGAATAATTTTTTCGGTAAAAATAAAATTAAAGTATGTTTTTGATTGCTTAGTCTATTAAAAAGGTGTTAAAAAAAATAAAAAAAACAACATAGTTGAATATTGGTTAAATATTTTATTAAAATAAAGTTGAAAATAAATAGTTTGCACAAAAAATTGAACATTTTTATAATTACATTTCTTCTTAAATAAAATGAATTAAATGGTAATATTTTTAAAAAAAGAAAAAAAACAAGTTGAAGTGTTATATTAGGCTGGGCCGAATCTTTTATACCCTTCGCAAAATCTATATTTCATAAATATATAAACATTGATTATCTATTATCAAAATTTTTGCTTTATTCTGGAAATATACTTAATATTTGTAAGCTGGTATTAACCATGACATAGGAGGTTTGTAACAAAAAAAAAAAAGTACAAGAACTCCTTGGGTATATGACTATAGAAGATCGCTCAGAGCATTTGTGTTGAAAAGCTGAATAAAGAAGAATTATGCGAAATTGTAAATTCCTTTTCAGTTTTGTACCAACAATATTTTTTCGAAAAAGATACATTAGAATTAGATATTTTTAAACTTAAATTAGCTATTTTAAAATTTTCAGAATTTTTATGTATTTTTAACTTTGGGGCTCTAAGACAATTCCAATAAACATCATAAGCCATCTTATTATCTACATATAAAAAACTAAAACACAATTACAGTTAAGTTATAATACTTTAAGAAAAAAACTTCTCACATACCCAGATTTACTTGTCAAACTTATTTTTTCACAAAAACATACATACATACAAAAAATATGCCCGTATTAAAACAAAATTCAAATGGATTCTACGAGGATACGGAACCATGGCTTGAAATTTTGTAATCGGAACACTTCTACTAGGCTATCTATAGAAGTTTTTTTTTTAAACAATTATATATACTGATCATATGTGTGAACAGTATAAAAGTCAATTTACAAAATAATATACATATGTTGAATATATTTAAAATTCAACAATGTTGAAAAATTATATATTTTTTTTTTAAAATAGTACAACAATTTTTTGAAATTAGAATTTCCAAATATCATGTGGCCTAAAAGATAAGAATTCAAAAATAGGAGTTTTAAAGAGTTCAAATCCTGGCGAATAGAAATATAATTGTTATGTAAAAAATTTCAAAGATATATTTTTAATTAATTGAAATATATTTGACAGTTCCTTAAACAGACATTTCAAAATTTTAATATTTCTTTGAAGATAAATTATAAAACCATAATGAGACCATGGATGAGACCATGGACATATATTTAAAGACTCGTATAAAATGGCAAAATTATAATACCCTTCATTTTATGTGAAGGGTACAAAAAAAGACATTCCTGAGTCATGGTATAAATGTTCAAGATTTTACTGAGCGTGTCTAAAATTAAATTTAAAAAAGACATCTGAAAAAGACAACGTCTAAATTCGGTATAAATTATTGCCTATGTGTATGTTAATGAGTAACTAAATTAGCAGATTGTAAACTAACCTAGTGTCTATACTAGACAAATTTTTTCAAGACAAAATTAATTCGACTTATTGTTGGTTTTGTGTAGCCAACTGCTGTTTCCTTGTTAAATCTGCCTTGTTCTAAACTGTAATTTGTGGGCTCTTATATGGATATTGATATAGCTGGAACATTGTAGCGAACTTAGCCACTAGTATACAAGCAGATATAGTTTGTAAATTTAGTCAGTAGTGCTCAGTTTAGTTGTGTAATTTATCTGTATTACAATATATTTCTTTTTACAATCTTCCGTATAAACTGTAAGTTGGTTATTTGCGGATTATATTTATTTGCAAAAACTTTTCGTATAAACTTAGTATATATCAATGAACATTTTTTCCCCAAATTAATGTTAAAACAAGTTAGAGCGCAATATTCGGCTACGCGGAATCTTTTATACCCATCACCACTTTACCAACAAATAAAAAATAATAGTATGCTTTAATATTTTTGCATTTATACTTAACAAAATAATACATACATACATACATACACACATGCATACACACATACATACATATATACATACATACATATAGTTCATGGCTTGCTTAAACACAAAGAAAATAACAACAACTTACAAGCATACATAAATATACATAAATACGAATTAAAAGCCCAACCAGTGAACAAGAAATCATCCCATCGCTATCAGCTGTTTCAACCTGCTTTATGCACATGTGTGTGAGTAGCTATTGACAAAAATTCTAGGTAGCTTATCCCAGAATTCTATAGAAAATAGATGTTTACATAGCTTCGTGACATTTTGACAACTATGTAGTTTATTTCTTTATAAAATAGCCAAGAACAGGGCTGTTTGCACAATGAAAACGTATGATACTTTTACTTTTGTTGATTGTTTGTACAAAATGCTTCACGCTACTTTTCTTCATTCTATGTTGCGTCGCAAAGTTGACTGGTTGACTGGTCAACCATAGTGTAATAAGAAAGTGGCCTGGTAAGTCGAGCTGATTTATAATTTTTTCATGTACGTTTTTGTATTTGTATAGAAAAAAATTTTTTTCAAGTTCATAGCATTTTGACATTATATGGCTTTACACTATTAAAATACAAGCAATTGTTGTTTTTGTAGATGTGCGTCCACTTTATAATTACATTATGTTGTCAACAAAACTGCTCGCTTATACAAAAAACTACAACGCTAATAGTCATTGCAATGCCTAAGTAATATAAATGTTTGTGTGTGTATATTTTTAAATTTTTTCAGTTTTTTTGGTCATAGCTCGTTTGTTTATAAACTAATTTGGTTGATTAAAAAAATCAAAATTTTAGAAAAACGAAAGCATAAGAAGCAGCTTTCAAAAGTCGAAAATGCGTTTTGGCCGATATGTCGGTTATTAATGGACCGATTTAGTTCATTTCAAATGAAGAGAATTCAGGAAAAAATTTCCGAATTTTCTTCGCCATAACGAAGTCACTAGCTTATATAGAGGATTTAGAAAATTGAAAACCGGTTCAAAAACTGGGTTTTAGACATATCTCCGACATTTATGAACCGATCTTGCTAAATTTCAATACAAAATTCTCGAAAGGATTACCGATCGTTTGATTATATATATATATATATATATATATATATATATATATATATATCCCTCCCTATATTTTCTTAACTAATAAACCGATTTTCTTGAAATTTGGCAGGCAAGTAGTGTAACATCTGGAAGGAACTATAGCCTATAATTTTTATTATTTAGGACGGGAAATAGGAAAAGAGGGGTAAAAGCTCCCTCTCCCTAGGCATGCAGACACTGTAACATGTGAAAGAAACTTAAAGATATACATTTTTTGGAAATTTCTACATTTAAGGCGTAAAATAGGGCAAAAGGGGTAAAAGCTCCCCCTACCCATGTCTTCTTAATTAATTATATGATGATAGTTTCAAGTCTTGAAGGAACTAAAGGCTATAAATTTTAACATTTAGGGCGTGAAATAAAGCAAAAATAGTAAAAGCACGCCCACCCATCTCCACACACTTACAATACATTCGTTGTTTTTTAATTAAAAACCAAAATATTCACTAAAAATAAGTTATATGGCAAAACAACGTTTGCTGGGTTAGCTAGTATATTTATATATTATGTATGGCAGTTATCAGTGAACTTCATAAATGCCATTTCAACCGACTAACGGACGGACAGTCATCGTCCTATCGACATCATTTCTTATAAGGACGAAAATTGTGGAAATTACAAACGGAATGACAAACTTATATATACTCTTTAGGCTTGTGGTGAAGGGTATAAAAAAAAATAATAAACTTTTCTTCTTACAACATCATTACTGAAAAAATCATTTTCATATTTAATGGTTGAAATAGGTCAAGCAAAACATTTCTGAATAAAATTTTTGTGATGAAATTAGGAATTTTATTGACTGATCAGAAATGATATTGCATTCCAACAAAAGATTGAATATCGTTATTGCTGACTCACTATTTGTGGTTACAGACTTAGTACGCTATTCCAGAAATTGGCATATTATGTCACCTAAGAAGCTGAAACAACATCTAAAAGTGAGAAGCGATGTTGTATTCATTTATTTCCAATTCCGGGAATGGAACATTTATGCCAGAAGTTCAAAAAAGTCACCACCTTTAACATACGACGTGCTTCTACAGAGGTTGAATTTACAAAATCCCTCTTACATTTTCTAGTACTGAGGTGGCGACAATTTGTTGGTCAAACAAGTATTAAATTGTATAATTTGAGAGCGGAAAATCACATTGATGTGTTAGAAGGATACACATTTGTTCACAAATATCATGATTCTGTTACTATACCTTGGGGCTCATTAGTGAAGAAAAACTATGATGTATTCCTTTTTATGACTATAAATACTTAATAGAATCATAATTTCATAAGACTCGAAGTAAATGCCGTTAATAAATGTAGGACGCAATAACCTGAAACATATGTTGATTGGCATAAATGCGGTTTTGAAGCAATAAGGTCATTGTAAACCAGAAAAGTCTTTTATCTAATGTGTGATGGTATTTGGTATACGATTTTAAACTAAGAATTTCAAAAATTCGAAGATTCCGGGAGATAGGATAATAAAGAATTGATGTTAATAAGAGAGCAGACCAACATACATTTTTTTTAATACTAAAATATTAACTTAGTATTCAAACATAATAACATTATAATTTTCTTGGTAATTAATTTTTCTTGGTAATTTAAGATCGAAAATAAATCTAACAGGAATTGTACGAGGGCGGATCAATATTTCCGTGACTTTTTGAACTTCCCTCGTAGTTATATGAAATGCAACACTATTGTTAATAGACTACTGTCAAATTTTGAGCAAGTGTCGTCATTTACTTTGCGTTTAACAGCAGTTCAAAACATACAACCTCGTGTATTTATCTAAAAATGGAAAAAAATGAATTTTGAGTGCTCATTAAACATTATCTTTTACGAAAAAAAAAACGTCAATTAAACCAAGGAAAAGCTCGATAAATGTCATCCGACATATTCTCCGGATTTAGCCCCTAGTGACTACTTCCTATTTCCAAACCTGAACAAATGGCTCGATGGAAAGAGATTCAGCTCCAACGATGAAATTATTGACCAAACAAATGGCTATTTTAAGGACCTCGAAAAATCCTATTTTTTTGGAAGGGATACAAAAACTGGAGAAACGTTGGACTAAGTGTATTGAGTTAAAAGGAAATTATGTTGAAAAATAAAATTTATTTTGCAAAAAAACTGTATAAAACGTATAATACTTGTTTAAAATAAAATATATGATGTGGCGTTATTTTATTGACCACAGCTGTATGTATCAATAATCCGAATAAAACTCATTGCTCCTCAATATTAGTTTATACACATAATTTTTTTTATCGTTTTCAAATAAAATTGAAATTATAATGCCATCACATTTTTTTTTTATTTTTTTTTAATTTGGGACAATTTTTCATTTTCTATTTCAAAAAAGTTTTAAATTGAAAAATCTGGTAATCTGATATTACGTAGGCTTTACACGAGAAATTTTCATATCATAACAAGTAACAAACCGTCGGTAGTTATTGCAATTTTTTTGTTTATAAATTTTATTATAATAAATCACTTTTTGCTGTTATTCGTCAAGGTATGTTGTTAAAATTTAATGGTAATCTTTTTCTTTTAATCCATTTTCTTTTGTTTTACTTTTTCTCCAAATAATTAATTTATTGAGATTTCCATTATTCTATAAAAAAAAATAAACGTCAAATAAAACAACAAAAAGTCTTACAATGACTTTTAATAGCAAAAAATCTACACTTGAGCTCTAACAATTATATCATAACGCTGCAATAATATGAATAAATTTGGTCTACACGTGATAGACTCTTATCATAATAAGAATTTGACGTTTGTTTAGATACAAAAATCTCTCGTGTAGACCCTACGTTACTTAGCAAATTCACAAACCATACATTTCTTAGATTTGATAACATTTTTACCCCTATACTTATGAAATTTATACCTACTTCAGTGGAAACGTAGTGTTCAATTTTTAATGAAAATGTATGTATCCCATTTACGCCAAATAAAAACTAATTGGTTTTTGTGAATACCAAATTTCAAAAACTATACCGTTTACATTCCTGTTTATCGTTTAGAATTTTTTTTTTTTTTTTTTATTTGAACACAATTTGATTTATTCTTGTTGTTAATAATATTATTACAAAATTTTCAATATAATTTATTCACAATATGTTTGAAACTTTGTTTTTTTTTTTTTTTTATTATACATATAAAAGCTCAATGGTCTAAAATCAAGTGAAAATGGTAATTTCAGTAGTTTTCATTTTTTTCAATAAAAACTAGTATGAAAATTGTTTTAGATTTGTATTGAAAAACTAAAGAAATTCATTCAGATTTTCAATCAAAAACCAAATGAAGCCAAAAACTGCTAGTTTTTGTCTGGTGTAACTAAAGTATAGACTATCGCATAGTTAGCTATAGGTTGAAATTCATATTTTGTTTATAATATGTATCTATTATCACGTTTATACACAGCTCTCATTTGCAAATAAAAGTGTAATGCATTACCGTATAATTTTTTATTGTTCCTGTTTAACGAAACTATTTACAAATAAGATCTAAAATTTTGGCATTTTTTAATTTTTTATTTATTTATTTTTTTTTTTTCAAAAATGTGACAAATATTGAAAAATATTGTGGAAAAAATAAAAATTAAAAAAAAAGAAAAATTATTTATAAAAGAAAAAAAAATATATACATATTTTTTTTATTTACAATATACTATCTGCATATGAACTGTGAGTTCAATATTTACAAGTAACTTTATTTGTAAATAAGAAGTATGCATAAACTAATTATACATATGTTTCTAGTGTTATTTAATAAGTAATACGTATTAATAATTTTTTTTCGTTTATTTATATATCACTTGTATAACTAAACCCAATTTTATTTATTACAGGAAAATGGTGGGGAACACGTAATAAACAGCCAATATTAGCATTACACGGATGGCAAGATAATTGTGGTAGCTTTGATAGATTGTGCCCTCTTATGCCTCCAGATATACCAGTTCTGTGC
Organism: Protocalliphora azurea; assembly: GCA_932274085.1. Classification (NCBI taxonomy): domain Eukaryota; kingdom Metazoa; phylum Arthropoda; class Insecta; order Diptera; family Calliphoridae; genus Protocalliphora; species Protocalliphora azurea. The sequence goes on from OW026520.1 coordinate 85,226,652, forward strand.
ATCGACTTGCCAGGTCATGGAAAATCTTCACATTATCCCAAAGGAATGCAATATTTCTTATTTTGGGATGGCATATGCCTGATTAGACGTATTGTACGCAAATATGGCTGGAAGCGTGTAACTCTAATGGGACACTCATTGGGCGGTGCTTTAACTTTCATGTATGCCGCTAGTTTTCCTAGGGAGGTGTCTAAATTAATAAATATAGACATTGCAGGTCCGACAGTGCGAAGTATTGAACGTCAGGCTGAAACAACTGGCTGGGCATTAGATAAATTCCTAGACTATGAAACTTTACCTGAAACTAAGGTGCCTTGTTACACGTACGATGAAATGGTAAAGTTAGTATTAGATGCTTATGAGGGTTCCGTCGATGAGAATTCAGTAAAGGTGTTGATGGAACGTGGTATGGAAACGGCACCTCAACATTTACACAAAAATGGTTTTCACTTTTCCAGAGATTTACGCTTAAAAATTTCTTTACTTGGTATGTTTACGGCTGAACAAGTACTAACATACGCAAAACGTATACGTTGTAAAGTTCTCAATATTCGTGGTATTCCGGGAATGAAGTTTGAAAATCCGCATGTCTACGATCAAGTTATTGAAACACTTAAAGAAAATGCTGAACTTGTGATATATAAAGAAGTACCTGGAACACATCACTTGCATCTCTGCACACCGGAACGTGTTGCTCCAATTATTAATCAGTTTTTATTAGAAGCATAATAGAAACACACATGTAAATATAAATAGGGGACAAGTATGAGGCTTAATTAAGTTTCTTTAAGATAATTTTAAGTTGTATTATTTTCAAAATGCTTATTTGTGAATATAAATATTTTAGTTATATACACGTACATGCATATTACAAGATTTAAACTTAAAATTAAATAATCGGAATAAAATTATTGTAATAAATATGAGTTTGACTTCTGGCATCTCTACCTCAGGATGGAAACATCGTGTTAATTTTTGCTAGAAAGAGGTATTTGAATTTTTAAAATAAAAAGTGTAGAAAACTGCTTAATTTTGTTTACTCAAAAGAGAAGAAGTCATTCGAGCAATAGACCTAAATTCAAGCTGCCAAAAAATTGAGACGGACCCAGTACAAGTGCCAACAGATTTCAGCTACTATCTGAAGACGAAGAAAAAGCAGTTGCTTTTAAAAAAAAGTTCCTCCTATGAATATGGACTTTACCCACAATTTTTCGACTGTCTTCGGATTACAGCTTAACTGCCAGCGGTCATATACGATGATCTGCGAACTAGGGCAGGCGATATGTGACCTGGGGGCGACTTTTGCACTAGTGCAAGAGCCGTATACTATGGGTGGTCTAATTACAGGTTTGCCGGGGGGTATGCGGGTTTTTACGGACTGTGGGGGAAATTCTGCAGTTATTGTGAACGACAGGGACCTTGACTGTATTGTAGTTAGTCGTAGCCAGTGGGGGGTCTGCGTTTCCGTAGGTCAGTTGGTGGACTCGCGAACTTGATCAGAGGGCCAGGCGTACCAACGCTGATGATCGGGCTCAGCGTGAAACTGACTATCGGTCTGCTCTTCGAACGTACAAAGACAGAATCGTTAGGGTAAAAGAGGACGATTGGAGGAGCTTTGTACGGGACAACAGGGATAACCCCTGGGGTAGGGTTTACCGGGTGTGTAGGGGTAGGAAGGATAGGCTGGTTGACTTAGCTTTTCTTCAGGTAGGCAATGTTACATTGTCGACTTGGGGGGAATGTACTGTCGAACTTCTGGGGGTTTCTTCCCAAGTGCGGATCCGGTTGACCACTCTCCTCTCATTAGGGAGATGGTCAACCCTCCAAACTTGGAGAGGACGGAAGTCGTGGACAGTATTTGTCGGGTCAGGAGTAGAAGGTCTCCGGGTATTGATGGTATGACTGGAGAGATGTGTAAAAGCATCTGGAAGGCCATACCTGAGCATTTGGAGTCGAACTTTGGGAGGTGTCTTAGTGAGGGATATTTCCCCGGAGCTTGCAAGCGCGCTCGCGTTGTAGTCCTCCTGAAGTCCCCTGATAGGGTGAGGAGTAATCCTCGCTCTTATCGGGGCATCAGTCTTCTTCCGGTACTTGCAAAAGTGCTGGAAAGAATTATGGTGTCGAGGAAAATTCTGAGTTCAAGTTCGGTTTTAGGGAAGGTAGAGGCGTTGAGGATGCCTGGCTGCATGTGCGTAGGAGCGTTAGCGAGTCTTCTGGAGGAGCTACTTCAGCGACAGACGGGCTTGTGTCGTAGGTGCCAGCAACACAGTTTGGAGGTACGTTAGTCGTGGGTGTCCGCAGGGTTCCATCTGTGGTTCATTTATTTGGAACATTATGATGGATCCTCTGTTGGCGCAGCTCATTCGTTCCTTCAAGGTGTGTGCGTATGCGGATGACTTGCTCATCCTTGTCGAGGGTCAGTCTCGTGCTGATCTAGAAAGCAGGGGTGCGCAGGTCATGTACGATGTGTGTGAGTGGAGCGGTCGTTCAGGCGTCGAAGTGGCGATGGACAAAACAGAGATAATGTTGCTTAAGGGCAAGTTATCGCGGGGCCGTCCTCCACTCATTCGGACTGGTAACGTTAGTCTCAGATATGCGACTGAGGTCAAGTATCTGGGAATAACGATGAGTGAGAGGATGAACTTTTTGGTTCATCTTACCCACATAAGGGACAAGTTGTCGAGTGTTGCAGGTAAGGTTAGGCGCATCCTCAGGAGTGACTGGGGCCTTAGCAGGCGTGCTGTACAGTGTATGGGGGGCTTTTCGTTCCTTGCGCAACGTTTGAAACGGTTATGTCTGTTGTTAGCAGAAACAAGGTCTTATTCTGCCAGAGGGTAGCGATGTTGGCGTGCATGCCAGTTTGTAGGACGGTATCGACGGACGCACTCCAGGTTCTTCTGGGTGTGGCACCTCTTGACCTGGAGGTAATACGTCGTGCTATTGCTTTCAAGATCAAGAAGGGGCTACCACTTTTTGGTCATGACTGGGTTTCTGCTTCTGATCTGGTGAATGGGGATAGTTTGCAGGTGAAGGCACTCTTAGAGGAGTGTCTTCTGTCTAGGTGGAGGACGAGATCGACGAACAGTGACAATGGGAGGGTAACGTATGAGTTCATACGTGACGCGAACTTCGTACGGCAGCGTCCAGATTTTGGCTTCGGTCTGAGTCTGGGTTTTATACTGACGGGACATGGCTCACTCAATGCATTTTTGCATAAAAGAGGTCTATCCGATACTCCGGACTGTGGGTGCGGGAGGGGACTTGAGGACGTGTGGCATGTACTGACGACATGTCACTACTATGATGACATTAGGAGTTTAGATAGTATGGGCATAACTCATACTGCGGGGGGTTGGGATTTTAGTAGGGCCTTAATGGACGTGCTGACAATTGGGAGGAGAAGGAGACATGAGTAGTGGAGGCGACTCCTATATGAGCAACCGTGGTGGTGCTCCTTGCTGTTGTTGCTTGGTCGCTCCTTTCGTCGCTGTTGTTTGTCCCCGGTTTGCGGGTATGTATATGTCCACTGGCGGTGGTTGGCATGCTGGATTGCGGTTTTTGCTCCAACTTCGCGTTCCTGTTTCGCCTTTGCTGTATTTTGCTGTCTGTCTCTTCTGGCGTCTCACCTTGCTGTCTCTCCCGCTGTGTCCCTTCACTGTTCGTCGTTGTTGGTTCCAGGTCACTTTTGTGACCAAGACCTAGTCGTTGTTCGTTTTGTCCTTTGCTGGTGTCACATTGTTGATTGTTTGTGATGAAATTGTTGTCCATTCATGTTGATTTGTGTTTTGTGTGTGGTGGCGTGTCACCAGTCCCGAACTGTTTGAAGTTCAACTGTTAGTAGTCATCTTTTGCTACGAAGTCCGACCGGTGACTTAATACTGGTACCACGGGTGTCAGGAGCCCCCGGAACTTCGGTTCCAGTCTGGCAACGGTGCGGCCCCTTGGGGAGCTTCGTGGTGGTTGTGGTTTAGACCCAAATCTTGGGTAGAGCGTGAGCTCAGTGTAGAGTTGCATTGCAAGATCGGAAGGAGTTTAGATAGGCTCCGCTCCTAACCAAGGGGGAAGTCATGTCCAAATACATGACTTTAAATTGGTACTCAGGAATGGCTTTTGTCAGACTTGGGGGCGTTGGTAGACGCATTGTATTCACCCTGTGCGAAGAGCACCGTAAGGTTGGGTCCACATAGACAGGTACTCACGCAAAACCTTCGACGTTGTTGCCTTCGGATTAATTGGCGAAAGTATACACATAAACGAATGACTATTGACACCAAAAATTTATCCAACTCGCTATCGTTGTACAATGAAGCTCTGAGTGTTCTTAAAGACAAACAATTCCAGTTTTATACGCATGAGTTGAAGGACGCAAAATGTTTTAAATTAGTTTTATTTGACCTACCAAAACTTGAAAACAAAGACAATCGGGGGAGAATTTGTCAGCTCGAATAATATGCAACCTGTGAGTGTAACAGCCCGTCTAGACGTAACATAATATGTAAGATTTTTGTGTCAGAGAGTGTCAAATTCGCTCTCTGGGAGAATTATTTCACGTGTAGATTCAAATATTTGTATTATGAGACTGTTGTGATGAGATTTCTCTAAACAACCACCTTATAAGATGAACTGTCAAAAAAATACACATATACGAAAGTTGGTTTGTGTGTGTGCATGTGCATTTTGGAAATTACTGTAAAACAATGTTTTTTTTTTTTTTTTTTTGTAAAATTGTTTCCTTTTAGTATTTGTTCTACATGTTAAAAAACATTTTTATAAAAATTGGACTAAAAAAGTGGGAATTGCTTAAATAAAAAGGACATATTTACTCTGTGACTGATTGAAAATAGTGATATCTTATAGTATTTATTAGAATACGTGTACCCCTTATTTAAGATTTAACATAATATAAACAAAATTGTTACTATCCTCTGCCGGCGTTATCTCACATATTATATTAGCGTTAATTTCAGTTGTAGACCTGGGGTAAAGGAACTAGAAACAAAGTAATCTAGTGTAGACGACGCACTCTATCTTATCGAGTTTGATTGTCAACACGTATCAAAAAAAGTGGTTATGAAAATTAGATATTTTTATAATATTTCTGTGTATTGGAAAGGAAAACCTCTAAAAGACAACAAAAATCCCACACAGTGCTCCAAGTAAACTATATATGGACATGGTGCTAAAAATTGTAACCGTATCATAGTGTATAATCATGATTCTGAAAATCATGATTATGCAGTCTGTTCACTTAATAAATGTAATAGTGATAGTAGCATAATTTACAAGTGTTACAACTGCATAAAAAAGAACGTTAACCATAAAGCTGATTACCCAAAGAGCCCAAGTCGTCAAAAATATTTAGAAATCCATCATCTAGTAACATCTAAATCTAGGACGACCAGAAGAAAAACGAATGTTTCATATTTTAACGAAAGCGATCATGATTTTCCTCAATTGCCAAGGCAAGAACTCCATAATAATACATGCAATTCCCGCGATTATGGTAATTTGTATTCCGAGGTAGCTAAAGGCAAGAGCTACGACAAAAATAATAATGATGACATTTTGGAAATATTTTTTGATGCTGTCGATTCTTTGTAAAGATTTCAAAATAAGTACGACAAGTTATGGGTATAATGCTGCAACATGTCATATAATAACTTGTTTACATAATGTTCATTTTATGCACTGGAATGACCAAAACATAACAACTGAATTAGCAACTGCCCAGTCGGAATACGTTTTGCATAAATATAGATAAAATAGATATATTTAAATGAGACTTTTTTGAAACCCTACCACAAATTTCAATCTGGTGGCTATAAAATGTATAGAGAGGATCGATGCACGCATGGCGAGGAATTCTAATTGCAATCAAAGGTAATATTAAGCATATGTTGTTACCGAAAATTAAAAAGAATACGAATACCTGAATTTAAATACTCTCAGATTTAAATTCAAGTTATTAATAGAAGATCAATTATATTTACCTCAGCGTATAATCCAGTTCACACTACCAACTTCAAGGCTGATTTGGTTAATTTAAAATCTTTTTCTAAAGACTTCTTTATTTTGGGTGATCTGAATGTCCAACATACATTTGGAATTGTCTGTAATAATTCGGCCGGTAATTTTTGGTGAAATATATGAGGTTGCTGGGCATGTTCAAGATATGACATATTCAGTTCCTTTGTATTATCGGGCAGACTGCCCAGCAATCAGAACATTGACCAACCTGTTACTGATTCAGGTAATCTGGGTGTTTATTTTAATAAATTAATATTTATAATTTAAGAAGCTTTTAAGAAAATGCCTATCGGATAAAGTATTTTAGAAAATAATAAAAAAGAGAATCTTAAACATTTTTCTAAGCAAAATAATGTTATTAGCTCTCAACAGTTTGGATTCCGTAAGGAACACTCTACTGTACATGAAATAAAAACAGTCGCTAATTTTCTTGAAACAAACAAAAGAAATCGTAAGAGAACTACGGTTATTTTTCTTGACATCGAAAAAGCTTTTGACTCCATATAGCATGATGGCCTAGTTGTTAAGCTTAATATCTTCAATTATCCAACGCTCATTTGTTGTATCTATCGATGACATGATATTTAGTGACAGACAAATACCTGCGGGTCAGCTGTAAGGATCGGTATTATCACCTAATCTTTATTCAATATATATTTCTGATATTACTGTTCGCAGGAATCAAGATAGTGCTTTCATTTGCTATAATCATAAAAATCTATCTAACGCTATAATAAAAAAATGGAAGATAGTTTAAAATATACCCAGAGATACTTTGATAAATAGAAGATAAAAGTTAATGATAGAAAAACACAAGTTATTCCATATAATAGGTCGCAGAAACGTATTCCTACAAAACATTTATATTATAGGGGAGTTTTTATCCCACTGCGGGATTATTTCAAACATCTAGAAATTATCTTAGATAAAAACTTTCATTTAAACAACACATAAAATATATTTGTAATAAAGCAATTAAATGCGGTCGAATTCTTTACCCCTCTGGTTTTATAAAGCTGCTAAAACTTACACAAGAAAATTCCATATAATACAAAATAAAAATATGAAAATAATTCATAACCTACACCCCAGGTACTCTACTGATCTACTGCATAGAAACTCTTAACTATAAAATGTTTAATTCATTGGCAGGGAAATTGACGCTGTCATTTAATGAAAAATGCAGAACATCTACCATCTACACTAACACTCTTTTTTTACTAAAAGACTGATAATAAGTGGCTATTAGACAACTTTTCCTTAATGCTGTGATCTAAGTAATTAAATAAAGAAACTACTAATAGTTTCTTTATTTAATTATTTAGATGTTAATTATTGTAATACTTTTAAGTAAATCCTCATAACATTGTAACTAATTATTTTATAAAAGTTTCAAGAAAGTCAAATAAAATAATAAAAATATCAATTTGAAAACCAATGAAAATGAGTACTATTAGATTTTATTTTTAATATTATGGATACATTTCCGCAAAAAATTAGATAACGGACTACCGATCTTTAACCCATTCACAAATATGATGCGTCCAGTTACTTAATATATGAAATAAATCATTTATTAAAGACTTTACGACGATAAAAAATTATAAAAATTAGAATTAAATAACGTTGTTTTTGTATTTTAATAAAATTTTGGGTTATATCTTTTTAAATCGCAGTCCACACATGCCATCGATTTTTCTAACATACACAAAACTTTTGTGCGCACATGTATTTGGATAATGTGGACCAAAATGTTTATGTTTTGTTCTTATTCGCACATCGTTGCTCACACAATTGTTTGAACAACGAAGTGTGGCATTAAACGTAATTTTTTTACGGAAGAAGAAACGCTGCATGCAAAAAGTGTAGAAGAGACACTGATTTGTTCGAATATGTGTGCGTTGCTCTGCCGACGTTTTGTTCATGTGCGAACAAAAAGGAAAAGAAAGACTTCTGGAAGTAGCGTGATAACTTCGGCTCTTTACAGCCCGTCTAGACGTAACATAATATGTAAGATTTTGTGTCAGAGAGTGCCAAATTCGCACTCTGAGAGAATTATGTCACGGTAGATTCAAATATTAGTATTATAAGATGTATTATGAGACTGTTGTGATGAGATTTCTCTACACAACCATCTTATAAGATGAACTGTCAAAAAATACACATATACGAAAGTTTGTTTGTGTGTGTGCATGTGTATTTTGGAAATTACTAAAAAAAACAAGGTTTTTTTTGTAAAATTGCTTCTTTTTAGTGTGCTAAAAAAGACTCCGAGACTTATTGAAAATAATGATATCTTATAGGATTTATTAGAATACGTGTACTCCTTATTTAAGATTTAACATGATATAAACAAAATGGTTACCCTCCTCTGCCGACGTTATCTCACATATTATATCAGCGTTAATTTCAGTTGTAGACCTGGGGCTACGCTAAGTCTAGATAAAAAATTTTTTAATCAAGATAAACGTAAAATATTTGTCTGTATTACAGATCTGTCACAACAAGCAGAAACTACATACGTAGTTTTTTTAAACTTCTCAGCAGTTAATATTTTTTTAATTTCCATGCAAAACTATAGAAGATTTTTTCAAATGTAAATATCTCTTGAAATACTTGATACATTTTTACAAAAAATTGACACAGCATGAAACTGTATTCAAAAATGGAAAAATTGTAATTTTTCCTTGTTGCCACAGAGATAATTTTTTATCTTTATCAATTATAGGGGAAGACGTATGTAATAATAAACCATGTAAGAAGTACCAATAATCAAAATGACGTCTTTTATCAAGCAACTTTTAGACAAAGTTGTCAGCACTCTAACTCTAACAACTTTGGGTTGACACTGCAATAATACTGACAACTTCAGTCTACACAGTCTACATTTTATCCTGATAAAATATAGACGTTTGTCTTGATTAACATTTTTCTAGCATAGGCTATATTCCCAGGTATCTTTTCGACATTCAAGCTGATAGAATTAGACATACCTCATTTTAAAGGATATTTAATAGACATTTGTAATCTACTTTCACTTTTTCCAAAAACCATTTGATGTTTTTTTAAACATTTTTTTGAAAATTTCCTATGTACTGATTCTCATTCTAGGAAGAACTTTTGGAAATCTGGACAAACCAAGGAAGATTACAGGATAAGATATACCTCGTTTTAAAGAACATTTGATGCACATTTGTAATCTACTTTTACTTTTTTCCAAAAAATATCTTAAGTATTTTTCAAAATTTTTTTTAATTTCCCTATGTATTAGTACTGATTTTAGGAAGGACCATGTTATTCAATTTGAATAAAATTCTTCAATTTGACTAAAATTACTTAAAATGACTAAACACATAAATTTGAGTAAATTAACTAATTTATTTTATTCATATCAAATAAAATTCTTCAATTTGAATAAATGTCTTCAAATTTACTAAAGGCATATAAAATTGAAGAAAATTTATCAAAATCAGTTTGTACGTATTTTTTAAAGATTTAATTTATGTTGAGACTATTAAATAAATACAATTACAGTTTTGATAATATTAAAAAATATATGTATACTATCAGACAAAATAAAATGCAGTTTCCTACTCTTACTATTTACTTCATTATAATTGTCTTTTAGGTGCATCATGGGCTACTTTTTTGGTGTTCATGCTTTTGTCATTTTTATTTTTTTTATTTTTTAATTTAATAAACAAAAGAAGTTTTTGAATTATTTGCATTTCGAGTTTGGGGGAAAAGTGTTGTGGTAGTCTTGAATTTTGTGCGACAAAATAAAGTGACACTTTTATAATTCTTTAATTGTTACAAAATAGAAAGTAGATGCTTAAAAAATTATCAATTTAAATATTTTATTCATTACATTCTATTCAAATTATTATTACATTTGAAAAATAAGGAGAAATCCGCGATGTTATTGTGGTCTTCGACAACAATCCACAGTGCTGCAGAATCGAAATTTTTTGGAAATAAATCTGTAACTTCTGATCGGGAGGTTGAATTTTCATTAAATTTGGTATAGGCGTAGCAGAGGAGTGTACAATGTTAAGTTTGGAAGGGGGCACAACAAACCCTCAGGGAGGGAGCTAAGGGGGCTCAAAGTTAGGTATCTCTGACATAAAAAATTTTTAATCACTTGCCAAATTTTTGTTTCTCGTCCGATTTCAAATATTTTTATATAAGACCTATAAAAAACATGCTTACATGTCCTACTTATCTCTTATATTTTTCGAGTTATTTGCGTTTGAATTTTTAAGCGCCACAATTTTGCATGTTCTGTATGTATTTCTGACCGATTTTATTAGTTTTTTTCTTAACTAGTTAAAGAACAAAATTATGTATTGAATAAAAAATTTGAAGTCGATATCTTTACCGAGTCCAAAAATAAGCGATTTTGAATTTGAAAATTGTAAAAAAGACGACTTTTTGTGTTTTTTTAGACGAAAAGGTATCTACTCTTTTTTATCTAAAATAAAATTTTCTTTAGCAACATATAATAATTTTGCACTTTTCTGAAAGGTAACTTCACAGAGATGACTTTAAGATAAAAAACAAGCCCAATAACTAAATTGGTCATGGTACATACCCTTCCGAATTCGACCCATTTTATATGAAAGTTTTGATTTTAGACCATATTTTCTTAAATCCCAAACCACGAATCGACAAGCTTAATATATTTTAAGAATATTCAATATGTTAAAAGTTTTAAATCAAAAACTACGGGACTTCGGAAGAATGTGGATTATATAGCCAAAAATTTAAAAAAACCCTACCCCTGATTGAAATTTGGTTAACGCGCTTTTATTTACACTAATCCATATTTCCTGCAAATTTCATTAAGATATCTTTAAAAACAAATATATTATTACAATTTAAAAAATTGTATTTTCTCCAAAAACCCCAAATTGGGCCTTTTGTTTGGTTTATTTCTAAATAGCGAAAGAAATTTTAAAAACATTTATTCCAAATTAAGCTTATCCTTTAGCATATATAATTTCCGATCTTTTGCAAAAAGATTCAAGACAATATCATGCCTCATTTCAGAAATATGCGCCTTTAAACTTTTATATTTCCAATTTATTGTATATATGACCATATTTTTACAAACTTGCAACTTTTGCCTTTAGCTTTGCGTGAATAATTATTTAGAAATTTATGAATATTTCTGTATAATTTTAATAATATCTATACACAAAATATTTTTATAAAAATAATTAATAAATTTTTTTTATTTTTAATAGAGTTGCCACATTTTCCAAATTTAAGTAAATCTTTATTCTTTTCTAAGCATTCTATTAATGAATTTAAAATAACAAAACAAACAAAAAATATCTATTTTAACATAATCAATAAGTATTTCATAAGTTTACATTTATGGTGTTTACCTATATTTAACAAATGTATTTATCTATTGGTGATGGTTAAAAATTATATATTTATCTAGTGGCAATGTACAGGTATACTTTCCGGTGATACCTAGCTGCAGCATTTATCTATTACTGATGGTTCAAAATATTTTACCTGATGATAATTCACAGAATACCTATAAATATATATACCTGTGCGATATATCTAATAGATATATATATATACATATATATATATATATATATATATATATATATATATATATATATATATATATATACATATATATAAATGCACAGCTAATCCTTATCAACATTATAACAAAGTTGATTACCATGGTGATTACATTGAAACATGAACAATTTTGTTGTGTGTTCTGTGGAGTTTATCTAAAAATGATCTTAATAGTTTAGAAGCTATAGTGGAATTCATAAAAACTGCATATCATGCAAAAGTCGACGTAATTGGTAAATCTCAGATAGAGAGCTTTTTAAAGTTGTATGACGTAAAAATAAAGTCCTTGAATCAGCGTACTAACAGATTAAAAATTAAACATTCCGATTGGATGGATAGCGATATAGAAATATCGGCGTGCAAAATATCAACTAGAGCACCCTGCAAGACATATGATAATTTAATTACAAGATCTAAGAAGAAAAGACTGGCCCATAAGTTTTCTATAATTTCGAATGAAGAAGTTTCTGATATATTCAAAGAAATGTTAAAAAAGGAGAAGCAACCTAAGAGTACAATTTATTTTGCTGAAATACTGCCAACTGCATCAACAAAACGTCTTAAACGGATTGCCGAAAGTGTAACTACTCCAACATCACAATCCAATTTTACAGAGGAAGAAGCAATTGCTTTAATGCTTGAAGTGCACCTCAGCCGAAACAAATATCAAATTTTAAGAAAAGCTCTGCTTGAAAAGGGACACTCAATTCTACCATCATACAGGATATTAAAAAAAAAAACAAAATATTTTACCATCTATTTCGGTTACCGAAAAGGAAGCATGTGTAGAGCTATCTTCTTTGCTTGAGAATACAGCTACCTGGATAGTTGCAGATTTTTCTGCAGATCAGTTGGAAAAAGTAAATAAGAGCGACGTTGTATTAATCTGTAAGTGGGGATGTGACAGACTATCAGCCCTTCCTGAATACAAGCATGCTAGTGGAAGTAAGAAAATAGCGATTTATAAAATCGTATTTATAGCATCTTTGGTGCCATTAAGAATGAGATTTTATTCCTAAAAGCAATCTTCATCAAAGTGTAAAAACTCATTTGAAGATATATGGCTTAACACCACTCCAGGATCAAAACATTTTAGCAGACCTATTTGGTTCGAATACACAAGGGAGTCGAAGACAACAACAAAGGATTTAGTGGAATATATTAAAGAAGAAATAAATGATTTACAACCTCTTTCAATAACCATAAACCAATACACATTCGACATATCCTTTCAACTTAGTCTAACAATGATTGTTTAAGGGAAGGTTAGTAATGCTATCACGGAAACATCTTATTTTTGGAAATGCGCACTATGTGATGAGACGAAATCTCAATTTTCGGATATTGGTAAAGCAAGGAGTATTAATGAAGAATTTCTGTCTTTCGGAATATCTCCACTTCACGCCAGAATACGGTTCATGGAGCATTTTCTGCACATAGCATATGATTTAAAGTATAGAAGTGTGCCAAAAAATTTAACAAAACCTACCAGAAACAACGAGGATTTAAAAACACTTAGAATATCTGAGAAAAGTAGAATCCAGGATGAATTCAGAGAAGAGACGGGATTAAACCTCGACAAACCTCTGCCGACTGGTGGTAGTATAAATGATGGAAACACAGCAAAAAGGTTTTTCGGAAATTTCGAAGCTACATCTAAAATAACTAGTATTAATAAATACTAAGCACAAAATTAATTCTGCTCGATTTGGAGAATATGCAACAGAAATATCTAAACTACTTGTTTCTCTGTATCTATGGAAATAAATGACACCAACAGTACATAAAGTATTGTGCCATGGCGAAATTATAATTGAACGAAATATTCTTCCACTTGGAGAGAGAAACAGAGATTTTAAGCACGTTCAATTATTCAGCTCCAGGAAATGCTCCAGAAAGTCACAAAACGAGGATATTTTTAATAGCCTGTTGTTATCATCAGACCCTGTAATATCATCAATGAGAAAACGTTGGATTTATTATGAGCCTTTATCAACTCAAAATACTGATGACTTGAAGGACCTTTATTATCTTTTAGATATGTATACAGATACAACAGATTATTTTATAGAAAATAAGTAGTATAAGTTTAAAATATTAGAAAAATTGTCTACATAAATTTAATGTAAATAAGTAATAAAAAATCGTATTAGAAATAGAATATTTATTAAGGAAGATGATAAATACCAAAAATAATAATATTGATTAAGTTAAAATAGGCATTTTTTGTTTGTTTTGTTATTTTAAATTCATGAATAGAAATAAATGAATGCTTAGAAAAGAATAAAGATTTACTTAAATTTAGGAAATGTGGCAACCCTATTAAAAATGAAAAAATTTATTAATTATTTTTATAAAAATATTTTGTGCATAGATATTAGTAAAATTATACAGAAATATTCATAAATTTCTAAATAATTATTCACGCAAAGCTAAAGGCAAAAGTTGCAAGTTTGTAAAAATATGGTCATATATACAATAAATTGGAAATATAAAAGTTTAAAGGCGCATATTTCTGAAATGAGGCATGATATTGTCTTGAATCATTTTGCAAAAGATCGGAAATTATATATGCTAAAGGATAAGCTTAATTTGGAATAAATGTTTTTAAAAATTCTTTCGCTATTTAGAAATAAACCAAACAAAAGGCCCAATTTGGGGTTTTTGGAGAAAATATAATTTTTTAAATTGTAATAATATATTTGTTTTTAAAGATATCTTAATGAAATTTGCAGGAAATATGGATGAGTGTAAATAAAAGCGCGTTAACCAAATTTCAATCAGGGGTAGGGTTTTCCTGAATTTCCAAATAAACTAATCAAAATTCCCAAAAATGGGATTTTTTACATTTTTAGCTATAGAATCCACATTTTTCCCGTAGATTTTGATTTAAAACTTTTAACAACATATTGAAGATTCTTAAAATATATTAAGCTTGTCGATTCGTGGTTTGGGATTTGAGAAAATATGGTCTAAAATCAAAACATTCATATAAAATGGGTCGAATTCGGGAGGGTATGTACCATGACCAATTGAGTTATTGGGCTTGTTTTTTATCTTAAAGTCATATCTGTGAAGTTACCTTTCAGAAAAGTGCAAAATTATTATATGTTGCTAAAGAAAATTTTATTTTAGATAAAAAAGAGTAGATACCTGTTCGGCTAAAAAAACACAAAAAGTCGTCTTTTTTGCAATTTTCAAATTCAAAATCGTTTATTTTTGGACTCGGTAAAGATATCGACTTCAAATTTTTTTATTCAATAAATAATTTTGTTCTTTAACTAGTTAAGAAAAAAACTAATAAAATCGGTCAGAAATACTAGGATATATATGAAAAAACTGGACTAAGAACATGCAAAATTATGGTGCTTAAAAATTAAAACGCAAATAACTCGAAAACTATAAGAGATAAATAGGACATGTAAGCATGTTTTTTATAGGTCTTGTCAGGGTCTACAACAATATATAAAAATATTTTAAATCGGACTAAAAACAAAAATTTGGCAAGTGATTATAAATTTTCTTTGTCAGAGGTACCTATCTTTGAGCCCCTTTAGCTCCGCCACTGAGGGGTTTGTTTTGTCCCTCTTCAAAATTTAACATAACAATAAAAATTATTCAATATGAATAAAAAATTTAGCTGATTTGACTAATGGTAAGTAAAATTAAAGAAAAGTAATTTTATTTTGTTAAATTGAATAAAATTCTTCAGATTTAGATTTTAGATTGAAGAAATTTCGTTAAAATTAATTAATTATTTTAGCTAAATTGAATAAAATTCTTCAATTTGACTAAATATCTTCAAATTGACTAATGGGATGTAGAATTAAAGAAATGTCGGCAAAATTAAATAATTTATTTTAATCAAATTGAAGAATTACAAGTAGAAATTTTTTCAATATAGAAAACGCATATTGAAGAAGATCAGTTGAGCGACTAATAACAAATCATGTGCACGTTTTTGGGTCTATATGCTTATTTTTTGCTTAAAAAATTATTATACATACATATTCGAATAAATAAATTCTAATGAGAAAAAAAGATATATTTATATATACATACATATATATATATTTTTTTTTTCCACACATGTACATATTTAAGAAGAAACTAGTATCCATCAATAATTAATAGTCATGCAGAAAATGTTAATTTGTGTGCAAACTCCTGGATGGCACAAACAGCAGAGATCTAAAGCAAGTGTTAAACGTGTGAAGTTTGGAAGCATTTTTTTCCCATATTTCTCGGTAATGTTAAAAATTTTGAATTATTAATGTATCTTTACTTATTTTATAAATAATTTTCATATCATCATCATCATCTCAAGGATGATGTTCTACAAAAAAGGCCATAAATAAATGAACAAACCTACTACGAGTGACCACAAATGATTTTTAAATATAGGTAAATATTATTTTATATACTAAATATATTTTCAATATATTTTCTTTTTCTATCCATATTTTCTTGCGTTGCTATAGATCATACAGGAATAAACGTTGAAAATAGTATTGAGGTAATATTGAGTGGTAACTCTTCATCAGCAGAAATTGAAAGCCATTGTTCAGCACCCAAAAAATCGTTTAATGCACATCTAATGTACTCAGTAAATGTTCACAGTAAAACAGCCGGTAAGATTTTAATTGGTACGGAAAGGTGTAATTTATTTAGTCAAATGAAATTTTTTAAAATTTTTTTCAGGCCGATATTTATTTTAAGCACTTGTACCCAAATGCGGATTATTTCCATTCGAATTATGAAGCAATTTTTTTAATTCTTCTCCGTAATTAAAGATCATATCAAGGATTCAGCAAGAAAACTTTTAAATCAAAATATAAAACAATTGGGAAATATATCTGAAGGTAAAATATTACCAATTATTAAGCAACTAATATTTACTTCATTTAACAGCGTCCCTTTATCATATAGTCCTTTTATCATATATATATATATATATATATATATATATATATTCATTGAGGCCCTATCTCCTTATAGGAGCATTGCATTCCCTCCTACGACTGCCTTGGATTCCAGTCTATTGCGTTTCTGGTAATGTCGGATTGTGGCCTGCTCAAAGCATGTCCGATCCATCGCCATTTACGTCTTCTAATTTCGTTTTCAACTTATGCATATATTAAATATACTCATTTCTTTTGCAAAAAGAATTTATATATTTTTTTTTTTTTTTTTTCATATAATAAAATGTTTAAAATTTCTTATTTGTTTTATTTTTTATGATAGTAAGTAGTCGTTTATATAATAATATATTATTCCCAAAAATAATTTTTCCTACCTGCATTTTAAAATTGACAAAATTTTGTCAAATTGAATAAAATTTAATAGTTAAATTGAATAAACATTCTTCAATTTAAAAAAAAAAAAAAATTCATATGAATAAGTTGTTTATTCAATTCAATAAAATTTAGTAGATTTAAATAAAATAATGTAGTAAAATTTAATAAATAAAATAAAAATTCTTTAATATGAAGAGAAATTTTAGTTAATTTGAATAATATTTTATTCAATTTGTCAAATTAACTACATTTTAATTAGCTAAAGCAATTAGTCATATTGACGATTTTTCGCCAATTTAACTGATTTAGGAAAAATTAACAAAAATTTCTATTGAATTGACTAATGATTTTGTTGGTTGATATTTAATCTACTTTTCTTCAATTCCACATCCCCTATGACTCCGTTTTAATGACTACTACGGGAGTTGTTATAATTAGGAAGAGGAGGAAACAGTGGAGTATCTTCCTGATCATACGAGTATCATTACTACAAGCTTCAGTAGTCAGTACGTGCATGTATTACCTGTTTTCTCTGAAATTGATATCAGACACAACCATCCTTGTTATGGACATGTGAACCAAATCCACGTGATACCTCCGGATAACACAACGGGACCAACAGGACCCATACATGTCCATATATGCAGCTGCCCATTCAACCTAACCTCTTCTATCTTATACACTCAACCAAATCTCGTAGGTTATATTGACAAAAAAAATCGTAGAACCTTAACGAAAAAAATATTTAAATTAACAAATTTTGTCTTCAAAATAACTAAAAAATTTTTGTCAAAAATATTTTTTTTTTTTTGTGTGTAAAATATGTTGATTTGACTCTTCGTAAGTAAAACGACACACAATTTGATTCAATCCTTAAAAGAAGTTAAGTTGAATATAGGGTATTATCTGTCAGTTTAACCACTTTTTGCCAATTTTAAAATTAATTAATATATTTTAGTCAATTTGAATAAAATTCTTCAACACACACGACTAAGAATATTTAAATTGACAGACACATAAATTTAAAGAAATTAAAAAAAAAAATTAATTAAATTAAAATTTTATTCAATTTTATCTTAAAATTAACTAAGAATTTTTTTAATATTAATCAGGAAGGCTATGATTTGAATTTCTTTCAATATAAGCGGCTAGAGAATTTTTAATTTGATAGTTTTTAAATAGTTTTTACTCAAAATAGGACGTAGTAAGGCTCTTAATAAATCTTTGAAAAAAAAAATTGATTTTGAAATCTCATGGTCAGAATCCGGTCCAAATAGCCAAAAACATTAATAGAGGAGTTGTGTACAATTATTTAAATAACGTCTAAAGAATTGGAAAAACATGAAAGGACGGAAGAAAATGTTAGCAAGATGAAAAATTCTTAGAATTGCATCAAATTCTGCCATGTCGGTACCAAAAATACGTGAAAAAAGTGGAGTCAGTGCCAGTCTAAGAACAGTGCACCGTATTTTAAAATCGTGCTCATACATAGTCCGACGAAAACTGCAAAAAATTCACCACTTAATTGAAATCGTAAATCACAACGTGTACAGTTTGCCAAAAATACAATGACATGGTGCGACAAATGGATTAAAGTAGTCTTTTCCGATGAAAAAATTTTAATATTGATGGTCCCGACGGGTATAACTATTACTTCCATGACTTAAATAAGGAGAATTATTTTTGAGCCGCAGACACAGCCGAGAGGGCGGAGTAATAGTATGGGGTGCAATTTCGTATTATGGCACTATAGAATTGGTTTTTGTATCAAAAAATATTACTGCAACGACTTACAAAAACATTCTGGAGGAAGCATTTCCAAAATTTAATGATTTCTTTGGACCCATACTTTGGACGTACCAACACGACAACGCTCCGATTCATACCGCCAGAGCAGTAAAACAATGGATTAATCAACAAGGTGTTCAACTTTTGGATTGGCCCCCATATTCACCAAACTTGAATCCAATGGAAAATGTCTGGGGTTGGCTTGCAAGAAAAGTTTATGAAGGAGGGAAACAATGCAATAACGAAAGCATGGAGTTCAATTTCGCTAAATTACTTAGAGTCATTATACAAGTCGATGCCAAATCGCATTTTTGAGGTTATTTCTAAAAATTGTGGCAGTACTCATTACTAATTGAGTGCTAGAAGATAATAACTTTCATTTTTATAACCTAAAATTTAAAAATAAATTACAGTTTCTTAGTTTTAAAATATTCCTTATTCAAGTGACACACGAAAAAGGTCCACAGAAATACATGTCTTTAAATAAATGCATAATTTTGGTATAACAAAATATATATATTTTTTATTTCTTCAGGAAACTAAAGCCAACACTTTGAAATTTGGTTGCGCAAAAAATTATTTTTTTCTGAACTTTAGTTTAGGAGATATACTTAATTAAAGTTAAAAGAATGTGATTCCTTATTCAAGTGGCAGGCAGTGTATGTATATATGTATGGATGTATGAATGCATGCATGTATGTAAACGATATATCCCTGAAAATAAATGGATGACAATGTGGCAACATCCCCAATTTATCATCTAAAAAAAAAAATATTAATATTTTGTATTTTCATCCTTTTATTTCCGAGAAATTTATTGCCATATTTTATTTGTTTATTTTATAACATTGTGTAAAATAACTTTTAGTTTTACATATATTTATTGACTTTCGTTTGCTAACTACGTCAACACGAAGATATTTTTATTTCCAAATTTGTTTTAAGGGGTGGAGAAAACGTATATGAGAATTTTATATGTTAAATTGTTTTTTTTTTTTTTTTTTTAATTTATTTCGCATTTTTATTCTTATTTTTCTTTTCAAAATAAAATTAAATATTTTGAAATTTTGTTTTAGTTAAAAAGGGCAATGTTTTAAAAGAAAACAATAAATTTGACAGCCTAAACACTTATTGCGAATTGGATTGCGCAATAGATTTCTTATTGGTCCACACGTAATGAACAAACCTACTACGTAGACCACACATGATTTTTAAATATTATTTTATATACTTTATGTACATATTCGTCTTTTTTCCACATTTTTTTCGATGTTGCTATAGATTATCCAGAAATAAATGCTGAAATAGAGGCAACATTTTCGGCGGCGCGGCACGTTTTAATCGGCAGCGGCGCAAATTAAACTGAATGGCGGCGGCTAAATTTTCGACTGAGATTTAGTAAATGATATATTATGCTGCCCGGATGCGCCCCATCGACAAAAGAATTTAAGTAGTTGAAATGGAAGTGGTGATTCATTTCATCATTTCGAATTTATCATCTGTAAGAAAAATAATTAAATAATTGTAATAGATGAAGCCATTGCACTTGTTGAATCAATGACCATTTAAAAATTTTGGCGGCTGATTTTGAGCCGACTACAAGGGCGACGATGCATGAAGCAGAAACAGAGCCGATTTGCTTGTATCTTTGCGCAATATTGAATGATAACTCTATTGATTTGAATTTGAAAGCCATTGGTTGGCAACCAAAAATTATCGTTTAAATGAAATTTCATGTGCTAAATGCACATCTGATGTATTTAGTAAATGGTCACAGTACAAAATGCAGCTAGAATTTAAATTGGTATAGAAATAGTTCATTTATTTAAATGCAATTTTTAATAAATGTATGTCTTTCAATTCCTCAAATAGATATCGGTTTTAAACACTTGTACCTTGTAATGTAATTATAACATAGTGACTACATTACACAATATTTTATCAAGACAAACCTCAAACTTAACGAGAATTTGTCGAAGCTGGCAACAATTGCACAAAAACAACAATATTGCTTATAACCAAATAATAATCAACTGTTTAACTAAGGTTACCTTGTATATATTCGCACTGATTTTGACGTTTGTTTTGATAAAAATTTGCCTGATGTAGACGCTAGGTGAAGTGACCGCACATCTACAATACGGGTAAAATGAAAAGTAATTAATGAAACAAAGGGAAAGTATAGGTACATATTGTTACGAAATTGTACTTGAATTCGAATATAACGGCTTCTCAACCTTTCTATTTATATTAACAGCAGTTAATATATCTGAGGAAATAATTAACTAGCTGTGGAACATACAACATTGAATAAAAAGCTGTCACCATTGTTTTCAGGAATCCGAATTCTAGAGTTTTCGATGTTAATGTTAACAACTTAAACATTTAGTGTTGCCATTCTTTTGAGTTTCTTGAAATTATTTGGCAAACAAAATATGTTTCCAAATTTTTTTATTTTTAAATTTTGTATTCCTTTCTATTTGAATATTAAAAAATTAAGAATCATTTTCTTTTATTCTTTCAGATTTGAATATTCAAAAATACAGCTTTACGAATTCACTTACACATTGAAATTGAAGCGTAAACATTCATAAATTGTGTAAATAATTTTTCAAACAAAGTTTGACAAATATTTTACGAGCTTGTATTTTTATTATGTTTATTAGCTTTACAAGGCAAATATGTGATTGGATGTATTAGTGCATTCGTCATACAATCATATGTTAAAAGTAAGTTTAATTAAAATATTCCTTTTTATGGTGTATTATACAAATTATTAAAAATTAAATTTTACTTTTTGGTAGAACCGATTTTTTTGTTATGCATATATTAATTTAAATATACTTATTTATTTTACAAAAATAATTCTTTGTTGTTTATATTTAAAGCATTTACTTATTTCTCATATTAAATATATTTTTTATATTTTTAATATTTCTTATTTGTTCTATTTTTAATGGTAGTAAATAGTCATATATATTAATGTATTATTAACTAAAACAATTTATACAGCAATATATGCATATAACCACAAGTTAATTTTGTATTCGTTGAATAAAATAATATATAAACGTAATTTTTCCTACCGGGGTTTAAAATCATTTTAAAATTGATAAAATTTTGTCAAATTGATAAAATGAATTGATAAAAAGTTAAAATGAATAAAAAGTCTTTAATTTGAAGAAAAAAAGTTAATACGAATAAATTGTTTATTCAATTCAACTAAAATTTAATAGAATTAAAGAAAATAGTGTTTTTAAATTCAACACGAATTCTCATTTTTTTTTCTTAATTAATAACAATATTTTGTTCAATTTGACTAAAAAAGTTTCCTAATTAACTACCTTTTAATTAATTATTTTTTTAATTATTGTATTGACAACTTTTTGTCATCTAATTTACAAAAATTATCTAAAATTTCTGTTGAATTGACTATAAATTTTGTTGGTTAATATTTAAACTACTTTTTTCAATTCTGTAGTTGAGTGTAGTATTATAAAAATTCCAATGACTATGATTAAACATAGCTTCCATGAGTGTGTGTTTTTTTTTTTTTTTTTTTTTTTGACAGTTCATCTTATAAGATGGTTGTGTAGAGAAATCTTATCACAACAGTCTGATAATACATCTTATAATACTAATATTTGAATCTACACGTGAAACAATTCTCTCATAGAGCGAATTTGACACTCTCTGACACAAAAATCTTGCATATTATGTTACGTCAGACGAGCTGTAACATAGTGTCTACATTAGAGATTTTTTTTATCAAGACAAACGCGTAACTTAATACGAATTTGTGGAAGGTGGCAACAGTTGCACAAATACAACAATATGGTTTATTCATTATTGTTTTTTTATATATGCAGTTTGAGAACTGTAACAGCCAAAATACTGATCAGCTGTTTAACTAAGGTTACCTGTATATATTCGCACTGATTTTGACGTTTGTTTTGATAAAAAATTGCCTAATGTAGACACTAAGTAATGTTACAAAATAAATTAATGTTAATATAAAAATTGGTTAAATTTATTTGTAAAACTTGTTATAAAATCGCAGGATTTGTAAGAAAGCAATTGCGTTACCATCACTGTTTGTTTTGACAATTTCAAAAAAACCGGCCTGGATGCGTCTATTTTTCACTTTTTTAATGATAGATAATCTGTCTGTGTGCTTTTTTTTTAATAAATTAATTTTCAATCAATTCGTGTGTTAAAACTAACGTAAAACATTAAAATCAAACAAAAAAATCGTACTTTAAACAAATTCATAAAATTGTGTTAGTTCTACGGTAAATGTAATAAATAATTGATTAAAAAATGTAAAGAGTAGTGGTGAAGAAACTGCATAGTAATATTATTGTATGTATTTAAAAAAATCAGAAGAAGAAATGACATACATAGGTATTTAGCAAATAAAGAAGTAAAACAAACATATAAAAATAAGACCAAGTTCTTCGTCAAGTTTTTAGGAGCGCTCTTGTATTTTTGGTGAAATTGTGTTTGCGACAAGGCGTCAACGTTCGCTGCTCGTGTTTACATTATTAATAAAACGCT
Organism: Protocalliphora azurea; assembly: GCA_932274085.1. NCBI lineage: Eukaryota > Metazoa > Arthropoda > Insecta > Diptera > Calliphoridae > Protocalliphora > Protocalliphora azurea. Next base: position 85,249,928 of record OW026520.1, read on the forward strand.
CTGTTGAATTCAAATGTTTCTGTTCAGCCACCACTAACATTAGTTTAGTACAGTCGCCGTACGCGAACACTTGTCTGTGTGTTTCTGTTATTAAGTTCTCGTGGTGGTTGTTAATATTCTGTTTGGTGTACCTATTATCTGCTTTTATTTAGTTTTGATTACCAGTTCGACTAGCGAGTTTTTTGGGAACACATTTATTAAATACATACACATAGAGATATATACAACTTTTTTTGCCTACTACTCTCTGCTGTTGTTTTTTTACTTTTATTTTTTGGTTTAACCAAACTAGCAACCATATTCGTGTGTGTGTGTTTTATTATTATTTTTTTAATTTTTCATAACGTACGTGAGTTTGTGTGTTTAGTCACTGTGGAATTTAATCAGTTCGTGGTCGTTGGGATTTGTGCAAGACAAAAAAGTGCTACTTCTCAAGATTGTAAAAAATATTAAAAAAAAGTTAAAAAAAATCGTCAATATATTAAAAAAGTCGTGAAATGGCAACAAAATCAAAACGCGCGGGTACTGCCACGCCCCAACCGCAGCCTGGTGGCACTAGTACACCCTTGATGACGGGCACCAATCGTCCTGCCAGTCCTTTGAGTCCAACACGCCATTCTCGCCTACAGGAGAAGGCTGAATTACAAAACTTAAACGATCGATTGGCCGCTTACATTGACCGTGTCCGCAATTTAGAAACAGAAAATGCCCGCCTATCCATTGAAGTGCAAACAACACGCGATACGATTACGCGTGAGGCCACCAACATCAAGTCGATGTATGAGAATGAATTGAGTGATGCTCGGCGTTTGTTGGATGAAACGGCTCGCGAAAAGGCCAAATTGGAAATTGACATTAAAAGACTTTGGGGAGAAAATGAAGAATTGAAGGCCAAATTGGACAAGAAAACTAAAGAGTGTTCAGTAGCTGAAGGTGAGTTGTTTTAAATATAATTCTCTGCATTATCTAAGTATTGTATTATTTTTTTTTCTTTTCGATTATATGTTTTGTGCATTTGTTTTTTCTCTTTGTAACGAACGTCAATGCGGTGTTTTTTTTTTTCTATCGTCCTATGTGTCTGTTTTTTAGTTGTCAAATATAAGGGTGACAAAAACAAGGGTTGCCCTGTCACCACATAATATGTACAACTATTAAACAACTATTAAATAAAATTTTTATTTGGTTCATAATTAAAAATTAAACATTTTCTCTTTGCTAGGAAATGCCCGTATGTATGAATCACGTGCCGCTGATTTGAGCGCAAAATTCAATGCTGCCAATGCGGATCGCAAAAAAGCTGTAGAAGAATTGAAAGATTTACAAAATGAACTCGAACGTTTGCGTAAACAACTTGATGATGCTCGCAAACATTTGGAAGAAGAGACACTCGCTCGTGTTGATCTCGAGAATAACATCCAGAGTTTACGTGAAGAGTTGACGTTTAAGGATCAAATACACTCGCAAGAAATCAATGAAACTCGTTCCCGCCGTCAGGTGGAGATTAGTGAAATTGATGGCCGCCTTATGGAACAGTATGAGGCCAAGTTACAACAATCTCTACAAGAACTCCGGGATCAATATGAAGCTCAAATGCGTGCCAATCGCGATGAAATTGAAATGCTTTATGAGCAGAAAATTAAAAATCTTCAAGCTGCAGCAAATCGGAATTCGGGTGCTGCCGCCAATGCCATCGAAGAATTACGTACTACACGTACTCGTATTGATGCATTGAACAGTCGCATCAATGAATTAGAATCGACTAATGCTGCCCTCAATGCTCGCATCCGTGATCTCGAGCAGTTGCTAGATAATGAGAGAGCTCGTCACAATGCCGATATGTCAGCTTTGGAAGCTGAATTGCAACGCATGCGCGATGAAATGGCACAGCAGTTACAAGAATATCAAGATTTAATGGATATCAAGGTTAGTTTTTAAGGTTCTATATTTATATTATTTGCTTAAAAAATCTAGGGCTGATTACACATACCTATTTTGTATGTATAACTATTAATTTAAAAATAACAATGGAGAATAATTTTAGGGTCAAAATTAATGTCGAATAATGATCAGATTTTATTGTCAAAAACATATCTAGGTAATATAACTTCATTTCATTTTAACATTTTAAAATGGTAAATATTTTAACTTTTTAGTATAAAAGTTTTTGGATAAGGTCTGAATTGCGTAGTATTTCAAAAAGTGCAGAAGTAACTTCATCCAATTCAGCGAAATGCTATAAATTGGTGTTTTATTGTTCTTTTTTATTTACTATTTAAAGCTGCTCCTTAGTTTTAATTTATTAACATCAAATTCAGAATTTAAGTTTTTTAATTCAGATGATTTTACTATCGTTTAATTCTAAAAATTGCAAAACTAAATATAAATATTAGTAATTATTAATTAATTGTTAATTGCTAGGTTTCTTTGGATTTGGAAATTGCCGCTTACGACAAACTCTTATGTGGCGAAGAATCTCGCCTCAATATAACGCCTTCAGCTGGTGGTGCCACTGTAACTTCTCTTAGTCAATCTTTACGATCATCTCGTTCTACTCCTCACCGTAAGACACCAATGCGTGCACCATCTACTGCCCCTGGAGCCTTCAAACGTAAACGTACCGTCGTCGATGAATCTGAAGATGTCAGCCAATCGGAATACTTTGTTACCAGCAGTGCTAAAGGTGATATTGAAATTTCAGAATTTGATCCAGAGGGAAAATTTGTTAAAGTTCACAACAAGGGACAAAATGAGGTACAAATTGGTGGTTGGCAATTGAAGCGTATTGCTGATGGTAAAGAGAGCAACTTCAAGTTCCATCGCAGTGTAAAAATTGACGCAGGAGCCACGATAACCATTTGGTCATCTGATGTTGCCGGAGCTACCCACGAACCACCAGCTAACATAGTTATGAAGACACAAAAATGGTTCGGTGGCGAGAGCATAAAAACTTCTCTCTTCAACAATGATGGTGAAGAAGTAGCTGGCTCAGAACGTATCAAGCGTACGATTGTTCGTCATGTTTCACGTCATAGATCCGGCGCAGGTGTAAGTGGACGTGCCAGCGTTTCAGTGTTTGACGGCGTAGGCAATGAGGAACTTTATCATCAACAAGGTGATCCAGATCAACAGCAAGGTGAAGAAAAATGTCGTTTGATGTAAGAGGAAGGCGTCAAAGTCTTAAAAAAAAACTAAAGAACTATTATAGATTAAGGACGGTATGTTAGATACTTGTCCATAAAAAACAAACGCGCAACATTACAACTTCGTTTTCAAATTGTATTCGCATCTTACCATATTTTCAATGTTCTCTTTAATTTATTATGATTAATTTTATATTTGAATTTAAAACGCCGTTGCCACCATAAAAAAACTACTTAAAGTTCCATCACAACCCTTTACAACTACAATAGTTTTTTCTAATTTTAGTATTAAGATTTCATTTGGTGGACTTGAATTTATTTTTATTTAAGTCTTCTTTTTTACATCAAACAAATATTTATTTTAACATCTTTAAAAAAATGTTTCTCTTCCATCAGAATTAAAATAAAAAACATACATTTTCAAGACATTTTTTTTTTTTTTATAATAATAAAATACTACAATAAAATCTTGTCCTAAATCCTAATGTATTTGCTTATTAACAATATAACATACAGAAAAAATAACAAACGTCTTTCATTTTTCTTCTAACTAACAACCTGAATTCTTTATACTTGATTTTTTTTTCCTATTATTATTTTGTTTCTTTTCAAACATTAAGTATGTTACACTAATATTAAATTAATATACTGTGCTAATATAATGCAAGACTTTAAAATGCAAAAAAGAAAGAGAATTACAAAAAGAGCAAACAAATACAAATTCAAAATGTACAAATTTATGTTTCATTAACATTTTTCTAAATTTTATGTTTCGCTAACAAACTTTTGTCCACTACTATACATACATATATATAAACTATAAATACCTTTTTTTTTTAAAAAAAAACCTAAACCATAAAATATACAAATTACAGAATATATATTTAATTTTATAAATTTAAGTATTTTTTGTCTTATTATTTTTTACATTTAAACAAGGATATTTTCATTTTCTTAAAAGAAGGTTTTATAGATCTAAAAAAAGTTTGTAATCTTTCAGAATATAAAAGAAAAATAAAAGCAAATATAAAATATTTTACAAAAATAATATGTATTATAAATATGTTTTCTTAATAGTTTAAAAAAAATTTTAAAGTCGAATAATGATAGTAGCGTAATAATTGGGATATAACGAACGGTTTTATAGCGAAACTATTGTTTTTTTAGTTAAATTGTGTTTTGGAATCGATAAGATTTTATATTTTAAATTAAAATCAGCATGAATTTAGGCGATCATTTCTTGTTGATCTGCTACTTATAAATCTTGTTCGTATTTATTGTGATTATAATATAAAATATACACATATTAAGCCAATTCAAAGCAGTAAGCATATCAGTTGTATATTTCTTATTTTCTATATGCATGTATAAACATTTTATTGGTAATATAATAAAATAATGATATTGTTGGAATTGATATGTTTATTTTGATATTTTATCAATTATAGTTTAACAAATATATATAGTTGCAGAGTTGAAAATTATGTATTAACTTTTTTTATTACTAAAAACTATACCTCTATATGTGTAGTCTAAGTTTTTAAAAGAATACCAATTTCAAATATGAATATTTATTCAACTGTAGCTTTAATTGAACTGAAAATATTTTTCAAATATAATGGCCTGATTCAGTACGACAATCAAATTGTTTAAAAATAAAATTTGTATGAAAATTACTCATTTTTTCAAATGTTTTTTGAGTAGTTTTCATACAAATTTTATTTTCAAACAATTTGATTGTCATACTGAATCAAGCCCTAAATTATTTCAAACTGCTTTTAGTTTAATAGATATTATACTCTTAATAATACAATTTTCTTAGCACAGAAAATTTACTACCAAAGAAATGAAAATTTTAAATTTATGAGAAATTACTTTTTTTTACTAAAAATTTTAAACTAAAAGAAGATCAAAATTAAATATATATATATATATATATATATATATATATATATATATATATATATATATATATATATATATATATATATATATATATATATATAATAAAAATGAAACTAAAATTTTGCGCTGTCAAGAATACATATTTTAGTATCTTATATATCTTATATATTTTTCTAAATAATTAAAATGGCATCAAACTGATGTTAATATGGAACATTTTTTAAGTTTTATTTATATTAGTTGTATTTTGTTGCTAACGTTCATAGGCAATTTCATACAAAATTTAAATTTATATACGTCAGGAGTTAACGTGTAGAATTATACATGTTAACTTTAATGTTGATAAAAGTGCTACAAATTTATGAACAAAAATACAATTACGAATATTTGAATGTAAATAACTGAAAAAATATAAAAATACAAATACAAAATAGAATGAAATCAAATTTATATTATCAGTTATATTAATAAAATATAGAATTATTTATGCAATTTTTGTTTGAATATTAAGTGAAACTAATATTTGGAATTTTTGGTGAAATTTTGTATTTTTGGAAAAAAATTTAGTTGTTTATAAAATTTCGAAATTTTGCTGAAAATTCCGTTTTTTTTTTGAAATATGGAATTTTTAGTGAAATTTCGGATTATGAGATTTGGAATTTTTTGTAAAATTTGGAATTTTTGGCAAAATTTCGAATTTTTGGTGAAATTTTTTATTTTTAAAGAAATTTTGAGTTTGGTACAATTTCGATTAATATTTTGGCATAAATCAAGATTACCAGCACACTTGATTTTTAAATAATTTTGATAATGATTCAGTAGCATTTTTATTTGTGATTAAAGCAATGTAACAAATTTTTCCCGCTCGCTCTTAGTTTACGAGTTATGAGTACTTGAAGTAAAAGTGCAATTTTCTCCTTCCTCCTGTAATGAATATAAACAATAAGCCCTTCGATTGATATATAAAATGTGCCAAATCATTAACCCATGGTGAGACAATATGATATTTTATTACTTTTTATTTTAACTTTTTTTACAAAAGTACCGTTATCTCAAAAATATATCGATATAACGGTACTCTCCTTTACATCAAATTATTTGAGAACATTTCAAGCTTTCATATGATCCCCGTGTCACTCCCCTAGCCCAATAAATAACAAAAATATAGCACTTTAAAAATTAATATTTAGAAAAATTAATCGATTTTTACTAGTAATATATTTCCTCCTATAATGAATATGAACAATATGGGTATCATACGAAAGGTCTTAAAGAGGCCTTTCGATTGATATATAAAATGTGCAAAATAATTGACCCATGGAGAGACAATATGATATTTTATTACTTTTTATTTTGACTTTTTTTTTACAAAAGTACCGTTATCTCTAAAATATATTTATATAACGGTACTCTCCTATACATAAAATTATTTAGAGAACAATTCAATTCATATGATCCCCATGTCACACCCCTAGCCCATTAAATAACAAAAATATAGCACTTTAAAAATTAATGTTTAGAAAAATTAATCAATTTTTACTAGTAATATATTTGTTAATATCATAATTTAAAAATATATAATGTCTTATTTCTATATCATTTTTACAATTTTGTGAAAAATTAAAAATTATTTAAAAAGAATACCGGCACTTACAAAAAATTTTTGATTTAAAAAAAAAAGTTTATTCAGCGAAGCCGGTGTTCGACATACATAGAAAGCTTTTTAGCTCGGCCGAAGGCCGGCTACACAGAAAAACCTTTATTTACATTAAAAAAATATATCATAATTTCAAATGTGCTGGTAACCTTGATTTGTTCCAAAATTTTTTTTAACATTTTGTTTTATTTTTTTTTTATCTATAATTCAAATAAAAATGCAAATTAATTAATATTTACTAAGTATTTTTTATTTATTTCTTTATTTTGGAGATTTAAAGACCTTTCCAATTATATCCGTATTATATATATGCTCTTTCAAGACCTTCCTAATGATATCGATATTACATATATAGTCATAAATTATAATATTAACAAATATATTATGAGTAAAAATCGATTCATTTCTCTGAATATTAATTTTTAAAGTGCTATATTTCTTTTTTTTTTTTGATTTTTGGTTAAATTTTGGATTTTTTGTGAAATAAAATTGTTGAATTTTCGGCTTTTTGGCGAAAATTGGAATTTTTATAATTTGCTGAAACATGAATTATATAGCACTAAATATTAAAAATAAATTCTCGCCAAAAATAAGTTTGCTGTTAATAAAGTACAGCATGTTCACCATGTTCTATTTAATTTGAGGGTAAAACATGCCACATAAAGTTAAAGTTTAGGGCAACACTGTTAGAAAAGAACTTTTGGCCAATTTACAGTATTACTTTTTTTCAGAAGAGAACACAAGAGTCAAAGAGCAAAATAATAAAGAAAACGCCACTGCGACTAAATACAGAATTGATTTTTTTTCATATTATGCGCATTTATTTGAATATTTTTGTTTGAAGAAACAGCTACCAAATATCGTAACAGCCCGTCTAGACGTAACATAATATGTAAGATTTTTGTGTCAGAGAGTGTCCAATTCGCTCTCTGAGAGAATTATTTCACGTGTAGATTCAAATATTAGTATTATAAGAAGAATTGTGAGACGGTTGTGATGAGATTTCTCTATACAACTACTGTCAAAAAAAAAAAAAAAATACACATATACGAAAGTTTGTTTGTGTGTGTGCATGTATATTTTGGAAATTACTGGAAAACAAAGTTTTTTGCAAAATTGTTTCCTTTTAATGTTTGTTTTACATTTTAAAAAATATTTTTATAAAAATTGTGCTATAAAAGTGCAAATTTCTTAAATAAAAAGGACATGTTTACTTTCTGACTGATTGAAAATAATGACATCTTATAGGATTTATTAGAATAGAATATTTAAAAAGAATATTTAAGATTTAACATAATATTAACAAAATGGTTACTCTCTTCTGCTGGCGTTATCCTACATATTATATCATTGTTGATCTCAATTGTAGACCTGGGGTAAAATACAATAGAAGGGGAAAATAATTTAAGTCTGTTCAGACTAGATGTAAATTATTTACTCAAAATTATACACACAACTACCATAAATTTATTTGATATCTATAATTAGATAAATTTATAGGAAAATTTTATTTTCTATTTTGTTTGTAGCGTTTTTAATTAATGTAAAAAGTGAATACTATTTATTTTAAATACAAATATTTATAAAATTTACAAAGTAAAATATATAAATAATAAAGTAAATACATACGAGCTATTATCAATCGATTAATTGTAAGATTTAATACGCACATCAATAAAAATATATTTAATATATATTTAATTTTTTTTGTAAGTAATTTGAGTTTATACACAAGAACAACCTAGTTTCCCTTTCTCATCATTTACAAAACAGTCCAGTCTTCACAAAATAATACTGTTCGATGCAACTATTAGCTGCAAACAAGTGTTATTATGGTTAAATTATAAAAAAATTAATATATTAATATATTAAAAGTTTTAATTAAAATAACTATATTTTAATAAATAAAATCTAAATTGATCACTTCTTTTTTGTAAATTTAAAGTTTGTGTACTTAAAAACAACAAATTTTTTCAACTCAAGCTTTCCACCGCATCAGCAATATATATCCTTACAGACATCAATGATAATTTAATATACATAATTAAATTAATTATTTAAACAAACTGTTTAACAAATTTTTAAATTCAAGTCTAATTCATTAGAATATTTATTGAATAATCTCTTATTAGAAAGTAAAATTGTTAGTATATGTTATGATGTTTTTTTTATCAATTGTTCTTCATATTTTTCAAATAATTCTTTAGTAAATCCTAGGGTACATAAGCTTCCATGGTATACCAAGGACTCAAAAAATTAAAAAATCTTTGAAATAAATATTACAAAAAATATAATTCCACAAATAATAATGTTTATAAACAAAAGTTTCTTCGAATCGAAAAAGAATTTAATTTTCTCAATAAATTTCTATACAATTGGTATATTATGAGTCTTAATAAGGACTTAAAGTACAATCCGAAACGATTTTGAACTGTTATAAATTCTAAAAGAAATTGTTCTTACATCCCTTTATGTATGAACTATAATAACTTAACTTCAAATAATCTAATTGATTCACTGAACTTGTTCGCATTGTTTTAAATCCAATTTTAATGAAGAAAATTTACAGTATGATAATTTTGATTTAAATGAAATAAATACCATTATGGATTTCGATAATCTGCAACTATCTGAAGAAGATATTGCAGAAGGTATTGTTAGGCTTTCTAATTCATTTAAGGGTGATAATGATGGTTTACCAGCTTTTTTTACTAAAGAAATGTTCTTCTTCGTTATGTCTACCATTGAAAATTATTTTTAATAAGTTTTTACGCAATTTCTATTTTATTAAAAAGTGGAAATTTACTAAAATTTTTCCTATTTATAAATCTGGTGATAAAAATAATGTCATTAATTATAGACCAATTTCCAAATTAACCAATATTTCAAAAATTCTTGAAAATATTGTTCATCATAAGCTTTTCTTCAATGTAAAGAGGCATATTTCTTTATCTCAACACCGATTTATGACTGGAAGATCAATCTGTACTAATTTGACTGTTTTTACCAAGTATTGTGTTGATCGATTGCAGATTGATGTGATTTAAACGGAGACATTTGTCCGAGTGCCACATGAACTTTTATTATTAAAATTATATAAATTGGGCGTTCATTCCCGAATGTTATCTTGGTTTCGTTACGGATATACAATCCGTAGTTTCTCTTGATGGTGTTTGTTCTACATCATTTATTCCTACTTCTGGTATTCCACAAGGTAGTGTTTTGGGTCCTCTGTTATTTAATATATTTATTAATGATATTGACTTATGTTTCAGAAAGAGTCATTATTTATTGTATGCTGATGATTTAAAAATTTTTAAAACAATTTCTAACGCCAATGACGTTTTTAATCTTCAGAAGGATTTAGATAGGGTGAGTTCTTTGTCAGTCCGTAATGGTTTACATTTTAATTTAAACAAATGTTTTTCTATGACTTATCATAGATGTTGTAACACTGCTATATCTCGATATAGAATACATCAACATTTACTATCATCCGTGAATGAAATTTTTGATTTAAGGATAAAAAATTAAGAGATTATTTAATAATCACTTAAATTATATTATACCTAAAGCTTATTCAATGTTAAGCTTTTTATACCGTAATTCTAATAATTTTGATCATTACACAAAAAAAGTTCTATATACATCATTTATCTGGAGCCTTTGTACTCAATTACATACAAATAGAATTGAAAAAATTCAAATATATACATATATATATATATATATATATATATATATATATATATATATATATATATTTGTTCTCTTATACTATGTTTCCACTGAGTTGAAATTAATCAGTTTTGAGCAAAACAACTAATATTACGAGTACGTTCACACACAGAAGTTTTTGACTTGTTTTTTGAAAAACATAATTTGTTTAAACATCACTGTTCACATATCATTTTATTGTGTTTTTCCTTTTAGCCCGTTTTTCGTTTGCCAAAATATTCACAAATTTTTTATTTAAATAAAAATTTCACACACAAACACTTTTTAATTTAAAAATTAAAATTTTTAAGCAATAAAATCTATGAACAAATATAAATTTCATTCATAATTTTTTGTTTTCAAACTGTTTGACAATCGAGATGTTTTTTGACTTTGAAATATATGAAAAAACAAATCAATTTGTTTGTGTTTTTTGAGAAAACGACTCGTCTTTCAACAAACCTCTATATTTGACCATAGCATAAAAGTACTTCCACTGTCTTGGTTAGTTTTTGTATTGTCGAATTTTCTAACGATATCCTGACATTTCTCAATCTGAGTTGAAGTTGAATTTATAAATTAAGACCCTTTGTTTTGTTAGACAGGCAAATACTCAAAATAGTCGGTTGCTAGTAAGAATACGTAATCGTATTTCTCCACAAATACCTATTTTATAAAATTTTCGAATTAGCCAAATAAATCGGCAACACTTTATAAATCACCAAAAAATTTGCCATGTCGCCAAACGGAAAAATTAGTTGCCAAAAGCAATTAAAAAGCGCTGCATCTGACAGCTCTGGTTAAGGGCAAATAGTTTCATTGAAATTCGAAACTTTTTTTAATTTTGGATTTTTGTATTTTTCGTTAGGAAATTTATTAATTTTTTGTTTGAAAAAATCTATATCTTTTGGCGTTCGCGAATGACAAAAGAAATAAAAAAGTCTACACATATGATTTTTTGTATATGATACTTTTAATATTTTGTGTTTTTGTTCATCAAAAAATCCTATGTGTAGCAAAAAGCAATAAGTTTTCATAGGAGCTTCTGTAACTTCGAAAACCGCTAATAACGATACAAAATGCAAGTTTACAAGTCTTTTTTTTTGAGAGCGTAAAACCTTAAATTTACTCAGTAAATACTCTGTTTACTGGATTTCACCAAAAAGTAAAAGAACGGATTTATTATCAAAATAATATGTAAAATATAAGTTTTATGAAAATAAAAAGCATAAAAATGGGATTTAGAAACTTCGAAAAATTCCGGCATTTGGAATTTAAAATTCCCGAAAATAGGGATTTATAAATCCCAGGATACTTATATAGTATATGTATACGATTTCAAATAATACAAACTTTACATACTGTATGTACATTGCAGATGCATATAATATTTAAAAGATTTATTGTATTACTTCTATATGCCTTCAACTGTCTCATTATTTTCTCTCTAGTATTGTTTTTGTCGACAATATGGATTTATATATTTATATTTTTTATTATACATATGTAAATTAAAGTGCATTGCTTTGTATAAAGACAATAATGTTGCAAAGGGGGTACATTTGCAACATTTTTTGTCTTCATATAAACAATGCACTTTAATGTATATATGTAAAATTAAAGATTGATACGTTATAAACTAATACCCAAATTATTCGTAAGCTGTATCTTTTTTAAAATGCCTCCAAAAATATGGGGGTACATTTGCAACATTTTTTGTCTTTATATAAACAATGCACTTTAATGTATATATGTAAAATTAAAGATTGATACGTTATAAACTAATACCCAAATTATTCGTAAGCTGTATCTTTTTTAAAATGCCTCCAAAAATATGGGGGTACATTTGCAACATTTTTTGTCTTCATATAAACAATGCACTTTAATGTATATATGTAAAATTAAAGATTGATACGTTATAAACTAATACCCAAATTATTCGTAAGCTGTATCTTTTTTAAAATGCCTTCAAAAATATAGTTTTCGATAAACTGTGTATACAATTTTTGACTTTTTGACAAAAAAATTACATATGCAAAAGACACATTTCGAATAAACCGTAATCAGCAAAGCCTTTTTTAAAATTATCGGGTATGGAAATTTTTAAAAATTCGTCAAAATTTCATTTATGATTTGATTCAAAAACAATTTTACATATAGATAGTCCTTATAATTCTTTACAAAAAATACGCTACAAGTCTTTTTTACTTTAAGAGATATTTAGACCGAAGTCAAATTCTGACCCATTTTTGGACATATTTTTTGTTTTTTTTTTCTTTTTTTTTTTTAATTTGGCGAGCTCAATTTCAGTCCTAAAATTTTTTTAAAATATTCTCTGGATTCTGTACAAAATTTTCAATAATTTTCGTGTGAGAATCATATATCTATGTGGTACCGATAAATAGTTATATTATTTTGAAATAAAAATTAAAAAAAAAAAATTGATTTTTTTGTGATTTTTCTCAAAAACGTGGTGACATTTCTTCATTTTAAAATCCATTGTTTTAATCTGGACCATAATTTTTTAAATTTTCTAAAAGAATGCTTAACGCAAATGCATGTAAAACAAAATTGCATTTGGAGTAACAGTCTCCCCGCTAGTCCTATCAGAATTTCTTTAATTTTGAAAAAACACCTTGATTACATACCTACATATGCTCGCTAAAAAAAAAATATTTAATAAGCCACGCCTTTGATAACGACAGGGTGGCCACTTTCTGAAAAAAAGTAAATTTTTAAAACAATATTTCCCCGAACTTGGATTTTGGGTATTTCGGAATAAAAAAATTGGGAATCTATTCTTATTTTAAGTACAACTTTTTTTATATTATATTAAATTTCATATTGATAGCTTTATTTATATAGAATTTATTTAAGTTCAAATATAATTTTATTATTTTTTTTGATAAATTTAATGAAGAATTTTCTAATACTTTACTATTTATATATTATTTTTAAAATTGTAACCGCCAATTACATAGTTTACATAAATTGTTTACACATTCGTTTAAAAACTGACTGAATTTTGACCCTCCTTTCCTTATTTTTTTTGCACATTTTAATTCATTTCTATGGTAAATGTGCGCTGCAGCATTCATTAAGTGCACAACTGCTTCAACATGTTTTTTATACCCTACACCAGCATAGTTGGTTGGGGTATTATGCGTTTGTGCTGATGTCATCCAACACTCACCTTAAAGTATACCAATCGACTCAGAATCAATTTTTGAGTCGATCTAACGATGCCCTTCTCTCCGTTAGTCTGGCTGGCTGTCCATGTAAACCTTATGCACAAAGTACAGGTCGCAATTTTAAAGATAATTGAATGAAATTTGGAAGTCATCAGTCCATTATTTCACCTAGTCTCCATTCAAATGTCTTCCTGGAATAAGTGTTTAATAATAAATATTTTCGAATTAATCGATTTTTATATTTAAATTGTATTATTTCACAAAAACAATATAGCGTATTCATTATTCTCTTTTTATATATGCAGTTTGACAACTGTAACAACCAAAATAATAATCAACTGTTTAACTAAGGTTACCTTGTATGTATTCGCACTGACGTTTGTTTTTATATAAATTTGCCTAATGTAGACTCTAGGTTAAGAGTGTTAACAATTTTATTTACATCCATGAGAAGAGATTTGATATTTGCATTGATGCCAGTGGATTGGTGGTCATCACATTGTGATTATTGCCCTGAGGTTGTGGCTGATGGAACCTTTTACTTAGCCTTTTTAGCTGCCGTTTTACGTTTCTCTATTTCTTGTTGTAATTCTTCATAACACGGTTGGTAAAAAGTTCATGCCATATATTTTCATCCACTTTTCTTCTAATGTCCATTGGGACATTAAAAGATTTAACATTTTTTAAATCTTCACATTTTCTCATACTGCTTTTATTATTCCCAATAAAAAATTATTTTTTTCAACACCATATAATTTTATTTTTTACCACTCAATATTTCTTCATAAGTGTAAATAATACAAAACCACGTGTTTTATGTAAACAAAAAAAAAGTTTGACAATTATCTTAGAAGTATAGAAAACAACAAAAAATATCAGTTATTTTCGTACTGTCACCTGTTATAACTTCACCATGTGTTTTGTTTTTGCTTAACCATGCGATATAAAGCCACATTGTTAACAGCTAGAACAAAACTAAATGATTTTTATTCGGCTCTCAATCGTTTAGCCTTCGGCTCCGGAGTGGTATGGGCGCTGATGTATACTACTCACAGTTCGGCGCAACTTAATATAGTACTCTGCCTTTTTATTTTATTAATTTTAATCAAGGCACCATAATAGATTTATAAAGTGGCTACACATCTACAAAAACAACAATTGTTTGCATTTTGTTAGTGTAACACCAAGGCAGATTAATCAGAAAGCGGCATTAAAACAGCTGAGATTTTCTTCATTTTGGCAGCAATATGGCGGCTTATGTTCTAAAATCTGTAGTGTCAAATTGTTGTTTATGTTTAGAAATTTTACATTTTTTTTTTACTTTTGTGTCATTACGTCTTTCAAATGTGAAATTTCAAATGTGTTTTTGTTTTTTGTAAACAAACATGTGAAATGTAAAAATTAAAGTTGACATAAGAGATTTCAATGCAAAAACAAAATACATGGAATTTTTTGCTGTTGTAGTTGTTTTGAGTTGTCATTATCTTACTTATTGTATCATGTGTAAATCCAATGCAAATAACGTCAAAATACTATGAACATAAAATGAGTAAATAAAAGAGTAAATAAGAAGAACAAAAAAAAAAAACATGAAAAAATGTTCAATGCGAATACAAAAACTATTTGACATCTTTCCGAGATACGTACATGAAAAAATTGCAAATCAGCTAGGCTGACGAAGTCATTTTTTATTACGCTATATGAAGGCACATTAAACAAGGTAATAGCAGTTCGGAGTGGATTTTTTGCTTAAATTTTTTATATATGGAATTTTAAGTTATTAACAACTGTTAAGAGAGAGAGAATTTATTTCTTAGAGTTTGACAGTTTTAACAGTAAAAAATTATGTGTTTATTTAACACTATTTTATACATAATCATGTCATGTTTTTAAATGTTTATTGTCAATATATGAATACTTCTACAACAAATTAAGAAATCCATGATTGATTGTTTACCAATCGTTATCAAAAAATTCTCTTAAAAAGTTTCTCAGCAAAAAAAGTGTTGCCATTGAAAAAAACAATCCCAAAATAATTCGAATTATCCCCTATTTTAATTTGCCAAAAATGTAAAATCTCAACCAGTCAACTTGCGACGCAACGTAAAATGAAGAAAAGTAGCGTGAAACATTTTATACAAACAGTCAACAAAAGCAAATGTATCATATGCTTTTGAACATTCATTGCGTAAAAAGCCCTGTTCTTTGGCTATTTTGTGAAGAAAATAAACTAGTGTTGTCAAAAAGTCACGAAGCTACGTAAAAACCTATTTTCTGCGATACGCTACCTAGAATTTTTGCGTTAATAGCTACTCATACAGATGTGCATAAAGCAGGTTGAAACAGCCGATTGCAAAAAAAAAAATAAATAAATAGAAAGTATCTTTTTCTTCTACAACATTGATTCGTAGCCTTCGTATGGACTTTCCTATCAATCCATATTTTAAAAACTATTTAGAACATTTGTCTAGGTTCCGAGTACAATTTCAGAGATGAAATTATATTGCAGTAAAATTTTGTTCATCAATTATTTTAATGTAAAAATAATTTTGCTCTACTAAAAAAGAATATGTAAATTCTGTTCAATTTAAATGTATCAGTGGGGAAAAATGTGTACTCAGCGCAAAACAATATATGGCACCCCTATATAACAATAATAAAATCGTTTAGTAATGAAATAAAATGCACAGGATTTAAAAAAATCATTCTCAGAATTATTTTTGTATTTGTAGTGATTGGAAGTAAGAAATTGAAGTGCTGGGCGTTAAATTGTTTTTGTAGCGTTATAATACTGTGCAGTAGTTCGTGGTAGGTTTTTTTGTTGTTTTTTCAGTTCATTGACATAAAAAGTCTGAGTTTTATTTTGTTTTTGTTTTATATTTTTAAATTGTTATTTTTTATTTGCTGGCATTGTTATCAATTGCAAGTTAATTTTAAACCAGAGTATAAATTCTTATTTAAATTTGTGTAAATAAACGAAGACACAAAGAACAGATTTAAACAAAATAATCATTCATTTGCAAATTTATATTTTTGTAGAATAAAATTAATTTTTTATTGCTTTGTGTGTCTTCCCACAAAAACAAATTTATCCATTCATACATTCATCTATCTACATACATATCTACCTCAAATAAATCAAGGTAAGTTTTAATACAAACAAATCATTAAGCCTATTTTAATAACATTTCTGTTTAGTAATTGTTGTTTTGAATTGAAACTTTTTGATACATTTAATTGTTAATATTGTGTCACTTTTCAACTTCAACAATTTATCAATGTCAACAGATTGTTATATGAAATTTACTGCTACTAGTGAGACAGATTAAATTTTAAAATATGTACTTTTTTTTATTATGTATATTTATTTCATAAAATACGGTCTTTAAGATATTTAATTATTAATCAAATTTACTCTTTACAGTTTGTGAGTATAAGAGAATATTAATTAATCAAAGTGTTGCCACTCACAAAATAAATAAATTCTTTGACAATTGTACTTAAAATAAAAATTTAGGACTAACTACACAAGTATATCAAAAGTGATTTCTAAAGCTGTTTTGGATCAGTTTTGCCATTTTAGCACTTTCAGTGCTATATTTATCATTTGAGCAGAATAAAATGCATTGACAATTTATAAAATATGCCAAATGCTTTTTAGCACTTTTTTACACTATTTTTTAAATCATTACTTTTTGGCTTTTTGAAAGAATTTCTTAGTAAATTTGATGCTATTAGTTAAGTCCTATTTTTACTTTATTTGTCAATTCTGAAGGAAAATTATTTTAAGTTGTAATTTGAACTATATTTTACCAGAAACAAGGCAACGAAAATATTTTTTTTTTTTTACAAAAAAATTTAGCATTGTTGTGTGCTGCTGCAGAACAATTTAGCATATTTTTTTACGATTTAGCACTTTACAATTACATTTTCTGGCAGCACTTTTTAAAATTGATTCTAGTTTTCGAGGTATGAACAAAAATATTTTTACTATGATTATTCAATAAAAAATAATAAATTGAAATTGAAGTGATTAAAACTGAGTTGTTTGTATTGTTTAGAATATGGTTTTTCACATTAGAGTCCAACAGTAGGCACTCTACATTCTCATTTTCTAAAAACTTTGGTATTATTTTCTGGTTTTCGCCAAATTTTTATGTATTCGGTTTCCTTTTTATTTCTGCTGTGTTAAATAAAAGTTTTGTAAAATATTGATAAATTAAATTTGTATTGTTAAAAAATTAAAAAATAAATGTTCAAATAGAACACACAAAATGATTCGTTTCCATTTCAAATCCCTTTAGAAAGCAAAACTCCTCTTTGGGGTTTTTTGTGTGCATGTCCATTTAATATATGAATAAATGTATTTGAAATCTTAAATTATGTATAAATTTTCTAAATATTTTATATTTTTAAAATATTACGTTAAAAATTTAAATGCATTTGTAAAAAGTTTTACCAGCTCTATGATCGAACTGTGTGTTCATTACAATAAATAAACGGTTCCTGATGTACACCTATATTATCTTTCTCTTAAGAATGGGAGAGTGCTTCATTTTTGTTTCCTTTTTTGCTAACTTTTGTCCAAGTGTCAAAAAATTTTGACTCTTGAAACTGTGATGTGATCAAATCAGATTATTGTTTTACTTAATTCAAGTCGAGAGTCAAATCATTCACTTCAGTTAATGCAACATATAAACCAAGGTAAAGAAAATATGTACTCATCACTAAGCATTTGACATCAGTTTTAATATTTTCCTGAGTATATAACATTCGTAAACATAACAAAAATGCTTCAAATAGTCTTTGTAATGTATACTTCTACATGGTGCGGAATAAAATCGAACCTTTAGAATAAGGTTTCCCAAATGAGAGCCCGCAGACCCCTAGGGATCCGTAGTAACATTCTAGGGGGCCCGCGAGAGATAGGAAATGGAATTATTGTACATGATATATTTTTTATTTTTCGGCATATATTTTTTCGGTTTAAGTACCGTCGGTTTTTCAAAATGTTAATTTTTCGAATGTCGAATAAACGGGTTTTGGAAATAACATTTTATTTGGAAATAACATTTTATTTCAAAAAACATATGCACTAAATACTAATATTTGAATTGAAATTTAGAAAATATTTGTTAACTGATTAATATTATTAAAGTTAATTTCTTGTTATGTTTAATAAATATAGTTTAAGATTAAATTGAAATTAATTCTATAAGTTTAAACAAATATTAAAGTAATAATTATCTTGAATGAATTACACATATCAATGGAATTAGTTTTTTCTCTTGTAACCCCTGTAACATTCTTATAAGCAATTTAAATATTTGAGAGTTTTTATTAATTAAATATTTCGTCCCCGAAAGTGCAAAACAACGTAATGTCACTTTTCATAACTTTACAGGGGGAACAAAAAGATTTCTAAAATCAAAATTAATTGTGTTACAAAAAAGTTTGTTGAGTTTTTAAATTCTTAAATTATCGCTTAACATATTTTTATTTGTGTTAAATATTTTTTAAGATATCTACGTGGGTTTACGTTTACGTAACATCCTTTGACTATTTTTTATTATATGTCTTAAAAAAAAAACTTTAAAAAAGCTTAAAATATATACAACGCTATTAACAGACAATCTATACAAGGAAAGTGCTGGTTTTTGTGATGTAGTTTATATAAAAACTGCTAAGAATTTATTCCTTTTAAATAATGAAAATTTTTTCGACTTTTTCCGACTTTTCGACTATTTTCGTCTCTCCGACTATTTTCGATTTCATACGATATTTTCGAAATTTGTCACCTATTTTGAAAATTTTTTGTTGTTTAAAAAAAAAGAAAAACTAAAGAAATATGATATATATATGATATATATATGATATATATATATATATATATATATATATATATATATATATATATATATATATATATATATATATATATATATATATATATACAACGCAATTAACAGTTAGATGGTGTAGTTCAAATAAAAACTGTTAAGTAACTATTAAGTAAATTATTTCGAATTTTTCCGACTATTTTCGACTTCTCGACTTTTTCCAAATATTTTTGATTTTTTCGACTTTTCGACTATATTGAACTCTCTCCGACTATTTTCGGAGATATTTGGTGTAAAAACCACATTCACCACACTTCACAATTCATATGCACAACAAATATTAAACATTTGTGTGTTGTGTTTATAACGATTTAATTATTACAATTTTGCCTCTACATATCAATACCAAAAATGAAATGTCAAAAATATTAAATAAATATTTTTTGATTTGCAAAAAATAAAGTGATCCTAAGTCGATTGGTATTCTTTTAAGGGTTGTATGCGTTACAAACATCAACACAATCGCATAATACCCCAACCACCTATGGTGGTGTAGGGTATAAAAAATGAAAAACGTTAGACTGGTTTTTTCAAAATTCCAGCTATTCAGAATATTTGAAAACCGGTTTCTTCAAAAAGTCAGTAATCGATCACCCTAGTAACCAGTCAGAGTTCGTGAACTTGTTTTGCTGTCGTTGGGGATATAGTGTTTATTCTATTTAATAAATAAATGAATATATAAATATATATTAATATATATAAGAATAATGTAATTTTCTGACTGATCCGACTCATCCCAAAGCCCAAACGCCTGAAGCTAAAGACGGGATTTTTGGAATTCTAATGTTAGGAAGGGTAAAAAATAGTAAAATCTTTAACTTAAACTAATATAGATATAAAATTTAATAAGTATCGTTATTCATTTGAAAGATAAACTTACAGTTCTGTAGTACATTTTTAGAAATCAGACCTTTTAGGGAGAAAACGGGTAAAACCTTTCTTTTGGTACTTTTTTGGCACTTTAAGTATCTTTTAAAGTCAACTTATCGATAAATGACAAATACAAATTTGGTACTTTTTTGAAATTCGAACGCTTAAGGGGTAAAAATTTTATCTATTTTTGGTACTTTTTTCATAAATAATTTTTTTTTATTTGTGGTACTTCTTCGATCTTCTAATGGTACTTTTTGAATTTTCTATAATATTGTACCTAAAATCATGAAATTAAGAATATATGGTCTTAAGAGAATGAGAATTTATAAGGGCGATTTTGTGGTACTTTTTCGTTCTTCTAATGGTACTTTTGCTTAATCAAATGATTAATAGACATGTCCTGAAAGAGTTTTGTGGATATCAACACAATATTGTTATTCTTATTTAAAAGACATAACAAGTTTTTGTATTTGCGACGGAAAATAAAAAAAACAAAATATTTACTCAGACATAGATATTATTCAAACATTTTTTAAACAAGTTTCGTAAATCTCTTTAAAAATTAAATTTATTAAAAATTCAAAAATTTATGATTTATGATTATATTTTTATGAATTTTTTGTCTTTGATATTAATGATATATACGTAAACAATAGCTAAATAAATAAGCCCGTAGGTCGTAAATTTTCAAAAAAAGTTCAAGTGAACGAAAAAAATACATTTTATTAAAATATTTTTAACCCAACTATCAAAAGAAAGAAAAAAAAATCATAAAATAAAAGTATATTAATTTTTCCTTAGCTATCGGTTAATGTATATGTCATTAATATTGGCGAGGAAAAATTAAGATTTGTTTTAGGATTATCAACATAAATGACCGTGTAGCATCTTGTTCCAATTGTCGTAGGAAATTTTTTCAAAATCTTATGAATGATGAACCCTTTCATAATTTTAGGTACAACCAACCTAAACTTCAGTCTGTTGTCAATTAAATTTCTTTACAACTTCCCTTATAAAACACTCGCTTTCATGTTATAGATCCGATCAGGTGTTCTCATACATAACAGGAATATTCTCTGAAGCTTTTCAGTTGAAAATTACATGAATAATGAATGAATGAATTGTCGGACACATTACTTATTATTTTTCTTAACATTCCTAATGTTTTATATAATTTCTGTAGGATAAATTCCGCATGTTGTCTATACTACTGACAAATTTATACGTATGTATATTTAAAATGTGCAAGTTACTTTCAATCTGTTATATTTTTTCACTAGCTGGTTTTTAGTTCTGACATTTTATTAAATTTGGTTTAATTGAATTTATGCCATGGAGTCATCCCTTTTAAATCGTCTAATGAACTGTACACAAAAACTTACTAATAAAATTGGCATTAAGATATAGTTCATAGCTAGGTTTTTAGCTAAATTTTCTTAAAAAATGATTAAAATATATAATTTTTTGTTAAAGTTCACGCAGTTTTCTTCTTCTTCTTTAAGTGCTTTTAAAATTCCCGGGAATTTCGTCCGTAATTGCAAAGTTCCGGAAATCAGGACATGAATAGTAGAGAATGCATCCCGGGATTCATTCTCTACTATTTTTACTAATTTCAACAAAAAAAAAAAAAAAAAGAAAACATTTTATAAAATTTCCCCAAAAAATCTAAAAAGCTATTTATATATCCCGAAAAAATCTTCAAAACCCAAATCAAAATTTTCATCCTTATCAGCAATCAGAATTTCTCTAAATCTGTTAGCCCTGTAAATAGCTCAAACGTCAGAAGGCTAGTATGGCGACGAAAAGAGAACGGCTCTACCTCTATTTCTTTGTATCATAATATCTTTTGAGTTTTTAATATTTTTCATTTCTACCATGGCACAACTAACAAGGTTTATATGTTTTGATTTGTTAAACTGTCAAGATCCAGTTAAAATAAAAAAGTTCTCTTTTATAATTTGTTTGAATATCAAAAAACTCCATATATAAAAACTGTTTAAAAAATCCTCTCCGAGATGCTATTACCTTGTTAGATCTTTTTGAACCCCTGCTATAGAATATGATTAAAATGAACCTTTTAGTGACGCCCAGTGTGACTAGATGTAATAAAATTATGCAGCTAAATTGCGTTTAAAATAAAGCTAAAAATGCTAAAAATTATTTAAAAATTTAAAAAATAATGCGAAATTAATGAAGTACTTGCTTTAGTGGCATATTTTTATTTCGTGTTAATTTTTTTCATAATGTTGACCTTATGAAATTATAAAAACAGAACAAATTATATAAACAGAAGAAAGAGAATAATATAAGCAGTGTTGAGAAAACCTAAGTGGAAAAAAGTACTATTTTTTTGAGCCTCTGTTGCCAAACTGTTAATTTTATTTGGTTTTTTAAAAAACTACTAAAAAATTAACGAAAATGTTAAGTGTCGTACCAAATTTAGTACTTAAAATTTCGTATAATTTGTAAATGTAAATTCAGTTTTAACACTGCCAATGATAACTGCAATAGCTAATAATAACACTGTGCTAGTTGCAAATTTTAACAAACTGGGCACCCTACTGATAATACTAATTCGAGTAAGTTTAATTCAATGGTGACAGGCATTTTTCGAATTAAGCGCTTGATTCGCGATATTTGTTTTTAAACTTAATTATGGAAGTAGCGAATTAATTGAAAATATAAAAATAGAAATAAAAGGGACATTATTTATGTATATTAAACAATAAATCAATGGAATATATATTTCCATCATAAATTAAATCTGTTTTAGCGCGATTTATATTATATTTTTGTTTGACAAGTTACTCATTGTAACACCAGTTAGCCTGCTTAATCAACTATTAATTTGTTTATTAGCATTTAAAAATACATTTAATATTAAGAATTCATTATTATACAATTAAATGAAATCTTTATTTTTTATTGTCATATTGTTTAAATTTACCCTCGTATTCACAAACCAATTTTAAATTTAAAATACGTTTTAGAGACAAAATTTGTTTGGAAATTTAATTTAAAAAGCATTTTAAATTAAAAAAAATAGTTTTTCTCCGCAATAAAATTTTTAAAATTAGCGAACAAATCGCCACCATATTAAATATCGCCAAAAAATTCGCCATGTCGCCAAATGGAAAATTCAATCGCCAAAAGCAATTAAAAATCGCCACATTTGGCGAAAAATCGCCACAAATGACAGTCCTGCTAGAATTTACAACAAAGTTCTAGAAAGTGCTAAAATTTAAAAAATGTGCTAGAAAAATGTGCTAAGAACAAAAATTTTTTATAATTGTAAATAAAGAAATATATTATTAATTTTCAGGTTTAAAGCTAAAAGAACATTAAAGAGAATAAAAAAAAAATAAAATTTTTATTAAAATTGTAATTTTTGAGTACTTAAGTAAATAATATTCAAGTAGTTAATATAAATTATTTTAACCTAAAAACCAATATTTAGCAAAAAATAAAATTCTCCAGAAAGTTTGTCTCTATAAAATTTCTAAATTTTAGTTCTCAAAAAAATTATTTAAAAATCACAAGAGGTATTACTTTTTTAAAAATACGTTCTTCATATAAATTTCAAAAAATAAAGTAAAAACGAAGGTTTGAATTGTGTAATAAAATGTTTAATTATGTATAAATATTTTAATTTTCAAATTAATTAAATTAAATTAAATTAATTAAAATTTAGTTTTAATTTACGACATACATTCAGTTGCGTTTATAACTAAGTTACAAACTACATTTAAAAATTTTTATTTTTTATTTTATCGTAATTATTTCTTATAAAAAAATAATATAGTTTACTTAACTGCTAAAATTTTATTTGACAGTTAGGTTAACTATTTGCAATTGTATTGGTTTTTTTTATATTCATTTATTAAAAAAAAAAATATATATATATATTAATTACATTGCAAGTGCCTCTGCGCCTTGAAGGCATTTTAGAGGCGAGTTGGCAATAATATATTACATAACTTAAGAAATATCTAGTTAACAATAACTATATACATAAAAAAAAAATATTTTAATCAAAAGCTGAAAAAATATTTTAACATTCAATATGAATTAGAATAACATTAAAAGTTCCCCTATATTTTGAAGTAAATAACTCTTATTATTCCCTGTATTGAATGAGTGCTGATAACTCGAAAAATATATGGTATGATGACCAATGCTGTTTAAACACTTAAAAACATATATTAGCAATTGCATTTTGTAAATGCCATAAATAGGTAATACAGCTTTAAAATCGTTGGTATATAATGATATAGTTGAATATGTGATGGGAAGATTTGCTAGCACTTTTAATGCATTATTATGCATACGCTGCAACTCTTTTAATTTAGAACTTTTCTTATATCCATATAAAACTGCTAAATAATTAAAATGGCTTTGAACAAGTGCATAAATTTATAATTTCGTTTTTTTTATCAAATTTGTTCTTAAATTTGTATGGAAAACCAACAGCTTGGGCTGTTTTTATCTTAAGATTTTGGATATGTTGACTCCAAGCAAGATTGCTCTGCAGTTGTATACCTAAATACTCAATTGAACTGACTTCCATGATTTCTTTTCCATCTACAAAAACATTAAAGTTGGTATGTTCCGAATATGGCTTAAATGTTATCAATCGAGTTTTGTTAGCACTTAAGAAAAGCTTATTTATTCTCGTAAACTCTGATATTAATGCCGCATCTAGTTCTATATATACTTTGGCTACTGTTTCATGCTTGTAAGGGTAAAATAAACTAATATCATCTGCATATGTAAAAATTTTGCCAGTAAGTTAAAAAAAAGAGGTAGTTCTTTCCACATATACCATAACACTCAAGTTTTTGTAACAAGATGTCATGATTAATTAAATCAAATGCCTTTGTAAAATCGTAAAATAAACCTCCCACGCCACAATGGCCATCATCTAGGCCTTTACAAATAAAATTAACGACATTAAAGGCAGTTTCCTCAGTACTGCACGCTTCCCGGAATCCATATTGAAAATCATTTAGTAAATTATTGGTTTTAATAAATGTGGAAATTTGATTGTGCAAAATTGCTTCAGACACATTATCAATGCTAGATAAAAGCGATTGATCTATACATATCGGACGTACAATTGATATATTGATTCCTTTTGGAATCGGTATTACTTATGAATTTTTAAAATATCAGGATAAATGCTCATATTTACCATATTATTAAAAATATTTACCAAAATAGTAGTAAATTCATTCTTATTACTCAATATAATTTTCGGCAGTATATTATCCAGCACTTTTATTTGGCTTTATTTTTAATATAACATCCTGTACTTCTTCATATGTTGTACCATTAAGATCAAATATATTATTATGACGTACCATTGTTCGTAAAGAATTATACGAGTCATTTGGAAATTGTTCAATTTTCAGCTTGACGTCCTTAATTGATTGAATGAAATAACTATTTAGCACCTCCGCCTTTACAGAATCATCTAAAATTGTTTTTTCGGAATTCTTCCAAGTGTCTCCTTTAAAAACCTCCAGCTCTTTTTTGGATCATGTTAAATTTCATCTGGTTTATTTTTATAGAAGTTGTTCATAGATTCTTTACTTTTCACAGTTGCTTTAAAAGTTTGTTTTTGTAACATATTAATTTTTGCAAATTAAAAGTCATCCATGGAGTAATTTCTGCTTTCGTTTGGTTTATATTCGGCATATGGTTACAAATATAATCATAAACACGATTATAATCACAACACAAATAAACATTTTCTCTCAATATATGGTTTTGAACTTTAATTTTGGTTCTGCGCGAAATAAGATTATGGTCTGATTTCTTTCGAATCTCCAGAAAAAATGCATGGATTTCGTCCATAACTATGAAGTATATTCTTCAGGAACGATAAAAATCTATCTGTGTTACATTTTTGTGATCGATAGAATGTGGCGAATTGTATAGATTTACCATTAATTTTATTATTTTCTAATGTTAAAATAATCAAATCTGTAAATCTTTTACTTTCACACATTTCAACTTTATATTGTAACAAAAACTGATATACCTCCGTAGCCATCGGGTCTACAACAGTGAACATTATTGTAACCTGGAATTTTGTATAGCAACTAAAGCTTTAAATTCATTAAATTTATTTATTGAAGAAAAACTCCTAGCATTAATAGAGATTATTGAAAAATAGGAACTTGTATTATTTTTTATGTAATTAACAAAAGATTTAAAATTAAAAAAAATAATGAGTATTAATCACAAAAAAAAAAAAAATTATATAAAAATATTTACAATTTATAAATTAAAAAAAAAAAAAAAAAAATGAGAAAAGAAAACTAAGGCGATAAATAAACCTCATCATTATTATTATCTACCCTTGTTTCACGCTCATTACCAGTACCATGTCGAAATCTATGAATCCTTGAACGATTTGTTTTTGCTTCCAATAACAGTTCATCCACTTCTTCTTCATTAGCAATGAATTTCGGCTTAGACAACTCACTTTTCTTCACAACGAAACCCAACGGTTTTTAGTGTTTTAGTACGATTTAGCAAGCTAAGTGTTTCTCTACTAAGAAAGTTGTTAACGAAAATGTTCGATTCAGTTTCCCTTAGCTTTGTCTTTACAGACATTAATTTCTCTTTAGATTTTTTAGAATTAAATTTTACAACCACTGTCGGTTTCTCAGTTTTATCCTCATTTTTCTTTTTATTCTTGCCACTTCTATAGTTACGCTTTTTAATAAAATATGCATCATCAATACTTTCCGCATTTAACCCTACACCAACTTTACTTGTAAGCTTCAAAATCGTATCAACAGCTGACGATCCATTTTTACAAGTTTATTTTGCAAAACACACTTATTAAAGATCACACTAGTTACCATTGCTAAAAGCATCATATTTTAGCTACAGTTATATTTTTTAGAAAAAAAAAAAAAAAAAAAAAAAAAACAACTGATAATGTTTTTACAATAACTATAAGACACCCTACACCATTGCGTACGAGACTAAAAATTCGGGAAGGGGACTTATACTTGTGGTCAATTTTATTCCTGGAAGTGGGTTTATATGGGAGCTATGGTAAATTAAACTATATTCCAGGGGAACATTTGTATGGGGGATATTTGAAATAATGGACCGATCACAACCAACTTCAATAAGCTTTGTCCTTGTATCATAAAAGTCTCACGTGCCAAATTTCATTGAATTATCTTTAAAATTGCAACCTGTACTTTGTGCACAAGGTTTACATGGACAGCCAGCCACACGGACGGACATCGTTAGATCGATTTAAAAAGTGATTCTGATTCGATTGGTTTACCTTAAGGTGGGTGTTGGATAACTTTTTCTATGCGTTACAAACATCAGCACAAACGCATAAAGTGGTGTAGGGCAAAAAATATGTGCAAATTTTATAAAAAATGCCAAAAATAGTTCGAAAAGTGCTGGAAAAGTGTCAGGTGCTAGATTAATTTTTTTCGCGCTAAATGAATTTGAAAAGTACTAGATCTAGCACTAAATTGACAACACTGAATGTAAGTAAAAGAATAAGAAGAGGTTATCCAATGCACATAATGAAGCCTACAATATTCTTAAGTTTGCACTCAGTTCAGTATGTTGCAACTGTGGGAAGTTTCAGATTGTGTGTTCTGCTACATACAATTCCATAATATATATCATCGCATAAACTAAAAATATTCGGTGTGTCGTTGTCCCGCCCACTTAACCTCGATATGAACCGTCCTGTGTCCCGTGATTATAGCCATTATAATTCTTAAAATTTTTCTGTCTACAAAGCCCTTGATATCTTGAAAACTGTTCTACATGCATGTCAGTTCTTTTTAAGTTCATCTACTTTAATACCTTCAAGTTCATGTTAAAATAACATTTGTTTGCAAATAACAATATTTGCTTAAAAACTAAGTACTTCATGAGGTAAGTACCTTCCCTATTTCAAAAAAGGATTTTTCAAAACTTTAGAAAATGTATCTAATATTAAGGATTACATTAAATGCATTTAGTGCAGTTTCCAATTTTCATTTTTATTATATTCACGAAATGGACTAAATAATCTTTTGACCTAAGCATTTAGTACTTTTTATTTTTCTTTTAATTTATTGACTTTTTACTAGTACGTTCGTTAATGTCTATGTTTTTGTATGATATATGTATATTTTTCGTTATTTTGAAAAATGCTAAATAATATGCTAAATAAAAAATTTGAGGCTAAATCGGACTAAAGAATGCTAAAATTAGCATCAAAAATGCTAAAATGGTCACACTGGTGACGTAAACATCTGAAAGTTGTTATTTCAACGAATGTTAGTAGTAATGCAAGAACTGGAAAACAAAAACGAATGTCATGTTTGAATTTAGCGCCTCTAATAATATTAAATTAGTTCTCATCTGCTCAAGTTTAAAAGTTGACCAGAGTTCACAGCGTTGCCAATTAGCGTTTTTCACGCTATATTTAGCGCTTTTTAACAACACAAAAGTCGCATTTATCTATTTGCCCTTTTTCCAAAAAGGCGCTAAATTGGCGCGTTTTACTTTAGTGATATGTCAATTAGGAATATGTTTTTAATTCCCTATTAAGTAATAAAAAATAATATCTTAGGGCCTGTGTGAAACGGTAGAAAATTATTCTTTTTAGTAAATTTTAGACAGCTATGAGCTCAGCAAAATTTTACTAGCTCATAGAATTTTTGTCAAAAGTATATAAATCTTAGACATTTTAAAATTGAGAGAAAAAAATCAATATTGTAAAACATTTAAAAAATTAATGTTAAATGTTATATGGCTTATGATTTCATCACATTACATTCTTTAAAATTTAAATTTGTCAATAGTTTATAAAGTTTTCATTTCACACAACAGATGTACATAAGAACTTTTCTCACCAGAAAAAAAAAAACATTTTCTACCATAGAACATCATTATTATTTTTATTAATTTTCGAATTCACCGAAAACTAAAACGAGTTTTTCATTTCATTTCGAAATGCCAAAATATAACTTCAGAATTCTTTTGTTTAAAGTGATCATTTGAGGTGTCTATACATTTTCTCAATCTCATAGAACAAAGTATATCGTCGTTGCTCCAACATGATCGGTTATGTGATAATTTTCGATTTTTTTTTTATTTCATCATTTTTTAATATATCTTGAATGGTTTAGAAGTTAGTAAAATAAGCTACATGTTAGTCATATATGAAATGTTCCAACAAAATGAGTTATGTGTATAACTTCACATAACTGTTTTTGGGAAAATTTTTTTTGAAAGTTTTCTTTCAAGTTTTTGTCAATATTTTATTAGAATATAAAACCACTCATAAAAAACTAGTGAGAAACTAGTCAAGAACTACGTTAAGTTAAGACGAGGTATTTACGGATTTTATAAAAGGGTTATTCCATATCAAAACGGATTTGACATCTCCGATTTGAAGGAAATTCACTACAGCAACATTGGCTAATGGAAGTGTTTCTTAAATATAAACTTTTAGACTCAAAGCCCTTTCTGGTTCAAAAATTTGACATTTTGAAAATTGAAAAAGTGCTAAAAAGGTTTTACTTGTTTAATTGTTAATAACTTCTAAATATTGATTGCAGATCTCTGATTTTACTTTCATATTACCTTTACAACAATATTTATAAAGTTTATTTTTATCAAAAGTTCAAAAGTCAAAGTTGGACATACAAAAATCAAACCATTATATTCCAAAAAGGAATAAAAAAACTCCTTAAAGTAAAATTGTACCTTTGTATGAAGCAAGCCCCAAAGTAGGGGAATCAAAATTTAATAGTTTACATTCTTAAAAAAAAATACTTGCATAAGAATTTCCATGCATTTTAGAAAATTTAAGTTACTAAATTATTAATTTTTAATTAATATTTATTAACTTATAATTAATTAATTAATTAATTAATAAATATATCTTTCTAATTTATATACTCGGTAGACTTTTATGCAACTATTTACATTTCATTTGATTATATTAACCTTATAATATTCTTCACATGAGAGAAAACGTAACTGTTAAGTTCAGGAAATTAAAATAATTAATTATTTCTTAAGAGTCTATATCCACATTGAATAAGTTGTTTCTTGGAAACATCAAATTTTCAAAATAATGTTTTACGAACCAAAACAGTTATATGTAAAAAATATTTGAAATCAAAAAATAATTTTATTAAAAATGTTCAGCAAAATGAGTTATGTGTAATTTTTATTATTGCTCTCTTGTATCTAAACATCCCGATTTTTGTTTACGTAATATCTATAGTAATTGTACTTGGTTCCAACTAATCGTATAAGTTTCGAAGAAATTTGCCAAATTACGAAATAAAGCAGTTTTTTCGCTTTTTCTAAAAAACATATTCTTTTAAACACGTTTCTAATTATTTTAAGAATTGCCTTTTTCGGAAAAAAATTGGACTGATTAAATCAAAGGTTTTGCATTAAAATTAAAAAAAAAAATCTATCCAAAAATAACAGTTATATAAACTTAAATGGTCAAAATCTGTAATGAATCTGGAATTTTAAATGTACATAAAATTTGACCGTGTACTTACTTCTTCAATAAAAACACCATCTTTAAATTTGATGTGAAATATAATTTACTATTTCTACTGAAGTTAAAGTTAAATATTAAATATTAAAAAAAGAAACCTTGTAATATTTAAGTTTGTTACTCTTAATAAAGATCAGATTTTAATTTAAAAAAATTGACTTAAAAGCGCTAAATAGAACAAAAGACAAAGGATTTGGTTTAATTTGAAATTTTCCCTGCTTTTTGTTTTTGGTTATAAATAGTTGACAACGCTGCGAATTCGTAAACTTGTGTTATTAAATACAACCTGATGATTCAAATTTCTTCTAGTGAAAGGACGTTCAATTGATAATTAATATCATTTAAAAAATCTAATAAATTTTTAAATGTATTTACTCATTATTGCAATGAACCTTGTAATCAAGTCCTTTCCATCCATAGATCTTTGGTTGTACAAAAATTAAACATTTCACATTTATACGCGTATAAAATAGGAAAAACGAAAGAACCTGTTTTGCGTTTATAAATCAAGATTTTAAATTGTGTGATTTTAAAAAGTCCTACGATATCCTTCAATATAATTAGACATTCAAAATGTTTAGTTATCAGGCAAATCGTCAGACATACATATTTGAACATCTAATGACTCCTTTACAATATAAAATAACATTTATTAGTATCGGTTTTCTTGAATATATACTTTATTACTTAAGTCATTTACATTATTAAAAATTTCCAATTTAACCATTTATTTACAGTAAATCAATATGAGATTAGTTATTTTGGATACTTCTGAATCAGTTGGATTATGGGCTGCCAAATATGTTACCAAGAGAATAAATGATTTCAAACCAGGCCCTGACAGGTTTGTTTGTATGCTATTAATATTATGCTGAAAAATTATTTAAATATTTTTACGAAAATGTGTAATTTTAGATATTTTGTACTGGGTTTACCAACTGGTAGCACACCTTTGAGTATGTATAGGAATCTAATACAATTCTATAAAGAAGGCAAAGTGTCTTTTGAATATGTGAAAACGTTTAATATGGATGAATATGTGGGTAAGTTAAAAATTGCACGTGTGTTTTGATTTTAATTGCACCTTTAGAAATATTTAATAATTACTTCTACTATTTGTTCAAGGTTTACCACGTGACCATCCTGAAAGTTATCATTATTTTATGTGGCAAAACTTTTTCAAACACATCAATATTAATCCTGTCAATGTCCACATACTCGATGGCAATGCTAGTGATTTAATGGCTGAATGCAATAAATTCGAAGACATGATTAAAGAAGCTGGTGGGGTTGAGTTGTTTATAGGCGGCATTGGCCCAGATGGTCATATTGCATTTAATGAACCCGGTTCCTCTCTAGTGTCACGTACACGTGTCAAGACACTGGCACAAGATACTTTAGAAGCTAATGCTCGATTTTTCGATAATGATATTAGTAAAGTGCCCAATAAAGCATTGACAGTAGGTGTGGGTACTGTTATGGATTCAAAAGAAGTTATGATTCTTATAACGGGAGCTCATAAGGCGTTTGCTTTATACAAAGCCATAGAAGAGGGAATTAATCATATGTGGACTGTAAGTGCTTTTCAACAACATCCTAATACTTTGATGATCTGCGATGAAGATGCAACATTAGAGTTGCGTGTAAAAACTGTTAAATATTTCAAGGTTAGTATGGAATTTAATAATTTTTGAGTCAGTATTTTGTGTTAAAATGTACTTGATCAACTAACTAATAGAAATTTATTTATTTTTTTGCTTTCGGTAATGGTTTGTTGAATTTTGCAATTTATACATTCTTTATAAATTTCATTTTTATATGGTGTTGGCAAATCTTAAATACATACTTACATATACATACATATGTATTATAAACTTCTATAAATTATTCAGTATATATTTATTATATTTACTGTAAATATATACATATGCAAGTTGATGAATTTCTTTGAGTGATGGTAACTATTGGCGTTATATTAATTTGGTAATAATTAAAAATACAGGTTTCCCTACTGTCAAAAAAAAAAAAAAAAAAATAAAAAAATAAAAATGGTACTTTTTTAAATTTTAATGGTATTTTTTTAATAATTGATTTAATGAATTAATTAACATGAAATTTGTTTAAAATATTTCTGAAACTTTGAAACGATAAATTGGAAACCTATCTCACATCTCCTAATATTAAGAATATGCTTAATCGTAGATAAACAAATGATGTGAAACTATGTAGTAAAAAACTTAACTCAAGTGTAAAGCTTGAACGCTCGAACGATAATGAGAAAAAAATTAAAATTGATTTTCAGTTCCCTACCAGCGATTGAAAGTTACTGGTCTATAACATTTTGTAAAAAAATAGTTTTGTGTTTTGTCTGGAAATGGGTATAAAAAAAATAGAAAATATTTTGGTCCGTTGTGCATTATGCGAAGAAATTTTCAACTTTTTTTTGCAAAATGGATAAAAAAAATTCAAAAAATTTTTTCACCAAAAAAGTCTCTTAGCGGAGCAAAATTCCATGAGGAAATTTGAAATATTTTGTCCATAACAAGCTGAAATATAAGAAATTTGGAGACTTATTTCGAGAAAAAACTTTGAATTTTTTTGACCAAAATGAAGCACACTTGAAATTTTCAATGGCTGGTAGGAAACTGAAGACGAATAATTTTAAAATATTTTTACCGTATACATCTGAACAATACACATCGTTTGAGGTTTCTTCCTACAACGAAATATCAGAAATAGTTTCCTCGGAACACTCTAATGTACACTAAAGTGCATCAATTTGTATGAGGACAAAAAATGTTGAAAATGTACCTAAAATTAAAGACTGATATATTATAAACTAATCCCCAAAATATTTTGGGTTCAATTATTTCACTTTCGTGAGCTGGACCATTTTTAATATACCTCCAGTGTAACCAATTTTTAACTTTTGATCAAAAAATTACAACATTTGATAGACACATGTCGAATAATACATCAGATCTAAAATTTTGTAAAATTAGTTTTCATTCTCGTGAAATTAAGATTTTAGTAAAATTTTCTACGATTTCTTTTAATACTATTTTATTAAACTTTAAATATTTTATATCGTAATTTAGATTTTAGGACATCCATGGAAAGGTTTTATTCAATACTATTGATATACATATGTATTTGTAACAAAAATAATATTTTCGGATCACCTGCCCACATAATAGGTTAAGTTAATTTTTATGGCAAATAAATGGTTAGTTAAGAAAACTAGAATTATAAACTTATCAAATAATCTATAAATTCGTGCAAAATAACGACTAAATTGCAAAGACTCTCTTTTATTCGCTTACTACCGTAGTTTTAAAATAATTTATTATACTTTTCATAAATTCTTTGATTTTCCAATGGCCCAATATAAGTTGAAAAATGTCCGAAACATATAAAAGTACATGTTTAAATAAAGAAAATATGACAAAGAATGTTAATAAAATATTAATATTCCGCGAATGAGAAGAGATGTAAAAATTATTTGAATGGATAGTCCAAGTATTAGCATATCTTTTAAATTATATTTTGAAGTTACGGAAGCTTTGAATATTCTATTAAAAGAAACCCATATTTTAGAGGTGTTTTCGAGCTCACGGAAATGTAAACATTAATTTTTAATATCTTCATTTCTAGAGGGGTACATTTGTAACTTTTTTTGTAACATATATATTTTTACCCCCGTTGAAAATATGTTTCACAGTAGCATTATTTTTAAATAATAATTCTATTTAAAAAAACATACCATTCAGGGATGGAAAAGTTGATACAATTGCACTTTTTTTTTGGTACTATTTAATGTTCAAAAGTACAGTAATACACCCACGAGTAATTTGATGCTCTCACGATATTAGTCAGTGTAGAGCTGCATGGAAAAAATCATTTTCAAACGATAATGTATTTTTAAGGCAATTTGAAATATTAAAATTTTCGAATAGAATTACGTTAAACAACATTTTTTCCATTCACTTGGAATTTGGAGGTTTATGAAATTTGTATGAACAGTATGTTTCGAATAATTATAGCAAAATCTGTACTGTATTTCGATGACTTAAGTGCCTAATGTAACATAAAATAAACTACTTTTCAAGTTTGTGATAACAAGATTTTATGAAAAAAAAAAAAATAAACTTTAAAGTCGGCTATATTCTGTAAACCAATATCGGTACAAATAAAATTAATTGATTTGCCGAGCTTTAAGGTTATCGATTAATACAATTTTTATTAAGATTCAATGTCATGGTAATGTATTAAGATCCTTTATTTTTGATCGATAAATATTAAAAATTAGAATTTAGTATTCTGAGGGTGCAAAAAGTACTATTTGAATATTTTTTGATATTGAAAAATTTTTTCATTTTCTATCCCTGCTTCTATTGTTTTTAAATTATACTTCGTTTATAATTAACAAAATCTAATGTAAAGTACTATTCACTACCGCTTTGTAGTTTATATTAATTATATTTCTAAAAATATTCTATTTGGTAGCTCTTTTATACAAAACTTCTTTTCTATTCGTTTGCAACTTTTAAGTGCATTCATTTATATTTTAAGATGTAATAAAAGTATTTCATTTTATTAAAATTTAGGGGATTCAAAGAGATCTCTACGCTGCTGAATATGGAGAACAAAACTGAATAAATACAATTAGATCCAAGTTTAACCCAACAATAAGTTCATAAATCGTTTGTATGTAATCAAGTCTATTACAAAGTTGGCAATTGATTAAATTTATTTCTGTGATACAATTTATAGCCAGTTAATAGTAAATAGCAATTAATATAAAAAAATATATATATATATAATATAAAGAGATAAGAAAAATACATTATTCGATATCGACCAGAAATTCAATTGAATTTAAATAGAAATTTTGGTTGATATCGAAATTTGTTCTATCAAATTCAGATAGAATAATTTTTCGATAAATAGCAATAAATTTGGTGTGGCTTAAACTGTTTAAGTAATTCGATGGCGGTACAATTGAAAATAATGTTGTCGTTGATTAAATTTTATGTTTAATGAATGTCTAAAAACTAGTCTTGATATTATTAACTGGTTATAAATAATCACAATTTTATGTTGGCTGACCAATTTATTTTACAAAGAAAAATTTGTTTGTGCTAAATTATAATTCTATTTCTTCTTTTGAGTAAAAAAATTAACTTTTTTTAATATATACTCCCTTTTTTCTTTTGCAGTGCCTAATGGATGTTCATATGAAACTTATTGATGGAATGTAACTCCAATTAAATTCCAAGTTAAATACTATAAATAATTCTTCAACCATTAATAATAATAATAATAATAATAATAATAATAATAATAATAATAATAATAATAATAATTAAAAAAAAGACAGTTCCCAATAAACCAAAGAACGATATGATAACGAAAACGATATCATCTTAGGTGCCAAACGTCATATTATATCGTATTACTGAAAACGATTTCGAATATTTTGTTTCCAATAAAATTAAAAATACAAACATATAAAAAAACAAACAGGCGTAAATTTATAATCAAATACAAATAAATCAAGAATGTTCCAACCAAATTTATATATAAGTGTATAATTAAAAAAAATATGTGTGTGTATATGCAAACAAAATGCATAAAAATATGACATGAATGTATGTATGACACATTAAATTGCATGTTTTCTACTTATTTAGGATTTTATATTATTTCAGCTAATTATTTTACACATCCTTACAATATTTAACTGCTAAAAGCATTATTTTGCTATTAACAGCTATCTGTAATCTAGATTATGCAGATTATACTATGGAAATTTCGATACCGAAAACGATGTCATAATTTCATAGAAAACGATATCATAAGGAAAGGTACATTTTAGTCATTAAAAACTATCGTTTTAGATTCCAAAACAATTATCACCTATGATACTTTTTATCACCCATATGATACCGTTTCGGTATCGTTATAATAACGTTTGGTTTATTGGGTTATTTTAAAATATAGAAATTTATTATTATTTTTTTTATTAATTACATACTACATACTTTCTAAATAGAGTATATTTTTTAAAGAATTATATTTGTAAAATTTTCAAATTGAAATATATTTGATATATTTTTTTATAAAAAAGTTTTAAACTATTGATGATCTTTTATTTACAAAATATTTATAAAATATATACAATTTAAGTACCCTGTCTAGAGTCACATTTAAAGATAATTCCATAAATCTTTTATATGATTTCACATATACAAATTATGGTTTTCTTTGAATAATTTACTTTTTTTTATAAAAATTAATATCATAATAATATTTATATTTCGATATTTAAATATAAAGATTACGATCATCTTGTTGGCCCACTATTAAACCCATTAAAGCCTTCATATATAATATGGAACGTATGGAGGCTTCCAATACTTTTTCATTGGCCTCTAAATGTTCACGATATTGTTGCTCGACAAGCATTTCTTCGAGTTTCTTGGCTCTTCTGCTGAGACGACAGGATTCGGTATTACGTTCACGTTTAATTTGTTCTTCCAGGGAACGTTCTCTTTGTGGATGATGACGAGCCATATTGCCATGATAACGACAAACCTTGCTGATGACTTGTTGAGAAACTTGGAATACACCTTCGTTGGTATTAAAATGTAAAGGATTCCTGTCATCATCATATTCATCATCTTCAACTGTGTGCTTACGTTTAAGTTTTTGCCGTAAATCATTTTGAATATGTAGTCTTGCTTGATCCAAATAGTTTCGAGGTATTTTTCTTATACCCAATAGATGGCGCGTTGACTTAAAGTGTGAACTTTCAGATAGTTTAGTATTGTTAAATTTGGGTTTTTGACATTTACGTAGTCTTTGATTGGTTTCTCGAAATAGTCGACGTTTAACTCTTTCCACTGAAGCCTGGTATGTAGACATTTTAGCAGGCATCAATATAGAGTTCAGTATATTCCATATTAGACCTTTATTGTACTCAACGGGAAATGAAATGATTGGCATAGCATGGCCACTTATAATATAAATTTGTCGTATACACTCATTAAGAAAGGATCTCTTGGTGGGACTTTTGTAATTTACCTCTTGACGACCAAAACCACTAAAATAACCATGAGGATCGCTACAGTCCACAGATTCTTCATGTAAAATATAAAATTCTTCCATTTCTTAACAACAGCAAATAAAATGAAAAAAAGTAATCGCGCGTCTATACGTAACGAATTTCAACCTAAAAATAATACACATTTGTAAA
The DNA here is from genome assembly GCA_932274085.1 of Protocalliphora azurea. Taxonomy (NCBI): domain Eukaryota; kingdom Metazoa; phylum Arthropoda; class Insecta; order Diptera; family Calliphoridae; genus Protocalliphora; species Protocalliphora azurea. Next base: position 85,288,130 of record OW026520.1, read on the forward strand.
TTAAACGATCCTTTTATATGGGCGTTAAAAATTTGTATGTGCTTTGTGTGTTGTTAGCAGTTCAGGTAGTTTATGGCACTACAAAAAATTTAATGTTTTTATTATCCTTTTATTACAGTCCCTTTTAATTCGCGGGAGAGTCCTTCTAGTTCGCAGAATTCGTTTAAATTAAGTACCTGTGTTCAGTGCATATTTTATTGTTAATATCAAACAACGAGTAAGAAAGACTTTCTTCAAACAAGATTTACTGTTAACTAAACTAGTCGATTTTAAAAATTTATATTTTATGACGATTAAAATTCCTTGAAAATTGATTTTTATACTTTTAAAAATTAAAAAAAAATTGTTGAATAGATCTTAATATTATCAGAAATTTTACATATCAGAATGTAATCACCTAGGCGATATATAATAGGTACATTATTAAAAGTAACACTTAGGTACATGTATAACATGACCAGACATCCCGCTTTTTAAAATATTACCCTTTTTATTATTTAAAAATCTCGTTTTTAACTATTTCCCAAAATATGTCTTTAAAATACATATGTATGTATTCATTAATTTTTTGAACAGAAGATACATTTTTAAGGTTTATTTTATATTTTTGCGTATTCAGCTCATCAACACGCATAGAACTTCTAAAAAATCAACGGCACATTCTAGTGTGTATTTTTGTTGACATTAAAAAAAATATGAAACAGAATCCCTAAGAAAAGAATTTGTTTACTTTTAATAATAAAATTAAAGAAAATATAAAACATGGCTAAACATACTGGTAGTTTATTTTATATTTTTCAATGAGTGAATTTATACAATTTTAAGATTTTATTATACCATTCACGTAAAATGAAGGGTATAATTAAGTTTCGTATATAATGAAAGTCTTAATACATACATTCAGAACCTCAAAATGAGAAATATTCGTGATTGTTACAATTAAAAATAACTTTTGGGAATATTTGTCTGTCAGTCTGAGTGTTGAAATGGATTTTTACAAACCCATAGTCTAATAAATACATTTTAATAATCATGTGGGAAATTTAGTCTCAAGAATCTTGGTATTAAAATTCAGCGAAATCCGCTAAGGAATGACGGAGTTATAAACGATTTTCCAGAGCAACCTCAAAAATGTTGAATAACATTTTCTATCTCACATGCAACAATACTCGTATATAAATATTTTTCTATTGAAAATTTGTGAAATTGAATATTCTAGGGGAAGTGTTCTAGACTACAAACTGTTAAGCAATAGGACTCATTGAAAATTTCCGATTTTCCTGAGAAACGAAAATTCTTTATTAAAAAAAAAACTTAATTTGACAGGAATTTCAAGACGTGTTGGTGTGTTCTTTATAAAAAAGTAATATTTACCTTTGAGTTGCGTTTTAGACTTTTTATTTAAACAATAAAGATTAAAAAATTCAACACATCGATGTGGTGTAAAGCTTGGGCTTGTAATTGAAGGACTGAAAAATAATTTTTCAACATTTCTAACCTCTCTATTTAATAGTTTTTATTAGGGCTTGAACCCATAACCCTAAATATCCTGAAAATTTTAAAATAGTAATTCAAGTTCAAAATAGCTACACTGTCCGAAAAAAATGTGCGGCTTCTTATTCTTCATAACTGTTTCGAAAAAGGAATTTACAGTTTTTTACATCTCATCTTTATTCGGTTATTCAACATAGATGGCCTGAGCTATTATCCCAAGTCATATGCCAAAGAAAAGAGTTTTCAGGTACTCTTTATATTAAAAGTTTTCAATGTCATGGTTAACTTCTATTTACAATTATGAAGTATATTTCCACACTAAACCAAACATTTTGATAAGAGATAATTTGCATATGAATCCGTTCTTTCAGATTTCTTTAATTACATGTATTTTTTTCAAAACATTTTTTATAAATACATATAGTTTAATAAATAACCCAGTAAAAACATGGTAATGTCAAGTAGTTACGGATGTAATTACTTTCAGTGATAACAACATACCGTTTGAATTACTAGAAGTAGTTTGGTAACTATTTATTTATAACCCGTTATGTAATTACTAATTTATAATCAGATTTTTGATTTTTTAATCGAGTTTACCATTACCAATTCATGTATTAAAAGAAGGGATAAATATATGAAAAGGCATAATCTGCGTACGCATGTAAATATATTCGCAATTGCAACTAAAAATGTTAATTGGTATGCCAAAAAATTTGATTTTGAAATCTATAATTAGAATTTATAAAATCTTTTTCCGTTCAAAATAAAAATGAAATAAAAAACTGCTTTTTATATTTTGACATTTTATGAGTTATTTGTAACCTAAAATTTAACATTTATTGTTTTCAATAATAATGACTTCTGTAATACTTTAAAATCAATGAGTTATCGCATTGCTTTGAAGTAGTTCTTGTAATGACTTTTTAAAATGCCTACTTGTAGTAATATGAGGTAAGTAGTTGTCCCTAATATCATCACCGTATTAAAATAATGGGTTATTCAGCTAATATGAAGATCCAGCCATTATATTACCTTCATAACTCATTACGCAGTAATAAAAGTTTTTGCTATGAAATTCACGATATTTGTAAATTCAACAAAAATGTAATTTCATAAAACTAAAGTTTTAATGAATTTGTATATTTATGCAATATATATTTTGTGAAGAGATTCGGCACAACCGAATGTAGTACTTCCACTTGTTTTTAAATAAAATGTTCTTAAAACTTTAAGATTAAGAGACATAAAAAGAAAATCTCTATTTTACAGAAAAAATTTGCATAAGTCCACCTTTGTAATAAAATTTTCTTCTTTTTGATCGTCTTTGTCTATAACGTGAACGTTTAGGATAGTAATTTAAAATTGTTATTTGATTACACAAGTCAACACCAAAAATTTCTTGAAGAATATGTTGCAGATATTGTGGGTATCGTCATTCCAATTATCAGAAACATTTTGGTTTCTCTCTATCACGTCATAATTTTCTAAGTAATAGTATTAGGTAGAGCATATTAGTCATTCATTTTTTTATAGAAAATAAATTTTGCTACAAAAATGTAGTACAAGTCAAGACTCCAACTTCCTACTCATAGCCCATTAAAATTCTTTAAAGATGTCAAAATCAAGAATTTCTCAATTAACCATCATTAAAATACGGAAAAATTGTAGACAAATTTTATTGTTCTCAATGTTTAAAAATTTGCCTAAACCCTAATTCTTTTACTCCCCAAAGCTGTTTAAAAATAAATAATTAAAAAAAAAAATAAATAAATAAAATAAAATAATAACGGAGTTGGTGATGCATTAATACAGTAACCTACCCAAATTAGTTTGTTTTTTTAGCATAACTCAAAATTCTAAAGTGTATTGGAGATTTTTAGGACTGACTTATGGTGTCCTCAGAAGAACTATTCGAGGGATTTTTCACAGAGAGAATATATTAAGGGCCTTTTCTATAACGATGCTATGTCGATTTCGTGAATTTTTAAAATTGTTAATAAAAATATTTTGTTAATAGAGTATTTTATGGAGTTTACATTTACAATTTTGTAAATTTTGTAAATCGATCAAGACCGACTATATCTTTCTTTCTCGTTTTTAATTCAAATTAAGCCTAGATGTATATTTTAAATTTCTAGTAACATTTTTTTTTTTTAATGTTAGATCAAATTTGTTAATAACTACATAATATTACTTATTTTTTTCTGAATATTATTTAATTGAAAAATATCACCTATATTTAATTTTAAAATTATGAATAATATTAAAAATTTGGAACGGGTATTAGGTTCATCTTAGAAGTATTAAAAATAGTTTTGCATAAAAAAATGACTAAACTTGTGAAAATAACAACATTTATTCCTTTTAGTAATAAATATAAGTAATAATGAATTAACATATTTAAGCTACTGATCATATACATTTGACATCTTATTTAATAAACATATTTAAAGATGTCCTGGTTTATACAAGCCAAAGCATGCTTTATAATTTTAAATGCAAAGGTAGAAATCCCATTTGGTTTTTCCCAGTTTTGGTTTTACCAGGTATACAATAAAAGAAAGCATCCTTAACTAGTGTAAATTGACCAGGTAATTAAGTGTATTAATATTGAAAATTTATGATGGCGTTAGATGTATTAAACAATCGAATGGCATTCATATTTGCAAACAACAAAATCATTATAGTATATATATAACTTAAGAGATTTTAAACATTTCATTTATTTTCGCATAAGCAGCCAAGCTGTAAATACCTTGTTAATTGTGTTTAAATTAATATATATGTAATATATATATATATATATATATATATATTTAGAACTAAGGCTATAAATGGGCAATTACATAGACAAAGAAACACACATTTTTGATAATAATGATGAAAATGTACGTACAGATCCTACAGAGGTTTCTGAATTAACAGATCGTCTTTCCTTGTCCAGTAGCACGACGAACATTGAATTGGCTAAAGAAGCGGGTGAAAGTTTAAATTTTTATATATTCTCCTATAAACAATATATGCCCTGCAAAAAGAGTCAAATCTACAAATGGGCTTCAGCTAAATTGGCCCTTACTGAGGAATTGATAAGATCAAATCAGTTGCGTACAGTACAACTACAACAGAGTTCGTACTTGGAACCTGATACCGATTATCTCACCGACGATGAAATGGAAGAGGTGTCCATTTACAAACAATTGCGCTCATTGGAAAACTATCGTACCGAACTGGTTGAATTAATTGGTCATTTGTCGCTTAGCAATAGATCGAAATCACAAAAACGTAAAAAGGGTAGACGTTTGAAGCGTCGAAAACGTTTGCCAAAATGTCACTTCAATATCAATATTACCAATAAAAACGGAGATGATTCAGAGACGGCGGATTCCTCTAAATTGGGAACAAATTCAAATCGTGACAAAATAATAAAACGGTCACCTTTAAAAGTTAAAAACTATTAAATAAATTAAATTTATTATAATCATAATAAAAATCTATATTAAATATGGAAATAAATAAATAAAATAAATAAATCTTAGAGTTGCCTTTTTTTAGTAGTAGTTTCTATTCAATAAAAACAACATACCGTCTGCATTACATAGGAGTAGTTTAGTAACTACTTAGTTATAACCTGGTTTATCAATTCATATATTTAAGGAAGGAATAAATATACTAAAAGGACAATTTTTCGTATGAATTCATTTTTAATCTAAAATAATTTTTAAAATATTGCACTTTAATACTCTACACCACCATAGGTGGTTGGGGTATTATGCGTAACTAATGTAATTAGTTCCAATTGTTTTTACTAGTAATGACTTTGGTAATACTTTAAAATCAATGAATTATTGAACAGCTTGGTAATTAGTTCTTGTAATGACATTCTAAGATGCCTACTTGTAATAATATGAGGTAAGTAGTTGAATTTAATATCATTGACGAATTAAAATAATGGATTATTCGGCTAATGTGTAAGTAGTGAAGTTCCATTATATTAGCTTCTTAACTCATTACATGGCGATCAAAGTTTTTGCTGGGCTCATGAAATTTGATTCTGATGTAGCAAGACCACTCAAACGATGTGTATTGATGAGTTTTACGCAAGAAAAATCCTAAAAGATATGATGCAATAAATAAGTTGATTATATACAAACAGGTGATAATTATTTCTGTTATATTACTGTCAAAACTTGCTTACATTTGTGTTTTATTTACACAAAAAATGGCGTCGTGATTGTTTTCGTTTAATATGTTACCTAGTGTCTACATTAGGCAAATTTATATCAAAACAAACATCAAAATCAGTGCGAATATATACAAGGTAACCTTAGTTAAACAGTTGATTATTGTTTTAGTTGTTACAGCTGTCAAACTGCATAAATAAAAAACAATAATGAATACGCCATATTGTTGTTTTTTGCAACTGTTGCCACCTCACACAAATTCGCGTTAAGTTTGACGTTTCTCATGATAAAAAAATCTCTAATGTAGACACTATGTTAAAAACCAGTAAGAAAGACATAGTCGGTCAAGCCCGACCATATGATACCCCACACCATTGTGCAGGAGTCTTATATTTCGTGGAGGGGTTTTATATTAGACATGTGGACAATTGTGGACCGATACTTTTACTAAGTGTAAAATAAAATATATGAATGCAGAATATTACGTTAACACCAATATTTATATGAATTTATGCACTTTAGGGTGATTCCCGAAAGGGCTTATATGGGAGCTATGGTATATTATGTAGCGATCCTCATAAAATTTGTCACTGTGATTTCTACTTATATAAAACTTATTTGTGTCGAATATAAACTTGATACTAACATGTGTATGCGATTTATGCACGTTAACGTGATATTCAGAACAGGGTTTTATAAGGGAGCTATGGTCAATTATGGATCGATCTTCTTGAAATTTGGCACAAAGATTGATACTTAGACATAACTTCCTTACACCGAATTTCATTAAAATATTGCTATATTTAATGCATTTATGATTGTTAAACCCCTATTCCGGGAAAACATTTGTATGGGGGCTAGGTGAAATAATGGACCGATTATCACCAATTTCAAAAGGCTTCGTCCTTGTGTCATAGAATTTCTAAGTGCCAAATTTCATTGATTTATTTTCAAAATTGCGACCTGTATTTTGTGCACAAGGTTTACATGGAGAGCCAGCCAGCCAACCACAACATTAGATCGATTCAAAAAGTGATTCTTAGTCGATTGGTATACTTTAAGGTGGGTGTTGGATAATTTTTTCTATGCGTTACAAACATCAGCACAAACGCATAATACCCCCAACCACTTATGGTGGTGTGGGGTATAAAAATGAAGATGAAAATTGTTGAAAATCACATATTCCTTACACTTTTGGTTAAAAGTAAAGAAATTAAAAAAAAAAAATACAAACAACTTCAACTTCTTCACAATTCTGCAAATTTAAGAAATTTATTAATGAAAAATTAAAAAAATTTGTAGTTTTCTGCAATAAGTACATTAATTTTATTATATTAAATATTTTTCAATTAATTTACGTTTTTCAATTAATTTTTAAATGGAAATAAATATAAACTGCATCAATTATTTATTAATTATTGTAATTCGAAATTGTTCTAATAAAGAGCTGCAAAAAATGCCTGTTGTTGTTGCCTTATAATAATGATTGTGGTAAATAAATATGCAGAAAACTTTTATTTTTTAATTTTTACAAAAAAACCAGCATTTAGGTTTAGCTCTTTTTAGCAACCCAAAAGACATATTTTTTCGGTAGAGCTTTTCTTAATTTTTGGTAATAAATCTGTATCTTCCAAACTACTGGTCAGAGAATTGAAATGTATGGGAGAGTTGTAGAAGAGGATCTAAACTTTCAGAAAAATCATCTTATAGTCACTATGTGATAACACGAGATAAGCTATAGGGTTTCAAAATTTAACATCAAGAGTATGTAAAACTTTCAAAAAATCGTATCCTATAAATCAAGTCTGATTTCAAATATTTTTATATTTCTGTAAAGAGCTTGGCAAAAAGTGAGGGAAGCTTTTTTTTAATATTCTGTAATTTCTAATACATTCTGAAATAATACGTCGAAATTTTTTTTATTATCTCAATTCGTCTAGCCGTAAAATTAATATTAAAAATTTCTATTTTCTTACAAAATTAATGTACAATTCTTTCATCTTTTTTCTCAGTTTTGTTAATAAATAAGTTTATTCTTCAAAAGACAAAGCTTCATAAAAGGACAATAAGGAAATTTAAGGAAATTAAATAATAAATAAATTTAAAACAATAAGGAAATTTAAAAATGGTGAAGTTTAGAAAAAAAAAATATTAATTTTTATCGAATAAAAAAAAAAAAATAAAAAAATAAAAAGTCACATGAGTTTTTTAAACTTATTGACGCTGTTTCAATAAAAAATATATTTAGACCTATTCATCACTAAACTGCTTCCCGCCGGGCCGCAAACGAATACAGTAGTGCAGATTTTATGGAAAAAGTAAATTTTTAAAAGACTTTTTTCAAATTACACAAAAAACAGTATTGAGTCCATTATTATTATGTTTATTAAAACGGCCTATGTAGATATGTTATATATCAGTGAATATTAAGATAATATTTTTATATTATTTTACAATTTTATAAGTTTTTGGAAAGTAGACGAAGTTTTACTAAAAAATGAATATTATTTTTAACTCTTTTTAAATATTATTTATTTTTGAAGCTATATAATCTACTTTTTTAGAAATGAAAGACTGATGTTTATTTTATACATTACATAAGAAACAATATTCAAGATATAATACTAATATGCTTTTTGTGCAATCTGAAAAGTCTTGTAAAAAGTTAACTTTTTTCATAAATTTGTTCAATAAATTTAAAAAAATGTAGAATGTAGGGTGCAAATCGAAATCAATTTAAAATTTCTTTAGCCATTTATGAAGCCTTAATCTTGAAAAATGTAAAAAAAAATGTTTTGATTAACAAAAATTTGAGAAAAAAGTGAAAGAAGTGTACCATATTACAGAATTACAGAATGTTTCTACAAAAAATCTTCCTCATACACCCAGGACTTATTCCCGAAAAATGAAAGCAAAAAATCAAAAATTCAAAATTCAAGCGTAAATATCTTTTTAACTTTAAGAGATAATTTATTATTAATATATTAAGCTTATTTTTTCTTTATCTTGATAAGCGCTTTACAGAAATGTAAAAATCCTCGAAATCGGACTTGATTTGTAGGTTACGATTTTTTGAAATTTTTACATATTCGAGTGGTCAACTTTGACACCCTGTAATCTATCTCGTATTATTACTATAACTATAAGATAATTTTTCTGAAAGCTTGGGTGCTCCTCTACAACTCTTCCATACCAACAGTTTAATAGATACAGACATACAGATTTATTACCGAAAATTTTGCGATTAATATTTGGCCTGTGGAGCCATTTTAATATCTCCATTTTTATTTTTTTCAATTTTGAAAAATTCGCGAATTTATTCACGATTTTAATTTTTTTTTTAAAGTAACCTTAAACATCATTATCCCTATTTAAAAAAAAGTTTTAAAAAGTATTCTCTCAGATTTTTTTATACAAAAATATTTTTTTTTATATTTTTTTTTGTTTTTTATTTTTTGTGAGCTTATTTTAAAATTAATTTTTGTCATAGCATTTCATAATTTGTTATTTGTGGTATAATACCTTTTTGTCCCAGTATAATTGCTAATGAATTGCGTAATAAACATATTTATCTTCTTAATTTTAATCAAAAATATTTAAAATAAAAAGGGCACAAATTTGTTAAAAAATTTTGAAAATTGTATTCTTGTTAAGGGTGCATCTTTAGCAAAAACGTTATTTTTTAATTAATTAAACAATATCATTTACAATATTTATTGTAATGCACTATATACTGGTTTTTAAATTAATAAAATCCGATGTATAGTTAAAGAGTTATGAACACTTACTTACATATTTCTAAATGAGAATAACAAAAAAAAAAAAAAAAAAAAATTATGAACAAATTTTTGTATGAAAAACTGGTGGTAATTTTTCAAAAAAGAAAAAAAAAAATAGTAGATCACTTTGTCCGGGAACAATTATTATTGCATTTTGTAGTAAAGTTATGGATTTTAAATATATTAAAAGAAAATTAAAACAGAATGGGTAGAAATCTGTCAAAAATGCATTGTTTTCAAATAAACAATTTACCTTTGCATTATTGCCTTTAAAGAGGTTTCAGTTAGCCATCATTATAAAGTGACATTAACCAACAATTGATTAAATTGAAATAAAAGAAATTCAAAATAAGAACAAATATGTTGTAATATTAAATTATAACATAAGTAGTAAACAAAAAGGAATTTTCAGCAATACCTTGGTACGGGCATGGAAAATTGTATATGAATTATAAGAGAATTAAAGTTGTAGGTATGTATATTTTTGGAATCGTTTAAAAATTGTATTTAAATGTGAGTTATATTCAGATAATTTGCTTAAGAAAACAAACGCTCTATTTCTTCAATAATGCTGCTAATACGGACGTTTCTCCAAGCAGCAAAAACATACAAGACTTTCACCATTCATCCAACACATATTAACGATAAAAGGTTTGCAAATAATGTAACCATCAACTTTATCGTATCTTTGGAAAGACTGAAACGAATATTTAACTTTTAATTATTAAGTTGTTTCTTTATTAAAATTTTATTGAATACTAAAAATTTTTCAATCAATTAAAAATTTGTTGTTTATAAATTCAAAAGTAATTTGATGAAGAATTCTATTTTTGAATTAAAATAATTTTTTGTAAAATAAGTTTTTGGTTACGCATTTTATTTAGCGCTTACAAGATTGTGTCTCAAAATCCAACCATTTTACTTCCTCAGTCAGTGTCATTTATACGATATTTTTCTACCGAAAAATATAAAAAAGTGTAGCTTTCCTAGGTTAATAAAAGGTTTCCATTAACTGAAACTTAAAAAAAATCTTCTTGTACACCAAAATTGTAATTTTTATAAAATTAAATATGTGTTAAAAATTTTAATGTGTATGTATTAAAAAATGTTACATTTTTTTCATTCGAATTAATTAGTTATTTGAACCGAATTTTATATTGTATATTTTATTGTAGATAGTACGTACAACAGACCAAATTTGATCTGTTTTCTCTGTCCAACTACCTATTATTGTAACACTCCGATTTGCGCAACCAGTAATTTTTTTACATTAAGTCTTGTTCAGACCGGCGCGAAATTACGAAATTTCTTGCCGAAATTACGAATGAAATCTAGAGTGTTCATACTGGCTAGATGACATTTGATGTAATTTCGTGAACAGATGATACTTATTGTTTACATTTTAAATTGTTATAGGGGTAAATAAAGTATTTTGAAATGCAAACAAATAAGAAACAATTACTTACTAAATTGGAAATTATTAATTTGCAACAATTAACAATGTAAAAAGGATAGATTTCATTTTGCAAAATTACTGTAATAATTAATTTTAAGATTTGTGTTTAAATTAAGATCAGCTGTCAATTGTTTTTTTTTTCTTCTCACGGTTGAAACATGCAGTACATAGTCGAAAAAAAATAATTTTTCCAACCATGTACAGAGTTGCACGGAAATGGGCATTGTAATTTCAATGTAATTTCGCCGAAATTACACAAAATTATGTAATTTCGCAAGTGTTAAAATGTATTGGAAATTACGTAATTTCAACTTGATTTCGGCCGAAATCACGAAAGTACGTAATTTCGCGTCGGTCTGAATGCCATCTTACAGGATTTATAAGTGCATTTTTTTCCAAAAAAAATCGATAAGTGCAACTTTCTACTGATATTTGTAATAAGATTTTTTCTTGTTCACAAACGTAGTTTTAATGATCTGTAGATATATTTAAACACATTGAATTATCTCCGAATCAAAATTAAAAGTGCAACGAATCCTGAATTAAAAAATAGTGTCATTGAAATAAAGCCCTTGTTTTTTATGTTATTTAATATAAATGAATTATTTCATTAACATAAGTTTTTTATTTAAAAAAACGCTTGAAACGCTTTAATATACAGTGGTCGCTTTTCGCAACTTTTTCGGTAATTGCAACAACTATGGTTTGATATTGGTTGAAAAAATGGAGCTCGTACTGTATAAGTGAGTACGAAAAAACTAACGCATAAAATTCTGGTTATAAAAATTATGACAAATTTAAAATGCCTTTTAAAACAAATTTTTCATACAAATTTTCATAAAATTGCATTTAGCAAGTTACATGAAACTTCTTAGTAACTTTTCTTTTTTGAACTTTTTTTCTGAGTAAAATTACGTAAAAAGTTAAACAAAATCATAAACAAAAAAAAAAAAAAAAAAAAAAAAACGAAACCGACAGCGTTTGTAAAATTCTGAAAACTCTAATTCAAGGATTCTTACAAGTAACAAGTTCATAATCCCTTTAAGATATTACAAATCGAGAATGATCCTAAATCTTTTGATATAATAAATAAATGTCAAGTCAAAATTTTGAAACATGATTATATTTGATATTAAATATGTTTTTCAAACATGGGTCAAATTTTTAAATTTTAAGTTTGATTCTAATTATGGTTCATTTCACAAACTCTAATTCAGGGGTTCAGGATTTGAACTCGGGCACAAATTAATCATTCGTTTTTAACGACTAACGTCTACTCAGTACACCATCTGGCACTTAATTTTCCAAGTGACAATTTTTTTGGGGTTGAACCAACTTCTTCTTAATCCAGCATTCTAGCCAACTGATCCACGTTATTAAAATTTACTGTGCTATTATGCTATCGAGTACTTATTTTTGTAATATAGAGTAGGCAAATAATAATGAAGAAAATGTTGTGTTAGAATGAAAAATCTCCCAACCAAGTAATTTTTTTATAATGAGTATTTTCGAAGTACAACTTATTTAATATTAATTTCCACAAATCCATCATAGGTGTTACTTGTGAATAAAATAAAAAATGAAAATACTTTTAATTTTATTTCCATTTTTTATTTTTCAATCTCGTCAATCTCGGTGCACATACCCTGGTTCCTTCTGGATCCACGGACTATATGTGCACGGAGGTCGATTTCGGGGAAAATCCTATACTGATTATTCCGAGTAGGAACCAATGGTCAGATAGGGAGAAACTATTCAGCGGGGCATCGGTGTTCACTGATGGATCCAAAATGGATACAGGCACTGGTGCAGGTGTGTATCTAGTTGAGGGAAACATCAGAAGGACGTATAGACTCCCGGATAGTTGTAGTGTGTTCCAGGCGGAAATTCTAGGTATTCTTAGGGCCACAGAATTGATTGCAGGGAACATTGAAGTGAATACAGAGGTAACTCTGTATGTGGATAGTCAGGCGGCGCTGAAGGCCTTGAAAGGACACTTTGTCAAGTCTAGGCTAGTTAGCGACTGTAAGAGGGCTCTTAGGAGATTGATGAGGGATTATCGTATCAGACTCTGCTGGGTACCGGGTCATTGCGAGATAAAGGGCAATGAGGTGGCTGACGAATTGGCTAGGAACGGCTCAGCTTTGGATAGGACTGCAAGTGAAAGCGGTGTGAGACCACCTCTGGGCTTTTACTTCAGGTTAGTTGGGGAATGGATTCGGGATAGAACCAATCATGCATGGAATTGTAGAACGGACTGCAGATTATCAAGGGTCCTATGGCCCAAACTTGATAAAGCAGATACAAATCTACTTTTAAGCATGAAAAGGGGAAACCTGAAGACTATGATAGGTGTTCTGACAGGTCATTGTCCCATAGGGGGAATGATAGGGAATTGGGATAGGGGCTCCTCCGGTCTTTGCAGAATGTGCGAAGATAATGAGGAGCTGGAGACGGTGGAACATATTATATGTCACTGTCCATGTCTACAGCTAAGTAGGCAGAAATGGTTAGGCAGTCGATTCCTTGACGAATTGGACAGTATATCGAGGTTGGATCTCGATAGACTGATAGGATTTGTCATGGGAATAGGCTGGATGAGAGGGGGTCGTTGGCCTAGAGCGAGCGACACGGGGAGGTAGCACTTTTTCTTTTCATATTCTTTCTATTCTTTTCTATACTTCTCTTGGTCTCGGATCTTTCTCCATTATTTTCCTTCTTGCTCTTTTCTATGTCCTGTCTGTAGTCTATTTCTATTTTCTTCACGAAGGGACTCACAATGGACCTCATGGTCTCCGAGTGGATGTGCAAGTACTCGTATGAGTGCTGTGCAACCCTTCTCTACCTACCTACCTACCTATTTCCACTTACATAAAACTTATTTGTGTCGAATATTAACTTGATACTAAAATTCGTATGGGATTTATTCATGTTAAAGTGATTTTCGGAAGTGGGGTTTATATGGGAGCATTGGTCAAATGTGAACCGATCTTCATAAAATTTGGTACAAAGACTGATACTTGTACAGAACTTCTTTGCACTGAATTTCATTAAAATGTTCTTATTTTTAAGGTATTTTTGAGTGTTTAAACTATATTCTTTGTATGGTGGCTAGTTGAAATAATGGACCGATCACAACCAATTTCAATAGGCTTCGACCCGTACTTTGTGCATAAGGTTTACATGGACAGCCAGCCAGACAGACGGACCAACATCGTTAGATCGATTTAAAACGTGATTCTGAGTTGGTGTACTTCAAGGTGGGAGTTGGATAACCTTTTCTATGCGTTACATACATCAGCACAAACAACCACCTATGGTGGTATAGGGTATAAAGAATAACGTAGCGATTGTTTCAGAAGTTTTTCAGCAAATAATGTTCCTTGTGGTTTTTTCCGACTATTTAAAAAAAATCTGTACATGAGAATCTAATGACTAGAGTCGAGTAAATAACGCAACCAATAGTAGTTATTTTTATTTTTCCAAACAAATTTAAAATTTATGTTGAATAAAAATATTTAAAAATTTTCTATGAATAAAAAATTAAATATTTTAAATTAGAATTTATTTCATTTTCAAAATAGGAAATAAAATAAAGAATAATTGGATTCAAGCAAAAGAAATATTTTTTTTTCTCAAATTATTTGGAGACTTTGGAATTTAATTTAAATTTTATAAAAGTATATTCGAATATTTCTGTTGAAATATTTTCTAATCTGACTTGGTAACAAATGGAAAAGTATATAAATAATTTTATTACAAATTAATTTCAAGTAACTGAAACTTGTATTATAAAGAGTACAAAATGATTTGAAACTATTTTGTTTAAAAAATTATAAAATGAATGTAAAAATAATTTATTTAAATTCATATTTTTAATTAAAATATTCACAAAGAAAAGCTATGAAATCTATAGTAAAACTAAAGTATCTAAAATTTTAACATGACAAAAGTCATTTGTATTATATACGTTAAACTCTTGCAAGTATCATGTTTACAGTAACATCATTATTTCATTGATATAAGGTGCCAAATGTTTTGCTATAGAATCTTAAAAATACGAGAATATTTAATTTTCCGTTTTTCCGGGAAATTTTAAAGAAAATTCCGGAAATTCCCGAGAGTATTTTGACAAGAAATCCCGCACCACAAACCCTATAGGGATAGGGAAGTTCTATGGTAAAAAATATTTTTACTATGTTGAGAAAAAATTTCATTTATGCTGTGTGAAATGAAAGCTTTGTAAAATATTGACAAATTTAATTTTTATTATTAAAATATCAAAAATAAAAATGTGCAAATATAAAAACAAATACATAATAAAAAATACAATTAAAAAAACTACAAATTTGACCAAATCACAACTTCATTATTGTGTTATTTGCTAAAATATTATGTGAAGAAAGAAAACATTTTTAAAAAAAATAATACACTTGAATAAGTGTGTCATTTTAAAATGAATTAATTAATTTTATTTGTTTTGCTTTTTCTAAATATTTATGTTTTTAATGAAAAATGTTGATGAAAATCTTATGTTTTGAAAATTATATTTTTTTACCTATTGAAACACACTTTCTGAGACGAGTAAACGATGTCCGTCTGTCTGTCCATATATAAATTATGTACAAATCACAAGTCGTAATTTAAAGATAATTTCATGAAATTGGGAACGTATAACCATTTTGGTATAACAACACAGCCTATTGAATTTGGTTATTATCAGTCCATTATTTCACCTACCCCCCATGCAAGTCTTCCCACCCAATAGGATTTTAATACTCATAAATGTCTTATCATGTCACCATTTCAATAAAATTTGGTACAAATAAGTTTTATATAAGAGTGAATCAGAATATAAAATTTCATGCGTCCATAATTAAACCTAGCTCCCATATAAGATTCGATAATCATTTAAACTCTCATAAATACCACATAAATAACAATATCAAGGTAATATTTGAGAGAAGTTTTATATAAGCAGAAATTAAAGTACCAAGGATTCTAAGGATCAATTCATAATTGGTCATAGGTCTCATATAAGGACATTTCTGAAAATCTCGAAAATCATTTTGAGGCTCAAACGTAAATGTGAAGGATATCATATTGTTGACCTTGATGGACTATAAATTTTTTTACTTGTTATTATTGATAAATCGATTTTATTTTTAATTTTTTGGTGAAAAACTAAATTTTTGTGAAAAATCAGATTTCAAGCGAAGAATCAAACTTCTAGTGAAAAACCGAATTTTTAGTGAATAATTGATTTCTAGTAAATAATTGGAGTTTTAGTAAAAATTTAAATTTTTGGTGAAAATTTAGATTTGTTGTGAATAATGGGATTTTTATTAAAAATTTGAATTTTCAGTGAATAATCAGATTTTAATGAATTTGAATTTTAGGTGAATACTCGAATTTTTAGTGAAAAATTGAATTTCGGAATTTTTGTGAAAAATCGAATTTCTAGTAAATAATTGGTTTTTAGTGAAAATTTGATTATTTTGTAAAAATTTGAATTTTTGGTAAGAATTTGAATTTTTTGGTGAAAATTTCAACTTCGGTGAAAAAGTTTGTAAAAAATGTTGAATAAAAAATTATTATTATTTTTTTGTAATAAATCAACAAATTTCTAAACAAAATAATTTTTAACAGAATTAATAAATATAGATTTCATAATGTTATAATTTTATTTTAAATTTTTATAAAATATTAAATAATATGTTATTTAAAATAACATATAACACAATAACTCGAATAATATATTTTGTGAAAGCAAAATTCCACTTTGGGAACATTTTATATTTTTATATTCAAATGGGCATTTAATAATGAATAAATGTGTTTAAAATATTAAAACAAAATGTAAATATTCTCAAAATTTTATATTTTTGAAAAATATTTTATAATTTTAAAACTTCGAAAATTTCTATACATTTGTCAAAAGTTTCACTAGCCCTATGAGCTAGTGAAGTTTCATTCACCTTATTAAAGTCAAAAATTTACTAACAAACATACTTTTCTACAAATTCACACAGACCCATAAATACATAAATACAATCTGGCTTACTTTTGAGACCAAAATATAAATTGATAAAATTATTGAAATTTTTACTAAATTTCAAGATTTATTAAAAAATGTAAATAGAAGTACTCGTATATTTGCTTTTTTGACTTCTAAATGCAAAATAATCTTTAAATTGCGTCTTTCAGCATATTATTTTGAAATATGTAGCAAATTACAGAAAATTTTTTAAAAATTTTTACCTCATATATCTCCGGACTTATTCCCGAAAAACGAAAGAAAGTCGAGCCAAAAAATCAAAAATTCAAAATTCAAGCGTAAATATCTTTTTAACTGCAAGAGATAACTTAGATGAGTAAGCTTATTTTTTCTTTATCTTGCCAAGCACTTTCCAGAAATATAAAAATCTTTAAAATCGGACTTCATTTGTACAAGTTACGATTTTTTTTAACTTTTACATACTCGAGGTAGTCAACTTTGACACCCTGTAGCTTATCTCATGTTATCACAGGGTGATTACAAGATGATTTTTCTGAAAGCTTAGGTCCTCCTCTACAACTTTTCCATACATTTCAATTTGATCCGACCAGTAGTTTAGGAGATTCAGATTTATTACCAAAAAATTTACGTTTGGCCCCACTGTGCGTTATTTTATAATCGAAAAACAAAAATCAAAAATGATCGTTATTTTTTAACTAAAAAAATAAATATCGAAAAATATTAATTAAATTGTGGCTTTTATTTTATTGCTGATAATTATTGCGGTTCCTGAAAAAATCATCTATAGATCCCTACCAGCAAAAAAATTTTTCTCGAAATCAAAAAATTAAAATTTTGACATTGTTTTGATCTTTATCAAGGGGTCAGTCACAAAACATGGGTATATTTATGGAAAAAAGTAAATGTTTTCTTTTTAATAAATTAAACTAATTTGTAATTAATAACAACGATCATGCTATAGATTAAAATATATTTATTTATTTTGAATTTTAGTTTAAAAAATTTATTGGTAACAAAACTGTCAGTGATTTTTCCTCTTTATCTATAATTTAATGTGTTAACTAACGTCCATAAAAACGCAAAAAAATATTAACGTTTTTTTTTGCTTTTTTTTTGTTTTATTTACTCTTCAATCCACACATTCAATATCAGCCACTGGGTCAATTCAATTTGTTTCGGTCGATGACACTTAGATGTGCCTCCAAACAGGTGAATGAATATAAAGAGTCGCGCATAAAACGAGTAATTAATTGAATTGAATCATGGCTACGGTTGATGGATGAACATTCATTAAACTTTCCAATTTGATGTGATGGGGGCTTTAATTATTGATATCCCTGTAGTGTAACTGTAACAAAGCAAAGGATGTTGCTTTTCTCTTTGATTTTTGTGTTTGTCAATCAGGTGAAATGACAAACCAATAAAAGAAGAAGAAAAAAAATAGTCACCGACATTATTGACTCATTTAAAATCTGTGGGAACATTGAACTGTTTTGTAAACAATGACGTTATACAAATGTGTTACAAAAAAAATATATACAATTTGACACACAGATATTACCAGTGCCGGAGGTTATGGGACATGTTAGATCTTGTTTGGATGCCACGTCCACATTTTACGCGTAGTTAAAAATTTTCTTTTCTTAAATTTTCGTGTTAATACTGAATCAATTTTTATGAAATTTGACAAACAGATAGTGCATGTATTGGATGAAGGATGTTATAGGATATGTTAGATATTGGTGGAAGCCACGTCTGTATTTTACGTCCACTTTTTGAAAACTCTCAAAGATCTAAAATGATTTTCTTGAAATTTTTAAAGTATCGTACTGTTGTGAGTCCCGAAAATAAAATATGATATTTTATTTTTTTGATCAGAGCAGGGGGAGTGGTGCTCCCTATTCAAAGCAAATATTAAGTATCTCATATCTAACAAGTAGGAAAAATATAGTCGGTCAAGTCCGACTATATGTGTATGTGCATTATAATTCTGAGAAGGGTCTTATATGGAACTTGAGGCCAATTGTGAACAAAATATTTGAATGCATTATACTATATTGGCACTAACATTTATATGGGATATATGCACTTTAGGAGATATGATCAATTGTGGACTTATTATTATAGAATTTGGCACGTTAGTTTCTACTTATTTATAACTTATTTATGTCAAATATTAACTTGATACATTTGTATGGAATTTTTGAACGTTAAAGTGATTTTTGGTTTATATGGGAGCTATGGTTATTTATGGACCGATGAACTTATAGATTCATGAACTGTGACACAATGATTTATATTTATACAAAACTGAATTATACCGACTTTCATTGATATATTGCTATTTTTGAGGTATTTGTGATCGTTAAACCCCTATACCGGGAGTGCATTTATATGAGGCTATATGAAATAATGAACCAATCATAACCAATTTCAATGGGTTTCGTCTTTGGAGTTTGATTACAATGTTTAAATGGACAGACGGACGGACATCGTTAAATTGATTCAGAAGGTTATTATAAGCTTTTTGGTATAAATTAAGGTAGGTGTTATACCAATATTTTTTGGTGTTATAAATATCAGCATAATATCATATTATAACTTTTTGGAGACAATTTTCTTGTCAAATTGCATTGGTTAAATTGTTATATGGCGGATAGGTCCATACAAAATAAATATTAATTTTTGCATATATTAAGGAGTATTGTAGAGAAAGTTCTAACATTTTATAGAAATAATTTTCATATAAAATTTCTGACAGTGCGGGCAGGTCAAGGGGGAGAAGCACACTATCACCAACTTAATTTTCGGCCAAAAAATGATTGAATTAGATGTCAGAATTTTATATATATTTTTTGCATTTATTAATAAAAAACACATCAGTTAGATCGTATGTAAAATATGAGTTTAAATTCTTAATAAGTTTTTGAGTTATCATGGGTCAAAGTTAAAGATTATATGTGAAGTGTTAAATTACCCCCCCCCCCCAAAAAAAAAAAGTCATGGGAATTATGCTCCTGCTTTTAATATTTAATTTTTTTTGTTCTGAAAAGTTCGAAATTATGTACAAGATTGTAATGGCTAAAAATTTAAGTTGATAAGTGCCGATCAAATTTTATACTCATACAATATTTTTTATAAATAACTTTTGAATTATAAAATTTATTTATGTCACCAAATAACACGATATATTGAATAGATTTTAATAATTTAAGGTGTGTTTTTATTGTTATCTTTTAAAGCATTTTGAACAAATAAATTAATTTTAATGAAATTTATTAAAATGCAGTACCTAAAACGCATGTAAGATTGAGCTATGCAGGTTTTGATACATAGAATATCAATTTTACTTAAATAGATCTAATATCAAAATGTTCTTTAATATCAAAAACTTACTGATGCAAAAATTTGGAACTAATCTGATAATGGGAACCGTACCGAAAATCGATATTTTTTTTACAAAAATAAAATGAATACTTTATTTTTATTTTATTTCTGCTAATTATAGCTTTTTCCATTATTTTTCATTACTTGTAAAAAGTGAGAAATTGTTAGAAAAACAAAAATGTTGTCAAACGCGAAATAGTTGATGATAGTTGGAGCTCTAAAGATCTCGTAGCTACCTAAATTTTAAGTCAATTTTGAATTTAATTGAATGAAGAAAGAAAAAGAACGTAACTTTTAAATTTTTATTTAAATCCCAGCAAAAACTTTTTGGTTTTCGGTAATAACAGTTACTTATTAAAGTAGTTTCTTGGTAAAGAGGCGTCATTATTATTTGCCTACTCTGTATTACATTAATAAGTACTCAATAGTATAATAGCACAGTAATACTGCAATCACGTGGATGAGTTGGCTAGAGTGCCGGATTAACAACCAGAAGGTTGTTGGTTCAACCCCATTCTGAAGCTGTTAGTTTTTTATAACAAAATGTCTGAAAAGATATTTTAAACTAAAAAGAGTTTTTTTCGCTTAGGATGCTATGTGCAAGATGGTGTACTGAGTAAGACGTTAGTCAGTAAGAACGAATGGTTAATTTGTGTCCAAGTTCGAGTCTCACTGACGGCAAAATTTTTTTTGTTTTTTTTTTTATTTTTGTTTCCGTTTAGGTACATATTTTTGAGTACCCCTAGAGTAAAAAATAACTAAATGAATTTGTGGACAAGTCGAACAAAAATAACTAGTTATTCAGGCAAAAAATAAGTAGTTTATTTTTGTTTCCAATTATACCTGCTAACTTACCAGGAAAGCAAAGTTTTTGCTGGGATATTTTATATTTACTACAAATAAGAAATAATTTATTAATTTTTTTTAATTAAATTTTCTTTTTTATTTAAAAATTTCAATAATAATAATGTAAATCTTTGGATTTTTTTCTCTTTAACACTAAAGATATCAATTTTTAAATGCTATTTCATTTACAATAAAATGAGACGTCAACCTATAAAATAATTTAAATACTCAAACAATTACTTAAATATTTCAAAACTTTATCAAATTATTTTTAATATATTTTTAAGCAAATCACACAGAAAAAAAAAAATATTTTATTAAATTTTATAAAAAAATTGCTTGATTTTAATGTACAATTTTATTGACGGAAAATTATTTATAATCTAATACAAAAAATAAAAACAAAAAATTATTTCTAAACAAAATCAATTTCTTGTATTTTCACAACTGAAAAAAGAATAAAATAAATTATTGATACAAAAAATAAAAAAAATCCAATAGTTGGAGAATTCCAGAGATAAGTTATCTTAATTTTCGTACAGATATTGTAATGTAATAATTTATTTTTGTGTACATATCATCCAGATGATTCAAAAGCATATGAAATATGTATGTATGAAACATAACATTGCATATGTAATAATTTTTGTAAGGAAATCATCATTTTAGCGCTGGGTAGTTTAGGCCCATAACAAAACGATACATGTTTAACAAATTTGAAATCGTAAATTGCTTTGTTGTATGGGATTGGCGGTACGAAAGTAGAATTTATGGACTATGATTAGGCATCAGCATAATGCAATTTTTTTTACGCTGCTACAAACTTCATCATTCGTTAATAGATAGGACTATTAAGGTTTCATTCAAACTAAAATTTTTAACTTCATTAAAAAAAAATCTGTTTAAATTTTAAGTGGTAAGAAGAATTCATTTAGAAAATTCAATTTCAATTGATAACGATTGGATTTCTGTTTTAGATCGATTTGGTCACTAATAAAATTTGGAAGAAAGGTCAAAAAATTTGCATTCCTGATTGTTTTATGTTTATTCATACATATTTTATATACTATACTATTGTACATATGACAGTATTATTTTTTACCAGAATATTTACATGTTACACTTTATCTACATACTGTACAATATGTATTACTTTAGAGCTAAATTTCATCTCAAAAAGCTTTTATTAATTAGTTAGTATTATATTATAGAAACATTTCGTTTTCAACACCTAAATGTAAAAAATCTTATTAAAAATTGTATTAAATTAAAAATAAAAATTGTTTGAAAATCTATTAAAAATTAAATATTATTTTAAATGATTTCATGAGAATTTTCAAATATTCAAATTTATAAATAATAAAAATATTTTAATAAAAAAAAAAAAAAAATTAAAAAATTTTCAATAAAATATTTACGAATTTGAATATTTGATTTTATTAATTCAATAATAGATTCGATTTCAGTACAAAATGTAATTAGTTTTTTGAATTTAGTAATGGAATACGAAATTTAATTTTTTTCTGTGCACTTTATGCTTTATTTGAAACATACTACACAGAAAAAATGATGGCTAAAATTTTTCTAAATAAATCATTATTTGGATTTAAATTAAATAAAAAATAATATTTGGTTTTAATATTCTATTTTACAGAAAATTGCACAGAAAAAATTATGACTAGAATTTTTTAAAGAAATCATTATTTAACTATATAAAATTTTATAAAAAAAAATTGTTTAATTTTAATATATTACTTTATTGCTGGTAAATTCATTCTAAACTAATACAAAAAAACAATAACAATTTCTTGTTTTTTTTGACAATTAAAAAGTGTAAAAATAAATAAAATTATAAAAATGTTGATACAAAAAAATATAAAATCCATCATTTGCCGGATTCCACAGGTAAGTTACCTTAATTTTCATATATATTTCATTACCAAATATGTATAATGATTTATTTTTGTGTATCTTCTAGATGAATCAAAAGCATATGAAATATGCATGTATGTAGCAATATATCGCATAAATGATGGGATCTATTGTATATTGCTGTATAATCCCCAAGTCGATTAAACTATGTCCTTTCAATTGTGTGCCTGAACATGTAGCTCCCTCTCGTGATATAATTATGCGAAAGTAATTGGACTTCTGGAAGATAATTTAATGTGTTTTAATTTTTGTATTTCAAATCATTTAAAAGTATTTTGCGGAAATGGTCTTTAGCAGAAGTGGTGCTTAACAAAACGATAAATGTTTGCAATCGTAAATTGTCCTGTTGTACGGTTTTGACGGTACCAAAGCAGAAAATGCTTCAATTGATAACGATTGCATTTCTGTTTTAGATGGTTTTGGTCGCTAATGAAATTTGGAAATAGCGTCGTGTCTTCTTTTATTTCATATACATATATCTTTTTATTCATATATGTATATTTTATATTCTACTATACATGAATACATAAACTATTAGTTATGGCACCATTATTTTTAACCAGCATAATTACACATTATCTACATACTATGAGTACACACTGTGTATTACCGTTAAACTATATTTCATCTAAAAAAAGTCTCCATTAATTAGTTAGTATTATATAAAAGTTTCGCTTCTCTACACCAAATTTTTACATGATAAAATACAATACTAACATTTGATCCGAATTATTGTATATATTATAGAAAATGTAAAAAAAAAAAATATTAAATAAAAAATAAAAATTGTTTGAAAATCTGCAAAAAATTTAATATTATTTTTATTGATTTTTATAAACCATATTATTGAATTTCTTAAGAATTTTCAAATATTAAAATTTATAAATAGTAAAAATATTTTAATAAGAAAAAATTTAATATTTTTTCAGAATTTGAATATATGATTTTACTAATTCAATGATAGGTTCGATTTCAGTAAAAAATATAATTAGCTTTTTGAATTTAGTAATGGAATACGAAATTTAATTTTTTCTGTTTACTTTATGCTTTATTTGAAACATACTTGGGACAAAAATAAAAACGTATAGAAAGTTTAAGAATTTGAAAAATTTAATTTTTTTTAAATATTTAAAAAATTTCTTTTAATATTTTTTATTTAACAAAACAATTGCAAATACATATAAATATATTATTAAGTAAATATATATAATGTATTATTTTTCTATATGATAAGATTTGAATTAAGTATTCGGGAGGAGTGTTTTTGAAATGTCTAAATTAAGTTATAAAATCACGGTTACATAAAAGCAGAATAACTTGTTTGATACGATGTTTGATTACATGTAACGAAAAATATACGAGAGTTTAATAATTGATAATATGAGATTGTTTGACAATAACTCTAGACAAATTTTCAGATTTATGAAATTAAAGATATAAATCTGACTAGTATCAAAATGATCAAATATTAAACGTAATAGTTTTCTTACCGTTTCTTAGAAAATGTGCTTTAAATCCTTGAATTGGTTATTCTTGAATATAAACAATCCCAACGCTTCAAAAAGAGCTGCAAACTCTGTGGAATTTTAATAAACAGATTTTCATTTGCGATTCAGCCGATTGCCAGTCTGTAAATTAAAAAATAAAAAATGTGTATATTTTCTAATACTTAAGCACTTGACTGCTTATTAAGATACTGATGATTAAGTCCTGCTACAGTTAATTTCATTTATAATTATATTTTGTTTTTATTGCATGAAATTTTTTTTCATTAATTTAAATTCAAAAGTGTCAAAAAATTCAAAATTCGTTCAATATCTAGATATTATATCGGTTGTGAGCACCGAATGAAACTTTTTATATTTTAACCGAATTTCTGTACTAAACTAGTGGTTATTGCAACTGAAAAGATGGTTATAGTTTAAAATATCCTAATGGATACAATTTTTTTTATTACCAGCACCAATATTTATTATCGAAATTAGAAATTATCTTGGTTATGTTTTCCGAATTCATTGAAATTATTTTACAAATTCACATATTGATTAAGTTGTCTAATACTTCAATTGTAGGTTACTTTTTTACTATCCTTAATAAAGAAACTCTGTTTAATTTATAAATATTCAATAATTATACCAAAATATAGGTTGATCTTGTAAAATATTTTTCATTGTAACTTTTTTCTAACCAATCTTTTTTCTGTGTGTAGGATAATTATTATATTTTGTATGAAAAAATTTGGGTAAAACTTTTTCTGTGTTGTTACTTAAGCGCTTTTTGTAAAAAGTTTTGGTTAGATTTTGATTTATGAAATAAATAATATCTTTCATTAACTGATAAAACTAGTACTTGGATAAATTATTTTTTATCGAAAGATGCATTTTTAATCGTATGGTCCGTAAAACTTAATCCTAAATTTAACAAAATTTGGAAATTTAGAATTTCAGAAACACAGGAAAAATAAATGAAATTAAAAAAAATATTTACTATTAAAAGAATTTAACATTTTACAAAAATTCTTAAATATGTAGTTATGTAGTTATTTAAAAAGTGAAATAAAAATTAAGCAAGTGCCAATTTTTAAAAATTATTGATTCACTCAAAAATTTTTGGATAGACAATATTGAAGACAAATGCATCATTCTTTTTTCTGATTATGACAAACTAATTTTGTTCCAAAATTATTTCTATTTTTTTCCTTTTCCCATTGTAAATTTTTCTACGTCTTTAATTTTTCTTAGTTGAAAAATTCATCTTGGGGTTGGGATGAGAATTTCTTTTTTTTTCCCCCCGTGGAACGGCGCCTGTACAAATATAAGCGATAACACTAGTGATTATGAATAGAATTACTCAATTCACAACTTCGTTATTGAGTTATTTGTTAAAGTGTTATAAGAAGAAAAATAACGTTTTTGAAAAATTAATACACTTTGTATAGGCCTGTTATTTTCAAATGAATTAAAATATTATAATTTTTGAAAAAATGTCAAAATTTTTTAATATTTTATTTTATTTATCTTGCTTTTTCTAAATAAGTTTTTAAAAAATATTGATGAACATTTTATTTTTTTTTAAACTCGGATTTCTATATATTGCAACACCCACCTTAAAGTATACCAATCAACTCAGAATCACTTACTGAATCAATTTAACTATGTCCGTCTGGCACACTGTTTGGCTGGACGGCTGGCTGGTTTTCTATCCATGTAAATCTTATGCACAAAGCGCAAGTCATAACTGTATAGATAATTTGATGAAATTTGAAACATATGACTATTTCGGTATAACGAGCCTATTGAAATTGGTTATGATCGATCCATTATAGCATAGCTACCATATAAGATCCGAAAATCACTTTAGCTTTCATAAATATCACATAAATAAGAGTATCAAGATATTATTTCATATAAGTTTTATATAAGCAAAAATCATAATACTAAGGATTCATAAGGATCGGTTCATAATTGGTTGCAGGTACCATATAATATCATTTTCAAAAATCTAAAAAATTGTTTTGAAGCTAAATGCAATGGAATCAGATTTCTAGTGAAAAATCAGATTTTTAATAAAAAAGTCGGTTTTTTTGTAAAAAAATCTAATTTTTAATAAAAATTTAATATTTAATCGGATTTTAGTAAAAATTTGGATTTTTGTTAAAAATTCGGATTTTCGTATAAATTTGGGTTTTTAGTAACCAATTTTGTAAAAAAAAAAAATTATGAATGAGTTATTATATTTTTTGTTAGAAATTAACAAATTTTTAAACAAAATAATTTTTAACAGAAATAATATATATAGGTTTCACAATGTTACAATGTTATTTTATATTTCCATAATAATTTTTAAAAAATGTTTAATAATGTGTTATTTTAAATGACATGTAACACAATAACTCAGTCAAACACGGTTGTAACGAACTCGAAAGGACCGACAAATTTAGTTCGTTATAAATGTAGTTCCTTATATCCGTACCAAAAAAAAACTGCGTTAAAAAAAATCAAATTCTTTCCTTTAAAAATGGTTTGTATTTATGATTTTGAAGTATGTATTATTAATTTCAATGTACTAGGAAGAATAATTTTTTTTTGCATTCATGAGTCATTTGACAAGTGGCAAATTTAGAGTAATTATATTTTTTATACTAATTCAATGTTTTCATTTATTACCGAGGTTTTGAAGTTGGCATGTTTTGAGATCTTTACTCTTTGAAGAATAGTGATCTTCTAATATTTAATCTTTAATCATCTTGTAATTTCAGTTTTATTTTTTTGAGAAGGTGAACATCTATAAATATATATTTTTTTATTTTTTTCGATAATTTAAATTAAAATTAATGAAAATTATTTTCGCTTGTCCAAAAATTGAAATTGAAATTTATTTCTGCTAGTTTTTACCAAAGTATATAAAGTAGTTCGACTCTCAATTTTTCTAATTTCTCTCTCGCATATACGGATGCTATGTGAACTGAGAGAACTATAAACAAGTAAAAAGATCCGAAATTTTTCCCGCAAATTTTCCTATTATTATAAAATTTTGTATAACATTTTCAGCATATTTTTATTTTAAGTCGGTCGATTTTGCCCAATATCAATAATTTTTTCCATTCATTTTTGACATTTCATTGTGTATGGGGAAATTAAAAACACTCTTAGAGTCAGGTACTCCTCCTGTTAAAGAGTCGGACTACTTGTACATACTTTGGTTTTTACATTTTTTTAAATTTTATTTATCCAAAACTGTTATTTGTGGGAGTTCGTTATAAACGTAGTTTTTTATATGAAATATTCTTTGTGGGACCATAAAAATGTGTTCGTTATAGAAAAAGTTCGCTATAACCGTGTTCATTATAAACGTTGTTATTTGTATCGAAAATAAACTAAATATAATATCATATGGAGTAAAGAAAATTTTAACTTATTACAGATTTTTTAGTTAAAAATTATATTATTTTACCATATGACATATTTTTTTTCTTTTTTCTACAAAGTTAAACAATTTTGAATATGTCAATATATTGCGGACGTGTCCTTTAAAAAAAAATAATTTTTAATTTCACGAATCAGTTAACATATTATTAAAAATAATTTCAATATTTCAGTCTTAACGGCATATATTTGAATATAGTGATTTTAAGGCATATTTTGTCAGTTTTAGAGAATAATTAACACTTTTAGAGCTAGTTTTTACATTTTGAAACTATTTATTATACCTAATGGGAAGTTTTTCAAATTTAATTGTTAGACAAAAAAAAAAAAAAAAAAAAAAAAAAAAAAATAAAAATCAATTTTATTGTTTACCGCGAAGTTAGTAAACTAAACTAAAAATTGTCTTGTAGCAACAAATTACGAAGATTTAAAAACAGATCTTTATTAAAACCAATTTTGAAATATGATACAGGAGGCCTTGTAGCTTTTAAACTTGACCAAATAGCATCAGTTAATATTGTAAAAACTATTAATTTTTGTATGAACATATGAAAATTTATATACGAATTTTATTGATAATTTCTGAACTATCACTTACGTTTAGAATGGGTATACAAATGGAGGATCAATAAAGTTTTTATGTGATAAACTAAACAAGTGGGGAATTAAAAATAAGGTCTTTCAACACTTGGTAAATAAATTTTAGTTTGCTTTATATTATAACATATAAATATTAATGAAACACTTTATTTTAATGAAAAAATTAATTCATATTTAAAAATGAGAAACATGCTTTATTTTTGAAGAGCATATTTACGAGTTTTTTGAACATGTTTTTTGGTTTCTTACAGCATATTTAATGCGTGTAAAACACCGGTTACAGAATCAAACTCGCAAGACTAATAGAATGCAAAATTTTAGCACCATAGGTTTCCCATCGTAATTGCCATTGTTGTTCAAAGCTGAAAAATTTTTAAAAAGCGCATAAAATTACCTAACTTTTGGGTGGGCACGAAAGTTTTTTGAAGGACAAATTTGGAAATTCACAGACCGCAATTTTTTACTGTTATTATTATTATTATTATTATTATTATTTTAAATTAAAAACTTGTTAATTTCGTGGAAAAAAATCACATACTTATTTTATATTTGAACTTAACGGCTAGTAACGGCAATATAAACAAAAACAAAAAAATTTGAAATAAATGATTTAAAACAAGTTAAGCTAAAACAAATATAAATATAAACAGACAAATTACTAAAACATACATCGGAATATATATGTTTTTATTTATTTTTTTATAAAGCAGAAAAAATGTCAGCTCTAAATGCATAAACCTTGCGATAAAAGTTAATGGTCATGTTTTGTCGTTTAGCTTATCGGTCACTTTTGGTATAACTTTTACTTATAATAATCAAAAACAATGTATCCGATAACATCCTAACTTTAGTTATAATAACGGCCCTTAGTCTTTCTTTCAATATGGCTTTGTTAGATATTTTATTACTACAATTGGATCTTGTATCTCATCTCACTAGTATTTGACTTCGATCTCTTAAAGCATACTGAATCAACATGAATTCACGTATACATCTAATTACGATGTTAACAAATTAAAACAAATGAATTTATACTTATTATTTTAGATCTTACTACGGGCCCATATATATATATATATATATATATATATATATTTTTTTTTTTTTTTTTTTTTTTTTTGAAAAAACTAGTTTTTCGCGAGGTACATTTTCAGTTTTATATGGAATAGGATTACTTCGTGAACTTAGTTTTTTTGTTATTTAACGCTACAAAATCAAAGATGCACTTAAAATACATTTAACATTTGACTTTTTTGAAAATTATTAAATAATTTTATACTTTGTTTCGCTAATTTTATAAAGCAAACAATGATCTTAACAAATCTTAGATCTTATAGGCATGAGAGTGGCGATGGCGATGAAAGGTAATACTTATTTGCTAAAAACGCGACACTTTAGTCAATATAAATTTTTCTTGGTTAAAAGAATCATTACAATATTAAAACGTATTTCCTTGTATTAATCATAGATTAACATAGATGTGAAGCTGAAAAAAACATAACTGAAAAAAATTACTTAAAAAAGCGCACGTACTAGAATTGTTTTTGTTTTCAATGGAATTTTTTACTAATACATTATTAGACTTATGTTTTTTTGACAACCGACTTAGGTATTTGACAACAGAGATTCATATCTATATTAATCTATGGTAATACAATGAATAAAGCATATTTTTCCATAATGTGTAAACAGATGTAAACAATTTTTTTTTCCAAAATATTCAAAGAATATTTCGCAAACACCTTCAAATTTTGAAAAATTACTCAATAATTTATATAAATATATACGTGCAATTTTGATCAAAATTAAACAAAAACATTAATCTTGTGAAAAAATTTTAAATGGATTCCACATACATTTGAGTCACTTTATATGTACACAAAAGGTTTTTAACGTGCATTAAAAAAATTGTAATCTTGCTTAATCCAAAAATAAAAATAAAAAATAAATAATTGCCTGGTCCATAACTTTTTTCGTTTATGAACCGACTTTGCTAATTTTCAATACCAAACAAACCTTATATAAGACAAATATTTAAGTCAAATTTCGTCCTCCTAGGATGTCCGCCGTGAGCTTTCAACAGACAGACGGACGAACATCGTTAAATCGTTTTAGATTTCACGAGGACCCAAATATATATACTTTATAGGGGGTTAGATGATTATTTCGACATTTTATACACGGAATGACAAACCGTAATTTTTTGATTTTAGGTATAATAAACAATAAACAATAACAGAGTTAATATTTCTAAAAATCTATATTTTTAAGTTTGAGAACCACATTTGATATATTTAAAAATTATTTTTGAAACAATTTTGATAATGAATAAATTCCTCAATTTGTGAATAAATTTCTCATTTTGTTTTTGCTTTTATTTATTCTTAAACCTTTGACATTTGAGAAGAAGTTTAATTTTATATTATCATCAATTATCTAAAAAAAAGCTTTCTTATTAAGAAAAAAGCAAAATATAAAATTTAGAAATTGTGATTAACGTATTGTCGGTCTAGTTGTCCTGTTTTCCATTAAAAACTAAAAATAGGTCACACTTTTTAAGGTAACTTATCAAAAACGGAACGGATTGACCCATAATTGAATTACTTCGATTTTACTATTTTATGAGAACAAAAAATTGCTGAATGTGCATTTAAGTAAAAAAAAAATGTTTTAAATTTTAAGTTTAAGGAAATGGTCTTTGCGACCCTCCTAGAATGTTTTTACGAACTACCATTGGAGAACCGTTGCTTTAATAAATTTCACATAATTGGGTGTATGCATTCACTGAATGGTGGTTCGTACCTTTACTAAAAATAATTTGTACAGAAATAATTCACAATAATATAACGGAACTATTTAACGATCCACAAATAATATAAGTGAGTACACAAACCTTAGTGAATTGTTGAAACGAATAAAACAAATTTTTTTTAATTATTATAAAGGTATATAAAAACAAGTGAGAGCGCTATATTCGGCTGTCCCGCGTCTTTTATGCCCTTCACCATTAAAAAAAATATAGTGTCTTAAAGTATGCATTAATTTTTTCCTAATTACAAAAATATAAACACAAAATGAAACCATCATAGCAAGCATCGCACTGTGGTACATAACGCCTTTTTTTGCAAAATAATTCTGTAAATTGTGAGCCGTTTTAAATATCTAAATAAAGTTTCACATTGTCAGAGCTGAGGCGTTTTCGAGTTGATTTGGAGGAGTACTAGAGGGTTACGGGGGTAAAGGGTAGCGCTCCAGATTTTTTTTTTATAAATTCGCCAAAAATTAATTTATAATTTTAATGTAAACAAAATTTATATCTATATATATATATATATATATATATATATATATATATATATATATATATATATATATATATATATATATATATATATATAATTATATATATATATATATCTATAAATCTCTACAAAAATATATATTTACATGTATAGGTTATCTCTTTTGGTTTAAGAGATATTTAGGTCCTATTTCTCAGTAAAGAAGCGCGTGATCCGGGTCACTTATGTTTTAAATTAATTGTAAACAAGTGTTCCTCATATCACAACTTACGTTTCTTCCCTTTTTAAACTCAAGCTTAAGATATAAGCTTTTCCTTGTAATAACATAATATTAAATGTTCTACAATATTTGGTAGAACCCATAGAATTCATAAGTTTGTAGAAAATTCCTGCGGCATGAAAAGTAATCCTTTCTGTATAATTTCCCACCGTTTCTGTCTATTTTGTGGGTAGTAAAATACCGAATTCGGACCAACGAATGAATGGTTGCTTAGGGTCATTGTACTGCATTTATTCCCGTATTATTGGCATTTTGTCTATCGCGAATCCCTCCCTAAATAAATTTTTTAACTAAAAAAAAATTAAAAATGAAGAAAAATTTATAACAGGAAAGAGGAAATTGTTTTGGAAAAAGTTAGTTTATAAAAAATAGAAAAAGGAGGAATGAATTTATCTTCAACATTATTTAAGAATTAATAAATTATGTTTAAGAAACAATTTTCGTCTTTTTTTTCTTTCGAAAATTTTAAACTTAATAAAATTGGCACTTGCTCAAAAAAACTTGTTGTATTATTTTTTTTTTAAATTTTTTTAAGTAACTACATTACACATTTATTAATTTTTATAAAACGTTAAATTTTTTCAACAGGGAATAATTTTGTAATTTCATTTATTTTTCCTGAGTTTTCAAAGGAATTTCGTTAAATTTATTCTTAAATTTTACTGACGATTTCTTTACATTAACAAATGTTTTAATATTATTTAAAAATTTCGACTTCATAAAAAATATTATTTATTTTATAAATGCGAATCTATAAAAAAAAATTGTTAACATGGAATACAAAAGCATTTAAGTAACGACACAGAAAATAATTTCATAAATGTTAAAAATTATTTAATAACCCAGCAAAAACTTTGCTTTCTTGGTAAGTTCGCAGGTATAATTGGAAACAAAAATAAACTACTTATTTTTTGCCTGAATAACTAGTTATTTTTGTTCGAGTTGTCCACAAATTCATGTAGTTATTATTTGACTCTAGGGGTATTCAAAAATATGTACCTAAACAAAAACAAAAATAAAAAAAAAAACAAAAAAATTTTGCCGTCAGTGAGACTCGAACTTGGACACAAACTTACCATTCGTTTTTAATGACTAACGTCTTACTCATTACACCGTCTCGCACATGGCTTTCCAAGCGACAAAAACTCTTTTTAGTTTAAAATATCTTATTAGACATTTTGTTATATAAAACTAACAGCTTCAGAATAGGGTTGAACCAACAACCTTTTGGTTGTTAATCCAGCGCTATAGCCAACTCATTCACGTGATTGCAGTATAACTGCGCTATTATACTATTGAGTACTTATTAATGTAATACAGAGTAGGCAAATAATAATGACGCCTCATTACCAAGAAACTACTTTAATAAGTAGTTGTTATTACCGAAAACCAAAAAGTTTTTGCTGGGAAATAACATGACATTTTCCCCAATTTTTTTCAGACAAAATATAATAATGTTTCTAGATATTATTAAATTGCACATAGTCATAATTTTGCATATTGGGAAAATATTGGTTTACGACTTTATTTTGGAAGCTAAATAAAAATGGTTAACATTAAATTATTATTGAAAAATTTGATATTTGAAAAATTGTGTTTTTTAAGGAAAATCTTAAAAAAAGATTAATTGAAAATATGCAAAATTTTGTAACTTAAATTCTTTAAAAATTTAACATTTTGCCAAGATCATTTTAACAATTTTATTACAGGGCCATGACAAAACTATTTTAGTATAATTTTCCCGAAATTATATTATTACAAGTATCCGATAGCTTTATTGAAGGCCCAAATAACTGCATTAGTTATTGTTATCAAAAGGATTAATATGTATTTTTAAAATTTAAAAGTTCAGATAAAAATATATATAATAAAAATTTAAAAAATTTACATCATTGTCAAAATATTGATATAGGAAAGGAAAATAATTTTAAACATATTGAACAAATCATTAATTATTTGGAGTATATATAAAAGTTTTAAATACGGTTTAAAATCTACGTTTAAAATCTACGTTCTTTTTTAATCCATTAAAAATCTAAAATTGACTTAAATTTAGGGAAAAATTTACTTAACATTTAGTACAGCAACTACTATAAGAAACGTTCCCTTCGAAATATCTCAAAATTTAGAGGATATTTCGAAATTTTTAAAATTTGTTTGATATATAACCCACATTATGTTGTTTTTCGATTGAAATTTTATATTATATATTATTGAATATTATTTTATTTTATGTATATTATTTTATAGTCGAGATGTCAATACCTGAAATCAAATGCAAAAACAATATTTATTTAATTAAAAAAATTCTGTGAAATTTTCAGACTTAAAATAGTCAGAAAAATAAGTTTTAGATATTAGAGAACATAATTAGGTATATTCAAGTTTAAAAAAGTAAATAAAAAATTTCTCACATCAGAGCTGTAAATGAATCATTCATTTTTGAATTAATTCGCGAATCATTCATGCACTGAATTAGCAAATTTTGAATTAATTCTTTTAACACGAAAAAATGAATTGAATGAAATTTGAGTTAATTCAAATGAATTTACTAAAAATGATTTGCAATTCATTTCTAATTCAAATAAATTTGTCAAATGAATTGCAATTCGTTTCCAATTCAAATGAATTTGGCAAAGTGAATTGCAACTCATTTCCAATTCATTTGAATAGAATTGATTTTGAATTAATTCAAGTGAATTAGAAAAAAGGATTAGGAATTCATTTTCAACTAATTTGAATTGAATTGATTGAAATTTGAATTGATTTTGTAAATAAATCTACAGTAAGCATCACTGTCATTTTGTTATCCAACTAATTTTTTTATGTAAAGTAAAAGACAGCAAGCATTGCTCTCGTTTTGTATATCACCTAGTATAGTTCAAAGACAAAAAATTCTTACATTTCATATTCACATGATATATTGGAATTGTCAGGTAGGGGTAGAATAGGAATTGAAAATTTTCATTTTTCATTTCTCCTAGATCTGCTCTTGAATTTGATTGATTGCAATTCATTTTTGATTTTGATTTGCAATTCATTGTTCTAATTCATTTGAATGAATTCAAAAACAATTTAATTCAAACGAATTGGAAATGAATTGTAACTCACTTTAACAAATTGCAATTCATTTTACAGATTCATTTGAATTGGAAACGAGTTGAAGTTCATTTCTGCCTAATTCGTTTGAATTGATTCAAATTTTATTCAATTCTTTTTTGTTGTGAAGAGAATTAATTCAAAATTTAGCTAATTCGTAACGTATAAAAATCAAAAAAGAATGATTCATTTACAGCTCTGTCTCACATAACAATGAAATAGTTCAGTGTGCCTAATATCGTATTAAAATTTACATAGCTCATCCTTTTATTTATTAAATTTATTTTAAATTCTTTAGAAGATAACAGTAAAATATAAATAAATCTTAAATCATAAAAATCTATTCAATATTCCCTAAAATATTTGTATTTTAAGATCCACAGATTTATATTTTTGTTTGTTTCAAAAAGTAAAAAAAAAAATTATATATTGTGCTGTATTTAGTCGTTATCTATGCTATATGTACAATATTATATTATTAAAAAAAAAAAAAATAATAATAATAATAAATTATACTTTTACGTTCTTATAATGAGTGTAATCTAAATATTTTTACTACTACACACACGAATGTAGGTTGTTTTTTATATGCCTTTAAATAATTAACATCAGTTATGACTTTTAATTTCCTTGCATTACATTTTTCAAAGTTTTATTATTTAATGAAAAAATTGTAATTTTATAAAGAACAACAAAACAATTACTAATTGTGCAATATTTTTATCTTTGGGGTGTCTTTATTACAATGACGTTTCTGTTCTTAAAGCCATTGAGGGTAAAAATGCTCCTGTTGATAGCAACAGCTTTAAGTTGAAGTATAATTTGTAAAAATATTTCTTATGCTTTTATGTCTGCAGGTTTTAAAAGATTGTATTCATTTGTGATGTATTTTGTTTTTAATGAAATTGAATTAAGTATTTTTATAAAATCTTGTTAAAATATTAGTTGAAATTGTAAACAATTTTAAAATTTTGAATGAATCTTACTACGATTTCATTTTCCTAAACCAATTCTTTGTTCGTTCTGTAACATACAAACATAATCCACTTTTTTTGTTCGTACATACACATAAATTATTTTATAAAGAAAAGAAAAATATCTACAATTATGACACTCGAGTCAAATGCCACCAACATTCCTTTTATTTACAAAAATAAGAAATTTACGTACTTATAACAAATACAATTATCCTTACATACTCCTTCTCATTCTATTCTAAATATTTCTTTCTTTTTTGTTGTTATTTTCCTGTATAGAACCGATATGAGTGTAATGATGATGGTGATGGTGACACAAATTTTCTTTCATGTGAATACCACTTAAAGTGGTTATCATACCATTATAATCCATGCCATTCCTACAATGATTTGTATATTTGTTCATATTTTCAAACATCGCATCCAAAAAACATTTGGCGAATTTAATATAGAAAAGCTTTAACAGGAATGTCCTTTAAGCTTATACACACACACATACATATATACATACACATGTGTGGTAAATGGCACTTGTACGCGTTTATGAGTAAATTGTAAAATGTTCCAACCAAATGAATCATAATTGTCTTTACAAATGATGGTACATGTGGAATTTGTCCATGAAGCACCTTGGGACGTTTTTAAACTTCGTTTGGAAAATTTTCTAGATTTTTTTCGTTAATTCATAAATATCCGGGATATATAGGGCCTATATTCAAAACCCTCTATTTTTAATGCCATTATATTCACTATGGTATAAAATTCAAACTAAAATTTCAACTTTTTCCAATTTTATCAACGTTTTTGTAATTTGACTATCTTAAAAAATTAATATTTTTGAGAGCAAATACACGCAAAGAAAAAATATAGTTGTAGTGACCATAATCTGAGAGCAACATATTAAGATTGGAACATATGGTCACAGCTAAAAATAGATGTGATTATAAATAATAATTGTTATAATTCCAATTTATCATATTGTGCCCGATTTTATGATTCGATCTTTCATGCTATGATTCGAGTTTTTCATATTATTATACCATCTTACTACATTATTATCGTATTTCATCAGATTATAATTTCATTTTATCATATTATTATCCTATTCTATCATAGTATTATCCTATAAACCATATTATTATTTCATCTTATCATATATTAGAATAAAACATATTAATTCAAAATTATTATTTTTATACATTATTTATTGAGTCCATTATATTTGTTTCAAAATAACATATACAAATATTTATTAACCATAAAAAATTACTTACATATGTATTATTTGTTCATTAATTAATTTTATTTATTTGTACCATCATATGTTGTGCAAGATAATACAAGATATTTTTTATTAACTAAACCATTTAATAATAGTTAATCAATTGCTTCAATTGCTTGAATCACGCCAAATGTAACAAAATCTTATCTATTTATATTTATTCAGGTATAAACTTTAAAAATTAAATACATTCAAAAAACAAACAAGTTATGAATTTTTCAAACATATTTTTAAAAGGCATATTTGTTTGTAACATTTTATTGTTATGGGAATAATAATAATATTAAAATGGTTTGAAAACAAAATGTGATTTATTAACAAGGAAAAAATAGATAACATTTAATGGTTCTAGAAATAATGATATTTTTTATATTAATAAAATTTTGTTTCTGCTATTAATAATATTTAAAAACATAAAATTGTTGTAGTCAACTGTATTAAAATTGTTGTCATGAACATAGTAATATTTAAATTAATGAAATTTAACAATGATAACATAATACTGTTATAGTGATAATGACGTCATAATTCTGAATATGTATATATAGTTTTCTTTAGATATAAAATAATACCTATTTCCATCTCTGTTGATAAGAAAATTATATGGAGGCTAATATTACCTCT
Organism: Protocalliphora azurea; assembly: GCA_932274085.1. Classification (NCBI taxonomy): domain Eukaryota; kingdom Metazoa; phylum Arthropoda; class Insecta; order Diptera; family Calliphoridae; genus Protocalliphora; species Protocalliphora azurea. Next base: position 85,326,316 of record OW026520.1, read on the forward strand.
AGAGCTGTCCGCTCTATTTTTATCTCAGTTATGTACCACTCCTCCTGTTCATACCTATTTTCATCTCAATTGTGGAAGTTCATGTGAAAGTTATTACCACAAATTTTTAAAACTTTCGTTGTAATAGTTCTTTAGAAATGTAATAATTGTTATATTGTTTTATATGAGGTACCACTCCCCCTGCTCCGATCGCAAAATAAAGTAGTGTATTTGAATTCTGTTACTTTTTAAATGACTAAATTTAAATTTTTTACAATGCAAAACCCTCTATGTGGTTATTTTATTTATACACATTCATTGTAAAGTGCAAATTGTCTTGAAAAAGTGTAAATATAAAATATCGGCGCTTATTATTGCAATACAAAAACAAAATATGTTATAGCTTTTATGCAATACTAAATAGGGCATAGATTTTTTGCTATATTTGCAATTCTGACGCTAAAACAATTGACAATTGTAAACGTATGTCAGCTGTTACCTAAATTGCTAAACAATATTGCACAATAATCGGAATAAGCATTCAAAATCCATTGATATTCAGTTGCAAGTGCACCGAATGCCGAATAACACTATTGAATATTTTAAAAGTACAAAACCTTCTATCCCGCTTTAAAATTACAAATATTGCGAAATATTAAAATCAAATTGGGTATATGTGAGCTTTAGTGGTGGTTTTAAACATTGTAAAGAAAATTGTAAAGAAAATTTGTTTAATATTTGATATATAACGTTACTATTTTTCTTTAATTCGTAATAAATGGTAATTTCTTAATAGTTTTTAATTTATTTTCCTTTTAATTTTCAGACGTTCGACTTTACCTAGTGTCTACATTAGGCAAATTTATATCATAACAAACGTCAAAATCAGTGCGAATATATACAAGGTAACCTTAGTTAAACAGTTGATTATTATTTTGGTTGTTACAGTTGTAAAACTGCATATATAAAAAACAATAATGAATACGCCATATTGTTGTTTTTGAGCAACTGTTGCCACCTTCCACAAATTCGCGTTAAGTTTGACGTTTGTCTTGATAAAAAAATCTCTAATGTAGACTCTATGTTAGTGTCAGCCAAGAATACCAGCGCAGCGACATTAATTTTTCTCTCCCAAAAAATTTAATACAAAATAACAGCGCACGGCGCAGCGCGCAAATTCAGTGATGTCTACTTTTAAGAAATGTAATAAATTTATGCACCCAATTAAGTAAATAAATATTATAGCAAATGGAAAGTTAAATATTTGATAAAAAGTGTAATCAGTTTTTGTTTTAAGATCAAACTATTTAAAATTTATATAATTTTTTATTTAAAGTTTGTTTAACAAACAAATGTTTTCGAATCAAAACGTTTCGTTTAAATATTAAAATATATTTGAATGAAATAAGAAAAGTGTAATTATACATGGATAAATAATATGTTCATCATATGTTCATCATTTTCATCCATTAATTTTTGTTGTTTTTGAACAAACATTTCTAAGTTCTAAACTTTTTTAAAAATTGAATGCTTTTTAAATTTGAAAAACATTTGAATATTTTCATAAGAACAATGAAAAATATTCAAAAGAAATTCAATATAAAAAAATTTAACTTTATACCTTATAATCACCTGAAAACTTTATAAATGTCTAACGTTATGATTTTATAGGAAATTTTTTAAATTTCCTTATTTATTTACATTTTGTAGCTTTTAACACAATTTGAGAAAAAAAATTTAGGTTTGAAACGATGTTTATTGAGATTATATTAATGCAGGGGTTCTCACAAACTCTTGCTTTCACGACACACTTTCGACGTTACAACTTGGGAGCGACACACCGCAATTTTCAGGTACCAAATTAGGTGCATACCAAAAAACTCAGGCTTTAGAAACATGATAATTTGAATATGTTTTAATATTTTCAAACTAATTTGAATTTTAAGTTTGTATTCATATATAATATCAAGTGTTGTTATTAAATAATTCTTAAACCTAAAAAGAAATTCATACTCAAAAGAAAAAATATTTAAAATGACATTTTGATGACAATTTAATGTCAAATGTTATTTTATTGTTAAATTAGGATAAATTTAGGAAAATGTGTTTAAAAAATATTGAAAAGAATATTTGATGAAAGATTATTATGATTCGGTGATGTCTTTGACATTAAAATTTTTGATAAAATTTAATCGGATGATAGTAAAATTCAGGCATATACATAAACCTCAGTAATCTGGAGAACTCGAAAATGATCAGCAATTTTTACTCATAACTTTAAGGCATTTCATAAGTACGAAGAAATAAATACCAATCAAAATAAACATTAAAGTTTATGTTCAAACAAACGGTTTTCGCAACCCCCCTACAATGTTCGTAAGGACCCCTTATGGGTCGCGGACCCCCGTTTGAAGACTATTGTATTAAAGAAAATATTTGTACGCAATTGTGACACAATAAAATGGATAAAAACAGCTATTATGAAATATGAAGAACAATATGTTTAAAATAATGAATACAAAATTTTCTTTTCAGCTAATATAAAAATATATCTATTTATTAATTATGCATGTATAATTTCAGTTTTAAAAATAGTTTATAAAAAATATTTTTCATGTTTAAGTCAAGCATACCTAGCAAAAAACGATCAAGTGCTTCCAAAAAAGAACTTTTTCACCACTTCAAAAGTATAACTAAGTGCATATTTTGTACTTTTTTGAAAATTAATAAAAATTACTACCAAAAAAGTAAAAGTAAATGTATTTTAGCTGGAAAAAATGTGAATAATTTCTAAGAAAATAAAAATGCCACAATTTGAAAAGTATTTTCATTATTTATTAACAAAGCTAAAATCATATATTTTTTTAAATTGTATAAATATAGCTTTAAGAGATGCATAAAAGAAGAACTTCCTACTAATGACAACTAGAGGTTAAAAAAAGAACTTCTGCAGCTCTTTTCCAGCACTAAGTACTTCCTTCCAATGACAACACAATGTTAAAATCATGACTTTTTCAGTTCTTTCTGAGCATTTTAATATTTTTAAAATAATTCAAAATATTTGAGAAACATGTGTTCGTTAAAAAAAAAACATCCAACTCAGTTTTAAATTATAAAAGCATTTGAAAAATAAGATTGTTATATTAGAGCCTTTTTGCTGGAAAAAGAACTTGTTTTAAATTTGAAAATAAAGGAAAATAAAGCTTATTCTCTAGTACTTGAAATTTTAAATAGTTTTCAAATTAATATAAATTCAATTTAAAAAGTTTTTGGTTACTGAGTATTAAGTAAAAACAAATTTAAAATTTCTGACATAAATTTTCATTTTAATTTTGCCTTCTTTACTATTAGAGTAACTAAATTTATGTTTATTAAATAGATTTATATACTATAAATTTAAAATGAGTAAAATACAAAAAAAAAAAAAAGGAAAAAATAATAATAATTTTTTCCAGTTATTTATTAATTATTTATTTTGTATGAATTATTGTATTTTTTTATTTTATTTATATTAACTTATAAATATACATACTTATTACCTTTATATATATATATATATATATGTTTTATATATATGTTTTGAGCAAAAAATGTATTTCTGAACCCATTGTATATTTTCGTACTACTTGCGAAGGAGGTTAAAAAAAAATTAAAACGTAAATTAAAGGGATGTTAAATTGTTGGTATATCTTTAAAAGAATTTGATCTGATTTTTGTACAAGAAAAATAAAATTTTGCACTAGTTATTGAAAAGGTTTTTTAAAAATTATATTTACCAAAGTTCAAGAAGAAAAATGAAGAGTGGTTGGAGGGAGAAATACCAATTTTCATCGGAAAGCAGAAAAAGGGTCGACCAAAAAGAAGTTACGATGAAGTTCAGCTAAGAACAAAGAGGACCAAACAGGAATCTATTCTAAATTCACATACGAATGTCGAAATAAAAGATACATTTAAAGCTTTAGTAACACGTACGCAACCAAAGGAAGTAGAAAAAGTTATAGATGTGTTACCAACAGCTTCTCCCAATCGATTACATCGGATAATCGAAAGCATAGTGACACCGAAATCAACATCGTCCTTTACCTCTGAAGATGCTTTAGCTCTAATATTAAATTTAGGATTATCAAGAAACCAATACGAGATTTTGAGGAAATCTGTTAGCGAAAAAGGATATGATATCTTTCCCAGTAGCAAATCAGTGAGAGAAGCGAAAAGTAATATTTTACAGCCTATGGAGCACCCGGTTAATGCTTCTGTTAAAAGTGCTAAAGTTAATATATTGCAATTACTTGAAAATACTGCCTCTAGAATTATATCTACCTTCAGCAATGATAACATTGAAAAATGCAGACTCTGAACTTATTTTAATATTCAAAAGGATTCATCAGGATTTTCGGAATACAAACAACTGGATGGAAGTAATTCTGGAAATAATTATTCCTTGCTGTTTATGGCGTCTCTGGTACCACTTCGAATGCGCTTAAATAAGCCTTCCTCATCGACAAGAAATGACTCGCTTTTTGATGATATATGGATAAATTTAACTCCAGGTTCCAAATTTTTGTGCCGTCCAATCCTTTTCGATCACACAAAAGAAACCACGGTTACAATAAACAGCATTGTCAACCAATTGGAAGAAGAAATTAAAGCATTGCCCCCAATATATGTAAAAGTATCAAACAGAACTATTAAAGTTACATTTCAACAACAATTAACGATGATTGATGGAAAAGTTGCAAACGCTATAACAGATACATCTACATGGAAATGTAATATATGTGGAAAAATAAGTTCACAATTTCAGGATAATTCTGAAGTCCTTGTTAATAAAAATTCTTTAAAATTTTGAATATCACCACTCCACGCAAGGATAAGATTTTTGGAGTTCTGCTTACATCTTGCATATGATATGAAGTACAGAAATATTCCCGGGCAGAAAAATGCTACAGTAAAAAACAATTTGGAACTTCACGAATTACGAAAAGAGGAGAAGAAAAGAATTCAATTAGAATTCAAAGAACAACTCGGATTAATAATTGATAAACCTCTCTATGATGGAAATACAGCAAGACGTTTCTTTGAAAATCCGGATCTCACATTTTTAATCACAGGCATTGACTTAAATATTTTGAAGCGTTTTAAGATTATATTGGCAGCCATTAATAGCAAAAAACAAATTAATGCGGACAAATTTAAAATTTTTGCTTACGAAACTAAAGAACTACTTAACATTACATACCCCTGGAAATCAATGACTCCAACAATTCACAAAGTATTGGCTCATGGTAAAGAAATAATAGAAAATAGTATTTTGCCATTGGAAGAGCTAACAGAGGAAGTACAGTAAGCCCGAAATAAAGATGTTAAACATTTCCGACTCTTCAATACCCGAAAATGTTCGAAAATAGCGCAAAATATGGACTTAATGGAATATTTATTAATATCATCAGATCCAGTTATATATTCTATAAAAACACGATGGCTACCAAAAATCACTCTTGAAATAGAAAAAGAGGATTCCGAAGCTAAGGAAGTTAAAAATTTGCTAACGTTTGATGTTTCTGATTATTTTCAAGAAAATATCTAATAATATCTTCGATAATATATTCTTAATAAAATAAATATACGGGATTTATGTATAATAAGTATGTAAATCTGTAGAACAAATTAAATAAACATTACTCAAATAAAGAATTTACTACTTTATAATAACAAATATATACCTACATAATACATTAGAAAACTAAAATGTTACGTATACACACATATGGAAATACGGAACAAAATAGTGAATTTTGCAACTTTTGACGTGACTTGGTAGTTTTGAGGCCATTATATTACTATTATTAAATGACCTATATCAACATTTTATATATCGTTGAATTGGTAAATAAGTCTATTTTTATATTCTTTTAACATTTTTAAAGTATTTGCAAAATTAGTGGAGTTGTATTAAAAAAATTAAATTTTTTTGGATTTTCAGCTATTTTTGGAAAAAAAAATTATTTTTGAAAAATTACCAAAAATAGGTTATTGGAGCTATTTTATTGATTTTTTTAGGAATGAAAGCTTGATTTGTGTTTTATACATTACATAAGAAATAATATTAAAAATATTATGCTAATATGCTTTTAATATGCTTTTAAAAATAGTCGTTAAAAAAACTGACTTTTAACATAAAATCTCCACTCCTGCATTCGTTTTTGGCCGGGCGGGAACCAGTTTAGTGTTAAATCATTCTAAATCTATTTCTATAAAAAATATGGGTACCAAATTTAAAAAAGCTCGCGTGACATTTTTTTTATTAATCGATAAAAATGAAACTATTTTTTAACATTGACAATTTTCGGCCAATGCTGGATGTAGGGTGCAAACTTAAATCAATTCAAAATTTCTTTATTAACTATTTATGAAGCCTTATCTTTTGAAATTAATAAGGAAAAAATTTTTTTATTAACGGAACTTTGAGAAAAAAGTGAATGAATTGTACTATAATTTTGTAAAAAATAGCCATTTTTCATGCCAATTTCAGAGTGCTGACTTTGAATATTTTTCACGTCTAGACGAATTGAGATAATCCAAAAATTCTTTCATCATATTATTTTGAAATACGTAGAAAATTACAGAATATTTTTAAAAAATTTTTACCTCATATATATCCGCACTTATTCCCGAAAAACGAAAGAAAGTCGAGCCAAAAAATCAAAAATTCAAAATTCAAGCGTAAATATCTTTTTAACTGTAAGAGATAACTTAGATGAGTAAGCTTATTTTTTCTTTATCTTGCCAAGCACTTTCCAGAAATATAAAAATCTTTAAAATCGGACTTCATTTGTACAAGTTACGATTTTTTTTAACTTTTACATACTCGAGGTAGTCAACTTTGACACACTGTATCTTATCTCGTGTTATCACAGGGTGACTACAAGATGATGATGAAGCTTTCAGAAACTTAGGTCCTCCTCTACAACTCTTCCATACATTTAAATTTGATCCGACCAGTAGTTTAGGAGATTCAGATTTATTACCAAAAAATTTGCGTTTGACCCCACTGTGTGACGGCACTTTAATGAGATAAATATTTAAAATCAAACTAAAATATTGGTTTCAAGCTTTAGCATCGTATAACTTTTGGCCAAATGGCGATAAAGTTCCTCTCCCATTTGTTCAGTAATACAATTCTAACAGTTTAAATATCAAGCTGTGTTTATTAGGGCGGCAAAAGGCGTATAGCAAAAACGTAATCTTCCAAGAATTGTAAAAAATTTTCCAAGACACCATGGGTCTAAAATCAAAATCTATCTCCCGCCGTATATATATATATATATATATATATATATATATATATATATATATATAACAAATAAATGATAAGTACAAATAAAAAAAAATTAATAAATGTTCATTTTAAAAATTTTACTATGATTTTAATTTAAAAACTATTTATTCATTAATTATCTTTTTAGGGTGAAAAGAAACTTTCCTCAAACGATACAGATATTTGCGATATGTTTTGCCTATTCTGTTAAAGATTTACATCAACTTTCCAATTATCCATATCCAATTCCTGCTGCAACCCTAATAAATTGTCCAACATTAGATAAATCGATGGTACTAAGAGCTGTACAGAATCTAAAATATTCTGATAAACGTGGACCTGACGCTGTGTTCTTATAAAATGTTTACATTCTCTTATATCTCCAATAACCTACTTATTCAACATATCAATATTTAGTGGTTACTTTCCTGAAGTTTGGAGAAAATCTTATATTATACCTTTGTTTAAATCCGGAAGCAGATCCAACATTTTCAATTATAGAGGTATTGCTAAATTAAGTGTTATTTCAAAACTTTTCGAAAAGATAGTTACTGAAATCCTTTCGCATCAAGTTGCTTGTTATCTTTCCCTATTTCAGCATGGATTTAGAAAAGGATGTTCCACTACAACCAAACTTTTGGAGTTCGCAACCTCAGTTATAACTGCATTTGATTCCGGTTTACAGACAGACACAATATACACAGATTTCAGTAAAGCTTTCGATAAAGTAAATCACGATCACCTACTGTTTAAATTGGATAAACTTGGATTTTCTACTGTTTTCCTTAAATGGATTTCCACATATCTTAAAAATAGATGCCAATGTGTATTATTCAGAGAAACCATTAATGTTTTATCTGGTGTTCCACAAGGTAGTCATCTCGGCCTCTTATTATTCCTAATATTTATAAATGATTTACCAGCTTGCATTAAGAATTCTAGAATATTAATGTATGCTGATGATGTAAAGCTGTTCCATAGCTTTAACTATTCCTATCAATGTTCTTTACTCCAATCAGATCTTGACAATTTTTATAGTTGATGCATGATGAATCTAATAGATCTAAATTTAAAAAAGTGTAAACACATGATGTTCTACGGGATAAGTCCAGTACTCTGTAGATACAGAATAAGTGAATACCAACTTGATCTAGTCGATGAATAGCATGATTTGGGTGTGTTGCTTGAGTGTAATCTATTCTTTAATTCTCACGTTTCGCAAATAGTTAATAAATCAAAAGGAGTTCTAGGTTTCCTCAAGCGCTGTGGAAGAGAGTTTAATAATCCTTACGTTTCCAAGCAATTATTCGCATTTCTCGTAAGGCCAATCCTTGTATATGCTTCCGTGATCTGGGATCCTCAGTACGAAGTTCATATAAAAAAATTTAATCGGTCCAGAAACAATTTCTCTTATTTTGCCTTCATAGTCTTCCTTGGAGTCCTAATATTAATTTACCATCATATGAAAGTCGACTACAGCTCATTGATCTCCCTGTTCTTGAAAGTAGAAGAAAATGTATGAATATTTCATTTGTAATTAATTTAGTAAACGGTTCAATTAATTCTGAGTTCCTGCTTCGTAACATCGAATTAGTAATCACAAATCGTCCAGCTATATATTATACTACTTTAAAAATAAAATATTTTCGAACCAATTATGCCAACTTTGATCCCATGAGACGTATATGCAATTAATTCAATAGTTTTTATCCATATATTGATTTCTTAATAAATCCAGTCCGCATTAAGAGGAGTATTTTTAACTTAGTTAAATAATAAGTTTTTGTTATTGAATGATTATGAAAATATTTTATTGTAAATAGCTTTAAGAGTAATATATATGCTAGCCTGTAAGAAATTGTTAATTTCATTGGCTATTAAATAAATTAATAAATTAAACTTAATTATGTACCTACGTAACTCACTCCTTTAAAGCTTTTATTTAGAATTTATAAGAAAGACAAGTATAAAATTAAAAATAAATATAATTTTTTCCAGTTATTTATTAATTATTTATTTTGTATGAATTATTGTATTTTTTTATTTTATTTATATTAACTTATAAATATACATACTTATTACCTTTATATATATATATATATATGTTTTATATATATGTTTTGAGCAAAAAATGTATTTCTGAACCCATTGTATATTTTCGTACTACTTGCGAAGGAGGTTAAAAAAAAATTAAAACGTAAATTAAAGGGATGTTAAATTGTTGGTATATCTTTAAAAGAATTTGATCTGATTTTTGTACAAGAAAAATAAAATTTTGCACTAGTTATTGAAAAGGTTTTTTAAAAATTATATTTATTTTTAATTTTATACTTGTCTTTCTTATAAATTCTAAATAAAAGCTTTAAAGGAGTGAGTTACGTAGGTACATAATTAAGTTTAATTTATTAATTTATTTAATAGCCAATGAAATTAACAATTTCTTACAGGCTAGCATATATATTACTCTTAAAGCTATTTACAATAAAATATTTTCATAATCATTCAATAACAAAAACTTATTATTTAACTAAGTTAAAAATACTCCTCTTAATGCGGACTGGATTTATTAAGAAATCAATATATGGATAAAAACTATTGAATTAATTGCATATACGTCTCATGGGATCAAAGTTGGCATAATTGGTTCGAAAATATTTTATTTTTAAAGTAGTATAATATATAGCTGGACGATTTGTGATTACTAATTCGATGTTACGAAGCAGGAACTCAGAATTAATTGAACCGTTTACTAAATTAATTACAAATGAAATATTCATACATTTTCTTCTACTTTCAAGAACAGGGAGATCAATGAGCTGTAGTCGACTTTCATATGATGGTAAATTAATATTAGGACTCCAAGGAAGACTATGAAGGCAAAATAAGAGAAATTGTTTCTGGACCGATTAAATTTTTTTATATGAACTTCGTACTGAGGATCCCAGATCACGGAAGCATATACAAGGATTGGCCTTACGAGAAATGCGAATAATTGCTTGGAAACGTAAGGATTATTAAACTCTCTTCCACAGCGCTTGAGGAAACCTAGAACTCCTTTTGATTTATTAACTATTTGCGAAACGTGAGAATTAAAGAATAGATTACACTCAAGCAACACACCCAAATCATGCTATTCATCGACTAGATCAAGTTGGTATTCACTTATTCTGTATCTACAGAGTACTGGACTTATCCCGTAGAACATCATGTGTTTACACTTTTTTAAATTTAGATCTATTAGATTCATCATGCATCAACTATAAAAATTGTCAAGATCTGATTGGAGTAAAGAACATTGATAGGAATAGTTAAAGCTATGGAACAGCTTTACATCATCAGCATACATTAATATTCTAGAATTCTTAATGCAAGCTGGTAAATCATTTATAAATATTAGGAATAATAAGAGGCCGAGATGACTACCTTGTGGAACACCAGATAAAACATTAATGGTTTCTCTGAATAATACACATTGGCATCTATTTTTAAGATATGTGGAAATCCATTTAAGGAAAACAGTAGAAAATCCAAGTTTATCCAATTTAAACAGTAGGTGATCGTGATTTACTTTATCGAAAGCTTTACTGAAATCTGTGTATATTGTGTCTGTCTGTAAACCGGAATCAAATGCAGTTATAACTGAGGTTGCGAACTCCAAAAGTTTGGTTGTAGTGGAACATCCTTTTCTAAATCCATGCTGAAATAGGGAAAGATAACAAGCAACTTGATGCGAAAGGATTTCAGTAACTATCTTTTCGAAAAGTTTTGAAATAACACTTAATTTAGCAATACCTCTATAATTGAAAATGTTGGATCTGCTTCCGGATTTAAACAAAGGTATAATATAAGATTTTCTCCAAACTTCAGGAAAGTAACCACTAAATATTGATATGTTGAATAAGTAGGTTATTGGAGATATAAGAGAATGTAAACATTTTATAAGAACACAGCGTCAGGTCCACGTTTATCAGAATATTTTAGATTCTGTACAGCTCTTAGTACCATCGATTTATCTAATGTTGGACAATTTATTAGGGTTGCAGCAGGAATTGGATATGGATAATTGGAAAGTTGATGTAAATCTTTAACAGAATAGGCAAAACATATCGCAAATATCTGTATCGTTTGAGGAAAGTTTCTTTTCACCCTAAAAAGATAATTAATGAATAAATAGTTTTTAAATTAAAATCATAGTAAAATTTTTAAAATGAACATTTATTAATTTTTTTTTATTTGTACTTATCATTTATTTGTTATATATATATATATATATATATATATATATATATATATATATATATACGGCGGGAGATAGATTTTGATTTTAGACCCATGGTGTCTTGGAAAATTTTTTACAATTCTTGGAAGATTACGTTTTTGCTATACGCCTTTTGCCGCCCTAATAAACACAGCTTGATATTTAAACTGTTAGAATTGTATTACTGAACAAATGGGAGAGGAACTTTATCGCCATTTGGCCAAAAGTTATACGATGCTAAAGCTTGAAACCAATATTTTAGTTTGATTTTAAATATTTATCTCATTAAAGTGCCGTCACACAGTGGGGTCAAACGCAAATTTTTTGGTAATAAATCTGAATCTCCTAAACTACTGGTCGGATCAAATTTAAATGTATGGAAGAGTTGTAGAGGAGGACCTAAGTTTCTGAAAGCTTCATCATCATCTTGTAGTCACCCTGTGATAACACGAGATAAGATACAGTGTGTCAAAGTTGACTACCTCGAGTATGTAAAAGTTAAAAAAAATCGTAACTTGTACAAATGAAGTCCGATTTTAAAGATTTTTATATTTCTGGAAAGTGCTTGGCAAGATAAAGAAAAAATAAGCTTACTCATCTAAGTTATCTCTTACAGTTAAAAAGATATTTACGCTTGAATTTTGAATTTTTGATTTTTTGGCTCGACTTTCTTTCGTTTTTCGGGAATAAGTGCGGATATATATGAGGTAAAAATTTTTTAAAAATATTCTGTAATTTTCTACGTATTTCAAAATAATATGATGAAAGAATTTTTGGATTATCTCAATTCGTCTAGACGTGAAAAATATTCAAAGTCAGCACTCTGAAATTGGCATGAAAAATGGCTATTTTTTACAAAATTATAGTACAATTCATTCACTTTTTTCTCAAAGTTCCGTTAATAAAAAAATTTTTTCCTTATTAATTTCAAAAGATAAGGCTTCATAAATAGTTAATAAAGAAATTTTGAATTGATTTAAGTTTGCACCCTACATCCAGCATTGGCCGAAAATTGTCAATGTTAAAAAATAGTTTCATTTTTATCGATTAATAAAAAAAATGTCACGCGAGCTTTTTTAAATTTGGTACCCATATTTTTTATAGAAATAGATTTAGAATGATTTAACACTAAACTGGTTCCCGCCCGGCCAAAAACGAATGCAGGAGTGGAGATTTTATGTTAAAAGTCAGTTTTTTTAACGACTATTTTTAAAAGCATATTAAAAGCATATTAGCATAATATTTTTAATATTATTTCTTATGTAATGTATAAAACACAAATCAAGCTTTCATTCCTAAAAAAATCAATAAAATAGCTCCAATAACCTATTTTTGGTAATTTTTCAAAAATAATTTTTTTTCCAAAAATAGCTGAAAATCCAAAAAAATTTAATTTTTTTAATACAACTCCACTAATTTTGCAAATACTTTAAAAATGTTAAAAGAATATAAAAATAGACTTATTTACCAATTCAACGATATATAAAATGTTGATATAGGTCATTTAATAATAGTAATATAATGGCCTCAAAACTACCAAGTCACGTCAAAAGTTGCAAAATTCACTATTTTGTTCCGTATTTCCATATGTGTGTATACGTAACATTTTAGTTTTCTAATGTATTATGTAGGTATATATTTGTTATTATAAAGTAGTAAATTCTTTATTTGAGTAATGTTTATTTAATTTGTTCTACAGATTTACATACTTATTATACATAAATCCCGTATATTTATTTTATTAAGAATATATTATCGAAGATATTATTAGATATTTTCTTGAAAATAATCAGAAACATCAAACGTTAGCAAATTTTTAACTTCCTTAGCTTCGGAATCCTCTTTTTCTATTTCAAGAGTGATTTTTGGTAGCCATCGTGTTTTTATAGAATATATAACTGGATCTGATGATATTAATAAATATTCCATTAAGTCCATATTTTGCGCTATTTTCGAACATTTTCGGGTATTGAAGAGTCGGAAATGTTTAACATCTTTATTTCGGGCTTACTGTACTTCCTCTGTTAGCTCTTCCAATGGCAAAATACTATTTTCTATTATTTCTTTACCATGAGCCAATACTTTGTGAATTGTTGGAGTCATTGATTTCCAGGGGTATGTAATGTTAAGTAGTTCTTTAGTTTCGTAAGCAAAAATTTTAAATTTGTCCGCATTAATTTGTTTTTTGCTATTAATGGCTGCCAATATAATCTTAAAACGCTTCAAAATATTTAAGTCAATGCCTGTGATTAAAAATGTGAGATCCGGATTTTCAAAGAAACGTCTTGCTGTATTTCCATCATAGAGAGGTTTATCAATTATTAATCCGAGTTGTTCTTTGAATTCTAATTGAATTCTTTTCTTCTCCTCTTTTCGTAATTCGTGAAGTTCCAAATTGTTTTTTACTGTAGCATTTTTCTGCCCGGGAATATTTCTGTACTTCATATCATATGCAAGATGTAAGCAGAACTCCAAAAATCTTATCCTTGCGTGGAGTGGTGATATTCAAAATTTTAAAGAATTTTTATTAACAAGGACTTCAGAATTATCCTGAAATTGTGAACTTATTTTTCCACATATATTACATTTCCATGTAGATGTATCTGTTATAGCGTTTGCAACTTTTCCATCAATCATCGTTAATTGTTGTTGAAATGTAACTTTAATAGTTCTGTTTGATACTTTTACATATATTGGGGGCAATGCTTTAATTTCTTCTTCCAATTGGTTGACAATGCTGTTTATTGTAACCGTGGTTTCTTTTGTGTGATCGAAAAGGATTGGACGGCACAAAAATTTGGAACCTGGAGTTAAATTTATCCATATATCATCAAAAAGCGAGTCATTTCTTGTCGATGAGGAAGGCTTATTTAAGCGCATTCGAAGTGGTACCAGAGACGCCATAAACAGCAAGGAATAATTATTTCCAGAATTACTTCCATCCAGTTGTTTGTATTCCGAAAATCCTGATGAATCCTTTTGAATATTAAAATAAGTTCAGAGTCTGCATTTTTCAATGTTATCATTGCTGAAGGTAGATATAATTCTAGAGGCAGTATTTTCAAGTAATTGCAATATATTAACTTTAGCACTTTTAACAGAAGCATTAACCGGGTGCTCCATAGGCTGTAAAATATTACTTTTCGCTTCTCTCACTGATTTGCTACTGGGAAAGATATCATATCCTTTTTCGCTAACAGATTTCCTCAAAATCTCGTATTGGTTTCTTGATAATCCTAAATTTAATATTAGAGCTAAAGCATCTTCAGAGGTAAAGGACGATGTTGATTTCGGTGTCACTATGCTTTCGATTATCCGATGTAATCGATTGGGAGAAGCTGTTGGTAACACATCTATAACTTTTTCTACTTCCTTTGGTTGCGTACGTGTTACTAAAGCTTTAAATGTATCTTTTATTTCGACATTCGTATGTGAATTTAGAATAGATTCCTGTTTGGTCCTCTTTGTTCTTAGCTGAACTTCATCGTAACTTCTTTTTGGTCGACCCTTTTTCTGCTTTCCGATGAAAATTGGTATTTCTCCCTCCAACCACTCTTCATTTTTCTTCTTGAACTTTGGTATTGACCAATCTGAAGCTTGCATCCTTTTTTCGTATGATTTATAAAAATTTTCGAGCTTTAAACTGTCTTCTGCAGTAAGAGTTAAACCAAAAGATACTACTGTATCAATGAGTTTTCTTATTTTTTCTGGACGATTTATAATATCAGATAGATTATCCCAGATTACTTTGCAAATAGAAAAGTGTTTTAATGTAATCTCCATAATGGCAAATTCACTAATAAATCTGCATATTTATAAGGATACTTATATATAGAAAAAGAATATTTATATCAGGTAAATGGTGACAGGCAAAAATGAATTAAAAATTTAAATTTTTGCTCAAAACCCCCAATTTCATTCAGTTTATTTTTATGACCTGTAGTGTTAAACAGGTACGTCAAAAAATTTACCTATGCGATTGTAAAAAAATCATTTTTGTTATAATACATTAATTAAGTAGCTAGGTAAATTATTTAAAAACTTAAAAAAATTTAATAAGAAACGAAGGAAAATATACTTATTTATGTACTTAGGTAATTTTAAAAACCTTTTCAGTAGAAAAAAATTATGAACACTTTAAATAAATTCATTAATAAATATTATTATCTCGTAACAAAAATAAGCAATGCAGTTGAGTGTTACGTATACACACATATAGAAATACGGAACAAAATAGTGAATTTTGCAACTTTTGACGTGACTTGGTAGTTTTGAGGCCATTATATTACTATTATTAAATGACCTATATCAACATTTTATATATCGTTGAATTGGTAAATAAGTCTATTTTTATATTCTTTTAACATTTTTAAAGTATTTGCAAAATTAGTGGAGTTGTATTAAAAAAATTAAATTTTTTTGGATTTTCAGCTATTTAAAAAAAAAAAAAAATTATTTTTGAAAAATTACCAAAAATAAGTTATTGGAGCTATTTTATTGATTTTTTTAGGAATGAAAGCTTGATTTATATTTTATACATTACATAAGAAATAATGTTAAAAATATTATGCTAATATGCTTTTAATATGCTTTTAAAAATAGTCGTTAAAAAAACTGACTTTTAACATAAAATCTCCACTCCTGCATTCGTTTTTGGCCGGGCGGGAACCAGTTTAGTGTTAAATCATTCTAAATCTATTTCTATAAAAAATATGGGTACCAAATTTAAAAAAGCTCGCGTGACATTTTTTTTATTAATCGATAAAAATGAAACTATTTTTTAAAATTGACAATTTTCGACCAATGCTGGATGTAGGGTGCAAACTTAAATCAATTCAAAATTTCTTTATTAACCATTTATGAAGCCTTATCTTTTGAAATTAATAAGGAAAACATTTTTTTATTAACGGAACTTTGAGAAAAAAGTGAATGAATTGTACTATATTTTTGTAAAAAAATAGCCATTTCTCATGCCAATTTCAGAGTGCTGACTTTGAATATTTTTCACGTCTAGACGAATTGAGATAATCCAAAAATTCTTTCATCATATTATTTTGAAATACGTAGAAAATTACAGAATATTTTTAAAAAATTTTTACCTCATATATCTCCGGACTTATTCCCGAAAAACCAAAGAAAGTCGAGCCAAAAAATCAAAAATTCAAAATTCAAGCGTAAATATCTTTTTAACTGTAAGAGATAACTTAGATGAGTAAGCTTATTTTTTCTTTATCTTGCCAAGCATTTTCCATAAATATAAAAATCTTTAAAATCGGACTTCATTTGTACAAGTTACGATTTTTTTTAACTTTTACATACTCGAGGTAGTCAACTTTGACACCCTGTATCTTATCTCGTGTTATCACAGGGTGACTACAAGATGATTTTTCTGAAAGCCTAGGTCCTCCTCTACAACTCTTCCATATATTTCAATTTGATGCGACCAGTATTTTAGGAGATTCAGATTTATTACCAAAAAATTTGCGTTTGACCCCACTGTGAGTTGTATTAAAAAAATTAAATTATTTTGGATTTTCAGCTATTTAAAAAAAAAAAAAAAATTATATTTTAAAAATTACCAAAAATAGGTTATTGGAGCTATTTTATTGATTTTTTTAGGAATGAAAGCTTGATTTGTATTTTATACATTACATAAGAAATAATATTAAAAATATTATGCTAATATGCTTTTAATATGCTTTTAAAAATAGTCGTTAAAAAAATTGATTTTAAAAATTACCAAAAATAGGTTATTGGAGCTATTTTATTGATTTTTTTAGCAATGAAAGCTTGATTTGTATTTTATACATTACATAAGAAATAATATTAAAAATATTATGCTAATATGCTTTTAATATGCTTTTAAAAATAGTCGTTAAAAAAACTGACTTTTAACATAAAATCTCCACTCCTGCATTCGTTTTTGGCCGGGCGGGAAGCAGTTTAGTGTTAAATCATTCTAAATCTATTTCTATAAAAAATATGGGTACCAAATTTAAAAAAGCTCGCGTGACATTTTTTTTATTAATCGATAAAAATGAAACTATTTATTAAAATTGACAATTTTCGGCCAATGCTGGATGTAGGGTGCAAACTTAAATCAATTCAAAATTTCTTTATTAACCATTTATGAAGCCTTATCTTTTGAAATTAATAAGGAAAAAATTTTTTTATTAACGGAACTTTGAGAAAAAAGTGAATGAATTGTACTATATTTTTGTAAAAAAATAGCCATTTTTCATGCCAATTTCAGAGTGCTGACTTTGAATATTTTTCACGTCTAGACGAATTAAGATAATCCAAAAATTCTTTCAGCATATTATTTTGAAATATATAGCAAATTACAGAATATTTTTAAAAAATTTTTACCTCATATATCTCCGGACTTATTCCCGAAAAACTAAAGAAAGTCGAGCCAAAAAATCAAAAATTCAAAATTCAAGCGTAAATATCTTTTTAACTGTAAGAGATAACTTAGATGAGTAAGCTTATTTTTTTTTTATCTTGCCAAGCATTTTCCATAAATATAAAAATCTTTAAAATCGGACTTCATTTGTACAAGTTACGATTTTTTTTAACTTTTACATACTCGAGGTAGTCAACTTTGACACCCTGTATCTTATCTCGTGTTATCACAGGGTGACTACAAGATGATTTTTCTGAAAGCCTAGGTCCTCCTCTACAACTCTTCCATATATTTCAATTTGATCCGACCAGTATTTTAGGAGATTCAGATTTATTACCAAAAAATTTGCGTTTGACCCCACTGTGCGTCATTAACAACTGATATACATGTATATTGAACAACTCCTAGCAATTTGTTTAAATAATATTTTTTGGACATAAATAAAGACATCACTTAGTAAAGTAAAAAGTTTTTAATTCGTATATCGTATAAAACTTATAGTAAATGAAGTAAGAAAGTTATAGTCGGCCGAGTCCACCAAATGGTACCCTTCGCCATTATATATTTGTTCATTAAAGTAATTTTTGGAGAGGGTCTTATATAAGTCATGTGTCCGATTTTGGACCAATAAATGTGGCTTATCCTTATGTTCGTACTCCCCTACAAAATACACATTCATATTTGAATAGCTATATTTCTTTCAAAAATTATACGAATTTTGCAATTGATGACTTATTGGAAAGATAATTATTTTATTTATTACCACGAATAAAATGCAAAATTTTTACTCTCCTTAATTAATATATTTCTAATTTTGACCAATTCGTGCTGCCTATAAAATGTTATTTAATATTAAGTGGAGTGAAATTTGAATTTATTTCAATTTACTTTTTAATTATTATAATTATACCTAGTAAAAAATGTTAAAGAAAATCACTCATTATGAATAAATATTTGGAGGGATTTTGTGTTAAAACCGTTATATGATTTTTGGATACCATTTTTGATCATTTGCCTAATTTCTTCCACTTCAGTCTAGATTGAGGTTTACTCTAAATAAGATATTAGTACTAACATGATACTAACATAATTTTTTACAAACCATTTTTTGTATTAATCCACTTTCTTATAATATTACATTGATGAATTAAAAATAGGACGGATAGGGACGGATAGGGGAAGGGAAGCAAAAACTTATTTATTAAAATTTATTTATTTATTTAGTATATATATAAATAAATACTTCTGCATATCTAATGGAATATTACTGTGAAAGTCTTACAAAATTTATAAAAATTATTTTCATATCAAATTTCGAATAGGGTGGATATATTCTAGGGAAGTAGTTGCCCCTATATCAAGTAATTATTAGTTATCGAATCAAAAGGGGTAGTGAAGCGCACCGTGAAAAGCTAGTATATCTATATAAATATATATGCATAATATTGTGTTGATACTGTTGATATGCTTTTTAAGTTGATTCCTAGAAGTGAACCTTATATGGAAGCTATATTCAATTATGGACCGGTACTGGTAAAATTTGTTGCTTTACTTTCTACTAATATAAAACTTGTTTGCGTCAAATATTATCTTAATACTAACGTTTATATGAAATTTGTGCACTTTTCGGAAGAGGGGCTTATATGGGAGCTATGGCCATTTATGAACCGATGTTCATAAAATTTGGCATACAGATTTATACTTATATTTAACTTATTTGTTGAATGTATTGCATATTACTATATTTAAGGCATTTATGAGCGTTAATTCCCACTGGGTGAAATAATGGACTAATCATAACTAATTTCGTTCTTGCATCAAAATAATTATTTGTGCCAAATTTAATCAAGATATCTTAAAAATTTGCGACCTGTACTTTGTTCACAATCGACTCAGAAAGTCGGAAACCTATGGTGGTGTAGGGTATAAAAATCTAACGGGAATCTTTGAATTGGTAAGCTAATCCCCAAATTGTGTTTAGGATGTCAAGAAATATCAAATATAACTTGATAAAGTCTGATTTCGAGTGAGTTTAAATTGAAAAAACATAAACGCAATAATTTTGGTCTCAATCTGTAACAGTTATTTATTCTAAATATATAATATATAAAGTATACATATAAATACCTAATCACTCCTTACTAAGACGTATATTTAACTAATTTGCCATAGTTTTTAAAAAATTTCTTATTATTAGTGTAATCAACCTTTTGAAATGTTTGAGAACAATAAAATGATTGTGTATATATTCCCAAATTTAATGCTACTTAAAATATGAATATTTAACCCTTTTTGTTGACTTTAATCGAAATATGTGTGATGAATTTCATAATTGTTCTTGTTATCAAATATACTTAATAAATGAAAGAAAGGTGTGTCTGAAACCAACCCATTCCCAAATATTTACAAATATATGTATTTTTTTTTTCTTAGAAATTAACAGTAAATATTTTTTATTTTTATTTTGGTTAATAAGTTGCTTCTTAATATTTTTTAATTATGTTATCCATAATATTTATAGTGATTATTTCAAATAAAAAATTTATAATTTTCGGGAAAAAATAAAATATTTTATGAAAAAGATGTACAGTCAATCGCATAAATATATATACGATCCGTATGTATTTTTAAAGCTTTAGATTTTTGTACTTATTTTTAAAAATATTTGAAAAAATGTTGGTTTTACAGTAAATGGTATGTCTCTACATTAAGAAAACCAAAAAAAAAAAAAAAAAATCCTGAAAATCCTGATATATTCATCTATGTCAGCTTTTATGGTCACTTATATAAAAGAGGCATGAGAAACATTGTTTTAATCGGATATAACTGTTTTGTAAAATAATATAATGGACCCAAATTAAAATTAATTAGAAGAAAACATGTCAAATTATTAAGTTGTTATTAAATATCTAGACATTTTTAAATGTTGGATTTATTTTTATTTGTAGAAATTGGGGTTTTCGATAATTTAAAGCATCAAAATTGTCTTTACATTTTATGAACTCCCTACTTGACAAAATGTTGAAGAGGTCAATATTATGGTGTTATTCACTCACAATTTGTCATGGCTAAGTGTGGAATATGGATAAATTTTGCTATGCCTACGAAAATTCTTTTAAAAATATGAAAATATAATATAAAAACGTTTAGCAGTATACGTTGTACCTCTGGCTATCTGTTTTTCTATCAATTTGCATGATAAATTTATTTTTTTGGACGATATATCTAATTTCTTTTTGATTATTTCACACTGTACAATTATTCTATTAGATTTTTTAATATTTCGAAAGTTCTCGCCCTTTTGAGCCATTAAAGTATCAAAATTTATATGTTTGTATACATCAAAAACTTGCTAAATACCATAGATTTATATATATATGTATATAGTATATTAAATTCTTTTTCCAATGGTGCCATTTTCATTGAATATTATATTTCACGTATTATAATTATACATTTGCCACAAAAATTTGCAATAAAAAGTTTTGTTTTGTTGGATATATGAAATTTTTTGTTTATTTTTTATACTTTAGGAACAAGTACGTGAAATAAAAATTAATTTCATAATTTAGTTAAAATATACATTTAAATAACCTGGTCAATACAGTAATATGTTAGGGGTATCATGACTTATGCAACACTCTATATGTATGTACCTTAATTATTTTATTAACATTTTAAGAATATTTCATCATTCAATTATTCTTTTCTAAGCATTAGTCAGAAAATTCAATGACAAAAAAATCTTTTCAATATACATACATATTTCTTTTCAAAATATAAGTACAAAAACTAATCCCATCAATAAGAAAAACTTAATTAAATGCTGAAAAATAAATAAAATAAATTTCAACAAACATAAAATCTATTTGTATAAAGATAAGCGCAAAAGGGATGTTTTTAAACTAAATACTCGTACCCCCTCTTCACCAAACACATACAGTTACAATATAAATATAAATGGAAATATGAAAAATGAAAGATATGAAAAATGAAAACCAAAAGTTATAAATAATCCTTTTTTATTTTATTGAATTTAAGCAGTGACGCACGGAAAAACACAACGAGAGAAATATAAAATGAAAACATTTTAGGTATAAAATCATCTATTGAGATTCAAACAAAAACAAATCAATACAAAGCAAAACAAAACCATAATAAAAGCCGGCAAAAACAAAATTTGTTCTTTGTAATCAATAGATAATTAAAAACAACCACAGGTTCAAAATCAAAACAAAGTTATAAAAAATAACAACTACAATAGTTAAACACGAGACAATAACAACAACAATAATAACATAAATTGTTTAGGATAGCAAAAAAAAAAAAAAAAAATAATAATAATAAAGAACTATAATAACCCGAAGTCCCATGAACAGTGCTGCCGTTTTGGTTATTTTTAACAAAAATTGGTTATTTTATTTTCCAATGTGAAGATGATGACTTTTTTCGATTTTGGTTATTTTTTTTTTAATCATAATTTTACTTTTATTAGTTTTAAAAACGCTATTTACTTTGTTAATCTTGCCAAAAATAAAAATAGAGTGTGCTAAAAATTCATCAAACTTTTTAAAACTAAAGGTTCCTATAACTTCTTATTCAAATTTTAACTGACAAATAAAGAAAACAATTTGAATCAATAGAAAATATAAAGATTTTCTATTATTATACCAAAAAGTGAAATGGATTGGGAGATTTTTGTGAGAAAACTCTTATGATGTAATAAACAACTAAAAACTTGTAATTACAAAATAAATTACTATTAAAAATAAAACGTATATTCGGTGAAGACCGACTATATGGTATCCCTAAAGTAATACATACTTGAGAGAGAGCATTATATGGGCTATGGTTAATCTTATTTGAGCAAAATTTTATTAACATACGAACATTTATGTGGGATTTTCAAGATTGGACCCTACATAGAAGCTACAATTAATTTTAAAACGATCCTTTTGA
Source organism: Protocalliphora azurea (assembly GCA_932274085.1). Lineage (NCBI taxonomy): Eukaryota > Metazoa > Arthropoda > Insecta > Diptera > Calliphoridae > Protocalliphora > Protocalliphora azurea. The sequence goes on from OW026520.1 coordinate 85,349,236, forward strand.
AACTAAATGCCATATTATATGTATGCCATATTATATGGTTTTTATAGATTAAAAATATATATGTATTTAAAATATTTGAGCTTCAAAATATTACTCCAAAAGAACATTTATTTGGGGACCAATTTCGACCAGTTAAGGAGATTCTGAGTCGATTGGTATATTTTATGGGTCTGCCCAATATTGTGCTGTTGGGAGTAAAAAGTGTACCTTATTCAGTTATTAAAATTGTGCAAGACAACATAATTAAATAATAAAAATTTGAAAAGGTACCACATTATTTTACAAATAACTGCAATAAAAGGGTTTTGACAAACCCGATATATTTTCAATTTTACCACAATTTTGTATACAATTTTCAAATTAACTTAGTAAAATTTAATATATGAGAGTGTTTTGGTACATGAACGATTAATATTGAATCTTTTCGCCAAATCTTCCAATTAAATATCTTTTACTTTAAATCTTTAGATTTTGGAATTCATATACCAAATGAGATTGGCTTAGTCCCTATAAAAAATAACTCTTATTTGCATTCTTTTTCTGCAAACACAAAATTGTAAAAGTCAACCTTATTTTCTATTACTGTACGACTTAGCTGTTTTGCAATTCTAAATTTATTACAATCTGGTTTGTTTTCATGATATCGAAAATCATAAGGACGTGAAAATAATTAAATTTTTATTATTCAACTTTATATTCCGAATCCTTACAAAATTGGATCAGGGACCACATTTTGATAAACACTGTTGTAAACAGTTAAATTTTAAATACGTTATTTTCTTAGACTAACTATAGTATATGATTAATATGCAAAGTATTTAAAACCTGAATACATATATTAAGATTATATTAATTTTTATATAGTAACTTTGAATTTTTAAATTTTGGTTGGAAAAATATTTTTGCCGTGGCAACACTGCCCGTGAATATGATAATCAGCAGGAAACAGTAACAATCACAGAAAAACAGAGAGCATCAAAAACAAGCAACTGGTATGTTAGTGATGCCGTATTATTTATTTATGTGTGAAAAACGCCAAAATATTTTCATATGTATTAAAAATTAAAAACTTAATTAACTTAATTAAAAACTTTAAACAAACCACTGTGCGAATAAATTATTGGTGAATAAGAAAGTCCTAAAATGTTATTCTTAAATATTTTATTCAATAAATTAAAAACAAAACAATAATTTGCATTAATTTGATATTAATAGAAATATCAAGCAAGTGTAACATGAATACAATTGTTTTCAAATCAAATAAAATTTAAAACGTTTCAATTTCTTATTGAAATTATTCTAAACATAATTTCTTATATGTATTATTTATTAATGGATCGATAATTATGAAAACAATCTACAGTTTTATACAATATTTTATTTGTAGGGTGATTCAAATAATATTCAATCCCGACTGAAACCAGTCGATTTTGAAATTTAAAATTCTGCTCCTTAACAGAACCTTTAAATTATCTTCCATAAAAAGGTCAAATTTACTAATTTTTTAAGACATGTTTCGAGAAATTTATACATTTTTAGACTAAATGAATAACCCCTGACTTGAATGTATGACCCATGATTTTTCATTCACCTGTAGGGAACTGAAGACCCATTTTTAATTTTTTCTCCAAATTCTCCTGTATTCAGCACATCAATACGCACAACCTGAGTGATCTTCCTACAATAGAATATCAAGAAAACAGTTTATCGGAACACTCTAATGCAACTGTACAAAACATTTTTTAAATTAAAGCATTTTTTTTATTTAATAATCAATAATACAAACTAAAAATAAGAAATTTATGCAAAGTTTAGGTAATTTATTCTAGATAAAATCTTTTAAAATTATCGTTGTATAGGTTTTTATAGAAAAATTTATAATAAAATGAAGTTAAATTTAAAAACTTGTGCACAAATTTTATATTTTGTTGTTTAAAAATTTGCTTTTAATATTTCATAAAAATATAAACGTATATAAATAAAAAGCCTCAGTTTCGAAAAAAAAATACCAGAATGCAAAACAAATTTTCTCTCGAGGAACAAAAGTTCTTCCAATAAAAATTGATGTATTTATATTTTATTCATAACTTGCTTTAAATTGCGAAAATTTTGCCAAAAAACAAGAAACTTTTTTGGGCCAGAATATCGCAGGCTTGAGATTTTCAAACACAGCCAGATGTACGAAAGAAAAAATATGGTTGGTAGCAATCATAATCGAACACTGTCATATTATGGTTGGAATTCATGGTTGATTGTAAATCATATTATGTTTGGATAATGTACCATAAATTGGTTGAAGAACAAATATTATAATATGTTCGTTGAATAAACGTAGTATAGTTGCAATCCATTTTTAATATGGCTGCGCTGCAACCATATAATGGTTGATATACAATATGGTTGAGACACAAATAAAATAAACAAAATTATGGTTGAGCTGCAACCATATTACTATTGTATATGTACATCAACTTATACAATCGTAATATGGTTGTATACCAATATCAGTTGGTGAGAACAATGACATTATTAACAATTTTTTTCAATAATTTTTTTTATATACATATGCTGTTCGGCATTTATGGCACCTGTTTGGGTTTTATACCACCTTGTAAATATGTTTCCAAAAACGTTCCTTGTTGTTTTCTAAGAACATGAATGTTATTCAACATAATATTATCTTAAATTATTTAACAGTAGGTGTAAACATTATATGTTAGAAAAGAATTTTAAGCATACTATTGTCAACGATGTTATTGGTTCTGTATAATTTATTATGTTTATTATGTAATTAAACCTCATTTTTATTAATATTGATCTGTATGTTTATTTAAATATTTTGTTGTGGATTTTGCAAATCAATTTTTTAAGATTTTTAACACTCTGAAGATAACACTCTGAAGATATTTCCTTGCTTTTAAATATTTTTACAATGTAAAACACTTATGTAATTATTTATAGGTATTCTATTTAATTTTCATTAATTCACAATTTAAATATATATTCAGTACATTTTCCAATATATTTTTAACACGGTGACAGATAATAAGTTAATAATCACACAAAATAATAAACACAATAATATTTTTATGTAAAAATTATTTTCTTGTACATAAAATTTTAGTAACAATAACATGATTCAAACTCAAACATATTGCTTAACATATTGTGTCAACAATTTATTTATAAAATTGAGAACAAAAATATAATCGTTACAACCAATTTCTTTTTAATAAAATATATTCAATAATAACAATGGTTGCGATAACAATATATTATTACGGAGAAAATAATATTGTTGGGGCAATCATATCGCAAAATGCTTTTCCTCTGCACAATTTCCCGGAAAATTTGATTTCCTGGGATTCCAGATTAAAATCTATAATTATCACTGCTCTCATTAGTTAAACAACTGAGATCCAAATAGCACAAGTTTACAAATTAGGGTCAACCTTTAGACCAGAGTAGATGATAAATAATCTTGATGTAATTTGGGGCGGTGAATTAAAATATAAAATCTGTTTCTTAATATTTGTTCTAGTCTTTTAGTTTTCGCATGTTGGCTACACTGTGCTGTCGTTTCAACTCATAAAAGAGCGCGTGGCGAACAATTTCATATTATTGATATTCTTAACGTTAGAATTTATTCAAAACCGATACTCGACAATAGAAAATACTTAGTTCGACCGCTAATCATCTCTAATTTATAACTTTTTATTCAATAAAATTTTTTTACCAAAACGGAGTGGAGATTCGATTTCAGCGTCCCAAATAATACTAGAATTATTTATCGGTTTCTCTGGTCCAAAATCTTTTAAACTTGTTAGAATATGAATCTTTGCATTAGTAGTAGATTCAAAACAGAATTGTAAATATACTGAGAAAAAGAAACTCGAATGAATACTGACATAATATATGTTATGAAAGAGTTTTGTTAATTTATTGTTATTCTTATTTAAAAGATATGTACCATAAATAGATACACTTAGTCGCATAACTATATATACGAAATTATAAACCACATTTCTAATGTAATTAATCCAATCACAGTTGGGTAGAATCAAACATTTTTGGAAATAAATCTTTAACATCTAACCGGCTGGTTGGAATAACATAATATTTTACATATTCATAGCAGAGGAGTGTGCAATTTTAAGTTTGAAAAGGGAACCCCACAAACCTAAAGGGGCTCAAAATAGGGTACTTCTGACATAGATAATTTTTAACCGCTAGCCAAATTTTTGTTTCTTACCCGATTTCAAAGATTTTTAAATCTTCTTAAAGCTTTTAATAAGAACATGCTTCTGCTATTTGCATTTGAAATTTCAAATATCTAAATTTTGCAAGCTCTTGGTCCAGTTTTTTCCATATTTAGACCAACATTTTAAACTCCATTTTTTATGTTAGATTGAATTTGTTGCCTTTTAAATTGTATTTGTTTATTTCATTATTACACCAAGGCACACCCAGCAAAAACTTTTTGCCGAATTAACAACCGGAAGGTTATTGGTTCAACCCTATTCTGAAGTTAGTTTTTTATAACAAAATGTCTAAAAAGATATTTTAAACTAAATAGAGTTTTTGTCGCTTAGGATGCTATATGCGAGATGGTGTACTGAGTAAGACGTTAGTCAGTAAAAACGAATGGTTAGTTTGTGTCCAAGTTCGAGTCTCACTGACGGCAAAATTTTTTTGTTTTTTTTTTATTTTTATTTTCGTTTAGGTACATATTTTTGAGTACCCCTAGAGTCAAAAAATAACTACATGAATTTGTGGACAAGTCGAACAAAATAAACTAGTTATTCAGACAAAAAATAAGTAGTTTATTTTTGTTTCCAATTATACCTGCTAGCTTACCAGGAAGGCAAAGTTTTTGCTGGGCAGTGCCACATTTGTTCAATCTAGAACGATAAAGGTCTAACTTTGTACATATAATCATGGAATTTTGTGTGTACATTTTAATTTATATATATATATATATATATATATATATATATACATATTTACATTAAAAAAAATTGTAATACAGACATTTTGTACGTCAAAAATCGAGACAAAATTATCTAAAATTCGAAGATCGGTTTAGATCAAAGAGTATTTCTGAAGATATAGTTAATAATTATCATAAAATATTTGATTATATGCTTTGTTTTTAATTTTGCTACAATAATTTGCAATTAATACATCGAAAAAATACTTTTTGAATTATTAAAACAAAAACTATAATTTCTGCTTTTCTGTAGGTCACAATTTTAAAGGTAACTTTATGAAATTTGGTACTTGTGCGTATTTTGGGCCAAAAATTTAATATAATAAAATTGGTTAAAGTATAATCATTATTTCACTCAGCCCCCATATTAAAAATTTTCTGAAAGTAGGTCAAATGCTCATAAATATCATAAATATATCAGTATTTAAATTGCTTTCATCACAGATGAGTTTTATCTAAACAAAAATCATACTACCAAATTGCATGAAGACTGGTCCAAAATTGACCGTACCTGCCATATAGGAACCACTCCCGTTCTTTTTCGTTCATAATTCCTATATAAATGATAGCATAAATATAAAATTTAATAAATGTAAATCCCATTTAAGTATTAATCTTACAGCCAAATTTCAGAAGGATGGGTCCATAAATGACCACAGCTTCCATTTAAGATCCTGTCACGTTAATGCAAATTCATAATTACGTTTGCGCATTAAGTGAAAGTGACCTAATATGGCAAAACTTGCAATTCTGTTTCTTATCTACTCGTTTTAAGTATTTTTCGAAAATTCTATATAGTTAGTTCTCTTCTTAAATAATGCAAATAATTAAGTTAATAAAATATTTATTTTGAATCTTTATTACTTTAATTTTATTCAGTTTTTGTTATGAAAACAATTTTTTTAGAAAAAAATATATTTTTTTTTTTCAAATCGCAAAAAATCCACATATTAAGTAAAATTACAAAATTTTTATTTTCACCCAAGTTGCTCTAAAAGCTTTATGAATTTCTATTATAAAAGTAAAAAAATGCCCGTTCTTTAGACTGATTAAAAAAAAATATATATTAAAAATATTTCTACAACATTAAATTTAACGAAAAATATGTAAATATGTTTCTGAACACCCTTGATAAAGAACTCCATTGTAAAAAAACTACTTTTTATAAAATGAAACACAAACATATAAACTGAAAAAATTTTCAATTTTCAGTTTTTTTCAATTTTTACTGTTATTAAAAATTCCAAATAATGTTTCACTTTGACAGTGCACTACACGGAGAGTGAAAAAATTAAAGAATTTTTTAATCAATTACTTTTTTAAAACATTATTTTTTAATTTTAATTAATCGCCATATTTCTCAATTTCACCCCTCTGTGTACTACAATAATAAAAATAAATTTTGGTCTACATATAAATGACAAATTTCTATCATGATAAAAATTTAATGTTTGTCTTGATAGAAAAATCTCCCACTGTAAAAACAATATTTCTAAAAAAACACACTTTCGAAATTTAAAAATATTTTTAATAATAAAATTAAATATAACTTTTATAATAGTAATATTAAAGTAATTTGAAAGAATTACTTCAAAAGCAATGACTAGGAATCATAAAAAATCACGTTCACAAAATGACGTTTCAGCATTTCTTTCGTATTTATTTTTATAATATGTAGCTATGTTTTTTTCGAAATTTATATCTATGCCTAACAATAGGAATAAAACATATTGCTCCCATATATTAATTAGGACACATAATTATTGTTAACGTTTCAAATAAAATTGAAATTATTTTGCCATCATAATAGTTTTTGAAAATTTGGACAATTTTTCGTTTTTTTAATTAATAAAATTTTAAAATTAAAAATCTGCTAATTGTATATTAGTTCTAAAATTCCTACTTAAATATGTACTGAAAATGTATATAAGTTTGGAATAAAAACAGCTAATAATTTGGCTATACATATGGCCAAAAATACAAAAATTTTTAAGTCTATGAAACCTAGTTAATGTTATAATAATTTCGAATATGGTTTTGTTTTTGGCAAAATATTATTAGTAACATTACAAGAAATCAAAGCGCAAAGTTTAGTGTTCCACGTTCTTTATAATTTATAAACTTTGGGGTGGTCCCAAAAGAAAAGTATCGATCGATGTCGCCATTTCAAATAAAAATTTACTTCATTCTAACATACTGTTTTTCAAAATTTTCGATCTAATATTAACCTTTCGTGAGCTGGATCAAAATGAAAAAGACCCTTTTTTCAATATAAAATTTGGTATCGCAAGAAAGGCATTTGAAGCACACACTTAGTGACGTAACAAAAATTTGGGACCAGGTCCAGATGAGTTCGATTTTGAATATTTGAGTTTTTACATATAAATATTAAAAAAAAAAAAAATAAGACCAAAATAATAAATATAATTCTATTGTGTGAAGTTTCTATGTGAGAAGGAATCAAATGAATTTAGCATCAAAATACGCATAATTTTGTAATATATAACACTTCATACTTCTAATAACAAATAACGAAATAAATTAAATTTAAGTGAAATAAACACAAAATGTATGTTAATAAGGACATTTGTTTACTTCAGTAACATACAGAGAATGATTTTCTTTTGTGACTGACATAAAGAAATTATTCTCTGTGTTTATAGAAGTACGCATATTTTTTTATTTAAATCCTTTATTTTTTAATTACTTCTCATTTAGAAACATTTGTATATGAAAGAAATTAAGTTTCAAAAAATTCGAATAAATTTTAAAAAATGGAAAAAACCGTTTGGGTATAACTACTAGGGGATCATAATCATTAATTTAATCTTATTGTTTTTTAATATTTATGTGCAAAAAATTCATATTTTTCTCATTTGGAATTAGTGTTACATAATTAAATGCGCGTCCCAAAGACCTTTCTTTCGATACCAAGTTTTTATATTGATTCTTTGGCGGAAATATGAAAAAAGGTCCCAAAGACCTTTCTTTCGATACCAAGTTTTTATATTGATTCTTTGCGGAAATATGAAAAAAGGACTTTCTTTATTTTGATCCAGCTTATGAAAGGATAATGTCAAGACGAAAATTTTGAGAAACGTTATCTTAGAATGAAGTAACATAGTGTCTACATTAGATAATTTCTTATCAAGACAAACGTCAAACTTAACGCGAACTTATGCAAGGTGGTAAAAGTTGCACAAAAACAACAACATGGCGTACAACTGTAACAACCAAAATAGTAATCGGATGTTTAATTAAGTTTACCTTGTATATATTCGCACTGATTTTGACGTTTGTTTTGACAAAAATTTGCCTAATGTAGACACTAGGTAAGTTTCATTTAAGATGGGAACCAAAGGTCCAAGTCGATTAAAAATAGTCGGCGGCAGTGGCGGCGGCTGTAAGTCGACTGAAGCCGATACTTAAAAAACGTTTATATTTTTTAAATTATATTTTAATTATACAAATGTAACAAAAATAATAATTCAGATGATTGCATTTAAAAGAGAAATTGTAAAGTAAAAAATTTAATTTGTGATTACTTTGAATTAAGTAACGATTCAACTACTTCAAAGTTGTCGTGCACAAAAAGTTGATTTTTTACTCTATTTGGGTTTTTTCGACTTCTTCTTTCATTGATACAAACTCCGGCATTAGAAAAAGCTTGTTCCGACGAGGCTGATGTTGCAGGTATGCCAAAGTAAAGATTAGCTAATATTGCTATATTGGGGAACATCTAATTAAAAATAAAAAATAAATTAGAATTAGTTCTTAATTTGGTAAATGATATTTGGTTTTTTTTTATTTCATCCAAAATTAAGTCCTCTTTTGTAATGTGAGGGCTTAAATCATCTGTTAGTTCATATTTTGGAATATTTTTCAAATATTTTTCTAAAATAATCCCATTCTTTTGTAACATTTTAATTCGTTTGTCGACATTTTCTATTGAAAATCTGCACAACTTTATAGTGAAGGCAAAACATGTTTCATTTTCCGCCTCTTCTAAAGATATAATTATTTTTTCATAAAAATAAATTTAACTTGAAATCGTAGGGTATTCTTAACAAATTTAATTTATAATTTATAATTTGTTTTTCCATTTCTGGCATTATTAAATGTTCTTTTTTTACTTTTAAAAGGGCAATGTTTAAAATATTAAAATCTTTTTCAAAACTACTCAACATTAACAATAAGTAGTTCCACCTATTGAGCACTGAATTTTTTAATGGCGATCAATTTTTTTCGTTATTTACTTTGACAAACTTTTTGGCAAAATCTTCATCGCCACTAGGAAATTGCTCATATATTTCTTGTTTCTCGAGAATCGTTTGGGTTTCCGGTATAAATTTCACTAGGTTATCTTGTTCCTACAAATGTGGTAGTCTTTCTATTTCTTCCGAACTATACATGAGGCATTAAAAATTTTATTTTAATTTAGAAATTATAGATTTTATTTGGCCAAAACTATCATTATTCAGTACATAATGGGATAGAAAGCGATGTAAGGCATCATTGGGCACTGCAACCAAAACAAATAATATTTTTGAATTTTATTTAATGCAGCAAAAATATCTGTACCCCCATCGATAACAGCACATATGTTTTTCTTACTTAACTTGAATTCTTCAATACACTCTTTAATTTTATTTGCAACAGCATTTGCAGTATGTGGACGAGGAAATATTTCCGTTTTTAAGCTCACCACTTCCAATTTGAACTGATTGCAGTAGTAAACATTTACGTTGATATAAGACAAACGTTTATGCTTTTCAGATCATATATCTAAAACTAAACAAATATTATTAGGTGAGTTGTTTAATATTTGTTTTACATGATCCATGAGGATATGGTATATGCTCTTGGAGATGTTGTTGACGGATTTAAAAATTTTGTATATTTTTGAAATCCTCGACATTCAACAATCGTAAAGGGTTGCAAATCTAAGGAACACATTTCCGCCAAACGACGAGCATTTTAGATTTTATCATTCTTTTTTGATTTTGGCTTAAGTGCACTTTTAGTGTCAATATTGCGCGTTGTTCTTAAATTGTTTACATAATTGTTTGTTGCTGTCGACTTTGTAAACCTTGAACATTTTTTTACGATATTAAGTCATTATGTACTAAAATAAAATTAAAAAATATTTACCATTTTAAAATCAAGTCTTCAATATCAAAGCAAATTTTACAAAATTTGTATTTGTCCAAAATTTGTTTCTTCTTCATATACAAATCGCTAAAGTATTACCAACATTCTGATACTCCACTTGGGTTTACAATAATTTTAGCCACTTTTTAACTTCAGTTTTTCTTTGGAAAAGTTTGTTGTAATAATCAATCCCAATGGAAGGTAAAATATATTTAGTTTAAATTAAATGATTCTTCAGAATCTGACTCGGAAAAAACTGTTTAAAATTTCATTTCTTTCCGAAGTTTTATTTTTTGTGAAATAATTTTTAATATTCTTTAGCATCATTTTGGAAAAATTATACTTATAGAAATAAGAAATTTCGCGTAAATTAACGGAATTCATTTCGTGTTCATAAAATATTGCCATATGGCATTTTTATAAATTTACAGAACTGCAAAATAATTTTGTAATTGTTTCTTTCGCTATTTATTTATTAATTTATTTATTACTTTTTTTATTTTTTAAAAGTTACAATTAAAAATTTATAAAGTACTTAGAAACATAAACTGTATATTTTTAATCAGTTAAGATGGTTTAATGGGCTTACAAAATAATCCGATAACAGCTGCAAAATTCGGCGGCGGCTTTTGCTTTAAAAAAGAAAAAAAAACAATCAGCGGCGGCGTAAAGCCGGTTTGAAACCGCTCGACTTAGACCTCTGATGGGAACATCGTTATCTTATTTTCTCTGCATACAAACGGAGCCACCCTAATAAAGATATGTATATATATATATATATATATATATATATATATATACTTGTTGTTCAGAAGATTACTTTTCAACTTGAAAATTGTCTATAAATTTAATTTTTTATAGACGAATCTACAGAGTTGGGCAATTGAAATTATGTTATTTGATAAATTACTTTTCATGTAAATTTAATTAACAATATTTAATTACATTTTCAACTACATTAGAACGAAATGTTACTAAAAAATTAATCCAATTGCTTATTTTAAACTTTCTATAGTCAATAGCTTTCAAAATAAGTAAATCATTGTTAATGTAATTGCAATGACATCAATTACATACATTTGTAATTAAAAATTTTTAATTACAATTATATTTAATTTTATACGTAAGTAATATAATACTGAATGTATTCAGTACTCGGAATGTAAATAACTAATTACAAAAGTATGTATGTAAGTAAACTCTAAATTAATACATGTGTACATAGGTATACTATTTAATTAATTGTTTGACAAGGAATATGTTAGCCCATTAATGACAATAGCGCTTTTATTATTAAAAACTTGTTATTTTCATAAACTAGCATAAGGTAAGTAAACATATTTTTTTTAAATTTTAATTAATTTTAAATATCTAGGGTAGTTCCAATAAAATAAATTTATCAATTTTATATTAAAAAAAAGTTATAAAAATCGTTAAAATGAAGATAAATCAAAACAAATGGCAGCCTGGTCGTATACCTATTTAGTGCACATACGAGGGTAGTTAATCTCATTATATATAGATAAATATTTATATACGTATGCATGTATGTATGTATGTATGTATGTAAATATTCATATGTATGAAGAGATGTCCATGTCAAAAAACATATAATTTGACAAGTTAATAACAGGCAGGTATTCGATAAAATTATTGTTATTTGCTTCAAAACAAACAACGACAATAACAACATAATATAATTCTCATTGCTCTTATCATACACAAATTTTTGTTGCCATCATCATCCCATCATACGTTTTAAGAATCATCCTATGATTCTCTCTTTCATCAAAATGAACACAACCAGTAAATGAGCGATGAGTTAGTAAATTTGGCATGTTTGTGATTTTATTATCACTCACTTCAATTTAGTTAGATTCTATTTTTATTTACGGTTAAGAACAGACGTGTCGCTGTGTACATTTTTACGGTTATTAAGAAATTAAATTATTAAAAATTTTTTAAGTTATTAAAAATTTATGTGTATTTATATATTAAAATGTACATTTGGTAAATTGATAAATTAATTTAAAATATCATAAATATTATAAAAAAAGCAATTGAGTTGACCTTCGAGTTTTTCTTTATAAATAACATAGATATAAAAATAAATCAAAATAGTTATCGATTCTAGTTGTATTTAAATTGTAAATAATAATATTTAAAGATAAAATAAATGTTCGTTATAAATAAAACTAAATAAAATTTATTTTTGGTGACAGTGCTAATAAAGGGTATTTATCATAACTTGCAATATTAATATAATAAAAAAAAATATATAAATAATAGTAATTAATTAATATTCAAATAAGTGAAGATTTATAATTTTAGTTGAGTTTAAAAATGTTAAAGTATTATATTTTTTATTTATCCTTTAAAAATATAAATCTAAAAACATATTTGTGTGAAAAATCTAGTTTAATCAAAATTTTAAAAAAATCGTGTTTTAGAAAATTCTATCGGAATCTATCTTATTTTCAAATTAAAATTACAAATTTTCCAGTAAAATATATTTAATGAAAATGTAATACTAATTTAATTCAATGGTTGGTACTAGCTGAAAATACATTTGGTTTGAACTCAAATACAAGCAATAATGTTTATTGGAATTAAAAAAAAAATACAGTTTATATGCATTGGTAAATATTTGCCTATTTCAAATAGGTATATTTTTCAAAACACATTTTCGGTTTAGACCGATTTATAGCTTAAGCGATTTACAAAATAAGGGGGTTAATACATAAATATAATAAATTAATAAAGAAAAATGTATAGGTACTTACTACTTTGTTCTAAATATTCTTACAGTAACAAAAATTGTAATAAATTCCATATAAAAATGTTTTAAATTAAAATTTTGTTACTCTGCTAAAATGAAAAATCACTATAGTAATGACAGCGTTATAGGCAATCCACCCTCAAAATTTTGAGATATGCTCAAAAAATTGTTTTGGGGTAGATTCTTGTATAATGCATTATATGCATTATAATGTATTCCTAATTCTGTTTTCATTTTTTTTTTTCAATTTTTTCTTTCTAAATTTATATGGGATATAAACGAATCAGGGTTTTCCATAGTAGATGTTCTGGTCAAAGCAAATTTTAAAATAATATTAAACAAAAATTAAATTTTTTCACAATTTTTCGAGTTTAAATCCAATCGATTCGATATTATCTGGAATAAATTATTTAGCTTTTCATTTTTGTTCCAAAAGTTATGCATCAAATGAAACAAAATAACTTGTCTTTGAAATCAGTGATGTCAGATAAAATTTGAAGCTAAAAAAAGTCCCTACGTTTCATTGAAAAAATCTCTTTTTTCAAAAAATTTTTCCCTTCAATTTTTCCTCTGCAATATTTTATATGAAAATCAGACTCAAGTACACTGAAGTAATAATTATTTTCAAATAAGAAAATATTAAATAAAAGTTATTTATCCAAATATTATAATTGTAAAAATCAATTTCCCGGGAATTTTTTAACTTTAGTTATAAGAAAGTAAACCATGATATCTTATAAAGAAAATTATTAAGAAAAAAACAAAACGAAACATTAGAAATCATACTGAATTAACAAAAAATTAAATAATAGAAAAGTATAATTCCCCCCCCCCCCCAAAAAAAAAAAAAAAAAAAATAAATATTTTATACATATAAAATTAGTACCTTTCGTAATTTATGTTAAAAACTGTATCTAAGATTTTTACGTTATTGTGTTTTTGATGCTAAAACTTTTTAAAAATATACAATAATTTATTGGATAACTTTCATTATAAATAGATTGCCGTTTATTTCCACTTTAATTCTCAAACATTTCGAGTGAAAATTAAAAATTTCATTTTGTATCAGATTATGCAAAAAAAAAAAAAAAAAATTAGTCAGGAGAATAGTTTGTAGTACACAGTTAAAAAATTAACTCCCATAATCAAAAACAAATTTTAAATTTAAAATACATTTTAGAGATAAAATATCTATGAACAGTTTATTTTAAAAGTAAATTTAAAAGTATAAATAAAAGATTACATAAATAAAAACCTATTTCCTAATTTAACTAATGTGAAAGTTAAAGGAAATTATTCAGTATGCATAAAACTTTACTCTTTTTTATTAAAATCATCATAAATCTTTACAAGAGTAATGAAAATTCTATGAAATTTCCCTGTTATATGTGTAGAAACAACAACAAACTGTAATTTGTTTCCCATAAAATGCGTCATGCTTAAAAAAACTAAATTAAAAGGAAAAACATATTGCTTATACGCACTATCATACCATTTGATAAAAAGCACAATAGAATCATGCGTACAAACATAACGGTAACATCACACATATACAAAATACACTCACTAAACTCTAACATTAATTTACTCGCTCTCTCTCTCTCTCTCGCACGCACCCAAGATAACTTCGTAACGATAACGAAGTCATCCTTTTTGGGAGGGGGGTTTTCTATAAGTATGTGTGTGCTAAACGTAGAACAAGAAAACAAAAACAACATCAACAACAATAACCACTAAACTAAACGTAGTAAAGCATGTTTATATCAATTTTTCCTCAAACATTCAAACAGTTTAACTTAGACTTTCGCGTAAAACAGACGTTTAACATTTGAATGGATATAAAATAACGGTTATATGTTAATGTTTACGTTTAATAACATGCCTGGCAAAAAAGAAATGTAATTTATTGCATTAAAGCAATATACAAATAATAAAAAAAAATGTAATATTAAACACACACTAAAAAATGTATGTGATTGTAAAACATTAAATATAAATTTATGCTTGTGGATGTAAAATTTGAGACAAAACATAAAAAATAAAAAAAACCGTTATAATTAATGTTGCCAATTACATACTAGTGAAAAGCAACAAAAACAAAATAGCACCCATATGATAAATAAAACAAATAGACAAACAAACAAAAAAAGTATGTTATTTCCGTGTTTTTCATTCATTTATTTGCAGCAAGTGTTGCTGCTGTTGTTTTTGCAACTACTATTGTTTTTGTTAATATTTTATATTTAATTTAAAAGAAGTCGAGAGTTTAAAAAAACTAAACGCAAATAAACCTAAATGCATGTGGATAAATCCTCTTGTTGTAAATTGGTTTGAATTAACTAAAATCTTGTTAGTGTAAGTGGATTTTTAGCGAGTGTATAAGTGACTTTTTCTTTTCATCATTCACCTACCTCTCTTGCTCTGCATCTCTATGGGAACTTTATGAATGCTAGCATTCATGTTTATGATTAAATAGTTGCAGTTCCTATTGTAAAGATTTTTTTCCTCTAAACAGAGTTGTTGTAATATACAAGCACTTGTTAGTATAAACAACAAACATACATATAGTGTCAAAGTAGTTTCGCTATTTATGTTGCTGTTTGTTGTTGCTTTGTTTAGAGTTTTGTCACCTTTTTTCATGTTGCTGCTGTTTTGAGTGTTTGAAGTTTGGTTATAATTGTGCAGATATGTGTGAAAAAAAAATTTCAAGTATGCAATTTTTTCTTGTCTATGCGTACTTATTTATTATTCCGTTTTTTTTTTCTATATGAATTTTATATTAATGCTCGAATACAGTATTCAATGTATATACGAATGTTTTGAGTGATAAAATCTGTTTCTTTAACTAATGAATATCCATGGATTTTGTTGCATTTTCCAAATGTCTACTTTGCACGAGATAAATTGCATCCGATGTCAAAAGTTAATGCAAATATTTTACAACTTGCACATATAAATGTTGTGCGGCTTAAAGTTAAAGCATGTTAAAATGCGTCGCATTATCTTAAGTGGTCTGCGTATCTAAAACAAAATATGTGGTTTAGAAATATTATAGTTGGGTCAAATTTAAAACGTTAACTTTAGATTTTTTTAAAAGATTTAGTAATACATACATACATACATATATATATATATATATATATATGTATGTTATATATTATATATATATATATATATATATATATATATATATGTATTTGTTCGAACACAAAAAAGCTATAAGACGCCAAATGTAAACTACCTCATATATAAAAATTGTCTTAGATCGTGAAACTATTACATATGTTGTCTGATTTAGCTCTACAATTTTATAGCGCCTAATTAACTTTAGCTTAATTAGTAAACAAATATTTGTACTTCATTTCATAATTTGGAGGTTTTTTAATAAAAAAAAAGATATATTCTTTTGAAGACACATCGTATACAACAATCGGAGAATTTTAATTTTCTACGATTGTTAGGTTTGGAGATAGAATAGCTCACAGAAAATTAATTTTTCTATAGTTTCCATGATTTTTTTTCTCCTGAAAATTTTTAAGATTAAAAAAAGTCCAAATATATTTTCCAACTTAACTCGGTAGCAAAAATAAAGAGAAGTAATTTTTAAAAAATTATTTTTCATTACTTCCAAGAGATTCTAATGATTTTTTCTGCTATAAAACCTTAAGAATATATTATTGTTTTTTCAAATACTTGTTACTAAAAAGAAATGTTTTAAATAAATGAACAATAATGTTGTTTACTAAAAAATAAATTGATTTATATAAAGATAAAACTAATTTCCCTACTCTGATAAAAAAATAACATCCAAAAAATAAATTTTGCATAACATCGTGAACACGACTTCCAACTCCGTGATTATATAAAATAATAATAATCTCAACATTTTCAAACAATATAACTTCAAATTCTGCCATTTTTAAGTTGTCTATAAAATTAACTTAAAAACAAAAAGACGCCTCTTTGTATAAAATTTTTTGTGAACAGAAGATTAAAAGATACATATCGTCCATGCGCTGACGAAAAGACCTGTGTGTAATTTTCAGATTTTTTTTTATTGGACGACCCAAAAGCTTTATTGATCGTACATTTTCAATTAAAATCTATTTTCAAATATTTGGATTAGTTTCGAGGTTATCAAAACAATTAACATGTAATTTTGTATGGCTTTTCTACAAAAGATAAACTATTTTTTCGCTCCCCTGAATAGTTGTTCAAAAGCACATAGGACGTTAGCGCACCGACCATATGTATATGTCGATATTCTTAACTCAACTGAATTTACCGTTACTCATAATTTTTGTCTTTTACACAAAAAATTTATCTTTTTGAATTTTTATTTATATATTTATTTATTTTGTCATCTTTAAATAGTTTTTCCATTTGAAAAAAATCGGAATAAATCTGATTTTATCAGAATTTTTTTAGCCTATTGTCCACCTCATATGAAATTTCTACATTATCAGATTTCTTCATTATCAAATTGGTATCAAAATAAGCATATTTTTATTATTTTATTTTTTTATTTCTCTTAGTATGTAAAATGTTATACTTTCTTGTAATATATAATATAAATAAGAATACCTAGAAAACAAAATTTGCTATGTATGTATTTTAGTAAAACTTTGTTTATACCATGAGATAGTTTGGGAAATTAGAAGTATTTTAAAGCCTATTTTAGACTTATTTATGTAGATAATATTAATTTAGTGAATATAGTAGAAATAGGTTTTTAAGAATTTGAACAACAGTTTCGGTTTTTTCAGTGTTAATTTTTTAAGATAATTTTTATATAAAAAGTTTTAAAAATTAAAAATGTTTGCGAAAATTTTCAAAACATCGGATATATTTAGGCCTATGCAAACATTTATTTGAGGGAAATAAGAAAAAAAAAAAAAAAACATACATATAGCATACATATACAGTGGGTTTCACAACTTAAAAAAGGAGCTATAAAAATTATAACTTTTTTAACTATTTTTTACAGAAGCCGCAACTTGTTTTGTTTTAACGTATTTATTGCGTCTTCAAAACATCTTCATTCTTTAAAAATTTAACATATTTAGCTAGTCTAGTATCAACTTATAGCAATCACGATTTTAATGTTGCAAACAATAAATTCATGTTTTACTATTCTTTTTTGTTTTAACTTATAATAAGCTTTTTGATAGTTATAATAACTTTGCCATTATGAATTATTAAAATATTTGTTTGTTTAAAGTTTTCTCATGTCGATATAAAAGAGATAAAGATGTTGAACACTTTGAAACAGCATGTTGCAAATGAGTGTGATGTTTGTGGAACGATCTGTATTCATAAGATTCACATTTTCATGATGCGCATATAACAATTTATTATGAAAAATAATCACGTGCTAGAATATTAAAATTTGTGTCCATGACACAAACAAATATATTTAAGTACAATTCTATTAATTGTAAAAATTAAATAACTATACATTTTTGTTTTATATTATTAATTTATTTATTTTTATGTTTTATTAGTTCAAAAATAACTTTATGAAAAACCTCAAAAAAATGTGAACGATAAGAAAACATTAAAGTGAGGAGGCGTCTGAAACCAATAAAAAAACAATTAAAAAATTATAAAAAATAATAGTAAAAAAAAGAAACTCAAACATTGTGTTCAACTAAATAGAAACAACCAACCATCCAAGTTTATGACATGTGTACTTATTTATGTATTACGAGCGTTTAAAAAAACATAAACAACAATGTTTGATACAACATAGAACAACAAAAAAACCCTATACAACACCGCAACCAAGATATAATTAACAACTTGAAAACAATAAAAACAATACCAACCAACTAATAAATGAGAAAAGTAAATATAAACAAATTATAATAATTGACAAATAATAATTATAAACAAATAAATATAAAAGTAAATAAATAAAACCAAAAAAAAAAAAAAAAAACAAATAAACATGAAGTCAAACAAATAAATAAAAGTGACACTCACTGACTAACAACTAGAACATTTATTCAATCATTCAACTTTTAATGATTGTAATTGTTGTTGTACTTAGTTGATGTTTTAAGTATAGTGAACAACAGTGTAAACAATTGTTTTAACAACAATATAAACATTAATATTAACAACAAGAAAACCAAGATAAAGTGTTAAAGAGTGTCAGAGTAACAAGCAACAATTAACAAACCAATAAATAAACAAACAACAAAAAGTTGCTGCCTTTAAGCAACAGCATCATTTACCTGTCCTCCTCATCAGCATCATTATATTACTAACAACTAAGATGTCAACCACATGTTGCGGATTAAAACTGTTAATTACCTTCATTGTGTTTGTCACCTATGAGAGTGGTGACAACAACAAACACATCTGTAATGGTAAGTTCATTTGGTAAACACTATAATTTAAGTGTATTCTCGGGGATGGAAAACTTTTTAATTTAAATTTTAAACTTTCAAATATGTTGTAAGTACAAACTGAAAAATGGAAGAATATATGATTTAACTCAGTTTTATTATTTCTAATTAAAGAGATTTTTTTCCAAGGTATAAATTTTTTTCTAAACTTTTTCCAGCATGACATTTTAGGAACATTAACTAAATTTTATATATGTGAACGGCCTATATGCATTTTTATTTATTATTTGTCTTTTTAAAATAAAAGTAAATTACTTTGCACTTTTTTTTTTTTTTTTTTTTTTTTTTTTTTTGTTAAAATAAACAATAAATTTGACAGCTTTTGTTAAACATTATTGCTCAATTTTATTTTGAAACATTTATTTCGAAACAAATTGTGCAATAGATTTCTTATTGTTTACACGTATATAGAGATAGAATTTGACAATTGCGGACACAAAAATGTATACGTGTAGAATAGGGGTTAAGTAAAATATAGAATATTTTTTAAAGGTTGTCTTAAATTTTTGGTTTACATATATCTCTTTTTGCAATGAGCCGATTTCAACTGTTTAAGATAAAAATAAAATTGTTAAGTTATTTTTAAAGATATAAAATTTTTATGAAAACAAGCCATTTGGAGTATTTTATCTGAGCTATATCTCGATATCAATATCTAGAAAGGATTAATTCACCTAGAATTAACGAAGGTACAGTTTTCCATCCTTTACCTTATTTTCGTACCTATACTTGCAAAAACAAGTAGAAAAAACATCAGTGCAATTGTTTGTAAAAGTCAAATTGCAATTGACTCGTAGGTACTTTAAAGTTTAAGAAAATGACAAAAGTAACAACAAACAGCATTGATGTATAAATTTTATTGGGTGGGAGGGTTTCTATTCATAGATAATTCAAGATAGAGATACAGACATGCAACCAGACATACAGACATTCAGTAATATAAATGTTAGTTAATATCTTTATGTTATTGTACTTAAAAAAATATTTATGAAAGGGGTCATTAATAAATAGCATAACAATAAACACGATTTAAAAAAGAAAAACTTTTATGATTTTATCTCTGTCAGAGATAGGTAGTATACACTCTTTTTTATGTAGATATATGAGTATAGTATTTACTTATACGTATATATATATATAACTGTTTACAGTGTCTAATAAAATGGTATTTAAATGTATTTGCATATTACTTTTAAATGATTTAATTACAGTTGAAGTGTCAAAAATAGCTTAAGGTTTTTTAGTGCTTGATGTATAATACACACATACTAAGGACTGCGCAGGAAAAATTTAGTGCATACAATTAAGCTTATAAAAATTCTTTAAAATGTTGATTTTGTTAACGGTTGCTATATTTTAGATTTTAATTTGAAAGAAAAATAAATTTTTTCATGCATTTTTAATAAAATATTTAATATTTTATGGAATACTCTCTATAAGAGCTTCATTGTGTTTTCGGTAAATTTTTTATTGGAATAGGTTCATTTCTTTTTAAACTCTATTTAATTTTTTAGCCAACTATGAGTATTCTTTAAATATTTTTTTAGTATGATATAATAACTTGAAATTGACCAGAACAGTTCCTTTTATATATATATATATATATATATATATATATATATATAATATATATATATATATATATATATATATATAATATATATATATATATATATATATATATATATATATATATATATATATATATATATATATATATATATATATATATAATATATATATATATATATATATATATAAAAGAGACCCTAAACACTACTTTCCATATGTTTTTTTTTTGCAGCCTTCAAGTTCATAATCAGAAGTGCAGAATCTGCCACTTTCAGCATATTATACACATATTATATATATATATAATATATATATATATATATATATATATATAAAAGAGACCCTAAACACTACTTTCCATATGTTTTTTTTTTTGCAGCCTTCAAGTTCATAATCAGAAGTGCAGAATCTGCCACTTTCAGCATTTCTAACGATATACTGATAGTATCTAAGACCTAAGAAGAATGCCCGGTGAGTAACCTCGTTATTTCATGGGTCTAAACATACCGGCGTCTGTATCACCCTTTGTTTGTATGAACCCGCCTCATACCACCAAGATTGGTCCACCAACACATTCCTACCAGGTATAAGGATTTTAAAATTCCTTTGTAATACTGGAGTGGGTAACATATAGTCACTCATTCCAATTGAAGGATAATTTTCAAGAAAAATGAACTAAGGCTTTTTGGTCTGTAAGATTTAGGCAATTGTTCAGATTTTCCTCCCGCCTTTGGTATGAAGACCACTTTAGTCTCTCGCAACTTATAAGGTATATGATAAGTTTGGAGACTGGATCTAAAAGTTCTGGATAGTTATGATATGACAATATCAATAATCACAAGAATGCATGGGAAAATGTCATCCGGCCTTTATAGGGGCTAAACTTCGATATAGCCCACTTAATCCTATCTTCATCAAAGATATATATATATATATAGTTAACGGCACTAATTTTTTTCAGGTATAATAAAAGCCTTAAAGTGGGCACGGAATTTTTTCGTGCGCAGTCCTAACTTGAAATTACGAGTATTCCAGTTTTAGACAATATAACGTTTTGATAAAAAACAAAAAATCATGTCTTTGTACATATTAACATCATACCAAAATATTTTTCTAGTAATTTAAATACAAAGGATTTGTAGTCATTTTTATTATTATATAATTTAGTGTTTGTTGCTTAAATTTGATTCAATACTATATATGAATTTTAATATAGTTGTACAAGATTTTTGTGGTAATTAAAAAACACACCTCTGGCTATGTGTCACTTTGTCCAATTACCTCGACAAAAACCAAAATTAATTATATACATAGTTAGAGAAAAAGTAAATGTTAAAAAAATATAGAATAATTTAATTAATTCTATTGAAACTAGATGTGATAAATTTTGGAAATATTAATACAAGTTTTAAAAAACTTACTGCAAAGTTTTGAATTCTTTGAAGCCAAATCAAGAAACAGCATGCAACCATTAATATTACCTGCTACAATGTTTAACAAGATACATTATGTATGTATGTATGTATGTATGTATGTATTAAAAAATCTTCTTAAAAACATCTATTATTTTAAGTCCAAAAAATAAATAAAATATGCATGAATATGTATACATGTATGTATGTATGTATATATGTATGTATGTATGTATGTATTTCACTTAAAAAAATCTATTATTTTAAGTCCAAAAAATAAATAAAATAAGGATAGAATATGTATGCATGTATGTATATATGTACGTATGTATATATATATATATATATGTATGTTTGTGTGTATGTATGTATGTCCTTTAATTTTTTCTTAATTCTTTTAATTGACCATGTTCTATAAACCTAATTTAAGTAAAATTTAAATAAATTCAACAAAATGCTCAAGCTTTTAAAACATCAAATTTCTACAAAATATAAATCGGAGAAGCCAATATTTTTTAAATTTTATATTAAATAACCATCACGTTAATTTTCACCCAAAAGTGACTTTTTTGAAATATGATTTTTTTTCTATAAAAATTTTTAAATAACTAATGACAGCACTCTACTACTGTTAAATATCACTAGGCAGTTGACATATTGTACGTAATAGGCATTCTTAAGGTCACCATAAATGAATTTAAACAATTTTTAATAAAAATTTTGACTTATGCTCAAAAAACTGTTTGTGGTTGTAAAAAAGGATATATTATTTATTTTCAGGGTTAAAGCTAAAAGAACATTAAAGAAAATAATTTATGTGTGGATTTTTCATAATTCTAATTTTATCTTAACACTTAGATTATCTAGTTAAAATTTTTCATCAAATAACAATTCATATTTCAAGTTTTTTATATAAAAAAAAAAACAAATTTATTTTTACTCTTTTTACTGAAGAGTTTTTGGAAGCAACATTAAAAATGAAGAAATTCAATTGAACCAACTCTTACGTATTAATTATATTATTTCTTAATTTATTTTCCAAGTTATATTAAAGTTTTAATAAGAAAGTACTTTTTATTATTTAATCCCGATTATAGAGTTATGGAATTGAAAGTTAGAAAATGCCATCGGATTACCGAATATTCCGAATTATCTAGTTTATATGTATTATATTCATAATTGCTTAAAAGAATTTTTTTCTTTAATAAACCAAATCAAATTTTTATTAAAATTCGAATTTTTGACTAAGTAAATGATATTCAAATAATATTAGAAATAATTTTAACTAAATAAACAGGCTTTTAACCAAAAACCATAATTTAGCAAAAAAAAAAAATTCGAAAAGTTTTGTCTTCAAGAAAATTATTAAAAAATGTCACAAAATATTCACATTCATAATATTGCAAAAAATAAATTAAAACATCATAGCGCTGTTAACTTATCAAATTTTAAAAAAGTGTTAAAGCAGAACGATATAAGTTTAAAACAACATTTTTTTCACTCAAAAACTAATCATTTTATTTACAATTAGGCTTTAACTTTGGGTTAAAATTTGATAAGTTAACGGCCCATAATATCATATTATGAAGTTTTAAATTAAGTAAAAAGTTGCTTAATTTTCAAGAAGATTAATTAAAATTTTGTTTTATTTTAATTTACGACATCAATTTCATTACGATCACAACAAAATTGCAAACTATAATTAAAAATTAATTAATTATTTTATCATAATTATTTCTTATAACAAAATAAATACAGTTAACCTAATTGCCAAAATTTTATTTGATATGTTAACTGTTTATAATTGCATTCGATATCGATTCGATATAATTGCCTTCGAATAATTCGCGAACACTTCTCTAACAAAACCTTTGAGAACGACTATCGAAGCCGTGTCCAAAATGAACTCGTATAGAATGAACTCACCTGTCCCGCTTATGATATCAATATCGAATATTTAACGATATCGATATTGAAACGAGAACATATTCGTTAAAGAGCCATGTTCGATATCGAAGTTCGAAAGCTATAGTTTTCTATTTTGTTTCATTTTCATTTCATTCGCAATTTTTAATTAGAAGCTGATTTCATTTATAAAGTTATGTTCTATTTTAAACTTAACACAATATATTAAATAAATATGTATTAAAAAATTAGATAAAACTTAATAAATTATATTTTGAAGAATAGATTTAATAATTAACAATTAAATTAATTTAATGAAAGAAGCGATAATATTTACAGAATTTTTGCCAAATGTAAATTTTCTATCATAAATGGTTGCTACATATTTATGATTCCAGAGGAGGCCATCAATTTTTTCCTGCCGATAATATTAGTTTGTCTGTTCTTCAAGTTTACATCTTTTAGGCAAAGTTTCCTGAATTAATCTGTAAGAAAAAAAAATATATCATTTACATATTTTTAAGATATTTTTAGACAAATATCAACATTACCGACTTCTTTTTCTTAAACTTAAAATAATACAATAATATTTTTAATTATCCTAAACTTAACATAACAATTTGAGCTATGACTGAAGAATGATATCATGTTTTCAGTCTTCGCATGCACAAACAAGAAAATACATTGCTTTTGATTAAAGTAACAAAAGCTGGAGAAATTGAAATAGATGATTTCCCAAAACATTTACTTTCAAGATTTTATCAAAAAACTTGAACATTACGTTAATCGGTATTTTGAATTTTCTCGAAAATTTATCGAATATTCACTATCGCGAAATAATCGAGTAAAGCGTGATGCTACGAACATTTACATTTCATGTAATTTTCGATATTTTCTGGAACTTTTTTATTTTTATTAATTCATAAAAATTTTGTTTCATTTTTATTTACGATATCAATTCAATAACGTCACAACTAAATTGCAAACTATTGTTAAAAATTAATAAGTTATTTTATCATAATTATTTCTTATAACAAAAGAATTATAGTTCATTTAATTTATAGGTTAACTGTTTGTAATTGTGTTGGTTTTTACAAAGTTTGTTTTGCTAAACAAACTTTAAAGATCGCATTAGTAACCATCGTTAAAAACATCAAATTTTAGTTACAGTTTTAGTTTTTATAAAAAAAAAAAAAAAAAAAAAACGATAACAAAACTACAAATTAATAAAAAAAAAAAAATATACGCAAAAAGTGATACAAAATGCTAAAAATAATTCGAAAAGTGTCGGAAAAAAGTATCAGGCATTAGATTCATTTTTTCCGTGCTAAATGAGTTTCAAAAGTGCTAGATCTAGCACTAAAATTGCTAAATTGGCAACACTGGTTCCCGTATATAGTAAATGCTTCCTTCTGTTATTCTCTTTTGGGAAATAGAAGAATCAGGCTTTCAGTCTTATACATTTTTGTACGTTTTGGTCAAATTTTAATAGCAAATGTTTAAACAACTTTTAAAAGAACACAATTATTCAAGTTTAAGTACAATTTTTTTCTATAAAATTCTATACAACGATGTAATAACTTCTAATGACTTTTTTGTTCTAAATTTAATAAGATTTCTTTTTCCAAATTAGGCAAAAACTGTAGAACTTATTCGATTTTATCTAGAATAACCTACTAAAACTTCCCATACGTTTCTCATTTTTGACCCAAAAAGCCCAGCAAAAACTTTGCTTTCCTGGTAAGCTAGCAGGTGTAATTGGAAACAAAAATAAACTACTTACTTTTTGTCTGAACAACTATTTAGTTATTTTTGTTCGAGTTTTCCACAAATTCATGAAGTTATTTTTAGACTCTAGGGGTACTCAAAAATATGTACCTAAACGAAAAAAATAAAAAAATAAAAAGATTTTGCAGTCAGTGAGATTACGTCATCTCACACTCAATTTTCTAAGTGAGAAAAACCTTTTTTTAGTATAAAATATTTTTTTAGAAATTTCGTTATAAAAAACTAATAGCATCAGAATGGGGTTGAACCAACAACCTTTAGGTTGTTAATCCATCGCTCTAGCCAACCCATCTACGTGATTGCAATATTACAGTGCTGTAATACTACTAAGTACTTATTTATGTAATACAGAGTAGGCAAATAATAATGACGCCTCATTACTACTTTAATAAGTAGTTGCCATTACCGAAAACCAAAATGTTTTTGCTGGGAGTATGCAGCAATTGAGATATCAAATAAACAATGTACTTTGTCTTAAGAATGTTTTTTATAAAGTTTAGAAAAAAAAAAATACCGTAAAAAATAAGTCGCAGATATTGTAGGTTTAGTCATTCCAATCAACAGAAATATTTATGAATCTCGCCATCACATCACACTTTAAATTCATTGACAACTAATGAAAATATTCTTCTCTAAGAGGTTTTAAATTTATATAGTTTTCTAGGTACAGCAATTTAGTCATTCGTGTCTTATAGACAGGAAATGGTGCTACATAAATGTAGTACAAATCACTAATTTTTCAATTAATCCTCATCAAACAATCAGGGCTAAGGAGTGGGTATAGAAGGAAAACTTGTATTGGATATAACCAACACATGACTTTAGATCTCAGAAATGGTAAAATTATTAAAACTGAGCTGACATAAAATGCGTATATATCTAAAGTTTAAAAAAATTAAAATCCAAATTCGAATAACAAAGTCAACAAAAGCGGTAAAAAAATCGTAGCGAAACGCTTCAATATTTTCGGGAATTGGACAATTTTAAAGACTTCTAGGGGCTATGTACAGCAAGTAGGATAAATGGCTTATACAACATTTTAGTAGCGCTATTCCTTCTAAATTTATCATGAATGACAAATTTGTTCTACCTATTACCAAGATAATTATATAAACTAAAGATTCCTTAGAGGTACAAATTTACTTTGGTCGTCAATGTAAAGTATGACGTGACATAATAATAATAATAATAATAATAATAATAATAATAATAATAATAATAATAATAATATTCTACTTTTTTGTTGACTTTATTATTGAAATTTGGATTTTTATTTTTTTCAAACTTTTGATTTTCTGTCACTGCGATTTCAATAAGTTTTCCGTTTATGAGATCTACGGTCACGTGTTAGTTATATCTGATACAAATATCTCTTTTGCACAACTCCTTAAATCTAATTTTTCCTTGATTTTATGATGGTTAATTGAGAAATTCTTAATTTTGACATCTCTAGAGACTTCTAGGGGCTATCTGTGGTAGAAGTGAGACGCGATTGAAATGTATAATTTAATTTTCTACACTAAATTTTTTGTCTAAGGAATAAAAATATCGCACAATTGTTTGCGATATTTTGTTAACCCGTGTAATTTTTGAGTTTTTAAGCAATTTTAATGATTGATTTTTCATTTTATTCTAAGCAAAATGATATTTAAAATTATTTAGGTACGCAAATGTGTTTAGTGTTAAAGAAAAAATTCAAAAAATTTATTTGAAAGTCCAAATTTTATAAAAGAAAATAAAAAAACAAATAAAATAAAACACAAAAATATAAAATGTAAATATATTTGGAATATATATAAAAAATCTACGTTCTTCTACTTTCTAAATCAATATAAAATTCTGAAAACGCTACGAAATCTTTAGTGCAAAAACTAAATTCAAAATTATATTTTCGGAATATCTCAAAACTTAGATTATGTTTTGGAATTTCTGAAAAATTTAATGTGATGTCCTCGAGTGCAAATAAAAAGTGTTACTTTGTAGCTGAGTGTAATTAATCCATTATAAGATTCAAACGAATATTGATTATGATAAGAGGAATATCCTAAATTATTTCCCTATATTAATATTGTCAAAATCAATGTAAGAACATATATTCATACATACATACATACATACATACATACATACATGCATGCATATATGCACATTTGCATATGTATTTACCCAGGAATTTTCACTATAATCTCCGTTTTTTGAAAATTTTGAAAATAGAAAAAATATTGATTATAAGCAACACTGTATTAAAAATAGACACTTATGTGTATAAATACATAATACATACATATATAAGTTGTAATATCTGAATGTTTATCTCTCCGTTTATATGTTTATAGACATGTGTTGACATGTTAAGGTGCAGGCGAATAAACAAATTAAAATATGCCGGCAAAAACCACCTTTGCACACATACATATTTATCTGTCTGTGTGTGTGTTTGACCAAAAACGGAAGGAGGCGCGTTTTTTTATTTCATTTTAGTAATTTTCTCATAAACATGATGAGCAACACAAACAACAACGCATTGTTCTTTTGATTTTTTATTGTTGTTTTTATTTATCTAACAAAAAGCAAAAAAAAAAAAAAAAATAATAATAAATACACAGCAAACACACACCTTAAAATTGTATTTTATTTGTTTTGAGTTTTTGAGTAGGTTTTCTTCATTTTTAAATACGGGTTTAAGTTTAAAAATTTGTTTTTTTTTTTTTTTTTTGTTTCTGCTTATCATTTTAACCACCAATTTTTCAAGTTAAAATTCATTTTAAGCAAAGTCATACAAAAAAATAATCAAACATTCACACACATACACACACTTGCATACTATTTTGGTTTTATTTGCCGGGGGGTTGACCATTTGGCATAAATGACCTTCCATTAAAAGAATATCGACTATGGAAAAAATTGGTGTTTACTTACTTTCATTATTTTATTAATTTTTTTCACTTAATATTTTGCGTGCTTATGGTTACATCGAATACTATTTTGACAATATTGTTTTCTTTAAAAGTAATAAATCGCGCATACGTTGTCATATCACAATAAAAATTAAAAATATCCGACGGAATTTAAAAGCACCGGTGAAAATATTGATGAATTCGATAAACGCGATCCAATATTTTATACTTCTTTTATACTTTTATACTTTTATACTTTTATTTTTCTTATATAATAATCCAAATATTGCGCAAGTCGTCTCGTACTGTATTCATTTCTATAATCGGATGGGTATTAATTTAGATTATATATATTTAATACTAATAATTTTCCAATCAAATATGCCTTAGTTAGTATAGAAAAAAATTTCGAAAAACTGTATTTAAGATAAGAAATGACCTTTGACCTTTTGTACATGCATAGTTTAATCGTAATATTTTAATTTTTATAGTGAACCTTTCAGGCGCAACAATCAATACCGTAAAAAGAGTATGAAATGTTCTCCAGCAAAAAGTACGAAATTTATTTTAAATGTTTAAATTGTTTGTTCTTACCCCATAATGGTTTTTTTATTTTGAAACTGCTCCCAAATATCTCATTTAAAATCGTAATATTATTGAATGGCAAATTAATAAATTTAAATGAATATATTAGCATTCGTAAATCAATTATGTTTTCCACACTCAAATGGAAGAGTGAGTGCAAACATTTAAAACCCATTAGAATTATCTATGCCACAAGTATATTTTGGTACCATATTCTGTTTGTGTTTACCCCGGCTGTTGATTTAACCAGGTGTTAGTGTGTCAACATAATAATTTCATTTAAACATTTGAACTTACGTAGACACACGTACGCTTAGATATGAATATCAATTAAATACTCAAGAGAAAAACTTTAAGTGGCAAAACATATGCTAATCATTGACCGAATTTAGCACAGAGAGATACACTTGATATAATAAATGAAATTTGAGTGTTTTATGATGCCATCACGTCTACGATAAACTTTTGGTTTTATTTTGAAAATTAAATTATTAAAGAAATGTCATTCATTAAATTTTCCAGACGGTATTTGAAGATAAAGCAAATATAATCGATTCTTTGTTAAAACAATGTGAGCTATATTTTGGTATATTTTAAGAGTTTCTAGTGTAAAATTGGAAGAATTTTAACGACTTTTTAAATTTCATTAATTTTAATTTTTTCTATTGTCAGCGCAAAAGTAAGTATAGGCTATAATAAATAAGTATATCGTCGTCAAAAATGCAACTTCACAGAATTAAAAAAAAAAAAAAAAAATATGATCCAAAATTATTGTAATAACATTAAAATAAGTGAGTTACAGTCAATTGCATAAATATGTATACGACCCGTATGTATTTTTAAAACTTTAGATTGTTGTACTTATTTTTGAAAACCTTTGTAAAAGTGTTGATCTTATAGTTAACAGTATGTCTCTACAATAAAAAAAACCAAGAAAATCCTGAGATATAATGTTTCTTTTGCCTGAATGTATACGAGGGAAAAGAAACATTACTTTAATCGGATATAACTATTGTGTAAAATAATACAATGAATCCAAAAAGAAAAACAAGGAAAACATGTAAAGTTATGAAATTATTATTAAATATAATTAATAAGGAATAATAACTGTCTGGATAATAAGTAGAGAAAATTAGTCATTCGTGTGTTTTTTTTTTTTTTTTTTTTTTTTTTTTTTTTTTGAAAAATTATATTTTACTTAATTTTATTTCATTTTCGACTCATCCCTTGAATCACTTTACATTAAATTTGGCATACATATAGTTCAGGAATAATATAAAAAAATTCTTTTATGCCACGTCCAATTTTACGTCCACTTTTTGTAACAAAATCACTGCGCTTCACATGAAATTTGACATACAGTTCTAAATGAACTATAGCTTATACAATTTATTTACTGGATACCACACCCCTTTCCCCGCCTACTTTTTCCAACTATTTATTTGACTTAATTTTTCTCTTTTTTTGATCCATCCCTGAATGGATGTACATGAAGTTTGGCACACAAATATTGCACATTTTTGTATTAATCAACACTGAATAGGTTCACATCAAATTTGGCACAAATAAAGTTCGGAATGAACTATGGCTTACATGACCTGTTTTATATAATCTCTTTTTACGTCCACTTTTTGAAATCAATTGATATATATATATATATATATATATATATATATTTAGCTTTTCTAATCTTTTTTACTTAACCACTGAATCGGTTCATATACATATATAGTACGGAAGTAACTTATGCTGTTACGTCCTTTTATTTAATTTCATGCTCACTTTTGTTCGTAAAGTTTTCTAATTTTTTTTTTGCTATAATACATATATATAAACTACCGAACCGATGCACGTATTTGGCAGAAAGATATTACATACTCCGGAAGGAATTTAAAGCTTTATCGAATCCTGTTTGTTTAAGTCTACTTTTTGCAAATAAATATTTTTTCTAATTTTTCATGCAATCTTTTTTTCAATTTACATAACTTTTGGCTTATCTGAATGCATATACTGAGGAATAAAAGTTATTTTCTTACTTTTTAAGATTATAAAAAAAGTTTTTGTAGATAACTTCAGATGTTGATTGTGTGTTGGCAATTTAAAAATTGCAAAATGTGCTACACTAGGTCATTTAAAAAATACATAGAAAATACAAAGAATCATTTAAAAATTTTATCATTTACACTGAAAGAATTAACTTAATAGATTTTCATAAATTTTTTAACAAAATGTTTTTTATTGAAAACTAGCTTAAGTTTTTTATCTTTTTTGTAAAATTTTAAGAAGTGTTAATAGGTCCTTTTGCATTTTAGTTGACTATATATTCATTTAAAATAAATCTATAAATATTATTAACATAAAAATTCTCACAACAGAGTCCCACAGATCCCTTAGGAACGGCTTCTCACATTTGACATGAATGTTTCTAAAACAATGTCAATGTCAATGTCAATGTCAATGTGTGACTTTTAATCCATTGACGACCAAAGAAAATATCCTTCATTCATGTTTTATAGACAAGAAATGCTGCTGCGAAAATGTAGTATAAGTCAAGTCTCCTACTTGCCCCGCATAGCCCCTAGAAGTGTTTCAATTTATAAAAATCAAGAATTTCTCAATTAACCCTCATAAAGTGTAGTGTAAAGAGTGAGTGTAGAGGAGAAATTTGTATTTGATATAAGTAATACACGAACGTAGATCTCAAAAATTGTAACATTTTTAAAATCGCACGGACAGAAAATGCGTAGCTTAAAAGAATTTAAAAGAAAATTTAAATAACAGTCAAGGAAGGAATACAAAAAAAATTATATCGTGAATAATACTAGATATAAAATAGAAAGTGAAATGAAAGAATTCCATCACGTCGCAATTTTAAATAATTTTAATGTATGTATTATATTTTAAAAAACTTATATATATTAAAAAATATGAAAATAAACCCTAATTTTAGTTCATGTTTGTAGTTGAAATGGATAAAGGGCAGATACGCGAGGAGGAATTAGTATCTTCAGAGTATCTTACAATGACAGTCTTAACACTTGGTGGGAAATATATATTTGTATCAAACTAATTAGCTGTCATGAATATTATGTTATATTATTGCATATCGTATCAAGAGAACTATTTTAGTGATAGTCTGTTTTGGGAACTACATCAAAAGGTTTGTTTAATTAAAAATTAGACGAGTACAATCTAAGCATGGATAACGTGACTAAAAAATGTTTCTTCAAGTTTAGTGATTCCAATCCGAATCTTGAGCCCAGTACTTCAAATAGAGAACATCAAGGATAAAAATATGTCGCTAAGGATCCACTTTTTATATTCACAATGGGATTTTCCCTAAAAATTTTGAGGTCTTTACCAATGAATATTTTGAGTGTTTCCGTCTATACATATACAGAAAAACGGTATTAAGGCAAGCCATAATGTTAGCTGACTTCTGTTCGACTTAGAAAGAAGAGTTGGCTATTAATGATATATCTTTCTTCATTATATGCAATTTTAAACCGAATTTCATAAAAAGGTTGGTTTTAATAGGAACGAAATTTTGTATCTGTCTTTTTATCTGTAAATTTATGGTTTTTTTTTTAATATTTCAATCGATTTGAGCCACTGCTAAATTTGTTTCATTCATTCTAAAATTTTGTATTTCATAATTTTTGCACTGTTTCAAAATTTCAAGAGGTTGAGACCGATAATTTTAAAACCTAAGTTTCCTCCATATAAGAGAGGACCACCCTAATATACACAGTTCACTATTTTATTATTTTAAAAATAAATTATTGTTTCAGCAATTAAGTTTTTTATATTAATTTTCCTCCCTAATACAGAACCCTGGCTTTAAGCCTTCCTTTTGTATTTAATCAATTTTAAATGTTTTAAATTCAAGGGATGATTCTAATTAATGTACTTTTTTAAATAAATTCTGTATGATAATTAATAATTCTTAATAATTAAGAACTGCAAATTTCGGTCAGCCATTGTATCTTATTAATTAATTTTGTCATTAAAATTACCTTTATTTTGTCTAGTAAGTCTGCCGACCACTGTTAAAGTTAATTAATGTTTATTTCGATCGAATCGTTAAAGAGGCCAATAAAACTAATTCACCCTGCTTTTTTATACTCTGTTTTTTGGACCCTTATAAGGAATGATGTCGCTAGGACGATGTTCGTATGTCCAGCAAGATCGTTTCATAAATGGCGGAGATATGTGCAAATAAAAGGGTTTTTAATGTGGCTTAAATAGTTTTTTTGAAGCCGATAACACACACATATATATATATATAATATCTCCGCTATTTTTGAACCGGGCTTTTCCGTATATTAAACAAACAGCTAAGGACTTCATTTCTTGCTAAACAAAATCGGGGAATTTTTTCTGATTTTTTCCGCCGAATGAATGAACTCAATCGGTTCATTAGTTACAGAGATATCGCTACGGACTAGTTTCTTATATAGATGGATCACCAAATCCAAATTGATTTATAAACAACCGAGTTTATTTAGTCTGCTTCATGAGTATTGAAAAACAACAACATTAAACTAGGCATATTTGATTTTTTTAACTTTTTAAAGTACATATATAAGCTAAAGATTTCGTTCTTTCGCAGAAAAATCGGAAATTTTTTTAAGAATTTTTGTTCTAAAGAAATGAACTAATTATAGGCCAAAACGCGTTATTAGATTTTTTGAAGCTGCTATATAAACTATGGGCCTCACTCTTGCATAAATCTATCACAAATATTTTTTTTCGAATTTCGGTTTTCTAAATCAGTTAAATTGTCTTACATTTGTAAAATATTCTGAACCGAAGTGATTATATCTTCCTTAAAATGTGTGAAATTTTGTAAAATTTCAAAGTATTAAATTTGTTATTTACCGATGCGCTTCGCTATCCTATTTACTTTATTTATTTATATTTTATTTACTTTATATGGAAGCTACTACTCCCCTAGATCTATTCACTCTATTCGAAATTTGATATGAAAATTTCTTTTAAATTTTTTAAAACTTTCACTGAAATGGTCATTTAGATGAGAAAATTTATATTTTCTTTGTACGGGGGCTACCTCTTGCCCTGGGCCTATCCGTCCTATTTTCATTTCATCAATACTATAAGATTGGATGATGGCATCCACTGTAATAGTTCCTTAGATATGCCATAATAAATATTTGCTTTATATGGCGGGTACTACAGCCTCTGCTCTGATCTATTTTAAGCTAATCGGTTCATCCTTATGAGAGTTTTAAAAAAAGTGGATGTAAATATGGGCGTGGAATCCGATCAAGATCCAACATAGCCTGTAAAGTTCTACAGTGCAAGTACTATCTGTGCGTCAAATTTCATATAAATAGCTTCATTAATAACAAGTAAAATTGAAAAAATTGACTTTAAAAAAAATATATATATATATTTATTAGCGAGATCTAATGAAGCCTATAACCACCTCTGGCACTGTTACTATATGTGTGTCAAATATCGTGAAAATCGGTTCAGTCGTTTAGACGTGATTGGTACAAAAAAAAAAAAATAAACAAACAAACTTACCATACCACATTTTCGTAATATATAAGGATATAAGGATAAGGATTTACAAAATCTTTATTCTATTTCAGCTTTATATGATGTTTACATAGATATATATTGTCGGTAAATATATTTGTAATTACATCCAATTTAATATATTTAATGTTCATATAACACATCTCGACAGGGGTGAAGGGTATACAAGATTCGGCACAGAAGAATATAGCATTCTAACTTGTTTAAATTACTTTCGATATTAATTATTTCATAATGTGTTCTTTTCTAATGCACGGTTTTTATGAGCTTTTTTTAAATTTTACAACATAGTTAATTGAATAATAGTTTTTAAACATAATAGACAACAAAAGGTGAATAAAAGAATGTAATTTATGAAAAACCAACAAAGAGATAAAGAAACTCAAATTGCTATATACAATTTTTTTACTAACATTTATACTTATTATTCATTATATTTATTATGGTATTCAAAATATACAAAATAACTCTACAACTGTCTATATGTCGGTATGCCGGTCGGTCGTTATGTCTCCCACATACATATTATATATAATTTATATATTCATTCTACTCATCAGTATAGTGAATTCATTAAAAACAAAAAAACAACAAAAAAAAAAAACAGATTAACAGGATTCACTGTTTAAACATCAGGGGAAACAAAAAAAATGTCAATTATATAGAAATCACTCATTAAATGACATTAAAACGAGTTGAAATGATAAGCAATGAATAAAAGGGTTGAGTAATAATAAATATTGTGTAAAATGACACAAAGCAAAGTAGATAAATTTAACGCAGGACGTTTGAAAAATATTTGCCGGTTTCTAGTTTAAATCCTTACCTATTGTCTACATTAGGCAAAGTTTTATCAAAACAAACAACAAAAATCAATGTGAATATATGTATACAAGGTAACCTTAGTTAAATAGCTAATTATTATATTAGTTGTTACAGTTATCAAACTTCCTATATAAAAAACAATAATGAATACTCCCAATTGTTGTTTTTGTGCAACTGCCCAGCAAAAGCTTTTTGGTTTTCGGTAATAACAACTACTTATTAAAGTAGTTTCTAGGTAATGAGGCGTTATTATTATTTGCCTACTCTGTATTACATTAATAAGTATTCAATAGAATAATAGCACAGTAATATTGCAATCACGTAAATGAGTTGGCTAGAGCGCCGGATTAACAACCAGAAGGTTGTTGGTTCAACCCTATTCTGAAGCTGTTAGTTTTTTATAACAAAATGTCTAAAAAGATATTTTAAACTAAATAGAGTTTTTGTCGCTTAGGATGTTATATGCGAGATGGTGTATTGAGTAAGACGTTAGTCAGTAAAAACGAATGGTTAGTTTGTGTCCAAGTTCGAGTCTCACTGACGCCAAAGTTTTTTGTTTTTTTTTTTTATTTTTGTTTTCGTTTAGGTACATATTTTTGAATACCCCTAGAGTCAAAAAATAACTACATGAATTTGTGGACAAGTCGAACAAAAATAACTAGTTATTCAGGCAAAAAATAAGTAGTTTATTTTTGTTTCCAATTATACCTGCTAGCTTATCAGAAAAGCAAAGTTTTTGCTGGGTGTTGCCACCTTTCACAAATTCGCGCTAAATTTAACATTTTCCTTGATAAAAAATTCTCTAATGTAGACACTATGTTATGATAGTTATAATAACAAACTATATATTAAAGTAATTGATTAAATTGCCAAATACGAAAAATATTTCTTTAAATTTTTTGGGATAAAATTAGCATAATTTCAGCAGTGATATCAAATTCTAACATGTCCATTCTTCAATACATATACACATGAATAATATCGACAACCTTCGGTTTCTGTTCTGATATTTGACACAAAATATGAAATATTTAGCAGAATTTTTTATAGAATTAAAATTTAACTCTGGCTTTAAAGAAAACCTTTTACATTTTTTAACATATTTATCGCTTTATAAATTTTTTCCCACATTTGAAATTAGACTTTTTAAACAACCTGTGAATATTTGCAAAGAAAATATTTTGTGCTTCCATGTCTTTTCTCTTAAACTAAATAGCATGTCATTAAAAACCAGCTATCAACAAAATTTTATATTGGACAACAGCAGAAAAACAGGCAAATATATGGACAGACAAACTGAAACTGAAACGAAAAGAAATAAAACAAAACCACACATTACCAACCAACAACATTATTGTTGCGTGGCAACATTGTTTGTTTAGAAGAACAATGTCATTATGGTATAATATTGAATTTTATTTAAATGAAACTTAAGTGAATACTACAATAAATGAAATGTTTCCTTTTTATTTTTTGCATTTCACATAGAAAGACATTAGAAAACCAAAAAAAAAAAAAAAAAAAAAAAAAAAACGTCTACAAAGAACTTTATCATTAAGGAAAGGGTTTGGGTGTAAACAAAACAAGTTTGATGACATGAAGAACAAAATGTATCCATATTACTACCAGACATTAGGGAGATGTTACACATTTTAATAAGGTAGTTTAGATAAGTTTAGATTTAAAATCACCATGGAAATTCTTTAAGAAAACTATTGAGTCTAGATCTTTGTTTGTTTTAAAAATAATCAGTAATACTAAAAAGTCGACGTGTCCCTTACAAAACATAATTCGCAGGCTTTCGAAAAAGATCGTCTTGAGGACATTACGTAACAATTTTAAAAAATTCTGTAACAAATTCAAATTCAAAATTCTGAGATATTTTGAAAAGAACATTTTAAGATTAGTAAGTCAATGAACGTAGACTTTATACTATACTAGCTGACCCGAGCCGCGTTGCTGGCCCTAAGCAAACATTAGTGTTGTATTACTGAACGATTTAAATTGATATTTTAACGAAATTTACGACCTTTAAATAAAAATCTAAGGAATACCTATTATAAAGTGTTTTTTACAGAAGAATTTAAATATGATGTAGATGTGGGCTCAATCAAAAAATATACGCATGTATTTAAGGCAAATTTGAATTTATATTTATTTATTACTTCATCTTAAGGTTAGCGGATAGACAATGTCTTTTTTTTGAACGGAATGATGAGAGCTGTAGTCGAAATTGCAGTTGTAATGGAACGCTGCTTGATTCAAATCAGAACTTGAAGCAATTCTTCTTATGCGTTGATTAAAAATTTTAAAGTTGTTGAATTGCTACATTTGCTCGACGATTTCTCATTGCTAACCGAGCCGTTTCATTTCTCGCCTGCCTTTCTTCCTGCGTTTGTGATGTACGAAGTCGGGCCAAACTAATACGGGGTTGTTCTCGTGCGATTTCTCGTTCATATATATTCAATTGATTGACGATATTACGATAAGTACTTGCATTACGTGTTCGACGCGAAATATTAGATCTCCGGGGTCGCGGCATTGTGAATAACACTTAATAACGAATGCCAAAAATACAACAAATGGTTTTAAATATCACAACCTCACTAAATGATGAGCTTTACTTGGAACTTACCGTTTGGAAATAGAATTCTACACCACCACCAGAAAACAAATTGCACAAAAAAGTAAGCGTTTCGATAGAAACAGAAACAGTAATTGTTATAATTTGTATTAAAAAAAATATTTTTAATGATTATTAAGGCAAAGAAATTATGACAAAAAAGAGTTTTTTTTTATCGCGGATTTTTCGCGAATTTTTTTTCGTATTATCCTTTTCTGGCCGGTGACCGGTCCGAATTGGTGAGAATCATCAAAATCGGTCTAGTCGTTCTTGAGTTATAACAATAGTAACTAACATCACTTTCTTTTATATATATAGATTAAAAAAATTTTTTTATATATTTGAAATATCTGATGACCAGGGAAATCACAATTACATGTTTTTTCCTGAACGTTGAATGAAGCTGTGGATAAAATATTAATCCGTTTCAGTACAAGTAAAGCATTTTGGCATAGATTTTAAAGTGCATATTTTTGCATATTTTGCCCATATTTTTGTAATAGTGATTTTTAGATCATATTTATAGCATATTTAGTTATTTTTAGATCATATTTAACGCTTTTAGAGCATATTTTAAATGTTTCCTTATGGGATGTTTTTCAAATTTAATTTGCGGTTAAAAAAATAAGAGATCCTTAAATATTTAGTATTTAATGGATACCACCTAAGTTCGTTAAAAATTGCTGAGGAGCTTGACTTCTAACAACAAATCATAAAAATTTAGAAATAGATTGATTGACTGATTTTTATTAAAGCCATTTTTGAAATATGACATAGAGGAGGTATTAGCTTTTTAACTTGCCCGAAAATCTTCAGTTAATGTTGTAAAACCAATTTTATTTTTTAATGAAAGCTATACATATGTACAGTATATGTAAATTTACACATGAATCTTTTTGACAATATCTGAACTAATTAACATTAGTATTATAATGTTTAGAATTAGATGGGTAAGCAAACGTAAGAAAAAAAAAAATGGAAAATTAATAGTAAGACTTTTTGAAACAGTTGATAGACAAATTTTGGTTTTGCCTTATTTTATAACATAAATATTAATAAAAAACATTGTTTTAATGAAAAAACTTATTTTTTGTTTAGGAATGCAAAAAAAAATAAAGAGCATATTTTCGCGTTTTTAGAGCATATTTTTCGTTATTTAATGCATATTTTTCCTGCTTATGACTTATTAAACATTTTTTAATTTTTTTCGATTTCTTTTTCAAAATTTTTACTTTAATGTCATTTTTGTATACATTTTTTTTTTTCTTCAAAACTAAATATATTTGTCTATATAGATATTAATGTGTGCTATTTTGTTTAAAATGAAATTAAAATCGCTTAAGAAATCAAAAAGTTATTAAACATTTTCTAAAGTTAATGAAAATATTCTATATATATTTTAAAGATAAAGTAATTTATTACATATTCCATTTGGAGTATACTGTCTGGAGAAAAAATAAAAAAATATATGGAAAGTTTAATTATGATATTAGAGAAAAAAAATCCTATAGTTTTCGTCCAGTTAAAAAAAGCAAGTATTTTTATCTTTACAATAAAATAAATAATTTTTATAATTTATGAAATAAAATATAAAAGCATATATTTTTTAAAATTCGTTTTTTTTTTTTTTGCATAATATTGCTTTAGTAACTAATTTATATCTATTTGTACAAAAATAATTTTTAAAATCTCTCAACTTTTCCCAAAAAAATTACTTTAAAGACACGACTTTAGAGAATTTTTATTTTTTCATACTAATTTTTTCTTGGATTTTTAGATGTTTTTAGTAGAGTACAATCTAGTATTAGACTGATACATAAACTTCAGAATATGAAGACATTTAAATCTTATGCCATATATATATATGACGAGTATTAATGCATCAAAGTAAGAACAAGTAAAAGGGCGTATATCTATAATTTAAATAATACAGCCGATTTCCGATACTAATACATATTTGTAATTAAAACATATTTCTTTCCTATAAAAAGTGGACTGTATTTATGATTTTTAAATATGTATTAATGATTTTAATATATCAGGAAGAGTATTTTTTTTTTTGCATTTATCATTTATTTGACAAGTGGCAAATTAAAATTAATTGTATTTTTTATACTAATTCAATATTTTCATTTATTACCGAGGTTTTGAAAATAACATGTTTTGAAATCTTAACGCTTTCATCTCAAAACATGTCTAATATTTAATTTTTAATATTTAATTTTTCTAATATTTCATTTTTAATCCTCTTATAATTTCAGTTTTATTTTTAGCTATGTATAAATGTGTGTATTTTATGTTAAAAAAGTCAACAAATATAAATTTAAAAATCCTCGTTTATTTGTCCGGTGATTTAAATTTAAATTAATGAAAATTATTTTTGTTTGTCCAATAATTTAAATTGAAATGAATAAAAGTTATTTCTTTTTTAAATTTTTTGAAACATTTTTAAATGTGCAATTTTATTTATCTAAAACTAGTATTTGTGGGAATTCGTTGTAAACGCAATTTTTTTTTTTTTTTTTTTTTTTTTTTTATGAAATATTTTTCTTGGGACCATAAAAATGTGTTCGTTATAAAAAAAAAAGTTCGTTATAAACGTAGTTATTTGTATCGGAAATTTCGGTAAAATCAATGGGACCGTTATAAGCGGTGTTCATTATAACCGTGTTCGACTGTATAATAATATGATCCTTTGATGTGATTTTTTTAATAATTTCACTAAATTATTTTTGTAAAGAACAAGTAAAACACATGTTGTTGGTCAGATCCGATCATTTGATACCCTACAGCATGCGTTTTTAATATTTGTGGAGTGGGTCTTTCCTGGGACCTATGGTCAATTGTCGAACGGTTATTATAAAATTTGATGGTGTAAATTATATTTCTCTAAAACATATGTATATGTAATAATATTTTGATATTACCATTTAAATTAAATTTATAATGCTCCCGATTTCCCAAAGTAGGTTTTATACGGGAGCTATGGTCAATTATGGACCGACTGTGATAAAACTTTGCACTAGGTTTTCTACCCACATAAAACTTATTCGCGTCAAATATTATTGTTATACTAGCAATTATATTGGGCTTAGGCGCTTTAAAGTGATTGTAGAAAGATGGGCTTATATGAAAGTCATGGTCAGTTTTCTATCCATCTTCATGAAATTTCACTTCGTCCGAATTTCATTATAATTCATTCTAATTAATATAAAGTATTTTAATTATAATTATTATAATTAATATAAAGCATTTATAAACATTCATTGCTACTATTGTTTTACAATTTTTTTTTTAATTTTAAGCTATTTTCAGTCGCAAAATTTTTCCTGTTCTAGTCCAAATTTTTTAGCGACACTTTGCTTACAGATAGATGTTTAATAAATCTTACCAAATATTGAAAAAGGTAGGAAAACAATTAAGTTTTATGATTTTATGAAGTTTTTATCTCTTGTAAAATTTTCTTTACTTTATTGCATCGTTGTTTGTACTTCTATAGAAAAATGTATAATAAATTGCATCTA
This sequence comes from Protocalliphora azurea, assembly GCA_932274085.1. Taxonomy (NCBI): domain Eukaryota; kingdom Metazoa; phylum Arthropoda; class Insecta; order Diptera; family Calliphoridae; genus Protocalliphora; species Protocalliphora azurea. Next base: position 85,391,265 of record OW026520.1, read on the forward strand.
AACTCAAAAAATTGTGAAAAAAAATATTTTTTAAATACATATTATTTAAAAAATACATTTTATTATTTGACCAAACCATAATTAAATTTATAAGGTTAGAAAGCATAATTCCTCTATTTCCCAAATCAGTTAAAATAACAATAATAATAATAATAATAATAATAATAATAATAATAATAATGAAACAACAGAGTTAGGGATATACATATTAACACCTAAAACTACTCGGAAGCAATTTTTTTAGCATACACTCTCCATGTATTGGATATTTTTAAGAATGATTTATGATGTCATCGAAAAGGACTATTACACGCACTAAGCATTACACGCACTATGCATTACACGCACTACTCGTATGTACACTGCAATAAATAAAATAGCACCACATAATATATTTTATTTTATGAAAATATATGTTATGCACTAAATTAACAATAAGTGAAAATGAAAATTTCACATAACCTTTGTGAAAAAGTTATAAAATATTTGGAATGCTATGAAAATGGTCAATCAAATTCAATCTTGAATTCGTTGGAATAAATCTTAAATTACCAAGAAAAATAATGAAATTAACTAATATTATTATGTTTGATGATTAAGTTAATACTTTAGTATTGAAAAAAATTATGTCGTTCTATTCTTTTATTAGCATTAATGCTTGATTATCCTATATCCCAGAATTTTCCAATTTTTGGAAATCTGAGCTAAACGTCTTATGCAAAATATCATCACACATTAACCAAAAATACTTTTCTGCTCGTATTTTGTGTTCCTGCGGTGCGCATCTCATTACAAGCATTTTGCTGTTTCAAAACCGCATTTGTGCAAATCAACTTCTATGTTTCGGGTTATTGGGACCTTTATTAACGTCATTTCTTTAGATTCTTAAGAAATTATGATTTTATCAAGTATTTATAGATGCACAGTGGAATACATTACAGTTTTTTTCACTAAAGTGCCACAAGGTATAGTAACAGATTCACGATATTCTAGAACAAATGTCCTCGCTATGTTTTTTTAATATTTATGTGCATATTTGTTTACATTCTTACATCCCATCAATTTCAGGTGGCTGTCCCGAACTAGTTACTTGACTGACTACATTAGAGCATCACTAATTACATGTCCTAGGAAGAAGTTTATTGCCACCTCCATGAGTATGTCGAGTTACATTTTTGCACACACAATCACCTCCACGGCTACGAAGTGGTACTTTTGTGAACATATAATCATTTTATTGGTTACAATGAATTAGTAAAAAAATTTTATTGCTTTTTTGCTTCCTCCCGCTTACCATAGGGTCAGTAAAGTGTCAATTGCCACCTTCACGCTTACAAAGGGTCAGTAAAGTTTTGGTTTGCTTAACGATCGTTCACAAAATGTACGAAAGAGGGTAATGTAAAACAAGTTTGAGTGCTATATTCGGCTGTGCCGAATCTTATCTATATAATTAATAGATAAACACATTTTTTGTAATCCCTTTTACGCTCACACTACACATCCGATTTTATTAAAACATATATCATTAGAAAAGTATTTTCTTATAGATTTTATTAAAATCAGTTTAGTATTTCAGAAGATATAAGAGGTAAAAGTTGCTACTAATACGTATAAAAACTCACATATGTGTATATAAGCAAAACAAACAAAAGAGCGTTTCAAATTATTGTACTCTTCTCTACTTTATTTCTCATGCATATCATACAACTCTCTCATTCATAACAGTTGTTATTTTTTGCAAAAGCAAACTAAACAAGTTATAATGAAATAACAACACTGTTTTTATTACAGCAAAATTTTAATTGCGAGAGTTGTAAGAGCATAGAGATAAACAAAATAGAAAAGAGTTTAATACTTTGAATTCTTTTGTTTATTTTTCGAGTCTTATACATAATAAAAAACAAAATAGAAAAAGTGAACAATTTGTGTTGGTTTTTTAAAAGTGTTTTATTTTTGTTATTTTACCGTTAATTTTTATTTTTTAGCAAATTCACATTTTCATGTAATATTAATTACTTTATTTGCGTTTTCAATATAAGCTAATTTTATTATTTTTTTTTATTTAAAATCAGGAACTGTTACTATTATGACTTTTATATTTTTTAAGCAAAAATTAAAGTTATTCAATGATTCCTTTTTTTTTTGAAGGTATATAAATGTATTTTCTGATTGTTATTGGTAGTATTGTAAAACACTAATATATTGCCAAAATAAAAGAAATCACCAATCGTTAAAACGGTAAAATATATGGAACGAAAAAATCGTCAAACTGGAAAAAATAATAAATCTTCTTTACACTAAACTTTTTTATTTCAATACGATAGGGGTAGCGAAGCTCCCAAGGTATAATCTACTATACCCTTTAGCCGTGTTGAAATGTTATATGAAAAATTAATATGTTTTAAAGCTGATGAAACAACAACAATATCAAATGACAACATTAATTAAAAAAATTAAGATAACATTAATCAAAACAAGTTAGAGCGCTGTATTCGGCTGTGCTGAACTTTTTATAACCTCCACCTTACTGACAAATAATAAAATATACGCCTTAAAGAATGCTTTCATATTTTTACATTTATACTTAAATAATCTACATTTTTTTCAAACTACAAAAATGTAAACACATTAAAAAACAAAACTATACTGATAGCTTCTAATGACTACTAACCATTCAAACGTTTGGAAGATAAATTTGTTTCCAATCTTCCAGACGTCACTGATTAGTGACTTTTAGATTATTATCGAAAATTACAAAAACAAAATACATTACTACCGTCCATTTATCTTCCAAACATATACTTTGAAGTGACTTCTGAAGATAATTTGACGATAATTCGAATTTAATAAAAATAAAATACTATTATTGCTATTGGGCGTTGAACTTCTTGAAACAAGAAATAAGCAGGTAAAATCATGTATTTCAGTGATAATTTAACTTAGGTACAGTTTGGCTGTAACATTACACACTCGTATAAGAAAAACAATTTTCATAATATTTAAAGGATGTTTTAAAAAAAGTTTTCAAATCTTATTAACATTTTATTTAGTAAAAACATACTTTTCTCACAATTTAAATTTATTATAGGAAAAACTACATTAAACAGACAAGTATTTGCATATTTAAAAAAGTCCAGACTTTGTAAAATTGTTATTTTGCATTCTTTGCATAGAATATAATCTAAATAAAATTTAATAATTAATATTAATGTTTTTTTCTTCTTTTAAAGACAACGGAATTCACCAGAAGTTTCTAATGAGGATTTTATTTGGATTTCCCTAAATACAAAATTTATTTTTATGTGCATTGTTTCTTTTGTATGTGTGAAACAGTGTTGCCAGGAGATGAGAAAAAAAGGGCTGAATAGAACTTGTAAAATCGTCAAAAACGGTTAAATTCCTTAAAAAATAAGGCCAGAAAAAATTAAAATTTTTCTAATCTAAAAACTTATTTTATCTCGTTCTCATTAATTTTATATTTTTTTTTTCAAAAGAGAATTATTTGAAGTTTCTATGAATCGGCGAAAATTCCAATTTTTTGTAGAAATAAATACATAGAAATGGTTAAATGCACGATTTTGTAAAAATAAAATTAGTAATAGCAAATAAAAATTATTTATTTATTATTTATTTTCTTTTTTATTTTGTTATCGAAATGCTAATAGTAGAAGCGCAAAATCATCTACTAAAATATGCTAAGACAACACTTCCGTGAGCATCTTCCGGGTGTCGTCCAGAAGACTATTTTAGACACTTCTAGAAGATTATTCCATGAGAAACAGTTCTTCCCGACGGAAGAGGATTTTAAAGATACTTTGTAAGTTATGGCGTTAAATTTCAGCTTCTGGGAGACTCTTCTTATATATATATATATATATATATATATATATATATATATATATATTAATTTTTTTTTTTTTTCTTAATCGATTTCAGAGATTAGTATATTTTCTCTCATTAAGACATGAATATAATTTAACTTTTTTAGTTATCTAGTTATTAGTATCTAAAAATTCAAATTTCGAATTTTAACGAAACCCGCATCCAATTCGATTTCCTCCAAATTATGTAAAAAAACTTCACGTCATTAACTATTCTGAGTGGAAGAATATACAATTCTGTATTTGAAATTTGAGAAATAATAATTTTTGGAATACGTTAAGCCAGGAAAGCATCATCACACATAAAATGCGAAAATTATTTGCTGCGAATGTACAAGTTTGTATATAAATCGGACTAGTCGATTAGAAATTACATATTTTAGGAAGTTTTCATTTGACTTGCTCAAAAAATAACTTGGACTTGGGTGAGTCTCGATGTATATCAAAAATTCTGCATTTAAAAATTATTGTTCTGAATTATGTGGCCAAAAAGCATTAAAAACCAAAATATTCCCAAGAAAATTTTAAGCATTGCTTTAGAACTTAAAAGGTAAATTTCCGAATTATTTACCTATTGATCATCCATTTTCAGTTTTAATCTATTTTCCAAAATCTGGATTAGTTCCCAAAGGATTAATACTTATGTATATAATTTTGTGTGGTTTTTATACAAAATATTCGCATGTTGAAAAACACATAAGACTTTTCGTCTGTACAGCAAAATACTTAAATAATTTTATTCAAGCCTTGATGATTTTATTCAATTTGAAAACAATATGAAATATGTATTTCGGAAATTATGTTTAAATGTTTTTTAATATAAATCAATGAAAGTAACTTACTTTATTTAAAAAAAATCTGCGAATTTTACAAATTCAGACTGCAAATCACATTTTTTTTTAAATTTAAAAAAGTTGTATTTTTCATAATTTTTAATCCAAAATCTGTACTAAATTCCCTTTATCAGATAATCATCATGAATATTAATAATAATAAAAATAATAATAACAATAATGCAATTTAAACCATTAAAATCTATTCAATATTCCCACAAAAATTTCTTTTAAAGAGCATAATTAATTTTTTTTTTTTTTTTTGTATTTCAAAAAACAGAAAATTGATGTAAAATATCAAGTTTTTTGGACAACAGAAATATACAAAAACTTCAACAATTCAACAATTCGATTGAAAATCTATTCTTTAAAACTTTTATAATGCTAAATCAACATAAAGTTTTAGTAATTAAAATCGCGAATTTTTCATAATAAAAAAATCTAAAAAAATTTACCAACAACTACTGATTGCTTATACAAAAAACAACAACATTAAAAATCATATGTTTGTGTGTGTATATATTTTTAATAATTTTAATCAGATTTTTACCCATAACTTGGTTGTTTATAGACCGATATGGTTAATTCAAAAATCCGACATTTTAGAAAAATATTTACAACAGAATTGTACAAAAACGAATTCTGAAGCTTATATAGAAACTTCACAAAGTTCAAAAATGTATTTTGACCGATGAATTTGAACCGATTTTGTTCAAATATTCCAAAAAGAGATTCCGAATTTTTTGTGCAAAAACGAAGTTGCAAGCTTATAAACACGAATGAACTTTACTGTCTAAATGAGGGTCTATTGACACCAAAGAAAGTAATGGGATATCAGTATAATCATCTGTGCTCAAATTAAACAATTTATGACTTATTTGAGCAAGAAATGTATCGCCACTCAACTATTAGAAATTGTAGGAGGGACTTTGTAAATTCTACCTTTGTAAAAGCATGTCGTATCTTAAAGGACTTCGAGCATAAATTTTATTCTAGGAATTAAAAAAATAAAGAAAAGCAATACCGGTTGTCACTTTTACATGTTGTTTGTGCTCCTTAAGTGTCATAATACGCTGGAATGGCGTACTAAGTATGTAACCATAAAAGTTGAAATGGTGGGTCAGTAACAACGAGATTCATTTTTTTTTCTGGAATGCAATGAGATTTTTGACTAATAAGTCAATAAAATTCCTAATATCAATGTAAACATTTTATTCAGAAATATTTTTATATAACAATGAAGTCTACATCAACCATCTTATGTATTATATGGCCTATTTCAACAAATAAATATGAAAATGATTCTTTATTATAGTAAATATGATATAAATTGATTTAGATTGTCATTTTAAATGATTTTACTAGAAAAGAAACTCAAATATTAAATTTTGTTTGATAATTTCTAATGACGGTGTTATTATTTTGACTGCACTATATCAAGGCTTTTTTTCAAAAAACTGTTTATAATTCATGTAATGTTAATATTTCTCTGAAAAAATGACTTATATAGAGAAACAGTGCTTCAAATAACAATTTTTTAAAGAATTTGTTGGCAATATATCTACAAATAAAAACATAACTTGCGTTAAATGAAGGTATGTCTAGTGGTGCTATTATTTTGATCGGCACTGTATGTATAATCGAGTGATTATTATTTATTTTTTTAAATTAATTTTTCAAAGAAATCAGAAAGAAATATATTATAATTTAGTCTAATATTTATTTTACATTACTGCCCCACTATGCTCCATTGTATTATTAATGATGAAATGTTATATGGATAATATAAGCGCCAACCTAATGTCATTCTCTTAGACATATAATTTTGTTTTATATCATTTTTATAGTTTTGTACCTGAACTTGATGCACAAGAACCAGGAGGGAAAAGTTCAATTTGGTCACTGGACTGGTTTGATGTTTGTCATTAAAGGCTTTTATCGTTAGATATACTACTTTCATATAAAAAATATTTATATATATATGTATATTTGTATGCGACTTAAGCAAACAAGTTGATTGTTGTACTACTCCATCACAGATACAGGTGTGGTGTTCAAAAGAAAATTCCATATTCAAATACATAAATACATACATGTATACTCATAACTATTTTATTTAGTTAGATACACTATACATGTAGCTATTAGGATACTAATTAACGGTGGATTTTAATTAATCTTCATTAGTTTTTAATTTCAAGATTTTAACCATGACAACGATTTTCACAAAGTAATATGATGACCTATTGTAATAAATACAACTAAAAGAATGAGAAAATGCCACTAATTACAAGTTTTTATTATAAACTATTGCGTCATTAGGTTGATGTTAAAGTTTTAGCTTTGAGGATTTCAAATGACTGTTCTTTGAGAAATAGGTATGTGTAAAAAATTTCTAGATTTATTTGGTTCTAATCTGTGTTTTTATCATTTAATTTAAATTTTTCCTCCACTAGCCAGCATCCACATGAGTCATATACATAACTGTGTTTTGGTCATGTTGTGATTTTACGTCTTTCTTCCATGAATTTTTATTATTTTTTATTGTACATACATACATACATACATATATACATACATTCATACATACTGTAAGAACAACTTTTTTGTTAGATATATAACATACAAGTGCTCTCAAATTGCATTGGAACTTTAAAAATTTAGAACCTGTATAATTTTATTTAGAACAATTAATAAGTAAAATTTATTTATGTATTTGATTTGATTCCTTATAAAATTTCAATGAACATATTGACATCATTATAGGAATGACTATAAGTTTACTTATACCAAAACTTACTATATCTCTTACTTGTTTTGTTGTTCTTACGTTTAGGAAATTCCTCTTAGTCGTCTCTTTCAATTGAATTTATTAGAATGTTTGTCTACAACTTTTACTTCTACTTTCCAACGAGCCAAAAAACAATTTAAATGCTAAAAAAAATTTCGTCTTGACCTTTGTCAGCCAGTTTACAATCAAGTGTTCCAATAAAAACACAAAAACAAAAAATAAAACGAAACGAAAACATACTTTAATGCAAATTTAACATGGAACAAGCACGAGGAATGTTCAAGTGAAATAAAGTACAAGTATGAACGAAGCTTTGTCCACATGTATGTCTGAATTCACACAAGGCAAGTTTTCTTGCTGAAATCCTGATTTTGTGTGAGGGAGAGAGGGAGAGGGAATATGAAAGAGTACAAACTTGGTTTACTTCATTTTCGTACTTCAAAACAAAAACAAATCAGGGCAGTTAAAGTGAAGTAAAGTTTTCTGTGTGAACGTAAATGCAAGTTCAAAAGAAAAAATTCGGAAAGAAAAATTGCTGTGTATGAACTTAGACTATGTAAGTATTTGCTCGTATCGTGAACAAATATAATAAAAAGAAACCTATCGTAATCTTATTAAAAATATTAAATAGTTTTCTTTTTGTAACGGAAATCATTGACCAGAGAACAATTAACGTTATTTCGGATTGTTATTCACACGTTCAATGAAATTGTTTAAAATACGAGGGCGGATCAATAAGTCCGTGACTTTTCGAACTTCCCTCGTAGTTATATGAAATGCAAAATTATTCCCATCAAGTACCACCTGTTAATAGACTACTGTCAAATTTTGAGCAAGTGTCGTCATTTACTTTGCGTAAAAAAATAGGATTTTTCGAGGTCCTTAAAATAGGCATTTGTTTAGTCAATAATTTCATCGTTGGAGCTGAATCTCTTTCCACCGATCCATTTCTTTAGGTTTGGAAATAGGAAGTACTCACTAGGGGCTAAATCCGGATAATATGGAGGATGAGGTACCAATTCGTAGACCAATTCATAGAGTTTTGCCATTGAGACTGCACACGTGTGCACCCGTGCATTATCTTGATGAAAAAGAACTTTTTTCTTAGCTATATGGCGTCATTTTCTTTTTAAATCCTCATTAAATCGGTCTAATAAGTAGGCATAATACTCGCCGTTTATTGTTTTTCCCTTTTGAAGGTAATCGATGTGGATTATCCCGCGTGCAACTCATAAAACTGTTGCCATCACCTTATTGGCGGACAAACTTATCTTGGCCTTCTTCGGAACAGGTTCACCCGTAGAAACCCATTGTTTAGGCTGCTGCTTGGTCTCCGGAGTACAGTAATGGATCCATGTTTTATCTATAGTTACAAAACGCCGCAAAAACTCATTCGGATTGCGGTTAAATAACTCCAAACAATCGTTTGAAGTTGTCACATGTTTACATTTATGGTCAATTGAGAGCAAATGCGGCACCCATCTTGCAGAAAACTTTCTTAAACCCTGCTGATCATTTAAAATCGAACCCACACTGCCATATGAAATGCCTATGGCATCAACAATCACAACAAACACTTTCACTCTTCGGTCGGCCAACACTATATCGTGGATTTTCGGTTATACTGACCTCAATTGGCCATCCAAAGTCAGTAAGCCACTTTTCTGCCATTGAAATCAATGGTGCAGAGTCCTCATAGTATTTATCGAGCTTTTCCTTGATTTAATTGACGGTTTTTTTTTCGCAAAAATTAATGTTTAATGAGCACTCGAATTTTCCCTTTTTCCATTTTTAGAAAAATACACGAGGTTGTATGTTTTGAACAGCTGTTAAACGCAAAGTAAATGACGACATTTTCTCAAAATTTGATAGTAGTCTATTAACAGCTGGTACTTGAAGGGAATAGTGTTGCATTTCATATAACTACGAGGAAAGTTCGAAAAGTCAAGGGCTTATTGATCCGCCCTCGTAGATTAAAATTGATATAGTTATTGCAATCGCAAACAAAATCTGTGTTTTCAGTTTTTTCCATCAGGACTTGATTTTTTTTATGGTCATGGCAAATATTTTCCCCTCGAGAATGGTTTATCCGATGTAGGTAAATGAAACACAAAGATACCGATCAAAATTGTGCTTAAGTCGTATTTTCATTATTTTTTGATCTGTTCAATAGTTTCGGAATTATTCAGAAATTAGTATAGCAAAATTTTTTTTCTTTTAAGAATTGAAAATGGATAAAAATGTTTCCTTTATCATAAAGTTGGTAATACCACAAATAAAATAAGCCATGTATCATCAAAATTAATACACAAATCTTGATTTTCTTCACAATTAAATGATAATTATACTGCACAGTGGGGCAGAACCGAAAAATTTTGGAAATAAATCCGTAACTTCTAGTCTACTGATTGGATTAACATAAAATTTCACTTAGGCTTAACAGATGAGTGTAAAACTTTAAGTTTTGAAGGAGGAGCTACTTCTGACATAGAAAAATTTTAACCGCTTATAAAATGTTTGTTTCTAATCTGATTTCAAATATTTTTACATCTTCTTAAAGCCCTCGATAAGACCTTTGGAAAATATGCTTGTATGTTCTATTTATCTCTTAAAATTTTAAAGTTATTTGCATTTAAAATTTCAACTATCACAATTTTGCCAAAGTAGCTTAAAAATATTTATGTAAAGTATAAAATGTAAAGTAATGATAAATAATATTTTTTAAATAAAAGTTTTTCATTTACTATTTTACTATTTTTTACATATTAGCATCTTTTATTTTAAATTTAATTAATATTTCTCAATATCGCATACAGCTGCGAGCATAAAAAATGAACGCTATGTGATGTGATCTTTGTTCGCATATATTTCGCTTATAGCGAGACCCGATGTAATACTACTGTTGTGATTTTATTATTAGGACAGGTACTCACGTAAAACCTTCGACGTTGTTGTGATTTTATTATTTGTGGCCATAGACTACTGTTTTATATAACTTTGTCAAATATTTTTCCACTGAAAGAAAATTATTAAACGTTTAGTAAAAGCAGTTGTAAATTTGAGCGAGCAAAAAAAGTGCAACTCTAAAAAAATCAACAAGATTTCTCAAATTTTGATAAAAATCATTATTGGAAATGGTTGGAGTCTATAGAATTGTTAAATACCATGAATTTCTATTCTTACATATAGACTAAAATATATGGAATCTACAGGTAATGTAAATATTATGAAATAATTTTTTTGGAAAATTTTCCATAAGAATTGCTATTTTTAGAATTATTATTTATTTTTTTATTAAAAAAGTCTCTATGAAAAAGCGATCAAATATTCATGATAGTTTGACTTATATTATGTTATAATTGTATAATAGTCTTCGACCGAAAATCTCGATTAGCTTCGATCGTTATTGTGATGGAATCAACACGACACGACATTATTTCATGCCCGATAAAGCAATAATGTTTATATATTTCTTGATTTTGGTTCTGGAACAAATTCTAACACAGGAAAAGACAATTGAGAATTATACCTATTTTGATACTGTTCCTATGTTAAATAATTAAAATTTCATCATTTCATAAAAGTGCTAGTTTGATTTTAGTAAATAATACGCGGTATGTTAGAAGGGTTTCCCGTTCCATATTAACATCATTAAATCAACGATTCAAATAATATAAAATATCTACTGTTACATGAATTGTTTCCAATTTTTTTAGGCAGGATCGTTTCAATAATGCGTCTTTAAGATAATTTTTAAGAATTCTCATATTAAAACTATACATCAATATTAGTTCAGTATCATCATCATAATGTTTGTCTTAAATATTCCTAAATTACTAAAAAGAATGGAGAAAGAGTGTTTTTTTCAATATTGTTAATATTCTTTGTAGTTAAAATGACTTTTCATTTGTTTGTATTTGTAGTAAATGATGGTAACGCAATCATATTATAGGTTTCAGCATTTCTCAATAATTATTTTTAGCACCCTTAGATTTTTTGCAAGTGATATAAAAACAAAGCAAATATTTAAATTAAGTCAATATTTTTAAACATATATTTTTTACATATTTAGTTTCAATAAGCAAAAAATTTTTTCAATTTTCTCTTCATTATCAAGATTACGGGATAGAAGTGCAACAACAGGTAAATAACGCACCAAAAAGTCTGCGTTCACTTCGCTGGTATTACAGAACAGTTAAATTTTTTCAGTTATTTTTTTATTTTATTTTTTTTTTTTTTTGCTTTTATTCTTTTATTACATTTTATTATAGTTAATCAGTTTAACAAGTTCATTTGCGCATTTTTGTTAAAAGTTGTAACAGTTTTAAAATATGGAAAGCAAAGGAAGAGAAATTAGTATTTCAGAAACAAAAATAATTATTAAATTGTGGAAAGATTGAAAAAGCTTCCGAAAAATTGATAACACTATTGGTAGAACATATTCTTCAGTCCAGCGCGTAATAAAAAATTTAAAAAAAAAACGCAATTTTAACGTCTAAGCCCCGGTCTGGGCGTCCAAAAATATTATCAGCCCGTGAAGAACGTGCAGTAGTAAATATGGCACAGGTAAATCCTGGGATAACATCTTCTAAAATTGTTGAAAACTCAAATCAAGCATTTAAAAAATATATTTGTGTCGAAACCGCTAGAAAAATATTGCGTAATACTGGATATCACTTGTAAACAGAAGAAAACGAATTGAATTTGCCCACAATTACATAAATAAGCCCCCAGAATTTTGGAAACAGGTCATATTTTCAGATGAAAGCAAGTTTTGTATATTTGACATAAAAGGCCGTCAAACGGTGTGGCGTAAGCCAGGAACTGCACTTGATAAACAAAATCTGGTTGGTACAGTCAAGCACTGTGGGTTATGGTGGTGGGGTTATGGTGTGGGGATGCATAGCGGCTTCTGGTGTGGGTCAGTTACAGTTTATTGAGTCAACAATGGATAAATGGGGATACTTGAATATTTTAAAACATAATTTGAAACAAAGTGCAGAACAACTTATCCACGATATTTTGGTTTCAACAAGATAACGATCCAAAGCACACATCGGAACTTGTAAGATTTAGGCTTTTGTATAATGCTCCCAGACAGCTTAAAATAGCACCCCAATCGCCCGATCTCAATCCTATTGAGCATCTTTGGGATCTGTTAGAGAAGAGAATTCGACAGCATACAATAACAAGCAAAGAGACTTTTCAAAGTGTCATACAGGCAGAATGGGTGAAATTACAGTTGAGGACACTGAGGAAATAGTAAATTCAATGCCAAATAGACTGAGTGAGGTCTTAAAACATCGTAGCTATCCAACAAAATTATTAAGTTTATTATTTTTTATTTTTTATTTTTTTAAACTATTCCAATTTTTTTTTTTTAAGACTGAACGCAGATTTTTTGGTTTATATATTTACTTGTTGTAGCAATTAATTCCTGTTATCTTAAAAATGAAAGAGAATATGAAATGTTTTTTTTTTTTTTTTTTTTTAATTAAAATATGTAAATAAAATGTAAATGAAAAAATTTTTCCTTAAATTAAATATTTGTGTTGTGTTTTGAGTGTATATCTCATTATTTATAAAGAGTTTTTTAAATGAATTTTAAATATATTGTCAGATTTTTTTACATTCTGATTTTTATAACACCATAATTTTTAAATGAACAGTACTTTTTGTTCTTTTAGATTTTACTTATGAAGTTTAGTACGAATATATACAAGGTAGAATTAGTACGAATATATACAAGGTAACCTTAGTTAAACAGCTGATTATTATTTTAGTTGTTACTGTTGTCAAACTGCATATATAAAAAAAACAATAATGAATACGCCATATTGTTGTTTTTGTGCAACTGTTGCCACCTTCCACAAATTCGCGTTAAGTTTAACGTTTGTCTTGATAAAAAATTCTCTAATGTATACACTATGTTAAGATTTTGGTTTTATTTCTTCTCCTTGTTTGTCCGTCTAGACGTAACATAATATGTAAGATTTTTGTGTGTGAGAGTATCAAATTTGCTCTCTGAAAGAATTATTTCACTTGTAGATTCAAATATTAGTATTATAAGATATATTATTAGACTCTTGTGATGAGATTTCCCTACACAACCATCTTATAAGATGAACTGTCAAAAAAATACACATATACGAAAGTTTGTTTGTGTGTGTGCATGTGTATTTTGGAACTTACTAAAAAAATAATGTTTTTTGTAAAATTGTTTCTTTTTAGGGTTTGTTTTACATGTTAAAAAAAAATATTTTTATAAAAATTGTGCTAAAAAAGTGCGAATTACTTAAATAAAAAGGACATGTTTACTCTGTGACTGATTGAAAATAATGATATCTTATAGGATTTATTAGAATACGTGTACCCCTTATTTAAAATTTAACATAATATAAACAAAATGGTTACTCTCCTCTGCTGGCGTTATCTCACATATTATATGAGCGTTAATCTCAGTTGTAGACCTGGGGTAAGATTTTGGTTTTATTTCTTCTCATTGTTTGTGTAAACATTTGGCCATAGCCCTCCATTTTACAAATATATTAAAGTTGCCATCTGGGTTATCAACATTTCATAAAACAAAACTATAGTGTATAAAACAGGGTTCTTGTTCTTTACTGACAAAATGTAGGGTTCAAAAAGTGATGTTTACATAATTTTTTATAAAAATATTTTTACTTTGCTAAAGGTAAATAAAAATTTATATACAATTATATTGTCATTGATTTTAGTTCATAATATTTGAGAATAATGTCTTAAATTTAACACTTTTTTACATTTTTTTAAATGAATCAAAAGTCAAGAAGACTTAAATAAATTGTTTAAATTTTCATTTATGTTTTCAATTCGTAAATGCATGTTTGAAATTTTCCTTGGAGAATTTTTAGTTTTTAATGATTTTAGACACATGTTGGGAGCAGAAGAACATAACAGAAGCTTTTTTATTAAAATGATGAATGTGCTATAGAATGGCAGCAAATTTATGCAAATTTCAAACCATTACTTTTAACAGTTTTTTATTGGAAAATTGGCATTTAAAGGGATTTATTGTTAATATTTTCATACATAAGTATTTTTATTTATAATTTGAATCAAATCTAATAAAACTAAATTAACATTTTAGCAACATTTTTGCAAAATTCGTAAAATTTTCATTAAGTATAATTTAATAATATCTGTGAACAAAATTTTATTTTTTATGAAAAAAGTTTGAGAAAAAAAGTCATGTTCGATTCATAATATTTATGAAAAATTTTTCAAATATATGTTTTTTTCTGTGTATGAATAATTAATTTTTTAATGTATTGATTTTTTAAAAGTAATTATTAATAACTTCCAAAAAAAAAAGTGTAAAATATTGCTGTTATTTTCGTAATATTGAGAAAATTTTTTTTTTCATTTTTTATTTTATACAAATTTCATAAATATGTAAATATATAACATAATTCATATATAACATAATGAAATATTCACACACATTTTATAAAAGTGTTAACCTTATAAAAACACAACACAACACAAGTAAAAGCGAATGGTTTTTTAGTTCTATGTTCTATTAAGAACTAATTTTTTTTCTATTTATTAGCTATTAGCCCTGTTAGTTTATTGCTACCTCTTCTGTTAGTATTAACTACACAATTAATGTAGTAACTGTAAACATAAAAATTATTTTAAGGGAAGTAGTTCTAAAATTAAACTACAAATGGAGTGGTAGCCAAATATTTTATTTTTTAAAACTACTGCTGCATTTGAACTACATGTTTTATAGTTTCTGCTCCATTTCAAGTTTTAGTTTTTTTTTGCGAGTAGCAGTAGTTACAGAAAATGTTAAACTACAAAAAATGATAAATCCTTTTGGTACCATTACTGACAATTTTCAGTTAGCCAATCCAAAAAACTTCGTAACAATTGGAGTTTTTCAAACGTTGTTTGTAATGATAATTTTACATAAACTCTTAGCAATTTTTTGCTATTCAGTATTACCATAGTTAAAAATTAGCATTAAAAAAATTATTTTAATAAATATTTTTATTATTTTTTTAATAATTAAAATAATTCTTTCTTATTCACTAAAAAATTCTTGGGTATCATTTTCAAACACAAATTAACTAATTTGTTCATATAGATTGATGTATCAATAAACGCTGCAAAAACTTTACTTAACTAGTAAGTTAGGAAGTAATATTGGAGATAAATGGACACTACATAGTTTTTGACTGAATAACTACTTTGTTTTGTTCAAGTTGTCCAAAAAATTCATTAGTTATTAATCAGCTACCAAAAAGACGAAACGTAAGTAGTTATTTTTAAACTTTTCGGATGCTCAAAATTTAGTTTGCTTAAAATACTTATTCAGCTTTTCAAAATAATGTCATTCGTAATGAACACTACTTTCTATATAATGTGTTTAATGGGTAGAACTCATTACAAAATTCAAAAAGTTTTTGCTGGGAAGAATCTGACGAAATTAAAAGTTCGCACATTGTTATAAATCTACACATCGTTACAAATTTGTAATATTTTTTAACTTAAAGAGCTGTAAAGTGTTGAAAATCTAAATAAAACAGTTAGAAAAATTGACTAATATGGATATTTTTCAAAAGAAACCTAGCTTAGAAGTTGGCATAGAAAACATATATAATTTCACATGCGTTGCAAGACAAACATTTGATAATATGTAATATCATGCAGACTTAGGCTGTTTTCCGTTCTTGTTGATCCTATAATCTCAAGTCCATTAAAGTTGACAATATTTTATGAATTGTTGTATATTTTACGTTAAAATCCAAGTTTGGAAACCTATACCGTTATAAATACCGATACTGTTTAAAATGGGTAACCGACACCGTTACTGAAATTATTATTTTCTAAAAATACCGGTATTTAAATACCGTTTCCTTCAATACCGGTATATACCAGTGTTTTAAAATATAATATTTTCTATGTAATATGTTTTGTAAAAATAATTTCTCATAATTTACTTACTTCAAGAAAGATGAAATTATTTTTAATAATAAGAGTTTATTTATTTAATATAACTTTAAAAGTGGCCTAAGTTCATAAACAAAAATAATGAAATTAGGTATGAAAATATTTTACTTAATTATTTGATTCTTATTTATTATTATTATTTTTTTTTTTCTTTTATATTGAAACTTCTTAAGATTTCGGAATGAATAAAGAAGAAAACTTAATTTAGGATAAAAGTATGATAAACACATTAAACTTGTAACGTGGTTATGTCGTCGGCTGAGGTAGCTCAGTTGTGTCCAGGGTCGACTTACGGGATCCACGAACCTTAAGTGAGAACACAATTTGCTAACCCTTTCCGGGGTTCAAATATACATTATATCTTTATTTAATAATTCAATGTTTTAGTTATCTATAGTATTTATAAATATTTTGTGTTAGATAAATTACTAAAAGTATGATGATACGCAGGGATTCAGTCGGGTACTTCTCAGGTGAATCGGGTTCTATTACTGGTGGATGATGCTGGATCGAAGATTCGGCAGCACGATGATATGCAGGGATTCAGTCGGGTACTTCTTAGGTGAATCGGGTTCTATTACTGGTAGATGGCTGGATCGAAGATTCGGTTCCCTCGTGTATTATGCAGCACGCCGGATCGTTTATGATACTTAAAGATATCCTACGAATTCTAATTTAAATAATACAATTTCTTAAATCTAGGTTACAAAATTCACACTTAATCTAAAGAGAAACAGTCAACCGAAGTCGCTGTGCCAAAACAGTCAACCGAAGTTGCTGTGCCAAAACAGTCAACCGAAGTTACTGTGCCAAAACAGTCAACCGAGGTTGCTGTGCCGGAACAGTTAACCGAAGTTGCTGTGCCAAAGCAGTCTGAACAAAGCCGCTGTGTCCGAAACAGTCAACCGAAGTCGCTGTGCAAGGTATCACCCTGACGCTCGGAATTGTTCAGTAGCTGATTTCGCAATATCAGATGTCTTGGTAACAAGGCAGATTATATTGTAAGATCAGCTGTCTTAGGTTTTTTTTGGCAAATTCTATAGCGCTCGAATCGCAACTACTTCGACCAACCTTAGAATACTTATGTGAAAAATCCCACAAACTAAATGAGAATTATTAATTCTATATAACATATGATGATTGGTAACTAAGGTAAATACGTTAATGTATTGGTGTAAACAAATGTAGTTACAGACGAGCAAAGGAGTGAAATGTTAATTGGGTACAGATATATAAAAGAACAAAATAATAAATATAAATATTATAGGTATGTAACAAAGTTTAAATAGCTGTTACTATTAATTTTGTTACAAACTATTTTTATGACTAACCTCAATTTTTGTGATAAAGGTGCTTAGGTCACTTTCAAAATAAACGGCTCATTCATGGAATCTTGTTTTTAACAAGATTTTGGAACAGACAATTTCTTTGTTCTGATAGATTTCCTAAAACGATCCATATTGATCAGCTTAATATATGAAGAATATTGAAAAGATACAAATTTATCTTCAACGATTAAAAATCAGGCGCTTGGTGTATTTTGCCCAAAAGATCTTTAGGTTTTTTGTGTAAATAGGTTTCTAAAAATTCTTAACACAAGTGAACTAAGTGGTAGAGAAAATTGTATTGCAAATAATTTTGCGTAATTCATATCCCTTGTGTTAGATATAGTAGGTGTGTTCGACGAGGTTACCCAAAGTGACCCAAAGGCTCTCAAAAGAGAAAGTCCTCATTCTGAAATGATTTTGGACCACAAATTTGGTTTTTTTGCATACCCCTGTTTTTGAAAACTTTTTACAATTTGGGAGAATAAATTTGTTATTACTTTCATTAGTCTAAACTTTCCCAAAAGTTAGTCGGACACAGCGAGTGTATAGAGTTAAATAAAAATTTTTCATGGAGATAATGTTTTATGAGGCTTAAAAACAATTACGTTATTCATGTTTCTTTTTCTATATCATTTATATTTGGTTCTTTTCTTTATATTATCTGAGAGAATGAAACATTTGGTCAGAAAGTTACATTCAAGACCATTTTTAATTAGTTCCAAGCTGCAAACAAAAATTTAAACAAAAAATTCTCAACAAACTGCCACAAATGCGCCTTCATTATAGTTTTTTAAAAAAATTTGACAATCAAAAATTTTCTATCAAAGCGATTTCAAAATTTGTATTGCATTTGGAATTGGCTGCTATAAATAAGACTAATATAAATACCGCTATTACCTCTTCTTTATAAATTTTAATATTTTTTAAAATTAAAAAATTTTAATTTTAAAATTTAAACGCGAATTTGTTAGTCTTTTCACAAATTCTAGTGAGTAAATGGTACAAGTTAGAAACCTAATTGGTACTACATTTTTGTAACACAATTTTCTTCTCTACAAAATGTAATTGACATATTTGTTCTAGGTCTTACCTAAACAGTTATATAACTTGGGAAAGTATACTTTCAATGGGTTAAATTTGTAAAGAGCTGTTTTTTTTTTTTGGTGATTAGAATGGGTGACTTTTTCTAGTGATTGGAATGAGTATTCCTCCATTTTCTATTATATTTTTTTAGTATTGACCTGTGATTTTACTGAAATGTTAAATTTGTTTATTTTACCAAACGTCAATTTTGTCAACATCCCTTTATGGTCCCGCTCCATGAGTAGTTGGTGCCAAACATTTTGTGCGCATTATAGAGAAAAATTTTATAAAATTTTATAAAAGTTTTATAGAGTTTATTTGAATTGAAACTAGGTCCGAAGGTTTTCAATTCCATGTACAAAAAAAATCAGAACTTTGAACAGTCACAAAAACTAAATTGTGATTTAAAATATAAAACATTTTTATATTTTATGTTTTAAGGTGACATAAGATATAAAAATATATAATTAAGATTTTTTTATGAATTTTAATTAAAAATAAATAAAATAAGTAACTTTTTACTGTTTTTGCTATACTTTTAATAATAACGGTATATACCGGTATTTTAGTTTCGATATAGTTTACCAAAATTAAAATACATTGAATACCTATACCGTTATTATTTTCAATTTCCAACCTTGAAATATACGGGATTTTTCACAGTGCACAGTGTAGCCGATTGAAAAAACTCTGTATCTTAATTTTATTTGTCCAGTATCTCACAAACTGGACAGATCATATTAAAATATATGGGAGAGAGTTATCAAAAAAATATTGTATTCACCCTGTAATAATACGAGATAAGCTATAGGTTGTCAAATTGACCACCTCGAGTATGAAAAAGTTTCAAAAAATATTAACTTCTACAAATTTTCTAGCTGGATGAACTTGAAAGACGATTTTTCTGAAAGTTGATTCTTTTATAAAAAAACTTGTGTATCGTGAAGTATCTATTTATAATTTCTTAACAAAATACAGCAATTGTAATTTTATACACTAATTTGTAAGTTAAAATAGAAATTAAACAAAAAAAGGAATTATTTGCGAATTCCATTCAATATTTGTCTATACAAGTAACTAATTCGAATACTCGGAGAATTTTTTGCAGGGATATATCGAAAATTGCATTTTTTGATTTTTTTTTTTTACAATTTATAAAAAATAAATATTAAAATTTATTGACTTTAGAGTGGTCCTATTATAAACACGATAATTGCAAAACAAAAAGATAAACATATCTGTAGCTGAAGGTATTGACTTTACTCAAATATATCTTTTTTTATTAAATTAAAAAATTAGTTTCTTGATTTTATTCCATTAGAAAGTTTTTAAGAATAATTTTTTTTATAGAATAATTTTCATTAATTTATTTGGTGAATTTTAGATACAATATTTTTTTTACTGACAATCCTACACTTTCAAAACGACACTTTTATTTTCACTCGAAAAATTACCTATTGTAGACTATAGATCTGCGTGCGGACATTACATAAAAATTTTTAAAATATTGAAGCATCTTATATACTTTCAGATATTCTGAAAAAACGAAGGGTAGTTCCTGCAGTTAAGATATTATAACTCAATTTTAGATTTTCAAATTGATTTAGAAAGCAAAAGAACGTAGCTTTTTAACTGCATATGTATATTAAAAATGTTTATATGTGTATAGTCTAAATAAGTAAGTAATAACTTATTCAACATTTTTAAATTTATTTTTCTTTTCTGTTTCAAAATTTTGAATTTTATTTAGGGCCTGATTTTGTAAAACGAAACGAAAATTCGCTTCGATAATTTGTATTGAAAACAGTAAATTTGATTTTATTTGTTGCTTTTCATATAAATTTTCAAAATGAATTTGCGTTTCGTTTAATTTTTTTTTTTTATTCTTTGCTTTAAGACTAAACATATTTGTATATAAATTTTTAAATTCTATTGAGTTTATATTAAAACGAGATATCTCTCCTTTAAATCGTTATCAAGCAGACTTTAAACATTTTCTAAAGGGTATCATTATAAAAATAAAGTATTTTATGTTATTTTATTTTGTGGATACTTTTTGTGGCAAAAATAAAAAATATATGAAATGTTTAAGCTACGAGAATAAGTTTTACAATTTTTGTACAACTATAAAAATTTAAATCTTTATATGTTTACAAAAAAATTCTATAAGAATTACTGCATCGATGTATAGGCTGGTAAATTTGGGAAAAATTGTGGATTTTTTTTTGTTTTAAAGCTCTTTAAAAGTTTGCCTTTGATATTTTACAAACACATAAACAATTGTATACGCCCAGCAAAAACTTTTTGGTTTTCGGTAATGGCAACTACTTATTAAAGTAGTTTCTTGGTAATGAATCGTCATTATTATTTGCCTACTCTGTATTACATTAATAAGTATTCAATAGAATAATAGCACAGTAATACAGCAATCACGTAAATGAGTTGGCTAGAGCGCCGGATTAACAACCAGAAGGTTGTTCGTTCAACCCTATTCTGAAGCTGTTAGTTTTTTATAACAAAATGTCTAAAAAGATATTTTAAACTAAATAGAGTTTTTGTCGATTAGATGCTATGTACGAGAAGGTGTACTGAGTAAGACATTAGTCAGTAAAAACGAATGGTTAGTTTGTGTCCAAGTTCGAGTCTCACTGACGGCAAAATTTTTTTGTTTTTTTTTTTTATTTTTGTTTTCTTTTATGTACATATTTTTGAGTACCCCTAGAGTCAAAAAATAACTACATGAATTTGTGGACAAGTCGAACAAAAATAACTAGTTATTCAGGCAAAAAATAAGTAGTTTATTTTTCCAATTATACCTGCTAGCTTACCAGGAAAGCAAAGTTTTTGCTGGGCGGTTGAAAACCCTAATTCTTCTACTTCCCAAAAAAGTTTAAAAAGAAAAAATCACCAAAAGAAAAAAAAAAATGTCATTTCTCGAGTGATTTTCAACTGTAGAATGAATGTCACACAGAATGAATTTCCAATTAGTCCAAGAATTTCCAATTTACTTTCAGTTCTTGTAAATAAACAATTTCGTTCATTAATACTTTCATCATACCCGCAACTAAATATAATCGATTTAAATTTCACTCTTAACTTTAGCGTGATTGCATTAGAAAATTAATCTTTTTGAAAACTCATATCATGTGTCAAAAATTCATCAGACCATACTTTTTTTTATTTATTTATTTGTATGAATGTTTTCGTTTTTATTTTCATTCATAATCAAAACAAATAAAAACCCTTATTTAATGTTGTACTCGTAGGAAGGATTGAACGAGTATGACTACAATTGTGATTGTTTGTAATGTATTATTTGTATATTTGTTTGTATTTCCGACACAATTCTTATTCTTTTGTTCGTTCTCCATTGTCTGCAAATAAATATTTAATTTGTGCGGAAATTAAGAACCTTCTTTTTCTTATTCTTGTTTTGTTTGTTATAAAATAAAAGTTTTGTAATATGGTGGAAAGTTGGAACTGACCAAAAAGTGCAGTTGAAACCCCAGTAGGAATTATTGTCCTTTATATTTTATGAACAAAAAGATATACATACATATAAAAAACTAATTTATTTAATGTTCTTAATATTAAGCTGATTTTAATCACGAAATTTATTTGATTTAAAAATTTATGAGTAAGTGTTCAAATTTTTACCTATAAATGCGTAAATCGATCGTATTATTTCCAGTTGCTTGGAATTTAAGAAATTCTTCAACTAAATTATAAGTTTATTACTATACTATTTTGCTAGTATGATTTTTTATAATACGCATGGTTCTAAATTTAGCATGTATTATGGTCGAATATAACATATTCACCATTTCCTATATACATTTTATAAAGTTTTAATATAATTTGTGCATCACATTATTAAATTCTTCTATATAGTTATTTGTTGTTAGAAAGTCTTTAAAAATACATACATACATCCATTCAATTTCATACAATATCGTTATGTTTAAATAAACAGTTATTATTCAATATTTTACAATATTTACATTCATACTTCTCTACATACACGTCATATTCATCTCTACTCCACTTAAACGCCATATTATTTACACAACTGTTAATGTAAACAATTCTCTGTATGGATGTGGTGTGGTGTCCTTTAGAAAAATATTTAAAATGAAATAAAAAAAAAAAACAACTTAACTATTTAAATACAGTTTTTATTCGCAATTGTATTTTATTATGCGAGTAAATTTAAATTTATCAAAGCTAAAATCTTTTTTTCTCTGTTGTATAAAAGACATTTAAAATAAAATACAAAAATAGAAAAAAAAAAAAATAATAATAATAGAATATGAGATAATGACGGTATATAATAAATAACTTTAGTACTTCCGTACAATGGCAGGAGCAACAACAACAACCACATCCCCTATAAACACTTGTCTTAAGACAGTGGAGCACATAAGTGTGATATGAGTAATTGGTTTAAAAAAGACGAAAAAAATTAATTGATTTAAATAAAAATCAAATATTTAAGTCAAAATTATGCTAAAATTAAAATTGGAATGTAGATTTTTTAAACATTTAAACATTAATGCTATGAATCGTTGTTTACTATATTTTGTAAATAGACAAGAATAGACAACACTTTTGTTACACACTGTTAATATTATGTGTTTATTGTTTTGTAAGTGTTTATGCTGGAATGTGACATAATATTAGTGGGAGTTGTTTATGGCGCTTTCTTCCAACCCAACTGGAGTGGTTAAAGTTAGTAAATATTCAATTATGAAATTCATCTTTTTTTCGTATCTTCTACATAATATTATTGCCAATGTAAGTGTAAATGTGTTACGAGGATGAGTTCAAATACGAGTACGACGAGTGTGTATTTATGTTGTTATTTTTGAGTGATGTGCGTGAAGATATTTTATTCTTTTTCTCTTTTCAAAAAATTATATTTAAACCACTTCGACTACTAAGAGTAGTATTTTACTTGGCCACAAAATGGAACAAACTCTTATAACAAAAAACAAAATGCGGTAGTTGTGATCCCTGATGACATCTTAGACAACAACAACAGCAGCAGCAGCAAAATAATGAAAAAAAAACTTATGACGACAATATGACGCCAATAGATTGCAACTTATTTGCTGGTTACATTCGTTATTTTTAATGCAGAAGTATAAAAAACAACAACCAGAGAAACGTGGGGGTGAACGGAACCGGAAATGCTAGATTTACTTATATATGGAACTTATACAATAGAATGACAAATATTTATGCTTCAAATGATTCTATGTACATATGTATGTATGAATGAATGATGGTTCATAAGAAAGTTTACTCAGCATATGATGGTGTTCATAATAAGGATCTACTTAAATTAACAAAAATGTATTTTTATTAATAACATTTTTTTTATAACCCATACCACCATATATGAGGAAAAATAATGAAAGAAATAATAATTTTTATTATATTTATTGACAAATTGTAATTTATTTTTAATGATTGAAATTTACTTATAGTTACTTTTATACATTTGCTTATTTTCCAGCCGTTTATCTAATTATTTGTTTCACTTCCCAACTTAGTTTGATTTAGAATCACAAAACTCATTTCAAAGTCAATATTTATGTAAATTTTATTGTATTGTATTGTATTTGGACTAACAATGGTAAAGCAAAAACATACATACGTATGTATTTATACATATTTACTTACGTATAAATTGTATATGATATTAATCGATTTTATATTTATATTTCGATATTAAATATTGTTATTAAATATTTATTAGATTTATGAACACATTGATAAATAAGTTAATTACAATTTTTATATTAGTTACATATTCGATAATGACGTTTATCGTCCCCAACATCATTGCTAAAGTTAACTTTTTCACTTTATTTTTTTATTATTATTTTTTTCTACACAGAGTGCAATTTGTTAACTTATTGTTTACATACTTAAAAAATAAAAGGAGTTTAGTTGGAAAAATTTATAAATTTTATTTATTATATAATTACTGTATTAAATATAAAATTAAAAAAATTTAATTCCAATGTGTTTTTTTTTTTTACACTTAAGAATTATGATTCCTACTATTTTCATAAAATATGCTGTCCTGTCTACATTTTCAAGCGAGTGTGAACCAGTTTAATGCTAAATCGGTCTTTATATATGTAATTATCAAAATCATTTTTTATATTTGAAAGATCTCACGTGATTTTTTTTTCTATCTCGTGAACATGAAATTCCGTTAAAAATTTCACCAATTTCGATCAATGTCCAGCATTGTCAATCAAAACCAAATTTCTTGCTTAACCATTTCTAAAGCCTTGCTTTTTAGGAATAGTAAAAAAATATATATTTTTTTATTTATATTTTTTTTTTGTTTTAAAACTCATTTTAAACTCATTTCAAAGTTTTGACAAAAAATTCAGCACATTATTTTGAAATATCGCTCCTATATTGCAGAAATTATTTATGAAAAATAAATGTAGGTGTTTTTTTTCTTTATCTTTTCAAATTCTTTCTTAAAATTTTATAATCTTCGAAATCGACCTTAAATTTGAAGAAGTTACATGCTCTGAAAGTTTTTTCATTTAACACCTAGTATTTCATCCCGTATTACAGGGTGATTACAATATAATTTTTCTGAAATATTAGGTTCTCCCATACAACCTTCTGATCTCAATTCGATCCAACTAGTAGTTTAGTAGATAAAAATTTGTTACCAATTTTTTTTTTTTTTTTTTTTTTTGAGAAGCTCCACTGTTGAATTTGATTTTTCTATAATTGAAAATTGTTACTAAAAGTTAAAAAAAAACACCTACCCAGGAAAAAATTTATTAATTCTACAAATAGTTCCAGAATGCATGAAAATAAGCTGTACTCGTTCTAGTTTGAATATTTCTAGAAATAATTCTTTAATCGTCGATTTTTTTCGAAATTATCACATTCAGAACTAGTTCTTAAAGTCATTGCAATTTTTATTTTATTTTTCATTCGAATGGGGCACTTTTTAAAATCAATTTGATTTTTTTATTCCCCTTTCTTACAGATCTAAGAAGTCATTTGGGAACCAGTAATTTGTTCAAAGAAATGATGTAGAAGTGATATAGAACTAGTTCTCAAAAACATTACCAATTAAAATCACAATACGGTTCATGAGTATCAGAATTGTTTCCAACACCACTAGTTCCAATGGTGTTATTAAAGAATCTGAAGTGATTCTGATTATATCAGTTCTAAAATTAATAATTTTAGAACAAGTTCTAAAATTTTGTCCTGTATATGTATTGCTACTAGAGTTTTCTTTCCCCGACTTTTTTAATTCCCGGGAAAAAGTGAAAAAATATTACATTATCAAAAAATTTATACAGTAACTGTTTGTAGTTTGCCGAAAAAGTTTTCTGTTAATATGCCATTTACACCAAAAAAAAGCTAGTAGTTTTTGGCTTTATTTGGTTTTTTAATAAAAAAAAATACGTAAATTTTTTTGGTTTTTCCATACAAATCAAAAACCATTTTAACTAGTTTTTATTGAAAACCAAATAAAAACCACTAAAATAACTATTTATGATACATCGTGTTTAGCAAATTTTAGAACCGTAGATTTTATATATAAAGAGAAAAATAAAATTTCAAATTTATAGAAATTATTTGTTTTATTATTATTATTATTTCAATAAACAATTTATTAAAAATTATTAAAATATGTTCGAAATGATCGAATATGATCAAAAAATAGCAAATAGAGCGGAAATCAAAAATATCCAAGAAATGTAAATGTCAACAAAAACTACACTGGGAATAAATAAGGTATGTAAACGATGTAGTTTTTGAAATTTTGTTTTTCAGAAACCAATTAGTTTTTGTTTTGGTGTAAACGGCATATAAGTTAAAATTAATGAAAATATAATTGTTTTACAAAGAAAACTATATTTTAACTTTTGTGCATGTTGGTAAAAAGCAACCTGTCATAAAAAATGTTTTTGGATGCAATTAAAATTTTTAGTTATTTGTTTTTCTTATCGAAAATAAATTACATATTTTCCAAATGAAGTCGGTTCAAATGAAAATATAGTCGTGTTAATTTTTTTTATATATGTTTACAAAGTTTTTAACGTCAAAAATAAAGAAGATAAGAAATGAATGAAATAAAGTTTGAACAAAATAATATAATTTTATTTTGGTAAATTTTTCTCACAAAATAAAATAAAATATGTAAATAACTATAATTAATCATTTGTTATTCAGTTCCGCAATGTTTCTTGTTCTTCAAAATTTTTTAAAACCAAATATGTGGTCATTAAGATTTACAAGGAACAAGGTAGGAACAAGAGCTATTATCGATTTTTAAAATCTCGTGCCTCAAATACATAAACTCTTTCCGAATTAACTGGAGGAATTCTACATTTGAAAAGATAAACACCAAAGAGCTAAAGGTAAAATATTTTATAGATGGGAAAATTCTATGAGACCACATAAGAAGAAATGTTATTTACATTTCTAAGAGTTTAATTTCAATATAATCTTCACATAAGATGCTTCTAAAATATAATAATTTCTAAGCACAAGGTATAGAACTAACAACATATTAATGTTAGAAACCGTTTAACTCAATTGAATAATTATAAATATGCTTATGCAAAAGATGTAAATATGTTATTTTAATATTCTATATTTTTGTTTATTTCTATAGAATTAACTGATGAGATGATTAAAAAACTATGCGTTGAGGCCAATGATAAATTTATTCATCTCAAATATATTGGTATTTAAATCAACGATATCTGACTCATTAGTGACCATAATTAAGATTACAGAAGAAGATATCCAGTTATATTTAAATTCTGAAGTCTTCTTATTACGAATATTACTTAAGATTTTTTTAGTTCTTCGATAACTTATTTTATATCAGTTGAAACAAACGAATATGCGGTAAAAGCTACCATTTTGATATGTTATATTTTATAGTGGAAATAAACGAGAAAGAAAGATATAGTCGGTTAAGGCCGACTATATGATACTCTACACCATTGTGTACGAGCATAAAAATTCGGAAAGGGGACTTATATTACACCTGTGGATAATTTTGCTAAATGTAAAATAAACAAGTTAGAAATATATAGTCGGTCAAGGCCGACCATATAATACTCCACACCATTGTGTTCGTGGAGGGGACTTATATTAGACATGTGGACAATTGTGAAACGATATTTTTACTAAGTGTAAAATAAAATATACGAATACATAATATTAGTGTGATTCTCGAATGTGGGCTTATATGGGAGCTATGGTTAATTATTCATGAAATTTGGCACAAAGATTGATACTTATACAAAACTTCCGAAAACACCAAATTTCATTAAAATATTGCTATATTTAAGGCATTTATGATCGTTAAACCCCTATTCGGGAGAACATTTGTATTGGGGCTTGGTGAAATAATGGAGAGATCATAACCAATTTCAATAGCCCTTGTCATTATGTTATGAAAGTCCTATTTGCCAAATTTCATTGAATTATCAGGGGTGTTCTGAAAACCACTTTTTGTCAAAGTGATTTCAAATCACGTAAAAGGTGTTCTGCGAACAAAAAACATTGAAATCACGCGATTTGAAACCGGTCAGCTAAATGACTGACGATTTGAAATCACTTGTCTATTTTTTCTATGTTATCTATAGAGAATTCACTTTAAATGTTATTTTGCATTTAATATGATGTATCTTCGATTTGTTTTTGCAATAAAATTAAGTTTTATTTACACAAAAACAGAAATATTAACAAATTTCTAAAGACATTGCTTGTTTTGTAAAAAAATGTTTTGCTTTGTTTACCAATGTTCGTGATTTACTTTTGCTCTTTAGCAGTCAGCTGGTTTGTTTTTTCGAAGATACTGTTAAGGTTGCCAATGTGACACAGTCGTAAAATGTCATGTAAAATACATTGAATTTATGCCATCCTGTTTCTTATTTAAGATAAAATGTAATTGTTGTTGCAGAAAAATTTAATAATATTCAATAATTGAGTAGTTTTTGTGCAAATGAAGGCAAATTTCATTAATGAAAACAGTGGCAACTTCATTATTTTTTTTTTATTGATATTTGTATCCCTAGGATTCGATAAGTCCCGTAAATGACGTTTTTTAACACGCTCATTCTTTAAATACTGTTTTCTTAAATTAATTACTGCCAATAAAGTAGCTCCCGGCATTTTTTTTTTTTTTTCTCATTTTACACTTTTTATTTTTAATAATAATGTAAACAAACGAAGCACAAAACTGAAAAGTCAGCTGTTTTCTCGTGTTTTCGAAAAATTAAAACCACGCCGAAAACCGTAAAATAATGTGATTTGAAGAACAGCACAAATTCGTATACGTGATTTCAAAACGGTGCGTGATTTGAAACCAAATTGTGCAAAATGTTTACATGGACAACCAGCCAGCCAGACGGACGGACACTGTTAGATCGACTCAAAAAGTGATTCTGAGTCGATTGGTATTCTTTAAGGTGGCTGTTGGATGATTTTTTTCTGTGCGTTACAAACATCATCACAAACGCATAATACCCTAACCACCTATGCGTGTTATAAAATCAACTTTCAAAAACAACATTTCTTTATTATTATTTCTTTATTTCAAATGAAGTGTAAGGGATCCGTTTTTTAAATGATATTATAACTCTTAATAATGATTTTTTTGTAGAATTTATATAGATAATATTTTGAGTGCACAAATACTTATTAAACAATTTTAAAGTAATAAATATATATTAGAACTGTTCCAGCAGTTGTCTAATTTACAGGTTTTAGTCAGAAATTGTTTGAAAACATCAAACTACGAAAATGTTTGCCTGTAAATTCTGACTAAAACTTGCAAGTCTGAGAAGTTCTGCAACAAGTCTATTTATATAAATTTTTAATAAAAAGTCAAAATAAATAAATATTTCATTTGTAGCCTGTGGTTTTATTCTTTAAAAACTGTTTGTAAAAAAAAAGTAATAGAAAAAAAAAATTAGTTTATACTTTATTTGTTGAACTTTTTTTTATAGTTTTTTAGAATTTTTGTATTTCGGCTTAAGTTCATTGAATAATAGTAGAAGAATACAATGTAAAAGTTTTGTTGGACACTCGACAGAATGGAATGCATTTTCTAGTCAGTCTGCCAAGTGTCCAATAACACTTTTACAATGCACTCTTCTACAATTATTCAGTGAACTTAAGCCGAAATACAAAAATTCTTGAAAACAAAAAATTAAAAAATCAATTCTTTCAATAAAAAAAATAAACTTAATAATTAATTTAACAATAAAATTAAATTAATAAAAAATATTATTTATTTAATAAAAAAATTAGTGTTTAATATAGTCAAGGCATTAATTGTTTCATTAGATAACCCATTTTTAATTTTATTTATAAAATTACCTGTTGTGGTAAAAGCCCTATGCATTAAATCTTTTTTTCAAATAGTTTTAGGGATATATTAACTTTTTCAATTGCACCTTTTAAGGTATGCCCATGTAGAGCAGCACATTCAATGTCAATTTCCAATCTTTCGAAAAGGCGCTCAAATTGATTTTCTGCATATCCAATGACGTTGAATATTGAAATATATTGTTGTCATAGCATTTGTTAAAAGAAAAATCGGTATCTTTTAAGTAAATGAGAAATTTATACAATTCTTTTCCCTCCTTTTAATCAATTATTTCATGTAAAGTCTCAAAAATTTTCTATCCAAACAATAAGATAATGGACTTCATTTCGTTACAAAATGCAAACACAATGGAATCCGCAGCTGATAAACTTGTATTACGTCTAAGCATTAATTCGACAGCCAATTCAATTGGCTTTAAAACTTAAATCATTTCATCTAGAGTAATAATATTGTTTTCAACCCAAAGTTTTATGTATTGAAATAGAAAATATAAATTCCCGGGAACTTCCGCATTAAATTCCCGAGAAAGCGGGAGAGGAAAACTCTATTGCTACAGATTTAAGTAAAAAAATAAAAAATCAATTAAAAATTACGATTAAAAAATAATAATAAAAAGTTTCATTTAAAAATACTATTTTTCCAGAAAAGAGGAGACAGGATGCGTGTCCTCTTACACATCCTGTCTCTTTTGAAATGATATTCTATTTTCCATTTAAATTTGATCTTTAAAAAATTAAATTTCTTTAAAAAATTTTATAAAACTCAAACTCTTATATGTAGTATTAATAATGTAAAAATGTAGTAAATATTAAAAATTTCTTCGTTTTACCAGTCCGACCAGCCGACAATGACAATGAAATATTTAATATCGTTTATTTTAGCAAAAAAAAATTTTGTTTTAATTTTGTTTTATTTAAATACATTACGTCAGGCCTTTTTCATTATAATTATTTAGCTTATCTATTTCTCCTTTTACTTTTAGTCACATAGTTCGGGGATATTATGTTCTGTTTGTGTGGGTTTTTGATGGATAAAATACATATCAACTTGTCTGTATTATATTTGTAAGCATGTATGAATATTGTATGTATATGTTACAAAAGAGGCATCATCTATCGTTTTGGGAATTTGTTAATGGGTATTAATTAAATTGTTTAGTGCAAACAATTTCATCATTAAACAGGCGTCTAGCAATTTTTTCATTACTTTAAATAAAAGTGAAAATTTTATGATTAAAAATGTGTAACATACACGTCATTTTAAATATATAAGAATTTGGCGTTAGAGTTTATGAAAAATATTTTTTATTAAAAGGCGTAATATTACATCAAATTAAACGCGTTCTTATGCTAATTAGTTTTAGTAATTGTTGATTTTTAATAAACTTCAGGAATTCAAATTGTTTACTTATACATATGTACGTATGTATATATATATATATATATATATATATATATATATATATATATATATGATGGTATTTAAAAATTTCCTATACTCAATAAATAATAATCTATAAAAACATAATAAATGTCAATAGAACTGAAATGATTTTATTTATTATGAAAATATACATATACAACTATACATATATAACTAATGAAAATCTATATGTTTGTAATTGAACTCCTCCGAAACGGCTTGACCAATTTTTATGAAATTTTTTATGTTTATTTGTTAGGTATGAGAATAGGTTGTAAAGTATATTTCATATCGCTAGAAGGCGTAAAATTGGCCACATGGGGTAAAAGAAAGGAACTACAGCCTATAATTTTTATTATTTAATAGGGCAAAAGGGGTAAAAATTCCTTCTCCCTATGTCTTCTTAACTAATCAAACGATTTTCTTAAAATTT
Organism: Protocalliphora azurea; assembly: GCA_932274085.1. NCBI lineage: Eukaryota > Metazoa > Arthropoda > Insecta > Diptera > Calliphoridae > Protocalliphora > Protocalliphora azurea. The sequence goes on from OW026520.1 coordinate 85,423,440, forward strand.
GGCATGTAGACACTGCAACATGTGAAAGGAACTTAAAATATACACTTTTTGGAAATTCCAATATTTAGGGCGTAAAATAGCGCAAAACACAAATATCTTCTTAATTAATTATCCAAGGATAGTTTCAAGTCTAGAAGGAACTAAAGGCCATAAATTTTTTACATTTTGGGCGCAAAATAAAGCAAAAAGGGTAAAAGCACGCCCACCTATCCGCACACACTGGCAATACATTCGTTATTTTTTAATTAAAAACCAAAATATTCACTAAAAATAAGTTATATATAAAAATAAAACAACGTTTGCCGGGTTAGCTAGTGATTTTGTATATATATTTTTTGTCATTACACATGAAATTGAACATGGTTTAAAAATAGTAAAATTTTCTACAATTTTCTCTTATTTGAGTATAACTACATTGACAGTTATTTGTGTTTAAGATTATTTTATTGCTTGGAATTAGAAAATAATGATAACACATTACTAATTAACGCACTTAGTAAGTCTTATCGGAATTTTATTTTATCGGTTCGGATTTGACATCTCCGATTTCGTTGAAATTTACTACACATATCGGCTATTGAGAGTGTTTCTCAAATCATTAACTTGTAAAAAAATCAAAAAAAAAATTCTTCAAAATTCACAAACTTGGTGAACTTTCTAATAACTTCTAAACTATACGTTGTAAAACTTTGTTTTCAGTTTCGTATTAAAAGTAAAGATATTGCCTTTGTAATGATATGTATAAAGTTTATACATTTTGAAAGGTTAAAACTGAATGAATAAAAATCAAATACTTAAAATTCTTAAAAAATTATATAATGTTAACATAACTCTTCTTCCTAATCGTATAAAATTTCAACTTGGATAAAGAATAGAGTAGAGTATCCAAAAAATCTCATTTTAGAAAAATCGGGCAACCGGTTTTGGACTCTTGAAAAAACGTTTTTCAGTCATTTAAATTTTTTTAAACAAAAGCCTAAATTTATACATGCATACAAGTTTTACTCTGCAAAAATAATAAATTTTGATGTAATTAATTTCAAAATAAAAGTTTTTTATTCAAACTTAAGAGAAATATGTATATTAATATACTTATAAGTGAGCATAAAAAAACAGTGCATAAAATTCCATCCATGGAAATTGAAATTTTTTTTATGAAAGTTTTAAATTTTAAATAATTTCTTATAGATTTTAATAAAACTAGTAAACTTTTCTGCATAACTTTTACTGTATATTCGGCAACTTTTTTTGTTATAATATTTGTTGGTTAAGATCCAAAACATTTCAATTGATCAGAGTTTGAGGCAATTTGGCTGACGAGGCACATTTGATACATATACATCATGATTAATAATGATAAATATATTTAATGTATTCATATACATACAATAAACGTTATAAAGCAAAAATTTAAACGTTTAAAATTGTTTGTGCGCACTGAATAGTTCGATTTATTTCAACTATTAAACCGACAATGTTTGTACAAAACCGGAAACTGGTTTTCAGTTTTGGATACTCTAGATCAGAGTCTGTAAGTTAATGATTTGTAAAACACTCTCAATAGGCAATATGTGTAATAAATTTCATTCAAATCGAAGATGTCAAATTTAAAAATGGCTGTTTTTTGTCCGTTTTGATATGAAATTAGACTAATTATACTTTTTATTTAAATTTGTTGAATTATGAAATACATGTTTTCTTTCAAAGTCGGGATTCGCACACATCAATTTTTTTTTTTTTTTTTGCTGCAATTCTGACTTTGTATACGAGAGAAGTATAGAAAATATAAAAGTTTAGTATTCCCTTCTCTTCCGGTGTCAACCCGGACTAACATTAGATGTTTAGTACTACTAAAATTTTCATCGTGCACATCCTTTGCAATAATGGCAAAGTCATTTTATTTAGATAAATATCAAATACTAAATTATGAGGAGAGAAAAATAAAATGAAAAGTACATGTTTTGGTGATTAACCCAAATGTCGGAAAAATTATCAAAATACTAGTATTGATTTTATATACACATACAAATACATACATAACTATGTATCTTCTAATGTGCATTAAGGTGACCTCAAAATGAATAGTAACGATGCAAAAATTAAAATTTCTTTTTAAGAGAAAAATTTAACGGCATAATAAAAATATTTCACGAAATGAAAACAAAATAGTACAATATCATCATAATGCAGTTATATCGAAACAATTTTTCAATTTTACAATAATTTATATTATATATGGGACATTATCATATATATATATATATATATATATATATATATATATATATATATATATATATGGCATACTTTAGGGTTTCCTAGCAAAATTTAAAAAAAATTCATTACACTAAAAATCGAGATTTTTAAAAATGTTGCAAAAATTTATGTTATTTTTCCAAATATTATACAAAAATATATTTCATTAGAGTTTATTACATAAAAATGGTTTTTGAATAAATAAATAAAAATATTGTGATCCCTTTTTAACCCAAGTAATTTAATTTTTTTTTTTTTTTTTTTGTTTTTTGATCCATAAAATTTTTATCTTTCGAAAATTTTTGATGCGCCTCCATTACGCATTACATGCACCACCTAATTATACCAATTATGGTCAGTTTCGTGCTATCCATGCGATGTGTCTTAGCAAAATCTGTTTTGATAAAAGTGGCCCATTTTCAAGAACTATTAACAACATTTGACTTAAATTTATCAATTATATTTGTCGACATTCTTATGTCTATATATGCAAGATTTTTACAAATTGCAATTTGCTATATAAAAACACAAAAACAAAAAGTGCAATATTTTTTATTAAATTTATTTTTAATGCTCCTTCAATTTTATTATGTAAAATAACAAAAAATTTAGTTCACATAGTAATCCATAGTATTCCATTCAAAACTATGAATATGCCTTGCTAAAAACTGATTTTTTTAAAAAATGTTCGTTCTTGTTTTTCAAAATTTGAAACTATCTACTGCGTTGACTATTTAGGGCACATCATAAAGATATAGCGCAAAATACATTACATTAAATTTCAAAATTTGCATTCCAAAAAACTAACAAATTTAAACAATGAAAAAATGTCATCAAAAATTTACTATCCTATGTCTAACTGTCGAAAGTCTGCACAACAACAAAGAAAGTGCAGAATTAATCCACAAAGTTCGATTAATTTATATAAAGTCGAATGACATCACAAAATATAAAAAAATGGGAAAAACTTAAGAAATTTTTATCCCTTTTCTAAGACTTGAACTTTGAATAACAATCATGATTACAATATGAAACCTAAATAATAAAATTTTGCATTCTATTACTTTTAAATCTTGTGAGTTCAGATCTGTAATCCGTTTGTTTAAAACGGTATCACCACAATACTTATTAAGGATTAAAGTCAGTTTCAGTCATGTTAAAATTTTTTGATAATGGCCCATATAACCTTTTCTGCATAAGAAGAAAGTATGTTTCGAAACATTTTTTCTTAAATGTTCCTTTGGCAAAAATATAAAAATAATATAACAAAAAAAAAAAAAAAAAATAAAATTTACGTTGTTTTCATTGTAATCTAGCTTGCGAAAGGATATTACAGATTTTCATTTCCGCTGGTAACATTGATACCATTAATTTTGGGGCCACCCTAATGTATATATTATAGTGTGATAAACATAAGCATGAATAAACATCACAATTCTTTTTAATTTATATTCAGATGAGCACTTATACATACACAAACAAGCCTGCATACATGAGGATATAAACAATCATATCAAATGAGTGTCAATAAAAAAATGAACACACACACGTTATTAATCTAAACAAGAAAAATTATTAATAAATAATAAAATGAAATCAAATACAAAGGAGAAGTGGATGACAATAAAACATGAAATGGTTCATTAAAAGATTTTTATTATGATTTAGTTTGTAAAGTTCAACAAAATAACTTTCAAAAGGGATCAAATGGGGCATTTAATCATCAAACTATTTGTTTAGTATTATACTTATTTGAATTAATTTGCCTTTCTTATAGGATTTTATGTTTGATAAAATATTATCACTCCTTCTCTCATTTAAACAATCAACAATCATTGTCAATATATGTAACTATAGGGCAGCTAAAGAATATTTCGTTTCAAAATATTCAACAGTTTATCGTTCATATCATACGTAGAGTATTTAGACTGGGATTCCAAAATGAAAATTATAAATTGAATGTATAGACATAGGAATAATGGTAATCTTTGGCTATAAAGAAATGGTCATAGTTTTGTTTCTGTCTAACTATAATCCAAAAGAACGTACATATTTAAGCAGTCTGATCGTAAATGTTTCCCACCTGTTGACTTTTACAATTGAGTCCAAATAAATAAGATTTCCTGACCATTGTCCAGACAATGGACTATAATGTGTGAGACATTTTTGTAATTTTCTGATTATAACTCTATAGCTAATTAATCTTTAATAATAAATGAACAAAATTTTGCACCAATAATCTTGTGAATGTTTTTCATAATATTAGTTAATATGAGCTAAATCCATTTGCAAATTTGCAACTCTAATTGAATTTGAAATTTATTGTTATTTGATTACATACATAAGTTTAAATTATATTAAAATGGGGTAGGAAAATTAAAGCCCTTGGCTTAAAGAATATGATAATAGAATACTGTTTGGTTTTAAAGATTAATTTTCTGGAAAGACAGTCGGACAGACATAATATGGCCACCATATAAATTTATAATAATCTATGGTATAAGGTATATTATTTAATATTATCTCCTTCAACTCCATAGACATATTTATTGTAATAGATTAATTGAATTCTGAGATATCAATAAAGACGTTATGATAAGTAATACAATTTAATGTAAACAATTTTTTTTGCAGTATGTAATTCCATTTCAATAAAAAAAAATTAAACATTAAAAAAATGCGTAGATACCAAGTCATTTTTATTAATATCTCAGAACTCAATTGAGTAATAAAAATGTACGCGCGGAGGTAAAGGGAGCAACGCATTAAATTAAAAATTAATTTTCATTCGAAATGTTTGAATATAATTTAATTTGTACAAGAATTTTAACCATGGTTCTACTTATTTATTTTTTCTTTTTCTTTTATATTTATGACTAAAAATAAAATGTACGCAATCTTCTCCATCTATTGGCATAAATTATATTATATTAAATTCAAATAAACTAAATTTAACAAATACTTGTATTTTACAAACACCTATTTTGATTGGAATTTTGCAATATTTTCACACAATAGTTCATGATATATTAGCTTTACAGTAAATTAAAAATCTTTTAAAATTTCAAAATATATTTATGATCATCTCGTATTCTACCATTTCCCACAGTGCAGCCTCTTAGTTAACAGTGCTTGTATTTTAAGTTTGTGTTAATATAAAATATAGTATTGATATATATGTATGTCTGTTATTCAATGAGTGTTATTGTAAATTTTTTTAAAGCACATTTAATACATTTTTTTTTCTTTTTTCAGGATTTGAAGTATATTTTCCCATGTCAGCCATTCAATTAAATCTGCCATTAAATGAAAAATCACAAAGTATATTCTCCAAAATACCAATAGGACAATTTCAGGTTCTGGCGGCTAGCAATAATAGTCTTGCCACCGATTATGTCTACAGTTTAGAAAGTAATGACCTCTTAACCATAAATGGCACAACAGGAGAAGTATTTATACGAAATGATTATAAACCAATTAAGGACAGAGCCAAATATATTTTAACAGCTCTCAGCAAGAGTATAGAAGATGTAACAAAAATACCACACATGTCGTTGGAACTGAAACCATTGACGGAACAAAAATATTGTGCTAATTTGGAAAATATATGTTTTTATTCATCGGCACACTATACCATAATGGAAGATGTTAATGTGGGCATTAAGGAGGACCAACAAAATTTTAAACCGATACATATAGGTTCTCTTAATCCGAGAGCAGCTAAATATCTCTGTCCGTATATGAATATTTCATATAATCTCTTAAATGCCACAGAACTTTTTATATTAAAGAATAATCTATTGTTCACACGGGCTCCTTTGGATTATGAGTCGTTGAATTCAACTCATCAAACAAATCTAACGGTGGCTGTTAGTTGTCATGTTGAAGTGGAAACCGGTAAAATTGAAGAATTTCGTAAAAACATAAATGTTCAGATTGTTGATCGTAATGATAATGGTCCAGAATTACAGGATAAAAAAATTTACAATTTTTATTTGGATGATCCGCATTTTAAAATGGTAAGTCATATGTTAAAAATAACAAAAACAAAATTTTGCCTAAAGGCCTGTATTCGGTTTGTCTGTATTGCTTGGATAAACCTTGTAATCCAAGAACAATTACACGGCGCTACAAAATTAAAAAATTGATTACACTTGGAATGTAATATGGTGTAGTTTGTAGGTATGGGTGAGTAGATTATTATTCTGAAAATTGTAAGGCAGTTAGTGTGTAAATGAGTTCACCCGACTATAATTTCTTACTTGTTTTATTATGATTTACATGACTACAACAAAATATGTATGAAAAGACATTTTATAAATGTTTTGCTCTTAAAATGTTTATGTGTATTACAACATTCTGGCGTTTCAATTACATTCCACTTTTTATTTTTTATATTTTAAACATGTTCAAGCCTTAATTTTCCTGACCCAATTTCTAACATTCTAATAAAACATTTTATTAAAACTGAATAATTACAAATACTTGATAATAAAAGAAAAAATGTTTTTTAAATGCTGATAAAACAAGGAAATACAAAAAAAAATTAACCTAAAAATTTAACAACCCACCCACCCACATACACATACTTCCTTAGTCCTTTTTTTAAAAAAGTTTGTGATATAAAACACATTATGATCATAAAGGCTACATACAGCAAATAGACTTTATAATTAACAATTTGTTAAAGTTAAAAATATATATTTTTTCTTTTCCCCTAAAAAAAGAAAAAAACTATTAACTGTTCAATGGAGTGGGAAGCAAGTGAAGTTGGTAAAAAAAAAAAGCTAAAGTGAAAACCCCAGTAGCGTGACGCTTTACCATTTATTATTGTTGTTGAAAAATCGTTTTTAAATATTGTTGATGTTGTTGTTATTTTACAATTTTCATATACAACCACACTTTTTTTTCTTCATAAATATATAAACTATAATTTTAGGTTTAGTTGTTTGTTGTTGGTAAAATATCAATGAAAATGGAAAATACATTTGGCAGACAAATCGTAGCCAAGCAGACAAAAACGAAAAAAAGTTTCTAGACACCAACCTAGACATGATATCAATAATAGAAATAAGTAAAAAAAAAAAACAACAAAATATATTTGAATCAACAGACTTTAGTACGGTGCACCAAAAAAATATTATAAGTTTAAAACATAAAAATGAATCCTTGAATTTTCATGACTTTGACAAAGAAAATTCGAATGATAAAATAACAAATGTAAATGAAAAAAAAATACAATCGATATTAAAGTTTCCGCTTAACGGTTATTTTTATTGAAATGCATTTTCTTATCATCATTTAGTACAATTATTTTATTGTAATTATTAGACTGCGGATTTTCATGCAATTATTTTTTTGAGAATATGCGCTTAAAAAATACCTTTAAAATTTCAAAATATATTCAAAAAATAAAAATATGCACTTATTATTGAAAGCAAATACCGATAATTACAGGAAAAAACGCCCGAAAATATATATTTTTTTTTACCCGATGCACAGTGTAAGATTTGTTCAATCTCGTTGGACAAAAGTCATTTTTTCAGTTCAGTTCAGTTTCAATTCTAATAAATATTTTGATCAAATTTCATAGAAGACAACTTAGTGATTAAGAAAATATAAAAGGTTTGTCGAATATGTTTACAGTAATTTCAAACTTGAATGTTTTTGAAAGAACTAAACATAATAAAATAACTATTTAAAATTACTCATCTATAAAAGAGTATAACTTTTGATTGGAATAGTATGTTTTTACAATTCTTTTTTTTGGAGTATAGCTTCCTCGATTTTAATACCAGATATTTTATTGCGATATGATTAAAAAAATATTTTTTTTCGGAAAATTTAAAATTAAACGGTATCTACTTCAATGTACAAATTAAATTGTTTGACATAATCTCAGAGTATGAATGAGACCAATTCGATAAAGATTACCCTAGAAGAAATTTTGTATTTAAGTTTTTATTAAAGTAGTGCAGCGATGGTTTCATTTAAACGTGATATAAATAAAGTTTACTCCAGAAAACCTCAGAGATATGTCATTATTTAGTATCGTATATCTGTTGTAAAAAAATAAATGGAAACTCCAATTTTCATAAATGTTTATTGCCTATAAAACCGGACTTTATCAGAAATAAACTTTAGCAGTTATATGGAAGGTGGGCATTGCAATTGTTCAATTTCGCCCATTTTTTAACCAGATCCTCATATTCGCCTAGTAATATTTTATAGTAAAATAAATAGGTATATCTCCATTACATTTAATTTTATCTCCCTAAAATGCTGAAATCTCACACTGTGTGGTGTCTTTAAATTTTTAATGACTGAAACAAACTCAATTGAACCATTTATCGAATTAATTTTTCAATTTCGTGAAATAGAAAAAAACTATCGATTTTATTTTGCTTTTTAACAAGCCAAAAGAAGTCTCAAAAGTATGTAACTTTAAAAAGAAATGTCTCTGGGAGGGTTTTGTGTATTTGAAATTAAAATTTTGTGATCGAATATATGTACAACGAAAAATGCATTAAAAAATATAATGGTATTAAAATGTATTTTTGAAAAAATCTTTCTTATTGAAGTGTTAGTATTAAAGCTGTTAAAATACAATTTAAATCATTAATATCCGCAAAGCTCTTCTAGAAATATTGCTTCTTAAAGTGACACTTACGTTCACGTTTTTTTTTTAAGGTTTTTAAAAAGCGAAAAGAAACTTCCCGAAACAAAAAACTGAAATCGATATGTGAGTACAAAATTCTATGAAAATCTAAAATCACTCGGTACGTTTTCGGGCGATTTTTTTTTTTTCTTTTTTTTTTTTTTTGGAATTGTTGATATTTATTAACCATAAGTAGTAGAAAAAATTATTCTATGGTAAGCTTAATCATATAATCATCATCCAACTTTTTCAGTTTTTTTTTTTTAATTCTAAAAATATTGTTTTTGATATTTTAACCAGCTCTCCATCACGTAATAATCGATTGTGGAGGAAATGGTAAATATGAATAGCTTTCATATAACTTGACTACGAGCTTTTAAATACATATGTATATTTATTTTTCATATTAAACCAACTATTCAGTCTGATCGAAATTACTACGTACTTCATCAGGTACTCGGTGTAACGCGGCTAAGCAGGATATGTGCAACACATTTAGATAAACAAATTTACTGACTTTTACTGACTTTATCAGTCATATAAGAAGTTGCGTCCGATAAATATAAAAATAATTTATTTTTTTTTTTTAATAATATAATCGACTTAAGAAATGTATTCAACGTCGTGATTCAAAACACCTACAATTTTCATTTTTGTTGGTCTTTAAATAATTATAATGTTGTCAGTCCATTTTTTTAAATGAAATTTTATTTGCTTATAATAATTTTTTTAGTTTAATTTACTTACAGAATTTTTTGAGTGTAATTATAATTCAGTAAAATCGAATTAGTTATTTTTTTAATATTAAAATATATAAATGAATATGCATAATTAAGCAAAACATAAAAAAAATGCATTATCAACTAAATATACCATTTAAAAAAATATGATTCAAATAGATGATTACTTTATATAGAACTAACATTTAACCCTATACTGCGCTAACGGACTTTTATATATTTAAATAAGAAGTATCCAAACCTTTATAAGTTCGCCATTAACACCCAATTATAAAATCGGATTTCATAAAATTTTAAACTATTTTTTTTTTTTTTTTTTTTTTGGATAGAAAAAAAATATTTCAAATTTTTCCTTACAACTAACAGTTTCGGAGATGTATGAAGAATCTTTATTAGACGCTTTTATCACCCAAGATTTCAAATTTCTAAAAATCTTGAGGCACTGTCTCGACATTAACACTAATAAACTTTTTTAAATATTGTAGTTAAAAAAGTATCAAAAAGTACATTAAATAATAACATATATCTTTTATTTCATGTTTCTAGGTTAATTATTACAAAAAATTCAAAGAGTAATATTAGAATAACAAAAAGTATCATAAAATCACTTTTATGGATTCTCATTCACTTAGGACCATACATCTTCAATTTTATGATCAAAATTTGACAGTGGTCTATTAACAGGTGGTACTTGATGGGAATAGCGTTGCATTTCATATAACTACGAGGGAAGTTCGAAAGTCACGGACTTATTGATCCGCCCTCGTACTATAAGGAGTATCCCGTGACGCATAAAATTCCTTCTGTCCCGCAAGTGGCCACGGGGCCTCAGATGTCCATGGTTGATATATATCAACATTATCACAGCATCACCATCACCATCATAATGCAAATCTAAATTAACTATTTCCAAAGTCTTAAACATAATGGATATAAAAGTGTATTTTTTATTGATATCCTTTACAGTTTTAAGTAATGTCCTTAAATGTATATGTATTGGTCGTAATTCAACTAAATTATATATTTTCTATAACTACTTTTATCATATCTTAAAAAATACATTTGATTTCTTAAATTTAAGGTTACATAACAGTGCATTATATTTTTAATATCCATTACTATACGATGCTAAGTACTTATACTTAGTTTATACGTAGTTCTTATTTGCAAATAAAGTTTTTTGTAAATAAATTTGTCAGTACAATTTTGATTTTCTCAATAAATTCTTCTTCAATATATTTTTTCAGTTTTCCTTTTTTACAATATTCTTAATATTTTTTTTTACTTTTACGACTTATATACACCAGCTGGCCTGTTTGATAGTTAAAAACATTAAAAACGTTAGAAAAGTGGTAACATTTTACACCTTATTTGTAAATAGTGTAGTTATTCAGGAATTGTTTTCGTAAGTTAGTAAGTTACAATAAAAAAATAATATGGTAACATTTTACAGTTTTATTCGCAAATAAGAACTACGTATAAACTAAGTATTAAATTTTATATCTACACATTTAAAAAAAAAAGATAATAAAAATTAAATTAATTTAATTATCATAAACTCTTGGAACATACCCATACAATTATAAAAAAAGAAAGAACAACAATTCAATATTATTTTAACTACTTATTAAATTTGTATTACATTTCCATTTAATTACTTAAACGTTAAATAATTTTCTTGTTATTAAGGAATCACTTGGGGGAAGAAAGTTTAACCCAGTTAATTACTATAACACATAGACGTTTAAGTAAATTTTTATACAAACACATACCTCATGCATGTGTCAATATGTAAATTTAAAATAAAATTGACCTTGTAATATTACGTACTAAGTCTTGAATGGTCAATGAAGCTAGCGTACATGTAGAAAACCTGTTAAGGGTATAAGCGAATTCTTTAAGGACCTAGAAACATTTTTTTTTTTATTTAAATAAAAACCTAAAGTTTTTAGTCTTGTAGAATAAACCAAAATTAGTTTTTTAACCTACTTTTTCTATATTAATTAATTAATGTCCTATTTTTTCATTTAAGAATGATACTATTGGTGAGAAAATAATATTTGTAGACAAGGACTCTATGGAAACAAATTCCCATCAAACGTATAAAATTATAAATGATACGAATGATTTGGTACGACCATTATGTAACGCCTACGAAGCAGATCACACGGGAAAAAGAAATTCAATAATTAGTTGTCGTAAGTTAATTAAAGTAATGAATATAAAATTTTCACTTTATGTTAAACATTTACTTTTTTCATTTAAATAATCGGTGAATTTCATTTAAGAAATCGTCTTTGCTCGCAATGGAATTCTTAGTCAGCCTTCATATTGTTTTATACTAGAAGCCACAGATAAGACAATTGATGTCCATGTCTCAAACACTGTAAGTTAAATTATTTAAATCTAGAATATTTAAAATATATAAATTTTTTTGAATTCCATCCTTAGGCCAAAGCCCACATTTGCATTAAATCTGATCCTAGTAAAATACACGAAGCTGATCGACCTAAAGCTTTAGCGCTTCGTTCCCGACAACATCGTAAATCGAATGTAATGAATTCGGAAGAAACTATATTAAATTCGGATGGTTTCGGTCGCACCATAACTCAGAGTATACTGAGTACTTATCCTAAAGATGCGTATGTCTATCGTGCAGCACAATCAATGTATCGTGTGACACAACCTAAAGATTTTTTAGAATTAATGAAAATGCCTGAATTAAAGTACACTATAGAGGAGGATCGTAGTAAAGCGTTCGCCATAACTTCCACTGCTGGTATTATTTATGTCAAGAATGCAACGGCTTTGGAAAATGCACCTGAAATTGTTTATTTGTAAGTATTTATTTGAAATTAAATTTTTAAAATCTCTCCTTTTAACACTTGTTATTTTGCAGTCTAAATGTGTCGTGGCACGATACACATCAACGTTCGTTTGTAATAAATGTCCATTTGGTAAATGGACGTCCCGAAAATGCCTCTTGTGAGCATAAAGCTAAATCTAGATCACAAACTTGTGCTCAAATTAAATATGCTTCGCAATGTTCAAAATTTTGTGGTTTAGCCACTAATGGTGGCAATTGCGTTTGGCGTGGTTCCAGTGATGGATTTTTTGGTAGAAATTATAAATCTTGTGTGCCAAATCCAGAATTTTGTCCTGATAATATTTGTGATCCTTTGGAAGAACTTAACAATGCCGCTTGTCCACAAGATTGCACACCAAGCCATAAAATTATGGGTCCACATTCAACAAATGAAAATCGTAGAGGTATACTCTCTGCTTCTGGTACCTGTATATGTGAAGATAATGGTAAATGCTCTTGTGCTCCCTTGGACGATGAAGAGCCTAAACCGAAGCGTAAACGAAAGAACGACACTAGAACTGAAAATGCTGATAAACTCGAGGGCACTGTACAAAATTTAAATTCGGACAAAACAAATAAGGGACCCATTGAGGAAATTCTCAATTTAGCAGGCTGGGAATGTGACAATACATGTGTGATTGTAGCTATTACTTGTCCCATGATTTTCACCGTACTAATTCTATGTCTAATTCTAACCAAAAGAAATTTCAACAAACGTTCATTCACCAAAGAAAGTGCTACGAATAAGAAAAAGGATCACTTGACCGATTGTGACGTTAAAAATGGTGATTTACCATTAATGCAGCTGGAAAATAGTTTCAAATTTGATAGTTCTATAGCCGATACCAAATGGGAGTTTCCTCGAGATTCTTTGGTTTTAGACTGTATTCTAGGCGAAGGTGAATTTGGCAAAGTGATGAAAGGTTATGCCACTGACATAGCCCATCGCCCGGGCGTTACTACAGTAGCTGTTAAGATGTTAAAAAAGGGAGCAAACTCTGTTGAATATATGGCTTTAGTCTCTGAATTTCAGTTGCTACAGGAAGTATCCCATCCAAATGTTATTAAACTATTGGGAGCTTGCACAAAAGGCGATGCTCCAATGATAATCATAGAATATGCTCGTTATGGTTCGTTGCGTAGTTATCTACGTTTGAGTCGTAAAATCGAAAGTGCTGGTTGTGAGTTTGCCGATGGAGTTGAACCGGTGACAGTACGTAATATTTTATCATTTGCTTTGCAGATATGTAAAGGAATGACATATTTAACGGAAATTAAGGTAAGAGTACTTTTAATTATAAACAGTTTTATTATTTTTTTACAAAAATCTTAATATTTTAGTTGGTTCATCGTGATTTGGCTGCACGTAATGTCCTATTAGCCGAGGGTAAAATATGTAAAATATCTGATTTTGGTTTGACACGAGATGTCTACGAAGACGATGCGTATTTGAAAAGATCTAGAGATCGAGTGCCAGTTAAATGGATGGCCCCAGAATCCTTAGCTGATCATGTTTATACCACTAAATCCGATGTTTGGGCTTTTGGTGTTCTTTGCTGGGAATTGATAACTTTGGGAGCATCACCATATCCCGGAATACCACCGCAAAATTTATATCATTTGCTTAAGAATGGTTATCGCATGGAAAAACCAGAAAATTGCTCTGATGAAATGTAAGTTAACTAAAATAAATGATAGTATAGGTATATATAACACCGTGTGGCAGTCATTTTCACACATGAAAAAATCGGCAAGTAGTAAAACTACTCGATAAGTAGTAAAACTCCAGGACGTCAAATTTCCTCTTAAAAAGACTTAAAAATTTCGAAGGATACGTACACATTTAAAAAAATATTAAATATTTACGAATATTACATCGACCCATTATGGGTGTCAAATGAAAGCTAAAAATACCTGCAATTTAAAGGTATTTTTTATTTAAATGTTGCTGCATAAAATTTTAAGAAAATATCCTTATAAAAATTACATCTTTTGCTATTTAACTTCAAAGTTTCGAAAAATATTGTAAAATATTTACGAAGATTATATCGATTAAATATGGATGTCAAATGAAAGCTGAGAATCCTTGCAATATAATAATGTCTTTTATTTAAATGTAGTACAAAAAGGTAATAACATATCTTTTTGAAAATTTAATTCTATTAGTTAATTATATACCTTATGTACAGGATATTTTCTTAACATTTTGTGTTGTAACATTTAAATAAACACGTTTGTTGTATTGCAGGGATTCTTAGCTTTCACTTGATATCCATATTTGGTAAATATTTTATAATTGTATTTAACTTGTGTATTTTTCGAAACTTCGAAATCCTTTTGAGAGAACATGTGACGTACTGGAGAAAAACTGAGTACGTAGCATTATTGTGTATGGGCTCCAGTTTGATGCATATATAGATTTTTTGATATGTGAGAAAATGTTTAGGAAATTGTTGCAGGTTGTAACATATGATGATAAAAATAATCTTTATAATTTTCTTATTAGATATAATCTGGTAAAATCCTGCTGGACAGACGAACCTAATTCCAGACCATCTTTTAAATATTTGGCTTCCGAGTTTGAAAAGCTATTGGGTAATAATGCCAAATATATTGAATTGGAAACAAATGCTTTCTCCAATCCAAACTATTGCCTGGAAGAGGATGTCACAAAAGAAGCCAGTAATATGAAGGAAACTGATTTAACCAAACCAACTAATTTACAATGGGGCGAACCAGATCCGTTGGATCATCTATGGAGACCACCTAAAATAAGTTATGATTTACAAGATTGCTGCAATAGCCGTGACACCTCAACATTTTCCAGTAATTTCCAGCCACCACCGGGCTATGATATGCCAAGACCTCTCTTGGAAACTCACACAACCGAACAACAATTGCGTTATGAAAATGATCTTAGATTTCCTCTTAATATAAGGAAATCATCAATGGCAGAGCCAATGAATAATTTACAGGCTTCGTATTCAATGCCAGTAAAACGAGGACGTTCATACATGGATATGACAAATAAAACTTTATTATTTGACAATTTAGACAATGAAGATTTCGAAAAGCATATTTCAAAAACAATTTCTTTTCGATTTACCAGCCTTTTGAATCTAAACGAACAAGAAGATAGTATGGCTTAATTTTGATTTTTTTAAACTAATTTGTTTTAGATCAGTTTAGATGAGATGAGTTATTTAAAACAAATTTTATTAGGTTTTTCCAGCTGAAAAAATGAACATTTTTCGCACTATTACCTTCTTATACGGCGAACTTTCTCGAGTTTACTTTAAACTAAATATTTTGTATTTGTTTTAAGTGTATAAACTAAAACATTTTCCTTCAGACAGATGTAACAAGTTTGATCAGTTTTTTAAGCATTAAATTAAAACATACCAGTCGCTTTATAAGAAAACTTTAAGGGTTTTTTAAGCTTTAATCTAAAGATGAACTCCGTTTCGATGTAAAAATCGAGATACATTATTTTTCTTAAATCTAGCAAAAATCAAATTTTCACAAATCTCATTTATCATTGTCGGAAAATTATCAGGACGCATTTAATTTACATTTTTAAAATTCACAGGTCATAAATTGAAAAAAAAACTTACCCTTTTATTAAAAGGTAGCTTAAAATTAAATTAAAAAACATATTTTAATGATTAAGGGCCGTTATTATGACCTTCCAATAAGGTATCAGCTAGTTAAAGGTAAGATAATCTAAAATGAGCAATGAAGAAAGATTTATCTGCTTTTGGTTATTACAACTTAGTTATAAAGTAAATTTTAGAATTTTTATAATATGGCAATGTCTAAGAAAAAACCGATTTCTTTAGACCACTTCAACGTAACGGCCAGTAACGTTAATTTAAAGAAATAAAAAAAAAAGAAAATTTAAAAAATAAATGAATAAAAAAAAAACTAAGGTGAAAGTGAATTACTAAAAACTGCAGTGGAATAAATATGTTTTTATTTATTTCTTTTATAAAGCAGATAATATGGCTGATCTTAAAGCATAAACCTTACGATAAAAGTACTTATAATAACCATAAACAGTTTATGTGTTCGATAACATTCTAACTTTAGTTATTGGAAAGTTATAATAACGGACCTAAATCCATATTAAAATTATGTGATCTTTAGTTAAATAATTAGAGAAATGCCATATTTCAAATCTCGTTCAAATAAAATTTGAATTTATTTTTTAAGACTGTTTTTATTTTTTTTGTACTTCAAAAATTAATTTTATTTAACTTTAAAATTTTATTTTATTGCTATTAAGTTAAACTGTTGATTAGTATTAGTTTATTGTTAATGTTTAAATATAATTATTTCTTACAACTAAAGTAAATATCGAATACTCTTTAATAACCAATTTTAAATATGAGAAATATATGATATATAAGATTTGCCAAAAAATATATAATTAAAAAGTAACATACATAAATAATTGATGTAAATGATCATTAAGTTTTTCTTTTCTTTTTTAATCGATTATTTTTACACATATTTATAATATTTTAAAAAAAACATTTTTAATTTCTCTTTTATATTTTTATATTTAAGCGAAATGATTAAATGTGTTTTGCCAAATTCAAGCTTGCCAAAAACTAATGTTTTTTAGATATATGTGAAACTTTGTAAATATATTTATTTATAGATTTAATCAAATATATAAAATTATTAAATATTTATGCTTAAATAAAAATTATGTACATACATAAATATTACTGTTTTTTTTTTTTATTATAATAATATTTAATTTAAATATGTTTTATAAATAATATTTAATGAATACTATAAATGCAATAATTCAAATATTCAACATGTTTATGGAATCCAATACGGATTGTTTCGTTAAACAGATGACCTTCAACACGACGGTTTTCGGTTAACTTGAGTCCTTCATTCAGGTCC
This sequence comes from Protocalliphora azurea, assembly GCA_932274085.1. Lineage (NCBI taxonomy): Eukaryota > Metazoa > Arthropoda > Insecta > Diptera > Calliphoridae > Protocalliphora > Protocalliphora azurea. The sequence continues at coordinate 85,440,880 of OW026520.1, forward strand.
CTTTGTGTTACCTGCAAATAGAGAGAGATAGAGAAAGAGGGGAAGAGTAAGGTAAGAAGAAAATCCATATATTAAATTAAAAAATTTGAAAGGAATTGATTTGGAAGTATTTATAAAAAAAAGCAAAAGTAAAAAAGCAGACAGGGGTGATAAGAGCAAGAAATAAGTTCAATTAATCTGGCGAGAACAGTTGTTACCGACAAGTCTGCAGGTTAGAACTATCCATATTCCCTTACAAAGAATTTAATGTTTTCTATTCTGACATTAGCTAATTCAGCGAGGCTGTTATAATATCTCTGTCCTAAGTGACGCGAACGAAGAGAAGTTACAAAAGAGATGATGAATCGATTCATCGACTTCTTCATTGTGACAGCTTTTTTAGAAGTTTTTGGACTGAAGTCCTAATCTTGTGGCATGAGTTCCAAATTTTCTGTTGTGATATTACGGAGTAATATCCTAGCTAATTGTAATAAGAATTATGACCTTTTATTTGCCCATCTTTGGCCATATCATTCTCGTTATCGAGCACGTAAGTTCCTTCACCCATTTTTGCTTTACCAGTTCATACATTGCAGCGTCGATACGCAGCTTACAGGCATTGAGAGAGAGATCTATATCTTCATCCTGTAGTATAGTACCCTTCTTTGCCAGTTTGTCCGCACCTATTTCAGAGCGATGTTCGTATGTTTCGCCGACATTCATGGACCATAATTGAGGAGTTTATAGCAGCTTGACTCTCAGAAAATATTACGATATCTCCGTATATCCTATAATACTTCAGCCACTTAGCTGCCCAGTTGATGGCCATTATTTCAGCCTTAGAATGCTATATTCTAGATTTGGTTCAGGGTTCCTGGGTGAACCGACATAGAAGATGTGAAGAGCCTCGATGATAGTGGTTTATGTTTGCAGTAATAAATAAGTTCAGGAAATACAGTTGTGGTTCAGCAGCCGTTGGCGTTCATTCTCATCGCCGTGTTTAGCGCATGCTTTTTCGCCTGAAGATTAACTTGGATCCAGTTAAGCATTGCAAATAATGTTCTGGTTGATGCATTATTCCTTCAAAGCTAGTGCGCTTCGTAGCCGTATTTAGCGACTTTCACCATACTGACACTCCATAGAAGAGAATTGAAATTCTTGCGTTGATTCCCCATATGACTCCAGTAGCTTTGCCTTTGTAGTCTTTTCTATTCTAGCAAGGGAATTGTGTTTCAAGTACATTTTGGCACTATTGGATATTGCTAATTCCACCCCGTTTAGGCTAGGAAGTTTGAAATGCAGGAGTTTATATTTTCTCGTAAAGATGACTATTTCTGTCTTAGAGGTATTTTTAAACGCTAGCCGGAATAGCGTATCAATATGGGTTCCTGAAATGGCCACATCTATCAGCATAGGTTATGGTTTTAAAACCTAGGGAGTACATTTTCACAAGCAATTTGTTGAGGCGAAATTCCATATCAGAGGTAATAGAACTTCTCCTTGTAGTATATCCCTTTTAGCTAGTCTAGAAGTCGAGACTGAGCCGATAGTCGATTCGATGATCCTATATTCAAGTAAATCAAAGATAAATCTGACATTGTTCAAGCCTCCTTCTATATCCAAAAAGGCCGCTAGAGTGAAATTCTTATATTCAAGTGATTTCTCAATATATACTACAAGCGAGTGAAGAACCGTTTCAACTGACTTACCTCTCGTGTAAGCATGTTGAGAGGGAGATAAAAGACTGTCAATAAGTGGGGTTATATAGCCTTTTGGCTTAGTATGTGATGCCTTTCCTCCCTTCGGGATAAATACAACTTCACTAAAGGTCTACTTTCTTGGAACATATGACCAGGAGAGGCAGGCCAAGACATGATCAAATCAAGATTATGTTGCAGACCGCCAGGTACTGGAGATTTGTAAAGACTGTAGCTATTTATGGCCCATTTTACTCTGTCGGTATCTATCGGCACCGAGACCATTGATTTGCCGTATGTGTGAAATTTAGTCACTGAATCATCGCATGGTTGGCTTCCTGGAAAGTGTGTGTCAGGACAAGACTGCTGGTAGTCCATCTACTGTCTATTCTTTGAATGCATCCGGAGACAGCAGGGGATTTAGAAAGAATTTTACGTAATCTGCTCGTCTCTGAAGAACTTTCAATACTACTATAAAAGTCTCTCCAAGATTTGCGTTTCACGTTCCTGACAAGATTTTTAAAATAATTCACCAAGGCTTTGTAGCGTGTCCAATAGGGTGGGTCAGAAAAAATGTTGTACCAGTGAAATAGACTTAAGCTTACACAGTTTTTTGAACCTTTGCAATTTTATTGTTTATGCATAAAATGAAATACTTTAAAAACTAAAAATAGTAGGTTTGTAAAAGTCTTTCATTACATAAAAAAATAATTGGACATTAGGGGGGATATATCCGAGATTCCAGAAGCGACATATAAAATTTGATGTCGGATTCAAAAATCACCAAAGAGAAAATTTAAGCAGTTGTCAAACCATTAACAACGACATAACCACATTCTACAATCGGACTTAAAATCGCGACACAATGCATATAATTTTATCGTGGCAAAACATAATGTTTGCAAACTATTCTTTTATTCTAGGGGGTGACTGGTATAACTTATTATTTTATTTTTTGTATGGATATCGACCCACTCTAATGTCCATTCATCTATTTTCTCAGCTATAATCTGAGACCACCAGGATGGCTCAGTCTTCCCTCTATGTCTAGATTGTTTACACGTTTGGGTAGTGGCTATCCTAAAGGATTATGTTAGACTGCTCACCGACTTGTCTATGTCACTTGTGTCATAGACTTCGGGAGTTTATTTAAAATGAGCTTCTGCTCTTCCCACATAGTTCTGCTTCTATTAAGGGACGGTTTACATATACCTGTACTTTCACAATTGGAAAATTTTAAGTATTTATGATTTGACAGGGAGCAGTCTTCCGACACCCTCCAGTTTTCAATCAGATAAACATATTCATTATTGATTAGTGTAATATCTAGAACCTCCTGCCTGACCCCTTATTAACAACTACCGTATTGTTAGTTATTATGAAGTATAAAATGCATTCACCTTTAGTATTAGTATCTTTACTGCCCCATATTGAATAATGGGAAATGGCATCGGCTCCAATAATTGCATGAGTCTTCTTAAGGTTCGCCGGTTTTGCCATTTATTTTATTTTTTTAAAAAATCAGTTTTTAGCGAGGCACATTCGCAGTTTCTAATGGAATAGCATGGATTACTGCATGAACTTACCCGGCAAAAACTTGGTAATGACATATAGTTACCGAACGACGCAACGCCAACATCGAAATCCAGTTTGCAATACATAGAAAATGTTTTGTATCAACAGTTAACTTTTCTCTGCATTACATGTAACGAGTTGTGTAACTACTGAGCAGGTTTATATGCATTTATATTAGAGTAATTAATTATTTAAGAACCTATTTGGAAGCATATTTGATTACTAGTTGCTAATGACATCATCGTGGTAAAATAATGAGTTAAGTTGCTAAAGTGTAAGTAGTGTAGTGTAGTGTTATTATAATAGCATTTTAGCTCATTATTTGGCAATTGAAGTATTTGTTGGGTAGTTTTTTGTTATTTTATACAATAAAATCGAAGGAGCATTAAAAATAAATTTATAAACAAATTTTATGGACTTAATGGAATATAGATATAGATCGGGACCAAAAATGTAAGCCAAATGTCGTTTAGAGTTGAATAGGGACGCTTGTAAAAACACATTTCGCTAAGGCACCTCACATGGGCGCCACCAAATTAAATATAATTGGTATAATTAGTAAGTGTTTGTATTGCTAAATGGAAATGTAGGAGCGCATCGAAAAAAAATTACTTGGGTTAAAAAAATTCACAATCTTAAATAGATAGCATTTCTGAGTATTTCTGCTATTAAAAATCACCGATAATCACGAGTAATTAGTTTGCTTATATCTCATTTACTATTCATCGTACGTATTTCAATGCCATTATAATATTTATATAATACATTTCGTATAATTTAGTTTTTATGTACCATAATTTTTAGAGTTATAACGCGTCTTATGTCGGAATTTAAAAATTATATAACATCCATTAGGTTTAGATATTTACTCATCTCTTGTTGCAAAAATTGTCGAGAAATCACTTCTTATTCCTTGTTAGGATGTCCGCAGGTTTAAATGTTTTAATAAGGTTACAGGATAAAGATTCAATCGCAAATTGAAAAAAAAAACTTCGGGCACAAAATCTTTCAAGTATGTGAACTGACTGTCTTTACAAATATTTATTGTCATTTAGTAATTCCAAACCACTGAAGTCGAAACACGATATATTGTTAATGTAATTACGGGAATCCTAGACAAAAATGAATAAATATTGAAGAAAAAATGTTATCAATGTTCTTGGTGTTAAATGCAGCTCCTTTTATGGTTAAGACAGCAGATTCTCTGAAGGTGATACATACACATTCTCTAAAGCAGATACAAACACATATTAATTTAAAATGAAAAAAAAAAAAAATAATTATACAAATTTATTCAAAAAATCATATCGTAAACTTTTGGTCTTTTTGTAGCAGAAGCAAAAAAAATATACATAGCAAATACAAAAAGAGTAACCACATTTTTAAGTTTTTGCTTTTAAATTAAGTAATTAAATGAAAATTTCCTATGATGCTATTAAAACAAATAATGTAAATAATTTATCGAATAATTCGCTTATGAAACTGATGTTAGGGTCTTTTGGTTTCTGTTAGTATAAATGTCATTTTTGAAGATATGAATACAAAATTTTTTGTGAGAATGTATTTTGAATCCGTTCATCATACGATATGAGTTACACTGATCTGAATTGTTTTCCTTTTTTTAATGAATATAATTTAAAAAATATTGTATTTTCGTTGTTAATATTTTTAATTTTTAAGATTTTTGGTACATATTGTTTGTTTTATGGTGCATAATGTAATCGCTTATTTTGGATTTTTTAGTGCATGAAATTATCAACCCTGATAATTTTAAAATTATATGGTGGCCATATTATGTCCGTCCGGCTGTCTTTCCGGAAAATTAACTTTTAACCCCAAATAGCAAGGTTGGAAACCAAAACGAATAACGGTATCGGTATTTAATTAATTTTTATTCCGGTAACTATATCGGTAACGGTTTTTTAAATTATATCAGTTCCAAAACTAAAATACAAATATGTACCGTTGCTTTTAAAAAGCATCAAAAACATTAAAAAGTTACATTTCATTCATTAATTCATTAAAAACACTGAATTACATATTTTTACATATAATGTCACTTTAAAAGTTTAGATTTTGTCGCGATTCAAAGTTTACTTTTTTCTAATTTTTTAAATACATGAAGTTATATGGTACCTTCGGACCTAGTTTTCATTCGAATAAATGCGGATGCATTTTTAGGTTATATACATATATATATATATATATATATATATATATATATATATATATATATATATATATCTGGTTAGATAAGAGCTAGAGGAAATATGTCAATTACATTTTGTAGAGGAAAAATAGTGCTAAAAAATTTAGTACCAATTAGGATCCTTACTTGCCACACTACTACTCACTAGAAGTTTTGAAAATATTAAAAATTTCCCTTTTACTGCACCACAACCATGGCAAAAAAAAAAGCATTAATATATGATCGTAGATAGCAAAAATTACACTGCCAAAAATGTGTGTACAGTATTATTTAAAATAATAAAAATTCATAAAAGAAGGATCAGAATGGGTTCTATCATGATGGTATTATATAGCAAATGATGGTATTATATGGTAGCCAATTTCAAAAATAATACACATTTTTAAATCGCTTTGGTAGAAAATTTATGATTGTCAAACTCATTTTTAAATAGACTAGGAAGAACGCTAATTTTTTAATTCGTTCTTACTTTTTATTTGGTACATATTTCAATGACAATTGCTTTATAATTATTATAAAATCCTTTTTCATCGATATTTAACAAACAATTATTTGTATGACATTCAAAAAATATCAATTGATTTACTAAGTCAATGCATTCTTAATTGTTACATATATATTGCTACGTTTTTTACCTTATAAAAACGGTCGTTTATTCCTTTAAATAAACCTGTACTTTGATTGCAAATAACAGCAGTTTAGTAGTTTAAAAGTTGAAACGACTATTTATTTTATTTAAAAATATACAACAATAACAGTTTAAATAATCACTTGCGTTCTAATATAAACACACACTTAAATTACACACTTTATACAACACACTTTAATAATGTACAAGATTATACAGCCAAGGCAGTTAATTTGTCTTTACTTAACGACGCTTCCTATTAGACTGACTCTATGGTGTTCTCACGGTCAATTTATATACACTGTATTACCTACTACATGCTGAAAGCTCTATTTCTTTCTTAACGGACAAACTAGAGCTTTTAATGATAATGTTAGCAGTTTCAACATTTAGTGTTGCCATACTTACAAACAATGGTGAAAGCTCTTTATTCAATGTTGTATGTTTACAACTATGTTAATAATTTCTACAGATATGTTAACTGCTGTTAACATAAGTAGAAACGTCGATAAACATTTAACTTCAAACCAGCCGTTAAAACAGTTATATTTGAATTCAAGTACAATTTTGTAACAATATGTTAGCATATAAGTACGAGTTTGTATGCACATAGCAAACTATATTAACAAATATTATTTTTTTACGTTTTTTCATTTAGCCCGGTCAAACCGCTATAATTTTTGTACCCTTCTGCAATATTCATCTAAGATCCCAAAAAGTATATATTTTCTGGATCCTTATTGATATGGAAGTCGATTTAACGATGTTAGTATATCTGTTAAAATCGGTTTTGAGAAAGCTCCAGTTATCAGATATATGTTTTATACATCAAATTATAGAGAATATTTCTTAGAATGACTGAAGAAAATCAGTCCATTAATGGCGGAGATATCGCCATAAATCCGAAAAGGCCTCTAAAAATATATCTGTTTTCGACTTTTCTAAGTCCCTATATAAGCTAGCGACTTCGTTTTTGCACAAAAACTTTTTTAAATGTTTTTGCGAAAAAAATTAACAAAATCGGTTCATTAGTAACTGAGATATCAGGTCAAAACGCATTTTTGGACTTTGCGAAGCTTCTATATAAGTTTTAAAATTCATTTTTGTACAAGTCTGTTGTAAATATTTGTCTAAAATTTCGGATTTTTGAATTAACCATATCGGTCCATAAACAATCTGAAAAAATTTACAAACGTATATAAAAAGCATTACAATGACCTTCAGTTTTGCTGTTTTTTGTATAAGCAAGAAGTAGTTGTTGATTGTATATACATACACACAATCATTTTTTTATGTATGTCTGGACATTTTTTAGTTGGAAATATAAGCATTGCAATGACTCCGTGTTGTTGTTTTTTGTATAAGCATGTATTTACATAAAAATATATGTATATAAATTTAGTAGTTGTTTTTTTTAAGGAAGCAACGCTTGCTATTGTAGTTTAATTTTGTGCTTACATTTTTGTAGTTTGAAAAATAATGTAGATTTTTTTGTAAGTATGAAGATATGAAAGCATACTTTAAGGCGTAAATTTTATTATTTGTCGGTAAGGTAGAGAAGGGTATAAAAGATTCGGCAGCCGAATATAGCGCTATAACTTGTTTTCTTTAACAAGCATATCGTCACTTAAAATGCAAAAAGCCGCAACCACTGAAAAATCAAATGTTGGTTTTTTTACTAGATTATAATATACTACACAAAAATTTCATATTCATATCTTTAAAAGTGAAAAAGGCGTAACATCAACTTCATAAACGAGGCACTTGTAAAACTGTTTCCATTTAAGAAAAATTTGGTTTGAAGAGAGTTAAATGCTTTATCTATTTTTGCTTTAAATAAACGATTAAAAAATTTTATTTAATTGTTTAATTTTGAAGTAAAAACTTAAAAATTGTGGTTACAGCGATTTGCATTTTATATGACGATATGTATGTACCTACTAGTGAGATCGAACCGGTTTTTATAGTTTTTTATCGTTTTTTTTTTTTTGCAAATTTTCGGTCGGTTTTCTAATATCGAATAAACCGGCTTTTTGCGTCGAATACATGGTTTTATTATCTAGAAATTTTGCCTATGAAATAGTGCTGTCAAATTCTATTACTTTTGAATACTCGATACTACTCCATACTTTTCATTTGGGTACTTGATACTACTCAATACTTAATGGATTTTTTAATTTGAAATATATTTTCTAATTAAGGTTATTTTATTTAAAAATAAAACAAATATATTGAGCCGATTAGCATGAAAATTTATAAATTTATTTATATAAAACATAAAATAAATGAAAATGTTAATTTTAAATTCACCGGTAACAAAAATCAATGAAATTATTTTCATATATTTAAAAATTACACTCTGAACGTATTGAGTAACGACTTCACATTATTCAGTACCCAAAAAAGGGGCAAATACTCCGTACACTATACCTCATGCTCAATACTTGCACAGCACTAACAAACTTTCGTATATGTGTATTTTTTTTTTTTTTTTTTTTTTTTTGACAGTTCATCTTATAAGCACTGTTGCCAGATAATTATAGTATAAAATCGTCAAAATTCGACGAAAAAATCGTCAAAATCTTCATATTTCTGAAATCGTAAAAAAAATCTGAAAAATTAAAATGCATAACTTTTTGGCTACTTATGATCATATTAAAAAATTATATTAAATTTAAAAATTATTTGTTTATTAAATAAATTTCTAGCATTGTTTTATATTATACAAAATTTTTAAAATAGGAACAAATTAAGATTACCGGCCCAGTTAAAATAAAAATATTTTGTTTTTAACGTTAATAAAGGTTTTTTTGTAGCCGGCCTTTGGCCGGAATTAAGAAAGGTATTTAAACTTTTAAACAGTATTAATATAATTTAATAAAGATATTCAAAAAATATATCAAAACTTTAGAGATCCATAACTCGTAAACTAACAGCGAGCGACCAAAATTGTTTATATTTCTTTAATCACAATTAAAATTTCTATTAAATCATTATAAAAATTGTGTTGGCCGGTGATCCTAATTTACGGCAAAATAAACTCAATTGAAAAAACTCAAAAAATTGGTTTTATTTTCAATTAAATCTTTTACTGCTTAACACATTCTTAAACCTTTTATCTATGATCAAAACGAAGTAAAAGTTAAAACTTCTTATAGCCCTTTTCTCTCTCTCTCTCTCTCTTATGTACTATAATTCAAAATCAGGCTTCAAGGACGAGACCACAGCCTACATTTAAGCCACCATATCGTGTCAAGATTGTTATCCAGATGGGGAGATCCATTTCGTATTCCTGAAATTTATTCCCCAGGATTTACCGATGCTCTTCCTACACATATATAGGGCAATGCCTGCGTTTGAGGCTCTGGCCCGTGTATTCTGGAGCCAGAATAGTTGGGAGTCCAGTATAATCTCAAGGTACTTCGCACTATCTGACACCTTTAACTCAAAGTCGTTTAGGTGTGGAAGTGGGAAAGATGGAATCTTATATCTTCTAGAAAATAGGACAAGTTCCGTTTTTCTTGGATTCACGCTAAGGCCACTAATTGTACTCCATGTACTAATTAGTTTCAAAGCAGTTTGCAAGCAGTGAGACATAGTATCCAGATATTTCCCAGATACAGCCACCGCAACATCGTCCGCGTAAGCCACAGTGTTAAACCTCAATGAATCAAGTTCCCTGAGTAATGATTTAACGGTGATATTCCAGAGAAGTGGAGATAAAACTCCTCCTTGCGGAGTACCGCTATTTGCTACCCTATAAATTATAGACGCACCTATGCTGGATATTATAACCCTATTGGTTAGAAGTCTCCATATGAGGCTGATGATCGACTGTCCAGCCTTTCCGGGGACAATTTGATTGCCTCCGGAGTCACATTATTAAAAACCCCTTCTATATTAAAGAAGGTCACTAATGCGTATTCCTTATACTCGAGAGCATTTTCAATATACCCTACGAGCAAATGTAATGCAGTCTCAACAGATTTGCCCTTCATATAGAGAATGTTGAATGGTAATAGGCAGGGATTGATCGTTCTAAGTAGGTGTAGGTCGACTAACCTTTCCAGTGCCTTCAAGAGGAAGGATAACAGACTGATAGGTCTGAAGTCTTTCTGTCTTGTATGTGAGGTTTTATCCCCTTTAGGGATAAAGACCACTGTACATCTATTCTATGAAAAGAATGGTAAGTATATCCGAGCTAGCGCATTGTACTGCAGGTATAATGCCATCAGGAGATTTAAATGAGACAAAGTTCTTCAGAGCCCATCTCAGTTATGGGAATGGGAACATCATTAATGACCTCTGAAGATATTACAGAGCATCCCGTTAAAGGGAGACTGCCAGGAAAGTGCGCGTTCATTAAGATATCTAAAGTCCCTTGACCGCTTATTGTCCAACTGCCACATAGTTTCTGAATGAAACTTGGAAGAGTAGGTCATGATGCCAGAATTTTACGAAATCGAGTGGCCTCATAGTAGCTTTCTACGCCGTTACAGAAAGCCCTCCAGGATTTTCATTTCACATTTCTTATCTGGTTTTTAAACCTGTTAACTGAGGACTTATAAGTAGACCAGTCTCCTAATCTCTTGGTCTCATTAAATGGACGGCGACACTCTTTACGAGTCTCGCCTATTATTAGTCCTGATAACGCCATATTAAGTCCTTATTTAAGTTGATAGTTTTTATTAATAGCAATTTTGAAAAAAAGGCTGCCAATTAGATTATAAAGCTGCATTTGGCTGCAGCAGTTTTGATTCACATAAGCACTGGTTAAAGTGCTCAGTCAGAATATTTGAGAACGAATAATGCTTTGGTTTATAATTCGAAATTAGTTCTTTTTTATTCAGATTTTTCTTATCGTATTTTTACAAAATTTCTTCAGTTGTGATTTACAAAATTTCTTTGTGATTCATAAATATTTGTATTACAAAATAACATAAAACATTTCTTTAGTTTGTTAGGTAAGTGTTTAGTTACATTTGTGGTATAATTTATTTTGACTGCTTTTTGTTGTCTGAAGGTTTTAAATTTCAAAGAAATTAATGCAAAATTATTGAATGTTAATTGTTACAATGAGTATAGTGTATTTCATTATAATAAGTACATTACACTATCTCGGAGTTCCACCAATGTGGATTACTCCTACCCCTGCAGATTTTGGGGCTGCATGCAACAGAAGTCGCTGTATCAAGTGTTCGTTAGCGTTTTGACACACGATTCGATACCACCGCAACCGTTGATGGTCGGGGGATTTGGGAGGAGTTGGGACAGAATATCATATTGTACTGTCCAGTTTATCTTCCTCCAGTTTTGAAAGGGTTTAACCCTGTGTAAACAAACTTCTATGTTGAAGTCAATGTACAAGTGATCAGAGAATGAACAGTCATTTGAGACCCTCCAATCCCTAATCATATTAGAGTGCCTAGTATTAACTAGCGTAATATCGAAAACCTCTCTTCTATTAGCTACTACAAAGGTTGGTTCCCCACCAATGTATTTGTAACGGAGCTTCCCCAAATAAAATGATGGACATTAGCGTCAGCTCCAATTATGAGTGGTATGTTGCTTGCTCTAGCCGCCTCTGTTATCTCTCGAACATTAGTTGGTGGTGGTTCGCAGTGTTCATGGGCCATGTAGCTGGAGACAATGTAGATGGTACCAGAGCTTGTCTCCCAGGCCGCTGCCACAGTGTCCTCATCACTGAAATCAGAGAGAATGAAGATACTGAGTTTTTTGTTTGCTGCTATACATGATCGTATTTTACCTAATTCCGCAGCGTGTAGCAGCTTGAAGTTGTCCGCACGTAGTCCACAAATCTTTTCGCCAATGATCTATGGTTCCTGGACTAGTACTAGCTCCTCTCCTCTTTCTACCATTCGGAGGAGAAACGTAGCCGAGGCTGCTTTACAATGGACGCTAACTCGTCAACTACTTCGTCCACTCACTGAAAAAATTCACCCACAAACTCAGAGTTTGAGTAAGTGTCCCCTTGAGCAATAGAACTAGCAGTCTCCTCACAAGACATTGCTTCAGGAGTTTGATCATCATCGATCTGAACCGGTCTGTCTCTGTCATCCCCTCGGTGGATCGACTCAAAACCATAGTAGATCTTCCCAGTTTTCTCACGAAGAGGTGACAGTGACTCCTTGTTCATCACAATCACAATCTTCCTGAATGCTCCGTCGGATTCGAAAACTCTGGTCGCCTGTAGGGATCTCAGGGTTTCCGACCCGAATGAGTTCCATAATCTCCTCTTGTTTGGATGGTACGTCCGTTACACGGGCCATGACCCTAGGCGACGTGGGATCTCTTTAATGGAAACTACGTCCAGTCTAGCGCCTTCCCATAGGCCATCCAAAAGAGCGATCGCATGCCTCAGTAGCAGTGCTGATCGCTCATTTAGCCAGGCCATTAGCTTGACTCGGTTACGGTACCATCCCGCATCATCACACTGGGGGGAGGATCCGGGGTTGTCTTTCAGAACTTTGCAGAAGACTTCCATCAGCTTCTTGCGCACTATATCCCAGTTCGTGTGGGAAATAACGCAATCTGGATCGCTCCTGTCGATGACAGCTCATATAATATTGCCATTGGCAATTTCAATATTCGACTTGTTCATCGGGTTGTAGGGCTTTGGGCGCTTGGTCCCGGGCTGTTGGTTTTGCGGCTGACCCTCCTCCTTCGATCCGTCCGCTGCAGTACAGTAATTTAGGCCAATTTTGAGAACAAAGTTGCTCAAGAGTAAGGAACTTGGCAGGCTTTTTACCCAACCGATCCATAAATCTTGAAAAGGCCCTTCTTGCGGTTTTAATGTGCCTTTGGGACGAGTTGTTGCCCTTTCAAGCAGCAGGCACAGTCCCAGAAACCGAAAGCTGCATCGAATTTCTTTCACTGGCGAGGGGGGGTAACGCTAGGAGCCCGAAGACTTGTGCGCAACTCCTTTGGTTACAGTAGGCACTGGGGATGCCTTTGGTTTCGAGCAGGAAGTCCCCGAGGGGGCTTCGCCTTGTGCCGGCGCGGGCCAAATCAGCTTTTGAAGTGCTTGGTGCGAAGCTCAGAGGTACCTCGCTGCTTTTGCTTCCAGAATTAAAAGCCGGTTTTACGCATTTGGTGGGCTTGCCACATCTTGTATTTGTTTTCCGACTTCCTCATAGTTTTTGGGTTTTTTTTTCATTTAATCAATTTTCATCCCACGAGTGTGCTCGTAACGGATTAGACCATCTATCGGTTTCGACCTTGCTAAATAGTGTTTTAAAATCATGGTTTAAACCAATTAAAATATTTACTCTAATTCTTTAAGCCAAGGGCTTTAATGTTCCCACCCTCATTCCTCTAAATGTTATAAATTTCTAATATAATTTAAACGTATGTTATCAAATAGCAATAAGTTTCATATTCAAAGAGAGTTTGCCAAATAATTTGTGAATGGATTTACCTCATATTAACTAATATCATGGAAAATATTTCCAAGATTAAGGTGTAATTTTTTGTTATTATTAAAGATTAAAAAATTACAGACTTATTAACAAAAATTTCCCACTTTGCAATGCACTCTATCAATGAAAAAGCTAGTTTTAACATTAGCGTATCATTGGAGTGCATGTGTTTACTTTAGAGAAAAAACTCGTCATTAAAATGAGTGCTTAAAACCAATGAAAGTTCGATAAATCGACTTCATTTTTTCATTGATGAGAATACTTATATATGCAGATTTATATACCAAAAAATTATTGAACGCAGATTTCATCACAAAATGTAAACAAACAAATAAATAGGAGAGATTGGGGTAAACTGAAACATACCGCAATCTTACTATAATAAAACTGTTATATAGAATTTTGGTTAGTGTTTTGCATAAAAGTATTGAAATTATTTTATCTTTTGTTATTATTTTCGGCGTTTTTTCAAATCAACTATTTTTGGATAAAAAGAGAAATGTTGGGGTAAAATGGAAAGTATTAAGAATGAAAATTTTTAAGATATTTAGTTTTTATCAAATATGTTTAAATGATTTTTATATTTACGAGGCTACACGAAAATCAAAATTCCAATAAGTGATGGTAAGAGGCAGGTAACAACTGACAAAACTAATAGAAAATATAAAACAATAAAATGTTTTAAAATATATTTATTTCTTGTATTTGGAATAATCTAATTCATAAGTGGAATAAATTGCTGCAATTTTGCACACGTTAAGTGCACAGACCATTTACATGATTTTTATCAAACATTGTATGTATTTTTACAGCATCCACTATTTCCACGAATTTTTAAATCCAGATTTTCTTCCTTTAATAAGCTAATGTAATGATACAAGTTAGTCTATGAATTTTTAGTCTTATCGCTGTGGAGTTTTTGAGTTATTTCCAATTTTCCTATGTTCTACTGTTTTTACTAAATCATCACATTTCTTATCTGTTATATTAAATTTTCTTAAATATTTTCATATTATAGGTGATTCAAGTCAATCATTAACTATATTTGCAGCAAAATTGTCAAACAAAATTATAATACTTTTACCACGATGAACCAATTTCATAATTTTTACTTCAAGTAAAGATCTGAAAAATCATTATGATTTTGGCATAAAACTTTTTTGCTTTTGAAATATGTACAAAATAAAGTATTCAGTTTTGTATTCACCGTTTTAAAAGTTATCTTAATTTGGATATCTTCCTCAGAAACATCAGCATTTAAAAAGAACTTGTTAAGTATATTTTATTTGCTTGAGCTCGGAAAGCAATAAAATCGGAGATTTCATGGATGAAATGTAATTTAGAAATGTAGTGCAATAATGGATAACAATAATAATGGAAAACATATACCAGTAAGTCTTTTTGCAAAAAAAATAATTAAAAATACGCGAAAAAAATTGTTCATTACCCCATACACTACAATACCCCAGCTTCTTCTGCTCACTTTTAAAGTTCTTTTTTTTTAACAAGCACAATCGAGTTAGTCAAATCCTGCAATTCCAAAACTAGAGTTGAATGCATTGAACGTTGTTTTCATGACTTCACAAATGATAAATCTATAAGGTTTAGGGTAGAAATCAAGCATGCATTTAAATAAGTTTTAAAGAAATCATGGATATATTACATCCATTTGAACTACTTCAAAAAACTTTTTTTTAAGAAATTGAGTTGTTTTATAATATTTCATTTTTAACTATTAAGAAACATTTGTTAAACAAATTAACTAATTCGTGCTTTAATAACACTTTAGGTACATACTATTCCAAAAGACGTAAAATGAAAGGGTTTTAATAATTTTTTTAAATTTGCAAAAAACATGATTTACGATTTTAAACTGATTTTACCAAACTCATTTTATTCGTAATGAAACGTACTTTAAGAAATTTTATTTTGAAAATGCAAAAAAAAAATAAAAAAAATTCAAAGGGAAATAACATTTTTTGAACAAAATAATTTTGTTATATTTTCACAAGCCCTTTTTAAATTGGAATTGGACTGGAATACCGTTGAGAATTTCATAAACAGTTAAAAAAAAAATTATTTGATATTGGACCAAATAAGATATTGTCATCTTTACCGAAATAATATCAAAAATACTATACATAATTACTTGCTGAAGAGCATTGAAAGACTTAATGAAATAAATTAATTTTTCGCGATCGTTAAAAAGTTCTTGCACCAATTGTAGTGAAATTTTTATATAGGTATTATTTATATTCCCTACCATGTTAGTTAAATGGTACTAATGGAATTAGCTTCTACTCAGTTTTTCCAATTTCATTCGATAAACGATGTCTTAAGATATTTTTTTTTTTTTTTTTTTTTTTTCTAAATACATTAACATATCGCAATGGTTTTCTTATTCTAATAAAAAGGTTTAAAAAATTTATAAATATATATATATAAAAAAAGATTACAATTAAGAAGTTTACTTATTTTTTATTTGTTCAATTCTAAGGTAAAAATAGAGGTAGAATTTAAGTCTAGATAAATTTAAACGTTAATAATACAATTAAAAAAGGCTATTCGATGGACAGGAATAAAAAACTAATAAAAGTTGCATAAAATATAATCATAAACAATAATAAAAATGATTACTTAATCATCTGGAACAGCTAAATTTAAATTTGCTTTACCCGAAATTGAACCAATAAACATTTCTTCGTCACCACGAATGGACAGACCTTCAGAGCCATCGCATACCTTGCGTTCGCGTATCATTGCACAACGTTCCCAACGAGAACCTTGACAATTTTTACAACTAACTTTGGGTAGCTTAAAGACGGAGACTGTGCGATTACCACAATCTTTGCATTGAAAGAAACGTTTCTCGGCATCGATAACTTTTAGGGGATGACACTCCTCCTTACAACGCTCCGCTGCGGAGAAAGCAGTATACTTACAGATTTTACAAATTACTGCTTTACAAGGCATTTTATAAGTGTTCAACATCTTTTCTTCCAAAGCTTCTTTCTTTTCTAGTTTGCTAAAGTATTTATCTTGCTCCTCACGCTCGCGTATGTCGACCAGATTGGTATGTGAAGAAGAGGCATCTATAATACGTTGTATGCGAGTTTTACGATCATGTTCTTTTTGTTCTTCTTCCAGCTTTTGTTTCTTGGATTCATGTGACATAAACTGTTCGTTGAGATCATCGATGGCACGACGTTTGCCGTCCCGTGTACCCCTCGTTGAATTTGGATTGACTTTTTCTATGGGATTTTTCTTAAGTACTTCCAATGCTTTCATTTTAGCCAGCTGTGCTTTTCGATTTCCAATATTCACTTCTATGCAGAAATTGTCTTTTGATAATTGTGGTGATTTCGATGTGGAGGCAAAAGAAAATTCTCGATTTTTGAACTTTTCTGGTATTGTTGAAATTGTAGGTGTAGAAATATTAGGTGCCTTCGAACTGGAACAGGGGGTGGAAGTTTGTGATTTTGCACATAAGGAATCTATATTTTTTTGGGCTGTTGCCTGTTGCACACCAGGTTTATTTTGTTCTGATGCTAAATTATTTGCTTCTATGCTCGTAGATTTTCTTTTTGATTCTGCCTGCAGAATCTTTAACCTTTCTAAATCTTTCATTCTCTGTTTAGCTGAAGCTTCAACGTTTCCCGCTATTCTAGAAATAGGACCTTCCCGACCTGCGTATGGAACACTGCCTACTTGCATCGATTTTGGCTTCGAGGTATGATTAACGCTACCTGCAAATGGAGATACTGCGTACTCTGATAATGCGCTTATTCTTGAATTGTCCTTCTGTGTTAATTTTGCACTTTTTCTCGCTGGCACCGCTGAAAAAGATTGGCCACCATAGAAGACCTCGCTTTTACCCAATACCTTATTTCGTAAATCATTTAAACCTCTTCCAGCGTTAGCTGATTGCAGTTCAGACCGTTTCGACATTTTGCCAAACTCCTGCTTCATATGAAATATACAACTATCGCATTCACTGAGATTAACAATGGCATTGCAAACTTCACCATTACGTTTTAAGACTTTACAGTTTCCGAAATCTTTGGACTGACCGAGAACCATAACCTTCTGTGACGTGTCTATTGACAAGCAAGCAACATCCTTACTATCAGCTCGTTTTTCGAATATAGTCGGATTCAATACTGCGATGCACATACCCTGTGCAGTTTTCCATAGCTCTTTGTGAGCTCCTTTAAAAAGAAACAATGATACAGTCTTGATTTCTCCTTTCAAATCGGACAAACGCCAAATGGAGTAGGGTTGATTTTTTTTAGTCATCTGCACTGGACTTTTGTGGACTATGACGCCTGCTATGACCCAATCTATTGAAAGATCTCCTCTTTGTATATGGAAAGAGACTGCAGAAAATGCCACAGACTTTCGACCGTTCATACGTTCCTTGAGCATAGTACTGGAAACTAATGGATTAATAATACGCAAACCAAATACAGGGTCAGTGTAAACAGAATTGACGATTCCTGCAGCAGATAAAGATTTTCTTTCCTGCTTTTCACCAGCCTTAAATACTGTATTTGATTCCGGTAACCTTTTAAAAGAATCGCTTATAAGAGATTGCCTCTTTATGGGATTATGCGGATTTTTTATATGCATGGCCAAAGATGGACTACCATCCGAAGCGCCATTCTTTTTATCTTCCTTTAGAAACTGGTCAATTTCATAATCAGCCTTTGATTCTTTTACTGCCTGCTTTTGTTGCTTTAATTTTTTGTTTATATCACAGCCATATTCATTGTACTTACGTTCTAAGAAATTTTTTATTTCTTCATCGTCTGATGAATCCAATTCTTCGGTTTTATCAGCCACTTGTTTTTCAATTTCTTTCTCCAGCTCTTTGTCCACTTCATATCCAAAGACTTCAGCAAATGTGTTATCTTCCTTTAATTGGGGTCGAGGTTTCTCTTTAACATTTGAAGACAACGGTTTCCCCTGTTTAATTTTATTTTCTTGTTCTTCAGCTTCAGCGAGAATTTTTTCAAGAGCCATAATTTCAGCATCATCATCAATTGATTCGTCGGTACTATTCTTCTCTTGGGGAGTCATTTTGTTGAATGTTCATTTATAATTTCATTAAAAACTCGAAATGGTACCGCAAATCTAAATAAAACAGAATAGTTTTTCGCGCTATTTTTCCATAGTAAGCATATTTGAACGATAACTTTGACAACTGTTCATTTATCGATAAACGGTTGCACATCACAGCACAGTTGAAATTTTACGTACTAATATATATTAACCTATTGGAATGGTTGTAAAAAAAGGTATTTCATCGAAAAAAATAAAATTTGAATAAATTGTTATAATGCTGTGAAATTTTATGCTTTTTATTTAAATCCTTACCTAGTATCTACATTAAGCAAATGTTTATCAAAACAAACGTCAAAATCAGTGCGAATATACGCAAGGACGCCATATTGTTGTTTTTGTGCAACTGTTGCCACCTTCCACAAATTCGCGTTAAGTTTAACGTTTGTCTTGAATAAAAATTGTCTAATGTAGACACTATGTTAATAAAACATGCTACTTTCTAAATATTTTTTAATGACAGATATGCAATTGTCTGCGATACAAACAGAAGCATTAATCTGTATTTAAAAATATGTTTTAATGTTAAGTTGCTAATCGGTATTGGCATTCGAAACACCGGGTTTTGATCTTTGTTAACAAATCTAGAATGCCAACGAAAAATGAATAGTGGTTTTAAATAATAAATGTTGAAATATTACTCTTTAAAAATTTACATAAATTTTATTTTAAAAAAATAAGCGTATGTCGGAATTTTATTTCCATTAAGCTTTTTATAGAATTTGTAGCCTTTTACATCTTTCTAGTTTTGATTAATAAAAATATTAATTATTATTTATTTGGAAGAAATTCGTAATCTGAAATATTGTTCTTTTATCTCATATTAACTTAAAAATTTTTTGTTTTCTTCTTTGACTTACTTTTGAAAAGTTTTTATGCTATGTTCACTATAGGGGTTTTTTTTTTTTTTTTTTTTTTTTTTTGAAAAACGAGTCATTTTTTCAAAAACATTTTCATATAATTCAAAGCCAAAAACATCTCGATTCGAGTTGGAAAAAGAATTTGTAAAAATTGTCAAACAGTTTAAAAACAAGAAATTAAAAATTATGAATGAAATTTATATTTGTTCATAAATTCTATATGTTTAATTCCAAAATTTTATTTATTTATTTTTTTTTTTTTTTTTTTTTTTTTTTTCAAAACATAAAAAAGTGTTTGTGTGTGAAATTTTTATTTAAATCAAAAATTTGTGATAATATTTTACCAAACGAAAAACAGACCAAAAAGAAAAAGATAATAAAATGATATGTTACCAGTCATGTTTAAACTCATTGTGTTTTTCAAAAAACAGATCAAAAAGTAATGTGTGTAATCGTAATATTAAAAAACATATTTTCTTGGTTTTCTTTTTAAAAAATTGTTCAGTAGTTTCAGTTTGGTTCTTAATTAAACAAATGTTAACAAAATCAAAAATTTAAAAAAAGAAATCATTACCGTCGTGATCTCAAAATAAATATATTTTTGTTTTATACTAGCGAATAAGCCTGCCAAAGCCAGGAAAAATATTATAATAAAAATATGCACAAATAAATCCAAAAATCTTTTAAAACGCTTTTCCCTAATCTACACGTAGACATTTTTTTCTTTTTTAAAATCTCTCTCTTTTTATCTCTCTTTCAAATATTACGTGTGGACTAATAAGAAATCTATTGCGCTATTTATTTCGCAATAAATGGTTAAACACAAAGTTGAGCAATAATATTTAAGATAAGCTGTCAAATTTATTGTTCTTTTCAATATTTTGCTCTTTTTAACAAAAAATAAGTGCAAAATGAATATATATTGTATAAAAAAAAAAACAAAAAAAAACAGATAAAACAGAAAAAGTTAAACTTTTCGATAAAAAACGCAAACCTTTTAACATAAAGTTGGAAATAAAAATTTGTTCCCATTACCTCAAGTCTACAACTGAGATTAACGCTGATCTAATATGTGAGATAATGCAGGCAGAAGAGAGTAACAATTTTGCTTATATTATGTTAAATCTTAAATTAGTAGTTCACATATTCTAATATATCCTATAAGATGTCATTATTTTCAATCGGTCACAGAGTCCTTTTTATTTAAGAAATTCGCACTTTTTAGTACAATTTTTATAAGAATGGGTTTTAAATTGTAAAACAAACATTAAAAGGAAACAATTTTACAAAAAAACATTGTTTTTTCTAGTAATTTTCAAAATACGCATGCACACACACAAACAAACTTTCGTATATGCGTACTTTTTTGACAGTTCATCTTATTGATTAATTATTAAAAATCCGGGTATCTCTGCTCCCTGATATAAATTTCAAAAACTGACTCCGATAGGATTTGTAGGATGAATAATCTTATGAGTAAGCCGAATTCCAATTTTCCAAGTCGTCTGGGAGCTTCAGAAAGCTCTGGAAAGAGAAATTACATATATATTAATCTGCGTATATCCAATCCCTGATAGAAATTTCAGAATCTGGCTCCATTAGGCTTCGTAGAAGTAGTTTTATAAGATTAAATACCCTACTGAAAATGCCACTAAAGGAAGGAGACATTTAAAAAATTTCTGAATTCGTTATAATTATAAATAAGGTAGCCAGATGTGGTATGTATGAATAATTTCGAAATAAGTTGCAGATGTCTAGAAACATGTTTAGGAATTTAGGGAAGAATAGGGATAGTTATATAGATTTTTTATTAGAGTAGGATAGTTGTATAAATTTAAGACAAAATACAACAGTTATAGAAATAGGAAGAATAGAAGTATAGACTAATTTATAGAAATAAATTTTATGGAAGAAACGGATTATATATAAGGTGTTTAGACCAGCCATTTTTTATTAAACAACTGGCATTTTAACGGGCATAAAAGTAATATTAAAAGTATAAAAAATTTAAAAATTGAAAATAAGAGAAAAAAATTAAAAAGTGCTAAGATAACAAATTAAAAACAGTGTCTGCAAAAGTTAAAAATACTAAACACAAGAAAGAAAAAAGAAATTTGCTAATTAAAAAGGAAGCACATCTAGTGAGAAAACTTGTCCAATAAAAATTATTATTTTAGGAAAATATATAAAAAAAAGTTATTTGGCAATTTGTTTTAATAAATGATAGAATAAGTTATATTTTTAATATTCAGGAAACTCTACTTTAAATTTCGTGCAAATAAAATAAGCCAGAAAAGTACTTGGTAAATATATTGGTTCCCCAACTAAGGCTATCAGGAAGTAGAGAGTAGGGACCACAAAATTTTTCCTGTACTGGAAATGGGAAAATACCTTACCCCAGGTTTACAACTGAGATTAACGCTGATATAATATGTGAGATAACGCCGGCAGAGGGAAGTAATTATGTTAAATCTTAAATAAGGGGTACACGTATTCTAATAAATCCTATAAGATATCATTATTTTCAATCAGTCAGAGAATAAGCATGTTCTTTTCGCACTTTTTTAATACAATTTTTAGAAAAATGTTTTTTAACATGTAAAACAAACACAAAAAGAAAACAATTTTACAAAAATTATTGTTTTTTTAGTAATTTCCAAAATGCACACACACAAACAAACTTTTGTGTATGTGTATTTTTTTTGACAGTTCATCTTATAAGATGGTTGTGTAGAGAAATCTCATCACAACAGTCTCATAATACATCTTATAATACTAATATTTGAATCTACAAGTAAAATAATTCTCTCAGAGAGCGAATTTGCCACTCTCTGACACAAAAATCTTATATATTATGTTACGTCTAGACGGGCTGTTATGGTTTTATGGT
Organism: Protocalliphora azurea; assembly: GCA_932274085.1. NCBI lineage: Eukaryota > Metazoa > Arthropoda > Insecta > Diptera > Calliphoridae > Protocalliphora > Protocalliphora azurea. The sequence goes on from OW026520.1 coordinate 85,463,278, forward strand.
AAAACGAGTCAATGACAATTACCAGCTAAACAAGAGTCAGAAAACAAAGCCGATCAACTTAAAGTCGGCTAACAGCTGCCGAAATATTTATACTAAAATTTCAAGTCGGCTCTATCGGTTGAGCCGGTATATATATATATATAAATATATATATACATATTGTTACGTTTTTACCTTTTAAAAACGGTCGTTTATTTCCTTTAAATAAACCGGTAATTTGATTGCAAATAACAGCAGTTTAGTAGTTTAAAAGTTGTAACGGCTCTTTATTTTATTTAAAATTGTACAACAATAACAGTTTAAATAGTCACTTGCGTTCTAATATAAACACACACTTAAATTACACACTTTATACAACACACTTTAATAATGTACAAGATTATACAGCCAAGGTAGTTAATGTCTTTACTTAACGACGCTTCCAACTAGACTCACTCAATGGTGTTCTCACGGCCAATTTATATACACTGTATTACCTACTAGATGTTTCTTGAAAGCTCTATTTCTTTCTACAATGTTCTTAACGGACAAACTAGAGCTTTTGATTTTAATGTTAGCAGCTTAAACATTTAGTGTTGCCATACTTAAAAACAATGGTGAAGGCTTTTTATTCAATTTTGTACGTTTAGAACTATGTTAATAATTTTTACAGATATGTTAACTGCTGTTAACATAAACGGAAATGCCTAGAGAAAGATTGAGAAAGATTTAAACCAGCCGTTAAAACCGTTATATTTGAATTCAAGTACAATTTCGTAACACTGCCCCCCGCTTAAGCCTCTTCGTCCCGAATAGGCACGAATTCACTTTTTCCATAGGCAGCTAGTCGTTCTAGATGTACGACCTTCATTTTAGATCTCGGGCTCTTTTCTTTCTGTATTCTGTACACCACGTCGTTTAATTTCTTAATCACTTTGTATGGTCCATCCCAATGGGTTTGTAGTTTGGGAGACAGTCCTTTCTTACGTTGTGGGTTATATAACAGTACAAGCTGGCCTTCGTTAAATCCTTCAGAATTCGCTGCTCGATCGTATCTGGCTTTCATTTTATCGCTGGTCATTTTTATTCGTCTGCGTACGAATTCATGTAGTTCGTTCAGGACATCTTGCTCTTGGGAAGTGTTTTCCTTATTTGTTGATGAGGGCTTAATACCGAATTCTAAATCACCAGGCAACTTGAGTTCTGTCCCGAAGACAATTTTTGCAGGTGTTCGAGAGGTTGAGTCATTAACAGCTGATTTGTATGCCAATAGAAATTTCGGTATGTGTTCATCCCAGTCCTTCTGACGTGCACTGACCACTTTTCTTAAATATTCCTCCATAGTGCGATTGAATCTTTCGACCATGCCATTAGATTGAGGATGCAGTGGCGTTGTTCTGGTTTTTCTTATTCCGTATAAATCGCACATTTCCTTGAATACGGCATATTCAAAATTTCTACCCTGATCAGAATGCAACTCCAGTGGAACACCATAGCGGCACACCCAGTTGTTCACAAAAACACTTATAATCGTTTTAGCTTCTTGAGCAGGTATGGCATATACCTCTGGCCATTTGCTGAAATAATCCATAACCACTAGAACGTAACGATTTCCGGCATCACTGACGGGGAAAGGGCCTGCTACATCTATTGCAATCCGCTCGAATGGCGCGCCTAAGTTATACTGCTGAAGTTGTCCACGACTTCTTCTTACTGGGCCCTTCGCTGCTATGCATTGTGAACAATTGGCTACCCAATCGGCTACTGCTTGCTGACAACCCAATAAAAACGTTGTCTTAACTTTTCTAAGGTTTTTGTCACACCAAGATGACCACCACTGGGACCGTCATGGAACTCTTTCATTACTTCGTTTATTTTAGAGGATGGTACTACAATTAAATTTGTTACTGTTTTACCGTCAGCACCTTCCCATATGCGGTATAAGCAGCCATTTAACAACTGTAGACTCTTCCATAGTGCCCAATATGATTTCATTAGTGGACTTTCGGCTGATATTTCATTGCGGGCTGGCCTTCTACCTTTTTCTTTTCCCGATATTATTTTTGCCAGTATGGGGTCATTTCTTTGCACTACAGACGAATCTTCATTGGACTCTATATGCATTAGTCGAACATCGATAATACATTCCTTTTCCTCGGTTTTTGTACAATGCTTACATTCCACGTTGCAGGGCCGTCTTGACAGCGCGTCCGCATTGCAGTGTTTCAAACCCTTCTGGTGCTCGATGCTAAAATCATAGCTCTGAAGCCGCTCTATACAACGAGCCAGTTGTCCTTCAGGTTGTTTAAATTGCAGCAACCACCTGAGGTCAGAATGATCGGTTCTCAGTCGGAAGTGTTGGCCATACAGATATTTGTGGTAATACTTCACACACTCTAATACTGCCAAAAGTTCTCGTCGCGTTACGCAGTAGTTTCTTTCAGGCTTCGAAAGCGTTCGGCTGAAGTATCCAATGACCCTTTCAGTGCTACCGACTACTCGCATCGCTATCTACCACAAATGTTTCTCCAGGTATAGGATATGACAAAATTGGTGCCGTACATAATAGATCCTTGAGCTTCTGGAATGCTAGTTCTTGTGCTTCACACCATTGGAATGATTGTGTCTTCTTGGTCAGCTCATGTAAGCTTGCGGCTACATTGGCGAAATTCGGGTCAAATCGTCTGTAGTATGTGCAAAGGCTAAGAAAACTACGCAATTCGTGGAGATTTCTCGGACGTGGCCAGTTCTTTACAGCAATTATTTTATCCTCATCTGTTGATATTCCGTCTGCTGTTACGCGATGTCCCAAATATTTGACTTCTTTCTGGAACAACGTACACTTCTTACACTGAGTTTGTCATCGAGATACACCAAATATGTCTTCCCGTGAAGTCCTTTCAATACCTGCTCCATTAAACGCTCGAATGTGGCTGGAGCATTGCAGAGTCCAAATGGCATCACATTAAACTGCCATAACCCATCACTCGCGCTAAAGGCGGTTTTTTCCTTGTCTTTTTCTGAAATCTCTACCTGCCAATAACCACTTTGCAAGTCCAATGTGGAGAACCATTGTGTTCCAGCTAGTGTATCCAGGGTGTCGTCAATTCTTGGTAGCGGGTAGCTGTCTTTCTTGGTGACGTCATTCAGTTTTCTATAATCGACGCAAAATCTAGTGCAGCCGTCTTTCTTCTTAACTAAAACAACAGGCGAGCTCCAAGGACTTGAAGATGGTTCGATTATACCGTTCATTGACCAACTCCTACACTTCACTTCGTTTTGCTAGAAGAATACTTCTGGGCGCCTGCTTTATTGGCCTCGCTTCGCCAGTATTTATTTGATGCTTTACAATTGCCGTTCTACCATGGCTTTGACTTTTTAAGGCGAAGACAGAGCTATATTTCTTCAGAATCTGTTTGGCCTTATTTCTGTCTGGTGGCGCTAATCCTTCTACCCATTTCGCCACATATTTCGCTAGTAGCTCGTGTTCTTTGGTGGATTTATTGGCAGGTTGCGGGTTTTTCTCGCAATTGATTACTGCCTCTGCTGAAGTGCATTTACCTATTTCGGAATTTGGCTTAACGACTTTTTCATAGCTGGACAGGTTAAGCATTCTTACAGGAACTATTTTGTTATTGCAGGGTTTAACGAGAGCTTTTGCTGTTACAAGATCACTTGTTATTTCTGCTGGTTCTACCACCCACAAACTGTTATCCTCACAATCTCCCTCCATACGAGCCCATACTAAAGTTTCTGACTGTGGTGGTAGCTTCTGATGTTCGACGGTAACTAGCTTTCTTACTTGAGTCCTATTTTCATATCCGACGTCAAGGGGTATCTCCATATTTCGCCAAATCATAACTTTTTGTCCCATATCCAAAGTAATGCCATGGCTAATCATGAAATCAGCACCAATGATAACTTCGTCCACAATATCGGCAACAATGAAAACATGATTGACGGTAACGTTGGCAATGGTTAATTCTACATTTACTTTACCATAGACCGTGGCCGGCTCCCCAGTAGCTGTGCGCAGGCTTACCCCACATAATGGTTCAATTGTTTTCTTGACTAAATCTGGCCTGACGATAGACTGTGATGCCCCGGCGTCTACAGTAAAAACGTGCTTCTGACCGTTGATGTACTCCGAAGCAGTAAGATTGCTATTTTTCTGTTGCATTACGGATATGGAGATGGTGGGGCCCTCAGATGTGGGAGCTAGCTCTTGCCCCATAGTGCTAGCTCGTTTTAGTTTAAAGGTGATTCTTGTGATGATTGATGATTTGACTGCCGGTTATTTCTTTGAGGCGAGGCAGATCTGGTTTGTTTTCTTGGTGCTTTGCAGTTTCGCTGAATATGACCCGATTTACCACAGTTATAACATCTTACTCTGACTTTACTTTGCTTATCATTAAACGCCTCCAAAACTTTTTTTAATTCGTCGACTATATTTCTCTCATTATCAGCAACAATTTCAACATTTCGCACCTTGCATATTTGCGGCTTTGAAATTATTTTCGCCGTTTCTTGTGCCAGTGCGAATGAGACGGTTTCAGTAAATGATGGTTTAGGTGTGGCACAAACCGCGTGTTTTATTTCAGGATCGCGAATGCCATTAACAAATGCCTCTATCTTGAAATGGTCCAAAAATGGGCTGTTTTCACCTGGATAAGTAAGCTGCAGCAAACGTTCGATTTCCAACGCAAAGTTTTGTAGCGTCTCATTGGGCTTCTGCACTCTACCACACAATTCCATTCGGTATAGTTCCTTTTTATGTTCACCAGCGTACTTACGTTGTAGCGCCTCCATTATATCATCATAACTGTTTCTGTTACATTCTGGCACACTTTCAAGAACTACTGCTGCATTTCCTATTAAGGCCAATATCAACTCTATAGCTTTTTCTTCGTCGTTCCACATGTTTCTAATGGCAATTGTATCAAACTGGAACTTGAACACATTAAATGGTGTGGTGCCATCAAAACTAGGGGCCTTTATTCTATTAGAGGATTCTGGAATAATTCGCATATGTCCATCTTGGCATTGAATATTATTCATCTTTATTTCTAGATCATGTAGTTTTTTATCAACACCTTTGGCTATTTCATTCTCTAAATCGGACAGGTAGCTCTCTAAGTCGGACAGCTTTTTATCAACCTCATCAACGACTTTAGCTTGTATATCTAGGCAGCTTTCTAAGTCAAAAGGTGTCAATGCCATCCACTCTGCTGTTTATAACTTCCGAAATTTGCTGAAGTTTTTCGTCTGTCGCTCTAGAAGTTCCTTGAAATTTCATTTCCATTATTTTATTTTCTTCTTTAACTTCAGCACGAAGTTTCTCGTTATTTGCTTTCGAAGTTTCTTGAACTTCAGCAAGAAGTTTCTCGTTATTTGCTTTAGAAGTTTCTTGAACTTCTTCTTTAACTAATTTAAATTGTTCCATCATAGCAGCAAACATTGTGGATAAATCCATGCTGGTTGTTGTTGCACGGGTAGAAACTTCCATTTCTTCTTTATACTCGAATTCATAAGCTCCAATGTCAATATCACGCCGCTTGAATTCATCTATCAGCCTCTTTTGTAATTCTGCTTTATTACCAGCTGTAGATAACTCCAACTTATTCAATTCTTTCTTGAGTTGCTCCACTTTTAGCTCTTCAAACTTCATGACTGCTTATTATTTTGCAATCCCACTTCTAACACAAATTTTTACGTTTTTACCTTTTAAAAACGGTCGTTTATTTCCTTTAAATAAACCTGTACTTTAATTGCAAATAACAGCAGATTAGTAGTTTAAAAGTTGTAACGACTCTTTATTTTATTTAAAAATGTACAACAATAACAGTTTAAATAGTCACTTGCGTTCTAATATAAACACACACTTAAATTACACACTTTATACAACACACTTTAATAATGTACAAGATTATACAGCCAAACCAATTTATATACACTGTATTACCTACTAGATATTTCTTGAAAGCTCTATTTCTTTCTACAATGTTCTTAACTTAGTGTCTACATTAGGCAAATTTATATCAAAACAAACGTCAAAATCAGTGCGAATATATACAAGGTAACCTTTCTTAAACAGTTGATTATTATTTTAGTTGTTACAGTTGTCAAACGGCATATATAAAAAACAATAATGAGTACGCCATATTGTTGTTTTTGTGCAACTGTTGCCACCATCCACAAATTCGCGTTAAGTTTGACGTTTGTCTTGATAAAAAAATCTCTAATGTAGACACTATGTAACGGACAAACTAGAGCTTTTGATGTTAATGTTAGCAGCTTAAACATTTAGTGTTGCCATACTTAAAAACAATGGTGAAAGCTTTTTATTCAATGTTGTATGTTGTAATAATTTTTACAAATATGTTAACTGCTGTTAACATAAACGGGAATGTCTAGAAGCATTGAGAAAGATTTAAACCAGCCGTTCAAACCGTTATATTTGAATTCAAGTACAATTTCGTAACAATATACAACATGATATTAGTTTATAAGTATTTTGAAGTAATATTTCCTAGCAAGAACTTTGCTTTCCTGGTAAGTTATCATGTATAATTGGAAACAAAAATAAACTACTTATTTCTTGCCTGAATAACTAGTTATTTTTGTTCGAGTTGTCCACAAATTTATGTAGTAATATTTTAGACTCTAAGGGTACTCAAAAATATGTACCTAAACGAATATAAAAATAAAAAAAACAAGAAAATTTTGCCGTCAGTGAGATTTGAACTTGGGCACAAATTAATCACTCGTTTTTAACGACTAACGTCTACTCAGTACACCATCTGGCACTTAATTTTCCAAGTGACAATTTTTTTGGGGTTGAACCAACTTCTTCTTGTTAATCCACAGCTCTAGCCAACTGATTCACGTGATTCCAATATTACTGTGCTATTATGATATCGAGTACTTATTTTTGTAATATAGAGTAGGCAAATAATAATGAAGAAAATGTTGTGTTAGAATGAAAAATCTCCCAACCAAGTAATTTTTTTATAATGAGTATTTTCGAAGTACAACTTATTTAATATTAAGTTCCACAAATCTATCATAGGTGTTACTTGTGAATAAAATAAAAAATGAAAATACTTTAAAAACAGCTATGAAATCAATAATGAAACTAAAGTATCTAAAATTTTAACATGACAAAAATAAATTTGATTTAAAATTTTATGTGAAATAACTTGTAAGTAAATTCGTTAAACCATAGATAAATGAATACCTCATTTAATAGTCAAAAACCTAATTCATGCAACATTAACGTTCCTCTCAAATAACGTTCTAGTTGTATTATATGCCTTAAACTCTTGCAAGTACCATATTCAATCTTTCATATATAAGGTGTTGAAAGTACGAGAATATTTAATTTCCCTTTTTCCCGGGAAATTTACAAAAATTTCCCTGGAATTCCCGAGAGTATTTTGACGGGAAATCACGGAAATTCCAGAACCCCAAACCCTACTATTGCGCAATTTATTTCGCAATAAATCTTTAGACACAAAGTTAAGCAACTAGCCGGACGGACATCGTTAGATAAATACTTCGAAGAAGACGTTCAAAAAACGGAATTCCTTAATTGGTGGAAAGAAAATGAACAAGTATGTCATTTTTTTCATATTAAACTTCATAAATATCAATATTTTTTATTTCAGACATTCCCATATGTTGCAAAACTTGCAAATATCTGATTGGGAATACCAACATCCGCATCCTTTGAACAAAAAGTTGGATATGAAAAAAATTTCATTTCCAACTTTGTGTTAAGTGGTGGAGAAAACCTACATGAGAAATTTATATGTTAAATTGTCTTTTTTTATCGAAAATTTTAATTTATTTTGCATTTTTATTCTTTATTTGTCTTTTCAAAACAAAATTATTTTACATTTTTCTTTCTGTTAAAAAGGGCATAATTTTAAAAGAGAACAATAAATTCTTATGTTAAATATTATTGCTTAGCTTTGTGTTTAAACTTTTATTTAGATCTTTAAAATAGATTGCGCAATAGATTTCTTATTGGTCCACACGTAACATTTTAAAGACAGAGATAGAATTTGACAATTGCCAACATAAAAATATCTTCGTGTAGACTATGGGTTAAGCAACGATATTTTTTTATTTTATGCTATTTTCACATATAGAGGTTCTTTAAAAAACGAGTCGTTTTTTCAAAAACACAAACAAATTAGTATGTTTTTCAATTATTTCAAAGTCAAAAAACATCTCGACTCGTGTTGTTTAATTTTATAACACACAAAACACATAGTAAATTTCCATACAGGAGGGCATTTTTGGTATTTTTAGTACACTGGAGTTTGTTGAACATCAGAGCTGTAAATGAATCATTCATTTTTGAATTAATTCGCGAATCATTCATGCACTGAATTAGCAAATTTTGAATTAATTCTTTTCACACAAAAAAATGTATTGAATGAAATTTGAGTAAATTAAAATGAATTTGGTAAAAATGAATTGCAATTCATTTCCAATTCAAATGAATTGCAATTCGTTTCCAATTTAAATGATTTCGAAGAATGAATTGCAATTCGTTTATAATTCAAATGAATTTGAAGAATGAATTGTAATTCGTTTCTAATTCAATTGAATTGATTTTGAATGAATTCAAATGAATTAGGAAAAAGAATTAGCAATTCATTTTCAACTCATTTGAATTGAATTGATTGAAATTTGAATTGATTTTGTAAGTAAATCTATAGTAAGCATCACTGTCCTTTTGTTATTTTTGTTTATTTGTGAAAGATAGTTTTATTTTTTGAATTAAAAATAATATACATATTACCAAAAAGTTTGTCGTTGGGGGGTCGTGGGTCACAAAAACTTCAAAAATTATTAATTGCTTCTTGAATATTAAATGTGTTTTGTCGTTCAGCGTATTTCAAAATAAAAATCAGTTCTTGAAGAAACAAACTCCAAACACAATGTTTTCTTTGATTCGGCGCGGATATAGGACAAGGCTTTTCAATTTTTGTACTGAATATTTTAATTTTGGTAAGAGAAATTTCTATTTTATTATTCCCCCTAGATCTGCTCTTGAATTTGCAACTCATTTTCGATTTCATTCATTTGAATTTCATTTCTTTGTTCTAATTCATTTGAATGAATTCAAAATCAATTCAATTCAAATGAATTGCAATACACTTTAATAAATTCATTTGAATTGGAAACGAATTGCAATTCATTTTACAGATTCATTTGAATTGGAAACGAATTGAAATTCATTTGTGCTTAATTCGTTTGAATTAAGTAAAATTTAATTCAATTCTTTTTTGTTGTGAAAAATTTAGCTAATTCGTAACGAATTAAAATCAAAAAAGAATGATTCATTTACAGCTCTGTTGAACATACCGTAAGTCAAAAGTGACACAGTTTAAAATGAAAAAATCTAAATTATGAAATAAAATTATATTAATTTTTAATTATTCGTTAATTTAATAATTAATTTTGTGCAAAAGAAAGTGTATGTGTACATAATTTTCTTTTTAATTGAAAATATGTGAAAAAAATCTGACATACGAAAAACAAATCAAAAGAAAAACACGATAGCGTTATATGTGAACAGTGATGTTCAACCCCAGGTCTACAACTGAGATTAACGATGATATAATATGTGAGATAACGCCGGCAGAGGAGAGTAACCAGAGGAGAGTAACACGAATTTGTGGAAGGTGGCAACAGTTGCACAAAAACAACAATATGACGTATTCTTTATTGTTTTTTATATATGCAGTTTGACGACTGTAACAACCAAAATAATAATCAACTGTTTAACTAAGGTTACCTTGTATATATTCGCACTGATTTTGACGTTTGTTTTGATATAAATTTGCCTAATGTAGACACTAGGTAAGGGGTACACGTATTCTAATAAATCCTATAAGATATCATTATTTTTAATCAGTCACAGAGTAATCATGTCCTTTTTATTTAAGCAATTCGCACTTTTTTAGCACAATTTTTATAAAAATGTTTTTTAATATGTAAAACAAACACAAAAATCCTGCATCTTATATTACGTCTAGACGGGCTGTAATCGTGTTGGGTTTTTCAAAAAACATGTGAAAATCACTCGTATGTGAACATATCATTACAATTTTCTTTTTGATTTCAAAAAATATTTTTAAATACATCAAAGGAAAAACTACAATTCTTCAGCTTCAGGCGACTTCCGGCCGATACTATTTTTGATTAACCGCCGTCGGTTCCAATTAATCATCGGCTTCGTCCTCCGCCAAAAATTTTTTTATTGTATTTTCTATGTCAATTACCGCCCCAGGTCTACAACTGAAATAATGTTGTATTATAGCAATTTCCATAATACACGTATATGTGCATTTCTTTTGCCAGTTGATCTTATTAGATAGTTGTGTAGAGAAACCTCATCACACAGTCTCATACTTCTTATAATACTAATATTTGAATCTACACGTGAAATAGTTCTCCCAGAGAGCGAATTTGACACTTTCTGATAGAAAAATCTGTTAGGTGTAGATGGGCTCTTAAGAATTTTTCAGCAGAGTGAAAAAACAATTTTTTATGAGTCATACAGAATTACATATCAATCAGTTTGATTACTTCGAACTAATCTAGGTATTTAAAAATATATAAAAATTAATTGGACTACAATAAATAAAAAATCGGAAAATTACACATAGAGCTTTGCTGTATTCGAAACAACCCTGTTTCCATGCTTTAAAACATTTTGACATTTACATTTGGGCGCCATTGTTCTAGACACTAGCTGTGCTCTTCTAACACATACTAATAATGATATTTAAATTTTTTTCATCACGTTTTACTTTGTTCGCTTATTTTTTACTCTCAATTTTCTTTAGACATTGCAATTCATCGGTTTCTTGTCTTGATAATATATTTTTTCAATTACCGATTTTATTTTGTGATATGCAGGCGATTATTTCCGATATGTCATTTTGGGCGAATAAAAAGTCGGAAAATATTTAACTATCTTTTTTTTAAATACGGTGTTTTAAAAATACAAATAACAGAAGAATCAAGAATTTATTATAAAATTCCAAGCAAATACCAAAAAGTGTTATTGTAAATCAATTCTCCGAAAAAAGAAAAGCTGTAGACCATTTACAAAAGAAAGGAAGAAAAAAGTAAGACCACAAAAGAAATTTGTTGCAAATTTTTTGTGGACTCTATTGAAGCAATAAGTGTCTAATAAATAAAATTAAAACTACGACGCACAAACTCTGGCAAAAAGGAAAGGTCAGTCCTACTAAACAAAAACTTAATATTTCCATAAACTACTTTTTGATTATAAATATAAATGCATTAATTTTATTTTTGCTATTAAAATCCTTTGAATACAGTTCTTTTTTTCAAGGCCATTTTTATAGTTGTCGGATGCGCATTTATTCTTAATATCTTTCATATAGTCAAATGAGAATATTCGTTTTATATTAAATGTAAAAAATGCGGTTGTTAGATGATAGTCTCAATATTACACGTGCTTATATTTTTAACTCAGCTGTTCGCCCCAGCTATTTGTTATTAACTATTTGGGAAGCATCTTGTTTCGATTGTATGAGCATTGAAAGTTATCTCGACCTTTAAGCTCTCAGAAGATAGTTCAATCTTTTAAATATTGGAGTATGTACATCCTGATTAATTAAAAAAATTTTATACCTTTTTCCTACCTTTTGTTGTTGATATTTGTTATTATTGTCATATTTATGCAATTTAATGCGAATTGCAAATACTTTAATTATATTAATAAAGGAACATAGTATTTAAATATGAGAAAATTGTATAAAAAGTGTTAGGAGCAAATTTCTTTGAGGATCCCGATGTCGTTTAATGGTTTCTTTTATTTATTTTTATATTACCTATAAATAATTTAAAAATCTATGTGCGGAAATTTCCGTTTTGTCGGAATATTTTTTTTTTGTTTATACATATCATTTACTTCAAAAACGTCATAACTCAAAAAAATAGTTGTTCAAAAAATTAATGACATATTCTCTTTTTACAGAAGTTAAATTTTGATATAACTCAAATCATTAACCCAAAAACCTCGTTTTTTGAGTTATGAGGTTCTTGAAGTAAATGAGCGATATATTGTTTAAAAATTTGGCATAAATCAATATTACCAGCACACTTGATTTTTAAATAATTTTGATAATGATTCATTAGCATTTTCATAAAGCAATGTTCAAAATTTTGCCTGCTCGCTCGTAGTTTACGAGTTATGGGTACTTGAAGTTATAATATAAAAATGCAATTTTCTCCTTCCTCCTATAATGAATAGGAACAACATGAGTATCATAGGAAAGGTCTGGAAGAGGCCTTTCGATTGATATATAAAATGAGGCAAATCATTAACCCATGGTGAGACAATATGATATTTTATTACTTTTTATTTTGACTTTTTTTACAAAAGTACCGTTATCTCAAAAATATATCGATATAACGGTACTCTCCTATACATAAAATTATTTAAAGAACATTTCAAGCTTTCATATGATCCCTGTATTACACTCCGTTATCTCAAAAATATATCGATATAACGGTACTCTCCTATACATAAAATTATTTAAAGAACATTTCAAGCTTTCATATGATCCCCATGTCACACCCTTAGCCCATTAAATAACAAAAGTATAGCACTTTAAAAATTAATATTTAGAAAAATTAATCGATTTTTACTAGTAATATATTTGTTAATATCATAATTTAAAAATATGTAATAAGTCTTATTTCTTTATCATTTTTACAATTTTGTGAAAAATTAAATAAAAATTATTTAAAAGGAATACCGGTAATTACGAAAATTTTTTGATTTCCAAAAAAAGTTTATTCAGCGAAGCCGGTGTTCGATATACATAGAGGAGAAAGCCTTTTAGTCCGGTCGAAGGCCGGCTACACAGAAAAACCTTTATTGACATTAGAAAAATATATTTTAATTCCAACTGTGCAGGTAACTTTGATTTGTTCCAAACATTTTTTATAATCTTGTTTTAATTTTTTTATCAATAAAAATGCAAATTAAATAATATTTACTAAGTATTTTTTTATTTATTTATTTTTTTATTTTTGAGATTTAAAGACCTTTCCAATTATATCCGTATTATATATATGACTATAGGCTTTTTCAAGACCTTTCTAATAATATCCATATTACATATATAGTCAAAAATTATGATATTAACAAATATATTATGAGTAAAAATCGATTCATTTATCTGAATATTAATTTTTAAAGTGTTATATTTTTGTTATTCAATGAGCTAGGAGTGTAATACAGGGATCATATGAAAGCTTGAAATGTTCTCTAAATGATTTGATGTATAGGAGAGTATCGTTATATAGATATATTTTTGAGATAACGGTACTTTTGTAAAAAAAATTCAAAATAAAAAGTAATAAAATGTCATATATGTTTTTGCTGATTTTTCCAAAATGGAATATCCATAGAGTGGAATAGGTCTAATTACTATTTTATAAATAATTATGTTGTTAGATCCGAGCTAAACCTTGATCTTTTATTTACTAAAGGATGAAGAGCTCTAAAACATTTTGTGGCTTTATCTACGGCATGTTCTATGTGGTTAACAAATGTTGGTTTTTATCTAATTTATTGACAGTATCAATAAATGGTACGACCGCATTTTAGATTTATTAAAGGGAAACCGTATAACTTGTATTTTCTTTGTATTAATTTCAATTTTCCATTTTTTATAGTATTTTATACAATTTTGGAGACATTTTTTAAGTTTTTTGGCTAAAACATTAGAAAGTTTGCTTTTAACTATCATAGCCTGATAGAAGCAATTTAATTATTTTTATAAAATATCCATCTAGCCATATCGTTACTTAAAATGCAAACCACTACCACCGAAACCGAAATTAAATATTAGTTTTTTACTGGTTTATAACATATAACCCGGTTGTTTATGGACCAATATGGTTAATTCAAAAAATTTAAAATTCAAAAAATAGCAACAGATTTGTTCAAAAATGAATTCTGAAGTTTATTCAGATGCTTCACAAAGTCCAAAATGCGTCTTGACCGATACCTCAATGAACCGATTTTGTTCATTTCTTTCGCAAAAACATTCAAAAAAAAAAAAAAAAGATTCCGAATTTTCTGAGCAAAAACGAAGTCTCCAGCTAATATAGGGGCTTAGAAAAGTCAAAAAATAAATATATTTTCAGATATTTCGTTCTTTTTGGCGATATCTTGGCTAATAATATTAGTGCAATTCTAAGTAATATGTTTAAAACATATATAATGTATAAAACATATATATCCAATAACTGGATCTTTCCAAAAACTGACTTGAGCAGACAGACGGACATAATTATTTCGACTTCCCTATCAATAAGGATCCAGAAAATATATATTTTTTGGGGTCTTAGATAAATATTGTACAAATTACAAATGGAGTGATAAACATATATACCCTTTTCAGCTGTGGTGAAGATAGTTGTTAGTACCAACACTTTCATATTTAATTTCATAATTTTTAAAGAGCCTCACGAAAAAAGTTGCAAATGTACACCTCATGAAATGAAGATTGGCCTATTCTTATATGAATACTAAAATATTACATCTGAATGTTTAAATTTACGTGACCTGGACCATTTTCAAAATACCATTAAAAATAAGTATTTCTTTCAAAATTTTCGTTAAAAGAAAATTAACTGACTGTTCAATAATTGTTATGTCTCTTTTTTTTCAAACATAATTTTAGGTATTTCGGACATTTTTCAACATATATTGGGTTTTAATGTACCGTTGGAATGGTCTATCCTGATACTATTGAAGATTACACGTAATTAACCTTTTAAAAGCAAGAGGGTTAATTTTATGCATTTTATTCCTAAAAGCTAAAATTATCAATTTTTGCAAATAACTCACATGGAAGTATTTATTATACTTAAATATATATGAATTTATGAAAAAAAAAATTAATTTTTGAAATTTACTAACTATTTTTACACGAATTTATAGTTCTTATGATAAATATATGTTTTTTATTTTCTTAATTAACCATTTATTTGACATAAAAATGAACCAATTATGGACCGGAAATCTCAAAAAATTACTTGTATAGTATTAAATGAAACTTTTCCAATGATGCCCTAAAATATAATATGTCCAACATATTTAAACTTTAATAAAATAGTATTTAAAATAAAATCATAGAAAATATTACTAGAATATTAATTTCGCGAGAATGAAAACTAATTAAAAAATTGTTTTACTTATTATGTATTAAACGTAATTTTTTTGACAAAAAGTTGATCAAAAATCATATTTTTGCAGGTATTTTAAAAATGTTATAGTTCACATGAACGAAACAATTAAACCGAAATATTTTTGGGGTTCGTTTAAAACATATCAATCTTCAATTTTAGGGGGTACATTTGCATCACTTTTTTTCTCCATACAAATCAATGCACTTCAATAATTATTTTTTGTTTTTAAATACTATTAAAAAAAGTGAAACTTTACCACCGACACAAGGTTCAAAATTCAATCTGTTGTATATGATGACGCTCAGAACCTTCATAGTATTGAAAAACTCAACAATAGTGTTGAGTTTGTCGATACATCTACACGGAACTGCTAAATTCCGTTATATAAGACTGGTTGCAGATTTTGAAAAATTTATTTTTTTCTAACGACTTAATTGGTTTTTCAATGGAATATTGTTTTTCAAAAATAGTTTCGTTGCCGTATATAAATTCAATAAAGAAATAATTAGTTGCTTGTACTTTGTTCAAATTTTAATGCTTACATAAGTGATATCGTTCGTAAGAATATACATTAGGATGGGTCAAATTGTTCGGGAGAGAAAAAAAGCGTATAACAAAAACGAAATCTACACAGAATTCTAAGAAATTTACCCTAAAAAGATAGGGGTCTAAAATTAAAACCTAGCTCCCTACCAGCGATTAAAAAATCATAAGTCACATATATTTAGGCCAAGAAGAAGTTTACATTTTTCCCGAAATAGGTTTCAAAAAATTCGTAATTTTGAGCTTGATATGAAAAAAAAAAAATGTTTTTAAATTTTTCACCATGGAATTTTGGTCTTCCTCAGGACTATTTAGTGCATTTTTGTAAATTTGTATGCCCCTCGGCGGAAGCTAGGTTTTGATTTTAGACTCATAGGAGAAGTTTTTGGAATTCTTCGTAGATTGCTTTTTTGCTATATGCCTTTCGAAAAAAAAAAATCATCCACCCCAATATACATACATATCCATTCATTATATTTGTCGGCAAACAAACAGTAATAAGTGAATAAGATAGAGTTTTACGTTTTAACCAGAATCTGCTTTAAGTTTTTATAATTAGATAAATAAAACTCGAATAGTTTTAGGCTTAAATTATCTTCAAGTTATCTTAACTTATTTTTTTTATCTGCTTAATATTTTCGGAGCTATTCGCAAATTAGTGTCGAAAAAATCATTTCATTGGACAAATGTTGCTCTTTAAAACTTATTAAAGAGTTAAAAATGACGGTTTCTTTATTTATGAAAATTTATAAACAAATAACATAATTACTCACAGTTAACTGAAGACATTTATAGTGAAAATTATATGCAAATTCGTAATATTTATATACTATACGTAATATTAAGTATACGTCACATTTTAATATGGGTGTCCTTACTTAATTGTGAATAAAATCAAGATTTTGCATGAATTGTTATTATTTTATTCGTAGCATTACTAGCTTTATGATTGAGTATAAAAATTTTTAAATTTTTAAGGGAAAAAATCCTTACATTTTGCATAAAAAAATGTTCTGGCACTAATTACTGAATAAATCCAAAACTATTAATCAGATGAAAAAAATAATGTTAAGACGAATTGAAGCCAATTTTAATCCGCATCCGTTCTATAATTATGGTGAAATATTTTCGTGTAACCACCTTATTAATGGGGAAATATTAGAAATGTCCATACAAAAGTCAGCAGTGAGTCCATGGTCTAACGCATAAGGCGGGTCACTTTAGATCAAATAAACTTTGAAAAATATAGTGTAAAAAATATTGGTTGCTACATATTAATAATTTTTACTATTATAAATTACGAAAATATTAATTGTTTTGCATATTTATTATTTTTTGTTAAACTTTTTTATATTTGTGGATTGTCTGAAAATTTTTGATATTTTTTCAGTTATTGTTTATTGTTATTGTAAGGGGAACTTCTACTTTTTCAACATTAATTATTTCTGAGTGTAGCTTACCAGTTGTCTTTTTTACTACAGTAGAATCGTACAAATTAGACTCTCACAAATTCGAATATTCTAGTAATTAGATTCAGTTATTTTAATGCATTGATTACTCTAAAATTAGAGCCTTTGGTTCTAATTTCCGATCGTTTCTCCTTTCTCATACATTATTTTCTTTTTTCTATAAAGGGCATGGTTTTATATTTTATATTTCTATAAAGGGCTTAGTAGGTAAGTAAAGAAGGGTTGCACAGTACTCAGAAGAGGTCCGCTGTGAGTCCCTTCGTAGAATCTATAGAAAGAATTTATAGAGGAATTTATAGAAAAGACCAGGAAAGGAAATTAATAGAAAAAGCTGAGATCAAGAAAAGTACGGAAAAGAATAGAAAATGCCTGGAAAGGAAAAATGTTACCTCCCTATATCGTTCGCTCTAAGCCAACGACCCCCTCTTAGTCAGCCTATTCCCATCACGA
The DNA here is from genome assembly GCA_932274085.1 of Protocalliphora azurea. NCBI lineage: Eukaryota > Metazoa > Arthropoda > Insecta > Diptera > Calliphoridae > Protocalliphora > Protocalliphora azurea. The sequence goes on from OW026520.1 coordinate 85,480,977, forward strand.
ATCCTATCAATCTATCGAGATCGATCCTCGATATACTGTCCAATTCGTCGACGAATCGACTGCCTAACCATTTCTGCCTACTTAGTTGTAGACATGGACAGTGACATATAATATGCTTTATCGTCTCTAGCTCCTCATTATCTTCGCACATCCTGCAAAGACCGGAGGAACCTATATCCCAATTCCCTGTGTTTCCCCCTATGGGATAATGACCTGTCAGAATACCTATCATAGTCTTCAGTTTTCCCCTTTTCATGCCCAATAGTAGATTTGTATCTGCTATATCAAGTTTAGGTCATAGGACCCTTGATAATCTGCAGTCCGTTCTACGATTCCATGCATGATTTTTTCTATCCCGAATCCACTCTCTAATTAACCTGTAGTAAAACCCTAGAGGTGGTCTCACACCACTTTCACTTACAGCCTATCCAAAGCTGAGCCGCTCCTAGCTAATTCATAAGCTACGCAATGGCCCGGTACCCATCGGAGTCTAATATGATAATTTCTCATCAATCTCCTCAGAGTCTTCTTACAGTCGCTAAGCTAGACTTGACAAAATGTCCTTTCAGGGCCTTTAGTGCCGCCTGGCTATCTACATACAGAGTTACTTCTGTATTCTCTTCAACGTTCGCTGCTATCAATTCCGTTGCCCTAAGAATACCCAGAATTTCCGCCTGGAACACACTGCAACTATCCGAGAGTCTATACATTTCCCTTATGTTCTCCTCAAACAGATACACACCTTCACCAGTGCCTGTATCCATTTTGGATCCATCAGTGAAGACCGATACTCCACTGAATAGTTTTTCCCTACCTGACCATTGGTCCCTACTCGGGATAATCAGTATAGGATTTTCCCCGAAATCAACCTCCGTGCACTTATAGCCCTTGGATCCAGAGGGACCCAGGGCATGTCTACCGAGGTTGAACTCGTTTAGAAGTTATGAATGTCCTATTCTGATTGATCCTGTAAGTGATAGTTCACTAAGTCTAACAGGCTCCTTGCAGCCATTCCCACCACGAACTCTTCAGTGGGTAGGAGATGCAGAATGACGTCAAGTGCCGCCTGAGTTGTGATTCTTATGGCACCTGTGATGTCAATCCAAGCACATCTCTGGGCCTTAGACAAAAGATTCCTACGACTTCCTATTCTCATTGCCTCCCACCAGACTAGACATCCATACGTCAGAATTGGTCTCACCACCGATCCAATTGTAAATCCAATTTACTACCATCGGTTTGAGGCTCCAATTCTTACCTATGGAGTTCCTGTATGTGTAGTAGGCGTTGAGACATTTTTTTAAGCTTATCATGTGTGTTTCTCTTCCAAGATAGTTTACTATCAAGAAACACTCCAAGATATTTTGCTTCTTTTGTAAGTTTTAGTTCAATTCCCCCTAGTACCGTTAGCCTAAACTGCTTAATCTTGTACCTTCCGGTGAAAAGAATTAGCTCCGTTTTCCTCGGGTTAACCCCTAAATCCTTACTAGTAGCCCATGAGGACAGTTCGTTAAGTTCAGGCTGCATGACGTCGCTGATCGTCTAAAGAAATTTCCCTGTGATCAGTATAACAACGTCATCAGCATAAGCAACGATTTTCCGCCCTCTTGCGTCAAATTGTCTTAGAATGACATTGACGGCTAAGAGCCATAGCAAGGGCGAGAGAATTCCTCCTTGCGGAGTCCCTCTAGTCACTAGCTTCCTTATGCATGCATCTCCCGAGTTCGAATTAATTATTCTGCTATTCAGCATCAAAATAATCCATTCGATTAGGAAGTTTTGAACGCATAGTGATTCTAGTGATTCTCTAATAGCCTCAATTTTAATGTTAAAGATTAAGGGCTTAGTGAGATAAAGAAAAAAGTGCTTACTGACATTATCTCTTACAGTTGAAAAGATTTTAACGCTTGAATTTTGAGTTCTTAATTTTTCCACGTCATTTGAGAATGAATGGTCAAAAGTGAAAGCAGTTGCAAAAAATGCTTTAAAATGCTAAAAGCCTTTAAAAATTTTATCCACGATGCAGTAATATTGAAGAAATAAGGCTAGGTTAAGGTAGAACAAACAGGTTTGAAAATTATTGGTCCAATTGTGACTGTAGCCAATATAGCAACAATGTAGATTTGATACTTGTAGAATTTCTTCAAGAAATCGGGATTATAAAGAACTTCTCCAAATATATGTATATTAATTTATTGACACAAATAACGCCAAACAATTTTATTAAGTGTAAATTAAATCAAAGAATGGAATAGTGATGAATATATAACTAATTTAATTATTTTCTTGCACCCGAGGAACAAAGTGGTAGTACTGTATTAGCTTTTCATTATTTGTGCCAAATGCCTGTGATTAATATATTATAGCAAAATAAAGACTGTATGTTAAAAAAGTTTATCAACTTTCCGATCTATTCTCATTTCGATTTTTTTATATAATTGATTTTTTTTTTGGTAATAAAGTCTGAACCCGAATGATTTAAAAATATATTTTTCATTATACATCGATAAAACATTTGTGCCACTTATTTTGTAAATTTTTCTTAATTTTTAACAATTCATTGTGGGCATTCTTACAGGTATTGTCTAATATTTCTTAGCAACATTTCTGAAACTATAAAATTTTTAAAATATTTTTCTATGATGAATTTCCTTGCATAAAAAAGAAAATAAAACTTGCATGTTAATTTAATGAGAATCTAAACAGAATCATAAATTAAAAAATATATACTTTTACATTGTAGCTCAAAGATTTTCTTTATCGAGACCCCAATATTTCTTCTTTGTAAGGGAATGTCAAGTATTTCTAATAAAGCGATAATAAATATAGAGATTTTAAGTTTGGTAATATAGTCTGAATCCGAATGATTTAAAAATAAATTTTTCATTGTACATCGACAAAACATTTGTGCCACTTATTTTGTAAATTTTTCTTAATTTTTAACAATTCCTTGTGGGAATTCTTACAGGTATTGACTAATAGTAATGATGGCAAGTAGGTAGCGACACGTCAGACTTCTGTGGAAGATATTTTATGTCACTGTCCGCGTTTTTAGCATCGCAGAATAAAATGGCTAGGTACACAATTCCATGATGAGCTAAGGGATGTGTCCAACTACAAGCTTGCTATGGGTGGTTTGTTAGGAACATGTATAGAACGTCCTTCACTACTCTATATTTTTATGCTATTATGTCCTTTACGTTATTACAAAACAATCGTAATCTTATTCTAAATATTTTGTAATCCTAATATTATTCTATACCTTTTGAATATCTTGACCTCTTTCGGCTCTATTTTTTCTCTCCTCTATCTGAAGAGAATCACAATGTATCGTTTAGGTCTCTGAGTGGATATGTAGAATTTTTCTACAAGACTCTTTATAACCTACCACTTAGTAATTTATTAGAGTACCCATTTGGGTTCGCCAATCTAAAATACATACTTAATATATAATGAATAGTGATAAATCTATTCTGGTAGACCACAGTCTAATAAACGTCTCTAAAAAATTAAGTGTGCTATGATGTAAATAACGGATTTATGGGCATTAAGAAAAAAGCCCTAACTTGTTTGAAGTATATTTTAGAAGAAAAAGCCCTTTTGTAAGAAATTTCCTAGAATTTATAATGAAAATAATTTTTGTAAAACATTCGCATATGAGATATTATTTGTTCTTGTGTTGCAGAATTCTTATATTAAAGTTTCTAATGAAAAGAATTGTGCAAAAAAAAGTGTTCCAAACAAAGCGGAATAGAATCAAAATAGAAATAAAAAAGCGAATGGAAGGTGAGCAATATGTGAATATTTCTAAAAGTGGTCTTTGTAGCAAGCCTAGAATAGGCAACTAGGGAAGCCATCCATGTTCGTCATCCATCAAAAATGTTATCTCAAATTTTAGGAAGTAACACGGAAGATGCCATAGTAAACTTGCTTCGGGCCTGGAGATATGAGTCATCAGGAATAATTAATTTTTTTAAAACTAATATAACTGATGTATACTAATTACCAAAGATTGAAATCTATTATTGATTATATTTCCCCAGCTTGTATTTTTAAAGGAAAATAGCCTTATTTTAAATAATGGGACGATTTACAATATCTAAAAATCAATCTGCTACCAGATTGTCACGATTTTTATGAAAATTTGAAATATAATTTGTGTACTTTTTGGCAATAGCTTATTATTAATCAATTATAGCATTAGTTTATTGCAATTTTAAATTACTGAAAAAGCCCTAATATTACATTTATTTTCAAGAATTTCAGTAACAAAAAGCCCTATCTAATTTCCTAAGGAATAGAAAAAACAAAAATAAAAGCTAGCATTAGATTTTTACTATGTTTTAAGTTGTTTTTGAATTAAAACTGCGTACTTATTTTTAAACTACATAATTATTTTTAATTCTCTTGTAAAATTACGAAAAGTTGAGATATGCCTTTTCTATATTAAGCCATCGATATTAAAACTTATATAATTAATCGCTAGTTAATGCTTTGATTTAAATACTAAAACTAACTAAAGAGCACACAGCACGGTAGGTGTCCTCCTGCCCACTAAACTTTTGTATTTATATTTTATTTTAGTAATAGACTTACATATCTATATGTAAGTATGTAAATAAAATCATTTGAAACTTTCATTGTTTATGTTTATTTTGTTTGCAAGGCATTCGGTTTATTGTTTTGCTTATTTTAATTTTCGACATTTGTCTATTATTATAATTTTTAGCTTGTGTCTTTTCTTTTGGCATTTCTTGCCAATTTTTGACAATTTTTCACTTCTTTTACGCTCTCATTATTTATAAATTAGTTGTGATTCCTTACCTTCAATTCACGTTATTTTTCTGTTTTTGCTATGCTCTTTTATAGCTATTGCAGCTGCTGCTGCTACTACTTTTACTACATATGAGTACTATACTATTGGATGTCACTTTTGTTTTTCGCCTATATGTAGTTCTGTCAGCCTCACTGTTTGTCGTCTATATGCTGATGTTTGCTGATTTGACCCACTCATATGATTTGTATGAATTTTCTTTATATTTTCATTTATTATTACGGTTGAAAGTCGAACGCAATAAACTAAAAATAATAAGATAAGAACACAAAAGACAACAAGTGCAAAAAAAGAACATCCAATTTTAATTTTTTTGTTGTTCGCATACTCACAGACAATCACACACAGATTGATTATATCTACTGATGACATTTATTATTTTTTTTTTTTGTTTTCTTTTTGCAAGTGAAAATTTTTGTTTAAATTTTCTCAATATTCGTATGAAAATTCTGTTTCCTAAAAAAATAACAATTCAAAAAAAAAAAAAAAAAAAAGAAAAAAATCTTAAGAATTCTGTGAAGTAAATGCAGTAGAACAGCAGTTATTAAAATCTCAATGCATTATAATAGAAAGTGAAGTGAAAAAATAGAAATAATATATTATATATATAAAAATAATAGGCAAATAAAATTTAATTACTTGTGGGCGTAGCACCAAAAATTATTAAAATTTAGTATTTTAATTTACATATGTATATTATTTGCAATATCGTTTCTTTAAAAGGAACTCAATATGGCCAAGTAAAGTTTTGTGGTTAATGTGTAGAAATAAAAATTGACTTTTCAATGTTTGATAATCTTTATTGACTTGTGACCCCATTTGAAAGCTTATTATATATAGCTGTTTTGTATGTTGAATGTTCCTTAGAGTTTTCCTCAAAGTATTGCCGGTTTGTATTATTTTATAAATTATTGCAAATCTTAATGCGGTACAATCCTATATGTAACTTTTTTTTTCTTTATTTTTTTCTTACGATTTTTTATTATTTCTTCTAATAAATTAGCGGCAGTTTTTGCTAATCAATAATTTCCCAAATTAACAAGAAACGTATTATTTATTTTATTTCTTAGCAACTTTTCTGAAACTGTATAATTTTTAAAATAGTTTTCTATAATGTATTTTGCTTGCATAAAAAAAAAAACAAAACTTGCATGTTAATTTTATGAGAATTCAAACAGAATTATAAATTAAAAAAATATTTATATTGTAACTAATGCTCAAAGATTTTCTTGTGCCTAATATAATTTAAAAATGTGGATATTATAGTCATATGGTATGGATAAGCTTTTACTATTTAAAAAATCTCTTTTCTTAAAAATCTTATGTTTATCGAGCACCCAATATTTCTTCTTTAAAAGAGAATGTCAAGTATTTCTAATAAGGCGATAATAAATTTTAAGTTTGATATATGTTATTTTTCAATCAGCCTCTACGTAACGTTGCACAGATTTTAAGGTATCAAACATATGTAAAAATAGTTTTATAAAACTTAAAATTTTTGGGATTTTATGATATGATATTTTTTCTTCTAACTGTCTCAAATTTACGATCGCGACTAAGATTATCTTGAGTCATACTAGTTTTTTTTTACTGATACCAGAATTGTAACTATTTGCTGATCTTACTATTGCAAAGACGGACATTAGAAATTATAATTTGTCTGCTGAGAGAAAACAAACCAGTATGAATACTTGGGATTTTGTCTCGATGGAACAATGTTTTCTGGTATATTAAACTAAAATGATTAGGTACTTTCGTAAGAGCAAAGTAAAAGTTTCCAAACAAGAGTTTAATCATAATATTAATTGGTCGTAAAATTCGTAAAGCAATTGGTTTACCCTAATAGATTTTTTTTTTTAACTATTAAAAAATGTATGTAATTCTATAATTTTTTGTAATTTTTAAAGTTTTTTAAATGTTTTATATCGTCCTTTCAGTGCTGCAACAATAAAGAGATGAGTGCATCAAATAAATTTCTCTCTGCGGAAAATGGTTTGCGCCATGATAAAGTTGCTATTCTAGATGCTGGTTCCCAATATGGAAAGGTATACTCTTAATAAACTATTTACTAATATCGAATGCTCATTAAGAAAATGTTTTTATTTTATATTATTATCGAATTTAGGTTATTGATCGTAAGGTACGTGAACTGTTGGTAGAATCGGATATTTTACCATTAGAAACTTCTGCTGCAACTTTACGTTCAACTGGTTATCGTGGTATAATAATTTCTGGTGGTCCTAATTCCGTCTATGCCGAAGATGCTCCTAGTTATGATCCTGATATTTTCAAATTAAAAATACCTGTATTGGGTATTTGTTACGGCATGCAAATGATCAATAAAGAATTTGGCGGAACAGTTCAAAGAAAAAATGTACGTGAAGATGGTCAAACTACTATTGAAGTTGAAACATCATGTCCATTATTTAAGTAAGTGTAAGATATAATAAGCTCATATACATACTTGAAATAAATTGTTTTGAATAATTTTAAAAGAGTTTAAAATGCATTTAATAGAGCTAATGTGTTATGGCGGATCCAAACTAATTTTAATCACATATTAAAATTGGTTGTAACTGCAATATTAATGTGAATTATTTCTAAAACTTACGAAGGAAAAGAAAGCGCTTATTTTGTTAGCTTAAATAAATGCCGATACAATCCTTCAATATAAAAAAACTATGAACACTTCAATATTGTTAAGTTTATCAAATTGGACTACACGTGGTTTGACACTTCTTTCATTAAATAACATCATTACTATTTAAACACATTTGTATATTTCAAAATCAGTCACTCCTATCACTTTACTATATTTTTTTTAGCCGTTTAAATCGCACCCAAACTGTACTTCTTACACATGGTGATAGTGTGGAACGTGTTGGTGAAAAATTAAAAGTTGGTGGACGTTCTTCTAGCAATATAATAACTGCCATTTATAATGAGAGCTTACGAATATATGGTGTACAATTTCATCCAGAGGTTGATCTAACTGTAAGCGGCAAACAGATGCTACAAAATTTTCTATTTGATATTTGTGGTTTGACACCGAATTTCACTATGGGAAGTCGCAAAGAGGAATGTGTTAAATATATAAAAGATAAAGTTGGCAACAATAAAGTGTTGGTAAGATGAAACTGGTGTATTCAAAAAACCGGGTTTCGAGTTAGACTTTAAAAAAACCCCGTTTTGAATACGGTTTTACGTAAAAAACCGATTAACCGTTTTTTATTAAAAATACAAATATTTAAGAAAATTATTATTTTTACTAGTTGAAAGTACACTTACAATACATATCATTTGTGATGACAAGTAATATAAAAATAAAAATTCATATCGCTCTTCTGCAGCTAAAGGATAATGCTCAAATTTTTTATTTTTTAAATTAAATGCTAATAATGCTTTTTCTGATCCAACACTATCTATGTACCTATTTATTGAATTGCACCTTATTCTTGTGACAATAAAATGTTAATAAAAATAGTTTAAATCTATTAAAAAATATACAAATATCATCTCTTAGTATGTCTGGTGCTACTCAAATCTCAAATTAGGAAAAAACCGACTGATCTCGGTCCATTGTGAGTCCCTTCTTTGAAAAGTTATAGGATATAGAATACAACAAAAAAAAAAAAAAAAAAAAAAAAAAAAATTGTACGTAAACTACTCAAAAAATTTTAAATTTTCATACAAATTTCATTTTTAAACAATTTGATACCTTTAATGCATATGGCCATAAATAATGTTCATTTAGAAAATATAAAAAATGGGAAATATAGGTTAATTAAGTAAATAAAATTATAAGAAGGAGCATTTCATAAAAAACCGGTTAACCGACAGAAAAAAACCGTCCTGTGTAATTACTCGAAAATAAAAATTATTCGAAACCGGTCGGGTTTTTAAAAAGTAGAAACCGGTTTCCGGTTTCGGTTTTTGAATATACTAGGTGAAACATAAATAAAATGAAGACAAAATTTTTACAAAATTTTTTTTTTATAAAGTTACTTGTTAGTGGAGGTGTTGATTCGACCGTATGTGCTGCCTTATTGCGTCATGCTTTACATCCCAGTCAAATCATAGCCGTCCATGTTGACAACGGTTTCATGCGTAAAGATGAAAGTGAAAAAGTAGAAAAATCATTACGCGACATTGGCATTGATTTAATTGTACGCAAAGAAGCCTACACGTTCCTAAAGGGTACGACGCAAATCAAAAGACCTGGTCAATTTTCAATTGTTGAAACACCAATGCTTTGTCAGACCATAAATCCCGAGGAAAAGCGTAAAATTATTGGTGACATTTTCGTTAAGATTACAAATGATATTGTAGCAGAGATGAAACTGAAGCCAGAGGAAGTCATGTTGGCCCAGGGTACCTTAAGGCCAGATTTAATTGAGTCCGCTTCAAGTTCGGTGAGCAAGAAAGCAGACACCATTAAAACACATCACAATGATACAGATCTAATTAGGTAACCACCTACTTGTTCGTATAGTTTTACTTATTTTTCTACAAAAAGTTTTGCTTTCTTTAGAGAGCTTCGTAATGCTGGTCGTGTAGTTGAGCCTTTGAGTGATTTCCACAAGGATGAAGTAAGAGAATTGGGTAATGATTTGGGTTTACCAGCTGAATTGGTGGAGAGACAACCATTCCCTGGCCCTGGCTTAGCCATACGTATATTATGTGCTGAAGAGCCTTTCATTGAAAAGGATTATTCGGAAACACAAGTAAGATTATTTTTAGCACAATTTCTTATAGTGTTCTAAAAATTTTCCCTTACAGGTCATTGCCCGAGTTATAGTCGACTATAAGAATAAATTGGAAAAGAACCATGCTTTAATAAATCGTGTAACAGGGTCCACATCAGAAACCGAACAAAGAGAATTAATGCGAATTTCTTCAAATTCCCAAATTCAAGCCACTGTGCTGCCCATACGTTCTGTTGGCGTTCAAGGTAAATTTGTTAATTCTTCTTTATGATTTACAACAAATTTGTGTTTACATTTTTAAGGTGACGCCCGTACCTATAGTTATGTAGTTGGTCTCTCCAGTTCTCATGAACCAAATTGGGATGATATGTTGTTCTTAGCCAAATTAATACCTCGTATATTACATAATGTCAATCGCGTTTGCTATGTTTTTGGCGAGCCTGTTCAATATCAAATAACAGATATCACCCACACCACCCTTAATAATTATGTTATCAAACAACTCAGACAGGCAGATGCTATAGCTAACGAAGTAAGTAAACATTTGAAATATTTTTAGAATGAAATGAAGTAATTTAGAAGTAATAAGCGGTAAAAGTTACTAATAATATCTAACAAAACTTACATACATATATCAAATCTCAAACAAAAAAGAGACTCAAGTTTTTAAATACTGTTTTATAATTGGGATAAAAAGTCGGCTTTTCGACTTTTTTTAAATTTTTAAATCGTCGATTTTTCGACTTTTGAAATTTAAAATTTCTAACTATTTTCGACAACTATTTTTGACAAATAATTTCGACAACTATTTTCGACTTTTTCAAAAATTTTCTGACTTTTTTGACTTATATATATATATATATATATATATATATATATATATATATATATATATATATATATGTATATATACAATTATGAATTTACGACTATTTAATCTCGCAAACTTGTGCAGTTCTATTGTGCATTTATAAATAAGCTGTATTATGTTAAAAATTAATAATAAATGCTATGTAAAAAATTATACTTACGTTAATTACAATAATATCATTGCATTTATTTTTGATTTTAATATAATTTTTAAATTGTTTACAATGATTTCTTATTTTCCTATCCTTAATAAAAGAAAAAGGGGTTCATGAAAAACGTAACGTAAATCTGCACAATTGCACAAATGGGAAACTTAAGCGTTTAAATCATTAATTATCCTTAATGAGAGTTGTTTTCAAATTGAAATAAAAAATATTTTAAGATTTCCATTTTGGTTTTTGAACAATATAAATATCATGTGTTCAAATTTTTATTAAAATGTGTAGGAAATAGATATTTTATTTATTAGTAGGCGCGGTTTTTCAATCAACTTCGACCATTACACGGTTTTTGTGATATCTTGATTAGATTTGGCAATCAACATATTTAGATAAATCTAATGAATATTTTAAAATGAATATTTGTTCATAAAAGAAGTTAATTTAAAGCGAAATATTTAATACTGAGCTAAAATGTCCTCGTTATCCTTCCTTTTACGTATATTGCTTTTTAAACTATCATTTTAGATCTACTCTACTTAGTTCCAATGAAACTTTAAATATTCCTTGAAAATTTCTTTCTCACTGAAATTTTGCGAATATTCTAGCTACCACTTTATGTTACTTGTAGCAGTAAAAACATCAATACAATTTTCTATGTGAATATATTATGAATATGTCATTTTCATTCTAAAGTTTAGACCTTTTATTAATTGTTAACGAAATAAGTGATCCATCGAAATTAAATAGCACATACACCTGATAAATAACACCTGATTTATCAATTACAAGACTATTATTTTATGTCTCAAAAAATTAAAAAATAATTTTATAATTTTTATTTCTTGTTTAAAAATATAAAAATCATTTACTGACTTTTACTTTTTGTGAGAGAAAATAAAAATCCCAACTTGAGTTTTATTTAAAAAATTATTAATAATTATTTGAAATTTATAAAATAAAAATCAGAAATAAATTTTATTTCTGAGAAATAAAATAAAAATCAAAAATAAAATTTTATTATAAAATAGCTTAAATAGCGTTATAGCAAATTCAGTGGAGTACTCAGGATATTTTTATCTAATTTCCTTCATATTGTTTTTTTCCCAAATTACGCAAAAAATAATAATTATTTTTTGTCTCTGGAAAAAAGTCATAATATGTACGCATCCTGATTTTAAATATCCAAAAATAATATAAAAATAAAACAAGTATATTCTACGAAAGTAAAATATTAATTTTACATAAAAATGTGCATTTGCTACAATTAAAAAGGAACGATAAAAAACAAAAACAAAACACCTTTCAAAAAGCAACTAAAATTTTTTACTATTCTTACTTTATTTCTCATTATACATAAGACCGACTTGAAACAAAAAAAAAAAAAAAAAAAAAAAACAAAGCAATTAAAGTATTACTCTTTTTCTATGTGGCGTAACACTCATCTTTTACAGCTCTCTCAATTAAAATTGAAAACAAACCCTAATTAAATGTTGGTACATCATTACAACTTGTTTAGTTTGTTTTTGTAACGAAATAACAATTACGATCAGGCAGGGTTTCGAGTCATATCCCTAAATAGCAAAATCTCATCCCCAAAAATCCTTAAATAACTGTTTATATTTTCCCCAAAAATCCCCACTAAACTAGTAGCTTTATTTTAGAGATAAACTATATTACTTTTTATACGTACTGCAATCCATATTCTTTATAAATATGCAGGTTTGAGTAGATAAATTATCTAAGTAGTCAATATTGAAAAAGAAAGTTTGCTATATGGCTTCAAAAAAAAAAAAAAAAAAAAAAAAAAAAATGAGATTATATGAAAAACGATTTAACATTTGTATCAATAAACATTTTAGATAAATAATTTACGTCATTTTTATAGTTAATGCAAATACCGAAGATTAAATTTGTATTTCTTTAAAGGTATGAAAGCATGATAAATTAAGTTCCATTGATTCAAATAGATAGTTAGACAGAGAAGGTTAACGTGATACCAAATGTGCCACATCTCCACCCAGAGACCGATCTCGGTACATTGTGAATCCCTTCATTTGAAAAACTTTAGAATATAGAATAGAGAAAATAGGAATAAGAAGAGAAAAAGGCAAGAATGACAAGAATCATAGAAGAGGATTAGCAATGTTGATAATCCCCCTACGTATGTACCCCTGACTCTCTCTTAGACAGTCTATTCCCATGACGAAGCCTATGACGCCTACAAGCTCCATGTCCTGAACGTCACTTAGAAATTGACTGCCCAGCCATTTCCTCCTACGATGCTGCAATCGTGGGGCACATAATGTGCTCAATAGACTCGGTCGCGTAGACGTCCCCACACATTCTACAAAAATCAATTGCTAGCGTCCCATCTAGACCTCATATTCCCTATCAAACAGTGACCCGTTATGGCCCCTATCATGATCCTTAAACACCTCCTACTCAAGCCCAGAAGAGTGCCCGTGCCTGTCCTGTCGAGTGCCGGCTATACCGCCCTCGACACCTTACAGTCCACTCTACTCTCCCAAACCGAATTGGTTCTGACCAAGATCCATTCATTGATCTTCCCAAAGAAGAAACTTAGCGGGGGTTCAACAGTGGTTTCCCTCTCGAGACATCTTTTGCTGCGCCTTGCCTTGCTAGTTCATCGGCCAGTTCATTATCAGATACATTACAGTGGCCAGGTACCCAGCAAAGTCTCACCATGTAGTGTTCCATCAGCTCTCTCAGCTCTCTCTTACAGTCAGCAACTAACCTAGATTTCACCAGATGTGCTCTCAAGGCCTTCAGAGCCGCCTGACTGTCCACATATAGAGTAACTGCAGTACTCCTCACAACGTTCCGCCTGATTAATTCTGCGGCCTTCGAGATGCCGAGAATCTGAGCCTGAGAGAGATCTGAACTCTTTAGATTCGTGCCCATAATATAGACTCCCACACCAGTACCTATGTCCATCTTTGATCCGTCTGTGAACACTGCACAACCTTCATATAGTTTCTCAGTGCCGGACCAGATCTCCCTATCAGGTATCACCACGACAGGATTTACCCCAAAGTCTGTTTCAGCGGCCATGTAATCTGATGCCCCCATGGAGTTCAGATTAGCTTCAGATTAGCTGATCCGTAGCTGATCACCGTAGCTGATCTGGAGTGACCTGCTCTTGATGAACCTAATAGTCCTAATTCCTTAAGTCTCAGCAGACTCCTTGCTGCCATACCCCTCACAAACTCTTCAATGGGTAGGAGATGAAGTATGACATCCAGAGCCGCCTGTGGTGTGCTTCTCATTGCACCTGTAATGCCAATCGAAGCACACCTCTGTGCTTTCGACAAAAGGTTCCTATTACTCTTGCGTTCCAGTGCCTGCCACCAGACAGAACAACCATAAGCAAGAATTGGTCTCACCACCGAAGTGTAAATACAATTTACAACTTTTGGTTTGAGCCCCCAACTTTTACCTATGGAGTTTCTACAGGTGTAGTAGGCATTGAGGCCACGTTTGAGTCTCTCCTGAACATTCCTCTTCCAGGTCAGTTTACTATCGAGGAATACTCCCAGATATTTCGTTGAGTCGGAAAGCCTCAGTTCAGTTCCACACAGTACCGGTAGTCTGAAATTCTCTACCTTGTACCTCCTAGTAAACAGAACCAACTCTGTCTTTTCCGGGTTCACTCCCAACCCCTTATCAGCGGCCCACGAGGACAGCTCACCCAGCGCGGACTGCATGATCTCACTGATTGTGGGAAGAAATTTTCCCTTTACCATTATGACCACATCATCAGCATAAGCCACGATCTTCCGCCCTCTGCTGTCGAATTGACGCAAAATCACATCGACAGCTATTAGCCACAGCAGGGGTGAGAGTACTCCCCCTTGCGGAGTCCCCCTAGTCACTAGTTTTCTTAAGCATACTCCACCCAAGCTTGAATTGACAATCCTGTTGCTTAGCATGAGGATTATCCATTCGATCAAGAAGTCATGTACCTTAAGATCTACCAGCGCCTGCTTGATAGCGTCAATCTTAATATTGTTGAACGCTCCCTCAATATCCAAGAACGCGGCCATGGTGTATTCCCTATACCGAAGTCCTTGTTCTATATAACCCACCACATCACTCAGCGCACTCTCCACAGATTTACCCTTCAGGTAAGCATGTTGAGCACTACTCATGATGCTGGAGTTTCCAGACGATCTTAAATATAGATCTATCAGTCCCTCTAAAGTCTTCAAAAGGAAAGACGATAGGCTGATAGGTCTATAATCCTTGGGTTTCGAGTGACAGGTCCTTCCACCTTTCGGTATGAATATGACCCTTACCTCTCTCCAGCCCCTTGGAATATGTCTATGTATCAGACACCCCTTAAAAATCTCAACCAGTAGTAGACGAACCACCAACGGTGCATTCCGCAGCATGGCCGGAAAAATACCATCCGGGCCTGGTGACTTATAAGGCTCGAATGAATTCACCGCCCATGTGATCTTCTCCACCGTTATTAGGTCTCTTACCACTGTTCCAATTATCCCACTGGTGGACTCCGTGAAGAAGTGCTCTCCCTCACCTGATTCCTCCACCAATGGATTCCTGCAACCCGGAAAATGGGTTTCCAAAAGCACATTAAGTGACTCAGAACTAGACTCTGTCCATGAACCATCTGATCTCTGGATACTCCCACGAACAATAGGGTCCTTTGACAGTATCTTCCTGAATCTAGAAAGTTCATTGACCGAGTCAATGGCCTCGCTAAACTTAATCCACGAGGCTCTTTAAGCTCTTCTAATGTCCTTTTTGTACTTATTGAAACACACTCTACAGGTGCCCCAGTCTTCGTCCCTACCAGACCTATGGGCTTTGTTGTACAGCCTGCCAACTGTGGTCCGTTGAGCCTTCAACTCCTCCGACCACCAGACCGGCTGTTTCCTTTTACCCGGATAGCTCACCGGGCAGTTAAGCTCATAGCTTCTGTTAATAGACCCCGTTACCTTCTCTACCACTTCGTCAAGATTTTCCCTCGACAAGAACTCTATCGGAGTTCCAGTCAATCTTGACCCCAGATCCCGCCCGAAGGCGTCCCAATTCGTCCTCCTAGGATTCCTAAAAGGTTTCCCCTCAGAACCTAGGAAGTTCAGACTAAAGGTTATCCTACCATGGTCAGAGAAAGTGCACCCCATGGCCACCCTCCAGTCCTCAACTAGGTCCCTAGAGTTAGTCAATATGATGTCTATTACCGAATTCCTGTCCTTCGTCCTGAACGTAGGAGTATTACCCCTATTACAGATTAAAAGATCATTCGCAATAATAAAATCAAATGTTGACTCACCTCTCCTATTGGTATCCCTGCTACCCCATTGACTGTGGTGTGCATTAGCATCGCAACCGAGCAATAGACGTACTCCATTCCGTCTTGCGTACTCGGCTAAGGCCCACACCCTGTCATCTGGTGGTTCCAGCTCCTCATAGGGCATGTACACCGAGGCCAAGGCCAGTTTACCGCCTCCCAATGCCTCTCCTTGAACGACCGTTAGATCACCATAACTGAAAGAGTTAAGAAGAATTACCTGAAGATCATTCTTCGCCAGAATACGAGTCCTCACCTTATCCTCAGTGGACGGCTTGAACAATTTGTATCCTTTGGCCCTTAAACCACAGACCTGGTCTTTACAAGTCAATGAAGAGACAAGTTTCCATTGACTTGTATTGATCCCCCTATTTTGTCCTTCCAATATTCCCAGTATGACTTCCATCGGCTTAATGGGTGGTGGAATCCATACCGTGACTATTGGCCGCAGAGGCAATTCCGACGCTGGTATAACCTCCAGTTGCGCATCTGGACAGAGATTGCCACATCTGTCAATCGCGGCTTTCAGGAATTCAAAAGTTCCTTTGTTACCGCAACCAACAGTCTTGACGCCCCTTGTCCAGTCTGCACCCATGAAGGCTATTTCACCCGGCCTGTGCCTTGCCTGGAAGATTTCGTCCATAAGTTTGTCCTCAATCAGCCGCCACATTTCCGTACTGATTCTCCCATCTGGATCAGCACGGTCAATGACTGCTGCTTGAAGAATGTCCGACTTGGACGAATCCTTCCCCTTTTTGGACGATGAAGGTTGTACGTCACCAGATACTACCCGCTTCACTACTCCCTTATGAGAGTTTTTAAGTGGGCCACTTGGTGCATTACCAACCTTCTTCGCAGATGGAATCTGCTGGTCATCCCCCGACCTCACTCTTTTTATGGTCCCCTTAGGAGGACCCTTAAAAGAGTCATGCGGAACATGACCTGCTTTCTTGGAGGTAGAGGGTATCTCATCTCCAGGCAGAGCTCCCCTAATTGACCTCATTTGAGATCCTTTAGCGGGGCTCGCAAGAGCTTGGTTTACCCTCTCAACTCTCTTCTCAATGTGTTTTTTCCCACTACCAATCCTTGCTGACCTGTCACTTCCCTTGAGAGAACCTACAGGACTGCTAGATGGCTTGTGAGCACCACAATGTGTACCAGCGTCGACTTGTGGTTCCAAAGTGTTGGTAGACACGGACTCTTTACCCTTGCGAGCAATTTGCGGACCTTCCTCTACCTCCACTTTAAAACCATCGGGATAAGACAATCCCAGGATGTCACCGATGGAGCCATAGGTCCGTTCAAACCTGTAGATGCCCTTTCGGTATTTCCTGCGAACATGCCTATCCCGCCCGTCTAACAGCGATGGGTCCTTCCTAGCCAACTTATTTAGTGAAGCTATAGAGGCCCTAACACCGTTCTTCGCCTTTTCAAAATTCGTTCGACTGTCGGTCGCGGCTTGCTCATCCATTGGATATGCTACCGCTTCCTGCCGAACAATAGGTTTGGTCATAGGCCTTGGCGTACCTGATGCCCCCGTCGAGCTCACCTGCTTCCTACCCGGTATTGACGCAGTGACTGCAGTTCCGCTTTCCTTGCCCCGATCAAGAGCAGAGACAACTGTTGTCTCATGCTCTTCATCGGATAAAAGAGCCAGGTCCTCCAGTCCCTCCGTCGCACCAGATCCTACAGGGTCCTCCGCCGAGTCCAACAGGCTGTCCTCCTCCGTCAGTTGGGTCATTAGTTGTTCGTGTTGTATGAGGATGTTCGTATGCAGTCTTAGCAAGTCCATGTCATCGTCCCCATCCTCATTTTTCCCCCTTTCCCGACGTCGTCCTTGTTCTCCCCTACCTCGACCCTATCCCTAACTCTTATGTCAGCGTCCGTCCCTTCTACTTCTCCCACGCAGTCTTCTTTGTCCGTTGTCCCTTTGTCCCGTTCATCTCTTAACCTACTTGTTTCCATATTTTTTCTTCTATTTGGTCCCACGAGTATGCTCGTAAAAAAATAGACCATCTCGCGCAGTGACGGCGTACGCGGACTAGGCTGTAATACAACTGACCTTTGCCATCAGCATCAGAGGGGAGCTGTTCACTATTAGTTTCTTTTAGCACTAACTAATCATTCAGATCCTCGGCACCAACCACCTTGATCTTAAAAATGCATGATACCCATTTATTTGGTCCACGGAAAACGTATGGCACCAAGACCGTACCCAGTGCCAGAGATGTATTCATTTCGGCGGAAACACCAAATAGGACTGGGTGTGATACAAAGGATGCATTAATGTCGGCAAGGGGAGAGGGCTCCAGCACCGTACATTAGTGCATCCAGTGTCTCTCGCCCAATCCCCCCTATTCGCCACCTGGGGACGCGTCCGATGGAAGTAAACAGGTAAAGACTCCACACGGAAAACCTAATGTTATTAAAGGCTCTTTCTATATTGAGAAAAGCTGCCAAATATAATTCACCACATCATGCAGAGCAATCTCAATAGACTTACACTTAAGATAGGCATGTTGAGCGTCACTGATCACCTGAGCACCCATGCTCCTAAGATACAGATTGATCAGTCTTTCTAGTGTTCTATTGATCGGTCTATAATCCTTGGGCTTCGAGTGACAACTCTCCTCCTGGTGTGCTTCGCCAAATGCTGCAGAGCGATGCCTGGTGGCCGCCTCCTGCAATTAATTTGCACCACTGATGAACTCTTTGGGTTTATAAAATTTAGATTTCTAAATCTGATCACCCCAAATCTAAAATTAACAAACCCCAAAGAGACTCCAACTTCTTCAGAGACTCCTGATCCACTGCGCATCTTAAGTCTCTGTCTTGATTCTTCTTACAGGTCATGGAGTTCACAAGCCTCCATTTGTCTAAAAGAAGACCTTCATTCTGATTTTCCAATAATGTCAGAATGGTTCCAACCTCTGGAATGGGAGGGGAAACCATGCTGTCACTATTAGACGCAAGGGCAACTTAGATGCCAGTATCACCTCAAGTTTCGCCTTTGGATAAAGAGAGTTGCACTTAGCAACTGTAATCTTGAGAAATTCAGAAGATTTCTCATTTCCGCAGTTAACAGTTTTAATACCCTTCATCCAATCCCTGCCTTTGAAGGATACCTCGTTCGGCCTTTCTTTTACAAGGGCGGTCAATCTGTCGCCATTGCTAAACGTTGATCCTCCCATCTGGATCAACTTTGTCAATGACAGTATCTTGAATACAATTCTGCAACACTGATTCCTTCGCCTTTTTCGATGTTAAGGGCTGTTCGCTTTCTGACCCAGATCTTTTAATAACATGCTTATGGGGACCCTTAACAGAGCTGGAAGGTGTGCGAACAGCCTTCTTAGCTATCGAAATTTACTGATAATTTCCAGAACTGACCCTCTTAACGACCCACTTTTGGGGACCCTTAATAGAGCCGTATAGGTTTTGACCAGCAACCCTCGATGAAGAAAACCGCATGCCAGAGGTTTTTACAACCCCAATAGTGGTGCTCTTGCGGGTTCCACCAATATAGCTGATCGGCATCTGACGTGCTGTCTTCTTGACAACTTTTTGTGAATTGCCAGATTTCCTGGATGGTGCATGATCAGCCCCACTAGTGGTAGTTATTGGCTTCCAGAAGGGCTGCAAGTTTGGCTGGTTCGTCTCTACCCTTATTTGTTGCTCCGGCATGGAGCGGTGAGAAGATCGACTTTTCTTCCGTGCTTTCATGAGACACTTCTGAGTTACTGTCCGCATCCTCACACAATCCTTCAGGATAAGATATTCCCAGAAGTTACCAGCAGGTTAGTAGACCCGTTCGAATATTTTAACGTTTCTCTTGTGCTTTCTGACAAGACACTTATCCTTGACTGCAAGTGGCAAAGAGCCTCTCTTAGTTATCTTATGCAGATAGATAAGAGATGCTCTTGCGCCACTCCGAGCTTTCTTCTCTTTAATTCGGTACATAACATCGGCTGTCGCATCACGCATTACCACGTCTTGCCGACCTAATTACTCCGCCCCTGCCTCGGCACTCCGGTTCCTATCTTGACTCTGAGAGCGAGCTGAGATCACAGTGATCTCATGTTCATCTTCAGATCCCCGAGTTTCTATGTGACGCTGATCCCACCAAAGGAATCCCTCGAGCAGCCCAGAATCTCATCCGTCTCCGATAGCTTTGACTTTTCTGTATTAGAATGTCTCGTTGAACCCCTATCAACACTATCTCGTCGACATCCGTCATCGTGTCCATTTCGGTCCGTTCCTCATCTGTTCGGATGGATTTTTGATTGATATTTGATATTTTGAAGTTACAACCAACCCGTGTCATAGGCGTTGGATGGGAGCTGTTAGTTTGTTTGGGCACCAACTAATCATTCAGGTCCTCAGCACTGCTGTCTACCACCTTGACCTTGAAGTTCGCTGCATTTATTTGGTTCGCGGGAGACTGTGGAACTCTAGGATCGGAGATAATACACATGATCTGAACACTCATATTATGGGCCGACACGCACCATAGCACCATATAACAAAATGTTCAGGTCATATGCCTTACAACCAATCCCCCCATCCACCACCTGGGGATACGTCCAATAGGAGTAAATGCAGCAAAAGACTTCACACGGTATCAAATAAGTCCAAAATTTTTGCAATTTTTAAAAAAGATTTGGATATTTAAATTTTTGTGTGGATTTAGTTCGAACTTTTCTAATCATATATAATTCCTTCTCTATGTGAGAAGGAACTGTATGAATTTATTTATTTATTTCAGTAATATAAAACCTTCAAGGCCAAAAAATACATATTAATAATTAAAACAAATGCCTAAGCAAACAATGTATACAAAAAATAAAATACAAAATAAAAATTATAATAACAATGTATTTGCCCTGTTTATATGGTTCCATAAAAAAAAAGAATTAAAAAGTTATTTAAGAAAGCAGTTGCTTTAAAAGGTCCAAATTAATATCAACAACAATAAGTTATAAAATTACAATTTAGCATCAAAATACGCATATTTTTGTAAGCTTTTTAAGGATATATAACAATATATATACTTCTTTTTTTGAAATCCTGAAAAGTACTTAAAAAATATGAAATTTGAAATTTTATGTTTTTCTCTCATAACACGCTTTGTTAAAGATAAAGATTATTGATTATGATAGATGTCCACTTTGTCTATATATTCCACTAATCTTCATCCACTCACGTTCCCCCTTTTTTCTGAAATCTTGAAAAATCCTTCAAAAGATGAAATTTGAAATGTTTAAATTTTCATATTTGTCTATCAAAACACACACTCTGTTAAAGATTATGACTATTGATTATGATAGTATCCACCTTGTTTATAAATTCCACCAACTTTCAGCCGCCCATGTTGTCCCTTTTTTCTGAAAAAGTCCTTAAAAAATATGAAATGTGAAAATTTTAAAATTTCATATTTTTCTATCAAAACATGCTCTGTGGACTTTTAGTCATAAACCCACTTTTACAGAGTTTAACAGAAGTAACGTTTGTACAGAGCTATGGTAAATATAAAGGTTTGTGTCTAGGGTCTCATATTTAACATTTATTTTCACACACATTCCAAAACAATATTTCCTATTTCATTATGCCCTTGCATAAATTAATATTTGATTTAGATTAATTCATGAAGGGGCGTAATGGAAATATCGTTTTCGATATCAGTGAAAATTGTCAAAGGTTGATTTGGAGACTATTTTAATTTCGTTAGAAATATCAACATTCAATGATGGTATAGAATAGAAATTTAATATTTTTGGATTAAATTAATTTTGGATTTGATGAAAAAGACTTATTAAAATTCGTCTATAATTTATGAAATACATAATTAATTTTTAATTTTTTTTACCACCATATATTTACTCATACTTGTCATTACAGATTATAATGCAAGCTGGACTTTATCGTAAAATATCACAAATGCCTGTTGTTCTTATACCTGTGCACTTTGATAGAGATCCCACAAATCGTACACCCTCATGCAGTCGATCGATTGTTTTGAGGCCATTCTTAACTAGTGACTTTATGACTGGAGTGCCAGCTATTCCAGGTTCTGAGCAGTTACCATTAACCGTAAGTTTTAGCGAAAAAAATTCAAAGTATTTGCCAGTAAGTACGTGTTTATATTCTAATGAACTTATTTCACATATTAGGTGTTACGAAATATAGTGCAACAAATTTCCAAATTAGACGGAATCTCTAGAGTCCTTTATGATTTAACATCAAAACCACCGGGTACAACTGAATGGGAATGATTAAATCAAATGCTATTTCTCTATACCCTCGCTGCAGCTACAGCCGTTGCCGCTACCACCGCCACAACAATTTCAACAATACACCAACATCCACATCAGTCTCAACATCAAATGTTGCCAACATAAATATAACAATTATAAAAATATAAATACCGAATACAATCCAATTTAAAAAAAATGTTGAAATATGTTGTAGAAAAAAAATATAACGAACTACCAAACAAAACAACATAAACAAATGTTTTTTGTTTTAAACATTTGATAATTAATAACTACAACAAATATACAAACAGCTATTAATAATTATTACTACAATTATATTTATCTACTCATTCGCTTATAGTACATACATAATTTTTTTTTATTTAAAAGTAAAAAAAAAAGAATCGGATACATTCAATTAAAAGGATTTTCATATTATAATGCTGACCAAATAACTTCTCGAAATTGATATAATTTTACATGAAAAGAAATCATGCACGAACCACTTTAGTGTATTGCTCGGTATTATTTATGGAACGATTCTTTTGATAATTTGTATTGTAGTGATAAATACATTAATAAACATGTAATTTTGAATTATTTAGAAGTTTATTGAAAACGAAAATCTTCAGTTGAAATTTAATATCCATCCTTTTATGTGTTTTAAAGCTAAAAATAATAATGAATAAATTCTCTTGTAATAACACTTTCTATAAGAGATTAGTTAAAGTTGGCTAATTCAATTACAATACATACGTCCCCTCATATTAATTCGATGTGATTAAATATATTTTGTTTGTGTAATTGCAGTTTTTTTTATTATTTTTTTCAGGCCATTTAATTTTTTTCTTTTCGAACCTTTTTGTAAAATAAAAGTTATTCACTAAATAATAAAAGTCTGCAAAAAATATTATTAATAAAAATAAATTATATAAAGCAACACTTCCACATACATACCCACACACAAACACTATAAAATTAAATGAAAATAAAATTTTAAAATAAATTACAAAAATAAATAATTTAAATAAAAAAAACTATTATTTAAATGTATAATTAACAAAATTAAATTGTTATAAAACGTCATAAAGTTTATTATATAAATAAAATTATAAAAAATAATTACATTTAAAATAATATACATATATATTTAAAAAATATATATAAAAATAAACATACATCTAACTCTTTGAAATATTAATAATTAAAAACAATAAAAAAAAATAATAAATAATGATGACAATGATAAATATGATAAAGTTGAGGCATTCAAATATTAATGATCATAAAAGAATGATAGATGTGCTGCATTTAAAAAAAAAAAATTGGATATAAAAATATATATTTAAAGCCTATAACAAAACATATTTTTAAAAATAATAAATAAGAAACTAATAAACAGAAAAAATCTATGCTCTGCTTCGGATTTAAGACGAATTAACTTTAATATTTAGAGCTCAAGGTATGTATTAAAATTATTGATGAATTGGATGATGTTTCTTTCTTCTTTCATTTTGTAAGAGTAGCTTCATGCACAAGTAAATATATCCTAAACGTATAAAGGAAAAAAAAAAAAATAAATTAATTAAAACTTATATTTTTTATTGTTTCCACATTCGATCGAATTCTTTTTATTCTCCATTTTGGATACGCAAAACTGAGTTGTCACATTGAGAAAGAAGAATCAATTTTCATCTCATTTAGTCAATGCCCTACACTTGATGATCTTCGTATTGGTGAAACATCCAATATTATTTGGGGGTTACACATCCCAATTATAAATATCGCACTTATTTGTTATCGAGAAATATATGCTCTAATCTCCCGGGGAATAAGTAAATTTGGGAGAACGAAAATAAGAAACAGCTGTTCAATAATTAAAACTTTTGTGTTTTTCTTAAATTATTTTGAAAAAAAGGAAAATGCTTGCGGCACGCATCTTTCTTTGCACAACGTGGGTAAAAATGCCCACAACAACAGAAGAAAAAGGAAACATTTCTTTGGCTTTTGATAAACAAATCGGCAGGAGTCAGTACGTCGAATTCCATTACATCTATTCTTCTTCCTATTATATTGTTTTCAGTTTTTTTCTCATGATTTTTAGTTTGAATTTTATATAATCTCTATCCCTTCCTTTTATTTGCCTATCTTCCCAGGTAAAACAATATATATAATAGCGTTTCCATTGGATACATGGATTAAATACAATTTCTTATTGAATTAAGTTTAGTTTTTGATGGAAACGAAACGATTTGAAATCGAAAAAATGTGTGATGCATATGTTATTTTTGTTTTCTTTTTTGTTAAAAATATATATATATTTTATTCACCTTTTATCAAATTTTATGACAAAATTTTTCATATTTCTCGTTAATGATGAACTGAATTTTGTAAAGACTAAATAAAGCATGACTTCAAAAATTAATCTTGAAATCTATCGAGATTCGTCACATCTTTTAAAACCTGATAGATATGTATGTCCGTAAAGTGTCCCGCCAATTTTTCAAAGTTATTCAAAACATAAGAACGTATCCATTTATCCTCCACGTCTTATGAACGTACCTGAAATTTTTCTTTTATTTTGTTTGCTGTATTTTTTAATTTTTCATTTGAATTTTTTTTTTACTTGTTTTTATAATTTTTGTCACATAGTTAGGTTAAGTTGAGTGTAGTTTCACTACAGGAAACCTGTACATCCACCTGGAGACCTATTGGTCCATTGTGACTCCCTTCAGAAGAACAATAGAGGGAAGAAAAAGAGAGAGTTTGGGATAGATAGAATACAGTGAATGTGAGATCAAAAAAGAAAATAGTTATAGATAAGATAGCAAGAAAACACCTATTGACTCATTGACATTTGTTCCAAGCCAACGAAAGTCCCTCAGCCAGTCTATTCCTAAGACGAATTCTAGATCACTCTTGGAAATATCCTCAAATCCGTCGATGAATCGAATGCCTCTGTCTCCATTTCCTCAACATCCTCACACATCCTGAAAAGACCCAAAGTCCCAATTGCATGCCATTTTCCCTATTGAACAATGACCTTGATATTTTGCCGTCCGTTCTGCTATCCCATGCATGATTGGTTCTATCCTGGATCCATTCCTTAATTACCCTTGAGTAAAAGCTTAATGGTGGTTTCACCCTACTTTTACTATCAGCCCTATCCAAAGCAGAGCTAATTCCTCTGTTTTTCATAGCCAACTATGTTGCAGTGATCCGGAATCCAGCAAAGCCTTAGTTTATAGTTCCTCATTAAATCCCTGAGAGCCTTTTTACAATCGCTAACTAGTCTAGACTTGACAAAACGTCCCTTCAGAGCCCTGAGCGCTGCACACAAAGTTACCTCTGTTTGAGGCCTTCATAATACCTATAATTTCTGTTTGGAACTACAATTACAAGGAGCCTGTAAGATTTCCTGATATTTCCTTCTAGAAAATACACGCCTGCAACAGTGCATAAATCAATTTTGGATCCATCAGCAAAAAACGCCACTACATTAAACTGTGGTCTCTATTAATAATATTAAGAGCAGTGCCCATGTAATCGGTGGAGATAGAAGAAGCTTTGATATGGCCATTGGAGTTGACGTCGTTTAAGAGTTTGGACTATATGACTGATTCCATTAGCTCTAATTCTATCTATCACATCTGATGTGTAAATCCAGTTTACCATCATCGGTTTAAGAACCCAACTACAGCCAATAGAGTTATTGTTATTGCTGGCATTGAGACCATTTTTAAGCCTTTCCCTCTTTCAAGACAACTTGCTATCAAGAACCACTCCAAAATAACTATTTAGCTTTGTTTGCAAGCTTTAGTTCAGTTCCCCCTAGTACTGGTAGCCTAAACCACTCTATCTTGTACTTTCTAGTGAAAACAAATAGCTCTGTTTTCTCCGGGTTAACCCCAGACCCTTGCTAGTGGCCCATGAGGACAGTTCACTGAGCTGTGCATGATATTGCTGAAAGAATAACGACGTCATCAGCATAGGCAACGATTTTTTGTCCCCTTGCGTTGAATTGTCTGTCGTTGACGGCTAAGAGCCATAAAAAAGGAGAGAGTGCATCCCTTTGCAGTATTCCTTAAGTCCCTAGTTTCCTTATGTACAAACCCTCCCCACCCCCAATTTCGAATTGATGATGCTGCTACTAAACATTAGGATGATCCACTCGATTAGGAATTTCAATCTTAATATTATTGAAACCCTCTATATCCAAGAACACTGCTAGTGTATACTCCTTATACTGTAAGGACCGTTCATACATTTACTACATCATGAAGCGCACTGTCAACAGATTTACCCTTTAGGTAAGTATGTTGAGCCCCACTGATTATTGTTGACCTTACACTGAGCCAAATCTCATAGGTAATATTGACGAAAAGCTTTCGTAGAATTTTAACGAAAAAAATATTTAAATTAACAAATTTTTTCTTCAAATCAATATAATTTTTGTTTAAATAAACTAAAAATTTTTGTCAAAATTATTTTTTTGTAAAATATGTTGATTCGAATAAAATTTCGTTAAAAAATTAACGTTGTTAAATCAACGAAAATTTAATTAAATTGGCAGTAACTCTTCGTAAGTAAAACAACAGACAATTTTATTCAATTTAACAGTCTTGAAAGAAGTTAATTGCATAAATTTTCTGTTAACTAATTTTTGAGTTAATTTTAAAATTGACTAATATATTTTAGTCAATTTGAATAAAATTCTTCAATCTGTCTAAAATTACTTAAAATGACATAAGATATATAAATTTTAACAAAGTTTGAGTAAATTAACTATTTTATTTTATTTAAATTGAATAAAATTCTTCAATTTTAAGACAAATTTACTAAACGAATGTAAAATTGAAGAAAAGTCTTCAAAATCAGTTTGCACGTGTTTTTTAAAGATTTAATTTATGTTGAGGTTATTAAATAAATGCAATTGCAGTTTTTGATAATATTAAAAAAATATATGTACATAAATGTCTTATAATTTTATTAATTATTTAGTTTTTACTAGACATTGTCGAACATACATACATATATGTATGAAAACGATATTTATAAAAATTTGATAAAAGGTATTTAATACGTAAACGAATTTACTTTAACTAAAATTTTGTTGAATTAAATAAAATAGAGTAGTTAAATTTAATAAAAATTCTTCAAGGTAAGTAAAATTGAAGAAATTTCGTTAAAATTAACTAATTTATTTTAGTCAAATTGAATAAAATCATCAATTTGACTAAATATCTTTAAATTGGCTAAAGGCATGTAGAATTGAAGAAATTTTAATTAATTTATTTTAATTAAATTGTTTAAAATTCGTCAATTTGGCTAAAGGAATATAATTGAAGACATGTCGGTAAAGTTAACTAATTTATTTTA
The DNA here is from genome assembly GCA_932274085.1 of Protocalliphora azurea. Lineage (NCBI taxonomy): Eukaryota > Metazoa > Arthropoda > Insecta > Diptera > Calliphoridae > Protocalliphora > Protocalliphora azurea. The sequence continues at coordinate 85,508,516 of OW026520.1, forward strand.
GTTAAATTGAACAAAATTCTTTAATTTGACTAAATATCTTCAAATTGATTAAAGTCGTGTAGAATCGAAGAAATTTCTTTGAAATTAACTAATTTATTTTAGTCAAATTGAAGAATTATATGTAGAATTGAAGAAATTTCTTCAATATAGAAAGCGTATATTGAAGAAGATCAGTTGAACGACTAATAACAAAACGCGTGCATTTGTTTTTGGGTCTATATACTTATTTTTCGTTTAAAAAATTAGTGTACATACATACATACATATTTAAGAACTAACAAGTATCCATCAGTAATTAATCTTCATAAAGAAAATGTTAATTTATGTGTAAGCTCCTGGATCGCACAAACTGCAGAGAAGTAAAGCAACTGTTGAACGTGTGGAAGTTTGGAAGCCTATTTACAGTTATTAATTATAATTACTGAAAAAAGCGTTGATTTTTAACTTCAATTATGTTTCTAATATTTTGGATTAAATTAATATCTTTTTAATAAAGTTTTTTTTTTTTAATTTAAATATAAATCTCCATTACAGCTAGTTTTGAGGTAGATGAAATGTCATATTTTTAAAAATTATGCGAAATATCTACCAACTAGAAGAGAAAATGAGTACAAATTACTTATAATTAAAGAAATAGTTTGAAATGTACGAGAAATTCTGCTAAATACTGATAATGAATTTATAAAATTTGATTATTAAAAAGCAGTACCGTTATTAAAAATAATGGCAATGAAAAAAATTACAAGTACCATTGCTAGATTTAATGGTAATGATGGCAATTCATTAGTGGATTTAATGAACTACTCCCATGTGTGGTATGTAGATATATTTACTCTTATTTAATAAATCATTTCCATAGCAAATATACAAAATTTAAAAAATCATCATCATCATCTTAGGGAGTAGTTTTGGATTTGGAAAACTGGACGGCGAAAATTTTAATGTCATTGGAAAACTTGAAAACAAATGATTTGTAAAAACAGGTAAATATTATCTTATATACTAAATATATTGGTAGGAAAATAATATATAGTGTTACGAAATTGTACTTGAATTCAAATATAACGGTTTAACGGCTGGTTTAAATCTTTCTCAATGCTTCTAGACATTGCCGTTTATGTTAACAGCAGTTAACATATCTGTAAAAATTATTAACATAGTTGTAAACATACAACATTGAATAAAAAGCTTTCACCATTGTTTGTAAGTATGGAAACACTAAATCTTTACGCTGCTAACATTAACATCGAAAGCTCTACTTTGTCCGTTAAGAATATTGTAGAAAGAAATGGAGCTTTCAAGAAGCATTTAGTAGGTAATACAGTATATATAAATTGGCCGTGAGAACACCATTGAGTCAGTCTAATTGGAAGCGTCGTTAAGTAAAGACGAATTAACTGCCTTGGCTGTCTAATCTTGTACATTATTAAAGTGTGTTGTATAAAATGTGTAATTTAAGTGTGTGTTTATATTAGAACGCAAGTGACTATTTAAACTGTTATTGTTGTACATTTTTAAATAAAATAAAGAGTCGTTACAATTTTTAAACTACTAAACTACTGTTATTTGCAATCAAAGTACAGGTTTATTTAAAGGAAATAAACGACCGTTTTTAAAAGGTAAAAACGTAACAATAGTTTATTTAGTTAAATGGAATTTTTAATAAATTTTTCATTTTCTCACACCGATATCTGTTTTAAGCACTTGTACACTTGTACCGGTTATTTCCATTCGAATTATAAAGCATTTTTTTTAAATGATGTCTGTGTTTGATAATCATATTAAAGATCCAGCAACCAAACTTAAATCAAAATATAAAACAAATGGAAAATATATCTAAAGCTATTATATTACTAATTATATTACTAATTATTAATATTAGTTATTAAATATTAGTTATTATTTTTTAATATCTATTCTTAAATATTTCAGATGGTCGTTTATTTGGTTTATTTATCAGCGTACTAGACCATCCTTTCATCATATTTGTAATTACTTACAAACAAAATCTCTGCTACGAAAGTTTAAACTACAGTATACACACAGTAATGTAATAAAACAGAGATAGGAAATGTTTACTATTGCCTTTCATTCCGACGAAGTTATCCTCATTGTTTTTGTTTTGATTATTAATTCTTCTTTCCCTTTTACTTTTGACTTTTGAGTAATACGGTTATATTTTGGTATTGTCTTAGTTCTTTTTTTTGCTGGTGAAGCGCCATTTTGATTTTTTCTGGAAATTTCTTGTGCTTTCTAAGGAGAATTTTTTGGCCATTTTGGCACTTCAAGCTTAATTTTTGGACAGCAGTGGCGCCATGGCGTTTCGATAAGAATGCTCTAAAACTGGTAGTAGTATTTTTGTTACAAATGAAACAACTCAATCACCTCAAGTTAATTTAAATGTAAGTAGTAATGAATCTGATACTAACATATCGATGGATGTAAACTTTGATGCGGAAATAATGGTTCTTAATCTTAAATCACTTGATAATACTAACACAATCACGGATGTACAACATAACCTCAATTTTAATGATAAAACTTACCCAGCTAGAACTTTAACTAATAATGATATTTGTGATTCGGACAATATTCCAAAAGCTTTGAAACTCACTTAGAAAATACCAAACAATTTATCTACCAATAACAGTAACGACAATTTGAACAAGTTTTACAATTTGAGTCCAACTCTAATGAGGAGATTAACTACTATCCCATTGGATATAAAGGTGAAGTTATTGTTCTTGTAGATACTTCACGTTCAGATATTATTTTGAAGAAAAGCGTGAAAATGGTCTTTATTTGTGGGAGAAAATTCGAGATATACTTAATCCTGGATATAGATACATAAAAGCTATTGGAACTACTCTGTATAAAATTTTCTTTGATAACGTTAGAATTGCAAATTTGTGCCTTGAAAATACGGACTTGAAATCAAGAAATATGAGAGTCTTTGTATCCAAATCGTTTTTGGAAACATTTGGAGTCATTAGGAACATACCATTATATTTGTCGGATGAAGATATAAAAAATAATATTGTTTCTTCTCTTAAAGTAGATTCGGTTAATCGATTCAGGAAGCGTAACGGCCCTGATGTTGATGAATTAAGCCCAACATATGCTGTAAAGATTGTTTTTTATGGTAAGGATTTACCTAAGGAAATTTTATTGAATTATACTATTATAAAAGTGGATTACTTTTATCCTGCCGTGCGTTTTTGCAGAAACTGTGGTCGTTTGGGGCATACAGAAAGACGATGTCATTCTGGTAAAAGATGTTTGGAATGTGGGATGATTTCTTCGATTCGCCTAGGGGCGTTAAACTTTCTGAACTCATCGATAACTTTGACTTTTACTGCAATAATAATGGTCCTCCAACATTTAGACTTGATTTCAATTCGATTGGTATAGTTCTTGATTTATGTTTTTCGAAAATGAATTGTAGACTGGAATTGTAAGTTATTCCTATTTTCTTAGGAGGCAGTCATTGTTTTCCAATTTCAATTGTTGCTGGTTCTATTGCTGTCAAGAATTATTTTTTTTTTAGCTAAAAGAAAACTTTTATCTTCTTTGAATGATGTTACATTTGAACCTGATTTCGAAAAGATTGAAGTGATTTTTGTTAACGAATTACATGCTGCTACTTACAAATTGAAATAAAAAAAAAAAAAAACTCTTAAGGCCTGGTGGAGTCCGGGTTTGGAGAAAATCTTTCATTATTTAATGGCTGCTGTTACGAAATGCAATAAATATCCGACTTCCGAAAATTGCAGATTTGCTCTATGTGCGAAAATTGAATGGATGAGGAATTTAATAATGTTTTGACGAGAAAGAAGTGATGGTGAAGACAAGATAACATAAGAGATGATTAGGGCACTATGCCCTATCACTCGTAGATCGCTCTTGCCAGCTCTAAATGACTCTTTTCTGGACACATATGTTAAAGATTCCAAATTCCAAAGAAGAACAAGTATTTAAATTATTATAAGAATTTTCGTCCTATTTTTTTGATATCGGTGTTCCCAAAATTAATAAATTTGATGATAAAGGAAAGATTGAGTAATATGTGTGAAGAACAGAATTTTATACCTGAAAGATCCTTTCCTTATAGAAAGCACAAATTTGCTGCCACTTGTGTGAATGAAATACTATTTAAAAGTTTTGGTAATAAAGTGATACTGGTAGCATTGGATATAAGTAATGCATATAACAGCGTCAATATAGATACACTCATGAAATTACAAGTACTTTTTGAAAAGAATATTCCTGCCCTATACGTTTATTGAATACACGGTTTCCTGTCTGAAAGGATTTTGAAACTACACAATGATAAGGTTGTAGTAAGCGACGACCTTCCTTTCCCTTTCTAATCAACTTATATAGTAGCTTCTTACATAATTTGGAGGATAACAAACGGATATAAATTTGTTGATTGTCATAACAACATATTTTTTCTTTACTGAAATCTGGTGATTTATTTAAATTAATTGTTTTCTTTTTTTAATAAAACACTAGGAAAACACAGAATGTTTGTTTAAGTTTTTGATAAACTTTGAAAAAAGTAAACAAATGTAAACAATGAAAGGAAAATGTTGGAAAATTAAAAAAATGGTATTTTTGCATTCAAATTTGAAGTGCACATATTTCGATAATAAACTATTGATTTTTGTTTGTAATTAATGTTTATTTGTTTGCAACCAGTTGTTGTGGTTATTTTACTGGATTTTACAAATTTTCCGTTCGCGTAAGCTTAAAATCTTGAATTTACTCAGTAAATACTAAGTTTACTAGATTTTGGAAAAGTAAAATTACGAACCAATTATTTCATTCAGTATATTAGTTAGTTGTTTTATTTATTGGTCATATATTTTTGATGAATTTGATGAATTGAATACGAAGAAAATATATATACAATTTTTAAAATTCATCTCCAGTTCTCTATAATTTGGGTCTAAAAGAGGACTTTTTAGTATATCGTGACAACATTTCGGTATTATAAAAGAAAATAATACTTATTCTTTTTGTGAATAAAATAGTGAAAAAAACCTTTTGGGCCAACATACCTACTAAACAAACTAATTTTCAATATATTGTACACATTCAGCTCATCAGTACGCACCGTTCTGGAGGTGCTTTTACATCGAAGTCGACAAAAGGTACTCACAAAGCATATTTAACAAGAAAGTTTAAAGCTTTTAATTGTTAAAAGCGATATATAAAAGTAAGTTTATCTTGAAAATGCGCCATATATCAATTTCATTATTGTGAAGAGTTTCCAATGGGAAGGAATTCCAAACTGTTTTTATTTACACTTAAAAAATATTGGTAAGAAAAACGTAAATCCAATGGGTAATGGTTAGAGTTAAAAAAGCTGGATTTCTTTATAAAAAACAGGAAAATTATTTTAAGCAGGATCGAAGTTTAAAATGCGGAATAATCTCGTCAAAAGAGGGATCTTATTTCAATCTTCTTAAGTCGATAGATAACTTTATTATTTAACTAACTGGAAAAAAAATTACGAAATCGGATGAAAATATTTGGATATATTAAAAAATTGAGATAGTTGAAATTTCAAATGCAAATAACTTGAAAACCATAAGGATAAACATGCTTTAAGAAGGTGTAGAAATATTTGAATTCAGATAAGAAACATAAATTTAGAAAGTGTTTAAAAATCTATGTCAAAACATAAAATTTTACACTCCTCTGCTATGGCAATCTGAAATTTTATGTAAATCAAACCAGCCGATTGGAAGTTACAGACTTATTTCCAAAAATGTTCAATTATGCCCCACTGTTCATAGCAAGTATGGGTGATTATTACACCAACATTCCGTTTGTAATTTCTACAATATTCATATATGACCCCAAAAAGTATATATTTTCTGGTTCCTTATTGATAGGGAAAAATCAACAAAAATCAATAAAGTCCTCCAAATACGCATTTATTTTCGACTTTTCTAAGCCTCTATATAAGCTAGGGAAGAAATGAACAAAATCGGTTAATTAGTAAATGAGCTATCGACCAAAACGCATTTTTTTACTTTGTGAAGCTTCTTTATAAGTTTAAGATTTTTTTTGTACAGAACTATTGTAGATATCTTTCTAAAATATCGGCTTTTTGAGTTAACAATATCGGTCTATAAACAACCGAGTTATTGGCAAAAATCTGAGAAAAATGATCAAAAGTATACACAAACATATATAAAAAGCATTGCAATGACTTTCAGTGTTGTTGTTTTTTGTATAAGTAAGCAATAGTTTGATATATACAAACAACCAGTTTTTGTTTGGACCCTTTTTTAGTTGGAAACAGATGCATTGCATGACTTAGTGTTGTTTTTCGTATAAGCATGTATCTACATACAAACATATGTACATATATAAATTTAGTAGCCATCAGAAGCTATTAGTGTTTTTGTTGTTGCTTTTTTTTAAGAAGCAACGCTTACTATGACAGTTTAATTTTGTGTTTACATTTCTGTAGTTTGGAAAAAATGTAGATTATGTTTGTAAGTATAAATGTGAAAAAATTAAAGTATACTTTAAGGATGGTGAAGGGTATAAAACAGCGGTTCTCAAATAGGGGTCCGCGATTCATAAGGGGTCCGGTCCGTACAAACATTATAGGGGGTCGCGAAAAGCTTTCGTTTGTACGTACATACATACATATATACATACATACGTACATATATAAATTCATACTCGGTTGGAGAACCGAGTCGATCACCGTAGTATGTATTTAAAAAATTTATTAAATTTATGAGTAAAAATTGTAAAGAATTAAAATATATTCATAATTTAAAAACACGATAATAATCAGGATCGGCGGATTATTGAGTCTTTTTTTATTAAGTTTAAATTTTTGTCTAAAATTTGAATGTCAAATACACAACAGAGTTATAACAATAATTCATCGAATACTCTTTCACTCAGATTTTTACGAAATTCCTCAACAATTTACTCGTAACTAAAATAGAAATCTAAGAAATCTCAATTTCAATCATTTTAACATCTATATGGTTTAAAGTTAATGATAAATTTTCAAAAAATAAATATTGTAAATCAAATCTGGAAACATACCAATTTCGATTTGGATAAATTTTGAAGATGAATGAACATGTTAAAGTTTTCTCCCAAATTGTTAAATTCAAAATACTTACTTTAGATGTCGCCGTTAAAATTTTAATTCTATACAACTTTTTTATCTCGTTGTCCGATTAAAAAAACTTGGTGTTAAATTAATGTAAAATAATTTTTATTTAAAAAAAATCTCTAATTTTTATGATATTCGTCCATGAATCAGTTTAATGTCAACTTATTTTAATTAATTACATTTATTATCGTTAAAATAGAACTGAGCGAATGAGCAAAAAGAGTGACCTAGTTCAATATGAATGTTAATTGAAAAACGTTCACTTTTCTTTTTTTTTTTTTTTTAACATACAAAAATAAATAGCCTAAAAGAAGACACTGATAACAAAATTAATTAATTTCTTGAATTAGTCTTTTTATATACATCGTTTCAAATATCAAAATGAGCGCAGAAGAAAATTACTTAAGTATTTTGCATAACACATCAGTACTGAGCTAAAAGCGCCCAGAAAAATGAACGATTCACTTCGCTTAGTTGAGTGAATCGTTCAATTGAATTAGTTCGGACATGAACTACACAACTCAAATTTTTTGGAATGTAGATAGTTGTATATATTTTTTAACTACTTATATTAACAGTTAAATGACAATTAAAAAAAATATCAATTCTAAAAAAGTGTTCAAACAACTTTACAATATTTTAAAATGGTGGGTTTCCTTGGATACAAAATATTTCCGAATTTTTTTTTTTTTTTTAGAAAAAGTTATTTAATTGTTTGAAAACAGGTGTAAGAAAACAGATTTTAAGTTAATAAATGTTTATAATAGAGCACCAGACGGTGTGGAGGAACAAAGACTCAAAATTTTAATCTAACTGGTCTAATATATCGCTGACGTAAAAAAGACTAATTAAGTTTTTGTTTCCAGACATCTCGAGAGTTATTTGAGCAATTCTGTCTATTCCACATTCGTAAGAATAAACTAAATATTATTATAAAAAAGAATGAATTGTAATTAATTTCTCTATTGTGTCGAGTTGAACTTAACAAATTTGTTGCTGCAAGTTTAAAATTGCAGGTAATTTTTACAAAAATTATTTAATAAAAATATGTCCTAAAACTATTAAATTTCTATGTAAATTTTTGTAATTAAAATATATTGACAAAATTGGAACTATGATGGTCGAAAGAATAGATTTTATTTTCCATCCCTGATGTAGATTAGGACATATATGTTAAATAATTTCTGTATGAGAATGTTCTTAATTTTACTTAACACATTTTTAATTTTGCCCTTTTTTGGTGATTAAAAAAGTAGTTAAATTATCTGTTTTTTTTATTGAAGGATAATCGATTAATTTAGCTTTCAATTTAAACATATCTAACTACATCTACCGTTATATCGCCCATTTGCGATGAGAGTGCCATATCTCAAAAAACAGAGTTTCGAGTAAAATAGCTTTGAATGTTTTAGGACAATTTGTTTTCCTAATCCAAATCAAACATAACATAAAATGAACCATTAAGAATTATGGCGAAAAATCTACTAATAATGTTTTGTAATACTCAGCTAAAAAATAAAAATTTTGCGTTATGAATTTATTTTAGCAAACGGTCACATATGTTTGCATGTATGTTTTTCTTTTTTTTTTAATTTAATGGTGTAATCGAGTAATGATGATAATTTTTGGCATACAAGTTGCAATTGAGTGATTTTTTTTATTTCATGTTTATAAAAGTGCAAAATTTCTTTGTTTGTTAATAATTTGATTTGAACGAAATGGATTTAGGAGATCCATCATTGAAACCAATTAAAGTGCTAGGAGCTGGCTCCTTTGGACGTGTATTTCTCTGCAAGTATCGTAATACCCAAATGGTCTGTGTAAAACGAATAATTGTGCTAAATCCTAAACAAGATATGAAAATGATAATGGAAGAGGTAAGTTAATTAATTAAGAATACTTTAATAATAATTCATAAATAAAGTAATAAAATATTTATTTTTAAGGTCTATATAATATCACAGGTACGTCATCCAAATATAATACGGTTTATTGGTTCCTTTGTTCATGCCGGAACGGTCAATATAATTATGGAATATGCACCAAATGGTACACTCTTGGATATTATCAATCAAGTTCGTCCGGTGGGTTTTTCCAAAGCTAATATTTTACGTTATTTTTGCGATATCTTAATGGGCTTGGAATACTTGCATATACGTCATGTTTTTCATCGTGATCTCAAGCCGGCTAATCTATTGGTTGATATAAACGATCAGATTAAAATTGCCGATTTCGGAATTTCTCTCATACACAATCCAAGTAAGGCAAATGGAAATGCAGCTGGTACTGCATTTTATTCGGCACCTGAAGTTTTGCGTGGTGATAAATACGATTACAAATCGGATATTTGGTCTTTGGGTTGCATACTTTACGAAATGTGTGTAGGTCATAGTCCATTTTCGCAGGCCCACAATATAGAAGATCTGTTATATTTAATAAAGGTTTTAACACGTCAGAAACTAAACTGCTCTTATATTCGAAATAAATACGGTCCATTGTGGGCAAATTTATGTGAACAAATGATTATGACTAATTTACAACAACGTATTTCCCTACCCGACATACTGTGTATGGATCCGGCTCTAACTATACCCTACTATAATAAATATTTTGATTATAAGTATTGATTTTTTTTTTTTTTGGAATTTAAGTTAAAATTAGTTTAGGTTAAAATACAAATACGAAATGTTGAGTGAAGCTCGCTTTATTTGGTGTTAATTTTTAATTTCATGTAATTCTGTTAAAATACGAATGTTTCAATAAATTTAATTAATGTTTTAAAAATGTATGACCTTAAATATATAGTTGACTAAAATTTTTGTCGTTCTGAAAAAGAAACGATTTACTTTTTAAATCTACCGATTTTCACATTTATAGTTAAACAAGTGAGAATGTTATATTTGGCTTGACCGAATCTATGTACCCACCAGGGCCCACTGAATAGGTATGTATATTCATCCGCTCAGCTGTTTATTTGTTATATACATATAAACTATGGTATATTGGAACTGGAACTTTATACATAAAAAATTAAATATACACCTCGCTCCGGGACGAGTATACCTTGTGAATATGCTGTGATACCCACAATTCACAACTTTTTAAAATTTCTCCTTATGTGGGAGGTGGGCGGTAAAGTGAACATACCACGCTCATTTCTATTTCAGAGTTTACATTGGTCCTTGGACTATTTGTATAAAATTTCGCTGATGTTTCACCTTATATGGGAGGCGGTCGGACCGCGTCCATTTCTTGTTATCGAGTTCACATTGATCTTTGAACTATTTGTGCAAAATTTCGTTGCTGTACATGCTTTTTTGTAAAAAATATCGGCCGACTGACACTCTGTTTTCCTAATATTTAGTCCATCAATTTTTTGTTTCTGAATCGATTTTGCTCATTTTCAATACCAAACAAACCTTATATAAAACAAATATTTGAGCCAAATTTCGTCCCCCTAAGATGTCTGGCTCGAGCCCTATCCTACTTTCAACAGACAAACGGACGGACATCGTTAGATCGTCTTTTCATGGAGACCCAGAATATGTATACTTTATGGGGTCATGGATGATTATTTCGATATGTTACACACGGAATGACAAGCCCAATATACCCCCATAATTTTTTGGTGGTGGGTATAAAATAATAATAATAGTAATAATAATAATAATAATAATAATAATAATAATAATATTTCTTTCCAAACTACAAACAAAATAAAACCATCATAGCAAGCATTGTTCCTGTTTACAACTAAACAACGTGTAACCATCCATAAATATACAGTGTTTCACTAAAGTATTTGAATTTTTTAATTTTTTATAAAAACGGTTTTAATAAATGATTTAATAGAATAGTTATTAGATTTATTAATTGAATTTCGTTTGTTTAAATGTTAAAATCATAATGCAAAAAACTGCAACCAAAAATATCGCCTTCTTTCAAAGAAATTCTAGATATAGTACGAAAATTCACCGAATTTACATCACAGAACTTATCGAATTTTTATCACCTTTGTATTTGAAGATATCAAACAAAATAAAAAATTATGGAATTATTGCAATTTTTGTTAATAATAGGTCATAAGCAGGGAAACCACAAATATGTAATTGCATGTTTTTCTTGTACATTGAATGAAATCGTTAATAAAATATTTATCCGTTTCAGAACAAATAAAGGACTTTGGAACTGATTTGCAAGTGCATATTTTTGAATTTTCACCTTTAACGGCATATTTTTTATATAACGATTTATAGAGCATATCTATAGCATATTTTGTTATTTTTAAGACATATTTAACACTTTTAGAGAATATTTTGATATTTTTATGATAATTTTTGTACATATTTGAAATTAATTTTAATGGACTTCACTTGTAGCAAAAAATCATGAAGATTTAGAAAATGGTTAATTTAGTACAGCATTTAAACTTGCCCGAATAGCATAAATTAATTTTGTAAAAATAATTTTTTTTTGTTGAGTGATAGCTACATATTATGTAAATTTAAACAAGCAGCTTTTTGTAATTTCTGAACTAATACTAATGTTTAGAACTAGATGGGTAAGCAAATAGAAGATCAGTAAATCTTTTATATGAAATAATAAGAAATGGGCATTAAAAAGTTAGGCTTTTCGACACAGTTGATGGATGCATTTTGTTTTGCCCTGTTAATAAAAATATATTAATAAAAAAAATTGTTTTAATGAAAAATTAATTAGTATGTGAAAATAACGAAGATTTTTTGTTTAAAAGCATATTTTCTTATTTTTAAAGCATATTTTTCGTTTTACTGAATATTTAATGTGCATAAAACACTTTTTAGAGCATATTGTGGTTTCGCTGGTCATAAGTATCACTGTTAAATGTTCGCTGATTTATTTTCCCTATATAGAGTTAAAGTTTGGAGGATATTTAGTACAATTATTTATTTAATGAACTTAGTAGTTGATGTTGAATGAATAGTCCTATTTTTCTTCTTTAAATGTCAAACATGATATTTCTTTTTGTCATTTTAGTGAAAAATAATAAGTTTTTAGTTGTTTATTATGGGGCATTGGTCCATTAAAAATAAAATATTTATTTGAAATGTTGAGAAATATATTCCCAATATATAGCCATTGATAAATATGGAGACTATGGCACCTGTCTTGACGATACAGCTCCAAAATGTACTATGACATAATTGTGCTTGGTTTTATTTTTCTAGTTACATAGCCATATTATTTTTTGACTAACAATTTGCATTCGAGATATGCTGCACCGGGAAATTTCTAATTCTATTTCGATCAACACAAGTATTTTTCAGGTTTTTTTTAGCTTTTTATAGCGCCAAATAGTTTGAAAGACTTGCTGTTATGTAACTCAATAATACATCATGTCACGTTTTATACTATGGCACCAAATGGCAATGTATTTCTGAAGACGGTATTTCTAACAAAACAATGAATCAATGTACACCACTTGGGATGTCAAAATTTAGAACTATTACAATATATATATATATATATATATATATATATATATATATATTTCAAAGACATCATATAGGAAAAATGGCACACATTTATAAAAATAATTAGTAAATGCTTAACAGTGTTACTTAATACCAATTAATATAAAAAATATTTATCTTTTTTGGCCATTTTTGTTTTCTTGAGTATCTTGAAATTCAAAGAATTAAAAAAATTCAAATACTGTATTATTTTTCTCAATTTCTCGGAAAGGATTCAAAATTTTGTGCTACTTTTTGTAGCATTTGGTAGAAAACATATCAGGTGAAAAAATCCCATTCATAAACAATTAATTTTTTTTTATTTACCTAACGTTATAACTTAAAATAAATCATTTTTTAATTTAAAAATAAAAATTAACTAATTTATATGAGACACAGTATATGTTCGTACTTATGCATACAAAAAAAGCAATCACTACTTGCATATACAAAAAATAACAACCACAACAACAATACAGAGCCAACAGGAAAATATGTTTGTGTTTCATCCCTGCAGGCCTTTGTATATACATTCCACTTTGCCTGCTATGAAATTCCTTAAAGAAAGCTTCGCCTTCATTAAAAAAATCCAGTACTAATTCTTGTTTCCCTTTCATTAGATGAGATATAGAAGGTGTATCACTCACTTATTAATTTTCTCATTACAAACAGAAATATTTTTAATTTAGTCTTATTTTAAGTGTCGTTAATGAAAGTAGTCCGCATGTCTTTTTAATTCAATTTCAGACTCTTGTAATAGCATTGCACATTAGAGAGCATATTTATTTATTTTACAATGTATTTTTAGCCCTTCTTTTTCCGGCTGGGGATAGTCATTATAATGCTTCTGTCCCAACTAAAAGACGTCCAAGTATACATATGTATATACAAACAACAACCTCTGCTCGCTTATATAAAAAAACAACACTGATAGTCATTTATAGTCAATTCATATAAATGTTTGTATGCGTATATTTTCATTTCTTTTGCCCATAAATCGGTTGTTTATAGACCGATTTAGTTAATTCCAAAAATTTTAAATTTTTGAAAATATTTGCGAAAGATTTGTTCAAAAACGAAATCCATAGATTATATAGGAGCTTCATAATGTCGAAAAATGCGTTTTGACCGATATCTAGGTTACTAATGAACTGATTAATTTTATTTTTTCAGCAAAAGAGTTCCAAAAAAGGATTCCGAATTTTCTGTGCAAGAACGAAATCACTAGCTTATATAGGGACTTAGAAAAGTCGAAAATAAATACGTTTTTTTTAGAGGTATCTTAATTTTTTTTTGGCGATATTTCGGTAATTCATAGTTCGATTTTACAGATTCTTATTAGTTTTGTGCTCCAGGAAATGACATAAAAATTAATGTATAAAACATATATCCGATTATTGGGGTTTCTATCGCTATATCGTCCCTGTCAATGAGGATGCAGAATATATATACTATTTGGGGTCCTAGATGAATATTGTAGAAATTATAAAGGGAATGACAAACTTATATATATATACATATACATATCCTATATATATGGTGAAGGGTATAAAAATAAAAAAATATGAAATAATTTTAGAATATAAAAAAGTATATTTTCCACGGACAATTCTGTGACCAAAAGGAAAAACTACATAACTTAAGTTATGTCGTTTTCCATTTTCCTCATTTTTAGAATTGTTGTATTTCATTACATATTATGTAAATTTTTTTACAAAAATCTGACCATTACTGCAGGAGATAGTAGTTTGTAAAACAACATAATTCGTTTGTTTTTTATTATATATATATTTTTTTTTAAATGCAAATATTGCGTAAATTATAACATACAAATTTCCTATAATAAAATTCATGATTGAATTTAGTATATTTATTTGGAATATGTAGTTTTTTAAGACATAAATTTTATTTTCAAAGTATTTTGGAAATGGAATAAGTACATTCAAGATATATTTTAAAATTCCATTTTGAAAAAAATATATATCTTGAGATATTATTTAAACAAAACATTAATTTTATAAAGGGAAAAACAATACCATTACTGTTTTGCTTTATTCTTCTATGGTCAATATACACTGCCTGCCACTTGAATAAGGAATCACATTTTTTAACTTTAATTAAGTATATCTCCTAAAAGAAAGTTCACAAAAAAATAATTTTTTACACAACCAAATTTCAAAGTGTTGGCTTTAGTTTCCTGAAGAAATAAAAAAACATAAATATTTTGTTATACTAAAATTATTCATTTATTTAAATACATGTATTTCTGTGGTACATTTTAGTGTGTCATTTGAATAAAGAATATTTTAGAACTAAGCAAACTGTAATTTATTTTTAAATTTTAGGTTATAAAATGAAATTATTATCTTCTAGCATTCAGTTAGTAATGAGTACTGCCACCAGTTTTAGAATTAACCTCAAAAATGCGATTTGGTATCGACTTGTATCGGAAATCCTCAAACAACAACTTATATTTTTAAAGCAAAAGTGAAAACGTGTATCTAAAAGTATCCAAATTAACTATTAACTGTATATGAATGTTTTATCGAATAAATTTTTTTATCAGATAAATTACAAAAACTTCACTTGTAAGACCAAGTAATTTAATAGCTGTCCAAGAACTGAACGTGATATAAATTAAGTTTTACCCACAGGGCAATTGAAAACCAAAGTAATGATTCGACTTTCGGATAAGTTGTTATATCCCAATTTCAAAAATTCAAACCTTGGAAAATTTTGCTGAATTCAAATATAAAAATATTTTAAACATAAAATACAATTGAAAAACCAAAAAATTTTAAGAAAAATAAAATTGATTTGAAACTAAATTTCCACGTTATTGAAACTAAATTTCCACGTTATTGAATTAAAGCAATAATGTTTATTGAAATAACAAAAAGTTTATTTAATTTTCGAAATGTCAATATTTCAAAAAGAATTGTATTAGTTTATCGCTTTATGATTAATTAGTTTATTTTAACATCTTATATCCTTTATTTAACCGAATTATCTTATAAATATTTAAACATTTTTAATTATTTATTTATTTTTGGTGTGAATTCCCGGGATCCCGGAAAATGTTAAAATCAATCCCGATTTCCTAGGAGCGGTAAAAGACCAGGAAAAGAAAAACTCTAATTACAAATAATTCTGAAGCAAAATAATTTTAAGTTGTCACTTGAACTATATTTTTCAAGAACAAGGGTAACGAAAATATAAATTTTTCTTTACAAAACAATTTTGCATTGTCATTTGTTGTGGAAAAAGTTAGCATATTTTTTTTTGACGATTTAACACTATACCTATTACATTTTATGGCAACATTGAAAAAGTGCAGGTGTGTGCATGTTTGTTTCTTTACATCCTCTCCCCATCTTTTTATTCATGTCTTTTTCATATATTCACTGAAACATTCTTCGTTAAATGTGCACGAGAAGATAACAAAGTAAGATAACAAAGTAAAAAGTGCTGCCAAGTTTAAAAAATAACAACTTTGTTAACAAACTAATAATGAAAGGTAACAAACTAATGGACCATAGGTCGAATTGAGAGATTTGTTTTGGACCGGACCACTTGTAGGTGATAGAGGAAGGTTTCAGCTTCATTTTGATATACATTTTATTTACCGCTATAGTTTTTGGTAGAACAAAGTTTTCAAAAAAAGATTTTTTCATATATCCCTCTAGAGGATATTTTGGACCATAGGTCGAACTGAGTGATTTGTTCCTGGACCGGACCACTTGGAGGTGATAGTAGAAGGTCTCAGCTTCATTTTGATATACATTTTATTTACCGCTATAGTTTTTGGTAGAACAAAGTTTTCAAAAAAAGATTTTTTCATATATCACTTTAGAGGATATTTTGGACCATAGGTCGAACTGAGTGATTTGTTCCTGGACCGGACCACTTGGAGGTGATAGTAGAAGGTCTCAGCTTCATTTTGATATACATTTTATTTACCGCTATAGTTTTTGGTAGAACAAAGTTTTCAAAAAAAGATTTTTTCATATATCCCTCTAGAGGATATTTTGGACCATAGGTCGAACTGAGTGATTTGTTCCTGGACCGGACCACTTGGAGGTGATAGTAGAAGGTCTCAGCTTCATTTTGATATACATTTTATTTACCGCTATAGTTTTTGGTAGAACAAAGTTTTCAAAAAAAGATTTTTTCATATATCCCTCTAGAGGATATTTTGGACCATAGGTCGAACTGAGTGATTTGTTCCTGGACCGGACCACTTGGAGGTGATAGTAGAAGGTCTCAGCTTCATTTTGATATACATTTTATTTACCGCTATAGTTTTTGGTAGAACAAAGTTTTCAAAAAAAGATTTTTTCATATTTCATTTACCGCTATAGATTTCAGGTAGAACAAAGTATTTAAAAAAACAGTGATGGTGGTGCCCGGCCTGCAACGTATCAGCCTCTGAAATAAATGTTTAAAAACTTGGCACACCTTTTATACTAACATGGCCACCAAGACGAATTTTTACAAGGTGGTTTCGATTAGACATGTAGCCTTCAGTTTTCTGAAGTGTCAAACTGCACATATAAAAAATTTTTGGAACGAACCTTGTTAAATCTGGCTTGGTAACCGTCTTATTTTATTTGACATCAAAGAAACAGCAGGTAAGTGTTTTTTTAATTGATTAAAAATAAGATTTTTAAGTGATAATAATAATTTATATAGTTAATATGTGTGAGTTTAAAGTGAGTGATTTTTAAAAAAATAGTGATTTTTTCTTTTTTCAAAAAAAAAAAAATAATTTTTTGTGTATGGTAATAGAGCTGCCGCGTAATTAAAAATAATTCTAAAAATGGGATTTTTTAAATTCCCAAGAAAAAAAATATTTCGTAATTTTGCAGAAATAAATATTCTTTTTATTTTTATTTTGTTCTATCGCCATATCGAAAAATTATCGCGCAAAAGCAAAATAAAACGATCGCGAAAAGGAACTCGGTACAAAAAAGACATATCAAAAAAATAAAAAAAGTTTATCGATATATCAAGAAGTATCGCCATATTGAAAAAATATTAAGAAAAACAAACGGATCGACAAAATTATATAAAATTTGGAAAAAAAAAAATGAAAACATGAAATTTAAAATGGATTTTTATTTTTTATTTTTTTATTATATATTTATTAATACGCGCTGAAAGCTCAAGCGAAGGAAGACCACTATCAATAGAAGGAAGGCTCAATAGAAGGAAGACTAAGCTTAAGCAAAGGAAGGCCATTAGAAGGAAGACAACAAACTTACACACTTGGAAAGAGGGTAATAAATGTAAATTTTCACTAATACCTTTTATTAACTTTAATAATAGAATTATTTTAATACTAAATATAAAAATATTTAATAATAATGTAAATGTATTTTGTAAATTAATATATAATATAAGAATATATTAAGAGTCATTTATAATTAGATAAATTAGTTTAACAAAATATTGATTTCAAAAAATTTTACAAATAAAAAATTTTTAACAATATATAATTTTTAAACTTTTTTTTTTGTTACATCTAGAGGCAAAATTTCATCATGAGAGTAAGACGTAAGTTTAGTTATAGTTTAAATGATTTAAAGACCATACTGTTAAATTGCTCATTTTTAGAGGATTTGCAGATCATTTCTTCGAAAAATGTTAAATTATTTGAAATTATTATTGAATCGTTAAATGCTATTTGCAAAAAATCTAAATATAATAAGCTTCAAAATAATTTAAAAAATAGAAGAAGGATCTGTAGTATGGCAAAAACCTTGCTGAAAACACGCAAGGTAATAAAAGTAGACACATTTAATAGTGCTACGAATTTAAAATCTGATGTATCAGAAAATAATACTTTATTAGAATGTAATAAAATTTCAAATCCAAATACTAATGGAATGGAAGTTAATTCTTTTCCAATGAAACAAGAATATATATCGGAGTTATTAAATAGTCCAGATAATATTTCGGACATTGATAACGAAGTTTTAATTAACTCGAATGATTTTATTGTGAAAGATTCACAGAAATCTTACCCATTGGCTAACGAAGCAAACTTAATATTTGAAAATTTACCATTGAAGGATGATAATAGCAAGTTTAAAAATGCACCAGAAAAGTTAAATTGTGGTTCTACAAAAATTTTAAAGATATTAAATTCATCAGAAGAACAAACAATTTCTAATGATTCTTTTGCGAAAATTCTTAAAGATATTTTCCAACATTTAAAATTTGTTGAAGAATTTAAATCAAATTTTAAAACTATTAAGAATGATTTAACTAAAATTGTTGACGAATTAAAGAATATGAACGGTCATCAAATTATTAAATCTAATAAAGTAGAAAGTTGTCAAGAACAACAATTAAATGTTGAAAACAATGAACGCGATCATGTTCTTGGTCCCTTCGAAATCAGCGATGATTCATTGAATATGTCAAGCTTTTTAACTTATAGAAAGATTCCAAATCCCAATGAAAAGTGCAATAGAACTGTGCTTCAAGGGGAATCAAAGTGTGCAAAACCTAAAAGAACATTTCAAAAGAATATTCTTGATTGTACATTTATTGTTAGCTTAGATGTTGTACAAAATACAAAGAACACAAAAATTACTAAGAAGAAAATCTTAGAAGATTTAGTGAGAGAGGCATATTTAAAACATAACAATGTTTGTATTTTATGTTTTTATAATGTTCTATATGGAAAAGATAGTACATTTATGTACGCTTATTGTAAATTTAATGATTGCACAACTTTCTGATTTGAAATTAATCCTAAGGGAAACGATTCTGTGTATAGAACCAAAGAAATACAACATGCTGAAAATGAATCTCATGTTGGGCAAATCAGAGGATTAAAAAGATATATTATAAAAAACGACCTTAAGAACAATAAGGCATATTTGTATAGAAAACAGCAAATTTTAAATGCTGCAGATAATATTGCCGAAAAAGGCAATCTTCAAAATATACATAAGCTGGAAACATTAAGAAAATGTAAATCTGAAGGTAATTATGATAAATATTATCATCCAGATCCAGTTTACGCTCTTATTTTGATGAAAGATGGTCCGTATAAAAATTATATACAACTAATTGCTTCTCCATTAACAGTTTATACATGGGAAAAGCATACGTTTGAAACTTTTTCCAGTAATGTAAAAATTCTTGAAGATTCAAAATATACATTACATATTGATGCATCTGGCGAAAGCGTGAAACACGTAAAATATGCTGAAAAGAGAATTTTGACATATAAAATTGTTTTACGAATTTCGGAAATAAAAAAAATTTTAACAATTGCGGAAGCAATTCTTTCTCGCCACACACTCAGTGAAATTTGTGCTTTTCTGGACAAATTGAAATTGTTCATGAAAGAGAGCAATATTAAATATCAGTTCAAATGGCCTTATTGCAGACGGGTTTGTACTGATGTAAGTCCCGCATTATATGGCGCAGTGTTGAAAAGTTTTAATAATCAAACATTATTGGAATACCTTATAGTGTGTGCTAAGTATCTAAATAATGTTAAATTAAATTCAAAGCTCAAACCTGATTTTGTTATCTTGCAGTGGTGTAAATGTCACTATATAAATATAATTTGCAAAGATTTAAACTTAAAATTAGGTAAAAACCATATTTTAAAACCCTTGCTTAAGAATGCTTTAGTAGAATGTGTAGAAAATTTTAAAACACACAATGTAAAATGATTGGAACTAATAATGGGGACAAATAACAATTCTGGTTGATTATTCATAAATATTTTCAGTAGCTCAAGCTGTATGTTGTCAGATTGGCAGGGCATACTGTAACAATCGATTGACCTACTTTCTTTTATAATTACTAGAAGGCAAGCATCTAGAACAAAATTAGTCAACCATTCATTATTATTCAAAGACTTCCAGTCCGAAGTTTCTAAATAATCGGTAAACCGAATATTTATAGAGTCTATTCTATTATTAATTTCAGAAAATAATTCATCAAATTTAAAAAGAAAAAAGTTATCTTTTTGAATCGCATTACTATTATTTTTACGAATTTCTGAAACCTTCTTACTTGCCTTTGCTTCATGCATTATTTTTGGCCGAATTGTTTTTTTGACTCAACTTCCCCCATTCTTCTTCGGGCTCTGCCTTAATATTCCCACTTGCTTGAGAATAACTGTGTTCTTTTTCTATCACTTCAACACTTATATCCAGTGTGGAGTCTTGTTTTTTTTCGTTTGGAGTTGAACAAATATAAGAATGCTCTTGAATTATTCTACTATTGTTATGCTTTTCATTTAACTCATTTTTGCTTAAAATAATTGTATTCTCTATTTCCTTATCAACTGATCCAAACATTTTATAATTATATCGTAACTCCTTTAAGGAACTTAGATAATCAATTCTCATTATTTTAACGAAAACATCTGGTCTTACAGATTTGTGCGGTAGTATAACATGTTTTTGCAAATAATAAGAAAATTCAATCGGGCCATTACTTATATGCTCCCCAGATGCATCAACATGAATGCCCATAACGTTTGTCCAAAGTACAATAAAAGGGCAATATTTATTTAACAAAAACGTACACATATCATCGTTGCGGTATTGATTTACGCAACGACCTGTTGTAACATTTTTCAATGCAGTTTTAATATCCTCGTATATCGAAAGAAAAATTTTCCGAAAAGGACTATTAAGTGCAACTGATTCCAAAAAGTCGATTTTTTCATAATCGTAAATCGTATATTCCTTACTTAAGTTTTCATCAGTAATTTCTATTATGCATTGATGTAATATTTCGAAACTTTGTTCAAATAAAGAAGTTTTAAACGGCGACAGTAAAACAGTAAAAATATGCTTAAACCAACGTTCACACTCTTCCATACTGCTTAAACTAAATGCCGCTACTAAAGCATTCTTAAGCAAGGGTTTTAAAATATGGTTTTTACCCAATTTTAAGTTTAAATCTTTGCAAATTATATTTATATAGTGACATTTACACCACTGCAAGATAACAAAATCAGGTTTGAGCTTTGTATTTAATTTAACATTATTTAGATACTTAGCACACACTATAAGGTATTCCAATAATGTTTGATTATTAAAACTTTTCAACACTGCGCCATATAATGCGGGACTTACATCAGTACAAACCCGTCTGCAATAAGGCCATTTGAACTGATATTTAATATTGTTCTCTTTCATGAACAATTTCAATTTGTCCAGAAAAGCACAAATTTCACTGAGTGTGTGGCGAGAAAGAATTGCTTCCGCAATTGTTAAAATTTTTTTTATTTCCGAAATTCGTAAAACAATTTTATATGTCAAAATTCTCTTTTCAGCATATTTTACGTGTTTCACGCTTTCGCCAGATGCATCAATATGTAATGTATATTTTGAATCTTCAAGAATTTTTACATTACTGGAAAAAGTTTCAAACGTATGCTTTTCCCATGTATAAACTGTTAATGGAGAAGCAATTAGTTGTATATAATTTTTATACGGACCATCTTTCATCAAAATAAGAGCGTAAACTGGATCTGGATGATAATATTTATCATAATTACCTTCAGATTTACATTTTCTTAATGTTTCCAGCTTATGTATATTTTGAAGATTGCCTTTTTCGGCAATATTATCTGCAGCATTTAAAATTTGCTGTTTTCTATACAAATATGCCTTATTGTTCTTAAGGTCGTTTTTTATAATATATCTTTTTAATCCTCTGATTTGCCCAACATGAGATTCATTTTCAGCATGTTGTATTTCTTTGGTTCTATACACAGAATCGTTTCCCTTAGGATTAATTTCAAATCAGAAAGTTGTGCAATCATTAAATTTACAATAAGCGTACATAAATGTACTATCTTTTCCATATAGAACATTATAAAAACATAAAATACAAACATTGTTATGTTTTAAATATGCCTCTCTCACTAAATCTTCTAAGATTTTCTTCTTAGTAATTTTTGTGTTCTTTGTATTTTGTACAACATCTAAGCTAACAATAAATGTACAATCAAGAATATTCTTTTGAAATGTTCTTTTAGGTTTTGCACACTTTGATTCCCCTTGAAGCACAGTTCTATTGCACTTTTCATTGGGATTTGGAATCTTTCTATAAGTTAAAAAGCTTGACATATTCAATGAATCATCGCTGATTTCGAAGGGACCAAGAACATGATCGCGTTCATTGTTTTCAACATTTAATTGTTGTTCTTGACAACTTTCTACTTTATTAGATTTAATAATTTGATGACCGTTCATATTCTTTAATTCGTCAACAATTTTAGTTAAATCATTCTTAATAGTTTTAAAATTTGATTTAAATTCTTCAACAAATTTTAAATGTTGGAAAATATCTTTAAGAATTTTCGCAAAAGAATCATTAGAAATTGTTTGTTCTTCTGATGAATTTAATATCTTTAAAATTTTTGTAGAACCACAATTTAACTTTTCTGGTGCATTTTTAAACTTGCTATTATCATCCTTCAATGGTAAATTTTCAAATATTAAGTTTGCTTCGTTAGCCAATGGGTAAGATTTCTGTGAATCTTTCACAATAAAATCATTCGAGTTAATTAAAACTTCGTTATCAATGTCCGAAATATTATCTGGACTATTTAATAACTCCGATATATATTCTTGTTTCATTGGAAAAGAATTAACTTCCATTCCATTAGTATTTGGATTTGAAATTTTATTACATTCTAATAAAGTATTATTTTCTGATACATCAGATTTTAAATTCGTAGCACTATTAAATGTGTCTACTTTTATTACCTTGCGTGTTTTCAGCAAGGTTTTTGCCATACTACAGATCCTTCTTCTATTTTTTAAATTATTTTGAAGCTTATTATATTTAGATTTTTTGCAAATAGCATTTAACGATTCAATAATAATTTCAAATAATTTAACATTTTTCGAAGAAATGATCTGCAAATCCTCTAAAAATGAGCAATTTAACAGTATGGTCTTTAAATCATTTAAACTATAACTAAACTTACGTCTTACTCTCATGATGAAATTTTGCCTCTAGATGTAACAAAAAAAAAGTTTAAAAATTATATATTGTTAAAAATTTTTTATTTGTAAAATTTTTTGAAATCAATATTTTGTTAAACTAATTTATCTAATTATAAATGACTCTTAATATATTCTTATATTATATATTAATTTACAAAATACATTTACATTATTATTAAATATTTTTATATTTAGTATTAAAATAATTCTATTATTAAAGTTAATAAAAGGTATTAGTGAAAATTTACATTTATTACCCTCTTTCCAAGTGTGTAAGTTTGTTGTCTTCCTTCTAATGGCCTTCCTTTGCTTAAGCTTAGTCTTCCTTCTATTGAGCCTTCCTTCTATTGATAGTGGTCTTCCTTCGCTTGAGCTTTCAGCGCGTATTAATAAATATATAATAAAAAAATAAAAATTAAAAATCCATTTTAAATTTCATGTTTTGATTTTTTTTTTTTTTTCTAAATTTTATATAATTTTGTCGATCCGTTTGTTTTTCTTAATATTTTTTCAATGTGGCGATACTTCTTGATATATCGATAAACTTTTTTTATTTTTTTGATATGTCTTTTTTGTACCGAGTTCCTTTTCGCGATCGTTTTATTTTGCTTTTGCGCGATAATTTTTCGATATGGCGATAGAACAAAATAAAAATAAAAAGAATATTTATTTCTGCAAAATTACGAAATATTTTTTTTCTTGGGAATTTAAAAAATCCCATTTTTAGAATTATTTTTAATTACGCGGCAGCTCTATTACCATACACAAAAAATTATTTTTTTTTTTTTGAAAAAAGAAAAAATCACTATTTTTTTAAAAATCACTCACTTTAAACTCACACATATTAACTATATAAATTATTATTATCACTTAAAAATCTTATTTTTAATCAATTAAAAAAACACTTACCTGCTGTTTCTTTGATGTCAAATAAAATAAGACGGTTACCAAGCCAGATTTAACAAGGTTCGTTCCAAAAATTTTTTATATGTGCAGTTTGACACTTCAGAAAACTGAAGGCTACATGTCTAATCGAAACCACCTTGTAAAAATTCGTCTTGGTGGCCATGTTAGTATAAAAGGTGTGCCAAGTTTTTAAACTGTTAATATATTTATTTCTGGGCTGCCAGATTATTTACATTTATTTCAGAGGCTGATACGTTGCAGGCCGGGCACCACCATCACTGTTTTTTTAAATACTTTGTTCTACCTGAAATCTATAGCGGTAAATGAAATATGAAAAAATCTTTTTTTGAAAACTTTGTTCTACCAAAAACTATAGCGGTAAATAAAATGTATATCAAAATGAAGCTGAGACCTTCTACTATCACCTCCAAGTGGTCCGGTCCAGGAACAAATCACTCAGTTCGACCTATGGTCCAAAATGTCCTCTAGAGTGAAATATGAAAAAATCTTTTTTTGAAAACTTTGTTCTACCAAAAACTATAGCGGTAAATAAAATGTATATCAAAATGAAGCTGAGACCTTCTACTATCACCTCCAAGTGGTCCGGTCCAGGAACAAATCACTCAGTTCGACCTATGGTCCAAAATGTCCTCTAGAGTGAAATATGAAAAAATCTTTTTTTGAAAACTTTGTTCTACCAAAAACTATAGCGGTAAATAAAATGTATATCAAAATGAAGCTGAGACCTTCTACTATCACCTCCAAGTGGTCCGGTCCAGGAACAAATCACTCAGTTCGACCTATGGTCCAAAATATCCTCTAGAGGGATATATGAAAAAATCTTTTTTTGAAAACTTTGTTCTACCAAAAACTATAGCGGTAAATAAAATGTATATCAAAATGAAGCTGAGACCTTCTACTATCACCTCCAAGTGGTCCGGTCCAGGAACAAATCACTCAGTTCGACCTATGGTCCAAAATATCCTCTAGAGGGATATATGAAAAAATCTTTTTTTGAAAACTTTGTTCTACCAAAAACTATAGCGGTAAATAAAATGTATATCAAAATGAAGCTGAGACCTTCTACTATCACCTCCAAGTGGTCCGGTCCAGGAACAAATCACTCAGTTCGACCTATGGTCCAAAATGTCCTCTAGAGTGAAATATGAAAAAATCTTTTTTTGAAAACTTTGTTCTACCAAAAACTATAGCGGTAAATAAAATGTATATCAAAATGAAGCTGAGACCTTCTGCTATCACCTCCAAGTGGTCCGGTCCAGGAACAAATCACTCAGTTCGACCTATGGTCCAAAATGTCCTCTAGAGTGAAATATGAAAAAATCTTTTTTTGAAAACTTTGTTCTACCAAAAACTATATCGGTAAATAGAATGTATATCAAAATGAAGCTGAGACCTTCTACTATCACCTCCAAGTGGTCCGGTCCAGGAACAAATCACTCAGTTCGACCTATGGTCCAAAATGTCCTCTAGAGTGAAATATGAAAAAATCTTTTTTTGAAAACTTTGTTCTACCAAAAACTATAGCGGTAAATAAAATGTATATCAAAATGAAGCTGAGACCTTCTACTATCACCTCCAAGTGGTCCGGTCCAGGAACAAATCACTCAGTTCGACCTATGGTCCAAAATATCCTCTAGAGGGATATATGAAAAAATCTTTTTTTGAAAACTTTGTTCTACCAAAAACTATAGCGGTGAATAAAATGTATATCAAAATAAAGCTGAGACCTTCCACTATCACCTCCAAGTGGTCCGGTACAGGAACAAATCACTCAGTTCGACCTATGGTCCAAAATGTCCTCTAGAGGGATATATGAAAAAATCTTTTTTTGAAAACTTTGTTCTACCAAAAACTATAGCGGTAAATAAAATGTATATCAAAATGAAGCTGAGACCTTCTACTATCACCTCCAAGTGGTCCGGTCCAGGAACAAATCACTCAGTTCGACCTATGGTCCAAAATATCCTCTAGAGGGATATATGAAAAAATCTTTTTTTGAAAACTTTGTTCTACCAAAAACTATAGCGGTGAATAAAATGTATATCAAAATGAAGCTGAGACCTTCCACTATAACCTCCAAGTGGTCCGGTCCAGGAGCAAATCACTCAGTTCGACCTAGGGTCCAAAATGTCCCTTAGAGTGAAATATGAATAATCTTTTTTTGAAATTTTTGTTCTACCAAAAACTATAGCGGTGAATAAAATATATATCAAAATGAAGCTGAAACCTTCCTCTATCACCTACAAGTGGTCCGGTCCAAAACAAATCTCTCAATTCGACCTATGGTCCATTAGTTTGTTACCTTTCATTATTAGTTTGTTAACAAAGTTGCGACTGTTAACTTGGCAGCACTTTTACTTTGTTATCTTACTTTGTTAAGTTCACGCCGACTCGTTAAATATATATTTGTGCCCCTTTACTCTCTTTGTTTTTGTCAACCCTTTTGATTGGTATATTTATGTATGTTCTGGGATACTTTTCTGTTAGCTCAACGATCCTCAAAGAACTGTAAATTGTTCTTTGAAAAGAAATGAGAGTGAAGGAAAACCAGCCAACTTTTTATTTGTGTTCTAAAATTCTACGTGTAAAGAGACGTGCGCCAGTGGGTAAATAAAGTAATTTAAAAGTGAAAAAAATTAAGTAAAATATTCCAGTAAAAACCTTTTGAATTTGGGTAATGAGTAGTACTTATTTCACCCGTTACTTAGTTAGTAGTGGTCATTTCAAATTTCATTATTTTCGAAATCCAAACAAGAACTTTCGGGTAGTGATATTAACAAACACTTATTTATATAATTTCTTTAAGTAATAAAATCACTGCATATTGCCAATGAGCATTAGAAATACTACTTATAGAATACTACGACCACTTTAATTAAGTAAAAAATTCTTAAGTTAAATACGCATTACACCCGTGCTCCGTATAAAGAAGAAGAGTATTTTTTTCTCAAAGAGGAACTCTTCATTTCTTTACTTCGCAAAAACGCAATTTTCGATTAGAAAAACAACGTAAAATTTGTTTACTAGTCTCTGTTAGTTTTCGGGTTAGAAGGCGCTAAAGTTGCTATATTATGTACTTATATTTTAGCCTGCGGTAAGTAAAAAATAGATACATTATTTTTAACATCTGTGTAGGTAATTATCTATTGACATGTTGAAATAAAAAACAGGTAATTTTTGAGTAACCCTGAAGTAGAAAAATAATTACATGAAATTGTGGACAAACTCGAACAAAGTTATTCAGGCAAAAAGTAAGTAGTCTTTATTCGGCTCCAATATTACCTGCTAACTTAAAAGGAAGTAAAGTTTTTGTTGGGATATTATTGAAAAAAGTGAAAAAGAAATAATTTTTATTTAAAAAGTTCTGAATCAATAAATCGAACTATATTATTATTATTATTATTATTATTATTATTATTATTATTACTATTACTATTTTTTTTTTTTTTTTGTACAAGTAATGAAGTGTTTTCAAGCAATAAACATTTTGAAGAAAACAATAATGATAATCATTATTATAGGAACTATAACATACATTTATATAGACAAATCTAATAATAAAAAAACTGATTGAAGTGAATATTATAAACTTTTGGTACAGGACTTGGTAGCACTTCAAAAAAAGAGTTATCCCAATCGAAAGGTAAGCTAATATTGCTGGAAAATGTTTTAATATTATATAACATTTGGTTTTACATATTGATTTTACAATATTTTGTTACTACCATAGTCCCAGAAGATAACGCACAACTTTGTTTTCGAAGTCTTAAATATGTAAATATGACCTAAGGATTGCAAAGTAACATATTCCCCTTGTACAAAGTTTTGTCAAACCAAAAACATATCGAAATCAGACTAATTTTGATTTTGATAACGACCTCAACATAAAGGACAATTGGTGAGTATGTGAAATTGGATTATTTTGTTGACTTTTTCAGAATTTGTCAAAAAAAAAAAAATTTTAATTGCACAGAGAAAAAAAATTCATATATATGAAAATTTTTTTCATAAATATTATGAATCGAACATAATTTTTTTTCCCAAACATTTTTCAAACTCGTTTTATTAAATTGTTCATAATGAAAATTTTTGTAATTTTGCAAAATTTTTGTTAAATCTTTGGTTCAATTTCATAAGATTTGATTGCAAATGGTGAATGAAAAACGCCTTAAAATGTGCAAAATTCTAAGGAAAATCTATAAAAAAATAATGTCTAGAAATTTGCATAATTTCGCTCGCATTCTGCAGCACATCATTTTGATAAAAAGTGCTTCTGTTCAGTTCCCAAAATGTAGCTGAAAATCATTAAAAATTTAAAATTTTCCGAAGAAAATTTTAAACATTTTTTTACAAATTGAAAATATAAATGAAAATTTCAACAATTTATTTTAAGTTTTCTTGACTTTTGATTCATTTCAAAAAATGTAAAAAAGTGTTAATATTTAAGACACTATTCTTAAATATAATGAACTAAAATCAATGAAAGTAAATTCTTATATTTATGCACAAACTTTTTTCTGTGTGTAAATTTAAAAACAAGTTCACTTTTGCATTTATTTATTTTATAAATTTTGTCTTTATCATTTACAGCTTGATATCGCCCTTATATTTTACAATGAAATTATTCGTTAATTCATGATTGTGACGAAAAGTTGGGACAAATGTATAACTTTATTAAACATCATTTAGCCATTCAAGATATTGACATTAAATATTTTGTGAACAATTAAGAGAGGAACATTTTTAATTGAAGTATTATAGAGCCTACACTATTTTTTATACATTACAAAGAAATTTCCAAGCAACGACAATACTCGGAAGAAGATTTTGATAAATAGTAAAGTTTCAATTATAATAACGTAATTAATGAACTATTTTAAATAATTTTTAACCAAACTGAATTTTTATGAACAGTTATATAAATTTATTAATGATTAATTATATGTATTTATATATGTAGTTATGTATCCATATATATTTTGTTAAAATAAATAAAATACATTTTTATCTTAAATTTATAAGATTAATTGTAAATCCTTTTTATATTTTGAGTAGGTGTTTTTGTAAAAAATCAGTCAAATTAAAATGAAAATATCCTTTAATTTAATTTTATATATGTATATGTTAGTTGAAACTAATTTAATTAATTTAATATCATTTTCAATTATTTTTGTTCTTGTTTCTTTTCATCTATTTTTTTTATATTCATTTTAATTTATTAACGGTTTTTTATGAGGGTAATTTTCATATACAACATGAAACATTATAATTAATGTAATGACATTGCTTCAATTACCTAATAAGACATTTTCATAAATACAATTCAGAAGCTTCATTGGATAGCGAAATTCATATATATGCAAAGTTTTAATTTGACTAATGAAACTAAATAAATAATATAATGAATCATTTGCATTATATCAATGAATAAATTTTCGTTTGGCTAATGAAAACATTTCATAGAATCCATGAAATATTTTCGTTAGGTCAATGATTATTTTCATTCTATTAATGTACAAGTTTCGTAATACAGCTGTAAAAATATTTCATAATATGTATGAAGCTTAATAAAGCATTCTCCATTGATATAATGAAGGGCTTCATTATCTCACTTTTAATGACAAAATTCATGTCTACAATGAAGGGTTTAGGTTCTATTTCGTTGATTTAAAAGTCATTAGAAGGTAATTAATTGTTCTTTTAATATGAAAATTTTAAAAAAGAAATCAATTTTTAAAAATGCATTTTTAGATGCATTTTTGAAAACTTTCTCTCCCTTTGATTTTTAATATTTCTTAAATAAAACTTAGAACTTTATATATTAAATATAAAATTTAGTTTAATTTTTTTTTGTGATATATATATATATATATATATATATATATATATATATCGATAAAATAAATCACGATCTCCTATTGTTCAAATCGGATAAACTCTGATCTTGTCCTGTTTTCCTCAAATGGATTTCCACACATCTTAAAAATAGATACCAATGTGTATTATTTAGAGAATGTACATCGAAAACCATTCCTGTTTTATTCGGTGTTTCGCAAGGTAGTCATCTTGGCCCCTTATTATTCCTAATATTTATAAATGATTTACCATCGTGCATTAAGAATTCTAGAATTTTAATGTATGCTGATGATGTAAAGCTGTTGCATAGCTTTAACTATTCCCATCAATGTTCCTTACTCCAACCAGATCTTAACAATCTTTATAGTTGATGTATGATGAATCTAATGGATCTGAATTTAAAAAAGTGTAAACACATGATGTTCTACGGGATAAGTCCAGTACTCTGTAGATACACAATAAATGAATATCAATATGTTCTAGTCGAAGAATTTCTTGATCTGGGTGTGTTGCTTGAGTGTAATCTATCCTTTAATTCCCACGTTTCGCAAATCGTTAATAAATCAAAAGGAGTTCTAGGTTTCCTCAAGCGCTGTGGAAGAGAGTTTAATGATCTTTACGTTTCCAAGCAATTATTCGCATTTCTCGTAAGGCCAATCCTTGTATATGCTTCCGTGGTTTGGGATCCTCAGTACGAAGTTCATATAAAAAAATTGAATCGGTCCAGAAACAATTTCTCTTATTTTTCCTTCGTAGTCTTCCTTGGAGTCCTAATATTAATTTACCATCATATGAAAGTGGATTACAGCTCATTGATCTCCCTATTCTTGAAAGTAGAAGAAAATATATGAATATTTCATTTGTAATTAATTTAGTAAACGGTTCAATTAATTCCGAGTTCCTACTTCGTAAGATCGAATTTGTAATCCCAAATCGTCCAACTAAAAATTATAATCCTTTAAAAATAAAATATTTTTTAACCAATTATGCAAACTTTAATCCATGAGACGTATATGCAATAAATTCAACAGTTTTTATCTATATATTGATTCCTCAGTAAATCCAATCCTAATGGCTCAGTTCTCAGTTCTGCTGTTCTTCCTTCTACTACAGATTTGTCGATATCATAATTACCCAGTATTTCTGCATTCCGCGGGACTTGGTCAAACGTAGATATTGTTGCTTGCCCCGTATCATTTCCATCATAGATAGATCGGTCTCTGTGTGTTGATGTGATACCAGAAAGTACCACATCTCCACACAGAGACCGATCTCGGTCCATTGTGAGTCCTTCGTTGAAAGACCTGTGAAATATAGAATACAATACAGAAAATAGGAGAGTAGGAGTAGAAGAGAAATGAGTAGGAATGAGGACGAATCATATAGGGGGATTAGCAATAGGGTTATACTCCTGATTCTCCCTTAAACAGTCGATTCCCATGACGAAGCCTATGACATCTACAAGATCTGCGTCCCGAACGTCACTTAGCCCGCCGAGGAATTGGCTACCCAGCCGTTTCATCCTACGATGCTGCAATCGTGGACAATGGCACACAATGTGCTCAATAGACTCGGTCTCGTCGACGTCTCCACACATTCTACAAAAATGGGAATTGCTTGCGTCCCATCTAGACCTCATCTTCCCTATCAAACAGTGACCCGTTATGGCCCCTATCATGATTCTTAAGCTCTTCCTATTCAAGCCCAGGAGAGTGCTAGTGCCTGCATTGTCCAGTGCTGGAAATATCGCCCTCGACACTCTACAGTCTTCTCTACTCTCCCAAGCCGAATTGGTTCTGACCAAGATCCAATCATTGATCTTCCCATAGAAGAAACTTAGTGGTGGTTTCACATAGGTTTCCCTCTCCGAGACATTCTTTGCTACGCCTTGCCTTGCCAGTTCATCAGCCAGTTCATTGCCTGAAATATTGCAGTGGCCAGGCACCCAGCAGAGTCTCACCATGTAGTCCTCCATCAGCTCTCTCAGTGTCTTCTTACAGGCAGAAACTAGCCTGGATTTCACCAAATGTGTCCCCAAGGCCTTCAGAGCCGCCTGACTGTCCACAAAGAGAGTGACTTCGGTACCCCTCGCAACGTTCTGCCTGATTATTTCTGTGGCTTTCAGGATGCCGAGAATATCAGCCTGAAAAACGCTGCACTCATCAGGGAGTCTAAAATCATTTCCATCATTTCCAATGGAAACCCTGAAATCGTATATAACCGAAAGTTGTGCTCAATGCTTCCTCAATTGCCTTCCAAGGTTTTAGTCAGCGGAATTTACCCAGTAAAGTAAAGTGAAGGATTTGAACCTTGTCTGGACTTGAACATATCTGAAACATATTAACATTTTAAAGGCACTTTGATGCTCAAGGAAACACCGTTGCAATCTCAACAATTTTTGGATGGGTCGTTGCTTGTGTTGAGGCATTTGAAGTTAATAACCAAACTACGTCTCTTATTTCTGCCGTAGATTTTAACAGATGTCTCAGAAGTTTCTGGGAAATAAAAGAGGCTGACTACAAAGTATAAATAGACCTAGATGATGCTTATGTTGAGTCTTACTTTCAGTCAACTCATTCCCGTGCCAATGATGGAAAATATTTGATCCAATTATCCTTTAAAATTGAAAATTTCCATTTTGGAAATACACTAAATGCAGCTTTATTACGATTCTATGCATTTGAAAGATGACTTCAACGAAATGCAAACCTACCAGAACAGTACAGCACATTTATGCGTGAGTATTAAAATTTGGAACACATTCGTTAAATGAATGAAGTAAATGTCAACGACGTTAGGGTTTCCTACTTGCCTTATCATACAGTTTCCAAGACTCAAATGGTACTTCACTTAATGATACGCTACACATTTGACCCAGCATTCAAAGGGACGTGTTCTCAATCTGCCTACGCTTTCGGTTCCATCGTTATGTTTTCTGGAGAGAATCGCCCTTGCATTTAAACATTATCCGTTGTGCAGAGCGACGTATGGCACGACGTGCGCCCCTTACCTCTCAGTTCGGGTTCTGCAAAAATTAGCTCATGACTACAAGTCAACTTATCTATTAGCCTCAAAAGTATTACTCGAAAACTTTTATGTGGATGACGTCCTCACAGGAGCTGCTTCTAAAAATGAAATAGTTTTCAAACTCGATAAACTAGTAAAGTTTCTCTTTCATGCGACTCTTGAATTAAAAAATGGATTTATAATTGCCTCAGGATATCGTTGAGTACTTAAGATCTCATAATTCTCAAATCTCCAGAAGAAGACATCAAAAAAGTTCTGAGGGTATATTGGAAGCCTGTAAACGATTAACTTTGTTATAAAATCACACCTTGAGCAAACACAGTTCCAACCAAAAGCCAAGTGCTCTTAGCTCCAATATGCGCAGAAAGCTTTTGATAACGAATGAGTCCATTTACATAAAAATCTAGCCATTAGTGTCGCTTACTGAACCTGCATATGTTTGAAGACAACAATGGATTACTGCGTATTGGATCCTAGAAGAAATCTGCACCCGGGAGTCTCAGCCCTATTCGTATTGGATTATTGGAGCATGAAATCTCATACGAAAATGACATATAACTGCCGCAGATGATAACGCCAACTCGTGAATCAACAACTTATGGGCGACTTACCCAGCGTTCGCGTACGCCAAGCATTCCTATTGGAAAATGCTGGTTATGACTATGCTGGTCACTTGCTTTTGAAACAGTATGATAGAAGAAATGAAAGAAAATCTAAAGGGTACATATGTTTGTTAGATTATTTGCTTTGTTACATCTACTTAGAACTTGTCACAGATTTAAGTGCTAACTCATTGGTGCGTCTCGAGAATTAAACGAGATTCACAAACTCTTAATGAAATTGTATCCACATTTTTATCTGAAGACTGAATACAATGGAATTATATCACTCCACTAGCTCTACATTGGTGTGAGATTTAGGAATTAGCGTTACGATCAGTTAAACTGCATCTAAAGCGTGATATTATGAACACTGAATTGACATTTGAACAAATGCACAGCTTATTGGCGGATCCACAGGGGGAAAAGAATTTTTCGACTAAAAAAAAATTAAACACGAAGACAAATTTACAATAGGAAAAAGAAAAAAATAAAAAGTATTTTGGAAAAATTTGTGTGTCATAAATAGAAAAAGGAATGATGCATTTATCATCAACATTGTCTAAATCTCATCATTGTCTAGATCAATAGGTTTTAAAAATTGGCACTTGTTTAATAAAAAATGTAGGAAATGCATATTTTTAAGTATTTTTATTTTACTTTTTTTAAATAACTACATAACATATTTATGAATTTTTGTATAATGTTAAATTCTTTTAATAGTAAATAATTTTGTAATTTCATTTATTTTTCTTGGATTTTCGAAATTTTAAATTTTCAAATTTCGTTAAATTTAAGCTTACATTTTACGGATCGTACTATTAAAAATGCATCCTTCGAGAAAAAGAAATAATTTGTTTAAGTACTAGTTTTATCAGTTAATGAAAATATATATATATATTTTTTTTTTATTATTTTATAAATCTATCCAAAACTTTTTACAAAAAGCGCATATTTAACAACATAGGAAAAGTTTTCCCAAATTTTTTCATACAAAATATAATATTTATTCCAGATATTATTAAAATATACATAATAAAAATGTTTCTTATTCTGAGATAATTTTATTTTGGAAGCTAAATAAAAATATTTACACATAAATTATCAACGATAAATGTTTAAAAATGGTAATTTTTCAAGTAAAATCTTAAGAAATCTTTTAGTTACAAAATTATGCATATTTTTAATTATATGTATAATTTTGTAACTAAAAATCATTAAAAAATTTGAATAATGGATAAATTCTGTTATTGTTTTGTTACTTTCTTCATTTTAAGATTTTTCGGAAAGTAGAAGAATCTAGCTTATTATCCACTATACATTTGTATATGTTTTGGGCAAATATTGAAAGAAAATCTTTATATATTTTTTTAACACTTTTATATATAAATTTTATATTTTAAATTTTAGGTTATAAAAATGAAAGTTATTATCTTCTACCACCATTTTTAGAAATAACCTCAAAAATGCGATTTGGCATCGACTTGTATAATGACTCTAAGTAATTTAGCGAAATTGAACTCCATGCTTCCGTTATTGCATCCTTTAAGGATTCTATCGTCTCAAATTCTTTTCCTCCTTCATAAAATTTTCTTGCAAGCCAACCCCATACATTTTCCATTGAATTCAGGTCTGGTGAATATGGAGGCCAATCCAAAAGTTGAACACCTTGTTGATTAATCCATTGTTTATTGCTCTGGCGGTATGAATCGGAGCGTTGTCGTGTTGGTATGTCCAAGATATGGGTCCAAAGAAATCATTAAATTTTGGAAATGCTTCCTCCAGAATGTTTTTATAAGTCGTTGCAGTCATTTTGTTGGATACAAAAAACAATTCTATGGTACCATAATACCATTATTCCGCCTTCTCGGCTGTGTCTGCGGCTCAAAAATAATTCCTCCTTATTTAGGTTATGGAAGTAATAGTTATACCCATCGGGACCATCAATATTAAACTTTTTTTCATCGGAAAATACAACTTTAAACCATTTGTCGGACCATGTCATTGTATTTTTGGCAAACTGTAGACGTTGTGATTTGCGTTTTTCATTAAGTGGTGTTTTTTTTTGCAGTTTTCGTCCTACTATGTATGGGCACGACTTTAAAATACGGTGCACTGTTCTTAGACTGGCACTGACTCCACATTTTTCACGTATTTTTGATACCAACATGGCAGAATTTGATGCAATTCAAAGAGTTTTTCATCTTTCTTTTGGAGTTGTTGCCATCTTCTTCCGCCCTTTCTTGCTTTTTCCATATCTTTCCACGTTATTTAAATAATTGTGCACAACTGTCTTACCTCTATTAATTTGGCTATTTGGACCGGATTTCAAAATCAGAATTTTTTCTTTTTCAGAGTTATTAAGAGCCTTACCACGTCCCATTTTGAATAAAAACTATTTTAAAACTATCAAATTAAAAATTCTCTACCCGTTTATATTGAAAGAAATTCAAATCATAGACTTTCTGATTAATATTAAAAGAATTCCTTATTCAAGTGACACACAAAATAGCACCACAGAAATACATGACTTTAAATAAATGCATAATTTTAGTATAACAAATATGTATATTTTTTATTTCTGCAGGAAAATAAAGCCAACACTTTGAAATTTGGTTGCGCAAACAATTATTGTTTTCTGAACTTTAGTTTAGGAGATATTCTTAATTAAAGTTAAAAAAATGTGATTCCTTATTCATTTGGCAGGCAGTGTATATCTTCTACATAATTTTGTATTTTTCAAAACAAAACAAAAAAAAAAAATAATAATAAAATAAATAAAAAGGACATGTATAAGCTGTGACTGATTAAAAATAATGATATCTTATAGGATTCATTAGAATACGTTTACTCTTTATTTAAGATTCAACATTTAACATAATACGAGGACGGATCAATAAGTCTGTGATTTTTTGAACTTCCCTCGTAATTATATGAAATGCAACACTATTCTCATCAAGTACCACCTGTTAATAGACTACAGTCAAATTTTGAGCAAGTGCCGTAATTTACTTTGCATAAAAAATATAATTTTTCGAGGTCCTTAAAATAGGCATTTGTTTGGTCAATAACTTCATCGTTGGAGCTTGAATCTCTTTCCACCGAGCCATTTAGGTTTGGAAATAGGAAGTAGTCCCAGGGGCTAAATCCGGAGAATATGGCGGATGAGGTACCAATTCATAGTCCAATTCTTCTTTTGTTTTTTGGTACATAAAGTACAACTGTAAACATAAACTATCACTCGCTATTGAACCGTGGTAAGTGCCGTCATATGCACGCAGGAAAATAGTGTCCTTTATGTTGAAATAAAAATTCAGAAATAGTTTTATTTCTCAACAGTACCTTAAAATCCAATATTGTTGAAAAATGTCCGAATTATATGCAATTACAATTGAAAATATGACAAAAAATGTTAATAGTATTGATATTTCGCGAATGAAAAGAGATGTAAGAATTATTTAAATGCATATTCCAAGGGTTAATATGTCTCTACAATATATTGAAGTTAATTTTCTTATAACGAAGATTTTTATGCTATTGCAAGAAATCCGTATTTTCAGAGATTTTTTAAGAATAGGTCCTGCTCACGTAAATATAAACATTCAGACGTAATATTTTGAGAATCATATAAGAACATACTATTCTTCATTTCTAAAAGGGGACCATTTGCAACTTTTTTTCATAAGACACTTTAATGTACATACCTTCCAAACTGAAAAAAAAACGTTTCAGTTAATAGAACATTTTATCTATGTTTGTATACTTACTTCAAAATGAGGGGTTGGAAATTCAAAAAATAATCAATATTTATCATAATTTCGTTTTAATATTGAATCATATCATTTGACCTATTTATATAATAAATATGCGCCTATTATAAGTAATAATGAATGATCAACATCTTTCGTGTTGAAATTTTTTTTTTTTTAAACGAAGTATTAACTACATATCAAATTGATATATATATATATATATATATATATATATATATATATATATATATATATATATATATATATATATAATTTTTATAACTATTACACTTACTTTTCTATTGTCCTGGCAACTATTTCTAAATGTTTTTAAAGATATAGGAAATAAATTAAATAAATAAATTAAGGTATTTTTATTTTTTTATTTTTTCGTTGAATTAAATTCACCGTTTTTTTTCTCTTTATTAAATAAAAACTTTAATTAAGTATATTTTATATATCATGTATTGAGTGTTTCGCAATCAGTTTTATGTTTCTTAATTTTTCTCTTAATTGTTGCATTTTACAATAACTAATTAAAAGGTATCATTTAAAATAAATAAAATACAATATCGTAAATATATGTGTGTATATACAAATATGCAGCATGCAGATATCGAATTTCGTCCTTTTGCTTTAAACATGAATTGAAACAAGAATATTACAAACTGATTCTATATTCAATCATTCAAAATTACTTATAAGTAAATTGAACGGTGAATGACAAAATAACTAAATATTTTTAGACCTAAAAATTAAAAAAAATATTTAAACTGGTGGGAAAAGCAAGACAAACTAAAAATCATAAATTAGGATAGTAAAAGAAAAAAATCAGACATGCAGTAAGATGTTAGATTTAGTTGCCAGAAATTTCTT
Organism: Protocalliphora azurea; assembly: GCA_932274085.1. Classification (NCBI taxonomy): domain Eukaryota; kingdom Metazoa; phylum Arthropoda; class Insecta; order Diptera; family Calliphoridae; genus Protocalliphora; species Protocalliphora azurea. Next base: position 85,547,201 of record OW026520.1, read on the forward strand.
TCATGCGGTTGAGAGCACTGCCAGCTCTGAACCATTCAATTTGTTGTTCGTTCATAGTATGGTTCAATTTGATTTTATCAACTTTGTCGCCGTTCTTAATTTCACAATCGACTTGTTTGCCAGGAGCCAATTTGGAAAGACCCAACAAAGAGATTTTGCTAGTGGGTTGCACCTAAAAACAACAACGAATATACACGTGTTAAACATTTTTTTTTCACTCATATGATGCAATGATTACCTTATCGTAATCGGCAGGGTTGGCGAAAGTCAAAGGCAAAAGACCTTGTTTCTTCAAGTTGGTTTCATGAATACGGGCAAAGGATTTGACAATAATGGCGCGACCACCCAAGTGACGGGGTTCCAAGGCGGCATGTTCGCGAGATGAACCTTCACCGTAGTTATCGTCACCAACGGCAACCCATCTGATATTGTTGGCCTTGTAGTCACGGGCAACTTCTGGTACTCCACCCCATTCACCAGTTCGTTGGTTCTTGATCTTATTCATTTCATTGTTTTCGTAGTTGGTAGCACCAATGAACATGTTGTTGGAGATATTGTCCAAATGACCGCGGTATTTCAACCATGGACCAGCAGCGGAAATGTGATCAGTGGTACATTTGCCCTTGACCTTGATGAGAACAGTCATGTCGGTGTAGTCTTTGCCGTCCCACTTGTCGAAGGGAGCCAACAATTGCAAACGTTGGCTTTTGGGATCAACGTCAACTTTAACGTTTTCGCCGTTCTAAAATGCGTAACAGTGTTTTAGTAGTAGAACGCCTTAAACTTGTAATTATTACACTTACAGCTGGAGGAGCATCATAGGTGTCCATGCCGGGATCGAAGCCCTTAGAGGGCAATTCATCACCGAATGGAGCATCCAGTTTGAATTTCTTGCCATCAGCACCAGTCAATTCATCGGTAAGGGGGTTGAAATCCAAACGACCAGCAATAGAAAGAGCTGTTACCATTTCAGGGCTATAAAATATAATGTTAAAGTTTTTATAAATCATTACAAATTAAAACATTTTGTACGTGATGACAAGTAACGTTCGTTATTTTTTTTTTATGATAATCTTACCTGGTAACGAAGGCATGAGTAGCAGGGTTGGCATCATTACGACCAGTGAAGTTACGGTTGTATGAGGTTACAATGGTATTCTTATCACCCTTCTTTATATCCGTTCGATCCCATTGACCAATACAGGGACCACAAGCGTTAGCCAAAACGGTACCACCGAATTTGGTGAAAACATCAGATAATCCGTCACGTTCTATGGTGGCACGAATTTGTTCAGAGCCGGGGGTTACATTGAAGGGAATCTTTGATTTGAGACCATGTTTCATAGCGTTCTTGGCAATGCTGGCGCAACGACCCATATCCTCGTATGAGGAGTTGGTGCAAGAACCAATCAAACCAACCTTAATGTCCATAGGATAACCGTTTTTCTTTGAGTTTTCACCCAATTTGCTGATGGGGTGAGCCAAATCAGGAGTGAAGGGACCGTTGACATGGGGCTCCAAAGTGTTCAAGTCAATTTCGATAAGTTCATCGTATTGACAGTTGCTGTCGGCAGCTAAGATCTTCGATTGGTATTTCCTGGCCTCATCAGCGATACCGGAACGACCGGTGGATTTTAAGTAAGTAGCCATACGTTCATTGAAGGGGAACACCGAGGTGGTGGCACCAATTTCAGCACCCATGTTACAAATAGTGGCCATACCAGTGCAGGAAATCGAATCGACGCCCTTGCCGTGGTATTCAATAATGGCACCAGTACCACCCTTCACAGTCAAAATGTCAGCTACCTTCAAGATGACATCCTTGGGTGAGGTCCAACCACTAATCTTACCAGTCAAATTGACACCAATAACTTTGGGACACTTCAATTCCCATGGGATATTTGCCATTACATCAACGGCATCAGCACCGCCCACACCAATGCACAAACCGCCAAGACCACCACCGTTGGGAGTGTGAGAGTCAGTACCGATCATCAATAAACCGGGAAAAGCATAGTTTTCCAAAATAATTTGATGGATGATACCACTGCCTGGCTTCCAGAAACCCAAACCATATTTAGCGCAAGCACTAGACAAGAATTTGTATACCTCCTTGTTCAAGTCTTTGGCACGAGCCAAATCCTGAACACCGCCAATTTGAGCCTCGATCAAGTGATCACAATGTACAGTCGAGGGTACAGCGACCTTCTTCAAGCCAGAAGAAATGAATTGCAAGAGAGCCATTTGAGCGGTAGCATCTTGCATAGCAACACGATCAGGGCGTAAACGCAAGTAGGAGGTGCCGCGAACGATATCTTGATTTTTGGGATCATCTAAGTGAGAGTACAAAATCTTTTCGGACAAGGTCAAAGGACGATTCAAACGACCCTTAACAATGTCCAAAGTTTTGGTTAACTTTTCATAAGGCATAAATACATCGGTATCGAATTTGGATAAAGCTACTTTGGAAGCAGTATAACAGGAAGCGTGGAATTGACGGGATTGTACGTCAAAACCATATTGTCCGGCTTTGCGAACCTAAAATGATAGAAAATAAAATAAAAAACATCAATTTCAATACGTAAACAGGTAAACAGCTAATTACAATAATAAGCTGACGATTTAATCAAGGTGGCATACTTGTTTTTAGTTTATTACTAGTTTATTTGCTCATTCATTCATTCATTCATTTTATTCTTTAAGGTTAAAAGATAAAATATATTTTGAATTCTTTACCAAATTTAATAAAAATGTTAGAAACCCCACAAACAACATCTACAAGTAGTGAAATTTCAAAGGTAAATAGTTATTATAAACATTTTTCTAAAAAAGTAACAAATAATATAGATATGTATGTATGTACATATAAAGTCACATGGTTCACCAATTAAATATCTTTGTCATTCATTTTCAGATGTTTGGTTTTAAATATTATGATTCCACTAATTATCAGTAATATATTTAATAATATGAACCAATATTGATATATATATATATATATATATATATATATATATATATATATATGTATATGTATATATTTTGTATTTTTTAAATAAATTTTTAAGTTTTTTTTTAATATTAATTTGACTTTTGCAAATTCAGCAACGTAAAGCTATTAAATTCGTTCGCCATTCAATTAAGAAGTGTTTAAATTGAAAACAATTAAAAACGTCCATAGAATGGCACGGGTAAACATTTGTTTATAATTTTATATGCAAATCGTCACTTGAAATGCAAAATGGTCAAACAACCAAAAAATTCAAAAATGATTTTTTGATTGTTAATGGTATATTGCATTAAACTACATATCACAAACTTCTATTGTCAAAAATAGCAACTTTATTAAAGAAATTCAAAAGCAAATTGAACAAGGAGGTGACAAATTTGTTTTATTTTTCACAAGTAAAAAAAGCGAACGTTAATATTATTCTACGTCAAACTAAGTAAACTTGTCCTTTTGCATTTTAATTGACGAAATATACATATCGATGGCTTAATGTAGAAAAGGCTCCCGAATTTTGAAATAAATTAGTTGTTTATACAAATACGCTTGTAAGACCTACAAAACACATTGAAAGAATTTAAAAACTTAACTTTTTATATTACATTAAGTCAACAATATGTATATTTATTATAACTATATATTTTTTTGCCAACAAATTGAGTAAATAATCTACGAGAATTTCACCCACACCTCAAAATAAAATAAGAGAAAAATATGTTGAATAAGTATGAATAGACTTCTGAATTGTATATTTCCTAAGTTAAAAGTATATATATTTGTTTAATATTATTAATATTATATTGCTACTATAATTAATATGTGAGTGCATATTTTTCGCTATAATTGCTAATATACAATAAATTTTTACAAAATGTGTTCTTCCTATCAACTATTGTTATCAAATGCTTTCATTTTTACGTTGCAGCATTTTATTATTGTAACATTTGTTTTTATGTGCAAAAAGTTTATTTTAATTGATTCAATTGAATTTGAATGAAAATTAACAATAATACGGAGGCATTTCTCTTGACCTTTGTATTAAATAACACAACGCGACGAATTTTTTATCATCGAATATTGCCTCAATGATTCCAACTCGAAATGGAAGCATAACATCAGATTAATAACATCTCCAAAGGGTTTTGCAAAGTTTGTTCGAATTTCGATTTGATGTACTCTTAAACTTCGGATATTTTGGAACACTTTTTCATTATGTCCGAAAATAAAAACATTTAAATCAGTAAATTTTAATGTATTTATGGATACTTATCGTTTTATAGAATGCAGAGCTTCTCTTAGATTTTATGGACGCTCTTTTTAATTTTCCCTTGCTTTTGCGCCCACTTCTCATAAGATTGTTCACAATATATGATTTGTTATAATATTAATAAAAATGTTGTCCACTTTTTGTGAGCAATTATTTTTTTAATTTCTAATAAAATTTAGCACATATATCAAGTATTATTAGGAGAAAACTATGGGATAAAAAATAAGTTAAACGCCACGCCCATTTTTTAGTTCACTTTCAGTATAAATCAAATGCTACTTTCTTGACAATTCAGGCAAAATTTTACATACCCAAGGAATCGAAATTACGGTATATTATAAAATTTTACTTGTATGGACACCACGCCTCTTTTATTATACCGTTATATTTGTTTTTAACTGTCATCAAAATTTAATGACTTTTAAAATTGTAGTATAATAATGATAGTAGTCTATAAAACAACAATATATAATAACATTTGGATTAAATAATTTAAATGTTTTTTATTTCCAATCATATCGAAAAAATGGGCTCCGAAAAATTCGAATTTGAAGAGTCCATAAAACCGGAATTCGAACAAAATTTGCTATATTACTGGTACGCTTTCATTATGCGTTAGAATTATTGAGGCAATTTTTTATTGTTGCACTGTGTAATTAATTCACGTCTAGTAGAAATAATTTTAAATTTATTAAAATTTAATTGTTTATATCCAAAATCAGGATTAGAATAAATGAAACAATATAGTTTTTTTTTTTTAATATTAATAGTATATTGAACTCTGATAATAATGATATAATAGCAAAGTTTGGAAATTATAGGCCTGTAAAAACGTAATTCTGAAATAAACATATTAAAAAAAATTGTTGTAATCAATTGTTGAAAAGCCGCTTTATTGGAAAAAATAATGGAACATTCATTAAAAAATTATCATTTATTAATACCCATTATATTCGAATAAATAGTATACGAAATTTATTTTTTCTGCTTTAGAGGCTTACTGATGATATACTTATGATATATAAAACCTACTTACTTCAAACAGTTATTAGAAATCTATTTCCGATTATTTTTTACAATTCGATCGGGTATTGTTAAAATAATAAGTCTAGAAATTTTATGTTATCCATTCGCAACAACAGAGTTAGAATGGCATTATGAAAAAAAAACTAAATTTGTATTAATTCAGAATTGAAATTTTTGATAATAAAAATCAATTGGTATAAATAGAATTTTTAATTCACCTCTGATATTTAAAATTTGTTCATTATTGATAGTACTTTTAACGATTAAAATATTGATCTAAAAATCTTTAAATGTAATTGAATAGTTTGGAAGTTATAGGCCTTTGAAAAAGTATGCACTTCCCTTAAGGCTCCATTACTCTACCATGAACATAAATGTGACGAATCAGTCAACATGTTTTGCTTACTAGAGTTATGTATGTGTATGCGGCTAATCATAAAAGTAAATGTAACGTGTATTGACCTAATGAAATTAGGCCGCTTTACGTCTTTACATATTTACATTTTCGCTAGAGTAACGGAGCCTTTAGAAACTTATATTAAAAATATTTGTTGTTTTAAAAATTTTTAAAACAAATATAAACAGACATCATAAAAATAACTTTAAAAAAAAAAAAAAAAAAACAATATTATTTTGCTCAGTGTGATAAAAGTTTATTTTATGGTATTATTTTTTTTCCACAAAAACATTGTTATTGTAGATCTGCTTTGAACATAAAATAACTCAGTAGCGCAATTCCGCAACTTTTAACGAGAAAATTTTGTCGTTAAGTATAGTAAATTCGTTAGTTAAACAATTTTATCGTTAAGTGCTATTCTTTCTGTAGTAAATTTTTACCGATTTTTGTCGTTAAACACATCGTTAGTTAACTATAAGTTTCGATAAAAAAAAGTTTCGTAAACCCTGATTTTGCACCTTAAATACCATTTTTTTTTTAAATTTTGATAACACTGTTTTATAAATAACATAATTAGAAAAATTTAATGAATAATAGGTGCGTTCGTTTACCTAAAAGGTTTACAAAGTTTTCGTTTACCGTTTTTTTTTTTTTTTTTTTTTTTTATAAAAATTGAGAAAATGAATATTTAATTTGAAACAGATTTCTTATTATTTTGTTTGAATAAAATTATATTCTTAGTGAATAGTTTTTTAAGTAAAAAAAAAGTGAATTTTACTGAAAATACAGAATTTTGTAAAAATTAAAATTTTTAGTATAAATGTCTGCTTTTTCAGAAAATCGGGATTTATTTGTAAAAAATGGGATTATTGTAAAAAATTGGATTTTTTGTGAAAATTTGTATTTTTAGAGAAAAATTTTTGTTTTCGTTTTCAAATAATGACGTTCTACCTTTCCTATCGATATTCGTAGTTAAAAAATAGTGACGAATCGTTAGCTTATAGTGCAGAATAGTAAAATCGTTCAAGCAACCGAAAATTTTCCTTAACTATATCGGTAATAAATGAAAAAAAGGTTACGAAATTGCGGTACTAAATGTAAAAGCTGCCTGAAATTACAACCAAGTAATAAATATACTAATTACTAACATATACTTCAATATGATCAAAGAAATTAAAGCATTGTAAACAAGTTATTGCCGGTTAAATATTGTTGTTTACTTTACAAAAAATGCAATTCTTAAATTATTTGTTACTATGCTGATTTTTTAGGAAAACAAATTAAATGAAATCACTTTCCTTTAGTCTGAAATTTAAAAATATTCTTGGCAACCAAAAGAAACCTAACAAATAAAAAAAGAAAAGATATAAAAAATTGTTGATAAAACCACAAAAACGCAATACGAATTTTTACCATCTTCTTGTTCTCGAAATATTTTCAATGGGATTTGTCTTATAACATTTTGAGTTAGTATTTTAATATTTCATATATTATTGTTAAATTTTAAGCTCTTTATTTCAAGGCATTAATAAAGCGCATAACAAATAATAATCCCAATGAGATAACAAGCCACTCTAAATTAAACATTACTCCTCCAACCCCCTTCAATTCAATCAGCCTAAATATCTAAAAAAAAAAAAAGAAAAGTCTATTGTCTTCGAACGAATGGACGACCGAATATATGGTTAGGTAACAGTCATTTGAGGTTAGAATCGTTTTTTATGCAAACGTAATTTTTCCTTTAGGTCACTTTATTGCACAACCGTCTCAAAATTTTTGTCCATAATTAAAATAAATTTTATCTTTTTGATTTGTTGACAATTTAGCTTTAATGTTATTAAACCATATATAGATTTTAATATAAATATATTAACAATAAAAAATTACGAAAAATCACCACAAAACACCATAGAAAAAATTAGTTTTTCTTTAAATAATATCGAATCAATCATCCACGTGTGGAAAGGCCAACTTACCTGCGATTTCAATAATCTGATTGTGGCCATTATGTTCGAAAAAAAACAAACTATTAAAAATTCCTTAAGATTTTATTTATTAACCGATTTGGTGCACAACAAATCTTCAGCCTTCTCAGCTGGAAGATTTCAATTCTGACTGACGACTAACGAGCTGAGACCTGCGCCGAATAATTTAACGGTGGCGGCGGACTGTGAAAAAGTTGTCGTCGGCGGTTCAAAATCGGCTGTTAGCCGCCTGAGAAGTAAACATAAGAACTTTTTATTTCCTTCTTTTTCGCATTTTCTTATAGAGTAACGATTCCCAAATTAGGTTCCACGTCCCCTTAGGTGTAAGCCATGGCGAAGACTATTTGTTTAAAATATAAGTATTTCGTAAAAGATTGATAACATATATATTTGTATTTTTTTTAATTGTAATAATTTTGTCTAATTAAAAATTACCATATATTTCAAAAATATTTTTAACACGATTTTGCAAGATATTGGTATCGTTAAAAAGAGAAAGATTTCAGCATCTAAAAAAGTTATATTTTACATTCGAAAAACCGGAATAAAAATATATAAGATTTTTTTTTAATTATAAATTGCATCATTGCTGGTTCAGAGTTTCATATAATTTTCAATAATTCTTATAATGTACAAAGGCGAAAGAATTTTGCCACCTTAAACTGATTAATTTGACACTAAATAATTTACTAAACCAATTTAGCAGTGACCGTCAATCCGTCCTCTAAAACGGTTATATGTAAATGTTCTGATCAAACTATAGTTTACAATATGGAAGATATCTTAGTGAAATTTGATAAATAACTCTCTTTCCAAGGACAAATCAAGTGAATTTCGTGGAAATCGTGATAATTTTTTTTCCCGAAATACGTTTTTAATGTTTCTATTAAAGTGAAAATTTTAATACCTAATTTTGTGAGTATTAGCGTCCACATTCCCTGTGAAGTCTTTACCTGTTTACTTCCATCGGACGCGTCCCCAGGTGGCGGATAGGGGAGATTGGGCGAGAGACACTGGATGCACTAATGTACGGTGCTGGAGCCCTCTCCCCTTGCCGACATTAATGCATCCTTTGTATCACACCCAGTCCTGAAAACGGAAGGCTTGCTGGACTGGATGCGATGCATTGATGTATTCTATTTGGTGTTTCCGCCGAAATGAATACATCTCTGGCACTGGGTACGGTCTTGGTGCCATACGTTTTCCGTGGACCAAATAAATGGGTATCATGCACTTTTAAGATCAAGGTGGTTGGTAGCAGTGCCGAGGATCTGAATGATTAGTTAGTGCTAAAAGAAACTAATAGTGAACGGCTCCTCTCTGATGCTGATGGCAAGGGTCAGTTGTATTACAGCCTAGTCCGCGTACGCCGTCACTGCGCGAGATGGTCTATTTTTTACGAGCATACTCGTGGGACCAAAATAGAAGAATATGGAAAAAAGTAGGTTAAGAAATGAACGGGACAAAGGGACAACGGACAAAGAAGACTACGTTAGAGAAGTGGAAGGGACGGACGCTGACTTAAGAGTTAGGGATGGGGTCGAGGTAGGGGATAACAAGGACGACGTCGGGAAAGGGGGGAAAAATGAGGATGGGGACGATGACATGGACTTGCTAAGACTGCATTCGAACGGAGGACCCTGTAGGATCTGGTGCGACGGAGGGACTGGAGGACCTGGCTCTTTTATCCGATGAAGAGCATGAGACAACAGTTGTCTCTGCTCTTGATCGGGGCAAGGAAGGCGGAACTGCAGTCACTGCGTCAACACCGGGTAGGAAGCAGGTGAGCTCGACGGGGGCATCAGGCATGCCAAGGCCTATGGCCAAACCTATTGTTCGGCAGGAAGCGGAGCATATCCAATGGATGAGCAAGCCGCAACCGACAGTCGAACGAATTTTGAAAAGGCGAAGAACGGTGTTAGGGCCTCTATAGCTGCACTAAATAAGTTGGCTAGGAAGGACCCATCGCTGTTAGACGGGCGGATTAGGCATGTTCGCAGGAAATACCGAAAGAGTATCTACAGGTTTGAACGGACCTATGGCTCCATCGGTGATATCCTGGGATTGTCTTATCCCGATGGTTTCAAGGTGGAGGTAGAGAAAGGTCCGCAAATTGCTCGCAAGGGTAAAGAGTCCGTGTCTACCAACACTTTGGAACCACAAGTCAACGCTGGTACACAGTGTGGTGCTCACAAGCCATCCAGCAGTCCTGTAGGTTCTCTCAAGGGAAGTGACAGGTCAGCAAAGATTGGTAGTGGGAAGGAACACATTGAGAAGAGAGTAGAGAGGGTAAGCCAAGCTCTTGCGAGCCCCCCTAAAGGATCTCAAACGAGGTCAATTAGGGGAGCTCTGCCTGGAGATGAGATACCCTCTACCTCCAGGAAAGCAGGTCATGTTCCGCATGAATCTTTTAAGGGTCCTCCTAAGGGGACCATAAAAAGAGTGAGGTCGGGGGATGACCAGCAGATTCCATCTGCGAAGAAGGAGCAGTGAAGCGGGTAGTATCTGGTGACATACAACCTTCATCGTCCAAAAAGGGGAAGGATTCGTCCAAGTTGGATATTCTTCAAGCAGCAGTCATTGACCGTGCTGATCCAGATGGGAGAATCAGTACGGAAATGTGGCGGCTGATTGAGGACAAACTTATGGACGAAATCTTCCAGGCAAGGCATAGGCCGGGTGAAATAGCCTTCATGGGTGCAGACTGGACAAGGGGCGTCAAGACTGTTGGTTGCGGTAACAAAGGAACTTTTGAGTTCCTGAAGGCCGCGATTGACAGAAGTGGCAATCTCTGTCCAGAAGCGCAACTGGAGGTTATACCAGCGTCGGAATTGCCTCTGCGGCCAATAGTCACGGTATGGATTCCACCACCCATTAAGCCGGTGGAAGTCATACTGGGAATATTGGAAGGACAAAATAGGGGGATCAATACAAGTCAATGGAAACTTGTCTCTTTATTGACTTGTAAAGAGAACCAGGGAAAAGATTTCCAATTCGCAGTGGATCGGGAATCTATTAAGAAATTGAACTCATTGGGGGGGGGGGGGGTTGTTACGTTCGGGCTTGGCTACATCAAATTTCGCTACGCGAAAAATGATAAAGCCAAAGAGGTTGCGGATGGTGCAGATAAATCTGCACCATTGTGAAGCGGCCTCGACCGAATTAATAACCTACCTCAGTGAGACCAATGTGGACGTGGCCCTAATCCAGGAGCCTTGGCTAAATAATAACCAGGTCTGTGGTTTAAGGGCCAAATACAAATTGTTCAAGCCGTCCACTGAGGATAAGGTGAGGACTTGTATTCTGGTGAAGAATGATATTCAGGTAATTCTTCTTAACTCTTTCAGTTATGGTGATCTAACGGTCGTTCAAGGAGAGGCATTGGGAGGCGGTAAACTGGCCTTGGCCTCGGTGTACATGCCCTATGAGGAGCTGGAACCACCAGATGACAGGGTGTGGGCCTTAGCCGAGTACGCAAGACGGAATGGAGTACGTCTATTGCTCGGTTGCGATGCTAATGCACACCACAGTCAATGGGGTAGCGGGGATACCAATAGGAGAGGTGAGTCAACATTTGATTTTATTATTGCGAATGATCTTTTAATCTGTAATAGGGGTAATACTCCTACGTTCAGGACGAAGGACAGAAATTCGGTAATAGACATCACATTGACTAACTCTAGGGACCTAGTTGAGGACTGGAGGGTGGCCATGGGGTGCACTTTCTCTGACCATGGTAGGATAACCTTTAGTCTGAATTTCCTAGGTTCCGAGGGGAAACCTTTTAGGAATCGTAGGAGGACTGATTGGGACGCCTTCGGGCGGGATCTGGGGTCAAGATTGACTGGAACTCCGATGGAGTTCTCGTCGAGGGAAAATCTTGACGAAGTGGTAGAGAGGACAACGGGGTCTATTAACAGAAGCTATGAGCTTAACTGCCCGGTGAGCTATTCGGGTAAAAGGAAACAGCCGGTCTGGTGGTCGGAGGAGTTGAAGGCTCAACGGACCACAGTTGGCAGGCTGTACAACAAAGCCCATAGGTCTGGTAGGGACGAAGACTGGGGCACCTATAGAGTGTGTTTCAATAAGTACAAAAATGACATTAGAAGAGCTAAAAGAGCCTCGTGGATTAAGTTTAGCGAGGCCATTGACTCGGTCAATGAACTTTCTAGATTCAGAAAGATACTGTCAAAGGACCCTAGTGTTCCTGGGAGTATCCAGAGATCAGATGGCTCATGGATGGAGTCTAGTTCTGAGTCACTTAATGTGCTTTTGGAAACCCACTTTCCGGGTTGCAGGGATCCATTGGTGGAGGAATCGGGTGGGGGAGATCACTTCTTCACGGAGTCCACCAGTGGGATAATTGGAACAGTGGTAAGTGACCTAATAACGGTGGAGAAGGTCACATGGGCGGTGAATTCATTCGAGCCTTATAAGTCACCAGGCCCGGATGGTATTTTTCCGGCCATGTTGCAGAATGCACCGTTGGTGGTTCGTCTACTACTGGTTGAGATATTTAAGGGGTGTCTGATACATAGACATATTCCTAGGGGGTGGAGAGAGGTAAGGGTCATATTCATACCAGCTCCAGCATCATGAGTAGTGCTCAACATGCTTTTCTTAAGGGTAAATCTGTGGAGAGTGCGCTGAGTGATGTGGTGGGTTATATAGAACAGGGACTTCGGTATAAGGAATACACCATGGTCGCGTTCTTGGATATCGAGGGAGCGTTCAACAATATTGAGATTGACCCTATCAAGCAGGCGCTGGTGGATCTTAAGGTACATGACTTCTTGATCGAATGGATAATCCTCATGCTAAGCAGCAGGATTGTCAATTCAAGCTTGGGTGGAGTATGCTTAAGAAAACTAGTGACTAGGGGGACTCCGCAAGGGGGAGTACTCTCACTCCTGCTGTGGCTAATAGCTGTCGATGTGATTTTGCGTCAATTCGACAGCAGAGGGCGGAAGATCGTGGCTTATGCTGATGATGTGGTCATAATGGTAAAGGGAAAATTTCTTCCCACAATCAGTGAGATCATGCAGTCCGCGCTGGGTGAGCTGTCCTCGTGGGCCGCTGATAAGGGGTTGGGAGTGAACCCGGAAAAGACAGAGTTGGTTCTGTTTACTAGGAGGTACAAGGTAGAGAATTTCAGACTACCTGTACTATGTGGAACTGAACTGAGGCTTTCAGACTCAGCGAAATATCTGGGGGTATTCCTTGATAGTAAACTGACCTGGAAGAGGAATGTTCAGGAGAGACTCAAGCGTGGCCTCAATGCCTACTACACCTGTAGAAACTCCATAGGTAAGAGTTGGGGACTCAAACCGAAAGTTGTATATTGGATTTACACTTCGGTGGTGAGACCAATCCTTTCTTATGGATGTTCTGTTTGGTGGCAGGCACTGGAACGTAAGAGTAATAGGAACCTTTTGTCGAAGGCACAAAGGTGTGCTTCAATTGGCATTACGGGTGCAATGAGAAGCACACCACAAGCGGCTCTGGATGTCATACTTCATCTCATACCCTCTCATGAGGGAGTATCAGGGGTATAACCCTAGGGGGATTGGTAACATTGCTGGTCCCCCTATATGATTCGTCACATTTCTATTCCTTTTTATCTTTTACTCTACTTTTTCTGTACTCTCTGTATTTTCTATTTTCTGTTTTCTATACTCTTTATTTCGCAGCTATTCTATTGAAGGGACTCACAATGGACCGGGATCAGTCTCTGGGTGGAGATGGGGTACTATCTGGTATCACATCTACCTTCTCTATCTATCTATCTATCTATCTATCTAGCGTCCACATACAATTAGAAAACATTTTTAATAAAATTATGGTCTTATACATTTAACGAAAAAGTTTTTGTAACTTAAAAATTTTTGTTTAAAATACAAAACAACAGAAAGAGCAAAGTATTTTTTTATAAAATAACATAATGTTTTTTAATTTTATTATTTTTTTTTTTATTGTTTTACTTCCTACTCTACAAAAAAATTTAAGAATGCTCGGATATGTAATTTACTTTGTGTTTCTTACAATTTGTATTTAAAAATATTGAATAGAATTAAACAAAAAATTTTAAAATTCTATTTTAATTACATGGTAGTGCATAAAATTATAATTTTATAAAAGAAGTATAGTGTAACATAATGTATTTACACTGCCATACCCTGTGTAAAGTAAGTTAGGTTGTGTGTATATTTCTAAGTAATTACGAATACTAAGTAAGCTACACGTAATCAAAACTTTAGTTATCGTAAGTACAAATTTACAAATTTAAAATTTTTATTGTGGGTTTTAGTATTTTGCACTTTGTTATATACCGTGAACTAAAAAATTTTAAGTATAACTAATATTTTTAGCCATCACTAAAATTCTTTATAAATAATTCCCTTCCCGTGAAATTAACCGGGAAAAAAGAAATGTTCTTCTGTTAATGTCGGCGTTAGCGGTTATATATAAAAAAAAAAAAAATAAATAAATAAATAAAATAAATTCTTTCTGTACCAGAAATTTCTAATTATGTACCAGAAATACAATTATATGTTAAAAATTCCATTTCAAAATAAAAAAAACAAATGTCTATTTCTAAATTAAAAATTTGGAAATTTCCAAATATAATTTACAAATATGTATTTGTATTTCAGAATTGTTCAAATTGTATTTCTGGAACACAATTAAAAATTTCTGAAATATAATTGAATATTTCGGAAATACAACCGGAAATAATATGCAGAGTATTTTTTAATGTTAATTTTTGGTTTTTGTAATTTAATATTTGCTTCTTTTTTTAATTAAAACTTTATTTTTTAATTAATTTTGTTAAATGTTGGAAATTAAAGACTATTAAATTAAAGTGTATTATAATGGAAAACATAATTTAAAAATATTTGATATTATTCTTTAAATATGAAAAAAATAACAATTTTTTGCATTTCTTTAAATTTAATTTTTGCTTTTTATTTTCTAATTTGAATTTTCTTGTCTTAAATTTGTTAATTTTTATTATTTTTTAAATTAAATACTAAGTTATGCACCACAATGTTATAGTACAAAACACATTTGAAACATGTTTTATAATATTTAATTAAATTAAATATTAAAAAATTTGTATTTCTTTAAATTGTAAAAATATATATGTATATATACTGCTTTATTCATAATAAAAATTTTAAATATATAAGTTTATAAATTTATTAATCAAATTTGTATGAAAAATGGTTCTATAAAGCTTCGATAAACTTAAAATTTTTATTATGAATAAGGCAGATAATATTTGAAACATTGTTACGAAATTGTATTTGAATTCAAATATAAAGGTTTTAACGACTGTTTTAAAGTTAGATAATACTTCTCAAGCTTTCTACCTATGTTGACTGCAGTTAACATATCTGTAGAAATTATTAACATAGTTGTAAACATACAACATAGAATGAAAAGCTTTCACCACTATTTGTAAGTATGGCAATACTAAATGTTTAAGCTGCTAACATTAACATCGAAAGCTATAGATTTGTCCAGTTTGTCCGTTAAAAACATTGTAGAAATAGAGCTTTCGAGAAACATCTAGAAGGTAATGCAGTGTATATAAATTGGCCGTGAGAACACCACTGAGTAAGTCTAATTGGAAGCATCGTTAAGTAAAGACAAACTAACTGACTTGTCTGTATATTATTGTACATTATTAAAGTGTTTGTGTATTAGAACACAAAGTGACTATTTAAACTGTTATTGTTGTACTTTTGAAAATAAAATAAAGTCGTTACAACTGCTTTTATTTGCAATCAAAGTACTAGTTTATTTAAAAGGAAATAAACCACAGTTTTTATAAGGTTGTAATACAGCCTAGTCCACGTACTACGTGCGACCGTGGGAGCAGAATTGAGAACGAAAATTTTAAGAATGTTAGATGTGGACTCGAACATAAAATCGAACCTTTTAAGATTGAACAGTGATCTAATCACACAGCATGGCCAATTAAGTGCGAGATAGTGTAATTAGTAAGACATTACTCATTAAAAACGAATAGTTAATTTGTGCCCAAGTTGAAATCTCACTGACGACAAAAAAATTTTTTTTGTTTTTATTTTCGTTTAGGTACATATTTTTGAGTGCCCCTAGAGTCTAAAAATAACTACATGAATTTGTGAACAACTCAAACAGAAATAACTAGTTATTCAGGCAAAAAATAAGTAGTTTATTTTTATTTTCAATTATACCTGCTTTCTTACCAGGAAAGTTTTTATTGGGTAATTGCGTACGGAAATTTCAATTATAGTATGGCACCTGGTTGGAAAGCATTATGGAAATTAAAATCACTAAAGCAGGACCACCACTTAAGCAGTATGATTATCTAGAACAGAAATAAAAAAATAGACAGTCGGTAATACTGCCTACGCAATCCGAGTCTGAAGTTAAAGATTCATTTAAGGCTATGTAACGAAGAAATAAACAGCCAGCTGAAGCAGCAAAAATAGCGGATATCCTTCCTGATGCATCCCCAAATTGACTTAAGCGGATGATAAAAAGTATTCAAACACCTTTACCAGCTTCTGAGTTTTCTGAAGATAATAAGCAAAAGTAAATATATAAAATTGAGAGAGGATTTACTCGATAAAGGACACCCATGACATGTTACAAATATATACTGGAAAAAAGCAAAATATTGTCCCAGCACCTAGTGAAATAGACAATAAAAGAGCATTTATTGACTTGTCGCAGTTACTTGATAATACCGCTTCAAGGTTTTTCTCAAAATATATTTGAAGTTAATATGCAAATGGGGATCTGATGGATTGTCAGCTTCATCAGGGAAAAGTTATACAGACTACAAAAGTGTTTTTATGCCATCGCTGGTTCCATTATGCTTAAGAAAGGGTTCGAAAGAACCATGTACAGTTTGCATTGAAATATACGGCTGTTATATTTGAGAATGTCCTTTATGTGTATTGAAAAAATCACAATTTTCACAAACTCCTGCAAATATTAATAAAGTTCCCTAAACTTTGGAATATCTCCCCTACATGCCCGTATATGCTTTTTGGTGCTTCATATTGCGTATGATCTCAAATATAGAAGTATGTCTGGAAACCAACAAAAAAGTGTTAGGAACAACAAGGAACTTAGGGAAATGAGAGCAGATGAAAAAAGGCGAATTCAAATTGAGTTTAAACAGATGAACAAATTGAATTTAATATAGATAAACCACTCGTCGGCTATGGAAGTACAAATGATGGCAATACGGCAAGGAAATTCTTTGAAAACTGTGAAATTACGTTTCAAATTACTGGAATTGATGTGGAAATTATTCGAAGATGTCATGTGATATTGAGAGCAGTTAATAGCAAACATCATAGAAATGCAGACAAATTTGAGTTATTCACCACAGATACTTTAATTATTTTGCGATTTTATTGCTTTCCGAACCTGCTCTAACATCGATAAGAAATAAGTGGAACACTAATAATAATGTAATATACCAAAACGATGATATTCAGGAGGTTCTTCATACATTTGATGTAAATGTATATTTTGTTGAAATAAAATATAATAAAATATACTGAAATAAATAAAATATACTTTTTATGTTTTTTATTAAGAATAGTTATTTTAAACAAATTCAAAAAAAAAAAAAAAGAAAAATACGTTAAAACAGCTGTACCCTGTATGTATGTATATAGTATGGTTCAGCACACATTTAGCATAGAAATGAAGGAAAATGTGAATATTTTTCTGAAGGGGGTCAAGTTTCAGTCAGTTTTTAAACGAATGTGTAAAATATTTATGCAAGTATTTGCTATCATTGGAAAGGTTATAACTTGAAAATAATATTATATAAATAGTAAAGTATTAAAGCCAAATTTCTTCAATAAATTTATCAAAAAACGTAAAATTTTCATGTTTGGCGTTATTTTCTTAAAAAATACATGGATATATATATATATATATATATATATATATAGATATATATTCCAACTTATATAAAATCTACATAAAAAGTTGTCCTAAAAAACAAAAATATAAATAGATTCCCACTTTTTCCAGTAGAATGGTCACCCTGTCATTTTTAGAGGGGCTTGGCTTATTTAAAAATTTCTGTGTGTTTAGCGAACATATGTAATCAAAGTGCTTATGCCATAGGTGGTTGGGTTATTATGCATTTGTGCTGATGTTTGTAAAGCACAGAAAAAATCATCCACAAAGTACAGGTAGCAATTTTGAAGTTGATTCAATGAAATTTGGCACGTAGAGTTTTCATCACACAAAGACGAAGCCCATAGAAATTGGTTATGTTTAGTCCATTATTTAACCTAGCCCCCATACAAATGTCCTCCCGGAATAGGGGTTTAACGATCATAAATGCCTTAAATATAGCAATATTTTAATGAAATTCGACGTAAGAAGTTTTGTATAAGTGTCAATCTTTATGCAAAATTTCAAAGATTCAAAGATTGGTTCATAATTGTCCATAGCTCCCATATAAAACCCACTTCCGAAAATCACTTTAGCTTGCATAAATCACATACACATGATAGTATCAGATTTATATTCGACACAAATAAGTTTTATATAAGTAGAAATCATAGTGAAAATTTTCGGGAATCACCCTAAAGTGCAGAAATTCATATAAAAGTTAGTATTAACGTAATATTCTTTATTCGTATATTTTATTTTACACTTAGTAAAAGTATCGGTTCATAAGTGTCCACATGTTTAATATAAGACCCTTCCTCGAATTTTAACGGATATGCACAATGGTATGGGGTATCATATGGTCGGGCTTGACCGACTATATCTTTCTTACTTGTTTTTTTTTCTTTTTTTTGTAATTTCAACTTTTACATTTTTTGAGCTCCACAAATAATTAAGATAAAAATTAAGTTAACGAAATTCTGAAAGGGCTAGCTGCGTTTATGTTAAGCATTATTTTAGAAGCATAAAAATGTCCAGAGGAAAATAATGGATATTAAAGTGAAAAAATATCACCACCTCTTTGAGAAAAATTGCAAAAAAAAATTTTTTAAATTTTCTACTTCAAAATAATATAACTTTTTATCTTGCACAAAAATTATTAATTTGTAAAGATTATTAATTTTGTACAGAATCTAGAGAATATTTTAGAAAAATATTAGGACTCAAATTCAGCCCGCCAAGTTAAAAAAAAAAAAAAACATTTCCAAAAATTGGTCAAAATTTTACATCGGTGTAAATATCTCTTAAAGTAAAACCCTAAGCGTATTTTTTGTAGAGAATAATAATAGCTATTTGTGTGGAAAATTTTTTCCAATCAAATTATAAATTAAATTTTGGCGATTTAAAAAAAATTCGTACCCGAGGAACCAACTTTGGAGGTTCACCACCTGTCTCCCAGAGCAGATAAAAACCTGTGCTTCTCCAAACCGATTGGAATACACCTCAGGATTGGCCATATGAAATTTCATTCAAACACATTCAGTAATTCTAAAGTTGCAGAATTATTAAAAAAAAAAAAAAATCATTGTGGGACTAAAGTTGTCATATCACAGACATATAGATATTCCTTGTGTTGGGGATTAAAGTATTAATTATTATTTATGTTATTTTATAAAATATATTAAATTTACTAGTGGGTAGTTAGTTAGCTAATGTATGTTCTCACACTCCATTACTCATCATTATAATATAAGTTACCTATACCGTATTATTATGATATGTCATCGTAATTAACATAACTCAATTTATCTCACTGCATTGGCTCTCACTTCATTAAATATTTTATCTGAAATCTTGCTGTATTTTACTCTTTATGCTTAGTTCCTATTCTATGACTATTCTATGTATTTACAATAATATTACTGACTTTACTGAAAATCACAACGGTTTTTATGTATTAATTTTTTTGCATTCTACTTTGGTAAGATATATTTAAATTCTGTTAAACTGGTTACGTCGACTAAATGGAAAATGACCAGAGTATTGTTGTTTTGTCTGCCAAGCTGCTGAATCATAAAAATTGTACAGCCTTGTTGCTAAATAAAATGTTGTTACGAAATGGTACTTGAATTCAAATATAACAGTTTTAACGGCTGGTTTGAAGTTAAATAATGATTCACAACCTTTCTGTTTATGTTAACAGCAGTTAACATATCTGTAGAAATTATTAACAT
This sequence comes from Protocalliphora azurea, assembly GCA_932274085.1. Classification (NCBI taxonomy): domain Eukaryota; kingdom Metazoa; phylum Arthropoda; class Insecta; order Diptera; family Calliphoridae; genus Protocalliphora; species Protocalliphora azurea. Next base: position 85,567,035 of record OW026520.1, read on the forward strand.
AGCTGTAAACATACAACATTGAATAAAAAGCTTTCACCATTGTTTTTAAGTATGGCAACACTAAATGTTTAAGCTGCTAACATTAACCTCGAAAGCTCTAGAATTCGTTAAGAACATTGCAGAACATTGTAGAAATAGAGCTTTCGAGAAGCACCTAGAAGGTAATACTGTGTATATAAATTGGCCGTGAGAACACCATGGAGTCAGTCTAATTGGAAGCATCGTTAAGTAAAGGCTGTATATAAGAAAAACCAGAACAACGCCGCTGCATCCTCAATCTGATGGCATGGTCGAAAGATTCCATCGCACTCTGGAGGAATATTTAAGAAAAGTGGTCAGCGCACATCAGAAGGACTGGGATGAACACATACCGAAATTTCTATTGGCATACAGATTAGCTGTTCATGACTCAACCTCTCGAACACCTGCAAAAATTGTCTTCGGGACAGAACTCAAGTTGCCTGGTGATTTAGAATTCGGTATTAAGCCCTCATCAACAAACAAGGAAAACACTTCCCAAGAGCAAGATGACCTGAACGAACTACATGAATTCGTACGCAGACGAATAAAAATGACCAGCGATAAAATGAAAGCCAGATACGATCGAGCAGCGAATTCTGAAGGATTTAACGAAGGCCAGCTTGTATTGTTATATAACCCACAACGTAAGAAAGGACTGTCTCCCAAACTTCAAACCCATTGGGATGCACCACACAAGGTGATTAAGAAATTCAATGACGTGGTGTACAAAATACAGAAAGAAAAGAGCCCGAGATCTAAAATGAAGGTCGTACATCTAGAACGACTAGATGCCTATGGGAGAAGTGAATCAGGCTTAAGCGGGGTTCAGTGTTACGAAATTATACTTGATTCAAATATAACGGGTTTAACGGCTGGTTTAAAGTTAAATAATGCTTCTCAACCTTTCTGTTTATGTTAACAACAGTTAACATATCTATAGAAATTATTAACATAGCTGTAAACATACAAAATTGAATAAAAAGCTTTCACCATTGTTTGGCAACACTAAATGTTTAAGTTGCTAACATTAACATCGAAAGCTCTAGAATTCGTTAAGAACATTGTAGAACATTGTAGAAATAGAGCTTTCGAGAAGCATCTAGAAGGAAATATAGTGTATATAAATTGGCCTTGAGAACACCATGGAGTCAGTCTAATTGGAAGCATCATTAAGTAAAGACAAATTAACTTTCTTGGCTGTATATTCTTTTAGATTATTAAAGTGTGCTGTATAAAGTGTGCAACTTAAGTGTGTATGTGTATATTAGAACACAAATGACTATTTAAACTGTTGTTGTACATTTTAAATAAAATAAAGCTAAACTACTTTTATTTGCAATCAAAGTACCGGTTTATTTAAAAAGAAATAAACCATATTTTTTAGAGGTAAAAACATAATAATATAATTGAAATTTGAACAGTGAAGTTTGATTATTTCTCATACACCTTGTGTAGGTTATCTCGTTTAGTTTAAGAGATATTCAGGTCGAAATAAATGTTTGTCTAATTTTAGTTTTTTTTACTTGGCGGGCTTAATATTGACCCTAAATTTTTTTTAATTACTCACCAGATTTCTTACAAAATTCCAAATAATACTGCAGCAAGAAACATATAAATATATGAATTCGATAAAAAGTTATATTAATTGGTTTTTTTTTTCTAAAACGGTAGCGATATTTTTACACTTATAAAATTTACTTTTTGCAATTTTTCATGTTTTCAAAAGAAATCTTAAAGCAAATGCGTGTAAAGTAAATCCGGAGGAACTTGAAGCAAAGGTCTGTCCAAAAGCCCTATTTAAACTTTATAAATTATGAAAAATTTTTAAAACTTTTTTTGTTAAATTCTCAACTTGCAAAGCTGGGATCAACACTCACTCCTTACACCTCATTTTTCAATGGTTTTATGAGGGTTAATTGAGAAATTCTTGATTTTTACAACTTTAAATACTTCTGAGACTTGACTTATACTACATGTCAGTAGCACCATTTCTTGTCTATAAAATGTGAATGGCTAATTTGCTCTACATATTGCATAGGAAATTATATAACCTAAAAACTTTGATCGTCAATGGGTTAAAAATGTGACGTTATGGAGAAAAACCAAAAAGATCCTTATGATTGGAATAACTATATAATATATATACAATATATGCAACATATTTTTCACTATACTTTTTTAGTGTTGACCTGTGTAATTAGCCTATAAGAAAAAAAAAAAATACTTCTTTAATTTATATTTTTCTTTTTTAGCCTAAACTACTGACTGTCCGTGTATCAAAAACAAATATTTAGGCTAATATGTAGGTCACCGTTTTTAAGATAACTTAATGAAATTATATTTTCGTATATGATCATTTATTGGGTCAATAATATAGCATATTAAAATTGGTTATAATCAAACCATTATTTTCCCGGAAATAGGTCAAATACTTATAAAAGTCTTAAATATGCTTGTATTTAGTAAAGTTTTGCCTAAAACTTTCACTTTCACAGGCATAATTCCTATATAAATGTCTGCACAAAGATGAAATTGCAAATAAATTTTATCAATATAAATATAATATAAGTCTTACTGTCAAATTTCACAACGATCGGTCCATAATTGACAATAGCTTCAATATAAGGACCTGTCAAAAAATATTAATTCTAAAATATTTTTGCGCATTAAAGTAATTTAATAAACAAAACTTGCCTAACAATAACTTTCTTATTCATTTTCAATAATTTTCTATAATTCTTTATAGAAACTTTAATTTTAAATATATAATATTTCCATTATATTTTGTTTTTGTTCGGAAAATAAAAAAGAAAACATTTTGAATTTCTATATAAAGGTTAAAAATCTCTGTTTTCTACCGATTTAAGAAAAAAATATTTTGAAAATATTTCTGCAATATCAACAATAACAACTCCATTATTAAAAAAGTCATTTTTTGAAATAAAATGAAAAAACATAAACTTGAAATTTTCAGTTTTTACCACTGTGATTAAAAATTACAAAAAATCTGTTACCTTGACGGAACACCACACGGAGAATGAAAAAAAAAAAAAATAGGAACATTTTAACAGATAATAATGCATCATTTTATCTATTTTTATCTAGAATTTTATAAAATATTAATTTTAAATTTTCTCAGTGAGTCGAGTCTATTCTAGAGAAAAATTTATCAAGACAAACGTCAAATATTTGCCTGAATTGCAGATAATTTTTTATCTTATCAGTTATAAAGGAAAGCGTATATCATAACGACTAAGAAAGATATAGTCGGTCAAGGCCAATCATATAATAACCTACACCATAGTGCATTTGCAAAATTCTGGGAAGGGATCTTATATAGGACCTGTGTCCAATTGACGACCGCTTCTTGTATTAAACATAATGCATTTTCTATTAAACATACATTTGCATTATAATGACTTGATATTAATATTTACATATATTGGATTTACATACATATGGTTGATTCCCGGGAGAGGGTCTTGTATGTAACCTATGGTCAATTATGGGCCGATTCTTATAAAATTTGACACTGTGGTTCCTACTTATATAAAACTTATATGGGATTTATGCATGTTAAAGTGATTTTCGGTAGAGAGGTTTATATGGGAGTTATGTTCAATTATGGACCGATCTTCATATTTATACTTATATAAAACTTATTTCTGCCGAATTTCATTAAATTATTGATATATTTGAGGCATTTATGAGCGCAAAGCCCCCATTCCGCTAGGACATTTGTATGGGGTCTAAGTGAAATAATGTTCCAGTTTTAATAGGCTTTGTAATTGTACCAAACTTCATTAAGATAGCTTCAAAAATGCGGCCTGAACTTTGTTGACAAGGTTTACACATACGTACAGCCAGCCAGAAGGACGGGTGGACAACGTTAAATCGGCTCAGGAAGTGATTCTAAGTCGAATGGTATACTTTAAGGTGGAAATCCGATTATTTTTTCTGTGCGCACAAACGAATAATACACCAACTACCTATGCTCGTATAGGGTATAAAAATAAAAAAATAATAAAAAGAGTAAAATTTTAAAGCAAATATTACTCGAATAACTCGAGCAATTTAAAAGCAATTTTAAAGTCAAGTAAAATGGATAACCTAATTCTAATATAAAAGAAATTTTAAAAACCACTAAAATATTCTTTAATAAAATGTGAATTAAATTCAGTTGCTTTTTTCGAATTAGGTTTATTTATTTTAAATACGTACTCGTACAAGTTGGTTTTATCAATTGGCCGTTCAATTTAGAAAATCGATTATATTTATTTATTTTCCAGAATTATAATAAATTATTTATCATTTTTAATAAATATGTATGTATACATCTGCTTTTTTACACAGAGAAAAAAACATATATTTGATTTTTTTTTTTTTTTTTATAAATAATATGAATCGAACATGACTTTTTTCCCAAAACTTTTTTCATAAAAAATAAAATTTTGTTCATGGATATTATTAAAATGTTTATAATGAAAATTTTAGGAATTTTGCAAAATGTTTGTTAAATATTTGATTTAGTTTCATTAGATTTGATTGCAAATGATAAATGGAAATAGTTATACTTGAAAATATTAAATAGTTATACATTAAAATGGCAAAATTCCAGGGAAAATCTGTTAAAAAATAATGATTAGAAATTTGCATAATTTTGCTTGCATTCTGCAGCACTTTATTTTGATAAAAAGCTCTTCTGTTCTGTTCCCAAAATGTGGCTCAAAATCATTAAAAAGTTAAAATTTTCCAAAGAAAATTTCAAACATTTTTTTATAAATTTGAAAAATAAATGAAAATTTAAACAATTTTTTTCAGTCTTCTTGACTTTTGATTCATCTGAAAAAATATAAAAAAAGTTTTAATGCTTAAGATATTATGCTTAAATGTTATGAACTGAAATCAATGAAAGTAAATTTTTATATTTATGTTTTAACTTTTTTCTGTGTAAATGAATTTCTGCATTTTAAAACTGTTCACAAAAATTTACATATTGTAAGTATTAAGAAAATTTTTTTACAATATTTACTTAAAATTACGACTAAATCTAAATACATACGAGGGCGGATCAATAAGTCCGTGACTTTTCGAACTTCCCTCGTAGTTATATGAAATACAACACTATTCCCATCAAGTACCACCTATTAATAGACTACTGTCTTACTTTGCGTAAAAATAGGATTTTTCGAGGTCCTTAAAATAGGCATTTGTTTGGTCAATAATTTCATGGTTGAAGCTGAATCTTTTTCCACCGAGAAATTACTTTAGGTTTTGAAATAGGATGTAGTCACTAGGGGCTAAATCCGGAGAATATGGTGGATGCGGTACCAATTCGTAGCCCAATTCATATAGTTTTGCCATTGAGACTGCACACATGTGCACCCGTGCATTATCTTGATGAAAAAGAACCTTTTTCTTGGCCATATGGGGTCGTTTTCTTTTTAAATCCTCATTAAATCGGTCTAATAAGTTGACATAATATTCGCCGTTTATTGTTTTTCCCTTTTGAAGGTAATCAATGTGGATTATCCCGCGTGCATCCCAAAAAACTGTTGCCATCACCTTATTGGCCGACAAACTTCCCTTGACCTTCTTCGGAGCAGGTTCACCCGGAGAAACCCATTATTTAGACTGCTGCTTGGTCTTCGGAGTACAGAAATGGATCCATGTTCAATCCACAATTACAAAACGCCGCAAAAACTCATTCAGATTGCGGTTAAACAACTCTAAACAATCCTTTGAAGTTATCAAACGTTTACGTTTATGGTCAATTGAGAGCAAACGCGTCATCCATCTTGTAAACAACTTTCGTAAACCCATCTGATCATTTAAAATCGAAACCACACTGCCATATGAAATGCCTATGGCATCAACAATCTCACGTACTTCTACTCTTCGGTCGACCAACACCATATCGTGGATTTTTTCGACATTTTCGGGTGTACTGACCTCAATTGGCCGTCCAGAACGTTCAGCGTCATTTGTACTTGTGCGACCACAACGAAAGTCAGTAAACACCTTTTTTACCATTGAAATCGATGGTGCAGAGTCCCCATAGTATTTATCGAGCTTTTCCTCTGTTTGATTTACGGTATTTTTTTCGCAAAAAATAATGTTTAAATTCACTTTTTTCCATTTTTAGAAAAATACACGAGGTTATATGTTTTGAACAGCTGTTAAACGCAAAGTAAATGACGACACTTGCTCAAAATTTGACAGTGGTCTATTAACAGGTGATACTTGATGTGAATAGTGTTGCATTTCATATAACTACGAGCGAAGTTCGAAAAAAATTTGTTTTTAATATTTTAAAATATTGGCAATTTTAAAGGAGGTTTTGCACTTTTAATATATTCAATATTTACACAAAAATAACGATATAGAGGGGTTTGCATTGTAAAAAATATATTTAATTACCATTTAATGTATTACTTTTAATACAAACCAAATAATAACTATTATTGGAATAAAAATTATTTATTACTAAAATGAAGAACTATTAAATTAAAAGTTTTAAAATTGTGTGGCAATAATTTATTTATCAAGAATCAAGATAAATCTTAATTATTGCATATTTAAGTAAAGTCAAGATTTTGTGGGAATAATTTTCTTATCTAGTTCCACAATTGATATGAAAATAGGGTAGGATTAGAGAGGGTAGTAGCTGTCATACAAAGTGAATATTTATTACTGTATATCTAAAGAACTATTCAACCGATTTAAATTTTTTCATATTCAGCATCAATGAATTAGACAGAAATGATATATGTTACGTTTATGCTATTAAAAAAACAAAATAATTATTCAGAGATATATGGAGTTTTGCACTCAGAAATAAAAATAAGGTATTTATTTTGTAAGCTAGAGGAATACAAAAACGTTCATAAAATTGGAGAAACTAGGAATTTTCATTTGAAATTTATATCATAGATGAGGGTTAATATATAAAATATAATTTCATTAAAAACACAATCTCATGAAAACATGTGATAGAGGGTTTTGAATATAGACCCTCGATATATTTTTTTTTTTTGTTCGGAAATATATTTTTTCTTTCTAGAAGTTTTGCTTTTATTTTCTTTTGTTTTATATGTGACTGACTTTTCAGGAAAAATAAATATGAGAACGTTCTCCCTGATAATTGTACCTTGTTATTTATCCTACCCCGAGTAAATAAATACATTTATTGGCAAAAAAAAAAAAAAAATGTTTTAAATCAATTTTAAAAATTATTTTCTAGTGAAAACTTATATTATTGGAAGGAATCTATCGATTTAAAACATTCAAATTCAAATAATAATTTTTTGAGTTATTATTCTCTTGTCACAAACGATCGATATGTATGTACATATAATGTAGATAATTACATACATACATACATACATATGTATTTTCAAACGCAAACCAAGATTTTATCGCGCCTATGTTGTTATAATTAAACTTCTTGTTCATATTTAAATCAAAATTTTTGCCTTATACCACAATTATGATTCAGTTTTAATTAAATCTTTTACTAGAACAAACATGAAAGAAATCAATAATCAACTTTACATTATTTTAATATTATTTTTCATCATATTGAATTCAACTGGTAATATTGTAGTCCTTAAAATATTAATAATTTATTTTTTTAATATCCTTCTCACATCTCGTTTAGCTGACGGAAATAATAATAGTAGTGATAAATGCTTTGATGTTTTAGATAAATATACTATGAAACAAATCGAAATTATTTATAAATTAAATATTGAAAATGTGGCAAATACTTCACCAGCTAATAAAATGTTTGAATGTTATTTAAAGGAAACACGGCGTGGAGGTATTATATCAGATACTGAAAAATATTTCAATGTGTACAGGAAATGCACAGAATTCAAAATACAAAAATTAACTTTTATTGATTTGAGGCATGTTGATGAACTTGAACAATTGGGTATTCCTTTGTATTTGGAAAATCATGTAAGAGATCGTATAACACACGGACAAGGATATGCGAATGATATTCTGAAATATATTCAGGATGAATTGGGTAAAAAGATAGAGATGAAAGAAGAATATGAGGATTATAGACGTTTAGTCTATGCGAAGCTGACAGCACATTATAAATCTGGCCAAAAATCTCTATACTCTTGGAGATTAACCCAATTCTCAGTGTTATTGGTTTTAATAAATTTTTATTTTAAATATGAAATATTTGTATTATATTTTAATCATTATGAAATCAAAAATTAACTTACTATATAATTATTTGGAATTGTAAAATCTAAAATCAACTATATATAAATATATACAAATAAATAAAGTTTTATTTTTATATTTTCACATTCATTTATTTGTTGGTTTATAGGCCCAATACACTTTATCGATAACTTTAAAACCAAGTTTCTCGAATATTGAACGAGATGCTACATTTCCAAATACCACCGTAGCTGTCACTTCAATATCTTTTTCAGCCAATAGTTTAGACATGTAACGTACTGCCAAATTGCCTTTACGTTTGTGTGTATTTATAACCTGCAGCAAACCCAGGAAAGCCAAAGGTAATTTGAAAAATATAATTTTTTTTGTATATAAATTGATTTACCAAAAGGATTTATTATTCATATTCATAAATATATCCTTACATTAAACACCATGTCAAAAAATATTGTCCTGCAATAAATCTACGTAGTCATTTTGAAGTATTCGTAACTTGACAAATTTTATTGATCCTGGAGATCCGTGGGCTAAACACTGTTTATTTGTTCGGCATGTCTTAGATTGTAATTGTTGGGAGGACTGCAAAGAAATAAAAATAATTTATTTTGATTGGTTGCTTGGTTAGCGTGGTAGATATTCAATCAAATAGAAAGGATATAATTTCGTTCCGATGGGGCCACTGTGTAAAGTAATCTGGGCTGTGTGTATAATTCGAGGTAATTACGAATACAAAGTAAACTAAACATAATCAATACTTTAGTAGTCGTAAGTACTTTGAAGTATACACACTGCCTAGCTTACTTTACACAGGGTATGGCCGCCTTAAAATGACACACAAACCGATATACTTGGTTTGTGACAAAGTATATACATTCTATTTCATCTATAAAATTATACTTTTTTAACAAAATACACCAATTATAATTCATTAACATGTAATTTAGAATAGAAATTTAAAAAATTTTTAAATTTTTTGTGAATTTCATTCAATATTTTTCTATACAAGTAAACTAATTCGTAAGCAACACAAAGTAAAATACACTAGATCGATTACAAAACCGAGTACTCGGAGAATGCACAGTGGGGCAAAATCGAAATTTTTGGAAATAAATCTGTAATTTCTGATCGGCTGGTTGGATTTGGTATAGGCGTAGCAGAGGAGTGTATAATGTTAAGTTTTTAAGGGGGGCACAACAAACCCCTCAGGGGCGGAGCTAAGGGGTTCAAAGTTAGGTACCTCTGACATAAAAAAATTTTAATCACTTGCCAAATTTTTGTTTCTCGTCCGATTTCAAATATTTTTATATATTATTGTAGGCCCTATAAAAGACATGCATGTCCTATTTATCTCTTATAGTTTTCTAGTTATTTGCGTTTGAATTTTTAAGCACCATAATTTTAAATGTTCTTGGACCAGTTTTTTTCATATATATCCTAGTATTTCCGACCGATTTTGTTAGTTTTTTTTCTTACTTAGTTAAAAAACAAAATTATCTATTGAATAAAAAAATTTGAAGTCGATATCTTTACCGAGTCCAAAAATAAACGATTTTGAATTTGAAAATTGCAAAAAAGACAACTTTTTTTAGCCGAAAAAGTATCTACACTATTTTTTATTTAAAACAAAATTTTCTTTGGCAACATATAATAATTTTGCACTTTTCTGAAAGGTAACTTCACAGATATATATAAAATATATAAAAGTTAATAATATTTCCATATATTACATAATTTTTATAAATTTAATTTCTTATTTATTAAAATCTAAAAATTATGTAGTAAAATCTATTATGATTTTCATGCATGTTCATATATATATGAAAAATTTAAAAAAAAGCAAGCCCAATATCTCAATTGGTCATGGTACACACCCTCCCGAATTCGACCCATTTTATATGAAAGTTTTGATTTTAGACCATATTTTCTCAAATCCCAAAGCGCGAATCGACAAGCGGAATATATTTTAAGAATCTTCATTATGTTGTTAAAAGTTTTAAATTAAAATCTACGGGACTTCGGAAAAATGTGGATTCTATAGCCAAAAATGTAAAAAATCCCATTTTTGGGAATTTTCATTAGTTTTTTTTGGGAATTTAGGAAAACCCTAATCTCTTGGTGATGGTTAAAAATTTATATATTTATGATCTAGTGACAATGTACAGGTATCCTTTCCGGTGATACCTAGCTGTAGCATTTATCTATTACTAATGGTTCAAAATCTATATTTTTATCAGCTAGTGACAATACACAGGTAATATCCTTTCTGGTGATACCTAACAGCAACATATAATTCGTTTAAAAATAGAAATTTTTAAAAGATTTGTTGACATTTACCCACTCTTTTTGTAGAGATATCGGATTTTATGTATGATAAATATTTAAGTATTTGTCTATTCTGTTTTGTTTGTTGTTGTTGTTGTTTGTTTTCCTAGTCCAAAAGGAAATATTCAATCGACTGATGATATTATATGGGCCAATAATATATAATTTATAGGTTGTTTGTGTATCATTGTGCTTGTTGGTGAAAAGTGTAATTATCCGTAATATTAAAAAAATGTTTCCCAAATTCCGAGCAAATTTTGTTGAACTTTTTTTAAACTTCAGATTAATTTATTTTGATTAAACACTTGGAATGTAATATATTGTAGTTTTTAGATTATTACAACACTTTTATAATTTTCGACCTCCCAAAATTCAAATTTATATCCAAAAAACCCATCTTTTCGGATTTCGTGGCTTTAAAATTTTTTATCTTGAATACATGTTAAATAATTTAAGTTTTTTAAACGTCATTAGAAAGAAGAAATCTTTCCTTTTTGGGGTTATATTGAAAATTGTAAAAATGACATAATAATCTACTCACCAGACCAACAAACTACACTATGTTACGTTCCACAATGGGGCAGAGGCAAAAAAGGCATTTTAAATTTAAAAGGTGTTTGTGAATATGGGGGTAATCTTTAAATCTATAAAGCAATAATTTTTTTATAACTCCGACGCTATTTTCTTAAGTGTAACAATTAATCTGGATATTTTCTTTATATGACGAATTTAGTTTTTAAGTAATTTAAGAGCACATTACTTAAATATTCAAATTTTCCAGAATCAGCCTCAGAAACATCAGAAATACATTTGTACTATTTCATTTTCTCGATTGTAATTGTTTTTAATTTAAACATCGCTAAAGTTACTTTTTGTGTAATTTTGATGAATTATGAGATTCTGATGTAAGAACGATGCATATTGATGAGATGAATACAAGAAAAAGACTAAGAGAATTTAACAATGATATTCAGTTTCCCACCATAATTAGTGCATTTTTGTGAATACATTTTTTAAAACTTCTTTAAAATGGAAAATAATTACTACAAAATAACTTTTAAATATTTTACTCATAAAAGGAACAAATGTATGAAATTTTCATATATTTTAGAAAAAGAAATATTTAAATTTTTTTCCATGATTTACTAATAGGAAACTGAAGATGCATTTTTGGCGTAAATTAGAATCACCGGCCTAGTTGATTTTTAAACAATTTTTATAATGATTCAGTAGTACTTTTACTTGGGATTAGTAATGAAAAAAAATTTTCCCGCTAGCCCTTAGTTTATAAGTTATTGGCCTCTAAAGTTTTGATATATATTTTTCTGAATATCTTTATTAATATATATGCAATTTAAATTTTATGATATACAACATGACTATATTCATTAAATTCTTGAGAGGAAAAATTACACTTTTCATTGGTATACATGAACTTGCAAAGTATTTTTATATCAAAAAAAAAAAAAAAAGTTTATTCAATCTTTATTAATGTTAAAAAGAAAATATTTTTATTTCAACTAGACTGGTAATCTTAATTTGTTCCGAATTTTTATTTTATTATTATGTTTTTAATTATTTTTCCAGTATTCCTGCAATTATTTTTTTTTTTTTTTTCAAGGGAACACTAGATTTTATTCATCAACTTTTGGTTTTATTTAATTTAATGGACATACAATAGCCATTAAATTGATTGCAATCCAAAGGATTTGTCACGATTGCATCGTTTTTGTTCAACGTACATTTATGAATATTGTTTTTGATAGGTCTTTTAAAACAATGGATTGATATATTTTTGCTTTTTATTCAATATTGGCCAAAGCTGACATAAGAGGATAATTCACAAAAGTTTAGTACTGAAAATCCATCACTCTGCTTGAGTGCTGAAAGACTGTTCCACGTTAAAAATACACGCAGAGAAAAAATATTGTTGTAGTGGCCATAATCTAAGAGCAACATATTATTATTGAAACATATAATCACAGCGAAAAATTGAAATTATTATAAGTAACAATTAATATGATTCCATGTTGTCATATTGTGTTTTTTCATGTTATGATTCTACATCATTATACAATCTTACTACATCATTATACCTTTCTATCAGATTATGATTTGGTGTTATTATATTATTATCCTATGATATTATATTATTATACCACATTGTCATATTATCATTCCATTTAATCATATTATTATGCCATTGTTTACATTATTCTATTTTATCATATTATATTTCCATGTTATCATATAGTTATCCTATCTTACCATATTATTATTTTATTTTGTCGTATTATTATTGAATTTTATCATATTGTTACGAAATTGTACTTGAATTCAAATATAACGGTTTTAACGGCCGGTTTGAATCTTTCTCAATGCTTCCAGACATTTCCGTTTATGTTAACAGCAGTTAACATAGCTGTAAAAATTATTAACATAGTTCTAAACGTACAACATTGAATAAAAAGCTTTCACCATTGTTTTTAAGTATGGCAACACTAAATGTTTAAGCTGCTAACATTAACATCGAAAGCTCTACTTTGTCCGTTAAGAATATTGTAGAAAGAAATGGAGCTTTCAAGAAACATTTAGTAGGTAATACAGTATATATAAATTGGCCGTGAGAACACCATTGAGTCAGTCTAATTGGAAGCGTCGTTAAGTAAAGACGAATTAACTGCCTTGGCTGTCTAATCTTGTACATTATTAAAGTGTGTTGTATAAAATGTGTAATTTAAGTATGTGTTTATATTAGAACGCAAGTGACTATTTAAACTGTTATTGTTGTACATTTTTAAATAAAATAAAGAGTCGTTACAATTTTTAAACTACTAAACTGCTGTTATTTGCAATCAAAGTACAAGTTTATTTAAAGGAAATAAACAACCGTTTTTGAAAGGTAAAAACGTAACAATATATTAAAATAAAACGTATTAATAAAAAATATATACATATTATTTGTTTATTAATTATATTAATTTGTACCACCATATGTGGTTCAAATGCAAGATATTTTTTTACTAAACCCTTTGTTGATATGAGAATTAGAATGAAGCTGGAAAACAAACTAAAATATATATAAAAACAAATAAGCTATGCAGTTTTCCACTAAGTTTATGAAAATGATAAATATTTTATTGTCATAGGAATAATAATATTAATATGTTTTAAAAACAGAATATGGTTTAAGAACAAGGAAAAGACTGCAAATATAAATATTTAATGGTTTTAGAAATAATGATATTTTTCATATTAATAAAATTTTGTTTCTGGTAAAAATATTTAAAAACATATAATTTTTGCAGTCAACCATGTTAAAATTTTTATTGAGTGTATAACATTAAATGAGAAAATTTAAACAAAATCATTGTTATATTGAACACAGAGTAATTTAAATTCAAGAAAATTACCAATGAGAACATAATATTGTTGTAGTGTAATCCTGTAAGTTATAATATTTATACATTGAAAGTTTCGATTTGTTTGGAATAATAGTAGGGGGTTTAATGATGTGCAAAAGGTTATTAGAATCAGTTGAAAATATTAATTATGTTGATTTTTATGTGCTCAAATAATTTTTTTTTTTTATTTTTGAACACACACATGATATTAATTTTTTAAATTTAATTTCCGAAACGTATTTATTTTTACAAACAAAAAAATTATTTTTTAATATTTTTGACATTTCATTTTTGTTTGTTGAATTTGAAATTAAATGAGTTACAATTTTTAATACTAAAAATGTAGATTTTTTATTTTTAGATTATATTATATTTATATTTTTGTTGCTAAATATCAAAACTATGTAACTAAATCATTATATATAGAAGAATACACATTCAAATATTTAATATTTGTTGAAATATACGAATACAAATATAAAAAAATATTTAATAATTTTTAAATAAATTTTTTTGCAATTATGTGTGCATATGAATAGTTGGTCAAATAGTCGTTGAGGACATTTCCGTAAATGATTCATGTACGACATGTCCACTATTATCTATGTTTTCTTAGCGACAATTTGAAGGAAATCCTCGTTAACGACAAGACGTGCGACAAAGTCTTAACTACTGTATTCCTTTAAAGATAATATGAGCGACAATTTCTTAAATATTTTCATCTTAAAGCGATTCTAAAGGAAAGAAAAATTGTATTAAATTAAATTTTTGTGACAACAAATTGAAAGACAATGTCATTAATATTGTCTTCTAATAAACTTTATTATTTATTATGCGTTTATATACATTTCAGCGACACAGTCTTCAATTTTGTCCATTATTGGCTACTTTTGATGACAATAAGAACGACAATATCGTGAATGTGTCATCCATAAATGAAGTTAAAGACAAGAAGGAAGACAATGTCTTCAATGCAGTCTTCGATTAAATACTTTTCACGAAAAGATGAGCAACAAAAGTATTAAATGTTTTCTGTTATTTATTTTTAAGATGACAAAGAGAACGACAAAGTCTTAAATGTGCTCATTTGAAAACGTTGTTAATGACAAATTAAGTGACAATATAATTTATGTCGTCTTTTAAAAACCTAAATTGAAGATGAGAAGACAAACAATGCCTTAAAAGTTGTTATCAATGAAATAAGTTGAAGAGAACATTAGGGTCAATGTCTTAAATGTTTTCTTTTATCGAACTTTTTGACGATATTTAAGCGAAGATGTCTTCCAACAAACTGTGTTTACGACAAGATTAGAGACAATGTTTTAAATAATGTTTTCTATATAATTCCAGTATTTAAGAAAAACGTTAGATTAACGATATTTATAAATAAAAGGCAAACAAACTAGAACAAAAAATATTAATTTGAATACGACAAGCAAGAACGTTTAAACGTTAATATTTTAATGTTAAAGAGATAAAAATTATTTATTATAAAATTAATACAATTTGGGTAAGCGTTTATACTAAAAAGAAATTGTTCTATTATTAATATAAGTTAATATTAAAATTATTATTTTACATACCTATACATATTTTCAGATTGTATTAATAAAACGTATATAAGAGGAAATTTAAAAAATGGATACAATTTTTATCGAAGTCCCCAACATTATATATAACCGTGGACGATTTTCGCGACACTTCTTTTACGATTGGTTTTGGCTGTCCTGCATATGTCGTTTGTGATTTAACATTTTTGTTTACCCATCCTCGAGGATGTCTTACACCAATGCATGTTAATAAAATTTTAATAACAAATTCCTAGCATTACGTAATTTTGATAGCTGCGTTAGGTACCAAATGAGAGAGTTTCTTTGCTAGTTCCTTATACTATGGTTTATATATATATATATATATATATATATATATATATATATTTTATTCTTACGTTTGTTTCATAATGTAATTATAAAGTGACCACACATAATTATAAAGTGACTCACTCAATGGCATTCTCACGGCCAATTTATATACACTGTATTACCTACTAGGTGTTTCTTGAAAGCTCTATTTCTTTCTACAATGTTCTTAACGGACAAACTACAGCTTTTGATGTTAATGTTAGCAGCTTAAACATTTAGTGTTGCCATACTTAAAAACAATGGTGAAAGCTTTTTATTCAATGTTGTACGTTTAGAACTATGTTAATAATTTTTACAACTATGTAAACTGCTGTTAACATAAACGGAAATGCCTAGAAACATTGTAAAGAATTAAATTTTTTAAATTAAATTTTTATAATTAAAATAAAACAAAATTAGTACGTACGTATGTTGTATCATATGTACATATGGACATTAAAATCTTTATCTCAACCTAAATACGTATAGCAAAAAAATTTATTTTAAAATAAGCTGGAGAATAACATCCAAATCACTACGTAGCTCATATTCAGTGTTGCCGTTTTGGTTATTTTATTTTCCAATGAGGAGTGATGACTTTTTTCAATTTTGGTTGGTTATTTATTTTATTTATTTATTTATTATTTTTTTTTTTTTTTTTTGTTAAATCTAAATTTTATTTTTGTTAGTTTTAAAAGTACTGTTTACTCTGTTAATTTTGCAAACAATAAAGAAAACAATAAAAATTCATCATATATTTAAAAACTAAAAGTTCCTATAACTTCCCATTAAAATTTTTACTCACAGTGAAGAAAAGAATTTAAATCCATAGAAAATATAATAAAGATTTTTTAATATTTAACCAAAAAGTGAAATAGATTGGGAGATTTTTTTGAGAAAGTTCTAACGATGTAACAAACAACCTAAATACTTGTAATTACAAAATAAATAACTACTAAAAAAGAAATTTATATTTGATGAAGACCGCATATTTGATATCCTACACTATTGCCTATATACCTTAGTCTTATTTAAGCCAAATTTTATTAACATTCTAACATTTATGTAGGATTTAAGTACTTTTAACTGATTTTTGGGAGGGACTCTATATAGAAGCTAAAATTAATTTTAAAGCGATCTTTTTGAAACTGAATACCTTATTTTATGTAGGTACACACACATTTTTTTTATATGTTTTTGGATTAAAAATATTTTATTTGTGCAAAATTCTATAGAAATACATATTTATTTATATGTAAAATATTAAAATATTTGAACTTCAAATGTTACTTCTAGAAGATTTTTTGGACTAGGTGAAATAATGAACCAATATCGACTAGTTAAAGAGATTTTAAGTCGATTGGTATACCTTAGGGTATTCCACAATATGGTGCTGTAGGGAATAAAAAGTGTACCTGGTTTAGTTATTAAAACTGTGCAGGATAACATAATAAAATAAATAAAAGTATTCTATCAGTCTCGAAATATTTTCAACAGGACCACAATTTTGTACACAATTTTTAAACGAACTTATTAAAATTTAATATATGTAAGTGTTTTGGTACAAGAACGATTGATATTGACCAAACCTCCCAATTAAATATTTTTACTTTAAATCTTTAGATTTTAAAGCTTCTAAAAAAATTGAATTCATATTACGAAATGAAATTGGCTAAGGCTCTACGAAAAATAGCTCTTGTTTGCATTATTATTTTATTTTTTTTTTTTTTGTAAACACATAATTGTAAAATGTTTTGCAATTCTAAATTTATTACAATCTGATTTGCTTTCGGACCACACTTTGTTCTAAACAGTTAAATTTTAAATACTTTTTTCCTTCAAAAGCTAACTAAATTTTATTACTAATATGTAAAATATTTAAAACCTGAAAACATACATTAACTGCCTGTTTTTATAACTTACATTTAAAACAAAAACAAAATTTCAAAATCTTGTTTTTCTTCAAAATTTTGATTAGAAAAAAATTTTAGGCGTGGCAACACTGCTCACATTGTTTAAGTTAAAAGAGAGTCAACTTTGTTATCTACTTTTTAGTGTTGGCAAAGCTGATAGATTTTTTTTTCAATTATTCAAAATTTTTTAAATGGCGCAAAAATATTTATAAAATTAAAAAAACTGGTTAATATTTTTATTTCGAAATCGAAATTCAAATATATTAAATAAAATATCTGCACTTTAAGAATTTTAAAACAAGAAAGATATATATAGTCCGTCAAGACGAACTACGTGATACCCTACACCATTGTGTAAGAGCATAAAAACTTGGGAAGGGGACTTATGTTACACCTATGTAAAATAAAATATATAAATACAGAATAATGCGTTGATACTAACATCTAGATGATTCTATGAGCTTTAGGGTGATTCCTGAAAGTGAGTTTATGTGGGAACTATGGTTAATTATATTCCGATTCTCATAGAATTTGGCAATGTAGTTACTACTTACATAAAACTTATTTGTGTTGAATATTAACTTGATACTAACATTCGTATGAGATTTATGCACGTTAAAGTGATTTTCGGAAGAGGGGTTTATATGGGAGCTATAGTCAATTGTCACAAAATTTGGTTTTATACTTATACAGAACTTTTTGCACATCATAAAAGTCCCTCGTGTCGAATTTCATTGAATTATCTTTAAAATTGCTACCCGTACTTTGTGCACAAGATTTACATGGACAGCCGGCCAGAGGGACGGACATCGTTAGATCGATTTAAAAAGTAATTGGATAACTTTTTCTATGAGTCACAAACATCAGCAAAAACGCATAATACCCCAACCACCTATAGTGCTGTAGGGTATAAATACTTACTAATTTCTAAAATGGAAAATTTTTGAAATATATACATATTTAAAAGGCTGTCAAAAATTAATCACTTAAAGTACCCTACACCACCATAGGTGGTTGAGGTATTATGCTTTTTGTGCTGATGTTAAATTCAACTCAAAATAACTTTCTGAGTCGATTTAACGATGTCCATTCGTCTAGTCGGCTGGCTGTCTATGTAAATCTAGTGAACTAAGTACAGTCAATTTTAAAGATATTTTGATGAAATTTGACACGAAAATCTATTTTGACACAAGGACGAAGCCTATTGAAATTGGTTATGATCGATCCATTATTTCACTTTGCTCCCACACAAATGTCTCTTCCTGGAATAGGCAGGATATTTGTATGGGAGTTTAACGATCATAAGTGGTTTAAATAAGGCAATATTTTAATGAAAGTCGGCGAAAATAATTTTTGTATAAACATCAGTCTTTAATTTCACGAAGATCGGTTAATAATTGATCATAGCTCCCATATATACCCCTTTTATAAAAATTACTTTAACGCTCATAAATCCCATACAAATGTATTTTCCAGTAAATATTCAAAACAAAATAAGGATCGGTCCATAATTTACCATAGATCCCATATATGGGAATCACCCTAAAGTGCATAAATTCATATAAATATTAGCATCAATGTAATATTTTGCTTTATTTTACACCAGGAATTGAAAAGTTAATACTTTTAATACTATTTAGTATTCATTTGATACTCTGCAACTCGACACGAATTTAAACATTTTAAAATGGCAATATATATTAGAGCTAATTTCAAATCCTTTTATTTTTGAATAGAATTACAATAATAGTATGTTATGTAAATTGTCATCCACTTGATGTTCTCAAGTAATTACGAAATTTGGATGAATAATATCTTTTGACCAAACGCTTGAAATCTTTTAAGATTTTCAAAAAACAAGATATTTCAGAAAATTCAGTAATATGTTTATACTACAAATAAACTAAATTACACTATACGACTAATTTAGAATCGCCTTGTGGAGCGGAATCATTTCATCTGCAATTGATAGCATTTGATGAGTGTAAGTAATTCCGAAGGCTTTTTAGATGGTAGGCAAAATTTTTGTTTTATGACATAAATAGTTAGAGCATTTACCGTTGAATATTTTATTAGAACTTTCAATTTCATTACATAAAAGTCGATTAAAACTTGGGTTTAATGTTTAAAATGTTCTACAAAAATTTTTATGTTGATTTTCACTAGGGGTCAACGAAGTTCTAAAGTTTAACCGCTGTAGCGTTTATCAAAAAAAAAAAAAAAAAAAAAAAAAAATGGAATGAAAGATATATTAGCAATTTTGGTAGCGATTTCAACAAAACTTTAGATCTTATGTTATATTTCACTGCCTAGTTTAAGGCATTTATATAAAAAATAGTGATAATTTTCGTTTTTTAATAACACATGATAAGTCGGGTGAATTTTTTATCTTTGGGGATGCCTAAAAAAATTGGACGAATATCTGTAGAACATTTTAACCCAAGTTTTAATCGACTTTCATGTCATTTCTTTAAAATGGACTAGAAATGACCCCTTAAAAGTATAGATAAATTAACTAAAAGCTCTAATGAAATATTATCATTTAAATGCCTTAAATATTTATGCGAAAATAATTGAGCTTCGAGCTATATTTATATTATGTTTTTGACTTATCTGAGAGTGATTTGGTTTTGAAAAGGAAAAGTTTATAAAGTCACAAAATAAAAATCTTGCCTACCACCGAAAAATCCTTTGGAGGGATTATTATACACATCAAATACTATCAATTGCAGATGGAATGATTCCGCCCCCAAAATACTGTTGCATAGTGTTATACAAAATATGTGCTTATATAGACTGTTACAATGGTACCAAAACTTACGCTGCAAAGGAACTTATCTTTGAGTATTTGTGACAATTCCACTTTCGCTTGAAATAGATCTCATCTCCGTGAATAAAAATAAAATTAAGAGATATAACTTTTATTTAAGTCAGCGTTAATTGTTATGATTTAATATTTGTTATCGTATGTATTTTCTTTTTTTTTGATTATAAAAACGACATTAAATGCATTTTTGCACCTTACATTTTGAAAAATAGAATTTTAGTACACTAAGGGCAAAAAAGTACTATTTTAACATTTTTTTGATATCGAAAAATATTTTCATTTTCCATTCCTGTTCCACACTTAATACAAATATCGGTCTACAATTGGCCACAAGTCGAATCTAAGATCCCTCCCCGAGTTTGGTGCACATACACAATGGTGTAGGGTATCATATGGTAGACTATATACTGCTTACTTGTTTTGTTTGCTGATATGAATTTAATTTTAAATGTGTTGAAAATAAAGAGTTTTTTTTTGCCATAGATTGATAAGTAGATATTTATGTGTGAGAAAAAAAAAACCTGAATCAAATGTTAAAAACCTAATTCATGCAACAACAAAATACATGTAGTCATATATATTTTGTGTTTGAGTTTTGAAAAGAATTAGTACTTTTTTGAAAAATTTAGTTCGAAGTGCCTCTCACATAAACTTCTAATTGTATCCTATGCAAAATAATCTCAAATGTACGTTATTCTCTTCTAATTATTTTGAGAGATAATTTTTGTATCATTGTTTTTTATACTAATAAAAAGATACATTTAATAAATTCTACTCACCAGGGATGGAAAAAGGTATTATTGAAATAGGACTAAGCTATGCTATAGTGGTATATAATTCTTGTTGTTATAGGTACTAAATATTTTCAAGTTAGTTGATTATTCTACGTAAGTATATGAATGATTTCCAAAATAACATTATGTTTAGGAAAGCTACAAATTTGCAAAAAATCCGAGAAAATTTTTCAAATTTAGAAATATAACTGGTACATCTGGAATGTTGATTTAAGTACACATGTATCTTTTTTTCGATTCTCCTACCTATAAAGATGCAAAATATATATATACATATCGTCGGTATGCTGACGAAAAGTCTATGCGTTTTTGAACAACTTTTCAGGAGAGCGAAAAACTATTTATTATTTGTATGAAAGCCATACAAAATTACATATTCATCATTTTCATAACATCGGAACTAAACCAGATATTTGGAAAAAAAACTAAAGGACCAGTAAAGCTTTCAGATGGTGCAATATAAAAAGTTCAAAAAATTACATGTAGGACTTTTATTACTATATTCTTTATGGAGTGCAAGATGAATATTTTAGATAAATTAAATTTTCAAGATGGTTTTTCGAAGTTAAGTTATAAATTCAAAATTAAGTTAACATTTTTACTTCCGATTTAGACAACTTTCCTTGAATTTAATAATTTTTTTTAAAATTTTATATTTATTAATTTAAAAACTATTTAAAATTTCATGTATTAGCTCTGAGAATATGCTTGAATTTCTATTACTTTCAAATTCAAAACTTTACATTTTTCCAGCAAAAAGGTTCAAATATAACAACTGTATTTATTAAATGATTTTAAAATTTAAAACTAATCTGGAAGTCTGTTTAACAAGCAAATGTTTTACAAATATTTTCAAAAAGTTTTGCTTAAATGTTAAAATACACTTGCATTAAACAAGAAAAATATTTTTTTTTTTTTCTAAAATATATTCAAACTGTAATTATACATGCATAAATGATAGAATTTCATTTTTTGTTTTTACATCAGCTGAAAGGAAAACACGCATTTATCATTTTAAGCATATGTTCATTATTTTCTACAATTAATTGGTGTTTTTAGCCATTTAATTGTGCCACAAATGCTAAAATATTTTCTTCAATATACTATACCTATGTAATACTTTATTTTTTGAACAAACAAGTCTAAGTTTTAAAGTTTTTTATAAGAAAAAATTTTAGCTTTTGAATATTTTCTTAATAACAATGAAAAATTAACTTTATACTTTATAATCACTTGAAAATTTTGTAAATACCTAACGTCATACATTAAAAGTAGATAGTTATGTGTGAGAAAAAAAAACTAATTCATTCAACAACAAAATACATGTAGTCAAAATTGTTGTCAGATTTGACGATTTTTGTCCCAAATTTGACGATTTTTTCTAAAAGGAGATTAAGAACTATTTCCAACATCTTTTTAGTATTTTTCTTTAAAGGCAAATTAGATGGTACATAAATATTAAAAATTAAAATAAAAACCTCTTAAATTTGTCAATGTAATTCAATGTAAAATATATAGAAAAGATTTATGGGAACCAATATAATATTATATTCTATTCAATTATGTACGCTTTTATTATGAAATGGCTAATAAACACTTTACAAAAGGCCAAAACCCTTTTGCAATTTTTATAAAAAAATTAATTTCATAATCCAGACATTAAAAATCTTTAAATGGCAGTACTAAGTAGACATCTGTTACAAAATATTTGTTGTTCAATTCAAAGTAATGATTTTTAGCACATGCCCAATTGATTTATAATTTTCTCATGTACATACCTCGCGAAACTATTAAATTGTTTTTGTATTCGTATTCTTAATTTTCTCATTTTTTGCCATATCATTTTGACAATATGAGCAGTGGTTTTACACTAACAAAAAACAAGCAATTGTTGTTTTTGTAGATGTGCGTTCACTTTATAATTACATTATGACATACAAGCCGCAGCAGATACGTTCTTGTGAAAGCCGCCGACCAAAATATACCGTGCAGGCGCCGCCGATATTTTTGCCTCCTCTTGGTTCTCTCCTTTTGAGTACCAGATACTACTCACAATTTTTCATTTTGGTTACTCGATACTTAACCTAGTTTTAAATTTGAAATATAATTTCAAATTAAGATACTTTTATTTAAAAATAAAACAAATATATTTATCCAATTAGCAT
The DNA here is from genome assembly GCA_932274085.1 of Protocalliphora azurea. Lineage (NCBI taxonomy): Eukaryota > Metazoa > Arthropoda > Insecta > Diptera > Calliphoridae > Protocalliphora > Protocalliphora azurea. The sequence continues at coordinate 85,590,584 of OW026520.1, forward strand.
GAAACTTTATAAATTAATTTACATTAAACATAAAATAAATACTTTCAACGTTAACAAAAGTCAATAAAATTATTTGCATATATTTAAAAATTAATTTGTATCTTTATACAGAGTTGTGTTTTAGCCATTATGTTGATAATACGATATCAATAAAAAATTAAACTCTAAAAGTATTGAGTAACTACTTTACAGTATTGAGTACCCAAAAAAGTAAATACTCAATACTTGCACAGCACTAATGCAGATGTCTAGTACAAGGATCCAAACACTTTTGATGAACTCATTCAAAACTAAATTTCATATTTCGATGGACTCACAAAAAGTCCAATATTTTTTATAACTATTCAAAACACAAGCTAAATAACTATTGTTTAAGAGTTATACATATTCATCACTTTTTTGTATGTATCATCAGACTTAATAGATTGCTTCTACTTGGCTTTCATAATTGGCCGACAATAAAAAATAATGCAATTTTTATTTATTTCTTTTCAATTTAAAATTTAACTTTGAATCATAAAACAATAGAAAAATTCCACAAACCTATAAAGAACCCAATTTTTGACGAGTTTTTGACGATTACAAATAGTCAATTTGATGATTATGCACCAAATTTATCTGGCAACTATGTTTTTTTTTTTTTTTAAGAGTACTCTTTTTGAAAATTTAGTTTGAAGTGCCTCCAACATAGTCTTCTAGTTGTATTCTATGCCTAACGTTATAATTTTATAGGAAATAATTTAAATTTCCTTGTTTATTTCACAATACATACATATTTTGTACAATTATATTATTTATTAAAGAACATTTTTCAAAAATTTTTGAATCGATGTTTATTGGGCACATTTTAAATTAGGAAAAATTTCTTGGTATAATAGTACTGAATTTTCCATGTCTGCTTATAATTCTCTCTTTATAAAATGCAGTTTGTAGTCAGGGTTGTCAAATTTTTTTGAGTCCGTCGCCAAATTGCTAATCAGAAATCGCCAAATTGAAATATTATTTGGCTTCTTAAAGAAAAAATGAAAAATGAACAAAAAGGTTTTAATGTCGTATAATTTTTAGTGATTGAAATTTCGTATAATTTATATATGTAAATTCAGCTTCAACAAAGCCAATGATATTTGCAGCAGCTAATAATAATTGAATAGAAAATTAAATTATAATTTAAAATGCATTTTTCTGACATGCATACATATATGTCCATTTTAGAGTAATAACCTTAAACATTTATTGACATTTATTAAAAAATAAAAATAATAATAAAAATTCTAACATTGTATAATAACGTTTATTCTCTTATACTATGTTTCCACTGAGTTGAAAGCATTCAGTTTTGAGCTAAACACCTAAAAGTGTTTCCACTGTCTTGACTGGTCTTTGCATTGTCGACTTTTTGAGCGAAGTCCTGCTATTCTCTATCTAAGATATAGTTGAATTTATAAATTAAGGCCCTTCGTTCTGTTAGACAGGCAAATACTGACAATAGTCGATTGCTCGTAAGAAGACATAATCGTATTTCGCCACTTTGGCGAAAAATCGCCACATCTGTAGTGTTTGTGGTTAGTCACCAGTGTTGCTATTTGGATACATTTGTTAAATTTTTTGTACCTTTTCAACGCTCCATGTAACATATAATTTTTGTTTTTAACCGCGAACAAAATTTGAAATATGTTTTTTTTTGTACGTGGAAATCCTTTTATTTTCATAGAAGATGAAATTATATATTTCGTTTTTTTAATACATTTTCGGTCTACAAAATTACACAAAAGGTAACTTTAGCTATGTTTTAATTAAAAACAGTATTAAAAACAAAAACATAAGCACTTATAAAATTAGTGTGTTCCTAATATAAATTAAAATATTACATTTGAATTTAAAAATAATATTTTTAAACCATAAAAGTAGCTAATTTTAACAAGGCCCGATATTTTGGTCCGCAGGGGCACAACTGATTTATTAAATGAATTTCCTAATTTAATAAATTTTATTTACGGGAAAATTTTGGCTGAAAATTTTTCTCGATATTAGGACTATATCCTTATTTAAGTGCAGATGACTATTGTTATTGTTCAATAATATACAAAAAACAATACGTATTTTAAAATGCATATATTTAGGGAATATTTAGTCGGTAAAACTTGTAAAATTAGATCATCATAACCGGTTGAATAACAAAAAACATGAACCTTCTAAAGTAAATTTTGGAATAAATCAAGATTCCAGCATTGTTGAAATTAAAATATTTTTTTAAACGTTTATATGTTTGAAACGTTAATGTGTTGCTCTCGGCCGTTCTCAAGGATTTTATACACTATGTATATCGAACACTCGCTGAATAATCTTTTTTTGGAAATCAAAAAATTTTTGTAAGTGCTGGTAATATCAATAAAAATACCATTTTTCATCTTACAGATTTATTGGATATGGTCATGTTATATATTATTAGAAAGGTATAATATAATTTAAATCGTATGTGTATTATTAAAGGCCCATAACTCGTAAACTATAAGCGAGCGGGCAACAATTTTTATATTAGAGTACTACTGAATCATTATCAAAATTATTTAAAAAACATGTGTGCTTGTTGATGTTCTCGATTTGTACTCAAATTTTTCCATTATTTTCTTCCAAATTTTAAATAGAAAATAAATACCTACTGCCCATTTATTTTTTAAAATTCCGAAAATTTCACTTTTTAGGAAATATTGTAACTTTTTGGATGCAAGCTAACCCTGGCAACACTGTTAGTCACATAGAAAACAATTTTTTTATTTTTTTGCTGAGCGAATTAAAAGAGCTAGATATCTAGTTGTATTCTATGGGTTAGTCACTTCATTTCAATTGAATAGAAACGTTCGAAAATTGGGTGTGTAGATGTGGTATATTTTGTTTTTATTTAAACAATACGAACCATAGAAAACAACAAACGAACTTCCAAAAAAATATTTAAAATGATTTATCTTTTTGAGTTAACAGATAATAATGAATTACAAAAACTGCGGGATTTGTACCGGCGCGATTGGCCCCGGAATTGTGTGGGATATTATTGTTTGGATAATTTTTTAAAGTGGAAAAAGAAAAATGAAAATTTGAAAAATCTAAAAATCTATTCGTCAACAAAGGAGGAAGGTCTTTACGTTATTGTTGATCGTTATCAATTATTTGTAGGGTCTTTGAATAAAGATAATTGTGAAAATCTAACAAAAGCGTTAATGAGCTTAGATTGGTCAAAAGGCTTTAAAGTGAGTTCATTTTTAGAATGTCATCGAGCTGCAGTTGTGAATACGGTGGAAAGTAAACAACTTAATATAGAATATGATAGTTTAACATTAATGTATTACTTGCCAAATGCAGAGGCTAAATTGTTAAACATAAGGTATTTTTTTTTTTTTTTTTTTGTATTACGACAAATTCAATAAAAAATATCTGCTTTACTTATAGCTGTCCTCCGGGGTTTATTATAAAACCGCTTTGTTCTTCAAATGATGCTGAGATTATTAATTCCCTTTGGCCAAATCGCCATGAAGGTTCTTTGTTTTTAATTAAACGTTTAATTGATTGGAATATAAATATGGGAATTTATGTTGAAGCAACAAATGAATTGGTTGCCTGGTGTTTACGGTAAATTATTATTATTTTTTCAAACATTTATTAAATTCAAAAGTTTAAAATCTGTTTTTTGTTTTTTAATTTTTATTATTTTAGATTACAAGGTGGATTTCTAGGAGCATTACAAGTTAAAGACAATTTCAAACGTTTAGGATTGGGGACTGCTGTAACACGGGCCACCTCCCGTTGCATAGCCGATCAGGGTGACGATGTTATAGCTTTGGTTAATAAAGACAACATACCATCACGAACCACGTTTGAAAGGTTAAATTTTAAGGTGACAGACCATTGTTATTGGCTAAGAACATTTCCCTCTATTAGTAGTTATAATTGGCCTGATGGGGAATAAAAAATTAATTAAATAATTTGTTGGTTTTTCTTATTATTTATTTAGAAGTACACAAATAAAACTCTTTATTTTGTAAAGATTAGAAAATGCTTTATTTAATTTCGTTCATTAGTACAATGTACTTAATAAAACAGTGAGTTGCCATTTTAAATATTCATTTCCAGCGTTACTATTTTTACGTTCCTACGTTACAAAATCTACTTATAAGAATTTGCAACGATTTGTTTTTTCCGAATTTTTATGATTTTATATTTAATTTCACTAGCTATTTTTTTTAGAACTGTGCTATTTCATCTTTTGTTACCGGTTTTGCGGTCAAAAACCCAGTGTTGCGAAGTATATAAAAGTATATATAATAAGATCCAATAAATCCATTCCTAAATTAATATACATATTTTGTAAAATTTTTATAAAATATTGTACATATTTACTATAATTCCCCACCAATGGTTATTTAACAATAGAATTAGTTTTTTCTCATAAAAAACTTATTAATCCTTTTAAAACCCTAAATAGAATCTTTTTACACATTAAATATCCGCTTAACGAATTTTAACCCCATATAATTTCCTTTAAATTTAAAAGATTAACTTAAATCTAACTTGGCAACACTGTAATGAATACTTTCTCTTACACCAGGTCTACAACTGAGATTAACATAGTGTCTACATTAGATAATTTTTTATCAAGACAAACGTCAACCTTAACACGAATTTGTCGAAGGTGGCAACAGTTGCACAAATTCAACAATATGGCGTATTCATTATTATTTTATATATATATGCAGTTTGACGACTGTTACAACCAAAATAATAATCAGCTGTTTAACTAAGGTTACCTTGTATATATTCGCACTGATTTTGACGTTTGTTTGGATAAAATTTGCCTAATGTAGACACTAGGTAACGCTAATATAATATGTGAGATAACGTCGGCAGAAGAGAGTAAACATTTTGTTTATATTAAGTTAAATCTTAAATAAAGGGTACACGTATTCTAATAAATCTTATATTATTATCTTCAGTCAGTCACAGAGTAAACATGTTCTTTTTATTAAGAATATTCGTACAATTTTTACAAAAATATTTTTTGAAATGTAAAACAAACATTAAAAGGAAACAATTTTACAGAAAACATTGTTTTTTTAGTAATTTCCAAAATACACATGCACACACGCAAACAAACTTTCGTATATGAGTATTTTTTTGACAATTCATCTTATAAGGTAGTAGAGAAATCTCATCACAACATTATAATAATATTTCTTATAATACTAATAACTGAATCTGCACGTGAGATAATTCTCTCAGAGAACAAATTTGACACTCTTCGACAGAAAAATTTTACTTATTCTGTTACCTAGTGTCTACATTAGACAAATTTTTATCATAACAAACGTCAAAACAAACGTCAAAACCAGTGCGAATATATACAAGGTAACCTTAGTTAAACAGCTGATTATTATTTTGGTTGTTACAATTGTCAAACTGTATATATGAAAAACAACAATGAAAACGCCATATTGTTGTTTTTGTGTAACTGATGCCACCTTCCACAAATTCGCGTTAAGTTTGACGTTTGTCTTGATAAAAAAATCTCTAATGTAGACACTATGTTACGTGTAGATGGGCTGTTATTAAAGTACAAATACAATACCAATATCGTTTATGTATAAATTTTTACAATTTATTTTTAAATTGGTCAGTAGTAATTAAATAACTTTCAGTTACTTTTGACGTGTTTAGGTCGTAACAGTTCCTCAGTTCGTAAATAGCGTTCAAAGAATAAAAAGAAAAAACGATGTCGAAATTACAAATTTTAACTGATATTAATGATCTTAAATATTTACGAGATTTATATTATAAAAATTGTCCAAATACGGCACATGGTTATTATACATTAAACAATTTTATAAAATGGTTTGAATTTAATTCAAATATTGATCATGTCAAAGTTTATGTGCTTGATAATTGGAAAGAAAGTGGTTTGTATATTATTTTGGTAAGGTTTTTTTTATTAATTATTATTATTATTATTATTTTTATTAATTGTTGTTTTATATTTTTGGTGATAGGACAATTATCAACTGTTTATTAACGCTCTAAATTTGAACGCTAATGAAGTGGGTAATGCTTTAAAGTTGTGGGACTGGAGTCGAAAATATAAAATGTTTGCCTTACGAGTACTTTTATTTCCTGCTGTTGAAAAAACTTTAATAGAACTGAATATAAATACTAGAATGACAACTCTTAAGATCTATCAAAGAGATAACAGTTTTATATATGATAAAGATATTAAGTAAGTATTTCTCTTAAGTTTATAAAAATGAATTTATTATAAATATAATTCGTTACAAAGCGTAATTATAAAGTGACTGCACATCACAAAGCAACGATTTCTTGCATTTTTTTAGTACAAAACCAGGTGCATAATGTCAAAAAATAAGTAAATGAAGAAGAGTAAATAAACACGCTAAAAAATATTACACAAGAATACAAACATTTTGATAGGTTCGCGCGGTAGATACATGATAAAATCGTAAATCAGTTGGGCTTTCCCGGTCATTTTCTTATTCTACTATGACTGTTTAAATGTATATATATGATTGACGACAAAATTCATTCAATCGATTTAAATGCAGTCATATATATGTATACGACCCGGATGTATTTTTAAAACTAGATTTTTTACTTAATTTTAAAAATATTGGTCTAATAGTTATATAAATTTTGCTTTTGTTTGTTCATTTTTATATAATTTTTTTTAATATACCTTCGAAATACCTGCAAATTTCTTTTAAATATATGAAAATATGCTAGAAAATACTTTCTATCAGATTTACTTTTATGAACGATATATCTAATTTACTTTTGGTAGTATTTCTTACTATACAATTACCTTATTCGATTTTTTAATATATTTTTTTTTATTTAATATATATTTTTTAATATATGTTTTTTAATATATGTTTTTTATATGTATTTTTATATATTTTTTTTAAACGAGAGTTATATCCGATTCAAACAATGCGACGTAGCAGAGAAGCATTGAAAGAAAAGAACTGTTTTATTTTGTAAACTTATACGATTATTTGGAACTTTAGTATAATAACATAAACAAAAATCGGGATTATTAGATATAAGAGTGCAATAATATAATCTTTCAAAAAACTACATATAACTAATTTTGCTGGAACATTTTTAATAAAATTATTTTTTGATTTAGAATATTTTTACACATAACTGTTTTGGTTCGTTAAACTTTACTTTAAAAATTTGATAAAGTTTCCGAGAAATAACTTATTCGATGTGGATGTGAATTTTCAAATATTAATCACGTTTCTTCTAATGATGCACAGTGATTCCAAAATGATTTTTTTGTAGATAATTCTATAACTTGTGTGGAGGTATTTAAATAAAAAGAGATGAGGTGTTTTCAAGTTGATTTGGAAGAGCACAGGACCTTAGTGGATCAGAGAGTAAAGGGTAGACCTCCAAAATTGTTTCTGAGCCACTTAAATTTTTCAGGTCATAGTCTGAAGAAGTTTGACCCTATTTAATTTTTTGTCTGCTTAACTAACATATGGGGTTATATATCAAAAAGTGTTTTTTTTTTGTTGATCTCGGCTTTGATATTTGAGAATTTTACAAAATTGTGGAAAATTGACAAAATTTGGATAGGGCTTTGGAGGAAACCGATTTTGCTTTACAAGCATATTATATGTATATATATATATATATATATATATATATATATATATATATAAGTGAAAGAATATTACTACCTTTTTATTATATTATTTAGAATTTTGTAAAAAATCTAGTAGATATTTAAAAAAAAATTGTTGAACCTCTTAAAAAAAACTAGGCCAAAAATAAGGGTAAAATTTGCTTCGACCTACACATGTAACCATGTTTTTTGTAGAGATTTATAAGGACTATCTGTATATAATTTTTTTTTTTTTACTTTTGTCATAAATGAATTTTTGACGAATTTGTAAAAAAATTTCCTACCCGAGTTAGCCAACTACACCTGTGTACTGCTAGGTACTCTGGGCTGCTTCAGATCAACTCGAAGGTACTTCAGCACTCATGATGTGAAATTTTATTTAAATATCTCCAATGGCTCAGAAATTAGAGAATTATTAAAAAAAAAAAAATCGTTTTGGGACCACTGTCCTTAATATGTCTTTAATATTAATAGGTGTATAGCAACAGAAATAAATTAAGGATATTATAATGATAATATAATCAGCTGAAATTTAAATTTTTGCATAAAAGTCGATTGCTGAATCCGATTTATTACGATAAAACGACTTTTTTTTATTAAAGGTACTAATATACGAGTATAAATTAGAAATATTATAATATAAAAATTAAATAATTTATTATTTTTTTTTTAATTTAATAAATATTAATTAAAAGTTAATAAGTTAATGATTTAAATTTTCGTAAAGTGCATGGAAATCTTTATGCATATATTTTTTAAGAATGTAAACTGTTAAATTTGTTTCCTCTATTTTGGGTTTTGCTTCATACATAGATACAATTTTACTTTGAAGATTTTTTTTATTTTTTTATATCTTTTTTGTGGTAATAGTATGCAGTCGTCTGGGTGTCGAACCTCATACCATTACTACAGTTTCTAGTATATAAAATTCGTCCAAGTAATACTATTCAAAGTGCGTTCTCCAAAACTTTTACCAGGTTTTATCGAATTGAAACTTGCGTAGTATTGTCACACTTATTGTGGTTGATCTTTTCTATTGTAATTAGATTAAATTTTGGTCCATAACTTCTAAACCAAATGACTGTACACCTTAAAATTTTACGAAAGTAGGGAAGAAAGCTATGTATTTTAACATTATATAAATTTTTAAGAGTTCAAAAATAGCGTTTTTTGTGATATAATGGTTTCATTTTTATATATTGTTATTATATTTTATATATAGGCTCCAATACCAATTTGGGGTTATGCCTTTCGGACTGTGTAATGCTGAGCAGAGGTTATGTCGGTTGATGGATAATGAGGTGCCGTCTGAGCTGAAAGATAGGATGTTCGTGTACCTCGACGACCCCAAACTTCGAGGAACATATGGAAATGCTCCGAATCGTAGATCAGAAATTAACTGCTGCAGGCCTAATGATCAATATGTTGAAATCCAAATTCTACTATAGGGAACTAAAGTATTTAGGTTACGTTGTGGGTGGGGGTAAATTTGAAATTTTTAATAAAAACAAACTTTATAAATATCGTTGTAAAGGTAATAAATATCTTTGTATATAATATGAAACCAGAGGTCTGTAATCTATATTTTAGAAGTTATTAGCAATTAAACAAGTAATCGTTTATATTAAGGAAACACTTCCAGTAGCCAATATCTGTAGTGAAATTACAGCCCGTCTAGACGTAACATAATATGTAAGATTTTTGTGTCAGAGAGTGTCAAATTCGATCTCTGAGAGAATTATTTCACGTGTAAATTCAAATATTAGTATTATAAGATGTATTATGAGACTGTTGTGATGAGATTTCTCTACACAATCATTTTATAAGATGAACTGTCAAAAAAATACACATACACGAAAGTTTGCTTGTGTGTGTGCATGTGTATTTTGGAAATTATTGAAAAACAATGTTACTTTGTAAAACTGTTTCCTTTTAGTGTTTGTTTTAAATGTTAAAAATCATTTTTATAAAAATTGTGTTAAAAAAGTACGAATTGCTTAAATAAAAAGGACATGTTTACTCTGTAACTGATTGAAAATAATAATATCTTATAGGATTTATTAGAATACGTGTACCCCTTATTTAAGATTTAACATTATATAAACAAAATGTTTACTCTCCTCTGCCGGCGTTACCTCACATATTATATCAGCGTTAATCTCAATTGTAGACCTGGGGTAAATTGAAATCGAAGATATCAAATTCGAAAATGAATGTTTTGGTAAAATCTGTAAATTCCTTTTTATTAGTTTAACGTACTTATTGAATAGTTCGATAATTTGTTTATGAAATTTAAAGAAAAAAAAGTCTCAAAAGTAGTTATGTGAAGTTTTATACACAACTCATTTTGTTCGAATATTTCATATATGACTAACACAAAGCAGATTTGGCTAACTTTTACACCAATCAAGATATATTAAAACGGTTTTGTAGGCACATGTAAGATCAATAAAGGTTCAAAATTGCGTAATAAAAAATTTAAAATTGTCACATAACCGATCACGACGGAGCAGCGACGCAATGTTTCTCATGCTTCGTATACATAATTTTGCGATGTAAATTTCGGTGGTTCTTTTATATAAGACGTCATAAAATTTGATATAATACATATAAATATTTCAGGATTTTTTTGGATCTCTTAGTTTAGAGACATACCATTAACTGTAAGACCAACATTTTCTAAATATATTTGTAAAAATAATTACAAAAATAAGTACGTATACATGTTAATGCGATTGACTGTATGTATTCTTATAGGTAGAATTTAAGATTGTTTATTATTGTAAAATCTGCGCAATTTGTTTCTCTCCAGTATTCAAATAAGTATATTATGCTGTTCCTTACCAGACTTAAGAGATAATAACAAGAACGCTGGGGTAGTAATAAAGTTTTCGTAAGTTCTGGAACATAATTTTGTTTAAATTCTTTTTGGCCAAAGATAACTTTGTGATGTCATAAGAGGAATCTCCCAATATATTATCGAAAATTTCTTTGATCTCTAGGAAAACTGTAATTATCTTTGAGTGTAAAAATGGTTTTGTCTTTAAACAGGGCGTGATTCGAATTCATTAAAAATATTACGAACTTTTTTGATTTATACATTAAAATTCGAAAAAGTTTTCTTTAGAATCGATGTATATATTAACTCTCCAGATGTGTTCACATTCGCAATTTTCAACTGTTTTTTTTTTTTTTTTTTTTTTTTTTAATAGTGAGGATTTATTGTAATAATGTGTCAGATCTTATAAAATAATAAATTTAAGGACTTTTTACAGCAAAATTATGATTTTTACTTGTTCAATTGATGACTTTTCGTCAAAACTTTTTGGCAACGCCGACTATAAAGAAAATTTAAATGAATTGCATCTGAAGAGGCAAATTAGACTTTAATTTTTGTATTGTTTGTTAATATATATTTTTTTACTAATAAGCAGGGAAACCAAAACTATGCTCTAAAAAAGTGTTTTATGCGCATTAAAATGCCCTTAAAATTAAAAAAAATACTCTTACAATATTATTTTTCTTGCTAAATATTATATTATTTACTATTAGTGCTAAAAATAGCTTGATTTTCATTAATAAATAATTTCAAATAAAATATCTTTAAAATTGTTATTTTAGAATTATCTTATAAATGACATGACTTATATAAATCATAAATTTAATTCTATTGAACACTCTATTCCAGAATTCCTAATACATTGATACTGAGATCCTTATCTGCCAGAGATGCAAATGTAATCAATGATAACTGGTACTCTCGTCAGAATGGTTCTTTAGAATTTCTTCAATCATTAATTAAATACAATGTTAGTTTGGGACTCTATACAAAAGACACCGATGAATTAGTGGCTTGGTGTACCAGGTAATTTAAATAATTTACTTTACATACATTTTTTTACATTTTTATCCATTTTTATCCAGAGTTAAAGCTTAACTCTAGAAAAAATGATTATTTTGGTTGAATAAAATGTCATTTTATTTAAGGTTATGCTTTAACTTTAGATAAAAATTGGATAAATTTACAGCCCATAATAATATAAAAAATGAATGGATTTTTAGATGTCAATGTGGTTTTTTGGGGACACTTCATGTTAAAGAAGAATACCGTGGACAAGGACTGGCCACTATACTTATTGAAGCATTTTCACGAAAAATAATTAAATATGGCGATAATGTGCGCACGATGATAAATGATGGTAATCTAGTGTCAAAGAAACTTTTTGACAAATTGGGCTTCAAATACCAAGAGGATGTAATTATTATCTATAATGAGCCATGAATTGAAAAATATAGAAATAATAAAATAAATGAAATATTAACATGGATGAGTCGAGTTTTTTCTTCTGAGAACACAGATTTGTTCACTGGCCATGTAAGGAAACTGCTCGAATTGGAAAGATTTTTAAAGTATATTTTGTCATTTTCTGGTAGATCATGGGGGACCATATGTTTCGAAACGAATTACGTAATAACCAAATCAAATAATTTTAATTGAGAAAGATATTCTACCTACGGGAATCCGACAGAAAGTGTCTTCATATTCGATTATCCTTTATCAACAATAATCTCTGCAAAATCTTATCCAGGGCATTCCTATAAATATTGTTATTAGGCGAATACAATTCATTCTAATTAACGATCAATTTAATTAATCTAATTAGTTTAACTACCAATTATTGAAACTGACTGCTTACAATTCTTATTATAATATGTTATTACTAAATATTACCTAAAAATTATATAACTAAGTTTATATTTACTTACACTAACACTTTATAAATTCACTAATCAATTTTTTTATTTCTGTATATCTATTCAAAAACTACAAAAAAAAAAAAAAAAAATAGAACATATAAATATATATGAATTACTAAACTATCTTATTTAAACTACTCTCCCTTGTTATATACACCTAAATAATTACTTTATATTGTATTTAATTTTACTACCAATGTCATAATATTTATATAAATCTAAAATGTCTACTTCCGTTTATAAAATTAATCCTAATATCTAAACCTAAAAAAAAAACATTACTTAAATTCTAATATAACCATACACTTTGTTGTGATAGTTTTACACTACAATAGATGGTTGAGGTATTATGCGTTTGTGCTGATGTTTGTAACGCACAGAAAAAATCATCCAACAACCACCTTAAAGTATACCAATCCACTCAAAATGATTGAGTCGATTTAACGATGTCCGTCCTTCTGGCTGGCTGTCCATGTAAACCTTGTGCACAAAGTACAATCTTTGTTAAAAATTTCAAGAAGACCCCATATAAAACCCTGTTCCGAAAATCACTTTAACGTGCATAAATTACATACACATGTTAGTATCAAGTTTATATTCGACACAAATAAGTTTTATACAAGTAGAAATCGCAGAGATAAATTTTATTTTGATCGCTCCATAATTTACCATAGCTCTCATATAAGCCCACTTTCGGAAATTACCCTAAAGTGCATAAGTTCAGATAAATATTAGTATTTACGTAATATTTTGTATTCGTATATTTTATTTTACACTTAGTAAAAGTATCGGTCCACAATTGTCCACATGTCTAATATAAGACCCCTTAACGAATTTTTATAGACATGCACAATGGTATGGTGTATCATATGGTCGTGCTTGACCGACTATATCTTTCTTACTTGTATATGATTGAATTTATGCATTAACAATTAAAAAAATGTATTTAACTAACATATAAATATATGTTCAAACTAGCGGACCCGGCGAACTTCGCCTCGCCCCAATGTTAAGCCTTAAGTAGTAATACAACACAAATATTTAAATTTTCAATGTGATTTATTTGAATGGAATCAGTAGAGAGCGATTTGATGAACAATGTTTTTCGATTTGTTTCAATCAATTTTCGATTTTTCCAATTTTCCGACTTTTCCGGAGAGATTTTCCAATTTTCCGCATTTCGCATTTTCCGCAATTTTCCATGACTTACACTAAGAACTTTCTATTGTTTGATTTGGAAAGCCATTAAGGAGTAATTTCACACAAAATTTCATACAAAAACTCGATTTTCGATTTTTCCAATTTTCCGACTTTTCCGGAGGGATTTTCCAAAATCTTCCGTAAAAGACAGGCAGATACAATACATATGGTTTAAGAACAAGGAAAAGATTGCAAATATTTAATGGTTGTAGAAGTAATGATATTTTTCATATTAATAAAATTTTGTTTCTAGTAAAAATATTTAAAAGCATATAATTTTTGCAGTAAATCATATTAAAATGTTTATTGAGTGTAAACATTAAATAACAAAATTTAAACAAAAACATTGTTCTCATGAATACAGAGTTATTAAAATTTAAGAAAATTAACAATATAATATTGTTGTAGTCAAAATGCTGTGACCAAGTTTTTTCTCTGCGTGCAGCTAGAACTGTATCTTATACAATTTTATAAGTGTATCTTTAGGTAAAAGTTCTTAAGTGATTTATATAGAAGGACTCCAATGGATTTCTTTTATTAATTACAATGACAGCACTGTCTAAAGACAGACTTATTTTAAAACATTTAATAAAACATCTTAAAGTTATACAAATAGTATGTCAGCACTAGAGACCACAAAGTGGAAAAGTATAACTGTTGGAAACGATCTTGTAAAAATACATCATTAAATTGTCAGTAGTATTGACAACAATATATTGAGAGCTTACGAGTATATTCAATAAAAGCTGTCTGTAAATTGTTCAGGAAAGCAAAAAATTGAAAGAAGTATTGAAAATACTTTTACTAAATCTTATAGATAAAAATGAATGTTTTAAACCCATTATTCGTATATTATCAATATGTGTTATATATAGATAATATATTAAATTTATCATATTTTAATCTTCAAGACTATTTAATTTTTAACTTTAAAAATTAAATAAAAACATGTTGATTAGCCACTTTTTATTAAAAAATTATTATAATGAATGTAGCTCAAAAATAAAAAGACGAAAACAATGTAAATATTTTTTTTTCAAAATTGATACCACTGATAAAGGAACAAAAAAAAATATTTTTTAAAATCTGTATTCGCTATTTCTTCGATCAGAGAATATATAGTTTCAATATTAAAACCTATTTTAACAATTTTTAATAAATTATTTATTGTAATAATTTCATAAACAAAACAAATAATTTTTATAAATTTGAAACTTTATTTTTCTCTTTATATATAAAAGCTATGGTTCTAAAATTTGCTAAACAGGATGTATCATAAATAGTTATTTTGGTGGTTTTTATTTGGTTTTCAATAAAAACTAGTTAAAAATGGTTTTTGATTTGTATGGAAAATCCAAAAGTATTTACGTAGTGTTTTATTCAAAAACCAAATAAAGCCAAAAATTACTAGTTTTTGTTTGGTGTAAATGGCATATAAGCATAATTTCTTAAGCATTAAAACTTTTTTATATTTTTTCAAATGAATCAAAGGTCAAGAGACAAATTTTAAGCTCTTAATGATTTTTAGCTAAATTTTGGTAACAGAATAGAAGCGCTTTTATCAAAATGATGTGCTACAGATTGCAAGCAGAATTATGCAAATTTCTAAACATTATTTTTTAACAGATTTTTCTTGGAATTTTGCAGTCTTAAGGCATTTGTTGTTAATATTTTCATGTATAACTATTTTCGTTTACCATTTGCAATCAAATCTAACAAAACTAAATTAAAGATTTATCAACATTTTTGCAAAATTCCCAAAATTTTCATTATGAACTTTTTCATACACAGAGAAAAAATGCATATATTTGAAAATTTTTTTAATAAATATTGTAAATCGAACACGACTCTTCTCCTAAACTTTCATAAAAAATTTAATTTTGTTCATAGATATTATTATGAACAAAATTTTATTTTTTATGAAAAAAGTTTGGAAAAAGTTATGTTCGATTTATATTTATGAAAAAAAATAAAATATATGAATTTTTTTCTCTGTGTATAAAAAAGTCACGAAAACAATTTTTAATAAATTTATTTTTTGGAAAAATAATTCATTAATTTCTATTAAATTAATTAATTTTTAGTATTTCAGATTCTCTTTTCTCTGTATATATGCATGTATTTATATTAGGATTGCCAGATTCGAATTGTGATCTATCTTGAAATTCCTGAAAAACAAGTTTGATTTCCAAAAAACAATATAACATTCGTCTTCAGCTAAAAGTATTTTATTTTTTATATGAAAACTATATAGAAGTACGTATATAATTATGTTAGTACAATAGGGATATAGCTTAAAATTTTTTTTCGAAAATAAGATTTTACATAGCGTTTGGGCCATGGAAAAATATTGAGAAATGCGGTATTAGATATTTGCAATTCTTATTTTAGAAAAATAAATAAAACATATATATGACATATGTCAATGTAAAGATTGACTAAATATAATTATTTCAATATCCATTAATGTTGCTTTTGAACATTTATTCGCGGCATTAAATAAATTACTAAATGGTATAAACGAATGTGTTCTGAAACTTTTCAAAGCAGTCTCTACGAAACAGTGATCGATCGACATACCATAATCAGTTTGTTCTGAAAAATATTTGTTTAAATTTAAAACAGTACTATTTTGTAAAACGATTCGTATATCTCAAATATATATGTTTATAAGATTATTTAAAAATCAGTCATTATCGTAGTTTTGTTCAAGTGTCACTTTCAGGGTGTAATAAAATAGAAGGCATTGTACTCTGTAGAATATAAAAATATGCTTACCACTATCAAAAATATTTTCCATAAACACCAAAAACTCCATTTCAGCTTGTCAAATTACATTTGAACTTGTAACTTGACAACTTCTAAAATATCTGGCAACCCTAATGTATATATATATATATGATCCTGTTTTAAATCGCCTCAAATGATCAACTTATTTTGATGAGTGATAACTAAGTATGTATTATTTTTAATTAGAGATACCGAGTTGTCAATATTTTTCCCGTTTTCCCGGAAAATCGAAAAGATTCCCTAATTGCAACATGCTACAATACATACACCTCCATTGCAGCTGAAATTAGCTTTAAATTTTCCTTAAATAGTACCATGAATTCGAATCAACTTTTGTGGAAAATTTATTATTAAATTCTAACCAAGTTGAAATATTGTTCTTTTTCTTCAAAATATTAAATATTAGCTTTTAAACTACAATTGCGGCACTCCTACATAGACTAGATATATATTTGGTAAATGTTTTATTTAGAAAAAACAAAATGTAATACTAAAGGAAAAAAAGGAAAAACACTATGACTCTTAACTCCGTAGGAAACAGTCTCTAGAAAATGAATAACATACATCTTAATCGCACTACAGGGTACCAAAGACTACCAATTAAGAACCCAATTAAAAATTGATATTTATAAAATTTGCAACTATTTTTTGGGGTTAAAAAGAAAATTATTTAAATTTTGTTCCTACATTTCACAGTCTTAAAAAAAACATCACTGGTATTAGGAAGACATTTCATATGTAATTTCACTCCTTTCATCTGGTCCTAGAGCTTCCTTTCATTCAACTCTTGACCGACTCTTTCTTCTGTATGTTTTCGTGCTTCATTACAACGCGGGCAGTAGAATATGACGTGTTCGGGATCTTCAACTATGTGGGGACAGTAGGGAGATATCGGCGATTTGTCCAAACCAAACATGTGTAGATAACTTCTATAGCCTCCGTGACCAGAAAGGAAATGCATGAGATAGTAATTTATTTCTCCGTGTTTTCTATTTAGCCACACTTTAATGTCTGGTTGAGTCTGTAGGTCCACCTTCCTTTTAAACATCTTTCCCATCGATACTGCCATGCTACTATTGATATAGCACTCTCCTCCCTTTATTTACGATCACACATGCATTTGGCTTCATCGGCTAGAATTTCTATTTGAATTATTCCTGCAATAACAAACGCTGCATCTTCCGATGTCCGAAAAGAACTGGCTATATGCAACGCACATTGCCTATACACTGATAGCAGTTTTTCTGCTACCGACTTTATTTTAAGGGCTCTTGACCATATACTTTCCCATTTTGATCCTTATGTCTTCGAGTTTCTTACGGCTTGTGACCAGAACGACTTCAGTTTTGAGTTCTGTTAGTTCAAGTCCAGCACCTTTCATCCGTTTTCCAATTATTTGGGTGACTTCGTTGGCAATCATCTCTACTTCATCAATATATCTTGCCGTGACCGTCGCAGAGATATCATATGGGAAACCTATTATATACCCTTCCCCTGGTATTTCTAACATAATAACATTATTGTACATGAAGTTCCATAGCAAAGGTCCAAGTATCGAGCTCTGTGGAACGCCTGCCGTTACATCGTACGTCTGAATCCCATGATCTGCTCATGAAGTAATCAATTATGAATCTTGTCAGGTAATTCGGGATGCCGAGTCTAAGTAGCATTTAGATTATTAGTATCCAATTAGCAGAGTTGAATGGTACATCTCGCTTTTCGGAATCCGTACTGTCGATCCGATAAACCTTTTTTAGTTTCAACAATTGGTAGCAGTCGATAGTATATTATTTTCTCGAGTATTTTTCCTATAGTGTCCAAAGAGCAAATTGGTCTATACGACGAGGGATCACCAGATAGTTTATTAGGCTTAATACCAGTTTAAGAGGCTTGTTCGGTATATAGTGTGGGCCCGTAGCTTTTCTGCCCCCTATTTTTTTTTTAGCAATCTGGGTTATTTTCTCCTTCGTTATTAATGGTATGTGCTCTGTATATTCTGTTATATCTACTGAGTATCCATCTCGGGAAGCAGTGTTCTAACTATTTTATCCATTTGGAGTGGACATGTCGGTTGTGGGAATATTTTCTCTTTAAGTCTCGGAGTGACTACCCTATAAGTCTTTCCCCATGGGTCTGAGTCTGCTTCAGAACATATCTTTTCTTTTGCTTCGCAGAATTGCGTGCTGAAATTCTCTTAGATCTATCTCTGGTGTTCTGAGCTCTTCTTCTAGCTTTAAAGCATGTCTTCCGTAAATTGTTTATTTCTTTCTTGGCATTGCAGTGTTACATGCTCCTTTAAGTTTAGCTATTATCTAGCTCACTTTGGCATAAAAACCTCTTCATCTAATTTTTTTGTAGCCCAGCCCACATATTTATATAGCAGGGTGGTCGATGTTCTAGGTTCATTGCCAGTGAGACACTCATGAATGTAAGGTCTACTATGGAGCTCACTGCCCTAGCCATATTCCGCTGCGGTGGCTTGTTTTCTTGGAAAAATCTATTCCTATGTGGACTAGGAGCAGGTCGGGATTAATTAGTTAAACAGCAGCTACTATTCACTATTAGATTATGTGGAACAACAAATTGATTTCGTTAATAATTTACTGACAAGAATTTTACGTTTTTGTCAGCAAAATATTACATTTAGACGTAATATTTTAAGATTCATACAAGTACATAGTAATTTTCATTTCTAGAGCGGTACGTTTCCAAATATTTTTTCACAAGGCATTTTAATGTGCATAAAGCTGCTCGAAAGAGCAGACTGCGATGGTTGGGCTTTTAGGCCCGTTATTATAACTTTCCAATGTCCAAAGTGAGGATGTTACCAGACACATAAATTGTTTGCGGTTAATATGTTAAGTCAAAAGTGAAGTATAAGCTAAAGGACATAACATCTGAGCTTTAACTTTTGTCGGAAGTTTTATGCATTTAGTGCACAAACTTTATGCTTTATTATAAAAGGAATAAATAAAAACATATTTATTCCAATGTATTAATATTTGTTCCGCCGCTAACTTTTAGTTTGTTAAAGTAATTTATTTTAAAAATTTCGTTGTTTTTATTATTTGCTTATATTGACGTTACTGGACTTGCGTTAAAATTTTTCATGTTGCCATTACTTTAACTGGCCAAAAGTAATTGGCTTCTGCTTTAGCTTTGCAGTATTATCAAAATTATACAATTTATTATAAAAAATAAAATAAGTTTCGTGTTCTAATCGGACGTATTTCTTACCCGCTGCTGTTTACTCCAAGTTTTAACCTGTAATAAGGATTATTATCGTCTTGTGGTGTTTATTAGCCGTTTGTCCTGGTCTCGTTGTGTCGTGATCGTTTGCGGTTTTTGCCATTTGTAAATGGCCTTTGTCGTAAAATTGTTTTTAGATTTACATTTTTAATAAAATTAATAAAAAATATATCACAATTCAATGGAATAAATAAAAGAGACAAATAAATCTTTGCAAAGGTAATACACACACACGCATTAAAATTATAAACAAAACCTAGCTGTTTCGCTCTGCCAAATACTGGTTGTTTTTTTTTAAAGTGCTGCCAAGCTATCGTACATGGTTAATGTCACTGTTGCCAAATTAAAATTGCCAATTAGTTTTGCCGTTATTTTTAAATTTTTAATACATCAATATTATAATGGAGTGTATGAATAAAAAATGTTCTATTGTCAATGATGATGAAAGAATGTTAGCTTGTTGGCTGTGTAATGGGTTAATCCATTTCAAGTGTGGTGGAATTCCTGTTTTAGCTGCTGAAGCAATTTCTAAGTCTGAAGGGGTTAATTGGTGCTGTATCCACTGTAGAAAAATTGGAGTTGATTTTTATAAATTTTTCCAAGCAAGAAAATCAACTTTTTTTTGGATATAAAAAAAGAAATTTTAAATTTATCTGATCGTCTTTCTAATTATGAAAAATTATTTGATGAGTTCTCTTCCCTGGACAACTATAAATCTCCGGCACAATCTTCACCGAATCTTCGGAAATCTGTTAGGAACAATAATAAGGCACTAAATGTTCAGCGTTTAGCTCCCACAGCATCCAACAATATAAATAATGTGACAGTAACTCCCTTTCCGACATATGCATCGTCTGTGTCTGTAAATGTTTCTAATAAAACTACACAAATAGAACAAAACAACCAAAACAACCAAACGTCAGAAACCTCCATAGATCCAAACAACCAAACGTCCGAAGTCATAAGTAACGCTGAATCTCAATCTATGCCTAGAGAATTGCGCGTTATGCTACCAAAGAAGTCCGTATTTGTATCCCGTTTCGCCTCTGACATAATCAGTGATGATATGGAATATTACTTAAAATCAAAATTGCCTTCAAATACTGGTATTATAATTCACAAGTTTTCTTATTTCGAACCCAGAAGTATTGTGTCCTTTAAAATTACAGTACCGATTGACATTTTCGATCGAGTTGTTGATCCCTGTTTCTGGCCAAATAATGCACTCGTTCGCGAATTTGTATATAGAGAAAATCGTAGAACAAACAACGTTGCACGACTTTCATCACATGAGTCAACAAACCAAAAAAACTTTGCATGAAAACTGAAAAACACTTAAATATTATCTATCAAAATGTTCGTGGTATAAACACTAAACTGGCTAACCTCTATATTGAAAGTTTTAATATAAATCACTATATAGTTGTCCTCACTGAAATCTGGCTAAATAGAAACATTTTAAATACTGAAATTCTTTGCAATGATTTTAATACATTTAGACGCGACAGAGATACTTTAACTACTAACTTACATGAAACATTTTGAATCCATAAAAGCTGTTGTGTCTAAAGCTCTGACTCTGACTCTGTTTACGTTTTTGGCGATTTTAACTTGTCAGCTGTAATTCGGAAATTTTTACCAGAATCATTCAGTTATGCACCAATAAAATCTGATGCCTTTATTGAAGAGCTTCTCAATAATTTATCTGATTTATGTCTTTTCCAAAAAAATGGGATTTGTAATGAATATGGAAACTATCTAGATTTGGTTTTTCTGAACGAACCCACTAACTGCACCATTACTCGAACATTACCAGTTACGAGACCAGAGGATCGCTACCACCCTACTCTTGAAGTTAGTCATAATATTTTGTCTGATGACTTTTGTAATCAGGATGATACAAACGATAAGAAGTTATGTTTTAAGAAAACAAATTACGAAGACCTTTACTATTTTTTGACAAACACTAATTGGCTTGAACTGTTATCCATTCCGAATGTTACCCCAGCTTCAATTGACTCTATGATTAATACATTTTATACTACTATGCATAATTTTTTTGAGGAATGTGTGCCAAAACTTTTCGTGATTAAACATTCAGGTCCACCGTGGAATTCTCCGCATCTATCAAGAATAAAAAATGTAAAAAATATAAGCAATATCAAACAGCTTATGATTATAGCAAATACTGTGTATCTCGAGCGGAATATAATATTCTCAACAGGAGACTGTATATAAATTACCTTGAGAAAATGAAAAGGAACTTTAAACGTGACCCAAAATCATATTATAATTTTGTAAATTCGAAAAGAAAATCTACTGGCTATCCAAGAATTATGAAGTATTTAATTTATGAATTTAATATTAATTTGATCAAAAGCAATATGTTTGCCGATTTTTTTGCAACAACATATTCCAAGCAACAGTACGATACATCAACTAAATATCCGTTTTCTCTGATGGAACATCAGGCTATATCATTTTCTTCTATTGATACTTCTCAGGTTGTTTTATCTTTAAAAACAATAAAATCATCATTGAGTAGTCTGCTCATGCCTTGGCCACTCCTTTGGCTATTATGTTTAATGTGTCATTAAAGTACGGATATTTTCCCCAATTTTGGAGGAAATCCTTTATTATACCAATATTTAAATCAGGAAACAAGTCAGACATAGCGAATTATAGAGGCATTGCAAAATTGAGTGCGATTCCTAAACTTTTTGAAAAATGCTTAACAGACTCTCTCAGCCACAGTGTATCATCAATGCTATCACAATACCAGCATGGTTTCAGGAAAGGTTGTTCTGCAGTAACAAATATTTTACAACTAACAACTCTAACAAATCAAGCTTTTAAGGATGGCCAACTTATGGACGTTATTTATACTGACTTCAGCAAAGCTTTTGATAAAATCAACCATAACCTACTTCTAACTAAGCTGAATGTATTAGGGTTTACTAGCAACGCTTTGTGTTGGTTACGGTCGTATCTAACCTGCAGGACACAGTGTATTCTTTTTGATAATACCATCTCCAAAGAAATTTTTGTTAGCTCCGGTGTCCCCCAAAGGAAGTCACCTAGGCCCTTTGCTATTTTTGCTTTTCATAAACGATTTGCCGCTTGTAATGAAGCATTGTAATGCTTTAATATACGCTGATGATGTTAAGATGTTTCTCAGCTACAAATTATCTTCAGATGGGGCGTATTTGCAGCAGGAATATAAAATCTTGTAATATATAGTAGTCTGTAAGGATTCATATCCATAGATTTAATCAAATAAATAAAAAAAAAAATAAATTTTAAAACTAGTAGTAGAAGGCCAATGTACGCGGCACGCGGCGATGGCAATATTAATAAATTTAAGTGTAAGAAAAGCAAAAATGCATTAAAAAATTTTTATATAATAAAGCACAAAATGAAACTGACGTTTTATTTACGCTCACTAACAGAACTATATTTTTAGTCATTGAGATCTCAAATTTTTTATTTTTTAATCATAGTTTGTAACTTTAATTTTACTTTTTTAGCAATAGGGCATTCTTCAGCTTCGATCCTCCCGATAGCATTATAAATTAAGCATATTTCAAAAGAATCGGTAGCCTTCAATGTAGTAATAGGTATCTATTATAGGGGCAATTGCTTCGATGTTTACACTTTCAAGTTTATAATGTTAATCAAAAACTTTCGTTTGCTCACATCAACGTCGTGACCAAAACTTCAACAATTACATTTACGTTATATCGGTAATGCCTGTCGTTTCGTCCATGCTTATCCTTATAAATGTATTTTTTAAAAACGATTTTATTTCTTCAAATTGAATATGGTATACTTTCAAATGAAATGCTTTCATTTGTGTAGGTCTTTATTAAATTCAATAAAAAAGCTACACACAAATCTAAGTTAAAATTATTTGTTTGCAATGTTTATGGACTTCCTGATTGCATTTCTATTCAAATTCTTGATGTTTTTAGAATTTACGTGCTTGCTGATGAAAAGAAACTTCTTCTCAAAATTTACTGACTTATTGCAAATATTTATTTAAAACGTACAGAACAGTTTATTATTTTTTCAATAAACTTTTTTTAAATTTAATTTAACAGTCTTACCAAATTTTACTAAGTTAAAATTAAAAAACAAACTATTTACACAGCGCTAAAAAATAAAGAAATTTGAATACACTTGGAATGTAACATAGTGTAGTTTTTAGGTATGGGTGAATACATTATTATATTATTTTTAAAATTTTCGATATAACCCCAAAATTCGGAGTTATATAGTAAAAAATCCGATTTTTCGGACTTAAAAAATTTTTCTTCGATACCTGTTAACCAACTGCAGTTTTTTTTAACTGCATTAGAAAGAAAATACCTAACCCTTTCTAAAAAGTATATACACATTTGTATTCATAGCAAGCAAAACTGTATAAAATATTGAAGACACAAATTCATTTTTTTATTCGTATAATTTGGATTTTACAGCCATTTTACACTTTATTGAAAAACATGTTTTTCATATTTTTTTCTAATAATATATTTTATTAAAAATAATCAGATGAGAATTGTGGAAGGTATGTTTTTTTTAAGTTGTAAAACTCATAAAAAATCTGTTAAAATGTTCATCATAAATAATGGCAACAACAAAATACATGTGTTTTACAACCTAAAAACATAACTACAATTCTCAACTGATTTTATAAAATAATAGCTCATTTTATTCCTAATTAAATATCGTATTAGGAAAAAATATGCTTTCTATGGTCAAAAATGACTGTAAATTAAAAAAAAAAAAAAAAAAAAAAAACGAATAGGAAATCAAAAATTTAATTTGGATCTTTAATATTTTACACAGTTTTGCTATGAATATAAAAATGTATATACTTTTTAGTGCAATTTAAAAACCTTCAAATCGTTAACAGGTATTCGAGATAAAAATTTTTGAAGCCTCGAATCGGTTTTTTGGATATAACTCCCGATTTTGGGGGTATATCGAAATTTCCATAAATATCTACAAACTACACTATGTTACATTTCAAGTGTGTTTCTTTTTTCACTGTAGCACCGTGTTATTATCAATTTATATAATTTTAATGAATAAAATAAATTATTATTACGACTTCTGTTGGTAAAATGTTCGTTAACTTTTTCAAATCGCTTTTGATCTTCTGCCATAGAGTTCAAAGCTGATACCATACATAATATTAAAAATATTACAAAATATGTATTTTCCGTTAAATATGCAAAAGTATGCACTACCAAATTGATGCCATTTTTCATAAGAATTTGTGATTCGGGTAGATAACTACTTAAGATAATTTTTAAATGATTTGAAAAAAATATGCATTTGCATGAAAATTCGCCCCCTAATGATCAATTATTCTAATTCATTCCTCCGATGCTTTTAATTATATGACAGTTATTTTTAATGATATATATTTAGTGTTAATAGTTTTTATTTTCCTTTTCAAAAAATAAAAAAATAAATAAATAAATAAATAAAAACTAAAACAGACTACTCAGGTGCTTTTGTGCTCAAAATTCTTAGATAAGAATAAAATTATCTATCGTATAAAGAAATTTGTAAGTCGATATCTTTAACGATGCTAATCTAAAATTTGTTAGAGGTAGCCTATTTTGAGCCTCCATAGCTCCGCTCATGAGGTGTCTGTGGACTCTTTCTCCAAACTTAAAATTTTACACTCTTTAGCTACGTAAATCCAATCAGCCGATTAAAAGTTACAGATTTATTTTAAAAAATTCTTGCTATCACAAATTTTTAAAATTCTATTGTCAAAAATACTTTTTTTTAACAACAAATTAATATTATTTTTCAGAAGTAAAACGGTGTAGGCAAATATTATTCTATATCAAACGAAATGAACTTGCCAGAACTCGCAATTTCTCTCTTAAACAAGCACTTAATACGAGCAGGTCAGGATTAATTAGTTAAACACCAGCTAGTACTCACCATTAGGTTATGTGGAACAACAAATGGATTTCGTTAATAGTTTACCGACAATAATTTTACATTTTAAATATACAATATTCCCACCAGGAAATCTTTTTTATATTTTATTATTATTTCAATTGATTTTGTTAAGTACACTATTAAATAATTTTCCATAGATATGATATTATAGATAACTTTTTTTTTTATTGTTTAGGTACATATTTTGCATTTTAATAGTTGCTAAATCTCAACAATAAAAATAATCCCCTAAACAAATTTGAAAAATTAAAAGAGATTTGATAATATATTTCATTATAACCACCTATCTGTCTGTCCATGGTTGGTATAAGTTCTGAAATATTAATTATCAGAATACCTTAATGACATGTGCATTTCAGTTACAGTTTTAATTACGTTGTTTTCTGTTT
Source organism: Protocalliphora azurea (assembly GCA_932274085.1). Taxonomy (NCBI): domain Eukaryota; kingdom Metazoa; phylum Arthropoda; class Insecta; order Diptera; family Calliphoridae; genus Protocalliphora; species Protocalliphora azurea. The sequence continues at coordinate 85,616,645 of OW026520.1, forward strand.
GTATTGATTTTTTAATAATAAAAGGAAATTTTGTATTATTAAAAAGCTCTACAGCTCATACATAACTATACCCACAAAAGCATTTGTCAATAACTTAATTAGTTTAGGATTTAGTAAAAATACTTTTGTTTTTCCATTCACATAAATATGTACATGCAAATGTATATGGGTAACTATTTATACACCTTTTATGCGCCTTTTGTAATCACTTCCTGAGTGGATTGAAAAATGAGCTTCATTCCATATAAACCAAGTCTTGATAGCAGTTTTTTAAATAGATTATTTTATAAAATTTGACACATATGTATGTATAATTGTATCCAAGGTCAGGAAAGGGTCTTATAGAGAAGAAAAATATATCGTCGGTGCGCTGACGAAATGTTCTGAGTGTTCTTTAACAATTTTTCAGGAATGCTAATAAACAATTTGAATTTGTTTATTTGACGACTTCAGATCTAAATGATAGAGACATTTAAAAATAAATAAATGGACGATCTATAAAGTTTTCTGATGGACTTATAAATTGATTTGCTAAAACTACACATAGGACTTTTCGTCAATGCACCTATGATTTATGTTTTGATTGAAATTCATTTATTTGCTGGTTTATCGACCCAATACACTTTATCGATAATTGTGAAACCCAGTTTCTCAAACATGGTACGAGATGGCACATTATCAAAAACCACAGTAGCTGCCACCTCGATATCTTTTTCGGCCAACAATTTGGACATATAACGTACTGCTAAATTACCAAGACCCCTACGTTTGTGTGTATCCATAACCTGCAACAGACCAAGAGAACCCAAAGGTCGTCTGAAATATAAAATGAAAATTCAGTTAAATAATAATTTCTTAAAAAAAAAAAAAACAGGTTATTATTCATTTACATTAAGCACCATCCCACCAAATTGTTGTCTTCGAATAAACCAACAGAGTCATTATGACGTATTAGAGTCCTGATAAATTCAATTGAATGTGGTAACCTCTTGGGCCAATGACTGTCTATTTGTTCAATATGGCATTCTTCTAGAGGCTTAAGTTGTATGTTATTGGGAGGACTGTAAAGAAATATTAAAAAATAAAGATTTTTTTGTAAAGATGAAATTTAATAAAAATAATAAATTTATCAAAGGTTTATAAAAATAATTTTGTAAAAAAAACTTTGTTTTATAAATATTTGGTAAATTGTATTTTATTGAACCCGTAATAATATCTTCAAGAATGTTTCCAGTAATATATTTCTCAGATTAATAAATTTTGAGTTCCTTTCCATTGAAAATAGTTATACATAGGACTGCCAGATTCGAATTGTGATCTAACTTAACATCCTTGAAAAACGAGCTTGATATAAAAAAAAAAAAAAAAAAAAAAATGCAATCGACTTTCGGCAAAAATCTTTTATTTTTTATATGAAACCTATGAGGAAGTGCGCATATATAAATATATAGGTACAATAGCTTTTCAATTTTTGCGAAAATAAATTTTTTCACAGCATATCCGTTTATTAGATTTATTTATTTATTTATTAGATTCCTTTTATATTAACTCTATGTAAATATTTCAATATCCATTAATATTGCTTTTGAACTCTTATTTATTCATTACTATGATTATGTTCTCAAATAAGTCTTGAGGAAACAGTGGTCGATGTATAATATATCGTAATCAATTTGTATTGAAAAAATATTTGTTTAAATTTAAAACAGTCCTCTTTTGTAAAACGGTTCGTATATCTCATATAAATATTTATATGTAAGTATATGATTTTAAGATTATTTAAAAGTCATTCATTATGCGAGTAGTTCTGTACAAGTTTCACTTTCAGGGTTGTAATATTGCAACATGCCTCGGGCTTATCACTATAATATGTATATATATATATATACATACATACATACATTCTTCATCAACTTTTATATAACTACAAATTTTCTTCAACTTTACTAATTATATTCCCAGGAAAAAAAAAAACGAGCAAATGCTTCCAAAAAAGAACTTTTTCTGAACAGAACTAAATGCATATTTTCCAATTTTTTGAAAGTTAATAAAAATTACTTATAAAAAATTAAAGTAAATGTACTTTTGTGATTTCTAAGAAAATAAAAATATCAGAAATTTAAAAGTATTTTTATTATCTACTATCAAAGCTAAAACTACATTTTTAATAAAAAATTTTATAAATATAGTTTTTAGAGAAGAACTTCAAAAGCAGTGAACAAGAAGCATAAAAGAAAAACATCCTAGCATGGGTTTAAAAAAGAACTTCTGCAGATCTTTTCCAACACTAAGCACTTCCTTCCAATGATAACATAATCTTAAAATGATGACTTTTGCAGCTCTTTTTAAGTTATTTTATTTTTAAATTTTTTGCTTGGATTTAAACTTGTAACGACAATTCAGAATAGATTAATTGAAGTCCGTCGAGTAGTTATGCATCATTGAAAAAAAAAACAAGTTAAAAGCTTTCAATCAAGCTATGAATGATTGATACAGTATATGAAACATATGTATATTTTATAAACATTTGGAAGATATCTTCCTGGAAGAAATTTGCGTAACATCTTCTTATTATTTGGACGTCAATCATCAGTTTAAAGGATCATTTGGAAGAAATTCATGCAATACTTTTATTTTTCGGTCACAATTTTTTCAGTTGTCGAAAAATTGTTCAAAAATGAAAAAAATATTGAAGAAATTTGTTTGACTCTTAGCTTTTTCGTGACTTTTTCGTGCTTTATGATATTAAGATTTATGAGCATACATGCTTTACAAGATGTAAAAGATTTCTTTATTATATTATTTCAAGATTTAGTTAGTGATAATTTATCTATAAATTTATTACATCTTCCAGAAGACTATCTGGCGATATCTTCTTTTTTCCACTTAGATGATTATCTAGCAATATTGCCTACTTTTCTTCTAGGTGTATTGATTTCATATTGCTTAGATGTATCGCCTGTGACGCACAATCCCTTCCGATGATTATTGCGGCAATAAAATTTTTCTTCTAAGCAATACGAATTCGAATCACTTTCGTATTATTTTGCTTGTAGGATAACATATTTCTTAGATAAGTCACCAATTCATATGAAATGGTGTTTTATACAATTCGTAAAAAATAATTGAATTGCAAGTAATCGTTTCACTATATATTTTCTAAAAAGTCACACAAAGTGCTTTATGCTTAGAATATTTACATCGCATTTATCATGTATTTTACTTGTCTATTACGTTTGTCACATATGTCTTAAGGGGTTGTCGATAGATGATGGGATAAGGAGCCTACTTATACCGAAACTAATACTTGGATAAGATCCTCACCTTTATCAATTCAACAGGTTTACTACAATTGTAGGATGGATGGTGATCGTTGAAACTAGATTTGAATCACGATTTATTTAATTTTTTTTTTTTTTTTTTTTTTTTTTTTTGGTATAACAAAATGAAGACTTATATATCTGTAGCAAAAAATGTTTCAATATTTTTTTAATTTCTATTAAAAAAATGTGTAACCTTTTACCATAGCGCACTCTTTATTATATACTAATGTATTAAAAAAACAATATGTTTTATTATTGATTTAAAAATTGTAGCTACTTGATTTTAAATATTTAAAAATAGGAAAAAATATTTTTAAATTACAAAAAAAAAAAAAAACTTTCGTCAATCTTTTATACTGAAAAGAAAATTGTTTTTGTTCATTTAATTTTTTTATATTTTTTCTTAGTTTATACATATACATATACTATATGATTAGTCTTGAATTTAAATTATTTTTGGCATGTATTTTTTAAAAAAAGGAATATTTGCATAAATAAATGTAAGGCACCTAAAAATGACTTTATTTGTTATATTTCTTAAACTTTGGAATACATTTTTAATAATAACAAAATGTGCGATATTTTCTCTAATGAATTTATTGCTATTTATATAAGTATTTATGTTTATTATTTACTTACTCAATTTGAAATTGTTTAGCCTGCTCTTTGGGTATATGATACCAATAAGTACTTGTGGGATTATATTCATCTTCATTAAAACCAGATTCAAATAGATATTGCTTTACAATTGGTACCATAAAATCTTGATATCCAGCTAATACATAATATTTTGATGAGTCCAAACAGTTTAAAACTTTTGATATACGTTGTAAATTATCACCACAAGTATTGAAAAATATTTGATTTAAAAACTGCAAACATTTATAATCAAAAAAAAAAAAAAAAAAAAAAAATAAATAATAATAATAATAATAATAAATAAAATAAAAATAAAAAAAATTTTATATAATATTGATGATTTCAAACAACTTGACAGCGTTCAAATGATGTATTATTTATTTACCTGAGCAATATATGTACCATCTGATTCCCAATCACCATTAAGTGAATAAATATTAAGCGGCAATTCTGGCTCTTTGTTTTTCCAATTTATAAAAGTTTGTAATAAATTATAACAAGCTGCATTATCTTTACGTTTTATATATAAATCACGTAATGTTGGCCATTTATTTACGGGTATTTCTACTAATTTATTTAACATCCTTACGGTACGAGAAAATAACACAATTTTAGGTCTAATACGAACAAAGATTCTTGTTAGACTAACAGTTTCAGTTTTGTTATTAATAATAGATTTTTTCTTTTATATGGAGAATGTATAGCACGTGAAGAAACACGCAGCAACGAAAGCATTTTCTATGTTTGTTTTTCACAACATAAAATTGATTCTCTTAAAAAAAAATAAACAAATCCAATTTGAAAAGTTTGCAAAATACACACATAATTATTGTTGTTGTTGTTTTTTCTAAAAAAGCTTTTTTAACTCTAGAACAATAAAAAATAATAGTACTCATACGACTATTACGTTGTATACTTTTTCTTTAGATTTAGGCATGTAATTTGGAACAGTTTGGTTGGTAAACATCTTCCATTTCCAAATAGTCCTAATTTTCGCTATCAACTTCTTCAGCCGTTTTTATATTTAATAAATTCTTATGAAATGAAAAGTTCGTTGTACCTCATGGGCGACGTTTAATGTTTAAGGGTTAAAAATATTGAATTTTATTGTTGGATAACACAAGAATATATGTGTTATATATATATATATATATATATATATATATATATATATATATAACACATGGATTGAAATATCAACTTCCCATCATCGATGGATAATCCCGATAATAATTTTTTTTATCGATATAAATATTAGACATTCTATTATAAATTAAATTTTTTATAAGAATTGATGGTAGAAAAAAAAAAAACAATTATTAATGCGCAGGTTTAATTTTTCTTAGGAACATCAATAATATTTGTATGTGTCCTATATGATTTAGGTGTCAAATGGATAAGCTCGACGTTTCAGTTGTATTTTTTTTTTAATATTCATTGATGGAATAACTTTTGCTAGTTAATGCACAGTGGAGTAGAATTATTCAAATTTAGGAGAGACTTTATTTAGTATTAATCATTGAGATAATTTTTGGAAAAAATTTATAAAATTAACGGTTTTAAACTTTTACCATAAAATTTACAGAAGATATTTTTACAGAAGAGAAAGCGAGAGAAAAAATAATATATGTGAAATTTTTTTCATAAATATTGTGAATCGAACATGACTTTCTTCCCAAACTTTTTTCATAAAAAATAAAATTTTGTTCATAGGTATTATTAAATTGTACTTAATAATAATTCTGCGAATTTTGCAAAAATGTTAGAAAATTTTAATTTAGTTTTATTAGATTTGATTCAAATTCTAAATAAATATACTTATGCATGAAAAAGAAATCCTTTTAAATGGCAATTTTCCAATAAAAAGCTGTTAAAAAGTAAGGATTAGAAATTTGCTGCCATTCTATATCACATGTATCATTGTAATAAAAAATGCATCTGCTGTGTTCTTCTGCCCCCAAACATGTGCCTAAAAATCATTAAAAACCAAATATTCTGTAAAGAAAATTTCAAACATACATTTACAAATTGAAAATACAAATGAACATTTAAACAATTTGTTTGTTTGTCTTCTTGACTTTTGCTTCATTTCAAAAATTTTAAAAAAGTGTTAATATTTAAGGCCTTATTCTTAAATATTATGAACTAAAATCAATGAAAGTAAATTCTTATATTTATGCGCAAACTTTTTTCTGTGTAATTGATATAATTTAAAGAAAAAATATTTCGTCTAATCAAATTAAAATTGCAACTAGAAAAAGCTTTTGAAAGAAGCATTAATTTGAAGCAAATTCTACCCTTAATTATTAACGGTTTTTTTCGTATAAACAGTGTTGCCAGTTTAGCCTTTTTAAGGCTAAATTTTGCCTTTTTATTTTGCTTTTAGTCTCAATTTTTTTTAGCTTCTAGCCTTTTTTGATTCTTTAAATTGCCTTAAAAAGGCTAAACTGTTAATATTTCAATAACAAAGAAAATAATTTCTTATTAACTATTACTATTTTTTTACAGAATCATTCATTTAAGATATTTTTATTATTATTTTTTTATATTTATTCGTACAAAAATATTATATTATCTATTTATTATACAAATCAAAAATGACCTAACTAATTTTATGGACTCATTAATTTATTATTATAATTATTTTTTAATATACTTCATTAACCATAGAATCTACTTATAAACAAGATTTAAAAAAATTTTTTAAAAAACGAAAAATGCCTAAAAATTTAAATGCTTAATCAAAAAGAAATTCTGTAGCAACAAGGAAAAGCTACATAAGTAGTTTTTTTTTAGCTTTTCAGGAGATCTGTATATTTTTTAATTTTCATGCAAAAAAAAAAAAAAAATAATAATAATAATAATAATTTCAAATGTAAATATCTCCTGAAATACTTGATAGATGTTTACAAAAAATTGATATAAAAAAGTACTTTTGTATATCTCAAGTTTGTTTGTCCTTATTGCCACAGAAATATAGTTTAAAAATTACGAAATATCAAAACATTCAAAACATTAAGTAATTTTACATATGAAATATAACCCAAATTAGTAAGAAATTTTTTTGATAGATTTTTCATTGGGTCAATTTGCTGGCAGCTGTTTTATTTATACTCGTATATAAATTTATTGCAATATCTTTAAAAAATATCAAAAACTAATGAGAATAAGAAAATATAGCTTTTTAAATTTAAATAGAAAAGCGTTTTAGCTTCTTTAGCCTTTTTTGGCTTTTTTTAAATTCTATTTAGCCTCTTTCTTTGTCACTTCCTGGCAAGACTGCCTACAGAATTAATATATAAAAGTACTTGTACGTCATATATGACGTATAATACATTTTGTTACTTTTTTAAAAAACATTATTGTTATATGTAAGTAGATGGCACAGCAAAATCTTTTTCTGCACGTTTTTTACCAAAGACACAAACCGTAAGAGAAGTCTTTTTGTCATAACGCCCTTTTTGTCATAACGGATTTTGTTCGTTCTATGAGCGTTGGCCAGTGTTGCCGATTTTGTGTAATTATCCAAAAATGTGACAATTTAATATGTTTTGGTTAATTTTTGGATAATAAAATTTCTGTGAAATTTCAACGAAACTTCAATGTACTAGTTAGTAAATGAAAAAAATTATATAAAAGTCTATAATTTATTAATTTAGTCCAATTAAAATTTTGCACTTAGAGATATTACATAGTGCAACTGAAAAACTTAATTACAAAAAATGTAGGGTTAAAAATTAAAAATAGAAGATTGCAGCAGAAGCAAATAACATTTAATTTTTGTTATTCGTTCACAAATCTTAGCAAGATTTAAAATATAAAAAAATTAAATTAGAATAAAAAAATATTATGTAAAAAATTTAATATTTTCATGTGCATATATCGATAATTAAATTTTATTATTTGTGGGTGAGATTCCATACCAAAACGGATAGAAAACAGCCATTTTCCGATTTGACATCGCCGATTTCAATGAAATTCACTATATACATTGTCTATTGGAAGTACATATAAAAAGTTTGTATATCTTTCTGGTCCAAAAATTCAACATTTGAAAAATGAGAATGAGCCATAAGCCTAAAAGTTTATGACTTGAGAAATCCAATTGCTGTTCGTTTTGTCATGGAATCACTCATATATCTAAGTAAAAAAAAAATGGTTTTGAAAAATTAGTATATAAAAAATATATCGCTTATAGGCAAGACTGTCAGATGTGGCGATTTTTCGCCAAACATGGTGATTTTTAATTACCTTTGGCGTCTGAATTTTCCGTTTGGCGACATGGCAAATTTTTTTGCGATATATTACATGATGTTGATTTGTTTGGCTAATTTTTAAAATTTTATTAAATAGGCAATTATGGAAAAAAACTATAAAATTTTCTTACAAAAGATCGAATATTTTTAGTACTTCCCTATCTAGTAAAATTAAGAACCTTAGTTTGTAAATAGCTTCAACTTAATTTACGAAATTTAATCCCCAAAAAATATATTTTACAATATTTATGTATTAAATGTTTGATAATTTGTTTTCCATCATCTTTCAAATATATTAAGGATATTAATAATTTCGGTCACAATGAAATAAATGTTGATAAATAAATTAATTTTTTTCAACAATTTATAAGTTTAATAGGACCAATATTGTTATGTAATGTTATAATAATTTTTTTAAAAAATTTAATAAAATCTAATAAATTTTTAAAGTTGATGATTTAAAAGGAGGCACATTTTTTAACAAAAAATTCATTTTGAAAGGCTATGAATTAGAGGTCTGTAACGAATAAGTTTCGCTGCACATGTGAAGACCGACATCGAATATGTTTACTACTCTACTCGTTACCTCTCTCTGAGAGCACAAGTACAGAAGTATAATTAACGGTTGTTTGTCGAATAACTACGAGTAGCAACAGAAAAATAGGTTCCGAAAAAAAGTGAACACATATAAATATAATAAACATAGAAAAAGTACTACAAGTATTTTGTTCACTTCACATGGTACTTCGAGTATTTTCTTATCAAAGGGAAAAAACTCAAAATAACACAATTATGTTGATAAAACTATCAATCGAAATGGAATTTTACGGGAACTAAAATATTTTAATCATTGATTTTAAATAAATTGATCTATATTATTATAATAAAAGTTATTTTCTGGTTTCTTTGTACTGTTTTGTTATTGTTTTTCTTTTAGAATAAATAAGTTACTTAATGATTTTTACTTTAAAAAATAACACATTTTTAATTTTGTAAAATCAATAAAAAAAGCAAAAAAATCGGATAACAAAAATTTTAGCCGAATGTAGTTTTTTTTTTTAAATTAAAGAAAGCAGAAATAAAAAAAGAACTCTTCTAGAAAAAAACTGTATTAGTTCTACAACCAGTTCCAAAACGCATGAAAATAGCATGTACTTGTTCTAACTTTGCATTACAGTCAATGATTTTTGTTTAAAATTATCATATTCTATGGAGCGGTTCTAGACTAGAAATTGTCACATTCAGAACTAGTTCTATAGAAGCATTAGGAAACGGTTCAAGAACCAGTTATTAAATTTTTTATATTTTATTTTTCATTCTAATGAGCCATTTCCTAAATGCCACTTTCAAAATGTTTTTTTTTTAATTTGTTGGATTTTTTTTAAGCTTTTTAAAGAAGTCATTTTTTTCCGGGTTAAAGTAAATAAATTAAATATAAATTCAGAATTTTTTTTTTATGCCCTACACCAACCATAGGTGGTTGGGGTATTATGTGTTTGTGCTGATGTTTGTAACGCATAGAAAAAGTTATCAAATACCCATCTTAAAGTATACCAATTGACTCAGAATCACATTTTAAATCGGTCTAACGATGTCCGTCCGTCCGTCCAGCTGGCTGGCTGTCCATGCAAAGCTTATGCACAAAGAACGGGTCACAATATTAAACATAATTGAATGAAATTTGGCACGTAGGACTTTTATGATACAAGAACGAGGTCTATTGAAATTGGTTGTGATCGATCCATTATTTCACCCAGACCTCATACAAAAATCCGCCGGAATAGATTTTAAACACTCAAAAATGCTTTAAAAATAAGAATATTTTAATGAAATTCGGTACAAAGAAGAAGAAGATCGGTCCACAATTGACAATAGTTCCTATATAAACTCCTCTTCCCAAAATCACTTTAACTTGCATAAATCCCATACGAATGTTAGTATCAAGTTAACATTCGACAAAAATAAGTGGAGTTTGAGCTTTAAAAGAATTTCATATTTTTGTTTTTTTTTTTTTTTTTTTTTGAAAAAGGTGACAATAATTTTATACATATAAATATATAATTAGTTTTTTGATCAAAAGGAATCTTAATGTAGATGCGTGCAAAGTAAACCGGAAGGTGCTTGGGGCAATAGTCCCCCCACAGCCCTACCTAAAGTTTTTCAATTTTCCAAAAATTTTTTTTAAATTTCTTTGTAAAATTCTCAAATCGCGAAGCTGGGATCAAACAAAAATTACTGTTATTAAATAAGTTGGGTAAAAAAAAAAGAAATAGTTTTATGACAAACGCCTCTTATAACGGCAGTGGAAAAAGTCAATTTTTAAAACACATTTTTTCAGGGTTAGGATTTTGGGTATTTTGGTACAAAACATCCGTCCGTATTTTTAAATCAACTCAAAAGCTCCTCATCTGGTGAAATTTTATTGAGATATTTTCAACGATTCACAAGTTACAGAATTATTTCCAAAAATAAAACATTTTGGAACCATTTTGCTGTGTTAATTGAAATATATAAGGTAATAATTTATTCTGTGTGCTGATAAGCTAAAATGGGAAGTCATGTTTACAATATGATTGCCCCAACATACTATTTTCTCCACAAACTTCGTTATTGTTAAATGTATTTTTTTTTTTTAACAATTTGGTTGCAGCGATTATGTTTTTGTTCTCAATGTTATAATTACGTGGCTGGCGCAACATATTTAGTAATATGTTTGAGTTTTAATCTTGTTATGGTTGTTAAAATTCTATTTTAGCAACCATACAATATACAATATACAATTATACAATTTTCATTGTATAAAAATATTAATATTACTTAATAACAATGTATGAAATTGAACATAAATTTTTTGACTTTTATTCAGTTTAATGTACTTAACTCATATTACGTGATCTATCGACGTGTTAAGAATGTGTTGGAGATTATATTATATTGTTTATATATTTAAAACATGAATTAATATATAAAACAAATATTAAGTTAGATATAAATATTTACATAAGTGTTTTATATTGTGAAATAAATATTTGAAATGCATAACACGCAAAGCAAACAATGCGGTACTTTATCTTTGGAGTGTACAAAAAAGTAAAAAAAATAAGTGTTACTTCGACTTTTTAGTATATTCCAAAAAATCTAAAAAAGACTTGTTGAGCTCGAGGTCTGTTTTATTTTATAAGCATATATTTTTCGATATTTCAATATCTTTCATTGTGACGTCTTGACAATTATATTACCGTTACTCGTTTTTTCCTGAAAATGATATCCGAAAGATATCGAAATATCGAAAAATAAATGATTATAAAATAAAACTGACCTCGAGATCAACAAGTAGAAACAACATTGCAAAATTTTATGAGAATCGGTCCATAATTTACCATAGCTCCCATATATACCCACTTGCAGGAATCGCCCTAAAGTGCAAATCATCTAGATGTTAATAGTAGTATTCTGAATTTGTATATTTTATTTTACATCTAGTAAATTTGACCACAGGTCCCTTTCCCGAATTTTTATGCTAGTACACAATGGTGCAGGGCATCATATAGGACTTGACTATATCTTTCTTTCACGTTTATATTTTTATTTATAAAATTAAAAACTCCCATAACTCTTACTTTTATATTTTATTGTATTATTATTTATTATTCATTAAAAATAGAAAAATATGTTTTAAACTAATCGTCATTTTTTATTTGAATTATTTATTTGAATTATTTATTGAATAATTCAAGAATGTTCATTTTTCGTTGATAACCAAATGCCGATAATACAAATAAAATAAAGACTTTTTTTGCCTACCGAGCTGAACATTGCACATGTAGTACCCCTGCCAACATTTTCTATCCAAATATGAACTAAAGAGTAACCTCAAGTTGTTTTTAAAAGTCCAATATGATATCATTTTCTTATCCAAGAAGTGTCACCGTGCGGGAAGAAGTGTGCAGCAATTCTAATACTTTTTTAATGAAACTATTTAGTGCATTTCTTGTGTGTCGAAATACTATTATTTGGAAATGTAAAAAAAAAAGAAAATACATCAGGAAAGTATCGAAATATCATCGCTTTTGTATAATAAAAATGTTTTTAATGCAGTTGGAACATTTTTCGTAAATATTTTTAATTATAATTGAGCTAAATGCTTGCCTATATTCAAACACACTATAATAACTCACTATAATTTTAAACTAAATTAATAATTCACTATAACTTTAAATTAAATATGAAATATTTAAAGGCAAAAATCATTAATTAAAAATCAACAATTTTTTTAATATTAATACATTTTTTTATTAAATTCTTAAACAACAACATTGATCACTTTAAAAGTTATACATTACTGAGCGAAATGCTTGTTCTGCTTCTTCTTTTTCTTTGCTCTGTAATGTACACAATCTCCCAAGTCAAGTTTTTTAGATCAAAATTCGATACTAATGTGTTTTCTTATTGCAAATTTGTGGATAGTGGATAGATGAAAAAACTCTCTTCCAAATGCTGTTCTCTCTCCAAAATGTACGTTCATTTTTACCTTCGCATCATACTCGACATGATATGTCTTGGTATGTTCGAATAAAATAGAATATATCGACAGTGTTTATTATTAACAAACACAGACAAATAACAACAAGTAGTTATTTGACAAGTTTGTTTGTTGTTCACAAAATGTGTACATTTTTCTTGCGACGCTTGGATTAAGTGTACACGCTTTGCCAGTGCACGTGTAATCTACATAAACAAATATATTTATGCAGATCTCTAGTATGAATATTTATTATAAATTTTGTGCGCATTGATATCTTATAAATATTATAACTAACATCAATATGTAATTTTAAGCTTTTATTTTATAGAAAAAAGATATTTTATTTATAAAAGCAAAATAGAAATAACTACAAAAGATGGTCTTCGGAGAGTACTGGAACTGTTTTCGTCTTTCAGTAAATTCTGTATAAAAAAAAAACTGTTTGACTCGTTGGTGAACGAAAAGAAAAAAAGGGAATTCATATTTACTACACATGAAAATTCTTACAGTTTTTATTATTTCTAAATTTAAGAAGTTCCAATTAGTACCACACTACTTTAGTAAAGCAAAATTTTTTTCAGTGAATTTCAAGCGCAGTGTACCATGTCCTTGCGCTGAATAATGCAAGGATTAAATTACTTTATATAGATTTTTACCATCAAAAATTTTAAATATAGATGAATTTTAAGGTGGAAGGAACTAAAGTATATAAATTAATTGCAACTTGATAAAAATGATACAGGTAACCTTCGTTTTACGGGATTTATTGGGACCGGAGAAATTACACGCAAATTAAAGACGCGTAAATCAAGGTTCAGAATAGGTAGAAAATTATATTTTGGTCTTAACATTTTTATATATCGCGTAAATGAAGACTAATTGAATGAAAAATGGTATTTTGGAACCTAAAAGCTGCGTTTCATTAAAACTCACAAAATTATACATTTTTGATGATTAAAAAATTAATCGTATGATGCCAAAGATTTTTTATACTAAACATTTAAATATTATTTATATAAAGATGATATCAAGCATGCTTTAATAATTTATTTAAGTTTAAATAATATGAAAATTTAAATCACCAAATTAATGAATTAAGCAATGTCATGAAAATGATCAATATCTTTGATAAAACACTAACAACAAAATCTATTGAGAGCTTTAATATTATTATCACTAATGAAACCAGAAGTGATGAGGATGGTACACAAAAAGAAGCTATTCCGAAGTAGAGAAATAATAAGATAAGTATAATAAAAACACATGTTCCAACATGTTCCAAAAGAAATTTAAATTCCAAAAAGGTGTGGCTTCTGTCAAAAAAACAAAAAGTAAGTGACAACCCTTTGATTGGCAATATTGAATGATGATATAAATAATCAACATAGAAACGATGGTGGTTTTACTCAAAAATCATAAAAACCCCCACCAATATATTTTCGTGAGCCCGTCTCAAATAATTTGGTTAAATGAATTATTGATCTTATTGGGAAAATTAGTTTCCATATTGTTCCAATTATAAAAGGTGACGTTCAAGAGACAAAAATAGTTGTCTATACTGAGGATTGTTATAGAAAAATCTCTAGTTACCTAAACGATAGTAAGAAAACTTGTATACCTATCAACTTAAAAGTAGCAAAGGGTTAATTGTCGTCCAATATTGAGCCAATAGAAATCGAGGAGGCCCTGGAAGAATTGGACTACCAAGTAAGAGTTGTTGTCAATATTTTTAATAAAGATAAGGTGCCTCAGTTTAGGATTGAGTTGGTGCCGGGTGAAAATAAATTAAAGAGAAACAAAACACTTTGGGATACTTGTTGAATCGTAGAGTCACTATAGAGGAGCCTTTTAAAAGAAATTGTCCTGTCTAATGTGGTAATTGCCAAGAGATTGGATACACTAAAATTTATTGCACTTTACATACAGTATGTGTTGCATTCGGAGAAATTCATGCTTCTTTCCAATGTGATATTTCAAAGAAAGGTCTCAAGAGAAAATGTGGTATATGCAATGGCGATCATTCGGCTAATTACCACGGTAGCCCAGTTTTCAAGGAATTACTAAAGAGATTAAGAGAAAGGCGAAATCAGATAAGAAGAGGTATTGCTGAATTAACATATGAAACCGCCTCTAACCAAGTTATTTCCGGAGTTATCCATACGAACGAACGAGTATGCAGGTGAAGAAAATGAATGTAGACAAAAATTAAAATAAATCATATTCCAATGTTTTAAAAACAGGTTTCAAACAGCCTAAAGTTTTACAATATATGGGAGGGTTAGAAACATTTATGCATTACGCAGAAAAAAATATGACAAACTTTATGTTGTCCATGTAAAACACAATACAAAAGCTTTTAAAAGCGCAGAATCAAATGTTACAAATCCTCCTAACAAGAAAATGAGTTATTTCAGAGAATGTTTCTGGAATGTAAATGGTTTAAACCAACACAAATCTAAAGTATCAAAGTATCATAAAAAAATAAAATATCGATGTGATGTTAATCTCAGAGACTCATCTCACCATATAAATATAATTTTTATATTCCAGATTATTCATTCCATTGTACAAACCACCTGGAAGGTAAGGCTCATGGTGGTACCACTATATTAATTAGAAACCGTTTACGACATTACGCCCTATAAAAATACTCAAAAGATTATATGCAGCCAACATCCATCCTGAATGTTTTTCTGCGAACTTAATCCTGAGCTCAATTTATTGTCCACCACGATTTTCAAAGACAAAAGAAAACTTTGAGTATTTTTTTAATACAATAAGAGATCGTTTCCTTGCATGTGGCGAATATAATGCCAAACATACTTGCTGGGGTTCCAGATTAATGAATCCCAGATGTAGACAGCTATATAAGGTTCTAGTTGATCGCAAAAATGGTTTGGATTTTTTATCCTCTGAACAGCCAACATAAAAATACAAAAAAATATTAATCAAAATTCTATAACTACAGAAATTTCATATGATTATTCTTCTTCAATAATATTAACTTATTATGAAAGAACTAATATACCAAAATTTCCTTATAATACTTACTATACAACAAATTGGTTGAAATATTTCCTTCCCACACGTAGTATAAGTATACCACATACCTTAGTATACATTTAGATAGGCGACTTACTTGGCGTCGTCACATAGAATCCAAGAGACTCCATACGAAGTTAAAAGCTTCTAGCTTTCACTGGTTAATCAACAGCCAATCAAAGGTTAGCCTTGACAATAAAGTCATCCTGTATAAAACTGTATTAAAACCAATTTGGATATATGGTATCCAATTTTGGGGAACGGCCATTAATATGAGTATTGATCTTATACAGAGGGCCAATCAAAAATTCTTAGGACCATGTACACCATGGTACATAAGAAATGAAAATATTCATAAAGGTACCGTTAGTTAAAGACGAGTTCAGGAAATTCAGAGAAAGATACATCCTTAAGCTACAGAGTCGTCTCAACCCACTAGCAACACTTCTTGCTGAAGTACAAACGGACTTCGTAAATATAAGGCTCGTTGAAGAGAACTAACTTTAGTTTTAGTTCCAAGATTTAAATAATTGTTGTGAGGCCTATAAAATGCAGATTCAATAAATAAATAAAAAGTTAAAAAAATTCTTATTATTTAAATTGAAATTAATGAAAATTATTTCTATTTGTCAAATAATTAAAATCGAAATGTTAGTTTTTACATTTTGAGAAATATTTTGTTCGTTATCAACGTAGCTATTTGTACGGAAAATTCCGGTAAAATCAATGGGATTGAAGAAAAGTGTTTGCTTAGCCATAGTTCGTTATAAGCAGTGTTCGTTATAACCTTGATTTTCTATAAAAGCTTATACAACGATGCAGTAATATTAAAAGACATTTTTGTTGTAAACATAACAAAATTTACTGTCTGTCACACGATGCACAGTGGTTCTAAAACGATTTTTTTAATAATTCTACGAAATTTTAGAAGGTTAGAGCTGAGTTGTTTTCCAGTTGATTTGGAGGAGCACAACTGGAAAAGTAGTAGTAGTAGCCTCGGGAATACAGCAGAGACCTGCGCCGTGGAATTTTATCGGCGGCGGCGACTTGTGTTAAAAAGCTTCGGCGGCGGCTTAAAATCGGCTGTCAGCCGGCTTATATTACACACATATTTTTTTAATTAAAAATTTTATATTTTCATGCCCCATTGATTAACATTGTTCATAAAAATAGGACGAGGTTTTTTCCAGCGAAAGTATAAACAGAATTATTAATTTATTGAAAAAATATAAAAAAAATATGCGAATGATCTAAGGATATTTTTGGATTTTTACATAAAATATTAGAATAATTGTTTGCATATTAGAATAAGAAATGGTCTCCTCCGATATGAAAAAATATCAAATCTTAAGATATGCTAAAGAAATAAAAAAGTACAATAAATAATGGAATTTATATCAATTATTTTGATAATTCCCAACCACATATCGTTAGTGAATAGAAGTAATTTATTAGCTGACAAAATCTTGTGTGCGAGTTTTCTTAGATATCTCGCAGAATCTCGATTAAGGCTGATTTATTAGTAACTGTTAATATTATTGTTTTACAGTATTAGCTTAAAAAGTAATCAATTAAATAAGTCACCAAAAATACTTGATTTATAATTATTTGAAGTTTAAAATGATGCAAATATTTTTCTTTTATATTTAAATACAACATAAATGGCAAATATTGCATTAAAATAATAAAAAAGTTTCGTTTTTAACATATTTTTTCAAAAAGAATTTAAAAACGGCGGCTGCTTTTAAGCCGAAAATTTTACGGCGGCAGCGGTTTCCAAATTTTTATCGGCGGCTCGGCTTAGCCGAATTTCAGCCGTTCGGCGCAGGTCTCTGGAATGCAGTTTTTTAAAAACTTCATCAAAAATTCATTCATTACATTCATACATACGTGTAGGTTATCTCTGTTAGTTAAATAGATATTTAGATCGAAGCAAATTTTACCCTAGTTTTTAGCCTAGTATTTTAAAGATTTTTTGAACTTTGAGGCTTAAATTAGGCCCTAAAACTTTTTGAAAAATTTCACCAGATTTCTTAAAAAATTCTAAATAATATTGCTGTTAGAATCATTTAAATATATCTATCGGATAAAAAGTTATGTTGATCTAAAATTGAAACTTTAAAAAAATTTCATATTTTTAGCGTTACTTTCCAAAAAGATTGTAATATTCTTCCAGTTCTAAAATATTTTTTTTTTGTTCTGGACTATAAAATTTTTATAATAGTTTCAATAGAAACCATTAATATAAATGCGTGTAAAGCAAAATCCAAAGCCCTATACAAACTTTGTCAATATTGAAAAAGTTTAAGTTTTTTTTGTAATATTCTCAAATCTTAAAGCTGAGATCAACAAAAAGGTGTATAGCTATATATATCCGTCAATATGGTTAAACACACAAAAAACATTTTCTGAGCCACGCTTAGATCACACCACAATGGTGGGGTGATCATTTTAATCAAAAAAGTAAATTTTTGAAAAAGTTTTCTCCGGACAGGGATTTTGGTTATTTTGATACGAAAGATGCGAGTGTCTTAATTTCCAAATTTTAAGGGTCTGAAGTAATTTTACCGCATTTAATTTATTGTCACTAATTATGATTCTCCTAGAACCTAGAAGGTTTTTCTATTATACCAATTACTTTCATAAAATGCTCATACTTTTGTTTAAAACTAACGAAAACTTTGTCTTCTTGGGTATTTTTTAGTACTTTTCCGATTTATTTTATGAAAAACGTAAACACATCACGAACAGTAATGCAATGTTACATTTACACTGCGCTTGCACTTTAAAGAGCCTCACGAAAACAGTTGCAAATGTACCCCTCTAGAAATGGAGATTTCCAAAATATTACATGTAAATGTTTAAATTTACATGAGCTGGACCGTTTTTAAAATACCTCTAAAAATACGTATGTATTCCTTTCAATATCATTATCAAAATTCTCGTTAAAATAAAATTAACTTTAAAATGTAATAGAGGCATACTAAGGCCTGGAATATTTATTTAAGTAATTGTTATTTAAATGTCACGGAATACTTTCTTTTCTTTACTTAAACATATAATTTTATATATTTCGGACATTTTTCAACATATTTAATGTATCATTAGAATGGTCTATCCTGATACTATTGAAAATTACACGTATTTAATAATTTAACAGCAAGAGGCTCAATTTTATGCAATTAGTTCTCGAAAGGTTAAATTAGCAATTTTGGTAATCAAGTCACATGGAAATATTTATTATACTTAAATATAGATGAATTTATGAAAAATCGAAGATGTTCCTCTAAAACCGCGATAATAATCGCATTAAAGACATTTTTGAAATTTTGTCACTATTTTACACGAATTTATAGTTTTCATGCTAAATGTATGCTTTTGGTGACATTTATTTTCTTAATTAACCATTTATTTGACATAAAAATTAACATAATTAATTATGGACCGGAAATCTCAAAATATTACTTGTGCAACTAAAGGGTTAAACGAATACATATATCAATAGTATTGAATGAAACCTTATCATTGATGCCCTAGAATATAAATTACGATGGAAAATGTCCAAAATATTCAAACTTTAATAAAATAGTATTTAAAATAAAATTATAGAAATATTTTCTCAAATTTTAATATCGCGAATATTTAACATCTTTTTACTCATTATTTAATAAACGTCATTTGTCCACCATATCGTCGCAGCTCCGACAAAAACAGTTATGTGTTTTTAATTAGGTTTTCAGGAGAGCGTAAAAACTGTTTTATTTTGTAATTTGGCAAATTTCTTTGAAACTTATACGATTAGTTTGAATTACTACAGATTTTATGTAAACGAAAATCGGGAGCAAAAACATTTTTTCAAAAAACTGCATATAACTCATTTTGCTGGAACATTTTTAGTAAAATTATTTTTTGATTAAGAACATTTTTTTGCACATAATTATTTTGGTTCGTAAAACTTTACTTTAAAAATTTAATAAAGTTTCCAAGAAATATCTTATTCAATGTGGATATGGATACTCAAGAATTAATCATGTTTTCTCTAATGATGCAGAGTGGTCCCAAAACGATTTTTTTTAAATAATTTTGTAACTTTTGAGCCATTGGAGATATCTAAATAAAAAGAGCTGAGGTGTTTTCGAGTTGATTTGGAGAAGCACAGGACCCTAGCGGATTAGGGGGGTAGAAGTTGGTCACCTCGGATATGAAAATTTTTAAAAATTCGCCAAAAATTAATTTATGACTTCAATGTAACAAAATTTTACTTATAGGTAGTCCTTATAAACTTCTACAAAAAAGAAATATTTAGGTCGAAGCAAATTTTACCTTTATTTTTGGAATAGTTTTTTTTTTTAACTTGGATGCCTTAATTTGGGCTCTAAAATTTTTTAAACTTTAAAAAAAAAATTTATATTTTTGGGGTTATTTTTCAAAAAGGTGGTAATATTATTTCACTTTTAAACTATCTTTTTTTGTTCCGTACTATAGGGTTTCTTTAACGGTTTCACAATGGCTTGTAAAGCAAAATTGGTGTCACTTTGGGTAACGGTCTCCCCCTAAGCTCTATTCAAACTTTGTCAAATTTGTCAATTTTGAAAGACCAACAAAAAATATATTTGTTATGTACCTACTCCTATATGTTAGTTACACATACCAAAAATAGTTTCTGAGCCACGCCTTTTAAAACGGCTGGGTTATCATTTTAATAAAAAAAAGTGAAGTTTTTAAACAACTTTCCCCCGGACTGGGATTTTGGGTATTTTGGTATGAAAAAGTAAGAGTTTTTTTAATTCTTTGATTTTAAAACAAGTTTATCTTTATTGTGATATTTCATTATTTAGTTTAAATTTTATTTAGGTCTAAATATTAACATTATTTCTCAAAATATACTTAAAATCTAAGTCTTACATTTTTCAGGTCATAGTCTGAAGAAGTTCGACCGTATTTAATATATTTTCACTAATTATGATTCTCCATGAAACTATTTTTTGTCTGTTTAACTAACATATGGGCTGTGACATTTAAGAATTTCACAAAAAGAATTAAAAAAAAAAAAAAAAACAAAATTGTGGAAAATTTACAAAACTGATTTTTTTTAAAGCTTCAACTTCAAATTAACATAATTTTTTATCGGATAGATATATTTATATGATTCTTGTAGCAATATTATTAAATTCTTTCAGCATATTATTACAGAATATTTTTAAAAAATTTTTACCTCATATATCTCCGGACTTATTCCCGAAAAGCGAAAGAAAGTCGAGCCAAAAAATCAAAAATTCAAAATTCAAGCTTAAATATCTTTTTAACTGTAAGAGATAACTTAGATGAGTAAGCTTATTTTTTCTTTATCTTGCCAAGCACTTTCCAGAAATATAAAAATCTTTAAAATCGGACTTCATTTGTACAAGTTATGATTTTTTTAACTTTTACATACTCGAGGTAGTCAACTTTGACACCCTGTAGCTTATCTCGTGTTATCACAGGGTGACTACAAGATGATTTTTCTGAAAGCTTAGGTCCTCCTCTACAACTCTTCCATACATTTGATCCGACCAGTAGTTTAGCAGATTCAGATTTATTACCAAAAAATTTGCGTTTGACCCCACTGTGTCACGTCGGAGCAGCGACGATATGTTGTAATTTTTTTGACAAAAAGTTAAAAATTACGAACACTGTTGATTTTTGGAGGTATTTTAAAAATGGTCCAGTTCATGTGAACGAAATAATTAAACAGAAATATTTTGGGACTTAGTTTATAACATATCAATCTTTAATTTAGATTTGCAACATTTTTTGTCTTCATACAAATCAATGCACTTTATTGTTCATATATAAAAAAACACACATATATATATATATATATATATATATATATATATATATATATATATATATATATATAAAATATTAAGAATTGCCAAAAATTGTATGGAAAAGCTTAAAATTTGCTCATTTTGAGAACTAATATTGATATTTGTACCATATAAAATTTAGAGGTATTCCAATGAAATTTTAGCACAATATAGACAAACTTGTTCTAAAATCAAGTAATTAAAAAACTTTGAACAACTTCTTCGTACGAAAATCCCAGTCCGGGGAAAACTTTCCAGCAAAAACTTTTTGGTTTTCGGTAATAACAACTACTTATTAAAGTAGTTTCTTGGTAATGAGGCGTCATTATTATTTGCCTACTCTGTATTATATTAATAAGTACTCAATAGTATAATAGCACAGTAATATTGCAATCACGTGGATGAGTTGGCTAGAGCGTTGGATTAACAACCAGAAAGTTGTTGGTTCAACCCCATTCTGAAGCTGTTAGTTTTTTTTTTTTATAACAAAATGCTTAAAAAGATATTTTAAACTAAATACAGTTTTTGTCGCTTAGGATGCTATGTGTGAGATGGTGTACTGAGTAAGACGTTAGTCAGTAAAAACGAATGGTTAGTTGTGTCCAAGTTCGAGTCTCACTGACCCCAAAATTTTTTGTTTTTTTTTTTATTTTTGTTTTCGTTTAGGTACATATTTTTGAGTACCCCTAGAGTCAAAAAATAACTACATGAATTTGTGGACAACTCGAACAAAAATAACTAGTTATCCAGACAAAAAATAAGTAGTTTATTTTTGTTTCCAATTATACCTGCTAGCTTACTAGGAAAGCAAACTTTTTGCTGGGTTGTTTCAAAAATTAATGTTTTTCATTAAAATTATCAGCTTGCCGTTGTAAAAGGCGAGGTTGAAAAAATATTTTTCTGCATTTTTAGCCAACATATGGGGGTATATAGTCAATATACGAGTACTTTTTTGTTGAATTCGGCTTTGACATTTGAGAATTTTAAAAACAAATTTAAAAAACTTTTTCACAATAGACAAAGTTTGGATAGGGTTTGGGGGGAAACCGTTGCCTAAAGCGTCTCCTTCTTCTTTACATACATTTACGTTAAGAATTCTTTTGAAAAAAATAAAAAACTAAAAAAATAAATAAATGTTTAAAAGTAAAAGAATATTACCACCTTTTTCCAAAATAACCCCTAAAATATGAAAAAGATATATTTATATAATTCTTGCAATAATATTATTTAGAATTTTATAAGAAATCTAGTGGAAATTTTAGAAAAATTTTAGAGCTTAAATTAAGAACCTGAAGTTAAAAAAAAAACTTAAAGAAGGAAGCCAAAAATGAGGGTAAAATTTGCTTCGATCTAAATATCTCTTTAACTAAAAAGAGATAACCTACACGTGTAAGCATGTTTTCTGTAAAGATTACAAGGACTACTTTCATTCAAGTCTTAAATTAATTTTTGGGAAAGTTTTAAAAAAATTTCATACCCATAAGTTACCAACTTTGGAGGTCTATTCTCTACTCCCGTGATCAGCTAGGAAACTTTGATCCTCCAAACCAACTAGAAAACTCCTCAGCTCTGACCTTGTTAACTTACTAAAACTTTCCATACATCTCTCATTTTTGCCTCAAAAAGTATGCGGCTAATGAGACATTAAATAAAATTCTTTGTCTACATATCGACACCGAAACTGCAAAACAACGTGACATCAAAATTTGAAAATTCGGGTTTTTTTTTTAAATGTTGTTTTATTCTAAACAAAATGACACTTAAAACTACGTACACAAATGAGTTTAGTTTTATAGAAAAAATCCAAAAAATTTACATTAAAGAAGAAATTTTATAAAAGAACAATAAACTTAAAAATCATTACTTATTTGCAGTATACTCGTATATAAAAGATTTTAATACAGTTAAAATCGAATTTAAACATGCGGACCTATGAAATTTTTAGTTCTACTTTAACTATCCTCAAAACTGGTTTTCCGCAATATCTCAGAATTTAGTGGCGTAAGGCTTTAAGTTTCTACTTTGCAAATTTATTTTTCTCTTTTCAAATTTTCCTTTACTTCCTTTGTTTTAATAGAATCAAAAATTTTATTTCAACATATTAGTATTGAAAATTACTTTTATATTATTATTTTTTTTTTTTATTATCTTTGACTTTTGTTTTTAAAATCATTTAAACATTTTTATTTGAATTGTGTGCAATAATATTTCGTGAGAGAAGAGAAATTTATGGAAAAGAAAATTCTATTTTTCAAACATAAAGGAGAAAACTTAAAACCCATAATTTTGTTTTAAATATTTACGTTTTTTATTTATTAATTAATTTTCTACGAATTTGGTAGAAATTAGTATCATTGGTAAGGATATTTAGTCTTTGGAAATGTATTTCTGTTTTAAAGGAATTGTGTCTTCTTTCTAATTGTAGTCGATTTTGTTTTTCTTAAACTAGGTCCCATGTCTTTGAATAGTATCAGGAGTTAGAAAACGTTTTTATTTGTGGTCAAATTGTGTTCCAGAAATCACAGTATATTTTCTCAAACAGAATATTTGAATACATCTGAAAGGGATGTGAGGCCTGTATTTCGAAATATACTTTAAAGGAAGTATAAATATTTTGTACAGTAATCTGGGTAATTTTAATATTTGTTTTAAAATATTTCTTCAAATAATTGCATTATAATAGAAAATTTGTGAACTTAAAACAGATACAAAATATATTGAATATAAGAAATAGAATTTGAAAATTATACTTGAAAATTTTAATAAGATAAAGAAAAAGGAAAGCTAAATATTTTGGTGGTTACGATTCTCAAACTTTTAATAATCCTAGAGACCGAAATCGAGTCTCTGGGAGAGACTGAGAATCGGTTTAACAACAACACAACTATATTCTCAAGATTCCTCAATATTTTACTCAAAATTAATTAAAATAACGTTACCGGCAACTTTCTAATATGATGAATATAATTGTTTATACCTGTTAAGAAATTTATGCAAATTAAACTATCAAAAGAACCTAACAAATAACTAATTAAACCAAAATTTTCCTTAACGCTTTAATTACCTGAACAAGAAATCTTACATTTTTACAGCATTTAACAATTAAATAATATACAAAATATAAATAATCACTAAATTTAATTAGTAATTTAGTGAAAATAGCAAAATTAAAAAAAATAATCTTTTAAATTTATTTAATTTATTGTTATATAAATAAACATCTACACTTAAAAAAAGATAAGAAATATCCTCAAACTTCTTCGAATTCAAGCCTGACATCGTTGGATTAAATGGTGAGTTTTATTTAAATAAAAATAAGAAAATAAGACAAATATTTATATAAAACACTAATCTTGAAACCACCCCTAAAAATGTACACATTTACTCAATTTTTGACTCAAAAATGATTTCTTGAGTAAACTGAATTAAAACATATTTATGGCCTGATTCAGTATGACAATCAACTTGTTTGAAAATAAAATTTGTATGAAAATTACTAATTTTTTCAAATGTTTTTTGAGTAGTTTTCATACAAATTTTATTTTCAAACAATTTGATTGTCATACTGAATCAGGCCCTTAATTTTTTTTTAATTATATAGATAATTTTACTCTTAATACTATATTTACACATTAATAATGTTGCATACTGTTCATATTTTAATAGTTTAATAAATTGTAATAATTTATAAAAAAATGAATTTCTAAATATTGTCAATTTCATGAAAGGTTAAGGTTGTACATCAGGTAGGACGGGTGAGGAATATGGGAAGGAAAATAACACCACAATCACTTCCTGGGTTTCAAATCAATATATATTATATATATTTTTTTGTTTCGCTTTATTGTCGATTTAAGGGATATTGATACCTTAATTTTAAATAATTATGTAAGGGACTTAAGTCTGATTGTATAGAAGTAAGAATCATCCCCAATTTCCCTGAGCACGGTCGGAACAACAGGTAGCATAACTTCTAGAAAACCAGAGTCATGCAGGTCCGTTCGTTACAGAGAAATCAAGAATATATAACTCTTCCATTTTGCTTTGTTGTTAAATTTTGAAATTTTGAAATTTTTTTACATTAACATTACACTATACATTGAGTGAATATTTTGATTTAAATCATTAGTCCTTGAACGACTCAAAATCCAATAGACAACAGGCCTGTAAGTCTTCGTGGGATGCTAAATATGGTAAGTTAACAAAAATATTTATCACATATGCTTTAAAATAAAATTTTCATTCTTTCTAAAACATCTTAACACAATGCACATAATAACATGACTTCTTGTTATGTGAATAAAATTTGAATGTTAATATCTTTATTGTTGCTATGTTAATAATATAACTTGTGAATATTACCATAGCATCATTTCTATAATTAATATAATTAAATTTCTGTTGATAGCCCTAAAATATTAAAATCATATGCTATTAGCATTTAAACTTTTAACATAGACATAAAATTAGCTTAATTGTATTATATATTATCACCATTTTAAACTTGTATAGGTAATTAACATTTTAACGTAAAAACAATTTTAACGTAATTGTGTTTACATGTTATTAACATTATTATTAATTTCTATCATCCTAAAGTCATACTACAATAAATTTTGGTTTTTATTCATTTACTTTAATGTTAATAACATAAATTTATAAATTTACATACAGTTTCCCTTTTTTTGTTTGTCTTAACATAACGACCTTGCATTGTAATGTTAATGTTAATGTTATTTACATGGAGGGGAAGTTTAAATTCTAAGAAATTGGATATACTATTGATATCGAGAAAGTAAATCATTTAAAGCTTTAATTTTCGTAATATAATTAGATATGATTGATTTTAACATTTAATGCAATGATATTTAACAAACATAAAGTTAATTATAAAATAAACATAAACACTACTTGCAATATGGTTTGCTAAATTAATTCTCATTTGATTCCCATCGAAAGTTAAGGACAATTTTTTTGTAGTTTAGTTAGGGCCATCTAAAAATTTGACCATGGATAGCAAGTGGGTATAGAATTCAGAAGGAGTAATAACAGCTTTACCTCTTCCACTGAGCTTTCTCATCTCTGTTTTGTTTACTTCTTTTATTTTAGTTATTTTATTTATTTATTTTTTTGTTATTGTTTAATTTTGTTGGTAGTCGATTATGGTTATTTGCTACCTAATTTTAAATAATTGTGATGATCCGTACTGTTTTCGATAAGATCCACCCCAATTTTCCCTGGACACGGTCGGTATTAAGGGTAGCACGGCCCTTTAGAATGAATGATGGCCTTACGGGTAGGTTCGTTACAGGTGGTGTTTTGAAATTCTTGAAAATTGTTATGTAATTTACTCCAGAAGATTTAAATCTCATATTAGATCGTCTTTCGAGTGAAAATAAAAGGTGTCATTTTAATCACTCTGTTTTACACGTCAATAAAATTCTCGAATTAAAATTTTCTTACATATGTAGTTACAGAATACGGGAATATATTTGGATATACATAGTTTGAAATTTTAGTTATGCCGTTAAATGAGCCTTTTGAAGGCCTTTCTTATGATATCAAATTTCATATTGTTACTTTGGCAGAAACGAAAAGAAAATTCAAAAGTACGAAAAAGAACCTTTTTTCATTTTGACCCAGTTCGCGAAGTGGTAATTCCAGGGCGAATATTTTAAGAAATGATCTATTAAAATGGAGTAAATTTTTATTTGAATTGGAAACAGCGTTACCTTTCATTTTTGGAAAAATTTCTCGGAACTTATTTTTATAAGCATTTTTCAAGTGCTAAAATATTTGCTGCCTTAATGATTTTTTTTTATGTGAATTAAATGATTTTTAATTAATTAATGTTGACATAAAATATAAATTTCAAGTGCTCTAGAGTTGTATAGATGAAGTAAAATAAAAGATTTATTTATTATTTTATATGCGTTTGATGCGTTTAGCTTAAACAATGAACTTAAGTGTTTCAAGTTGTTTGAATTTTAAAGGGTTGTTTTTTTAATATTCATTAACTTTTTTCATTTGATTTTTCGGCTTTGTGCTTAAACGCACTTTATGATTTTTTTTTTAACATACAAATTAATTTGTGAAGATTTATGGTATTATTCTCTTGTTTTATATGCAAAATAAAAGCTTAAGGTACTTACATACAAAAGAAAAAAAACTTGATATTTTCAACTGAAATTAAAATTTCATAACTTTCATTTTAAGATACACGTTTTTAAAAAGTTTGTCAGGTTTTGCACGTTGGTTGGCGACCAATGTGTAACGACCCGAACCACAAAGACCTTAACTATAGAATGGTTGTGCTACCTATGCATACCGACCTTCCTCATGGAATTTAGGGAACATTCTAGTTAGCCTACGGTTTATAAGATACAAAATCAGTTTAATTTGATTTTGTATCTTATAAAATAATAATAATAATAATAATAATAAGAATAATGTAATAATTACCTCCACCTAATTCTTAACCCTCCCAAACCTTGCTATCTTTGATTAAAATAAGTCTCAGATTGCCCTCAAAATGATCAATCTATTATTGTCCTTATCCTTTCATGTAAAATATTAATTAGAATTTCATATTAAAAGAAAACATAGCTTTATTCAATCCATAATTAAAGTATAGAAGATTACCTTAATAGTAGTTACTAAAGTATAAATGTATAATCGTATAATTAAAGTAAAAAACGAATAAATTACGTTAGGAAAATTGACACTTTATTTTATGTTAACGTTCTTATGTAAAATATTTACATATATTGAAAATTAATAACAAAGAAAAAAGTATTATATAAATTGATTACGTTAACAATTTATATTAGGGAAAAAAACGAAAAAACGTAAGTTTTGATCTTACCACCTCCGATTTGAATATTTGAATTTGGTATACACATTAATTATGTTAATACAAAATTTGAAGTTCTTCAAAATTTTCAAATTCGTTGTAGTTTAGTTTTTATCGCGGTTCAAAATTCACTTTTTTTAGAGATTGTTTTAAAATACATGAAATTTAAATTCACATACATTCTGACCTATTTGTCCAACTTAGACAAACTCTGGCTAATACTGATGTTTCTAATTATATTTGTGAAATTTTTGAAATACTGGATAATGAAATCAATATTCGTTCAAGGTTATTTGTATTAAGGATATTTAAAAAATTGTATCTTCCATTTTTATACATTTTCTTTGAAAATTTCCCTAAAGTATTGGCAACAATATAAAAAAAAATTTAGAGTGGAACCATGGGGGATGCTAAGAAAAGCTAAATTTAATAAAAAAAATAAAAATAATTATTTCAGTAATAATTTAAAATTTTCTAATGTTTTTAAATTAAACAATTTGTACATGTATAAAAGAACTCTTAAAACTTCAGCTTATTATTTGAAAAATTGTAGAAAATTATATATCCTTAGGAAATAGCACAAATTATTTTAAAGAATAATCCTTGAATCCAGGATTCTCAGTGCTGCTAAATGTAAATATTTTGACAATAAATCAGATATTTTGAATAAATGTTTTGATTGATGGCGAATATCTGAGCTATTCCAAGGAACCTATATATGATTTTCTGCTTTAGTTTTTACCTATTGATATTTTGAAAAACTTAAAAAATAATTAAAGTATGTAACTTTAAACAACAATATCTAGAAGACCACTTAACAGATTAAAAAAAAAAAAAAAAAATAACGAAATTGCATCTTACTCGTAGTATAGTTATCTTCAACTAAAATACTTGGAATATATATATATATATATATATGCTGTTTTAAAGATTTTTTGTTTGCTTATTTAATCCATTTCCATAATTTCAATATTTTTAGAAATTTCAAAAACGTTTACATAAATAATTACTTACTATTTATTTTATTTTAATCGCTTAATCAATTTTTATTTTTATATTGGGTGATATAAAAAGTATCCACGGTTTTTTGTCACTAGATGGTGTTGATGTACATCAAGGAACACGTGACAAATGAACACGTGTTTAAAAGACAACATTTTAGGTTACACTTTTGTTGAAGACTGTTCTTTTATTCCTTGCTCGAGTAAAAAGTTATATTGATTTGAAAATGTATGAAAAGCTATGTCATGTTTTTCATAAAAACAAAACGAAAAAATACTGTAAAAACATTCCGAAAAAATTGTAAAGTGTACGGTAAGAATGCTGTGAGTGAACGAACGTCGGACACATGAATGTTTTGCACGATTCCGTTATAGAAATTTCGATGTTAAAGATGCACATAGCTCTGGTCAGCCAATCACTGAAAAGGTGATTGTGTGCAAGATCGGCATGCAAACTGTCAGGATAAAGCAGAGGCACTAAACATTAATCACATTATTGTTTGAAGTCATTTGAAAAAGGCTGGCTACTCAAAGAAGTTAGATGTTTGGGTGTCACACGAATTATCGAAAAGAAATTTGAAGCGGTTCATTACGGACGATTAAAAATGGGTTCATTGCGAGAATATAAAACGAAAAAAGTTAAAGTCAAAAGCCGGAGACCCTTCACAAACAACTTCAAAGCGTGGCAAACAAGGTTTTGTTGAGTGTTTGGTGGGATTGGAAGGGAATTGTTCATTATGAGCTGCTACAATCTGGCGAAATGGTCAATACTGAATTCTACTGTTCACAACGAAGCAAGAAGAACAAAGCAATCAAAATTGGCAAGCAGAAAAGGTAATGTATTCCATTATGACAATGCCAGGCTACTCACATCTTTGATGACTCGCCAAAAATTGTCTGCACATAGCTGAGAAGCTTTAAAGCATTCATCGCATAGCCTGGTGGATGCACCGTCTGACTACCATTTTTTTCGGACTGTGCAAAACTCTCTTGAGGGTAAAAAAAAAAATGATCAAACGAAGACCCTTTGAAAATTACTTGGCCAAGTTTTTCGCCGATAAACCACAGAAGTTCTACAGTGATGGAATTATGAAGCTTCCCGAAAACTGACAAAAGGTCATAGATAATAATGGCGAATTTGTATTTGATTAAAATTGATTTTCAATAAAGAAAATTTTAATTCAACAATTTTCCAAAAAACCACGGATACTTTTTATATGACCTATTTATAGTCATAGTCATATATATTTATATATATATGTATTTTTTAATATTAAAAATAATTCAAATATTGTTGTTATTTTTATAATGCGAACATCATAACATCATATATATATATATATATATATATATATATAATTTTCTTTAAATTCGATACCTTTGATTTATGTTCTTTTCTGGCATTTTTATAAAATATACAATATTAAAATCCTCATTCTATTAGGACACTCTAATATTATGTAATATATTGATCTTAGAATAATCTACTCACATATTTTCATACACACGATAAATAAATAAATCAGCTTTTTTTTACTAAATGTTAATTTTGTCAGCATCCCTTAGCAGTCTAAATTTTTATATGTTGTTTCCAACACTTTAAGAAACATTTTAAAGAAAAATTATAAAAATGGAAAATATATCTTTTTAAATATCTTTGATTATAATTAGGATTAACCTGAAATATACATACGTAAAATATTTATGAAAATCCAATTGAATTCTAATGCAAAAATGATACCAATACTTTAGTTGAAGAATCTTTTTGCAATTATTGATAGATTTGTTTCTCAAAGATGAGCCTTGATGATACCATAGGGAATTAAATTCCCTATAGATTTGTACAAAAAATATTCTGCCAAGCGATAACTTTGGCATAAGGCTACAGTTGTAAATTTTATAATAAGATTGCCTAGTCATATATGGCCTACAATCCAGTACAAAGGCCAGTGAGGTGACGTTTACGTTTCTGTTTTTAGTAGTTTTCTGCCCAGATGTTGGATCACCAATGAAAAGTCGTTATACATAATGACCAATGAGATTTTCCTTTTCACAACTAGCTCCAATATGGCTGAGTTATTGTTTATTCGATTAATCGACAAATCGACACAAATCAAATATTTGTTCGATTAAATTAAAATCTAAAGAGTAAAAATTTATTCAAGTAAATTATGCCCATTAATCTAATAATTTGAATGAAAAATATTTAAAATTTCTTAAATAGCTTCAAAGATGTTTTAGTTTTTTTTTTTTTTTTTTTTTTTTTAATTTAACTTGAAAACAACTGTTGCATTTGTATAAAATGTTTCGAATGTAAAAGTGACAATATATATATATATATATATATATATATATATATAATGTAGTTGGTAAAAAGAGCCTAATATATGCCTAAATTACAATGCGTATTTAAAGATCGTTTTTCTTTCACAAAAATCAAACAAATATAAATATAAACATCACTTTAAAAAATATGAAATGTTAGTGTAAAATTTAAATAACTTATTATACCCTTCACCACAGGTGAATATTAATCTAAAATCCTAAAAAGTATATATTTTCTGGATCCTTATTGATAGGGAAGTCGTTATAACGATGTCCGCCTATCTGTCTGTCTGTTGAAATCACTTTTTAGAAAGCCTTATTTATCGGATATATGTGTTTTATACATCAAATTATAGGGAATATTCCTTAGAATGACTCTAGTAAAAATCAACAAAATAGGACCATTAATTGCCAATATATGCACAGAACGCATTTATTTTTGCACAGAAAATTCTGAATCTTTTTTTTGCGGAAGAAATGAACAAAACCGGTTTATTAGTGACTGAGATATCGGTCAAAACGTATTTTGGGTTTTGTGAAGCTTCTATATAAGCTTCGGAATTTATTTTCGTACAAATCTGTTGTAAATATTTTTCTAAAATTTCTGTACTTTCGGTCCATAAATAACCGAAGTATAGGCAAAAATCTGAAAAAAATTATTAAAAATATACATACACAAACATAGTATATAATAATAAAAAACATTACAATGATTTTCAGTGTTGTTGTTTTTTGTATAGGCATGTATTTACAATGTAGATCAGATCCCACTACTGTAACGGACGGACCAGTATGGCTCTGTGTTCCTAAAGTTGTGCTACCTGGTGTTCCGGCCGTGCTCAGGGAAATTGGGGATAGACATAATCTTTACATAATTTTTAAAATTATGGTAGCATTGACCCTTAAGCCGACAAATATGATTACAAATCAAATCAAAAAAAAAAAAAAAAAAGAAAGAAAAATATATATATAGTAAATATTGAATCGAAACTTAGTAAAGGATTAAGATGTTATTTTCCTTCTAATTCTTCACCTGCCCTACCATAATATTTTATAATTCATTTTAAATAGCCCGTGAACCGACTACCTGATTTATCACCTTAGCCTTTCATAAAATGTGAAAACATTTAATAATTCATTTTTAATAATACAATTTATTAAATAATTAAAATGCGAACAATTTTAAACATAAAAATAGTGTTAGGTATTCAAAAATTATAATTTTACTATTTATTGTTTATTTTTAGATTTGAAATTTGAGTAAAATTATAATATTTTTTGAGTGGTTTTGAAAATTTGAAATTTTAGTGAAATGAAATTAAGTGTAAATTAAAATATTATTATTTATTTTTTTTAACTCACCATTTTTCTCCATCGATGTCAGGCCTGATTACGATGTAGTTCTGGATCATTTAAATATTATTTTTATATTATTATTATTATTATTATTATTATTATTATTATTATTATTATTACTATTATTATATTTTTTTCTTTTTGATTTATGTATGTATAAGTGAAGCTTACATATACAAAAATCAAACCATTTACATATGTAAGTGGTTTATAAATGTTTAAGACAAAGTGATTTAAATGATTAAATATAAATTATGTGTGTGTATGTGTTTTGTTTTAGTTAATTAACATAATTAAAATAATATTAACACTTATTTGAGCGGTTTTCGCTAATTAACATAATATAATACACTGCCTGCCACTTGAATAAGGAATCACATTTTTTTTAACTTTAATTAAGTATATCCCCTAAACTAAAGTTCAGAAAAAAAAATTTTTTTGCGCAACCAAATTTCAAAGTGTTGGCTTTAGTTTCCTGAAGAAATAAAAAATATACATATTTTGTTATATTAAAATTATGCATTTATTTAAAGACATGTATTTCTGTGGTACTTTTTCGTATGTCACTTGAATAAAGAATATTTTAAAACTAAGCAAACTATAATTTATTTTTAAATTTTAGGTTATAAAATGAAAGTTATTATATTCTAGCATTCAATTAGTAATGAGTACTGCCACCACTTTCAGAAATAACCTCAAAAATGCGATTTGGAATGACTTGTATAATGACTCTAAGTAATTTAGCGAAATTGAACTCCATGCTTCCGTTATTGCATCCTTTAAGGATTCTATCGTTTCAAATTGTTTTCCTCCTTCATAAACTTTTCTTGCAAAAAATGTGACTCCTTATTCAAGTGGCAGGCAGAGTATATATATATATATATGTATATATATATATATATATATATATATATATATATGTATATATATATGAATAATTTTTTTATTAATTTCTTAGTTTTTAGGATGATATTAGTTTCCTTATTAAAGTGATTGTAATTATTTTTAAATATTAGGGTTAAATTCAGTTAATTTAGTTGATGTTTGATTTGTTTGTTCATTTTGCCAAAAATTTCTCCGTTAGTATAAAAATATATTTCTTAGAATGTTGCCGATCAAGATTTTTGAATGAATTTTCAATTGGAATTGAATTCTTGAATTTCAATTAATGTTTGTATTTAGTAGACTTGCCATTTAAGTAATTTTAAGGCTCCACCAACAACTTGAATTCGGATTACAAATAACAACCAGATAAATTTTCAGAATTTTGAATTCACCATTTAAATTACAAAGTAAAGGATTTTAAATTTTTTTTTGTTTTTGGCAAACTATAAATATATTTTTTTATTTTTTTCTATCTTTTTTTACGTCTTTTCAGTTCAGAAAATTTTATTCTAATCACTCTTTCAAAAAGAAAAAAAATCAATATTCTATATTAAAATTTTTTTTAAATATATAAAAAAAAATGTATAACACTGAGAACTCACACTTTAATTTAGAAATTCATTGGAATATAATTTTTGTTACATCCATGGGCGGGAAAATTTCCAAAAAGGGGTAGAGCAGAAAATTATAATTTGCTGAAACTCAATGATGAATTTGCTATAATATTGAAGATTGGAACATGAACTTCAGTTTATGTGGTCCTAAGTGAGTGAGAATTCACAAGGGGACTTTGTGGTACTTTTTCGTTCCTCTTAAGGTACTTTTTGAAGTTAATATAATATTAAACCTACAAACATGAATTAAAGATATATTTCCTATTTTTTTATTGCATCATTTTCATCATCGAACCGTTTTAATATGTCTTGATTGGCTTAGAAATTAGAAAATTTACCTAAATGTTAGTCATATATAAAATGTTGCAACAAAATCAGTTATGTGTATAATTGCACATAACTGTTATTGGGAAAAATGTTTTTTTTACAAATTTTCTTCAGTTTTTTTTTGTAAAAAACTTATTATATCAAATCATTCATAAAAAAAATCTCGAACTAGTCAATAACTACTTTAACTAAAAAAATATATATACAAAATTTGTAAAAGGGTGATTCCACATTAAAATGAACAGAAACGGCCATTTTTAGATTTAACATCTCTGATTTCAATGAAATTCACTACAGAAGCATTTCTTAAATAAAAACTTTTACTCAGGGCCCTTTCTGGTCAAAAAAAAAAAAAAAAAAACGTTTTGAAAATTGAATAACTTTTAATATATAGATAGCAGATAGATATTAGATCTCTGGTTTGAAATTCATATTATAGACATAGATAAAAAAAATTCAACGAAAATAAGTATGGTAATACTACACAAATTTCAATTCAATAAGACCTGGTAAAAGTTCTGGAGAAAGAAAAGAAAATGTAGTAGTGGACAAGGTTAGACACCCAGACGACTAGAGACTATTACCACAAAAAAAAAAAAAAAAAAAAAAAAAAAAAATAATAAATAAATAAATAATAAGAATAAAAAACTCCTCAAAGTTAAATTGTATCCTTGTATGAAGCAAAATTATTTAATTTTTATATTATAATCTATCTTGTTTACATATTAGTAACTTTTATAAAAGTTTACACTTATTAATATTACATGCTGAGAATAAATATGGTTGTGGCGGAAAAAAGCACTAAAAAGGGGGAGTGAGTGACATTGTAATACTTTTTCGTTATTCTAATTGTGCTTTTTGAATTTTCTATAATATTGAACATAAAATCATGACATTAAAAATATTTGGTCCTAATTGAATTAGAATTCATAAAAGGGGACTTTGTGGTACTTTTTTTGTTCTTCTAATGCACAGTGGGGTCAAACGCAAATTTTTTGGTAATAAATCTGAATCTCCTAAACTACTGGTCGGATCAAATTGAAATGTATGGAAGAGTTGTAGAGGTGGACCTAAGCTTTCAGAAAAATCATCTTGTAGTCACCCTGTGATAACACAAAATAAGCTACAGGGTGTCAAAGTTGACTACCTCGAGTATGTAAAAATTAAAAAAAATCGTAACTTGTACAAATGAAGTCCGATTTTAAAGATTTTTATATTTCTGGAAAGTGCTTGGCAAGATAAAGAAAAAGTAAGCTTACTTATCTAAGTTATCACTTGCAGTTAAAAAGATATTTACGCTTGAATTTTGAATTTTTGATTTTTTGGCTCGACTTTCTTTCGTTTTTCGGGAATAAGTCCGGAGATATATAAGGTAAAAATTTTTTAAAAATATTCTGTAATTTGCTACATATTTCAAAACAATATGCTGAAAGAATTTTTGGACTATCTCAATTCGTCTAGACGTGAAAAATATTCAAGTTCAGCACTCTGAAATTGGCATGAAAAATGGCTATTTTTTTATAAAAATATAGTACAATTCATTCACTTTTTTCTCAAAGTTCCGTTAATAAAAAAATTTTTCCTTATTTATTTCAAAAGATAAGGCTTCATAAATGGTTAATAAAGAAATTTTGAATTGATTTAAGTTTGCATTGGCCGAAAATTGTCAATTTTAAAAAATAGTTCCATTTTTATCGATTAATAAAAAAAAATGTCACGGAAGCTTTTTTAAATTTGGTACCCATATTTTTTATACAAATAGATTTAGAATGATTTAACACTAAACTGCTTCCCGCCCGACCAAAAACGAATGCAGGAGTGAAGATTTTATGTTAAAAGTCAGTTTTTTTAACGACTATTTTTAAAAGCATATTAAAAGCATATTAGCATAATATTTTTAAAATTATTTCTTATGTAATGTATAGAACACAAATCAAGCTTTCATTCCTAAAAAAATCAATAAAATAGCTCCAATAACCTATTTTTGGTAATTTTTCAAAAATAAATTTTTTTAAAAAAATAGCTGAAAATCCAAAAAAATTTAATCTTTTTAACACAACTTCACTAATTTTGCAAATACTTTAAAAATGTTAAAAGAATGTAAAAATAGACTTATTTACCAATTCAACGATATATAAAATGTTGATATAGGTCATTTAATAATAGTAATATAATGACCTCAAAACTACCAAGTCACGTCAAAAGTTGCAAAATTCACTCAATCACACTCAACTGCATTGCTTATTTTTGTTACGAGATAATTATATTTATTAATGAATTTATTTAAAGTGTTCATATTTTTTTTCTACTGAAAAGGTTTTTAAAATTACCTAAGTACATAAATAAGTATATTTTCCTTCGTTTTTTATTATATTTTTTTAAGTTTATAAATAACTAGCTGACCCGAGCCGCGTTGCTGGCCCTAAGCAAACATTAGTGTTGTATTACTGAACGATTTAAATTGATATTTTAACGAAATTTACGACCTTTAAATAAAAATCTAAGGAATACCTATTATAAAGTGTTTTTTACAGAAGAATTTAAATATGATGTAGATGTGGGCTCAATCAAAAAATATACGCATGTATTTAAGGCAAATTTGAATTTATATTTATTTATTACTTCATCTTAAGGTTAGCGGATAGACAATGTCTTTTTTTTAAACGGAATGAACGCTGCTTGATTCAAATCAGAACTTGAAGCAATTCTTCTTATGCGTTGATTAAAAATTTTAAAGTTGTTGAATTGCTACATTTGCTCGACGATTTCTCATTGCTAACCGAGCCGTTTCATTTCTCGCCTGCCTTTCTTCCTGCGTTTGTGATGTACGAAGTCGGGCCAAACTAATACGGGGTTGTTCTCGTGCGATTTCTCGTTCATATATATTCAATTGATTGACGATATTACGATAAGTACTTGCATTACATGTTCGACGCGAAATATTAGATCTCCGGGGTCGCGGCATTGTGAATAACACTTAATAACGAATGCCAAAAATACAACAAATGGTTTTTAATATCACAACCTCACTAAATGATGAGCTTTACTTGGAACTTACCGTTTGGAAATAGAATTCTACACCACCACCAGAAAACAAATTGCACAAAAAAGTAAGCGTTTCGATAGAAACAGAAACAGTAATTGTTATAAATTGTATTAAAAAAAATATTTTTAATGATTATTAAGGCAAAGAAATTATGACAAAAAAGAGTTTTTTTTTTATCGCGGATTTTTCGCGAATTTTTTTTCGTATTATCCTTTTCTGGCCGGTGACCGGTCCGAATTGGTGAGAATCATCAAAATCGGTCTAGTCGTTCTTGAGTTATAACAATAGTAACTAACATCACTTTCTTTTATATATATAGATTTACCTAGCTACTTAATTAATGTATTATAACAAAAATGATTTTTTTTACAATCGCATAGGTACATTTTTTGACGTACCTGTTTAACACTACAGGTCATAAAAATAAACTGAATGAAATTGGGGGTTTTGAGCAAAAATTTAAATTTTTTAATTCATTTTTGCCTGTCACCATTTACCTGATATAAATATTCTTTTTCTATATATAAGTATCCTTATAAATATGCAGATTTATTAGTGAATTTGCCATTATGGAGATTACATTAAAACACTTTTCTATTTGCAAAGTAATCTGGGATAATCTATCTGATATTATAAATCGTCCAGATAAAATAAGAAAACTCATTGATACAGTAGTATCTTTTGGTTTAACTCTTACTGAAGAAGACAGTTTAAAGCTCGAAAATTTTTATAAATCATACGAAAAAAGGATGCAAGCTTCAGATTGGTCAATACCAAAGTTCAAGAAGAAAAATGAAGAGTGGTTGGAGGGAGAAATACCAATCTTCATCGGAAAGCAGAAAAAGGTTCGACCAAAAAAAAGTTACGATGAAGTTCAGCTAAGAACAAAGAGGACCAAACAGGAATCTATTCTAAATTCACATACGAATTCCGAAATAAAAGATACATTTAAAGCTTTAGTAATACGTACGCAACCAAAGGAAGTAGAAAAAGTTATAGATGTGTTACCAACAGCTTCTCCCAATCGATTACATCGGATAATCGAAAGCATAGTGACACCGAAATCAATATCGTCCTTTACCTCTGAAGATGCTTTAGCTCTAATATTAAATTTAGGATTATCAAGAAACCAATACGAGATTTTGAGGAAATCTGTTAGCGAAAAAGGATATGATATCTTTCCCAGTAGCAAATCAGTGAGAGAAGCGAAAAGTAATATTTTACAGCCTATGGAGCACCCGGTTAATGCTTCTGTTAAAAGTGCTAAAGTTAATATATTGCAATTACTTGAAAATACTGCCTCTAGAATTATATCTACCTTCAGCAATGATAACATTGAAAAATGCAAAGACTCTGAACTTATTTTAATATTCAAAAGGGGCTGCGATGGAACATCAGGATTTTCGGAATACAAACAACTGGATGGAAGTAATTCTGGAAATAATTATTCCTCGCTGTTTATAGCGTCTCTGGTACTACTTCGAATGCGCTTAAATAAGCCTTCCTCATCGACAAGAAATGACTCGCTTTTTGATGATATATGGATAAATTTAAATCCAGGTTCCAAATTTTTGTGCCGTCCAATCCTTTTCGATCA
Source organism: Protocalliphora azurea (assembly GCA_932274085.1). Lineage (NCBI taxonomy): Eukaryota > Metazoa > Arthropoda > Insecta > Diptera > Calliphoridae > Protocalliphora > Protocalliphora azurea. Next base: position 85,656,286 of record OW026520.1, read on the forward strand.
CACAAAAGAAACCACGGTTACAATAAACAGCATTGTCAACCAATTGGAAGAAGAAATTAAAGCATTGCCCCCAATATATGTAAAAGTATCAAACAGAACTATTAAAGTTACATTTCAACAACAATTAACGATGATTGATGGAAAAGTTGCAAACGCTATAACAGATACAACATCTACATTGAAATGTAATATATGTGGAAAAATAAGTTCACAATTTCAGGATAATTCTGAAGTCCTTGTTAATAAAAATTCTTTAAAATTTGGAATATCACCACTCCACGCAAGGATAAGATTTTTGGAGTTCTGCTTACATCTTGCATATGATATGAAGTACAGAAATATTCCCGGGCAGGAAAATGCTACAGTAAAAAACAATTTGGAACTTCACGAATTACGAAAAGAGGAGAAGAAAAGAATTCAAAGAACAACTCGGATTAATAATTGATAAACCTCTACATGGCTATGGAAGCTCAAATGATGGAAATACAGCAAGACGTTTCTTTGAAAATCCGGAACCCACATCTTCAATCACAGGCATTGACTTAAATATTTTGAAGCGTTTTAAGATTATATTGGCAGCCATTAATAGTAAAAAACAAATTAATGCGGACAAATTTAAAATTTTTGCTTACGAAACTAAAGAACTACTTAACATTACATACCCCTGGAAATCAATGACTCCAACAATTCACAAAGTATTGGCTCATGGTAAAGAAATAATAGAAAATAGTATTTTGCCATTGGGAGAGCCAACAGAGGAAGCACAGGAAGCCCGAAATAAAGATGTTAAACATTTCCGACTCTTCAATATCCGAAAATGTTCGAAAATAGCGCAAAATATGGACTTAATGGAATATTTATTAATATCATCAGATCCAGTTATATATTCTATAAGAACACGATGGCTACCAAAAATCACTCTTGAAATAGAAAAAGAGGATTCCGAAGCTAAGGAAGTTAAAAATTTGCTAACGTTTGATGTTTCTGATTATTTTCAAGAAAATATCTAATAATATCTTCGATAATATATTCTTAATAAGATAAATATACGGGATTTATGTATAATAAGTATGTAAATCTGTAGAACAAATTAAATAAACATTACTCAAATAAAGAATTTACTACTTTATAATAACAAATATATACCTACATAATACATTAGAAAACTAAAATGTTACGTATACACACATATGGAAATACGGAACAAAATAGTGAATTTTGCAACTTTTGACTTGACTTGGTAGTTTTGAGGCCATTATATTACTATTATTAAATGACCTATATCAACATTTTATATATCGTTGAATTGGTAAATAAGTCTATTTTTATATTCTTTTAACATTTTTAAAGTATTTGCAAAATTAGTGGAGTTGTGTTAAAAAAATTAAATTTTTTTGGATCTTCAGCTATTTTTTAAAAAAAAAATTATTTTTGAAAAATTACCAAAAATAGGTTATTGGAGCTATTTTATTGATTTTTTTAGGAATGAAAGCTTGATTTGTGTTTTATACATTACATAAGAAATAATATTAAAAATATTATGCCAATATGCTTTTAATATGCTTTTAAAGACAGTCGTTAAAAAAACTGACTTTTAACATAAAATCTCCATTCCTGCATTCGTTTTTGGCCGGGCGGGAAGCGGTTTAGTGTTAAATCATTCTAAATCTATTTCTATAAAAAATATGGGTACCAAATTTAAAAAAGCTCGCGTGACATTTTTTTTATTAATCGATAAAAATGAAACTATTTTTTAAAATTGACAATTTTCGGCCAATGCTGGATGTAGGGTGCAAACTTAAATCAATTCAAAATTTCTTTATTAACCATTTATGAAGCCTTATCTTTTGAAATTAATAAGGACAAATTTTTTTTTATTAACGGAACTTAGAGAAAAAAGTGAATGAAATGTACTATATTTTTATAAAAAAATAGCCATTTTTCATGCCAATTTCAGAGTGCTGAAATTGAATATTTTTCACGTATAGACGAATTGAGATAATCCAAAAATTCTTTCAGCATATTATTTTGAAATATGTAGCAAATTACAGAATATTTTTAAAAAATTTTTACCTCATATATCTCCGGACTTATTCCCGAAAAACAAAAGAAATTCGAGCCAAAAAATCAAAAATTCAAAATTCAAGCTTAAATATCTTTTTAACTGCAAGAGATAACTTAGATGAGTAAGCTTATTTTTTCTTTATCTTACCAAGCACTTTCCAGAAATATAAAAATCTTTAAAATCGGACTTCATTTGTACAAGTTACGATTTTTTTTAATTTTTACATACTCGAGGTAGTCAACTTTGACACCCTGTAGCTTATCTCGTGTTATCACAGGGTGACTACAAGATGATTTTTCTGAAAGCTTAGGTCCTCCTCTACAACTCTTCCATACATTTGATCCGACCAGTAGTTTAGGAGATCCAGATTTATTACCAAAAAATTTGCGTTTGGCCCCACTGTGTAATGGTACTTTTTAAATTTTTTGTAATAATTAATCTACGCACATGAAATTAAATATACTTTTTGGTACTTTTTTAACTAAAATAATTAAAAAGTTTATTGTTGGTAAATTTTAAGTCTTGGGGGGGGGGGGGGGGTACATCTAAAAAGTATATTTCATACATCTCCTACACTGTGAAATGTAAGACCAAAATTTAAATATTTTTTTGTTCAACCCAATTTTTTTTTGTTTTTGTAATTAGGTGATGTATATGAACTCAAAATGGGTTACGAAGTGGTACGATATCTTATTCTTTGGATATTCCTAATTTGCATATAAATATGGAGCATGAAATTGGAATTATTAGAAGGTGCGATTGAAATGTTTTTTATACATTTTCTGAAGACTCCAATATTATAACTATAACCCACGAGATTTAGGAGTTAGTTTAATTTAAGGGTTTTTTCACTTTTGGTATTACATTTTGTTTTTTTTTTTTAATAAAAAAGCTACCAAGTTTATATTTGGTCTATGCAGGAGTCCTAGATTTTTATGATTTAAATTACATATAAAAGCTGAATGTGTTTTCTTTAAACGCAGTAATTTAAAAATAATATCATCACTGCAATTTTAAGACGCATTTTTGGAAAATTTCAATTCAATTATTTTCTCTTTCTGATATTATAAATGTTATAATGTTTAATAAAAATTCCAATACACAGAGAAAAAATTATATATGTGAAAATTTTTTTCATAAATATTATGAATCGAACATTTTTTTTCCCAAACTTTTTTCATAAAAAATAAAATTTTGTTCGTAAATATTATTAAATTGTACTTAATGATAATTCCGCGAATTTTGCAAAAATATTGCTAAAATTTTAATTTAGTTTTATTAGATTTGATTCAAATTCTAAATAAAAATACATACTTATGCATGAAAATATTATATAAACTAAAATAAATATTTCGTATTAATTATGACATTTTTTGTAATAATTCATAAACTGTTACGAATCCCAGCATGACACTTTCCAAGGGTATAGAAACAATTCACATATATTTTTTTTTATAAATTTTTAAAAATATCACTTTTGGAGATATTTACCCGCAAACTATAAATCACGAAATATGGACAATTTTAATGTTGAGAAAAAACCATGTACTTCATATTAAATGTAATTTTTGGTGCCATATTAAAGGTACCAACCTTTAAATAATTAATGAAATTATCTGAAATTTTGTGACAGTTTTAGTTTTGATGAGTATAACGACTCTACCTAATATCATTAAATTCGGAGAGATAAGGCTCAAGTTTTTAATTTTTGGTATTGTATTGAATTTAAATTGAATGACACTTTTCTTTTCGTTTTTTTTTTTCAACAATTCAATACAAAAAATTTTCAATTATGAAGAAAATAATTTAAATATTTTTTTTTAACTGAAAAAAAATTATACTGGTGTGGTAAAAGAATTTATAGTTTAAAATGTGAAAATTTTCAAACTAGAGCCTCATTGAAATAATTGTAAAAAATAAAATCTTTTCTTATATAGAAAATAAATATGATAGAAATCTTATTTAATTTGAAACCATTTTACTATCGTGTGGTTGAACTTGACCAATTTAATTTTTTCTATATGATTCAGCTGTGGTTATTTATCATAAATAGTACTTTATATAATTTTTTTTATTATAAAATTTAAATGTTATTTTTATTCTTCAGTCTATCTGTGCTCACCCTCAGAGACAACATCATAATTAATTTAATCAATAACAAAATAGTTAAAATAAATAAATAAATAAATAAATAATAGTAAATAGTAACTAAAAAATGAAAACTATAATTTTATTTTTAATATATTCACTGATTATTGGTGTTTTATCAGGTAAAATATAAAAAAAAAGATTTAAAAAAAGGATATATTAAAAAATAAGAAGGGTATTTTTTAATTAAAAAAATTTAAAACTAGAAATAGTATAGTCGCATTCCACTACTAAATAGTTCATGATTCATATCATTGTTTTTAGTTTAAACATATTTTTTTTTACTTTTTTAATTTTTAAATTTTAATGCTAATAAAATACTAATCTTTTCATAATTTCCATTTTTTTATTTTCTATTGAAATATTTTTTATATACCTATATATATATATGTATATTTTCGAAAAATATTTTTGTTTTAAATAAGTATTTACAATCCCCTTGTAGCCAATAATTCCAAGCAATGTTTTGATAGTTTGGACCATACACCAATATCACAGCTACAAAAATTTCATGAAATGTCATTTGTTGAAACGGCAAATACTCATTTGACCTCAAATATTCTGAGTTGTTACCTGCAAGAATCTCGGTATAATGATGGCGAAAAATCTGTAACGGAAAAATATTTTGAAATTTACAAAAAATGTAATGAATACAAAAGAAATAGCCATGAATCAATTGGTAAAAAACAATTGCATGAATTAATTAAATTGGACTTGCAAAACAGTTTGGTTCTTTATCTGCAAGGTGAGATTAAAACGGGAAATAAGGCGTACATTGAAGAAAGCATTACATACATTGCAGATAAAATGGGAGAATTTATTGAATCAAGCAGGGAATATGAGGAATATAAAATATTTATATTACGAAAACTTGAGGAAATGCAAAAGCCCAAAACAAAAGAAATATATCGTCAGTTTTCGTTTGTACCTAAGCAAGAACAAATTGATAATAATCACGAAGAACAATTGGTTACAGGGCCAGTATTTAGCAGATCTGGTCAAGAATCAATTTTTTTGCAGAATTCTTTAAATATATTCTTGCAGTATTTGTGTTTCTTAACTATTGTAATATTTTTATAGATTTTGTGTTAAATGTAATTTAATTATTTTTTTATTTAAAAATATTATTAAAAATTTCCTTTAATTTATAGTTATATCGTTTAATTATATGCAAACCTTTTGTTTAAAAAATATATATATATATATAAAACATATTTTTATATTAATTATGTTTTTCGGAAATTTTGTAATTGTTGTTTGATATTAACTGATTGAGATCAACTTTATATTATATAGAACCAGAATATAACTTTGGGTCTGGTAATTCCAAATTAACCTTTTCAGTATTTAAACACGTTACCATAAATATTTATTAAGTTCAAAAAGAACTAAAAAATTTTAATAATTTTAATATTATTCAAATATCTGTATTTGTTCTAAAGTTAAGAAAGAATGGAATAAAGAATCAAATACTAAAATAATTTTATAAAAGTAAATAAAAAAAAAAATGTTAAAAATATATTCGTTGCCTAGAAATAATATGAAAAAGTATTTACTTCGGAAAAATGTTGTTGCTTCTAAAGCACATTTTGCAATTCGTTTTTTTTTTGAAGTTCTTATTTTGATGGACTAGAAGCGTTGCAAAAATGACTTCAATGATTATCAATTTTAAAAGCAACATTATTTTATTTATATTTGAACATTATTTTCTAACAATTATAAATTTGTTTTTTTTTTCTTATTGCATTGAATCGGGGAAGACATGGTTTCGTAATTACTTATCAAAGATCACTCGAATTACAAATGAGCCTTCTTGAGGACATTATAAATCTGTTTTTAATTTTTTCAAATTTTTTCCAGTTTAGCTGCAATTTATTACAAACCATATACAACGATGAAATAACTTAAAAAAAATTGTTGTAATTTTTTTTTATTGGACAAAAACTGCAGAACATATTCGATTTTATCTAAAATAGCTTAATTGAACTTTCCATAAATTTTTCAAAACTGCTATCAGAAATAAATACCCCTACTTTATCAAAAATTACTACAATCTATTTTACATATATCAGGCATTACAGCAACAAAACAATTGTTTCAAAATATTTTATAACAATAATATTTGAATTATTTTTTTTTTTTTTAAATTTTCAAAAAGAAAAAAATTTGAATGTGTAAATATATATAACTATGACTGTAAAAATATATTTAGATTTAAAGAAAATCATTTTAAAACTTATATAAAAGTAAAAAAAAATTTTAATAAAAAGAAAAGGAAAAAAAATATTGAAAAATGTTGAATATGACGTCACATATGAATACATACATATATAAGGAATTTCAAAACATTTCGAAACTTTTTGAAACCGACTTTATGTGTCTTGTATTTTTAAAGTTTGTTTTAAAATAGGAAAACTGTTGATGGATTTTGGAAAATCTAACAAAGCCAAACTTTTAAGCCACTTACGTAAAATCTCACGGAACTACAGCCATTTAAAGCTAAAATACCGCTTTATAGACAATAGACAAATACCGCTTTTATAGAAATTAAATATTGCGTAAACAGAACTTATTAATAAATAACACCTCCGAGTCAAATGGACGTTAAAACACACACACACATATATATATATATATATATATATATTTTTTTTTTTTTTTGCTATTTACGAAATTGTGTAAAATATATTCTAATTTTCAGTGTATTTCGATAATTATTAAAGATGTTGCAATCGTTTTGACATATGCTGATAGCACCTTAGAAGTTGTATAAAATCGCGTTGCTTTGCTTTCGATAAAACGAATCCTCTATTTTGGATTTTTTTTTTAAGTTTCAACTTTAAACCACCAAAACTTCTGCTCGCATTAATACTCGTTAATAAGTCCACAAATCGACTTTAGTGTTAGAAGAAAAGAAATCTTGAAAATATTTTTACTCAAAATTTTTAAATTTTTTTGAAATTTTGAAATTTTTAATATAGATAATTACTTTTTTTTGCTATTGACTTATGATTTAAGTAGCTATGAAAATTTTTTAAACGATAATGATCCAAATTACATTGAATGATATATAATTTGTATATCTTATCTCTCTGACGGATCTGACTATAGAATATGAATTTATTAATATGCTGAAAAAAAAGAAAATCTTGTTACTGCATTATCATGAACGGCATTATCAGGAAGTGCATTACCAATCATATAAAAATGTAGCAAAATTAATCAAATTACTTGAAATTATTGAATTTGAATCCTTTAATTGCACACGCAAAAATAACGATATAGAATGTTTAGGAAATTTTGTCTTCTTTTCAAATATATATGAAAATTTTTATAATACGAAAATTTGTTGAAGACATTTTGCAAAAATATATCTAAAAAGGATTGAGCTGAGATTTTAATAATGAAATATAGTTTTTAACGAAATTTTGCAACTATTTAGACTTTTTGACGCTTAATTTGAAATTAAGGATATTTTTTTAGATTTATCAACAGGAATCCCGCAACTCTCAAAAGAGTTAGAAAAATTTCTCAACATATTAAACTATGTAAGAAATAAGATAAAAATTGGAAAATCATGAAAAAATAGGTTGGATTTGAGAGATTCTGTTTCTCGGACGATTACAGTTTTTACAATTTATTTTTCTTCACAAAAATTTCCTATAAAGTTATCTTTTAGAAAAATAAAAAAAATTATATATGTATGTTACTTTCAAAATTCTTTCTTTACACAATTTTGCTATTTGTTGTTAATGAAATGAAAGAAAATGTTCAAAATATCAGGCGGGCTAAAAAGTAAAAATTTTAATTTTTGAAGCCTAATATCTCTTAAACTAAAAGAGATAAGATATGCATTTGATAATATTTTTTGTAGATCCAGAATGAAAAGAATCCTCTTGAATACAATTCTTTCAAATCGGTTCAGATATTAGGATATCAGGATCGTTTTAAAAAAATTTTATACCTGAGGTGTCTAATTTTGGAACTTTGTGAACTCGCGTTTTACTATTTGCTCCAAGTTTAAAATTTAAACTCCCCTATCATATTATACTATCACTATGTGAAATTTCATTGAAATCGGAAAAGACATTCCGAAATTCCATAATTATTTCCATTTCATTTTTTGAATCACACACTGTGCGCTGTTAAACTTTAACAACAAAATCTTCCCCACAAATTAGTTTTATAATTACAATATGCGAAAGCGGTTCTAAGATCATTATATTATTGTGGTTTTTAATACCACAGTTTCTAGATTAAAAACAAAATATAAAATTATTTTTCGATGCTTAATATTTTTACAATATTACGACATTTACAATATGGAGATAAATTTAATATAAAGTATTTAAATCTTCGTGGTTTATTTGATAAAATCTTGATACTTTTTTTAAGTAACAATTATACAAATAAGACAAAGCATATACTTATGAAGTTTAAATTACGTAAATCTTTTCTTTAAATTAAGTAATAATTTGTAAAAAATTATTCATTTTATTATTATTATTTTTTTTTTTTGCTTTAATACAAACCCAAAATAAGAGATAGATTTAAATCGAGAAAAAAGGTTACAAATGCATTGTAAACTACAAAATTTAACTTTTTTGTACCGTTGAAAAAAAGAACCCTTTTCTTCCTTTGTAATAACAGCTTCATAATCGATTCCAAGAGATTCCTGTGCACAAATTTCTGTAAAAATATTAACATGATTTAATGCATTAGACTGGAAATGCTATCATCCCTTAAGGAGAACAACAACAATAAAAAGAATATGTTTATAAATAAATTGTAAACTGAGCGCAAAAAAACATAAAAAAGAACTATACAAAAATATTGAACTGTTAGGAAAATTAACCCTTTAATTTATAACTTAGGCAAAAGGGAAAAAAGTGCATTTTTTAAAACTGACATAAATAACTTGTACTCACACTTCATACGAGTACTATACTACTACTGCTGTCAAAATATAAACACACACATTAATGTGTACACATACACATACCTGTATATGTATCTATGTAAATATACAGCAAACATGTAGCAGTAAATGAATTTTTAGCTCAAAGCAATCATTTTACTGCATTAGGGAATACTTTTCATACTAAAAATAATACGTTTACGAAAACCTTTTCGATATGATATGTACGACATTAGATGGAATGTGTCTAAAAAAAGGACAGAACAACTTCAATGGTATATTATAGGGTAACAGTTCCTAACATTAATTAAAACATTTACGAGAGAAAATATATTCAAGTTTATGCCAATCGAATACTTTTGTCGTACAATATTAAATTGGAGTAAAAAGAAGTATTTTGTGATAAGAATTTTTAAAGATTTGTGAAATTAATTTTTATAATTATTTTAGAAAAATTATAGAAAACACATAGTTATTAAAATAAATTTAAAAAAAAAAATGTGTATTACTCTTAAAATGAATTCATTTTTACAGATACATTTACAATTTTACTTATTTTTTTGACAATTAATTATATTATGCACTGTATTAGAAGTGGTAAAATGTAGAAGTGAACCAGTATTTTATAAAGTCTTGTTTATTTTTATATTTTTCGTGGACTACAAAGTAAAATCAAGTTTTACGCCTAAATGAATGCTTAACTGCGTTAAAAATAAAATGCATAAATTTACAAAAAAATCACAAAAATTCTAGTGCCAGGAAAAAAATTTTAAATGAACAGAGTTCCCAGTTTTTTTTTCGAGTCTTATACCCAAATAGTAAAGTTTTATACCCCAAAAAAGCCTAAATAACTGCTTATAATATCTCCAAAAATCTTCATTAAAATAATTACTTTATTTTAGAGATCAGTATAAACTACATTACTTTTTATTATTAAAATTAGTAATATTTTTAAAATCTAAAAATCGTGATTTTTAAAAATTGTGCCAAAAATGAGGTTTGAATCTAAGTTATTTTCCTACTATTATACGAAAATAAATTTTATTAGAGATTATTACAGAGAAATGCTATTAAATATTGTTATCCTTTTTTAACCCAAGTAAATTTTTAAAATTTTTTGATGCGCCTTTACATTTCCGCTAATCATTACAAAAATCACCTAGTTATGCCAATTATGGACAATTTCGTACTGTCCACGCAATGTGTCTTAGCAAATCCTGTGTCCCGTTTTCAATTATTAACGACATTTGCTTAAATTTATTGTCCCGATGAATTACATTTATCACTGATCTTATATCTATATATCCAATATTTGTACAAATTGCAATTTGCTATATAAAAATACAAAACCAAAAAGTAAAATTTTCAAAATGTTCATACATTTTTTTTATTAAAATTATTTTTATGCTCCTTCGATTTTAGGTTTACGCAATAATCCATGCCGTAAATATGCCTTGCGAAAATCCGATTTTTTAAACAAATTTCCACACTTGATTTTCAAAATTTGAGATTAACTACTGCGTAGACTGTTTAGCCTACATCAAGAAGATATAGCGCAGAATACGCATAATTGCAATAAATATTAATCCCAGTTTCAAAAATTATATTCCATTGAGTGTTGCCAGAGCCCGCCCAAAAAACCAACAAATTTTACCATCAAAATGCGACTACCCTGTGTGTAACTGTTGAAAGACTCCACAATAACCAGGAAGTTGCTGAATTTCTCCAAAAAGTCCGATTAATTTATATAAGAACGAATGAGATCAAAAAGTATAAATGCGCGAACAAAGAGTGTAGAAGAATGTGAAAAGGTTAAGTAATTTTAAGCCCCTTTTTATATGAAACTTATGGTGCTAAAACTTTGCTTTTATTATTTTCAAGTCTTGTGAGTTCAGATCTGTAAACCGTTTGTTTAAAATATTGTCACCCCAAAATTTATTAAAGATTAAAGTCAATTTAAGCCAGATTAAACATTTTTGATAATGGTCGATATGTGTTTCGCAAAAAAGTTTTTCTTTAATAAATGCTCATTAAAAATCAGTCTCAAAAATTATTTTAAAAATTAACAAAATACTCATAAGAGGTATTCATTTTTATAATAATTTTTATAATAATAAGGAGGTTGTGAATTGGGTAAATTATGTTTGATTTTATTTTAATTTACATTTATAATATCGTAATTATTTTTTACAATAAATTTCTATTTGATAGTTAGGTTAACAATTTACAATTGCATTGGTTTTTACAAAGTTTATTTGACTAAACATACGCTTTAAATTTGCATCAGTTACCATCGCTTAAAACACTCAGTTTTGTTTGTTTTTAGAAAAAAACTACTGATGATGTTTTAATACGAGTAGTATAAAACTACAAATTAATAAAAACATATGCTAAAAAAATGCCAAAAATAATTTAAAAAGTGCGAAGTGCTAGATTCATTTTCTTTATGCTAAATGGGTTTAAAAAACTAAAAATGCTAAATTGGCAACACTGCTTGGTGGACATAAATGTGTTGATGTCAAATGTAGCTAATTTCTTTTCCTTCTCTAATGGTATATAGGGAGGTTAGGATTTTTCATAACAGGAGAGCATTTTTGTTAAAAGATTTAAATTACTATTTTTATATGTTGCCTCCCCCACTTATGAAAATTTATCATATTTTAAAATATTTTTCTTATCGGTGTAACTATAAATATTTTAATGGATAAGAAAAAAAAAAAAAAAATGATTAGTTGTCCCGCAAGAGATACAAAAACGACCAAAATATTGAAAAAAAAGAATTTATTTCAGTGCAGGAACGTTTTCATTAAATGATGATAAATATTTTTAAAAAGAAAAAAATAAAGATTGCAGTATTTTAATGAACAACAATCAAATACATTCTGTAATTATGTTACAAATCTAGAAAAGTTTGAAACATTTCATTGTAATATTCTCTTTTAAAACATTCCATAAAAATCATAACAGTATGACGTCAAAGCAACTCAATTTCACTTCTCCTACAAATTTTTACTAACAAATTATTTGAGAAAAATTTTTCGTAAATTACTTTAAATAATTTTCAGAACAGCAACTAAATAAATGTAGTTTTTCTTTATGGAACAAATATTAAAGTGTTTGTTTCCTGATTGTATCGCAAAATTGCCAAAGTGGGTTTCGCCATAAAATAGTTGTAGTGGATAACTAGGGCGAGTGATTGTAGTGAATAGTTGATGAAGAAAAAGTTATGCAACACTTTTTACAATGTCGTTTGTTTTTTTTTTTTTTACAATCATACAAAAACATCAAACAAACAATAACCATAGAACAAACATCAATATGAAGCATTAATTTTTATTAGTTTCCGTATCTGCTAACGAAACAACAAAATAAAATAAAAACATAATTTTCAAAATGAATTTTTTTTTTTTTACAAAACGTAACGAAACTAAAGATTTCAATTGTAAATTGGCCTACGAAAAATATATGTGTGTGCGAGAGGATATAAAAAACATTAAACATACGATGGCGCCATAGTAAATTTTATCAAAAGTAGTTACAAACGAGTATCATACGAATAATGATGGCATCCAGATACAACGTAACGCAACTGAAGATATACTTACAAACAAACAAACACACAAACAAAAATAGAGTTAATATAAAAGATAAAGTCAATGTCATGATATAGTGGAGAGCTTATTGAGTAACTTTAATCGGTTACTCTCATTCGTTATTCGTTTTTGAAATATCTAAGAAGTTAATTTGGACATAAATAATTTTGTATGAAAAACATATACTCCGTACAATAAAAAAACAAAGATTTTTCTCACAGAACGAAAATTCCAAATGCATATGAAAGTACAGACCTAATACAGTACAACTGGGTGATTCCATGTCAAAACGGATAACAATCGGACTTTACATATCCGATTTCAATGAAATTCACGACAGACATTGGCTATTGGAAGTGTTTCTCAAATCATAAATTTGTAGACACATATGCTCTTTCCAGTCCAAAATTATTATGGTTGGGAAATTTTCAAGGTTTACACTCATTTAATTTATGGACCAAACTATTATCTAATTACTAATAACTTCTGAACAATATAAAGCAAAATTTCAATTTTAATTTCGTTTTAAAGTTTAAGCTATTGCCTTTAAAATGATGCTTAGTAAGTTAAGTTATTTAGAAAGTTCAAAGGTCAAAATCGAATTTATAAAAATTAAAATATTATATCTCCAAAAATTATATTCTTAAAATTCATAAAAAAGTTATATAATATTAACATAACATAACACTCCTTTGGTTTAAAAGTTATGTAGCAAAATATAATCTCAAATTAAATTTTGTATATAAAATTTAATTTATATTAAAAATGAACTCATAAAAAATCATAATTTGAAATTTTTATAAATATTTTCAATTTCACATACAAAAAATCACCTTATTACCATATTTTATCTCATAACTTCTAAACAAAATAAGTATCCACCTTGTTTTTGTACGTGTACGGAGAATAGTTATGTCAACATTATATAGAATATTTTTTAGAATTTTCAAAATGCCGTTGTTTTTAGATATAATGGTTTGATTTTTATATGTCTAACTTTGACCTTTAAACTTTTGATATAAATAAACTTTATACATATCGTTATAAAAGTATATTTAAATATATAATGGGTGATTCAAGTAGAGCTACTTTTTTCAATAGCCTTTTTTTTTGACAGATCACGTGTGAGTCGTGCCATGCTGTCATGTTATTTTTGTTTAGTATTGTTTGGCATTTCATAATGGAAAGACTTACGCCTCAACAACGTTTACAAATCGTTCAACTTTATTACGAAAGTTCACGTTCTGTAAGGAATGTGTATGTATGTATGTTAACAAAACAAAATTGCCGTATTTGTGACGAAGAGCAACCTGAAGAGATTCAAGAACTGCCACTTCATCCAGAAAAAAACAACGGTTTGGTGTGGTTTGTGGTCCGGTGGAATCATCGGTCCATATTACTTTAAACATTATATCGGTGCGAACGCAACCGTCAATGGCGACCGTTATCGTGCCATGATAACCGATTATTTGATGCCTGAAATTTAAGCTCGTGATCTCGGGGACATTTGGTTTCAGCAAGACGACGCCACTTACCATGAATCGCATCAATCAATGGATTTATTGAGAGAACACTTCGGTAAGCACATAATTTCACGTTTTGGGCCGGTCAATTGGCCACCAAGATCGTGTGATATCACACCGTTAGACTTTTTCCTGTGGGAATATGTAAAGTCTAAAATTTACGCGGACAAACCCGCTTCGATTCAGGAGGAAAACATAATTCGCCAGTTACCAGTCGAAATGCTCGAACGAGTCATCGAAAATTGGACTTAACGGATGGACCATCTGCGACGTAGCAACGGCCAACATTTGGTAGACATAATGTTCAAAAAATAAATGCCAAAGAATGTTCTTTCAAATGATAATAAACATTCCCCATTAAATTTGAATTGTCTGTGTTTTTTTCTTTAAAAAAGTGGGGAACCTCGAAATGGATCACCATATATTTGTCTTTAATATGAATCTAAAATTAGAGATCTACAATGTATAATTTATAAGTTATTAGCAATTAAACAAGTACTCCTTTGTGAAGTTTTTAGCATTTTTTCGCTTTTCAAAACGATTTAAGAAATGTATGTGGTGAATTTTATTGAAATCCGAGATATAAAATTCGAAAATGGTTGCTTTTTGTCCGTTTTGATATGGAATCATTTAACTGCATTTTTAGTTTTTCATTTCGTCTTTGTTTTTTTTTTTTTTTAAAAGACTTTAAAGTTTTGAGGGATTTGCTGGGTTATTTGTTTATTTTATTGCTTTATGTTACATATTTTACTATTATAGGGCGACATGAACATCAATTTAAAGAGAAAAATTTTGTCATTGTAACGGACTTTTTGTTAAATTTATCTAAAAAAATGTCCAAAAATATTCTTCAAATATTTTGTCCTTTAATATCCTTGAAAGTTCCCTACAGATTTTGCTTGGGAAATAAGTGTTAAGCAAATAAGTGTTAGCATGACAGCATTATTTGGAAGAATTTAAAATATATTTGAAAGTTAAAACGACAATAATTTAATTTTAAATGTATTAATTGCATTTTGTTCTGCGAATGGATAGTAGACTACGATTTTTATATTTATCATGTTTTCTTTTTAATAATTAACACATAAAAAGTTCCAGTCCGTCAAGACCGACCTTATAATACCCTACACCATCTTATATGTGCGCTAAAATAATTTTCGGAAGATATCCTCATATGGAAGCTATGATCATATATGGATCGATCCTTGTTAAACATCTTACTATATTGTAAAATTATGTATTACTGTGAAATGTTATTCCAATATTAACATTTACATGGAATTTATGCTCATTAAAGTGATTTTAGGTAATCGATCTTATATGAGAAATACATATGTTCAACTATGGACAGACTGTCTTGAAACTTAGTATTGTGATTTATGGTTATATGAAATTTAATTATTGACATTCAAAATTCTGGAACTGGTGTTATATCATTCAAATTCAATTTATAACTAAATAAAAAATAATTCTGTTAAATTTTTCGATAAAATTATTTTCGATACAATTATTTTTGTGACCCACACTAGTATTAAGTGTAATTTATATTTTTATAAAACATACGTATGCATCATATTATGTTGATTCTAACATTTATATATGAATTATGACCCCAATCACCTATAGTAGTGTAGGGTATAATAATGTTTGAAAAAGTTATTATTTTTAAGATTGAAAGTTATTATTTTTGAAATTTGAAAGCGAACACGAATTGAAAAATTGATTACGCAGTCCTAACATAAAATGTTTATACATTTATGTGGATATGGTTTCGTTTGTATGTGAAAAATGCTGTTGTACGGTGATATATTACATATGAATCTTTTTGATAATTTCAAAACTAATACATATTAATAAACGTAATTTTTAATATTATCTTGAACAGATGTAACGATTATGGTGACAATTATTTTTTGCATATTATTCGAATAATTAAAATCACTAACACGCTGTATGTAGTGTAATAGTTAATGGCTGAAGTAAATTTTACTAGGAAAGGATGCTGGGGAAATGTAAAAGCATTACAAAGATGAATATAAAAAAATGCGAGCTTAGCACAAAACAAAAGAACAAAAACAAAATAAAATATAAAATAGCAGAATAACCAGCATCATTATAAACAGGCACTTCAATCTCCACAGTAATGTAAAGCACAACAAGCAATGGGAAAAATAGAAGAAGAAGAGCAACCACCAGCATAAGCAGAGAAAACACACACGCACACACACATATATATACTCTCTTAGATGAAAAACGCACAATTTATAGGACTACATACTTATGAAGTGAAAAACAACCTAGTTTTTCAAAAGTTTTCTGTAGTGAAAGTTTTAATGTATGTATTTGTGTATATTTGTATATGTAATAGCTAAATATATGCGTTGGTGGTTGTGTATAATGTCAGCAAAACTCCCCATCCATTCACTTTACAAAAACAGACCCACTTCTCCCTTCCCCTGTTTTAATAAAATTGTATAGTGGTGCATATAGAGGGCTTAAAACTGTTTTTAAATGCGAGTATAACGAGTATATTTCCTCCCCCTTCTCCACATTTTGTATTGTCGAATTCTAGGAAAAAGTTAAAAAAGTCTGAAAAAGCTACAACAACAACGATAACTGAATGAATATAAACATAAAATTGTATGAATTTTGAAAACAACTCAAACTATGTCGTGTAGGCGCCATAGGCACATTTATTCATTTCAGTTGTTGTTATTTGTTTCTTTCACTTAAACAAAATAGAAAAATAAAATTCAGTAAAATGAACATACACACATTCATACTTACATACATACTACTATACATGCATATAAATATTTATATGAATGTGTGCGTAACGTACAAAACTTTTACAAGAAAAAAAAAAAAACACAACTTACATACGCATTTTCGAGTGTATGAGTGTGAGTATTCTTCCTTTTTAAAGTAAATTGCACACATAAACACATACATACATACATACATAAATATATGCATACATACATAAATACATATTACTCGAATATAGTTACAATATACGCACTGTAAGTACGAAGACAACGGATCTATTATAGAAAAAGTTAAGCATCAGTTTGGCGCCCAGGTTAAATCTTCAACTTTTTGCAAATAAGTTGTATGTAAGTATTTATTATACTAAAATAGCAATGAATTTATGAAAAATATAATAAATTCTTTTAAAACCGAGGATATAATCGAATAAAAGAAAGTCTTTGACCATTTATTTGCCATAAAAATTAACTTAACCTATTATATACTGGAGACCCCAAAATATTACTTTTGGTACTAAATATCAATATATCATATATCAATAGTACTGAATGAGGCTATTCCAATGATGCTCCAAAATCAAAATTACAATGGAAAATATCCGAAATATTCAAATTTAAATAAACTAATATTTAAAAAAATTCGTAGAATATTTAACTAAAATATTCATTTTACGAGAATTAAAACTAATTTTAAAAAACTTTTTGCCTATTACGCATCGATCACCCTAATACATACATACATATATACTTACATACATACATACATACATACATATTTAATTGATAAACCTAAATTGGCATTCTTAAAACTTCTAAGATTAACGTATGAGTAATATTAATTATAACAAATATTGATAATACGAGTAAGTTATTTACTTATTATATTTGCTTCCTTTACCACCGCGCTTAAGTTGATATAAGATGAATGTTTGATTTTTTGTAAATACGATTTGTAACATTTATCTATCTCTACATAAGTAGAGAATGTTGTTTTAGGTTTACCTAGATTTTTACTAAAAATATATTGCTAAGTTTCTCTAATTAATATGTTTTATCAAGTACGAATATGCCTGTAGTCGGTATGAATATCCCAATGTTTGGCACGTCCTAATTTAATAGTTGACATGGAATTTTTATTAACGAAGAAAAAAAATTGTACTGAAAATCTATCTTTTTTTTTCATGTAAAACTGAATCCAGTTGCCTACCAGCAATGAAAATTTAAGATTCTTGAATAAATTAACTAAAGAAGATTTTCAAAATTTACATGGATATATAACTCAAAACATTCCAGAGATATTATGGAAAAACTAGGAATTTTTTTAAGATGTGTACTAATTTGTTTAAAATATTTTTGGCTCGTGCTGAAGAATGTTATAAGAAATATTCTCATTAATAACACAGGGCAACACTGATTCTGAACCTCGTGATTTCTCAGTCAATTTGGATCTACATTATTATGAAGTACTAAGCCTGGTTCTCGTAATAAATCACTATTTGTAAAATTAGTAAGGTTGCATCATATATTGAAGCATATTACGAGAACCACTTGCTTGATTTGCCCGAGTAAAATATCAAAAAAAAAAAAAAAAAAAAAAAAAAAAATCGAATTAAAATTGTCTTCAAGTTATACTCATATTGTGAAAAAACCTGAGTTTCGTAAAAAATTTCAAAGAAAAAAATAATTATATTCATAAAAATTAGAAAATGGCAAAAATACAAATTTTTATTATTTGATCTTGAAGATATAACAAGAAATATTTTACTAAAATTAATGTAGAAATTTTGATTTTGTTCCCAAATTAGTGAAGATGTCTCAGCTACAAATTACACAAAAATATTTAAAAAAAAGTCTGAAGAATCACAAAACAAGTTTTATTTTTTTAAGTATTTTCGTGTAATTTGTAAATGAGATATCTTCATTAATTTGTGAACAAAATCAAAATTTCTACATTAATTTTAATGATACATTTCTTGTTATCTCTTTATAATTAAATAATAAAATTTTGCACTTTTGCAATTTTCGATTTATTATGATTTTTTGATTTTTTTTTTTAAATTTTGTACAAAATAATGTGAGTAGTATTCAAGACAAATTTAATTCGACTTTTTTGACATTTTATTGAACCAAATCAGATATACCCAGAGAAATAATTTTCACAATCATGTTCAAAATGATACCATACAGTGTCAATAGTGTATCAGACACTTGTGTGTTAAATTTGAAGAAGGCATGTTCAAATCTGCAACGGAAATTTTCTAATGCATTGGTACTAGATTTGTGTCGAAATAAACACAACAGTGATTGAACATCGGTGAGAACTTGAAAGCGAATCGATATCGAGTTCACACCATCTGTTTTTTAAATTTTTTATTTGTTGTTATATTTATTATAAGTATTATTATAAAAACTATACAAATGTTATTAAATAAAAAATAATTATAATTTTATCTCTATTTTTTAAATCAAAACAGTAGGCAACCTTCCGTAGGTTGTTTATACTTAAATATGGCAAGCTTTTAAATGACACTTGTACGGCTAAAGAATAGAAGAAATAATTATACTTTATGTCAAAATTATGTGGATGTAATTTTTAAATTCACCGATCAAATCAACAAGAATAGATGGCATATTTATTTCTTCCAGGAATTGATGGAGTCATCATCACGATTCTGGATTCTGCTGCTTAATTTTCTGTTGAAGAAATTGTGCATCCGAAATTTTCAATATATTTGACTTCTTTACCACATATTGTCGAGAAAGCATTTTGGATAAAGTATTCCGTTTCATCACAATCATTATTTTTAAGAATTTTTTTCATAAATGGTTAATTCATTAAACATTAAATTCACGCATTTACAACCACAATTTAATATTAATTAATAGAAACAATAATTTATTTATGTGTTTTATTTTAATAAATTTAGCAGAGAAAACTTTTAACTCTTAGTCATAATATGATAAAATGAAAACATGATATGATTTAAATAAATTATAATATGATAAAATTCATTAATAATATGATAAAATGGGATCAATATATAAAAACGCACTATAATGTGATAAAATGGGATTATAACATGATCAAGTCGAATAATAATATGATAAAAATACACTTTTATTTTAGAAAATCTTACAAAATATGATAAAATAAGTTCATAATTATAAAATCTAATTAGTAAATGATAAAAGCGGACAAAAATATGATAAAATGGAATCATAATAATAGTTATTTATAATCATTTTAGTTTTTAACTGTAATCATATATTCTAACCATAATATGCTAATTTTAGGTTATAGTCACCATAACCATACTTTTTCTCTGATTGTATCTTGGCTAAGTTTTTCAATATACGGTGTCAAAATTTTTACAGATTTTTTTTAAACCCGTAAATTCAGATAAACTTTAAAAAATGTGACTTTTTACTTTCTTTACAATTAATATCGGAAAACTAAACTTTATATTACAAATATTTGATAGTATATTATTCGTGCATCAAAAGCTGTGCGAAAGATATCTCATGCATCTGTAGGCGGCACTAATATTCTTAAACTTTGCATTCGACGTGTGAAAATTTACTGTCTTCTATTTTGTGACGCAAAGCGTCGGCGGATGTTTCGAAAACATTATATAGTCACTTCATACACATATCTTAATAAATTAAAAACGAAAGTTTTCGAAAAATAGATACCGCGTAAGGTGGCAATGTAAACAGAACCGTTACCGATTTTGCAATGTCATTTTTCTAGCAATGCAAGTCGTTTTTGAGATATGCTTCAGATTTATGGTGCAATTTCGTCAATGACTGAGATATCCCGTGCCGCAGAGAAAGCTTTTCATTTTGTCAACCTTTGTAATTAAAGGTGGAAAAGTTTCATACTTATGATCAGAAAATTACCAATAATAAAATTTCCAACTGTGTAAAATCCCAAATAAACACAAAAAAGACTGCAATTTTTATATATATATAATGGATAGTTGTCCTTTTAATTATTCAATTTTATTAAATTATTACATTGGGGGATGAAGAAATCCTCCAATAGGAAAAAAATGCAGCTGCTTTTTTTTCCATCACGTACTGATTTTTTTTAGTCTTAAATAATATGACCCCCTTAATAGAATAGTCACATAGTAGAACATGAGATGGGTTTGTCCAGTTTAAATAAACTCCAATAGATGCCGAATAAAAGTACTTTCTAGTTATCTTAATATTAATTTTTTACCTGCTCAATACTTTCGCAGTTATTCGGAAATTAATGGCAAAAAAATTAAATTGTCCTTGAAATGATTTTATTCGCAATTAACTGAAGACACCTATAGTAAAAACTCCTTGCAACTCCTTGCAAATTGTGTACGTATACGTAATATTTATAATATTTACTATATGTAATATTAAGTATACCTAACATTTTTAATATAGGTGTCTTTACTTATTTGTTAATAAAATTAAGATTTGTACAACAATTTTAATGATACATGGCTTATTTTAATCGTAGCATTATTAGCTTTATGACTAAGTACAAAAACTTTGAAACTATTTTTACCGTTTTCATTTTTTAAAAAAACTTTTAAGGAAAAAATTCTTCAATTATCGTGAATAAGTTTTCTTTTCTGAATAATTCCGAAACTGTTTAGTAAATAAATAATAATATTAAGATGACTAGAAGGCGATTTTGATATGCATTTTTTGGTATTTCATTCATCATATCTAAATTTGACAAACCGTTTACGAGTAATTTCCCAACAAACAAAATGACATCGTTTTGATATCATTACAATATCATTCGGGCATAAAAAAGCGCGATAATGATATTTATAATTGTAAAATGATATTGGTTGTTTTTTAAAAGGTACAATCGAAAATGATATTATATTTTTTGAAAAAAAAAAAAACGTTATTAGTAATGATATAGTTGAATTTAAGTAGCGCGATAATATAGAAATATATTCCAGAATATATACGTACTAAGACTGGTTGAATATAAAATATTCCAATTATTTTATCAAAAAATAAAACGAGATAATAATAAACCAAAGTTCATCCTGCTCAAAATAATTCTATATGTAATACAATTCTATATGTAATACAAATTATCTTCTCATATTTTATTTTTTTTGCAATTCCACTAAATTATGCTGTAAAAATATAATTTTCATATAATACATCATAAAATATATTTTTCTACCAAAATTCTCAGTTCATTTTTAGTTTCCTGAAAATATTTGAAGTTTTTTACTAATGAAAAAATAATACCTTATATTATTTTATTTTTATTACTTTATTATATTTTATCATATAATTTTCAAATTATGACATTCTTGATTTGTTGGCTTATTAATGGGAAAATATTTGATATACACATAAAAAAAAAATCTGTAAGTGATAGAAAAAAGCTGAAAGCCTATTCTTGTTTAGCACGTCAAATTTTTTCTAGTTGACATATTTGTTTTTAAGGAGGAAGTTTTTGTCGACCACTGTTATTGGATCACTGTTCCTGTGGATTTTCTTTGATATAACACGTTTCATCACACAATTTAAAAAAAAAAAAAAATCAATGAAAAAACTTTTTATTTGGTAGTTTTATTTTGCATGGGTGTACATTAAGACTATAACCAAATTTTTGACTTAGCTCCACGCGATGGCGAATGTTGTGTTATTTACAAAAAAAAAAAAAAAAAAAAAATCCGGTCATTTTGAAATAAAAACCTCACCCACAAAAACAATTTTTTAAAATCTCCTAAAGAGTACATTTAAATAAAAAATTTTAAATAGTTCCTTGAATGTTAAAAACAATGACATTACATGATACCATTTTTGAAGTAATTTTCAATAGCATATTCGTATTATTCGTATGCACAGAATACATATGTTTCGTAATTCTGGATCTTTAAATTAGTGTTAGTGTTTAGTTCAGTATTCTTTTAGCACTGCTGCCGATTCTTTCCAGCATAAAAAATTCCGATTTTTAAAAGGTCTATATCTTTTTACCTTTAGAATGATTCTGTCCTTTATTCAATAATTTTTACAGCTTATATACTAAATTTATGGCAATTCAGCATAATTTCATTCAATCAATTTTCACATCGATTGAACATAGAGTTAATGTACTAAACAAAATGTGTTATTGTCAACAGAAAGAACTTAAACTCAAAAAGTGTGGCGGTAATAAAAAATATGATCGTATTACAATGTATTAAAATAATAATGATAACAAAAATGCTTTGTCGCATTGTATGCAAAGTAAATTAAATTAGGCCAAGTTCAAGGTCAAATGAAATTATAGTGATATTAGTGTATAAAATATAAGAAATACATTTACAGTGTGTCTTAAAAATAACAAAATAAAAATAAGAATTATATATTAACATATATATAAATCAAGATCACCAGCAATCACACTTGATTTATAAATAATGTTGTTAATGATTCAGTACTACTCTAACTTGTGATTAAAGTAATGTAAAAATTTTTGCCCACTTGCTCAAAGTTTACGAGTTATGGGCCTCTAAATTTTTGATACAATATTCAGAATATCTTTATTAATACACATGCGATTTAAATTATATAAAAAGTTTAAAAGTATGTGAAAATACTTTCTAATGATATATATATATATATATATATATATATATATATAATAAGACCATATTCAATAAAACTTTAAGTGGAAAAATGGCATTTTTATTGATATTACCGGCACTTAAAAAATTTTTTGATTTTAAAAAAGTGCTGGAATTTTGATTTGTTTCAAAATTTGCTCTAGAAGGTTCAACCGGGTACGGTGATCTGATTTTATAAATTTTGTTGAATAAATCTGCATTAAACATATGAATTTTTAAAATACGTATTGCTTTTTTATTTTATTGAACAGTGACAAGAGTCGTCGGCACTGAAATACGGATATAGTTCTAAAGCTGCCAAAATTTTCCGGTTAAATTTGGAAATTTATTTAATAAATCAGTAATTCCTTTTAGATCAAAATATCGGGCCTTGTAAAGGTTAACTACTTTTATGGTTTAAAAATGTTATCGTTAAAATCAAATGTAATATTTTAATAAACACACTATTTTCTTATAATGAAAACTTCAAGAAATTTTTCATTCGCACAAAATTAGTTTAGAAATATGGAATTTCATCTGCCATGAAAATAAGAAGATTGACACGTATAAGAAAATTTTGTTCTAGAAGATAAAATTTTTGAGAAAATCGCAAAAAACTTCCAAATGTTGGTAGATATTTGCATGATCTATGTACTTCAATGATATAATTTTTATAAATAGTACTTAATTCTATTGAAGGGATCAAAAGTTACGAAAATGCGGTTAAAACCAAAAAATTATACATGTTACGTGTAGCGTTAAAAAGTTACGATAAATGTAACAAATGTAACCAAATTGCAACACTGAAACGTATGTAGTTGTGAATCTCTTATCTAATCTCACAACCACAAGGTGCGGAGCATGAAACAGGTGGCAGAAATTCTAAAAAGAGCAATACGGCGAATTCATTATTTTTTTTATTCATGAAGTTTGACGCTTCAGCGAGTAAGCAAAAATTGTATTTATGTGGAGTTTGACAATTCTAGGTATTAAAATAAAATCAGTTGATGAAGTGAGACCACTTTTTTAAATTCGCCTTGGTACGGAGAAAAAACGACTTCATATAAATAAATTTAAAATTTTAACTTGTTAATGTTAGTTTTTTTATTTGTTTTTGTTTTATTAGAGCGTGTGTACTTTTCTATTTTGTGGGTGGTGTGATAAGTTTAGAATTATAACTAGAAAACAAAGTTGAAATCATTAAAATAAGTTAAAACATTTCTTCTTTCAGAAATACATTTAGGAACTTAAAAAATATTTAATGTTAAGTAAAATTAATTGATTTACATACTGTCATTTCTATTGATTTAAGTTAAGTTTAAAACTTAAAAAAATAAATAATAAAATATCAATGACCAACTCCAATAGTTTCAAATCAATCCTCGTATAACCCCCCCCCCCCCCCCCCCCCCCAATACCAACTCCTTTTGAGAAAGCAGTTACACGAAATGTAGTTCAAACTCTTTATAACTTTCGTTAGAATTCACAATAAAAAGTTAACAAACAAACATGTATTCCCATACAAACACATAAATAAACAATTTTCTATATCCATTTACATATACACTGCCTGCCACTTGAATAAGGAATCACATTTTTTTTTAACTTTAATTAAGTATATCTCCTAAACTAAAGTTCAGAAAAAAATAATTTTTTGAGCAACCAAATTTCAAAGTGTTGGCTTTAGTTTCCTGAAGAAATAAAAAATATACATATTTTGTTATATTAAAATTATGAATTTATTTAAAGACATGCATTTCTGTGGTACTTTTTCGTGTGTCACTTGAATAAGGAATATTTTAAAACTAAGCAAATTGTAATTTATTTTTAAATTTTAGGTTATAAAAATGAAAGTTATTATCTTTTAGCATTCCATTAGTAATGAGTATTGCCACCACTTTTAGAAATAACCTCAAAAATGCGATTTGGCATCGACTTTCGTTGTTGCATCCTTTAAGGATTCTATCGTCTCAAATATTTTTCCTCCTTCATAAACTTTTCTTGCAAGCCAATCCCAGACATTTTCCATTGGATTCAAGTCTGGTGAATATGGAGGCCAATCCAAAAGTTGAACACCTTGTTGATTAATCCATTGTTTTACTGATCTGGCGGTATGAATCGGAGCGTTGTCATGTTGGTACGTCCAAGGTATGGATGCAAAGAAATCATAAAATTTTGGGAATGCTTCCTCCAAAATGTTTTTGTAAGTCTTTGCAGTCATTTTATTGGATACAAAAACCAATTCTATGGTACCATGATACGAAATGACACCCCATACCATTATTCCGCCCTCTCGGCTGTGTCATGGAAGTAATAGTTATAGCCGTCGGGACCATCAATATTAAACTTTTTTTCATCGGAAAATACAACTTTAAACCATTTGTCGGACCATGTCATGGTATTTTTGGCAAACTGTAGACGTTGTGATTTGCGTTTTTCATTAAGTGGTGTTTTTTTTGCAGTTTTCGTCGGACTATGTATGGGCACAACTTTAAAATACAGTTCACTGTTCTTAGACTGGCACTCACTCCACTTTTTTCATGTATTTTTGATAACGACATGGCAGAATTTGCTGTAATTCTAAGAATTTTTCGTCTTTCTTTTGGAGTTGTTGCCATTTTCTTCTGCCCTTTCATGTTTTTTCCATATCTTTCCACGTTATTTAAATAATTGTACACAACTGTTTTTCCACTATTAATGTTTTTGACTATTTTGACCGGATTCTGACCCTGAGATTTTAAAATCAGAATTTTTTCTTTTTCAGAGTTATTAAGAGCCTTACCACGTCCTATTTTGAGTAAAAACTATTTAAAAACTATCAAATTAAAAATTCTCTAGCCGTTTATATTGAAAGAAATTCAAATCATAGCCTTCCTGATTAATATTAAAATAATTCCTTATTCAAGTGACACACAAAAAAGTACCACAGAAATACATGTCTTTAAATAAGTGCATAATTTTAATATAACAAAATATGTATATTTTTTATTTCTTCAGGAAACTAAAGCCAACTGAACCTTAGTTTAAGAGATATTCTTAATTAATTACTTAATTAAAGTTAAAAAAATGTGATTCCTTATTCAAGTGGCAGGCAGTGTACATATTACTCATTATTTTGTGCTTTGTGAAGTTTTTTTTAAAGCTTTCAAAAAATACAAATTAAATAGAAAAAGGAATTGTATTTTGCTTATGCTCTCAGTATTCTACTCAACCACTATTTCATGCAAATTTACATTAAGATTTGTTGGTTTTTGTTATTATCGTTGTGTTCCAACTACTTGTCAATGCATCTACCTACTGTTTACAAGTTTTTTTTTTTGGGGAGAGAATTTGGTTGTGTGTTGGTCTTTTACACGTTTTATTGCAAGATTAAAATGGAACCGTTCTATTACATCTCCATTTATTCCAATCCCTTTCGGAATACTGTGTACACAAATATTTGCCTCCTTTTATTTGTTCATTTTCAATTTACACTCGGTTGTAATGTGTTTTGATTTTGTTTTTATGTTCTTTGCCAGAAGATACTTAAATGTTTTGCTAGAACTAAAAATTATTGTTAAAAATCTTTGAGCAGTTGGCTCCTGTAAATTTACTCGAACTAGAAATGTCTATATTAATATCTCTTAATTTAAGACACACTTTTATAGTTTGAAATAAATTTTATTTACAAAATTACAATGGAACCATTTCGCACGTAGGGTTGGACGGCGCTGATAATGAGGCTTAATTCAAAAAATGAAGTTTGTATTTTATAATAAATATTTATTTCGGGTAATAGAAGATAAAATTCGTCATCACTTACTGTGAAATGTATTGTCTTATATTATCTATTTTTTTTTTGCTACACTTTCTCAAAGTTCAATATTATTTTTAAAATTGTCACACATTCGTAAAATTTCAAACATATTTTTTGCCACATTAATTTAGACATCAACTTCAGGTATACGACTATTTTTATAAAGGAAATATATATTTCAAATTTTTGTTTTAAATATTTTTTATAATTTTTTGAAAAATACACCAAATAGGATATTTTAGGTATATACATATGTTGAGTTTTAAGTGGTTATTGGGTCGGATGGGGTAAACATTTTTATGTGGTAATAAAATATACGATGTTAGATTATGTAATAAAGAAAAACATTTTGCAAATATTTCCCTCAAAGAAAAATATTTGAGATTACATTAAAATAGACCAGTTGAAATTATGCAAAGAACACAATAAATAACACTATCAGAGGAAACACGAGAGGCTCGAAATGAAGACTTTAAACAATTGTAGTCATGAAAAATGTAATAAAAAAATTGTACCAGGTTTCTTCTTAGTTGGTGTCTGTTAATTGCCCAAAATATAACTTGAATTAAATAAATGACAAGTTTTTCATTTTCTGCATTATTTTTCCATTACTAAAAAAATACCTTAATTTGTAATAGTTTCATTAACATTTATTTTGATGTAAAACGTACTTGTATATTTTTTTCAATTATCTAACTCCAATAAATCATAGAACGATATGGCAGCGAAAACGATATCGTATTATAACGTCATATTGTATTGCAGAAAACGATATCATTATGATATCGAAATTTTGAAATATTTATTTCCAATTAAATAAAAAATATAAGCCATAGAATACAACTAGAAGTTTATGTGAAAGGCACTAAATTTTCAAAAAAACTTCTCTTTTTTTTCAAAAAACAAAATATATGTGACATGTATTTTTTTGTTGCATGAATTAGGTTTTTGACAATTGAATCAGGTTTTTGCTCTCACATAAATATCTACTTATTAACCTATGACATAAATATTTGAAAAAAGCTTTAAAATAAAAATATAAAAATTAAAAATTTTCAACAAACAAAAACATGCTGGGCATCAAATAAAAAAAATTTTTAATAGCTTTTTTAATACTAAAACCGAATTTTTTAGGTACGTAATTTTGAAAACTTAACCATAAGAGAAAATCATGCTTGCAAATATTATTAATAATATTTGCATAAAAATATATCATATATGATGATTTTTACATAATTTAAAATTATTTACGATTTTTTTTCTTATTTTAGATGATTAAGGTTATTTATTACCATATTTAGTATATTTAAATGTAAAAAAAATATAATTTTTGGTATTAAATGGCATTCAGAACAAAATGTGGAATATCACGACTTTACTATCATTATTTTTGGAAATAACGATATCGAAAACGATATCATAATTTTACCACAAGGAAAGGTAAACTTTAATTCGTAAAAACTATCGTTTTAGATTCGAAAACGATTATCACTAGTGATAATTTTTATCACCTAGATGATATCGTTCCGATATCGTTATAATATCGTTTGGCTTATTGGGATACAACCATAAGCATACTTAAATTTTCAATTTGATTTATTAATTTATAGCTTTTCCCAATAAACCAAACGATGTTATAACGATATCATCTAGGTGATAAAAATTATCACTAGTATTAGTCGTTTTTGAATCGAAAACGTGTACCTTTCCTTATGATATCGTTTTTTCATGAAATTATGATATCTTTTTCGGTATCGTAATTTCCAAAAATAACGGTAGTAAAATGGAAATTTTATTTTTAATACTATTCAATAATTAATCATACTATAGACTCTTGTAAGGAAACATATTCTGCTGAAATAATAAATCTTCATACATGACATATGTACATATTTTTATGCAAATATTATCCATTATAATAGCTGCAAGCTTGATTATACGTAAAGCACGTATTTTTACAATTATGTACCTAAAGAGATTGGTTGGACCAATCAAAACCTGTTACTTAAAAATTTATTTCTATTTATTATCAGTTTGTGTTTGTTTCTTGAACATTTTATAATTTTAATATTTTTATTTTGAAGTTTTTTTTTCAAAATATTTATATTTTTTTCTTTCATTGGAAACAAATATTTCGAAATTTCGATATCATAATAATATCGTTTTCGGCAAACAGTAAGCTATTATATTCGGCACCGAAGATGATATCGTTTCCGCTATCATATTGTTCTATGGTTTATTGAGATAGTTTAAAAATTATAACAAAATGTTTAAATTAAGCCTATTTTCCCCGAAAAACAAAAATAGCCGTTACCATTTTTATTTTAAATTATACCTTGTATTTTACGTATTTATGAATATAAATTAACAAAAAAAAAATTATATATTTTTTTTTATATATTTTTTTTTTTAAATAAAGCTTCCCCAAATTAATCCCCATTTTCGCTGTCGTTCAACCCATTGTGCTTCTAGTAACAACCCTACCGGTTGGGTGCTTCCTTCCATAGTTCGTAAATTTTAATTTAATAATTTTCATTGAGTGCGCTATGGTTTCGTTGACCACTTTACTTGCCCAATATTATCAAAGTGAAGAAAATTTTGTTTTAAAATATGCTTAAGTAGATGGAAATAAAAATCAATTTAATTTTAATTTTTGCACTTTTAATGCGTCACAGTTTTTCCTTTTTTTATTTAAAAAGTCATTTCAAAGGAATTTTGCATATATTTCACTTATGATTTTATCCAAATTCCTACATTTATCTTTGGCAGCAATAATTTTAATACACGAAGGAATTATATCGACACTTGTTAGTTTAATTTTTACCTTTATGTCTTCATTCTTTGGCTAGAACTTTTTAAGTGATAAGAATTGCCAATGTTAACTTATACGGGGAAAACTTACCATAAACCCTACAATGTGGAAAATATGACCCAGATATCAGTCTATTTGTTTGAATTGAGTTTTTGTTTACCAAATTTCACCAAAAAACTTGCAGGCCTATTAAAAATCAAAAATTTTTCGAATCCAATTTTTTCTGGGTTGTGTGAAACACACAATTTTTTCCCATGATGCCAACAAGTTTTAAATATTTTCGTATTTCGTATTTTAGTATTTATCATCAGATATATTCTCCATAATAAAATTTCATAAAAAATTGTTGTATTTAATAATTAAAAATTATGAAAAGTGTTTAAATAAAACATATTTATTATATATATTTTAGATTTCCTTAACAAACTTAACTTTGATCTGTGGTATTATGGCACAAAATGTGAAAAAATAAAAACAATATTGATTTTCTAGCATTTTAAAGTGTTTACTATTAAATTACGAAAACAAAATTACAAAAAAGAAAATATAACAAAAATTTAATTTTGGGCCAAGAAAAGTGGTCGGTGAAACCATAACGCAATGATAGTATGCATCTTACTAAATTTAAATAATATATAATTAAAAGAGTGTCATACAAATATATATTATTCATATATCATTTTTTACAAAAGATCATTTTTGTTGAAAATTTAAGTCTTAAATTTAAAACAAAGTGTTGCTTTTTCATATGTTTTAAGTAAGGGAATTATAAAAAATATCACACTAAACATGAATAAACTAAAAAATAAAAAGAAATCTAGATTTGTATACATGCATACATACATACATACATAGATACATACATACACACATACATACTTACATACATACATATGTATAATCCTTAATATGGAAAAGAAATGACTTGATACGGTGTTTTCTTTTTTACTTTCACTTTGTCACGCATAGTGAGTCATGTCCCATAAATCTAAAACAAAATTACATTATTCTAACATTTGTCAAAAAGGCAAAATAAAAAAAAAAAAAACATGATAAAATAGAAGTGTGAAAAAACAAATGATTGCAAACATTGCAGCGGATATACATATATTTGTAAGTAATACATTGGAGAACCCTTCAAACATTTGGAAGATAAATTTGTTGCCAATTGTTCAGACGTCACTTTTTAGATTGCAGGAAGATTACAAAAAATTACAAAAACAAAATACATTGCTATTGCGCATTAATCATATATACGTCACTTCCTAGTGACTTCTAGATGATTGTTAGGAGAGTGTACGAAATATACAAAAACAAAATACATTAATATCGTTCTTTCATCTTCCAAAAGTATACTTTTTGGTCATTTCTGGAAGATAATGTGACGACAATTCGAGTTTAACAAAAACAAAATACATTACTATTGTTATATTATATTCGTAATTAATCGAAAAATGCCAAATATAAATTTGATATTTTTTTATTTATTTATTTATACAATTTAGAAACTCATTGGAATACAAAAAAAGTACCAAAATAGGGGTAAAAGCTAGAAATTACATTTTATTCAATATCAATAATGAATTTTCTACGCATCTAGTCCTATATAAGTGAGAATGCACAAGTGGGGAATTTGTGATACTTTTCTGTTCTTCTAATAGTACTTTTTAAATTTTCCATAATATTGAACCTAAAAACATGAAATAAAAGTCCTATGTGGACAACAATTCACAAGGGGGACTTTGTGGTACTTTTTTTTTGGAATTTTCTATAATATTCAACGAATGGAGATACTTTTTGGCACTTTTTCATTCTTCTTTGATACTCTTTGAACTTTCCCTTATATTGATCATAGAAACATGAACTTGAATATATATGGTCCTAAATGAGTGAGAATCCACAAGTGAGGACTTTGTGGTATTTTTTTGCTCTTATAATGGTACTTCTTGAATTTTTTGTAATATTGATCCTAGAAACATAAAATTGAGAATATATGGTCTTTAGTGAATAAGAATCCGTAAGAGGGGATTTTATATAGTATATTGGAATAACTAACCTAGAAAAATGGAGTTAAAGATATACACTCAACCAAAAAGTTGTAGTAAACACTGTAAAAATTAAATTCTACTAAATTTTAGTTGAATTGAATAAACAATTTATTCAAGTTAATTAATTCTTTTCCTCAAATTGAAGAACGTTCACTCATTTGACCTATTGAATTTTTTTCAGTTTGACAAAATTTTTTTGCAATTTTAAAATGCCTTCTAAGCCCCGGTAGGGAAAAATAAGTTTATATATTATTTCATTATTTTCAGGGATTTCCGGGAAACTTGGAATTTTTTGTGTCCTGCTAGCCCGGAAATCCCGGGAATTATAGAAGCACTTAAATGTATTAAAACTACTAGAATTTTAACACAAACTAATTAATTTTAATATTTTTTTAATAAAATTATGTTTAAAAAACCAGTTGGAAACTGAATCATAACGACAATTTCATAATTGTGTGTTAAAGTATGAGATAACTCTATGTGACTTCCTTGCTGTAATGGCTTTGACAGCAGTGTATAATGACAGACTTATTTTAAATTCATTTACTAAACATTTTAAGGATATAGTGTGCGTCAGCACTAGAAACCACCAAGTGAATAATTATAACTGGTTGAAGCGTTATTGTCGTATATTTGTCAATAATATTGACATGCTGAATTTTTCTTGCAGAAATTTTATAAAAATATATATGAAAAAATTAAGAACTGACTCTTACAAGTCATAAAGTATTTACATAATGCAGGATTTCTCACAAAATCTTGTTTTGTGACCCGTTTTTTGACATTGCAATGGAAGCGTGACCCACTACAACTTTGACTATTTTTGAAATCAGATAAAATATTATCTATAGAAAAAATAATTTAAAAATAATATTAATATTGCGACATTCTTTTTGCTTCATGAGATCTTTAATATTAAGAGCCTTTTTCTGATAACGCATATCTAATATCTCTGTGTCTACATAAGATCGATTCTTTGTTTTGATGGACAAAAAGGTGAAATAGATAGTTCCACATAAAAAAGTATGTTGATGATGTTAATACTTTTAAGGCTTTTGAGTCAATAAGCGGATAAATTTTATAATTTATAACTAAAATGCTTTTAAATCAGTTGATTCAAAATTAAATTTAATACATGAGTTATATTTTAACTGTTTTTGAAATGAAGGAATTTTTCCGTCTTTAAATTATAAAGTTGTTTAAGCAAATTTTCTTTTTACAGCTCGCAAACTTCTTTGCGAAGTAAAAATTTTGTGTACTCAGTACTGAGAAGTCGATCTATCGAGCAAATTTTAACAATTCTATTCCACGGGATGTTATTCTATGGTTAAAATTCGGAATGACCATTGATACGACTTTATAAAAAAGTTCTTGGCATAATATATTTACAAAAAATAAAAGTAGAGTTTCATATGAAAATTCGATAGTTTAATCAAATTAAAGTAAACTATATTTGTCTCTTTAATTAATTATTTTTCCTGCCACAGTAAAATTTTCTATATATTGCTTTATCGGTCAGCATAATTTTCTTTGTTGCCTTTATCATGTATTATACTTTCAGTCGAAAGATTGGTTCCTTATTGCACCTAATCCTACTTGATTCTTGAAAGAACTCATTTTAGAAAAAAAAAAAAATAAAATAATAATAATAATAATTTTGTCTTTAACTTGGGAATGTTTTGTACAAAAATTTTTAGATTCTTTCATATTTTCATAGGAATTTTTATTTAAAAAGAATATTTTTCAGGATCACTTAGTGACCCCCTACAAGTGTCCTCACGAACCCCTTGTGGGTCGCGAACTCCCATTTGAGAACCGTTGACATAATGATTTCTAACTAGGAATTTATTGAAAATTTTTCAGATCTATAATGCCAACAAAGTTTAATTATCAGTATATTAAATTAATATACTCCTTAATACCGTTTGAACTCACTTTTGAATCACTCCGGAGGTTTTCGGTAAAAATGCTGGTACTTTTTGAAATATTATCAGTGGACTTTACATATATAGTGACTTCAAAAAATATAAAATTCTTGAATTTAGTTTATTAAAACAATTTATAACAACTTAAGGTTTTCATTTTAATACTGAAATAGCTTTTCAGAAATGTGTTCACAAAAAATTTACTATTATTAATTTTTTATTTTGCCAAGAAAATTAAATTTTGTTTAATTCTTTTATAATTATTTAATTTATCACTGTATATTGAACTTAAATTGGAAATAATAATGTGATGCTGACATCTATTCATTTCAAATATTTTTTTTAACGATAGAATACTGAACCTATGTATTAAGATTTAAATAAAATGAAAAACATGTCTATCCTATTTTGAGATCTCTTGGACCACATTAAAAAAACGGTTTGAATAGATATCTACCCTCAAGATACTTTTTCGTTAAAATATAACTTTTTGAAATTGGTCTATACACTGAAATTTTTCTACAAAAAAGGTATTCAAAACGTGTTGTTACAGAATGATGAAAATTATACGAGTAATTTAATCATTACAATGCAAAATTGATCTTATGTTAATATATAATAATCACTATTCTTAATTATTTATGTTTAAATTAAAAAAGGTCGTTTACTGGTACATGTCGAACTTAAATACAATTATCCTATGTATAAAAAAATAAATAAATAATTTTAAAAATATCTAAATAATTAGTATAAAATATTTTAACATACGTTTCGGTGGTTTTGTTTATATGTGATTATATGATATTATATGGCATTTGTACGCTATAAATAAGGTAAAATAAATCAAAGCAACGACCATCTGAAATATTTTAAAAGAAGAATTATTTAAAAAATAAGAAATATTGGTATTTCATAATTAGTAATTTATTGCATTCAAATATATTTTCCACTTATTTATATTTTGTAATAAGAGTTTGGTTGCATCAAATACGGAGAATATTTTTGACCAAAGTGCTTCATATGGAAACAACCAGAATTTGGGTGACGATATCAATCTGTGAATATGAAAAATATATATTTATATTTATATTTATATTTATTTTATTTTATTTATTTCATTTTATTCTTACCAGAACTTTATTGTTTTGAATTGATTTTATAATAATCCAAAACTGTACATCCTTAAGATAATGATCGTGGTACTGGCAGTTGATTTGATTAAAAATGTATATAATTATAAAATAAGTAAATATACATACATATATTAATGAATATGAATTTTTAACATACATGCCAAAACAAAAACAAATAATTACTTCCTTTAATTATACATACAAATATATATGTATATACATACCTGATGCAACACAAAATGACAATTATTTTACACCATTAATATATTATTCGAATATTTAGGTATACTGATTTTTAAATACAAAATAAAAATATATATACATATATAAAGCGTTTATTGTGAAAGTGGTCTAAGTGATGAAATTAGGTATGAAAATAAATTAAAATTTTAACTTATTTATTTGATTCTTATTTAATTTTTTTCTTTTATATTAAAACTTGTTAGAATTTCTTAATGAATAAAGAAGAAAACTTAAATTAAGATAAAACTGTTATGTAAAAATTTAAATATTTTAATGACTAACTCGATTTTTTTGATGAAGGGACTTAGTCCAGTTTCAAAATAAACATCTCATATTATAGACGCTAAAAACACTTGCACATGCTTTGTTATTAGTCGTTCAACTGACTTTTTTAATTATGTATTTTCTCTGTTGAATAAATTTCTTCAATTCTATGTATATGTCTTTCTTCGGAATGACTAAAATAAATAAATTAATTTCAATGTAATTTCTTCAATTCGACAACATTTTAGTAAATTTGAAGATATTTTGTCAAATTGAAGAAATTTTTTAAATTATAGTCAATTTAGTCAAATTAATTAAAGCTTTTGATGAATTTTTATTAAATTTAACTACCCTAATTTATTTAATTTTACTAAATTTTAGTCAAAGTAAATTCATTTATGTATTAATACATTTGATAAAATTTTTATAAATATTGTTTACATACATATGTATGTATATTAAAATGTCTAGTAAGAACTAAATAAATAATAAAATTATAAGACTTGTATGTAAATTAGACTGCACCAAAATTTACCGACTATTGCATTTTTAGCGTAACTCTTCCTAGAATAATTCTTTGGGTTGTAAATAAATATTGTGTGAAATATTAGTGAAATTGGTGCATTTATATGGGGAAAATATGGCTTTTTTGCAATTTTTAGACAAATTTATATTTTTTTCTTTTTATAGCTTGTTTGATACGATTTTTTAATGTTTTGTAGCAAAGCAAATTATTTAATAGATAAGTTTTTCTAATAACTATAAAAAAGGTGTATTTTCAGTATATAAACGATATCCGATTTCACTAATATTTCACGCGATATTTTTTTACAACCCAAGGAACTATTCTAGGGGGTTTTTGGTCCATACAATTATAGGTTCTGAAAATATTTTAACTCCCCCTAAATTTTAGTAATAAGCAAAAAAAAAAAAACGCTTTCATTTGGCATCAATATTAAAGTAATTTCTACTTCGCGGTAGTTGTCAGCAAGCGAAATGTGCTTGGAGAAGAATAGCGTTGAAACCGATATAAAAGTCGTTTCTTAAATTTTTTTCACATTATAAATATTAACCATTAAGCTTATTCCTACAAATACTTTTCTATGATCTAATGTCATATTTGGCCTTAAAAAAATGCGGAACAAAATTTGAAAGTTTGCATTTTAAAATTTTTTAACGCCCCTTTGATTCATTTATTAAAAAAAATCTATTTATGCGATATTTTGGATAATTTCTGTACAAACGGTATTTTTCAGTAGCGAAAAACATACATTTTACAAACATTTAAACCAATTATATGAAATTTTGTAATGATGGCATCCCATGCTTGGTTTCCTGATATCAACAAGATATACCTCAAACTGAAGAGAATCATTTCATCTTTAAAATTCTGTTCTCTAAATTTAATTTCACTTAGGTGCGCAAATTTTCTATAAGAAAACTGCAAAATTTAAAAAATCGTCAAATTTTGGTTTATTTTTTATGTTCACCAGTGTAGCCGCCACTGCTAAAGTACGAAATATGTAGTCCTGAAAAGTAACCGGTGTTATATTTTCTATTTACAATATTTTATTATACATTATTTATGCACTTGTCATTTATATTCGACCTTTTGTAAATTTTACATCCGGTCTTTCTTTTTTTTTTACAAATAATTGCCTTTTGAACCACAAGTAGTTTCGCACAACGTGCCTCATAGTCTCAAATTGAAGAGTTGGTGGTTTGAAACTAAAAAGTAAGAAAATAATTTAATTTAATTTATAATTGTAAACTTGAATTGAATATTATCTCTTAAATTTAAGGAATTAAAACATAAGGTTGCGTCACAAGTTGACAATAAAGAAAAAATCTAATTTCATCAAATTTAACCTGTGTTGTTAATCTCATCGAGCCATCACGAACTTCTATTGTGAACAACCAGGAAAATTAGACAAAGAAGAGACCCAAGCTCGGAATTTGATTGTGGGAAATGAATTTTTGTATATAGCTTCGTTTTGGTGTCTTTTACATGCTGTTAAAAGCACCGATAATCACGTGTTGAAAATTTTATGTTTTCTAAATGTTGTTAGGGTATCAAAACATGTACCATGCATAATAAGCGAAATATATGCAAAAAAAAAAGAAAAACCGAGAGTAACTTTTAATAATATGTATAAGACGCCAAGACGATGCTATATACCAAAATTCACATCCCTCCATAAAATTTCGAGGAGAAACGAGACTTTAAACAATTGTAGTTATGAAAAGTGTAATAAAAATACTTTTAGTACGTTGGGATATGATAATTGCCTAAAATATATCTTAAATTAAATAAATTAAATTTTTTTTATTTTCTGCGTTATTTTTCTATTACTAAAAAATAACTTAATTTTTAATATTTCCAATAATATTTATTCTGATATAAAACGTATTTATCTTTTTTTCTTTGACTTATCTAATTAATATCAAATATATGTACTTAAATTTGTAATTTGATTTATTAATTTATAGCTCTTAGCTATAAATTAGTTACAACAAAAAGTCTAAATTAAGCCAACTTCCTGAAAAGCAAAAAGAACCATAAAAATTAAACAAAATCTTTCCAAGATATTTAGATACATACTTATAGAAAATATATATTTTTTTCTAAATTAAAGTTTTCCCGAATTATTAAACTATTGAAATGTTTTTGTTGTTTCTGTAAATATTTTGTATCATTTGTACAACACCACAATAGTAAAAAAGCGCTTTTTTTGGAAATAATTCTGTGACTTGTAAACCGTTGGAAATATTTAAACAAAATTTCATATGGTCAGAGCTGAGGTGTTTATAGGGTAGACCTCCAAAGTTGGTCATCTCGTGTATGTATTTTTTTTTAATTTGCGAAAAATTAATTTGTGACTTGAAAGTAAAGAAAATTACTTATATATGTAGTCCTTATAAATCTCTATAAAAAACAAGCTTACATGTGTAGGTGACCAACTTTGGATGTCTACCCTCTACCCCTGCGATTGGCTGGGAAACTGTTCTTCTCCAAATCAACTCGAAAGCGCTTCAACCCTGGTCACGTGAAATTTTTATCCGATATCTCTAACGGTTCGCAAGATACAGAATTATTTCTAAAAAAATCGTTTGGAACTATTGTGCATACATGAAAGGAGACAAAATTTATGCATCTTTTTATTTGTATCATATCTAGCTTTATGATAAAGAAAAAGAGGAGCATTTTTGTAGTTTTAAATTTTTTATGATTTTTTTTAAGCAAAAGTTTATAAATTTGTAAGAAATTTGTTTTCGACATATTTTCTTAAACCTCCGAAACTATTGAGCGGATTATAAAACTAAGTAGATATAACTTGGTAGTAATTCGAATTTGAATGATTAGATATTTTATGGAACCAAATCGTAATTCCAGTAAGTGGCTCGTTCAACAATTTCTTATGCGATTACTTTAAAATATAAAATAATTGTATTACTTTTTAATAATTATTTTATATTTTAAAGTAATGACATAAATAAGTACCACTTATTACATTGTAAGGTATGAAAAAGCTACTGCCTATTACCAACATTTTGATGGGTAGTTAAACAATATTAAAGTTCTTCCAATTTATATATATACGTTCGAATATTTTCTAAAACTTTATCTTTAAGTTTCAAAGGTAGATACTGGTGGTAAATTTATAATCCATTAATAGAAAAAAACTATTAGATTTTACAGAAAATGATAGACTATCCATGTGCCATAACACAATAAATGGGGAAAAATTAAAGTTTACATGGGTTAACTTGAATTCCTTGATTCCATTCTCACACTTTAGTCTTGCAAAAGTTTCCTAATAAACCATGTGACCATAACCTCACTCCCAAAATATTTTTGCAAATATTTCACATACATATGGATAACATAAGTAATGGAAACATGTACTTATACGAAAGCTGACTTTCTAAAATATGTGCTTTTGGCAAAAACCACACAAAACTATTTAATTATTGGGAATCTACGCACGTAGTTACAATATGCAACACAGTAAGAATTCCACTCTTCTTCTGTTGCTTCTTATGTATTCTAAAGATTAAGTTTGTAAGACGTAAAACCTTGGTCCGAGCAAATAGAAAACGAAAGTTGAAAAAATTAAGTCGTTTCCTTGAAGCTTGAAGACATTTAAAATGTATGTAACTATGTGCATAGTATACATAAGTTCTATAGTATTAAAAAATACTTTCACTTTCAACATTCTGTTTATACTGTTTTATTTATACTATATATACTATATATATATATATATATATATATATATATATATATATATATATATACTTTCAAACATAAAAAGGTTAAACAACTTTGTCAAAGGGGGAGAGTGGTGCAATAATATTTTATACTAAGTAAAGATAACATCTTCAAGGAATAAAAAAAAAAACAACAACAACGATAAGGACTTTAAGAAAACAACAATGAGGTCTTAAAGAAACTGAAAATGTATAAGACAAATTGTGGAAAAGAACTGGCAATTGTGCACCAATTTTCTCATACTAACACACATTTAATGAAACGATAACACGATGACGTTTGCTGCGCAGATGCATAAAAATATTAAAATATCCTTCAGCTCGATGCTTTGCCAAGGACATTTTAGCTATAAAACTATGAGAAAAAGCTTTATTTTCATTGTAACAACGAAAAAGAAAGAACTCAATCAATTCTACAAAGAATGAGAACCCACACGTATTTTGTTCTATTCCGGACATATTTCCTAGAGACAGAAGAATAAATAAAGCACATTTACTCAGAGAGAGTCATTATTCGCATACAATGCAAAACAAGAGAGTCTATTGTATAGTAGCGCTATTTACTTAACCCTTCCTTACCATGCCGACAACATTTGTACATTGCATTGTCATTAATAGGCCGCATAATTTGTAAGTAATGCGTCTGCTTAGAAATGGCCTTATTCGTATCTCTCTCTCTGTTGTTTTCTCACTCACTTATTTGTATTAAACGCTTTTTTTCACTACGTAAACTCACTTTCACTTTTCCTTATGACGCACTGTTAGCAAAACCTCATTACCGTTGTAATTGAAAATGTTTACGTCGTTGTTTATTGGGCGCCAAGCCTTAGAAGAAACTCAGTACTCGTATTCATGCTACTTGAAATTTTATTTCTTTTGCATTTTTCATTCTCTTATCAAATACTCACTCGAAAATTTTCCCTTACATATGTATGTATGTACGTATGAATATGTGTACGTGAGTGCGTGTTTTTCTTTGCATTTGTTTATAATTTATTACGATTTACTTGTACACGCGCTTGTATTTCCTTGTGTATGGGCTTCCGGTTTTCGAATTTATGTTTTTTTTTTATTTTATTTTTATTGCCGAATGTTTACAAATTGAGGGCAATGCTGCCATATCAAAAAGTAACATTTATTATTTAGAAAAGTGGATTTGATTTCTTGTGAATAAAATCGTTCTAAATCCGAAAATATATAATTTTAAAATTCGTGACTGTTTTAACGAGTCCAGTTCATTAGTGTTTTATTTATTATAATTCATATAACTGACAAATCGTAATATTAACGAAATTGTGCAAAATTGTATGTTTAGGTACAAACTTTTTACTTCAACTTCTTCAATCTTAAAGAATAATAAAACGAAATTAAAAACTTTAAGCGCGCTTGATAAAATGATTAAAAAGATAAAAGTTTTTCATAAAACTGGCAGCCATTCTACTATATTAAATATGGCAATCTCTTTCTAAAGGTTTTGGAGTTGGAGA
The DNA here is from genome assembly GCA_932274085.1 of Protocalliphora azurea. NCBI lineage: Eukaryota > Metazoa > Arthropoda > Insecta > Diptera > Calliphoridae > Protocalliphora > Protocalliphora azurea. Next base: position 85,697,883 of record OW026520.1, read on the forward strand.
TTTCTTACGAATTCAAAAAAAAAAAAAAAAAACAAAAATTATAGTGTTGTTGATGCATACTCACGCACTACGAGTATTTCAGTAAAGTACGAGTCTTTCTCACATATACACATTTATTGTAGCATTCTCCCTCTCTCTCTCTCTCTCTCCTTTCATATTTTTTTCCCAAAAGCTTTTTTATATGTTTTGCATTACGAGTACATCACTCAAAGCTTTTCTTCGGGCAAGATTATTGGTGTGAGTAAGAGTGTGTATGTAATTTAACGCAGCTGTAATGCAAGAATCAAGGACGTTTAAGAACGCACTTTTTTCGGCCATTGCCAGAAGTACAACAAAATTAAGTACAGAGTAATGGTGGCCCAAAAAGTCGGAGTTGGGTATGAGGTGGTTAGTGTTAGTGGTAATAAAAGTGCAAAACACATTATACTTATGCCAAGAGGGCATATGTATGTCGTACATATGTACGACATACATACAGACAGTCGAACTGGATGACTGATTGAATGACGGCCAGTAGAACTTGCTTTGAAAAGTTGCTTGCAAAGTTTTCTTTAAACGATGCACAGTGTCATATTTGACAATTTTAGAACGACAAAAATCCAGTTTTGGAGATATTGGACTGAAATGTTACATTCTGTTAGTAGATAAGACCGTATACAAAATGGGCGAGGTGGAATCAGTGCCACTGCCATACTAAAAAAAGCAATTCTTTTCCTTTGAATTTCGAAATTTTTTAATAAATTTTATTAAAAAAGGAATAGTTTAAGGTAGGCGTGGGAGGATCTAACCACACCTATCTAAATATACTATTTGCATATCAAATTTTTAGCTATTACCTTAAAGTTTTAAATTAATTCTTAACAAATTGCTGATGTAAGGTATCCCACATTTTTTTCTAATATTTTAAAAGATCACAAAAAGAATTTCTAAAAAATATATATTTTTATACCCTTCACCACAAGTGTAAAGGGTATATATAAGTTTGTCATTTCGTTTGTAATTTCCACAATTGTCGTCAGAGAGCAAAAAAAAAAAAAAAATATTTTTTGGATCCTTATAAGAAGTGATGTCGCTTGTCCGTAGGTTGAAATGGCGTTTATGAAGCTTACCTATAACTGCCATCTTTATATATATATATATATATATATATATAAATTTTTTGAAGCCCCCATACAAGATATCGGCGAAAACGCATTTTTTTTTACCGATATCCAAGTCCTAAATAAGCTACGGACTTGGTTCTTATATATACCGATCATAAATATTTGTGTTGAATTTCGATTTTTTAAATCAACCAAAAAAATCTTTTTTTTCTATTTATGTAATGTCTGTTGTACTGGGTACTGAAGCAACAACAATATATTAAGGCATATTTGGTTTCTTCAACTTTTTTATGCTAATTGGTTTATCCGTTTCAGAGTTTTAAAAAGTAGGCGTGGCATCCAATCAAGATCCAACATATCCTATAATATTCTATTATGCGTTAAATTTCATTTAAATAATTTCATTAATAACGTGTAAAATTGAAAAAATAGATGTTTTAAAAGTAGGAGTAAAATTGGGCATAAAATATGTGCGTGGAATCCGATCAAGATCCAACATAACCTATAATATTCTATTGTGCGTCATATTTCATGTAAATAGTTTCATTAATAACGTGTAAAGTTGAAAAAATAGATTTTTTAAAAGTAGGCGTAGAATGTGGGTGTGACTTCCAAACGAAATATAATGAAGCCTATAACAACCTCTGCCACTGGTGTGTCTAATTTCTTGAAAATCAGCTCATCCGTTTAGTATATAAGAATTTACGAAAATGAAAATTATTTAAAGTATTTATATAGATATAATATAGATAGATATATTTGTAGTTACATCCAATATAAGGTATCTATCTCATCTTAAAATATAACACATCTCAACATGAGTGAAGGGTATATAAAATTCGGTACAGCCGAATATAGCAGTCTAACTTGTTTAATATTAGGATTTCTATTAAACTAAAAAGGCTTCAATATTGAATTTTTAAACAAAAATTTATAACAAAAATTAATTTGGATACATTTATTGTTACATACCAAAAAAATCGTAATAATATCTGCAGTGTTTATTGGGATATATGCAGATAAAGTTAACATACTTCTTCACAAAATTTTTAAATAAAAATAGAATTTTTTTAAAAGTAGCAACTTTGAAAATATTTAATATATTCTCGCTATAGACACTTTCAAATATATTAAGTATTTTTTTCATAATATATGATATGTTTATCAGTAAATACGAAAAAAATTACTTCAATTGCTAAACTTTTGTTTTCGTATTTTTGTCGTTCTAATTTTTCTAAATATGACACTGTGCGATGGTGGGAGACGACAAAGATGAAGAAGATTATAGAATTTAATAGGTTTTGCGTTGCGTTTTCAGTATGTTGCGTGATGATAGCATTGTGGGCTTCAATCGACGCTTGTATTAGAGTCAATGCAAGGCTTTAATATTTAATAAATATGAATGTAAGTTTATTTGATGTCTTTTTTCTTATGATATAATAATAACATGAACATTTTTTTGGTAGGCGTTGTTGTTGAGGCTCTACAATCTCTTTTTTTTTTTGTTGTTTTATTTCTTCCTGTTCCCTTTCGCTTTAAGCGTAATCGTATCCCCATCAATTCCCTAGAAAAACATAGCATTTTCCTTTAGATGAATGGGTACGAGTGTACTCTAAGTATATAGTCGTACACCTAAACATATAACCATGACATTTTTTTCCTGCTTTTTGTGTGCGTGCACTCTTCCAGCCCATTCCAAGTGTATGTACATTGTACAACTAAAAGCAGTCTTTTATTCTTTTTGCTGTTGCTGTTAGTGGTTCTCTTTGGTTTCTATTTAAGTTGCTGTTGTTGTTACTGTAGTTGTTATTACTGCTGTTTCCTTTTGTGCGTTTTTTTTTTGTTCTTTATTTTGCAATTTTGTGTTTCTTGTTGTCAAAAAATTGTGTTGTGTATGGTTGTTACTGTTTTTACACTCCCTTTGAGCATAGTGTGTATATGTATGCGTGTGGGTGGCTGGGTGGAGAAGACACGTAGGAATAGAAGTAGCATTGAATAGCATAATGATAGCAGACTGTTTTTGGATGGTTGACTGGTGTTAAATTTGAGTTTTGTTTGGCTTTTACTTTGTTGAATGTTGCACAGCCATAAAAATTTTGTAGTTTTTCCGAACAGAAAAATTCATTTTTGTTTTTGCGCATTGCGTAGTGCGTCTGAATGTACTATGTGTGTAGGCATATAAAAGCATATAAATAAAATACGAATATAGTAACAGGGCTGTAAAAGATCTATTTATTGGTTCTCCACATTGATTAGATATCGAATTAAGTTTGTATTGTATGTAAATATTTATAAATATTTTATCAAATGAAAATCTTCAATATAATGTAGTGGTCAAAATATTCGAAACTGAACTGAATTTAAATTAAGTTTTATCTTTGCATTGTTTTTTTTTTTTTTTTTTTTTTTTTTTTTTGATAAAAATTTTAAATATATAATTTTCGGTATCTTCTAAAGTTCCTTTAACTTATTCCATCCGTTAACTTATACCATCAAAATATATTTTTTGAGAACGGTAGAAATTAAAGAGTTTAACACATTTGCAACTCTTTTAAAATTATAGCTATATATATTAATAAATGATTGGAAGTAGAAAAAGTTATATTCAAGAATATTCCAACACGAAAACTATACCAAATATACACTGAGGATTGTAAAATATTAATTGAAAGCAAAATGAATATATGTATGAATATACGATTAAGATGATATGTATGATTATAAAACGTATGGCGATAAACATTTGTTAGAATTGGAAAAGCCCTTGCATGCTACTATTAACGACTACATTGAAAAACTTATAGCCTTAATGCTTAAGCGATGTTAGGAAATGATTAAAATCCATGTTTATGCAATCAAATACTGAATATATAATATATTTTTTTATAATTATTTTCCTTTAATATTTTCAAGAGTTGCAAATGTTTTAAACGATTGAATTTTTAGTTGTTTTATTAATGCCTGTTTTTCAATAATTTTTAGGTAATAAATATTTTTGGTTTGAATTGGATACTAAAATAAAGTATTTGTTTGGTTTCAGTTGCAAATGTTTTGACCATCATTGCATTTATTTATTTTGGATATTAATATTGAATGCATTCTTAAATTTTTATTTAAAGTTAGCGCATTTAAAAATTTAGATTAGAAAAATTTGCAATGTAGGAGATTTTAGTATTTTTTGCCCTTTTTAATGTAATAGTAACTTTAAATTAAAGTTTAATAATTTTATTCATTATTTTTGATTTCGAGAAATAGAAGTGTACCCGGAATATTTAATCAACATTTTAAGAGTTAGGTTAGGATGTAACAGCCACTGGATCGAAGTTTAAATTTACTAAGGACAACAAATCTATGGTGGAAACCATCCCGAACTCATAAAAAAGATCGTCAAGAAAGAAAACAGAGATTCAAATAGGACATGTCTCCTCCTCCCCGACAGAGCCAGACATGAGAAAAAAAGGTGAATGGCAGAAACTTCCTCCTCTTCGTAGCAGATACCACAGAAACCGTTATGCATTACAATAAGTCTGAAATAGTGACCCGAGAGAATGGCAACTATACTTTCGAAATTGTTTGATGATTCTCTATATATATATCCGCCAAGCATTACAAATGCCAACTATTTATGACAATTATGGTCAATTTCGTGCTGTCCATGCTAAGTGCCTTAGCAGAATATGTTTTGACAAGAATGTTCCGTTTTCAACTATCAACGACAATTGGCTTAAATTTATAGTCCCAATCAATCCATTAACTTTTTTATTAAATATATTTTTAATGCTCCTTCGAGTTTATTGTGTAAAATTACAAAAAACTAAGTTCACGTAGTAATCCTTGGTATTCTATTAGCACCTGTGAATATGCTTCGCGAAAAACTGACATTTTTAAAAATTTTCGCTCTTGTCTTTCAAACTTTGGGACTATGTACTGCGTTGACTATTTCGGACACATTAACGACATATAGGTCGAAATACGCATAATTATATTAGGTATCAATCCCTGTTTTAAAATTTGTATATCGTTGAGGGCTCACAGACTCCGCCCAAAAAAGCAAAAAATTTTAAAATTAAAAAATTTTGTCATCAAAATTTGACTAATATGTGGGTAACTCTTGAAAATCTGCACAAGGACAAAGAAGGTGTAGAATTCATGAACAAAGTCCGATTAGTTTATATGAGATCAAAAACTATAATTCAATTTGTGATATTTTTTATTTTCTTTGCAATTATTTACACTTTTCCTGCGAAAAATACATTTGTTTCCACTTTTTTTGAAGTAATTTTTATTAAATTCCAAAAAAATGCAAAATATGCACCTAGTTCTACTTTTGAAGTGGTGAAAAAGTTCTTTTTTGGAAGCACTTTCATTTAACTAAAATATTTAGTTTTATTTAAATAAAAATTTGAAATTTTTATGACGATCCCTTATTTAGTAGAACTTTTGTTTATTATTCAGGAACTATTGAAGAAAATAATACGAAAATAATACGAGTGGATGACATAATGGCGAACAATATTTAATTCCTTCATTCGATAACTATATTATGTTTTAAATATGTCAGTCCGGTCGCCCATCCGAAATTTTAATAATTGACCTCAATACGCGTTTCGTTGGCAGCACAAGTTTCGAATTTCGAAAGCTTTTAATGACTTTTACTGAAATACGCATATTACATAATTTTTGTTGTAATTTTACAAGAAACTTAAACGATGAAATAAAATATAAAATTTTATTAAAAGAAAACTTCTAAAAGATTTTTGGTAAAAGGCTAATATATGCGACATATGACAGCGTTGTTACTAGCTTAAAAATCAATCATTCGTTTACAAAAATTGACAAATGAATATTTGAATACATGACCATAATTTAATACGCGGCCGCACGACAAATGTTGAATTTTTTTCATTTTATTTATGGATCGCGAGACCGCGTGTGAGAACAAGATCAGCTGATTGCCGCCTGTCGCCGTATGCCATAACTGCCTATTTACTAGGGTATCCAATATTTGGATTTTCATATTAATTGGTTAAATCGACAAATAATAATCAATTAATGGCAAATTATTCAATTAACCGAATACTCTTGTATGTAAAACATATAAATACATATAAACACTAATTATAGTATTTGATCTAATAAAACAGTTATTTACAAACATAATGTTGATCAAATTCTTTCACAAAGGTTTAATCTTATCAGTTCTTTCACCCATTTGTATGAAACATTACATTCTTTTTACCTAGTACTACGAAGTATTCTAAATAAACTTTATTTAATAAATAAATAAATAAATATTTAATAAATAAATCACGTACACTTTGTTGATGAAAATTTAAATTTTTATGACTTTGTAGCTTTAAAGTTACTTTACTCAAAACTGTATTTTCAGAATTTCAATTGTCAAGTATAAATATTTTAGAAGTTGTACTATTATAATCTTTTCATATCGCATTTTATTAAATATTCTCTCCCAGAAAAACAAAAAAAAAAAAAAAAAAAAGAAATTAATATCCAAAGAAGTCAATAAGAGATCCTGAATTTTTGTTCTCTTTTTTTATACCTATTCAATGAGATGGATGTCATACGAAACTTTAAAGAACATCCAAATTTCTTTTTCTCGGCGCAAGGAAATTAATTTTAAATTTTATATAAATCGAAATATTTTTTTTTTTTATAAAAAACTATGATTTGACATTTTTTAGTAACAAGTATTTTAATTTTCATTTGAATTTATTTTCTTTTGCATTCGAATCTATTTTAAACTTTGGATGCTCTTTGTATTACTGATACTTTAGAAGTAATGAAAAAGTACTTCTCAAAAATGACTTTTAATTATGTTTGCTGGAATATAACAGATATTTTAAATAATATGTAATTGACATATATATTTATTTTTAAAATAAAAAAATCTATATTTATAACTTCAGAAAAATAAATTTCTTTTAATCGGTTATTCAACACAAATTATTCGGTTTATTATTATTATTAATCGACCCAAATTAATCGAATAACCAAATGATGGTTAGTCGATTGGATACACTACTTTTCACCTAATAATATATTTTCGAATATCTTTTTACTTCTGAAGTTATTAAAAATATCTGTTTTCAGACTAATAATGGCTACATATGCGTAGGCAAGGAGTTTAAAATTCAATTACTTCTTCAGTTTAGTGATTTGTAAGCATAATTGCCAGATAAATTTGGTACCAAATCGTCGAGTTTTGTGGAAAAAATCGTCAAAATCGTCAAGTCGATTATTTAAAATTATAATAAATTATCAACATTTAAATGTTTTTTAATTTTCTATAGTTTTTATGATTAAATTTTAAGTTAAAAGAAATTATGTACATTAATTTCATATTGCCGGAAAATTGCGAAAGTCTAACAGTATCTAATAAGTCCGAAAGTGACTTTCAAACAAAAAATAAATTATTTACCATGTCTCTTGAAAAGTTATTAAAACTTTTTGTAAACACATCGAGGATATATAAATTTTACCTTTTAACGAATTTTAACTTATTTGCTGTAAGTGGTGCATGTATAGTATTTGAATTAAAGGATTATAAAAATTGCAAAAGGGTTTTGTAAGGTGTTTATTCGCATTTTATAATAAAAACTTACATAATTGAATCAAACAAGTATGAAAATAGATTGGTTCTTATAAACCTTTATATTTTAATTGTTATTATATTATTTTTTTATGAACAGGTTGAAATTAGTTCTGAATTTAATTTCAGAAAAATCGTCAATAGTTTAGGGCAAAAGTCGTCAAGTAGTCAATAGGCTATTTTTAGCACCAAAAATCGTAAAATGATGATAAGTCGTCAAACCGGCAATGATCTTATATACACATAAGTCATTGGGATCATATTATCGTTGTTGACACTCCCAGTTTATTTCTAGTCAAACTATCATCAAATATAACCGAAATAGAGATAAAGTCGCTTAACCAAAGAACTGCTAAAGTATAATGGTAAATAGATGAAGCTCTAACTTCATTTTTCTTTGTATGATGACACTACCGTTCAGAGCCCTATAGCTAAAGCAATTAATTGCAAAGCTATTTAAGTGAAATAAATTTACTAATTAAATAACAAAATTAAAATTCATATGCTATTGATTTAAATTCACAAAATAGTATCTAAAAAATCTCCAGTCGTAAAGTTTAAATCCTTTTTCGACTCTGTACAATTGCTGCACACACTCATACTGCCATTAATCTAAATTTAGCAAGAGTTTTCAGTTTTTTAGTATTTCAATTCTTACTTTTCCAAATATTGTCAAAATGGTAAGCATGTATGCGTTAGTGTAGTTGTGTATATGTATGCGTGTGTTTCTATTATGCATTGGTATGAGTTATTTTTGAAAAAGGAATTTAATTTGTTTTACCAGTTGGGGGTAGTGTAGTTTAGTGTCTATAGTGTGGTAGTTGTATTACTTACAATGAACCAGTCCTTATCATCATTATTAACAACTACAACATCATCATCATCATTATTTTATGTACATGTGTATGTATGTATGTAGGAATGTTCTATGTATTACATGCTAGTTGGTAAATAGGTTGATGTTTATAATTTTGTTTAAGTTTTCATTTCGTTTCCTATACTTTTTTTTTTTTGCAACGAAATTGGTTTTTTGGGTTTAAATGTCAAAAGTGAAAGAAAAAAAAAAAAAAAAATATGTATTGAAGATGAAGTAAATTGTTAAAGATATTTTCTATTGCTTTTCAATAGAGTTTATTAAGGGATTTTTTATTTTATTAAATATTTGTAAATGGAAGTAGCAGTTTAAATATACATAACTAAAGTTTATATTAAATACTTAGAACAATCTAAAATTGAGAAAATCTGTCAGAAACATTATTTTCTTAGATATTTAAAGCATCTAAGTTTCTAATATCTTTAATATAAAATTTAATGCAAAATTATTACAAGAAAGAAAAATATTTTTAAAGAAATTAATGATTATACATTAAAATCTATACATTTTAGTATTTAGTATTTAGTAGCCACGCTGCTCTCGGTTATGTAAATAATGAACATAAGGGCCCTTGTAAAGTGAATTATATAGTTTAGCTTATGATATATTTTTAAATAATTCACTTACTTGTAAATAGTAATTCAAGAAATTCAAAGAGGTCGATTTTTGGTTTTTGAACTATTCACAAATTAAAATAAAACATTACGTTAATGTATTATCTCCTTAAAACTTGTTGATTCTTATTAAGTAAAAACTATTTTATATACCTTTTTAATAAGTTAAATATTACAGAAAATAATATTAAATTAGAATTGTTTCAAAATTTTCCATTAACTTGCCCTATATAAATTATGAATCCATCAAATGATCGTAAAACTTTATTTCAATTTGAAAACTTATTCTAAAAATGTTCAATACTTTCTTCAATTATTTTTTACATATTTAATTTCATTCCCCAGATACAAAAATACACACATACAAATTTCAATTAAAAAGTTTTCTTAAAGGTGTAAGTTTGTGTATTTGTAGTTGAAATCTCTAATTAATTTAAATATTGTAGGATGAATAAAACATAAGAAATGTTAAAAGATGCTTAACTACACAACATTTCTTCTAATCTGCAATAAAAATTGAAAGTGTAACCGTAACAGAATTATAATTTGACACTGTTTCTATGACTGCAAAAAAAACATAAAAGTATGGCAACGTAAATGGAGCGATAAAATTTAAAGAGTCCTTGAATTTTCTTTTATATAATAAAAGTATGCCATACATAAATTAATTAAATTACACAAAGATGCTTTCTAAGTAAGAGTATTTAGTGGTATCACAGCCAAAAAAGAAGCAAATGAAATTCATTTGCAAAAGACAGAAAACAAAAGTAAACATTAACGATTTTAATATTTTTCAAATCCACCACCATTATTACTAACTTCTTTCCACCTCCTTATATTAGTTGTATAGTACTCTATTTACCAAAATTTAGAAAACTCACTCGTTTTTGTTTCATTGCTCTAATTAATTAATATCGAGTTGTACTCGTAAGTGTGTAAAATGTGTATGTTTTCGCAGGAATGGTTATTAAAGTTTTTATCGAATAACAGTAGCAACAAATACAAGCGTACATACCTACACGAATATACAATTTCCTTTTTGTGTGTACTTAGCTGACAAGAAAGAGATTGAAAATGTTGTAAAATTTTACTAGAACTACTACCACAACGTCATCTATCACCACCACTACAACTGCAATATTTTGTAAATGTAAAACTTTTATAAATTTGTATCACAATTTGTATAGATTTCTTAAATACACAAGTATATTTTTCTTCTTAGTTTGGAAATTTTATGTGCTTTCAGAATTTTTTAAATTATGACCAGTGTTGCCAGTTTAGACTTTTCAAGGCTAAATCTAGCCTTTTCATTTTGCTTTTAGCCTCAAAATTTTAGTTTTGGCTTCTAGCTTTTTTTCTAGCCTTTTTTGATTATTCAAAAGTGTTTTAAAAAGGCTAAAATTTTAGCACATCAATCAAAAAAGAAGAAGAACACTTCTTATTTGCATTTATTATTACTTTTTTTTTTACAGAATCATGCATTTAAGAATTTTTGTGTATTAATTTGCAAATAAAAAAATCGAGATTATTTATATTTTACAAAAATTTTCGCATACGGCGCTTCATCCTTCAAATTAAATATAACTTAACTCATAATTAATTATTTATTATAATTATTTTGTAATCATAGAAACTAAAATAATATAAAAATAAATACAATTAAAAATCCTATAAAAGTAAAAATTACCAAAAAATTTATTAATCAAAAATTAATTACAATTCAAAAATGACGAATCCCTTCAAAACATTTGGACATTTTACATATGAAATATAATCCAAATTTGTATGGACATTTTGTGGGCGATTTTTCATTGGGGCATTAAGTCTTTTCTGACATAATTAATTATAGATCAATTTAGCCTCTTTTTTTGTCACCTATATCATCAACTTCTCACATATATCAGCAACTTGCCAATATTGCTACACGAAACCGAAAAAGTATATAAATCATTGTATATAATTTTGAATTTTTCTAAATATAGTTTTAATTTCTATACAAATTTTTCTGTATGGGAAAAAACAACGCTTCGAACAAATTCTAATATAAAAAACCAAAAATCGGTCTTATTTCGTCAAATATTTCTATATAAAGATTCAAATATACAATTTTTGGTGAAAAACTACACAATTTCGGACATATTTGGAACAGATCCAAAACTTTACTTATTCCATTAAATTCGATCTCTCTTCCGTTATCAAATTTTAACTTTCAATTGTTCTTTTGGCAGAAGTACGAGTATAAAAAAAAAACAAGAAAAAAGGAAATCTTTTTAAAATTTTGTAAAAGGGTATATCCTAGAACTGAATAAAAATTATAACAAATACCATTTGAATGGTATATATGGGGTAAAATCAATACGTCTTTAGTTTTTTTATACCCTTCTCCGCAGGTGTAAAGGGTATATATAAGTTTGTCACTCCATTTGTAATTTCTATCCGTATCAGCGTATATATATATATATATATATATATATATAAATATATATATAACGATCGGAAATTCTTTCTTATTTGAAGTTTTTTCGACTCAAAAATGATTTGAATGACGTTTGTGTAGCCTCTCGATATCGGAGATATTTTTCGATTTTCTGAAGCACTAAAATAGGGATTTCGTTTTTAAAAAACAAAATCGGAAAATTTTTTCTGAACTTTTCCGCTGAAGAAATGAACTCAGTTTTCAACATTTAGAAACACTTATATAAGCTAGAGAACATTTTTTAAGAAATTTTTTTAAGAATTTTTGTGTTGACAAAATTAGTTCATTTAGATCCAGGGTTAAGCGAGTTATAGGTCAAAATGAGTTAATAGATTTCTTGAAGTTCCTATATAAGCTACAGGTCTCATTCTTGCATAAATCTATCACAAATATTTTTTTCGTATTTCATTTTTTTACATCAGTCAAATCGGTTCATGAATCTTTCAGCATACCTTTTTTTAATTTAATATTGTGATAATATTTTTCTTAAATATGTGCGAACTTTTGTAAAATTCCAAAGTATTAGATTTGCTATTTACTATTTTTTACCAGTACGCTTCGCTACCCTATTTGATACGATAACTAATATTTACTTTATGTAAATACTCTATTCGAAATTTGATATGAAAATTTCTTTTAATTTTTTTAGAGGGAAAAATTTACATTTTCTACCTACCTCTCCCCCTGGACCTATCTATTAGATTTTCATTTCCTCAGTGCGATATGAGAGGATAAAGGTTTCCAAGAAAATTGAAGGTTCTCACTGTAAGAGTTAATTAGATATGCTATAGTGAATATTTTCTTTATACGGGGGGTACTACACCCCTACTCCGATCTATTTTAAGTTAATCGTTTGAGAGTTTTAAAAAAGTAAATATGGGCGTGGCATCCTATCAAGATCCAACATAGTCTTTACCGCTTTGGATATAACCTTTACCGTATATGGATATAATGCGTGATTTACGACAATCCGGAATCAGTTTAACAATACACAAAACTTGTATAAATTGCAGCAAGAAAAATAGCACATTTACTGTAGAAAATTACAATGCCAAAATGACACCTGTCAGATTGCGCAAAGTCTAAGTCAATGTATAACGCCATCTATCGGCTGAGAACTTTCTATTTTTTCATTTGGAAAGGCATTAGAGAATAATTGCACACAAAATTTCATACAAAAAATAAATTTTAGATTTTTTCCAATTTTCCACATTTCGCATTTTCCGCAATTTTCTATGTTTTACACCAAGAACTTTCTATTCTTTCATTTGGAAAGCCATTAAGGAATAATTTCACACAAAATTTCGTAAAAAAAAAATCAATTTTCGATTTTTCCAATTTTCCGACTTTTGCGGAGAGATTTTCCAATTTTCCGTATTTTTCCATGATTTACACTAAGAACTTTCTATTGTTTCCGGAGGGATTTTCTAAAATTTTCTTCCGTAAAAAACTTCTCCTTGAAAATACGAACAACTGACAAAAAGTTTTACAGAAATCGGCCCAGCCGTTCTCATTTTATGAATTACTAAACATTTTTTACACTATTTATATATATATATATATATATATATATATATATAATAATTTATATATATATATATATAATAATTTATATATATTTATTATTTAAATCTAAATTTTTTCATTATTAAATATTTGATAAAAAGTGTAAAATTTTCTAATAATATCGTTAATAACGCTTTTATAAGCTTCGATTGCGGTTTTATTTTTTACTGTATGCAACACTACACTTTTTTGTTCACAAGAAACCAAAAATGAGCCAACTCTAACCCCAGGTCTACAACTGAGATTAACGCTGATATAATATGTGAGATAAAGTCGGCAGAGGAGAGTAACTATTTTGTTTATATTATGTTAAATCTTAAATAAGGGGTACACGTATTCTAATAAATCCTATAAGATATTATTATTTTCAATCAGTCACAGAGTAAACATGTCTTTTTTATTTAAGCAATTCGCACTTTTTTAGCACAATTTTTATAAAAAAGTTTTTTAACGTGTAAAACAAACACTAAAGGGAAACAATTTTACAAAAAAAAAAAAACATTGTTTTTCAGTAATTTTAAAAATATACATGCAGCCACACAAACAAACTTTCGTATATGTGTATTTTTTTTTTTTTTTTTGACAGTACATCTTATAAGATGGTTGTGTAGAGAAATCTCATCACAACAGTTTCATAATACATCTTATAATACTAATATTTGAATCTACACGTAAGGTAATTCTCTCAGAGAGCGAATTGGACACTCTCTGACACATGTTATGTTACGTCTAGACGGGCTGTAATGTATGTGTGCGAGAAAAATCAAGAGAATAGAAATGTCGCACAGTGGCTCAGAATCATTTTTCATTGGCCAAAACTCTGTAACTTTTGAATCGATAGAGATATTTTAGATTTTTTTTTTGATGGAGAGATATTTCCTTGAATTTTTCTCCAGTTTTAATTTCAATAAAATCGGTTCAGTAGTTGTTGAGAAATTTAAGGGTAAAGTTGAACTTTTAATTTCTTTATAGCATTTAGGGCGGATTTTTGTTTTTTGAATAAGCTGTTCTTATAAAAAATTATAAGCAGAAAAAACAACATTTTAATAATACTCAGGATAATTTTGTGAACAGGTTCCCAGTTTATCAACTCTAGAACAGGTTTCTCTAGAATCGGCTGTGTTTGGAAAAAATTTAAGATTTTTTAGTGTTTATTTGGGTTTTTATTTAAATAACATTAAGGACAAAAATATTTATTTTTTATAATAACTAAAAGTTTTTTAATGTTTATTTTATTTTTTAATTAAGTAAAAATAATAGAAAATTATAATTATTATTCATGTTTAGTTCTATATTATTTCCATTCTCTAGCAGTCCTTTTGTTACTTCATCTAAGTCCAGATACTTTACTTTCCATTGACTACGAATGCCAGAGATGAGCAGATCTGACTTTGTTAGTAATACATTAAATAGATCTTCTTTTGTAGAATTTTGTGATATTTTTATGGTATTGGACTCTCTATAAAATCTGTAATCCTATTCCTCTTTCCCTGGGCTTCCTCTAACATCGCGTGATTCATTTCGAGGTTCCCTACTTTTTTAAAGAAAAAAAAAAAAACACAGGAAATTCAAATTTAATGGGTAATGTTTATTATCATTTGAAAGAACATTCTTTGGCATTTATTTTTTGAAGATTATGTCTATCAAATGTTGGCCGTTGCTACATCGCAGATGGTCCATCCGTTGAGTCCAATTTTCGATGACTCGTTCGAGCATTTCGACTGGTAACTGGCGAATGACACGCGTGATGTTTTCCTCCAAGGCCTGAATCGAAGCGGGTTTGTCCGTATAAACTTTAGACTTTACATATCCCCACAGAAAAAAGTCTAACGGTGTGATATCACACTATCTTGGTGGCCAATAAATCCATTGTTTGATGCGATGTGTGGCAAGTGGCGTCGTCTTGCTGAAACCAAATGTCGCCGAGATCACAAGCTTCAATTTCAGGCATCAAATAGTCGGTTATCATGGCACGATAACGGTCGCCATTGACGGTTACGTTAGCACCGGCATCATTATTAAAAAAATATGGACCGATGATTCCACCGGCCCACAAACCACACCAAACCGTTGTTTTTTATGGATGAAGTGGCAGTTCTTGAATCTCTTCAGGTTCCTCTTCGTCCCAAATGCGGCAATTTTGTCTGTTTACATACCCATTTAGCCAGAAATGGGCCTCATCGCTGAACAAAATTTGACTCGAAAACGTTGGATCTTCTTGGAACTTTTCAAGAGCCCATAGAGCGAAGCGATGTCGCTTGGGAAGGTTGATCGGCTTCAGTTGTTGCACAAGCTGTGTTTTGTACGCTTTCAATCTAAGATCTCGGCGTAAAATGCGCCAACTAGTTCCATACGTCAGTCCGAGTTGCTACGAACGGCGCCGAATCGACTCTCCACGGTCTTCGTGTACACTCTCAGCTACGGCCGCTATATTTTCTTCACAGCGTGCTGGACGTGGTCTATTCGGTCGAATATTATCCAATAATGAATGCTGGGTCTCAAAATGGGTGATGGTATTGCGAATAGTACGCTCAGTAGGTCGATTATGTTGGCCATAAGTTGAGCGAAGTGCACGAAACACATTCCTCACAAAACGTGAATTTTCGTAATAAAGTTGAACGATTTGTAAACGTTGTTTAGGTGTAAGTCTTTCCATTATGAAATGCAAAACAATACTAAACAAAAATAACATGATAGCATGTCACGACTCACACGTGATCTGTCAGAAAAAGGCTATTGAAAAAATTATATCTACTTGAATCACCCATTAGATCTCCAAGTGGTACCAAATGATGCTTAATGACATCTTCTCCATGATAAAGGATTTTGTGAACTGTTGCAGATATATTTCTCCTTGGATATTAGGTTGTATATATTCGTGCAATTTTCTGCGCATAATTACCAAATTTTCTAGCATTTTCAACTCTCTCTGGTTTATAAAGATTTTAAAATTTTATTGCTATTGCTTAAATATATTATATCAACTGAGTTTATATATGAATACGAATGGCTTTTTCTTTGTCTTATAATATGTTCCTAGGTAGCATAAATAAGTACAATAAAAGAGCGCTAATAAACTAAAAAGGTTTAAAAATAGATAAAATACGCTAAAAAAATTGTAATAAAGTAATAATTATATAATATACTGAAGATACCTATCAAAACTTATAGGGCTTAGTGTATTTTTATTTGAGTCATATGAACAGTTAAAATAAAAATAGAAAATATTTTGGGAGTAAAAAAAAAAGTGTTCTATAAACGGTTTCAGACAAGTACAAAAGTATATATGGGGTTAAAAAGGACACTTTCGTCGTTCTTTTGGTAGTAAAATTTGTTTAACCACTTTTGCCCTAAAAAGTTCTATTCCATTCAAATTAAAATTTGACTAAAATATAGTACCTGAGAAAACATTTAATAACACAGCAGGTATAAACGTTACAGTGAGACATCATACCATTTCTAAAAAAACTATTACCTAATAAAACAATAAAAAAATAAAAAAAAATTGCAGCTAATTATCGATAATAATTTGCGGGTAATGGTAATTTACTTCTGATTAAATTTAGGAAAATCACTTTTTTTTATAAAATAACATAAAATATTTGTCTTTAACAGCATGCCACGCCCACAATTACTAACATTTTTATCAAATTTTTTGGCCAGCTATTGAATGACATTCAAATTTTGGAAATTGCTCATAACAAAATGTTGGATTTCTGGACAATGAAATAAATTTCTGAGCCATCGTGCGTCGGTCTGAAAATAACATAAATACAATTTCACAGTGAGCAGCCTAGTTATCTGTCAAATTTGTATGAAAATGTCGCTGTTACTTTATTACTTTGTACTTTGTGCCGACACTAAAATTTGTTTCGGATATTTTTTTCTTGGCACATTGACAGCGCTTTGAACGAACAAAAAGCAATAGTTCAACGTATAAAATCCGTTACCGTGAATCACTTTCACTAGGGGCCCAAAAATTCTCGCGTTTTAAAGTTGAAAATTCTCAAAAATTAAAAATTTACTTACTTACATTACAATTGCAAGCATTAATAGCTGTTCTGAAAAACAACAGTACAAAGAGACTGATAATATTATCATTAATTAATAATATTAATAATGATAATATTAATATTTTTAAATAATTATTGCAAAATTAATTAAATAATGGAAAAGGTATCAAGTATTGTACTTGATACCTTTATTTCGTTAAATTGAAGATTTTTTATTTAATACCGAAAAGAACTAAATTAATGAATTATTTCTACCGAACAGTTTTTAAAATATTTTTTAATAACATGAATACGATTATTTTTTTTTTTACTTTTACTTTTTACCTCTTCAGGCATTTGGTGATGGTTTTTTTGATATCATAAATTTGATTTAGAGAGCTAACTTGCCAACCAAAAGCCTCCTTTTAGAATTTTTACTCTACACTCAACCAAATTTCTTTGTGAAAAGATTTTCCGTACCAATTTGAGCTACAAGTGTGCAAATGATCTTCGTTTTTTTGCTTTATAATGCGGTAAACCGAAGACTTATGCAACTTGTAATTCACACAAATTGAATTTATGCAATCTCCACTTTTAATTTTTTTTAAATCTCTAATTTTTGAGAAATCGTTGGCTTTAAGTTGAACATTTCCCATATTAAGAGATATATTTACACAATAAATGGTATGAATAAACTGACAAAATTGAATTTCAAAATCACCCAAAAAGGTTAATATACCAAAAGACGGAGATTTCTCTTTTTTGGTTATAGACATTGGTTATAGACGTTGCGATAATGAGTAGTCGCGAATACCGAGCTTGCACTGTATATATATATATATATATATATATACTCAAAAATATTTGAATAATAAATTAATTGTGAAAAATATGTGTGAATTTGCCTAGAATCAGCAACAAACTAATATATGTCTATGAATAATTGTCTTGCAAAAAATATTAATTATGTGCAAACACCTGGATGACACAAACTGCATCAGAGAACTGAAGTAACTATTAGACGTATGGAAATTTGGAATCCTTTTTTTCTAATCTTCTTGGTAATATTAACAATTTATAATTATTAATATACATATGTAAATATATATGATGGTCATCATCATCATCATCATCTTAAGGACGAGCAGTTTTAGATTATGGAAAATTGTACGATAAATATTTTAATGTCCTTAGAAAACTTAAACAAAACCGTGACCATAAACTATAAACAAACCTACTACAAGTGACCAGAACTAAACTTTATTTTATATATTTTATATACATATTTATTTTATACGTTGAGTATTGAGGCAATATTGAGTGATACCTCTACATGGTCAGAAACTGAAAGCCATAGGTCGGCAACTAAAAATTGTCTTTTAAAAGAAATTGGATGCTCTAAATGCACATCTGATGTTCTCAATAAATGGGTCACAGTGAAAAAAGCTGCCAGAATTTATATTGGTACGGAAATAGTTTACTTAATTAAATGGAGTTTTAATAAATGCATGTTTTTACTTTTCTCAGATAAATATCG
Source organism: Protocalliphora azurea (assembly GCA_932274085.1). Classification (NCBI taxonomy): domain Eukaryota; kingdom Metazoa; phylum Arthropoda; class Insecta; order Diptera; family Calliphoridae; genus Protocalliphora; species Protocalliphora azurea. Next base: position 85,716,655 of record OW026520.1, read on the forward strand.
GTTTTAAACATTTGTATTAAATTGTGGGTTGTTTCCATACCATTTATGAAGCACTTTCGTATTTGATGATCGTATCAAGGATCCAGCAAGCAAACTTTTGTTACAAAATATGAAACAAATCGAAAACATATCTGAAAGTAATACATTATTAATTAGTAAATAACGGAATTTGTTATTTTTTAAATAATTTTTATATTCAAATATTTCAGATGGTCGTTCATTTGGTTTATTTTATCTTACTAATAGCGTACTAGTGCCTTCGTCATATAATCATTTATAAACAAAACCTCCGGCAAGTAAATTTTCTAGTTTAATTTAAATATTCCTTTTTATAGTGTTTTCTTCTAATTACTTGGATATGTTTAATTTCTTTTTACTTTTTATAACAACTGATGATGATACATTAATTTAGACAAACTTATTTCTTTTAAAAACATAATTGCTTATTGTTTTATATATTATTTAAATCATTTATTTATTTCTAATAGTAAGTATATTTATTTATATACTCGTAATAAATATTATTAAAGCTTTTAATACATCTTGTTGGTTTTACTTTTTAATGATAGTAAATAGTCATATATAAACGACTATATATATATATATATATATATATATATATATATATATATTAATGTATTATTCACTAAAATAACTAATACCACAATACATGCTTATAACCACAAGTTATATTTTGTATTAGTTGAGTTAAATAATGCAATAAATAATAAAACGTAATTTTTCCTACCGGGGTTTAAAAGCATTTTAAAATTGCCAAAATTTTGTCAAATTGAATAAAATTTAATAGTTAAAATTAATAAAAAATGTTCAATTTGAAAAAAAAATTAGTTAATTTGAAGAAATTGTTTATTCAATTCAACTAAAATTTAGTAGAATTAAACAAAATAGTGTAGTAAAAGTTAATATAAATTTGAATTGAATAAAATTGAATTGTGTTCAAATTTATTTGAACATGTTTTTAAATTATATTTCTTTACGTTATTGTTTAGTTTTAAAAGATTTTTGTTATCTTTATATATAAATTATATAAATATAATTTAGTGTGTATTTTATTCCACGTATGCGTGCGTCACGTTGGCATCAAAATCTTTTCACATTTGTGTATAATTTCTCAAATACGCATATGTACTAGCATAGTTTTAGATTTTAATGTTTAGTAATTAAGGTTTTTATTTCTTTTAATAACAGTAAAACTATTATATATACACGTATTTACTACTTTTTTTTGGTTGAGTTTATGAACTTTTAGCATCCTTTTTAAGTTCTACACGATATCAGTGGATTTCTTATTTTTTAAATTATTTTCAGATTAAACCATAGAAAAATAACCAGAAACGTTTTATATTACTCAATAATCTATTTATAGAAGATGTTATACAATTTTTAAATCAATTTTGCGGTTATGAAAATGCATTTTTGCCCTAAATGTTAGGAAAAATATTGGCAAATAGTTGCTATCGAATCACATTTAAATAGATTTTTACGTCCAAGCAAAATCCGTTTAGATAAAAGTCTCTAGTTTTCCGCCAAAACGGATTTATTTTGACAATTTAAAAATTTAATCATTAAAATAAACTACACCAAGTCTCCCAATGTACTTTATATAATTCTAAGACATTTTTGACATCCAAAAATGCTGAAGTAAATAAAATCTAAAAATTGTCCTAAATTTGCAAAAAGTGTTTAAAATTTTTTCAATTTTACGATGTTAAAGCTAAAAAACTCAATTCTCGCACGAAACCGATTTTCTGAAAGTAGTTCTGAGCGTGTGCCTGGTGAAAACTGTACTTTGTTTAAAATTCACGCTTATTTTTTACAGATTTGAAGAGTCCAAACTTTGTTATTCACGAGGGCACATTAATGGAATACGTCACAAACGAAGCAGAATTAGCTCGTTTTTAAATACATGATATCAAATTGGATCTTCATGGAGGGGTGCATATACATACATACATTGACCAAGAAATAGAAAAATATTAAAATAGCTAAAATTTTGGTTTCAAATTTTGCCATCGTATCGGGTATTTTTTTACAGTTATACAAAACTAAACAAAGAAATATATTTTTAATATCAATTAAGCGGACTTTGTTGGATAGAAAATTTAGTGACATTATTGTTTATATATGATTTCGGTTATGTGGCCGTCACGACTGGCGCGTAAAAGGCGCAATCTGGAACACTAATTTTCACAAACTTTTCGCAGCATATGCGGCCTTATTTCGCCAATAACTCTACAAATTTTGATTTTCAGATGTTCAGTTGTCTCTGGTTTATAGACGCATATAAGTGGCTTTATATAATCCCAAAGAAAATAAATCAAAGGGATTAAATCACAAGATCTCGGTGGCCTATAATTTTAAAAAAATTTTAAGCGTTGCTCTGGTGTAAGTCTACCCATAAAGAAATATCAAACCAAACTAACAAAAAGCAGCTGTCGTTTATCAAATAAAGCAGTGTTGCCAACTCAAAGTTATGAAATTCTAAATAAAACACCCGTTATGATGTAAATCTATGCATTAACGGATCTAACACAGGAGAAAATAAAATCTGATCTATTTTTTAGTCAACTCGATTAAAAATTTATAAATTTTTATAAATATATATTTTTTTTTAAAAAGATTAAATTTGTAAAAATTGGTTTAACATAAAACAGTAACAAACAGTAACTTTCAAAACAGCTCACAAAAAAATTAAAAAATAAAATAAAGTTATAGACTTTGTTTTATAAAACCAATTAATTACAACTCAGAGTTTTTATTATTTCCAATTTAAATTCAGTATACAGTGATAAATTAAATAATTATAAAGAAATTAAACAAAATTTAATTTTCGTAAAAAAAATAAATAAAAAATATATGACAATGGCGTTTCAACCAGTTATAATTTTTCACTTGGTGGTCTCTATTGCTGACATATAGTATATTTAAAGTATTTAGTAAATCAATTTAAAATAAGTCTGTCATTAAACAGTGCTGTCAAAGTTATTACAGAAAGGAAGTCACATGGAGTCATCTCATGTTTTACACACAATTATGAAATTGTCGTTATGATTCAGTTTCCAACTGGTTTTTAAGCCCAACTTTATTAAAAAAATTACTAAATTAATTAGTGTTTGTTAAAATTCTAGTAGTTTTCATAAATTTAAGTGCTTTTAAAATTTCCAGGACTTCCGGACGAAATTCCCGGGTTAGCGGGATACGAAAAATGCCAAATTTCCCAGGTATAAGTTTGTCTTCCTTTTTTTTGTTTGTGCATCAATCACGTCTAAACGGCCGAACCGATTTTCATGAAATTTGACACAAAGATAGTACCAGTGCCGGAGATTATATGTTTTATTAGATTTCGATTGGATATCATGCTTTAATTTTTCACGATATTAATGAAAATATTTATATGAAATTAGGGGCACATATAGTGCTTGCACTGTTTTTTAAAACTCTCAAAAGGATGAACCAATTAGCTTAAAATAGATCGGAGCAGTGGTTGTAGTATCCCCCATATAAATATATATTCATTATGGCATATCGTGAGAACGAGGATAGCGAAGCGCACCGGTAAAATCCAATATATAACAAACTTAATATTATTGAATTTTACAAAAATTCATATATATTTAAGGAAGATATGATCACTTCGGTATGGGTGTAAAATTTATGGACCGATTTGACTTTTTTTTAACTAAATAAATAATTTAAGAAGCATTCTACCTCATTTAGTTAGGAAAAAATCATAATTTTTAATACTAACGGTGAAATGTCCTATCAGGGACTTTTAGGGTGTGAGTCTCCGATACGTTAGGCATTATCCCTAGTATTTTAAAAAATTATTAAGTTCTTCCATGCTATATATATAAAATTCAATTATTAACATTTAGTTTAAAAAATGAAAAATAATTTTTTAATTTAAAAAATTTTTCAAACACACCACAGAAAAATATTTGGTTTCTTCATAAAAACTTCTGCAAACTCCAATGTAGGTAAATTCCGAAAGTATTTGTATTTACGTAGTTATATTTAATAAATAAATTATAAATATAAATAAAAAAATAATAAAGTTAACATTTCTCTGTATATTTCTATTAATGTTTAAAAATATATCAGTGAGATCTCGGTTCCAAATCATACTTTCACTATTCATCTAATTATTTTAAAAATTTAAATAAAACTACAAAATTATTTATAAAGAATTATAACACACTATACAAATATTTCTTAAGAGGGTTTTACACTATAATAGTTTTTATTAATATCAGAATTTAATTTACTATAATACACAATAAAAAAAATGTATTGTGGGAATTATTATTAGTTGTCGTATATTTTATTTTCTTGTTTTAAATGTTAAAAAAATTACAGCGAAAAATTCAGCAGAATTAAATAAAAACAAGTAAGAAAGATATAGTTGGTCAAGCCCGAACATATGATACACCACATCATTGTGCATGTCCATAAAAATTCGTGAAGAGGTCTTATATTAGACATGTGGAGAATTGTGGACCGATACTTTTATTTAGTGTAAAATAAAATATACAAATACTTAATATTACGTTAATACTATTATTTATATGATCTTATGCACTTTAGGGTGATTCCCGAAAGTGGGCTTATATTTATCTCTGCAATTTCTACTAATATAAAACTTATTTGTGTCGAATATAAACTTGATACTGAGATGTGTATGTGATTTATGCTCGTTAAGGGGAACAGGAACAGGGTTTTATATGGGGTCTTCTTAAAATTTGGAACAAAGATTGATAGTTATACAAAACTTCCTTACACCGAATTTCATTAAAATATTGCTACATTTAAGGCATTTATGATCGTTGAACTCCTATTCCGGCAGGACATTTGCATGAGGGCTAGGTGAAATAATGGACCGATCATAACCAATTTTAATAGGTTTCGTCCTTGTGTCATGGAAGTCCTACATGCCAAATTTTATTGAAATACCTTATTGAAATACCTTGAAATACCTTATTGAAAAACCTGTACTTTGTGCACAAGGTTTACATGGACAGCCAGCCATCCGTCCAGCCAGCCATCCGTCCAGCCAGCCAGGCGGACCAACGGACGAACATCGTTAGATCGACTCAAAAAGTGATTCTGAGTCGATTGGTATACTTTAAGGCTGGTGTTGGATAACAATAATACCCCAACCACCTATGGTGTGGATGTAAGGTAAAAGTACAAGCAAAAAAAAAAAAAAAATGTACCGAGATTTGTATCACGAAACCTTTTAAAAATTGTCAACATCTCGCAATACAAAATATTGGTGATATTTTCACTACAATAAATTGTATAATATTATTTTGTATTAATACAAAATAGTGTAGTGACGTAATTTATTTTAATTGTTAAGAAACACAAATACAAAAATGTTAATGTGTTTGTAATTTAAAATAATAGAAGGAGTAAATTTTGTTAAAAGATGTTAAAAATTTAATTTTTCTTAATTAAACCTGAACTACAATAACCCATTTTACTTATTTATTTTAATATTATACAGCACTTTTATTAAAAAAATTTATTTTATAATATATTTATTAAATTTTTCATAAGAATTAGTGCACGAATTTGTAATATCTTTAAAACGATCTATTATATCATTAAAAGATATTACACAGATTGGTTTATATTTCATTAAAATTATATGTTTATACTCTTTATACTCTTTACTCAGTTCAATATCATTCGCCATCACATTCTGTACAAAAACAATGCCTTGTTTTATCTCATTCTTATTACCCGTATTGATTTTTACATGCAAATAGTTTTCCAAATTATAGGGAAGACCTAATGCAACAAGTTCATCGAATTGATGGTAACCAAAAGGTTCAAAATTTATCCTATTTTTATAGTCATTGCATTTTTTGTAAATATCAAAATATTGTGCAGTTATGGATTTATCTCCCGGATGAGATTCTCTTAGAAAACAATTTAGTATATCAGTAGCTGGATGAGTATAAGCAGTGTCTTTAAAATTCATAAAATAAATATTTTGAACTTGTCTTTTAGGCAATTTATCTAGAATATTAAAGCAATGTTTTGGATTTTGAGCTTTAAGAAAAGAAATTGTTTAATATTTAAACTAATTATTTTATAATGATTTTAATTTTCTTTACCTTTTGATCCTAACACTACCTGTATTAGTGTTAATACTATAGGGAACAAAACATTATAAATATTCATTTTGCTAATCACTCTCAAATTGAAACGATTTGTATTTATTAAACGTTGAAAATGAACTAATAAAATTGTTTTACTCTGCATTTATTTTATTCTATATAAAATAAGTTGGCCACAACAATTAGTCATGCATTATTGAAATATCTACTTATTTATGGAATAATCAGTCAACAAATGTACTTAATTTATAAATTTTCTTAAAATAGTGAAGAGAAATTTTTATAAATTACAACATGAAGCGTAAATGTATAATTGACAAATACTTATCTTGATAAGTTCAATAACGATTTAAAAAGTGAAATTTATTCATTTGCTTACAAATTTTATTGAATTGTCCAAGAAAAAATTTCATAACTTGTTCTGAAATCATAAAATCATAAGTTATAAACGGTTCTACTTCATTTGTTCCAGAGTTAGTTATGATATCACTAGTTCTGGTGATGTTATCAAGGAATCTGAAATCGTTCACCAATGCTGTAACTAATGATTTTAGAATAAATATATATATATATATATATATATATATATATATATATATATATAATGTGAACATTATTAACAAAAATAACGTATACTAAAAATAAATAAGCAGAAATGAGTTGAGTTTCAGATTTTAGATAATTTAGAAAATGATGGGTATTCATCATCATCTGAAATCAGGTCCCAAAAATGTTTAAATGAAAAACTTTAAGTTTTTCGGTAAGAAGTGCAACCAATTTGTTGAAAATATTATAATGTGAAAACATGTCGTTCAGTATTTCAAGTTTATTAAAAACTAAAAACAATGTTTTTACAAGGACAGTTGCACCAGGATCTTATGTCCACACTGGATTAAACCACCAATTTTATGAAATAAAACGTCATATTTTAAGCTCCAAAATAAAAAATTGTGATAGACATTGGAGTTGATGATTTACATCCGTTTAAGCCTTCAAATGTGGGGTGAGTGATATTATTAATACCCAAATGTATTGTTTTTTTTTAATTGGACAGGAAAACCATTCTCAGTTAATAACTTTCACCACGATTTCACCGGGAAAATATACTCCATCTAATATTCTTCAACATTTTCCGTATTTTTACATTGACTATCGTATCTTGTTTCACATAAAATCCAACAATATCTCAGCCATATCAAGTGCTAAAGCGATTATTGAAAATTTTGTTATGGAGTTTCCCGATATATGTCGTCAATGTTCACAATTGTTTAACGAATTGTGTTGAATATTTCGGTTCTCTTAACAATTAATAAGAAAGTGCTCTTCAAAACAAAAAAAAAAAAAAAAAAAAAAAAAAAAAATGCCTAAACATATACCACAGCAGTTGTATCATAGACATTCAAAGCTGAGATTTTTCCGAGTTGATTTGGTGGAGCACAGGTCCCTACGTGGTAGAAGGTAATCCTACAAGGTTTTTTTTTTTAAATTCATCAAAAATTAATTTAGAGGGCGGATCAATAAGTCCGTGACTTTTCGAACTTCCCTCGTAGTTATATGAAATGCAACACTATTCCCATCAAGTACAACCTGTTAATGTCTTGAATGTAACAAAATTTTACATATAGGTAGTCCTTATAAAACTCTACAAAATTTCTTTTGACGATGACCTAAAAAACTTAAAATTTAAATTTTAATTTAAGTATATCTTTTTAGAAATATATTAATATTTGGACCTAAATAAAATTGAAACGAGTGGAGATATTCAAATAAAATTTTGACACGATACAGATGGTCTTGCCTTAAAATCAGGAAATTACCAAGCACCAAGATACACAAAATCCTAGTCCAGGATTACTGGTTTAAAAACTTGACTTTTTTCATTAAAATTGTCACCCAGACTTTGTAAAAGGCGTGTGCCTTTAACTAACATATGAGGTTATATATAAAAAAAAGTTTGAATAGGGCATGGGGGGAAACTGTTACTGTTACAGCGCAGATCTCCTCTGAAATCATTAAAAAAAGCCCGGAATAAAAAGTATTTTAAAAGTGAAAGAATTTAGAAAATAACCCCAAAAATATGAAATATTTTTAAAGTTTAAACTTCAGATTATTATAACTTTTTATGGGTTAGATAGATATATGTATATAAGTTAAAAAACTTTAAAAAACTACGCCAAAAATGAGGTTAAAATTTTCTTCGACCTAAATATCTCTTAACCCAAAAGAGATTTCTAAGGACAATCAATGTGTAAAATTTGTTTACATACCAGTCACAAACTGATTTTGGACGAATTAAAAAAAAAAAAAATACATACCCGAGGTGACCAAATTTGGAAACCTACCCTCTACTCCCGTAATCCGCTACAGACCTGTGCCCCTCTAAATCAACTCGAGAACACCTCAGCTATAAACATGTGAAATTTTATTTATCTCCAACAAACATTGTTGCCGCAGGATAATCTAGTAAATTTTTTATGTGTCAAAATTCCCCTAATTTGATTGGTATTTTTTTTAAGAACTATTCACTGTTCATAATGGTATGTATTTTTTTATTTATTTATTATTTGCTTTGTTATGCGGATTGAAAAATGAGCAATTGTCACAGTTTTTATAAAAGTGCAGTATATTTTAATCATCATATTTGAAGTAATCCTAATAAGAAATAGCAACACATTTTTTACTTTATTTTTCTTTTACTGCATTATGTAGGGTATGAAGTAGCTTTAATGTAAAAATGTCTTTAATTGAAATGTTCTATGTGTAAAATAATAGGTAATAGAAAGTATGTTTTTAGTATAGTAAATATTTTGTATTGTAAGACATTTAATGTAACTTTCAAATGGTATTTCCGTGTCTTCCCGTGCAATTAATTGTTGTGTAATGTCTTCTTTAGAAAGAAAGAAAAAAGAAAAAAAGATTTACTGCTAATACATGCTATTCCGCTTTTTAAATCCAAATATAGATAATATACCCATAACTCGGAGAAAACTCTGCTATAAAGTATGGATTACCGAAATGGAAAGAAAAGGCAAATGCTGTGATTAATTATTTGTTTGTTAATTGTCTGGCTTGCAGAAGTCCAGAACCGAAGACTATTGCAATAAAGTTAGGTTAGCTGTACGGATATTAACATATTCAATAAATGAAAAGTGGATAAAGACAAAAAAAAAAAACGCTTTCGAATGCACTAACAAAATTTGTTTGGATGGATTATTTCGTCTTCCTTCTGAAAACTCATTTAAAATTCCAGAAGAGTTAATGGTCCAACTGTCAACATCAAAGTTTGACCTTGATTAGAGTTTTCAGACAAATCGGAAAAAGAGAAGCTATTGGAAGTGTCTGCTCTAGTAAGTAAATGTTCAACTGAAAACCTAACTTTAATGCTGGTGTTAGCCTTTACAAATCTGGAAAGAGGGATGCTGCCGCTATTCTGAGAAATATAAATGAGTCTCCAACGATAGCAACTAAAATTATGTAATGCACCATCTAAGGAACCAATACCATATTGACATCAGACATGATGAAAAATTTGATATTATTTTTCAATTCATGTGCACATATAGACGTCAAACCAAAACTGGTCAAAATGGGTTCCAAATACTGCAAACTGTATACATTTTTATAATTTATAATTTTATAATTAAAAAAAATTAAGCTTCTACAAGAAGTGCCACACCCATAACGCCCAATCTTGGCACAAAGAATATTTTCAAACAGAAATACAATATTTCAAAATTTCTAGCTACTTCCAAAGAGAAGTTATGATTTTTTTCCAGCTAGATTATCCTACCGTAACACTATGCAACGGTTTATAAGTTAAAGAATAATTTCCAAGAAAAAAATCGTTTTGGAACCACTGTGGATTATTATTATAGGAAAATTCATGTGTTTATCAATTCACAATAACTTCTTTACAAAGTATATTAAATATATAAAGTTCTAAAAGGGCATTAAAAAGTTTGATAAATTAAATAATTTGTAAGCTGAAATAATAAATTTAAAAGGTATTGTATTATTTCATATTTTTTACCTGTTTTAAATTACATAACTTACCTAACATATGTGTTTCTTTCTTACAGATATTATCTCTTCGTCAAAACATAACATTTCAAAAACAAATAAATGGAAATATAAAGAACGCATCAGATATCCTAAATGATTTAATTGGAAAAATTTAATTATCTGAATGTGATATTTTATAATATATCTACTTTTACAGTGAATCAAAACAACGTTTAGCGGTAATTAATACTACAATTTCTCAAACCCAAATATCTGGTTTTATTCCCATTTGAAAATGAACATGATGAAATAATGACATTTGAAAACGAAATAACGGACGATTCGTGTAAAGACGCAGCAATTTCTGTTGTTTACAAAAAGGGGCCTTAAACATTTGTAAGATCATATGTATTAAATTTTTGTTATTTTTGTTGTACATGATTTATATCTTAAGATTTTGTTTTTGTTTATTTACAATTTACTGTTATTTTTTTCTATGATTTAATTTCTCTGAATTGTGAATTTATTTATCAAAATAAAAAAATCCATGATTCAGTGTACCAAAAATTAAAGTACAAATTCAAGTAAAAATCACTAATTAGGGAACTGGTTATGGAAAGGTTTCTATGAATGAATTGTGATTCGGAAACACTTCTTTAGAACTGGTTCTTAATATAACAATTTCAACGAAAAATCATTGATAATAGAAAACTGGTTCTATACTATTCTAAAAAAGGATTTTACTATTTCCTAATGTTTCTATCGAACTAGTTCTAAAAACATTCCAAAGGAGGCTTTTACTTGTTCCTTAACTTTTCTATAAAACTAGTTCTTTGTATGACATTTTCGAATAAAAATCATTAGTACAGACTAAGTAACAGTTCTATAGAATTAGATCTGGGACTAGTTATAAAACTAATAAAATTGTTCATGGGGTGATAAAAATACCTTTCTGGTGCTTTAATTTGTTTTTTGTTATTTACTAATTTAGTACTAGTTATATGTTTATGCCTAAAGGTATGCTTCAGAATCTCTGTAAAAATAATAGTAATGAAAGTTTTTGTCGAAACAACTAATAAACGTAACAAAAACATCAAACGAATTTAATAAACGAATTCGTTCATATATGTAGGTAAAAATTAGATAAGGTATATAAAAATTGGATAAAGATACATTTTAAATTTATTTATTTATTTTTTTTTTTTAAATCGCTATTATCGGCACTTACTATTCAAAAAATCTGTCATTCAAAATATAAATAGCTTTTGTGTTTTAAAAATTCAAAATGATTATTAGTGGTTTTCATTTAAATAGATAAATTAACACAATTTGTAAATTTTTACTCACGAGTTCATATATTCTTTTATTTACATTAAGAAAATTTGGCAAATAAGATAGGTTTCCAAATTTTTTTATTCTTGTGTTTTGATTTTCTTCATTTAAATATAAAAAAAATTAAAAAAAAAAATAATAATATTGTTTTATTTTGTTCAAATTTGACTTTTTATCAGAGACCAAAAATAATTATTGTTTGTGTAATTTTGGTTTAAAAAATTAATATGATGGAAATTAGAAAAAAATATCATGGGTATTTAAGCTATTATGTAATAAATTTCTATTTTTTATTTTTATTTTATTTCTCAGGAATAAAAATTATATCTGATTTTTATTTTATGAATATCAAATAACAATTATTAATAATTTTATAAATAAAGCTCAATTTGTGATTTATATTTTCTCCTACAAAAATTAAAAATTATCTACATTACTGAAATTGATAAATATATAATATTTATGAGTTATTTATCAGGTTTATGTGCTAATTAATCTGTGTGGGTCACTTATTTGTTAACAACGAATAAAAGGTCTAAATTTTGGAATGAAAAGTGGTGACTTTCCGAGCGACTTAAAATTAGGATTGCAAAACTCATAAAAAATTTTATTGATGTTTTTACTGCTACAAGTAACATGAAGTGGTAACTAGAGAATACGTAAAATTTCAGTCAGAAAGAAATTTTTAAGGAATATCTGAAGATTTATTGGAACTAAGTAAAATAAGTCTAAAATTATAGTTTAAAAGCAAAGATATCAATGTCAGACAGATAATGTAAAAAACTATAATTTTTAACTTATAATTAATTCTTTTGCTTCAAATTAACTTCCATGTCACCTATGCACAAATATTTTAAAATATTCATTAGATTTATCTAAATACATTGCAAATCAAATCTTATCAAGTTATCACAGAAATCGCGCAATGGTCGAAGTTGATTAAAACACCCCGTCTACATATTAATAAAGTATCCAATTCTTATACATACATTTTAATACAAATTTGAATACATGATATTTATATTGTTTAAAAACAAAAATAAAAATCTTAAAGTATTGTTTCTTTTCATTTGAAAACACAAAACTTTTTGTTTGATTTTTATTTTTCATTATACAGTACAAGCTCGGTATTCGCGACAACCCATTATCGCGACAGTTTAATTTTTAAAATTGCAGGTTCTATAATCGCGACAGTTTACGAAAAACGTTTTCTATTTTCGCGACTTTTATCTGTTTTTTTTTTTTTTTTAATTTGATTACAATGTCTATAACAAAAAAAAAAAAAGAGAATTTTGGTATATAAACCTTTTTGAATGATTTTGATCTTCAATTTTGTCAGTTTATTTGTACCATTTGTTATGTAAATGTATCTCTTAATATGGGAAAAGTTCAAAATATTTTAAAGAGGTTAACATGCCCTTAAATATTTTACAAAATATAATTCAGGAAGAAAACGAAGATCTTTCAACTATAGGTGGTACACTTGTAGCTCAAATGGGTACGGAACGTCTTTTCACGAATGCTGATATAAACAACTTGATTCAAGAAGAATTTCATGTCGAAAGTAATGAGGAGCAAATGAAATTATCAGATACGGAATCGGAGGATTTATATGATATTGGTCATGAAGATAACAAAATTAAAGTGGACAATTTTATAATATCGATAAACATATGAATATAATGGCAAAAGCAACTCAAAATCTCCAATTCCTTTAAAAATGTTTAATATGTGAATATATGAATAAAAAAAATCTAATTTAAAAAATTACATAAAATTAAAAGAAAAAAAATTAGTTTCTGTTATCGCGAAAATTCAGTTTTCGCGACAGATCTGGTTTTTAATTAGTCGCGAAAGTCGAGCTTACACTGTACATATTTTAAAACTCACAAACTGTTTTTTATTTTTAATTTCTATTTAAAAAAATCAAAAGTAATTATTATTTTTAAGCAATAAAATAAAAATCAAAAATAACAATTTAAATTTGATTTATTTTTTAAACTTATAACACTAATGGTCTTTACTTCTTACAAATAAAAGTTTACGAATTAATTTACACATTTGAATTGGAATTGTGTATATAATTTCTCGAACGATATTTGAAAAACTTTTTACGAGCTGCTATATTTATTATGTTTATGAGCTTTACGAGACATTTCTGTGATGGAATAAAACCCCTTATTACTTCTTGTAAATTTGTAAATTTTGAAACCTTAAATTCCTAAATATTGATAACACCGTGTGACAGTGATTTTCACACAAGAAAAAATAGATATATGCTTGAAACTAGAGACCATATGTAGTAAAACTACTCAGTTTTTCTCCACGACCTCAAACTTTCTCTCAAAAGGAAAGTTTTGAAGGATACACTTAAAAAAAAAAAAAATATAAATAAATAAAATATTTACGAATATTATATCAACAGTATGGATATCAAATGAAAGATTAGAATTTCTGCAATATAAAAATATTTTTTATTTAAATATTGCAGCACCAAAAATTAACAAAGCACTCCTGTTACCTTTTACTACTTATTTTCAAATATATATCGTTGCAGGCTGAATCGTTCTCACACGTGAACAAATTGTTACGGGGTTAAAACTAGAACCCATCTATGGTAAAACTGTGTACCGAATTTTTCTCCATGATGTCATGTTCAGTTTCAAAATAATTTCAAAGTTTCGAAATATTTTTAAGAATGTTATAAAATATTTACGAAGATTATAACGACCCAATATGGATCCCAAATGAAAGCTACGAATCGCTACAATATAATAGAGTTTTGCTATTCAAATGTTGCAGTGCTAAAAGTTAAGAATATACCTTTTTGAAAATTTAACCCTTTAATATTATATATATCATTTAATTATATACTTTGTATAAAAGATTTCTTCATTCATTTTGCATTCATTTAACATCCATATTAGGTTGATATAATTTTTGGTAAATATTTTATAATTGTATTTCACAGCATCGTTTGTAACTTCCACAATTTTCGTCGGAGAGCAAAAAAGTTTGTATTTTCTGGATCCTTATAAGAAATGATGTCGACAGGACGATGTCCGTCCGTCGATTGAAATGCTGTTTATGAAGCCCACTGATAACTGCTATATTTATTATATTTATCAAAATCTTGCTATTGAAATTCAGCAAGATCGGTTCATAAATGGCGGAGATACGTCTAAAAGAACGGTTTTTGAGGTTTTTTTTTCGATTTAAAAATGGTTTAAATGGCATTTGTGAAGCCTTCCGATAACATGGATATATGATATATGTATCAAAAGATTATAAAATTTTTTCCAAAACTTTTTCTTATTGAAATTCAGAAAAAATCAGTTTAAAAACAAGTAAATATTATTATTTAAATAAATAAATATTATTATTTATTAAAAAAAAAAAACGGAATTTCTAAGCGGGTTTCAATTTTCTGAAGCTAGGGACTTTGGTTTTGCAAAAGAAAATTTCGGTCGGTCTATTAGTAACGGAGATATCGGCCAAAACGCATTTTTTATCGATATCCAAGTACAGAATAAGCTACGAACTTTGTTCTTGTGTGGATCGATCAAAAAAATATTTTTTGAATTTCGGTTTTTTGAATCAACCAAATCTGTTCATAAACAACTGAGTTATTGGCAAATCTGTTTATTTATTTATTTGTTTGCCTCTCTTATAGTTGTTCTTTTCGTGAGTACTGAAAAACAACAACAACAATAAACTAAGGCATATTTGGTTTTTCCAACTTTTTGAAGCACCTAAATAAGCTAGAGGCTTCTTTCTTTCACAGTAAAATCGGACAGTAGATCTAGTATTACCAGCGTTATAGGCCAAAACACGTTATTAGATTCTTGCATAAATCTATAATAAATATTTTTTTTTTCGAATTTCGGATTTTAAAATCAGTTAAATCAGTTCATAAAAATTCCACCATACTCTTTTTTAATTTAATACTTTCTTACCTTTATAAAATATTTGCTCTGCACCGAAGTGATAATATTTTTCTTAAATATGTGCGAACTTTTGTAAAATTCCAAAGTATTAAATTTGTTATTTACTAGCTCCTAACGGTGTGCTTCGCTATCCTATTTAATGCGATAACTAATATTTAATTAGTAGTAGCTCCCATACTCCCTCTGGACCTATTCGTCCTATTCGGAATTTGATATTAAAATCACTTTAAAAACTTCTTAAGACTTTCACTGTAATAGTCCCTTAAATGAGAAGATTTATATTTTCTTTGCATGGGAGCTACCTCTACAGTGGGTGGGTGTGATGTTTAATCTCTGATAAATCCTATAACATACCTCCGGCACTGGTACTATCTGTGTGTCAAATTTCGTGAAAACCGGTTCAGCCATTTAGATGAACCGTTTAGACAAACAAACTTACAATACTTTATTTTTGTAATATATATAAGAATACAAGGATTTACAAAATCTTGATTTAATTTCAACTTTATTTGAAAATACAAATTATATGGACTCTAGTTTGATGCATATATCGATTTTTTCTTGTGTGAAAAAATTTTTGAGAAATTGTTGCACGGTGTAATAAAACTTGTGTTTCATAATGATATGAGCACTAACAACAGAAGTATAATATACTTGGTATTGGACTTGAACATCCCAGAGATCTTTTTGATGTTATTTAGGGTTCTGAATTGAGTTCCATTTTTAAATTTTGTTTCATTAACAAAATATTCTTTTTACTATATTTGAGATTCAATTCCCAATTTGTTATTTTGTTATTAAGAAATTATAAATGATTTGTTACAGCATATTTTTTTCATATTTTGAATCTAACAACATATTTTTGCATACTTTAGGCTTAGCAGCATATTTTGTCATATTTTCATAGAAAACCCCTAATTTATAGCATATTTTAACAATTTAATTTTTACATATTTTATATTTGAGATCATAATTTTGAATATTTTACACTTAAGAGAAACATTTTGCTTGTTTTGCATCAATATCAATTTTCCATTAGTGAAACCTTTTTTACTTTCACATACGTTTTTCAAATCCGATTCCCTAATAATTTTCATCTTATAAATGATAGATATTAGCTTTGATTATTTTTAAGTGCAAAACGAACATATGTTTTAGCAATTGCTAATAAAAATCTAGTTGTTTTTACTTTTTCATTTTAAGGGCATATTTTCCGATTTTAAATTGAAATGAAGCTTTTAACGACGCAGAAGTCTGAAAATCGTTAGGGCAGCCAATCTTGAGAAATTAATGTTAATGAAGAAACGATTTTTAAAATATTTTATTATACCATACAATAGTGTTTTGGGGGCAGAATTATTCCAACTGCAATTGATTACGTTTGATAATCCAAACGATTTGTCGCTGGTAGATAAAATATTTGTTTTACGACCTTCTAAAGTTTTATTTTTTTACACCAAAGTAGTTTCAGATAAGTGTAAAAATAATATAAATATTCTTACATTTTTGACTTTCATAAATGTTAGTTTATTTCCCTTAAGTAAACCGAGGTTATTTTATTTGCAAATAATAACAAGTCACTACTTTTTTTCTCTTAAATCAAAACATTCAGCTCCTCAATTTGTCACATAGTATTATTTATTATAAACCGTCAAAATTATTCGTTTTCATACATATTTTAATGCTAACTTTAAGGATTGTGAACTTTTTTTGTACAGAAGAAAGCATCAATCATCAAATCATGAAGCTGTCCCCTCCATCTCATTAAATCTAGTAGATACATTTGATTAATTTAATGACTTCTTACAACTCTTACCATCGATTGGATTTTTTTATAAATAGTTAGCTTAATCCGGTGGGTTTCGCTATCCCTATTAATACGATAACTAGAATTTTTTACTGCTTTATTTCACTCATCTTCAAAACTTGATAGGAATTTACAAAGTTTTTTACATATACGAAAATTAATATTTACTTTGTATGAGGACTACCTAGACCTACTCGTTCTACTCCTATTTTCATCTCAATTGCGGAACTTGATAAAATTTAAAAATTTTAATTACTCCCTAACATTTTAAATACAAATTATTGGCAAAAGAATTGTTAATGCATTTTAACTAATCTAATTTTAAGAGGATTCCGTTAATGGGTTAAAATTAGAGTATCCAAAACCGAAAACCGGTTTCCGGATTTTTACAAACCGCTTTTTTAAACAACATTCTTTTAAACAGCATTTTATATAACTTTTTATGTAATTTTTCCCAGAAAAAGAGTCCAATAAAGAAAGCGAAAATAATAAAAACTTATTGAATGCAATAAAAATGACAAATAACTTATTTAACTTGAAAAATTCTCTTTAAATGGTTGAAATAAATCGAATTACTGAGCTCACACGAAAAAATTAGTGCGCTAAAATTAATCGTATTATTTTTTAACCTGAATTTTATGCATTAGTTTTTTCATGCTCACTTATTAGCAAGGGATCTACAAATATGCAATTACATGCTTTTTGCATATTTTTGTCTATTTTACCCTTACTGGATTATTTTTAGTGCATATTTATGCATATTTTGTTATTTTTAGAGCATTTTTTGAGAATTTTTTTAACCTTTCAAATTTGGTTAAAAAAAGAAAACCAAAAATATTTAGTATTTAAATTTAACTTTAATAGATACCATTTAATCGCTGAGTAGCTTGACTTGTAGCAACAAGATTGAAGATTAAGAACTCATTATTGATCTTATTTAAGAAATTCGATCTTCATTGAAGCTATTTTGGGAATATTATATAGACGATTTATTAGGTTTGAAACTTGCTCGAATAGCATCAGTTAATATTGTAAAAACACTATTGAAAGAAATCATACGATAATTTTGATAATTTTTGAACTAATAATAATGTCTAGAATTTGATGGGTAACCAAATGGAAGAATAATGAAGTTTAAAAAAAAAAAAAAAAAAAAAAATGGGGAATCAAATTTCATCACAGTTGAAGGAAACAATTTTTGTAACAAACACAATTTTTGTTAAAAAATTGCAAAAATTTGTTGCTTTTTAAGTGCATATTTTCTCGTTTTAGATCATATTTTTAGTTTTTTTTTACAGCATATCTAATGCACTCAAAGCCCTTTTTTAAAGCATATTTGTGGTTTCCTTGTCCATTACCAATTTGAAAAAAAAAATAATTTCTCAAAAGTCATCTATAACGTGAAATAAAAATTTAATTTAATTTAACTTAATTTTGAAATTATGCACAATAAAATGTATTATTTTTCTTAGTAAAAATTGTACTAGTATGCGTGCAGAAAAACTTTGTACAGTATAAGTAATTCGTAAAAAAATGGCAAACGAGAGTAATACGGCCTCTGTGAAGTGGAAGTGGTATTCTTTTTCAGCTTTTGTAACTAAAATAACTTGGTTACTTTGGGTGAAACGCTTCAAAACTGAATTGAAATTCTATGAGTGTCAATCTAAAAAATATCAACGGTTGCTGCTGCATTTCATAAGAACAGAAACTTATAACATATTGTGAGACAAGATATTTCCTAGAACTCCGGAGAATATGCTGTTCGGTGAAATTTGCTCAATATTGGAGAAGGACTATGACCCAAAATGAGTTGTTAGAAAAAGCAAAAACTTGAAGAAACATATGTTGATTTTGTTGCACATTTGTATGTGGCACTAAGGAACCAATTCGTGTTTGGACTTCTAGGTAAAAAAGTAGGGAAGGCGATAATAATGTTGAAAAAGGGAGAGAGGAGAGAAGCTACGACATAGAACTTCGGAGAGAGAGAGAGAGTAACGGTTAATAAAACGTTCGAAAAAAATAGAAGGAACACAAAGAAGAAGAAATCAAATGTCACCGAAATGAACAAAAACAAGCAAAAATGTGTTTTCGATGTGGTAGCACCACTCATTTGACAATGCCAATATCAAGAGGTCAAATGTAGTTGTTGTAAAAAGGAGGTCAAACGCGTAAGATGTGTTTTAGAAAACAGAATTATATAAAATTGAAGAAAAACCGCGTAATAAAGTTTAAGACCTTTTGAAAAAAGAAGAATGTGGTGGAATGCAAAACACTCGTTCAAAATGGTTACACACTTTTTGAATGAGTGTAAAATAAAACGCAACACCAAAGTTTATAAAAGCCAGACGGGTGCCGTTTCCGTTGATGGATTCTGTAGAGGAGCAACTTGAAAGACAGGTGACGGAGCGATTGCTGGTGAAGGTGGAGACTAAAAGGATGGTAATATATAAGGGAACATTAAAACCCATGACGAGAGCATACTTACAATTAGAAGTTCATCTAAATGATAAAAATTTCTTGACTTTGAGCACACATAGGGGTTTACACCAACCCACCTGTATACCAAATGCGTTATTTTGGGGAAATGATTGGGCAACCATCTGTCAGTGAAGAGCAAAATAAAGGGGAAAATTCAACAAATGTTCAACAGTGCCTTTTGGGTAATACTAATCACTCACATTAAAATAAAATCACTAAAAAGTGGCATTTTTGTTAAGAAAACTAATTTTTGTATTCATTACATGGAAATTTATACAAAGATTTTAAAAATAAGTATTATTTGTGTATGCGAAACTTCACTTTTCAAACGAAAAGTTTGAAAAACTTGTCATTTTTCTTACAGAAAAAAATCTAAAAGTACCCTTTGAAGACCAAAAAATACTATGGAAGAAGTACTACAAAATTCTCTCTTGTGGATTTTCACACATTTAAGACCATGTGTGTTTAACGTGGTGTTTATAGGTTCAATATTGTAGACAATTTGAAAAGTACTATTAGATGAATGAAAAAGTACCAAAAAATCCACTTTCTTAGGACCACGTGTCTTTAACCTCATGTTTCTATGTGTATTACTAGATGAACGAAAAAGTACCAAAAATCACCCTAGTTACTTTTTACCCACTTCCGACCATGTATTTTTAATTTCATGCTTATAGGTTCAATATTATAAAAATTTCAAAAAGTACAATTTGAATAAGAAAAAAATACCAAAAGTCCCCTCTTGTGGATTCTTACTTACTTAAGACTAAGTATCTTTAATTCCATGTAGCTAGATTCAATATTATAGAAAAATTCTAAATGTACCATTACACGTTGATCAAAAATCCACTTTTTTTTGGTATAAATTCAAAAAACATTGTTAGTGTCTTTTTGAGGTTATGTTGAAGTCATTTTATATAAAACTAACACTACTATTTATTAATACCGATTTTAGATATTTTTGCTTAAACCTCTATAATGCATAATTTGACTACAGTAGATGTATTTTTTAAATATGTTTGACTGTTTGCTTTTGGTTTTATTTTAACTTTTTTATTTTTGTTGATTAGTGAAATTACCCAATAGGTTAGAACATAATGTTTCCTAATACCAAGAAATATCTGCTAGGTAGATATAAAAGGGTTGCGTCTAAACGCCTCCACGCAGAGACCAGTAGGTCTATTGCGATCCCTGTAAAATGCCAGAAGAAAGGCAAAAAGAAAGAAAAAAGAATAAGAGACAGAGAAAAAAGAGACTCCCAGTAAATAAGCCTTTGGAAAAGCCTAGAACCTACAAACTAGCAATCAAGAATGATCACCAATAAGCCGATTTATCTCCATTACGAGCCCTATCAAGTTATTAAGTCCTTTCTCTAGACACCCTATTTGAATCGTAACCGATGCCTCTATAAAAGACATATCTAGCTCCGAGACACTGCTAGCTAGCTCTTTGGCTTTGGTTCCTGGCTCTTTGACCAGGAACCTAACAGAGTCTTATCCTTCAGGCTTCCATTAGCCTTCTCAATTCCTTCCTGCACTCAGGTACTAGCTAGGGCCTAACAAAATAACTTGTCATTGCCATTGACTTTCACATAGATAGTTACCTCAGAATCCCTTTCAACAAGAAATTTATGCTAACACATTTCCAAACATAACTTTCTGTCCTTCAAAGTTATGGGTTATCTTAGTAAACAACCCATATGACCACAACACTCAAAAATAACGACAAATACATGACTTATATAAAATTTAAAATAAAGGTTCTAAAATGCATCTGTGGCCAAAAAGGAAAAACTATATAACTTAAGTTATGTTGTTTTCCATTTTCTTAATTTTTAGAATTGTTATATTTCTTTACATATTGTGTAAAATTTTAATAAAATCTGTCCAGTGCATAAATTAATATATGCTTTTTTCCTTATTTCCTATATTAAAATTCATGATTGGGTTTAATATACTTATTTGAAATATGTAGTTTTTAAGACATAAATTTTGTTTTCATAATATTTTGGAAATAGAATAATTCAACATATTCAAGATGTATTTTAAAATTATATTTCTGAAAAAATGTATCACTTCAGATATTATTTAAACAAATTATTAATTTTATAAAGGGAAAAACAACAGCACTACTTTTTTCCTATGTTTTTCTATAGTCAATATACATATCGGTTCGAAAAATACTCCAAATAATTTTCACGGTAGATAATTTAAAACCTAATAGACGGCCTTCTGAAAAGCAATAAAAATTAATTATGTAGTTTTCCTTTTTGCTACAAGCATCTAGGCTACAATTTACATTTTAAAACATTGTCATATATTTTTCTAGCAATAGAACCAAAATGGATAAGATACCACGAATGCTGATGAAGTGTGTAACGGCACAGAAAATATATATTTCATTCTGCTGGTGTCTAATTATAATCCACAAACTCTGCTTTGGTACTGCAAAATAGAGACAATAAAGCAATTTACGTTTGCAAATTTGTTTAAACTCCATTTTAATAAAAATGTTAAAAATAATATTAAAGTACCAACTTTAATGCCTTGTCCTTTTTGACCACTTGGTCTGTTATAATTTATAAAATACATTCACTATTTACAATTTCTTAAATTATTATTTTGGAACTTCTGCCAAAAAAATTGGATTTTTGACCAGTGTGTATTAGAAGAATGAAAAAGTACCGAATAGTCCCATTATATAGTATTTCAATCACTCAGAACCTTTTATTTTTAATTTCATACTACGCTCAATGTTATAGAAAATTCAGAAGGTACCATTAAGAGAATGAAAAAGTACCGAAAAGTCCCCCTAGTGAATTCCTACCCACATAAGACTATGTATCTTTAATTTGAAGTTTCTTGGAACAACAAAGTGTCATTAGAACAACAAAAAAGTATCAAAACGTTCTATCATATTTGCTATTAGTTTAATTTTACGTTTTGAAGAACATAGTATATCTAACACAGAAAATATCATTAAAGAAACGTAAAAGTAAAAGGAAGTCCTGCTTTTGTGTATTCAAACTCAAACATATATTAAAAAATACCTTTAGACTTAATTCTTTGGTACCATTAGAAGTACCAAATTCACTTAGAACCATATTAGCGAACTTTTATGTCGGTAAATTTATTTTTTGAAAACATTAAAAAAGTACATAAATTCCATTTCCAGCCCAAATACAGACCCGACAAACTTAAATTTTCAAAATACTTACTGTGTTTAAATTTGCAATCCACAGATATGACTCGAAATGATACTTTACCATACTATTTGTCCGAACTTTTCCTATGTACGTCTTGGTGTCCGAATTCCAAATAATATCATATTACCTTATTTTGTGTGATTAAATAAATCAACAAATCCTTCAAATTATAATTTTCAGCTTTTACTATTTTTGATACTTTTTTTCCCCATTTATGTAAGGAAAATTGTATTCCAATGAATTTCTAAATTGTAGTGGGATCCCATATTTAAATACTCATATGTATATGACAATAAATAGAAAAAAAGTTTTATGAAAAAGTACCAAAAATAGGTAGATTTTTTACCCCTTAAACGAATTTTTAAAAAGTACCAAATGAGTATTTGTCATTTATTGATAAGTTACGAATACGATGTAAATTTTATTAGTATTTTGACTGGTTTAGAAGATACGTATGATGCCAAAATGTAACTAATCAAAATGCAGGAGAGTATCTCTCTAGGAGCTGTGCTTCCTATAGCGCGGGCCGTGATCTTGGAAAATGGGGTGGATCTTGCTCCTATAGAGATATCTTACGATTCATTACAAAACAAGAAAATGAAAAAAATGGGAAGAAGGAGAAAAATTAAGAAAGGGGGAAAAATGGAGAAGATTAGTTAAAGAGGGATAGGTATAAAATCCTCTTCTGATTGTCTTTACCCACCTAACCATGCTATCTTTGATTCCTAGATAGCCCAAAAATAACTTACCTGCCAAATGACCTTAACTTTTCATGAAATAAAAACGAATACCAAATTACCAAATGATATTGTCATTAAACAATAAAAGTAAAAATAAAAAACATATTTATTATTAAATATTATTTTTAATTTAAAGAATGCAATATTCTAAATAAATAAATAATAACAAAAGACAATGCTATAAAAATTTTACATTATATAATCATGTTATTACCGAAACAAAAAAAATTAGGTGTTAATAACATGCAATGTTATCTGTTAAATGTTGCTTTATTCATGTGTGTGAGGATAAATTTTAAAATTTATAACCCCAGACGCAAACCATGTTAGTTAACAGAGGTCTGTTAACTCGTTAACATAGCTCTGTTAAGCATGGAAAAACTGATATATTCAATAAAAATGGAATTAGAAACACATTTTTCGACCAAATGGGTCCAGAAAACCGTTACCATTAGGAAATATACTTACATATTTTAAATTCAGGCAACTTTATCAGAATTGGCTTTAAAACATGAATTTGAGGATCATTCAAAATTTGGGATTCTGAGTGGGATGAATCCAGATTCCAGGGAAACAAGGCAACGTGGGCGCACAACACTTTCTGGAGATGATAGATAAGGTATCCCACTATGTCCTCCACTTTTCAGATCCTTTAACAGTGTGAGTTGGAAGGAGTTATACAAATTTTTCAAAAATTTAAAATAGTTGGATGAATCCAAAATTCTGTTTCCAGGAAAATAATTGTAAATAAGAAGTAAAAAAAGAGCTAATTTTTTATTATTAAAAAAAGTTCATTATATTTAATTTAATTTCGAATCGAATAAAAATAAAATCCTTAAATTATATTATCACATACATATTCATTCATATTTTGTAAAACGATCAAATTAATTAGCTTTCATGCGAAATAAACAGTTTAAAATTTAATTTATTTGATAATTTAATAATAGTTTATTATTGTTGATAGGATTATTCTTAAGCTTAAAAATAAAAGGTAAAATCAAATGTTTAAATATTTAAATATTAAATATTTATTACACCATGTTAAAAGTGTATTTATTTTTTTATTTTTATTTTGTAGCACCGAGTTATTAATAAAAAAATGTTTACATTCTTAAAGCGCATGGATATTATTTGTTTAATATAGGATTAATGAATATACAGGACGCTGATTCTGGGTTGCGAATTTTAATACACGTGATCATGGAGTACTAAGTCTGTGCTTAGTTTTTTGAAATTACGAGGCATATTTTGTAAAACACCACTTCATTTTGAAAACTTTTTCATATATTTTTGTTTTTCAAAAATTTTTACGGACAAATTTTCAAATCGAAGTGAAAGGATTTACAAAATTATTTAGTACTTTACTTGTCATTTCAAAGCGGTGATCTACATGTGTCGTCCTCCATGATTACGTGTATTTAAAATGACTTAGAAAGTGAAACAAAATTCTTTGCCATCCTGTGACATTATTATATTTTATTTTTTACTAAATATGCATAGCTTTTCTTTTTCTTTACTCATGTAATGGTATTTAATGCAGCCGAAACATGCAGAGCGATTGCACTCAGAACATTGAAATGTAGGGTTTAGAACTTTATCTCCGCAATGGACACAAATTTCACTCATACTTTTTGTTTCCCTATAAATGTTAGGGTTTGGAAGGTTCGTTAGGGGCTTGTCGTGGAGTAAAGCTTCAATATATAGATAAATAAAAACACCGCAATTGAAGCTATCAATTTGATAGTCGCGTTCAATTTCAATATAATTCCACGATTTATCATTTACATTATCCAAAAATGTTTTTAATATTGTGTCAAATCGATTGTTAGGGGATAAGGAGCAATATTATTTTTGTATACCTTATTATATGTCAGCAATATGTAGCGTTTTTCCCCTTCCATCGGTCTTCCTCTAATATTATTGGCTTTTGAACAGTCTTACTTTGTTTTTGGGTACATTGAATATAAGCATACGTATTTTCGGCATCAGTTATTTTTGCTTTAACATATGTACAGCTTTTTCGGACGTATTCCGTAGGCACCACCAAACTTTTCCCTTGCAAGGTTACATTTTTTGTTATATAAAAGTAGCTCTCCACAGGACTGTTGGAAACTCTTGTGTTGGTTTTGTCTCCGAACTTTCCCATAATGCACAGTGGGGCAGAATCGAAATTTTTTGGAAATAAATCTGTAACTTCTGATCAGCTGGTTGGATTTTCATGAAATTTGGTACAGGCGTAGAAGAGGAGTGTACAATGTTAAGTTTGGAAGGGGGGGGGGCAGAACAAACCCCTCAGGGGCGGAGCTCAAAGTTACCTCTGACATAAAACATGTTTAATCGCTTTCCAAATTTTTGTTTCTCATCCGATTTCATTGTTGTAGGCCCTGATAAGACCTATAAAAGACATGCTTACGTGTCCTATTTATCTCTTATGGTTTTCGAGTTATTTGCGTTTAAATTTTTAAGCACCATAATTTTGCATGTTCTTGGTCCAGTTTTTTTCATATATATCCTAGTATTTCGGACCGATTTTATTAGTTTTTTTTTCTTAGCTAGTTAAAGAACAAAATTATCTATTGAATAAAAAAAATTTGAAGTCGATATCTTTACCCAGTCCAAAAATAAACGATTTTGAATTTGAAAATTGCAAAAAAGACGACTTTTTGTGTTTTTTTAGCCGAAAAAGTATCTACACTCTTTTTTATCTAAAATAAAATTTTCTTTAGCAACATATAATAATTTTGCACTTTTCTGAAAGGTAACTTCACAGAGATGATTTTAAGAAAAAAAACAAGCCCAATAACTAAATTGGTTATGGTACACACCCTCCCGAATTCGACCCATTTTATATGAAAGTTTTGATTTTAGACCATATTTCCTCAAATCCCAAAGTACGAATCGACAAGCGGAATATATTTTAAGAATCTACAATATGTTGTTAAAAGTTTTAAATCAAAATCTACGGGACTTCGGAAAAATGTGGATTCTATAGCCATAAATGTAAAAAATCCCATTTTTGGGAATTTTGATTAGTTTTTTTAGGAATTCAGGAAAATCCTACCCCTGATTGAAATTTGGTTAACGCGCTTTTATTTAAAAACCCCAAATTGGGCCTTTTGTTTGGTTTATTTCTAAATAGCGAAAGAAATTTTAAAAATATGTATTCCAAATTAAGCTTAGCTTTTAGCATATATAATTATATATCAATATCAATATCTTGCCTCATTTCAGAAATATGCGCCTTTAAACTTTTATATTTCCAATTTATTTTATATATGACTATATTTTTACAAACTTGCAACTTTTGCCTTTAGCTTTGCGTGAATAATTACTTAGAAAATTATGAATATTTCTGTATACTTTTAATAATATCTATATACAAAATATTTTTATAAAAATAATTAATAAGTATTTTTAATTTTTAATAGGGTTGCCACTTTTCCCAAATTTAAGTAAATCTTTATCCTTTTCTAAGCATTCATATATTTCTATTAATGAATTTAAAATAACAAAACAAACAAAAAATGTCCATTTAAACTTAACCAATATTATTATTTTTGGTATTTATCATCTTCCTTAATAAATATTTTATTTCTAATAAGATTTTTTATTACTTATTTACATTAAATTTATGTAGACAATTTTTCTAATATTTTAAACTTTTACTACTTATTTTCTATAAAATAATCTGTTGTATCTGTATACATATCTAAAAGATAATAAAGGTCCATCAAGTTTTCAGTATTTTGAGTTGATAAAGGCTCAATAAATCCAACGTTTTCTCATTGATGATAGTAGCTCTTTTTTACTTCTTATTTACAATTATTTTCCTGGAAATAGAATTTTGGATTCATCCCACTCACATTGCCTTGTTTCCCTGGAATCTGGATTCATCCCACTCAGAATCCCAAATTTTAAATTTTTGAAAAATTTGTATAACTCCTTCCAACTCACACTGTTAAAGGATCTGAAAAGTGGAGGACATAGTAGGATACCTTATCTATCATCTCCAAAAAGTTTTTTCCGCCCACGTTGCCCTGTTTCCCTGGATATGTGAGTATATTTCCTAATGGTAACGGTTTTCTGGACCCATTTGGTCGAAAAATGTGTTCCTAATTCCATTTTTATTGAATATATCAGTTTTTCCATGCTTAACAGAGATATGTTAACGAGTTAACAGACCTAACATGGTTTGCGTTTGGGGTTATAAATTTTAAAATTTATCTTCACATACATGCTTTATTCTTCTTTTGTTCCCCTACATTCATTCGAATTTCAAATTTCTGTAATGTAATTGATTACAATTATATAACATTGTTATATATTTTAAAAGAAAAAAATTTAAAACAAAAATGTTAATTAATGTAAATGTTTCCAACTTCAACAAAAATTATGTTATTAACATGAAGTCACTAATGTTATTAACATGAAACTATAATGAAATATTACTAACATAAAAACTATTATGTTAGTTATTTTAAATATTTATGTTACAATAAAACAACAATGTTAACATGAATAAGATTCTGTTGCCAGTTCGAAGTGTTATTAACATAAAACTATCATGCTGGTTATGTTAATACAAAAAAAAACATGTTTTTAACATGAAAACATTTAAGTTATTAACATAAGCAATAGTTTGTGTAAATATGAAAATGATATTAAAAGAAAATTAATTGAATTAACATAAAACGAAAATGTTATTAACAGATAACAATTGGTAGAAATATGTAATTTAGATTGTACATGATTTTACAGAGTAAAAATTTAAAATCAAATGCACATTTGACTCACCATTTTAACATCCTACGAACACTTTAGGCCTGTTGTCTCTTGGAACTTGAGTTTGTGCTTTAATAAATAATTACGTTAAATTATCTCTCAATGTTGTGTTGAAATGTATTGTGTTTACTTTATGTTTGTACTTTATATTACAGTTAGTTATGTTATTAATGAAAATTAAAATCAAACTTACAATCTTAACAGTTTAAATATAAAATGATTTGAAAAAAAAAATTACATAAATTATCCAAAAAGTATTTTATATTTACGTTAAATAATATTATTGATTAAAAACTACAGTCAGAGCTCGATATAACAAATACCGACTTAATGAAAATCCGACATAACGAAAGAACTTATTTTTACACTAGATATCTTATATAACGAATGAGGAACGAATTTTACTGCCGATATAATAATTTGAAGAAACAATGTCCTGTAGTTGTTAAAATATTAAAAATATCTGCTTCAAACAGTTTTATTTTACTTCAAAGTAATGGGTTAGAAGCAGAGACCAATAACTATTAACATTTTTTTCAAGTTGAGTAAAAATAAGATTTTTGGAAATTATTTTTTTACGTTGCCTTAAAATAAATATTTTTGAAAATAAAATTTTTTTTATTGCGAATATCTTTAATTTAAGAGCTGCAGGAGATTCTTGTTGCATTGCTCTCACGTTACTCTTGTAACTGCCTTAATTATTTCTATATAACCTTGACAGCTTCCGTAGGGGTTACCAAAAATGCAATCAGTCCTATCTAAGTGAAAAATAATAAACTAACTAAAAAATGTATGTGTTTTATGTAATGTATTTTAATGAATGCAGTTTAAAGTATACTTACATATTTTTGAACACTGCTAAGTAAAGTTATGCACTAGTATATGTTCATTTCAACAAGTTTCCTTTAGTGCCTTCATACGTTTTTAAATGTTAGATAGGGCCGGTTGCTTTTTTGGTGACGATTTGCTGTTAAAGAAACATCCTGATACATTTTACAAAATTTCCAATAAATTCGTTTAATATTCCAAAAATGAATTCAATGGATTGCAATAAAATCCACATTTAAATAAAATACTCGTTCATATATGGAATAGGATGACATCGATCTGTTGAATTAAAATCGTCAAAATTTTTTTTTTATGAATTTGCATGTAATAAATATGCAAATTAGCAAGGCGCTATTTTTAGTAATTGTTTTGGAGTTTCACTAACTGATTTGAATAAATTACACAGTACAACAGCCAATCTGGGGGGTGAGAAATTCCAAGTCAGGGTGATGGTACTAGGTCAGTATAGTAAAACTCTCAAAGGGTTTGGCGTTCGTATGTGTCAGTTTTTTTATGACCTTTTAAATTTTTTCCTTATCTTGATGTTTTTTCGCTTAGTTGTAACATTTTGGCAAAAACGTAGTTCAACATAACTCGAGAACCACTTGTCCGATTTTGCTAAAACAAACTCAAAAAAATTTAGAATTACAATTTCTTTAATCCGTTCATATAACGTTTTTCTCTATAATCAACAGTTTTGCCGGTAAAAATAAATTTGTGGAGAAAAAAAATATTTTTTTGCCTAAAAATTAAAATTTTTTTTTAAATTCATAAAAAATCCAAAACGGAAAAAAGGATCAAGTGTTATTAATTTCATGTAAAGTCACATAACCTATAAACAAAATGCGACATAGATCATAGAAATCGATTTTTGTTTTATTAAAATGAGTTTGAAAAAATAAAAAATCAATATTACCTCATTTCAAATGGCATAGCAACTTGATGATAGCGTTCACCTTGTTCATCAGATTCGGTAGCCAATTGTTTGCTGAAGTAGTCCAGATGATGATGTAAATAATGGATTTTCAAGGACATGTGGACACCAATTTCCGAGAATGCTCTTAACATCCTTGCGACAGAAACATCGTAGTTGTTAGAACGATGCTTTCCCAACAAGCCTTCTATTACTTCTTTGATTGCCTGCCATGCATTCAATTCAGCGTCAATCAAAATATTGTTGAATGCGTCACTTTTAATCAGCTTTCGTATATCTGGACCATTTAGGAATAGGATGATATCGATCTGTTGAATTAAAACTGTCTTAATTTTTTTTTTATAAATTTGCATGTAATAAATATGCAAATTAGTATTTTTTAAGAAAAGCGTTATTTTTAATAATTGTTTTGGAGTTTCACTAACTGA
This sequence comes from Protocalliphora azurea, assembly GCA_932274085.1. Classification (NCBI taxonomy): domain Eukaryota; kingdom Metazoa; phylum Arthropoda; class Insecta; order Diptera; family Calliphoridae; genus Protocalliphora; species Protocalliphora azurea. The sequence continues at coordinate 85,747,287 of OW026520.1, forward strand.
TTTGAATAAATTATTTTGTAAGTTTATTTTAATATACATATGGTCATTGAAATAGGTACGGTATAAAATTTTTATAAAAGTCCATATTTTTTAGCTAATATTTTTTACAAATGATTTTCATTTGATTATTTATTATATCAGGTTAACTAATTCAATTCATTAGACGTAGGTAATATATTAAAGGTCTAATGATATGAACAAATTATGTACTGCACCAAAGATTAAAGACTAGGGTAAATAAGAAAATCTTAATTATTATAATAGTTAACTTACAATTTGTTCTGAAATTATGATTTATTTTGCTGAACATTTTTATAATATGATTTTCTAGACCTAATCGAAGGATTTCAATAGAGATTCGATCCAGTTATTGACTTGCTTGTCTTGAGCGACGCCTTAGATTCCTTATCATATAGAAAAGCACTGATATTATTATCAGCAAAAGATAAGTTAACTTTTTGTATCATTTTCTTGTAGGTTTCATACGATATGTTAAGATTTTGATAACACATACCCAAGTTAAAAATCCTCATTCTTGAAAATTAAAAATTATGTGTAAACTCGAAAATAAAGGGACAAGACAGGATATGCTATTAAAAAATGTTAGATGGTTAACAGGTCAATATTTGGTAAAAATATTTTCAAAGAAATTAATGGTACAACTCCTGTGACTGAGATTGCTCTCATAATGTTAATGTTTAATGTTAAAAATTCAGGAGAAAATTTTAAAATAATCTTCATTGAAAGTTAAGTTATTATATTTATAATATTCAAAATTTATCCCCAAAACCGTTGAATGATTAATTTAAAAGTAATCAAATTCCATTTTTTTGTTGGCTAATTTCAGCACCGGATTGAAACCATTATGGAACCTTTCGGGAAGATCTAAAAAAAATATTTAAAAAAATTTCGCGGCAATAACTCCAAAATTTAAGAAAAAATACAAAATTCCTGAACAAGATTTCCAGATCTTATGGCTCATAAAATAGAAAAGATATTTCGAAAAGGGTGGAATACATAGGAAACGTGTATTTATAATAACAAAAGCAGAAATTTTACTTTTTCTGAAAATAGTTAATTGTATAACACATTGTAATTGTTCTGTATCTATTTTAATGGCCAGGTATTTTTGATTTTTGGTCGATATTAGTAGATACTTAAGGCTTAACTTCTGTCTAATTAAATATTATTGTAAATTGTTCCTAAGATATACCAAATAATCAAAAACAAATGAATTTTAATAAATGTTATTTAAAAAATTTAGATTTTTATACAAAAATTTTGAATACCCATTTTAATGACCACATGTGTACATATGCATGTTTTTCGTTGTATACCTAGGTAATTTCTGAATAATTCCAAAACTAATGAGTGGATAAAAAATGATATTAAAATAGCTGGAAGCATTTTTTAGTGTTTTATTTATACAAATCGAATTATATACTTATAAAAATATGGGAATATTTTAAAAAATGTCCACATTTTTATAAATCAATATATAAATGTTTAAATTATAATGAAATTATTTACGAATATTTTATTATTTATAAAGCAATGCAAAAAATGTTCTCTCTTAATAGCTGTTATATGTTCAAAAAATAACATTTATAAGCAAAGTAAAAAATTCAATTTAAAAAACAAAAGTTATTGAGCAACGGACATTTTCTTTAGAATTAATTACACACTGTTACAAAATGACACTTTTTATTTTCACTCGGAAAACGATCTAATGTAGGTTTAAAAATTTTCGAAGCACCCCCTAAATTTCGAGTTATTACGAAAAAAAAAAGTTTTTAGAATAGTTCCTGAACTATCGATCTCGTAGTTTCATAATTTTTTTTGTTAGTTTAAGATTTTTAAATTGATTTTGAAAGCAGAAAGACGTAGATTTTTAATTGTGTTACCATCTCTTATATATACTCAAATTAAATAATAAATTATTATTCAACATTTTTTATTTTATTTCCCTTTTTTTCGATATTTTGATTTTGATGAAAATTTTTCTGATTTTGTTCTAAAAGACTACATATATTTGCTTACAGAATTTCAAATTTTATTCTGTTTGGAATAAAACAGGATATCCTTATATTTAAAAATTCTTCATATATTTTAAGACAAAATATTTTTTTTTTAATTTTTTAATTGGTTTTTACTTTTTGAGGATAAAATTAAAAATGTATAGAAAGTTTTATTAAGTTATTACAGATAAAATCAAATAAGTTCTTCAGTTTTTGTCCAATTTAAAAATATTAAATTTGGTTATGTTTACAACAAAAATGCCCTTAAAGATTATTGTTACGTTGCATAGGTTTTTGTAGAAAAGTTTTAATAAATCGTAGTTAAACTAGAAAAATTGTGAAAAAAATTGTTTTTTCTAGAAGTTGTTTGAAATTTTGCTTTTAATATTTGACCAAAACAAATCAAACGCACAGACTTGAAAAGCCTGTTTCTTCTACTTTCCAAAGAAGTTTAAAAAGGAAAAATAAACAAAAGTATAAAAGAATTAGAAAAGAATTTATACAAGAACCTACCCAAAACAGTTTTTTTCGAATAACTTGAAATTTTGAGAGCGAATGGCAAATTTTTAAAACTAATTTATGATGTCCTCCAGAAGGCCTATAACCTGCACTATATCATTTGTCGAGTGATTTTTCACTGTAACAGAGTGTTATTATTAGGTAACGTAAAATATAAAAAACATAAATTAAAATTATGAACAATGAAAATTTTTTTTTGTTAATTATAGGAAGATGAAAATTTACATTTTCGTTGCTTAAAAACTTTTTTTTCATTTTTTACCAGTTATGACTCATGAGGTTTTACATAAATCTTAAAACAGTTATATCTTTTAAAAATATCGTTTATGGTTATAACAAGTGAGAGCATTTAAAAGTAGTAAAGTAATGTATTTGTAAAATTGATATGAACACTAATTAATACATTTATTTATAAACAAAATATTTATAATTCTTAATATTTTCATTATGTATCGACTTGTTGTCACAACATCCCTTTTTCTAAAAAAAAAACAACAACAAACTTGAACAAAAAAGGAGAAACACACTATTGACCTGATTTTGTTTATCATTCAACACATCTGAATGATTTAGAAAAATAGAGGAGATCTGTCTCATTTAGACGAAATAAGGACTATAATTATGAAATTATGTATGTGTGTCATTAGTACCAAAAAAGTATATACATATACACCATTTTTCATTTTTTATAGGATACACAGATATTTTACGTGTGTAGTTGTATCAGAAGTAGTTGTATAGGTAGTAAAAACCGGTTGGCATGACATGATTTATTCAAATTACGTACGTATAATATTCGTAACGTTATGCACACATACTAAACAAAAAATTCCTTCCTGCGGTTCTGCTAGAGGCAATTTACGCATTTTTTCGGAAGTACTACATATTTACTAATAGCTAATATTTTGGCTTTAATTGATTCTATTTTGTTTCAAAATTTGAATTGTCAACTAGACAGTATCTTTGTAGTCTTCAAGAAGAAAATTGTTTTCTTCTTATGACTTGTATATAGCTGTATGGAAAAAACTTTAAGAGTAAAATCCTAGTGATTCAAAAACAATCATCAGAACTACTGGGTTTCAAATATTATGCACACATTTACTGGATGGTTGATGAATGAATTTCCGTCTATACAACGTTACTAGCAGTTACACAGTTACTCACACATACATACATCTGCATATAAAATTACGAATTACTTAAATTTCCTGTAAATATTACTTTAAATATAGATAACCAACACTAGCAGTAGCAACACACAATAATGTATTTCAGTAATTTACATACCCAGCTGACCACAAACTTCGATAATGATATCGCCTTTGAACATTTCTCTGTCAAAACATTCGACAACGACTATCGTTGGCGATCCGAATATGAGCTCCTCCGTCGCTCACTTTGTGGCAGCAAATCTTTCGTTCTCTAAGGTTTGGTTATCTTATTAATAGTGAATCTTTAGCGAAACGTAAGAATATTCGTTAGTCATTCGTTTTCGATATCAAAAGATTTTGAAACTTCTTCGGAATCAATATTTCTAACGACTTGTGTTTACTATCATTTGCAATAGTTCGAAAACGATAGTTTTTATTTTGTTTGTTTCATTTTTTCCAATTTTAAAATTATAAACAGATTTAATTTTTAAATTTATATTTTATTTCAAACTTAACACAATATATAAAATAATAAAAACAATTAAAAATTAAGAAAATAATAAAAAATATAGAAAATAATAAATTATATTCCAGAGATAAAGATTCAGGAGTGCTAACTGAAGTATTTTGTCCAAATTTCTGCTTCGCCTAGACGAGGCATCAATGTTTTTTTTTTTTTTCAATAACTAAACAAGTTTGTAAATTGCCTTGTTGTCTCTGTTTGGCAGTACGAAAGCAGAGTTTGTGGACTATAATTAGATACCAGCAGAATGTAATACGTATTTTCTGTGCCGCTACATACTTCATCAGCATTCGTGGTTTCAATGAAACCTAAATAGTAATATTATTTTTTACGTTTTCTGCTCAAATCTACATATTTTAGGACAGAACTTTCTCAATTTATCTGCAAGAAAATAGATTAGGTATTTAGATAAATGTGTAAGCTATTTTGCAAATATCTTTAGACACGTGCCAACATTACTTACCACTTTTTCTAAAATTTTATTATATTATCTTTTATTAAGAGTTGCAGAAAAATTAACTAACATGAATTTTAATGCGTAATATTTTAAAACCAAATGCAATGATCTATGATTCAAGATTGAAACTTGATTTTCTTTATTTAAGTATTCTGTATGCACAATCAAGAAAATAAGTTGCTTTTTTATTTCAGTATAAATCCCCGAGAATTTTAAAAGAATAGATAATTTTTCGAGATTTTATTCAGAAATGTTGAATATTTGCTATATCGTTATTTTTAAAATTCTGGAATATTACGCGAATGTTTTTTGTCGAGAAAAGTTCGATATTACGAACATTCATATTTAATATAATAGTCCATATTTTTTCGAACATTTAGTTTCGAAAATTCTTTGTTCTTTGAGGACATTCGCTAATATCGAAACTCAGATCAGGTGGGTGCACACAAGTATAATAATACTCAATGGTGAAAAACTTTCATATACACATATACAAACATTTATACATACATACATACATACATACATACATACATGCAAACCTACAATGTGTACAAAATCCCAGCAAACCAAAGGTTTAATTTAAAATTTGAGAGTGATTTGAAATAAAATTTTTTTCAAATATAAACATTTGAGAATGATTTGAGAATAATAACATTCTCAACAAGAAGGAGATTTTTTTCTCCAGTATTGATGCAGATTTCAATTAAGGTTTGAATTAACCTTTGATATCAAAGAAAAAAGACATAATTTTTCAAACGTTTGAAATATGATGACTCTGTGTTTGTTGGGATTAACCGCTTGAATTTTATCATAATGCTTCTTCTATTAATTTTCTACGTTTCCAAGCTTTTCGTACCCTACACCATCGTTGGAAAATTTAAATCTATTCTATTGTTTATAAGATTAATGACCTCTTGGAAGAAAATGTGCTTTTAAGTTATACGAGTATTGAAAATATTGGATTTGCTAAAAGATTTTCATTTATTTTTGTATTTTATTTTAGGGAGATTTTATTTCCATAACTGTAATTGTCACCCTAAAAGATATATTATCGCGAATTAACTTTCTGGTTTGACACTACATTATTGGTGCTGAAATTGATATAATTTTTCCTAGTTAAGAATGACGAAAACTTAATTACACTCTGCTATAGTGAAGAATCACTCGAGAAATGACAATGTACGATATAGACCTTCTTGAGGATATTATAAATCAGTTCTAAACATATCATATATTCTTTTAAAATTTGAGTTATACTCGAAAAATATTTAAACATTTTTATAAAGTAGAAGAATCAGACTAATTACTAATAACTTCTGAACTATATCTTAATGTATAATACTTTCAATAAAAGCTATTTGTATGCAGCTTTAATATTTTGATAGATCAATATTGTTTCTCTTTTTATTATGTTATTAGCGCTCCTTTTGTCTCGGTAAATTGAGTTTTTTGACGTGTTTCTCTTACATAAGTTAGAGATTTTCACTTTTCACCTATTGGAGACCTGATTTCAGTATTTAGAACAACTTTTCTTTTGGCTATTTTGGGTTAAAAAATTATTTAACCCTCTAGCGGTCAAGACTGATTGAGGACATCTTTTTTGTTTCTATTTCTTTAAATAATTTATATTTTAACTTCTTTCTGCATTTGTTTTTCTAGTTGATACGATAAACTAAATATCTAGATTTTAAATCCTCCAAACATTTTACACTAATTATACCTTTAATCTCTAAATTGATTTTATACATTTTTGCTTTGATCATTAGAGTATTAACATACCATAAACCTAATTTTATTATAATTTGCTTAATAATAAAATGAGAAATTGTTTTGTTTAATGTACTAAATAAATTGATAAAAATACTTTTGCAAAATACCAAAATGATATTTGATTAAAATTGAATATTTTTGTTAGTAAAGTGTATAATTTAATATTGAGGTTAATTAGCTAGGTTGGTCCTATACATATATTTCAAAACTGATCATTTGTTTCAAAAAAATATATTTTAAAAATTTGCTAAATTCAAATTTTCTTATTGTTAAAAAGCTACGTTCTTCTGATTATGTGATGTCCTCAAGATATCTCAAGAGGCTCACATTTGGTAGTTTTCGAACGAAAATAAAAAGTGTCATTTTGTAAAATCTGAAAAAATATTGTGAAAAAAGTCAATATGTAGAAAACAAATATGTACTTAATGCAAATATGAAACCAGCAAAAACTTTTTGGTTTTCCGTAATAACAACTACTTATTAAAGTAGTTTCTTGGTAATGAGGCGTCATTATTATTTGCCTACTCTGTATTACATTAATACTCAGTAGTATAATAGCGCAGTAATACTGCAATCACGTGGATGAGTTGGCTAGAGCGCCGGATTAACAACCAGAAGGTTGTTGGTTCAACCCCATTCTGAAGCTGTTAGTTTTTTATAACAAAATATCTAAAAAGATATTTTAAACTAAATAGAGTTTTTGTCGCTTAGGATGTTATGTGCGAGATGGTGTACTGAGTAAGACGTTAGTCAGTAAAAACGAATGGTTAGTGTGTGTCCAAGTTCGAGTCTCACTGACGGCAAAATTTTTTTATTTTTTTTTTTATTTTTGTTTTCGTTTAGGTACATATTTTTGAGTACCCCCTAGAGTCAAAAAATAACTACATGAATTTGTGGACAAGTCGAACAAAAATAACTAGTTATTCAGGCAAAAAATAAGTATTTTATTTTTGTTTCCAATTATACCTGCTAGCTTACCAGGAAAGCAAAGTTTTTGCTGGGAAGTAACAGCTCTAAATATGAAAAAAATATTTAAGGAACATAACTTACCAATTCGTGGAGAGGAAGAAACAATCTAATTTTCATTTCATTAAAAAAATATTTTCGATCCAAATGAAGTCTATAGTAACTTTCTCATACTGTTTATAAACAGGTAATTCGAAAAATGGGTTTTTCTTTTAATTTCGTAACCGGTTAATTTAAAATGTTCAATTTAAATTAACCGGTTTGTCCACTTTATTTTAGTCGTTTAACCGGTTTATAAATTAACTGAAAATATCACAAAATTTCTTTTATCACTTTTTTTTTGGGAAAATGTTATGAAAGAATTAAAAACTATTACTACTTGAGTTAACAAGTAATCACATGATACAGTGATATGTTTAGAGTTCAACATATGTATAATAATTGGGAGAGGAAGCATTTATATACAGTTATTTATTACTATCAATTGAACTGATTTGAATACTTAATGAATCGAAACCCTTTAATTTAGTAATAGTTTCAGAAAAAATCAACTATGGACAAACAAATGGGAAATTAGTTGTTATACTGCCGTAAATTTTTTATAACTTTAGAGACGTTATCAATCATTCAACTCATCAACAGCTTTTTTGAAATCGTTAAAATATAGTTTGCAATATTTTACAGTATCACGTCAGATTTCGTTTTTTATTTGACGTTAAAATATATTTTGCTGTTGTTTTCGATATGGCTTTGACTGGAAGATATTCCGTACTTGATACAGATTGTTTTTGATATATTTGTGGTGAATATATATTAGAAAAATATCGAAAACCTATATCGGACTTTGTGAGAATTGGGTATCATCAATGCTTTAAAATAAAATTGTGTAATCAGGACAAGCCATGGAATCTTCATATTGTATGCCAGTTTTTTTTTTTATTTTCACGACACAGAAGTATATGTCGTTATGATGGTTTCGAGATTCTCACCAAATCATGGCTGTTACGAACATTATTGTATCTGTTTTGCCACTGGACCATAACCAAATCTTATATATATACCACACATTTCTGGAATACAATATGAGGAACCCATGGTTTGTCCAGATTAGACAATTTTACTTTAAAGTATTGATGATACGCAGTTTTCACAAAGTCCGATATAAGTTTTCGATATTTTTCAGAAAGATATTCAACACAAATATAGCAAAAATAATCTGTATTAAGCACGTAACATCTTATTGACGAAGCCATATCGAAAACAACGATAGAATATATTTTAATGCCCAATAAAAAACAAAAATCTAAATAAAAATAGTAATTGAAGGTAGTCAGGTATAACTCAAAAACAAAAGCTTACCGTATTTAAAAAATACGCGTCAATTTGAGAATAAAAAAAAGAAAAAGACAGGAAAGAAGAATTATGTTGATCAGTGTTATTCAAACATTACTTTAAGTAAAGATCTCAAAAAGCAGTGAATAAAAATTATAATTCTTCCAATTGTAAAGCTTTTTTTTGAAGATCTTTTAAAATTTCGATAATTTGATTTTATTTTGGAACCAAACAAAATTAAAGTGAAATAAATTATTTCTAAAAAAATATTTCCATAATTTATATCGTTATGGAATTTTCTAATTTCTTAAATATAATATTTTTACTATTATAAACTTTGCAAAGTAAAGTTAGAAATTTATAATAAATAAGATTCATTATTTTGTTCTATCAGTTGAAAGAGAAAATGTTTTTTTTTTCCTAAAGCTTCTTATTGTATAATTTATTTAAATGTCGGTTAACCGATTAAACTGGCTTTTAAGTAGGTAGTTTATCGAAAAATTGTTTTTTTAATTTTACCCAATTTTCGGTTAAGTGTCAAGTAGATTTTATAAACATCACCTTCTCAATAATAGAGATGATTTTTAAAATTTGACTTTATCTTACTTCAGAAAACATTTAAGTACGGAAGAAAGAATTATTTTTGCAAGTAGGCTACAGTATAGTCGAACTAAACCTACTAAAACTTAAATGCTTATTTATTTTATGTTTTACGTTGCTGCGTTACAATGTCCTAATTTTTCCTTTATTCGATTAGTTTTTGTACTTGTGTTTTCATTTCAATTTAAAGTATTACTATGACTTTATTTTTCCCGCATTTTCTTTCCTTTAGCCCGTATTATAATGGTTGTTATTGTTGTTTAAGTTGTTATCGCTGCTGCTGTTGACGTCTTAGTTGTTATTGACGTTGTTGTTTTTGTCCCTTATGATGTCTATTTGGTATTTTTTAAGGTTTTTCAAAATTCCACAAAAAATAAAAACAAAAGTTAAAATAAAAAAATTTTTCTTTTACTTTCACTACAATAAATTCGACATTGTGTGGTTTTACTGGGGTTTCTGTTATTTTTGTTGTATATAATACTGCATAAGTAGTTGTTGTTGTTTTTGTATCAAAATGTTTCGGTTTATTTCGTAATTTTTTTTTACAATTGTCCCTTTTTCTGATCCCTGTTTTTTTTTTTTTTTTTTTTTGGTTTGATTTTAGTTGATGCTCGTATCTGGGTTATTAATATGTTTTTCTAAAACTTTTTTTTTTTTTTGTTTTTGTTATAATTTTCTTCCAACTAATGTTAATTACACACATAATTTTTAAGCTTTTTATTGTTTTGTTATCGTTGTAGTTTGTAACATTTTTTAATGACACACATTTTGTAGGTTTTGTCTTATTTTTGTATCAAGATATGGGATTGACGTTTGTATGTAGATAAATGGTCATACCTTGGGATCCATTAGCAACACGATGTGTTCATTAGTAGCATGTACGTTAGGGTGGCCCCGTTTGTATGGAGGAAAAATAAGGTATCTATGTTCAAATGAAAATTTATTTCATTCTAAAATACCGTTTCCCAAAATTTTCATCCTGACATTATTCTTTCGTGAGCTGGATCAAAATGAATAAATGGTCCTTTTTTCGGGTTTTTCGGATTTTCTTCATATTTCTGCCAAAAGAACAATATGAAAATTTGGCATCGCCAGAAAGGTCTTTGGGACACGCATTTAATGACATAACAAAAAAAGGGTCTGAAATTATGCAGTTTTTCACAGAATATTTGGATATTGAATTTTTTACACTAATGTAAATGTTTCCAAAAATACGACCAAAATAATACAATATAATCCTTTGGCAATTATACCGAAATATTTTTTTCGAAAGAAGGACCTTCTTTCATTTTGATCCAGATAACGAAAAGAAACGGTATCTCAGAATGAGGTAAGTTTTCATTTGAGCTGAGAACATCGATACTTTTTATTTTGGGTCACCTTAATGTACGTAGTTTAGATGCTGAGAATATGAATATGTGATAATTAAGGATAAATGGTTTAAATGGTAGATTAGCTTTATTTTCATTTAATTTAACTCAAGATACAAAAATATGGATTAAAAATTTAAATTAAATTTACTTTTTTCGCTTGCATTTAAAGTTCACAAATTTAGCTAATAAATTAAAGTTGGCAACACTATTTGGAAAACTGCTTCAAATTTAAGTTTGCTTACTAGGAACTATATAATCAATGTATCAGAGATCTGCCTAGTGATCTAATTTTTAGAAAAGATTCCAATTTGTATCAGTTCTGTCAGTCCACAATTCTCTAAAATATATCTAATTTTGCATTATATTTTTTCCGCTCTAAACTACTGTATCAAATATTTTTCTGCACTCAGATGTCTTAAAGCAATTTCATAAGATTAAAATACACTCACATCCACTTACAATTGATCACATGCCACAAGTTTTCTTGTTCCAATTTAATAGAAACATCTACATTTAAGATCCACTCCTGTACACAAATCCCCCACCGCATATCCCAAACCATCAAAATATAAAAAGTAAACATAATAAAGAAAATGCTCAAAATAAAGAATGAAATTACAGGAGAAAGGGAAAAAAACGTAAAAACAAATAACAATGACAAGGTATGGAATGCATTTCCAATAAAGCTATATTCTGACCACGTATAAATCAAAATTCCAAAAATTTTTATCACAATAAAACTCACCCTTAAATCTAGAATCGTTCAGAATCATACATATGTATATACAAATATAGTATGTATGTATATGTGAATGTTTCTTTGAGTACACGTAACCAAATACTATAGCCTACAAAAGTATATTATACTTGATTCGATTTTTTACTTATTCCTGCAACATCAGCAAGACAAAAACAATAACAACTACAGCCAAAAAAAGGTAACAAAAATAAAAAAAAAAGAAAAACAACTAGTAGAGATGATAAGTAACAGCAGGAAAAACTTATTTGTAAGGGAATTTTTAGTTGTATTGATACGTTGTATTAGAGAAACACACTCAAGCATACACATTCAACACTTTACAATGCTACACGCACTCCAGTGCACACGTATCTATACATACAACTTGCTATACAAACAATACATACTTATGTACATATGTGTGTACATTTACGCATACAGTTTTATCCTATAGACAGGAAAGGTGCGTACAATCATTTTATTGATTTATATGCCAAAGCTATTACAACTGACGTTACCACCTTAATAGAAAGTATAACCAAAATATAAAATACAAACAAACAGTAACAACAACAGCATCAGGAGAAACAACAACAAATAAAAAGTGAGGTCCTAGCAACCCATCCGAAATGACGCTTTTTTTTTTGTCAAAAATGAAATTCATGCTCTATGATACAAGTTGTTTTCGTATACACTCAAAAAAGTTTTTAAGTTTAAGAGTAAATTGTAATACTTATAAACAGTGTTGTCAGGAGGTGAGAACAAAGGAGGCTAAATTGAACTTTAAAAAAGGTCAAAAAAGGCTAAATACTTCATAAGTAAGGCCAGAAAAAAGTTAAGTTTTTTTTTTATTTAAAAACTTATTTTTTTCGTTCCCATAAGTTTTTGATATTTTTTAAAGATATTGTAAAAAAATTACAAATAGAACATAGATGACCCATTGAAAAGTCGCACAAAAATTTCACATATAAATTTGGGTTATATTTCATATGAAAAATGGCCCAATATGTTTTGAAGTGATATTTTGTCATTTTTTAACTACAATTCCTTTTTGATTAAGCATTTCCAAATTTATCACGAGAACGCTCTTATAAGAAGCTTTTTAATATGATATTCATAAATAGTTTCTATTGTATTTGTAAATAGTTTCTAATGAAATATATTAATATTTCATATTTATTAATATGAAATATATTAATATTAGTTAAGTTATTATTAATTTAAGTTATTAAAAATTTCTATTTTACATATATCGATTTTTTGTATAAATAAATACACAAAAATGCCTAAAGGGATGATTTTGCAAAAATAAAATTAGTAACAGTAATTGTAGTTGAAATACTAAGATTTTAGCTTTTTAAGGCAATTTTAGGAAACAAAAAAGGCTTCAAAAAATCTAGAAGTTAAGACGAAAATTTTAAAGCTAAAAGCAAAATAAAAAGGCTAGATTTAGCCTCAAAAAGGCTAAACTGGCAACATAGCTTATAAAAAATATATCTTATAGCGTCCTCATCTTTTATTGCCCTGCAAAAATTTTGATTGGAATGTAATTAGTTAAAATGCTAATACAATGACACTTCACTACTTATACATTAACAGCATTTTATTATTTTAATACGTCAATGTCACTGGAGGCAACTACTTACCCATTACTATTACTTTTAGGCATTTTAGAACTCATTACTTAGATTTTATTATATCAACTGATTAATTGGAAATATTTTTAAATAACTCGGTAAAAATGCATTAATATATGTATATCCATTAATTTCCATCGTTTTTTAATAAAAATAAATTTTTATTTAAAGCCAAGGGTATAATGTATTTTATTCAAAGTATTGTCTATCGACTACGATTTTTTCCATCTTTCTAGCATTTTATGGATTCCATCCCAAAATCGATTATTGACTTTTGAGTCAATAAATGAATCAACCCGCCTTTTTATACCTTGTTCTGAAGTGAAGCGTATTTTACCTATCTTCTAAACCGGAAGAACAAATGTTGGTCAGTATTTGGGCTATACGGCGGGTGGTGAAAAACTTTCAAACCACATTTTTTTTTTTTTTTTTTGAATAGTTTATAAATAATCGCGCAACATGGTGCCGAGCATTGTCACTTTAGAATGTTATGAACTCGTGTCTGCTCACAAATGCTAACTCTCTTTCGTACAATGCTCTTTTCATACGGATCAATTATGTTCGACATTTCAACGTCTCTTGTCTTCAGTTCCTTGCTTTTGGATGAATCCCAGTGTTTAAAAAACTGGATATTGTTGCTTGATCTACTCTTAATAGTTATGTAAGTATTTCTGGCATTTAGCATGAGTCTTGATCAAGCATAGATTCCAATTCTTGATCTTCAAACTTTTTTCGCACATCGAAATCCCCACTTTTAAATCGTCTATACCACACACGCATCGGTAAAAAAAAATAATAATAATAATAATAAATAGTAATAATAAGATTAATAATAGTAATAATAATAAGGTAAATCATCCCAATCCGACATCTATTCCGATAGAAACACTCATGAGTAGTAGACAATCCGAAAAAAAAACAATTGAACGAATTTATATTTTATGCCACTTCGCGGACCTCCTAAAAAGTTACTTCGGATTCCCATGTGAAAACCCCCTGCATTAGAGGATAGGGCTATGTATAACATTTTATGTATAAGGAGGAAAAAGCTAAGGAAACACGGCATATGTTATAATTAGGCCAGGGAATGCTTTTATCAATAAGACACTTAATGTAAACCTGAACTAAACAGAAATTCGTTTTTTAAAAAACGAAATGTAACACAAGGGAAGACAATTTTATACCGCTTTGTAATATTCGAGCGGAGGCTTACAGGGGAAGCAAATATCAAATGAGGTGAAAGACTGAAGATGAGCTCCCGCTTTATACTAACACCAATTCTTGTACCAGACACCAATAGATACTAAGAAAATACGAGATACGAGAAAATATCGCTGAGGAAAGATGTAACAAAAATCCAATGAGAACATTAAGTTCACCGATAAAGTGAAGAATTATCCATAATTTCTTAAAATTCGTTTACTTTTGGGGTTCAAAAATTAGATCTTTTTTGATGGCACGTCAACCATCATTTGTACCAATTTTCACTGGCTTTACTGAAACATAACACTGTTCGCGTGAATGACTTTTCGCAAACGGTGTCAGTGTTATGGCGGTTTAAGACAAAAGGTAAAAAAAAATGCAAAAATAATATTTTCATAGAATTACCACATGTGTAGGTAATATACAATAATAATAATAATAATAATAATAATAATAATAATAATAATAATAAATAAATACATGTTAAAAGTGATGCGATATAGTTGGTGTCACCAAAGATAATTTTTTTTATTTCTTTAAAATTTTTATATTTCTTTAAACAAATTTTTAACCAACAAAGTGTGCATATTTTTTTGTTTAATATCTGACAACCAAAAAAAAAAAAAAAAAATCAAAATTAAAAATTAAAAAAAAATTCATTTTTAATTAAGCATTTCCAAATTTATCACGAGAACGCTCTTATAAGAAGCTTTTTAATATGATATTCATAAATAGTTTCTATTGTATTTGTAAATAGTTTCTAATGAAATATATTAATATTTCATATTTATTAATATGAAATATATTAATATTAGTTAAGTTATTATTAATTTAAGTTATTAAAAATTTCTATTTTACATATATCGATTTTTTGTATAAATAAATACACAAAAATGCCTAAAGGGATGATTTTGCAAAAATAAAATTAGTAACAGTAATTGTAGTTGAAATACTAAGATTTTAGCTTTTTAAGGCAATTTTAGGAAACAAAAAAGGCTTCAAAAAATCTAGAAGTTAAGACGAAAATTTTAAAGCTAAAAGCAAAATAAAAAGGCTAGATTTAGCCTCAAAAAGGCTAAACTGGCAACATAGCTTATAAAAAATATATCTTATAGCGTCCTCATCTTTTATTGCCCTGCAAAAATTTTGATTGGAATGTAATTAGTTAAAATGCTAATACAATGACACTTCACTACTTATACATTAACAGCATTTTATTATTTTAATACGTCAATGTCACTGGAGGCAACTACTTACCCATTACTATTACTTTTAGGCATTTTAGAACTCATTACTTAGATTTTATTATATCAACTGATTAATTGGAAATATTTAAGTAACTCGGTAAAAATGCATTAATATATGTATATCCATTAATTTCCATCGTTTTTTAATAAAAATAAATTTTTATTTAAAGCCAAGGGTATAATGTATTTTATTCAAAGTATTGTCTATCGACTACGATTTTTTCCATCTTTCTAGCATTTTATGGATTCCATCCCAAAATCGATTATTGACTTTTGAGTCAATAAATGAATCAACCCGCCTTTTTATACCTTGTTCTGAAGTGAAGCGTATTTTACCTATCTTCTAAACCGGAAGAACAAATGTTGGTCAGTATTTGGGCTATACGGCGGGTGGTGAAAAACTTTCAAACCACATTTTTTTTTTTTAATAGTTTATAAATAATCGCGCAACATGGTGCCGAGCATTGTCACTTTAGAATGTTATGAACTCGTGTCTGCTCACAAATGCTAACTCTCTTTCGTACAATGCTCTTTTCATACGGATCAATTATGTTCGACATTTCAACGTCTCTTGTCTTCAGTTCCTTGCTTTTGGATGAATCCCAGTGTTTAAAAAACTGGATATTGTTGCTTGATCTACTCTTAATAGTTATGTAAGTATTTCTGGCATTTAGCATGAGTCTTGATCAAGCATAGATTCCAATTCTTGATCTTCAAACTTTTTTCGCACATCGAAATCCCCACTTTTAAATCGTCTATACCACACACGCATCGGTAAAAAAAAATAATAATAATAATAAATAGTAATAATAAGATTAATAATAGTAATAATAATAATAAGGTAAATCATCCCAATCCGACATCTATTCCGATAGAAACACTCATGAGTAGTAGACAATCCGAAAAAAAAACAATTGAACGAATTTATATTTTATGCCACTTCGCGGACCTCCTAAAACGTTACTTCGGATTCCCATGTGAAAACCCCCTGCATTAGAGGATAGGGCTATGTATAACATTTTATGTATAAGGAGGAAAAAGCTAAGGAAACACGGCATATGTTATAATTAGGCCAGGGAATGCTTTTATCAATAAGACACTTAATGTAAACCTGAAATAAACAGAAATTCGTTTTTTAAAAAACGAAATGTAACACAAGGGAAGACAAATTTATACCGCTTTGTAATATTCGAGCGGAGGCTTACAGGGGAAGCAAATATCAAATGAGGTGAAAGACTGAAGATGAGCTCCCGCTGTATACTAACACCAATTCTTGTACCAGACACCAATAGATACTAAGAAAATACGAGATACGAGAAAATATCGCTGAGGAAAGATGTAACAAAAATCCAATGAGAACATTAAGTTCACCGATAAAGTGAAGAATTATCCATAATTTCTTAAAATTCGTTTACTTTTGGGGTTCAAAAATTAGATCTTTTTTGATGGCACGTCAACCATCATTTGTACCAATTTTCACTGGCTTTACTGAAACATAACACTGTTCGCGTGAATGACTTTTCGCAAACGGTGTCAGTGTTATGGCGGTTTAAGACAAAAGGTAAAAAAAAATGCAAAAATAATATTTTCATAGAATTACCACATGTGTAGGTAATATACAATAATAATAATAATAATAATAATAATAATAATAATAATAATAATAAATAAATACATGTTAAAAGTGATGCGATATAGTTGGTGTCACCAAAGATAATTTTTTTTATTTCTTTAAAATTTTTATATTTCTTTAAACAAATTTTTAACCAACAAAGTGTGCATATTTTTTTGTTTAATATCTGACAACCAAAAAAAAAAAAAAAAATCAAAATTAAAAATTAAAAAAAAATTCATTTTTAATTCCGATATGCAAAAAAATGCTCATATGTAACCTACGCGAAGGTATACAACATACAAATTAAAGGAGATCAATGCGATTTATAATAGTGAACACAATCGGAACCATAATTCTGATTTAACCTACCCTTAGTATATAGAGTAAAAAACAAAGTGCACATAGTATTAATTAACTGATGTATTTTTGACATCTAGCCACAAACAAATCTTTAAATAAAAAGTTGTAAATATTAATTATAAAATAAACTGTAAAATAATTTTTTCAGCGACAAAAATACACACCCAAAAAATTCAAACGCGTAATTATTTTTGAATGCCACTTGATTCCGATATAAGCTAATAACACCCACAGATTAGTATACATTTTATGAAATATTAAAGACACCACAATCTCAGGTCATAAAAACTTTTTGTTAATATTTCTTTTTTTTCGAAACCCATTTTCCGCTTAACTAAAACTGTATAGATGTATAAATATAATTTCACATAAAATGTAGAAAAAATGCTAATATAAAGTAGGAAAAATTTTAGATCGATTTTAAAGAGCAATAAAATTTTTGCAAATTATTATTTTTATGGCGCCACAATGATTTTAAAATGTAATTTGGAAACAGTTTTTGAAATTAAGCTATGAATTTGCTTCGCGAAAAATGCACTTATTAGAGCCATTAATCATTCCGCGCTGCTATTGAGGGCATATTAATAAGATGTATCTCGAACCAGAGCAATAAACCTCCATTCCTTATTTTGCAATATTCGAAATAACGCAAATTTTCTAATCGAAAAACTGCATTTTGAAAATTTTGGTTGGTGAACGAACGACAGATTGATTGAACACAAGTTGACCTATTTCTACAGGTATATAGAGGAATTGGACACATACGCTAAAATTCGTGATTACAGCAATAAAAAGAAATAAAAAACTTGTTGTTTTCAAGCACCTTTTATTTTCTTTCTTTTAGTTTTTTTTAAATTTGAGAGCATGCCGGTACCACAAGGAACTATTTATTTTAGTTTTACTACACCAAATGTTGTTAATATATTTGCATCAAAAGTTATTTTAAGAAATCAGAATTAAAAAAAATATTCGAGGTTTAAAGTAGGTTTAATAAAGGTAAACTAAAAAGAGAATTCTCCCTGTGAGGAATTTAAAAAATTTTTAAAAACTCTAGTAAAAATGTTTTAATTTTTTTTCTTCTGACACGAACATCGATTTGTGGTTCTATTAGGCAATATTTATGCATGCAAAGTCTCTTCGCGTTAATCACTTTCATTAATGCGCGCAAAAGTAGTCACGCGAGAGGTTCTCAGGGCTAGTGACCGGTTCCAGTTCCGAATCTTTATATGGGAGGAACCTGTTACTTTTACATGGGATTGTCATTGGAGGTGGCTAATTAACACCTTGGGATAGGTCATAAAACAGATCACAGGACTGGTCCAAGAGAACATGTTCAGAGTCGATTAATATAATAAAAATATTATAAAAATTTTTTACTTTTCAAATTGTTTTTTTTTATTTTTTTTTTACTGAATTATATTTATTCTTTTTATAATTTTTCATTAATATCGATAACAGTATCCCGAATCGAACCCACATTCTTCTCAAGTACTAATATTTAGTGAATGTGATCTTAAATGGTTCTCAACTGGAACTTTGGTGATGAGTAAGGTATCATTTGTTACTCCACCGATACTGGGGGACTGGTACATTACTGCAATTGCCACCAATTTCCTACAGGGATGTATCCTATTTATTGATAGGTTTTACATCGAGAATAGTTTTTATTATTTTAAAATTCGAACCGTATTGCGAAATATGTGGGACTGATTTTTTAAGTTAAGAACATCTCTTTTGGTTCATGCAATTATAAGTTCACAATTTTAGTATTAAGCAAATAAAAGGCTTTCATTTTAAATCAATATTAATGTAATTTATACTTCGTGGTAGTTGTCAGCAAGCAAAATGTTTGGAGAAGAATGACACTGTAAGCGGTGTAAATGATGTATCTTAATTTTTTTTTTTCAAAATATAAATTTTTACCATTAAGATAATTCTCTACAGATATTTTTCGATGATCTAAAGTCTTAACTGGTCTTAAAAAAATGCGGAACAAAATTTTAAAATTTGACTCGGAAGTGTCATTTCTCTTTACGTAATATTTTGGGCAATTTCTGTAAAAGCGGTATTTGTCAGTAGTGAAAAACATAAATTTTACAAACATTTACGCTAATTGTATGGAACTTTGTGATGATGGTATCCCACTTCATTTTAAAAAACTGCAAAATTCAGAAAATTTTGTATCACACAACATATGAATTTTTCAAGTGATATCTCTCGAATGGTTAATAGTTTGAATCTAAAAGATGTAAATTGTCAGGGCAAAACTGAAATAAATAAAAAAATGATCGAAAATTTCATCTAAACTTTTTATATTATTTTAGATTAAAATGGCTGTATTTTTGAGATTTTAGGAGAATGATCTAAAATTTTGGATTTTTTAGTTATTTTGTTAGATGTACCAAAATGCATTAACAGTTTTCATCTTTTTTTTTAATAAACTTTAGAAATCCAAGACACATAAAATTTTGAAAATTTCTGATATACCGATTTACGAAAAAAGGGATTATATGATATGAGCCGTATAATATAAAATAATACTTCTTTCAAGCTGAGATTAAGGACTTAAGATATAAATAAAAATATTTCAATTTATTGTTTTTTTTTAAGTTAAATGGCTATATGGACCGCGTCACAAGATGACACTGTGAGTGGTGATAAGCTCATACTCAATGTGAACTTAAGATCATTCTAGGAAATAAGCTCTAAAAATGCATGTCAGAATCTGGTTAAATTATATTGTTAGAAGAACGACTGACAACCCTATGGAAAAATACAACCCATTACAGAGAATTGCATGCTCATCTGAAGGGCATTTGAGGAGGATGGGACGCTTGAACATTAGAGACAAATGTTTTCTTAGGTATACGCACATTATTAAATACATTAGGGATTCAAATTGGAAATTGATAAGCTGCTGCATTTTTAATCTAGCCGATTTGCTTGTAGGTTAATTAGGGTATTCACTCAAATAATGTTTGTTTGATTAATCGACAAATTAAAATCAAATAATTTTTCGATTAAATTAAATCAATAATTTCGAGTAAAAATTTATTCAAGTAAATTATGCTGGCTAATCGAATAATGGGAATAAAAAACACTTCAAAAAATTACTTTCTTAACTAGTTTTGAAGATGGTTTTAATTTCATTTTTAAAAACAAATTTTGTTTAAAAATAACTATTGCTACACAGCAAAAACATTCTATACAGAATATTTAAAATCTAAAGGTTTTAGTATGTCACCAACTGATATTATGATTTGAATCTGTATTAAAAAATGTCATTCAGTAAAAAGTAACGAATGTGTGTCTAAAATACGAGTACAACATGTAATTGAATTAAAAGGTCGTTTTTCAATCTCAAAAATTAAACGACATTCCAAAAAATTGTAATGTAAAATTTAAATCATTTGCTATTTATGATTTCAGTTTGGATAAATTCAATTTTTTATATTCAATTTTCCGTAAGAAGCTAATTGGAAGATTTTCAACTTGATTTAGAAAAACATATTGTTGTTCTACGAATGACAGTGCAGTCGATAGTAGTAAATATGAAGTTAATATACCAATAGAGTTTCAGCCTGGTTAAGTGGATATAACGATGATGGTTGGATGAAGCTTGTGATATAGAAGGAATTTTTTAATTAAAATTGAATTAAGCATAATTTGCTGATCTTCTTTATAAAACATCTTTATCAACGGATGTTTATTTATTTCATAAATATGCCATCAGATTTTTATTTACTCGTATTAAGGACAACAATATCCGAACATTAAAAAGTTTGGCTGATACTCATAAGCCTATTGAAATATTAGTAAATATATAGAAACAAAAGAGAAAAATATATTCAAATTGTAATTACATATTATTTGTGAATGACTATTTTATAAATGGAATTTAGTACTTTTTCCTTTAAATTAAGTGATCTCAATTAATGTGGACATATTTTTGATGTTTTCAAGAACTTGTATATTTTGTTAAAATTAATTGTTAAAATTGTTTTAACAATTAATTTAGGCAAAAAAAAAAAAAAAAAATTTTAAATGTTAAATTGCTAAATTCAAGAGAAAACCGATATAGTTTTGCAAGATGAGAGGAATATTATATAAAAATCCTGCTATTATCAATATAAATACAAAAGTAAACTACAATTTTTATTAAATCTAGTTCAGAATAGCATCGAATTATACACATAAACTTCTATGAGTGTAAAGTTATATAGTATTTCAGTTTATATGGGTTTTACTTATTCATGCTTTTTCATGTATGCTTGAGTGTTTATATGTATATCTGTATGTGTGTTTTTATATCTATTGGTGTTGTTGTTATATTTTTGTTGTGATGTAACGAGAATGTGTTGAATTAAAAATGAAATGGAATGGTAGAGAAGTTTTGAGTGTAGCGCATGTTATGTTCTTTATGCTTCCATTCTGTATTCTTAAACTACGATGATTTTACACTTGCACTTGATATTTATGTTCTTCTTACTCTGTTCTACTCATTTCTGTTCAGTTCACATCTTTTCTATTTTATGTTGTATTATGTTGTGTATTGCTGTTGTGCCACTATGATTCGTCTCCTGGTAGTTAAGTAATACCCGCCTGACCTGAGTTTCGATATTAGCTAGAATGTTCGCAAAAAGCAAAAAAATTTTAAAACTACATGTTCGAGAAAATATCAAAAATTATATTAAATATTAATGTTTGTAGCACATTACTTTTCTCGATAATTTCACGGTAATAAACATTCGCGTAATATTTGAGAATTTTTAAAATAACTATAACGCAATATTCAACTTTTTTGAATCTCGAAACTGAATTCTTCTAGAAGTTATCTATTACTTTAAATTCTCAATGATTTATTACTTAAAGAAAAAAGAAACGTAGTTTTTTGTTTGTGTATGCAAAATACTTAAACAAAGAGAATCAAGTGTCGTTCTTGAAAGTATTACGCATTACAATTAATTATGTTAGTTTTTCGACTGTACCGAATCTCTTATACACTTCACCACATTACCCACAAATAATAAAAATAATGCTTTAAAGTATGCATTTTTATATTCATTTATACAATATATATGTATGTTTGTATATATGTATACACAAACCAAGCAAGCATTGCTTGCATATACACAAAAACAACAACAACACTGATAGTCATTGAAACGCTTCAGTTTATATAAATGTTTGTGTGTTCTTATTTTTAATAAATTTTTTCAGTTTTTTACCAATAACTCGATTGTTTATGGACCGATTTGGTCCACTCAAAAAACTGAAATTGTAGAAAGATGTTTGTGACCGATCTTTATAGCAACGAATTATGTACCTTATATGAAGACTCCAGAAAGAAAAAAATTGTTTTTAGCCGATATCCCGAATACTTATGGGCCGATTTTTCATTTATTTGGCATAAAGATTCAGAAAAATGTTTGCAAATTTTTTGTGAAAGAACGAAGACCCTAGCTTATATAGAAGCTTCAAAAAGTCGAAAAACATATTTTTTTTTTTTAGATATCTGCTCCATTTTTGAATCTATTTTTCTGAATTTTAATAGAAAAATTCTCTAAAGGATTACCGATCGTTTGATGTATATATATATTTAAGATATTTAGATAAATACGCCATTTTGCAAATCTATCAAATCAAATCAAAATCAATGATAATAATCATAAATCGTTAGTAATATCAATATCGTATAATATTCATAATTTTTTGATATCGTAAACGAATCGCTAACGAATATTTTTGCGTTTCCCTATTTATATCGCTAAAGATTCACTATTAATGCAATGGACGAACAATCAAGATCGAAATATTTACTGCCACAAAGTGAGAAATGTTCCAACGGGATATTATTATCGAAGTTTACGGTCAGCTGGGTGTGTTTGTGTGTATACATTTGTTTGTGCAAGTGTATGCGTGTATTATGTAGCATGCTGCAGATGTCTTGTCTCTGCCTACGTATAACATTTTAACCATAGTAAAAAATGGCAATTTTCTGTAGTGGTTGGAGAAGAGGCCCTGTTAGGAAAGCAATACAATAACTCGACTTGGAGTGTGAGTTAACAACTGCCTGGTTGAGTTGTGTTGCTCTTGTTATTAACGATGGATATAAAAGTTTTGCTAGAACTGAGCTGTGGAAATGCGTGCAAGCATTTTTTTCTTTAATATAATGCTGGATAATTTTCTTCTATTTTTCTATGTTGTATAGTTTTTGCTGATTTGGTATTAGTTTGATAATATTTATACTTAAGATAAGAGAACCCAAAAGTTTATTTTAAATATGTATAAGTAAATAGAGAAATATGAGATTATATCCTAGGTATATATTAATGCAAAGTTATCCCAATGAGATTTCTGGAATTTTAAAACATATTTATTCTAAAAAGAGTAATTGTATTTAATAAAGAAAAATTCAATTTAAAATACCTACTTACTTATATTGTAATTAATATTTTTTTTTTTTTAATCAGCTTAATAAGTTCTCTATAATCATTTAATGACAATAAGATTTTTTCCACATCAATTCAATCGGAAAAAATATGCAATTACCGAAAGAGTTATTAGCGTACAAAATTTTCTTATTCCAAATACCTACTTAATATTCAACGCAATGAGGTTTTAGATTTATTAAATACTCATTTATGATTTCAATATCCTAGTGGTCAAGTCCAAAATACATGTAGTTGCTCTTTCGCTCGTTGCAGAAGAATTGTAATTTAAAATTAATAGAGATAAGGAATCTAATGCTATATTACTTTATGAAATACAGTAGAACATACTTATAACGAACACATTGATTTAATCGAAATTTGGATACAAACACGGTTATAGCAAACTATTTTTTTATAACGAAGCCAATATATGTGGAGCCAAGAAGAATATTTCATACATAAAAACTATGTTTACGAGGAACTCCTACAAATACTACTTTTAGATAAATAAAATTGCACATTTCAATATGTTTTAAATTTATATAAAAAAAAATTTAATAATTTTAATTTAAATTATTGGACAAATAGAAATAATTTTCATTAATTTCAATTTAAATCAACGGACAAATAAAAACGTTTTTTTTCCATTTATAGTTACTGACTTTTTTAACATAACGCTTACACATTTATCGAATATAGCTAAAAATAAAACTGAAAATATAAGAGGCTTAAAAATTAAATATTAAAAAATCGCTATTCCTCAAGGTGTTAAGATCTAAAAACATGTCAATTTCAAAATCTCAGTATTAAATAAAAACACTGAATTAGTATAAAAATATAATTAATCTCAATTTGCCACTTGTAACTGGAGAATGCAAAAAAGGAAAAATACTTTTCCTGATATATTAAAATCATCAATAAATATTTAAAAATCATAAATACAGCTCATTTTTGAAGGAAAGTATTACGTTTTAACTACAAATATGTATTGGTATCGTAAAATACGTATGTGTTATTAACAAATAAAATTTCTTGATATTTTTTGGGATATAACGAACTAAATTTGTTGGTTCCTTCGAATTCGTTATAACCGTGTTCGGGTGTGTGTGTGAGGTATTTAAGAAATCATGAATACGTTTAATAGCTCATATAAATGTTGAATCAGAAAAAGTCTGTATGACAGCCTAAGAACTTATGGATTCCAATAATTTCATATTATGCTGTAATCACTAGCATGTTGCGTGATTTCGGCGAAAAAATTATAAATGAATAATTTTATATAAAAAGTCCAAAATTATTAAATATTATTAGTTAATCACTATTAAGACACTGTAAATTTGAATAGAAACCCATTTTCTAATCAGTCGTCTTATTACATTTTAATTTTATTTTCACATAAAACAAAAACTGTTTTCATATGATTTGGAACTATTAAGTGATTTTGGAAAGCGTATCGAAAAATTACGCCATTTACATTAGAATATACATAAGTAATTTAATTACGGAAACTTCGATATTATTTTAAAAAAATCTTAAAAAATTCCTTGGAAACCTACTCATCAAAAAAAAAAAAAAAAAAAAAAAATCTAATAAAGTTCAAAGGAATTAGTTGTAAAACATTTGTGCCAATTTTACTAATTAGCATCGGTTTTTAAAACTACAAATACCAAAACAATTAGACGAATGTAAGTATATATATGTATGAATTAATATTCGTACATAAACTGCGTGCCACAACTATAAGCGCAACATAAGTTTACAAATTTCAAAAGATATTTTAGTCGCAGAAGAATGAGATTTGAATGTATGTTAAATCAGTCAAAATAAAATATATTTCGAGCAAATAGACTTTTATAGTTTGGATTTTACTATCTATTTTGAGGAAAATGTTAATTTTGCATTGTTTCATAACTATAAATGCACTTAAATGAATTCTTTAAAATCTTTATAAAACGGAATGAAAACAAAATATAAAATAGTTTTAATTAATAATGGATGTGACTAGCCTAAATTTTAGTTAGTTTTAAAATTCTCTCTTGCATTCTCTTCACCAATTTTATTCTAAGTTTTTCGCTGACGGAATGCTTGACATTAATTATTGCTCCTTTTAGATGGAATTCACTTTCAAATTTATTGCTTTTCTCCTAAATCGGACGAAACAATATTGTTCAAATATTTCTAAATCAGGTTTGATCCGAATCATGGCGAATAAAGCGTTCTTATGGTGAACAATTTACACATATCTGCAAAAATTGCTCATATCATTATATTCAAATAATTTAGTCGCATTGTTTTCAAACGCCAGTTTAACCATAAAATAATCGATTTCGCAATTTATTAAAAAAAAGAATAAAATCTTAAAATATTTTGTAGGTCATTTTTATAACTTCTTCATCAAGGGTAAATTTTGCTTTCAAAAAAGTTATTAGATTGGGATCTGCAACACATTTGAGATCTTTCAGTGCTGAATTCTTGGTTAAATTAACATTTCTTACCGCTCGAATGAATTTCATTGAGTGCATTGGAGTGTAAAAATGCAGACTTCTTCCTTTCATGATCAATTTTCGCAGATATGGGCAAATTTGTTCACCAAAAGATCGCTTTAAACAATTTATCAGAAAAATCATTTCAGTTTTCGCAAAATCATAATTCTTGGAATCGCACGTAAATCGAAGTTTTATTCTTATAATTAAAAAAACATAATTTGGACTTATTGTAATCTGAGTGTCAATCGAACTAAGATTTTACTTATTCTAATGTCAGTCAGTCAGTTTAACCGAATTATACATTTTTTTAAATGTGTTTTTTAGATTCGTCAAATACAACTCCATTTGGTTTATGTGTTGTTTGTTGTAAGTCTTATTATTAGTCTTATTAGTAAGTCTTATTATTAGTATATAAAAATATTTTCTGTTAAAATAATCGTTTAATTCAGTATTTTCAACCGTAAAAAAATGCTTAAACATTTTTGATATTCCTAAAAATGAATTCTAAAATAAATTGAAATTATAAAATAATTTTAAATCAAATTATAAAATAAAAATAAAACTACAAAACAATAAATAAAAAAGGTAAGTCAAAAATATTGCTTAATGTAATTAAATATCTTCGTCATAGTCTACCTGCAAAAAAGAATTATAAAATTCATTTTTCATTTTTAGATATCAACTGGAATTCAAGAACGGCAACAAAGCAATAAGTCCCTCAAACAAATTCAAAATCTGCGGTTCACCATGCACAAATAAAATTATGTAAGATACTACGAGTACTCAAACCAAATCCAAAAAGACGCAGTCATGAAACTT
The DNA here is from genome assembly GCA_932274085.1 of Protocalliphora azurea. Lineage (NCBI taxonomy): Eukaryota > Metazoa > Arthropoda > Insecta > Diptera > Calliphoridae > Protocalliphora > Protocalliphora azurea. Next base: position 85,774,539 of record OW026520.1, read on the forward strand.
AGCCGTAACCAACGGAAAATTTAATGTCCAAACGTAAGAATCTATAAGTACTACCAAGGACGAGATCACTAAGTTGCCAAAATGAATTCCTTCCCAAATGCTGAGAAAAACGTATTTTATTAATTTATGTATGTATGTATGTATGTATGTACCCAGCAAACACGATGTCAAACATTTGAAATATGATGACTTTAACGTTTGATATCAAACATATTTCTCAAACTTGTTTCAAATGCAGGTAGAGGTGTGAATTTTAAGTTTGATTTCAAATTGAGAATCATTTGAGAAAAAACGTTTGAAAATTTAACGTTCCCAAATTTATATTAAATGTTATTATTGAATCATTCTCAAACCTAAAGATAACTTTAAAAACATTTAAAAAATAGTATATTCTTAATCTGATATAAAATGCTATTATCAAATCATTCTTAAAGATATTTAAATCATTATATTAAAAAAATAAATTAATAAGTAACATTATTTAATTAAATATTTTCCAATTAATGTATACGGATATTGATAGGACAAAAGTCTATACAAAAGAAAACTTTACAAAAAACTAAAAATGCAAATTACTTTTATTTATGTTCTACATATGAAAAAAGTTTAAGAATTATATTTAACAATGATTCGATAATAATAACATTTCTCAATTTGACAATTAATTCCACTTCTTGTTGAGAAAGCTGTTATTTTCAAATAATTCTCAAACGTTTGACATTTTAGAAATTTGATATCAAACATTTGTGTTTGTTGGGTATGGTAGTATGTATGTATGTATGTGGATTTGTATTTGTATATGTATTTGCGAAAAACTTAGAACAAAATTGGTGAAAAGAATATAAAAGCTAACTAAAATTTAAGCTAGTCATACCCATTATTGTTTAATACTAGCGTATAAGACCGATAATGCTAGGAAAAATATAATAATAAAAATTTTCACAAATAAATCCAAAAATCGTTTAAAAAATATATGAACAACATATTGATGCTTTTTCTCTGCATAATCGAAGTTATGAATATTGCTTATAGTATAGTAGTTGATGGTATATTGCTTATAGTATTAAATTATCAAACTTTTTAAAACCAAACAAAAAAATAAAAAAAAAAATAAATGCGCTCCCTGATCGATATACAAAATAAGTTTCCGATAAGGTTTGGAGAGCAAACAATGAGCATTGCAAATTTTAACTTATCCAACACCGACTTAAAAAAATATTATACAAAATAAAATAAAAGAAAAAAATTCGCGTATGTCCGCTCTCTGATAGAAATTTCAAACTTCAATGATATATAGATAATTGCGTTTACAGTTATCAAACACTGCAAAATTAAGTTTGTCCTCAAAATAAGTAGTACAGTCCAAAAAATATAAATCTTTTTAAGCGAAATATTATTTTGACAGATCTAACATACACCCAGAGAAAAAATATAGTTGTAGTGACTATAATATAAGAGCAACATATTATGATTGGAACATATGATCACAGCATATATATTATATTATGATTCCATTTTCTATTTCTATATTATTATTCCAACTTATATATATCCAACTTATCATATATTAATAAAAATTATTATTATTACTTTTATAAAATTTTTATAGAAAAATTATATATATATATATATATATATATATATATATATTTACATATTATTAGTTATATTCATTTGTATCACCATATGTGGTTCAAATGCAAAATGTCTTATATTACTTGAATCACACCGAGTATAATCAAATCTTGTCTATTTCTATTTCTATTTCTATTTATTCATATATAAACTAAATAAGAATTACATTTAAATATTTAAAAACAAACAAGTGTTGAAGTTTTCTACTAAGTTTGTGAAAAGGATAAGTATTATATTTATTTGTAACATTTTATTGTTACTTGAATAATAATATTAATATGGTTTAAAAACAGAATATGCTTTAAGAACAAGGAAGAAGACTGCAAATATTTGATGGTTGTAGAAGTAATGATATGTTTCATATTAACAAAATTTTGTTTCTGTTAAAAATATTTAAAAACATATAATTTTTACTGTCAATCACATTAAAATTCTTATTGAGAGTAAACATTAAATGACAAAATTAAATCAAAATCATTATTATCATGTGTTCATGAGTTATTAAAGTTCAATAAAATAAAATATCATTATTTTACGAATTTTGTATATTCTGAAATCTGCGAAAATAGTGTGCATTTATAGTTCTTACAGGCAGTGTACAAACAAAAACATTAATGTGCGTCTTCCTAAACATCAATTACTTAAATTCATTATACACTTGTCATTTCCCATGGATACCAACACTAAATTCAACAACCCACCTATAAATCCAAATGAATAACATACATTTTGCCACAAATAAATATACATAAGTATATATGGATTTGTATCTATGTGTGAGTGTATAGCTTGCTAGAGAATATTCATCGTCATCTGTGAAAGCAAAACCCACTCTTTGTATTTGTATATGTGCCTGAGTGAGTGTTCACGGATATGAGTCTATCAAATTTACAGGCTCAAATTTCCCTATTGTGCGTATGTGTGTGTGTATTTTTAAATTAATTTTAATTACTACGCAAGTCCTGAAATTATTTTTTAATTAATTTTAACATAAAAATGACAATCTCTTGAATAAAATTATAAATATTTATTTATTTATTTCTCGTTTTAGCTTAAGGCTCTCGCCAGCTTCCTTCAATCATTGTTGTTATTATGACAGATTGATTTGAGTCTAAAAAATATTTTAAATAATCATGTCACACCATAACAACCCTAATTCTCTATTCCTTTTAGAATTAATATTAAAAAAAAAAAAAAAACAAAAACAAAACAACAATATGAACTGAAATGATTGCAATTATACTTTGATGTTCATTCATAAATGGCATGTGACTGACAAAAGACAAAGTATCCCGTTTTTGGATGTACGAATTCATAGAAAAATTTATTTTTGTAGTGGATTTGGAATTTTACGAAACATGATGTGATGTCATGCACATTATATTATACCCCTACACTGCCTTTAATTGTGAATATACGAGGTCAATTTTTGAGATGACTGCAGTGTATAAAATTAACATAACTTTAAAACAACTAGAATTTCTTTCCTTTAATTTTTTTATGATCTACAAGTAAAACAATAAATTATAAGTAAATATCTTTTCAGTCTAACCTCGTACATACAAACACAAATTTACATATATACATTTAAGAATATCTACGTGCATGATATTGTAACCATTTTATATCCTTGTTTATGAATAACATTAATTTAGAATAGAGATACAAGAAATGACTGCGATGAGTTCATGAAATCGAGGCTAAAATATACTAAATTACAAGTACATATATAAGTATTTTGAATGATGTGATGAGAAGACAAGCATAACAAATGGTCTTGAAATCACTTTGTTGATAAAGAAACCAAATACAAAAAGAACACCACCAACAACAATAACAATAATAATAATAATAATAATTTGACAAACACAATTGTTCTACTAGTACAATATTTAAAAAGCTATGTTTAGAAATTATATACAAAATATATTCCGTACTATGTAAAAAGCAACAATAATCAGCTGTGACGATTTGGAATGGAATGCTATAAAAATGGGCAGTAAAAAAATAACACTTGATTTCGTCTCAAATCACTAATGAAAAATAATTAAATTGATTAACGTTATTATGATCAATGACTAAGTTAATATTTTAGTATTGCAAAAATATTTTTATCTGCTATGTAACGGTCTAAACTTCTTTTTTCCCTTTCTCTTGGAAAAGTTGTTGTTGGTTGCTATCTATCAATTCAGCTGTGCTCAGGTGAATGGGATGGTGTTCTTGTCTTCCTCGAGAATGGCTAAGAACCGATAAATTAAAATTTAAAAGTAGCTGTTACTTCACCAATGTTAACTACATAACAAAAAAAAAAAATAATAATAAAATAAATGTGGAGAAATGAACTTCGCTCTAAAACTTCAAACAAGGAATAATATGTTAGCAATTCCTTTGAATTGTTAACCCTTCCCAACCAATGTTTAATATCCTTAGTAAATTTTAGATAGCCCTAATATTACCCTAACTACCTGTCGATTAACCTTTCATGAAAATATTATAATTAAATTTTAGTTCGCCATTATATAAATTTCAAATTAAGTATTTATTTAAATTAAATATAATTAAAATATGTAAAATTATATTTATAAAGTGTCAAATTAATTTTATTGTGTAGTGTAGTACTCGTATTTATATGTATATTAAATTTCGAATATTTTAAGTTGAAATATTGTAATAGGGGTTGTTTTTGTTTTTAAATAATTTAGAATTTTTTTTTTTATTTCAAGAAGATTTAAAATTAGTAGTATCATTTACCAAACATTATCCAACGATGACAGCAGGACTGATGTAATCTTGAATTTGATAAATAGATTCGATGACATTGAAATTTTTAATTCTTACTATCCATAATTTAAGTTAAAAGTAAAATATTCAAAATTTTGTAAAGTGTATTGATGTAGTTATTATGTATAATGTAAAAGTATGTGAGTGTTAAAGTGTAATAAGTATAAATGTTTGTATGTGTGTTTAGATTATTTAAATAAAAATTTACGTTAAATTAATTTTGATTTAAATAAAGTCAAAAAAATTAACTTAATTTAGATAAAATTTAAATTAAGTTAGAATTCAAAGTAGATTTAAGTTAAATTGTAGAACATTTTAAGTTAAGAATATATTAGGTTCAAGAAAGATTAAATTTAGAGATATAAAAGTAAAATTTAAGAATGATTATTACTTAGGTTGATTAATTACGGTGAGATGAATTAGAATAAATTGATTTACGTTTAAAATTAACGGTTATTTAAGGAGATTAGATAGTTTTAAGACAATATTTTATGATTAGCGTAGATATGTTTCATTCAAATTTCTTGGAAATTGGTCTGATTGGTGTATTGGAAGTTTTCAATTATAAAAATCTCAATTATGTTATTCAAACACTGTCCAATTTATCCAAATTTAAATTGAATTATTAGTTATTTGCACTATTGTAACAACCTGTTAACAAATTAGTTTTTTTTATTCATAAATATGAAATGTTTATTATTGGTTTTGATTTTTTCTTAATTTCTCTATACGATAATGCTAATTATAATCTTACCTATTTATCCTTTTCTTATTTCTTGTGTTATTTATTTTTTATTCTTCAAATTAAGCAAAAAAAAAAAAAAAAATATATATATATATATATATATATATATATTTTATTTCCTGTACATTTTTTTATTTTATATCTGGGCTGTCTTTGCTCTTTGACATTTTTTCATCGTACAAAATTTTCAATGAATATACATTTCAATAAAAATTGTGTAAAAATATTTTTAAACCTACGAAGTATTTTAATTTTCATTTAGGCCTCACATCTACCTTATTAGTAGTAATGGTTGATTACTTAGCTTAAAACCATGCTACAATTACAATCACATATTGTACAAAAAACTCTTTTCTGTCGTATTTTTTATTCCGATAACATCTTTTCACATTCTTACCTACCGCATCTTTTGAATTAGATTGTCATCTATTGCGTCTACCTGATTACATGGATCTTACTTCTTTAAAAAATCAATTATGCCAATCAACTTCTATGTTTTGGATTAAAGGGTATTTCCTACGAGTCTTATAAAATAATGATTCTATCAAGTATCTGTAGTTATACAGAAGAATACAGTACAGTACAGTTTTTCTTCACTAATGAGACCCAAGGTATAGCAACAGAATCCAGATATTCAAGAACGGCGATCATTTTTAAATAATTTTGAACACATTTGATCTCTTACTCTCAAATTAAACAATTTAAGTATTTTTTGACCCAGAACTGTATCGCCACCTCAGTATAACAAAATTCTGTAGGAACTTTCTAAATTCTACATTTGAAAAAGCATGTCGTCTGTTAATGACGGTGACTTTTTTTGAATTCGAACATAAATGTTTTATTCTCGGAATTGTAAATATTGCTCATCAATTTTTCAAGCTGTTAAGTGACATAACACGCTCCGTTACTTTAATTTAATTTCAATGTAAATATTTTATTCAGAAATATTTATATGTAGAGATAAAATCCAAGTCGACAAATCCAATATTTTACTTGACATATTTTAAGTAATAAATATTGAAATGATACCTTATTGTAGTAGGTTAAGTTAGGTTCAATGGGCAGTTGCCTATTTATACAAGGAGACAGCTCACTTGAGTCCTCTTGGTCCCGTTGTGTTATCCTGAGGAATCACATGAATTTAGTTCATATGCCCATATCAAGATTCGAATCGAACCAACCTGACGCATGTACAAAAGAATGGATCAGTCTGATGTCAATCTCAGATAGATCGGATAATGCATGAATGTAAGGACTACTGAGGTTCGTGGTCCTGATATTCGTAGGAGCGGGACAATGCCATAGAAGATGCTCCACTGTCTCCTCCTCTTCCTCATTATAGCAAATTCTGAAATTCTGAAATTCGCACGTAATTCATCATAGTGGGCCAAATCTCTCTCAAGGTAGAGTACGTAGAGTATGTGGATTCATTTATCCACCTTTGCCGAGCTATATTCAATAGATATTGCAGTTATTGCAGCAGAAGGGAAGAACCAGTTTTGGCTAGTTCATCTGTAATAAGATTGCCCGGGGTATTTGAATGACTCTTTACCCAGATCAGCTCTAGGCTTGAATATCTTACCATCGCTTTTAGCGATACGGCATTCATGTACCAACTCGGATGTCGAATAGACACCAGACAGAGATTTCATCGCGGCTTGACAGTCCGTACAAATCTGAATATTCACTCTAAATACCCTGTAGTACATTAGTCAGCTTACCGCCCCTTTTATGGCCGAGATCTCTGCTTGAAGAACCCTGTTGTGATCTGGTAATTTAAAGAAAATATTTTATTCGGGAACATGGGCACCCGCCCCAACATCTTCAGCAGATTTAGATCCATCAGTATAAACCTCAATCGATCCACTTATTAGAGTAGGGTCGATTGAGGTTGACACTGAAAATCTTCTGTAAAGAAAGGGTTAATGAATACAATAGTCAATATTGTCCTGTTATTCCATGCACCTATAGTGTGGAGACTAGTCGCAGACATCATTGCGATCTGTTTAGTCATTAAGTCAACCGGCAGCCAGTTCATTTAAACGAATAATACCATGGATGGTGTTTTACGAAGCGCACCTGTTATTAGTAGCGCTAATTCTGCAATACATAGATTTTTCCATTGATTTCCACTATACTAACGCTTCATACATAAGTATAGGTTGGATAACAATGTCGAAGAGCCACTTTGTTTTCCTAGAATTTAGTCCCCAGGACTACCCAATGCTTTTCTTACATATATAAAGGACAATGTTTGCCTTTGATGCACTAGTTTGAGTGTTCTAAAGGCAGGACAGCTTGGAGTCCAATATAATACCGCTGTCAGCCAAAGTTAATTCAGTCCGGTTTAGGCAAGAGAGTGGGAAGGATATTGTATCTCTATGAAAAGGGAATGAGATCCGTTTTTTTTGGATTAAGACTAAGACCACTAATTGTACTTCATCTGCTGAGTAGGCCTAATGCAGTTTGTAGGTTTTGAGATACAGTATCTAGCTACCACATACCTTATTGTAGTAAATATGTTATAAATTTATCTAGATTTCCATTTTATATGAAGTAATGCAGAAATAGTATACTCAATATTACTAGTTTCTCATACATATTCCTTAATATATTCATTTATAAAATTACTACCCTTTTTCCTTTTTTTTACTATTTTATTTATGTATTTGTAATTAATTTCATTTTTCATACTAATATATACCTTATTAGTAATAAGTAATTACATTGAACGCCCCTACTGGAAATACTACATACACACATGTATAATAATTGCTTTAGTAGTTCAGTTGATGTTGCTTGATAGCCAACAAGCAATATAATTCTCACTCAGTTGATACATGACTAAGTATAAGTAAACAAAGTTTGCTCACAGTCGAGTGCGATTCAAACAGGATAAGAACACGCCATATAAGTCTCGGAGATTATTTTATATAATTGGAGAGCCGACTACATTTTGCGAAAGTAAAATTTAGTTGTACTTTTGCACACTCGACTTCGGTTGGGTCCTTAAATAAATTTCACGTGTGACTTCGGTTGCTCGTTCTCACGAGTGGTTTCGTGCTGATCGTTCTCACAGTTGACTTCGGTTAGCTGTTCTCACGAGTGATTTCGGTTTCTCGTTCTCACGAGTGGCTTCGTGCTGCCCGTTCTCACAGTTGACTTCGGTTAGCTGTTCTCACGAGTGATTTTGGTTGCTCGTTCTCACGAGTAGCCTCGTGCTGCTCGTTCTCTTTGTAGAATATTAACCCTAAGAAGTGCATGTTACTAGTAGTTAGAAAAGTAGCTAGACACTAGCTTTAAGAAATCATTGTACGTATTGTAGAAAAATATACGATCTTTGATTCCAGAAGCTGTCACCTGAACCACAAGCCGATCCCGCCCTAAACCCGAACCAGTTTAACAGCCGAGTGTGTCGCACCCGAAAGCTCAAAGCCGACTCTACTACTAAACCGAGCCTACTAGAAGCTGTGCAACCGAACCGATTATGAGCTGAATAACCAAAGCAATGCTAATATAAGTCGAAGAACCGAACCGATCCTAATATAAGCCGAAGAACAGAAATAAGCCTTATTGGATAGAACCGAAATAAGAATAGTTGAAGAAGAAACGATTGAAGACGACATTTATTAAGCCGTTGGTATCCGAATTGAAGTTATAGAAATTATTCTCTCGTTATATTTTGTATTTGAAATATTTTCGAAGTATTCAATAAAGAAAATATTATTCTAACACCCAGAAAGTGTAAATCAAACGTCTTATTACTTAAGGTTTGTGGATCCGTAAGTAGACCCTAAAGGCGACAATGTTACCTCAGCCGACGGAAAAACCAAGTTTTACTAGAAAAAAGACTGAAATATTAATTTTTGTTTAATAATTTTTAATGGCGGTGCTATTATTTTGACTGCTTTATATCAGTTTTTTTTTCAAAAAAGCGTTTACATTTCATAAAATGTGAATATTTCTCAGAAATAAAGACTTATATAGAGAAACAGTCTTTCAAATAATAATTTAGCAGAATATTTGAGGAGAAAATATCTACAAATAAAAATATAACTTGCGTTAATTGAAGATATGTTTTGTGGTGCTATTATTTTGAATGGCATTCATTTACTTCAAGGCTGTCATAACTCAAAAGAATGATTTTGGAGAAAATGGATTCAAAGTTTTCAAATTACTATTACGTTAATAGAAAAATTAATTTTATATTCTCTTCTCAAACGCTAACCATAAGAGATATGTACACGATATTTTTACAGACTATAGAGCTTGATGTTACGCATATTTCTACACATTATCTGAAATATAGGTTTTTGAGTTATGACATTCTTGAAATAATTGAAAATAATTAGGAGGTTATATGAGAGAAAAAATCCTATGCCAGTTGTCAAAAACCTAATTCATGTTGCAACGAACTACATATAGTCATATATATTTAGTTTTTGTGATTTAAAATAATAATAATTCTTTTTTGGAAAATTTAGTTTGATTAGTTTAGTTCTCAGTTACTCCTTTACGTATTTTTTATACTTCATGACATAGAATACAACTAGAAGTTTATGTGAGAGGGTCTTCGAACTAAATTTTCAAAAACAAAATATAAATGAGTACACGTATTTTGTTGCTTCATGAATTAGGTTTTTGATAATTGAATTAGGTTTATTTTTCTCTCGCATAAAAACACTCCCCAAACAGTCCTTTCAATATAAGATCATGGATGTGATGATGGAAAACCAATCATAGCTTTGTTCAACCTAAGCTCTGTATGTTGATGTTGTAGTATCAAAATATATCTGGATAATTTTATCACGCAGTCCAAATCGGCTAAATACCTGAATAATTACTAGAATCAGAGGCAACAGGTACACCAAGCAAATGTTTAAAATTGTCTCCGTTTACTAAACCTGCAACTCAATTTTCTGAAGTTTTGATACCCCATTGAACAACTAGGGATCGAATCGGTTTTTCTGATCAAGTACCGTAGGTTTTATAAAAATGTTAATTTTTAAAATGTCAAATAGATAATTTTTCAAACACAAAACACGGTTTTTTTAAATAATATTTTATTTCAAAAAATATATCGAGGGCTTATATTCAAAAAAGGCTATTTGCAAAATCCCAATTGTTCAGGAAAGCATCTCCTTTCACTTATTTTTCAATCCGATCTTCTATGATTTTTTAAAAATACGTCTACTAAAGCCTTTTTGTTTTCTTATTATACATATTATAATAATTGGGTGTTATAAAATATTCAGAAAGCCCGTTTTGTTTATCGAAAATTAAAGGTGTAAACGATAAAATTATTGGTAAAATTTAGAAAATTTATATTAAATTTATTTTACAAATCAAGAAATAAAAAAGCGAAGTTTGGTGGTTCGCTGGACCATCATCTTTAGATGTTCAAAAAAATAAAAAAGAAATGTTCTAAAAAAAAAACAAAAAACGAAAATGTGTTAATAATTCAAATTATAAATAAATCTTGTAAAAAAGTTTAAACTGATTAAAATTGTAATAAAATACTTATTACATTAAATTGAATTGTGACTGAAAATTTAAAAAACGATGTTTATAGTTTTAACAATACAATTCTTTGAAAATAAAATAAAAACATGGAGATAGCTCGTCTTCTAGATGGCCCAAAAATAAAAATGCAAAAAAAAAAATGTGTTTAGAATTACTTTTTCTTTTCAAATATATATATATATTTTTAGAAATCTTCAGATAGCCCTTTTTGTATATAAGCTCTCGATAAGTACTAAATACTAATATGTATTTGAATGAAACATTTATGAATTATTTTTTAACTGATTAATACATATTCATAACTGGATGAAGTCTAATTTCTTATAATGTGTTATCCTTTTAATGATAACACATTATTAAAGTCACCACTTAAAGTTTTTATTTAGGTTACTTAATTTTTTGAAAGAGTTATATTGAAATGTGCAAAATTGATTTCGAAAAAACTGAGACACGATTTTTTCACAATTTCTGTATGAACTTCATAAAACTTGATATCATATTTGATGATTATGTTCTTACCATAATTTAAAGTTGTTTCTCAAAATAATCATATTTAATTATTAATTTAATATTAACTTGTACAAAAAAATCGGTTAACTGATTTTTCGGAATTTCAAAAAATAAAATCGTTTTTTTTATTCCAACTACTCAAACTATTCAAAACCCGGTTTCTTCAAAAAGTCGAATAATCGATCATCCTATAAATGATTATGGATAATAATTTAGTATCCCAATGCAATGTGGTCACATTAGGAGACTTTTCAAAAATTGACTTCTACATTTTCTTTGAAAGTTTAGTTTTATTGATCGCCCGAGTACGGTAGTTGGAGATATAAACTTTTGTTTTGTGCTTTTTATGTGTGTGGGTGTCTGTTGGCTTTAAATGCGAGGTTTTCGAAGTAAATAAGCTAAGGAAAACCAAATGATGAGAACTAATGGCGTACAACGAAAGTACCTCAATATTAGAAATTTCTCTATTTTGAAACAAAATTGATGAAACCTAAATATTAAAAAATCTTCTTAAAAATTTGCATATATTTATATTTATTTTTTCACTGAGACTCGGGGCGTAAGCAAAGTCATATGACAATTACAACTTTGGAAAAATTGAAACAACCTAATACATATGTGTCACAACTATAAACGCACAATGTTTCAGAATTTATAAAAGTCGTAGAATAGAAGCCAACATAAAGTATATTCCGACTAAAAGATTTTTCTATTTTGGATTTTACTATCTGTTTTGAGGAATAATAAAATTTTGCCGTGTCTCATAACAATAAACGCACTTAACAAAAATCTTCAAAATTTATAAAACTGAAAGAACCAAATATATTAATTAATAATGGATGAATTCTAGTTAATTGAAAAACTATCTCTTACATTCTCTTCACCAATTTTATTCTCAATTTTTCGCTGACGGAACTCTTCGTATTAATTATTGCTCTTTTTACATGAAATACACTGCTTCAAAACTCCAATTTCGAACTTTTAAAAATTTTGTTAAACAAATTTCAAAAAATTTCGAATAAAGCTATGCGTTTCTATTGACAACACTACAGGAAATTAAAGAATAAATAAATAAAAGAATAAAGTCAAAATCTTTTATGGTACGGCTTAGTACCTGAGATTTCAATTTTGCATATTTCGGCAAAAATGGCATTTTTTGCAGTTTTTAGTTATAAGGTAAATTTTTGGAATTGATATTCTGACTAAACAAAGTTATTACACAATAAAATAAAACATACCTCTGAAAATGTAATAAAATTGGACAAGGATTACCTTTTAAATAAGAAGGACAAAGGTCAAAATTGCAAAAATTTCAACTTTTTAAGGAAAACATCACGAAAAAATAAATAAATTTACTTTACAAATATTTAAGAATAGGTGCGTTTAAAAAATACAGATCAAAGTCTCTCGGTTATATTTCCGTAAATTCTTTCCAATCCAGATAAAAAAATGTTTTTTGTGATGTTTTCCTTAAAAATTTTAAATATTTAAAAGTTTGACATTCGACCTTACGTTAAAGATAATCCTTGTTAAATTTTCTTAAAAATTTCAGAATGAATTTTTAGAGATGTAATAATTTTATTTAGTCTAAATATCAGTTCAAATGTATATATATATATATATATATTATAATTAAAAAACTGTAAAAAATACCTTTTTTCCGAAATCCGCAAAACTCAAATCGCAGGTACAGCTTATTCATAAAAGATATTTACCGATAGTGTTGTCTATAAACTTGCATAGTTTTATACGAAATTTTTTGAAGTTTGTTTAACAAAATTTTTAAAAGTTTGACATTGGAGTTTTGAAACAGTATTAAAAAAAATCAAAATTTTTTAACCAAGAATGGAAAGGGGGTTGAATTATCCTGGAGACACGAAAACGAATTATTTTAATAAATATGATGCAAATTTAATTAAAAATAGCATTTTATTTAAACATTTCAATTAAAAAATTTCTGTGTACACTCCTTACACAATTGGCGTAAAACATATTAATTGTCTGTGGAATTCATAATAACTTAAAACAATTTTTAACCGATTTCTTCCTCTTGTGTCCTGTTTGATAGACAATTATGCACAGATTGCGATTTTTAAAATTTTTTTTACAAAGCAAAGTATTTAATAGCAAAATTTTTCTAAAAACTGAAAAAAGCCATATTTTCTCCTTATAGATGCATCATACAACCTTCAGCTGCGATGCGGCACGGGTTAACGATATCCGATTGCACTAATATTTCACACATTATAATTTTACAACCTAGTGAACGATTCTAGGGTTAGTTGCGGTCAAATTTAAAAAGTCAGTAAATTTTGGTGCAGTTTACTGTACATATATTTATTTATATATGAGCGAGCAATAGATGCATTGTTAATAAAACTAACAATAGTCACTGCAGTAAATTTCTCAATTGCTCAGTTTTGCTCTTTTTCTTTTTCTTGATTAAGGGGTGCATTTTGCAAAAGAAATTTTTTTTCAAACATTAAACAAACAATTGAAAAAACATCTGATAGATGCTGAAGCACAATAAAAAAAATTGTTAAAAGTGTTGCAAATAAGATGCGAAAAGTGGAAAAAGTTAAAACTTTAATTTTATACTATAGAATTTTGTAGGTATAGAAAAATCTAAAGCCTTACAGCTTTAAACAAACAATAGAAAAACTTTGTTTACCTCTATACTAGTAGAAACATTCAAACATCCATACATGTTCTTTTTATATATCGCCCATTTACTTCAAGAACGTCATAACACAAAAAACTAGTTTTGCAGAAATCGTATTTAAAGTTTTCAAGTTAAATTTACCCTAATAGAAAAATTAAAGACATATTATGTTATCAATCGGTGACCATAAAATATATGTACACCATATTTTTACCTTAATATAATGCGTATTTCTAAAATTATGTGTTTTAAGTTCTGACATTCTAAAAGTGAATGAACGATATGTACATAAATGTTTTCCCGCTAGACATTTTTTATCAACATGTATCGTAAGAATTTTTGGGACTTGGATAAATTTTTATACGAAAAATCTTAACAATACACTTTATTTGGCATTTATAGTAATAGTTGAAAAAATAAAACAATATAATAAAATTTTCCCATCATTTATTTTTATGGAAAATGTTTGCCGGGTTATTATTTTTCTGCATATGTGTACTTACATATGTATATATTTTTATCTACTAACAAAACTTGTTGTTTTTGTTGAATTTAATGTAGTTGTTGTTATAATAGTGTTTGCATGTGTTAAAACCTTTCATCATCAGCAAACAGAAAAGGAAAATAAAAAAATAAAAAAATAGAAAAGGAAACATTTTTTCCAACCACATAAACGTCAAAAACGACAAAAAGCAAAAGAAAGTAGGAAAACAAATCCATATGCTACTCTTGTTTTTCTTCACAATATATATTTTATTTTTCACAATATATATATATATATATATATATATATATATATATATCGTATATATATATTTCTTTTTTGAGGTAGGAAATACTTAATTTTGTGTTATGCACTGTTTTTTGTTTCGATATGGGATAGAAAGGCTTTGGCTTTTTTGCTTCTTTTTTATAATATCGGTTTTTTCGTATTTTAAGAATATTTTATTATTCCCCAAAATATAAAAAGCATACACACCTCAGATTTTCCTAAAGTCACACTTCTATGGATTTTCACATAGAAAATAAAACCCTCCAACTCTTATAACTTATTTTATATACTTACACACTCATACATCCAAATGTTACTCATACATGGCCAATTTAATTGTATATTCTTGCTCGCATATACGCATCTTGAAAATGGAATGTCTGTATGTTAGTGTGGAAATGACTTAGCTTTTCTAAAACTCATACTGCCGACATTTTCAAAAAGTTTTGGAAAAAGTTTGAGAAACTGTAAGTGTACAAGTGTGTGAACCTATTTTATTATTATTTCCTGTGAAAATGAAAAGAAAAACAAAGATAAAAGGAAATGCGCATATATGCAGTGAAAAGGCATACGAAAAATAAAAATCATTTTTTTTTTCATCTCTTAATATTTTAGGTGCCCAAAAAAGTGCGTGTGCAAATTGAATGTAGACAAAAGAATAGCTCAAATAAATTGAAAATCCCTCCAGCTTATAATAATATAAAGATAATGGGGGGGGGGGGGTGTTTCCATAGAAATAGAATTTCTATAAAATATTAAAGAAAATACATATGTACTTAAGTTCCTTAAATTGGCTATTTTATATTTTCATCTGATGCGACTTGTATGTAGGTTTATGGTATAATTTAAGAAAAGTAGACATACTCATGATATCCTTAGTTATAATCAAAGTTCATAGGTTTACACTTTTCTTACATTTTAGTTGAGTTGTAAAGTTATAATATACCTTCTTGGTTTACAACAAGTTACTTTACCGTTTTTATTAAACTTTAATAAAATTGTAAAGAAATGTAGAGACTGGAATTTATTATTTTTCAGGTTTTTAAATTATTTTCAAAATCTAAAATTGTCTTATATTTTATGGACTACGACACCTTTAGTACAAGAACTGACTTCAAAGTGGCTTTCGCATTATATGAAAATTTAGAAGTTCTTACGAAATTTGTAAAAATTCTTATGTGATTTCCTCAAGAAGATTTACAGCTCACATTAGGTAGTATTTCCAGTGAACATAAAAAATGGCATATTGTAACATAGTGTTATTAGAAAATTGAAAATTTATATATTTTTAATCTCAATAAAATTTTTATTTAATAGACGTAATTAGTACTTAACTTTTATTTCAATAAAAATTAGTCATTTACAAAGTTAAAGAAAAATAAATTCTAACAGTGAAATGAAAATAAAAATTTCTCTTTAAATTTAAATACCGTGGATTCCAGGTTTAACGAATGATATATTGTCAAGCCAATTCGTCAATTCAAAAAATTCGTTAAATCGTGAATATTTTTTACTAATAAAATACTTTAAAGTCTATTTTTCATTTCATAATGTTAAAACACAATTTAGTTATCTTATAAAAACAAAAGTGAAGAAATTAATCAACAAAATTAAAATTTTTAAGAGTTTTTCCTGAACATATGGGAATAACAGATTTTTCCAATACATTTTGATGTTTAAATTACAAAGAATGTAAAGAAATTGTAGAG
This sequence comes from Protocalliphora azurea, assembly GCA_932274085.1. Taxonomy (NCBI): domain Eukaryota; kingdom Metazoa; phylum Arthropoda; class Insecta; order Diptera; family Calliphoridae; genus Protocalliphora; species Protocalliphora azurea. Next base: position 85,790,876 of record OW026520.1, read on the forward strand.
AGTGAGCTTTTAAACCCAGCCACTGTTCTGAAACATTTATAATGTTAAATTGACTAAATAAGTAATTATGAATCGATTGAATTCTTTAAGCGAAATTCCAACAATTTTTCAGCATAAACGCATCACATATTATGGTACCGGTTAAAATAATATTGTACAAAATACAAACGAAAGTATATTTAAAAGGAGTATTACTACTAGGAAAATAACTGTTTTGTAACGTATTTTTAACTTGATTTCATTTACGGATTTCATATTAGAAAATAGTTTTCAAATAAACGAATCTTGTCTGAAAAAAAGAAATCATTTATTCTCTTCCTTTTGAATAACAAGTTTAGTAGTCCTCCTCTCATTTTTATACGTTTATGGATTTGAAATCACATTTTTGGAAAAATTCGTTATATCGAGTACTAAAATATATGAATTGTTCGTAATATAAGGTACTCAATGGAAAAAAATTTGGACGTATGTTAAATCATGAATTCGTTAAACCGGTAAACTACTGTAGTTGTATTGGTCATACATATAAATCTTCATTGAAAATAAAAGTTCATGGAGTCTAAGGTTTAATAAAACGTATGAGTAATATTGTATCCCTAAGTGGCAAGAGACACCTCATCAATGCTCTCTAGCAAATGCTGTGACAGTAAAGATAACGCGCAAAATGATATTCATAAGCAAACATAACTAGAATTTTTTGGAAAATATATATACACACACATCTACCATCACTATATATTTATTAAAAAATAAAGGGGGTATATTGGGTTTGTCATTCTGCGTGTAACATGTCGAAATAATTATCTACAAGATTTATGTGGTATTGAATATGAGCAAAATCGGTTCGTAAACAAAAAAGTTATGGACCAAATACTAGAAAAAATAGGGTGTCCATTATAATTCCAGTTTATACTTTTCAGCCGATATCTTTTGCAAAAAATGAAGTACATCAACGATATTTTGTACAAATAGTTCAAGGATCAATGTAAATGCGGAGACCAAAAATGAGCGTGGTCCACCCACTTCACCGTCTACCTCCCATATAAGGTGAAACATCAACGAAATTTTGCACAAATGGTTCAAAGGTCAATGTAAAATCGGAAACAAAAGATGGGCTTGGTCTGCCCACTTTACCGCTCACATCCCATATAAAGTGAAATTTTAAAAAGTTGCAGATGCTGGGTATACAGATTCGGCCAAGCCGAATGTATTATTCTACTTGTTTGTATTTGCAATTAAATTTCAAATACATTTATGAACATCCTTGCACAACAACACTTTGGAAAAAAAATAAATAAAAAAATGAATCATTCCAAACAGCCACTCATAGAAATTTAAATGAAAATGTGTTTTAAAATACTTTAATACACTCAAAGAAATAGTTTGTTATATAGAAAATGAGTATAAATTATTCTTTATTGATTCAGGGATTGAACTTAGAGATATCAATCGAATTAAGTTTTTAAACTATTTATTATCGGTTCCTATTTTTTAACTAGTTTTTATAAGTTCCGTCATTTTTAGGGTCATAATAGAATGCCAGGTTATTAGCAGGCTAAATTTTATTTTTAACTGAATTAGTATTTTTTAGTGTATCCTTTAGTGAGTAGTGATTTAACTAATATTTTTCTACCTCTAGAATGAGTGGCTATCACTGATGTATTTTATAACAGTTCATATCGAAAAATATTAGCACTTGTACAATGTACATTCATACTAAATATTTACCTTACAGGAGCGTTTCTACGAGTATTTAATACCAACAAAATGGTTTTATTTGGGACCAAAACCAAAATATTTTGTTTCCTATTTACATAAAAACTGACCCTTACGCTCAACATTTCTACTATAGAAAATCAGAATTTATAATAGCATGATTTGGTTGTAGTTAATAAAAGTTTTGGATATAGAAAAAAATCCTTGCCAATATAATACGAAATACGATGAGTCATTTAGAAAACTTTAATTGGGGCTTGATATCATAAAATATATGTATTATTTTACTGTTATCCTAAGAAATAAACCAAGATATTTATATAAACATATATATATACTAGAATATTAGTCCAGAGAGAGAAGAAATATTTCGTCGAAAGGAATGGCCTACACATCATACATAAGTCTAGATAATGTCATGTTTAAATTCTATAGAATATACATACATGGAATAAAATATCAAATATGATAAAGGTTGGGTCTCATATAAAATTAGTCCTGTATCAATTAAATAGTTGTATTTATGCGGATCATTATCAATTATAATAATAGAGTATCGACAATATTTCGAGCAGATTATGGAATGTCCAAGAATTATTATACTGAAATATTTAGTTGAGTTACGCTACTGACCTTCGCACATGTTTTAACTATTCCCAAAAGGCCTCTTATATTTTTATTTTTTTATTTCTTTAATTTTTTGGATAAAACAAATAAATATTGTATGTTTGAGAGTAAAAATATAACGTTTTCATATGTATAAAAATATATATAATACGTATGTATGTATGGTCAAAATGTAAGTGAATGTTATATGTATGTATGTATGTATGTATGTATGTATGTATATATGTATGTATGTATGGAAGTATATAAGTATGTAAGAAAATGACAGTAAAAGACCAAAAGTTATATAGCAAACATTGTAAAAGATCTATGTAGAAATATGCTTTAGCATTCATTTTATTTTAGTTGAGTTAAGGTAACACAAAAATTCAAATATACGACTTTAAAATATACACAACACACACACCAACATACACGTAAATGGTTAGAAGTATATTTTAGTGAATGAAATGGATAACTGTGCTGAACTGAACTAAACACAGCAATTCAACGCAATTCATTCAACTCAACCGACTGACTGCAATCCATTTAGCCAAAAGGGAAAATATTGTCTTTTAGTATTATTTTGTTGTTATTGTTTCTGTTGAATAACAAAAACAAAATATAAAAGAAGCATTTTTCTCATCATATATGAAGTTTGAATTATCGTGAATCGTGACACGGCATGTAAAATACGATTTTTTTTTTTTTTGTTTTTAATTTTGTACATCAAAATCATTTTCGTAAATTTTGTGTACTCTACAAGAGTAGTTGTAATGCTGGGTTTTATAAGTTTATAATGCAAAAAATATCTAAATTTATAATAGGATTATAGTAAAAAGATCAGGAACTCCAGGACTGAACATCTGATGAAAAGCTTGGTTTCTTTAAATAAGTCTTAACTGAGAGAAATTATTAAGCTAAAATATTTCTTTCTTCTTTACTTCAGGGGTTCTCACAAGCAACACCTATACGACCCCTTAAGGCATTACAGATCGATAACAATCCACCACAATTTTTGCTAGTAAGTAAATACCAAGTCAATAGTTTGAAATACGATTATAATATTTGATATCAATTATGTTTGTTAATTTATACTCAAACGTAGATCAAAGGTTCAGATTTTAAGTTTAAATTCTGTTGTGATTCGTTTCATGAAAAGTATTAAATAAATCGTACTATATTATTTTGATATCAAATGTTAATCTCAAATCATTCTGAAATCTAAAATTAAATAACTGATAATTCTTTTCAGGAAATTTATTATTATTATTCCTAAAAACTTTGATCTCTGCGAAGAAGTTTTATTTTTTATCATCCTCAAGTTAAAATTAAGTTTACGTATTAAAAAATACAAAATAAAAAAATTGCGATTAAATTAGTATCAGATTGGCTGTTCTGTTTCTCATTTCGAACTAAGAAAATGTCACAATTTTATAGATAAATACTTTTTAGAAATGGTATTATTCCTCTAAAGTGTGAAAATCAATAATTGATCTCTCATACGTACTCTATTTTAAAATGACTTAAACTTCTAAATTTATTTTACTTACTAATACATGTAAACATCTGTGTACAGAAAAACCCAATTGGGTCTAAAAAGTTCCCCTTGGCATAAGTAAATCTTGGGCAAATAGAAATCAGATTACCAAATATAGTGAAGATTGCTCAATAACATAAGTTAAAGGATTATACTGGAAAATCGAATGAAAAATAAAGCTGTTATTGAATCTAAAGTTGTAAAAATTTATGGATTTAGAATTGTACACAAATTATTAAAAAAATATTGTAAAACTCGTCCCAATTAATTTGAAAATCGAATATAATTACAGTCTTGCTTACTTTTGGCCCCAATATGAATTGATCAAATTTTTACTAAATTTCAAAACTTTTTATAAGGACATGAAAGAAGAAAATTTGTACTATCGACTTTTAAATACAAAAAAAAAAAAAAAAAACAATAATAATCTTTAAATTTTATCTTTAAGTTAATGGTCTTCGACGGTACCGTGCAAAAACTCTCAAAAGATATAAGTCAAAATGAAATAACTTCTAATGAAATAATGAGAAAAAATGAAAGAACTCCAAAATTAAAAAAATAATAAATAACCTTCCAAAAGGTAAAATTAAATAATTCCTAACATTTGGGAGTTTTGTCATAATAAAAAATAAATACCAAATTAAATGAATAAATTCCGAAAAAGAAGAAATGAAATAATTCCCAATTTACAATAACGAATGGAGTAATTGGAAACTTACAGTTTAGGAGCTGTAAGACATTTTTAAAGCAGTCTTTACTTGGATGATGCAATAGCGAAGCTAGTATTTTAAATACCACAGAGGAGAAATCTATTAGGCCTGTCTCAATAAAAATTAAAATTCCCAAACGAAATGAAATAACTCCCAATTGTAAAACGACATGAAACAACTCTCAACAAAATTTCGTTAGAATTTATTTCATTTGGGACCAGTGTTGCCAGGAGGTGAGAAAAAAAGAAGCTAAATTGAACTTTGAATAAGGCCAGAAAAAAGTTAAATTTTTTTTTAATTTTTCTCATTCTTATTACTTTTTTATGTTTTTTTTTTTTAAGATATTGTAAGAAATTTATAAGTAAACCATAAAACAGCTGCCAGCAAAATAACCCAAAAAATTTCTATACAAATTTGGGTTATATTTCTTCACATTGAGGGCTTATATTCAAAAAGGGCTATCTGCAAAACGCAAATTATTCAGGAGAGCATTAAAACTGTTTCTTTCACTAATTTTTTAAAGTTTTACATTCTGATCTTGCACAATTTATTAATTAATTTATTAATAATAAGTCTAATAAGCATTACATATAAAAATAAATCTTTTAAGCTCATTATTCGCGAAGTTATAGTAGATTGCCATTATTTCTTAATATTTTATCAATGTATGATATAAAATGTTCAGGTAGCCCTTTACGTTTATCGAAAATTAATGTTCTAAAAGATATAATTTTTTTTTTTTTTTTTTTTTTTTTTTTTTTTGCAAAAATTAGACAATATATAAAATTGTTGATACTTTACAAATCAAGAGATAAAAGAGGCGATATTTGGTTACAACTGTAATATAAAAAGTGTAGGTACTAAAAAATATATATTCATTATTCAAATTATAAATAAATATTGAAAAAAAAAAATTGCAGCCATAAAAAATTGCAAAAATATTTTTGCAAAAAAAATTTAAACTGTTTAAAATTGTATTAAATTACTTATCAACAACTCAATTGCCTAAAATTCAACTCAATTGGCTAAAACATTTAAAAACGTTATTTCTGGAGTTTTAACATTACAATCTTTTGAAAATCAAACAAAAACATTAAGATAGCCCACAAATATAAATGCACAAAAAATATGTTGGAATTATTTTTTTTCAAAATTTATACCAGTAATAAAAAACACAAAAACAATGTGTTTGACGTAAAAAAAATATATATTTTTGGAAATCTACAGATATCCCATTTTGATTATAAGCATTCGATATGAAAAAATTATTCAATATTTTGAATTGTTTTTTCATCATTTTTGGACTATAATTCCATTTTGATTAAGCATTTTAAAATTTGTGTGTGACTTTTCGCATTTATAAGACTTTTTTTTAAATTCTATTCGTACATAGTTGCTATTGTTAATGAAGTATATTAGAAAATTATTATTATAATAATCGATATAGTAAGTCCACAAAATTAATTAAGTTATCTCCAATTTCTAGAACGAAGCGCCGCAAGCGAAATTTTTTGTCAAATGTAAATAAATCTAGCTTTTTGTGTAAATAAATACACAAAAATGCTTAAATGGGTGAGTCTGTAAAAATAAAATAAGAAATTTAATAATATTTTAGCCTTTTTAAGGCAATTTTAAAAATCAAAAAAGGCTAGAAGGTAAAACGAAAATATTGAGGCTGAAAGCAAAATAAAAAGGCTGGATATAGCCAGAAAAAGGAAGAACTTGCAACACTGTTTGGGACCTACTACTTGAGGGTAGCGGACTACCATTTGAGAACCGTTGCTCTTTATAACATTGGAAAATAATATAAATATTTTTACCTATTAAATTCTTTAAAAACTGATTAGAATTTAAGGAAAAGAGTGCTTACAATTCGACTAAATCAACTGAAATATTAAAATTTATTTAACATTTTTCTTATTCTGAATTTCATTTATGTTATTTTGAATGGTTACAATGTAAATTTTGTTTTCTTTGCGGTGAAAAAATAAAACCAAATGAATGGAGTGTGTTTTTATGCATTTCTAACAACATTTATGACCCTCATCATCGTCACAGTCATCATCTTTATGAATTTTTTTACGAAGGGATGTGTGTATGTAAATACAGATATATTTCCAGTGAACATTTTTAAAATATTAAATAATAAAAGCGAAAAAGTTTGATTCGGTTTAAGTAAACGTCTAAAATTAAAATAGTTTCTTTTTGAGGATTTATGTACAAAAGCAGAACAATATGAGACTTTTAAGAAAATTTTTTCAAACATTTCAAAAACTTAGATCTTATGGAAATTTTTTTCCGATAAATATACGAAAATTCTATAAAACTTTTTCAAATCCTAACAAAACTTTTTTATTCTATAAAAATATTTACCAGATTGATATTAAATGGGACGTAAATTGTTTACTGGGCTACAGGCGATAATGTTTTTATATGTGTGGTATGTGTTTTGTACACCAAATGTATGAGTCTTGTTGTGCAATTTGAAAATCGATAAATTGCAATTAATTTAATGGTCACAACACAAACGACATCTAAGAAATTTGAAATCATAAATCACAGCATCAATTGTGGTTAAAGTAAGAGGCAGTTTTGGTTATTCCGCTGTTTTCATTTTTTTTTTTTTTTTTTTATTATTGCTCAAAATGTTTGCCACAAATAAGTTACTTTAAATTTTCACCAAATTTATGATAAGAAAAATATTCCATTAATAACATCAATAAAATTTTACTTTTTTTTTTTATTAGTATTAACATGTATTTCATACATATATTTTCTAGAATTATGAATAAAATTTTTGTGTTGCGTTTTGTGTGCTCGTTTTATCAAATGCACAGTGTGAGATTTTCACATTCTGAATGATAAAAAGTCTATATTTATATTTTTGTAATTAAGGAAACTATATTGACAACAAATTTTAATTTTTAGGTTATTGTTGATATTTTTAGTATACATTTCAATTGAGACCATTGCTGTAATAAACAAACTTTCATCAGAAATATTGTCTTGAGAAAATTTTATAATTTTATCAGCAAAGTCACTTGATTAAAATTAACATTTTTCGAAAGAAATGTATCCATTAATGCCAAACAAAGATTAAAAACTGTGTGATTAATCAAAGATTGAAGATTGATTTCTCTTACTCTGTTACAGTTATTTCTTTTGGATAATATAATTTTTTATAAATTTTTATAGATTGTTAAGAAGAATACAATTTGAAATAATGTGGGATATGTGTTCTCTTAAAAATTGATAGTCATGTGTAGATAAACTTATACCTATTATCATAGTTAACGGTTGATCGGCGGAAAGGCTCAAGGATTTATTTGAGCTCATTCTATTTTTTTGTATGAGTTTACCTCTCAACAATTATCAGTTTTTTTTTTTTTTTTTTTTTTTTTTTGTTACAACTGAACAATCTACTCTTTAATCAACCAATTTCTATTCTTTTCGCTAACAGTCATTTTGAATTGATTTTATTATTTATTTTGTTTGAAAATGATTTTATTGATTGAATATCAATAGTTCTGTTTGAAGTTGTACTAATATTTATTCCAAAATAAACTCAATAACACTCAAACTTTTCTCGTTTTTTTGATGCAAGTAACCAAATATTAAAAATTTGTTCGTGAGAAATACGTTGACACATGATCAGTTATTGCTTGGTGAATAGAAAAGAAGCAAGTTGGAGTAAAATATTATTACTGATTTTGGAAGACCACATATCAGGGATTACAATAATATGATTTAGATAATGGGACTTTGTGGGCCTTTGTGGTTTTTGTTCAATATAAATTAATATAAAAACAAAAAAATTACAAAAATGTTGAAGATCAAAAAATCTCCAAGACTGTTTTCCTGATAACCTTTTCTAAATTATTATTTTCTATAAGAGATAACACATTAGTCTTTAAGATAAAAATAAAATCATAAATAAAAAGGATTAATGAAGATCTTGCTTAAAATAAAAAAGTTGCAAAAATTAAAAATTTAACTTCTCAACTACAGTGCTGTTCAAGGTGCCGTTACCTAATAACGGTTAACACTTGTTTATTACTTTTTTTATTTTCAGTCACTTGGAAGGGTTTTAATCAGTATAATTAAATTTTTTTTTAACTCGAAAAAAAATGTTTAGGGGTTTTGATAAGCTAAATTGTAAAATGACACAAGGTGAATGGGTCTAGAAGAATTTTATAACTTATTTTACTTACAATTAGTTCTTGAATTCAGATTTTTTTTAACAACATTTTTGAAGCCAGTGGTGACGCCACCAAAACTTGAATATGTTTTCAGAAAGATGAAGGTTTCGTCTTTTCAAACCATCAAAAAATTTTAGATATGTTGAAAAATTAATTGTAAAAAAAATGTTTTTTAAAAAAGTCGTAAAAAAATCGCTTTTTGACGGTATATTTAAATGATCTGCCCAAGTAGGGCTATAACCTACACTAGGTCATTTTAATACTATATCATATTTTTTTTTATTATTTTGTAACACAGTTTTTCCTTGTCCAAAATTACAGCGATTGAATTTGAAATTACCAAAAAAAAAAAAAAATTTTTTTGTCTGTTCTATTTTGGGTCAAATCAAAAAAAAATCTAATATTCTTTCCCACTGCACAGTCTCACATTTAGCCAAATTAGAATGACAAAAGTATGAAAATAGAAACATAATAAATGAAGTATTTTTTTTTTTTTTTTTTTTTTTTGTATTTGTTGGTAAAGAAGTATGTCAGTTTTAATTGCATATATTTCAGTAAATATTGCAGATATTGATATGATTTTTTGGTATGTAATAATAACTGTATCCAAATTATTTTGTTATATATTTTTAAGTAAAAATTCAATTCTGAAGATATTTTTTTTATGTAAAAGAAATAATATTTCTTTGCAATTCTCTTCTAAGTGGATTAGAACTAAAAAGTTTCATCAAATTTCAATTTAAAGATACGATTGGAATGTAAAAGAATAAAATTATAATTGAGAATATTGGCTGAAGCTTGGACTTGGATAGGTATACTTTTGTTTCGAAAATTTCAAGTCAACCCGAATACCCAATGAAAGATTTACATGCTTTTCGATCTTCGTCTTTGTTGAATATTTATTTTATTTTATTCATTAATAATCAAAAAGCCTTGAAGGTCGAAACGATTACATAGTAATAATGTGAGTAAGATAAATAATATGAAAATTAAAAATAACAAATATAAAGAGTTATAAAAATGTTTATTCATTAATAAATTAAATTTTAACTTAACTCCTTAAATGAACGACTTTTAACGATCTTAATCGTTTGAATTAGCCATGTAAAAATTTCACTTAAGATAACTTCTATTAAAAAATCATCAAAATCATACTCCTAAGTGAGAATTTTCTCTCATTATATGGGATTATAGTATTCGACTGTTTACATACCTTAACTACGTACGATCTATGTATGTATGTATAAAGTATTAATTTTTGAACATAAATAAATTAACAAAATTTTCAAAATTAATAACCAGAAAATCAAACAAATAAAAAGTAACACGAGTTCTAACATTCACATCAAAAACATATCTTATTATTCTATTAAAGATTTTTTGAATCTTCTCAAAGTTTTGCAAATTTGAACAGGAAAATTGTGTCTCCAATCCATGAAGCATAACTGTCATTAATAGAGACTTAGCTATAAGTTTTCTGCCTTAATGCAATGAAAAGTTTATTTATTATCCAGATGTATACCTAAAACCTTATAATTCGATACAAATGTAACCACCCCATTATGTATTAATATACTGCTTTCATACAAAGAAATGTTACCAAAATTTATTGCACAAGTTCTCAACGGGTTGAGAATCATTTTGTTTTCTGTTGACCATTGAATAATATTTTTAATATCACTAAACGTGGAAAAAATATTGTTGTGGATGCTATAGTCTAAGAGCAACATATTATGATTTTAATATATTATTACAGTTATTATGATTCGATTTTATTATATTTTTGTCCGGGTTTTATCTAATGATATTATGAACTTATTTTTTTATCATAATATAACAGTGTGTTTTTATTATATTATGATTCAACTTTATCATATTGTAATTACATTCTATCTTATTTTGAATCAATTTAATCATATTATAATTCTCTTAGATCACTTAATGTTTTCATTTTATCATAATAATCCCATTTTTTTCATATTATAATTTTATTGTATTATAATATAATCCCGTTTTATCATATTATGATCAAGAGTTATAAGTTTCCTTTACTAAATTTATTAAAAATAATACATATAAATAAATTATTACTTTTATTAATTTTTTATTAAGTCCATTACACATTATACCAAAGATAAAACATAGAGAAAATTATTTATTGGATATAAATATTAATATACATGTTAATTCTTTACATGGAACTTAGCTTTATTTTTTCTTTGGAAATGTATACCATAAGCGTCGTTGTATTCTTCTTGATTTATTGATATAATATTTAAAACTTTAAAGTGAATATAAAAAGTTTTGAATACAAATGGAATTAATAGAATTATGTTACTGATTATCTGGATTTTTAATAAAGTATAAAATTTCACTTGAAAGTTTAACCTTTTTTTACCCTTTTCATTTGCATTTATTTAGTTTAGCTTTACAAAAATTCACTTCACGAACATTTAATACTGTCAAACATCTGAATTTATACATAAAAATATGTAGCCAATAATTGTGGAGAAAAAAGTATGTTTTAAGTGCAAACACTCAATAGTTGTGGTTTAAAAACAAAGTTTCTATCTTTGAGAAACACATAACATTTCATTTTCTAATAACAAAAATACATAAAACAAAATATTGCTTAAAAAAATAAAATATTGGCAACATTTAATGATTATAGAAATATTACATTTTTGCATGTTTATAAAATTTTGTTTCTGGAAAAAATGTTCTCCAATTATAATATTTTTATTGTCAATTATATTAAAATTTTGATTGAGATTAACCATTAAATTATTAAACTTAAACAGAACACAGTATTATCTATGAAAAATAAATAAAAGAACATAATATTGTTGTCGTGAGCATGCCTCAACCATGTTTTTTTTTCTCTGCGTGTATTAATTAAATTAATACTATTTGTAATTGACATTTCCCTTTCCAAAAATGCCAGAATTTGTATGTCATCAATATAAGAATTAGCTTGACAAAATGAAAGATTACTCATCATTGATATACATTGCGAAAAATAATGGCCCCAATATAGAACCTTGACCATACCATACCTATTCATAAATGCCATCCAAGACCTTATACCATTTATATGTATAAATTGTTGACGATTATGTAAAATTGAGTACACATTTTCATAATAAGCCACTCATGACGATTAGAATTGAATGCTTTTGCGTAATCTAAGAAAATTTTGATAGCACCAGGACTATCCTTGAAATATCTTCTAATATTCTCAACTATGTTCATAACTAGGGAAACCACAAATATGTAATTGCATGTTTTTCGCCTACGTTGAATGAAGCCATTGATAAAATATGTATCCGTTTCAGAGCAAATAGAGCATTTTGGCATTGTTTATTAAAAGCATATTTTTGCATATTTCAGCCTTATGTGGTACTCACACTTGCTCACATCTAATATCTACCATCAATTTTACAAGATATTAACATTTTCCGATATAAATTGTATAATGCTCAGAACTCAACATCTTTCAACATTTAAAAGATGTTCTTATTTAATTTTGTTCCACTTAAAATCTTTTGATTATTTTGGTGTCATCACTAGAAAAATGACATGCAATTGAATGTTTAATTGAAATATTTAATAAAAATTATTGATTATTTATAATGATTGTTTAAAATTTCTCTTTTTTTGCTAATCATTTTCTTTCTTCCATTTGACATTTTCATTGATGAAAGATGGTAGATATTAGATGTTGCAAGTGTGAACAAATGTTTCACATTTTCAACGTCATCGATGCATTTCCCTAAGAAAACGGTATTAATTGTATTTTTTTGCATATAGTTATTTTAGGTCATAATTAACGCCTTTAGAACATATTTAAATTTTGGATTGGATATTTTTTATACCTAATGGAAAGTTTTTCAAATTTAATTTTTAGAACCAAAAACATTTAGTATTCAAAATTAATTTTATTTTTTACCACCAAGTTAGTGAAAAACCGCAACTAAAAATTGTCTTTTAGCAAAAAATTATGAACAAATGTATGAACATATGTAAATTTACATACGAATCTTATTGATAATTTCTGAACTAATACTTATATTTAGAATTAGTTGGGTATGCAAAAATGGAAGGTCAATAAAGTTTTCATGTGATAAAATAAACAAATGGGGAATTAAAAATAAGGCTTTTCAGCAGTTGATGAATAAATTTTAGTTTACCTTATTTTATAACATATAAATAATGAAAAAAATAATATTTCTTTAAAAATGAGAAACATTTTTTGTTTTTTAAGAGCCTATTTTCGCGTTTTTAGAGCATATTTTTTCTTTTTCTACAATATATTTAATGCACATAACAGGTTCATAGATAGCAAACTGTTTAAAATTCAAGGAAACAATCAACTACAAAAATGTACTTAAGATCTCAATAATCAACTTTCTAGGAATGACTCTTAACACCTTTTAGGTAGCGCTAAGGTAGCCACAAAAGTGAACAAGTGACACCGAGGGCCCAAATCTTTGGGGACCCGTAAAAAAAAGTGCAAGACTTTGGGCAAAATTGGGTGACACGGGTCTTTTTTTATCTTTTATCACGTAGTGGTGTCCGTAATGGTTATATTTCCATGACTTAAAAAATTACACACAGTAATTTTCGGGAAATTTTTAACTTTTGCGGCTACCTTAGCCTCAGAGAGTAAATCAAAATTCCGAACGGTTTGCAAGATATGAACCTGAGAAAATTATCACTTTTTTGCAAAAATGATACCGAAGCCCCAAATATTTGGGGGTCCATAAAAAAAAGTGCATGACTTTGGGCAAAACTGGGAGACACGATTCCTTTTTTTGGTCTTTTATCACGTAGTGGTGTTCGTATATGGTTATATTTTTTCGTGTTGCACAGTGTATATATAAAAATGATTATAATTAGAAAATTCATTGAAGACTTTTTGCAAAAAAAAAAAAACCGCAAAAGGTTCGATTTGAGATTTTGTGCATTTTAATTTATATAATAACATTTTTTAATTTAAAATTTAGTTCCGAATGAAATTTTACACTTGAGTAGATTTTTTGACGCTTAATTTGAAGTGTTATTTCATTTTTTAGATCTGTCAACAGAAATCCCGCAATTCCCAAAAAGCTTTAAAAATTTTCCAAAAATAGATTTTTTTTTACTTTTTTAAAAGCATATTAGATATTATAATAAAGATTAAAGTTCTATGATTCCAGCTTTGTGCTTTGAGAAATTAAAGCGAAAATTGGAAATTTGTTGAAAAAATAGGTCGATAATGGGAAGTCCTGATTCTCGGGTAATAATTTTTTTATTTGGCCATCTTTCAGAAAAATATAAATACTGTATATATGCTTAAGAAAATTCGTTAATAACAGAAAAAGAATGCGACCACTATTCTAGAAAAAAACCGGGAAAAATTCGACTTTTTTAAAAGTTCAAACTGAAGTGCTTATAACTTTTGACTCCATAAATATTTTTAAGAAATTTTTTCTTTGCACTATTTTGTTATTTGTTTGTAATAAAATAGAAAATACATGAAAAAGTCGGGTGAAATTTGGACCTCCTATAATGAAAAAACTTCACCAATGTACGTTAAAAAGTAGAAATTTTAATCTTTAAAGCTCAATATAAGATAAGATAGATAAGATAAGATTAGATTCACACTTGAATGTTTTTTGTAGATCTCGACGCATAGAATTGTTTTATATTAAAATCTTTTAAATCGATATAAAGAATTAGGATAGTTTTTAAAAATGTTCATATCCAAGGTGGACAACTTTGAGACTCTGTGGATCCGCCCCGGTAAGTCTATATGGTCCAATCTCAAAACTTAAACTCACCTACACCTCTACTATTATTATGTGAAGTATCATTGAATTTGGACCAGACGTTCCGAAATCGAATAATTATTTTCATTCCATAGTTTGGACCGCACACTATGCACCATGTAGTTGAAGGTAATTCCCTATATGCCTATTTCCCCATATTTAGTCTACAAAATGCATATAACTTTGCATTCTTTGTATACCTTGTTAGAAAGACAATGTGGATGTGTTAAATTGTAACATTTAGTTTTCAGACATAAGAACAATTCGACATCATTTTAAATGTCCAATATTTTTATATAATTTTCAATATATTTTTTCAGCGAAGGTTTATCTGATTAGCTCCATATTTAACATCAGTAAGTTTTAGATATAAATAATACACGTAAGAATCATTAGATAAAAAATAATCAGATTATAGCAAAAATTATATCTAATTCTAAGAGATTTATTGGGAGATACAGTACAATTGCATACAAAATACAAAAAATACATTTATTCACTTAAAATGCTTACATATTCGTATTAAATATATTCTTTGAATATGACTAACGATTTTAATAAAATTATTTTTCAAAATTGATTAATGATCCTTAAAAGAAATTTTGAGGAAATGTAGGCCCACACCGATTGCAACTGAAGACCACCTCATAATTATTAATATTTGTGTTGTTTAATTTTAAGTTTAATAAATTTGTTTAGAATGAACTAAAGTCAAATAATTTTTACAATTAATTATTTTTGATAAAATTCTTTGAAAGCATTTTTAAAATATAATTAGTAGTAGATTGTATTACAAATTAATGACTACGAATTAATTAACGTCACTATCAAATCTAAAAATAATTATGTAGATTATTTAGAAAGAAAAAAATTAAATGCGTTTTTAGGTGATAGATATTGTTTATAAATTTTATTAATAAAGCTGACTAACAGTGCGAATACACGCACCAACTATTTTATCGTTTAATTTGTTTTCTTTGAATTTACATAAAAATTCATTTACACCTTTACACATGCAAACGGTCGTAGGTCGTCGGTCTTCACATACAAATCTTTAAATATAATTATTAGCATATTTGTATTTAATCTACAATTATTGTAATATTTATTTAAATAGTGCTGACTGCTAGTTTTTGTACAAAGTATATTTTATAAAGAATATACGTATTTATAAATATTGTATTTGGTTTTTAAACGATTTTATTTCAATAAATGATCTTTATACACAGAGAAAAAAATTCATATATTTGGATTTTTTTTATGAATATTATGAATCGAACATGACCTTTTTTTTCAAATTTTTTTCATATAAAATAAAATTTTGTTCATAGATATTATTAAATTTTACTTAATGATAATTTTGCAAATTTTGCAAAAATTCTGCTAAAATTTTAATTTAGTTTTATTAGATTTGATTCAAATTATAAATAAAAATACTTATGTATGAAAATATTAATAATAAATCCCTTTAAATGCCAATTTTCCAATAAAAAACTGTTAAAAAGTAAGGAATAGAAATTTGCTTAAATTTGCTGCCATTCTATAGTACATGCATCATTGTAATAAAAAACACATCTACTGTGTTCTTCTGCCCCCAAAATGTGCCTAAAAATCATTAAAAACCAAAAATTCTGTAAAGAAAATTTCAAACATACATTTACAAATTGAAAATATAAATGAAAATTTCAACAATTTATTTAAGTCTTCTTGACTTTTGTTTCATTTCAAAATATGTAAAAATGAGTTAATATTTAAGACATTATTCTTAAATATTATGAACTAAAATCAATGAAAGTAAATTCTTATATTTATGCACGAACTTTTTTCTGTGTAAAAGAAAAGTTCATGGAAATAAGAATTATTATTGCCTGTAAATATATGGCTAATACTGTAATATGAATTATGTGGTTTTCTATTGCTTTAAGTAGTTGTTTAATTTTTTATGATAAATGCGTGGCTTTAATTACTAAACACTTCATTTTTAAATGAACACGCCTACATTTAGCCACTTATACAGTGAAAATATATTAATTAAATTATAATTACATTCTGTAGAAAAATCGATTATGTCTAAACTTATGTAAAGAATAATAAAAATAATGTAATAAATTTTTATTAAATTTTACGTCTGAGAAATTCTGTCGACGTATCTTTTTTAATAAATATAGTGCGTAATCTTAAGACGGACTTCAGAGTATCATGGAATGCATAAGAATACGAAAGTGGTTTTTATATACTAGAAAGCAAGCCATTAAAAAGCAGATAGGAAAAATTTTTGGTTTTGTGCTTTTATAAATTCTTATGGAAAAAAAAAAAAAAAATACTTACAAAACTAACTCAAAGAAAGCAACAAAATCTCCATAGGTTTCTTTGGAACTGTAATGACAGCTTGAATTACTGGGGTATTCAAATTATTCGGGTTTTATATTATTCGAATAAAACGAATGATTCGAATAAGACAATTTATTTTGTTCGAATTATTCGTTATCGCATTCAATTATTTAATTATGTGAATAATGAAAAAATAATAATAATAAAATAAAACATTTGTGATTTGGCATG
The DNA here is from genome assembly GCA_932274085.1 of Protocalliphora azurea. NCBI lineage: Eukaryota > Metazoa > Arthropoda > Insecta > Diptera > Calliphoridae > Protocalliphora > Protocalliphora azurea. The sequence goes on from OW026520.1 coordinate 85,808,019, forward strand.
TTTCTTTAAAAATTCAATTGTAAAGGAATAACAAGTTAACAAGTCATTGAGAATATCATTAAAATAATCATTCTCAATATAAATGTAAATATAATATATTGTCCATTCCGGGAGAGATTAAAAAAAAAAATTGTTTTTAAATAGATGTTGCCAGATTTAACGTTTTAACGTCATTTGGACGATTTTTAATTCTAAAAATGGCTTGATGACAGTAGTAGGGAAATGGGAAGGCAATAGTTGTTTTTGTTTTTAATGAGGAGTAAGAGCAATTTTGAAGAGCAAATTGTTTGTATGAAATTGAAAACCAATGAATTTGTGTTTGTATTTTTTCCTTGTGAGTGCATTAATAGGAGGAAAAATTTGTTTTGCATTTTATGAAATTGAAGACCAATGTATTGATTTTGTATAATAATATATGTGTGTATGTAATTATGTTAAAAGTACATACAAATAATTTAACAGGGGAGACAATTTTTTATTTTTTGCACTTTTAATTGTGATGAAATTAAAAACTGATGACTTGTAGAAATAGCGTTTGAGTATTTTTGGTTTATTCATCTACATATTTTTATATGGTTATTTTTGTTTTTGTAAAGTGGAAAATAAACTTGAGAATTGTTTTGTTTATATGGAAAAAATAGCTTTGTGTAAGGTTCTTTGACATTAATGAAGATATATTTTATGTTGTTGAGTATGGTCATGATTAATTTTGAATATTCTAATAACACACTAAGGGAGTATATTTTATTAACATAATTAGTTTATAACACAATATTACTATATGAAAGCTAAATTAATATTTTTCTCAATTTGAAATATTAAAGATAAATACTCAGAGTATTCAATTTACTTATTTAAATATAAAGGAGTATTTTTTAAATTTGTATAAAAAGAGGAATCAAATCATATTTATTACCATTTGATCTGAGGATTACTTCAAAGTATAGTTAACAGAATGGTAAGCTATCACTATTGGAAAATGCATTTAACTTTTCATGTATTTATATTTTTTTTTTTTTTTTTTAGATGTATGAACAAATTATTAAGTTGGCTCTTGGTATTAAGGCAGAGTATACAAAAATTGATGATATTCCCTTACATCAGCCATTCAAAATTTTAAAATTTGAGTGGAAAGAAACACAATATGAATCAAAAGTTATCACATATTTAAATAACAATAAATGGTTTTATCTTCCGCAACAATTCGTGAAATTTTTAAACAAGGAAGATCCCTATTTAATTCAATTTAATGATAAAAACTGGACTATTATTTACAAAGATCGTCAATCATCAAATGGGTTTGCAATATTTGAACTGAGTTATAGCTAAAATTTTATAAATAAAACATTTTTTTTTAAATTTTTTATTTTTATTTATTTAATAAAAATATATTAAACTTATATAGTGTTTATTATTATTTTATTTACATAATACTTAAAAATTATAATATATCTAAATTGAGAAGAAGATCCTCGTCTTCGTCCATTTTTTTTTATACTCCTCTGGAACTGAGTATGCTTTGACATCCAGATTTAGTAGAAGATTCTCATCTTCCTTCATTAGTTCCTTATACTCCGGAACTAAATTCAATGTTGCGACCCCTGAAGTATCTGTAGGCTCCAAATAGTTTGAAAAGTCTTTCGCTTTATTTTTATGAAAATTATGATATTTCATAAAATGTTTTTCTTTATTCCACTTTGTGGAAAAGGTCTCATTAATACAAAATTCACATGTAAGCTTCTGTCTGCCCATGTTTGAAGTAATTTTTAATTAAAAATTATTTTATTAATACACCTCTGCATTAAGAATTATTCTTTCAATATAATAATTGGTGGTGAATTAAAAGTGTTTAACGAAGCAAACTACTTTTCCGTTAAAAGAATAAAAACATTTTGGTAGGAATATGCATACATAAGTGTGGATCTGTGTGTATCTGATGTGACGATTTTTGTCACAAATTTAACGATCTTTTCTAAAAGGAGATTCAGAACTATTTATATTTAAATATATATTTTTTTTAAAGGCAAAAAAAAAACTAATTTTGAATGTTGACGATTTACGAAGATTTTTTTTCTCAAAATTTGACGACGATTCACAAAATTTATCTGGCAACTATGGCTCTTACTCTAAAATGAATTTTAGAATTTTCCAGGAGAACTAAAAAAACGGTTTAAAAAATCAAAAAATATTATAAAAAAGTTCATTTTCTTTAAGCTATAATACCAAAGCAAACAATCGTAGTATGACGCCGATTGATGCGAGTATAAACAAAAGGTTCCTTTAATGATTAAAAAACAAACTCGATTACCTTAACATGACAAAAGACCTCAGAAATAAACTTAGAATATAATAAAATTGAAATTAATGAATTAAAGTCGATTTTGTTCATTTGTTTTTATAAAATTTGATATTGAAAAAGCTCTTCCTCAGGCCGTTGGTAAAATTGTACATTATTTTAAACTTAGTACCAGGAAATATTTTTAGATATTTTTTTATAAATAATCTAATAAAATCAATTCAATTGGCAAAAAATAATTTATTCGTTTTATTAGAATTCTCGAGATAAAATTATTAAAATCATTCATAAAATATCATTTTTTAATTCTTCGAATAATTATTCTTAGTAATGAATATTATTCGAATGAACACCCCGATACTTACACAGTGCAATACTAAAAAATTGTTTCAATTATTCCAAAGCAAAATGAAAGCGTACCAGTAGTCTAAAATATCCTCAAAGGGTTTTTCAAAGTTAGTTTAAATTTCTGTTTTATGGTCTTTTGAAATTCGAATTTTTTGGAGCCCTTTTTCATATGATTGGAAATAAAAAAGGAACATTTAAATATTTTAAAAGTGGGCGAAAACGAGACGTGGTACCCATAAAGATTACATTTTGTCATATACAGTTTTTTATGTCAAATTTCGTGTGAATTGTCTTAGCAGCATCAAAAAGGTTGCAAAATTTATTTTTACTGAAAGTGGACTAAAAACTGGTCGTGGCTTGCAACTCATATTTCAGTTCATAGTTTTAAAATTCTACTGAAATTTATTTCGTACCTTTTTTGTCTGTTTTTGCTTGGCACATTAATAATACTTTCATCGAACAAAAAGCAATTCTTTAGGGGGGCCAACATTTTCGTGGTTTAAAATTGAAAATTTTAAAAAATTCTTAAAATTTCAAACTTCTCTTAATTATATTATAATTGCACACATTCATTAATCTTGTAAAGAACTATCACCACATGTAAAAAGTCTCACAATAATTACACTGAAATAATTGTTGCACAATTTTTAAAATAACAAAAAGATAATTTCTACAAATATTTAAAAAATAAAATCCATTTTATTAACTTCAAGATTCCTTATTTAAAAACTAACTATTTCTACTCGGCGTTGCCCGTAATTTAAGTTGATGTTATGACTATTATCAATCATGGTCATACTCTTATTTTTGATCAGTAGTTATCCCTTAAAATCAAAGCCCAATCGCAAATTTATCAGGGGTATTATACTAAAATCAAAAAAAAAAAAAAAAATAAAATAAAATTATCGTATTTTGATTTGAAAGTACTCAATGGATTATCATAAATATTAATTAAATATTGCGCTGCATAACCTATGGTCCTACAAAGATTAAACTTTGTAGCGGATATATGAAGGAGATATTTTTTTATTAAACTATTTAGCTGCCATGAATTATTATATTAGATCCAGAGAATTATTTTAGTGATAATCTTCTTCTTTATGAATTACATGAAATGGCTTAGTTAAATTAAAAAATAAGCGAATACAATCTGATCCAAGAATTATACCACAATAGAGAAGAGATTCGCCTGTTGATCAATCACCAATAAGCATGGATAACGTGACTGAGAAATATTTTTTTAATTGTATTTCCAATCCAAATATTGAGCCCAATACTTCAAATAGGAAGCTTTAATGATATGAAATAAAATATGTTGCTAAAGATACACTTTTTTGTATTCACAATTGGATTTTCTCTAAAAAATTTGAGGTCTGACCGACGAACATTTTGAGCGTTTTCGTCAATACATACACATAAAAATCGGTATTAAAGAAAGTGTCATCCCAAAATGTAAGAGGACTACTATTCGAGATACCTACCCAACAAAAACGTTGCTGTCCTGATAAGCTAGTAGGTATAATTGGAAACAAAAATATACTACTTATTTTTTGTCTGAATAACTATTTATTTCTGTTCGAGTTGTCCACAAATTCATGTAATTTTTTTTTAGACTCTAGGGATACTCCAAAATATGTACCTAAACGAAATTAAAAATAAAAAAAAAAACAAAAAAAATTTCCGTCAGTGAACTTGGACACAAATTAACCATTCACTTTTAATGACTAATGTTTTAATCAGTACACCGTCTCGCAATTAATTTTCTTAGTGACAAAAACATTTTTTAGTATAAAATATTTTTTAGACATTTTGTTTAAAAAAACTAACGACATCAGAATGAGGTTGAACCAACAACCTTCTGGTTGCTAATCCAAAGCTCTAGCCAACTCATCCACGTAATTGCAATATTATGTTCTATTATACTATTGTGCACTTATTTATGTAATACAGAGTAGGCAAATAATAATGACGCCTCATTACCGAGAAACTACTTTAATAATATACTTCATTAGATGCAGTTTAAAACTAACTATTGCAAATTGGAAAATTTTGAATAAAAGATTGGTGTTTATAGTAACTAAATTTTGTATTTGTCATATATATTTTTTTACTTTAGATATCCTATCATTATTATTTATTATTTGGAATAATGCTATACACACAAATTTTAGATTTTGATAAAGGCAATTCTTGCAATTCCCAAAGAAATGGTGAAGTCAGGTAAAGCACACTTGCAAACGATTTTAAACACGTTAATTAAAAACACATTTTGTTTGTTAATTCCAACTTTTAATTTTTGAACGATCTAGACTGGCTTCTATTAAGAAATTATTCTTGATTTCTCCTTAGGGCTGATCTCTATAAATAAATAAAATATTTTTAATTTTTTTAAAGAATAAGCACGTAGCTTATCTAAAAAGAGTTTTTCTTATAAAAAGAGTAAAATCTGATTGAAAATGAAATTAGCAAACGTTTTAAAAATGGTCATGTCAAATATTAGAAGCTATATATTCATCCGTTGTGAGAATTTCTATCTTAATAAGACCGACTGATTTAAAATTGCAGATTTATTTCGAATGAATATATCGTCACCTAAAATGCAAAACAGCCTATTAATAAGTTGAAAACTATTGTGATTCTTAAAAACGTTATTGTTACATCTCAAAAAAAAAAAACGCAATTAAAAATTGAGAGTTCTCGAAAGGTCACTTACTTGTATGTCGAATAATCTTTGATTACGCCTCCTTACTTGTGAAAAATAAAACTAATTTCTTGTTGCTCTCTTCTTCAATAAGGTCGGCATTTCTAACAATAGAGGCCTAAATTTATGTAATATTGTGAATTTTAATGCAATGTATCAGTATTAATCAGAAAACCTGTTTTAAATTTTTTGTTTCTTTGGACTTTTGCATTTCAGGTTTAGGATATGTTTGTCAGTTGTTTTAACTTTTATAGCCAATAGCAAACTTGTAAAGCATTAACACTTATAATACAGGAAATAAAACATATGTATCCATATTAAAACAATTTAGAAAGATATAGTCAGTCAAGTCCGACCATATGATACCCCACACCATTGTGCATGTCCATTAAAATTCGTAGTGGGGTCTTATATTAGACATGTGGACAATTGTGGATTGATACTTTTACTAAGTGTAAAATAAAATATACGAGTACAGAATATTACGTAAAAAATAACATTTATGTGAATTTATGCATTTTAGGGTGATTCCCGAAAGTGGGCTTATGTGGGAGCTATGGTAAATTATGGAGTGATCCTCATAAAATTTGACAATATGATTTCTAATCATATAAAACCTATTTGTGTCGAATATAACCTGATACTGACATTTGTATGTGATTTATTCACATTAAAGTGATTTTCGGAAGAGGGTTTTATATGGGAGCTATGGTCAATTATGGACCGATCTTCATAAAATTTTGCACACCGAATTTCATTAAAAGATTACTATATTTAAGGCATTTATGATCATTAAACCCCTATTCCTGGAGAACATTTGTATGAGGGCTAGGTGAATGGATTGATCAATACCAACTTCAATAGCCTTCGACCTTGTGCCATGAAAGTCGTACGTGCCAAATTTCATTGAATTATCTTAAAAATTGCGACCTGTACTTGGTGCACAAGGTTTACATGAACAGACAGATAGCCTGGCGGACGGACATCGTTTGATCGACTCAAAAAGTGATTCTGAGTCAATTTGTACACTTTAAGGTGGGTGTTGAATGATTTTTTCTGTGCGTTACAAACATCAGCAAAAAAGCATAATACCCCAACCATCTATAGTGGTGTGGGGTATAAATAGGGGCATATATTCGTATAATCTTTTATAAAATACTAACAATTTCATAACGTTGTGTCTTTTAAGTTAATTTTGTCAATGCAAATTATAAAATTTTTAAATGATTTCTTGCAAATGGGTGAATGTAGCAATATTGTATAAAAAGATACATTCAATCGCCAAAAAAAAAATAATAGCATGATGTGACATTGAAAATTTACTTTTTGTAGATTTTTTTGCAATTTTTGGAATTTTTAATACATCCTGGTCATAAGTTATTCACAATAAACGTTTATTAAATTTCACGAATTTTTGTTCCTTATAAAGTATATAGTACATAAATTAACCAAAATCTACGTGAATTGAAACAGTGATTGCATTAAAAATTATATAAAATATTTCTTTACAAAATGTAGGCTTATACCTCACATATATTTGCAAAAAGCCAACAAAAACTCAATTCACGTAGGAAACCGATTTTCTGAACGTAGTCCTGAGAGTGTGCCTGACGGTACCTTTTTCAAAATTCACGCTTACTTTTTCAAGATTTGGGGAGAAGAAATTCTATTATTCACGAGGGCACATTAATGGAATACGTCACAAACGAAGCAGAATTACGTCGTTTTAAAAATATGTCATAAAATTACATCTTTATACAGGGATCAAAAAGCAGAAAAATACTAAAATAGCTACAATTTTGTTTTCAAAGTTTGCCATCGTATAAATTTTGACCGAGAGCAGTTCCCTTATACAACTCTAACACCAAAAATTTTAACTTGTGGGAAAAAATAATAAAAAATAAAAAAAATCCTGGTTTGTTTCAATCACATTTTTCTAATTTTCCAACTCTGAAGAACTGTAATTAATAATGATAAAGACCATGAACCACAAAACTTTGCAATTTGATTAATTATAGTCTTACTAATATAATGTTTGTAGCCATTTTACCAAAAATAATAAAATAAGTTCGAAATTATTAAAACATTAATTCGGTTTTATTGATTTTAAAATTTTTGTGTTTTTAACCATATGTGCTAAATTTCATTTGAACTTTCCAAACTTTAAAAATTCGAATTAACTTTGCAAAACCCTTTGGAGATTTTGTAAAACTGATGGTATACTTTCATTTTTTTTTTTTTTTTTTTTTTTTTGTTGGAACCATTGAGGCAATATTTGATGACCCGAAATCTGTTGCACAGTGTTATAGTTCCAAAAATTATAATAGTTAGAAATTGTGACATCTGAAAAAGTTCTAAGTCGAAGACAGGCCACTGAATATAGTTATAGAGGACATCTAAGTTATTTTATTTATTTATTTTAATGCCCTCGATTATTACCAGGGTAACAAAAAATATGCAAAATCACTTTTTTCTGGGCTTCAGATGGACCAAACTGTTAGTTATTTATCCGTTTCAGATAACTTTATTACAGCATTTGGTCTTAACAGAATATTTTTGTATATTTTGGGCTAAGAAGCATACTTTGTCATATTTTCAAAAAAGATCCTTATTTTTTCATATTTTATATTTAAGAGCATAATTTTGCATGTATTGAACTAAAGAACATAATTTTGCATATATTAAATCTAAGAAAAAAATTTTCCAAATATTGCATCCAATAAAATTTTTTGCATAATTTGCCATTAAAGTAGGGATGTCAATGACTAAAAATGTTGTTGAGTTAGTGTAAGTAAAAAAATGTACTCAAAGAAAAGTTTGGTTTAGTAAATGAAAACGTCAGTTATACGTGGTGCTTTATTATCATATAAAGCATATTTTTAATACATTTTTACTTTCCAAAATTCACATTTCTCCAACATTATTTTTAAAGAAATGATGGTTTTTAATTACCAAACAATTTATTTCCATAAATTTTTTGCAGTGCATTTTGTACTATTTGCACTCTCAGCAAAGACAAAAAGAAAGTGCGTAAGAATACGTATGAACTTAGCCAGCACAATTGTGTTATGAAATTGACATCCCTACATTAGAGATCTTTTTTTTACTGTCACGTACTTTTTCAAATCCGATTCCCTAATAATTTTCATCTTATAAATTGTTAGAAATTTTGTAATTTCCTGATACAATGTATTTGCTTTGAATATATTTAAGTGCAAAAGGCACATTTATTTGTTAACAATTGCTAATAAAAATAAAGTTACTTATACCATGAATTAAATTTAAATTTTAGCCAGAAAAGATAATATTTTGAGAGCTTAAAACACCATTTTTGAGAATATTTTTGTTATTACCTATGATAACGCAAAAGCTCTACCTTATAAATGAAGAAGCAAATTTTATAAACTATCATATATAGTGTGGGCTTGATAAAAATGTTGATACCACAATGACTTAATAAGTCCAGTTGCTGGCGTTAAGTGCCCAAGATTTCTCATATTTAAAACTATATTTTTCTGTACTCCAAATTAGATATTTATGATTAACTAGCAATGTGTCGTATAATTTTAACAATAAAAGACAACGAAAAAGTCCCCTTTATTTAGCACATAATTATATCTACCACCAGTGTTACCGTTTTATTTTTTTTAACCAAAATTTGTTATTTTATTTTCCAATGTAGAGGTGCTGACTTTTTCCATTTTGGTTATTATTGTTATAAACTATTTTTAAAGTACTATTAAGATTACTTTGTAAATCTCCTAACAATAAATGATTTTGTGACTAAAAAATAATCATAATTTTCGTTACTTCTTGCTCCAAATTTATCTGATAACTATGAAGAAAACTGAATTTTAAAGAAATTAAGAATGCAGAGTAGGGTCGAATGCAAAATAAATGCAACTTTTAAACCGCTGAACCGTTTTTAATGAAATTATAAACATCGATGCAGGTGGAGTTAAACTTTCAGAATATTATTAGCTAGAGTGCGTAGCTGAAGCATGGGAAAATGTTGAACACCTTGAGAGTGAAAAACATATCGGAGCTTGTAAATTTTGCAAATATGAACCGATTTTACATATTTTTACATTTTTGAAATTTCTTAAGCATGACAAAGGTACTTTTTTTTTATTTTTTGCCTTGACTTTTTTTGCTATTTTGCCCCATAACTTTTAAAATAAAATTTTTAAAATTTAAAAAAAAAAATAATATCAAATTTTCTATAATTTTCTAAATTATGCTAAAAAAAAGTCTTACTCGATAACAGGAAAAAAATTTTCAAAGTAAATTTTAAAACCGGTCTGAAAGACTGGACCTTAAAAAAGCGTGCAAGTGTAAGATCCAGCAGTAGTGAAAAATTAACAAATCAAATCAAAAAGGAAACTGTTTTTTATGTTGTTTTCGCTAACAAAACACTTTATTTAGTAGGCGAAGATTTTGCTGGATATTTATATCTTAAAATTCACAATCATATATTTTTAATATCCGATTTTAATTAGACAGTAACTAATGTTCATTTTAAACTAAATAATTTCTTGATTAAAAAATTTTGTTGATTTTAAATTTCGAAGTATATAAGTTGTACAAAGTACAACTGTTTTTTAAACCCACCCTTATTATATTTAATATAAGCAGGGAAACGCATTGTATATGCAGTAAAGAACAAAAAATATGCTACAAAAAAAAGTTTGTCCATTTTAAACAAAAAATTAATTTTTTCATTCAAACCTAGTATTTAATGCTATAAAGTAAGGCAAATCAAAAATTTATCTATCAATTGTTACGAAAAGCCTTATTTCAAATTCCCCATATTTTTTATTATATCACATAAAAACTTTATTGATCGTCCATATTCTTACCCATTGAATTCTAAACATTAGTATTAGTTCAGAATTTATCAAAATTATCATACGTAAATTTACATAAATAGCTTGCTGCTATTTGGGCAAGTATAAAAGCTATTGCGTACTCAACCCATTTTAAAAATTGCATTAATAAAAAAAATTATTTAATCAGTTCTTAAGTCTTCATGATGAGTTTAAACAAGTCAAGTAACGAACTTAGGCGATATACATTAAAATTAATTTTGAATAAATAAAATTTGAAATAAATATTTTTAGACCTTCAATTACTCTTTTTACGTCACAAATCAAAGTATTTTAAAAAGCATCATTGTGGTATAAAAAATGATCTTCAAAATATCAAATTATGCTCCAAAAGGGTAAAATATGATTTAGAAATTGGATTCTGCTGCTCTTTGTCTTTTGAAAAATTTATGCAACCGGAATTTTTAATATATTTGACTTCTTCACCACCTATTTTCGATAAAGTATTCCTTTTCATTACAATCATTATTTTTTTATAATTTTTTTTTTCATAAATAATTAATTTTCCACATTCATTTCAAGCATTTATATAGTATCTATATTAGATGTTTTTTTATTAAGACAAACGTTAAAGTTAAAACGGATTTATGGAAGGTGGTAACAGTTGCACAAAAACAACAATAAGGAGAATTAATTAAAGTTTTTATTATACAATTTGACAGCTGTAACAACCAAAAATAATAAACAGCATCCCCACCTGGATAACAATCTTGACGCGATGTGGCGGCTTAAATGTAGGCTGTGGTCTCTTTCTTGAAGTCTCAGTTGTCCTCTTGGAGGATACTGAGAAATCAAGGTATAGACTCTAAAGGCCTTCATGACCAAAGGTTATCCATCCCCTATCCCCTTTCCCCAACTACCCTCTTTTCTCCCCTCTTATTTCATATCCTCTTTCCCCCACTTGTAAGGTTAAGGTGGTTGGTAGCAGTGCCGAGAACCTGGATGGCTAGTCAGTGGTTAAAGAAGACTAGTCGCTAACAGCTCCCCTCTGGCGCCAGGACACGGGCCAGTTGTAAATTTGTCTTTGTCTAGTCCATGTACGCCGTCCCTGCATGGATGGTCCATCCCCTTACGTGCCTACTCGTGGGAATCAAATGGAGAAAAATAAAATAAAAAACAAAAATAACAACAACAAAAACGTGGAGATGGGTATCTCCTCGACCTTTTGGCCTCTAGTCAAGAGACCTTGGTCGAACAACCTGGCAGCAGGGGAGAAAGTCATAGCACCCCGCTGTCACAAAACACAATGGATCCTCGACAGGATTTCAAGTCTGACGACCAGTCGAAGGAGAAACGGAAGAAAAAGAAGAGCCAGAAAGAGATTCTGAGACAACGATATGTCAAAGCTCTCTTTATACTGGAGAAAATTGTCAAGAATAAGGCAAATGGCACTCCTCATGAGTGCGATAAGGAAGATCGTGTCAGATACCAATCGGTGGTTGGCGAGTATCTTAAGTTTAAGGACTCTCAACCATCCACATCCCAAGCAGTGCAGGAAAGAGCGAAGCGAAACCGCTCCCAAGCTGAGGGTAGCAATTCGCCGTAGAGGAGAAAGGTCCAAAGTAAATCGACCGCTCCGGCTCCTTCCACAATAACGTCAGCAAGAAGGCCGTTTAACGAGGTGGTTAAAGATCACTTGCTGATGGCGCTGGCCAACGAAAAAAGCGGCAACCTAACTCCTGTGGTAGCAGAATGGGGTGCTATAGAGTCTAAATTGGCTGAACTCGTGATGGAACACGTACTCACCAACAAAGACTCTACAGTTCCCCGTTCTGACTCTGGTGAGATACACCGGGGCTACAGGATAATCAAATGCTTGGACGTGTTCTCTAAAGAATTCCTCAGCAAATGCATCGCAAAGATTAGCGATGCATGGGAAGGCTTAAGCCTTAAGCTTATCCCAGCGGGGGAAGTCCCTATGAGACCACGGGCAAAGGTTTGGTTACCGAAGTTGAGCTGCGATAACCAGAAAATACTGGAGTGTCTGAAGCTGCAGAACCCCAGAACCCCAGTGACTGGACAGTCATCCGTTCAGAAGATCATGGGGACAACAACAAGTGCATTATCTTCGCCGTCTCAGAGAATAGCGCAGTTGAGCTATAGAAGGCGGGGCTAAAACTGTACTTTGGGGTTAGGGACGCCAAGGTTAAGGTGTTCCGTCCCACAGGTCCAGGAGCTGGCGAAGCAGATGAGTTGGAAGTAGCCAACAATCTGCTGACAGGCATGCAGCTAAGCGAACCTGCAAAAAACCCTACAACCGACGATGAAAATCGTGCAAATTAATCTGCAGCATTCAAAATGTGCTACAGACAATCTGAGGCTTCTTTTAGCGGAAAAGGACCACGACATTGCTATAGTCCAGGAACCCTGGGTTTCTAACTCCCAAGTCAAAGGGTTCCCGACTTCAACATATAAAACACTATACGTAAAAGATAAAGGTAAGCCAAAATCTTGTCTTATTGCTAAAAAACACATAAATATATTTCTTTGCTCACAGTATAGCTCAGCAGACCTGACAGTCGCAAGGGTCGAATTAATGCGAAACAGAAGTTTCCTGATCGCCTCCAGCTATATGGCACACGACAAGCCAGCCCCGCCAGACGAAGTGAGGGCGTTTCTGGCCTTTATAAAGGCTCAAGAAGACATTATCCTTGGCTGTGAAGCTAACTCAAGGCATACAATATGGGGCAGCACGGAAATCAATGACAGAGGTGAGTGTCTATTTGATTCTATTTGATTTCATTAATACAAACCACTTGACCATATGCAATTCTGGCAACGACCCCACATTCGTTTTTCCGAGCTCGGTGAACCATAATGGATGGGAAGAGGTGCTAGACATTACACTTATGAAGGACAGATCCAATTTATCAGTTGATAGGTGGAGAGTATCCAAAGAGAAATCCTTTTCGGATCATTGCTGGATACTTTTCGACATTGGACTCGTCTGCAAGGAAACAGCGTCAACTTTCAGAAACCCAAGACGAACGAACTGGACTAAGTTCAATGGGATTCTCATGCACAAACTGAAAAAAATACCTCCAGTCGAAGCAACGACTGAGGGTCTTGACCAAATTGAGGGTACATAAGGCAAGGAAATTGTTAAAGCTCTTAATATATCCCGTCCAATGACGAAGGCTAAAAAGAGCTTCCCTCCCTGGTGGAATAGGGAACTCGAAGCTACGCAAGGAGGCACGCAATGCTTTCAATATTGGCTACAGGACAAAATCGTGGCAGTTGTATCACGATAAGCGTAGGGAATATAAGAAAGCAATAAAGATCGCAAAAAGAAACTCATGGAAAGGCTTCTGCGAATCTATCAACAATACCAAGGAATCTGCTAGACTCAGTAGGGTTTTGGCAAATGGTCATAATAATCCATCCTATATTAAAAGGATGGATGGATCATGGTCAGAATCGTCGGCGGAATCTTTGGACATTTTACTTAATACTCATTTTCCTGGCTGCACTGATATTACAGACCAGGAGATGGGGCATATTAAATCCTCGCAAGGAATCGAGGATGACATAATATCCGTTGAGAAAATTTCATGGGCGATTGATAGCTTCTCTCCGTACAAATCTGCAAGGCCTGATGGTATTATACCACGGATGATGCAAAGTGCAAAGGTATACATCATACCCTGGCTACATAGGATCTTTAAACTCTGCCTAACCCTCAACTATGTTCCCAGGAACTGGAGGAGAGTAAAAGTAGTGTTCATTCCAAAAATTGGAAAAAGAAGTCATGAGAATGCAAAGGACTTCCGTCCGATTAGTCTCTCATCTTTTCAGCTGAAAACTCTGGAGAGACTCATTGATTTACATATAAGGCAGCGTCTAGAGGGTACAACTCCACTCTCAGGAAGTCAACATGCCTACATTAAGGGTCGCTCCACGGAGACGGCTCTTCATGAGGTCGTAAGGGTCATCGAGCGATCCATGATGATTATATCACCAACTGGCTGGTGTCAATGCTAGAGACAAGAATCGTCATTGCGAATTTAGGCAACAGTGTTAAGACCAAACAAGTTATGCGTGGAACTCCACAAGGGGGTGTGATTTCTCCGCTGTTGTGGCTTATTGTCATTAATACCATCCTGTGTAAATTGGAAGACAATGGAATGAAAGTCGTGGCTTACGCGGACGATGTGGTGATACTAGTATCAGGATTGTTTCTGAACGTTATAAGTGATATCATGTCAACTTCTCTGGCTACACTCAGTGACTGGGCCAAAGAATGTGGACTAGGAGTGAATCCGGGCAAAACAGAGGTGTTACTTTTCACCACAAAGACCAAGATTCCGAGCTTCAGACTACCACGGTTAGAAAACTGTGAACTCACCTTGTCGGACAATGCAAAATACTTGGGCATTATTTTGGACTCTAAGCTTTCATGGAAACTGAACATTCGACATAGGGTTAGTAAGGTTACGGTAGCATACTACACCTGTAGAAAGATGTTCAGTGTGAAATGGGGTCTGAGTCCAAAATTGACAAAATGGCTATACACTGCAATAGTACGGCCCATTCTTGTATATGGATCTCTTGTGTGGTGGACCGCTACTAGTAAGAGGTATGTGGTGGATCAGCTTTACAGGATACAAAGATTCGCTTCCATTCAGCATTGTATTTGCATTACGTTCAGAAGCTCTGAACACTATATTGCACCTAACACCTATATACATAATTGAATCATCAGTTAATAGTGCGATAAGATTATCTGCAACGAAAAGCTGGAGATCAAGAACGTATGGGCACGCGAGGATATTAAATTTAATACCCCCGCAATTCAATAAATTTACCGACTATATGATTCCCCACATGGACTTCGGAAATACTATTAAAGTCCTATTCCCCACCAGGAGTGAATGGAGAAGGGGCAATCTTCTTGAACAATTTAGAACTAGGATATACACTGACGGCTCAAAGATGAACTGCGGTGTCGGCTCTGGTGTCTTCTCTAATGATCTTGGAATTAGACACTCATGTAGACTCCCTGACGAGGCAAGCGTATTCCAAGCGGAAATACTAGCGGTCAGAGAAGCGTGTAAACTAATTCGCGATAGAAATATTCAAGGGAATATTGGTTTATTTGTCGACAGTCAAGCGGCAATACTATCGCTCAAATCACCGAAAACTACCTCTATTCTAGTCAGACAGTGTAAAGAGGAACTGCTTGGACTAAGTCGACTGTATGACATTACCATAATCTGGGTTCCTGCGCATAGGGACTACTATGGTAATGAACAGGCAGACGAATTAGCCCGGGTAGGCTCTGCTATGAATGCCTCCTTAGCGGTTTCTGTCGCAATCCCGTTAGGAACAGTCAAAAGCAGAATCCAAAAACACTTTCTAGAAAAGGCGGAAAATAGATGGCGAAATCTGGACAAATGTAGAGTCGCGAAAGAAACGTGGCCTACCTACAACGAGAAACGCTCAATGCAACTCATTGGCTACAAACGCAAGGACATCTCGAGACTAATAGCATTGTTTACAGGTCACTGGACGATCGGTAAACATGCAAGTAGACTTGGTCTCCCTTACAATGAATATTGTCGTAGTTGTGGCAATCGCGAGAAGGAGGAGACAGTTTTTCATCTTCTATGTGAATGCCCAGCCTTGAACGCAAGCAGACATAAATTTCTGGGAGGGCACCAATTAGACAACCTCTTTGAGATATCTGACACTAGACTCAGTGACATCATTAAATATCTCAATGCTACAGGCTGGATCTAATTAATTTATGTTCTCATTGTTTCTTCCCTACATTTCTATCTCATTACAGACTCAATACAACTAATTCACCTGGCGAGTAGTGTGGTTCCATCAAAACGGATTCTAACGAGTCTAATTGATTGCCCGTAAGATTACGGGCTACCACGTAAACCAACCAACCAATAAACAGCGTTTTAACTGAGGTCACTTTGTATATATTCGTTTGTCTTGATAATTTTTTTTAATATAGATACTACACACAGCACAGGCGAATTCAAACTAATACCTTATTTTATCAGCTGATTACTTTTTTTAGTACTTAGAACTGCCAAACTCCATATGCTCAAAATTTGTTCTTACCCAGCAAAAACTTTACTTCCAATCTTAAAAGTAACAGCTTCCTGTGTACATTATATTAAAATTGTGACGTTCATAAAAAAAAAAAATCAATTGAATGGTGCCAAACTCCATGTACAAAAAAGAAATAATAATAATGAACTCGCAGTATTGTTGTTTTTGTAAAACTTATGCCACCTTTTTAATTTCGCCATGAACAACACTGTAAGAAACCCAAGCCGAGCAAAACTTCCGGCGTAGCAGATTGTCAACACAAATGACGGCTAAGAGTTTTTGAGTTACAGATAATATACGATTCGAAAACTGAAATTCAAATAAATATGCAGTTTCAAAACGAATATTTAGATTTTACCGAAATTTTACATAATAATAGTAGAGATATAGACGAGTTTAAGTTTTGCGCTTGGACAGTATAGTTCTAATAGGGCCGGATCTACAAGATTCCAAACTTGGACACTTCAAGTTTGAAAATAAATGATCCCGATTTTTTTAAATCTGAGCCGATTTTAAGATTAATATATGAATAAAATATCCTTAAAGTTCTTCGCAAGCGGCATTCGATGTGTGAAAATTTAATGGCTTGTGTTTTGTGACGCAAAGTGTCGGCGGATGTTTCGAAAATATTGTACAATCATTTCATACACTTATGTTAATAAGTTAAAAACTAAAGTTTGCGAAAAATAGATATATTGTATGGTGGCAATGTAAACTGAACCGTTACCGATTTTGCAACGTAATTTTTCCCTCAGTGTATGGGCGTATAAACCTGATTTTTCAAATTACGATTTCTTGCAAAATATTGCTTTGGTAACCAATTTACATCTATTTATATAAAAATAATTTAAAAAATCCGTCAATTTCACCCAAAAAATACTTTAATGGTACGATTTTATGGAAGTTTTAATGCATCAAACTAAGGACAAGCAAAAGAGAATATGTCCGTCATTGTAATAATATAATATTTATTATTTATCTTAACGAAATTTTCGTTTTTAAGGATTCTTTAAAAGGAATCAAACAATTCTAAAAAAAGATGCCAAAATTTAGATTTTTCACATGTTCACCCATAAAGTCTACATTTTCCCAATGTCCCAGAAATCACGATTACATACTCTTAAGAACACTTTTTCGGACAGAAACACACAAAAAATCGTAATTTTTGCAATTTTTAAATTTAAAATCGTTTATTTTTGGACTCGGTAAAGATATCGACTTAAAATTCAGTTCCTTATTCAATAGATAATTTTGTTCTCTAATTAATAAAATTGGTCTCTAATACTCGGATATACAGTACTATGCAAAACAAAAGCAGCAAAATTAGAGTAAACCTAAGAATTGTTTTCTTTTTTTGCAAAATTTACTTTACAATAAAAATAGTTTTACGAAATTGTATACATATTTAAGGGTTACCAAAAACACAAATTTTTAAAGGGCTTTAACTTTCTCCATCAACAAAAACGGGAATAAAACACTGCAATCTTTATATAAAAGTGTGCACAACAATAGCAACATTTTCCGCAAAATTTAACGGATGCAATTTAGTTGTTAACTGTTTTCTCTAGAAAAGTTTCCATTTAAATTTTTTGACTACAACAACGTCTAAGAATTAGACCGCACGATTAAAAAGTTTGAACAAAATTATGTTTAATTCAATCCTGCATACATCGCATTTTATCCTTGTTAAAATATCGAATTTAACAAGATATTTTTCTATGTAGGATGTAATTTTTGTGCTTCTTAACAGCCATTAACCTAATAGGATCAAAACTTTCTTAGATTTCTTAAAAAGTAAACCGATTTTTTTTCAAGAATTAAAGTACAGCCATGATTACATTTTGTCCTTGCCTATAATCATTTTTGGAATTGTTCAGTTCAAGATATACACTTTGGCAGTACTTCAGATCATAGTTGATACATAACATATCTTTTTTTAAAGAAGCGGGTAATTTTCTTATTTAATATGATTTTGTTGGTTTAGGTAATAATCAAACTATTTATGTGAAAATTATAAAATGTTTCTTAAATAAAAAACAGATATAAAACACTCTACCTTTCTTGAAAAAGGTTTTCAGTTAGCAACACTATAATGCTGTCAGTAATTTCATTAAATGCTTTCAATAAATTTTGAATAGACTATAATTAAATTTTAGAGACTGTATAATATATTTATGCTCATTTATACATTGTTGTAGTGTGTTACCAATTTATTTTTAATAATATTCGTATCTGAAAAAACGTTTTTAGCAGCAGTGAAAAGTCACAGACTTTTAAATTACGAAACCAAAATAAATTTGTAGACACTAGAATTTGAATTAAAATTCTATAATTTGTAATGTAAAACTGGGTTACTTTCTGTTTTTTATTTTAACAAACCATAGTTTTTATTTAAAAAACTTTTAGTAAAAGAAAATATAACAGACTGAAGTGCAAATAATGCTACATTAGAAAAATCCCAATAAAATTTAAAATATGCCACATTTTTTGTATTCGGAAATTTTGTTGCTTTTGTTTCGTTTTTGTAAGAAGTAACAGATTTGCGTCTTCTAAAGCAACATTTTTTGTTAATTCTCAAATGTGTTAACAATTTTATAAAATTAGTTTTGTTGCAAATTGAATATTTCGAAAAATAAATCAGGTTTTAGGATAATCCCCATTTTTTTTTTTTTTTTTTTTTTTGGTTATCTTCTGCACAGGAAAAAAAACCGGATCAAGAACTTGCCAAATTGATATATAGTTAAAATAATTCGAAAACTATAAAAGATAAATACCACAAGTAAACATGCTTTTTATAGGCATTATTGAAGGCTTTAAGAAGATGTAAAAATATTTAAAATCCGATAAGAAACAAATAATTGGTAAACGTCTAAAAATTTTCTATGTCAGAGGTACCCTAGTTCGACCCCCCATAATATACTCGAGAGGGTTCCCCCTTCCAATCTTAAAATTGTACACTACTCTGCTAGACCTACGTTAAATTTTGTACATATAAATCCAACCAGCCGATTAGAAGTTACAGATTTATTTCTACAAATTTTCTATTCTATCCCACTGTGGAATGGTTAAAATGTTCTTAGAAGTACTTTCTCCTTTTTACTGAGAATGTTATTTAGTCAAACAATACTGTATTTGTATTTGCAATATATGTATACATTTGTTTTTATTTGACGTTATTGTTGCTTTTTGTTATTAGAACGATTTTTCGTTCATTCGTTCCAGTTGTTGACATTTTTGTTAATGTTTCACTTCAAGATTGGGTCAACAAATATTCTGATTATGATTATTGCACATACACGTACTTACTTACACGTTTCTTTTTTTTTTTTTTTTTTTTGTTTTGATGTGAATATTTATTATTTTTATTTTTGATTGCGTGCTTTTAATCTACTGATAAGAATGTGAAGATTTTTCATAAGTCTGATAAGATTTTATTAAAACCAACAACCAACATTCAACACCCAGAGGCTAACTACAATAGAAAAATAACACGAAAATAAAAAAATAAGAGTATGTGCCAGCATATGACATTCTCTTATTAACGGCAACTTATTAATATTACATCTAAAACATTATTCTTGCAATACACGTTAACAATATTTATATAAATTCCTTGAAAATTTTGACCTTTGACCTTCCTATTTTAAAGTTAATCCTTTATATATTTTCTGATATACGTTTTATCATATTGCGTAATCATTGTGTTTAGTCTAAAAAAAAATCATCTCAACAAAATGACTATAACTAATTCAAATCTCAGGTAAGACTTAGTCATACAAGATATTGACCTAGTTCTTTTGTAATTTTATTTCCTGCCGTGTTGACTATATACCTGCATAGTTTTATTCGAACGTCTTCAAAATTTGTTTAACAAAATTTTTAAAAGCGTGAAATTATAGTTTTGAAAGTCTTAAAAAAAATAAACATTTTTTAACCAAGCTTGAAAAGGGATTTGAATTATCTTGGAGAAACAAACAAGTATTTTCAGTTATTATGGTTCAAACTTAATTAAAAATTTATTTTCTTTAAACATTTCTCAAAAAATTAAGAATTTATTTTTGCACAGGTGATCTAAAAAGCATTAATGGACTGGGGAATTCAATATAAATTAAAAATTAATTTTTATATCTTGTTTCATAGATAATTATATGTAGAATAGGATTTTTTTTTAACATCTTGGCTGAAGTTTTTTAAAAATTGTAAAAAGCCATATTTTCTCATATAAACGCACCATTCAAACTTGAGGCTTAGTGTTTATAAAAAACCGATGTCGGTTAAACGACACTTTAATAAATGTTTAATTTGAAGCTTAATAAAAATAATTTTGTTTAAATAAGTGTATTTTCAGCTTATAGGCTTAGTCCTGCACCAAGTAATAAACAGTGTTCTTTATAAATAGCAACAGATATACATCGAAAGTATATAATACTTTTTCAGCTTTTAGACTAGTTAGTTTTAGCATAATTTATAAAAAAAACAAAAAATATTTTGGCAACTTTTGGCAACTTTTGGCACATCTTTTAAAGCTTTATAATGATTTAAAATGTTGCCATAAAGTTATTTTTCACTATTAATTTCTTTTCCATTTTTCTAATTTTAAAACAAAATCGAATTATCGAAATTTTAAAGCATCTCAAAAAAAAAAAAAAAAAAAAAAAACTTCAGAACTAGGATAATGTTTATTATGATTTTTTTATGAATTATATTAAACGCTTTTGCAATTTTTATGAAAAAACCGGATCAAGAACTTGCAAAATTGAGTTAGTTAAAATAACTCGAAAACTATAATAGAGAAATTAACTTTTATCCTACTAAAAAGAGATTTATTTTTACTTTTTAAGAAGAATTATTAATAATTTAAAAGTGAATTTCTGCACTTATTATGTTATTCCTTTTGAGGTAGTAAACATTTTATATTTTAGAATTACTTCTTCCTTTCTTCCTAGTATTCTATATAAAATCTTATTTTTCTCCTAAGCTATACATTAGTAGGTACATATGTAATGTCATTTTTCTTCTTTTATTATTTATTTTTTTTTGTAAAATTTCAATTGCATGAAATTAAAGTTCTTGTAAATAAAATGCTTAATTATCTATCTGATGTTATTATACATACAGTTTTAAAATATATTAAACTCCAAATATGTAAATATATCACCTTACTGACCACTTGTTAACTCAAAGAGAAAATATTTTTAGTTCTTCCAAAAAATTGTCTGATATTTTAAACTCTGAAAAAAGTAATAAAAGGAAGAAATTTAGAGATATTTTTAGCATATTTTTAAGACCGGTTAACCGAAATTAAACATTTCAAATTAAACCTGTCTTATAATTTTATTCATTATTTAGTTTTTACTAAAAAAATATTTGATAATGCATTAACGAAATTGCTTTAACCAAAAATTTAGTAGTAAAATATATACGAACAAACATGACATCACATAGTGTTGCATTTTTTATGCTCGATACTGTATATATTAGTCTTCTTTTCACATTTTTTAAAAGTTGCTATAGATCATCCAGATATATACGTAGAAAATACTATTAAGACAATATTGAGTAATAACTCTACATGGCACTATGGGCCATTGGTCGGTAACTAAAAATTTTCTTTTAAATGAAATTGCATGCACTAAATGCACATCTGATGTACTCAATAAATAATCACAGTATAAAAAGCTGCCAGGATTTAAATAGGCACGGAAATAGTTTACTCAGTTAAATGAAATTTTTAATAAATGCTCAGATAAATAACTATTTAAAACACTTGTACCCAATTGTGGGTTGTTGTTTCCATACCAATTATGAAGTATTTTCGTAAAAAACCATCTCCGTAATTGATGATCGCATCAAGGATCTAACAAAAAAAGTTTTATTACAAAATATGAAACAAATGGCAAACATATCTGAAGGTAATATATTATTAGTTATTAAATAACAAAATTTCTTATTTTTTGAATACTTCTTTTATTCAAATATTTTAGATGGTCGTTTATTTAGTCTATTTTACATTATCCATTGCGTAATAGTGCCTTTGTCATATAATTATTTATGAACAAAAACCTCCGCTATGTAATTTTTCTAGAAGTTTAAATTAAGTTTAGTTAAAATATTTTAGTTTTTTCTTTTGTGATTTATACTAATTATTTAGATAGAGTTAATTTATTTTTTACTTTTTATAAGAACTAACGTTTTTGTTATGCATACATTAATTCAAATATACCTGTTTTTATTTTCACAAAAATAATTTCTTATTGTATTAATAATATTATTAAAGTTTTCTAATGTTTCTTATTTGCATTATTTTTCATGATGATAAATAATCGTTTATATTGTTCAGTAAAACAATTTACACAACAATATAACCATATAACCACAAGCTACACGCAGAGAAAAAACATGGTTACGGCATTGTCACGACAAAAATATTATGTTGTCATTGTTAATATTCATTAATTTTAACAATACTGTGTTCATGATAACAATGTATTTGTTTCAGTTTTATTATTCAATGTTTACATTTAATCAAAATTTTAATATTTTTACCAGAAACAAAATTTTAATAATGTTTTCAAAAATTCGAAATTATGTAAAATTTTATGTTGAAAAGAGCGCGATCAAATTTTATATAATATTTTTATAAATAAGTTTTGAACTTATAAATTGTTTTTGTCCCCAAAAAACTTGTTAGTTTACTTCATTATTCCCTTTTAGTTTTTGAAATACAAACAAAAATTTTTATGAATCTGTGGTTCATAAATTTCAGGGAATATTGAATATTTTTTAATAATTTAAGGTGTGTTTTTATTAAATGTTTTCCTCTAAACCATTTTAATGAAATTTATTAAAATACATGACCTGAAAAACACCAAAGTTTAAGCTATGCAGGTTTTGATACTCGTACTTATAATATCAATTTTACTTAAATAAATCTAATTATATTCTTTAATATCAAAAACTTACTAATTCAAAAATTTGAAACTATTCTGATAAAGGGAACTGTATCGATTTTAGATTTAAGCTTAAATTTAATGAAATTTGGAAATTTAGAATTTTGAAAATTCAGGAAAAATAAATGAAAAATTACGAGATTATTAACTATTAGAATAATTTAACTTTATACAAAAATTTATAAATATGTTATATAGTTATTTAAAAAAACGAAATGGAAATACTTAAAAATGTGCATTTTCTACATTTTTTTTTATTAAACAAGTGCAATTTTTTAAAACTTATTGATTTACTTACAAATTTTCGAAAGAAGACTAAAATTTTTGGATAGACAATGTTGAAGATAAATTCATCATTCCTTTTCTTCCAAAGAAATTTTTTTTTTTTTAATTTCTCTTCCTATTATAAATTTTTCTTAGTTGAAAAATTCTCTTTAGGGGAGGTGTGGTGAGAAACGATTTTTTTTCTACCGGGCTATAAAAGCATTTTAAATTTGAAAAGAATTATGTCGAATGGAATAAAATTAAAAAAGAAAAATTAATAAAAATTCTTCAATTTGAAGAAAAACAAGTAAAAAAGATATAGTCGATTAAGCCCGACCATATGATGCACCATACCATTGTGTATGACCGTCAAAATTCGTGGAGGGATCTTAAATTAAATATGTGGACAATTGTGGACCGATACTTTTACCAACTGTAAAACTAAAATATACGAATACAGAATATTACGTTAATACTAACATTTATATGAATTTATACACTTTAGGGTGATTCCTGAAAATGGGCTTATATGGAAGCTATGGTAAATTATGGAGCGATCCTCATAAAATTTGTCACTGTGATTTCTACTTATATAAAATTTATTTGTATCGAATATAAACTTAATCATGTGTATGTGATTTATTTACGTTAAAATGATTTTCGGAAGAGGGTTTTATATGGGAGCTATGGTCTATTATGGACCGATCTTCATGAAATTTGGCACAAAGATTGATACTTATACAAAACTTCCTTGCACCGAATTAAAAGATTGCTATATTTAAGGCATTTATGATCATTAAACCCCTATTCCGGGGCGACATTTGTATGGGGGCTAGGTGAAATCATGGACCGATCATAACACTGTGCGACAAATGGTAGGGGTCAGTGATCGGGAAGGGTTCAAACTACCGGGGAAAGTTATATCGGTAAAAAGGAAGTTATACGTGTCCCGGAGGTCACGTCTAGAAATCGAGATATATCGATTTGAAGTTAGTAACTATCATATAGGGGAAATTGTGACCTTTGGTGGTCTTTTTTTTGACATAACTCGAGAACCACCAGTCCCATTTTGCTGAAACAAATTTAAAAAAATTAGGAATTACCTTTAATCTGTTCATACAACGTTTCGCTACATAAGCAACAGTTTCGCAGTTATAAATAAATGTATGAAAAAAAAAATATTTTTTGCCTAAAAAATTGAATTTTTTATTTTTAATTCATAAAAAATCCAAAACGGTAAAAAAAGTGTCAAGTTCTATTACTTTCACGTAAAGTCACATAAACTTTAAACAAAATGAGACATAGATCATGAAAATCGATGGACGCGTTTCGCTTTTATTCACAATTAAGTGGAAAAAACATTGATGACTTTTTTTATGATTGTCAGAATTAAAAAAAAGTAATAAACAAAATTAAATAAAAATAAATTAAACAATTAAAATTACTTGCCAAGAATTGTGTAAAATATTTCCTACTAAAACTTTTTATATTGATTATTGTCCTATTCATTAAATATTTTTTTGTTGGCACTTTGATAATTCAGGTTTTTATTACAGGATACTCGTATTCTTAAACTTTTCCCACAAAAGTAAACGCTTTCGATCACAATATAATAACTTTCTATTTTGATAAGATTCTTGAGCATGTTCCAAATTATATCGTTTTACTTATTGATATAAGTTTATTCCAATAATTAATAAGATAAAATTTCATTTAGTGCACGTAAACATTCTTTAGAAATACGTACACAAAATACTACAGAATAAAAAAGTATTGTCACTCAACATAATCTTGACAAATAAAGAATGATAAATCGCCATTTTTTATTATTATTATTTTTTTAGTTTCTCAACACTCATACACTTAGAGAAAGTAGAGATCAGTGTTTTTAACATTAAGTAAATTATTCAGTCAATCAATTTTATTTTTCCATTTTAGCCAATTTCAAAATGTATTCAAAAGGGAGAGGAATGTAAGACAAATAAAAATGAATGAAATTTACTTTTAGACATTTCCTGAGAGAAAATAACAAGCAGCATAAGATAAACTTTAAAGCAAACAAATGATAAACGCATTTAATAAGCTTCCCTATAAACATTTCAAGATCAGTGAGTGCATTTATGACTAACTTAACCATATGTTGATTGCAGAAGGGTTCTTAATAGACAGATCGAACTGATTTTGTTCGACCAGTTGAAACCTGTTTTTTTTTTTAATTTTGTGTCGGTTTGTTTTAAATGTTAAATATACGAAGATCAAATAAACCAGTTTTTATTATCTTTAGAACATTTTCTTAAAAAAATCATTTATTCTCAAAATTTTTCTTTAAGTATATAAACTCATCATAATAGTTTATAAACTAGAAAGATTTTTGTTAAAATTTGTAGTAAGGAATCGGTAGAAATACCAATAGATTTTAATAATTAATTTTTCTTTCATATTGGTTCCACAGAAAACTAAAAATATGTATGTTCTTATCTAACAAGCAAGAAGCAGCTCGACCTTCCCAAGCGACATCGCTTCGCTCTATGGGCTCTTGAAAAGTTCCAAGAAGATCCGACGTTTTCGAGGCAAATTTTGTTCAGCTATGAGGCCCATTTCTTTCTCAATGGGTATGTAAACAAACAAAATCGCCGCATTTGGAACGAAGAGCAACTTGAAGAGATTCAAGAACTGCCACTTCATCCAGAAAACACAACGGTTTGGTGTGGTTTGTGGGCCGGTGGAATCATCGGTCCATATTTCTTTAAAAATGATCCCGGTGCGAACGCAACCGTCAATGGCGACCGTTATCGTGCCATGATAACCGACTATTTGATACCTGAAATTGAAGCTCGTGATCTCGGCGACATTTGGTTTCAGCAAGACGGCGCCATTTCCCACACATCGCATCAATCAATCAATGGATTTATTGAGAGAACACTTCGGTGAGCACATAATTTCACGTCTTGGGCCGGTCGATTGTTCACCAAAATCGTGTGATATTACACCGTTAGACTTTCTCCTGTGGGGATATGTAAAGTCTAAAGTTTATGCGGACAAACCCGTTTCGATTCAGGCCTTGGAGGAAAACATCACGCGTGTCATTCGCTAGTTACCAGTCGAAATAATCGAACGAGTCATCGAAAATTGGACTCAACGGATGGACCATCTGAGACGTAGCAACGGCCAACATTTGGTAGACATAATCTTCAAAAAATAAATACCAAAGAATGTTCTTTCAAATGATAATAAACATTCCCCATTAAATTTGAATTTTCTGTTTTTTTTTTTTTCTTTAAAAAGGTAGGGAACCTCGAAATGGATCACGCTTTACTTAGTGCTGAAAAAGAGTTCCAGAAGTTCTTTGTTTAACCCATGATTGTCATTGGCAGGATGTTTTTCTTTTTTTCTTCTTGTTCATAATTTGTAGTACTTCTCTTAAAACTACGTTTATAAAATTTTTTTAATAAAAATTCTGTTTTAGCTTTATTAAAATATATTAAAAATATTTTAAGATTTGTGAAATTTTAATTATCTTAGAAATTACTACAAATTTTTCAAGCTAAAAATAAATTTATTTTCATTTTTTTTTTTTTTTTTTTTTTTGAAGTAATTATTATGAAATCCAAAAAGGTTCAAAATATGCGCTTAGTTCAACTTTTGAAGTGGTAAAAATATTCTTTTATGAAATTACACGATCGTTTTTTAATGGGACGTTAATATTTGTTTATAACATTTGAATATCAAATTGAAGCAACCACATTATTCATTTGTAAATTTTAAATAATTGTTTTGGTTGAACATTTTAACTAAAGTGCACCACGATTTGTTGTTTTATATCATTTTCAGAAAAAAACGGTTTTTTCAAATGCCGAATATTCAAACTATTTGAAAACCGAATAATCGATCTTCCTAGTTCTTAACGTTTAAAATGGAATTCGCTAAATCGAAACAAGGAAAATCGTTGAAATTTGATATTGTTTGTATTATCAAATAATTGGCAGCAGTTCAAATAAGAAACCTCTAATGCCAAAATCCCTTTAAAACTCCTAATACATCGCATAATAGCAAGTAAGCATGCTTGACGGAATCTTTTTAGTACCCGCCATCAGAACGGAATGTGTATTAGAGTGGTCCAAAATTTTTCGATGAAATAATTATTTACTTTTAATTAAATTATTCAAATTTACAAATTTATAGGAAAGTAATGTTAATTAAAGGGCGGATAACGCTCGTAATGAGTTTTTGTGTTTATATTTTCCTTGAACCATTTGTGGAAAATTTCGTTGTCGTACATGCCTTTGTATTTTTTTTTTTTTTTTTTTTTTATCGTTCGTTTGTAGTACTCTAAAATTGCTCAGACCCACACCGAGCAGAATGTATTTTCGATTAATAACAAATCGTTGTTCCAAATTCCATCTTCCTAAAATTTTCCAGTCATGAGATATCGGCGTAAAATATGAACCGGATTTTCGGCGGACACCGTTTTTTTCGCTTCTTAGACCATAACTTTTTCGTTTACGAATGGTTGAGGAACCAAGACACAACAAACCTTACCGAAGTTGGATATTTGAGCCAAATTGGGTCTCCCTAGACATCCCACAGTACTCTCAAAAGATAGACGGACATATTTTAGTAAGTAAATAGGTATATTTTTACACTATGTTCATATTTTTACTTGCTTAGAAACTAGAAGGAGTTTAGTTGAAACAATTTAGAAATTTTGCTAAATTTTAGTAATTTAGAAATAATTGTTTTAGATTTGAAAATATATATTACCCACGAAAAAAACTGTTGACTTGCTAATACAGTACTCACCGTGGTTACAAAACACTTTTTTGGAATAATTCAAAAGTTGGTCACCTCGTGTATGTAAATATTTTAAAAAATCACCAAAAATTCATTTAAAAAATTTTACATGCAGATAGTCCTTGTAAATATCTACAAAAAATATACTTACATGTTTAGGTTATCTCTTTTAGTTTAGGAGAAATAAATTTTTCTATAATTTTTGACCTCGTATTTTAAGTTTTTTTCTTAATATCCACTAGATTTCTTACAAGAATCATATAAATATATCAAACCGATAAAAATTTATATTTATCTAAAATTGAAACTTTACAAAAAATTTCACTTTTTAAAGTTTTTTCCAAAAAGGTGGTAATATTATTCAAATAAATCCTAAATTATTTTTTTTTTTGTCACGGACTATATAATTTTTTTAATGTTTTTAAGAAAGAAATCTTAACGTACATTCGTGAGTGTAAAGTAAAACCACAGGCGCTTTGGGAAACTGTTTCTCCACAAGCCCTATTAAAGCTTTGTCAATTTTGAAAAAGTTTTTTTTTAATTTATTAGTAAAATTCTCAAAAGACTAAGATGAATTCAAAAAAATATATTAGTTATATACAGTGTTGCCAGTTTGATATTTTTAAGGCTAAATCTAGTCTTTTAATTTTGTTTTTAGCCTCTAATTTTTCGCTTTATCTTCTAGCTTTTTTTCTAGTTTTTTTTTTTTTTGATTCTTAAAATTGCCTTAAAAAGATCAACATTTTTTATAAATTTCTTGTTAACATTTACTAATTTTATTTTTACAGAATCATCAATTTAACCTTTTTTGTTAATTCGCACAAAAAAAAATCGATACTGTTTATATCTAACAACATTTTTTGCCTGCGGCGCTTAATTTTATGAAACGAATACAACTTAATTCATCATATAGACTTACTTAATCAATTAGTATAATTACATTTGATAAACTTCTTTAACCATAGAAAATATTTTTGAACATAAATTATAAAATTCTTATAAAAAATAAAAAAAAAAAAACGAAAAGTCATCTAAGAATTTGGAAATTACTAATCAAAATGGAATTATAGTTCAAAAATTACGAAAAAATGCTTCAAAACGTATGAAATATAACCGAAATTTGTATGGAAATTTTGTGAGCGATTTTACATTGGGTCACTTTGCTGGCAGCTGTTCTATGTTTTATTTATAAATTTATTACATTATCTTAAAGAAAATATCAAAGACAAATGAGAAAGAAAAAAATTAATTTTTGAATTTAAAAAAATAGCTTTTTTCTGGCCTTATTTTTTTGAGCGTTTAGACTTTTCTGACCTTTTTTAAAGTACATCTCACCTCACCTCCTGGCAACACTGATATATAACCAGTGTTTTTTAGCCTTTTGGCAAAAAAGGAAGAATTGATAAATTCATATAAATATTTATCCAATTTAGTGCCTTATATGGGAGCTATGGTAAATTATGGACCGATCCTCACAAAATTTGGCACTGTGATTTCAATTTATTAAAACTTATTTCTCTCGAATATTAACTTAATACTAACATTTGTATGGGATTTTTGGAAGGGGGTTTATATAGAAGTTATGGTTGCTAGATGAAATATGAACGTATCACAGCCAATTTCAATAGCTTTTGTCCCTGTACTAGGGATTGCATCCAGGAATTTCTCCTCCAGGAATTCCAGCAAATTTGCTATTTTTTAAAGCACTTAAATTAAATGAAAACTACTAGAATTTAACAAAACTTATTTATTTTAGTATTTAATTTTTTTAATAAAAAATGGGATTAAAAACCCAGTTAGAAACTGAATCATTACGACAATTTCATAATTGTGTGTTAAAGCATGGGATGATTCTATATGATTTCATTTCCGTAATGACTTTGACAGCATTGTCACTCAATTTAATTTGTCAATAGTATTGACAACATGCTGAATTTATCTTGTACAAATTTTATAAAAAGAAAAAAATATATGTAAATGAAAAACTCAAGAAACGGTGTAAGGAGTAAATTTACATAATGATTCCTATTTGGATGTGTATTGAAAATTTATCAGATCTATGGTGCTAACAAAGTTTAATACTCAGTAGATTAAAGCAAAATACTCTTTAATACCGTTTAAACTATCTTTTGAAGAATTCCGGAGGTTTTTGGTAAAAATGTTTATCAGCTGATATTTTTTGAATTATTATCAGTACTCTTTACATATATAGAGACTATCAAAAATATAAAATTCCTGAATTTAGTTTATTAAATCGATTTATGTCAGATTAAAGTTTATATTTTAATACTAAAATAACTTTACAGAAATGTGTTAACAAAAAATGTACAATTTTTTTAATCCGGTAACCCAGAATTTCCGGAATCCAAAAATTTGGTCAAGCTTTTCCGGGAAATCGAAAAGTTCGGGGAATTGCATTCCCTACCCTGTCCAAAATAATTAATCGTGCCAAATTTCATCAAGATATATTTAAAATAGCGACCTGTACTTCGTTTACAAGATTTACATGGACAAACAGCCAGCCACTCGACCAGACGGACGGGTGGACATCGTTAAATGGAACGTTATATTTTAAGGTGGGGATCAGAAGATTTTTTTCTATGCGTCATAAAAATCAACACAAAAGCATAATACCCCATCCACCTATGGTGGTGTAAGGTATAAATGCTTAAATCTAAATTTAAAATTTTTCGGGTCATGGTCTGAAGAGATTCTCCATTTTCCTACGAGTTCTGAGATACGAAATACTTATAGTATAAGTCTTATACATACATATACACAGAAAAAATGATTCGATCAAATTGTTCAAATAATTTGTTACAAAAGACGTAGTGTGTGTAACCAACATATGAGAGTATACAACCAATATAGATTTCGAAAAATATACGGTAACACACTTTTTGAAGATGGATTCCACCAAAAAATATTTCAAAAATAAAAAGCTTAAAATTTTGAACGTTTGGTGCTAAGGAGTGAAAAGTTTAAATTCTAACAACTTCTCACATAAGTACAAAAGTTGCAGAATTTTTATAACTTTTAACACACTGTTAACTAAAGTCACTAAGAGATAAAGGGGGCGGGGGAATGTAATACTTGAATATACACATGATATTCCTTTCGGACATCATTATTTTAAAACCCTATATATAAGGAATCAGATCCCATAAAGTATTTACTATATAGGGTCTCAGGTGAATACTGTAGAAATTACAAACTAAATGACGAAGTAAACTCAAAAGTGAATAGTATTGAATACTCTTTTACGATTCTTACATGTGGAGCAGTTCTTCACTGAGGAACATAACAATTTAGTATACTTTGGCGATTAATTTCAACATCTAGAAGAATCTTTTTACTAACTAAGTAATGCAATACAAAATGTTTGCAGGGATTGCGTAAGACTATATACGTGTGTGTGAGTAAACGTATTGCATCATCATGGTGAATTTTTATATGAGCTTTTGTTGGTTCTTGTTCTTGTTGTTGTTACTGCTGTTTTTATTTTCAAAACAACAATAATCTACAATATATGTCTGTATGTACGTATGTGCGTGTATGAATGTATGTATGTATATACTTATGTATTTTTGCATGATTACGTTGGCTCCAACCCAGAGGGAACGCACTGGAGAACAAACGCTTATGATGTGAATGAATGAGTGTATGTGTGAGAATTTGGTGTATAGAATGGTTGTTTTCAAATTTTGTTTTTTGTTTTTTGATGGGCTGCTTTTTGTGTTCTATTCTTTTTTTAATTTATTTTGGAGAATTCATTTTGAATGTTTTGCATGCGTTGGCAGTTGAAGGTATTGTGCGTTTTTTTCTGTGTTTAGCAAAAAACTTAATTTGTTGTTGCTGCGTTAAATGTGTGTATGTATGAATTTATTGATGTTGCTGCTGCCTTTTTGTATTTTTTTTTTTTTGTCTTCAAGTTGTTATTGCCTCTCCACATACCTATGTATGTGTGTTTTGTGTGAGTTCGTGTTCCTGTTTTTATGTGCTTTTTCACAATTTTTTTCCATTCTACTGAATTTTATTGTTGTAGGTTTTAATTCTAAATACAACTATTATGTGTAAATTTGTTTTTGTTTCGTTTGTATTATGATGGCATTTTTTTAGTTGTTTACTTCTTTGAACTTTTTCCCCTACTTGTTGTTGTGGTTGCTATTCTATTGTTGTTATGGTATAATAATGATCGTATTAGTCGGTGCAATAACCTAAAAGAATCAGAATTAACAACAGAAAAATATGGAATTAGAAATTAATTGTTATTAAAGTTATTACGCAGTTGTTGGGTATTTTTTCTAAAATGTTCTTAAAAACTTTAAGTTTTTAAATAAAATTATAGGTTATTTGCTCTTTAAAACATCTTGTAGTTAGGTCCATTGCATGGTACAATAAGTACGGTAACGACAACTCTACAACAACTATAACACCAAAAAAACTCCATGTATTTTTTTTTTTTTTTTTTTTTTACATAGAAATCTCTTGTCAACCTTAATTTTGACATTTCAAAAAAAAGTAATAAGACGCAATAACACAGAAGTAAATAAAAATTGTAAACATAAACAACAATTTGACACTTCAGATTTTAGAACATAAGCCGACATATTGCCGCCGAAAACAAAAAAATTCTCAGCTGTTTAAATGTTGTTACCTGATTAATCTACCTTGGTCTTTGCATTGAAAACTCTTATGTCAAATTTAATTTCGTCATTTCACATATTTGTTTACAAAAAACAAAAACACATTTGATTTTTCTTCAAATATGTTAATAAGAAAATGTAAACAAAAAATGAAAACAAAGATTGTAAACGTAAACAATACTTTGACACTACAGATTTTAGAATAAAAGCCGCCATATTGCTGTCGAAACGAAAAAAAATCTACCTGTTTAATCTACATATGTCCATTGTATAAATATATTCAAATGATACTTGGGATCTCAAAATTTCGGTTTTGGAACCATATTTATTTTAATGTTTGATTTTCGTGCATAGTTTTTAAGGCAATATTAAAGAATTAAGTATTAATTAAAGAATTAAGTTCTTGTCCAATTCAAAAAGTTATGTTCATATTACAAACGAAGAATTTATAATAAATTGCAGTTAAAATCGAAAAATAATAACTAATTTATTATTATTTTTTTTTTAATGTTTAAAAATCATCAAAATAATAATAATAATAATGATAGAATACACTATCAGAATTCTGAGGTAGTATTGAAAATATTCAAAAACCAATTCATGATGTCCTCAAAAAGTCTTGTCATTTTTCGAGTGATTTTTCATTGTAGCAAAGTTTAATTAGCCTCTTTCGTATAAAGAATCTTTTCTTAAATATTAAATAATTTCGTAACATCGAAATAATCATTAAAGACCCCATAAAGTATATGTCATCGTGAAAGTTTCTCATATAAGGTTTGTTTGGTATTGAAAATGAGCAAAATCGCTTCAAAAACAAAAAAGTTATGGGCCTAATACTAGAAAAACAGGGTGTCCGTCGTAATTCCAAATCATACTTTTCCACCATTATCTCTTATAAAAAGGCATGTACGCAAGCGAATCTTTATAAAAATAGTTCAAGAAACAATGTAAACTCGGAAACCAAAAAAATGAACGTGATCCAGCCACTTCAACGCCTACCTCCCATATAAGGTGAGATTATTAGGGTCATACAAACATTCACAGATGGTGGGTATTCGGTCAAGCTAAATCTTTATACATTTGACTTGTTTTAAGTTGAATTTAAACTTCTTAAATTTGTGATTAAAGCAAGATTTATAAAATGGTGCAGAATTAATAAACATTTCCGCAAACTCTCATAAACATTCACACACGTACAATTTAAGCCCAACAGGTAGCAACCGACCAACCATTATTATTTTTGTTTTTTGTTTATTTTTTATTTTATTGTATTACTTGATGTGTTTTTCGAATCAATTTTTCTCACACGCACTTATTTCATTCTTTTATGTACCAAAATTCTTAAGATGTTGCTGCTTATTTTGTTAGTTGCTATTCTAGTTAACAGAAATGGTTACCTAAACAACTAGAGAATAGCAACGAGTAAGAAAAAAAAAAAAATAAATAAATAAATAAATTACATTCAGTTTCTTTGCAGAGAATGGCAACAGAGCAAAAAAAAAAAAGAAAGAAAACTTTAATACCATAACTTTAGGCCCGAAACAACAAAAATAGAAACAAAAAATAATTATATGCGTCGCCATTAAAAAAAACAAAAAAAATACATAAAGGAAAAAAAAACAACATCAACATAAAAACAAAACACACGAAGTCATTCATTCTGCCAGTCATTCCACCATCCACTATATATTCATCCGTATTGACGTCCATTTTATTCTTAATTTTATGTATTGTTTCCTCATACATATAATTTATTTAATTTTTATACTATTTTATGAAACATACAACATTCCTTTGCAATGCTTTAAATAATGTATTACATATTTAAAGAAAATTTAGATATTGATTCTATTAACTTTGTATTTATTATCTTGGAATCTCAGTAAAATGTTAATGGAAGCTAAATTTAATTAATCAAAAACTTATGAAACGCTGAAGCCAAGATTTATGTTATATGTTATTGTTTTGATCCCCATTCGCAATTCCTAACTGAGCAATACCACAGGGAACAATATATAATAATTACTACAAAATAACTTTTACATTTTTTATTATTAAAGAAACAAAAACATTAAATTTTTATTCATTTTACAAAAATGTATATTGAGCATAACAAACTCAAAATGATGATTTTTGTATTCCCATTTCTATCGCTGGTAAGGAACTGAATTTTAAAAATTTTGTAATATTTCTCCTGTGTTCTACTGCTCAATACGCATCATTTGAGTAGTCTTTTTTATATATATTTTTTTCGAACGGGACACTTTATTGAACGAGGTTTGCCTTTAATATTTTGTGGAACGACACAACTATGCAACTTACATTAAATTTGACATCGAAATCACAAAATATGATGCTTTTAAGAGCTTATGTTCTCGAAAAGTTTTTTTTTTTATACGAGGGCTATTTTTATTTCCTAAAGTTACTTAAAAAATCTTCTTCGTTAAAAAAGATTGTAAATTACAACAAACAATTTACTCATATCATATCGCTCATATGCGAAATTCAATCGAGGACGCTGTTAGCTCCAAAACGAATTTTGTGAAGGCCCCATAAAAACGGTTGTTTTGCTAGAAAACATTGAAGGGTGATTCCATGTCAAAACGGACAGCAATCGGATTTGACATCTCAGATTTCAATGAAATTTACTACAGACATTGACTATTGCATGTGTTTCTTAAATCATAAATCAATTACTCATGGCCCTTTCCGGTCCAAAAATATGACAGTTTAAAAATTAAAAAATCTAAAAACTAAAATAAAATACTTAGTACATCTAAACTATACAAAGTAATATTTTAGTTCTAGTTTTATTTTAAATATAAATATATTGTTTGACTATATGTAAGTTAATTTATTTCGAAAGTTCAAAAGTCAAAGTTGCACATATAAAAATTAAACCATTCAAATCTCCAAATATAGATATTTTAAAAATCCTTAAACAAATAGTATAATGTTAACATAACTCTTCTCCATATTCGTGTACAGAAAGAAAAACTACGTTCTAAAACCAAGTTTATTTTTCGCAACAATCTTACTTAAATATTTAAGTACAATTCGTACTGAAATATTCTTAGAATAAGTACAAAACGGCATTGATTTAAAAATTAAGAATGAAATACTTAATTTACGTATGAAAATTCTAATATTAAGTACAAATTGTACTTAAATCAATTAATTGATTCTTGAAATTGCAATTAACTTTAATTTTACTTGCATTAAGGGGAAAATATCATATTTATCTTTGAGAGAATATGAGCGGAATGAAATTTACTATCTCTGCTCTCTCACTCCCTATTTGTCTATCGATTGCTTTCAAGTTTCGTCATGTAATTTGCATTAGTCTTTTATTGTGCATCGTTTAAATAATTTGGCATTTGTGACCAACAAGTGAATTTTACGACTTACGGCTGTTCTAACTCTGTTTTGATAATTACATTCTAAGTACAATTTATTAATTAAATAAATTAACAATAAATATACAGAAAAATTGTTATGGTATATTTTTCAATTAAAACAGTTGTTTCATTTTGCATCTAAATTTAATAAATATAAAAAAAAATAAAAAAAGAAAATAAAATTTAAGTAAAATTTTACTTCTGACTTAAATTTTTAATTCATTCAATCATCTACTTGATTGATTTCAGCAATTTTTTAATTAGAAAAATTTTTCTGCTTTTATTTTTTACAGTTTTTCGTGATATAAAATAATTTAAAAAAGTTTTGAATTGAATGAATTATTTACTAATATATTTGGTAATTGGAGATTTTTTTCTGTGTACTTAGTATGTAAACTTATTTCCAAAAATAATTTTCAGTACATCCGTACAGAAAACATATTACATTCTTACTTAGAAACAATTGATTTTTTTTTTTTTTTGTTTTTTAAAGCAACCAGATCATTGATTAAGAAATTATGTGTTGATTTAAGTACCATTTCTTATTACATATTTATACATATATACTTTATCATTTTTTTTATATAAAAACATACTGCTGATAGAAGGGTGAATGTTAAAACAAATTTAATCATGTTTTCTTTGAGATTTTTTTTTTCAATTGCATGTTTTGACATGTATTTGTAAATATATGTACATACATACATACATGCATACATACACAAATACATACATACATGGATACATACATACACAAATACATACATACATACATACATACATGTATAAATATGTAAGTAGGAATTGTACTTAAATCAAGACAAAATTACTTAATAAAAGAACAACAAGAAAGAGTTCAAAATCCTTTATATTTTAAAAAGGTTAAAGGTAAATCTGCCTGATTATAATAAATTGTATTTGTTTCAATTTTTTAATTTCATAATATAGTTTGGCATCGATGAGTAATACGATTTCGGTCAACCTCAAAGTTGAAAATTGGTTGAAGGACGATTTCAAAGGAAAACTTGTTTTGAATAAAGTGATATAAACATTAACCCCGTCATTTTGCAAATCGACTCACCTCAAATTGAAAAAATTTCCATACTAATTTTTGAAAAACAAAGAAAATTTATGTCAAAATTTCTTAAAAATGAGGGGAGGTATTTTAGAAAATTAGGTCCTAAATCTATATATATGAAAATGGTGTAAAAAATGTATAGTAATTCATAAGATGAGAACGGTTGGGCCGATTTCTGTAAAATTTTTTGTCAGTTCTTCGTATTTTCGAGGAGAAGGTTTTTACGGAAGAAAATTTTGGAAAATCCCTCCGGAAAAGTCGGAAAATTGGAAAAATCAAAATCGAGTTTTTATATGAAATTTTGTGTGAAATTATTTCTTAATGACTTTCCAAATCAAACAATAGAAAGATCTCAGCGAAAATCCGATAGATGGTGTTATACGTTGATTTAGACTTTGACAGGTGTCATTTTGGTACTGTAATTTTCTACAGTAAACTAGAAGTCTGTGGGATTAATCTCGAATTTCCCAATTTTTAGCACGGTCAGCTGTACGTTGCATGTTCGCGTGTTGGGAAACCGTCTTCGTTATTAGTTTTTGCGCCGGAAAACAAATCGAAAAACATTGTTCATCAAATCGCTCTCTACTGATTCCATTCAAATAAATAGCATTGAAAATTTAAATATTAGTGTTGTATTATTACTCTAATGTTTGGGGCGACGCGAAGTTCGCCGGGTCCGCTAGTTGAATATAAATCTTTTATTTTAAATGCATAAAAGCATATATTAATAATTTTTTATAAATTTTTCTTTCAATATTACTTTTTCATTTCGAGAGGCACCAACAGAAAGCCAAGTGAAAGGTTATACTCCAAGTACAAAAACTGCTAAAGCTACCGATTTGGTGAGGTTTTAATAATAAATATTTAATAAACACCTAATAAACAATAATGGAAGAAATGTATTTCAAGTTATGTTTATATATAAAGTAAGCGTGATAATTCTAAAAACAAACGCCATAAAGATATGAATTAGTGCTTAAACAAGCTTATGATTCGTAATTTAACATTGTTCTTATTAAATCAAGTATATATTCCAGCTTTAGTTTTAAGTTCTTGAAACGATCCCAATGGCGATCTATATTTCTTAAATCAAGTGCATTTTGGGATTAATTGTAACCCGTTTATTCTGAAATGAATCCTGTTTATGCTTTAAGTATGGACTTGGGCTGAAATTAAGCCAATTTTAAGAACAAGAAAAATTTGGGATTAATTCAATCCAAAGTATACTTAAATAGAGCTAAAATTAAGATTTTTTCGCCAATCTTAAATCAAATAATTCGCACTTAGTTTAAGAAGATCTGTACTTACCGTATTTTTAACACTTTTCTGGATTGATTTAAGTACAGATTACTCAATTTATTTTTTAAGTGTGCAAAATTTCATGTTGAACACTCCTTTTGTTTAAAAGTTGTGCAGAAAATATAATTGCAAATCGAATTTTGTATATAAAAAACATACTTTGAAATTAATTTTTATAAATATTTTATATTTTACATACAAAAAATTTGCTTTTTACCAAATTTTGCTTCGTGACTTCTAAACTAAATAAGAGTATACCGTGAAGTTCTGCACGTGTACGAAGAAGAGTTATTTCAACATTATATATTTTTTAAGAATTTAAAAAATACCGTTTTTTGAGATATAATGGTTTGATTTTTATATGTCGAACTTTAAGCTTTTGATATACGAGTAAATAAATTTGATATATATCGTTATAAAGATAATATCTTTGTCTTTAATATGAAACTAAAACCGGCGGTCTATAACATATATCTATCAAATATAGTTTAGAAGTTATTAGTAATTAACTAAATACACATTTGTGAAGTTTTTAGATTTTTTATTGTTCTTCAAAAAGTCATATTTTTTTTATTTATTTATTTATTTATTTAATAGCCAATGAAATTACAATTTCTTACAGGCTAGGATATATATTATTCTTAAAGCTATTAACAATAAAATATTTTCATAATCATTCAATAACAAAAACTTATTATTTAACTAAGTTAAAAATATTCCTCTTAATGCGGATTGGATTTAATGAGAAATCAATATATGGATAGAAACTGTTGAATTGATTGCATATACGTCTCATGGGATCAAAGTTGGCATAATTGGTTCGAAAATATTTTATTTTTAAAGGAGTATAATTTCTAGTTGGACGATTTGGGATTACGAATTCGATCTTACGAAGCAGGAACTCAGAATTAATTGAACCGTTTACTAAATTAATTACAAATGAAATATTCATATATTTTCTCCTACTTTCAATAGTAGGGAGATCAATAAGCTGTAATCGACTTTCATATGATGGTAAATTATTATTAGGATTCCATGGAAGATTACGAAGACAAAATAAGAGAAATTGTTTCTGGACCGATTCAATTTTCTTTATATGAACTTCGTATTGAGGATCCCAGACCACGGAAGCATATTCCAGGATTGGTCTTACAAGAGATATGAATAATTGCTTGGAAACATAAGGATCATTAAACTCTCTTTCCCAGCGCTTGAGGAAACCTAGAACTCCTTTTGCCTTATTAACGATTTGTGAAACGTGGGAGTTAAAGGATAGTTTACAATCAAGCAACACACCCAGATCAAGAAATTCTTCGACTAGATCAAGTTGATATTCATTTATTGTGTATCTACAGAGTACTGGACTTCTTCTATAGAACATCATGTGTTTACACTTTTTTAAATTCAGATCCATTAGATTCATCATACACCAATCATAAAGATTGTCAAGATCTGATTGGAGTAAGGAACATTGATAGGAATAGTTGAAGCTATGGAACAGCTTTACATCATCAGCATACATTAATATTCTAGAATTCCTAATGCAAGCTGGTAGATCATTTATAAATATTAGGAATAGTAAGGGGCCGAGATGACTACCTTGTGGAACACCAGATAAAACAGCAATGGTTTTTGATGTACATTCTCTGAATAATACACATTGGCATCTATTTTTAAGATATGTGGAGACCCATTTAAGGAAAACAGGAGAAAATCCGAGTTTATCCAATTTGAACAGTAGGAGATCGTGATTTACTTTATCGAAGGCTTTACTGAAATCTGTGTATATTACGTCTGTCTGTAAACCAGAATCAAATGCGGTTATAACTGAGGTTGTGAACTCCAAAAGGTTAGTAGTAATGGAACATCCTTTTTTAAATCCATGCTGAAATGGCGAAAGATAACATACAACTTGATGCGAAAGGATTTCAGTAACTATCTTTTCTAAAAGTTTTGGAATAACACTTAATTTAGCAATACCTCTATAATTGGAAATGTTGGATCTGCTACCGGATTTAAACAAAGGTATAATATAAGATTTCCTCTAAACTTCAGGAAAGTAACCACTAAATATTGATATGTTGAATAAGTATGTTATTGGAGAGAATG
The DNA here is from genome assembly GCA_932274085.1 of Protocalliphora azurea. Classification (NCBI taxonomy): domain Eukaryota; kingdom Metazoa; phylum Arthropoda; class Insecta; order Diptera; family Calliphoridae; genus Protocalliphora; species Protocalliphora azurea. The sequence continues at coordinate 85,848,854 of OW026520.1, forward strand.
TAAACATTTTATAAGAATACAGCTTGGAACACCATCAGGTCCATATTTATCAGAATATTTCAGTTTCTGTACAGCTCTCAGTACCATCGATTTATCTAATGTTGGACAATTTATAAGGGTTGCAGCTAGAATTGGATATGGATAATTGGAAAGTTCATGTGAATCTTTATCAGAATAGGCGGATGAAAAGAAAGCAGCAAACATATCGCAAATATCTACATCGTTTGAGGATTCTTTACCTCCAAATTTCATCATGGACGGATATCCAGAGACTCGACGCTTAGAATTTACGAACTGGTAAAAATATTTTGGATTATTTTTAAAGTTTCTTTTTACCCTAAAAAGATAATTATTGTAACATTTGATATTTTCCGAATTGTAAACTGATCTTGATATGGAGTACCACATATAATCAATAAATAAACCGGATTTTTTGTATTTTCTATAATGTTTGTTTTTCAAATTTTTTAAGCCATTGAGCTGCTTTGTAGTCCAAGGCGGTCCATGTGTAATTTTTTTTCTCGTCATTGGTATTGATTTATTAAAACATTTAAATAAGCCATCATAGAATTTATTCAAAATGATGTCAATATTACGAGGGCATACTTTATTGTAAGGAATATATTCAAACCAGTTTTCAGAATGAAGTAGGTGATTTAATTTGGAATAATCAGCTTTGCTAAAATCAAAAACCATCTCATTATTTACATTGGATTGTAATGATATTTTTGTTTCGACGTATACGCTTATTTCAAGAGTGGGGTGATACGCATCTTCGGGTGTTAATAATGGATTAATGCGAAGAATATTAATTTCTTCAGGTTGATCAACAAATACAAGATCAATTAGTTTGCTAAGCTTGTTTACTATGTTGTTTATTTGGAATAGTCCCAAATCAGCAATAGCATCCAGTAATTCAATAGATGTTTCCGATCTTATTGATGGGCTTAAAAAGCATGAATCAGGAGTTTCGCACCATTTAATATTTGGAATATTAAAGTCACCATGAACAATTATGGAGTCTCCAGGTTTGGATTGATTAGCTACAAATTTTATCGCGTTTGCATGTTGTTCATAAATTTGAATGTTTGACGCAGGAGGAATATAAGAGCAAGTTATAAAAATTGTTCTAAATTTAGCTTTAACACATACGGCGATAAATTCAATATTTTGATCATTGTTAAAAAATATTTCTTCTGAAGGAAAAAGAGTTGAGACAGAAATCAAAACTCCCCCACCTTCTTTGCTCACTCTATCACGTCTATAGATTTGGAATTTACTGCACATTATTTCAGAATTATGAATTTCTTTATCAGATTTATTTCGGAGCCACGTTTCAGTGAGTACAATGATATTATGCTCAATATCAAAGCTCTTTAAATAAAGAGATTTTAAATTTGTGTTCATACCTCTAACATTTTGGTATACGATGGAGATAGCTGAGAAGTTGTAATCATTTTTTGGACAAATATTAATATTTAACGGATTATTTAATTCAATTAGTTTTTTGGATTTGGATCAGAAGCCCTGGGAAGAATTACGTTGTTATCATCACGATAAATAAATTGGCGAACAATTGTATTTTTTGGCCAAAATTGTGGATTAACGAGACGATCAAAAATACTTTCTGGGACAATTATTTTAAATGAAGCTCTATTGCGCGCATTTATCTTGTAAATTTGGACATTATTATAATCTTCGATGCCAAGGTTCGTTTTAATATAGAATTCAACATCATTTATTGTTCTATCTACTGAAAAACGGCTAGCAAATATGGTTTTCCTTGGAGCAATAATTTTTAGAGGCTTTGGAGTTACTGTTGAAAACGGATTTACAAGAGGATTGTTGACCACATTTAAATTAGTTGGGATGTTTGACGATGAAGGAGTTAATAAAATAAGCTCTGGAGGCTTACTGGTAGCAAGATTTGGAATCATGGGCAAGATCGACGAATTAGATACCGTAGGAGTAACTGAAGTCGACTCTGACGGAATTATATTATAATATTTTTGGACCAGAAAGATATAGGGAACATCCCAATAGCCAATGTCTTTGTTAATTTCATTGAAATCGGAGATATCAAATCCAAAAATGACTGTTTTCTGTCTATTTTGTTATGGAACTCTAATGTAATACATGTAATTTTTATTCCACACCGACACATTCACATACACGCAGAGAAAAGTTATGTTTACAACATGGTTGCCGCATTATCACTCTTTTCCCTGCAATGATATATTTTTATCGGAAATATCTTTATTGCTTATTTATTTGAACAACAATTTGGTCGCTGTAATAACATTTTTATTACTAGTTTGCTGACGCCATATGTTTAGCAGTATGTTTGGTTAAGGAACATATTATTGTCGTTGAAATCCTAGCTACAATAAAACAATGCTAATTAGAAAAAATTTTATTATGCTTATTGTTAATGGTTTAACAATATTATTTCCAGTTTTATCGACAACCATAAATATTTGTAATATTTTAATATGACACTGTTTTTAAACCAATTTATTGTGTTCAATGTATGGAATCAGTCACCTGACGGAGAGTCGGAATTAAATTGCAAACAAATAATAATGTTCATAAAAAAAGCTTTTGATAAAAGAGAACTAGAAACTGTTGGTGCTATTTTAATAAACTGTATAATATATTAACTTCATTCTATTTTCTAGTGACAATAATGCAAGATAAAAATCAGTTTCTGTTCATTCCGTGGCTGCAAAATTTACTCCGACCATATCAAGTTGATGGTAAGACTTGTTGAAATAAAATACCCGTAAAGTCACCTGGACCGTCTTTTATGTCAAGGAAAAAGTCACTAAGAAGCGTACCCGCAGAACGCAAAAGTTCCAACGTGCTATTGTTGATGCTTCTTTGACCGAAATTATGGCTAAGCATAATGCGAAACCCGTACTTGGGCTAACAAGATATCAAGCAAGCCAAGTAACAAAAACGTGCAGCCAAAAAGGCCACTCAATCCGCCCGTAGTAAATCTAAGGCTGTCAAAAAAAGTTGCCAAAAAAATACAACGAAAGACTACTCCCCGATATGCAAGTGAAGCGATTTTTAAATTAGGTATGATTTTGATAAGATTCCATACAAAAAACCAACTAAAGAATAACGATAGATGGTTTTTAAGCATAGCATTCATATTATAGTTACATAAATGAAATATATTTTATGCACAACAATAATATGGTTGGTTCACAACCATATTTTTATGGTGTTGTAGCTATATTCCGGTTATGCCACGAACATATTGAAAATATGTGAAATTAAACAACTGTGTTAATTGAAAAATATAAGGTAATATTTTTTTCTGTGAATGATTGCGAAAATCATTGTTAGGAGTTGGTGCACTTATTCATCATCTGATATTTAGCATCAACTTTTCTGAAAACGTCGGCTTCATTCAAATTGGTCTTTCAAATCTTCTATAATACCAATCTAACTTTGTCCAATAAAAAAAAAAAAAAAAAATAAAAATATCTTAATGGGTCTGAATGCTCATAAATTATGGTTAAAAAAGTTCTTACACTTCTTGTTTACTATTATTTACGGCCTCTGCTTTTTATTTTAATTCGACTTCTTTAGTTCCAATATCAACTTTTATTTCTAATGCCATTCTTTTTTCATTCTATTGTTTGTATGAGTTTATTTTTGTACATAAGAATGTGAATAATCGTGTTGATGATGAATTTCATTGCTGTTGCTCTCCTCTTATTATTCTACCACTTCGTTTCTAATTTGCCATGATATTGTTGTAATTTTGCCTATTCTTAAACATACATACACATATACATAAATATGAATGTTCGAAAAAGCAGCAGCAGCAAAAAACTAATGCCTGCTTCTATTTGTAGTTGTTGTTACTTTGTTTATTTCACCTTGAAAAGTTCATTCACGTCAAGTCGTAGCAGAAACGCATGTTCATATAGAAACAACACCAACAACAATGTTCATAATATAACAGTCGACGCACAACAAGCTCTTCACACACATATACCCTTTCAAACCCCCTACACAATCTCACCAACAACTTGCTGATATGCTCACCATTGTTTTGTTTGTCATAGAACAGAACTACGAGTAGAAAAGCAAAACATACATTCAGATACACACACACTCACAAACAGCAACAACATTCGTCAACAATAATAACAGCAGCAACAACACCAACAAAAATAGCAACATCACCAACACCAATATGAAAATATACTATTATTAGACAAGTCATTCTTATATCCCTGCAAACATTTTCTATTGCTGAAGTCACTAAGAAGAGTCTTCCAGTAGTTGAAATTCATCGCAAAAGATGTTGCCAAAGTATCATAAAAATCATCTTCTGTCGCGAAGAACTGTTCCTCTTGCAAGACTCTTCTGAAAGACTTGAAGAGAACCCTTCCGGGTAAGTTGTAAAAGTGTCTTCTAGATCACACCCGGACGATAGTGTGTGTCGTAGTCTTCTTCTTAAAGATGATTTTTCACTTCTATTTTTATAAATGAATATATATATATATATATATATATATATATATATATATATATATATATGTATAAATTACATTATAAATTATATTATATATAAATTATTACTGAAGTTTATTATTTTACCCGCTTCTCTATAGTTTTCTGTTCCTTTCATAAAAAGATTAATGCGCAATAGTAATGTATTTTGTTTTTATTAAATACGAACTATCGTCATATTTTCTTCCAGAAGAAACCACAAAGTATATTTTTGGAAGATGAATAGGCGATAGTAATGTATTATTATGTTTTTTTTTTTTAATTTCGAACAAGCTTCCGACAATCATCTATAAGTCACTAAGTAGTGACGTCCAGACGATTGGCAACAAATTTATATTCCAAATGTTTGAATGGATCATTCACAATTCACTCACAAACACTCTGCAAAAATTATTTCTATGCGTAAGTAAGTGTGTAATGTGTATGAGTGTTTGGCATTTGAATTTAGGAACCATCAAAAATATGCACGAAATAAAAAATGAAACAACAACATCAAACCACATACACATTTAAATAGAAAATAATTAAAAATCAACATATTTTTATACACACACTCACTTACAAAAAAAGCATTCTGCTGCCCGAAGTTGCGTGAGGGCAAAACGAAAAAAACAGCAATATTATAATGTTTAAAAACAAAATAATAATATCTACAATATAAATTATTATACAAGTTGTTATTATATTTATTTTATTACCTTTAATTATAAAAAAATGCAAAAATATGATTTTGTAATAGGCGAACCAGTCGTGTATGTAGAAATTCTGTAAAATCTGATTGAATTGCGAATGAAAAAACTATTACAATTTTATATTAGATATATTCTTACAATTTTGTTTTATTATTAACTAAAGTTATAAGTTGGTTTCATTCCAATTTAGGATACCATGTCTAATGTTATAATTAATGACTATTGATGTTATAATATATTGAAAAGACTATTGAAATTATAAAAATTTCAAAATGTTCTTAAACATCATAAACTCTATCACCATTTTCGATATATAACACTGTACAAAAAAGAAAAAAAATCAAAAATATTTCTCATACATAATAAATTTTATATAAATATGAAAATATAAACTTAATATAACTGCATTTTCAGTTTTGCATTTCGTGTTTGCTTTTCCTTTGAATGAAGTGCGAGGTTAATTTTTTTTATTATACTACTTCCTAAATGCTATTATAGGAGGTATTGGTATCAAATGAATGAGGACAATTTTGGCATTGTACACTAGTTCCTATTTCTATAAACGTACATAATTTTTTTTAATCAACTTACCAAAACTGGGGCTAAAAAATTATTAATGTGCTACAAATTAATTTTTTAAATTGTTTATTGACTTCACTTAAACAATTAATAACAAAAAACTTAAATTGTACATTAAATTTTTTCATTGTAATTTTAGTAGTTTAACGCCATTTTTATGATATTTTTCTATATGCGAACTTAAACTAATGAACCAATTTAGTATTATTAATAATGTGTTATAAACCTTTGTTTTGGATAACTTCAAAAATTTGGTCTCGGAGTGATTCGACTAATTTTTTAAGAAAATCACTCAATTTCTTCCCAGACTTGCTTAGTTATTATGGTTTCATTCTGTGTTTTTTTTTTTTTTTTGGTAAACTTTACAGGTCATGTACCCCAACAGATTTTTCATTGGATATAAATCCGGACTACAAGCCCAATTATGGAATACTATGTTGATTAAACCACGATTTAGATTGGTTCGAGACATGAATTGCAGCGTTTTCTTGTTGGAATATGCAGTCTTCATCCATTTTTTAATCCATAAATGTGAGAAGAGCATCTCTCAACAGTTAATTATAAATTGCACTCACTGTTCATTTTAGTTGGAACAAAACAAATTATTGTTTTTGCTGCAGCAGAAAAGGCTGCCCCAACCATAACACTGCCCCCATCGAAATTGCGTTTCGACATACGAATTTCGTTCCACCTCAAATCATGCCAATAGCAAGACTATGAATCGAGACCGTCAAAATTGAATTTCTTTTCATCAGAAAAGATTACTTTATTCCACTTATCTGTCCATTTCATCTATTTGCGTGCAAATTTGAAACGATTTTCCTTATAATTCCGTTTTAACGTTGGCTTAAATTTTGGTTTCTTCCATTTTATATTACCATCTGTTCGCAAAATGTGTGCAACATGTTTGGAAGTGACAGAAAGGTCAAGTTTATTTTTATTGTGTAGCATTTCATTTATTACGGTTGGCTTCTTCTTTTATTTTATTAATTTGCCATTTTGTTAATTTTTGATTACCTTTTTTTGGTTTCCGCACTCCGTATTTCTGCCCTTTGTTAAGAAAGCCTCGAATAACTCCTTCATAATGGTTAATTTTTGTTCCATTTTCTCTGTTAGAACAGCCTTGATCACGAAAAAATTGAATTTGAATTTTTTACAGGTCTGTAAGAAAAGTTTCTTTGGGCATTCTTTAAGCTGACGAAAAATCCCAATTGAAACAAAAATATTTCCAGTAAACAGAGATGTTGTCATCAGAAACTTACCTTAAATGAAACAAACAATTAAAACTTTTAAAATTATTTAATATATATATATAATATATATATATATATATATATATATATATATATATATATATATATATTTCTATTTATATATATATATATATATATATAAACTTTTTTTAAGTGTAATTTTTATAAATTGGCAGCACTTTTTGTACCCTCTGTAAAAGAAAATATTATTGATTAAAATCGGGTTTCGTTAAAAACCGAAACTTATTGGAATCCCTTACTTATTAACTACTATTGCTGTCAAGAAAAAAAAAAAAAAAAGAAATCACTTGCTAACCATCCTTCCAGAAGATCGCATCATCTAATATAACTCTAAATCTATAATTACCTTAACTTAAACCTTGTACTTAACCTAAAACTTATACTTAAGTTAACTTGCATAGAAATTGTACTTATTGCAACCTGAAGATTGTTATAAAACCCAAACTTAAATTGAAATCAACCGAATCCTAACCATCATTTCATAAAGGTAACCCAACAAGGGTGAGTTTTTATGCCGCAACAGCCAGCTGAGTACGAAGTCATATTATAAAATGTCTCTACTTTCATATATATACGGTTAAGTTCATGTGTAAGAAATCCTGTTGTACGGTGTAAGACATGATTTGAGAAGTTTTCTAGATACAATGAGTCGTCTTCAATATTATTAAACAGGTGTGTTAGAAAGACCGGATCCAGACGTTTTATTTCGCTTTTTAACTTTTTCAAATCTAACAAAAATTCAAAACTATGTATCTTTAGATAGCAATATTTCTGGGAGAATTTAGTGGATTTTAATGATTTAAACGAAATATATTCTAAAATTAATATTTTGTAGACGATAGGAAAATAAATTATTTAATATGGTAAAATAATAGTATTTTCATCTAGAAATGATTTTAATTTTAATCTTAATTTTTGTTACACCAGTATAATTTAATATTTAATATTAAGAAAAGGATTTAAAATAGGGCATAAGTTCTTATCAAAATATTTCTTAATATTAAAAGATATATAATTAAAATTTAAAAAATAATACTTTTATTTGTTGCAAAAGAACTTAAATATTGAAAGAAAAATTCTATTCATAATCACTGGTGTTATCACATTCAGACTACTCCATTAACTCATTGCAGGATGTGTATTTGTAAAATATTATTTTTGAATTATGCTATATATTTTCAAAACACTGAAATCATAGTCAAAGAATCTAAAAGTTAAAAAAGAATTTTCAATACAATCATCTTCATTAAATAATTCAGTCAGTTACTTAATTCAGTTCTGAGTCTACCACTCATGAGCTAGAATTTGATAAAATTAATTTCTTCACTTCTTCATCTAATAATATTATACTTTGTTATAACTCTAGTCACAACATAAAAATATCACGAACCTACATCAATGCATATTCCAAAAATATTTACCCATCAAAATTGTGCAAATTTGTGCGGCTGAGGGTACTTCACATATGATCAGTATTTTTAAACAATAACTATATTGTAACTTTAATTACCATCCTTCTAGACTTTTAAGCAGCTGTTATAAAACGAAACAAAAAAAAAAAAAAAAAAAAGAATTTTAAATGTTAAAAGCACAATTTCAATGGTTTTCATTGAATTTATCATGTTACATGTAATTTTTAACTTTGGCCAATAATAACTCAAAAATTAATTAAGATTTTAAACTAATATTTTACACATGGTCTAATTGATATGTTTTTATTAATAAAAGTCGACTTTAGCCATTTTTGTCCAAGTCACCAGCACCGATATCATAAGATGCATATCATAAACCACAATATATACTGAGATCAATAAAAACTTTATGAATTGGAATTTGACAAATAATTCCGCATCTCTGGAAAAAGGACCCTTCTGTCCGTTTTAGTAGAGATGGGTGAAGAAAGATATCTCCTCCTCCTGGTAGCATTACGTTGACTTTCCTTTTGTTGGCCTGCTCTCTGTCCCGTTTTTATTTATATTCTGGTCAAATTTATTTGGATTTAAATGATTCAATGGTAATAAAATAACAACTTATGGTCCGATCTCCATACAATTTGAGACTGTTTGGGCATTGTTACGGTAAACATATCATTTGTAATAGTTCTTTTTTTGATCATTGGAAAAATTTATAATATTACAACAACCTTACTATAGTTAGTTTCCGTAACCAAATTATTTTTGTGGTAAACATAAAAAATGTTTAGTACCTTTTTATCTTTTTATAGAATAGGCTAGAAGGGAATCAAATATTTACCACAAAAATAAGTTGGTCACGGCGACAATTATTTGACTACTACAATCTACAATAATGTTGTGATATAAATTATTTCAGTGACTGTAAAAAATGTTTAAACTTGGTATGTTTGCGGTAAAAATACTTAACCATATTTTTTTTGCATCGATGTGAGCATACGTCAAAATAACTCAAAGTTCGAAGAAAATGTTCCAGCTTTTAAAACGATCGTCGATGTGTAGTATATAATAGGTGATTCAAGTAGAGATACTTTTTTCAATAGCCTTTTTTTGACAGATCACGTATGAGTCGTGTCATGCTGTCATGTTATTTTTGTTTAGTATTGTTTGACATTTCATAATGGAAAGACTTACGCCTGAACAACGTTTACAAATCGTTCAATTTTATTACGAAAATTCACGTTCTGTGAGGAATGTGTTTCGTGCACTTCGCTCAACTTATGGTCAAAATAATCGGTCTACTGAGCGTACTATTCGCAACACCATCACCCATTTTGAGACCCAGCATTCATTATTGGATAATATTCGACCGAATAGACCACGTCCGGCACGCTGCGAAGAAAATATAACGTCCCGCTTCGATTCAGGCCTAGGAGGAAAACATCACTCGTGTCATTCGCCAGTTACCAGTCGAAATGCTCGAACGAGTCATCGAAAATTGGACTCAACGGATGGACCATCTGCGACGTAGCAACGGCCAACATTTGATAGACATAATCTTAAAAAAATAAATGCCAAAGAATGGTCTTTCAAATGATAATAAACATTCCCCATTAAATTTGAATTTTCTGTGTTTTTTCTTTAAAAAAGGAGGGAACCTCGAAATCGATCACCCTATATATATATTATGTAATGGTTAACGCAGTTTTTATTCCAGCTGATTTTCATAACTCATTCTATTAGTTGTATTCTAAATATTAATTCGGATAAAATAAATTTATTTTTTGTAAACTTAACCAAAAATCAGTCTTGGACTATAATAGGACTTTGAGCCTAAAATTTGTAATTTTTAATTAGCTAAAACCTGAAATTGGACAAAATTTATTTTTATTAATCATGATTATGCACTATCAATACTTTCACCATTTTGCATTCTAGAGATGATCTAATAAGTTATCTATGCTCTTATGTAGCGACATGTCTTATTTACTTGCGATTAAATCAAATATATTATAATATTGTTAAAGAACAAACACATTTGAATTTCTTTTAAAATTTTCTCTAATTTTACGATCATGATTGTTTATGATTATTATTTTATTTTTTTCATTATTCATTTTTATTTTTGTTCTAAGCAAATAAATAAATGTTTGTTTGTTTGTATATGTTGAATGTGAATTTTTGCGCTTGCACGAGTATGTGGGTTTGCAAGCAAAAAGTTTGTCAAGCATTAGAAAACAAAAACAACTTTATGTTTTAGAAATAAATGATCTACAAAAACTACAATAGAACACATATACACACAATTCGCGGAATCTTAAACAACGAGTCAATGAACTCTTTAGTGTTGGATGACAGCAACAACACAAGTAACAGATCAAATACACTCACACGCAGATACAAACATATATAGAGGGTGTGAGTGCAATGACTGCTGACAAACACTTAAATAAAAAAGTCATTACCCAATAAATCATAGAACGATATGATAGCGAAAACTTTATCATATTAGGTGTTGATTGTAATATCATATCATATTGTATTGCAGAAAACGATATTATTATGATATCGAAATTTTAAAATATTTATTTCCAATAAAATAAGAAAAACATAAACATTTGGAAAAAACTTTGAAATAAAAATTAAAAAATTTTCAAGAAACAAGAACAAGCTGAGAATCAGAACCAAAAAAAAAAAAAAAGGAAAAACTTATCCATAAGGGAACATCATGCTTGCAAATACTATTATTATTGACGATATTTCCATAAAAATATGTCATGTATGATGATTTTTATATATTTTGTATTTAAATAAGATTTTGTTCTTATTTTAGCTGATTACGTTTCTTTATTACTATATTTAGTATATTTAAATAAAAATAAAAAAAAAAAAACATAATTAGCATAATTAAATAGCATTCAGAACAAAATGTGGAACATGACGATTTTACTATCATTATTTTTTGAAATTACGATATCGAAAACGATATCATAAGGAAAGGTATACTTTATTCGAAAACAATATTCACCAGTGATAATTTTTTTTGATACCGTTTCGATATTATTTGGTTTATTGGGTATAGAAAAATATCAACAAATTTAAAATTTTTCTAATTCTTTACTCATCTGACATACGACTATATTACTTTTCCTTACACTTTGGAAAATTATGTGGGGGATTTTTTTTTTTTTTTTTTTTGTATTGCACAACAACAAGATCAACAGACGGACAAAGGGAGTGAAGAAAATCTTTCTTATCGTATTTAAATAGCAATTTTCTTAACAAATTATAGCACTTAACGGAAAATGTCGTCTTTGGCTATAGTATTGTTATCTAACTGACAACATTTAGATATACAGTTGCCTACACAATTGAACGCATTAATTTCATTGGCCAAAAGTCCAATTTTTTTTATTAACACCGATTACCAAAATTCTAATGTAAACAAAAAATTAGATCAAAATATTTGTAATTCGGGGCATGGCATGCTATTAAAGACAACTATTTTATGTTATTTTATAAAAAAAATGATTTTTGTAAATTTAATAAGAAGTCAATTATCATTACTCGCAAATTATTATCGATAAATGGTTTTTTTAGTTTTGAAGTTAACAAAATATTAATACATTCAACTCAGACTGCGTGAGATTGGAAAAGGCTCAAATATCTATCCCTCATATCATCACACAACTGCTGCTAAGAAAGACTGTTTGCCACCAAGGAACACCATTATAATCACAAAATCCTTTGTCATGATGTCATTAAGCAACATTTAGTACCACTTGGAGATATATCAGAGAAAGTCCAAGAAAAAGGAATAAGGATTACTGATTTTATAGAGTGCAGTACCAGTACCAGAAAATTATCAGGAAATTCTACGAATGAAGATCTATTTAATATGTTACTGGCAACGTCAGCTTCGTTCATCTCTAGCATTCGAAGTCAATGAAATGTATAACATCATCGCTATAAACAAATTAAAAGTTCAACTATAGCCTTAAGTTCCTCAACAGCTGCTGAACCGATTTTAATGAAATTAAAACTGTAGAAAAATAAAAAAAATAAAAAAATATAGAAAAAAATTCTTAAATATTTCTATCGATTCGAAAGTTACAAAGTTTTAGTGTGCGTACAAAGGTTTACATAAAATGAAATAAAATAAAAATTATAAAGAATGCCTCCAATCACAATAAATATGCATGAGAGTAGATTAAGATTTTTTTTTGGAAAACTAACAAAACGCACAGTGCTCCAAAAATGATTTTGTTGAAATAATTCTGTAACTTGTGAACCATTGATTTGGAGGAGCACAGGTATCTAGCGCGTCTCTAAGGTAGATAGTGGACCTCCAAAGGTGGTCACCACGTTTGTGTAATTTTACATATTCGTAATCCTTATAAACCTCTACAAAAAACATGCTTACATGTATAGATATCTCTTTTAGTTTATGAGATATTTAGGACGAAGCAAATTTTACCCTCATTTTTGGCCAAATTTTTTAAGTTTTTTTATTTTTAATTTGTACTCTAAAATACTATCCACTAGATTCCTTACAAAATTTTAAATAATATTGCTTCAAGAGTCATATAAATATATACCATAAAAAGTTATATTAATCTGAAATTGAAACTTAAAAAAATCCTAGTTTTGGAGTTATTTAAAAAAAAAAAAAAAAATTAAAGTGAAAGAATAACTTTTAGAATATTTTTTTTCTTCCGAACTATAGAATTTTTTTAATGGTTGCAAAAGAAAACTTAACTTAAATGTGCTTAAAGCAAAATCGGAAGCGCTTTAGCTAACGGTTTTCCCCAAGTCCTGTCCAAACTGTGTCAATTTTGAAGAAGTTTTTAAAATTCTCAAATGTGAAAGCCAATATGAACAAAAATAATATATTTGATAAAAACCCGCATATGTTATTTAAACACATAAAAAATATTTTTTGGGTCACGCCTTTTACAACGTCTGGGTGATTATTTTAATGAAAAAGTCAAACTTATAAACAAGTTTTCCCTTACTGGTATTTTGGGTATTTTGATATGAAAAAGTGAGAGTTTTTTAATTATCTGCTTTTAAAACAAGTTTATCTGAATTGCGCCAAAATTCCCAATCCGGGAGAACTTGTTTAAAAACTTGACTCTTTTCTTTAAAATAATCACCCAGATGTTGTACAATGCGTGACTTTGAAAATATTTTTTATGGGTTTAACTAACATAAAAAATATATATCAAATATATTATTTCTCGGCTTTGACATTCGAGAATTTTACAAAAAATTTTAAAAAACTCTTTCAAAATTGACAAAGTTTGGATAGGGCTTAGGGGAAAAAGTTACCTAAAGCGCATCCGATTTTACTTTAAATACATTTACTTTAAGATTTTCTTTGAAACCATTAAAAAATTTCATAGTCCGATTCAAAATAAAAAAAATATATTTTAAAAGTGAAAGAATATTACCATCTTTTTGGAAAATAAATCTAAAAATATGACATTAATTTCAAATTTCAATTTCAGATTAATATAACTTTATATGGGATAGATATATTTATATGATTCTTGTTGTAATATTGTTTAGAATTAAGGCCGCAAGTAAAAAAAAAAATAGTTCAAATATTTTATAAGTACTACCAATATGTAATATGTAAATTTTTTTTTACATTCAAGTCATAAATGAATTTTTAAGAAAATTACAACCCGATTTACCAACTTTGGAGTTCTACCCTCTACCTCTGTGACCAGCTAGGGACCTGTACTCCACCAAATCTACTCAGAAAAACCTCAGCTCTCACTAAGTGAAATTTTGTTTAGATATCTCCAACGGTTCACAAATTGCAAAATTATTTTCAAAAAAAGAAACATTTTGCGACCACTGTACCACGACTGATATTGATTTTTTATCTGACTGGTCTGTTTTCATTTAGTAGTTATTGTTTTATTGCTTTAACAACTTCGAAATTTATTTGACAAATTGGAAAACCTCAATCACATATAGCTTTACTTCAAAAAGTTATGTCTTTTTCAAACTGTGTTTGTTTTTGTGTTGCAAGACTATTATTATGAAATTCAATGACCTTTTCATTTTTAACGTTAATTATTGTACGTTTACTTTCAAGAGTGATTGTATTTACGTCTATAGCAAATCTTTAATTTTATTTTAGTCCAGTCTATAAATTAAAAGATTTTATTCTTAAATAAATAAGTTGGCACAGACAACGGAAAATCGTAAGAAATCATGATACATTGAAAATTTTCTTGAAAACTGAGCTAACAATCTTCTGTTATCTGTTAAAATAATTAATGACCAATAATACAAAACATATAAAAGAAAAATAACTTTTCTAAAATATGTATTAAAAAAAAAAACTATAAATTTATTTTAATTTTAAATTTTTATTACCCTTTATTCTTGTCCACCTTCTGGTCATTTCTAAATTATGTTTTTTTTTTATAAAATCTATCTATTTTTAAATAGACTGTTGTTATAATTAAAAACAAAAAAACATAAGAAAAATACAAAAACTCAACAAAAGTAAAATTTATTATTATTTTTCCTAAATAGCTTTCATATCAAAATGTTTAAAATAAATGAAAAAAAAAAAATGAAAATACACACATTAATAAAACAATATGACCAATTATTAACATAATTTAAGTTTTTATTTGTGTAGATTTAGAACCTTCGCCAAGGTCAAAAACAAATTTCTATGAAAACATCATACCTATCTAGTGAAACTATTATTTTTTTTAATGTTCACTTTCATCTATAAAATTTTTATTATTATTTTTTTTTGCCAGTCACCTGGTAAACAAATAAATTAATTTGTAATTAGATGTTCATTCAACAATTTTAGAAAAAAACAACAATTTTTAAATATTAATTTTTTATTTTTGTAGGAAACTGATATTTTGACATTTCGAATTCAATATGAGAAAATCTCTATTGATTGTTTCAAAACTTGAAAATAATTTGCCAACATTTTCAAAATTCAAAAATGTCAAACACATTAGTTGAAAAGAGATTATTATATATACTTATATACAAATATTTTGATTTTAAAATGTCAAAGAAAAACTTATGTTTCTTCAAAAGCTAAAGCTAAAAGTATTTTTTATTTTAAAGAATAAAATAATTTCTATAAACACTAAATTAACTATTAAACACTTTAGTTAGATTAGACAATATTATACCTGTCCCCTGTTATTATATACATATTTCAAAGTTTTTCCTATTACTGCTTAAGAAAAGAAACACCAAACTATTTTTTGCCTACCACATCTCATTTTATATAGATTTAATTATATTATTAGTCACTTTTTGTTGTTGAAACTAAACACACAAATAAATCAAACTATTTAAATTTTTAGTAAAACTTTTAGTTTCACATTTAAAAGTCATTTTGACAGAAAATATCAACAAAACTACTTGTATATTTGTGTATATACCTATTTTTACGTGAGCAGACTCCGAAAAAAAAGTAAAAATAAAAACATTTTTTTTGTTTGCTATTTTTTGCAAACAAAAAAACTACTGTGAAGTTCAAGGTATAATCAACTAAAAATATAAATAAGTTTACTATAAAAAAACTATTCACACCATGTCGACACTATCAGAACTATCGTATACGTAACGCAAATACTATATTTGTTTGTACATATATATACGTATACGTAATAGAAACAAACACATACGCTACCACATACATACAAACACTTTAATAAAACATACATACACGCATTTCAAAACAACAATCATATTCTTCATTATCTTTCTCTACCTACATTCCCTAATCGCACACTTCAACGAAAATAACAACATGAAAAAAAATAACAAAATAGAATCAAAATAAAAATTAAAGAAAAAAAAAATAAAACAAGCAAAATTATTCTAACGATCTCTAATAGGAGAATAGGAAAAAAATAAAACATAATACAAAAGCTTTTTTCATATTCGTTATAACCACAACAAATACAAGCAAATACAAGCTCCGGCCCATTATTAAACAAAAGCAAAAGAGTTTGTATTAGTAAGATCTGTGTGTACGTGTGTGTAAAACCTGTTATAGCAAATCATAAACAAGTGCGTACGCAATCGGCGCACTGCTTATCTGCAGTTGCTATTTTAAACGTTGTTGTTATTGTTGCTAAAAAGGTGTCTTTGCAACTAGCGATAAACTGAAAAGCATATATTTATTAGAAATAAACAAATTTTTTCTCCTATCTCTCATTCTCATTCTCATTCTCATTTTCTTTCTCTCTCTCTCTCTCTCTCTCTGGATTTTGAAATAATCAAAGTCATTTTTAAAAGAACTTTTAAAAACATATTTTTTTTTAAGAATTTACTACCATCGAAACTCGGTTTAACTAAGGATATATGTACGTCTGGTCCTTTCGTTAAAAAGATAACACGAATTTGCATATTTTGTTTTTATATTTTTATTCGGCAAAATTTATTGTTTTTAAATTTAAAGTTGTTGCAATTTTTTGTCATTAATTTTAATAATCCAACTATTGTTCAAATCCTCAAAATGTCATCTAATTATCACTTGTCTTTTAATAACTCATAAAAGGAAAAAAATATATTATTAACATACTATGTATGTATGTGTGAACAATAAAAGAATATTTTTTTTTTAATAATTTTTTAACTTCTTATTGGCTAGTTGGATTTACATAAAATATCACAAAGGCGTAGCAGAGGAGCGTACAATTTTAAGTTTGTATGGGGGTCCTACAGTTCTCTCAGGAGCGGAACTATGAATGCTCAAAATAGGGTACCTCTGACATAGAAAATTTTTAATCGCTAGCCAAATTTTTGCTTCTTGCCCGATTTCAAAGATTTTTATATCTTTCTAAAGTTCTTGATTTGTGCAGAAATTTAGGTTGAGAGTTGGAGATTTTTCTTTATTATCATTTATATCCGGACTGTAATTCCTTCTTCATGTACTATATCATTCGTTATATCTAACGGGATCAGAAGACACTTTTAAAAGAGTGATATTGCTTTAACTCTTTAATTAATTTTCCATTTTTGAATAATCTGTTTAATTCATTAAAGGTTGTACTAATAAATTTTCGAAGAAATACTCGTACCTAAATAAAGTAACATTGAAAGATGTGTCGAACATTTGACCAAATTAGACTAAAATTGTTTTTAAAAAATCGACAAATGAAATGAAAATAAAATATTAGCCGGCAATAATATTTTCACACTTTATTTTGTAAAACACTTGAAAATTATTCAAAGTAAAGTAAAGTGTTTTACAAAATAAAGGTGATTAGTTATTTAAAAAAAAAAAAATAAGTTTGTGTAATTCGATGACAATAAATTTTGACTTTACATTATGATTTCTCGATATATTAGCTTCAATAGATCATAATTTCTAATTATTCAATAAAATATGGACAGTGGAGAAAAATATTTTATGTGCTCCTTAGTACTTGAAATAATATTTTCAAAGTAAAATATTATTTAAGTTTTATACAAATATTTAGTAACTATTTAAAATTTTGAACCAAAACTGTTACTGCAGATATCAAAATATAAAATCTATGACTTGAATATAGAAATATATAGTTTTTTTTTTTTTTTTTTTTGTTGAAATCCCTCTTTATGACAGAATTCTTTTTAAATTCATCTTTCATCAAGCTTATTAAAAATTAGCTTAACAAATATATAAATTGATTAAAATTTTCTTTAATTCAAATCCTTTACAAATTAACTTAATGTGATTTTAATAAATACTTAGATAAAAAAGTATTACAATATTAAATATCATTTATTGAAAATTAACTCTAATAAAATATATTTTCACATAATGTTTGAAGAAATGACTTTGATTCAAACCCCATTCTTTACAAAATCGTCATTTTTAGTATAAAGAAATTTTACTAAGAAAACTTAAAATATGCTATACTAATACCATCATGCACAGGGTTGTCAGATGTGGCGATTTTTCGTCAAAAATGGCGGTTTTTAATTGCTTTCGAGGATATAAATTTCCATTTGCAGATATGGCGAATTTTTTGGTGATTTGTAACAAGATGGCGGTTTTTTTTTTTTTTGACTAGTTTTAAAAATTTTATTAAATAGGCATTTCGTCATATGATTACTTATATGATTATATATTACTTTATTTACGTCAAGAGTTTTTCCTAAATGCTAATATTGATTTCTGCAAAAAAAAACTTCCGTTTGATACATCCATTCGTTCGTTCCAGAGCATAGATCTAATTGTCGTGGGAGCGACCTCTGAGTGTTAACGTTGATTGTTGACGATTTGACTGGTCTCTATATTTATTTATAAATTTCTTTCCGAAATTTATAAGTTTTTCTATATGAAATTACAAATTAAAAATTTTTTTATTTGAATTTATTTTTTTTTTTTATTTTTTTATTTATTGTCATAATTATATTTTTGTTCATAAATTGAGAGCACATTCATCGACATTAAAATTAACATGTATACAACACGTTAATTCCTAACGTATATAAATTTACATATTGTATGAAATGGACTATGAACGTTAGAACTAAAACATAACTTTTATCATTTATTAAGATTTAACCAAATGAACACTGATTTTGTGTGTGCCGCATATCCTATACCAAACCACAAAATTTTTCAATGTTTTTTCAAATGTGTTAGAAAAGTATATTTATTTAAATTAATATAAAATAAGAGCAAGTCGGAGAACACATAAGAATCTCAATTTACAAAAATAGTGTTTAGTTGCAAAGTTTGAGCTCATATCTTTAAATATATTCGAGATATTGAAAAACGGATTGCGGATTTAAAAGAGGACATATGTATAATATATATAGCCATATATATCATATGACGATTTGTTGAGGAAATCTATTGTTTTCTTTTGCCTATATAACTAAATTATGAGCCTTAATTTGTAAATAGCTTCAACTTAGTTTAAAAAAATTCTATCCACAAAAAAATATGTAATAAATTTCAATACGTTTTTTAAAATGAAGCTATATTAAAAAAAAATAGTGCATTAGATGATTTCATATCAAAACAGACATAAAACAGCCTTTTTCGGATTTGGCGTCTCCGATTTCAAGGAAATTCGCTAAAGAATTTGGCTATAGGAAGCGTTTTTAATTCATAAACTTTTCTCGTCCAGAAATATGACATTTTGAAAAATGAAAAAAATCTAAAAACTTCACAAAGTTCTGTTTGTTTAATTGTTAATAATTTCTAAACTATACATGGTAGATCTCTAGTTTCAGTTTCATATACAACACAAAGATGTAACACTTATAACTATATATATATATAAAGTTGTATTTATATGAAAAGTTCAAAGGTCAAAATTGGACATATAGCAATCAAACCATTATATCTCAAAAAACGGCATTTTAAAAATACTTAAAAATGTATATAATGTTGATATAACTCTGTACATGTGCAAAATTTCAAGGTCGATACTTATCTAGTTTAGAAGTTATCATTGATGTCTATTTTGACATGGAATCACTCTCTTTTAAGTTTGAAATTTATACTATTAGTTACGGCAATTATCATTGGCTTTGTTGAAACTGAAACTACATTTAGAAATATTATTATCATTATTTTTTTTAAAGAACCAAATAAAATTTAAATATTTCGATTATTAACAATTTGCGACAGTGGCTCAAAAAAATCTGACAATCCTGATTAAAGCATTGAAATTATGAGAAATATTATTTAAATAACTCAAGAAGTTTTGGTACTGTGCGTAATTTTTACCAGAATTATACATAAACTTCTACTTTGTAAAAATTTGTATATGTTCAACTTAAAATCGCTATAACTTTCACGCCCCCTGCACGAAATTTTTAAGGCAAACTAATTCTAAATGCATTCGCATCACTTTATATTTATACAAATAGATTTTAATGTGCCATAAACAAATTTTTCTTTAGGCCTAAAATCAAACATCTTTGATGAGTCTATTTAGACCATCATGAGAAGGTTGTAAAAAATAATCATAGAACTGGCTAACAGGGTTATAATTTTCGGCATTTTGATATCGCTATAACAACCATCATGAGAGCGTTATGAAAACTCCATAATTACCAACATTATAGCTCTATAAACAGCCATCATAGGACCGTTAACAGGGTTATAATTTGCGGCATTCTGATAGGACTATATCAGAGCGCTCTCATGACTCTGTTAGCATCATGAAGAGCGCTATCAAAGCGTTTTCATGATACTAATTTTCTGTCTGGGTATATATAAAAAAATAACGTTACTGACTGAAATACTGATTCATCATCCCATAGTCCAAATGCCTGAAGCTAGAGAAATGAAATTTGGATCTATTTGGTTTGTCTCCCGCCAAATAGATTCACTAAGATGGGATTTTTTGGAAATTCGAATGTTTAGGGAGTAAAAAGGGATAAAAATGATTAAAATCTTTAACTTTGTACTCGTATCTCCTAAACTAATATAGACAAAAAAGATAAATATCGTTATTCATTTACAAATAAGCGGACAGGTGTCTGATAGTTTTTTGAAAATTTGTTCTTTTAGGAATAAAACGATATCTGCAAAGCCAGCAAATATACAAACAAAATTTACATCATATTCATAACTTTTTGGAAAACGACAAATAGAATTTGGAAATTTTGGGAAATTCGAACATATAAGGGGAAAAAATCGTACCTATTTTTGGTAGTTTTTTCATAAAACATTTTTTTTTTTTATTAATTTCTAAACATGTACATATGTGTATTAATATGGATAGGATCCCAATTAAAATTTAGAAATTCATTGGAATATAATTTTTGTTACATCCATGGTGGAAAAAGTACCAAAAATAGGTAAAATGAATTAAAACTAGCAACATGAACTTTAGTATATGTATATCTATGTAAATGAGAGTTCAAAAAAGGGGTATAATTTTTCATTCTTCTAAAGATACTTTTTGATTTTTTTGTAATAATTAACCTAGAAGCTTGAAATTATGGATATGGTTCTTTTGGGTTAGAATCCACAAGTCGTATTAGTCACATTCTTTGCTACTAAAAAAAATAATGGAAATAATTTGGTATCTAAATTGTTCGCGCATTAAAGAGTATTCGAATTGTTCGAATAATTTAAAATATAAAATAAAAATGTAAAATTTTGGTAAGTTTCCAAACATTTTATTGTAAAAGGAAAACAAAAAACAACTTAAAAGTTTACAGTTCTTTGTAAATATAATAAAATAAAGTTAACAATTATTTTAATAATATATAAATAGAGATTTGCTTGTGTTAATACAAAATATATATACTTATGTATGTATGTATGTATGTATGTATGTATGTAAGAAAATTACTTTAAAAAAAGTATAGCATGTAAATGACTTGACTTAAGCCGATTTCGCTCTTTAATTTTCATAAAATTTAATTTTGAAAAATGATGGAGAAAAAGATTTCTTCATCTCCATAGGTTCATGCGATTCATTTTTCACAGTTTCTCTGCCGAATAATCTTCCAAATATCTCATCTCTTTACTTTTGTTTTGGAGTTTTACTTTAAATGTTTGGATTTAGTTGGACATGTTTCAGAGGTTAAACATAAAAGTATTTACAACTTTTAAATGTTTTTCATGAACACGATGTTTTAAATGTGTGTCTATTTTTTTTTCGAAAATGAGTTGTTTAACTTTTTTAATTTTTTTTTATTAAAAATATTATAGTAATTTCAAACTCAATTAAAATTGCTGAATATTTATTCAATTCTTTAATGGTCACATCAAGTTGCTTTGAATTGTTAAATAAGTCGCTTAAAAGTTGTATACCACTATCCGTGATTTTTAGTAACTGTAATCAAATAATGCATGATTGATATATTTATAAATTATCAGACTACTTGCGATCATGTTAGATAAATATGTCCATCGATACTTAACATTATGTGTTAGTTAGTCTTTCTTGATGCAAAAATATAAGACTTCAATGTTTTCTGTTTATGATAAGATCTGTTGAAAATCTCCTATATGGTATTTTTCAAAAAAAAAAAAAAAAAAAAAACAGTTTATTTAGTTTATTTCAAATGGCAATCACAAACAAACCCCATAAACTGCTGTGGGTTTATCAATATCTGTCCGTCCGTTTGCCCATATAAACTTATTAACCAGAAAACAGATCATAATATAAAAAAAATCTTTTACAAATATTTCGGTCCTTATTATCCCACATATTTTTTTGAAAAATATATACAAATTTTATACTTTTTTTCCTTTTATGAGTAAAATATTGAAAAGTTGTTTTGTAGAAATTATGTTCCGCCTCAAACTAGAATCATAAAATTTTTGACAAAAATGCACTACAAAGTCCTCTGGAGAATCAAAATATCATAGGGAAAATTTTAAAATATCAAGCACAAAATTTTAGGTCCCATTTGTAAAAAAAAAAATGGAACTTTTTTTGGTCATTATTTTTTTATCGCTGAAGACCAATTATATATTTTATTATTTTACCTGTATTTGCATTAAAATTTCAAAAAGGCAGTTTCTCGGGACACTCTTATGTACAAGTCAGATTGTATTTTTTTTTTTTTTTTTTTTTTTTAATAAGTTAGCATTCATATACATTTAGGTCATTTCGTAATTTGATTCGTAATTTTTCGTGAAGGTGTATTTCGATACGGTTTTCCAAAATCAATAAAAAAAAGTAGATTTTGAATTTTTCGTTAGTTAGTTATATATTATACACTAAAAAAAATTTACTGAACTCTTATTCCAAAATTTTCTAAATTTCAAAACAGAAAATTCTTTTTCGTTTATCAAAACCATTTTTCTTAAATTTTTTCTATTTTGTTTTCCATAATTTTAACATTTTACCTTAAAAATTTTCATATAGGTCTAAAACCATAGCTGTTAGTTAATGACATTTTTATATTTAATATCGTAATTGTAACGTAACACTAATTTTTGGGAAATTCGTGTCCCTATCGCACTATACTATTTGTCCTATTGTGAATATTTTCTTATTTTTTGATGTTTTTTCTATCGTTTTAAAAACTATTTTAGATATTGTATATAAATAATAATAATTGAATATTATTTTTTTATTTTAATAAAGGTTTTTTACTTTATAGATCTTTTTTTAATCCGCTCTACCAGGGGTAAAAATTTGGCGGAATTCCAATTTTTTTTCTTAATTTTCTTAGCCAAAATTACAAACTAAATTTATATGTATAAAACATTATCATTAATTATGGTATAGGTAAATTTATTGATGCGAAATAGCAACAGTGGTCAAAAATGTTTTGATATTATATATTTTGATATATCTTTCATGACCGATAATCAATCTAATAAATGAAATAAAACTTATGTTTGTTAACACAACGTACGGTTAAGTTAAATTTAATTCCCTATATTCTTTAATATTTTTAAAATAAAAGAACAGTTAAAAAGTATTTTAGTTTATTTCAAATGGCAATCACAAACAAAGCCCATAAACTGTTGTGGGTTTATCAATATTTGTCAGTTCATTTGTCCATATAAAATTAGTTGACAAAAAACTGTTCTTAAAATAAAAAAAAAAAAAAAATCTTTTACAAAAATTTTGATACGTATTATCCAACATATATTTTTTTTTTTTTTTTTTTTCAAAAATATAAACAAATTTTATATTTTTGTTCCTTTTATGTGTAAAATATTGAAAAGTTGTTTTGCAGAAATTATGTTCCGCCTTAAAGTAATTTTACAAATTAGTTTACAAAAAAGCACTAAAAAGTCTTTTGGAGGACCAAAATTCCATGGGGAGAAATTCTCTCAATAACAAGCTCAAAATTTTTGAGATAAAAGATCAAAACATTTTTTAATCATTATTTTTCAATCGCTGACATTTTTTTTTATTATTTTTCCTATATTAAGCTCATCAATATGCATCAGAATCTCAAAAGAGGCAGCTTATCGGGACACTATAATGAGCATTTAATAAATCAGATTGGATTTTTTAATAAATTATAATTTATTAATACGTCATTAACTGTATAAGTATTAAAAATTGATGCATTTGTGTATATTCTTAAATATACCATCAGAAATATCCTATATTTTAATTTCGACATTTATTTGTATTTATTACGTCTAAATAAATAGTTTTATTTTTATTGTAAAATAATATAAAACATTGTTGTTTCTGTATTTGAAATTTTTAAATTTTATATTTCAAAAATGTTTTGAAAACAGTTTTAAATTTCGCAATTTTTTTTCTTTTTATTTATTTTTTAATTTCTTGCAGTTAAAATGTTCAAGAGTAAAATATTCATTTCTTAAACATTTAAATTTTAAAATGTTTGTTTCCTTGTAAGTAATATTTTTGTGTTGGTTGGTTGGTTGGTTTACGTGGTAACCCGTAACCTTACGGGCAATCAATTAGACTCGTTAGAATCCGTTTTGATGGAACCACACTAATCGCCAGGTGAATGAGTTGTGTTGAGTCAGTAATAAGATAGAAGTGTAGGGAAGAACAATGAGAACATAAATTAATTAGATCCAGCCTGTAGTATTGAGATATTTAATGATGTCACTGAATCTAGTGTCAGATATCTCAAAGAGGTTGTCTAATTGGTGCCCTCCCAGAAATTTATGTCTGCTTGCGTTCAAGGCTGGGCATTCACAAAGAAGATGAAATACTGTCTCCTCCTTCCCGCGATTGCCACAACTACGACAATATTTATTGTAAGGGAGACAAAGTCTGCTTGCATGTTTTCCGATCGTCCAGTGACCTGTAAACAATGCTATTAGTCTCGAGATGTCTTTGCGTTTGTAGCCAATGAGTTGAATTGAGCGTTTCTCGTTGTAGGTAGGCCACGTTTCTTTCGCGACTCTATATTTGTCCGGATATCGCCATCTATTTTTTGCCTTTTCTAGAAAGTGTTTTTGGATTCTGCTTTTGACTGTTCCTAACGGGATTGCTACAGAAACCGATAAGGAGGCATTCATAGCAAAGCCTGCCCGGGCTAATTCGTCTGCCTGTTAATTACCATAGTAGTCCCTATGCGCAGGAACCCAGACTATAGTAATGTCATACTGTCGACTTAGTCCTAGCAGTTCCTCTTTACAGTGTCTGACTAGAATAGAGGTGGTTTTCGGTGATTTGAGCGATAGTATTGCCGCTTGACTGTCGACAAATAAACCAATATTCCCTTGAATATTTCTATCGCGAATTAGTTTACACGCTTCCCTGGCCGCTAGTATTTCCGCTTGGAATACGCTTGCCTCGTCAGGGAGTCTACATGAGTGTCTAATTCCAAGATCATTAAAGAAGACACCAGTGCCGACACCGCAGTTCATCTTTGAGCCGTCAGTGTATATCCTAGTTCCAAATTGTTCAAGAAGATTTCCCCTTCTCCATTCACTCCTGGTGGGGAATAGGACTTTAAATAATATTTTTGTGTAGTAATATGTTTTGAAATTATTAAGAAAAATAATTTAAATATTTAGAAAATTAAATATTACATATTTAAATAATTATATCATTTTTACTTAAAGTAATTTGGAAAAGAAAAAAAATATAAATGTAAAATATTTTTCGTAAAATTTTAATAGTTATTATATTAAATAAATATTAAAATATATTGAAAATATAAAGATTTTAATTTTTTTTTTTTTTGTTTTTAATATCTTTAAAACTATTTTGCTGAAAATATTTTGGAACTTTTCATTTCAAATTATGCATTATCCAGCAATTTATTTACTAATTTAATAGTAATTTAAAAATTTTCTTTGTTTTTGAGAATTTCCATTTATTATTTATTTCAAAAAAACATTTTAATGATTCAAGTAATGTCTGAAATGTGTAACAATGTTTAACTGATTAACTGAATTCAATTAATCAACAAATAATATTAAAATTAAAAAAAAAAACAGATTTTAACAATAATGATGATTATTGACTTTATGTAGGTAGAAAAACATAGATTTGCTTTTAACTCTATGTATACCACCATCAATAAAAAGTGAACAGATCTTTTCCACATATCTTTTTTTTATTAAAAAAAAAACAATAATCGTTTTAAAGTCTAAATGCTTAATTATGTTCTATATGAATGATAATTTTAAAAGAAATTTAATTAAACAAAATTATATAATTTATCTGTAATTTGAATACGGTCTCAGTTTTAGGATATTTTTTGTTCTATGTTAATGAATTATTATTTCTAGGTTTATTTTTATATTAATAAAAATATTAATAAAAAGAATTGATTTAAAAAGTACTAGTTTTTACATTCTTTTAACTTGTAATTAATTATTCGAACAATATATTTTATTCTTTATTCATTCGATTAATAGAAGAAAACTCAAATTTTATTCAATCACACGAATAATTAAAAAATTATGAAACTTATTCGATCAACTTCAATGTCGAATAATTGACAACGCAAGTGAGTAATCTCCTCCACGGATATTTTCAGGGGGAAAGATAGCCCCCATACAAAGAAAATATTAATTTTCGTATATCTAAAGGAATATTGCAGAGAAAGTTTTAAGAAGTTGCAGGAGTAGTTTTCATATTAAATTTTGAATAGGTCAAGGGGGAGTAATAGTCCCCATTTAAGGTGAATATTAGTTTTCACATCATATGGGGTAGCGAAGCGCACCAGGAAAAGCTAGTATATAAATATTTATTGATTGTTATATTCTCATCTAGTATTCAGAATTTATTGTTAGTTAACATGCACCTAACAAGAACAACAAGTAAATTAACCTTGAAAACATTAAACCAGACCTTACAAACTGACTTCGATAGACTCATAAATAAACAGTTATGTCATTTTCAACGCACCGCCTCTGTTCGCTGCATGTTTCCGAAGACAGATAAATATTTTTATTCAAAATTAACTGAAATAATGTTATTAATACTTTATTTAAATATTTTAACAGATTCCATGAATTTTATTTATTTCAAGAATTTTGTTTAGGAAAATAAGGAAAAAACTATGTTTTTAATCTAACCTTGATTAAATTATAGAACCACTATCTGTTTTGTATGAAAAAATTGTTAATATAACTGCTTCTGGACTTCATTAGCGAAATATAGCAAGAAGCTACGGTAGAATAAGAGATTTGTAATGAACTGATTTATACAGATTATTAATCATTTTTGAAAGAGTCATAGCACCATATGAAAAATACCTATGAATTTATGAATTTAAATTAAATAGCTGCGTACCTATTATACACATGTTTTTATAAAATTTAAATGCGTTTCTTTTTTTCTTTTTTTAATTATGAAACTTGATATATATGTGTATATTTATGTATATAAATAAATATATATATATATATATATATCTTTTTCTTTGTAATATATATATTTTATTTTATATGCCAATGTAAGATTCCCAAAAGGTATCCTTTATATTAGTATATAACTACACTGGTGCATATTGCTATAAACGCATTTAATATTTTTCTTTGAAGTATATACGTTTCTCTTAACCAAAAACAATGTTGTGTTGTTACAATAACTCGCTATATAATAGTAATACTTTTATTTAAGGAAAATTAACCTCTCGAAAGGAGTTATTCGAGGCATTCTTAAGAAGAGGTGGAAATATGGAGTGCGGAAACCAACAAAAGGTAATTAAAAATGTAGAAAAAGCAAATTAATAAAACAAAAAAATAAATTAAATGCTACACAAATAAAAAATAAACTTGACCTTCCTGTCACTTCCAAACATGTTGCACACATTTTGCGAACAGCTGGTAATATAAAATGGAAGAAAATTTAAAAATTTAAGCCAACGTTAAAACAGCATCATAAGGAAAATCGGTTAAAATGAGTAGAATAAGGTAATCATTTCTGATGAAAAGAAATTCAATTTAGACGGTCCCGATTCATATTCTTGCTATTGGCATGATTTGAGGTCAAAAGAAATTTATACATCGAAACGCAATTTCGATGGAGGCAGTGTTATGTTTTGGGCAACCTCTTCTGCGGTAAGATAATCAAACTGAACAGCGCAATTTATAATGAGCTGTTGGAAGATGCTTTTTTCTCATTTATGGATGAAAAAATGGATGAAGATTGCATATTCCAACAGGATAACGCTGCAATCCATATCTCGAACCAATCTAAATCGTGGATTATTATACACAGTATTCTATTGTTGGACTGGGCGGCTTGCAGTCCGGATTTTAATCCAATGGAGAATCTGTGGAGATACAAGGGCCGTAAAGTTTATTCAAGAAATACACAGAATAAAACCATAATGACAATAACGGAGTTAAAACTAAAAATTTTGCTAGCCTGGGAAGAAATTGACAGCGATTTTCTTCAGAAATTAGTCGAATCAATGCCGAACCAAATTTTTGAAATTATCCAAAACAAAGGTTCATCGAGACATCATTAATAATGATAAATTGGTTCATTAGTTTAAGTGTGTTTATAGGGAAATGCCATAAAAATGGCATTAAACTATAAAATTACAATTAAAAATAAATTAATGTAAATTTTAAGTTTTCTGTTATAAATTTTTTAAGTGAGGTCAATAAATAATTTATAAAATTAATTATAATTATTTTTTGGCCCAATTTTTGGTAAATTGATTAAAAAAAAAAATAAATTGATGTGCGTTTATAGGAATATGCACCTATATAGAACTATAAATTTAGCTCACAAAACTTGCTTGCAATCAGGAAATAAAAACAATACGAATATAAATTGTTTCAATGCCACCCGATATTTGTAAGTTTCTATTTATGTATGACGTGTAACTTGAAGAAAACGAACTCATGAACAAGTTATATAAGTATTTCTATGTATT
Source organism: Protocalliphora azurea (assembly GCA_932274085.1). Classification (NCBI taxonomy): domain Eukaryota; kingdom Metazoa; phylum Arthropoda; class Insecta; order Diptera; family Calliphoridae; genus Protocalliphora; species Protocalliphora azurea. The sequence continues at coordinate 85,878,110 of OW026520.1, forward strand.
TATAATAGTTTATATTATAAAATTACAATTTATTGTAATATTTATGATACTCGTAGTATCACTTATGATTTAGAAAGGCATACAGTGGTGTGTTATGGTCTTTTCAAATAAATTTTAATATGTATTTATAAATGTATGAATATATAATATGAATATCTAAATTTTTAGATATTCCAAAAAATCCGTAGCTCCCTCAATTTTAAGTTAATTTAAAATTTTGAAATTGATTTAGAAATTAAAAAGTAGAACATTAAAATCTTTTGTTGTACATCGAGGGATTATATTCAAAAATGGCTATCTGCAAAACCTCAATTGTTCAGCAGAGTATAAAAACTGTTTCTTTCACTAATTTTTCAATATTTTGCATCCAATCTTCTACACTAAATCAAATCTCGTAGATAATATTGACGAAGATTTATTAGACTTTTTTATTTTAATGAAAAAAAAAAATATTTAAATTAACAGATTTTTTTCTTCAAATCAATATAATTTTTCTTCAAATCAACAAATATGCATCAAATCAACAAAAAGATTTTTCTCAAAAATATTTTTTAGTAAAATATGTTAATTTGAATAAAATTTCGTAAAATAACAAATATGGGTACTCAAAAAAAGAAAAAAAAAGACGGAAATGTGTTCATAATTGAAATTTAAGAAATTTGAAACTGATTAAAATTTTATTAAATTTCTTATCCATAACTCAAATGTAATTAAACGATGTTTATAGAGTTTCAACATTACAATCCTTTGAAAATCAAACAAATACATGCTGATAGCCAATTCTTCTTAAAAAAAGATGTGTGTCCTGCAGATGGTCCAAAAAGAAGATGCAAACAAATGTGTTAGAACTAATATTTCATTTCAAAATTGATAGCACTGATAAAGAACATAAAAGTGTTTGGGGTTAAAAAATTGTTTAGAAATCTGCTGATAGCCCCTTTTTGAATATAAGCTCGCGATATGTATATTCAAAATAATTTATTAGTAAATGCAACATATGATGCATGGAAGCGTATAAGGGCGTATAAACCATAAAGAACATTTTACAAGAAACGACAAAAACTTTATAAAAACACAAAACTTAATTCTTTTCTTACCTTTTTTCGATATTTGATAAGATTAATTAAAAAATCTACATATCTGTATGCAAAGTGTCGCTAAAAATTTCGGATTAGAACATACAAAATTTTGCGGCTGAAAATAACTTAAAATGGAATAAGGCATATATTTTTGTAGAACAACAGTAGTAATGGATGCTTGTAAATGCTTTATACTAATCACAATTTCATTAAACTTCTGACCAAGTGAGCTGTATATATGCATAAATCAGTGTGCCAAATTTCATGAATATAGGTAGAAAACTGACCATAGCTTTTATATAAGCCCATCTTCCTAAAATCACTTTAAAGTGTATAAGTCTAATATAATTGCTAGCATAACAATAATTTTTGAAGCGAATAAATTTTTTATGGGTCCATAATTTACCATAATTTCGGGTATCAGGCGCATAATAAATGTAATTTAAATGGTAATTTCACATATACATCTGTTTTAAAGATATATAATTTTTACCATAAAATCTTATGATAACCGACAATTGACCATAGGTCCCATGAACGACCCCCTCCGCAAAATATTAAAAACGCATGGTATAGGGTATTAAATGGAATCTGACGGACAACATGTTTTTTACTTGTTTTTTTTTTTTCGAATAAATTTGCGGAAATTATTATAGCGTTTAAATTATAGTATACGCCCTTATTCTTACATTGATATATTAAAAAAAAAAGAAAAAAATATATATATAAGAGTAAATATGATATAAATTTTAAGTGTCTTCTTTATATTCTGAAGTTTATGTGTCAGTCTAATACTGAAATGTACTCTATTCAAAAACACCTAAAAATCAATGAAAAAAATCAAAATTCCTTACAGTCGCGTGAAGTTGACAGAGTTTTAAAATTATTTTTGTATCAATAGATGCAAATTGGTTACTAGCAGTATTATGCAAAAAAAAAAAAAAAAAAAAAAAAAATGCATTTTGACCTTTTACGCGTCCATGCTTCATGTTTATTTTCCTTTTCTTAAATTTCGAATTTGAATTTAACTAAGTGTTTATTATTATTTTTTAAACCAAATATATTTGTATATATCGTCACCTAAAATGCAAAATGGTCAATCAACACTTTAAAATTTTACAAGAGGGAAAAAGTAACTTAATAAGTTGAAAAAAAACGATTTTGTTAAATCTCAACACAAAATAACACATCTGAAATTGAGAGTTCCGGTAAGTGTTTACTTAGTTTGATATTGAATAATATTTATGCTTGGCTTTTTATTTGTGAGAAATAAAGATATAAAAATTTGTTGTTATGCCATTTTGAATCTCTTTAACAAAATCGGTTTTTTGACAATATAAGTCTAAAAATTTGTGTTATTATACATTCTAATGCAAATAATTTGGCCCTTTTGCATTTCGGATGACGATATATATTTTTAAATGCTGTTCTATTTATATATCTCTGTTTAAAATCGCCTAAAACTTTAAAATATTATTAAACATTTTTAAAGGTTTGCCAATAAAATATGTTTCTGGAGAACATTTTGTAAGTTCTAAATTGAAATTCAAAGTCTTATCTCGTAAATATATTACGAATTTTTACAAAATTAATTTTGTATATTTCGGAAAACGATCTCTATAGCCGCTTACGAAAAATAGAGTAAAAAGTTATTGTGTTGTTTTTACATTTATCGAAATTAATATTTTATGTTAAAGAAGCTAAACATATTTTCCAAAATTAAATTTTAAAATTTCTCTTGTATATGTAAAATTATTCCTTTTTAATATTTAGCATAATTTGAAGTATTTTTTTATGCCATTTTTTATAAATCAAATAAAATTATATTTATGTATAGAAAAACTACATATTCTAAAATAAGTATAAAAATTACTTTAGGAAATATGAAAGAATTACATAAGTTAATATATAATATTTTTACATTTCGTAAAAAGAAACAAATCAAATGAATTATGCTGTTATGCATACTACCATCTCGTAAAATATAGGATGTATTTTTCTAAAAAAATTTACATAACTTGTAATGAAATACAATAATTCAAAAAAAATGAAACAAATGAAAAATTACATAACAGAGTTATGTAGTTTTTCCTTTTCACCAGATAATTGCTCTATATGTTAAGAAAAAGTATGTTATGTTTTATATGGTGCATACTTTTTGGGGCTAAAATGAAAAGCGTATGGAAAGTTAAAAAGGTTATTCTAGACAATATCAAATAAGTTCTACAGTTTTTTTCCAATTCGAAAAGACTAAAACTCGTATGTGTACAAAATGCTTTTATACTAAAATTTATAATAAATTGCAGTTAAACTCGATAAAATTTTTTAAAAATGTTATCACTTTTAAATACTGTTTATAAATTTGTTTTTAATATTTGATTCGAACATAAAAAAATATATACTGTTGATATTTCTACTTCTTAAAAAAGTTTAAATAGGAATATATATATATATATATAAATAAACCCTTTTTTAGTATAACTGAAAATTTTGGGGGTGTATTGGAAGTTTTTAAAACTGATTTATAATGTCCTAAAAAAAGTCTGTAAAATAATCATAAAAAGATTCTCGACTTTCGAAGTACTCTATTATCGCGAATAGCTTTAAGTGCTGCATATTTGACGATAGTTCGGCCACTAATTCACCATGACTGTCATAAAACATCAATTCTAGAATAGCACTTTAAGCTGCATAAGTGGAATGTAAATAATTTATTTTGATATTTTATTTACTATAATTAAAATGTACATAACTATAAATGACATTACCTAATTTCAAGGGGATTTGTCCATACATGAACATAGATTCCATATTATATTCATTCCAGAAAATCATTTTAATGCGTATAAATTTCATAAAAATACTAACTTTTGAACTAAATTTGACATAAATATAAACCGCAGTATGAATTTTAACAAGGATCGGTCCATATATGATCATAGTTTCTGTATAACGATCTCTTCTGAATATAACTTTAACTCGCGTACATGATGATTTAGGGTATTATATGTTTACGCTTTACTGAGTACAGTTTTTTCTCGTTAATTACTTAAAATAAAATATAGGTTATAATCATAACCTAATATATTTTCGCAGATTAAAATTATAATAAATGAATTTAAAGTTAAATAAATATAAATACTTTTAAAGTCATCCAAATAATATTGTCATATTACACATGAGATAAGAATTACTTAAGAATTAAATACTCGTAATATGGTTTCCAAAATTGTTATATTGTCTCATTAAAATGAAAATTAAATTTTGATCATTTGTTCTTAGGAATAACTTTCAAATCGTTATATTGATTAAAGTAATAAGGTAAAAACCATAAAATTTTTGTACTTGAAAATGGATACTGGCATCTTTAACATATATTATTTAAAAGATAAAATATTCGAAGGACATTTTTTTGCAACTTTTATTTTGACTATTTTAACAAAAAATAATCCAATTAAATCTCTCCTATTTTTTGATATCCACATTGCGCTACAATAGCAGTTAGAAAGTAGCATAATAAGAAATTAACCTATCGCATCCTTAAAAACTTTAAAGTCCTTTAAAAGGGAAAAACGGACACAAAATGAAAAACTAAAAACGCTTTTATATTATATTAAGCCTATATTTTCACATATATATGAAATTTAACATTTGAGAAAGTTTTTTGATTTTTGTTGTACGGTGTAATATATTTACAAAAATATGTTTATCAATCGCAATATCTGCTATACTATTAAAAATACTATATATTGCAATAAGTATGTATTAGTTTTAATTAAGAACATAAAAAATACAACTTTCGATTAGGCTGTCCGATTTTTAGGAAAATTTTATGAATCTAAGCTGGAAAACAAGAAATTGATAAAATTTGGTAAATGCGGGATAAAATTGGTCCAAACGGTGGATGTAAATCTATACATATATATAAAAATAAATTATGTTTGTTTGTCTGTTTGTTTGTACCTTATAGACAGTCAAACCGCTGAACCGATTTTCTTAAAAATGTTCTCAGTGTCATCCTGCGAATTAAAATAAGCCATTTTATTTCTTTCGATAGGAGCTAAAGTTTTACAATCCGCCTATAGAAAGGATAGGACCAGGGGGAATGGTATCAAAAATTCCAGATTTCTTTTTAACTACAATAATAGCAATTAGTGTATTCAAAAACCGAAACTGGAATCCGAATTAAAAAAAAAACTGACCGGTTTTTAGTAATTTTTATTTTCGAACTATTCGACAGGTCGGTTATTTTCTGTCGAGTAACCGGTTTTTTATAAAGTGTTCTTTCTATTATTTTCTTACTAAAGCAATTCATATATCCCATTTTTTATATTTGCTCATGGATCATTATTTAGGGCCAGATTCATTATAACGAACAAATTGTTTGAAAGTATAATTTGTAAGAAAATTAAAAATTTTGTCAGGTATTTTTTGAGTAGTTTTCATACAAATTTAATTTTTAAAATCTGGCCCTAAATTATTTGAAAGTATATCTCATTTACATTATCATCTGATAATGTTTTAAGTTTAGTGGTTTAAACTTTATAATTTGTGATTTGCGTACTAAAAACTGAGATTTGTATATTTTTTAATTTATTTTAACAAATTTTTGTTAACATAATCTAGGTAAATAGTCAACTTTAGTTTAGGCGTTTGTCACAAGAAATGGCAAACAGTTCAAAAGAAGATCACTGCAGAAGAGCGATATGACACTTTATTTTTATATTACTTGTCATTACAAATGACATTTACTATCTTCAGTAGAAATTGTGAACATTTTAATAATATTTGTATTTTTATAAAAACCGGTTAACCGTTTTTTTTAAGTAAAACCGTATTCGAAATCGGTATTTTTAAAGCTACCGTTTTCTAAAAATGTCAGGTTTTTGAATACTTTAATAGTAGTTCACATTTCAAATCCCATTACAAACTAAAAAGAAAAAAAAGCTGTCATTGATGTTATTTTCAGAAATGATTCAGATGTTTTATTTTGTAAAAACTCTTCTTTAGGGGTAAAAGTAAACGCTACAGGAAAATTAGTAGTTGGAAAATAACTAATTGATGAAATAAATTTATATTATTAACAATGTAATGTAACATAAAATATAACATATACACTGTCACTCTCAGAACTCATGATTTCATCTATTTTTTTATTTTTTTAATTATACGCTATTAAAGATATTTTCCGGTATCATCTGTTTAGTCATTTTTAAACGAAAGCAGTCAATATACGAAGCGATATCTGTGTAAGCACAATTACATTTCCACCACGTGGGAAACAACATACAAAATGTTAATTAAGCCCATAAATCCCCCTAATTTTATAATTTGCTGTTAACCATTTCATAAATAAATTGCATCCCTATTAAATATTAGGATGAACTTAAATCATGTCCTTGGCTATTGCAGTCTAGAAAATTATCGGCCAAGTGTATTAGTTTAACGGACTTGCGGTTTAAAATCTAAAAAAAAAACTTATTAGTGCATTTTAAGAATATCAGCTGTACTATTAAATAACTACATTTTCTACAATTTTATTCAATTTCTTAATGTTTTATTAGCGTTTTGGTATTTTATTTAAATATGACAATGAAGGCGTTAAAAATTACTAAGTTCTCAACTAAATACATTTTAATGATTGCTAGATTTTATTATTATTATTATTATTTTTATTATTATTATTATTATTTTTATTATAAATACCCAAATAAATTCCCAAAAAAGAAAATTAGGTAAATAGCAGGCAGAATTCCATCTATATTTATATTCGGCTTAGCTTAAACTATATACCCACCATCTGCAACCCTTATTTAAAACTTCACCTTATATGGGAGATGGGTTTTTCTAGTATTTGGCTCATAACTTTTTTGTTTATAAACAAATTTTGACCATTTGAGGCAAATTTCGTTTCTAGGTGGTCCACTCCGAGCTCTATTCTGCTTTCAACAGAGGGACGGACATAGCTAGATCGTCTTAAATTCGCACGAGGACCCAAAATATAGATGATTGATTATTTCTACATATTACATACGGAATGACAAACCCAATATCTTTTTTAATGGTGGATATAAAAATGAGGATATGTAATTATATTATCATTTGAATCACTGTATTGTTGTAGTCTTAAATTAACTATCTCGCAAAAACTCATACAACTTTAGCAAGTTGACATGTCTTTAATACTTTACATTCGTAATGAAAAACAACAATTATAAAATAAAAAAATAAAAAAAAAATAAAAAATAATTTTATATTTTTCTTCATCTAAATATTTTTTATTAATTCTTTTCTATTGTTGTTTCTTTTTCTATTTATCAAGGTCAACAAAACGTCGAGTTTTATGTCATTGTTTTTGTTGCTGTTTTACTTGACTGCGTTCTCTCAAAACCATTACGCACTTGTACATACAGACTGATAAAAAAAAAACATACTATAGTGCGTTAATGACACAGTAAACATTTTTAAGTACGAGTAATTTTAATATAATCCAAATAAAATATTTGAAGAATAAATAAAATCCATACTAAATATGAGTTTATTTTAATTGTTTAAAAATATTAAGCGACATATTCATACATTTAAATTGTTATGTTTGCTGGGTAATTAAAGCACAAGTATTTTTGTATGTGTGCATGTTTATATCAATGTGTGTACATATTAATGAACGCATTTTGTTGATAATAATGTTATTTACACTTTTTTAGATTTTTTTATTTTACTTTAGATCTATTGCTTTTTTATTCAAGTTTCAACGACTTCAAATATTCAAGTTTGTTTGAAGGGCTTTAAAACAGTTTGCTTGTTCAATTTGCAGTTATTTTTTTTTTTTTTATATGAAGGTCAGCTTTATGGGCCTATAACCAAAAAAGTAATAATAAAATAAAAAAAAAATAAGAAATGTATTTATTGTTGTAAATATTATATACATAATTTACATACATAATGTATGTATGTACATTTTAAATAAATAATCAAACTGTTTGTAATTTTTTCAGTTTACATTGTAAACTGTAGACAAAATATGTACAACATAATTTCAATGTTAATAAAATACGTTTATAAAATTTTTAAATTATTTATGTGGTGGAATCAGGAAATTTTGTTATAATTATTTTGTAAGTTTATTTGCCTAGGAGAGAATGGGGTAAAGTGGAACACAATTTTATCTAACTTCAACTATTATATAGAATAAATTATTGTCTAACGTTTTGCATAAAACTAAAAAGAATTAATTTATCTTTTGATAGTATTTTTCGTCATTCTTTCAAATCAACTATTTTTGCGTAAAATGTGAAATGTTAGAGTATAGTGGAATATAGTAAATATGTCAAGTTTGAAGATATTAAGTGCTTATTAAATATATTGAAATGATTTTTGTATTTACGAGACCACACGAATACCAAAATTCAAGAAAGTATTGAAAATATTTAGGTAAATCTGATAATTCTAATAGAAAATAATAAAATAAAATTTATAAAAATAGGCAGTTATTTCTTGTATTTAGAATAGTCTAATTCCTATTATTTGTATGACCTACAACATACCATGTTTGTATTTTTTTCCGTAATAAGCATGTAATGGTTAGTTCTAGGAATTTTTAATTTTAGCGCTATGGAGTTATTTCCATTTTTCATATGTTCCATAACTTTTATTAAGATATCACACTTTTAATCTGTGTTATTAGATGTTATTGCATATGTTTAAGTTATTGGTGATTAAATCATAAAGAAATATAATTATTCGCTACAATTACTTTGTCCGAATATATTTTACCACATTACCTCAATTTCATAATTCTTTCTTTAAATAGATATTTGAAAAAGCACAAAGTTTTCGTGACAAAACTTAATGGCAAAAGAAATATGTGCAAAGTATTCCATTTTGGATATATTCCTCAAAAATATCAGCACGTAAGAAAACGTTTTATAGTATTTGCAGGCGCTCGAAAAGCACAAAAACGCAAAAACGCCATAAAATTAAAATTTACAAATTTTTATTTTTAAATAAAAGTTAAATAAAACTTTGAGCTCGGAATTTGATGGAGGAAAGCGAATTTTGGCATATAGCTTCGTCTTATCGTCTTATAGATGTTACAAAAAGTTACCGATAATTACGTTAAAACTACAAGAATAGTGCTACCGCTTGTGACTTTAGTCGCCAATAGCTAATTTTTCAACCACCTGGTCGCTTTTTTGGCCCTTTTTTGAAAATGTAACTAAATGGCGACTTTGTAAGACTATGTGTTAAATGACGAAAAACTATGTTGTTTGAAATATCTGGACCCATTACATATTAATTACAACGAAGAAATTAATTATTTTGAGATTGTTTCATAATATTATAAAAAAAAAAACCGGAGAATTTATAAATGAACTGAAACTGTTAGAAATTGTAGCTAATAAAAAATTTTATGAACAAATATTTAAAATATCAAATGCCTAATCTTTTTGAACCATATTGGGAGAATTAAAAAAGTGATTCGATGAATACTTAATTTATATTTTTACTTAAGATCAACAGTTGTGAATCCCTGCTTTCATTTCTAAATTTGTTAGCTGGGAATTTGGAAGACTGGGGTCTGAGTGCAGACCTCGTTCAAAAGTACAGAAGTTTAATTAATAAAAATAGTATTTTATGTTAAATATTTTTATGAATTAATCTTTATGTTTGCAATAATAAAAATTATTATAAGTAAATTATTTTCGACTTGTCCCACGATGTCGAATGAAAAATTCCTGTCGATAATTTATATGGAAAACAACAAATAAATTTAAAAGTTTATTATTGTTTCGCATACATTTTGTCGAAGGAATTTTTCGTTCGACTTCATGAGACAGGCCGTTTGTTATTTATAAAATTTTCTTTATTAGTTTTTCTTAAAATACAACATTATTTGTTTTTATTTTTACCAATAAACCAATTTTAAAAAACTTTTTAGGTATTGAAGCAGTTGGCCCTTTTTGAAAAAAATCACATTTTTTCATCCTTCTCTCTTTTGAGACAAGAAAATTAATCGATCAGTCGAATATCAATTAGATTATGAATTTTATTCGATCAAAAATTGAACTTGAATAATTGTCACTCCTACTTATAACAAAAAATATTTTTCTTCTAAAACTAAGACATTTTAGTTACATACATATATCGATAAAATAATAAGCCTTTCAAGTATTTTAATGCCTATTGAATTTTATCAATTTGATATATATATATATATATATATATATATATATATATATATATATCTCGCAATAGTTGCCTAAAAGTGAAATGTCTTAAAAAAGTACAACAGCCAAAAAGTCCAGCAATGATAACAATCTAATTCTGGGAAATAGTGGGGGGAGAAATATTCCTTATAATGAGATGATTTCCTGATTAAAAAGGGGTTAATGCTAATTCTAGGATCACTTTAATAAATGAAATAACAATTATTGCACCATAAGGATTCATAAAATTCAAAACTGGTAGCAGTTAAAGAAATCTCCAGATTTTTCTTACGAAAAAATCATTAAAAAAAAAACTAAAAATATTAAGTAAATAAATTTAGTCGATAGGAATGCAAATAATAAAAATATAATGTTTTTTTTATTTATTTTTTGCAAAACAGTTGTGCAAATAATGTGTAACGCAACATTTTTAGTTCATTGTATTGTATTTCTACTCATTAATTCACAGCTACAAAATTTTAAATAAAACAAGTAAGAAAGATATAATCGGTCAAGTTCGACAATGATACCCTACACCATTATGTATGTGCATCAAAATTCGTGGAGAGGTCTTATACTGTGTACCGATACTTTTACTAAGTGTAAAATGAAATATACGAATACAGAATATTACCTTGATACTAACATTTATATAAATTTATGCACTTTAGAGTGATTCCCGAAAGTGGTTTTATGGTTATTTATGGATCGATCTTCATGAAACTTGGCACATAGATTGATACTTATACTAGACTTCCTTGCACCGAAATTCATTAAAATATTTCTATTTATGGGATTTATGATCGTTAAACCGCTATTCGGGGAGGTTATTTGTATGGGGGTTAGATGAAATAATGAACCGATTATAACCAATTTGTATAGGCTTCGTCCTCATGCCAAGATAATTATGGTTGCCAAATGTCATCAATATATATTTTAAAGTGCTACCTGTACTTTGCACATAATGTTTACATAGATAGACAGTATGCCTGCCGACCAGACGGACGGATGGACACCGTCAAACTGACTCAGAAAGTGATACTAAGTCGAACTGTTTACTTTAAGCTGAGAGTTCGATAATTTTTCTGTGCGTTACAAACATCACAAGCGCATAATATCTCAACCACCAATGGTGGTGTAGGGTATAAAAACATAAATAGAAGTACATACTTTTATAAAGTTAAAAAAATTAACGATAAAATGAAATAAAAGAAATACAGATGAATTATTAACAAATTTTTCACATTTGATTTATAACTGCAAAAAAAGCGGCCGAAAATTATGACCCTAACAAACAAAAATAATAAAAAAAATGACAAAATTCCCAATAAGCAAAAACGTTTGAAATTATATATTTATTCACTTGAAAACTATTTCAAATTTCAAGTGCAATCCGTAGGCTTGAATTTCCTCTACATTCAAATTTAATACTATGCCGTTTACCAGCAAAAAGGTTCTAATATGACAATTGCATTTTTCAAATGATTTCATAATTTAAAACTGGGCTGGATGTTTCTTTAACAAAGAAATATTTCTCAAATATTTTCAAAACATTTTTAAAAAAATTTTAAAATATACTTGAATTAAAAAAAAAAAAGATTGATATATTTTTTACATTAGCAGAAAATGAAATTTTGCATTCACCATTTTCAGAATATTGTTTATTATATTGCATGGACCAAAATAGCTGTTTTTGTCCATTTTATAGCGGCACAATTGCCTACAAATATTTTCTTTAATATAATGTATGTATAATATTTTATTTTTATTTTAAACTTTTCTACGGTTTAAATACCTTTTATGAAAAAAAATGTAAAGTTTTTTTTCTTTTTTTTAATATGAAAAACATTTGAATATTGTTTTAATAATAATGAAAAATACAAAATAAATTTATTATAAAAAACTTAACTTTATATTTTATAATCACTTGAAAATGTTATAAAAACCTAACATTATAATTTCATAGGAAATTTTTTAAATTTTGTGGCTTCGAACACAATTTGAGAAATACGCTGTTTATTAGGGGAAATTAACCAAAAATTTTCTTAGGTTTGAATCGATGTTTATTGGGTTATTAAATTAATAAAAAAAAAAAAAAATACATAACGCACTATAAAAAACTCACAACTACAATGAAAAATAACAAAAACGAATAAAAATTATAAAAAAAAAAACTAGAAATAAGACTCATAAAAAATGAACGACAACGCACTGATTAATTTTGATGCGTATGGCCCTGAACATAACCTTGAATACATCGTTTTTTTTTTCATATGCCTATGACTTTTGTTAAGAGTCTAGTAAATTTATAAAAAATTCTGGTATGAGCTACAGTTGGTATATAAAACTACAATCAAAAATTTATTTTGTCTAATCAGTGCTGAAATAATAAGTGTAGCAAAAAGTAAAATAACGAATATTTGAATTATATCTCAAAATCTATTACATTTTGTGGGCTTGGTGACTTTTAAACATATTTAAAATTTGTATAGGGTCCTCAATCATTAAATTGTCCTTAAAGTTTTATTTTGTTTCAATTGGCACAAAAAAAAAACAATGTTTTTTATTAAATTGTGTATAGGTTCGAAACTAATTTCTGTTTAAATTTTGTATTTGATGCGATAGGAACAAAAATCACTGTTTAATGTTTACTATAAGCCGGTTAAATCAATGACTATATTACGTTAAGATACCTGTACAATGCTATCAAATAAACAAAACTAGACAGAGAGTGGAATTATGGATCTGTTGAAAGATCAAAACATAGATTAACCGATCTTTGATTATGATAAAATATTTTACTATTTCACAATTTGTGGAAGACTTTTGTTAAAGCAAACCAAAAAATTAAAATAATGTATTTATTCATAAATTTCATAAATTTTGAATTTGTGATTTATGAAAAATCCTCAAATGCAAATAATTAAAATAAGACCCAAGTGCATTTAATTGAAAATTGTTTTTTATTCCACAAAATCAGCACGTGTGACATTCTACAAGTTTAACTTTTATTCAAAAGTGTATGACTTTTGACTACTATTAGCTGTAGTGTGTACGTTGAATTAAAAAAATTGCATTATTAAATAAAACTATTAGAACATAATCTTTTGATTTCTATATGTAAATTTTTTGAATTGAGGTTTTTTTTGCGACTGAGATTAGACTATGTTAAAGAAAAAGATCACATAGAAACTATGTGTATTTGTATTTACTCAGGAAATCCTTATCAGTTTAAAATTAGCATTCATTGTAACTTTGGAAAGACTCATTGTCGAGCAAGCGCATCACATCACCATCGTTATTCAATCCATAAAGCTTTGATAATTTTATATATGAACACCAGCATCTTCACAGGACTGATTCCCCTTAATTCCTCTAAATACTAAAAGAAATAAGAATCGGGTGCATGATAATGCAACGCATTGACAGAGAAATTGAAATGTAGATATTGGCTTGACTGTTTCAGACACTGTGAACTCTTCATTCAGTTTGAAAGATACTACAAACATCGTATAATCTAGCTCTGTATTTGATACTTAACTTTTAGCACAATACTCCACTGCCAATATTTTAGAGTTACCAAGTAGCCAGTTCTAACGTTTCTATAATGAGATTTACCAATTATTGTTGAATGTTCAGTACTTTTAATTTCCAGTTGCTTAATTTATCTCAACCTGACTTGCACCCTTAAAGCGTATTCTTAGATATGCAGATGAAGCGGATCCATCTCCAGTATTCTGCAAAGTGCCTCAGTAGCAGTAAATTTTCAAGCTCCTGAAATGCTCAGCCAATTGACCCTTTCAATAAAAGAAGCATGAACACGCTTGAATTATATTTGGTCTGATTATCGTCTTATATATCCTGTACATCAGTCACCACGTTTTTCCCATAAGTTTCTGATATGTGTACAAACTTGCATAAACTTTTTTAACTTTTTCCTTTGAATTAGGTATTCGTTTAAATTTGTAGACACCCAATTTTGGATGGTTGAAAAAAGATAATATTTTTCATGTGAAGAGTACTATGTCTGTTTTAAGACTTTACAAAATTTTGAGTAAATTTTTTTAACATTTATAATTTTGTTATAAAACTTGCAGGCCAAAACCGTAAAATATAAAATTACATCTTTGTAGTGAAATAACTAGTTTTTTATTACCACCTTATACCCTTATACCCGAAAATAAAAGAGGCTACTTTATTTTTCGATAGGAACAGGAGAAATGGTAGCCCCCATACAAAGTAAATATTAATTATCACATATCTTCAGAACTATTATATATAAAGTCTTGAGATTTTTGGGAAATAATTTTATTGTCAATTTACATAACTGGGATAAAAATGGGAGCGTTTAGGTCTAGGGGAAGTGTTAGCCCCCATATAAAGAAAATAATAATTAACGGATAACGTAAATACTTCCTCATCAACCTCTAAACTCAAAATGTAAGTAGGATGGATAGAACCAGGGGAAATGGATTCCCACACAACGAAAAATTTAAATATCGTATATCTTAGGAACTACTACAGCAAAAGTTTAAGATTTTATAAGAATAACTTTCTCAAAAACCTTCGTAAGTTTAGATCAAATGGGATGGGTAGAACCAGGGGAATGGTACTCCCCATACAAAGCAAATGTTCTTAATGGTATACCCAAGGAACTATTATAATGAGAGCTTTAAAATATTTTTGTGAAAAATACTTTCATATCGTATTGTATTGATGAAATGAAAATAGAACAAATAGGGCCAGCAAGAAAAAAAAAGAAAAATTTTTATTTTAAAGAAAAAATTATATTTTAGAGGCAACTCAATTGGAAATTTCTTTAAGACATCATAAAACAATCATTTCGTCATATGGTTATTATTTTGCCGCATAGAACATTTTTTGTAAAAACTAAGTTAGATTTTGGTTATATATAAATGATATGCTCTTTATTGAATTTGAAATTCATTTTTCGATATCTCGAATATATTAAAAAGTATGAGCTCAAATTTTGCCGCTAAACACTATTTTATAATTTAAATGCAATGTCTGTAAATTGAGGTTCTCATGTGTGCTCCGACCGATATCTTTTATAGGTGATTGTATTTTGTTAATTTTTTATATTAATTTAAACAAATACACTTTTTAATCCACATGAAAGAACATTAAAAATTTTTATTCTTTGGAAAAAGTGTTAAGCACAAAAATCACTTATATTTGTTAAAGAAGAAATATATAATTTATTTTTAGATTTAAAGCTGAAAGAACATTAGAGAAAAAATTAAAAAAAATATTAAAAAAAATATATTCTTAAGAAATTAAAAAGTAATAAAATTAAAGGATTTTTCAAAATTCTAATTTTATCATTTGTTATCAAGCTACGTGTTATGTGAATTATATTATCGATTTTGAATCAAAAATTAAAATGTTCAACTAAAGTTTTCTTTTTTTTTTTTAGAAATTAAAAAAAAACAATTAGATTCATTTTTTTCAAGCTGAATGAGTTTTTAATGCTGGATGTAGCACTAAAACCCTAAATTGGCAACACTTGTTCATGTTATTAAATCTTAATAAATATAAAATAAATATAAAAATAATATTCAATTCCAAAAACGTTAAAAAATTAGTATTTAAGAGGAAATCTCGACGTGTAGTTTTTATAAAAAATAAAAGTGAATTTTTTATCGTTTTTCTTAAAAACATGTTTTTCTCTTATGCGGCGAAGAAATAATCATATGATTTATAATGTGTCAGAGTCACTGCTGATATTATCCCCTGTTCCCATATAAATAGCTTCATGACATCTTATGACATTTTGATATGTTTTATTAGTATTCTTTAAGACAAATTCAGAAGGTTATCAATAGTACTGACGTAATTATAACTTATCATTAAAATGTTTACAAATGCATTTTAAATAAGAACTAAATGATTTCCCCTGATTTTGTGATGTATTTATTAAAAAATTTTCTATAGTTTGAAAAAACAAAAAAAAAAAAAAAAGAAAAACAAGCGATGTGGTCCTGATGACTTTTTTCACTATCAGCTCCGAAATTAGACAGGCATTCCACAGTACTACTAGTGTCATTTAGACCTCTAGTGTTAGTTAGTTGTGGGAAATGTTATGAAATGTCATTAAGTCCTCCGACGTAATTTTTCATCACCTAATTACTTCTACATCAATAATATTATTGATTTATGCTCCTTCGTTTCAACGAATTGTAACCTGACGAGGTTAATAGGAGTTGGTGCCTTTTGATCACGAATATCTCTCTTTTAAATTATAATACAAAACTAAAACTTGTTTCACTGATCAGGCAAAAAATAACGGTTAATGAAATCCATATCGAGTTATAAACAGTGAATGTATGTTATTTTAAGTTTGTGTTTTTACAAAAATCGGAGTTTTATAAACCGATTATCGACAATGCATCCAACTGAATCTAGTTTATGATTTTGCATATTTTTTATAGAAATAAATCATGTACATATTCATTAACGTTAGAAAGGTGTATTAATGACTATTTAGCATTATCATTATGTTCAATATTGATTTCTTATAATTTTGCAAACTGCAAGAAATTTGTTGGGTTAATGAGCAAATAGATTTGAATATACTATTCCCAAGCTATTTAATTTATATCATTCATATCAGTTACTGATGTTGTACAGTATCATACAAGTCGTTATTTGCCCACATTAGTTATTATCTTAACTTTTTTTAAAATACACCGGTATGAACAGTTTAAGTCTTGATATTTTATTCATATACATCATTTACCTGTATAAGTGTATGTTTGGCAACTATGAAAAACTATAGAGGTGTGCGTATGAATTCATAGAAAATTAACGCACAAACGATAGAAAAAATAAATAAAAAATATATGCAGCTAGTTTTTTTTTATATTTTTTTTGTATTTTGAATTTATATTTCAGGTAGAGATAACAACAATTATTTTGTGCATGAGTGTTTGTTTATGGGCCTAAATGAATGACTGAATAAGTTAAACAATACTTTTTTTAATTTTGGTAGATATTTTTTTATTTTTTATTTTTTTTTTTTTTTTTTTTTGCTCCAACCAACAACTACCGATTTGAGACTTTGCAATCTAACGCATAATTGTGCGTTTTTATATGGGGTTAAAAATCGTCAGAGAAAAAGGAAGACAGAAAATTTGTTTATACTTTTATGTTGTTGTTTTTGTTATGAGATCAGCATTTTGTTTAATAATCTTTCTTTGTTGTTAATGTTTGCTGAAGTTGTTTTTTTATTTTTTTTTTTTTTTGTAATTTATTTCTCGTGTTTGAAACCAAAACAAAACGGAATAAAACTAATATTATTAAAAATAATACTTAATAATAGAAATAGCAATAGAAATGATACCTACATAATTATAATACATATTAATGCGTAAGGTCGCATTAGTATACGTAGAATAAGCGGTAATTATGTATTTAAAATAACGCTGCAGAAGATAAAAATTCAACTTTAATAATATTATTTGTTTCAAATAGAAACAATATATTTTCTTCTTTTAATTGATTTTTTTTTTTTTTACTTTTCATAATCATGAAATGAAATAAATATTAAGCTTCCGTATTTCATAATTAATATAATTAATGTATAATTCTCTTTCCCTAAATATCCAAACAGATTTTTCAAACAAAAAATATAATACGACAACTCTGAAAAAATATAAATTTAGATGACTGACTGCACTCTCTTTGCATGTTATAAAAAAACATATCAAAAGAAAAAAATATGTACTCTTTAAATGCGCTATAATGACCCAAATTGAAGCTGCAAACCTCTTGCACAATTTTAACGAATGTTTTGTGTCTAAACTTAACGAAACTTTTGGTTTTGTAGAGTTCTCTTTCTTGTATGTTTAAATATAGACTTTTGTTCACTATGTGATCGATCATGTTCGCATGCTTGCATGTGTTTGCATTATTTGTATTTATGTATGTATATTGTTTTTGTTTTAGCTTGTTCGAATGCAGGGTGTGTGTCTAAACGGATTAGTTTTATTTGTATATTTAAATCTCTACAAATTATCTCAACACAGTCTATTGAAATAATCCACTTATTTTAATAAAAGTTTATTAAAATATACATATGTACATACATACATACATATGTTTGTTTGTTGATAATGAGTTTTCTAAAAAAATTTTATTAAATTTAAAAAAATTAAGAGTAAAATATCAAGGGATTTATGAAGACTATTAACTTTTATTAAAAAAAATTAATTAAAGATTTTTCTAAATTTTTTCTTTAACTTTATAATTCACAAATATAAAAAAAAATATTAATTTAAATATGCAGTATTTTTATGAATTTATTGAATTAAAAAAAAAACTCCGTGGTACAATAAATACGAAAGTTACACTCAACCAAAAAAGCTTAGTATTGTAAAAGGGGGTGTAGTATTAAAGAATGGTAGGTTAAATATCAATCAACAAAATCATTAGTCAATTAAACAGAAATTTTAATTATTTTTTTTTTAGAAATTAGTTAAACTGACGAAAAATCTTTAATATGACTCATTGAATTAGTTAATGAAAAGGTGGTTAATTTGAAAAATTTTTAGTCAAGTTGAATAAAATATTATTCAAATTAACCAAATTTTTTCTTCATATTGAATCATTTATATTCAATTTAAATAAATACAAGATTTTATTTAATTAAATTAAATTTTAATTGAATCAAGCAAACAATTTATTCAAATTAACTAATTTTTTCTTCAAATTGAATAACTTTTACTTATTTTGACTATTGAATTTTATTCCATTTGACAAAATTTTGTAAATTCTAAAATGCTAGGAAAATGGTGGGAAAAATTACTTTTATATATTTTTGCATTATTTTATTCAACTAATTCATAATATAGTCTGTATTGTTGCATAAATTGTTGAATAAATTGTTTTAGTGAATTATAAATTAATATAATATATGAACTATTTATTAGCAAATAGGAAATATTAAAAACTTTAGTAATATTTATTATATAAAAAATATATTTCATATTAAAAATAATTAAATGATTTAAATATACATAAGAAAACAAGAAATTCTTTTTGTAAAAGAAATAAGTTTATCATATTAATGAATCAACATCAGTTCTTATAAAAAGTAAAAGAAAATTAAATATATCTAAATAATTAGTATAAAACACCATAAAAAGGAATATTTTAATTAAATTTAATTTTAACATCTAGAAATTTACGAGACGAAGGTTTTGTTTATAAGTGTTTTTATGACGAAGACACTAACACGCTACAAATAAGGTAAAATAAACCAAATAAGCGACCATCTGAAATATTTGAATATAAGAATTATTTAAAAAATAACATATTCTGTTATTTACTAATTAACAATTATTTACTAATTAATAATATATAATTATTATTACAGATATGTTTGTTTCATATTTAGTAATAATTATTTGCTTGCAGGATCCTTATATTTTTTTACATTTTTTATGCGTCAGAAGTAAAATTTTTTTCTTTTGGATAAAATGTTATTCCAAATGAAGTTTGCTCATATTTCTCAATCAAAAGGCCTGCATTTAGCTTTGGAAGCAATAATTTTGATACACAAAGGAATTACATCGACACTTGTTAGTTTAATTTCTATTTTCATATTTTTTCTTTGGTTAGACTTATGTAAATGTTAACAATTGCCAATATTAACTTATTCAGTAAAAAACTATTATTATTATTATTTTTTTGAAAACGCAGAAAATGGCGAAACGAGACAGTATGGAAAATTTGACCTAGATATCAGTGTATTTGCTTCCATTGAGTGTTGATGCACCAATCTTAACCGAAAACTTCCAAACCTATTAAATATTAAATTTTTTTCTGAGTTGCCAACAAGTTTTTACTATTTTTATATACAATTATAAAAGTACTTACCCTCAAATCTCTTCTCTATTAAAAAAAAAAAAAAAAAAATTGTATTCCAAAGTGTTGGAAAAAATACATATGTTTATATGTATTTTAGATTTGCTTAAGAAACTCAACTTTCATCAACTTTGAGTAAAACTAAAAAAAAAAAATATTTTCAAGCGTTTTAAAGCATTTATTATTAAATTACGATAAGAAAAATGCAAAAAGTATGTGTCAAAAATTGAATTTTGGCCAAGAAAAGTGCTTGGTGACACCACAGTGCCATGTAGAGTTATCACACAATATTGCATCAATACTATTTGCGTTTATTTCTAAATGATCCATAGCATATATATATAATAATGTTTATCTAAATTTAAAAATCGTTTGTGGTCACTCGTAATTGTTTTGTTCATATATGGACTTTTTTTACAACGTTTTGTTTAAACTTCTTAAGGACATTGATCGTGGCACTGGTAGTTCATTTCATAAAAAATATTTGTAATTGCTGTGGAAATTAATTATAAAATAAGTAAATATATGTTTTTACATATCTTTATTAATAATTATAAACTTTTAACATTACCGAGAAAAATATAAAAAAAGACTTCCAAATTTCCATACATCTTACAGTTCTCTGTTCTCTGATTGCAGTTTGTAACTTCTAGGTGTTTCCACATAAATTAACATTTTCTGCATGACTATTATTCATAGATCCATACTGGTTTGTTTTGTTGATAAAACACAAATTCACACATATTTTTCACAATTTATTTATTATTCGAGTAATATTTGAATATTGATTAAATAAATACATACCAAAGCACTTGTACATACTTTGTTGTTGTTGTTGTTGTTTGTTTAAGTGATCTTCTCTAATAAATATTTTCCACATTCAAAATTTCTTCAATTGCACATACCATTCTTCAATACTAAATAAGTTAGCTAACTTTAACGAAATTTCTTCATGCCTTTAGTTAAATTAATTAAATTTTTTATTCATATTGAAGAATTTTTGTTAAATTTAACTACTCTATTTAATTAAATTCTACTAAATTTTAGTTAAAGTAAATTCGTTTATGTATTAATACATTTTATAAAATTATTATAAGTATTGTTTACATACATATATATTCAATAACGTCTAATAAAAACTAAATAATTAATAAAATTATAAGACATGTATGTACATTAGAGTCATGGGTCGAGAACATTTTGACCAGAAAAGTTTTGAGTTTTGTCTCGAAGTGGATATCAAAAAATTATTCGTAATTTTGAGTCAGTCATGAAAAAAATATTTAAAAATTTATTTCCCATATATGTTGGTCCATAACCGTCATTTTAATGCATCGATTTTTTTTTGCAAAATAGATAAAAAGTTCATAATTTTGTTCCTTTTATGGGTAAAATATTAAAAATTTGCATTGCACACTTTTTCTGACATAAATACAAGAAGCATTATTAGTGCTTTAATATTTATTAAAACCAATTTAAAGTGTTTTCGATAAAAACCTCTTTAATACATAATTTTACTACATTAAATATATTTTTTCAATATGATATTTACTTGTTTGCTTTTTCCCAATATACCAAACGATATTATAATGATATCGAAGTGGTATGATATGGGTAATAAAAAGTATCATAGGTGAAAATCGTTTTCGAATCTAAAACAATAGATTTTACGGAAAGGTACACTGCCTTATAATATTGTTTTTCTATGAAATTATGATAATCAGCGTAGTCAAGATTACAGATAGCTATTAATATTAAAATAATGCTTTTAGCAGTTAAATATTGTAAGGATGTATGAAATAATTAAAAATAAATTACAGTTTGCTTAGTTTTAAAATATTCCTTATTCAAGTGACACACGAAAAAGTACCACAGAAATACAAGTCTTTAAATAAATGCATAAATTTAGTATAACAAAATATGTATATTTTTTATTTCTTCAGGAAACTAAAGCCAAGACTTTGAAATTTGGCTGCGCAAAAAATTACTTTTTTCTGAACTTTAGTTTAGGAGATATACTTAATTAAATTTAAAAAAAAAAAAATGTGATTCCTTATTCAAGTGGCATGCAGTGTACATTCATATCATATTTTTATGGAAACTTCTTTTTTTTCATATATATTTATTCATTAGATTCATACATTCTTCAATTATGCATTTACATATAAATTTGTTTGGGCTATTCTTGATTTATTTGCATTTGATTATAAACTTATGTCAGTATGTTGAAAATATTTAAATTGAATATTAATATTTTGTAGCTTTTTCACATGTTTGTATTTTTTATTTTATTGGATACAAAACATTTGAAATTGTAATAAGAGATTTGTTCCCGTACTCTAAATTTGGGTACGCAATGTTATTGAAAAGCGTTCCCGTTCTCGAAAATTGGGCAAATTATAGCTATTTTGAGAGAATAATGTTCTTATTCTTCTTGCATGAAACGGCCCAGAATATATCTTCGGGTAGATTATGTAAATTGTCAAATAATTAAAAAATAAGAATATATAATAAAAATTTGGAATGAATAAAAAATTATTTGTTTTTGTTACTACTTGATAGAAAAGTTTCATTTAAAAAAAATTCAAATATTCAAATATGCTACAAAAAAAAAAAAAAAAAAAAAAAAAAAAAAATACAATCACATACGAATTTTTAAAACAAATTGATGTTTTATTTTTGGATAAACAATTTGGATTGTTTTGTTCCCGTACTTTTTTGTGCTGTTGTATTTTTGTGGGAGAAAAATTAGCTTTTTCTCATTTTACCGCACTTTACCCAAAAAGTACGGAAACAAACCTATTATTACAATAACGTCTTCAGCAATATTATATAATATCATAATCGACACCTAAAACTATGTAGTTTTCGCTATCATATCGTTCTTTGATTTATTGGAATTATTTAAATTTTAAATAAACCAAAGTATGTTCTAACGATATATAAAGTTGGTAGTTTAACATTATTTTAAACATTTTTATTAAAATGGAGCCACAATTATAAAAACTGTATCGCAGTACTAGAAAAATCTAATATCAATTGCAGCCTAACAGAAGTATTTTAAGACCATTGCTTTAAATTTTATATAGATCGTGTATTTGTCGTTATTTTTCAGTGTTGTGGTCATATGGGTTGTTCATTAAGATAACTTATAAATTTGAAGGAAGAAAAGTTATGTTTGGGCATAACTTCCACGAATATAAAAACGTGAAAGTGTTCGACAAAGTGACTGTTTTATGCAACAATTTAGATAGCGTCAGCATTTTTCGTCAAACTCTTGCGATCATCAATTTTCTTTCAGTTAAAAGCAAAGCGAAAGTTTTTTGGTTTTCAGAAACAAGTGGAAAAAAATATTATATTCTAACCCAAAGGTTTTCAGAAGATCTTGCTTCGCGACCGCCTTTTGACACTCCGCTGGAAGCTCGATCCACTACAACTTTGACTAGTTTAAAAATCGGATAAAATACAATGGAAAGATCGATTCTTTGTTTTGATGGACAAAAGAGCGAAAAAGATAGTTTCACATAAAAATGTATGTTGATGAAAATTGTTTTAATATAAATAAAGCGAATAAACTTTGGAATATGAGAATTTAAATGCTTTTAAATCAGTTGATTTTAAATTAAATCTAATACAATGAAAGGATTTTTGGCTTTTAAATTATAAAGTTGTTTAAGAAAATTTTCTTTCTATAACTCGCAAACTTCTTTGCGAAATAAAAATTCTGTGTACTCAGCATTATATATATATATATATATATATATATATATATATATATATATTTATATAAATCGAACAAATTTTAACAATTTTATTAAAAATTCTGAAACGACTTTATAAAAAAAATTTCTTTCTTTCCAAAAAAAAGAAAAAAGTAGGGTTTCATGTAAAAATTCGATAGTTTCATCATCATTGGTCAGTACAACTTTCTTTATTTGATAATCTATATCATGCATTATATTTTTAATCGAAACACTGGTTCTTCATTGGTTTTTATTGCAGCTAGTGTTAGCTGATCCTTAAAAGAACTCATTAAAATAAATGTTATTTTTATCTTTAATTTGGGGATATTTCGTCCTTCCATTTTTAAATTGTTTCATGCTTTCATTGGAGTTTTTATTTAAAAAGAATATTTTTCAGTATCACTTTGCGATCCCTTCTGCGTCGCGGACCCCCATTTGAGAACCGTTGTTCTAACCTATCGGGTAGTTTCACTAATTAATAATAAATAAATAAATAAAAACTTACAAATCCAGTAAACCTAGAACGATATGATAACGAAAACGATATCATCTTAGTGACGAATATAATATCACACTGTTTGCAGACAACGATATTATTATAATATCGAAATTTCGAAATATATATTTTCAATGAAGTAAGAAATACACATTTAGAAAAAACTTCAAAATAAAAATATTAAAATTGAAAAATTTTCAGCAAACAAATACATGCTGGGAATAAATAGTAATAAATTTTTAAATAACAGATTTTTAATGGTCCAACTAACCTCTTTGCATAGGCATAATTTTGTAACTGAAAATCATTAAAAAATTTGAATAATGGTAAAAAAAACAGTTTTTTTTTTTTTTTTTGGAAAATTTCTGGTTACATTATGTTATTGTTTTTTTAATTTCTTCTTGTTTTCTCTAAATATTGAAAGAAAATGTTTAAACAAAATTAAAAAAAAATGAAATTTTTCAAGTTCTAATGCAATTTATTATAAATTTTTTTACAAAAGACTTGCAACGATGTACTATTTTTTTTAATTGGACAAAAATTTTAGAACTTATTCGATTTTATATGGAATTATTTACTTAAAATTTTATTCGTTTTTATTTTTGCCCGAAGTACGTTTCAAATAAAGCTCAAAAATATATTAAAAGTAATTTGATAAAGTTTTGAAATTTTTAAATAATTATTTGAGTATTTAAACGATTTGAAAAATTGACGTCTCACTTTATTGTAAATGAATATCTTTAGTACTAATTTGAAGTAGAAAAGCAAATTGAATAAAAAAAATTACAAACTTATTTCTTATTTGTAGTAAATATGAAAGATTAAAATAAAATTTAAAAACTACGTTCTTTTGCTTTTTTTATTCAATTAAGTTCAAAATTGATTTAAAATTTAAGTAGCTACGAGATCTTTAGCGTCCCAACTATCAACAAAACGCTTTTTTTGGAAAAACTCAAAATTTACAGGGTATTTAGAATTTTTAAATATTTGTTAATTTTTCGCGTTTAACAACTTTGTTGTTTTTCTTGCAATTTCTTACTTTTTGCAAGTAATGAAAATTAATGGAGCAAATTCATTATTAACTGAAATCAAATAGAAATTTTTATTTTATTTTATTTTTGTAAAAAAATGTATCGATTTTCGGTAGGGTTCCCTTTATCAGATTAGTTCAAAATCTTTGCATAGATCTAATTATTAATTAAATATATATATATATATATATATATATATATATATATATATATGTGTATGTATGTATGTATATATATATGTATGTATGTATATGTATGTATGTATGAATGTATGTATGTCTGTATATATATATATATATGTATGTATGTATGTATGTATATATATATATATATATATATATATATATATATATATATATATATAATTGATATTCAAAGTATCAAAACCTACATATCTCGTGTTTTCAGATCATGCATTTTAATTAATTTTATTGAAATGCATTTATTTATTTATTTGCTTTTAGAATAACAATAAAATCTGATTATTAAAATCTATTCAATATTCCCTGTAATTTACGAATCATTTCATATTTCATAATTCATTTTTTTTTTTTTTATTTCGAAAATTAAAAATATCAAGTGTTTGTTGACACAAAAAAACAATTTTTAGATAATTTCGAATTTTTCAAAAGAAAAAAAAAACAACTATCTCACAGTGCAATTTGATGATCATAAGTCTGTAATTTTTAAAATTATGATAATAAGTGAACACAATTAGGCACCAAAAACCTTAATGAACCAGATTGTTCCAAATTATAGGAATGCTGCTTGGTCCTTAGTTTAAAGTATCAGTAGAGATAATTTAATTAATTTGAACAATGCCAATAGAACACTCATTGGTTCAATTCATAAGGTTTTATAATGACCTACAATAAATAAAATAAAATATGTTTGTGAACATTATTAAAAAATACCAAAATATGACTATATTTAAGAAGAATTAAGAAATGGGTTTTTAGTTCTAATGTCCTCCTTAGAACAGAAGCTTGAGCAAAAATTTCTTGAAATTTTCTTTAACAGTAAACTTGAGGAACAACTGCAAAGTAATATTAATTTATTAAAGGATAAAATTAATCAAATTTCAGTAAATTCATCTGTTCTGTATTAAATAAAATCAGGCATCATTTCGAGGTCATTAATGTTGCCAACAATGCTGCAAACGATAGGCTTTCTGAATTAGAAAAGAAAATAACAAATTAAAGATTTAAGAGAACTTATCTTAAAAATTTGTTCACTATGCAATGTTTTAAAATCGGACGCTGGTATTCAACATTGTAAATATTTTGCTGGTGGGGAAAAAAAAGTCCTCGTTAAGTTCAATTCAGTCTGAACTTGTGATGCCATAATAATAAATTATCATAAAAGGAGAAATTTTAAGTATGTGAGTGGTGGTTCCTTAGAATCAAATGTACTTTTTAATGACCATTTTACTAAAGCGGCTGCGAAACTAATTCATTCATATGTGGATTTAAAATTTTATTCTTGGATAATGAAGAAAAAATTCTCTCTCATAGATGATATTTGATTTGGAGAAAATGTGTAATCATAAATGTTAATCTAATGTCGTTTTATATGTATATATGTATATATGTATATATGTATATATGTATATATGTATATATGTATATATGTATATATGTATATATGTATATATGTATATATGTATATATGTATATATGTATATATGTATATATGTATATATGTATATATGTATATATGTATATATGTATATATGTACATACGTGTTATTCTTAATAGTAGAGTTTTGTTTTATTTAATCGGTTCATAAACAATTGAGTTGTTGGCAAAATTGTTTTTTTTTTTTATTTATCTGTCACAAATAATTTTTTTCGAATTTCGGTTTTCTAAATCAGTCAAATCGGTCCATACATTTTGCACCATATGCTTTTCTTAATTTAATATTGTCTTACATTTATTTAATTTAATATTATCTTACATTTGTATTTTAAGACGATAGAATCCTTAAAGGGTGCAATAACGGAAGCATGGAGTTCAATTTCGCTAAATTACTTAGAGTCATTATACAAGTCGATGCCAAATCGCATTTTTGAGGTTATTTCTAAAAATGGTGAAGTTATTATATCTTCCTTGAAAATGTGTCAATTTTTGTAAAATTCCAAAGCACTAAATTTGTTATTTACCAGCTTTTACCAGTGTGCTTCGCTGGCTTATTTGATGCGATAACTAATATTTACTTTATATGGGACCTATTAACCATATTCGAAATTTGAAATGAAAATTACTTAAAAATTTTTCAATTTCACTGTATTTTCCCTTTAGACGAAAAAATTTATATTTTCTTTGCATGGGGGCTACCTCTCCCCCTGGATCTATCCGAGTTATTTTCATTTCATCAATGTGATATGATGAGATAAAGGTTCCCATTAAATTTTAGGGCTCTCACTGTTATGGCATATCCTTAGATGTGCCATAATGAATATTTGCATTATATGCGAAGTACTACACCCCCTGCTACGATTTTAAACTAATCGATTCATCAGTTTTAGAGATTTAAAAAAGTGGGCGTAAAATACGGTCGTGACATCCGATCGAGATCCAACATAATCTATAAATAGTTTCATTAATAACGTGTAAAATTGAAAAAATATATATATTTTAAAAATAGGCGTAAAATATGGGTGTGATTTCCAATCGACATCTAACAAAGTCTATAAACACCTCTGGTACTGCTATGTATGTCAAATTTGGTAAAAATCGTTTCAGCCGTTTAGACCTGCTTGTTACACAAACAAAAACACAAACACTTTTATTTTATAATATGTTTTCGGATATAAGGATTCGTAAAATCTTGACTCTATTTAAAATTTATATGAAGATGCAAATTATTTAATGTTTTTGGTATTTACAGAGATATATTATTGGTAAATATATTTGTAATTACATCCAATAGAATGTATTTCATTTTCATATAACATATTTTTTTTTATAACTGATCTTATAAATATTTATTTCAGATTTATCGGATCCTATTTTTATAGTTTAAACTTTTATGAATTCTGCTGTCAGCTCAGGTCCTGTGTCCAATAGTAACTCGGTGCTTCGTAGTAATCTTTACAGTTATGGGGGAAATTTAAAGATTAATCATTTTAATATATAAAGTTTTAGCACACCTTTATCTTCAATTAAATTAAATGAGATTAATAATATTTTTAATGGAAATGTTCTAGACGTTGTATGATTATGTGAAACATGGCTTAAACCAGATATTTTATCGGAAGTGGTCACTATTCCTAGCTATGATATCTGTAGAAGTGATAGACCTATGTAGAATATAAAGAGGTTTTTAAGTCAGATATGTACTACACTTTCGAAGCTATATTTGATGAGATATTATTGCGAAAAATTCAGATTTTAATTGATGAAGTTTATTTTACTAAGGCTGATTTAAACAATCGAGGAAACTGTTGGAGACATTATTATAAGTTATGCTAATGTTTGTATAATGGGAGATTTTAATATGAATATGTTTTGCATTAGAAAATATAATTTTGTTCGACAAATAGTGGTAAGTTGGACTTAAATTGCCATCATAATTCTGTACTGACACATTATGATCTAAACAGTGACTCTACTTTTCTTATTGATTATTTTGTATTGAGTCCCTCTATTGCCGCTGGTTCATCTGGACAAATGCAATGTCCAGGTATTTCACATCATTCTCATATTTTTACATCTATTGGTTTCAACATTAAAACATTTCTACAATTTCTTTCATATTCAGATTCAAAGCATTATGAATATGGAGGTTTTAGAAAACTTTGCTTATTCGTTGAATTTTCATGATATGTATTTAACGGTTGATGTTAATATGCAGTTGTCTTTTAAATAGTAGCTCATGAATAAAAGTCCTAGAAACTGATCAATCTATTGTGAGTACAGAAATCGAGCTAAGAGAGTAATAAGAGCTGCTAAGGAGAATGCTTATTCGGCAACGTTTCGAAACATGAATCCAAAGAATATGTGGAATTACTTAAAGGATAGTAGTTCTTTGAAGAAAATGAAGGTAATGTTATTTCTTGGATGCTAATGAAGTTAATGAATATTTTTTTTCATGCCAGATTGATGATATATCTTTTTCGTTTGTCTCTTTAGATGGTTAGTTTGAAGAAGTCTTTAAATTTCAGTGTGTAGACCATGATGAATTTGGCGTAACTCTGGGAAAAATTAAATCGAATGCTTCAGGCCATAATAGGTTATCGTTAAAATTTTTAAAAATTATTTTTCCATATGTTTACTCCCAATTACTTCATTAGGTAAACTCAGTAATTATTACATCAGTATTTCCTAAATAGTGGCAGAAGGCTACAGTTGTTCCCCTAAGAAAAGAAGGAGATTACCTTTCTTTTGATAATTTGCATCTGATATCTATCCTTCAAATTCTTACGGAGTATATTATTAATTATCATGTGTTTTCCTCCTTAATAATAACCCTTTGATACATCCTCCTCAATCGGGTTTTAAATGTGGATATAGTTCGAGTGCTCTTTTTGTTATTCTGATGGTCTCAATATGTAAACTTGTTGATGAAGGTAAAAATGTAGTTCTTGTTTCTCTTAATCTGTAAAAGGCATTTGGCAGAGTTATGAATTCCAAACTTATTTATAAATTCTTAATTAACTTGGGCTTTCATCTTCTTATCTAAATAATAGATATCAGTTTGTTTCAGTTGCTAACTCCGATCACTTGTGGTGTCCCTCAGGGGTGTATTATTGGTGCGTTGTTGTTCATGATGTACCTAAATGAGCTTCTTCAGATAGGAGTTGGTTTATCCTGTAAGCCCTTTGTGTATGCTGATAATGTTCAGTTTTTTTTTTTTTTTGCTATGCAAACTCAAAATTAAATGATGTCTTAGAGGAAATAATTAATTACATTACTCTCGAAGTTTTTTTTTATGATTTTTATATAATGGATTTAGTATTAAATCAAGGAAGACTAAATTAATGGGTTTTGGTTTACGAGCTAATAACATGATGCAGCTTAAAATGGTATACGTCTTGAATTTGTACATAAAATTAAATGTCTTTAAGTTATGATTGAGTTTCATCTCATAAATAAATAACGCCTCTTCTAAAATATCGTCTCGCCATACATCTTCCTTTTTCTATTAGGTTACGTATGACTCATGGTTTATTAATGCCACATATCTTTTGTTGTATAAAATAAAAGTTATGACCGGTGCGACCGGTCGTGAATTAGTTAAATTTAATAGGATGTTTACCAGAATTATTAGATTTGTTTATGGCGTAGGATGTCCACAACATATTACAACATATGTGGAAACTTTCCTAGAATGTTCTTTCCGCAATTATGTAACTTTCAGAATATTATTATTTTCTACAAGTGGATAATTTTAATTTATATTATATATCTATATATATTAGGGTGATCGATTATTCGACTTTTTGGAGAAACCGTTTTTGGATAGTTGGTATTTTAAAAAACCGATTTTTTTTAAAGAAAAAACAACTATTATACTTGTTTTACTTTTTTTAAACCAACAATTTATTCAACTTAGTTCTCAAGAATTACGAGTACAATAATATAATATTATATAGGTATATAAAATTAATTTCATACTTAAAAAATTAATTTGAACAAAAAAATAAATAAATAAATAAATAAATAAATAAAAGTATATAAATAGGATAATAGCCTATATTGATTATTATATATATTTTGTTTAAAATGATCTGTTCAAAATAAAATTGCAATTTAAATTCTTTGGAGAGTATCTGTTCTTTTCTTTAGTTTTTATAAAACTACACATATAGAAAACGATCTTTTGATTAAAGTGCTAGTTAGACATACAGTAATTAAAGCATTATATAATTTCTGCGGTCTTTCTTTTATTTCATTTGTCTAAATATATAAAATAAGTTAAAATATTTCCCTGGCTTGTTTTATTGCTTTTAGGATTCTGTATATTTTTTAATATATCTTCCAAATTCTCGGAATCATTTATTGTTACATTGTCTTCTTCATCAGAATAACAATCCTCTTCGCCCAATAAGCGACCATATAATTTACAAGCAAATTCCTTGGTTTTGGTCACAGAAGAGTATTCATTTTGTAAAAGAAAATGATCGTTTTTGGGTAGCTTTCTTATATTTAAATATAGCAATAATGTATTTAAAACTTTTGTGCGACGTTCGTTAATCCGCTTTTTTAAACGCTCAAGTTTAAAAATGGGTCCTTCAATTTTTCAAAAGGCTTTTAAAGATAAATATAAAAATCCCTTCAGTTTCTAGAATTTCTAGAATTTAATTCTCTCAATATTTTAATTTTCTTTTCATTAAAAAGTAAATGTCCCAAGTCTAAAAGTGAATGATTTACACATTTATAAATTCTTAAGAATTGAGAAATCATTTTCACCATGGAATTCCAACGGTGCTTTACATCATAAATTAGTTTAAGTTTCCTCTTTTCCTTTTCTTTAACGTTTTTTCGGGCGATATATTAAAAGTTTTAACATATGATCTAATTCGCTCTATAATTATTTTTAAATTGCTTTTTAAAAAAACATTATCGCCTAAATCAAAAATATTGTTTTCTTCGTCATCCTCAAAATTATTAAATAAAATGCAATGGGAGAATAAAAAAATACTGAAAATTAAATAAATCGAAAAAATCGATTTTTCAGTTAAAAAAAAAACGGAATTATTCGACATTCGAAAAAATGACATTTTGAAAAAACCGACGGCATCTAGCCAGGGAAAACCCGCACTGATCAAACTAATATATATATATATATATATATATATATATATATATATATATATATATATATATATATATATATATATTTATATATATATATATGTATATATATTTATATATATATATATATATATATATTCTGCAGGGTATCCAATAAATCTTGCCCGAATGCAAAGTTGTAAAAAAATCTATAAAAATTCAACAAAAATTACAAACTAAAAGAATACATTGCAAGAAGTAATATACTATTTTAATGTAAATAAAATATTTTTAAAGGGTCTGTGTGAAACGATAAAAAACTATGCTCGTTTGTAAATTTTTGATAGTTATGAGGTACGAGTAAATAAAATTTTACTAGCTCCAAATTTTTAAAATATGTAGAAAAATTTTAATTGAACAAAATTTTTCGAAGTATAACATTTATTTTCAAATAATTTAACATTTCAAACACATTACATTCTTTAAAATTCTTTATACTCAATATTCACATATTTCTTTTTTACTTTTTTTTTTTTAATAATACAATTTAAATTTTGTCAATAATTTACAAAGCTTTCGTTTCACACAGCAGAATAAAAAAAACAGTTTTTATCATAAAACTTCTCTATTCTTGCACACACATTCATGAAGTAGGTAATTTTTTTTTATTATTATTTTTTCAAATAAGAAATTTAAATATTTTTAATGAAAAATTTCTATGTATACCCCAGAACATTTTTATAAAGAACTCAGAAATCAACTTTACAATCCGCAGACGAAATACTAAAAATTGTGTGCCCTATGAATCAAACTCTTATGTATCTTATATTAAGTTAGGCAAGGAGGGAATTGCGCCCTTTAAAAGATGTATTCCATTAAAATTTAATTTTCCATCCAAGATATCTAGCGTGTGATCTGTATAAGAACTGAAAAGCTGAATGTATTAGTTTTCAAACTTATGGCGGAAAGCAAAATCTAAGTAACATTCTACACCTAAAATGATATCAAATATTTTTCGCAAAAAAATAAAGATGCGAAAATAACGCTCTTTAGAATTTTGTAGTTTTATGTTAAAAATATTTTGATCAATATTATGAGGTAATTATATTGGTTGGAATTTCGCAATATTTACACATAATATTACACGATATCTAAGCTTTGATTATAAATGAAAATTTTATATCAAATTATCAGCTCATATTCCAGCATTTCCCAAAGTATGTCAAGAAGTTATTTTGTTACAATAACAAAGCCAAATGAAATTAGTAACGATCGGCCCATTAATACACCTAGTCCTCTTACAAAAACTTTCGCTCATATAAGGTTGAAATATATAAATGAATTTGAGTGCAGTTCTGTTTTAATTTGTCATTAAATATTTTCATTTAAATGCATTTAAACTGTGATACATTTTAATTATAATTCTCTTTGAATGTTTTTTCTTATTTTATGTGAGCAACAAAGGTTCCAAAGGCTTAATTCTTTAATTCACTTTTCAAAATCGAATTAAATTTATTATCCTGGTTGTACTTTTAAAATTCTTAGTACTTCATATGAATTGATTTAATTCAATAAAGAATTCATTTCCTTAAAGAATTCACAATCAATTAAATAATGTATTGAATCATACAACTTTTCTTCAATTCTATTACAAATGAATTACAAATTAGCTTTAGAAAATATTTTTAATTCATTTTGTAAAAGATTAAAAATTAAAATATTAAACATTAAATGAAAGAAAAATATTTTCATTCAATTTGGAGAAGATTTGAATTAAGAAAAATTTAATGAATTCTTTATGAATTAATTAAATAAAGAATTAATTCTATTCAAACAAATGATTTTGAGGGACTCTATAGAATTATGTTTTTGGGAATGGTATTATGGAATGAAAAACTATTACTTCTTAAATTAGAATTAATATTTAAGGTAATTAAACTAAAATTTATTTAATTCTTTCGAAGCTCTGTTGAGCAATTAATTTATTATCAATATAATTTCATAATATATTTATCAAAGACACAACAATTATCTGTAATTATAATTTATTTTACTATAATGTAACAATAACAACAAAAACGTCATTGAAAATAAATTTATAGTTACAACAAAAAACCAAATAGAAAAACAAATACCAACCATACTTTTTCACCACAATAATGATTTTCTAATCAGTTCAGAAAAAATATATATCTATACATACATATATTATATGCTGCCAGCATATTTCTATTTATTTATTTTCAGCGCCAGAATAACAAAAAAAAAATATGTTCCGAAAAAAGAAAATAATAAAAAATGAGAAAGAAAGATATAGTAGATCGATATCTTACCCTATGATACCCTACTCAATTGGGTAAGAGCATAAAAATTCGGGAAGGGGACTTATATTATACCTATAGCCAATTTTACTAAATATTAAATAAAATATACAAATACAGAATAATGCGTTTTATGCTCTTTAGGGCGATTCCTGGAAGTTGGTTTATATGGAAACTATAATGTTTCTACTTACATAAAACTTATTTGTGTCGAATATTAACTTGGTACTAACATTCGTATAGGATTTATGCACGTTAAAGTGATTTTCGGAAGAGGGGTTTATATGGGAGCTATGATCAATTTTGGACCGATCTTCATAAAATTTGGTACAAAGATTGATACTTGTACAGAGCTTTTTTGCACCAAATTTCATTAAAATATTCTTATATTAAGTAATTTTTGAGTGTTTAAACCCTATTCTGGGAGAACATTTGTATGAGAGCTAGGTAAAATAATGGACCGATCGAAACCAATTTCAATAGGCTTTGTCCTACGTGCCAAATTTCATTGAACTTTGTTTACAAGGTTTACATGGACAGCCAGCCAGACGGATGGACATTGTTAGATCGATTTAAATAGTGATTCTGATTCGATTGTTATACTTTAAGGTGGATGTTGGATAACTTTTTCTATGTGTTACAAACATCAGCACAAACGCATAATACCCCAACCACCTATGGTAGTGTAGGGTACAGAAAGTAACATAAACATTAGTGCGTGAGTTTAATTTACAAACAAATCGAATGTTGTTGTCAAAATAAAAAAATAAAAAGAAAACAACAATAATTATTCGTATAATGGAAACGACAAAAATTATTTAACAAAAATAATTCTTGTCGAGAATTATAAATATATTAGACAATTAAACGACAAGTCAATTTAGTAAAAATTAAAAATACATAAAAAATGAAAGTGACAAATTATTTATTTATGTATGTCTGTCTGCTTATTTAAGTGTCTATTTGTATGTTTAAATGTCTGTCCCTTCGTATTATTTTTAATAAATAATGAGTACAATTTTAGAAAAAATTATTTAAAAATACATATACCTAAATACATATGTATGTATGTATATATGTGTTAATAAATATAATACTACATTTATATACGTATTAATTCAAAATCATCTAAAAATTTGGATAGGCCTTTTTCTATGAATAAAAATGAATGAACAATATCTATGAGTTATATGCACTTTAGCATGCAAACTATTTATGTCAATTCGACTGTAATTTGCATCCTTCCCCGTTATCATACGGTTAAATTAAACAGATAACGGCAATAACGTAAAATGTTTCTCTGTCCAAGTCAAAATCTTTTTAATTCTAAAAATTTTGATTTTTTTAAAGAAATATATGTATATATGTATGTATAAGGAAATTAAAGCTAAAATTACATTTTTTTTTTATTTTCGGCTTCAAATTTAAAAACGTTGCACATAGTTTCGTTGCAAATATCTTACTCCATTAATATATTCCTGAAAAAATAGATAATTTATTAGAAATCTAGTTTATTCATAAATAGTTCTCAGCAATATCTACCAAAAAAATAGTAGATATCTCTTCTAGTTTACGAAATACTAAGAATAATATCACTGTACAAATTCTGAAGCAGTCAGAATTTCCACAAATCTGAAAAAAACCACCAGAAAATGTTCACAATTTCGTTCTCGAGATATGTTTCACTATGTGGAGCAAACTTATTAATTTTCTATATAACGGTTTAAATTTCAAAATTAAATTAGCAAAAATTTTCACTGCCACAAAAAAAGAAATTATAGAAAAATAGACTCTACAAACCATTCGCATTGAGAAGAGGAATTAAAAAAGTCTGCTAAAGTCTGCTAAATTTTGGAGCAAAAATGTTTTTTGATTAAATAGGTCTCAAAAATTTCGTAATGTTAAGGTCGTTATGAATAAAAATAAAAAATAAAAAACTAAAAAAATAAATACATTTTTCGGTTCACAAATTTTTAAACACAAATATGTGAGCATTTTTGTAAAATTGGAATAATTTTGTACACATTTATTCTTACAAATATACACAGGTCTCGTAAAAATTTACGAAAATAGAAAATTATTATAAGAAATAAACAAAGGTGTAGAATGGCACATAGCGTTTTTAGACCTATTATGTATATACATTCTTTTAATAGATTCAATACAGCGAACATGCATCTTAATTATATACTAAGAAATCCGCTGATCGATTAACTTCACTTAACTTGATTTCTTTGTTTTGTCATTATTGAAATATTTAAATCTTAATTAACTTAAACTTTACATTTACAATTCATCATATGAATTATTTATTGAACTTAAGGAAAGTAAAAGTAAGTCACAATGAATTAGATATACCAACGGTTCTCAAATGGAGGTCCGTGACCCACAAGTAGATGGAATGTAAATTCTGAAAAGTATTCCTGAAACACAAATTTTTAATGCAAATATTATTTAGAAATTCAATAAAAATTCCAATGAAAGCATGAAACTATTTAAAAATAAAGGGACATCTTTATACAAAACGATCCCAAATTAAACACAAAACCAGAGATATATATTTTTCGTAAAATGAGTCCTTTTAAGAATCAACTAGCACTAGCTGCAAGAAAAACTAATGAAGGGATCTGTGCTTTGCTTCGATAGAAAATATTATATTTGATAAAGTCTACAATGATCAAATAAAGAAAATGATGCTGTTCAATGATACAATTTTAATAAAACTACAATAAGGTAGAAAAAGATAAATAGTTCACTTTAATTTGATGAAACTATAGATTTTTCAAATGAAACCATATTCTTATTCTTATTCTTATTCTTATTTTTTTATTTTAACATATTATACTATGAACTTTTTATAAAGTTTTTTCAATGCATTTTCAGAATTTTAACCATAGAATAAAATCCTGTGGGATAAGATTGTGGAAATTTACTCGAATGGTACGATTTCTCAATACAGAAAACTTTTATTTGATACAGAAGTTTGCATGCTTGAGAGACTTTATAATTTAAAGACGGAAATATCCAGATTTAATTAAAAGATAGTTAAAATGTAATTCATTTGTTAAATTCAATTTTGAATTATCAGATTAAAATGCTTTGACTAAAATGCATTTGAACAAAGATTATTCGCCTGTTGGTTCAGAAGTCCTAAAAGTATTTGAACAATTTTCATTAACATACATTTTTATGTGAAACTATCTGTTTCACTCTTTTGTCCATCAAAACAAAGAATAGATCTTTTGTGGACGCAAAAAATGACATTAGATAAGCATTATATGAAAATCTCTCTTCATATTGAAGATCTCATTAAGCAAAAATAATGTCGCAATTATTAATATTATTTTTTTTTAAATTGTTTTAAATTAGTCAAAGTTGTATATATATATATATATATATATATATATATATATATATTGTTTTTTAACAATTTCGTATATTCTGAAATTGTGAACAATACATTAATAATAGAAAATTGATCGATAACCATAATTTGTCTCTTTGCATGGATCTTCTTGTAGCAGTAAATTACTAAAAACTAAAAAGATTATG
Source organism: Protocalliphora azurea (assembly GCA_932274085.1). NCBI lineage: Eukaryota > Metazoa > Arthropoda > Insecta > Diptera > Calliphoridae > Protocalliphora > Protocalliphora azurea. Next base: position 85,916,167 of record OW026520.1, read on the forward strand.
TTCAAATTATTTAACATTATAATGCAAAGCATGCTTTAAAATATATTGTTAACATTTCTTAATTAAAAGTTGGACAAATTTTAATTTGCAAAAAGTTTTGAATAAAAATGGTATATGCATGAATATTTGTTACGCAAAAGATTTCTTATGTGATTTTATCAAATAATAATAATAATAATAATAATAATAATAATAATAATAATAATAATAATAGTAATAATAATAATAATAATAATAATAATAATAATTAAACTTTGCTAAATTAATTAATTGCACTCAATGTCGTATTACTAATACATAACCACTTGTATTACTCATACGCCTCAAGAATTTAAAAAAATTCAATGAAAAAGAAATAAATTTATTAAAATTTATTTAAACAAATATTTAAGGTTATATGATAATCCTACGCAAGTAATAATAATAAAGTAAGAACATGAAGCAATTTAAATCAATTTATGACAATTTACAATAAATCTATAAACTCTCAAATAAACAGAAGCTTTAAAAATCATCTTGCACAGTAGATTTCTTTCATTTTCAATAAGACATTTTTAGAAATACATACAAACATACACTAACAAAACATTTAAATTTATGTATGTTTGTATGCATGTATATGACATTAACAGTAGTAAAAAAAAAAACAATAATAGCAATAACATCAAAAAGCGAATACAAATGCGAAAACGAAAATATATTTATGGATTTTTATGGTGCTTAACTAAGCCCAATGGTTAAATAAATTGTTTCCGCAGGAGTATATTCACCACAAAATGGCAGAAGAAGCAGCACAAAAACTACTTCACAATGTATCTGGCAACAACAATATCACTTAAACCATAATAAAATACCAAAAATAAAAATAAAAATAAAAATAAAAATAAAAAAAAACAGAACAGATAAAAACAAAACACAAAGTGAAAGGAATTGAACTAAAGAAGAAATATGTGTGTCAACTTGACTTCGAAGATGACAATAAAAACAACAAAAAAATTAACAAAAGCAACAACAAATATAACAACTACATACTATTATTGATTCTACAGTAACAACAACAGCAACAACTACAATATCATCACAAACATGAAAAACCCTAAATAAGAAATAAAAACAATTGTTTTGAAAAGAGAAAAAGAAGAAAAGTTGTGGGTTTCTTGATTCACACACTCACACACAGCAGCGACACAAACATACAAACTCACTTACAATTTTTATGTTCTTTTATTTTCTAAAGGATAATTTTTATATGTGTTTGTTGTATTGCTTTATATTTATGTTCCAACAACTAAGTTCGAATTAATAGCGGATCTGGCAGCAAATTCTTTGATTTTGTAAAATTGAATTTTAGAGACAAAAATTCCAATATGAATGCATTATCTAGAATTTCATGATCTATACTTCGAATGACAATCTGTTCTATGCTACTCTTTTATTAATCAAAAATTCCTGAAATAATAGATTATTTAAAACAAATTTGTGTCTCAAAGTGGATAATATATAAACTATCTTCTCGTAAGACCTCAAGCCATTTAAACATACCTCTAGTTCATCATCAGGCAAAAAAAATTAATTCGTTTTTTTTTTTAAATTTTAACATATTTTACAGATTAATATACTTTAGCCGGTTGATGAACTAGATATTTACTTGGTATCGTAACATTCATCCTTAAATATTAGCAAAACCAGCTCCAACAATAGATTTTACCCGGGTAATCCTACGAGAAGCCTTAACGAGATTTTTTCAAAGGATAGTAATGTCGTGGTTTCCTTTCACGTCCGATAGGGCCGGCTCGCTATTGATATACGCAAGTGATGATTGAAGAAAATCTGAGTGTCATTTCGTTAACTGTTCATTCATCAAGCATATATATTACATACAGCGATTGGGGGATTGAGAATGTCTTGTCATGCGATCATCCATGTAAAGTCTATCATTCAAATATTTTGATCTTATTATGTTGGAATTTGGAGCCTTGATTTTAACTTTGAAAATTGTCCATTAATTTGGTAGTCTGAGAGTCACAAACAAGTCAAAGTCATCAGAGAAGATAACCGAACCAATAATAGTTTCCGTTTTAGGTCCAAAAGTAAAAACTGAGATCACATATTCCCGAAAGACAGAATCTGCAAGCAGTCTTTCCTAGATGAAATCCTATTATTGAAAGTTCTACAAAAATTTTTCTTTAGTATTAAATAGTCGATTTCCACCACATAGATAAGTCTGCCTATTTTACGTAGGATAATTCCCCGAAGCGGTTGTACTTCTGTTAGGCTGACTCCCTGAGACATAAAGCGAACTTAGCAGAGATATTTCTGATGAAAATATCAATGGTGAAAATATCTAACAAAGTCAGTGATATGTGTTTTCGTGTCTACTACCTTCCGCCATACAAGTGGCCCGAGACTGCAATAAACATCCAATTAACGATATACGGTTTTAGAACCCATCTTTTTGCAAAATTTTTCTTGCATATGTAGAACTCAAATAGGGAGTCTTCTGCATTCGACTTTCAGCATTTCGTTGCCACAAGAGTTTTGAGTCCAAAATTACGCCAAGATATTTAGCTTCTATCATAAGTTCCAGGGTTACACCATCTAAACGAGGTAGTCTGAAAATAAGAACTTTATATTTAATAAGGTGACTATTTTGGTGCCTTTATCGTTAAGTTTAAAGAAGAATCCACAAAAGTAGAAATATAACACCTCCCTTGACAAGCCTACCACGAACTATATATACCTAAAATAGAATTTAAGGCCCTGCCTTTATTAACATGTTCCCTACCATCACATACTCATTCTTGTCGAGTATACCCTCAATGGTACCGACAACATCATAAAGTGCCGTTTCAACTGATCCTCCTTACGAGTAGACATGTTGTGTATACAGAGTGACCATAATTTAAGAGCAACATATTATTTATTTATTTATTTAATAGCCAATGAAATTACAATTTCTTACAGGCTAGGATATATATTATTCTTAAAGCTATTAACAATAAAATATTTTCATAATCATTCAATAACAAAAACTTATTATTTAACTAAGTTAAAAATATTCATCTTAATGCGGATTGGATTTAATGAGAAATCAATATATGGATAGAAACTGTTGAATTGATTGCATATACGTCTCATGGGATCAAAGTTGGCATAATTGGTTCGAAAATATTTCATTTTTAAAGGAGTATAATTTCTAGTTGGACGATTTGGGATTACGAATTCGATCTTACGAAGCAGAAGCTCAGAATTAATTGAACTGTTTACTAAATTAATTACAAATGAAATATTCATATATTTTCTCCTACTTTCAAGAGTAGGGAGATCAATAAGCTGTAATCGACTTTCATATGACGGTAAATTAATATTAGGATTCCATGGAAGATTACGAAGACAAAATAAGAGAAATTGTTTCTGGACCGATTCAATTTTCTTTATATGAACTTCGTATTGAGGATCCCAGACCACGGAAGCATATTCCAGGATTGGTCTTACAAGAGATATGAATAATTGCTTGGAAACATAAGGATCATTAAACTCTCTTCCCCAGCGCTTGAGGAAACCTAGAACTCCTTTTGCCTTATTAACGATTTGTGAAACGTGGGAGTTAAAGGATAGTTTACAATCAAGCAACACACCCAGATCAAGAAATTCTTCGACTAGATCAAGTTGATATTCATTTATTGTGTATCAACAAAGTACTGGACTTCTTCTATAGAACATCATGTGTTTACACTTTTTTAAATTCAGATCCATTAGATTCATCATACACCAATCATAAAGATTGTCAAGATCTGATTGGAGTAAGGAACATTGATAGGAATAGTTAAAGCTATGGAACAGCTTTACATCATCAGCATACATTAATATTTTAGAATTCCTAATGCAAGCTGGTAGATCATTTATAAATATTAGGAATAGTAAGGGGCCAAGATGACTACCTTGTGGAACACCAGATAAAACAGGAATGGTTTTTGATGTACATTCTCTGAATAATACACATTGGCATCTATTTTTAAGATATGTGGAGATCCATTTAAGGAAAACGGGAGAAAATCCGAGCTTATCCAATTTGAACAATAGGAGATCGTGATTTACTTTATCGAAGGCTTTACTGAAATCTGTGTATATTACGTCTGTCTGTAAACCGGAATCAAATGCGGTTATAACTGAGGTTGTGAACTCCAAAAGGTTAGTAGTAATGGAACATCCTTTTTTAAATCCATGCTGAAATGGCGAAAGATAACATACAACTTGATGCGAAAGGATTTCAGTAACTATCTTTTCGAAAAGTTTTGGAATAACACTTAATTTAGCAATACCTCTATAATTGGAAATGTTGGATCTGCTACCGGATTTAAACAAAGGTATAATATAAGATTTCCTCCAAACTTCAGGAAAGTAACCACTAAATATTGATATGTTGAATAAGTATGTTATTGGAGATATAAGAGAATGTAAACATTTTATAAGAACACAGCTTGGAACACCATCAGGTCCACATTTATCAGAATATTTTAGATTCTGTACAGCTCTCAGTACCATCGATTTATCTAATGTTGGACAATTTATAAGGGTTGCAGCTGGAATTGGATATGGATAATTGGAAAGTTCATGTGAATCTTTATCAGAATAGGCGGATGAGAAGAAAGCAGCAAACATATCGCAAATATCTGCATCGTTTGAGGATTCTTTATCTCCAAATTTCATCATGGACGGATATCCAGAGACTCGACGCTTAGAATTTACGAACTGGTAAAAATATTTTGGATTATTTTTAAAGTTTCTTTTCACCCTAAAAAGATAATTATTGTAACATTTGATATTTTCCGAATTGTAAACTGATCTTGATATGGAGTACCTCATATAATCAATAGATAAACCGGATTTTTTGTATTTTCTATAATGTTTGTTTTTCAAATTTTTTAAGCCATTGAGCTGCTTTGTAGTCCAAGGCGGTCCATGTGTAATTTTTTTTCTCGTCATTGGTATTGATTTATTAAAACATTTAAATAAGCCATCATAGAATTTATTCAAAATGATGTCAATATTACGAGGGCATACTTTATTGTAAGGAATATATTCAAACCAGTTTTCAGAATGAAGTAGGTGATTTAATTTGGAATAATCAGCTTTGCTAAAATCAAAACCATCTTATTTCAAGAGTGGGGTGATACGCATTTTCGGGTGTTAATAATGGATTAATGCGAAGAATATTAATTTCTTCAGGTTGATCAACAAATACAAGATCAAGTAGTTTGCTAAGCTTGTTTACTATGTTGTTTATTTGGAATAGTCCCAAATCAGCAATAGCATCCAGTAATTCAATAGATGTTTCCGATCTTATTGATGGGCTTAAAAAGCATGAATCAGGAGTTTCGCACCATTTAATATTTGGAATATTAAAGTCACCAAGAACAATTATGGAGCCTCCAGATTTGGAGTGATTAGCTACAAATTTTATCGCGTTTGCATGTTGTTCATAAATTTGAATGTTTGACGCAGGAGGAATATAAGAGCAAGTTATAAAAATTGTTCTAAATTTAGCTTTAACACATACGGCGATAAATTCAATATTTTGATCATTGTTAAAAAATATTTCTTCTGAAGGAAAAAGAGTTGAGACAGAAATCAAAACTCCTCCACCTTCTTTGTCCACTCTATCACGTCTATAGATTTGAAATTTACTGCACATTATTTCAGAATTATGAATTTCTTTATCAGATTTATTTCAGAGCCACGTTTCAGTGAGTACAATGATATTATGCTCAATATCAAAGCTCTCTAAATAAAGAGATTTTAACTTTGTGTTCATACCTCTAACATTTTGGTATGCGATGGAGATAGCTGAGAAGTTGTAATCATTTTTTGGACAAATATTAATATTTAACGGATTATTTAATTCAATTAGTTTTTTGGATTTGGATCAGAAGCCCTGGGAAGAATTACGTTGTTATCATCACGATAAATAAATTGTCGAACAATTGTATTTTTTGGCCAAAATTGTGGATTAACGAGACGATCAAAAATACTTTCTGGGACAATTATTTTAAATGAAGCTCTATTGCGCGCATTTATCTTGTAAATTTGGACATTATTATAATCTTCGATGCCAAGGTTCGTTTTAATATAGAATTCAACATCATTTATTGTTGTATCTACTGAAAAACGGCTAGCAAATATGGTTTTCTTTGGAGCAATAATTTTTAGAGGCTTTGGAGTTACTGTTGTAAGAGGATTGTTAACCACATTTAAATTAGTTGGGATGTTTGACGATGAGGGTGTTAATAAAATAAGCTCTGGAGGCTTACTGGTAGCAAGATTTGGAGTCATGGGCAAGATCGACGAATTAGATACCGTAGGAGTAACTGAAGTCGACTCTGACGGAATTATATTATAATTGGAAGCATTTGAAGTATGATGAGGCGGAATAAAATTATTTGTATTAGGAGTTACAACAGCAGCAGGACAACTACTTGTATTTGCGGTTGGTATATATGATTGGAATATATGGTCACAGCTACAAATAGATATGATTATAAGAAACAATTGTTTTGATTCCATTTCATCATATTGCGTCCGATTTTATGGTTCGCATTTTCGTGTTATGATTTCAGTTTTCAATATTATTATACCATCTTACTACATTATTATCCCATTCAATCAGATTATGCTTTAATTTTATTATAATATTATTCCATCATATCATATTATTATCATATTTTATCATATTGTGATTACAGTTTATCATATATTATCTCATCATATTGTTATTCCACCTTTTCATATATTAAAATAAAACACATTAATTCAAAATTATTATTTTTATAAATTGTGTATTGAGTTTATTACAAATATAACAAAACCTTGTTTAGTTATACTAATTGATACCAATTCATATATAAACTAAATGATAATTATAATGAAGATGGAAAACATATGTTAAAAACCAAATATACGAGTATTCAAAAACAAAGGAGCTATGAATTTTTCAATCATATTTGTAAAAAGCATATTTATTTGTAGCATTTTATTGTTACGGGAATAAAAATATTAATAAGGTTGGAAAACAAAATATGGTTTAAGAACAAGATAAAGATTGGTAATATTTAATGGTTGTAGAAAATAATGATATTTTTTATATTAATAAAATTTTCAAAACATAAAATTTTTGTAGTCTACGTATTAAAATTTTGATTAAATGTAAACATTGAATGATAAAACTGAAACAAAACATTGTTATTATAAACACAGTATTATTAAAATTAATACAAATGAACAATGAGAATATAATATTGTTGTAGTGACAATAACGTAATGCAGAAATTTTCTGGTGTAAGGATGCTTCCAACATAGATATCAACTAATCTTTCCAGAGTTTTCAACAAAATCAATAATAGACTAATTGGTCTATAGCTTTTTAGGTACTGTGCACTACTACTAAAGACTACAGTTATCGTATAATGACCGATAACTGATTTAACTTTCATTAGAATGTGTTAGGAAGGTAATAAAAGGTCAGTATATTCAAGAAAACTTCAATGATTTGTTACAAAATCTTCAAGAGCATAGATCATCAAGTCAATTTAATGTATATGAAGTTTAATCAATATGGTTTAATCAATAGTCATAATGATAGAAAGTTTCTAAGTGTGAACATGTCTCAAAGCAGTCTTCCACGCTAATATTTTAGACTTTTTAATTCATATTTTGGTTGCCCTGCTATTATTTTACTCACATATGTATGTTTGTTTTTAGTTTGAGAAATTGTTTTTATCTTTTTTTAGGTTTATAGTGGTTTTTTGTTATTATTCTTGCTGTTGTTTTATAGAAAACTTTGCAATTTGTGCAAAATATATTGAAATGAAAGAAAAATAGAAAGTGAAAGTCAATTTTTAGGAGACTAATGGCGCCAACTGACAAATCTTCAAGTCAATAAAAATTTCTCGTTTGCCTCTTCTGGAGCAAACCAAAACTATTAACCAACAAACGAACAAACAAACACATACATGCTGGTTAATCCATGGCAGGATTTTGATTTTTTTTTTTTCATTTGGTCAACATTATATGTAAAATTAAATTACTAACTTTTTATCTAGTATATAATATATGTTCTGTCAAAATCTTATGAACCGTGACAAAATACTTATATATTTAAATATATAGCAATAAAGGCCCTACATTTAAATCTTACTATCCTATTGACATTGATTTTTTCCAGCTAATGCGATCAGTAATATAACAAATGCAATATTTATTATTATGTTTTTGTGATCTGCCGCTACTTGTATTTCTTAAAGCTTTTCAATTTAGTATACCTACATAAGTTTATATCGTACATTTAATCATAAATTGTTTTAAAATTGAGATACAAATATAGCACTTTAACAATTTTGCAGTCATTTACACTATAAAATAGTGTAAATATTTATATGCATCCAAATGACATAACTGATCTATCATACCATTAAATATTTACCCTCTTTTAGCGCCCTTTTTCCAGAAATCTTAAAAATATTTGCCTTCCAAACCGTCACCACTTTTAAATACTGCTAAAATATGCAAAACAAAAAGCTTCTTTCTACCTACTACTGTATAAGTAGTGCTATTTTCATAAACTAAAAGGCAACAACAGTAAATTTTCTAGGTTAAATTATGGTTTATAGCCGAAAACAAACATTTACTAAGAATCACAAAATTTTCATTTTATTAATCTTTTGAATGTATTTGCAACTATTTTGCTTTTCCTAGTATTTGATTGTTTCTCTCAATCAGCAGTAAGTGTACAAAATGAAATGGGGCCATGAAAAAATAGTGCACACTGGCGTCTTTAATAGGCTCTAAACAGTCATAACAGTGTATATATTTATGAAAGCGGTTTGTATGTGAATGTGTTTTATAAACCCAATAAGCAAAAATCTTTAAAGTTAAATATTTATCCATTTGAAAACTATTTCAAATATCAAATATACAAGCTGTGAGAATAGGCTTGGATTTCCATTACTTTCAAATTTAAAACTAAAAGGTTCTAATATACTCGTACTCGTAACAGTTGTATTTTTCAAATGATTTCAAATGTTTCTTTAAAAAACAAATGTTTCTCAAATATTTTCAGAACGTTTTTTTTTTTTTTAAATTAAAATATACTTGAATTAAACATGAAAAATGTTTTTTTTTCTAAACTATTTTTAAAATTAAAATTTTGCATGCATAAATGAGAAATTGATATATTTTTTACATTAGCTGAAAAGTAAATTTTGCATTGATCATCTTAAGCATATTGTTCATCATATTTCATGTACTAACATAGCTGTTTATGTCTTGTTTTGTTATGGCTCAGTTGCGTACAAATATATTCTTTACTATAATGTATTTATAATATTTTATTTTTTAAACAAACATGCCTAAGTTTTAAAATTTTTTATAAAAAGAAGAAAAAAAACTAAAACTTTTTTAAAAGTGTGTGCCAAACGGTAGCAAAGTAGATGTAGATAAGTAAGAGGTGAAGAATATTTCACTAGCTCATAGGGCTACATGAATTTTTGATAAATGAATAGAAAATTTTGACAGTTACACATTTTTTAATAAAAAGAAACAATAATAAAATATTTCAAATCGTTTGTGTATTTTAATGTTTTTTTTTTTTTATTAAATTCTTATTTTATAATGGAAATATATAAAATTGTGTGTATTTTTGTTTTAAAAATTGTTAAAATTTATCATTGAAAAAAGATTTCATTTGGCACAGAAATTTTGTAAAATTTGTTTTAAATTTGTTTAGAACTTTGCTACCTCTTGGCACACGCTCTAAATATGAAAAACATTTCAATATTGTGTTAAGAACAATGGAAAAAAATACAAAAATAAACTGAATATAAAAAAAGACTTAACTTTAAAATTTATAATCAATTGAAAATTTTATAAGAACCTAACACTATAATTTTATAGGTCTTTGGTCTAAAACCATAACTTTTAGTACCTAATACTTTTATATTTAATGTCATAATTGTATCATGTTTTTAAATACTACGAGTATAAATAAAATAAATAAATAATTTTATACACAGAAAAAAAAAATAAAAATGGATTTCTATTACGAAGTTGTTTATATTAATAAAATTTTGTTTGATTTTGCTCGAAATGATAATATTAATAAAGTGAATATAATTGTTTTTTTTTTTTTTCTATAAAAATCTCAATTAATTTTTTTACTAAATAAATTATATTTATGATTGAAATTTTGCTTAAAATTTACAAAAATATTAATTGATACATATAAAAAAATAATTAAATACATACCCTTGGCAAAAGTGCTTTCGCAAATAAAAATCGAGAAATTACATTCAAATTATTTATTTAAATATTATTTAAAAAATATTTTAACATAAAACATGTGTAATATAAATTAATGTAATATGTATGTTAAATAAGAAATGTCATAGTTTTATATGTACATGCGATGTTTGGATGTCTGATCTTAGAATTAAATATGTTTGTTACAGAATTAATAATATTACTTCCAAAGATCAGGCAAAAACTGACAATGCAGTATTATGTTTCAATGTAGAGGATCAACGATTTCTTTCTGGTAATCTTTATAACCAAGATGGCGAAAAATCCATAAAGATACTACTTCTCTTGAAAACGTTACAAAGAGGCAATGAAAATCCAGAATGCAAGAAAATTTTCCACAGAATTACATTTAATTTGCTGCATGTGAAAATTATTTTCCAAAATGTTTTCCTTTTTCCCATAATTTTTTTCAAAATTTGTCAATTTTTAAAAATAAATTATGAATATTAATTATATGAATTAATAATATAATTAAATTTGCGAAAAAATTAAATAAAAAATTACTTGAACAAAAATATTAAATAGTTTTTTTATGTGTAGGAAATTTGTAAATTTTCTTGTCTATTTCATAAAACATATTTTGTAGCTTCGAATACAATTTGAGAAATATGCTTTTTATTTAAAGGAAATTTTCCAAAAAGTTTCTTAGGTTGGAATCGATGTTTATTGGGATAAATTACAAAAAACACAACACTTCAATAATTTTTGATTTCATTTTGTTAATGTAATGCAATAAATTTAAAAACGAGATTAATCTGAAAAGTCATATGAAAATCAAAAATTCTAAAAAAATATTCATCACATTTTGCAAAATTTGCAATTGACGGATATACATTCTTTAATTGAAATATTGATCGACGAAAATTTTTTTACGAAATTTTAAAAATTCAAAAGAATTACATAAAAATATATTTAAACTGTAGCTTTTATTCACACTATGTATAATTTAAAGAAAAAATCAAAAACTCTAAAAAAATATTTAAGTTATAAAGCAGTTTGTGTTTAAAGATTTAATTTAAATTTTGTTTAAGGCCATAGTTAATCTATCCAGTGTCTGTATTGATCTGGAAATGCAGAAAATGTTTATCAATAAATCTTCAGAAATAGTACCAGAATGCTTACAGGACACAGCAGTTTACAATAGTTAGTTGATAAATTTTGTTTGGAAATTACATTTTAAAGTTCCAGATAAACTTGTGCTTGTAAACAATAATGTAAATATATCCTTGATTTTTATTGCAGTTCAAAGTTGGAGGGTGGATCCACAAACTACCAATTGCACTGCCAACATGCTTAAGTGTGAAGCCATTAACACCAGTCCTATACCTATGTATGAGAAGGAAAATTGTTACATTAGGTACTTCACAGGTGTATTATCTCCACTTCTATGGAATTTTGTCGTAAATGTAATTCTAAATCCTTACCAGGAAAGAACCAAGGCAATTGCATATGATCCTCATTGGAGAAAATTTTCTTCTCTCATTACATTAAATAAATTACCTTAATAGACCAAAGAAAGTAGTGAGGAGTAAACCTATGAAAACCCGAATTGCAACTTTGCACCTTGGCATGATTTTAGACTCGAAGCTCTGCTGGAATCGCAATACTGAGAGTCGGATGTTCATTTTTGAAATTAGACTAATTCTTACATACGATGTATTTGGCTAGTGAAAAGCTGTCAAGACACACATATATCCTTTCTTCTTGAACCCGGTACAAAGACTAACCTATCTGCAATTGCTCTTGCGATGAGTTCTACCCCACAAGCTAATCTGGAGACCATGTTGGATTTAGCACCACTCAGTGTTGCCAGAAGTTTTTTTGAAAAGTTCCAAAAAATCCCTTTTTTCCCTACGTAACATTAAAAAAATTGCTACATTTTTTCCCCTACACAAATTATTTTTAAAATTCGAAAATTTATATTAGTCTTTTTTAAAGAAAAGTGCATTTTATTTAATTAACAGATTTAGTTTATATTTACATTATTACTGTCAGTTCAAATTGCGTTTTTTTCTATTGACAGAAAAACAAAAAAGTTATAACAAAAATGAAATGAAAAAAGGCAAATAAAATCTGCCAAAAAATACATATTTAAACTATAGATCATATAGTTCCATTACGATCCTTTAGCATATGATTTTATATTATATATTGTAATCAATGTTGCCAAAAACCTAACTGGGAAAAAGTACTAGAATTTACAAAGAAAGAATGCTAGAAAGTGCTAAAGGGTGTCAGAATAAAGTGATAAGAAAAAACATTTTTTAAGTTTGCAAATATATTATTAATTTTCAGGTTTAAAGATAAAATAATATTAAAGAAAATAATAAAAACACATTCTTAAATTAATTCTTTAGATATTAAAAATAACAAAGTTAAAGTTAAACAAAATTTATGGATGGATTTTTCAAAATTCTGATTTCATCATAGTTAACAAAAGTAAACTGAAAATGAGGGAATTCAACTACAATCGACTTTTACTTCATAATTATATCATAATTCTTATTGTATTTTTCAAGTTATACTAAAATTTTATTAAAAAAAAAAGACTTATTATTTCATTTGGAATATAGAGTATGGAATGAGTTAGGGAATGCATTTCGGATTACCGAATAATTCGGATTATCGAGTTTATACTATATTCATGAAATTGCTAAATTTCCAAATAAATGTCTTCTTTAAATAAACAAAATCAAACGTAGTTAATATAAATTAATTTAAACCAAATAAACCAATATTTAGCAAAATTAAAATTTCTCCAAAAAGTTTGTCTCTATTTTTAGTCCTCAAAAAATTCTTCTCACGGTTGAAACATGCAGTACATAGTCGAAAAAAAGTATTTTTTCCAACCATGTACAGAGTTGCACGGAAATGGACATCGTAATTTCAACTTGATTTCGGCCGAAATCACGAAAGTACGTAATTTCGCGTCGGTCTGAATGCCCTATTATAACAAATTAGAGCACTATATTGGGCTGTGCCGAATATTTTATACCCTTCACCACCAACAAATAAAAATAATAATATGCTTTAATATTTAACTATTTATATTTAAAATATATAATACATAGTACATACATTTGTATTATAAGCATCGCTTGCTTAAAAAAAACAACAACAACTTATAAGTATACATAAATACAAACTAACTGATTGTAACACAAAAAACAACAAATCTGTTAATCATTATAATATTGCTGTTGTCAACTAAACTAATAGTCATTGCAATGCTTGAACATAAATGTTTGAGAAGATTTTTAAAGTCCCGGCATGAACCGGTCATATGTACGAAATCCGTGGCTTAAATAGGTGCTTCAAAAAGTCAAAAATGAGTTTTGGCCGACATTAAGGAAAAAATGTTTGAATTTTCTTTGCCAAAAACAAGTCCCTAGCTTATATAGAGGCTTCAGAAAATTGGAAACCGGTAATAAAAGCCAAATTTTTAGACATATCACCGACATTTATGAAACGATCTTGCTGAATTTTAATAGCAAAATTTTCGAAAAGATTTCCCATCGCTTAACGTATATATTAAATATGGCACGGACGGACATCGCCTCATCAAGATCATTTCTTACAAGGATCCAGAAAATATAAATTTTTTGCCCTCCGACAAAAATTTTGCAAATTACAAACTAATATATGTATATACCCTTTACATCTGTAGTAAAGGGACTAAAAATAATGAATCTTGAAAGGCTTATAAACAATTAAAAAATATTAAAGGCCTTATTTTGACTTATCAATAAAACATTTGGATATTTTTTTCTATTAAGCTTTGATAAATTTAAAATTGTTATTATGAATAAAACAGTAAATGTTTTTACTAATCTTTTAGCATTGGGAGAAATTTCCAAAAGAATTTTCTTACTTAATTTTAAACATCCAGACGTGATCTCAATTTCGCATAAATAAACTTTAGCAAAAGTTTTAACGTTTAAAACTTTTGATATTTTAAGCAAAAATTTTCATACAACATAGATTCAAAATCATATTTGGCACACGTTCTATTGCTTATTCTTGAATATTATCGGGTATGTCAGCAATAGGAAATCGATTACGAAGTAAACAGGTTTGGCATGAATTGGTTTTGAGCTCCGGATAATACCGGAAAAAGTAATCGTGAAATTAATCCAAGTGTATTACATTTTTCATATATATGTTGCTTTTGAATATCAGATGAACCCATGATATCGTTCAGTAGTGAAAGTGAGCAATATTTTGGTAGAGGGTATTGAAGACGTCTTTTCCATAAAGAAATTTTGCACATAAAAGCACTTATTGAATCAAATTAATTTATTATATTTATTTTATTATTAAGATTGTTTAACGACTCGAAAAATTTTGAGATATAAGCAAAATAATATATAAAAATAGTTTTCTGTAAATTCTTTGTGAAGATCTTCATTTTTGTATAAAAGGCAAAAGTCTACTTCTGTCTTTAATTCGTATAACCTCTTCAGCATATTTCCCTTCGAAATTCAATGGACATCGACATGAAGTAGTAATTTATTTTGGATTACACATTGAGATTTAAATGACTTAAGGTTTAGTAAACAATAATTGATCCTTTATTTCACTTTCTGCAATCTGCAAAATCTGCAATAAAATTAGGAATATCAGTCGTTTCTTTACAGTACAGGACATTATTTATTATTATTATTATTATTATTATTACTATTTTTATTATTATTATTATTACTATTATTATTATTAATATTATTATTTTCACAATTATCTGACAGATGGATTCTCATGACTCCTTATTTTATATCCCAGGTGTAGTACTTTTTAAACTCATTTGGCACAAAAAAAAAGAATCTAGCAAATTGCACGTTTTCTAGCACTTTTCGAATTATTTTTGGAATTTTTTTTAGCATATTTTATACATGTTTTTATTAATTTGTGGTTTTGTACTGTAAAACATTATCAGTTGTTTTTTTTCTAAAAAATAAAACTGTAGCTAAAATATGATGTTTTTTTTTAGCGATCTTTATTGAGCGTGTTTAGTAAAATAAACTTTGTAAAAACCAATAAAATTGAAAACAGTTAACTAACTATCAAATAAAATTTTAGCAGTTAAGTAAACTGTATTCTTTTTTTTAAGAAATAATTACGATAGAATAAAAATAAAATACAAATTTTTAAATATAGTTTGCAATTATTTATAAACGTAACTGAATCGATGCCGTAAATTGAAATAAAACAAAAAGTTTTCATTAATTTGGAACCTTCTTGTAAATTAAAATATTTATACATAATTAAACTTTTTATTACCCAATTTAAAACATCCTTACTCTTTCATTTTTTTAAATTTTATATATACAACGAATTAAAAAAAGTAATACCTCTTGTGAGCATTTTTAAATAATTTTTAACAAAACAATTGACAGCTGATCTTAAATTTAAACACAAATCTTAAAATTAATTATTAAAGTGATTTTGCAAAATGAAACTTATCCTTTTTACATTTTTAATTGTTGCAAATTAATAATTTCCAATTTAGTAAGTAATTGTTTCTTATTTGTTTCCATTTCAAAATACTTTATTTACCCCAATAACAATTTAAAATGTAAACAATAAGTATCAGCTGTTCACGAAATTACATCAAATGTCATCTAGCCAGTATGAACACTCTAGATTTCATTCGTAATTTCGGCATGAAATTTCCTAATTTCGCGCCGGTCTGAACAAGGCTTAAATGAATTTTGGTAAAGCAATTTTATTTATAACAGATACCTTTTGAGTTTTACCATTTTTGATCTCTACTGAACTAAAAATCGAAATTGTGCTAAGGGGTCCGCGAAGAAACAAAAATTTCTAAAAGGTCCGTGAGGTATGAAGATGTGGGAACCCCTAGTTTAGTGCATGTATCACTTGGCAATTTAAACTCTATCACTTGTCCAATTGACTCAAGTTTTCTTTTTATGGGAGGCGTATTTGGAAGAAAACCAATAACTCATTTTCGTGTTAAGTATTTTTTGTATTAAGTCATAAATATGTTTGTTTTTTTTTCCAAAGTAATTTGTTAACTACCATCGTATGTTGAGGATTGTATAAGTTTCTTTATATTTTGGTTATTTGTTAATTTGCTTTTATTTGTGTCGATTTCCTTTTTTTTATAAATATTGCTAAAAATATATCTGCCCTTCAAACATTTGGAAGAAAAATTTGTTGTACTGACTTCTAGATGACTGTCGGAAGATTATTCGAAATTTACAAAAATAAAATACATTACATTTATCGTTAATCGTACAGACTTCACTTCTTAACGATTTCTAGATGATTTTTAGAAGTCATTCTTTCATCTTCCAAAAGTTTCTGAAAGAAAATATGACGATAATTAAAAATTAACACAAAAAACAAACCAGTTTCATTTCATCCATTTTTTCCGCTGATATCTCTTAAGAAAAAGCATCTGCGGCGACGAAATGTTGTACAACTTGTTAGGAGATCTATATGACTCTAATTCAGGGTGGTAGAAGAAAATTTAAGATGGTGGGGTTATAATAGATTTATTCAAGCCGAATATAACATTATGATTTAATGTATTTTTTATGGTATGTAAGAAATTCCTCTTATTTTCCCTTAACTAAATTAAATTCTTAAAGTATGCTTACGAAAAGTATGTTTACATTTTTAAATTTTAATATCTATATGATCAAAAAACACCAAGAGGAAAAAATTTTCAATGGAATAAAAATTTATTATTCAGATCATCTATAATATATTACGACTTCTTTCAAAGTAAATAAAATAAAAAAATTCCCAAAGAGTATCATACTAATAATCCGAGGGTCATATATTTTCAAGACAATCGGTTCAGTCGTTTATGTCTTTTTAACATATTTTCAATAAAATATAGGAGTGACATCAAATGGGGATTGCAACTCCCCAAGAAAATTCGTCCCACAAAATTTTAAGATTTTAATTTTTAGTTGTTAGTTTACTAGACATGCGATCATTAATATTTACTTTGTATGGGGAATATCAGTAGCGTAACTTGTGTATCTTGATAAGAAAATCGCAAAAAACAAAATACATTATTATTGCGCATTAATCTTCTTGGGGTGTGTTAGGAAGATTGTTAGTTTTTTATGAGAAGAAAACAACACAACAGAGAAGCAGGTAAAATCATGAACTTCATTAATAATTTAACTTAAGTAGAGTTTGGCTGTAATATTAAATATGAGAAGATAAATTCTCCTGATAATTAAGTATGTTTTTATAGTTTATTTAGATAATATTTTGTAAACAATCAAGAAAGGACAACTTATGAAGTTAGTAATTATTATTAAACCTTAACTTGGTAATATTGGACTATTATCTCAATTAAAATTAAAAAAAAAAAAACTATCTTGTCGCAATTTTTTGCACAAAATTTAATAATAAAAATTGCTACTATTTTCTGTTAGTCTTTTAAAGTATCGAAATTAATCACAAATTTCTCATTTGGATTTGCCTATATACGAAATTAATTTATATTTTTTATTTGTTTTATTTATTTAAATTGTTTCATTTGTAATGTTTATATGTGTGATATAAAAATAATATCGAAATAGTAGGAAAAAAACTTTAATTTTAATTATAAATATAAAAAGAGCAAAAGTGCCAAATTATCTTCTAGTAGATACTAAGACTCTTTTACGGCGATGATTTTCACTTTCTGGAAGACTCTTCTTAGTGACTTCGTAATAGAAAATGTTTGCAGGGTGTATGTATATATGATTTAGGGTTGTCAATTATTCAACATTGAAGTTGATCGAATAAAATTTCATATTTTTTTAATTATTCGTGTGATCGAATAAAATTTGAATTTTCTTCAATTAATCGAATGAATAAAGAATCAAATATATTGTTCGAATAATTAAATACAAGTTAAAAAAATGCAAAAACTAGTATTTTTTAAAACATTTTTTGGTTTTATTAACATAAAACAAACCTAAATATAACAATAAATTAACATAGAACAAAAAACTATCCAAAAATTGGAATCATATTCAAATCACAAATTATATAATGAAATTAAACTTTCAATATTCATAATATTCATAAAGAACATAATTAAGCATTATTATTATTATTATTATTTTTTAACAAAAACAGATGTGTGGAAAAAATTATCTCACATACTATTGATGGTGGCAATATATATAGCATTAAAAGCAAATCTAGTTTTTCTGTTCTTTTTAGATTTTTCTAAATAAAGTCAATGATCGTCAATATTGCTAAGATCATTTTTTTTAATTTTTGACGTTATTTATTGATTGACTGAGTTCAGTTAATAAAACATCGTTATACATTTCAGAATCTTCAGATGTTTAAACATCACAATAAATGAAAAATTCTCAAAAATAAAGCATTTGCATATACTTCTGTTTCACTTTTTGTTGAAAATTTAAATAAAATTTATATGAGCTGGAAAATTTCCAGAATTTAATAATAACTTACATGTCTCCCGTTTATTCTAACTTTTAGACGTTCGTTTAAATCATTAGAAACTATTCTATTTTTTTGTATCCAAATAATACTGAGATTTCAGTGTACGTGAATAGTTTTAACCTAAAATCAAACTTACAATCATTTTCAACAAGTTTTTCTAACTAAACAAAACTTTTTACACTTATAATTTAAAAAAAGCATAATAATTAAACAAAATCTCGTTTTTGAAAAATTATTCGATTAGTCGTTAAAAATTGATCGAACAATTTCGTATTCTAAATTTAAAAATTGTGTTCCTTTGAAAAGAATAAAAAGAATTTGTTCCTCGAATAATCGAATAATTTCTATTCGAATGACAACCCTAGTATTTATATATATTTGAGTGCGTATGCCGATTAAACAGTGAGTGCTATTGTAGATGTGTGTGTTTGTTGAGCTGTCTTCTTGTGTTTTTGTCACATTTCACAGGATTTTTATTTTTTATTTTTTGTTTTATTTTTTATTTTTTTCTTTTTTTTTTTTTGTTTCCCTTTGATTTCATTTATTTAATTTCTTAAACGTCATCAAAAGACGCCACTTGGCCATTAAACTGATAAGTTTTGTTTGTTGCCTATTTTCAATTCAACATTATTATTACTTTTTTTTTTCTCTCATCATCTCCTCAATATTAAAGTTAAAATGACGCCACTACTTTGAACTTTTCTAGTTATTATTACTACCATTCTTATTCTTCATAATCAATTTCTTTAATACAAAAAAAAAAAAAAATAAAAAATAAAATAAAACTCCCCGAAATGTAAACAAACACCCTTGCTTCCTCTTCCTTGGAGATGACATGCAATTTTAATGTCAGTTTTAAGTAAATTTTATATAAAAAAAAGGGCAGGAAGCAGCATATTGACTCATATTTGTGGTAATTTGTTTCAAAAGTAATAAAAGTAATAAAAAAATCTACTTTTTAACTTTATTTTGCTTGTAAGAAAATAAAATTATTTATTTATTTCAAATATAACGACTATGACTTTTTTATTACAATTTAAATTTCCTTTTAGTAAATGGCCAGAATATTTAAAATTTATTATTTGTACATATGTACAAATAATATACATACATATAAACCTATTTTTCAAAATACGTTTTCTTTTTTGCATAACATTGCTTTAGTAACCAATTTATATCTAGGGCAATTTTAAAACATTTCGACCCAAAATTACAGTTTTAAAAATTGTATACCTTCGTTTTTTTTTAAATGTGGAGTGTTCATTAAACTAGTCATCGTGAATTCTATCGGTTCATGTTTTATGTACCTCTGAAGTAGGACACCTCGGGAATTTTTATCAAAAATTAACAAAGTTTAAAGTTAAATAACTTTTATAAGCATTATCCAGTTTTAAAAAAATCGGTATCAATGGTAACGAATGATATTCCTCTTTATTATAAAATCATAAAAGTTAAACATATTCCTGGCGCAAGGATCTTTAAAATGTTAAATAGTCTTTATCCTAGGATATCCTATAAAGGGTCCTTTAATTTTCATTATTTTTTCACATGATGTTTTTTTGTTATAAATATATGAAAATTTAAAAATAGTATTTCAATTGTATCAGAAGTTATAACAGTTTATTTATAGCAGTTAGTATAATTTTACTAATAAATTAATATCGTTTTTAGTGTTCTGTTATTTTTATTTTAAATTTAGTATCAAAATAAATAGAAAATCATAAAAACAACAGTGTTGGTTCATATCGACCATATAATACCATACATGCTTGTGTATAGATACCAAAATCAGTGACTTTAGTCGCCAATTACCCCTTTTTCAACCATCTGAACACTTTTTTGGCACATTTTTTTTAAATGGAACTAAGACTATGTGCTAAATGACGAGAAACTAAGTTGTTTGTAATATCTCCTTCCATTATATATTAATTCCAACGACCAAATGTAAAAAAAGACCCCGAAAAATTTATAAATGAACTGAAATTGTTAAAAACTAAAACTAATGATAAAGTTTATGGAGAAATATTTAAAATATCAAATGCTTTTTGGACCAGCAGTGCCTCGGACGAACGTCTTTTTTCTAAATTATCACTAATGAAAAGAAATCATAAAAGTCAATACTTGTGAATCTATGCTTTCAGGTCTAGATTTGTAAGACTGTAGTCCAAAGTGAAGACCCCATACAAAAGTACAGAAGTTTAATTAAAAAAATAGAATTTTTATAAATAAATTCTTATTTTTGCAATAATAAAAATTATTATAAATAATTTAGTTTTTTATTAATAAAATTTAATTTAAAAGTTTTTCTTAAAATACAATATTTTTTGTTTTTATCAAATAAATAAATTTTGTGGAGTTTTTTAGATATTGAAGCAGTTGTCCCCTTTTTCAAAAAATTCGCGACTTTATTATTCAAATCCCTTTTTTTTTGGACACTACTTGAAAATTTTCAACGGTAACGATGACTATTGGGAGGGGGCCTTATGTGGGACATATGGTCAATTGTGGAACAATCGTTATAAAATTAATTACAATATTTTATGCGTACATGAAAATTATTTACGTAAAATTTTATTTTGATATTGGCATTTATGTGAGATTTATACACGTTTAAGTATTTTTCGGGAATGTAAATCATATGGGAGCCATGGTCAATTATGGACCGATCATTATGAAATTTGATGGAGCGATCTATACTTGTACAAAACTTAGTTGTATTATATTAAAATTTGAATAAGAATATCAATAAGCCACTTAATATCTTATAGAGAACGTGTTAGCTAGTAAAGAAAAATTGTTGTAACTTCTGTTACTATTGAGATTATATTTTCAAATTTTTACACCATAAAGGCAAATTGACAAACATCC
Organism: Protocalliphora azurea; assembly: GCA_932274085.1. Taxonomy (NCBI): domain Eukaryota; kingdom Metazoa; phylum Arthropoda; class Insecta; order Diptera; family Calliphoridae; genus Protocalliphora; species Protocalliphora azurea. Next base: position 85,937,830 of record OW026520.1, read on the forward strand.
TGCAAAAAAAATAATGAGAATTAATTTATCATTTTATAGGTCCTTGCGCCAGAAAGATGTTTAGTATGACTTTATGATAAAGAGAAAACTTATTTCCAGAAAGCTTGTTGAAATCTGATTATGTACATAAAAGTTATTCGAGCTTGAATTCTGCTAATTTTTGACAAAAAAAGAAATCAAGGTGTTGAATTTTAGAGGTTCATTGAATATGAAACGTTAGCGATGTGAGGCAGGTTAATACACCATAGAGGAGTAGACTATATTTGCTGAATTTAATTAAAATTGTTGTTGGTAAAAATCCGAGCTTGGTCGAATTTTTTTTTTTTTTTTTGATTACCATTTGTTGAAGAAAAACAATTTTAAAAATCTGTCAACTTCAAAAAATACTTTAAAGGCGCGATTGTAAGAAATTTTTATTTTTTCATTGATTTTTATGTATTTTTTAATAAATAGAGTACAATCCAGTATTAGACTGATACATAAACTTCAGAATATGAAGAAGACACTTAAAATTTATGTCATATTTATTCATATTGCAAAAACAATAATGTTATCTTTTATTTTTTAATGCATTAAAGTAAGAAGAAGTAAATCGACATGTATCCATATCCATAATTTAAGTGATATAATAAGACGATCATTTGATGTGATTTTGTTAACAATTTCTAAAAAATTTATTCGAAAAAAAAACAAGTAAAAATCATGCTGTCGGTCAGATCCGATCGTTTAATACCCTTTACTATGCGTATTTAATATTTGTGGAGGGGGTCTATCATGGGACATATGTATCATGGAACATATGTATGGTCAACTGTCGACAGGTTATCATAAGATTTGATGGTGTAAATTATATTTCAGTAGAACATACATATGTGCAGGAGCTGAACCAGCCAAAGTATTCGGGGGGGTTATATTTTTTTATTTTTTTGTTTAAAAAAACTCAAAATTATGTAAAAGAATTTAATGATTAAAGACTAAGTTTATAACTGAATTTAAATCAGTCGGCAAAATATTTTATTAAAATAAATTTGTTATACTACAATCTATAACTTCGTATGTCATAACATAAAAATCCATTAACAGTCAATCAATATATTCGTAGACCCATTTCTGACTTTTAATTAGTATTTTCTGCAATCATTTATTAATTGCTTTAGTCAAAGTTACATCATGTATTTTTCAGGTATACGATGTACATGATGAGTGAGATCAATTAACAGTTTATCGTTTCGATACTCGAATTATTTACAAGTATATATAAAAAAAAAGAAAGAAAGAAAGAGATAGTGAGCGGTAACCAGTTATAAAAATTTCTGAATTGCGTTCTTTCTTAAATTTGGGTGATAACCATACACATTAAAAATCGTAGAAAAATTTAATTAGCAAAAAAAGTGATAAAAACGTAATATAACTATACTTGAATTTAAAATTTCATAAAGTTTCTTTTTCTTTAATCAATTTGATTAAATTTATAAAACTACAATATTAAACAATTTTACTTGTAATAAAATCGGTGATAAAAAAATTTCTTTTTATCTGAATTTAAGATACCCCAGGAGAAACCCTTTTCTTTTCTACCAGACTAATCGTTCACGAAGTCATATAAGAGGCAAGCGGAGAGGTCTTCTACTTCAATAGCCTATTGTCAGTTTTTAATCATATAAGGCTACACGTTACATAAGGCTCTTTCAACAAAGCAGAATAAAGCACAAATTACACGTGTCCCTTACCGCTTGAACCTACATATGTATTTTTAATCATTAAAATCTACACCAGCTACAATATCAGCGAGTCCAACATATAAGCCAAAACAACCAGAAATCATTAACTTACAACTACATTCATCATTTTTCCAATTATCAGATTGTGACCAGTAAAAGTGTTAAACTAAATATTATATCTCACTCAACTAATAATGATATAATACATTATTCTAACACTTATCTAAGAATATATATAAAACTTATCAAAATATTTTAAAATTTAATTAATTATTTTTTTTTTTTTTAATTTTATAACTAATCTAAATAATCAACAACTTTTCGGAAAATTTTCTAAAACCTTAAATAACTATATTTTTTATAAAAAAATTTCTCTAACTTTTTGAAAATTTAATATAAACTATAATTTTTTTTATTAAAACCCTATTTTTAATAATCTATAAAATAGTTATAATGAAAACCTAACAACTATATTTCTAATTAAACTAAATAATTTATTTTTATTTCTTTTTTTTTAATTATGCCTACGTACATATTTAATTTCCTACTACTGAATTTAATTTCCGCATAAAAATGTCTTTATAAAAAAAAACTCTCTAATAAAATTAAATTACTATACTTTAGTTTCAGAAATATTCCTAATTATTAAAATCACCATAACAAATTTAAGAGAAAACAAGTATAACATTTTAAAATGTTTCTAACTATAAAAACTAAAACCTATACTAAATAATTGATCACTGCTGTAATGCTCATCAACATGCTGGAGGCCTTCAAGCAGCGTTGGAGTTCTTAAAGAAATCGTAAGTTCAATATTTTATTTATTATTTTACTGTATTTTGTTATACTTCTTCTTTTAATATTATTTTCTCTTAAACTTGTATCGTATGAATTGATCAAAAAGAAATCTTATCGCATGATATTTATTTTCTTCTGTCTTTGAATTATCACCGTAAATGAGAATAATTAAGAGTAACAATACATAAGATCTCTTTGTAATTACAATTTACATACAGACATACATACAAATATATTTATTATTTGATACTTTTTACAATTTTGTTTTTTGCGTTTAATTTTACAAATTACTTTTGGTTTCTTTATTAAGTTTTTTTTTGTTTTTGATTATTAATTATTCTTTATTTTTTTTTTTATTATTAATTATTCTCTGATTATAATTAACCTTAGAATGTTAATGTAAATATTTTTGTATAATATTATCTTATCATATTATCAATCAAGAAAAATATTAGATATGTTTTTAAATAAGAAATGAAATTAAATATGGTTTAGAGTAATATTTTCATGTAAAACTTCTAGATCTTAAAGAAAGGGAAAATGTGTATTAGAGGTTTTCCATTAAATTTTCCTCTGGCCCTGAATGAAAATCATAGGTGGGAGGATAGAGAGTTCTAGAACCTTAACATCTTTGGTTCCATAATGTCAAAGCATGGAAAAATACCTTTTTGTGTTTGTTAATTTTTAGGGCATGTAAAACAAACATGAATTTCTTTTTTTTTTTTTTTTTTTTTTGTAAATTTGTAAGACATTAGATCAAATAGGAGACACGATTACCGTTCATACCCCGAAGTAGCTAGCTCAGTAAGCATGTGTACAAAGTTTCATATTTTGACCAATGCAGTATTCAAAAGGGTAAAGTAATATATTATATAGATATATATGAATTCAATACCAAACTTGGACGATTGGCGTTTCTTTCGGTTTCGTTTTTTTTTTTTTTTTTTTTAACACCACTAGCCCACTTAAAAGTCAGACGGACATCCGACTACAAACAAATTTGCATATTACAATATGCTTTCACCACCAAAAAACTTTATATTTTACTTCATTATTCCTTTTTAGTTTTCGAAATATAAACAAAAATTTTTATGAATCTATAGTTCATAATTTTCTGCAAATATTGAGTATTTGTATTTTTATTTCATTGTTATCCTCTAAAGCATTTCAAACAAATAAATGCACTTCAAAGAAATTAATTAAAATGCATGACCTGAAAAACACGAAAGGTTTTGGTACTTATAATATCAATTTTACTTAATTTGGAACTTATCTGATAAAGGGAACCGTAACGAAAGTCGATATATTTTTTTACAAATGTTATAAACAAAACGTTTGAAGAAAAGAAATATTGTTCCGCTCTCTTCATTGACGTATCGCAAGCCTTTGACAAAGTGTGGCATGACGGCTTGTTATATAAAATAGAACTAAATTTACCCATAAATATACATAAAATATTAAAAAGCTATATAATTGGTCGGAAATTTATTCTTAAAGAAGGTGACTTTTTTAGTACCCCTCAGCCTATTAAAGCAGGTGTGCCCCAAGGTAGTATACTGGGCCCTTTGTTATACCTGATATACACCTCCGATATGCCAACTAATAGTCAAACCCATACATCAACATTTGCAGATGATACAACTATTTTAAGCACCCATGAATGCCCACAAGAGGCATCTCGAATTTTGCAGAACCATATATTTGATATTGAGAGATGGCTAAAAAAAATGGAAAATGAAAATAAATGAACAAAAATTCACACATATAACATTTACCTTGCCTAGGGAATCATGGCCACCTATCCTTATAAATAACCAAGTAATACCCCAGCAATCGGTGGTTTAATACCTCGGAATACATCTCGACCGACGCCTTACTTGGAAATTCCATATTGATGCAAAGTTGACCCAAATGAAATTGAAAGTACTCCAAATAAATTGGCTAATTGGCAGAAATTCTGTGCTCAGTCTAGATTGCAAACTACTCCTCTATAACTCAGTTTTAAAGCCAATATGGAGTCTTGGAATCCAGTTATGAGATACGGCCTCAGCATCAAATATTGAAAAAAATACAGAGACGCCAAAACAAAACATTGCGAACTTTCACCGCAGCCCCTTGGTATGTAAGAAATACTAACATACATAAGGATCTAAACGTTCCTTTAGTAAAAGATGTTATAAAAGAACATGCAGGAGCATACTTGAAAAGTTTGGAAATACATCCTAACCCAATAGCACGAAACATACTAAGAAGTAATCGATACATCCGACTGGGAAGAGGAAACACCGCAGAACTGAGCCGAAGTTAAACTATATTCATTAAAATCGCTTTTAGTCTGACGTTGGTTGGACTAAATAGATATTAAGATTTAGATTTAAGATTTGATTAATTATTGTTAGTTCACTTAACTTTTGTGAAGATTCAATAAATAAAATTAATGAAAAAAAACAAAAATTTTTACAAAAATAAAATAAATAATTTATTTTTATTTGATTTCAATTAATAATAGCTTTTCTCCATTACTTTTCATTACTTGTAAAAAGTAAGAAATTGTAAGAAAAACAACAAAGTTGTCAAACGCGAAAAAATAAAAAATTTTTAAAAATTCGAAATACCCTACAAATTTTGAGATATTTCGAAAAAAAAAAACATTTTGATGATAGTTGCTGCACTAAAAATCTCATAGCTACCTAAATTTTAAGTCAATTTGGATTTTAATTGAATGAAAAAACAAAAGTACGTGGCTTTATTTATTTATATCTTTTATATTTACTACAAATAAGAAATAATTTATTATTATTTTTTTTTAATTAAATTTAATGTTCTATTTCAAAATGACACATTCATTGCTATTTCATTTTCAATAAAATGAGACGACAATATTTCAAATCTTTTAAAAACTTAAACAATTATTTAAAAATTTCAAAACTTTATCAAACTATTTTTATATGCCGTTTATACCAAAACAAAAACTAATTAGTTTTTGAAAAACAAAATTTCAGAAACTTCATCGTTTATATACCTTATTTCTTCCCAATGTAGTTTCTGTTGACATTCGCATTTCTTGGATATTTGCTATTTCTTCGATCAGAGAATATATAGTTTCAATATTAAAATATAGTTTAGCAATTTTTAATAGATTATTTATTGTAATAATTTCATAAACAAAACAAATAATTTCTATAAATTTGAAATTTTATTTTTCCCGGTTCGAAAAATTTGCTAACAGGATGTATCATAAATAGTTACTCGTTATTTGGTTTTCAATAAAAACTAGTTTTAAATGGTTTTTGATTGTATGGAAAAATCAAACAAATTTACTTAGTTTTTTATTCAAAATTAATATATTTTTAAGCAAATCAGTTTATGTTTTATTTGAAGCATACTTGGGGTAAAAATAAAAACGTATGAAAAGTTTAGGTAAATTATTCCATATAAAATCGAATAAGTTCTAAAATTTTTTGTCCAATTTAAGAGAAAATTAATTTTTAAATTTCCACCTCTCATCAAAATGTTTAATACTAATTACTAAAAACTGTAAAAAATGAAAAAGAGAAAATTTTTCCAATTAAAAAATTTATCAAAGCAATTAAATAGATGATTGAATGAATTAAAAATTTAAGTGAAAATAAAATTTTATTTTTATTTTATTCTTACTTGAATATATTTATTTAATTTAGATGCAAAACTTAACAACTGTGTTAATTGTATAAATATACGCTAATAATTTTTTCTGTGCGTAGAAAAATTTATAATAAATTGCATTTCTTTTATATGTTGTTAAAATTTTTCTTTCAATATTTCATCAAAACATTTAACTAAAAATGTTTATGGAAACCAGCTTGGTTCTTCTACTTTCCAAAAAATCTTAAAAAGAAGAAATTAAAAAAACAATAACAGAATTTATACAAGAATTTACCAACATAATTGTTTTTAGCATTATTGAATATTTTTAATGATTTTTAATTACAAAAGTAGGCATATTTTCCATTAACCTTTTTTTTAAAAAATTATTTACTTGACAAATTACCATTTCTAGACATTTATCGTTGATAATTTATGTGTAAATATTTTTATTTAGTTTCCGAAATAAAATTGTCTCAAAATACGCAAAATTTTCTTTATGAATAATTTGATATATGAGAAAATTTTTGAGGAAAACGTTTTCTGTATTATTACTTAAGCGCTTTTGGTAAAAGTTTTGGATAGATTTTGATTTATAAGATTAAAAAGTTTAAGCTTGAATTTAACGAAATAAGTTAAACTACAAAATTATTTACTATTAGAAGAATTTAACATTTTACAAAAATTCATAAATATGTTATGTAGTTATTTTAAAAAAAGTGAAATAAAAATATTTAAAAATGTGCATTTCTTACATTTTTTTATTTAAGAAGTGCCAATTTTTAAAACCTATTATATTAAAAATTCGAAAGAAGATGCAAATTTTTGGACAAACTAATTTTTTCCAAAATAATTTTTATTTTTTTCCCTCTCCTATTGTAAATTTTTCTTTGTGTTTAATTTTTCTTAGTTGAAAAATTAATTTTGAGGAAGAGAAAGGTAATTCCATGGATGTAATAACCCAGCAAAAACCTTTTGGTTTTCGGTAATAACAACTACTTATTAAAGTAGTTTCTTGGTAATGAGACGTCATTATTAATTGCCTACTCTGTATTACATTAATAAGTACTCAATAGTATAATAACACAGTAGTGCTGCAATCACGTCGATGAGTTGGCTAGAGAGCCGGATTAACAACCAGAAGGTTGTTGGTTCAACCCCATTCTGAAGCTGTTAGTTTTTTATAACAAAATGTCTAAACAGATATTATAAACTAAATAGAGTTTTTGTCGCTTAGGATGCTATGTGCGGGATGGTGTACTGAGTAAGACGTTAGTCAGTAAAAACGAATGGTTATGTGTGTTCAAGTTCGAGTCTCACTGACGGCAAAATTTTTGTTGTTTTTTTTTTTATTTTTTTATTTTTGTTTTGTTGAGTACCCCTAGAGTCAAAAAATAACTACATGAATTTGTGGACCAGTCAAACAAAAATAACTAGTTATTCAGGCAAAAAATAAATAGTTTATTTTTGTTTCCAATTATACCTGCTAGCTTACCAGGAAAGCAAAGTTTTTGTTGGGAATATCGTGATATTACCATTTAAATTACATTTATTATATGTTTTATTCACGAAAGTAGCTCAATTATGGACTGAATATGATAAAACTTTGCATTATATTTTCTACCCATATAAAACTTATTAGTATCAAATATTATTGTTATGTTAGCAATTAGCCATAAACAGTTTTCTACCTATTTTCATGAAATTTTTCATAATGATTGATGCATATATACTTTAATGAAATCGTGCTTAATAGAAAGCATTTATAAACATTCATTACTACTATTGTTCTACTAAAATATATGGATATAAGCCCTTATTCCATTTTAAGCTATTTTCAGTCGTAAAATTTTACATGTTCTAATCCGAATTTTTTAGCTTCACTTTGCATACTTTAATAAATCTTACCAAATTTTTTCAAAAATTAAAAAGGTAAGAAAACGATTAAGTTTTATGATTTTAAGAAGTTTTTATCGTCTGTGTTAAAATTTTCACGCCCTTGTACGCATCCGTCCTTCATATGTATAGAATAACTAATACATACATAGTTATGTTATGTTTATAAAAAAAAAAATGATTTTAAAAATTATGTACAATTATTTTTGATATAATTTAATTATGTTTACACTTCGAAATTATAAATTGATTAATTAAATTAATTTTTGTATTATTGATAAAGAATTAAACACTAAAGTTGTCTAATTTTATGAAAAAAAATAAAAATAAAGAGTTACTGATGAATTCTCAAATAAGTAAAATTCAAAATTTTAAAATTACAATGATAAACATAAAAAATAAAAAAAAAAATTGTAAACAACAAAATACGAGGGGTGCCTTTTATATTTTGCAAAAAAAGTAAAAAAAAAATTATATTTCTTTTTGAAAACGACATTATTGTTTCCTAGAGTAGTATTCATGACAGTCAATACCTTTTGTGATCCGTTTGAATCATGTTTTAAGGCAGTTTTCTTTCTACTTTGATTGAAGCAACTGAAACACATGTATCTTTGTTACAATAACCGATTTTCCAAGTGTTGTGAGTTATTGAATAATAAAGCAGAGATGTATGACGGTTAATTCTACAATTCGATGTTTGCTCTGTTAATTTAATTAATTTTCCTTACTACTTGGAAGATTTTCGACAAACAAATGATGGCATACTCTTCACAACTAATAGTAATTTTATACTTCAAACGTACAGTAACAAAGTGTCCGGATTTGTTATGAACAAGCAACCGTTTGATTTTAAATGCTGCGTCTGGGTGCAACATTTATGGAGATGGACAAACTTTTAAGGAGTAATACTTTTGACTAATCTTTTATTTCGGATTCATACCTATAGATCTAGATTTCCTTATATGTAACAATCATAAAAACTATTTCAAGAACATAGAATTAGACCGATTTTTTTTCTTTTTTGAATGATTATAAACTTATGTGGGATTATAATCATTCAAAAACTAAAATATTGAAAACTTTTTAGTGGAATTAATGTCCAGAAATTTATCGAACACACAATATATCATATGTCGGTGTTGCATAGTCAATGCAAGTACAACATCAGGAGTTTTTAGCCAAGCAATCGTTTTTAACTTCAGGTCTACAACTGAGATTAACGTTGATATAATATGTGAGATAACACAAGTAGAAGAGAGTAACCATTTTGTTTATATTATGTTTAATCTTAAATAAGGGGTACACGCACTCTAATAAATCCTATAAGATATCATTATTTTCAATCAGTCACAGAATAAACATGTATTTTTTATTTAAAAAAAAACGCACGTTTTTAACACAATTTTTATAAAAATATTTTTTTAAATGTAAAACAATCAGTAAAAGAAAATAATTTTACAATAAACATTGTTTTTTTTTTTAGTAACTTCCAAAATATTTGAGCACGCACACATACAAACTTCCGTGTGTGTGTATTTTTTTGACAGTTCATCTGTCAAAAATATACACACGTGTAGAGAAATCTCATCACAACAGTCTCATAATGCATCTTATAATACTAATATTTGAATCTACACGTGAAATAATTCTCTCAGAGAGCGAATTTGACACTCTCTGACAGAAAAATCTTACATATTATGTTACGTCTAGACGGGCTGTAAAGTGCTTTCACAAAATTTATTATGGAGCCAACATTATCCATGACTGGTATCCGCATATCAGCGATATTAGGTGGCCCACTGTGAAGCTTGATTTTTAAAAGTTAATTAGAGTTAAAAAATATATTGTTTTTCAATTAATCTACATCAAAAGTTAAAAAAATTATTGCATGAACATTTTTTATTGTAAAAAAAAAAAAATTCTAAGAATGTAAGAACCTAAAAACATCATATTTTATGATTTCATTGCCAGGTTTAAAGTAAATTGCGTAGTTTTTCTGTTTCATAAAACATAATTACCACCCTTCGTACAATTTTAAATTAATTGTATTTGAGGCTACAAATTTATTAACAATAATCCATATAAATAATTAATAACATATCGTAAGCAGAATGAAATAAAAATTTGTTGCACCATTTTCTTATCACCATTTTTTATGTTGAAATTTCAAGTTTTAAAACGCTATTAAAAACAAGCACACGCCTCCATACAAAACACAAAACGCAACAAACAAAAAATAATGCACATTACAAAAACAATAATACACATGCATTCGCATTCTTAACATTTTTTTTTTTTTTTTTTTTTTGCACACAAGTATATGAATGTATTAGTATCAAAACTGTAAAAACTGAACGATAATACATTCAAAAGAATAAAGAAAAACAATCGCTTGTTTGTTTTTTTAATTTCTTTAAAAATGGCTAATAATTATAACTAAAAGAAACACGTCGAACTTGTACTGGATTCATGAAAATTTTCCCATGTTTTTAAGATTTTTATGATTTTTTCCCAAGATTCAGACTTAAATAATAAATTTTGTCTATAGAACAAAAACTAATTAACTAATTATTACAGCAAAATAATTTGAATTGGGATATGCTAGTAATAAGGACGGACGGACGGACGGACTAATGTGCTTTAGCTAGTTAGTAATTAACAAAGAATTGTTCTTGTAATGCTTGTCAATGCAAAAAAAAATGTAAGAGAAACATCAAATTAATAATAAGTAATTGAAAATGGTTAATGAATTTTGTAAATGTGTAAAATTATATTTATTATATTACTTAAAGATTACATACGCAAAATTATTACAAGTTAAAAAATTTAATATATAAATTTAATACTGCTAAATTGTTATAAATTAAAGTGTGTTTAATTTAATGTACATGGTGATTAAATCTTATTTCTTGTTTTTTTTTTTTTTTTTAATTCCATATCTTCAACTAAGTAATTATTGCTAAATATAGAGTATAACATGAACTACGTACACTAGGGTGGTACAAAAAGACGATGCTTCCGACTTAATTATTGTTTTTCTCAATATCTATTCATTAGAACAGTTGGAATACTAGAAAAATATATTAAAAAGAAATTAAATTCATCTTCAGTTCGTTACCAGCGATTGAAAATGTCGAGCCAAGTATATTTCACCTCAAAAAATTGGTAGTTAAATGTTTTATTTGTAAAAATATCGTACACAGAAAAAATATTTCGAATAATTTTTTAATAAAATTATTTATTCATTTTATATTGAAATTTAATTATATTATTAATTAATGTAATTAAATTTGTAATTGGGTTAAAGGTTTTAATTTCCATTAATTAAGTTTGTTATTATTATTATCATTCGTTTAATTTTTATTGTTTTTGTTATTTCTTTCGTTTAACTTTACATGCATTGCAATATCTATTTTTTTTTTTAATAATTTAATAAATAGCTATAATAAAATTCATGCATTTTTATTGATGGAAAGATTTAATTAACTATAGAATTGAATTAATAAAAATTTTAGTTGAATTTAAATAAACATTCAACCATAATTCAAACTAATTTGATTAAAAGAATTAATTGTAATTATCATTATGGTGATTAGGGCAGAATCAATTAAAAATTTAATTAATATAAACAATTTCGTAATTAAAGTACATTTTTTTTCTGAGTACATAGTATCCAGTATCCAGTTGGAAATTTCTTTAAGACATTCTAAAGTTTGTCAAAAGTACTGAAAAATTGTGACTTATCTTTAAAATGCATTTTAAATAGAAACTTAATGGTTTCCGCTGACATTGTGATGCATTTGATTGAATGACGCTAACACTTTCTACTTGTTAAACTCTGATATATTTTAAAAATGCCTAAAAAAAATTTTAACAAAAACAATGTGTGTCTGATGACTTTTTTCACTATTAGCTCCAAAATTATAATGTCATTATACACCACTCTAAGAGTTGTTAAGGCATCTTATAATTTTGATTTAAATATTTCTAGTTTTACTCAATTGTAGGAAATTACATTAAGTCATCCATTACTTAATGGCTTGTACCTCAAGAATCACCTATTAAACTGTCTTCAAGATACAATTTCCAATTATTTTATAATAATTTTGTTCCATCTTTAACTATTAAACAAATCATCAGAATGCTCTAAAACGTATTTCTATGTACCGATTCCTAGGGTAAAATTTTAGAATATTTTCCCAAAAAAGCTAAAAATTACAAGTTGATAACTTTTTTGGGTAAAATGTACTAGATCACGAAATAGAACTACTACTAGAACTAAACTAAAGACGAATTTTAAAAATTTTATATTAATTCAAAATATTTTTCAATTCTATGGACCAAGAAATAATTTTTTAACATATTTCGGGTTATAGAACAAATTTTAAAATACATAATGAAAAAATGTCATGTAAAAAGAGTTACACTGGTCTGCAAAAAAACTAATATTTTTTCCTCCATAAAAAATAGAATAGAACGTATATAAAGAGTTTAACGTGCTTAATAAGAATCTGTTTTCAGTTACTTTCTATCAGGTGCAGATTTTGTATGGACATATCTAATATGACGCCGTTAATGAAGTGGTAACATTAATATATTTTACCATAACTCGTGAAGAGTTTGTTCGATTTAGATAAGTTAAACACCAAAAGATGCTGAACTAAAATTACCTCAAAATTTTGCTACGTATCTAAATCGTTCTCGTCTTAAGGTGAAATATTCCAGTGTGACCACACGTGATAGAAAACAACTGAAAACAAAGTCTTATTAAGTACGATAAACCCTTCATATTCACTCTGCTTCATGTTCATTAAAAAACAAGTATAAATAATATCATGCGATACTATTGTGTATGTGCTCCAAAATTCAGGAGAGGGGTTTTGTATTAGACCTGTGACCAATTGTGGATCGATACTTGTATTCAATGTAAAGTAGAACATACGAATACAGAATATTATGTTGATACTAATATTTATATTAATTTATGCACTTTAGGATGACTAACGAAAGTGGGTCATATATGGAAGCTATTTTAAATTATGGATAAAATTTTACACTCTTATTTCTATTTATATAAAACTTATTTGTGTCAAAGTATTAACTTGATATTAATATTTGTATGGGATTCATGCGAAAATGATTCATGAAATTGATATTTACATAAAACTTCTTTGCACAGAATTTCATTAAAATATTGCTATATTTAAGGCATTTATGATCGTTCAACCCCTATACCGGGAAGACATTTATATGGGGGCTCGGTAAAATAATGGACTGATTATAACTATTTCAATAGCCTTCGTGCAAAATTTCATCAAGATATCTTTAAAATTGCGACTCGTACTTTGTTCATAAGGTATACATGGACAGCCACCCAGCCAACTAGATGGACAGAAGAACATCTTTAAATCGGCGACACTATTCACCACACTACATAATAATATAATATAATATGATATAATATAATATAATATAATATAATATAATATAATATAATATAATATAATATAATATAATATAATATAATATAATATAATATAATATAATATAATATAATATAATATAATATAATATAATATATTATATAATTTAATATTATGTGTATGTGAAAGAATGTACTACGAATCCCAGTAATAAAAATAAGGGGTAAAGCGCCCTTCTAGAAGGCCTTTTCTATAGCCAAGAGATATTCTCCCTGTATTCCATGTTCATGTACTTTTTACACGCGGCCCTTCTAAAAGACTTCTTGAATAAAAACTGCCAGCTGGCATTCTGAAGAAGTGCTACGAACAGACTTGAAGAAAATCTGTCATCAGGTCTTCTACACTATTTAATAAAGTATTTTCTATTTATATAAAATAACAATTTTTTATTTTAAATTATTGTAAAAAGTTTAAAACTTAAAAAAACAAAAATTCAGTATTAAAAAAACATATTTGAACTTTTGACAAAACGTCTTAAGTCGAGTTAAGACAATTTATCTAAAAATTTACATTTTCATAGAAATTGTTGATTTTTTTCTAAATTGTTTAACTCTTCTGAAAAAAGTTTAAGTTTTTGTTAATTTATTTTGTCAAAAGCACACAGATATAATATAAACAATTCAGTTTTTAATAAAATATCTGTAATAAAAACTATAAAACAAAGCATTAAACAAAACTAAATGAATCTTAAAGCAAAAAAAAAAAAAAAAAATATTGTAATCTTCCTTCTTTTTTAAGAGAAGTGAATTAAGATATTTTTTATAAATAGATTTGTTGTTACTTAAAACGAAAAGTAAAAAAATATGGCTTCTTACTCTCATCCTAAGAGACGGTAAGTCAGAAGTCGGATATTTTACTGTAGAAGGCAGGTTAGCATGAGCGACTGGAACTTAAAGAATGTGTAAATAGACCTGCAGTAGACCTGCACGATGGAGGACTTAAAATTTTTACCTCTGAGATGTTACTTGGTGGGACAATTCTTGTAATTTTTTGTTTTATTTAAATCTCTCACAAGTGTGTTGAATTGATACAACACACGCATGTGAAGAGTGGTGACTTATTGTAGTTGTAAGAAAAAGAGTTAGTTTCTTAACTATCCAGCCGGAAAAAGAAGTACTAAAGAGGCATTCTAAAATCCACAAGGCATGCCACTCGCATTCCAACATTATTTCTTTTTTACACGGTGTTTCATTGGAGGCAAGGCCTTCCCTTCTCCCTTCCAAAAAGAGCGAGGAAGCAAGGACTCTTAAATAAATAAATATGTTCTCTTAAGTGTAATACTATTACAGAGTCTGAAATTAAACTAAAAAGGAAAAAGACATGCGGACTACCTTCATTAACGACACTTAAAGCAAGGCTAAATAATTTAGAGCTTCATAAGTCTCCAAATTGAAAATATTTCTGTCTGTAATGGGACAGTTAGTAAGTGAGTGATACACCTTTTATTTTTCATCTAATGAAAGGAAAACAAGAATTATTACCGCATTTTTTTTATGAATTTTGATAGAAAGCAAAGCGGAATGTATTTAAAGTATTGTGAGGAGGCATTCACAAAGGCCTGCACTTATGAAGTAGTAACATATTTTCCTGCTGGGTAGTTAATTGTACTATAATTTTAATATTTTCATTTTTTGATAATTTTAAAGCTTTACATATAACAGCGCTTGTACAATACCTCAGAGTTGATTTTATATTTTAAGGGAAAAGTTATGTTCGATAGCACTATTGACATTGTTTGTCCTCACATCTACAAATAAGTGGAGTTTAATTTAATAGGAGAAGTTTACTATTTGGTTTAGCGGTGATGTCGATATAATTTATGGCATATGTGTTCATCTTGGTAAGACATTGCAGCCGTTTTAAAATGTAAGGGAGGGAGCCAAACCTGTCATCTACTACAAAATACGATCGTGTAGAGTTTTGTGCCCCATTTTTTAGATTCGTCCGTAGCACTGGCGCAATTTTAACAGAGCCCAATCACCTTTATAGTATCCATAATAGCAACTTTTAATAATTTAATTTCAGAAAGATTCAACCATTGGTTTCATTTTTATTTCAATACTAGCCAAACAACCTACAAAATTGTGGAAAAAAGGTGGATTTATCCTAAAAGTAGAAGTAACCTACAAATGCTTGCTTACTTCAAGGTGCTATATATCACAGCTACTAGAAAAATCACTGACACTTGGAGTGTGATTATGAAAGAAAATATTTTTACATAATATTATTATATTTCTTGTATAAATAGGACTGAACACAGGCTTTCTTAATCCATTTTATACTTACCCAAGTTTACAACACTCTCTTATTGATACTTTAATAGTAACATATGTGAGTTTAAAAAAAATTTGATTTTTTTGTTTATTTGATTGGCTTGTGTAACATGAAAATTTAATTAATTAAATAAAAAGCTGACATAATTAAAAAATATCCATATATTCACCATACAAAAATGCGAATGGATACAAAAATGGCATGATTAATGAAATCATAAACGTTCAAATAGGATATGGTATAAATATTATTATTACTATTTTCTAAATTATGCCCATATTAAATATTATTAACCAAAACAAAAACTACGCCTAGAAAAATATTAAGAAATATTATGAAAAAGACCAACTAAAACAAAATACATATATTTTTGCTATTAAAAAAATAAACTCCTGCTATTTAACATTTATACCATTACAAAAAAAAAAAAAAAAAGAAAAAAATAAAAAATTACCTTAAGGTAATCAAAAATAATTAGCATTTAATTACCAATAAAATTAATACAGCAACAATTAACATAAGGCAGCAACTAAAAATACACTTCCAAACCTAAAAAAGGAATAAAAAAAAAACTACAAATAAAAGAAAGGCTCACCTAAAATGAAATTATACGAATCGCAATGTTTGTTTGTAGTAGTTAAAATTTTAATAAAAAAAACGAACAAAAATTATATAAAAATCACATTTTAACGCTCGAGGTGGTCTTTGTATTTGGACATTAAAAGTCATCCAAAATGTTTGTGTATGACGGGGTGGTGGTGTGAGATGTCGTAAGTATAGAAAATTAAATTTATGCACACATTGTAAATTTACATTAAATTGCAATAAAATGTATTTTTTTTTTACTTTTACGTTTTTATTCCTTTTCGGGGTCTTTTGAATTCAGGTTAAAAATTCTTAATCATGTATTTGTGGCCTAAATTAGTATGACGTCGAAAAGATGGGGGTGATGTGGTTATACTCATACATACATATGTCTATCAATAAGTGTGTTTGTGGTCACTCTCAAGAACATTTGTTTTGTGGTTCAATCACGTAACCTTTCCACTCGTACAATCATTTCATTCCATGATCGTTAACATGTCATAATTTTGTTGTTTGACTTGACATTTATACTTATATTTATTTGATTTATGTACACAGACACATGCATATACTCATATGAGTAACAGTTGTTTGAATTTTAGCAAATTACAGTGGGTAGAAAGTGTAAACTGGAATATATATATATGAGAAATTTAAAAAATATTTCGAAACTCTTTCAAACTGACTTTATGTGTCTTGTATTTCCAAAGTTTGTTTTTTAAAAAACAGAAAAACTGATGATGAATTTTAGTAGACCTTACAAAATAACTAGAAAATCTTTAAAATCTCAAGAAATTACAGCCTTTTAAATGGCTAAAATAAAAAATAAAAAAAACTTTCGATGATTTTTTTGATTAATTTTGGTTTTGCTTTCAAAATTTACATCCTTTAGACTCAAACCATTAACAAGTCGAGAGACAAGATGTAGGATATTAATATGTTATATAACTAGTTATCATATTACTATCTGGTGGAAGATTATATAGTGATAAAAAATTAAACAAAAATTTAACGATTTTTAAAATTTCACGTTTTTTTTTTTCTTTTTCTCACAAAATTTTATATCATTTTCGTAAATATTAGTAAAATGTATGTTTTTCGCGACTGACAACTACAGCGTTTAGTGTCTAAAATATTGCGCAAACAGAATTTCTTAATAAAACCCTTAACAAAACCCAGCAAAAGCTTTTTGGTTTTCGGTAATGGCAACTATTTATTAAAGTAGTTTCTCGGTAATGAGGCGTCATTATTATATGCCTACTCTGTATTACATAAATAAGTTCTCAGTAATATAATAGCACAGTAATATTGCAATCACATGGATGAGTTGGCTAGAGCTCTGGATTAATAACCAGAAGGTTGTTGGTTCAACCTCATTCTGATGCCGTTAGTTTTTTTATAACAAAATGTCTAAAAAAATATTTTATACTAAAAAAAAGTTTTTGTCACTTAGAAAATTAAGTGCGAGATGGTGTACTGATTAAAACGTTAGTCATTAACAGCGAATGGTTAATTTGCGTCCAAGTTCAAACCTCGCTAACTTTTTTTTTATTTTTTATTTTGAGTATCCCTAGAGTCTAAAAATAACTATATGAATTTTTGGTCAACACCAGCAAAAATAACTTATTATTCAGGCAAAAAGTAAGCAGTTTATTTTTGTTTCCAATTATACCCGCTAGCTTACCAGGAAAGCAAAGCTTTTGCTGGGCGTTTAAAAATGTTAAATGAAAAACTTTATGCAGTTTTTAAAATTTTCTCCAGTTTTCGAAATTTTTTTCACTTTTTTTGTTTGTTGTTTTTGGTAAAAAATATGACTTTAGATCTTCGAAAAAATATATGTAAGCAATTGTTTTGATGCATAAAATTGGAAATATGAAAAAAAGATAATAATAATAAAAGAAACATAATTTATACCAGCTACAGCGACATTCGTCTCCAAACACATTTCTCTTGTTGATTTCTTTGGTATTTGTGTCAAATGAAAGCCATTCATTTGCTTAATAGATACTAAAATCCTGTGAGCGTCAAAATATTTTAAGGACCAAAAACCTATTTAATAACATCAAAAAACGTCGTAAAAAACGAAGTATGTAATACTTCACATTACAGTTCGAATTTTAAAATAATAAAATAATAATAAATAATTAAATAATATACAAGTTTAAAATTACGGGAAAATTCATTACAAAAATCTAATAGCGTTTTCTTTTCTGAAGAAAGATTACCTTGTTATTGTGTAAAGATTACCCTGACTCTCGTAAATTGTGATTGAAATAGAACGAACCAATTCTGTAATTTTGTGATTTGTTAAAGTTTTTATGAGAAAAAAAAATTAAAATTTAATCTAAAGAAATCGGATTTTGGGTTAAATTTGTAAATTTTTTATGCAATTTTAGATTTTTTGTGAAATTTCGGATTTTGGTGAATTTTTGGCTTTTTGGTGAAATTTTAAATTTACAATGAATTTTTGGATTTTTGGTAAGATTTCGATTTTTTGTGAAATTTTGGATATTTTTGTGAATCTTTGAATTTTTGACTAAATTTTGGATTTGTTTTGAAATTTTGATTTTTTTTTGATGAAATTTCGAATCTTTAGTGAATTCTTGGATTTTTGGTGAAATTTCGTAATTTTGTGATATTTTCATAATTTGGTGAATTAATAATTTTATAGCACTAAATAATGAAAATAAATACTTTTCGCAAAAAATTATAATTTTCTAATTCTTTGAGGGTAAAACATGTAACATATTTTTTAAATTTAATGGCAGCACTATTAGAAAAAAAACATATGACCCATTTACAGGATTACAATTTTTTTCAGAATAGAATATAAAAGTGCATATAGCATATGGCAGAATAAAGACATCAGTTTAGCCAGAAAAGGCAACGTCATAAAATAATTCATTTGTAAATGACTATATATTTTTCAAACAAATTTTGATATTTATTTAATTTTTGCGGCAAAATATCCCAAAATATGTCTTTTATTACTTATAATTTTTTGAGATTTTAAACCAATAACAATTTTTTCTGTTTACGAAATCGTGTAAAAAAAATAAAATTTAATTTTTTTCTTTCTAGTGTACTTCAATAAATATGTATTAAATATGTAGTAATAATTCTA
The DNA here is from genome assembly GCA_932274085.1 of Protocalliphora azurea. Lineage (NCBI taxonomy): Eukaryota > Metazoa > Arthropoda > Insecta > Diptera > Calliphoridae > Protocalliphora > Protocalliphora azurea. Next base: position 85,957,335 of record OW026520.1, read on the forward strand.
TTTTTTAAAGTTTCAACTTTAAACCTTCTCAACTTTTGCGCCCATCGATAGCAATGATTGAAGCAAAGAGAATTTGCATGCATAAATAGTTATATGATTATTGGCATGCCGCATATAATATTTTTGTGTAGTTTAACCTTCAATATTTCGATTTACATCGTTATGATTTCGATTTGCGTAGCACAGTGTACTTTTTTGGAGGTATGAGTGATCAAAAATCACTCAAATGTCAAACGGGTTGACATTTTCATGTTATTGTACACAAAATTATCTATCGCATTCAATGCTATAAATATTACACATGTACATATTTTTCTTGTAAAATTACAACATAAATTTATGTAATATACATATTTCGGTAAAAGTCATTCAAAGCTTTCGAACTTTTAAATGTGTGAGTAAGAAAATTTAAGCACCACGTAGGTAACTTATACATTTAAAACTTTTTATTTAATCATCTGATGGGCGTACGGACCGACATATTTCAAACATCATATAGTTATTAAATGAAGGAACTAAATATTGTTCGATATTATGTCAGCCACGCCTATTAATTTTCATATTATTATTTTGTTAATTTGTTCCTGAATAATAAACAGAAGTTCTACTAAATAAAAGATCGTCATACAATTTCCATATTGTTATTCAAATAAAATTAAATATTTTATTAGAAAATGCATATTAGCCGCAATTTTAACACATGTACATATTGCTATTTTAATTATTTTTTGATTGATTTTATGTAGTTTTTTTATGTTAATGTTAAGACGTTCCTTTTCTTTTCCTTATGCAAATTCTTATTTTCTTTCATAAAATACAAAATATTACGATTTTTTGAACGAAAAGCATTCCTACATCCAATCCAGCACTTTCTTGCAGCTAAATTATATATAGAATTATACAGGATGACTTATACTATAAGCCATTATAATTTTGGTAGTTTTTACAAAATAGTTAAAAGCTTAGACAAACAATTCAGAAAAAAAGTTTTTTTTTTTTAAACCAAACATTTATATGTTGAGATTTTTAGAAAATAATAATCAAAGGACGCGTGTGAAACGGTAGAAAAGTTCTATCCCAGCAAAAACTTTTTGGTTTCCGGTAATGGCAACTACTTATTAAAGTAGTTTCTCGGTAATGAGGCGTCATTATTATTTGCCTACTCTGTATTACATAAATAAGTACTCAATAGTATAATAGGACAGTAATATTGCAATCACGTGGATCAGTTGGCTAGAGCGTTGGGTTAGTAACCAGAAGGTTGTTTTTTCAACCCCATTCTGAAGATGTTAGTTTTTTATAACAAAATGTCTAAAAAGATATTTTAAACTAAATAAAGTTTTTGTCGCTTAGGATGCTATGTGCCGGATGGTGTGCTGAGTAAGACGTTAGTCAGTAAAAAGGATTGGTTAGTTTTTGTCCAAGTTCGAGTCTCACTGACGGCAAAATTTTTTTGTTTTTTTTATTTTTGTTTTCGTTTAGGTACATATTTTTGAGTACCCTTAGAGTCAAAAAATAACTACATGAATTTGTAGACAACTCGAACAAAAATAACTAGTTATTCAGGCAAAATATAAGTAGTTTATTTTTGTTTCCAATTATACCTGCTTGCTTACCAGGAAAGCAAAGTTTTTGTTGGGATGATATAAAAAATATTTTTTCTATAGTGAGAAAATTTGTCCATACTACTGTGTGAAATGAAAACTGTAAAATAGTGACAAATTTAATTTTTATTACAAAAAAATAATAAATAAAAAATGAGATTGAAAAAATAAAAATCTTTTATTTGAAGTCATTTATGAAAGAAAAACTCCAACTCCATTTTGTGTTCAAATGGACATTGATTATTAATATTAAGCATCTTAAAAAATATATTGTGTTCGAAGTCATAAAACTAAATGTAAATTTTATAAATAGGTTTTATTATTGAAATATTTTCTTATATTTTTTTAACGTCGAAAATATAAATTTGTTCAAAATTCTACTAGCCTTATGAGCTATTAAAATTTTATTCACCTCATATTATTCAAAAATTTTCTAACAAACATAATTTTCCATCGTGTCAAATAGGCCCAAAGTTGCACTTGATAAATAATAAACATATTAATCAAATAAAAGAATATAAAATTAAATGTTTGAAGTTATTAAAAATTTTCCTAACAACAATTATTTTTATATACACAGAAAAAATATTGGAACAAATTCTTCAATTAATCTGCCGTTTCATTTTATTTTAAATGTTAATATTATTATAATTTATTAAATAAAATATTTAATTGGTTTTAGTTTCTGTTATACAAAAAGTGAAAGCCTTTCAAAAAATTCAAAGCAAAAACAAATATTTTCAAAAATATAAAAATGTTTTCACAACAACAATAAATAAACTTAAAATACGTTTATATATCTATACTTCGACGATTTTCTTGGCTCTTTTGCGATGACACAGAGTATTGACATGAAATCATCAAAGTTATAGGGGTTTGACTAATCTTAAAAAAAAAGTAATTACATTTGATATTATCAATACATTATGTAATTCTTCGGTTACTTTTTTTTATCACTATCCTAAAGGAGATTGCATCACATACATTTCATTTTACATGGACCCAATATTTCTCCTATTTTATATATAAGTATAAGTATACATCTTACATTTCATTGTATTTAAATAAGTTTGAAATAAATATTTTACATCAAACCTTTACATTTTTATTGTGCTGTATTCATATAAATATAATATATTGCAAAGGTACAGATTCAGATAATTTTGAAATCGACTCAATTATCAGCTTGATCAATTTCATTCAATTAAAAAAATTAATTAATACTTGTACAAACAATCAACTATTTTACTTAATTAATATAAACATTTTGATGATCGGTGGAAAATCAAACAATTTTTTAATTAATGAAAGCAATTTCGTAATTGAAATCGATTATTAATTTTTTCTGTGTACTTATTAAATTTAGAACCAAATATCTTTGTAACTAAAAAACGTACAATGAAACGAAAACTAGATTTAGAAAATTGAACATATTTTACATTAAGATCAATGTTAAAATTAAAATTATTTAAATGTTGATTTTTATGTTTTAACTTATTTTTGATCACTCACACTCCGAGGGCGGATCAATCAGTCCGTGACTTTTCGAACTTCCCTCGTAGTTATATGAAATGCAACACTATTCCCATCAAGTACCATCTGTCAATAGACTACTGTCAAATTTTGAGCAAGTATCGTCATTTATTTTGCGTAAATATGATTTCGAAGGATTTTTCGAAGTCCTTAAATTAGGCATTTGTTTGGTCAATAATTTCATCGTTGAAGCTGAATCTCTTTCCACCGAGCCATTTCTTTAAGTTTGGAAATAGGAAGTAATCACTAGGTGCTAAATCACGAAAATATGCCGGATGAGGTACCAATTCGTAGCCCAATTCATAGAGTTTTGCAATTAAGACTGCAAACGTATGCACCCGTGCATTATCTTGATGAAAAAGAACTTTTTTCTTGGCCATATGGGGTCGTTTTCTATTTAAATCCTCATTAAATCGGTGTAATAAGTTGGCATAATTAATATTCGCCATTTATTGTTTTACCCTTTTGAAGGTAATCGATGTGGATTATCCCGCGTGCATCCCAAAAAACTGTTGCCATCCCATTATTGGCCGACAAACTTACCTTGGCCTTATTCGGAGCAGGCTCACCCGGAGAAACCCAATGTTTAGACTGCTGTTTGTTCTCCAGAGTACAGTAATGGATCCATGTTTCATATACAGTTACAAAACGCCGTAAAAACTCATTCGGATTGCGTTTAAACAACTCCAAACAATCGTTTGAAGTTGTCACACGTTTACGTTTATGGTTAATTGAGAGCAAACGCGGCACCCATCTTGCAGACAACTTTCTTAAACCCAGATGATCATTTAAAATCGAAACCACACTGCCATATGAAATGTCTATGGCATCAACTATCTCACGCACATTTACTTTTCGGTCGGCCAACACCATATCATGGATTTTCGGGTGTACTAACCTCAATTGGCCGTCCAGAACGTTCAGCGTCATTTGTACTTGTGCGACTACAACGAAAGTTAGTAAACCACTTTTTTACCATTGAAATCGATGGTGCAGAGTCCCCATAGTATTTATCGAGCTTTTCCTTGGTTTGATTGACGGTTTTTTTTCGCAAAAAATAATGTTTAATGAGCACTAAAATTCACTTTTTTCCATTTTCAGAAAAAGTACACGAGGTTGTATGTTTTGAACAGCTGTTAAACGCAAAGTAAATGACGACACTTGCTTGATGGGAATAGTGTTGCATTTCATATAACTACGAGGGAAGTTCAAAAACTCACGAACTTATTAATCCGCCCTCGTATTAAAGAAAATGTTAATGGAAAAAAATTGATTAAATTCTCTATGTTAAGTTAGAAAATCAAAATAGAATTTATTTAAGTATTTTAATTTCGCCTCTTTTTATAAAAAGTACTCCTTTTTATTAAAAATTTACTTTTTTTCTGTTCAAATATTTTTCTTCTGGAATCATTTATTAAGAAAATAGTGTAAATAAATAAAAAAAGAGTGATTCGATTTGCTTCGTTTTAGTTTGCGTTGCAATTCTCCGGTCCTTATTAAGATCGGGTCCTCAGTGTATAGGGTAGACGGGGGAACATGCGACACTTTTTTGTTTAAAGTATTCTCTTCTTATAACCGTTAACGATATCTGTGAATTTTCTATGTACTAAAGACTTAGATATGTCGGATTTAAATTAAATCCTCTTGATCGAATCTATATTAAAAAAAATATATGTATATATATTGGCGGAATAGCCAAACCTTTAGATTTTAAATTGAAGAACCTTTAAAACCAGTAAAATTAAAATTTTTATTCGAAATTATAGATTTTAATTTAATCAAACAGTTATTTGGTTTTAATTTTTCGATTAATCGAACAAAAACTATTCGAGTGAATACCCTACTATCAACTTTACAACACTGAATAAAATCTTTATTAAATTCCAAAAACTAAGAAAGTTATCACAGAAAATACTCATAGCCAACACGTCTACCTCCGATCGAATGTAATTTGTTATATAAAAATTTGATGTATGAAAGATATCCGATAAAGGAAATTGAAATCATTTAATGTCACAAAAATTATTATTTCGTCTTCAAGATAATTGGCAATGGCAGATGTGCCCCTATGGCGAATGCTTAACCTTCTACCCTATATTATTGGTATGTCCTAAGTTATATTGGTATGTATTTTCGATATCTCGGATACATTGAAAGATATCAAACTTCGATTTTGCCTCATATCCACAATTTTAAAGTTTACTAAATATGGCTGTGCTGCATTTATCACTGCAATTGCAAAAAGCACAAAATTGGAGTTTTCTTTTAAGTTAGATATAATAAATTTATAATTCTGTACATGTTTTAATATATATATCAACAGTAAACACCAAAAATAAGTAAAAAAAAAAACAGCTTAATGTTAAAAGAGAAAAACTATCATTTTTTGTGGTTTAAGATTTTTTACCATTAAAAAAAGCAAAACTTTATCTCGAAAACTTGAATCAATTCTAAAAAAAAAGTTATTTATAGGCTCCAAGTTCACGTGTATCCAAATTGATTAAGAAGACACGTACCGCAGAACCAGTGTTGTCCTGTGTAAATCGTGCTAACTGACATTTTTCTTGATTTCATTTGGATTTTAAAATACGGTTTCGCTCCTTTAAAAACTGTCAGGATAAAGTTTTAAAAATAAAAACTTTCTCATCCAGACTCATTAGCTTGGGTAACGTTATACTTTAAAAAAGGTGCCAAACAATTTATTCGTATTTTTAATTTCTGCCTATTCGTGACTGTATTCAATAACTTCACAGAAAAAATAAAAATGAATTTCAATTACGAAATTGCTTACATTAATTAAGTTTTTGTTTGATTTTTCTCTAATCACAAAAATTATAATATTAATTAAGTGAAAATAATTGATTTTTGTTAAAATTTCAATTAAATTTTATAATCCATTCAATTGAAAATATAATTGAAATTTTATATAAAATCAAGTAAAATAATTATTGGTACAATTCAAAAGATACGCTTTTCTTAATAATATAAACAAATCTCAACAAAATTTTTCATTTCACAATTAATATATTTATGTAATACATAAAATATTTTACAATAATGTTGGAAATGTTTGTAAAAAAAAAAAATAAAATATATATGTAATTTGCAAAAAATCTTGTTAAAAAGCGATAATAGCAGTTTAACTAAAGTGTGTATTACACATTCGATATGTTAGATTTTTAATGTGATTTCAAATTTCAGAGTCAATGGCAAGAACATCTGCAATAACACCAGAACGCTTAACAGCTTCATAAAACATTATAAGCTTATAGTCATCAAATAATTCTATATTCAGTAAATGATTTCAACTTGGTCAAATATTTTATCCACTGGGGATCAAATAATACAAGAAGAGACTTTATGACCTAGGATATAAAACAACAAGTGTTGAATATCAATATGCAAATAAAACTGTAGTCCATAGCTTTGATACTAGCAAACTAGATCCACAATATTATTTTTTTTTGGTAACACGGGAATGATAAAATTAACAAATTTAAACGTTTTTACTAATAATAATTTATGTATATAATAATTTCAATTGGTTTAAAATATTTTTCTTTTTAAATTTTAAAAATATTAAAAAAGATTAAAAAAGTAAAAAAAAAAAGAAATTAAATAAATTAAAATTTTAAGAACATTTTGAAATAATCCCGATCAAAAAATTATTTAAAAAGATCTAAAAAAAATCTATGGTATTATTCAATTTTCGTATGATTGGAGAAATCCATATCCATACTTCATATTTTATTAAAATTGGCTCAGTAAGTTTACATAAAATATATTTTCCCAAATATACCCTACTACTATCTAATACGTTTTTTGATGCTTAAAGTAAAAAAACGCTCTCAGAGTTGTAGTATTTATATAGAATCTCATAATTCCTAACTAAAATATCAAAATTGGATACCATTGAAACTAAGATAAAAATTTTCGACATGAGAGTAATGCGAAGATAAATTGGATACCAAAAGTGTACCATTAAAAGTCAAATAAAAAATATATCTGCAATTTCCAAAAGGATGGTCCGGTTTCAGTAAAGATTAACACATTGATAGAAAAGATGTAGACGAGTTTAAATTTTGAGTCTGGTCTATATGATCTAACAGGGGCGGGTCACAAAGTCCCAAAGTTGGACAACTTGAGTATGCAAAACATTAAAAAATTCCATTGAATGGAATTTCCTAGTCGAGATCTTCAAAATATAGATTATCTCCGTTTGGAAACTGTAGATTTATTTTCATTTCATTTTATGGATGGCACACTGTGCGCAGGTTGCATTTAAGTGACGATAAAAGTACAGATTAAATTAGCATCAAAAAACGCATATAAGAGAAAAATAACTTAAGTAAAATTTTTAACATTTTATGAAAATAATATAAATTGCTGTAATAAAGAATTATCTAACAGAAAATATTTTGAGTAGTCGGCTTTGTAAATAATCAATTTTGTATATTGCATATCACACATTCCATGAGGGAACGCCCAAAAAATTTACCTATAGAACCATTTGAATATTTTAATATTTGTTTTTTTTTTTAATTTGGAAAACTCTCAAAAAAATCGATAAAGTGTGTAGCGCTAAATACCAATATCTCTATAAGCTGTAAATTTAATTTAATGTTTTAAATCATATATATAGAAGAAGAATATGTACTCTTTAAACACAATAATTTAAAAATAATATTACAACTTAAAAATGCATTCATAGTGCAAATGCAATTTTAGGATGCATCTTTGAAAAATTTTCTATCCTGATATTGTAAAATTATAATGTTGACTGAAAATTACATCTTTTTGTCTCAGAATAATTACTAATGTACTGCTTATTTGCTTATTCGATATTAAGCAAAAATATTTTAAATCAAAAGGGTAGAGATTTGTTAAAAGTGAATCTCAAAATTGCATTCCCATTGGGAGCGATGATCCTTTTGCTAAAAAAAAAGAAAATATATATTACAAACAATAGATTATCTTGTCCCAGATTTGTTATTATTGCATTTTGTAGTAAAAATATTGCTTTTAAACAAATTCAAAGAAAAGAAAATTCAAATTGAAGGGGTAGAAATGTTTCAAAAATGCATTATAAAACTGCAATTTCATTACGAGTGCATTTTCAAATACACAATTTACCTATGAATTATTGGCAGGAGTTCTCAGTTTTCTTTCATTAGAACCTTCCCTACCAACATTTTCTATCCAAATTTGCACTAAAGAGTAACCTCAAGTTGTTTTTAACAGTCGAATATCATTTTCTTATCCAAGAAGAGTCACTGTGCGGGAAGAAGCGTGCAGCAGTTCTAATACTTTTTTAATGACACTATTAAGTACTTTTTTTGTGTGTCAAATTGGAGTCATTTTGAGGAACAGAAAAAGTCACTATTTATGTAGAAATTCTAACTTAATAATATCAACTTTACTATCCAAACTTTGACTAAATAGTATCCATATTTATTTTAAAATAGTAAAAGAAAAATAAGTTATTTTCCTATCGAAGAAGTGTCATCGTTCGGGCAAAATTGTATCGCAGTTTTGATACTTTTTTAATGACACTATTAAATGCTTTTTTTGGGTGACGAATTAGAGTCATTTAGGGTTATTCAAAATAATCCTAAATGTGCTTAGGAAAATCTGACTTTAAATATTCAATTTAAGAGAAGAATTTTTAAATATAAAATTACACCAAATTGCTGATAAAAAAATAAGTATTGAAATCAGGCGCGAATCCACGGGGTAGGGGTGATATAGGAAATTTACCACAACAAATCTATACCTAAAATTTTCATAATTAGGAAATAATACACTCTGCTACAACGTTATAGGCCTTCTTGCAATATAGGAATCCACAATATGTTTTTAAAGGTTTTGAATTTATAGGCAAAAATATAAAAAATCCCATTTTTGGGATTTTCAGTTTTTTTTTTTTTGTGAAATGTGGAATTCCTTCTACAAATCTACAAAAAAGTTTTTTACAATTTCTCATTTTAAATAATTTCGTTAACATATCCTGCCAAACAAAGATTTTATTACAAATATAATATTTATAGTTTCTCCAAAAACCATGTTTTTTCTCGCTAACATAATTCTTCATTTTGTAGATAAAAATTTAAGTCAATATCTTTTACAGAACAGAAATTACACCACTTCAAAGTTTAATAAAATGTAAAATATTTAAAATCGGATTGGAAACAAAAACTTGGCAAGCCATGAAATATTTTCTATGTCAGAGGCACCTATTTTGAGCCCTATATTCCTCATATGTTCCTGAAGGACATATGGAGAATCCATTCAAATTAAAAATTATACGCTCCTCTGCTACTTCTATGTGAAATCGCGATTAGAAGTTAAAGGCTTTTTCGAAAAAAAACTAACAAAAAAAAATGAAAAAAGAATTGTGTCAAAACGTGGTGGAGGAGCAGAATTGTTTACGGCAGATATAAAATAATAATTTATGAGAAACAAGAAAGATATATTTGATAAGATATATTTTGATAAATTGGAACAGGATATTTTTGATTTCGAAGAGCATGCAATGTAATGATTTTTTACTTTCAGAAGGTCGAAAATCGAAATTAATGTTATTTTTTTTTTTTTGTAAAATTTTTTACTATCATGAAAATAACATCTTGAGAATACTAATGGGAGACAGTTTTTGGTAACTTTATATTTATCCAAAAACTAACTTTTAAGTGACTTTTTCGACATTTTAGTTAGTAAGAAATATAGAATAAGTAGATCAAAAATCGAAATTAATGTTATTTATTTTTTATAAAATTGTTTACTAACAGCAAAATAACATCTTGAGAATACTAGAAAGAGTCATTTTTCTGATAGTGGATAAAACTATCACCTGCTGGCAGAGTTGAATCACTAAAATTCCTCCACATCGTACATAGATATTAACATTAAAAATTTCGTAGATTGTCGTTTTTTTTTTAAGGACAAATTGTGATTTAACGATAAATCGTGATTTATTTGAAATTGGAAAAAATAATAATGAAAAATACTAAACAGCTTCACAGGTTATATTCGTACCAAATATAAAGAAAAAAATTTTTACTGTTTATAAATCTCTCGTAGTATGAACGATATACTTTATGTTGCTTACGATTTAGTTTTCTTATTTTCTTATATAGAAAAATATTGAAACGGATTTATAGAGTTTTCAATTTTTTTCTTTTTTTAATTTGTAGTTTAACTTAGCATATAAAATTAAAATTGCTATATATCGGTAAGAATACTTTACAATACACAAGTATTCTATAAAAGATGTAATATCTACATACGAGTACTTTGTCACAAACCAAGTGTTTCTCTGTGTAAAGTATTTTTAAGTTGGACTGTAAGTAAGTTTTGAAGAACTTTCGAATACTAAATAAAGAACACATAACCAATACTGTGTGTTGGAAATTTTCTGTAGGCTATATAATAAATTCATTTTTTTCTATATAAAAATAATATTTATATTAAGAAAATTTACAAAAATCCTAATTACTTTTTTCACACGAGCATCCCACTGTTGTGTGAAATAGAAAAAGGGCGCGTTGCTATTTTACCACGTGTTGAGTCAAATGAAATTCGCTGTTTTAATGTCGAAAATTTTGTGTGCGTTTTGATTTATTAATAAAATAGTTTTCATATTAAATATTCTATTTGTATTTAGTATCAAAGTAACAAATATTCTTTTACATATATTTACTTTATTCAAACATTTAACTAATGAGGGATTAAATAAATTAAATACGGATATTAAAAAAATAGAAATATGTGCGTGTAGAATCAAAACAAAAATAAATATTAAACAAAATGCAAATTACAGCAATAATTTAAGTAAAAACTTAAAAAACGCACCTCAAATGTAACTAATTATGTAATTACTAAATTTTCATTTATAAAACCATTTATATTTTTAAATAATATTATTTTGTTGTTCTTTAATGAAAGTAATTAATGACTAAAAATGCTAATATTGCATTTATTTATTTTTATTTTTTTTTTTTTTTCTAAAGGGGCTAATTTCCAGGAACTAAATAATGGTTTTGATGCAAGACTATCGAATAGTAATTATTCATATTCCTTTCTGATGAAAAATTTTAACTTTGTAGCATCATATATTTCAGACAATAAAGATGTTTAATACAGATAGTCGTAACAATATTGAATTTTTGATTTTCTTATCATTCCTGTATAAAGTTCATTTATGTCTAAAATTTTGTATTTTTATGCCTGTTGGAAATTTTTTCATTCCAAAAGCATTTTTATTTTATTTTTTACTTGTATTTTATATTTATTACAAAATGTCGCTTGTTTTACCACATTAAATTAAATTCATTTAAATAGTAATATATTTCCTTACTATAATAATAATAAATAAAAATTATAATAAAAAGTATATACATTAATTAATACTAAAAGACCTTGTTGTAATCTGGTAAGATTAACTAAAACACTTGTTGTATTTTTTTTTTTTTTTCATAAGTTTAAATATTTAATTTTATTTAATATTTATATTTTTTCAACATATTTTTTTTAGTCTATAAACGAAATAAAATTCTTAAATAAAACAAAGCTAGAAATAGAATTGCTAGCAGATGGAAGAAACAAGTTTATTTTTTGTAAGAAAATTTAATATTTTATATTAAAAAAAAAAATATATATATATATATATATATACATTTATATTTATATTTATAGTAGTAAAAAAGCAACAAAGAAATATTAAAATAAAATTAATGCGGTGTGAAGTAAAATGGGCGCATAATTTTGATCGATGACGCCCTTTGTCTTTCATTTATTTTAGAGATAATTTAATCATAAATATTATTTGATGATGCCAATAATTTACAAGGCTATTTCATATAATGTTGTAGGGCTTTTAGTTACCTTACAGCAATTTGTAAGCTTTAATTAATAATAGTTTGTTTATTTCAATATGTGTATATAAATTTGCGAGCAGGAAATTCTATTCATTAATCTAACAAAACTATCTAATGATATATTCCGAATATTCCTAACTAACGAACTATGATTGTGATCCTGAGTAAACTGCAAAATAGTACTCTCATATATATATATATATATATGTCTCATTAAAGGTAACAAAATTACCTTTAATATTACTTAGTTAGTCAGTTTGCGGGCAATATTAATATATCAAAAGATGTTCTTCTTAAAACCAAAGAAAAAAATATAGTAAATCTTTTCTATACCCTTGGTAAATGGCTGGGACTGGCAATAGTTTATGAATTATATTATATTATTCAAAATAATACTTGAAATATGTTTTTATACTGAATTTCAATGGTCGATAATTCGTGAATTAAATGTCGCGGTAGCGTATTTCCAAAAATGATACTTTTAAATTCGTGGAAAATATAAATGAGGACAATGAAGCCTTTTTGTATATTCTTTGTAAGTATCGTGCTGGGACTCTCAATGGCTTCGGAGTGTGCTATATATTTATATATATATATATATATATATATATATATATATATATATATATATATATATATATATATATATATATATATGTACCCTGCAAGCATTTAGTGAATTTTTTTTCGAAATAGCTCACTTCTTCGCCACTCTTAGAATTGCAATAGAAGATTTTTCTAAATTTTCCAACAATAAAATATATTAGTATTTGAATTGAATCTTCTAAAGGCAACTTCTTTAATCACTATTAGAAGTTGTTTGGATAACAGTTACAGTTATTCAAAAATGAAAACACTATTTTTCAACACCTTTGCTAGCATTTGGAAGATTTTTTTTTTAACAATCCACATAATCTGTCGAACTTGGCACTCTATAATGATTAATAGTAGAACAAAAACAACACACATTAGGTACGAAATTTTATCATAAAATCATGATTTTGACGATTGTTTACACTTCATAATGGGAAAAGGAATAAGCAGAAACAATATAATTTTGCTTAGTAAAAATATAAGTTTTGAAGTGATAAGAGTGAAAAAATATTGATATTAACTAAAATTATTTATGTAAGCTGATAATGAAACAAAAAATTCATAAGTTTTACTTATAAAAGGAAAATTAAGAAAAAAAGGTAAGCGTTTACCAAAATTGAAAAGAAATTATTAATATTCTAGTTCTAGGCAAGCGATTAAATTTAGGAAAACATTATCTATAAAATTAAAATATTTTATTAACAATTTGAGGGCCAGAACATGGACAGAACATTTTTTCTTATAAAAAAAATTTGTCTTATATAAACTTACACAACATTTTTTAAAAGTGTGGGAGTTTGACTTATATTTTGACATGCCCGCAGCACAAGTCTCTAATTTTCAGAATAATTTTGAAAATATATTAAAAATTCGATTTTACAAGTCTATTTTGTGGAAGATTAAAATATGTATATACAGCACTTTTACACTTTAAATTTGAATTTTCAAAATTTTGAATTAAATTTTTTTAAAAGATTGAAAAGACTTCAAATATTGTTTATGTTATTAAATATTTTTAAGAAATTGTTTTGTTGTTGTAATGCTTGAAATGTGTAGAGTAGATTGTGGTAGATTGGTTAAGTTGCGGTATTTATTTCTAAGTTTCAAAAATCTTAAATATTGACAAAAATGATTGGAAAAACTTTCAGGGTCAAAATAAAATTTAAATAATGATTTAAAATGGTACATCATCATTAAAATTGGTAACAGAGTATGGAAATGATTAAAAGATCATATAGTCTTTAATAAAGGGAATCCCCTTTATAAAAATGGAAACATTTGAAAGAGAATTTAGAGAAAATTTGTTATAAATATTTTTTCAAATATTTCCAAAATTCTTAATAGTCAGCTATTTATTCAGCGAGAAAGTATGATTTTAGAAAAGTATATTGTGTTCGCCTTGTAAAAAGTGTAATACATTTGTTCTTTAATTATTTTTCTGTGGAAAAACTGGCGATTTTAGAAAAAAATTAACTAAAAAAAATTTATTTATTTTAATTACATAGAAAATTCAATATAAAATTAAAATAAATAATAATGTATTCTTGTAATATTTAAAAAGCGTATATTATATTACTAAACATTTTGGAAATATTGAATTACACATATTATAAAGCGAACATCATAACCTTTCTAAAAATCATACATTGTCGCCAAACAAACTAATAACTGCAGAAAATTTTGCAAATATTCTAATAGATGTTAAATGTTCATTTGAATTCAAAAATGTTTGTGCAATTAATTTCATTGTTTGTTATAATAAATACAAGGAGGAGTTATTTTTGTTATTTAAAAAATAAATTAGATTCAATAATTATTCTTATTTTATTATATATACCTACTTTGTTAAGTTTGAAAGTAACAAATATTCTTTTCTAATTTTGTACTTGAAATATTTTTTAGTATTCTTTTTTAATTTAATTTTTTTAATGTTAATTTGAATTGAAAATATTGTTGTGTAATTAATTTTATTGCTTTCCATAATAAATATCAGAAAGAGTTAATTTTGTGATTTAAAAAATTTTAATATTTTTACTTTTGATAATTTTGTTCATTCCTAATCCTTTATTTTAAATTGTAAGTATTACTATCATTATTATTTTAAAAATTTTATGCAAAATAGTTTTAAAATTCTGCAAATATTTTATATCGAAAGTGTAACTACGTCGGCACACCGGGAAGTTAATATGTTTCGCTTTTACTATTGAATTCTCATATAGTTAGATATAGCATCTTTTGAGTAACGCTTTAGTGGGAATTGGAAGATTCAAATTAGGATTTTTTAGTAGACACTTTTTACTGCGATATAGTAGATCTTAATACGTAACGTACAAAATTTACTAAAGCGATACGAATTCTGATCTACTTAGTAACACCGTTCGGGAAGAACTGTGCCACTAAGAGATAGTTCCTTTTGAGTAACTCTTTAGTGGGGATTTGAAGATTCGAATAAGTGACATCCAATACTGACTAAAGCGTTACTCAAATTTAAAACATCATAACATGACATTAAGGGCCGTTAACTTATCAAATTTTAGCCCAAAGTTAAAGTTTAATTGTAGACTAAATGATTAGTTTGTGTGGAAAGAATATCATTTTATATAAAGTTATGCTTTAACTCTTAGTTAAAATTTTAAAAATTAACTGCCCTATGATTTCATTTTTGGAATTTATTATTGTGAATATTTAAGTTTTTAAAGAAAAACTTATTCTGGAATTTTATTTTTTGCTATATTATTTAAATATCATTTACTTAGTTAAAAATTCGAATTTTAATAAAAATTTTATTTGATTCATTTAAAGAGAAATATAATATAATTTCCATTCCATAACTCTATACTCCGGATTAAGTAATAAAAAGTTCTTTTTTAATGAAATTTTTATATAACTTTGAAAATACAATAAGAAATTATATAATTATAATGTAAAAGTTGGTACTAGTTGAATTCTTTCATTATTATTTTTAGTTAATGTTTTTTCCAATATATTCAGATTCATGTTTTTAGGTTCAACATAAAAGAAAGTTGAAAAAGTACAAGAAAGAACAAAAAAGTATCAAAAGTACCTTCATGTAGGATCTTATTCATCCAAACCTCTTTAGATTTAGTTCCATGCTTCTACATTGAATATTATAGAAAATTCAAAAGGTACAATTAGAAAACGAAAAAGTACCACAAATTCTGCCTTCAGGAATTCTTACCCACATTGGATCATGTATCTTTAATTTCGTGTTTCTAAGTTCAATATTACAGAAAATTTAAAAAGTACCATTAGAAGAACGAAAAGGTACCACAAAGTCCGCCTTGTGAATTCTTACCGAAATAGGGCCATAAATGTTTAATTTAATATTCAATATTATAGAAAAACGAAAAAGTATAATTTCGTGTTTTTAGATTCAATATTATAGAAAATTTAAAAAGTACAATTAGAAGGGCAAAAAAAGTACTACAGAGTCCCCCTCTATAATTCTTACCCACATAGGATTATGTATATCTAATTTCATGTTTTTAGGTTAAATATTATATAAAATTCAAAAAGTATTATTATAAAAGCGAAAAAGTAACACAAAGTCCTCTCTTGTGAATTAT
Organism: Protocalliphora azurea; assembly: GCA_932274085.1. NCBI lineage: Eukaryota > Metazoa > Arthropoda > Insecta > Diptera > Calliphoridae > Protocalliphora > Protocalliphora azurea. Next base: position 85,973,529 of record OW026520.1, read on the forward strand.
TGCCTACATAGAACCATCGACCTTTAATTTCAGGTTTCTAGGTTAATTATTAAAAAAAAAATCAAAAAGTACCATTGAAAGAACGAAAATGTAACACAAATCCCCCTTTTGTAAATTCTCACTTACTTAGGTCATATATCTAAGTTCATATTTCTAGGTTTAATATAATAGAAAAATCCATAATTGAGTTTAAATAAAATGTAATTTCACAATTTTACCTCATTTTTGGATTTTTTTTTTTTTTTTTTCTCCAATGGATGTAACAAAAATTGTATTAAAATGAATTTCTAAATTGTAGTGGATCCCTTATTTAAATACTTATATCTATATGTCAATAAATTAAAAAAAATGTACAAAAAAGTACCAAAATGGGTACAATTTTTATACCTTAAACGTTTGGATTTCAAAAAAGTACCAAATTTCGATTTGTCGCTTTTCGATAAGTAACGAATACAATATAAATTTTGTTTTTATGTTTACTGGTTTATGATGTCAAAAAAGTACCAAAAATATTGTTTTACTCGTTTTCTCTCTAAAAGGGCCGATTTTCGAAAAAGTATCAAACAAAGTGAATAACGATGAGTACTAAATTTTGTTTATATCTATAACAGTTTAGGAGATATAAGGTCACCGATTTTACCTTTTTTTAACTCCTATACATTCGATGTGTATTCAAAATTTTCCCAAAAATCCCGTATTTGACGGGAGGCTAACCTGCGGTCTAAATTTCATCTCTCTAGCTTCAAGCGTTTGGTCTGTAGGATGATGAATCAATAATTCAGTCAGTCACGTTACTCTTTCATATATATAGATATAAAATATAATATATAGATAGAAGATAGAAGAAAATAAGACCTTATTCCATTTTAAGCTATTTTTAGTCTTAAAATTGGGCATGTTTAGATCCGAATTTTTTAGTGAAACTTTGCATACAGATAGATGCTTAATAAATCTTACCAAATATCGAAAAAAGATAAGAAAATGATTAAGTTTTATGTTTTTATGAAGTTATCATCTCGCTTTATCATTTCGCTTTATTATATTAGAGGACATTGATTGTTTAAGCACTCGCATCAGTTAATTTATAGTTCAATTGAGAGAATCAATAATTCATAAGGCTCTATTGCTGATAAAGTAAAATTAAAATTAAAAAAAATTAAACTCAATTATTTCACATTCAGATGATATCTGGAGTTCAGAAAAATAATCTGCTTATTCAAATATGCTCCTATTATATCCGTTGTCGTATAAAGGTCATATTCTAATTGATTGTATATTTTTTACGCTAAAATAGACATTTGCTTATAAAAAAAATATATTTGTTCATGGAAATAAAAGCCTATCACGAAATATAAGCTTTAAAAAAGTAAATCTAAAAGATCAGAAATTTCAAAAAAGTACAAAAAATAGCAATATTCTTTTAAAAACTAAGGTTTAACGTTTTAAAAAAAAATAAAGAAGTTCATGTTTGTTTTTTTTTTTTAATTTTTAGGGCATATTTTGTATTTCTAAATACATTTTTTAGGCGCATATTTTCAAAAAATAAATGCATAAATATCTGCTCTCTACTAATTATATGTATGCCAACTTAATTGACGCAGCAAAGTAAAACATATCTGAAGCCCGTTATAATGAAATATACTAAAATCTCCATCAGAAAACGAACATGAGACTCCCACACTAATAGGCTAGCTCATTACCAACTAGGCGCAGATCTAGCCAAAGAACTTGCCTATTTTTTGAAGTACAAACAAAAAAATAAAATTATGCTTTTTAAGAGAAATATTTTTCGGGGAATATTGAATTTTAATGATTTAAATTGCGTTATTATTTTACTCTTATTCGCTTAAGAATTACAAATTAAATTATTTAAAAAAATCATGATATATTTCATATTTAAAATTACTGATTTAAAATTTTAAACTAGTCAGATAAAAATGGATTAAAAATTATGAAAAAATAAAAGATTTTAATAATCGCAGAAAATTTTTAAATAAAGTCAGTTAGTTTCATTGATTTAACATTTAAACATACTTTCCAAAATTTCATATTTTTTTTTTTTTTAATTAAATAAAATCATCAATGCTTGAATAAAATTATTTAAATATTTCACTGTGCAGATGAAAAACGTAATCTATTTCTCAATGTGCGAAAACACAATTTATATTTTGTATGAAAGCCATACAAAATCATATACATAAGTATTAATCCTTTTTGATTATTTCGGAACTAATACAGATTTTTGAAAATAGACTAAAAATGGATGATCAATAAGTAAATAATTCGCAGGTCAAATGAAAATTTTCTAAAATCTGTAATTTTTAACAATCGTAGCAAATAATAAAGTGATGACGCTTTCCTGGCTTAAAATATACCAAAAAATATTATTTCTCAAATTTCAAATTCAGAAATGTTTATTTTTTCACTCGGAATAATTAATGACATGAGGTTTTCTTCCAGGAAATATAATTTGATCATAGTGCTGTTAAAATTCAAAATTTGAATTTTCATATACGAATAACTCGATAACTATAAAAATGAAATAACATTCTAAAGCCTTAATGATTATAAGAACACTAATCTTTGAAATCAAATGATCGGATGAAAAAAAAAATATTAGCAAGCATATGTGAATTTTTATTTAAATCTGACTAGAGGGCCACAATTTACAAATTTCATATAGAAATTGTATCCAGTTAGCAGAGTTTCTAAGTTAAATACAGTTTTCATGAGATCTTGCCAAAAAATGTTTGCTTTTTAGTTTATTTTTATTGTAAGTTATCCTTTATTTTACCGATATCGAAACGAATTTTTCATTCGACCTAGAGAAACAGACAGTAAAATTATTAAAATAAAATGTGTATTCAAAATTTTTTATTTTATAAAAAATATTTTTTTCATGAAGCTGAAGTTTTTAATTTTTTTTTTTTTTTTTTTTTTCTATTGGAAAAATATAAAAACGCCTAAAAATATTGTTGTTATTAAAAAAAAAAAAAAAAAACTTTTTTAAAACTTTTTAATTTTGTTTTAAAATTTCAAATGGAAAATGTATGATATTTTCCCTAAAACTGATTTTAGCTGCATTATATTGTAAATAAATTTATTCTGCCTTTTTCCTTTTTCGATAAACTATTATTTTTTTGCAAAATAATTTACTTAGTTGAAAAAATCTATTTGAGGGGGGTGTCAAATTGTGCTTCCCTCGTGGCCTCTCGAAATAAAATAGTAATCCTGAAAAAAGTAATAAAAAAAAAAATATAAATCTAGGTTTTCGTGCATTTAATACAAAAAAATTACATTGAATTTAATCTTTATATTTACCTTTATATTTAATTCCAAACATGTTTTCCTTTAAAATCTACGTAACTTGAAAGCAATCGATAAACAAAAAGAGAGCTAGAGAGCTCTCACAGATAAATATAAGTTTTTATCTCTTAGTTCAAATCAAATTTGAATTAATTCTAATTTCAAGAATCAATTACTTCATTTAAATACAATTTCATACATAAATTAACTTTTAAATCAATACCGTTTTGTACTTGTTTTAAGTATACATCAGTATGAATATTTAAGTAAAATTTGTAATTAATTTGTATAATTTTGCATATTTTATACAATGATGGCCCGAAAATAATCGGGTTTTCACACAGACACAACACGAACGCCAACAAAACAATCAGCATGCTAGCTTTCGACTCGTAGTGCCTATACTAGACAAATTTTTAAAAACATTAATGTATTCGCCATATTATTGTTTTTATACAATTGTTGCCACCTTTTTTGATGTTTTTCATGATAAAAGAAATTGTCTAATAGAGACACGATAGAGTAGGTTCATGTCGCTTTGTTTTTAAATACGTACAATGGAAATGTATGTGAAGAATTCTCATTTAAAGAGTACAAATCACTGACACATTCTCATTTTAACGCCTCTCTTTTTGGTTATCGCTGTTTTACATTTAACAGAAAAGAGAAATTTTGCATATTTGCACCCTATAGAATTTTTTATACTATTTGCTATTAGCGAAATTTTATTTTTACTGTCACAAAACGAAAATATTTTTAGCTTTAGCTAATAAAAGTCAAGTTATTCTTAACGTGAAGAGTATAAAATTTAAAAATTAGTCAGGAAAATAATATTTAAGAGCATATATTTTAAAAGCATTTTTTATGCGCAAAAAAACACGTTTTTAGAGCAAGATTTTGGTTGCCCTGCTTATCAGCGTTTAGGCCCTTCATAACATGTGCAATATATTATTGTAGGGTATATAGCAAAAAATATATGTAAAATAATAAATTACAATATAAAATAGAATTCAAGAAATTATAAAAAAAGAACAAAGTATACAAAACACGCATGTATTAAATTAAAATTCTATGTTGAATATAAAAATTAAAAAAAAAATCTATTCAAAATGACTTCATGGGCTTGTATGCGTATGAATAAATATTGCTGCTGTTTAAAAAAAGAAAAAAAAAAAAAAAAAAAAACAAGCAAAAAAAAACTGCGTGAGTTGATTACCTCATCGCTAGAGTGAATAAGTTGTTGTTTTTTTTATATTTTTCTAACAAACCAAAACTAACAAACAAACATCATTGTTGTATTTATTAACAATAATGAATATGATGATGATCATAATCGTCATCTAGCATTAATTCAATTCAAGTATTTGTTGTACGCATAGAACACAGATACTAAATTACGAATACAAATACAATTCAATGAAACGCACTGTTTAAAGCACAAACGATAATAAAAACGCACAACAAACACTATGTGCGGTTTTACTGGCTCTACTAACGATGGACGGACGAATGAATAGATGGATGGACGTACGGGCAGCATACAATTTTGCCGATCACGACAGCAGCAACAACAGCAACAATAATCATTATCGCCATCAACCAACCGCTGAAACAATAACAAGAACAATGTTATTTTACTATTTTTGTTGTTGTTGTTATGTTTGTCTATTTTAGAAGCTTTTTTATTTCTTGAGAATTGTAAAGAAAAACAAAAACAACAAGATCAGCAGCATTTTTTTTCTATTGAAGCAAGTATATATTACTTTGTGCATATGCAAGTGTATGTGTGTAATTCTCAAGTTTTTTTCTTTTATGTCGTTCTCTTCTAATAAGTTTTTTGCTTTTGAATGTATCTGTATGGTTAGTTGTTTGGCTACGCATATTTTTTATGCTATATATTTGTTATGTATTTCTTAAGTTTTTTTCTTAATATTAATGTGAATGTATTTCAATCATTAATGTACTAGAGAAGTGGTCTAGCAGAGAAGTAAAGTGAAGGAACTACAGCAGAACTGGTATGACAACATTTTAATTAATGATCACTTTTAAAAGAATAAAGGAAAAAAGGCATAAAAAAACATAGCTAAATGAACACAATCGTTTTCAACGATGGAATGTAAAATTGTGTATCGTAGGTCATCATACGCACTCTTATAGCAAACGACGAGCTTTTTATAGAAGACGATCAATGATAATGGAATAATTCAAAATATGACGCATTTTAAAAATAGTTGTGGAATATAATGTCATTTATATTTCTATATTAGCTTAAATATTATTTTATTATATGTATTGGTCATTATAAAAAAATTTTAACCTGGCTGAAACTGAATTTAACCCTTAATAGGTTCTTCCGCACTTTTTGTTCGTGCGTTTATACTTTTTCATCTCGTTCGATCTTGTATCAACTAATCGGAATTTGCCGATAAATTCTTCATCTCCTTTGTTATTGTGCAGACTTTGAACAGTAAAATTCACGGTAATCGAATTTTGATGACAACAATTTTTAATTTTTTTAATTTTTTAGTTTTTTAAGCGGGTTCTGTACGACCCTCAACGAAATAGAATATTTGTAACAGGGATTGATACTTGTTGTAATTATACGTATTTTACGCTATATCTCATTGTTGTGCTCTAGATATTCAATGCGGTATACAGTCACAAAGTTTGGAAAACAAGAGCGAAAATTAAAAAAAAAAACAATTTCTATTTTACACAATAAAATTGAGGAATCATTAAAAATAAATTTAATAAAAACGTTTTTTTTTTTTTTTTTTATATAACAAGCAGCAATTTGCACAAATCTTGGATATATATTGATATATAAGAACTGCGATAAACATAATTGATCGGGATCATAAATTTAAGTCAAATGTCGTTGCCCAGCAAAAATTTTTGGTTTTCGGTAATAAAAACTACTTATTAAAGTAGTTTCTTGGTAATGAGGCGTCATTATTATTTGCCTACTCTGTATTACATTAATAAGTACTCAATAGTATAATAACACAGTAGTACTGCAGTCACGTGGATGAGTTGGCTAGAGCGCCGGATTAACTACCAGAAGGTTGTTGGTTCAACCTCATTCTGAAGCTGTTAGTTTTTTATAACAAAATATCTAAAAAGATATTTTAAACTAAATAGAGTTTTTGAGTACTGAGTAAGACGTTAGTCAGTAAAAACGAATATTTAGTGTGTGTCCAAGTTCGAGTCGCACTGACGGCAAAATTTTTTTTTTTTTTTTTCTTTTAGGTACATATTTTTGAGTACCCCTAGAATCAAAAAATAACTACATGAATTTGTGGACAAGTCGAACAAAAATAACTAGTTATTCAGGCAAAAAATAAGTAGTTTATTTTTGTTTCCAATTATACCTGCTAGCTTTCAAGGAAAGCAAAGTTTTTGCTGGGTGATAGTTGAGAACGGAGCACTTTTGCCAAAAAAGATTTTGTTATGACACACCGCTTGGGCAGCGCAAAGTTTAACATAATTGGCATAATGAAGTGGTGTTTGTAACGCTTAATAGAGCCACATCAAAAAATTTCGAATGGTATAAATTTTATGGAAAATATGTTTTCGTATAATATATGGAGAAATAACTTAGGTTCAACCCTCATTTTTCACAAAATTTTTAAAAATCGTAATTTTAAATATAAAGAAAAATTTGTTTGATATTGCTTGTAATATGAACCAAAATTATACATAAATTTCTAGTTTGTAGAAATTTGAACATGTTCAACTTAAAACCTCTATAACTTTGGTATCCCCTGCATGAAATTATTAACGCGAACTGATTCTATATGCATTCGAGTCACTTTATATTTATACAAATGGATTTTAATTTGCCATAAAAATAATAAAAAAAAAATGTGAGGCCTAAAATCAAAAATTTTTGATAATGGCCTTTATAGAATTATTGTATTTTATTTATTCCTTGTGAAAGTTTTATGTGATTTATTTACTTAAATTTTATTAATTTATTAAGATACAGCAAAAAGCAGTGATCAGTTCACATGTCAGTATTCAATAGCCTTCGTAAAAAATTATGTGCACTGTCCATAAGAAACCATAACAAGATGGAAATATTTATGTCCTATATAACGTCTGCTATTAAATTTATTAAAATACACCGTCATTTTTATTAATTTAATAATTCTTTAATTCCAAAAATTTATTTTACTTTAATTAAAGTTTTAACCCATTAAACTAAATAAATTTTCCAAAACCTCATATTTTTGTTTTTTTCACTTTCTAATGACGGAAGAAATTAAGCGGAAAATGTCAAAAATCATTTAAAACTTTCTTTACCCAAATATTATGCAAGAAATATTTGGGCAAAAGGGTTCAAGGACACTCGAAAAAGAGCTCTATATAAAATTAAATTTACTACCTTACAAAAGTAAATAAGAAAAAAATAATAATGAAAGAAAAAAACACAATAAGAAAGGATAAAGAAAAGAACAACAGAAAACAATAAACAAAGAAATTCTTAAAAAAGGATATACATTATGGGATGAAAAATAAAAATTTAATATAATACGTAATAAATAGTCCTTCATCATCTACTTATACATACTTAAATATATATATATATATATATAAATGATTTTATTTCTTAGCTTTCCTTAAGCGTAGAACTATACGAGAGAAGTAAAAAAATATAAAAGATAAACATTTAAAAGAAATCTCAGTTGTACCACTTACAACGCAACACAACACAACAACATCCCTTACGCAACAATTTCTACGCCAATTTGTTGTATGAACAAAAATATTCATCCTTAAAATGTAAAGAAACAAATAGAAAGACAAACTGATAGAAAAGCATGCAGACAGACGGACATACTTGGGAATCCTTATTCATCAGGACAATAGAGAGAGACATAAAATATATAAAAAATATATAAATAACACGTGGATGAAGCAAACACATAATAATTTTGTTGTTTTTTTTTTATAAAATACTAGTATGAAAATAAAAATAAAAATAAGATGAAAAATACAGCTGGAATGAAAATACGGTAAGTTTTAAAGTTGTTGTTTCTAATACAGCAACAACAACAACAACAACAACAACAACAACAACGAACATTACACAAGGTACAAGGTATTTATTGTGTCATAATAACAATTATTGGGTAAACGACCTAATTTTTTGACAAAGTGTAAAGGACCAAATAAAATACAATAAAAAAAGATATGAATACACGTTGTACACAAATTTAAATGATAATCAACATAATAACAAAATATATATACGAAGAACAACAACAAGAAAATTACCAAAATAAAAGAAAAACAGGGATTATTGTTCTTTAATGGATGCTTAAAACAATGGTTTAGCAATTTGCCCCACAAAAATGTTGATTTAATTAGCAGCATTTTAAACGCAGAATATGTGTCGTAGTTTAAATGTAAAATCATCCCAGGATAAATTGTATTAGTTCTACAATTAGTTCTAGAACACATGAAAATACCTTACTTGTTCGAAGTTGTCACCCCCCAGAACTAGTTCTGTGGAAGTGTTAACTAGCCAGTACCCATTTTATGGAACGGTTCTAGAACTAGTTCCTTAATCAGTGATTTTTATTCGAAATTTCCACATTCAGAACTAGTTCTATAGAAGCGCTAGGGAAGGGTTCAAGAAGCCGTTATTAAAATCAAAGATTTTTCTTTGATTTTTATTTTTTATTCTAAACAGTTGTAAACAGTTGTAAGAAGTCATCTGGGATCCAGTAATTTTTTTAGATAAATAATGTAGAAGTAATACGGAAGTAGTTCTTAATCACTAGTTTTTAAAAATATTCTATAAAAACAGTTTAGAATCATACTACGGTTCTACTCCATGAGTGCCAGAATTGGTTGCGACAGCACTAGTTCTAAGAATGTTATTAAAGAATCTGAAGTGGTTCTGATTGCACCAGTTCTAAAACTAATGATTTTAGAACAAGTTCTAAAATTTTTCCTGGGATAGAACACTTTTTTTATAAAATTAAAAAAATATGGCGTCAATTTTAATATTATAACAATTCTTAACAATTGATCCACATGTCCGTCTGTCTGTAGGATATAATCTTACATCTAAATTATTAATTCTAATTAAAGGAAACTCATCTAGATTATTAGTTGTTTTGTAGTTTTGAGCATTTATTGAGAATATTTTGAAAATTTTTATCAATTCTGAATGTGAAGTTTTAGTCCAGCTAAGTAGATTAAGAATTGCTACACAGTAGACAGCAATTAAAATAAATTTGTCAAATTATATTTTTAGTGTTAAATACTAATCCATATTATCCATATCCATATTAATATTACAAAATTAAGTGTGTGTTTGTTTATATATTTGTTTGCTTGTTTGTGACGAAATCACGCTTAAGCCTCTAAACCGAATTTTAATGAAATTTTAAACATAGATGAATCTTAAGGTGGAAGGAAATATAGAATATAAACTAATTGCATATTGATGAAAATGGCAAAAATATTGCAGTTTTTCGCATCTAAAATGTTTCTTTATTTTTTCGATAAAATTGGAAGTTTTAAAGGAAGAACTATTACGCGAAGACTTCTAGTTTCCATGAAACTCAGGGAATACTCTGAGTTTCATGGCTAGTTAATTTATAAACATGTAACGAAAAAGATATTTAAAACACTAAAAAGTAGATTAGATTAACTTTTCTGGCCTGCTACAGCCTTCATCAGCATTCCTCAAATCAATTACATTCATTTTCTGCTGAGTTATCGGATTTTAAAAGTGCATAAATTGAAAAAAACTACACAGAAAGAAAAACTGCATTCTAAAACCAGACTTATTTTTCGCAAAAGTAGTACTTAATAATTTAAGTACTGAGGTATACTTAAAACAAGTATAAAACCAAATTGATTTAAAAATTAAGAATGATATACTTAATTTAAGTATTAAAATTCTAATACTAAGTACAAATTGTACTTAAATCAAATAATTGAAAGTCCAATTTAACTTCAATTAAAAGAAAAACCTTATATTTATCTGTGAGAGAATATGAGCGGAATGAAGCTTACTCTCTCTCTGCTCTCTCATTCTCTAATTGTCTATCGATTGCTTTCAAGCTTCGTCATGCAATTTTCACTAGTCTTTTATTGTGCTTCGTTTAAATATTTTACACTTGTTTTTAATTTTTTAAGTGGTGTTTTTTTATAAATCTGTGACCAAAAAGTGAAATTAACTCCTATTGCAGCTTTACCTCTAAATGACGACTAACGTCAACTCCTTAAAGAGTTCAATTTAGAAGCTGATATTGATATTTTAAAAGGTAAACGCAGATTAAAATTGCTAAAAAAAAAATATTCAAAAAATGCGACTTTCGAATCTCGACCGTAACTCCCCGTAGGATTATTCCTTCTTATGTAAAAAACATAGTGTGCAAAATATTAAAGGATGTCGCGAACACGTGTCACATCGACCCTAAAGTTTGTTGGGTGGAAAAATTTTAACTTTTTCACACTTTTTTTAAATTTTGCTTTATCAACTACTTTTTTGCAATTTTGTGTAAAGTAATCGCAATTATCTATAAAACAAAATTAAAAAAGTTAAAATCGATTAGAAAATATTAAAATTATTAGAAATTCCCCAGACCATTAACGTATTTTCGGACATTTGTGTACAGACAAATTTTATTTTTTTTTTTTTTTTAGAAATATTGAAATAAAATGTTATTTTTAGTCAAATTTGAACCATAATTACTCCTCCAGTATAATGTAATCCCCTTCTCATACTTCATTAAAAATTACGATTTTTATTATGGCTGTTTCGAAATTTCAATTTATATATATTATTTTTTTTTTCTTTTGCTAGCTATCGTTTGATGTATATATCACTAATATTGGTGGTAAAACAATTTTAATATTTATTCTGGGATCATTAACATAAATGCCATGTAGCTTCCTATTGTAATCATCGTAGGAAATTGAAATTTGGCTAATATATTCTAAATGAAGTCTCCTTTCATAATTTGTAGTACGTTTAAAGGTAGTTCACAAAAAATAATTTACATCTATACAGAAAAAAAGAAAAATTCTTCCTAAGAAGAAAATGAGCTTTTTTTGTGTTATTTTAAAACAACCATTGATTAAGAAATTATGTTTTGACTTAAGTACAATTTCTACATATTTATACACGTATATTTACAAATACTTTGTAAATTTTTTTTTATATTAGGATAGTGTTAACAGAAGGAGGAAGGGCAAAGCAAATTTAATTTTGCTATTTTTTTTTTCATTGCATGTTTTGTCATGTATTTGTAAATATATGTACATATATACATGAATAAATATGTAAGTAAGAATTGTATTTAAATCAAGACATAATGTCTTAATAAAAATTAGACAATTTTGTGAAAGGCTAGAAGAATTCTGTGATTATAATGTCTTAATTTCATAATATAGTTTGGCATCGATTAGGATACCATTTTGGTCGACATTTTGTTCCAAATTTCATTAAATTATATAAATTGCGACCTACAGTTTGATTACAAGATTTACATGGACAGACAAATATTTTTGGGTGGTACCCTCCTCACATAAGTTAATGTAGTCTATATATTTTTCAGATCATAAATATTTTTACATTTCTGAGTTCTACTAAGAAAGATATTGAAAAATATGTTAACTGTATTATGTTATCGCTTACGGTTAAAAATATATTTAACTTCAAAAATGTAATTTCTCATTTTTGGCCTTGATTATTTTTTCCCCCTATAACTTTTAAAATAAAAACTCGAAAATTTTTTTAAGAAAATATGATGAAATTCTCTATAACGAGTTTCATAAATTGTAATTTTTTGCAAAAAAAGAAAAAAAAACTACCTTTATATATTTAATTTTTTTTCTTAAATTTTGTTAAAAGGGTTCAATAGTTTTTGACATTTTCTGAAAGATTGGACCTTAGGAAAGCGTGTGAGTATATTTTTTAAAAGTTTTAACGTTCACCTTACACGCATCAGTTGTCGAAAATGATAAATTTTGAAAGAAAAGTTTAACTTTTTGAGCCTGTAAAAAATTTTGATTGTACTTCTGCAAATTAGATTAGATAGCTCGATATGTTTCCTAAAATACCTATATTTTCAAAAATAGAAACTTGGTCTTAAAAGATATATATATATGGTCATATATTTTTATGGTCAAAATTTCCAGCTACACACTTCAGCCAACAATATTTTGAAAGCGTAACTCCTCCTTTAAAGATTTCCTAGTTTTATCAAAATCGGTAAAGTGGTTTAAAAGATCATGACTTTTAAACCATTTATTTTGCAAATAGTCCCACTGTGCGAAACGAAAATGTTATGTTCCATTTAATTTTCCTCTGTCCCTACTACCTACCTACTGTCTTCGATGAACTGTCTTATACATATATCAGGCATCAAGTTGATTAGTTTGAGATCGGAATTTTTTCTGTAGATCCATAGAGGGTTAAGTGTATTGGAATGGATTTTTGCTACCACAACTATTTGTCACATAGCCATATGCAATCAACTTAGGTATGTATGTGTGAGAACTAATGCAAATATTATACCAAATCGTGTTCGCATAATTTCCAGCCAGATTTATCCAGCAACTTTTTTTGAGAGAGCAAAAACCAATTTATTTTCAATTTTAAAAATATTCAAAAAAGTACATAACAACATTTTGCAAAAATTTGCAGATTTTTCTTTATAAACAACAATTAGTAATGTCCTCTTGTTACATTAGAAAAAAGCTAATTTATCTATAAAAACTATAAAATATAGAAATTTGTTTTCTGGTAACAAAATAAAAGCAAAATGTTATTAATATACGAGTAATATATATTTGTTAATAAAATTAAATTAAAAGTAGTTTCATTAAAATTTCAAATTTAACCAAAACACTAAAAAAAGCTCAAAATCTTTAACTTAAAACGCTAGCGTGGCATCTCTTAAAGTGATTTTCAAGAACAAATAAAAGCTTTTATAAATTTATTTTTTTCTAATTTTTTTTTAAATAAACCGAAACAAATGTAAATTTTATGTGCCATTTACACCAAACAAAAACTAGTCGTTTTTGATTGAAAAAAAAAAACACTAAAATAAATATTTATGATACAGAATGTTTAGTTGATTTCAGAAAAATTAGCATTTGTATATGATGAAATATAGAAAATTGTCTAATTTCTTAATTTATTTTATTTGTTTAAACAAATTTGTGTGTAAATAAATTACAAAAATATAAAAAACTAAATACATCAAGAAAAACCACATGGAGAAAAAACGAGGTATGTAAACGATTTGGTTTTTGAAATTTAGTTTTTCAAAAACCAACTAGTTTTCGTTTTGGTATAAACGACATATTAAATGATTGTTTCATATTTTGTTACATTTATTCTTCTAAATTATTGCAGAATTTAAGTTTTTTTATATTTTGTTTCTTTAAATTTGTAAACAAATGATCATATGTTTTTTCAAACATATATTTTTTTGATGAAAGTTGATGGAAGAAAAACAACCAAACTCTTTCATCAATTTCTCTAGCAATGAATTATCAAATTTTGTCTCTCTCATGTTCTCAATTGCAAGATTTGTAAACAAACGGAATTCAGCAACTTCCAGCAATATTTTGTGATAACTAACACAAAATATCAGGGGCCAATTTCACTAAACTAAAATTCTACAAGTTTACAAGTTACAATCACAAATCTCATTCCTACAAGTGCTGATGAGTTGTGTTTCATTAAAATTTTCACAACACTTGCAGCTTTTTGCACATATTTATAAACTATAATTTCAACAATTACAAGTTCTTGTATATATTATGATATTAATTTTACAATTCTTATTTATTATTACTCAACATGCTAAAATATCCTATAAAATATTCTATGTGGTTCCTGTTCCTAGCCAGCGTAACGTTATAAGCAGAGAGTAGCTTCTATTTGTCTCCCTCTCCAGTATTGGAGACAACAAGTTTAATAACAAAAGAAATTTTTCCCGTTTTAGTCTGAAACGCTCATTTTACTCCAACGTGGATTCCACGAATTCAGTCTTCTTATTCTTAATGCGATTTCATTATCGCTTTCATCACTGGAATCGTATAAAAGGTTAATTTTGCACTTAAAAATAAAAAAGAAAAAATAATGTAAATAATTTAATATCTTATATGATTCACTTGCACGTGTATTTATTTGTTTATAACATATAATTAGTGGTGTTGCCGCTTATTGATAATTTCTAATAAGCAAACAATGTTATATAGTTTGTTTTATTACATATAATCACATATTAAAAAAAATAAATAAAATAAATAAATGCTAATTAATATTCAAATTTTTGGATTTTATGTTTATTTGAATTAATACTTATTAAAAAAATAGTTTAAAATCAAATTTTAATTGAATTTATCATTCACTTGTAACTTGTATAATTTTCTCTGAGGGTCTCCGTCGACCATAAGCTTTTTTTCTACAATTTTACAATTCTACAAGTGTAGAAGTGCAAATTTAATTTTGTGAAACAAAACCAATTGTAAAGGTATGACTTGTAGACTTTTGACTTGTACATTTCACTTGTAGCCACAAACTTGTAATTGTATTTTTATGAAACACACCCAGCAAAAACTTTTTGGTTTTCGGTAATAACAACTACTTATTAAAGTAGTTTCTTGGTAACGAGGCATAATTATTATTTGCCTACTCTGTATTACATTAATAAGTACTCAATAGTATAATAACACAGTAGTACTGCAATCACGTGGATGAGTTGGCTAGAGCGCCGGATTAACAACCAGAAGGTTGTTGGTTCAACCCCATTCTGAAGCTGTTAGTTTTTATAACAAAATGTCTAAACAGATATTTTAAACTAAATAGAGTTTTTTTTTTTCGCTTAGGATGCTATGTGCGAGATGGTGTACTGAGTAAGACGTTAGTCAGTAAAAACGATTGGTTCGAGTCTCACTAACGGGAAAATTCTTTTGTTTTTTTTTATTTTTGTTTTCTAGTCAAAAAGTCAAAAAATAACTACATGAATTTGTGGACAAGTCGAACAAAAATAACTAATTATTCAGGAAAAGAAATACGTAGTTTATTTTTGTTTCCAATTATACCTGCTAGCTTACAAAGAAAGCAAAGTTTTTGCTGGGCAATTATTCACAAGTTCACAATTTTACATGGAAGAACGCTTGTAATTGTGAACTTGCAGCTTAGTGAAATAGGCCCCAGGTATGCGAAGACAGCATATGTATGTACAAAAATATTTTTTCTAGTAAAATGGACCAAATATTAATTGAAATTAAAGACAAAATAAGCCAAAAAATGGACCAACTTAATTCTAGTTTTTTTTTTCCAAAAATATATATTAAATTTATTTTTCCCTTAGAACCAGAAAAGGATCTTAACTTCATTCTCTAGCTCTATCAATTTTAAAAGGTTATCTTATAATTGAAATATCATGTTCGAAGTTATAAAGTTAACTATTTCATAACTTCCTTCCCCACTAGACATTGTGGCATATTTATGAAGAATAAATACAAATGTAAATAATACACATATTTGCAATCAGTTTTCACTACTACAGTGAACGCAATCTTTTATTTGGACATGCATTTCTCAAAAATTACACACCATTAAAGATCACAATTTATTTATTATTTATTTTTTTCTAAACTAGAAAAAAAAAGAAACACACATACAAAAGAATTTAAATTAAAATTCATTATTTAATTCATTGAATACGTAATATTCAATTTATTTACAGCCTAAATAAGTACAAGTATGTACGAGTACATTTCATTTCATTTTGCATAAAAGCCCTTAAATATATATTTACAACAAACATATATTTACGACAGTCGTACGGACAGACGAACGAACAAACAGTTAAAATGTAAACTGTGCAACAGACAGGCAGACAGACAGACAGACGCGTAAATTTGTATGTAATTTATGTATGCATGTGAATCTTCACACTCAATTCGTATCTACTCTACGCATAATGATTTCATTGTCTGTCTATTGACTTTCCATTCAATTTGGAAGAATGAACAAATTAAATGAATGAAAAAAGGCAAAAATGCGTTTATATTAGACTGCTCCAAAAAAGGCAAAGTTTCGAATTTCGACCCTTACTCCCCTAGTAATGTTCTTTTTCATGTAAAAATACACTGGTGCATATTCCAATAAACGCATTTAATTTTTTTTTTTTTTTTTGAGGTATATTCGCTTCTTTTAACCAACAACAATGTTGTGTTGACACAATAATTCGCTATATAACGGTATTTTTTATTTGAAAAATATTTGGTTCTTGCTTTTGTTGTTTTTTAGCAATCAGAACATAATGGTGGAATATTCCAGTAAATGCAGTCGAGAAAAATTTGTCTAAAAAGTTATTGTAAAAAAACAAAAAAATATATTACAAAATTTTAACAGTTTTAGTTGTTTGTTTGACTTAAGGTAAGATTTAATTGAAAAATTTCATCAGGAAAAAATTCAAATTTATTTTTTTAACCGTTCCAAAAAAGGCAAAGTTTCGAATTTCGACCCTTAATCCCCTAGTAATGTTCTTTTTCATGTAAAAATACACTGGTGCATATTCCAATAAACGCATTTAATTTTTTTTTTTGAGGTATATTCGCTTCTTTTAACCAACAACAATGTTGTGTTGTCACAATAATTCGCTATATAACGGTATTTTTTATTTGAAAAATATTTGGTTCTTGCTTTTGTTGTTTTTTAGCAATCAGAACATAATGGTGGAATATTCCAGTAAATGCAGTCGAGAAAAATTTGTCTAAAAAGTTATTGTAAAAAAACAAAAAAATATATTACAAAATTTTAACAGTTTTAGTTGTTTGTTTGACTTAAGGTAAGATTTAATTGAAAAATTTCATCAGGAAAAAATTCAAATTTATTTTTTTCGTGATCAAAGCTGCTCTAACAGAGAAAAAAAATTAACCGTTCGGAAGGAGTTATACCAGGCTTTCTTAAGAAAGGGCAGAAATACGGAGCGCGGAAATCAACAAAAGATAATCAAAAATTAACAAAAAGGCAAATTAATAAAATAAAAGCATTTAATTTATTACGGGTGCCAATAAGTTAAATACTACACAAATAAAAAACAAAAAACTTGACCTTCCTGTCAATTCCAAAGATGTTGAACACATTTTGCAAACACATGATAACATAAAATGGAAGAAACCAAAATGTAAGCCGATGTTAAAACAGCATCATAAGGAAAATCGTTTAAAATTTGCGCTTAAATATATGAAATTGACAGATCAGTGGAATAAAGTAATCTTTTCTGATAAAAAGAAATTCAATGGACAGTCCCGCTTAATATTCTTGCTATTGGCATGATTTGAGATCTAACGAAATTCGTATGTCGAAACGAAATTTCGTTGGAGACAGTGTTATGGTTTGGGCAGTCTTTTCCGCTGCAGAAAAACCAAAAATATGTTTTGTACCAACTAAAATGAACAGTGCAATTTATAATGAACTGTTGGAAGATGTTCTTTTCTCATTTATCGATGAAGATTGCACATTCTAACAGGATAACACTGCAATCCATAACTCGAACCAATATAAACAGTGATTTAATAAACATACTATTTCATTGTTGGACTATCCGGCTTGCAGTCCGGATTTAAATCCAATAAAGAATCTGAAAATAAGCAAGCCTGGGATCATCAACACATTATTAATAATGCTAAATTGGTTCATTAGTTTAAGTGCGTATATAGGAAAATGTCATAAAAAATGGCATTAAACTACTAAAATTAAAATGAAAAAAAAGAATGTACATTTTAACTTTTTTGTTATTAATTTTTTAAGTGAAATCAATAAATAATTAAAAAAATTAACTTGTAGCACCTTAGTTATTTTTTAGCCCCATTTTTTATAAGTTGATTAAATAAAATTGAAGTGCATTTATAGGAATATACACCAGTGTATAATGCACAAAATATTAGAGTGATCGGATGTTGATAACAAGTGGCGCATCTGCCCAGAAGTTTGTGGGGTGCATTTATATGGGATATTTTGACTTTTTCACAGTTAAAAAAAATGCTATTATCAACTACTTTCTGCAATCTAATGTAAAGTAATCGTGATCTAGACATAAGTATCTATCAAACAAGATTAAAAAAGTTGAAATCGGTTAGAAAAGGAACTTATGTTATTTTAAATCAAATTTGAACCATAATTACTGAAAAAAACTCTAAATCCTACAGGATAATATAATCCCCATTTTATGCTATATTAAAAGCCTTGATTTTTATTATGGGTGTTTCAAATCATCAATTTAAATTTGTTCAAAATTTTGTTAAACAAATTTCAAAAAGAAAAAAAAACTGTGCTGTTTTATAGACAAAGCCACAGAAAGTAAAAATAAAAAGAATTAGGTAAATAAATTCGTCGTACCTTGTGGTAAAAAGGTATTTTTGATGATTTGTGTTGTGGAATCAATTTTTTTTTTGGATTAGTATACAGATTATTGAAAATTATAACATAATAGAACAATATAGATTGTAGAAAATACAATTAAAAATTTTGAACGCATTTCTGCAAGCTAACCTCTAAAACGGAAAGGTCAAAGGTCAAATTTTGGATTGAGGAATCTTGAGTCACAGTCAATGCGGCCACGAGTTAGCGATAACCGATCTAATGTCTTGCATAGTTTATTTTTACATAAAAAAGAACAAACCTAGAGGAAGTTACGTTCGAAGGTCAGCTTGTTTTGGAGCAGTCTAGTGTATATACACTTTTCTGTTGTTGTAGAAACTTTTGTCGCTGGTGTTGTAGTTGTTGTTGTAGATTGTGTGACCTAATTTTTTAACCCCCAACTTGCCTTGCTCTAATTCTCTTTACTTTTGTGCGTAAGTGTGTGCATTACTTGAATGGCACAAATATTTTCTTCGTAACATTTTGAATGCGGAACTTGGAAAAGCCCTTTGCCGCCTATATGCAATTCATGTTCATTTGTTTAAATTTGTTTGTGTATATATTTTTTTTTTTTACTTCATCCAAAATTATGCAAGTTTTTTCTTAGGGATATGAAATTTTGTTAGTCAGACACTTAGATTTAATAATTTATTGGCTGTTAGATCAGAGGTCTATACTTACTTAGTTAATGAATGATTCAATTAATAATTGTGATGAAAATTATAATTTTTAACATATTCAAGAATATTACATATCTATACTTATATTACATACATACCAAAGTATATATGTTAAAAATTAACATATATCTCTTCTCCATTTGAACAGAATTTTATTAACATGATAGGTTTGCATAAATCCTGACATCAAAGACTTAAAAAACATGTGAAAAAGTTGTAAGATTGAAATTCAACATAAATTAATAGTTAAATAAAGATTCTTCCTCGGATGAATTCGATTCGAAAGGAAAAATCTTTTGAATTGAATTTTTGATTCGAAAAGATATTAGGAATATCTAATAATTTCGAAAGGGTAACATAGTTGTAAATATTATTATATAACTAAAAATATGCAAAAATTTTACTGCACTCGCTTTTCAAAGTAAACATTTTTATTAAGGTAAAAATATTATAATGAATAAATAACACGGTATTTTTTATTTATATTTTCTGAACTTTACACCCATTTTTGAACCACACTTTATTATAAAACAATTTTTTTTCGTACTTTTTCCTATTATATTAGGAGTACAATAAACGAACACTTAATAAAGTCGGATTAGAACTGTACAACTTAAGATCTTTTTGAAATTGTAAAACTTATAGAATTCTGTTATTTTACACGTATATATTTTGTTATTGCTCTTATTTTGCACCATGATGCGTTAAAGAGGAATTTGACCGAATTTAATTTATTTTTATTTATCATAATTCTTCATACTCTTACGAGTTCAGAGATACCAAATACTTACATATATATATATATATATATATATATAACATAAAAATAACAACAAACCATCTGCCCTTTTGCACTTTTTTCATATTTTTTATAAAAAATGCAGATATGTTTCAAGTAGCAGTGTAATGTAAACGTAACAGAAGACATTAACATTGTTTTGCTGCTCATGATGTGTTTACATTTTTCACAAAATACATGGAAAAAGTACTCGAAATTCATAAAAAAGCAAAGTTTTTATTAGTTTTCAAGAAAAAATATAAACATTTTATGAAAGTATTTGGTATCACTTTAACGTTAAAACATTGAGAATCACAATAAGTAAAATTATATTAAATATGGTCAAACTTCTTCAGACCATGATCCCAAAAATGGAAAATTAAGATTTGAAGCGCTTTTTTGAAAAATATTTTAATATTTAAATTGAAATAAAATCTAAACGAACAAAAATATCCTATTGGAATTTTGACAAAATATAGAAAAACTTGTCCTTAAGTTAAACAATTAGAAAAATTGCCACTTTTTTGTGCCAAAATGCCCATAATCTTAATCCGAGAAAAACATCTTTTAAAAATTCACTTCTTTTATTGAAATCGTCACTCTGTCGTTTTAAGAGGCGTCCGTTAGAATATACTTTTTGGGTGTTTACCTTACATATAGAGGTACTTAATTAAAATAATTTTATGTTGATCTCAGCTTTGGGATTTGAAAATTTAACAAAAAATTTTTTTTTAATTTTCAAAATTGACGAAGTTTGGATAGTGCTTGTGGGGAGACCTTTGCCTCAAGCATCTCTGGATTTACTTTACATGCATTTATATTCGGATTCATATATTTTGTAAAAATCTGGTGATTATTAAAAAAATATGATCAATATTAAGCCCGCCAAGTTAAAAAAAAAGAAATAAAAAACGAGGCTAAAAATTTCGACCTGAATATCTCTTAAACTAAAAGATATAACCTAAACATATAAGCATATATTTTGTAGGGATTTACAAGGACTGTATGCAACAGTTCTTTACTGTCATATCATAAATGAATTTTTTGCGATTAAAAACAAATATATTTCCGAAATGGCCAAATTTGGAGGGCCACACACTAAATCCTGACCCGCTAGGTATCTGTACTACACCAAATCAACACAAAAACACCTCACTTCTGGCCAAGTGAAATTTTATTGAGATATCTCCAACGGTTCATAAGTTACACAATTATTTCCAAAAAAAAAAAGATTTTATTAGAGATAAAATATTTTTACGAGTAGATTCTAACAACTTTTTTACAAAAATGTTATTTTAATTCCAAAAGTCCGATAAATTATGGACTTAAATATTTTCAAATAAATGCTGTTGTCCGATATAATTCTTAATTATATACAAAAATATTGAAATCAATATATTTTACAGAACAAAAACTAGGTTACTTTAAAATTTAGTATATCAAGAAAAATTACACTCTTTGCGTATTTTAACATAAACACACCTTCAAACATTGGCTACGGGAAAAAATTATTCCTTTAATTATGACGTTTCAATATCCACAATAGTACAATGTTTTTTGAAGTTTTCATGACATATTAAACTTTAAAGTAACGTGCTTTTCTTCCTAATATTTTTGTATATAATTTAAAATTACGTCAGAGTTTTTCTGATTTTTTTAATTAAAGTAAATTTGTTGTACAAATAGAATTTTGGAGAAACTATAAATATTGCATATATAATGAAATATAAATGAAATTTTTGGTGATTTTGACTTTGTCATTCAAAATTATAAAGTGAAACAAAATTTAAGATTTTTTAAAACGAATCCCACAATTTCCAAAAAACCAGCGAAAATACCAAAATTTTTTTTTAATTTTGAATACATTAGAGTTTCCGCATCTGTATTCTGTTTTAGATTCATGCTTTGGGATTTTACTTCGGGTTCGGCAGGATGCGTACTTAGTCCTATTGGGTGTGTGGGCTTTTTTTAATAATAAAATCATCTCTACAAAGATACCTTCCAGAAAAGTATAAAAATATTATATTAACTTAAGGAATATTTTATTTTAGAGAAAAAAGTGTAGACAATTGATAATTTTAACAATTTTAAATTTCAAAATCGTTTATTTTTGGACTCAAAGGAGATATATTGAAGTTTTTTTTTATTCCATAGATAATTTTTTTCTTTAACCAATTGGGTAAAAATTTTACAAAATCAAACAAAAATATTGGGCTATATATTGAATAAACTGGATCAAGATTTTACAAAATTGAGATAGTTGAAATTTCAAATGTGAGTAACTTGAAAACTATAAGAGATAAATAGGTCTTATCGAGGGCTTTAAGAAGATGTAAACATATTTTAAATTGGATAAGAAACAACAATTTGGCAATTAATTAAAAACTTTCAGAGGCACCCTATTTTGAGCCCCAATAACTCCGTTCCAGCCGATTAGAAGTTACAGATTTATTACCAGAAAAGTTCGATTCTGCCCCTCTGTACTATCTTATATTCCAAGTGTATTCAACTTTTTTTAATAAAACATAAAGCACGAATTGTGTACCTGTGGAGTGATGATAGTGATGATGATATTGTTTTATTGTTTGTTCCAAAGAAGAATTATATCGGAAAATTCGGATAATGAGTATTAAAGACAATACGTAAATAAAAGTTATTTAACAAAAAAAAAAAAAAAAATGCCGAATTCCAGGTGTAATAGAACACAATGAACACTTTTATATCAATAGAAAACTAAAACATAGTATAAATGTAATGGCGGTAAGTAACAATTGTACATGTACATATGTTTGTTATAAGTAGGTATTTATTATTAGAACCTTCATTTTATAATGTTAATATGCAATCATAAAATGATTAGAGGGTAATTGACGGTTGTTTTGGAGTAACCAGTCACGATTCACATCTTTAGAATTTGTCATAAGAAAGGCAATACCTTAAAAGGAAATACCAATAGGGTGACAACTGTATTAGAATAATAGGTTAATTATTTATTATAAACTTAACTCGTTTTCGACATAATAAAAGCATACATATATTTCTTAGGTGATTCTGGATACCAGTTAGAACCATGAATTTTGACCACATAAAGAAATCCCACTGAACATTCCCGATAATTGTATTTTAATGAACGGCATTTTAAAGGAAAGTGTATAGAACATTCGGTTTACTAAAACCTAGGTTTCGTTGCCTTTTAGCTGCAAGGGAATTACGTTACGCCCTTCAAAAGCTATTAAAAATGATTTTCCGGAAAATGAATGTAATATTTCACATTCATCCCCACAGATAATGCAATTTTGGAAAACACACATTTTTCTAATATTGCTGAAGCCATTAGAGATGAAATAAAAGATAACATCGAGTGACTACATTCAAAACCCCTCTATCTCGAAAAACATAACATAACTGTTTATATGTCCTATTTTTAAAGTATTAAAAAATCTCCTTTTACAATATTTCTTTAAAACCAGGACCAAATCCAACATATAATTTGTTTTTAATATTTTACAAAATTGGCAATTTTGAAGATAGAGGGTTTGGTACTTTTATGATATTAAAATAAAATAATTATAAAGTTTTTTTTTTTAATTAGTTTGTAATTGAATTTAGAGAACAATGACGACGAAGGTCTTAACGTTTTGTGGTAATAATTTTCTCATCAACTTTCCACAAATGAGATAAATGGGAGGGGTAGGTACGGAAGGAGTGGCAGCTCTCATATAAAGTAAAAATTATTTATCGCTTGAATTTCCTTATCAAGGTTTATAACTGAGATGAAAAAAGGGCAGTCAACTCTATGAAAATTATTAGGCCCAGTACAAGGTAAATCTTAATTATTCCATATCTAAAAAAACTATTACACTAATAATTTACTTGTCAAGTTCCAACATTCAAATTTAAATGAATAGTTAAGGTAGGTTTACAGGTGGTAGTTGCCGCTATACAAAGTGAATATTTATTATTGCATATCTAAGACCGAATTTTCTGCTTCATGATATCGACTCGAAATCAGCTGCCGAAATTTAGAAAATTTTCGAGGATATTCAATGCTAAAAGTATTGAATGTATTATTTTTAATAAATTACTTTAATACGGATTAAAATGTATATTTGGCTTTGGCTAGTTTAATGTTATATTCGTCTTGGCCGAATTTTGTACCCACCATCTGCAATTTCTGTTCCACCATTATTTAAAATTTCGTCGTCACGCCTATTTTTGAATTACGATCCTTCAACTATTTGAACAAAATTTTGTTTATCTTTTTTTTCTTCTTTTTTTTCATGTTTTTCTGTCAGAGATATCGGCGAAAAAGTATGAACTGAAGTTACAACTCACACTCTGTGTTTCTAGTATTTGGCCCAGAAATTTTTTGTTTATGAACCGATTTTGGTGGTCGGACATTGTTAGATCGTATCAAAATCTTACGGGGATTCAGAATATATATACATTATGGGGCCTCGACATGTTACACACGAAATGATAAACATAATATACACCCCATCATTTTAGATGGTGTGTATAAAAATAAAATAAATACTCAGAAAGATAGAAGGTTTTGCACTCAAAAATAAAACAAAGTATTTATTTTGCAAGATAGAAGAATAAAAAATGTTGATAAAATTGGAAAAACTAGGAACTTTCATTTGAAATTTTGTTACTATTGGGAAACACAATATTATGAAAACCTGAGATCGAGGCCCTCGATATGCATATTGATTAATAATAATTAGAAAAGTATCATTTATTAACGCCTAAAATTTTATAAATAAAAAAACAACAAAAATTTAATTAATTAAATTTTTTTCTTTTTTAAGTTTATATTTACGCTCTTTGAAATCAAAGCGTCGTTTCAAATATTTGTTATTGCTAGAAAGATGTTCATGATAGATTGAAGCGGATAAGTCGTGTAATTAGGAAGGCGTATAAAGAAAATATGAATAACTATTATTATAACAATTTAAATCAAATTCAACAAGACTCCAAAAAATGTTGGTAATTTTTAAATGAACATCTTGGTAGGCAACCAAAACCAGAAATAAAAATTTGTGATGCTAATGGACACCTTGTTGCAGACAACCAAAAAAGTAACATGTTTAACGAATATTTTCTTCAAATTCCAAGGACCTTGAGGCTACAAATTGAATGTTTACCTGGAGACACATGTAATAGTTTAAGAACACTAAACCGATGTCAAAGTGATTTTAAATTTTGTCATACAACTATCTTTGAAATTGATAACATTATTTCGAAATTTGATGTAAATAAATGTTGTGGTTATGATGGAATTTCACCAAGAATGTTGTTTATGTGCAAAGATATTATATCTCCTTATCTTACGAATATTTTCAATAACGTTGTCGATTCTTCTATATATCCTGAAGATTTAAAAATAGCAAAAATTATTCCGATACCTAAAAAAATAACGCTATGCAAATAAAAGAATTTAGACCAATAGCTTTACTTCCTATAATTATAATCTTTATCAGCAATTATCATCTTATTTAGATGAAAATAATTTGTTATATGAATGTCAATATGGTTTCAGAAAAGGATGCGCTACTGAAGAAGCTATTGTTAATTTAGTGAACAATATATGTCAAGGATTGGATAATGGATTTAGCGGCGTAGCAGGTGTTTTTTACGACTTTACGAAAGCTTTTGTTCTGATAGATAACAATATAATTATCGAAAAACTTTCTTATTACGGCCTAAATATAAGTGCACTAGCGTTGTTAAGAAGTTACTTAACAAAGAGGAAACAATATGTTGAAGCTGATAGTCATAAGAGTCGCATGGGTGCTGTTGATTATGGAGTCCCACAGGGTAGTGTTTGGGTCCGTTACTTTTTAAAGTTTTTCTTAATGATATAAAGAATCTACAACTTTTTGGAAAATTATTTATATTTGCTGGTGACATTAGTGTTTTCTATCCATATAAATACGAAACATCTATAAAAATTCAAATGGAATATGATGCAGCAATTATTAGAGAATTTTCTAGAATAAATAAATTGTATTTAAATGCTGATAAAACGAAAATGATAAGATTTAGACCATATCTTGTTCACAATCAAAATTTTAGCATCTTTGTTGATGGAAAAGAAGTAAGTGAATCAATTTCGACAAAATATCTGGGAATATACTAGCAAAGTAATTTATCGTGGGACATGCACATTAAACATTTTGAAATCTAACGTCGTGAATGCTACTGGTTTAATTTACAAATTTAAGAATAAGTTCAACATAAAAACGAAACTTATTATTTACCAATCGCTAATTCAAAGTCATTTAAACTACTTGGCTATTGTTTATGGGTATAACAGAACTAATGAATTAAAATCACTTCAGAAAGCACAAAACAAAGCACTTAAAACTATTTCTAATCTACCGTTAACTTTTTCAACATTATCTCTATATAAAGATGTGTCAACTACAATACTACCTGTTTATGGTTTGCAGAAAATTCAACTTCTATTGTATGTTTTTAAAACTTTAAATAATATAGGTTTTCACACTATATCATTTAGAAGAAATCAAACTACATTTAATACAAGAAATGCTTTGAACTTAAGAGTTGCGAGATGTCGTTTGGAGACTACTAAGCAAAGGGTTGAACACTTGGATAGTTTGGAATATAATAATATTCCAGAAAATTTGAAAAATATTGAAAGAATATCGATTTTCAAAAAAGAAATAAAGAAATATTTATTAGAGAATATAGAAATGCTTCTATTGTAATAATCTCATTGTTATATATATATAAATTTGTTATTTAATTTTAATTTTTTAATTTAATTTTTCATTATTGAATACTAAATATTCTTAATTTGTATATTGTATAATTTGTATATTTTGCCAACTGGCTTCAATAATGTTCAATGGACGCTGAGGCACTAAATTTTTTTGTAACGAATATTTAATTTCAATAAAAAACAAGACAATAAAAAAAATTTTGATTCAACTCAGTTAATGCTTTTAACGAATTTTTATGATTGTTATCGACTCGTGGAACTTTATTTGGTTATCTACTTGTTTTTGAAATAGTTTGTTCTTTAGATTATTGTTTTAAGCAGTGTTGCCGTGTGGTTACATTTGTTACATTTTTCCTAACACTTTAACGTTCCACGTAACAAGTACAATTTCTTGCCTTTGACCTCATTTTCCTAACTTTGTACTCTTTGTAAAAATTAGATCGAGACTTTCGCAATATTTACTACCTAGCACATCGCTTCTGTTCAAAGGAACTAAAGTTAAAATAATCTCTTTTCTTGCCCATAACAATATTATGTTCTTTGTGGCAAACAAAATTTCTTTTTTTGATAATACATTTTAGGTATATAAAATTTTAAAAGAAAAGAAAATTTAGCGATGTTTTCATAAAAAACCAGTATTAACATTCCATAATATAAAAGAGTACAAACACATGTTTAGTCCGTTTGAGGAAGGCTTTCGAAAATTATAAGATTTAACTAATGAGTTCGTTAAAAACTAAGTTGGTAAAAAA
Source organism: Protocalliphora azurea (assembly GCA_932274085.1). Classification (NCBI taxonomy): domain Eukaryota; kingdom Metazoa; phylum Arthropoda; class Insecta; order Diptera; family Calliphoridae; genus Protocalliphora; species Protocalliphora azurea. The sequence goes on from OW026520.1 coordinate 86,001,211, forward strand.
TTAAATTTGTATTAATCGAAAAATTTTTGTTATAGACTCGTAAAAAAAAGATCCAGATCAATTATCAACAAAGAATTTAATTAATGATTACTAAAGAAAAAATATATTCCAAAAAATACAGAATTTTTAAAGCATATTTTTGTATTACTTTACTCTTCGAAATTTTTAATCGAAAATAAATACGAATTTACCTTCTTTTATTTTTTAAAATTCTGAATACCTAATTTTTCAGAAAATATTGTAACTCTTTTGACAGAAACTTGAAATTTTTTGCAAGCAACCCCTGGCAATACTGGTTTTCAGTTCTTCTATCCTATCTTTGCGTTATTTTTGTACATTGTATGTTGGAATGCACTTTTGGAAGATCCGAAATTGTTTCAACACAAGCAGCAGACATATACTGTTCCATTAACTGATTTTCATTTGCATTGTTTGAAGGAACTTCATTTACGCTTGTCGAAGGTTCAGTTTTCTTTGTATGTGATCCATAACAGGCGACAGATAAGTTCCATTCCGCTTGCAGCTTCTGAAATCGAAATCAACTCAGACACTTGTTGCTCTAATGGTGTTAAAGGACAATATTTGCTCGGTCCTCCCCCAGTTCTTGGTTTTTAAAATCTGGGATGGACCAAAATATATTAATAAATATTAATTAGTTATAAAACGTAATAAACCAAACTTTACTTTTTTCCAACCAGCAACATCACGTTCTGACCGTCAGAATTTAAGTTTCATGTTAATTTTTATTACTTATTCTTTGATGTGGTTTTGGCATCCGGATTATTTACGTATCCAAGTCACTGAAACTTTTACTGGGTGTACTCCTTTAAAGAAAATAATCAAATAAATTATATAAATTGAAAAATTTTATACATTTTCACAATATATGATAGTGTCTTTGTTATATAAGCTTTCGAATAAAATACGAAAATTGTTTATATTTTCGATTTTTTAATATGCAAATGTTTTTTATAAAGTAATATTTAAAATTAAAAACCTACCATAAATAAAAATGAAAATTCGAAATTTTTCGAAAGTAGTAACAAGAAATATGGTTTGTTCGATTTCGAATTTTCTCCCTTTCGAATCGAGTTTATTTATTTATTTATGAAATTACAATATCCATTTACAATAAAATGTTTTTCATAATCGTTCAATAATAAAGTCTTATTATTTAATTAAGTTAAAAATACTCCTCTTAATGCGGATTGGATTTACTGAGAAATCCTATGGATAAAAACTTTTGAATTAATTGGACATACATCTAATGAGATCAAAGTTGGCATAATTTGTTCGAAAATATTTGATTTTTAAAGGAGTATAATTTCTACTTGGACGATTTGGGATTACAAATTCGATCTTACTAAGCAGGAACTCAGAACTAATTATTATTATAAGAACTAATTAAACCATTTACTAAATTAATTACAAATGAAATATTCATATATTTTCTCCTACTTTCAAGTTTAGGGAGATCAATAAGCAGTAATGAACTATTATATGATGGTAAATTAATACCAGGATTCCATGGAAGATTACGAAGACAAAACAAAAAAAATTGTTCCTGGACCGACTCAATTTTCTTTATATGAACTTTGTATTGAGGATCCTAGACCACGGAAGCATATTCCGGGAATAGTCTTACGGGAGATGTGAATAATTGTTTGGAAATGTAGCGATTTTTAAATTCTCTTCCTCAGCACTTGAGGAAATCAAGAACCCCTTTTGCTTTATAAAGGATATTTTACAATTAAGCAATACACCCAGATCAAGAAATTCTTCGACTAGATCAATTTGATATTAATTTATTGTGTATCTACAGAGCACTTGACTTCTTCTGTAGAACATCATTTATTTACACTTTCTTAAATTCAAAACCATTAGATTCATCATACACCAATCCTAAAGATTGTCAAGATCTGATTGGAGTAAGGAACATTGATAGAAATAGAAGAGAAAAAAATGTTACCTTATATTTTACAATTAACGTAGTTCTTTCATTTAAAATCAAAATTTAATTAATACATTAAAGAAATTTAAGTAATTTTTTGCTCATTTAAATTTTTAATTCATTCAATCATCTATATGATTAATTTAATAATACATTTTTTTAATTGGAAAAAATGTTCGGGTTTTCATTTTTTACAGTTATTAGTAATTGATATAATCATTTTGGTGATAGGTGCAAATTTAAACAATTTTTAATAGAATGAATTATTTTATTGATTGGTGACATTTTTCTGTGTATTAATCTTTTTGTTAACTTCGGAACTAATCTAAATATTTTAAAATGATCTATCCATTAAGCTTTCAGATGATCCATAAATTTTGAAAATATCTAAGAGGACACTTTTATGCCTTACAATGAAGTCCCACAAGTGGCTACGCTAGGCTTACATGAGGATTCAATCTTATATTTTTTTAAGTATAAATCACATAGACGCCGATAAATACCACAAAATTTTGTGTATCAAGGTAGCTAATATTTGACATAAATAAATTTTATGTAAGTAGAAAACATGGTACTAATTTTTTTATGAAAATCGGTCCGTAATTGACCATACATCCCATATACCAATATCAGTAAAAACTCCAGTTTTATTGTTTTGATATGTAAATTAATAATATCAGGCGAATTTTAATTGTTGTATATAAAGTATTTAATAAAAAACTATCTTGATGTAAAATTTCATATATCCAACCGACTATTATGGAAGCAGAATATATATTTTTTACATTATATAATTTAAAGACTAAAAATAGGATATTATAGGAAATGTCCCATGTACTCACAACTAAGTGTAGGAACTTTATTTCCCATCATTGCAGTGATTACCAGACGCAAGTTATGGCTACAGTAGAATATTAATAACTACTCGAATATTTAATCAGTTATTAAGGCCTTTACGGCCTGTTGGGGATTAAAGTATTAATAATTATTTATATGAACATATTCAGTTTCCTAGTGGTTATTTAGTTAGCTAACGTATATTCTCACACTCTGTTACTCATCATTATAATATAAGTTACCTATACCGTATTATTATGATATGTCATCGTAATTAACAGAACTCAATTTATCTCACTGCATAAGCTCTCACTTCATTAAATACATTATCTGAAATCTCTCTGTATTTTACTCTTTATGCTTAGTTCCTGTTCTATGTCTATTCTATGTATTTACAATAATATTACTGATTTCACTGAAATATCACAACGGGTTTTATATATTAATTTTTTTTTTTTGCATTCTACTTTGGTAAAATATATTTAAATTCAGTTAAACTGTTTACGTCGACTAAATAGAAAATTACCAGAGTATTTTAGTTTTGTCTGTCAAGCTGCTAAATCATAAAAATTTTACAGCCTTGCTGCTAAATAAAATATAATTGAAATTTGAACAGTAAAGTTAAGTCCAGAATGGTCCATAGCTACCGAAGATCTCTGGACGAGTTTTGCCTACAGCACAATCTGTACTTAATTTGGATGCCAAGACACTGTGACATAGAGAGTAATAGTTTAGCAGACAAGCTTGCCAGAGAAGCTGCTACCATAAAGATCCTTCCGGATAAAAAGAATGTAGTTTGATAGAAATCTCTGGTCAGAGCTCAGTTCAAGCTGAACTATAATATTATCGTCTCTCTCAAGAGATAAACTATCCATTGGTGGCCATTTTTTCGATCACTTATTTATTTTTATGCATGCTCTCAGTCTTAGGGTTATGCATAACGATATTTCCAGCAGCTGCTACGGCGAGAAAGAGGAGGAGTCTGTCGTTAACTTTCTTCGATCATTTCGGCTATATCGGTGAGAAGGAGGTGGTTCCTGGGTGAACTCTTCTTTGATAGTTATAAAGATCTGGGTACCATGGTTGTCTTTTAACTATTTTCTTCAATTTTGAAAATACTTTTTTTCATTACTTTAAATGTTAGGATCTTTTTAGGATAAATATCATAGTTTCTTTAATATATATTCCCTGGTTTCAATGCGAGGTTGTCACTTTTTTTGTTTTTGGCAAATTTTATTAAATTTGGTAAAATAGTATTTAATTAAGCGTTCGTATCGTCATCTAAAATGCAAAAGGCCATAACGACACTTTTTTACAGCAGAAGCAAAAAACATTATGAAAATGCTAAAAGCCGTAACCACAATTTTCAATTTTTTGCTTTAAAATTAAGCAATTAAGTAAAAGTTTTTAATCGTTCACTTAAACGGGATGTCTGTCGTAACTCCAGTTTATACTTTTCGCCGATATCTTTTACAAAAAAGCATGTACATTAATGAAATTTTATACAAATAGTTCAAGGAATAAATTAAACTAGAAAACCAAAAATAAGCGTGCACCGTCCATACATCAACGAATTTTATTACAAATAGTTCAAGGACTAATGTTAACTCGGAAACAAAAATTTTAAAAAGTTGCAGATGGTGGGTCAGGAATTCTCACTTGTTTTCTTTAATTTTCGACTTTCTTATATCACTTTCGTAACCATGGTCAAATTGGGTTTATTACATGTACAAATACTTCTTAATGTAGAAATTATTAAAAAAAAAAATATATATTTTTAAAATGGTTTCTGATAAATGTAGTTATCGACAGTAAATATGAATATAAAGACAATAAACTAAGTCAGCAAGAATATGCTAATGTGAAGCTTAAACTCACATTATATTATCTTTTTAAGAAGAATAAATGTATGTCTAAGGAGATAATAGAAATAAATAAAAAATATAAGAAATTCTAATAGGCCAAACTCTGGTCATTATAGGCATTAATTTCTTAAGCAACAGTTAATTAGTCACAATCGTTAAACATTTTTGGTTTATCTTGAATTGAAGATTTTTATTAAAAACTTTATTAACTTTATTAATAAGTCTTAACATAAATATATAGTATGTTATTCGAAGGTATTCATATAATTTTAAATTGTCTTTAATCAATGCACTTTATATTATATTCGATTTGCTTCTTTGTCCTAAAGGTATTAATTGTTTCTCAACATGGATTCCATATGAGTTTTAAAACTCTTATGTTCCGATTTTTATGGAGTACAATGGGTAGAAGTTTCTACGAATACACACTAGTCAAAAATTATTATTTTTTTTTCTCTGGCATAAATTCAAAATCCATTGTTAATTTGCGTTACTAAAACTTGTTATATATTTTTCTATTAATGCAATACAGCTCTTATCAACTTTGTAGTCCTGTCGAATTGTCAAAGTTGGTAAATTATGTTTTCTCATGTTTTATATTGATTCCTTAGTTTGTTATATATTTTTGACCTCAACACCTACGATTTTGACAAAATTTAGCATAAACACTTATTACGCCAATACAAAATTTTAAGTTTTTATTACGGTTCAAAGTTCAATTTTTTCAGAAAATTGTTTAAAAGACAGGAAATTTAAATATATATATCTTTGGATTTATTTGTCCGATTACAACAAACTTTGGCTCAAATTGATGCTTTATGAATCTAGTTTTTAATTAGTTTTGTAAAAACGCCATTTTTGAAAAGAAAAGTATAATTAAATTAATATTCGTCCTTGCATCAAGCATAGTTAAGAAATCATATCTTCCATTTTTATAATTTTTCTTTAAAATCTTTCCTAAAGTGTTGGCAGTAATATAGAAAAAATTTAGAGTGGAATCATGTTTCTAATGTTTAAAAACCAAACCATTTGTATATGTATTTTATTAAGTTGAAAATTTTTTGAAAATAACTATATCTTTTTGAAATAATATAAATAAATTTAAAAAATAATTCTTGAAACCAAGATTCTTAGTGCGGCCAAATAGAAAATTTTCACAATAAATCGGCGATTTATAACTGACTGCTTCGATTGATGACGAATATCTGATCTATTCCAAGGAACCTATATACGTGTTACTGTAGTAGTTTTGCGAAATTGTAAAATTTCTTGATTTTACTTTATCTATTGATATTTTAAAAAACTTTAAAAATCACAAAAGTATGTAACTTTAAACAACAATATCTCGGAAATATCTTAACAGATGAAAACAATTCAAATTATATTGTTGTCGTCTTCAACTAAAGGATTTGAAAAATTATTCAAATTTTGAAAAAAATGCATTTTAATGCAATTTTTCTTGAATATCCCACTTTAAATTTATATATTATTTTTTTTTTTAGAATTTTTATAAAATGTGTAATTTTTTTCATTGCAATGTAAATTCAATCTTTTTGGGACACACTCATTTATTATATACGATATTAATTTCAAAAAAAAATCTATTCACATATTTTCATACACAAAACAAAAATACATTAAAAAATTTCAAACTATTACTGAAATAAATGAGTCGTTTTACTAAAGGTTAACTTCCTCAGCATCCCCTCATGGTCAAATTATAAATTTTTTATATGTTGTTCGCAATACTTTAAGGAACATTTTAAAGAAAAATTATAAAAATGGAAAACATGATTTTTTACATGTCCTTTATACAATCACGAATATTGATTTTAATATCCTTTTGTTTTCAAAAATAGCGTCTTTATAAAAATAATTAAAAGCTAGATTAATTAGGCATTAATTTGAGCCAAAGTTTGTTTAAATTAGACAAATAAGTACGAAGGTATATGGATTTAAAATTCATACATATATTAAAAAAAATCCGAAAACCACGATTAACTTCAAATTTTGTATGGACTTGAGTGAGTGTGTTTACCGAATTTCATCGAAATCGGATATGGTGAGGTTCGTCAGGTGTTCGAAAATTTTTGTTTTCTCTCTATAATTTATACAATCCATTTCCCTTTTTAAAGTTTTATATACTTTTAAGGTGACTTAGTGTTGATTGTAAATCATGATGAGTGGATTACTCTGCAATTTTAAGAAATTACAATACACCCTCAAAATCTGAAGTTATGGACAAAAAACCTTTTTTCCTACTCCTAAGCAAGGGGGAGTGGACTTATACAGAAAACTAGTCTCTCTAATTGCCACCTGTATGTTGTTAACAGGCACATGGGAGCGTTGGTAGACGTATTGAACCTCACACGGTGCTAAGACCACCGTGGGGGTTAGGCCGTCATGGCAAGTACCCGCGTTAGTCTTGAGCACATGTGTCCATGCGTTGTGTCTTAGCAAAATCTGTTTTGACAAAAGTGCCACATTTTCAATTATCAACGTTATTTGACTTAAATTTGTGGTTCCGACCAATTATATTTATCGCTGTCCTCATATCTACTATATATATTCAATATTTGTACAAATTGCAATTTGCTACATAAAAATACAAAAGCTAAAATTCGTCTTTCTAATCCTGCTTTAAAATTTTAAATTAATTTAGGAATAACTTTTTTTACTTCATGAAGTCTTAAAACAATATTTTTCGGGATAACTTCAGATTTTGAGGCTATATTGAAAATTCTAAAAATGGCAAAATGATCAACCAAATTAGGCCCACAACATACACTAGGTCGTTTAAAATGTATATTTTCATCGTGTTATTTTTTTTTTTGGAATTCCTGCAAAGAAATTGTGTTTTTGACGCAGTAAATGTCTAAATCTTGTGCATATTATTCTTATAGAAGATTACTGAATTGGAGCTACTGAGTTGGAGATGCTTAAATAAATATCGCCAAAAAATGCACTGCCGTTCCACTTTCTATTAGAGGCAAAAATTTAAAGGTGTGTTTCATGAACTTTTGAAAAAATATCTGTTCTATTATGTGGCTAAGTTTATATAAAAAAATCGTATGCAAGTTTGCCTTGCTGCAATTGGGTTCGTCAATATGTTTAGTAGGTTTAACAAAGTAGATCTAGAAAATCTGTAAAAAGTTTCAAATCAAACATTTTTTAAACTTATTTTCTAAGTTTAAGATTTTGTGTATCTTCCAAAAACTTAAACTAACGAAAATCCAAATTCAAGTATTTTTTTATATACATATGTATTACACATTTTCTAATGCGTAAATATGAATGCATACATACATACATACATACATACGTACGTATGTATGTATGTATGTAGGCATGTACATACATTCATACAAGCATTAATAAGTACATAAAAAGCATACATGGACGGATGAACATTTATACAATGTAAAGTACACGCAGGGAAAAAAATATGGTTCTGGTGACCATAATCTAAGAGCAACATATTATGATTAGAATATATGATTACAGTTAAAAATTAGTATGTTTATAAATAATTATCATTATGATTCCATTTTATCATACTGTGGTTCGGTTTCATCATGTAATGATTAAATTTTATAAAATTATGAACCGATTGTATCATGTTTTTATCATATAATTATTCAGCTTTATCATATTATAAAACCTTTTTATAATATGAGAGTACTTTTATCATGTTGTGATTCCATTTTATCATATTCTGATACCATTTCATTATATTTTAATTGCATTTTGACATATTATGATTCCATTTTTTTAATATTTTTATTACACTTTATCATATTATGATCCCATTTTATTATATTATAATTTCATTCTAACATATTACATTTCGATTTTTTTCATTTTGTAATCCCATTTTACTATATTATAATTTAATTGCATTGTGATCGAATATAGGAACTTAATTCAGCAGTTGTATGTTTTCTTTGAACGAATTGCATACAGGACTCTTCTCATATTATAATGCCACTTTGCTTTTATTTTTTATAAATTACTGCAGATTTAACAAGGTAACAACAGTTCGGAGAGGATTTTTAAGCAATTTTTTTACATTGAATTTTGAGATATTCAAACAAATTACTTACAGAGTGAAATTTATCATTTTATATGGAGTTTATATGGAGTGGGCTAACGATAGCACCTTGTTACTTATGCCATGTCATAAATATTCAGCATTTTATCACGAATTTTGAATAAATATATAAACACTTATTGTTCACAAATCAACTGATTGCGCACTGAAAAACAACTGAACTGATACACAAAAATGTGTATTCAATAGTTGCATAGAAAAATAATATGGTGGAAAATAAAAGATAGCCTAAAAAAAAAAAAAATATTCTATATTTGACATAAAATAACATGTTCCAAAAACAAACATTCAACAGTTGTACAACACCAAATATGGTTTAAATATAAATATTGGTGACATTTAATGTTTGTAGAAATAATACTATTTTTGCATTTTGATAAAATTTGGTTTCTTATAAAAATATTTAAAAACACATTATTATTGTAGACAACCACATTAAAATTTTGATTGAGTGTAAATTAAATTTTAGAAATGAGGATGAATTAAATTTCAGTTATCATGAATGAATAGTATTGTTAAAATCAATGAAAAATAACTACAAAAACTTAATATTGTTGACGTGATGATGCCGCAAACATATTTTTTCTTTGCGTGTATTGTGCAATTCAACAATGAAAAAAAAATGTGTAGAAAGCATAAAAGCAAAACTAAAAAAATTGCTATGAACAACGAATATACCAACTTTCATACTACATATGTACAACTCATAGTACAATCGTACGCAACATGAAGCAAAAAAAAAGCACATGAAGAAAAAACTGCAGTAAAAGCGTACGTTCTACAACAACAACATACTGTGGAAGAAGAAAAAAAGTAGAAAAAACCCAACCCAAATGAAGTAACGCACTAGAAAAAGAAAAATGAGGCATACAAATACAAACAACAACAACATTATTAGCAAAGGCAACAAAGTTGAGGCTCCAATAAATAAACAAACACACACAAATACTCGTACTACATAACAAAAAATACATACATACATGCATACATACATACATACATACATACATACATACATACATATATACATACAAATACACATTGCGAAATAGTACGTGTTAAAATGAAGAAGTAAAAACAACACCAACAATGACGAAAAATATGAAAAACATGCCAAATAGCAGGAGGATACCAAGAATAAAATCAATTGGAATGCAAAAGGGGGGACCAAATAAAAATACACACACTCAGCTAAAAATGTGCGTGTGTATTCAATAAGTGTGTATGTGTATAGTACAACTTTGCAAAAGTGCGTTTCCACGCATTATAAATTACACTCAGCAAAAGATAAAAAAAAAAAATAGAAAAAGCACATAACCAGAAATCAAGAAATATATAGAAGAAACGAAAGAAGCAAAAACAAAAGCAAACAAAGGCAGTCAAGTATACAAAACTGCTTCTTCATCTACATACATATTTGTTTTGTTTTTGTTTTTACAAGTATTTTGAATGAATTTATTTGACGACGAAGACCAGAATGATGATGGAGATGATGATTACAATGAACAAAAAAATACATAAAATACAATGGATGAAGAGCATGGTGGCGCTTAAAAGTGGAGCATATAACTCAACTATCGATGAGAGCCAAAAGCAACCATCATTCACACGCACATATAGTAAATTCATCAAACTTCGTAATGCATACACTCCTACTCATATTAAAAGGGATTAAAGAAATAAATTGTTCTCATTTATTAAATCAGAACTTTGAGTCCCATATAGCCGTCCATATTTAGTCCACAAACCTGATTTTTATACAACCAATTAACCAGATAAGCCTGAAGAAAGTCGGAGAAGTGAAGCAATTGAGTGGTGTAGATTAATTTGGGTAACCTTCATCACGTTGGTGGTCCTCTGAACCGTCCTCCGACTCCAGTAGGTCGTCCACATCATCCGCTACTTCCATCTTGCCAAGGAAGTCACTCACGTATCCAGCAACTGATTGGTTGTCTACATTTTCACATAGCTCTTGTGATCCACGCTCTACGGAGCTGAGGGCTTCTCTTTGTCGTTAACTCGATAGACTCGAAAGAAAATTGTTCCAAAACCATAGAAAATCTTCCCAGTTTCTCTCGAAGTGGCGTTGGCAATTCACTGTTCAAAATGACAGTTTCCCTCTTCGCGCCATCCACAACTTCAATAACCATAGCTAATTTTCAGTCCTGAGAGCTACTTATGTATATGAATAATTTCTCTTTTAGGTTTGATGGCTCAGCAGAGATCTTAACAATAGATCTGGGTTTTCGTGGAATATCGGCAAGAGAACGCCTGGTTGTGTAGGCCCTTATGGAAGCAATATTGTACCTTAACGTTGTTGAAGTGGAGGCAGAGGGATGTGCCTTGGAGAACGTCGAATTAATCTTCAAACGTGTTTCTTACACCATTACCGGCAGTTCAGATTCCTCTAGCATGGTTAGCCCTAACGGTAGTATGAATTACGCTACCACCAGTTCGTCCCCGAACTTTGGAAATGCTTGAAGATGGAAAACTCGGATTCGTAAGGGTAAATGTCTGTAACTTTAAATTGTTTATACATATATAAAGTATGTCTATACTAAAGTCACGTACGATCAAACTGCCAAATTGTGTGAATATCGGTTTATAATGGAACCCTATTGCATACAAGCCCTCTTCTCGAAGATTATTTTCACGTTCGATGCTGAAATAGAATAATCAAGCTGAGTGTGAAGTAGCAAATAATTTTTTTTCGAAATCCCACGTATGCCATTATGTATAGAATATGATATCGTTTCAATATTCGTCGCAATTCCGCTCTATGGCAAGTTTCAATTTTCAAAGGCGCTGTGATATATATATAATTAGATGAATATGAGAAATTGTCTAGTATACATGGACTTTAGGGGCATAGGTCGATTGCGTTTTATTGTCTCTAGAAAATATCATACGAAAAAGTTTAGAGGGATAAAATTAATTTTGGAGGTCACTTTACGTCATAAGCACTTCATATTTATTGTTCCCGACCGATTTGCCCTACAGTTGGATTAGTTATTATCGAAAGGCGCTTCTCGAACAAACGTAGGAGTGTCGAATTTGACAAGTCAATACTTCTGCCATAATACCTTTAAAATGGACAGAGTTCTTAACAGTGTTTAATTTTTTACTGAAATGACAAGAAGTGTCATCGGGGCAGAAAAAGCAGGATACTTTATGTTTTCTAATGACAGGAAGAAAATATTTCCTTATAGAGCAATTGGTTATGAAGGAAGTTCTTCTTTCTCTGCACACGCATACAAATTAATTATCAGACCAAACATTTTTTGCGCAATTTAATTCCATTTACACGATTTTTATATTTCCCATTATATCTCCTATATAGAATTACTTCTTTCCAGGATATTGTTAAAAGCCCGCCGGAGTTATCGTTTTATCATCCTAGTTTTCATGCCAGTTTTTTTATCTTTTCTGACAAAACATTCAGTTTCTCTCGTGGTCACGAACTATTTACTTGTTTTAAGACCCGGAAAACTGTATTCCTTCATTCCTAACAATTGTTTCATATGGTCGATATACATACAGTTACAGACAAAAAAATGAGTCAAGTATATTTATTTAAAATTTTTTTACAAACGATTTAAAAAGGTAATTTTTTGCTTTTGGGTGCATGAGGATAGTATTTGAGATATTTCATGGTCTGTATTATAAGACGGGAGCTTTCCGCGATGGTATTTTTAATAAATATGTTTCCACTCATTATCTTCTCATATTCTTAGAAAAAAAATTATGTTCCGAATTTTTAATCAACTTAGTGGCATCAAAGGTTCCCGAGTTGATAACATTTTTAGGTGATTTTTCCCCCAAAGTATTTTTTTTACCCTGAAGCTTTTCAAATTTCTGCAATAAAATCATTTAACTATATCGACCAATTTCATTTCTTAGTATTTGTTTGAACCTTCGATTTTGCCATATTTTATACAGATTCTTTTTGATACGAATACTTCTCGAAATTAAAGATCCTTATATTTTTTAAAATTTTAGTTGTAAATATCGTTATCAAGATTTTAAAAAAGTAAAGTTACGAATAAAAAAAACACAAAATTTAAAAAATTTTTAACGAATTTACTGCAGACCCTATTTTTTGTCCGCACTGACAAAGGATTTTTTGTGCTTGAGACGATGTACCGTTATGGTGACAATGTTAAAGGATATTATTTTTTTATAGCTTTATAATTCAATGTGTTCGCAATGATTTGGCACTAAAAGTTTTATCGTTCTGCTCAAAAAATTTAAAATAAATATACTTGACAATATTTTTTCGCCCTTAACTTTACATATGTAGGTTTTCATTAATAATTTGAATTATGTATATGTTTAAGGGAATTTTGTTAAATTTCTACTCGTAATTTACGAAGAACTAATTTTGCTATTACAACAATATTTAGAACATGACAAACGTAAAGACTCTTTACATATTTTTATTTTATGATTAACATATTGAAAATTTATTTTATAATAATTTTAGACCGAAATTCGGGGTAAATATTATTTCCATAAAAAGTTCAAATTACCACCCCTATTTCAAGAAAAAAAAAACTTTAAAATTACTAGAACAGAGATTGCAGTTCGCTTCTCCCGTTTTTTCCCCTTTTTTAAAAAATTAATTTCTATTTTTTTTTTTCGTACACGAAAAAAATCATCTCTGATAATCTTTTTTAACTGGTCAACAACCCAGTTGGCCAGACTTCTTTCCACAACATTTTCGTTGGCGATTTTTTTAGGAAATTTTAAAATTTGTCGTCAATAAATAACATGTTAAGGACAAGTTTGACAACAATTTATTTGAAGACAAAATTAAGAAAATGTCCCGAATTCTGCATTATTTAAGACATCGTGAATGAATATCATATGCAATTGTCGTGTGTTGGCATACACATGACTTGCTTCAGGACAAAAGTCATCAATGACTATTTTAAAATATAATTTAATTATTTACATAATTTACATTTTTCCAATAAAAAAATTTTGCACATTATATAACTTATTGAATCAAATTCAGTTAATATATTTACTCATCTGTCTTGTGGTTTAATGTTACGATTATTTAACGCTTCGAAAATTTTTGAGATATAAGCAAAGTAATATATAAAAATAGTTCCTCATTTTTGTTAAATTCATATAATCTCTTCAGCATATTTCCCTTCGAAATCCAATGGACATCGGTATGAAATAGTAATTTATTATATTCTGCATTTAAATCAATACATGGGGCTTTAAGAATTATATTTTTTATGGCACTAGCATTTATAAAATTTGAAGATCGCTTTTCAATATTTCAGGTAAATCTTGTCACAAGATTACACAGTGAGATTTAAATGATTTATACATATATATACAATAATTCCATATACATTTTCGGTCTTTCTCGTCGACCCTCTGGAATGTTGCTACGGCCATCTAGGGGTACGCGTACCTCCATTTGGAAACTTTGATTAAGCTTATCAAAACCCCTGGTAATCTTTTTCGAGTCTTGGAAAAAATATTTGTTATACTGATTAAAAACCTTCCTGAAAAATAAGAAAAAAATGTTAATCGTTATAAAGCAACGGTACCTTGAACAGCACTGTCGTTAAAGGCAAATATAATACAAAGGATTTATTATTTTTTTTTTTTGGTAAAAAGCTAAATTTTTAATATATATTTGTAAGTTTTTTATTTTAAGCATGATCTTTATATTTTTTTTTTTTTTTTTTTATTTTAAAGAGAATTTACTGGTCAGGTGTTAACGTATTTTTCCCCAAAAAATGTTTGATGTTTGGTTGCTTCATCAAAGATCAAGAAAAGTTTGCATGTTATTGAGTTTATTTTTGGAAATATTGTTACAAATTCAGTCAAAACTATTGATATCAAATCAATTAAATAAGTTTCAATGAAAATAATAAAATCAGTTCAATCAAGATGCCTGTTAGAGAGATTTACTTATCAATGTTTGTTACTGAAAAAAATTTTCCTCCTCTACTAAACTTTTAAGGAAAGCCCAGTAAACATTTCGAGGGTTTTTAAGTTGTATCAAGAAAAAGAAAAGCAATCGCGAAAATGTCTTAAGTGCAGAATGCAAAACTTCACAGGAGAAGCACTTTTGAGATTGTGATATACATGGAAAATGATTTTCGAAAATGTTTTCGGTTAAGGCTCGTAATACCCGCTAAACTACATAACATTTTTTTTACGGGAAAGATATCATCGAAAAATGTATGGTATCTATTGGCCAATTATCCGAAGAATCGCAGGAGGCAAACCTGCTGTTTTGTTACGGTTAAAAAGACCTAATATATATGATGAATAATTTGTATTAATTAAAATTTAAAAATATGTAAATACATACACATTCTTAAAAAATTTCATAAAATTATATGAAAAGTGGGCGTAGCAATTGTTCAATCACGCCCATTTTTTCGTGAACCCGCCTAGTGATACGAAAATTGCTTGTGCCAAATTTCATCAATATAGCTTTCTTAACTACAAAAATATAAACATTTGATCACTCAGAATGCGAGTACTGTGCGCTGGCAGGAAACTATTTTTTTTTATTTATTTATTTTATTATTATTATTATTTTTTTTATTTCTCTCGTATTCAGGTTTTCGATAGGCATCCTTTGAGGGGTCTTAATGCATTAAGTTTCTCAGGATAGTCTCAAGAACTTAATTTAATAAATAAAAATTATATCAATTTGGAAATAAGATTTTCTTCCATTGTACTTATAATTATATGCAAGAATGTGCATATATACAACATAGCACATAAGAAGACTTCAAAAACAACAACTAAATGAATTCTGCAATAAACATTCATTTACTTGCCATGTTACAATATTCAGTAGTATACGCAGCACAGAATAGCATAGCACAAAGTGTCATGGCAGCATTGAAAATCTAAGCTCTAGTATAAAGAACAGCAAAAAACAAAAAGCTAAAACACAAGAGGCATTAAATAAAATGCGTAACTAACGTAGTACATACATAAACACAAAAGCAGCAGCAATAAAAAAACACATTATCCACTCGCTTACTCACTCACACAAACGCACAAAATATAAACTTGCACTAAAATGCTCTATTCAAAACTTCAAGCACTCACAACAATTGCCTCTTTTTTACATACAAATACATTACAACAAATGTTGGATACCGACCCTATAATGATAATCAGCCGACGTACGGACCGAAAGGGCGAACGACAGTCACTCACATTAAAAAAGAAAACATGCAATCTTATTAGTGTGCGTGCAGTATTTGCTGAAAGCTTTTTTTTGCGCCATAATAGATGGATGTAGGACGTAAAACTTTGCTGCGTTTACAGCGAACAGCAAAATATACATATAATCAACTGAATAACACCAACATACCCCTCCACAAACCGTTGAAACATTACACACAATACTTCGCATTGGAAAAAAACATTTTTTGAGGGGGACAAAATGAAACCAAACAAAATAAATAAATAAGATTCTTTTTGAAGTAAAAGGCAAACAAACAAAAATCTTAATAATTATGTTTAGAAATATTCTTCCACAACTTCATTATGATCTTCTGCAATAACTTAATTTAACTTTAAATTTAACAAAAACAACAAATAAAATACGAAAAATTTGATTTTTCTGCTTCCGCTGCTTTTTAGAACACTTGCTGCTTTTGCTTTTGTTTTATTTTATTTACTGCTTTATTTCTACTCTCTCTCACTCTTTGTGCCATTCTTAAAAATAATATTATTCTATTATCTTTTTTGTTTTCCTTTAGTTTTTTTTTCTCTTCTTCTTGGCTACACGTGTTTACAAAATTGCGTAAAATTTTTCCATCGCACACAGAGAATTATTACCCAATTGTGGATTTTATTGTTTTTGTTTTTCGTGTTTGTTTGGTGTGTATGTTGGGTTGTTTTTGTTTTTCACACATTTTTATGCACAATTTTAGTTGAGTGTACCTTTATATATTGTGTATGAAGATGTGTTTAAAAATTAATTTTTTTTCTCTCTCTCTCTTTGATTGTTTTCCCCTGCGAGAGTAAGCTTTAATGCAAATGCAAAAGCTTTATTGTATTTGGTTTGTTTTTTTCGTGGTATTCATTTATGTTGTGTAGTTTTTTCTCTTTACTTTGCAGCAGAGTGAAATGATAAAGAAGAACTTGTATTTGCAATAACTATGTATAGTTTTTGCAGCAACATTTAAAGCAGCAAGATAGAATAGAAATACCAGATGATGTTATAGAGAAATGTTTTCTTTAATTTTTTATTTAAAAAATATGATTTTTTTTTTGAAAATTAATTTTAATTGTATAATGTGTATACAACGATCACATTTTAGTTGATAATTACGATTTATTTAATTTCAATAATTTTGAAAAATTGACATTTAATTAAGGGTTTGGTTTATAAATGATTTTTTTGTTTTGTTTAAATCGACTGATTATTTAGTAGGGTGAATATTCGAATAGTTCGAATCAGGGATGGAAAATGAAAATATATTTCGGAAAAAAATATATTCAAATAGTACTTTTTCAGCCTCAGAATACTAAAATACTAAGATCATAATCAAAACATTGAATCTTAATAAACAATATGTTACTCGATGTTTATTTTATTCAAGAAAATGTGAAGATCTTATAGGTGTTTGTCTCTGTTCTTAAATTTTAATCTTCCTCTGTATTTTGAATTTTGGTTTATTCTGTTTTTCAACAATTTTTGTTTTATCTTACATGCATGTTAAATTTTTTCAGAACAAAATCTCAAGACAATACTGAACTGAAGTTTAATGAATTCAATTATAATCAAATCTCTCATTGTAATTATAATTTTATTTTTAAAACTATACTACAATATAAATTAAAAATTACGTTTTTTATTCAATCCGGATTACAAATTTGCAATCAAACTATATTTCAAATTGTCTTCAAAATATATTATTGTTTGAAAATGTTTTCTTTTAAAACGAATTACGGGTGAATATCAAACTACCAAAAAAGTACGATCTTGTAAATTTTTTCATCCCCGGTTCGAATAGTTGATATTTTGAAAAACCGGTTGCTTTTTTTGAAATTCCGAAAAAAACCGTTTAACCGGATTTTTTTTTTGCAGAAGTTAATAATTCCATCAAAATTCTATATTTAATTAAAAAAATCAATAAGTCTTATAATATTCAAGTTAAAATTCATTGAATATAAATTAAGGTAAAAGAAAATAATCATCAAAAATTGGACTAAGTTTTATATAGCGTAAGTTTTATATAGCTTAATATGTAAAAGGTGTGTATCAATTTTTTTAATCGATTTTACAGATAGATCTCTTTCAAAACAACTCCTTTAGAAAATTAAGTAGACTATTATTACAAAAATATTGAATTAAAAAAAAAAACTAAAGTATTTAAATTGTTTGTGAAAATATTACAAGTGTTGCAAGAGAAAAATTAAATTCCGTTAATAAGCGTATTTCATCCAAGATAATTATTACTTAAATATTTATTTAAACTTACAGAATTCATTTCAATATAACCTTAAACTATACTTAAAAAACATAATAAAAATTGACTTTATGAATATTAAACAATTTAAATAATATTCCTATATTTTTGGTTATTTTTAAACCATTTTTTTATTTGCGTTAAAAAAGACATTTGAAAAATTAAGATTTTAAGAAAACCGACAGTATTTCAGTCGAAAAAATCGGGTTTTAAACCGGTTGAAAAACCGTATCGATCACCCAATGATTTATACATGAATGAAAAAAGTTTTGATCACATAATTTGATCGTCCAAGTCTAGTTGTTGTTATTATATTCTTCAAAATAATTATAAGTACACTTGAGCATAAATGCATTTCTTGAATAAAAAAAAAAACTGTTTTAAAATTAAATTGGAGTAATTCTATTTTCTTCTCTAATTATTTCAGCCGGAATTGCGTATATCCTTAGAGTATTTACATTTCGACTTCATTTTGATAATTCGTCTCTTTATACATAATATTAATAGCGGAAGGCCAATGCATGCGGCAGATGGCCACGGACGACAGCTTAAAATCAATAATTTGTTTATAAAAAACAAAAATTTGAAAACATTATCATAAATTTAATCTGGCAATACTGTGAGACGCGGCCGCATGTCATGTTAAATTTGCTTCAACTTTTTTTATTTTTATATGCACTGCGCGTGGTCGCGTGAAAACAAGATCAGCTGATTCCCCGTAGCCGCGTGTCGCATACATCGGCCTTCCACCATAATTCAGAACGTGCTTTCTATCACGCACAGGGTCCGATTCCAACATAAATGGTAATAAATCTGTATCTCCTAAATAACAATTCGATCCGACGAATTGAAATTTATATCATTTAGAGCCAGTTTTTCACTTCTAGATTAAATGCCAACTAGCAATTAGATTAATCTAAAATTTAATCTAATCCGCCATTTGTGTTTTAAAGTCCGAGATTAAACCTTTTAGTATTGGCTTACTGAACGGCAAATACTTATAAAAAATATGGTAATTTGCGCAAATATCACATGTTGTTGTCAAAACAACAAGCTCTTCTAATAAAAAGAAGAAAATACAGAATATTTTGTTATTAATATTCATGGAAATATGAAATAATAACTTAAATCTTAAGAGAAATTTGTAATAAAGTCTTTACAAAATAAATTTCCAAAACTTCACTCACTGTCATTGATAAGTACGGATGATTTATTGCATCGGGAATACTTATAACAATTAAATATAAATAATAATTAAATTAAATATGTTACTTTCCAAATTATTTAACTTTTTTATCTTTCTTTAAATTTATATGCGAATATTTTATCACAAATTTAAACCCCCAACATTGGCCGCTTAAATTAGCAAATAAATCGAGATGATCGACAACTCAAAAGCAACATTCAAGGATTAAATTTAATTTAATCGCTAATCTTTAAGCGAAAAACTGGCTCTTAAGCTTTCTTGCTACTATAATACGTAACTAGAGAGTAACAAAGTTGCCAAATCGATTTTTTGATTTTTGTAAAGAATTTAATGATAAAAAAAATAATAATAAATAAATAGCTACCAAAATGAAGTAATCTGTTACGTTTGAAATTTGAATTGTTTTTCACGAATATTTTGCGTAGTAGGGTACTTCCATTTTAAATTTAAAAATGTTGACCTCTCTGAAATTTTCTCTGCAGCAAGTATACCGATAAAGCTTCCTACTAAAAAATAAAAAAAAATTAACAAAAAAACTAAAGATGTACTTTTTTAGATACACATTATTAAAGAAAATTCTTACAAAAAAATATGTTAATAAAAATATTTTCAAAATTTTTATATGACATCTAAAAATACAAGCTTTGACAAATCCACTCCAAAAAAAAAAAAATATTTTGATATCTTTTATATAACAAAAGTTATGGCCATTTAAATAAATATGTTAATCACTTTCAAAGCTATAGAGTTGCCACAGTTCTCAAAATAAAAATGAGAAAAATTCATTTTACATGCCTCTATATACTCCTACTCACATGCATCAAATTTTATCTAAAACGGTAACCAAGGGTCAACATTTGTTAAATTTAAAATGGAATTACTCAGTATACGATTGAAAACTTTTTTAAAAATATCTTATAATTTCCAATATATTCCAAAATAATAACGTTGAAATTTTTATTGGTTATCTCAATTTGTCTAGCCGTAAAAAAATTATTAAAGTCAACACTTTAAAATTACTTAGTGTATTCAAAAAACCGACGTTTTGACAAAATCAGTTTTCGAATTATTCGAAAAATAGCTTTTTTTAAAAATCGGTTTCTCATACGGTTTACGGTTTTTATTCCAAATACAAATATTCAAAAATTTATTATTACTTTTACTAAAGAAAGTCACTTATAATACATGTCGTTTGTAATGTCAAATAATATAAAAATAAAAAGTCATATCTATCGCTCTTCTGTAGCTAAAGGATAATGCTCAAATTTTGTATTTTTTTTTTTTTTTTTTTTTTTGAATTGAATTATGATAATACTTCTTCTGATCCAAATTCACCTATTTATTTATTGAAATTCACCTTATTCTTGTGGTAAGCGATAAAATTAAAATTTACTTCTTACCTAGATTCTGTAAACAAAAATTAGTTTAAATCTATTGAAAAATATACAAATCTCTGTTCTTAGTAAGTCTGGTGCTACTCAAATCTCACATTAGGAATTAAAAAAGAAAAAAAGCTAGTCTTAAGGCTTTATTAGTTCATAATGAAAATAAAAAAAAAAAAAATACTTTTAAATAATTAAGGGCCTGAAATTTTTAAATTTTCATACAAATTTTATTTTTTAAAGAATTTGATACTTTTAATGCATAAGGCAATAAATAGGGTTCAGTTAGCAAATATAAAAAATGGTAAGTATAGGTTAATTTAGTGAACAAAAGTAAAAAAGAAGCATTTCATAAAAAAACCGGTTAACCGAAAGAAAAAACCGGCCTGGTGATTATTCGAAGATGAAAATTATTCGAAACTGGTCGGTTTTTTAAAAAGTGAAAACCGGTTAACCAGTTTCCAGTTCCGGTTTTTGAATACATTACTTAGTATGAAAAATGTGTATTGTTTTTTCCTTTTTTAATAAAAATTTAGTCTAATTCATTTACTTTTTTCTGAAATGAAATTTTGAACTTATCGGGTTAAAACAAAAAGAGTCATTCAAGATATTTCCAATTTAAAGAAAATATGTTATATATATATATAGACTCATTTATCACTAAACTAATTTCAGTTTAGTGAAAATTATATTTATATTTAATAAAAATATTTATATTTAATGAAAAAATTTAAAAATATATTTTTTAATTTTATTTTTAGTTTTTTTTTTGGATTAACAGTCTTTCCATGTTGATATTTTAAGTGAATACCTTTTTATACATTTTTAAATCTAAATCAAATTTGTCTTAAGAATTATAAATATTAAAATTTTTATTTTTTATAGACTATTATCATTATTATTTACTTTATTGAACTTGAACTTATGTTTAAACTATTGAACCAATTCAAATTAAACTTGACACGTACATATGTATATCATTTAAGGAAGTACTAACTGGATTAAACAGTTTTTTCGGAATTTAAAAAAATTGAACCGTTTTTTTCAAAATTCCAACTACTCGAACTATTCGAAAACCGGTTTCTTCAAAAAGTCGAATAATCGATCACTCTAGCTCCAATATATCCGAAGTTTAAGAGCCCATAAAGTAGAAATTCGAACTAACTTTGTAAAACCCTTTGAAGATTTTATTAGTCTGATGGCATACTTTCGTTTCCCATTGGAGTCATTGAGACAATATTTGCCACATAGTGTTATTTTTTAAGAATAAAAAATATGAATCAAACGTAAAATTAGACATATTTAGCTATCCCTTTATAAATAATGTTTATATAGCTTGTTAAACGAAGTAAATATATTGTCCTCAATCCAGACATCTCGGATGAAATGGATCAAAAAATTCAGTAAGAGATGTTTTTTTTTTCTTTATCTCCTTAAACTCTTTACATAAGTTTGACAATTATGGAAATCTACTTTTATTTGTAGATGTTACGAGCTCTTAAAACGTATTCATGATCAATGTGATCAATACTCGTACTCTGTAGATCATCCTGTATTATAACAAGTTGACTGCAAGATAATTTTATTAAAAGCTTAAGTTGTCCTGTACAACTTTTCGATTCGTTGCAACTAGTAATTGGGAAGATACATATTTATTGCCAATTTTATGCAGATTGGCTCTTTATGAAATTTAATCTGATCCTTATTTGATTTTAAATCGTTTTTGTACCAAAAATTTTCAAATTTTCTGATTACTCTAATTTGAAAAATCTGAAAAATTTAGGAAAATATTTTTATAATAAATTTATGCTCGTGAGAAATTATAAAACAATTTTATTTTATTTTTAATTTTTTTCTTTGATATGTCATAGGGATTTTAAGAAAGAAACTTGTAACTAAAATTTTGCTTAAAAACCGGCTTGAAATACATTTTGTAGGAAATAAATAAAATTAATTCAAGAAAATTGTCTAAAACTAAACACAATAGCTTTTTTCAGTAGAAAATTCCAATTACCTCAAACAAAAAACTAATTTCCAGGCATTGTTATTAAACAATAGGTATGTATTAGATAAAATCCATAATGTATTAATTTCAGTATTGAAAACTACTTTTCATCAACATAAAATTCCAGTATTTTGCATATGATTAACTAAAAAATTCGTAGAAAAAGGATTTACATTTCGCCTAGATAAACTCACCCCAAATAGAATTTGTTTGAATTAGAAACCAGGATAATAAGTGCACTGTAGGCAAATGGAACAGGGAGCAATTTAACCCTTTAAAGAATGAAATGAATGAATTCATAGAAAAAAAAATGTCACAATTGGAAAAACTAATAAAATGAAAATATATATGTAATCATATAGAAATATGTAGACACATCCACACATAATCATATAGACAGATACATATGTACAAACGAAACAGGATATAAAAGAAAATCGTTAAGAAAAATCCAATTGAAAAAAAGGATACACACAGCACACAGCAAAAACAGCTGCATATTGCAAATGCGTTAAAAGGAAAAAATTAAATAAAACACATATACATCATACACTTGAACATAAAATTCCAATTGTATTAATAAAGAGAACTAGGGAGATTGAGTTAATTTAATTGAGTCAGAAGCAGAGAGTAAGAGAATTAAATTTTTTCTATATATTTTCTTGGCTCAAAGAGAATGGGAAATGCAAATACACAAAAACTAAATAAACTTTTTCTGCATTTGCACTAAACACAAATACTCATATTCAGAGGAACGTCTATTCAAATACCGAATATTTAGCATAAAACAAATTGGAAATAGAAGAAAAACAAAACAAAACTAAACAAACCACCAAACCAAACATACGCACACAGCAGCTGACACAGTCGCATTTAAGCAGAGCTGTTTTTTAATACAGCGCGAGAGAGATAACTCTTTTTGTGTTTCTTCTTGTAGCATTTAGAGAGGGAGCATATATCTTCGTTGTTTTTTGAATTTTGCTTTTGTAAATGCGTTCGTTAGAATGGGCTTTTTTTTGCACTTTATGTTTTGTTGGTGGTGATGGTGGTAGTAGTAGTGGTAAGTGGTCGTGTATGTGAAATTGCGCTTGCTGTGCTCTCACGACTCTGCTTTTTTAGTTTTTTTTTTTTTTTGGTTTTTGCCTACTGTTGTAGTTGTTGTTGAACTTTTATACAAACAAATTCAGTAGAAATCCACCTTTTTTGCCGAGTACTAGCAGCAATGGTTGTTGTAAAACAAGCTTCAATAAGAATTCTCCACATAATAAAGAGTGTATATATGCATGTTTGATTTGTGTTTGTGTGTGTATGATTGTATGAAATGCTTTTTTTCGTATGCGCTACTTGAATGCTCTGTTGGCTCTGCTACTGCGGTTCGTGTCGTTGTTTGTGTATTTGCTGAAAAATACAGTGGTTTTTTGGTGGTTGGTGGGCCAGAAACGCAATTCACAAATTTGATGTTCGTCTATTCGGACCTTGGTTTCGGAGGTGCTCGCTTGCTTGTCGCAGTGTGTGCACTAAATGTCTCGTAACGTTTTTCTTAAGTTTTTGTTCAAATCACAAACAAAATTAAATTTTCTAAAAACAAAAATTACACAAATAAACAAATTAAGAAAATAACAACAAAAAATAAAAAAAGTTTTGTTAAAAAAATTTTATACAGTTTTTTCACACATTTAAACAAAATAAACGCAACAAATAACAAGAATAACAAAATTAAAAAAAAAATTGTTGTAAAAAAAGTGCATTTAAAAACGCAGCTACAAAAAAAATCAGTGTTTATGGCAAAAAAGCGGTAATAAGAAGAAAAAAAAAATAAAATAAAAAACATTAAAAAAAATAAAATAAAAATATTTTAATGAATTAAAAATTGGAATTATTAAGTAAAAAATAAAACAGTCACCCTGTTATAATAAAACGAATAAAAAATAATTCTTAATTGAATTGAATTGAATAAATTTCTGAGTGTATTTTTGAAAAAAAATAGAAA
The DNA here is from genome assembly GCA_932274085.1 of Protocalliphora azurea. NCBI lineage: Eukaryota > Metazoa > Arthropoda > Insecta > Diptera > Calliphoridae > Protocalliphora > Protocalliphora azurea. Next base: position 86,026,032 of record OW026520.1, read on the forward strand.
ACAATTTTCTATGACTCTGTAATTATTCTATAATGGATTATTAAACCTCATCATAATTATCAACTTTGTTGTTTGCGGATTACTCTTAAAAAAGGATAAAGAAAAACATTTCTTTTCTCACAAAATCTCTTTCACATGCATACTTAATTGGCGGCTAAGTATTCTTTCCAGTTTCTTATACATTTTTAATTTACCTACACAAACACACATACGCTTACAAAACTCTACACACACAGACACAAACCAACACTCTTCCATTTAAAGTTCCGGGACTTTAAAAGCTTCCACTTTGTGCACAAAAAGAAAACTTCTGAAAGAACCAACAGCTTAAATGCAACAAATGCAGAAAAAAAATCAAAGGAAAATTAGCGCAATTTTCGCAAAAAAAAAAGAAAACAATAACGATCAAACAAATTACTTTACGGCAGAAAATAAAAATGAAGTTTTACCCTCGCAAAAAAGTGCCAGTAAAAGTAGACAAAATAAAATTAAATTTATGAAAAATTAAAAAAAAAAAAAAATACTAATGAAAATCTATAAAACTTTTAAAAGTTTATGACCGAAACATATTTGAGAAATTTTTCGTAAATTGATTTAAAAAATAATTTAAAAAAAACTTATTCAAGCTTCATTTATATCAACATTTTTACTAATTCGGAATTAGTTTTTTTTTTTTATTAAAATATTTTAAACAAAATTTTAAATTAAGTTATAGTTTCTTTTAATTTCTCATTAAAAAATGGACGACAGAAAATTTAAATTTATATTTTTTAAAAACTTTAAATTGTTAATTTTTTGGATTTCCTTCTTCAATAAAATTTTTACAAACTGGCATCTTTTTAGTGGTAAAATGCATCATATTATTTTTTAATTATAAAAGTTCCAAATGTGTATTTAAATTCAAATAAATAAACTGAATATAATTTTAGATCCTTAAATGAGATTTAAATATTATTTCTATGTTTGAATTGAAATTTACTAGTTCATAAACTTTATTTTTAAGATTTAGAAGATTTTTTTAATGAACAAAATATGTTAAAAGCTAAAAGGACTGCGCATAACATGTTTAAGGAATTTAAAATTAAAAGACTGCAACATAATGTTTATGATACTTATTAAATTGAATTGATCTAATGTTATTTAAACGAAATGATAAGCTATTTTTCAATAGTGGATAAATTCGTTAGACGGGATTAAATCCAATTCAATCTTTTAACTGTTATGCTGAGCTTAAAAAATAATAATAATTTTGTCACAATTTTTACTTTTGTTACCAGGTTCAGAATAAATAAAATGCAATTTATTAGGGTTAATTTCATTAGCGTTTTTTTTTTTTTTTTTATAAAATCATCAAGTGTTTTTTTAATAATAAGATAATTCTTGAATGAATTTAACTAAATAAAAAAAAACCTTTCGTTAAGAATATTTCAAATATTTTTTTATTTAAAAATTTTAATTCTTTAATCTTGGCCTTTAGTTATAAAACATTTTAAATTATTATTTCTACTGCTTTTTTGTTTTTTTGCAAAAATCAATTCAGTTTTTTGTCTTTTAAAACTGTTAGTTTGTACCACATATTAACATAGATATGAAGCTTGAAAAAACTTAATTGAAAAAAAAAAAAAAAAAAACAAATTACTCAAAAAAGCACACGTACTAGAATTGTTTTTGTTTTCAATGAAATTTTTTACTATCACATTCTTAGACTTACGTTTTTTTGACTATCAATTTTCATTCAAAACACAATGTTTTATATTAATATGCTAATTTCTTAGTTTGACATAAATTAATCTAACAAATTTTAAAAATAAACTTTAAAAGAATTATTTATGATTAAGATGATAATACACATAAATATTAATGAAATTTATTAAACAGTTTCTTTTGGTGTGGTAATAATGTTTCAGATAAACTTAATATTAAGAGTTGTGACTTATTTAAAATTCCAGTTTACACATTTATTAATTTAATTATTTTATTAAGGTAATTAAATTTACGATTTAGATATTTCAAATTAATTTTTAAACTAAAATAAATTTTATTATTTGTTAAAAAAATAATTTTTTGACTATCAAAAAATTATTAATTAATATTTAATATTAATATTTATTTAATATTTACTTATTAAATTAATGTATTATAAATTTTTAATATTAATTGATTTCTGCTACAGTGAAAAATCTAAAAATTACAAAGCATACTTTATACGACTTCTTGAGTAAATCATAATTCAGTTTAAAAAATTTCCAATATATTTTCAAAATTTTGAGATATGCTAAAAAAAAACTCTTTATTTCTTTTTAAGGTTTTTTTCTTTTCTAACCTTTTTGAAAAGTGGAAGAATCTGAATTTTCAACAACATAATGTACATATGTTTATGTTTTGCTCAAATATTAAAAACTAAATTTTAAACATTACACAATAAAAGAAAAACTAACTACAATGTACAATAGTTTTTAAATTAATTTTTGTTAACATAACAAAGTTAAGTTTTTTCAAATTAGACAATAACTATAGAACTTATTCGATTTTATGTGGAATAACTTATTTAAATTTTCCATATATTTTACATTATTGCCCCAAAAAGTATGCATTAAATAAAACATAAAATTAAATAATTTTACGTGAGCAATTTATTGATAAGCTTTAGAAAATTTTCAATAACTTTTTGAGTTTTTAAGCGATTTGAAAGTAAGATATCTCTTTCCATTCTTAAAAATGAGAAAGAAGTTGGGAAAGATAAAAAGAAAATAAATTTAAAAATGTTGAAGATTTCAATATAGTTTAAAGGCTACATTCTTCTGTTTTCTAAATAAATTTAGAAATCTATAATTGACTTAAAATTTTTGAAGGGAACGAAATCTTTAGTACAGGAACATTTTTTTTCGAAATATCGATTCGTTACACTTCGCGATAGAAATATGAGTAACCTTTCAGGGTTAACAAAGAATGGTCTTATTAGATTGTAATAAAATTATAAATTAATCAAGAGTGTGAAATATTGCTTTATAAAGTATTGATATCTGTTAAAAATTAGGGAATGGTAAACAAAGCTAAAAATCGATTTTCGATTTTACGATCAACTTTTTTATTTCGATTTTCAAAATGGATTATTCGGACCATAAAATCGATTTTAATTTAGAGTTAATTTGTTTTTTTCTTTATTATTTAAAAATCAAGAAAGTATACTTTAACCTATTCTCAAACATTTAACTTAAAATTGTGGGACCTTTCCTTCTCTTCGACACATTTAAAATCATAAATAATGCAGAAAGTCATATTTATCTGATTGTATCTCAAAATATCTCAAAATTATGCTTTCGTCTGCGGGCAAGAGTTTTCAATTCTGAAGTAAATTAGAAATCAGCTATTTTAACCAAATTTGCCCTTTTTACCTTTTTTTCACTACCAATTTTTCAGGAAAATTCATTATTCAAACACCTATAAGTAAAAAATTGCATTTTTAGCTTTCAGTTAAAATTATTATTAATGTTGAACAAATCTAAGACGATTCAAAAAATTTAAATTATACCAAAATTCATAAAATAATATAATAATATAAAATAATAATTACATAAAAAATTTATACGCAAATGAAAATTCAATTTAACCAAAATTTTGGAGGAACATCTGAATTTTTTAGCATTTTGCCAAGTGCTTCCACTAATAATAAAGTTATTATATGTATAATTATTATCAAAATTGTTCACAATTCTCAAGGTACAGAGTAAAATCGATTTTTGAAACCCAATAATCGATTTCATTAGAGCATCATTAACATAAAAGCGATTTTATTTGGTACAATATCGATTTTCGACTAAAATCGATTTACCATTCCCTATTAAGAATTATACATATGTATGTACATTTATTTAAACAAAATCGCACAACAAATAATAAATACCTATATACTTTTTTTTTTTAGTTTTGAAATATTCTTTTAAGCATTTTAGCATTGTTATTAGTAGAATCGACTAACAAAGCCTTTCTAGGGTTAATAATTTTGATTCATGCAAATACAATCCTGTTTCTAATATTTTTTTTGTGAGATTGTGCACAAACACAAAAAAGAGAAAATGAACAAAATACAAAAACTGCATTAAACAACTTTTAATAAAATAAATAACAGCAAGCAAACAAAATCAAGTTTTTATATACGATATACAACAAACATTACCACTCTACAAACTGCACAAAAAAAAAAAAAAAAACAAATAAAATCCAACCCCCTTCCCTTTGGCAACAAAACAATAGATAGAAGAAGAAAAAAACAAGTCACACATTTAATATTACACCAATAAAATACATAAATAATAAAAACAACAATACTATAAAAAAGCCGCATGCAAAGTGTACGAATCTACCGTTGTTGTAAACAGTGTTACCAAATGTAAAGATTTATCTTATTTTTGAAGTTTTTTTTGAAGATTTTTAAGCCAAAAATAAGATTTATGTAATTTTTACGCGATTAATGGTAGATTTCCGAATAAAAATACAGCTTTGAGTAATTTAATAGAACTTATGTATATTGTTCTCCACCTTTGCTTTTGCATTTGCTTTTCTTGATCTGGAAAGTATTTCAGTTTAAATACCGCTTTGAATTATGAAAAGGAACTTAAAAAAGGTTATCAAACTAAATTAATTAATCCAAGTGTAAAGAGTTATGTATATAAAATTGATGGAAGATACCATAGTGATTAGTAAAGTGTTTTTTGATTAATCAAAAAATATAACTAGAACCTTAAAATTAAGTATAAACCTTAAACAAATAACAAACTAAGTCTAAGTATATAAAAAGTGAATGAAAACCTTCTGGAACGTCAACTGAAAAATTTTACATTTATGTGTAAAATTGTTCATAAAATGTATCAAAGCAAAAAAGTCTGTAAGATTGTTTCATCCACTTTTATAGAAATAATTCTTTTTGAAATTAAAATCTAATGCATAAATTGCAAAAAGATTTCTTCCAAAAATAAGATTTTTAAGCAAAATTATAAGATTTTTTAAAATAAAATATGACAACACTGGTTGTACAACTTATACAATAAACAAACGAATAATAATCACGATGATAACGATTATTATTACTCAATCCTACAAACGACGAGTTACTCGTGCTGCTTTCTTTTTTTTTACTTTCTTTTCAATTGTTTATAGTAAATTGAATAGAGTTTAAAAGTTGTGTGTGTAGAAAAACTGCAATGCTGCAGTTCTTAAATGAAAAAAATTTACAACCCCCTTTTAGCCATCGCAACTACTGTAGTAATAAATAAAAAGCATAAAAAATATGAGCATACTGCTGCACATTTTCATATTCTTATTGGAAATTAAAAAGAAACTGGATATATTCATGCAATTTTGTCATCTCTAACACCTAAAAGAAATTGTTGAAATTCTTGTAAAAAAAAAAAAAATATATTAAAAAACAAAAAAATTGATTTTTTTTTAGGAATATTTAAGTACATATTACAATGGTTTAGTTCACTTCCTAATCCTCATATTATAATAAAAGAATGCATAATCACTATTCTAATGTAAATTCTTGTTAAGTCAAAAAACTGAAATATGAAATCTAAAGAAAAAGAAAAATACGTATGAAAAAATATAAAATATAAAAAATTTACATTTGTCATTTAAAATGCTTTCTGAAAGGAAGTACTCAATTTTGTGGACATTTTATGGACGTTCCATAAGTATATTTGAACAAATAGACATCTAAATTTATTCGAAGTTTTGTTTTAAATTTCCTACATATTCTTTTGCTTTGCTATGTGATTGACTTTTCAGGATAAATGAAAATAAACTCTCTAATGAATCTACCTTAAGCAATTATATCATGCCTAATCCTAATTCATTTTGTTTTTTCAGAAAAATATTTTTATAATAAAATTAATTTAATTGTGGCCTTATAATATAGATTTGTTTTTATTCAAATATTAAATTTGATTTCTTCTCTCTCTCTCTCTCTCTCATCTTTACAGAAATTCCATTTTTGTAAACAAACGTAATTTTAATCATTAATTGACATTAACTTTTTTTGGAATAAAAATGTCAACGGAGGAAATGCATTTGACAGCGTTAGCAACATCAGGCATTAATAAAAATTATGCAGCAATTTCGACTGGGCAACAAAAAAATATCAATCTTAAGCAAGATAAACCCCTAAAAATTGTAATGTGAAAATTAAATAAATTCAAAACATGAAACATTTTTGGCATAAAAATTAAACAAAATTCATAACAAAAGTTTCAAATATATATATAAAAAAATCATTTAAATATTAATTGGCTTAACTAAACAAAAAATTGAAAATAAATGTTGAAAAGATAACAACAAAGTTTGGCTAAATAAAAAAATTAATTAAAAGAATTAAACATTTTTTGGCAATAAAAAAAAATTCTTTTCTTTTCATAAGAAAAAAGTGTAAAAAGTTGTAAAAAAAACAATTTTTGGCATACATATAAAATAAAATCAATATATAAAATAAATATTATGTAAAAAAAAAAAAAAATATTTTAATAACCTTTAGAAAAAAATATCTCCACAAAATATATAAATTACTTATACATATTAATTAAAATAAATTAATCATTCTCTTCATATAATAAAAAAAAAACATGTTTTTATAAATTTAATATACATAAAAAACAAAAAGAAATCAATGTAACTTTAAAACAAAAAAAAATCTCATTTAAACAAAAAATTCAAGTGTAAATTTTCAATTTGTAAAATTTAAATCATAAAAAAGTCTATAAATTAAAAAAATCTAACAACTTTTCACAAAAATTGGGACCTATTTTCAAAATTATTGGTTTGGACACACACTAAGCAAACTTTTCTAGCTTAAAGTTAGAAAGTTTGTGCAAAAATTTCGTTTCGATCGTAAAAAAATAAAAGAAAATATTTATAATAAAAAAAAAAATCGATAAAAAACTTAATTAACTTAAATAAAATATTGATAAAAGAAAAACAAACAACAAAATCATAAATCAAATCACAAAAACTTAAAATTTAAAGTCAACTAGAAACAACAAATTCAAACGGATTTTGAGAGATCCTAGTGAAACACTTAAATATAATTTTGCATTTGATAGAAAAGGTAAGTTTAAGCAAATTTTATTTAAAAGTATTTATAATCAAATTTATAATCATTAAAGTTAATTAGTATTTAGACATTTTAAAATACTCTTTTCTTCTCTCTATTACTAATACACACCTATGATTCGCACCTTTTATTCGCAATTAAAAATATTGCGAAATGAAAATTTTGCCGTGAAAATGTTGAGTTCATATTTTCTTTGCAAACTAGTAACTCACGAAAAATAATCGTGATTAGTACTCGTAAAACTAATTGCAAACGGTACGGCGTTGCCACTTTCTTTCACGTTCATAGAATTTTCGATAATAATAGTTGACTTTTCCCATTCGGTACGACAAATAACGATATTTATTAGGATATATAATATTGTGTATAAACAGTGAGTTATATATTTTCAAATTATTTTTATTAGAAGTAATCCTACCTATAAACAGGAGAACTTAATTTATTACTATTTTTTAAATATTACAATAATTATTTAGTATCTCAACAGCGTTGGCACAAACAAAATATTTCTTCTACCAAAATATCAAAAATTATATATATATATATATATATATATATATATATATATATATATATATATATATATACACATATATATATATACACATATATATACACATATATACATACACACACATATATATATATATATATATATATATATATATATATATATATATATATATATATATATATATATACTTTTGGGTAAATGAAGATACTATTTGAGGTCTCTTCTGGTCTATATTATAAGAGCTCTCAGGGATGGTATTTTGAATAAATTATGTTTCCATCAATTGTCTTCTCATAATCAGAGAAGAAATATTTTTTGCTACCGATTTTTTGATCAACTTATTGGCTAAAAAGGTCCCCGGCTTGATAAAATTTTTATGTGATTTTTACCCCGAAGTATTTTTTTTACCCTGAACCTATTTAAATTTAAAATTATCTAACTATATCGAACAATTTCTATGTTTAGTATTTGTTTGGACCCATATTTTTAAAAATTTTAATCTATAGATCCTTCATGACATGGTACCCTCGAAATTAAATTCACTTATTAGAGTATCCAAAATCGAAAACCGGTTAACCGATTTCCGGTTTTTTAAAAACGCTGTCAGGTTCGGGTTTTTTCTAATTTTCACTTTTATTCGAAACCGGTTTATTAAAGGCGGTTAACCGGTTTTATTCAAAACATATATAACGGCACATTGAAAATGAAATACATTTATCATTATTTAACCATGATGTTGTATATGTACCAAAGGAGCCCAATCAAAAAATATTCATAACTTTTTAAGTTGCAATCCGATTTCACTGAAATAAAAAGGAAACCAACAATTAAAAGAATAATGCGGTTTAAAAGATATGCTTTATAATGCAACTGCATTTTTGAAAACGTTCTCCCCCTTCGATTTTTAATTTTTTCATTTCATCTTAAAAAGTGATTTATTGGTTCATCAAATCAATTTAGGTTTTTTCTTTGTGACGGAAATATCTACTATTTTAAAATTTTTTTAGTAATAAATACCATCACTTTTTCCCATACAAAATATTATTTTTTTGAATACTTAAGCTTTTTTACGTTTTACGCAAGTTATATGTTTGAAGAGTGCCCGACTTCAAACATATAAAACTCAATACGTAGATGTCCAATTTTATTGACTTAAAAAATTAAACTTTTCTTGCTTTGTATACACTTTAAGCTAAGTTAGTTAAAGATGCAAATTTTGTTAGAAATTACATTAGATGCATTAATACATTTGGATATTTTTAAGTGAATTTTCTGCAGAATTTTTCAAATTCAAAATTATGATATTAAAATTTGTCAGCTTTTCTAATTATTCATATATATTTTCATTTCGGCAAATATTTCCTCAATTTTTTTAGGAATTAAAAAAAAAAATAACCTATACAAAAAATTAATATTTTAAGTCATAAAAACGAGGACTACGTTTATTTCCTAATCGGACATCAGCCTCAAAAGATATGGATAATTTAAAATACGATTTTGTGATATATTTTGAATTTTTATAGAATTAGAATAGTGAATACAACCGCGAATTTTCTGTCATTTGAAAATATTAAAACAGTTATGGTTATTCGGTTGTATAAAGTGTGTGTATGCCAAATATGAACCGAATAGAAAGACCAATGGTTATTTCATGGAATTCATGATATAAAGCTTTCTTTCATAAAAAAAACTTAATTTTTGGTATAATTTTCATAAGCAGAATTTTGTGCAGTAGTTTTTTCATGCTTCTAGTATTTCAATCACAAAACAAAACAGGATTAGGAATAAAACATTAAAAAAGGTAATTAAATAAAATAAAAACAATGTCCATTTCAAATCAAAAAAAAGCATAATTTTCTAAAACATATTTTTTTTTAATTAATTCTTTATTTACAAGCTGTCTTTAAACAATAAGTAAATGTGTTGGTTTAAGATAGGTAAATAACAGGAGTTAATCAGCTTCATTAAGCCGCATTAACTATAAGGGGAAAAAAACTTAATTGTTAAATACACTATTTATATAGGTACATAAACATATATATATATATATATATATAAAACCAATATTAGCTTCTAAAAGGTAGATCTAAAATATGTACACGCTTAAGACGTCTTGTTTCACTGCTACGGTCTAGGAGAGGCATTAGCCATGGGATTGGGGTGCAATGTTCAGTCTGGATAAATAATTTTCAGTATGTCTCTGAATTTCTTCTTTTAGTGATAGTATCTTTAGATCACTGCGAATAGATTTATTTGTTACAAACCATGGAGCATTAGTTATTAATCTTAAGGTCTCTGACTGGTATCTTTCCAGTATGTCGATATTGGAGTTGCTATTTTATAAAACATATAAACGTATAAATTTAGGCTTTTGTTTTAAAAATTCCAATTTTTTAACTTAAATGACAGAAGACCGTTTAACCGGTTTTTTCAAGAGTCCAAAACCTCTCAACCGGTTTCTAAAAAGATATATGTATATAGTTTAGTTTAGTATTATATATATAGTTTAGTATTCTCTGTCTTCTCTTGCCTCTGTTATGACCTCAGAATAGTGAAAAGAAAATTGTTGTGCAAACCCCAATTTATAAACGTTGAAACTGATGGTTCAACTGAAGTTCATACTTATTTTTATTTTAAGTTTATACATAGAATTCTCCATAAAAAACAATAAAATATTAGTACATATTAAATAGTTTCGTCTAGTTTCGGATTCGAGCGAATATTACACTTTATTCCAGAGGAATGAGTTCTTCATAAGATGGGATGGATTCTTAGGGTTATTGTCCTGCATAAATTATAGAAAAAAAAAAATAGACAATAATGGTGGGAAATACTCTAGGAAGGGTAATATTCCACACCCCAGGAATTTGGTACAAACTTATGAACTCTATGGGTCCCAGACGTGTTGGAGTGGTATAAAATGTGGCTGGTTTTACCAAATATTATATAGAAATAAATTTTAAGTTATTACCAATTAATTTTGTACAGAGCAAGTTTCCAAATGTAAGAAACTATTAGTATAATTACATTTGTTTCTATTAGTTTTTCCAAAGAAATGAGATACCTTTATCTCTTATGCTGGACTGAGTTAAAGAAGGAAAGAAGGAAGTGGACTGAGTTAAAGAAAGGAAGAAATTGGAATTGGAAAATCAAGAACCCTTGTTTACTGTTAATTTAAAATATAAATGAACCGGACCATATTCTTCTTTACTGAGAAATAGGAAGTTATAATATCGCATAATTTCGTTTCTATTATTTTTTCCAAAAATAAATAAAAATTTTTTTGCAAAGAATTTAAAATCACCAAATAATTTTTCAAACTAAATATTAATAAAACGTCAATAATAGCATGAGAAGACATAAACACTTTCTTGAGTTTCCTTTATTATCCTTTCTATACACTCAAAATTCCTTGCTAGGATATTATACCGTTATTATTAAAAATTATTAATTTTTTTCTTTTTAAGTTTATTTAACAATCTTACTCAGAATTTTAACCATAGAAATTACTTATTTATTCAGAAACTTTTGATTGTTATGTCTGAAATATTTTAATGAAAAGAAAAATGTGAAGTTTTTGTGCTAGGATTTATTGGAAACAATCCTGGAACTCTAATGAGAGCAAAATATTCCACTCATATAGAGAGTTTTTTAGGGTAACGACTTGAATAGTTCATCAAGCCTGATGGGAAAGTGGCTCTCAAATAATCAAGTACGTCCTATAATAAAAATTGTAGCTAAAATAATTAAATAGATCTAAATCAATAATTTAAGAATCGTTCTCACTCATATAGTATTGAAAAAATCATAAATTTTAATAATAACGTTATAATATTCTACCAAGGACTTTTAAGGGTGTGTGTCCCCAGTTTGCTAGGGATAATCGAGGAAATTCATAAAATTTCTTTCATGCTATTATTGCATTTTATTAATATTTAGTTTCAAAAATAGAAAATAATTTTGAAATTTTATAATTTTTGCGAACACACTTATTTTATTGTTTACAGAAAAATATCGATTTTCTTTATAAAAACCTCTTTCCAAACATCGAATGTAGTTTTGGAATTTACCTAATTTTTTATTTCTTAGATGGTATATATATATATATATATATATATATATATATATATATATATATATATATATATCATGTAACGTTAATTTCCTCCATTTCTTTACATAGAATTTTGTATATTTTTTTAATTAAAGTTAATTACATATATAATTTGGTTATATAATTCTACCAAAAATTAAATTAATTGAAACAAACCAAACTACCAAATCTAGAAAGTGTAAAAAAATTTACCAATTTGGTCCAATTGGACCAAAAGATTGGAAATGCTAATCTTAAATATTTTTTTACTATTAAAAAATTTGTGATGGAACCATCATTTCCTGCATTTAATTTTTAGTATTTGGAATTTTTACTTAAAGATTTCTTCATTTTGATTTCGCCATTTTTTATATTAGTTGTTTAACTATTACATTAACACACAGCTACGCAATTTTTAGCTTTCTTTTCTCGCACACATGTAAATTGCCGCAAATTCTCTCACACCGGTAGGTCCCCATATTGGGTGTGGTTTATCTGATATGAGAAACTTTTTCTGCTGCATTTAATAGAAAAAAATAAGCAATGCAAATATTTAACACTTTAAGCAATAGAAAATAAAAGAAACAATACAAAATTTTACATTTAAATGAAAAGCTGGTACTAAAAAGGTAAAATGTTTTGACAACATGAGTGTTTGCTCTGAATGCGTTTTTAACTAAGTTTTTATTTCGGGTAAATTAAAGAAAATGCGTAATTTTTTATCATATACAAAAAAAAAAAAGATACTTTTAAGAAAAACGATTTTGTTAAGTCAATGTTGTTACATTAGAAACTTGCTTAGAGGAAATATAGACGGACTGACAGACAGACAGACAGACAGATAGACAACTTTACAACATTGTTAATGTTTTGTTGTTTCCGTTTTTATTCCGTATTACCTTTGACGCTCGATTGTCTATTCCGTTTGTTGTCTATTTCTTGTTTTTTATGTCTTTATTTTACATCTTGTAGGTTCTAAGAAATTGTTTTCAACAGCAACAGCTTGAAACAAGAGAGTTATTCGTTTATAATTACCAACTTCACGTGATTTTATTACATGAAGTAGTTCAGTTTTATCTTCATTAATGTGAGTAGTGGCACAGAAAATATTCACATTTATACTTTTAAGATATTTTTAAGTGATTTAGTGTAACATAATTATTTGGAATGAAACAACAAAAAGTTACGCTTTTTTTTTAAACAAGTGCGTTTTAGTTGGTTTTGAAAAAAAATGTGTGGATAAATAGCGAATTTGCTAAGGTCTCTACACTGTAAAACAAATTGTTACTACGTTTATATGACAGCTTTTTGCAAATAAAAATAATTTGTAAATGATCAACTCACTGTTTATATGGCAGATGAATTAGTTATTTGCTCATAAAGAATTTACTCAACGTTTATGGGGCAATATTTTAATTTTGCAAAATTTTTGTTTACAAATAAAAGCTACGTAGAAACGTAGAGTAAATAAAACACATGCTTTTAATTGCAATCATATTGAACTAATAAATTTTGACTTTATATAAGTCAAAGTAATTTGCGTTGAACTTACATGATCTAGTTTATTGATAATTACATTCATTGCTTATCTACTAAATATAAAAGTATATTGTTACTGTGATTGAAAGTAATATGGAAAAAAGTTGATTTTAATTAGGTATCTACACTGTTAAAAAAAATATTACTACGTTTATATGCCATTTTTTACAAATAAGAATAATTTGTAAATAATTATAACTTATTATTTATACGATAGATGAGTTAATTATTTCACTAATCTACTAAATTATTATAAGACACATTATTACTACGATTAAAAGTAATGTGCATAGTAATAATAAAACATTACTATATAATATTTACAAAAAGCAATTAAGTAAGTCATTTATAATATGACTTTCTTTACAAGTTTTTTTAACATTTCTATAACTATTTAGACTATCCTGGTACTCATCTGAATTGATCAACTATAAAATATTATAAAAGCTTCTCAAATTTCTTTAAAAATAAATATCTATTTTTATATGCTGTAGTTTTAGAGATTTTGTTGATTGATCTTTTGAAGGGAAATACCGCCTAGCAAAATATTTTCCAAGTTAATTGTCTTTATTGGCAGCATTGAAAAACAATTTTCGCATGTTAAGATTTTGGGAGTGCTTTAATTTTTCATACCCTTCAAATCAAGTGGCTATAGTTTGTCAATTCCGTTTTCGAATCTTAATACATAGGCGAGTCCAAATTAAGATGCTCGACGTTTAAAATTAATGGTCAATATAAAATTGATCTCTAGAAAACCCTATAGTTGAAGATATGGTCCAAAAATCGGAGTTTCAGAAAAAAGTATTTTCGTTGAAAATGACTGAGTTTGACTGCAAATCCATTGTTTTTTGGAATAACTGATTTTTAGAAGTTCCTAGAAAATCTACTAATCTATTTATTTTACAATATCTGTTATAAATTTTCTCTTTTTTCCCATATCCTAAACTAGGTTTTCATTAAACTGTAAGATTAGATTATTTTAATATAGTTTTAATAGAATATTTTAATTGAGACTTTTAACAAAATTATAATTTATTTTGAATTCCAAGTTCTTATGCTTCTTGTAGGGTATTCAAACCAAAGCTTTTTTTTAATTTTGAAATGTTTGCAACTAGACATATGTATGTACATACAAACATTTCTCATTGTTTGCCATGTATGTCAAAAAAATAATAACAAAATAAATAAAGAAGAAGGGAGGGTTTGCTTACTAGCTTGTCTCTCAGAAAAATTCATATAAGAAACTTTTTGTTTAGAGACATACGAGTACACAAACATGCGTTCAAACAGCATAAACTTGTAATGTGCGTGTTTGCTATCGCTAGCTGCATTTAATAAAGTGCGTAAAAAAAAAACTAAAAACTATTACAATATTTACACACACAGTCTAAAAAATAAAAAAAAGTAGGTCACAACAACGCAATGAGCTCATTTACAATAATGCTATATAACGTCATTCATACAAACCGACAAATACACATATTTACATACATATTTATAAATAATACTTACTCATATTGTATAAAATATTTAGACTTAACTCGTACTGACTACAATACATATGTATGTATGTATGTATGTATGTATGTATATATGTATGTATTTAAGTATTTATGTATGTATGTGGCAATAATATACAAACGTATGTACATACAACTTACATCAAAGAAGAAAAAAATACCACAAACTATAAAGATGTACATACATAGATGCTCAAGAAAAAAAAGAAATTAACTTCATTCATTTAAACGCACTTTATGAACTTATGAATATGAAAAATACGCAAATTGTCACATTTTCTTATACTCATAATACTTTTAGAAATCTACTACTAAAAGAAAAATTATAATTTTTATTTTATATTTAAATTTTTTTTTTTTTTGAAATTCGGAAGTCTGCCTTGTACTGTTTTTTGTGTGCCAAGCGTAATTACACTAAATGACTGACTGACTGACGGTTCTGGTGAGTGAAATTTAATGCATTTAAATTATTAAAATTCATTTTTTATTTTAATTAACATTAATATGCATTAATGCTTTCAAAATTTTTATTATATTATTATTATTTTTTTTTTTTGTTTACTATTTTTATTCATTATATTTGGTATTGTTGCAAATAAAATTATTAAATTGTAATAATGATTCTATTAGAAATGTTTATTATAGGTAACATGTTAAAAATTATAATATATTTATGCTATAGTTCTATAATATATTAAAATAGTAAACTGAGAAAAATTTGTACTAAAGACTTATTATAATCGCAAATGTTACGAGTAAATTCCCCTAGAATTATTGTATAAAACTTTTAAAAAAATTGTCGAAGATTAAATAACAATATCCCGAAAAGAAGAAAACGTTTTTAAATGCTTGCTACTAAATAATTTACTTGAAGTTTTATAAAGCAGGGACTCGTTTATGAAAACGACTTCAATTTAACAACTTTCGAAACAAGAATTTAAGACAACCCTCTTTCGGAGTGGTCCAGGTCAGCATTCGTGGTTGAAAGTTCTGAGACGCTTTACTGCTGTTACCATGATCATTTACCATGATCTGAATTCATTTTTCTATCAATATGGTCAGCGAAGATTGAAACGCCCCTGACTGCAAACATGTGGCTCGATTTTTTGCTAACATTTGGGACAAACTGAAATTGCTTTTAATACCTATTTTTAGGTTGTTATACTAGCGCCCAACTGGGAACAAACATATCACCAAGTTGAATAATGTATGAACAGACGTAGGTAGGTCTTTGATCCGTTAGAAAGACAATACTTAAAAGAGTAGAAAAATATTATAGTAGATTAGCCTACACATCGCTATGACTACATTTCACAAATCCGAATATTAAAATATTAGAAAATTTGGGACCCTTTAAATGGCCTCAAAAGGTGTTAATTTGATTAACAAAATAATAATAACAAAACTGATAATTTTGAAAATCAAAATTGATAAATATGAAAAAAAAAACAACAAACTTTGGCTCTTAGGAGAGTGTGATTTACCCAATTTCGACTTTAGTTTTAATTTTGGGCTGATTTTTAACTTATTTAGTTTAAATTAACACTACTAATTAGCATAATGGGTTCTTTTCTTTTTTATTTTGATATTTTCAAAAAAAAAAAAAAATAATAATAATAATAATAACTGATTCTGCGGCACGAGATTTCTCAGTCAATTTCGATACACGTGATATATAACTTATAAAGCTATAAATCACTTTTTGTTAGGATTTTTTATGGTTTTGATTTTTTATGATTTCTGAAAAAATCGATTATTAAACAATTTTAATTTCTTTTAGCACAACGTTTCTAATATCTCCGAAACTCTCTGAAATTATTTAGGTATAACTTGGAGATAACTCGAATTAGAATTGTTCCGTATTTTATTAAACTAAAACAGACAAATCGTTCCCGAGATATGTTGCAACCTCATTATTTTTTATATAGCGGATTATCTTGAGAACTAGAACAAAAAAAGTGATATATTCGTGATTACGAGTATTTAAATTGAGTAAAAAAATTCTGTGCCGAGGAAAAAAATATTTGTTGTCATCTTGCGTAATCTTTCAAAAATTATTATTATTATTTTTCTGACCAAATTAAAAAAAAGAAAAAGAAAACCCTCTAATAATATAACATTTTTGCCTATTGTATATAGAAAATATTAAAATTGAAATAATTTCAAACTAAATTAAAAAAGAAAATCATAAATAATTTTCTCTTCAATATAAATGACATTTCTTATACTTCATTTTATTTAATTTTATTACACAATTTCATTTATGATTTTTATTAAACATGTAAACAAAAATAAAAATTCTAAACACGTAACAATTATAAATTTTATTTCTCTAATCACCTTCATCGAATACACATAATTATAATATTTTATTACAAATAAAGAGAAGAATAAAAGTTTTTTTTTTTACAAATAAAACAATAAATGATCATTTTCAATAACGTACGCGGAAGTCTGAAAAAAGTTGAATTTACAAATAAATTTCATTTCAAATCAAAATTTAAACCTACAGCAACATAAATTTGTTAAACATACAAACCATAGAATACAACTAGAAGTTTATGTGAGAGGCAGTTCAAACTAAATTTTCAAAAAAATTACTCATTTTTTCAACACATAAAAACAAAATATAAATGACTACATGTATTTTGTTGGTGCTTGAATTAGGTTTTTGACAACTCAGTTAAGTTTTTTGTCTCTCACATAAACTTCTAGTTGTATTTTATAATACAAGCATTAAAATAGCCCTGATATATTGTTGTAATAAATTACCCAAATGGCCCTCAGACTCTAAATAAATACATACTCAAATATACGCACACACAAAGACAACATAAAATATATATATACGATTTTTAAATAGCATCCCGCCTGACTAAAAACTTGGGAATGAACGAAGGTTCGCTAAAACGAATAATTTTGGAACAAAATTCTTCGAGAGAAGTTTGAAAACCTTAAAATTTATGAATATTCGAAATGGTGAAAAACTAACGATAATTTCTCAAAATATACTTGTTAGATATATTTACGACAATTTTAATGGGAACGTTTGCTAAAAAAAAAACGAAAAAATAAACATTCTTTTTAAAATTCCTCGAAAGTTAATTTGTTTTTTTTTTTAATTTCAGTTGTGGAAATCAATAAAAAATATTTCATTTTATGTAAAAACCTATGAGAAAAATTACAACTGAAATAAAAATAAATTACATAAATTCATAAATTCATTAGATTATCTGTAACTTCTTTCAGTTCCTGTTAGACTAAAATTTTAAATGTCTGACGATGGAATCGACAAAATACGTTAAAACCATGTTCAATTTCCTTTAAAGGATCTCAAAATTCATAAGTACAAAGAAAAATATTTTTGTGAATTTAGCAAGAGCGCATTTTTAAATAGAATAGAATAGTGATTTATTCTATAAAAAGTTTCTCCTGTAATATGTGTAATTTTTGACTGATAAGTTGCTAATTAATGTTAAATTAAATTGTCATTTTTTTTTTTTGGGAAAATTCGAAAATGTAGGAACATAATAAAAACGGAACACATTTAGGTCCGTTATTATAACTTTCCAATAAATAAAGTTAGAATGTTATCGGACACATAAACTGTTTTGTT
The DNA here is from genome assembly GCA_932274085.1 of Protocalliphora azurea. Classification (NCBI taxonomy): domain Eukaryota; kingdom Metazoa; phylum Arthropoda; class Insecta; order Diptera; family Calliphoridae; genus Protocalliphora; species Protocalliphora azurea. The sequence continues at coordinate 86,044,419 of OW026520.1, forward strand.
TATTATAAGTTAAGCAAAATTGACCGATATCTATCGTAAGAATAAATAAATAAATATATTTATTATAGTGCAGTTTTTAGTAATTTTTCTTTCTATATTTATAAATTTTCTCTCCGTCGACATCTAGTTTCTTTTAACTCAGTTATTTTTAGAATTGTTATGTTAACTGTGTTTTTGTTTAGGCATTGCACTATATTTGCTTTTTTTAACAAGCTATAAAGAGATATTTCTATTTTTATATTATTTCTATACTTAAAAAATTTATAAATATGGTAGGTACTTTTTTTATTTATTTTTTTTTTTTTTTTAGATTTAAAAATGTATAAAAACATATTCTCTTAAATCCAAGTTGTAATAACGAAAAGCAGATATAGGAAGGTTACAATAGTGGCCCGAAAAATATTTACTAATGATGTCACAAGCATGTCTTTATCGAAGTCGAAGGCAAACAGAGAACGATATTACTAACGCATATTTTTCGATATTACTAAATTTCTGTGGCAAAAGGAAAAAACTACATAATGGATTTTTATTACTTTTCGGAAGACCGTTTCTTAGGTTTCAAATTGAAATTAAAGGTCGTCAGTATATAATTTTGAATTATATACCCTGTTAATATATCCGAAATTCGTACGAAAACTATTTGATATATTTTCCAAACCGATACGTATATTGACTATCGAAAAATATAACAAAAAAGTAATGCTGTTGTTTTTCCCCTTTATGAAATTAATATTTTATTTAAATAATATTACAAGTTATACATTTTTTTCAAAATTTTAACCTTTTTTAAGTTCAATTTACACTCTTTTTTATCATCTCCTGGCAACACTGTTTTTTTAAGGAAGCAACGCTTGCTATGATAGTTTAATTTTGTGTTTTTGTTGTTTGGAAAAAAATGTAGATTATTTTTGTAATTATAAATGTCAAAATATTCAAGCATACTTTAAGCCGTAAATTTTATTATGTTTTTGGTAAGGTGGTGAAGGGTATAAAAGATTCGTCACAGCCGCTCTAACTTGTTAATGGTTTTAATAATGCTTTTACTCATCTGGTCGTAAATTATGTTTAAAAATAGATGTTAAGGACATTTGTCATTCTGGACATTTAAGTCATGTTGTCGTCACTATGGCTCGAAGTACAACAATTCAGTGTACTTTCTTAATATGAATAGTTGTTAAGAAATGGGATAAAACGACAAAATAAGTTACACTTTGTTATCAAACTTGTTCTCTATATACATTTTAATGATGACAAATTTTAAATTTTCCTGACGACAGCCTTGATGAAAATGTCGTCGAAGTACATCTGGACAACTGTGTCCAGATGTATTTTAAAATTCCAAAATGTCCAAAAAAATAAAAATAAAAAAATAAAGCCAGAAAAAAGTTAGCATTTTTTTAAATTTAAAATTTATTTTTGATTTTTTTTAAGATATAGCAATAAATAAATAAAACATAAAACGGCTGCTAGCAAAATGACCCAATGAAAAATTGCATAAAATATCCCCATACAAATTTGGCTTATATTTCTAACAAAAAATTACCCAATATTTCGAAATGATTTTTCGTAATTTTTCAACTACAATTTCTTTTTTATTAAGCTTTTCTATTATATTTTTTATTAAATACTTTCTATGGTGAATAAAGTATATTCAAAAAATGTATGTACATATATTAACACGATGCTAAAGTGAAAAATTACACGAGGAACGACATAGTGTACGTTATAGACATTCTTGAGAACTTCATAAACCAGTTTTAAAAATTTGCAGAATACAGCTCTAAAATTTCGAGTTAAGCTTAAATTTATTTTTTGTTTTATTTTTTTTTTTTTTTTTTTTTTTTTTTTTTTGGAGGTAGGTCCTCGTACAAAAAATTCATCCATAATATTGTTTTTCTTTTGTTGATTTTTTCTTTTTAAACTTTTTCGGAAAGAAAAATGATCTGGCCTTTCAACCGTATATATTTTTATATTTTCGTCAAATATTAAAAGCAAATTTTTAAACAACATTTGAAAAAAGTAAAATTATTTCCATAATTTTTCGAGTTTAACACAATTTAGAGTTTATTACAATTTTTTTTGTAAAATCCTATATAACGATACAATAATTTTTAAGGGGACTTGTTTAATAACGATATTTATTAGTATTTTCAAATCAGACAAAAACTATAGAACTTATTCGGTTTTATCTAAAATGACTTAATAAAACTTAACTTACATATCTCATTTTTTCTCAAAAAGTAAGCACTACATAAACAAATTAAAAAAAAAATACTTTGCCTTGGAATATATGAATAATTTTTTAATAATGTTTAGGAAATAGTTAATAACTTTTTGAGTTTTTAAACGACTATATATGGGGACATCTCGTTTAAGTCTAAACGAATTAGCATTTAAAATTTTGTATATAAATATGTTTAGACCTAAAAAAAAAATCCAAAAAATTTACATCAAAGTCAAAATTTTGAAACAGATAAGGAAAATAAATTTAAAAATGTTGAATATATGTATCATTTATTTAGAGTGTATATAAAAGATTTTAATACAGTTAAAAGCTACGTTCTTCTACTTTCTAATTCAATTTAAAAATCTTATACTTACTTAAAATTTATGGTGCTATGAGGTCTTTAGTACAGGAACTACCCTAAAAACATTTTTTCGCAATATTTCGAAATTTTTGAAAATTGTGATGACCTCAAGAAGATCTACAGGCCACATTAGATTGTTTTTCGAGTGAAAATAAAAAGTGCCCTTTTTTAGCATCGTGTAATCCATTTAGTAAGTCCATAAAGTTAATTAAGTTATTTTTGGAGAATGCAGCGCTGCAGGTAAAATTTTTTGTTAAATATAAAAAATCTTTATTTTTTGAGCGAATAAATACACAAAATTTTCTTTATTATTTTCTTTGATGTTGAAATAGTAATATTTTAGCCTTTTGTAGTCAATTTTAAGAATAAACAAGGATGGAAAAAATGTAAAAGCTAAAACGAAAATTTTGAGACTAAAATCAAAATAAAAAGGATGGATTTAGCCTTAAAAAGGCTACACTAGCAACACTGCTTTTGATGACTACTAAATTTATATACATAGGTTTGTGTATATAGATACATGCGTATACAAAAAACAGCAACAACACTGAGTCATTGCAATGCTTCTATTTCCAACTAAAAAAGGACCAAATATACATACAATCAACTGCATGCTTATACAAAAAACAACAATACTGAAAGTCATTGCAATGTTTTTATATATGTTTGTGTGTGTATATTTTTAATAATTTGTTCAGAATTTTTACTATAACTCGGTTATTTATGGACCAATATTGTTAATTTAAAAAGACAAAATTTTAGAAAAATATTTACAACAGATTTGTACAAAAACGAATTCTGGAGCTTATATAGAAGCTTCACGAAGTCCAAAAATGCGTTTTGACCGACATCTCTGTTACTATTGAACAGATTTTGTTCATTTCTTTTGCAAAAACATTTCAAACAAAGGTTTCGAGTTTTTAGAGACATTTTCGGTTTTTTGGCGATATCTCGGCTAATAATTGACCGATTTTGTTAATATTTTCCATAATTTGATGTATAAATCATATTTAACCGATAACTGGAACTTTCTAAAAACTGATTTCAACAGACAGACGGACAGACGCATATCGTGATATCGACTTCCCTATCAATAAGGATCCAGAAAATATATACTTTTTGCGGTCTAAGATGAATATTGTAGAAATTACAAACGTAATGACAAACTTATATTTATAAAAACGGTTTATTCGACGTTCGAAAGCTGAACATTTTGAAAAAAAACCGACAATACATAAACCGAAAAATCGCTTTGAAAACCGTGTCGATCACCCTACATGTATGTATTGAATTACAACAATTCTAAAAATATAGAAAATTGAAAACGACATAACTTAAGTTATGTAGTTTTTCCTTTTGGCCAAAGATTTTTGATATAAGTTACGAACATTTTTCGAAAAGTTTGTCTTATCGATATCGAATTTCAAGTGTTACTTTTTGTGATACAATGTCTATGTTGCAAAACATTCATTATTGATATCATTTCCCACAAAATCAGTCGCCACAAACTGAACGCCAAGCAAACCTTTTTCCGATCGCCTTCTGATGTCGTTTTCAAAAGTTTTGTTCGAAAAAACTTCGCATAGATTTAAAATCGATATCACTTTCAAGCGGGTCAAGCGTGATATTAAGAAATATTTTTTTATTAAAAAATATGTATTTAATCTTAACAATAGAATAAATATACAAAAGTAAGAACATATTTAAAAAAAGCTTTTTTTTTTACACGCAAATAGGAAAAAATCCAAATATATTGTTTATAAGTTCAAACATTAAAATCGAAAAATTAATCCTAAAGATAGATTAAAAGAAAAATATTTTATATGGCAACATAAATAATAAAAATAAAATATATGTAGTATATACTATATAAAGTATTGAGCAAGATCATCGTCGACATTAATAAAAGCCTAAAAGCTAAATAACACCAGCACTATTCCCAACAACAACATTTTCAAAGTGCAAAAGAATACGCACGCAAAACGCACTTGAAAAAAGCTTTTTTTTTTATTCACTTCCCTCCCGTCACTTCACTCAAAATGTTTTTCTGTACAAAACTGTCTGTCTGCTTGACAGCCTACAAACATTCATTTTTTAATTTCCAGTGTTTGATTTTGTAGATTTTGTTATTACCTTTTAGTTTGGTTACTAAATAAAGTTTTGTTATCTGCAAACACGTGTCCAAGATGACTTAACAAAGTCAGCCTATGTGTCTGTCCATCCGTCCGTCTATCTTTAGGCCTATTTCTATTTTATGATTTTTATTTTCGGTTTTATTTAATGCAAGGCAAATATTTCAAATAATTATATTTGGGTGTATCTATATGTGAGTGTTAATAATTAGTGTGTATTACAGTAAGGGACATATGATTAAGTGCGTTGAATTTTAATTCAAAAACGAGATTGAAATTATACACTTTTGTATCCCCTATAAAATATCTACATTTAAATTATTTTAGTTATTAAAATTAAAAAAAGAAAAACAACAAAACTTTATGTGTGTGAAGTTAGCTCCGTGAGATAGCTTCGTTTTAACATTTTCTGTTAAATTAACAGAGATCAGATAAGTAATCTGAAATTAAAATATGTATTACTATATTTAGTCAATAGTAACATAAAAAATGTGGAAAAATCTGATAAAATTAAACATTGTGCGCGGATTAGACCTGATGTGCTTGAAAGCCATGGTTTCAATGATTTCACAACTATATAGCTTACATTAAAAATTTATTTCAGATCTGAGAAATTCAGCTTTGAAAAATGGGAAATTTTGCATTTTGTCAGGGGTAATATATAGAAAATTGGAAAAATCATTCAAAGCCATGGTTATCAGGATTTTAGAACTATACAGCTATTCAAAATTTATTTCTTTAAAATTACGCCTGACAAAATGCAAAAATTCCTATTTTTCAAAGCCCAATTTCTCTGAAAGCCTTGAAACTATGGCTTTAGTTTTAGTCCCCGTATAATTTTTAATTTTGCCCGATTTTTCCAAATATTCTATATATTACCCCCGGCAAAATGCAAACATTCCCAATTTTCAAACTTAAATTTCTCAGATGTGAAATAGATTTTGAATATAATCTATATAGACCTGGAATACTTGAAACCATGGTTTAATGCTCGTTTTTTTTATTTTTAATTTTGTCCTATTTTTCCAATTTTCTCCTTATTACCCCCGGCAAAATGCAAAAATTCCCATTTTTCAAAGCTCAGATCTAAAATAAATTTTTAATATAAGCTATATAGTTCTGAAATCCTTGAAGGCTTGGCTTTCAAGCACATTAGGTTCAATCTGCATACAATTTTTAATTTTATTAAATTGTTCCATTTATTTACGTTCTACTGACGAAATTATAATTTAAAATTCCTTAAATTAGTATTTTTTTAAGTATGATGTTTTTGTATATACCGCGAATCTGAACAATCAGTTGTATATATTTTCTTCAATTTTAATGCCAATTTTTACAACATAATTTCATTCTGCTAATTTTAAGTTAACAGAAAATGTTAAAAACGAAGCTATCTTTAACTTTCAAACTTTTTACTATTAGTTATTTATTCTGAACCGTGTATATTTTATATTTATATAACAAATTATTGAGTACATTTAAATTTAAAGTTCTTATTATTAAGGGATGAACTCCATTAATTATGTAATTTTTGAAACGTTAAAAATATTACATCAATATTTTAAAAATATTTTATTTCTCACTTAAACCTAATTTTTCAAGATTTTCAGGTTCATTCGAGAGACTATTCGTGAAAACGTCCGCATATGCACAAATGTTGCCTTTATCTCGACGATAAAATATAGCGTACCTTCGAAATAAAGTCTATAAAATTTAAATTTAAAGGTTAAATTTTTGAAATTCTGAAGTTTTAAAAATATCCGAAAATATATATTTGTTATATTTTCATGAAAACTAAAGAATATTTTTAAGTTTTACTTTTAATTTCAATATAATAAATATATGATAAAAAATAATATGATTCAATTTATATTTAAGTTTGGAAATTTTATTTTACTAAACTTAATTAAAATAAAGGTCTAAAAAAACAAAAACAGTTTTCTGCCCTTAACCATATGTCTCCTACAGTCACGAATCATTCATTTAGTTATTATGCGTTCATAAGTGTTAAAAATATAAATTTTTTTGTGCGTGTAAATAAATCTACAAGTAATAATCATAAAAAAGCCCAAACTGAAAATATTGCTTCATCAAAATTTAAACATTTAAATAATATTATTTTTTTCTACTTCTCGGTTTTTTTTTGCTTCTTTTTCTATTTAACAAAAATTTCAAGTGTGAATGTTTATAAAATTAAACAACAGCAACAACAATTACAACAACCTTGCAGCAAAATTTATTGCTCAAAAAAAGCAAAAAATAGTAGCCGAAAAAAGCTTTCCGTGTGACTGCTGCGTTGGTGCGTATACGCACAATACAAAAATGTGTATGTATGTATGTATGTATGTATGTGCAAATACTTTAAAATTAAGCTTTTTTCTATTTTATTTTAATTTCCTTATTGTTGTTGTACAGACATATAGAGTTGTTGTTGGTGACCAAAGAGTACAACAAAAACATTTTTAATTATGTTGTGCGATCTCAAGGTTTTTTCTATTTATTATTGTCATTATTAAAAAAAGAAAACTATGAATTTGTTTGTAAATGCTGTAAATAGCTAATGTTGCGTGTGTAAGTGTATTTATTTGTATGTGCGTAAGTTCTTATTTTAATAGTTGTTTGTTTTCATTTTATTCTTTCTGTATTTTTCTTCCCCTCTGCCCCCTTTGTTCCAATTAGTTTTTCGATTGTGCCCATGTCTCTCTTGCCACTTATTAACAATGCACACTGGTCCCAAAACGATGTTTTTTTTTTTTTTTTTTTGGAAATAATTCTGTAACTTTAGAACTGTTAAAAGATAGTCCTTATAATTCTCTACAAAAAATACAATTACATGTGTGGAATATATCTTTTACTTCAGAGATATTTAGACCAAAGTAAAATATTGAACTATTTTTGGACATTTTTTTAGTTTTTTTTTTCAACGACGGTTTCAATTTGAGTCATAAAATTTTTCTAAAATATTCTCTGTACCCTAAATAATTTTCGTGCAAGAACCATATACCTACGTGGTTCCGATAAAAAGTTATATTATTTTGAAGTAGAAAATTTCAAAAAAATTAAATTTTTTGTGATTTTTCTCAAAAAGCTGGTGACATTTTTTCACTTTAAAATGCATTATTTTCCTCTGGATTATAATTTTTATGTTTCTAAAAGAAAGCTTAACGTAAATGTAGGTAAAGCAAATCTGAGGGCATTTGGAGTAACAGTCTCACCGCTAGTCTTATCAGAATTTCAATTCAATCAGAATTGAAATTAAAAAAAAAAAAACTATTACATACCTACATATGTTCGCTAAACATACAAAAAGTGTTTAATAAGCCGCGCCTCTAATAACGCCATGGTGCACATTTGACTGAAAAAAGTCAATTTTTAGGATTTAGCTGTAAGGACAACTTTTCTTTATTATACTAAAATATACTAAATAAAATAAAGCCCACCAAGTTAAAAAAAAAAAAAAAAACTAAAAAATGCGTCAAAATTTTACTTTTACTTTGGTCTAAATATCTCTTAAAGTGTAAGAGATATCCCACACATGTGAGCGTACTTTTGATAGAGAAATATCTATGTGTAATATTTTTTCAATCAAATCATAAATAAAATTTTGGCGATTTTTTTTTTTTTGTTAAATTTGCATATACGAGCTGACCAACTTTGGAAGTCCACCTCTTGTCTCCCAGACCCACTAAGAACTTGTGCTCTTCCAAATCATCAAATACACCTCAGGATTGGCCATGTGAAATTTCATTCAAATACATCCGGTAGTTCTAAAGTTATAGAATTATTTCCAAAAAAAAAAAAAATCGTTTTAGGACCACTGTGCAATATCCCACCGAGAGCCCTCAGTTCTGTTTAATTTAACATGTTGTTGTAAGAAGACCTTGGATTTTTTCTTGTTGTTTTTTTTTTCTTTTTTTTTTTTTTGTGAGTGTATTCATGATGATGTTGTTGTATGCGTTAAAGTGCGTTATATGTGTCCCAATACTGTATGCGTGTTTGTTTCGATTCTTTTTGATTAAAATTTTTCTATAGAGTCGTTTTTTTCTAGTGTTTCTGTGCTCATTGACATGAGCTAATTTTTCCATTTCATTCGTAATAAATTGTGCGTTAGCCGTTTTTTTTTGGCTTTATAGTTTTTGTTGTTACGAGTATTATTGTTATTATTATTTATTTTTGCAGCGATTTTTTTTATTTGATTTAATAAAATATATATTATTATTCTAAGAATTTCGGACTATTTTAAAAAATATTTTTTTTTTCAAATTCTCAGATTAAAGATATTTAAGATGCCAGGAGAATTAGCTAACAAAGAAATTCTTTTAATTTTTGGAATAAATTTATTCAGTGAGGTTAAACTTTTGCAATGTAAAAAACTTCAATAGTAGCAATCGTTATTATTCAAATTTTTTGCAAACTAATAATTGTTATAATTATAACTCTTTACATTAACTTATTTATAAGAATTTTTTACAAAATTTACCTAATATGAAATCATATTCAATTTCGTAAAATTCTTATAAAATTATATATTTTAAAAAATCTGATCTTTACATAAAAAGCCTCTCCTATGTTGTTTAACATTTTAGTATATAATTTAAATTTTTCAATTGAATTTTTATAAACAAGACTGGCCAAAATTAAAAAAATAAAAAATTGCTTAAATTAAGTGCATTAAATTTAGTTAATAAAATCAGACAGTGCAAAAAATAAGATTTTTAAATTGCCGAAACTGCACGAAATTATTTTGAATAGATAAAAAAATTTTAAATTGTTTAATAATTTTATTTCTTTAAAGAAATTTTGAAATATATGAAATTTTTTGGACGAAAATATTTAAAAATTCTTAGAAAATATAATACAAACATTCAAGCATATTGTTATAACCGAAATGTTAAAAAATAAAATTGCTAAACAAATTTACATACAAATTTATTAATAAATTTTGAAAATTTATGAAATGTCTTTCTTAACCTTTGATGAAATTTATTGTAGCCGAAACTGGTCGAAAATGTAAAAAAAGTTCGTAAAAGTAATGGAAATATAAACTATGAATAGAAATTGACATTTGTTAATTTCTGAAAATTTTGCAATTATTTTATAACCGAACCAGTGTTGCCATTTTAGCATATTTTCTGCTAGATTTAGTAGAATGGATTGACAAATTGCATATTTATTTTTAAAGATTCTGCTAAATGTTTTTTAGTATAATCGACATACTGAAAGCAGAATTTTAGCATAATTTTCAACACCTGAGAAGAAAAATACTTACACTAAATTCTTGCTGCGATTTACTTTTATAACTTTGACTTAAAATTCCCTTAACAAAACTTTGTGTTTTGTTAAAACTTCATTAGATAATTTACTGAAAATCTAGATGAAAGAAAAAAGTTTCATCTAAAGGCAAAATTATCAACTGTATCACACTACAGAGTGGATCCTTTTGCAAAATAAATGTTTATAAATCTGGAACTGCTAAACTGGTCTTGTTGAAATTTGGAACATCGTCAGAAAAGCAGTTAGGCTTTCAGAATACTACAGTGCGTTATAGTTTATCAATTTGAGTGTGAAGAACAGTGGAGCTTGTATTTTCACAAATATAAATCAATTTTATATAATTTTGTTTTTTTTTTGGATTCGAATACATAAATATGATAAGGAAGAAACATAATGTACTATATTATCGCTTATTGCTTAAAAGATATTTAAATGACAAAATTGAATTTCTCATATCTGGCCTTGACCTTTTTGAGTTTTTGACCTATAACTTAAAGTAAAAATTCTAAAATTTTATAAATATATAGTGAAGATTTTCTATTTATTTTTTTAATAAAGTGCAATTGCAGAAAATTTTGAACATAAGCAGTAATCGTGAATGATAAATTTTTGAACAGAAGTTTAAGCTTTTGTGTCTGTAAAAAAATTCGAAAAATTGTTTTTGACACTTTCTCGGATTAAATTAGATAGAACAATATGTTTTTGAGGTTTTGCAGAAAATTGTGATAATCCATTGATAAAAATGAGTCAAGCCAATTGGCTGAAATAAGCCATATTTTAAATAATAAAAATGTTGACCTTAAAAACATACAGTAAAATTATATATCGAGTGCTTTTATTCATTCAATAAGGACTGTATGCAGATTTCCAAAATATTTTTTTGTCGTCAACCTCTGTGTTTTGTGTCCTTTATCAGTGGTATCAATTTTGAAAAATTTATTCTAACAAATTTTTTATTTTTTTGCATTTTTATGTTAGAGCTATCTACAAAACATATACCAATATTTTTTAAATTACAAAATCTATGGAATCCTATTTTGTCTTTCTTTTTTTTTTTTTAATAAATAAATATTGAAGTCGATATTGTTCTGGCAGAAACTGTACGAAAATGTTCAATTATTTATTTATTTATTATTATTTTTTTTTGTTTTCTAAAAAGTTATACAAAATTTAATTTAAATATAGCAAATACTTTTTATCATTTTAGTTTAATTATTGTGGCTGAAAAACACCACATACAGTACTGTGCAGAACATAATCAATAAAATAGGCGTTACCCAAAAATTTATTTATTTCTCAATGTATTCAATTTGCAACAAAACTAATTCAATAAAATTGTTAACATATTTGAGGATTAACAAAAAAAAAAAAAAAAAAAAAAAAACCGAACGTTCTCCATATGAAAGCGTGCACAAAATATCGGAATGCAGCATTACTTTTTGTGTTTTTTTCTTTTACTAAGTTTTTTTACTTTTTAACTTTATTTATTTTTTGATTAAAAAAAGAAATTAATTAATTTTTATACTACAAGTTATATATCGCTTTATAATTACTTTACAGTGTATGTAAAAGAACTTTCGTTAAAAATGTGTTAATTTATGGTTAAGAATAATTTGGTAACATGCAACAGCAATGTATTTGCCTGAATAAATATGCTGTTTCTAAAATTTAATGTACATATAGTCGACTCAAAATCCATTTATAGCATTTAATGAAGTTACAGACTAAGCAGTATAGTATTACTCACTGAAAAGTTTAATCAATAATGTTTTATAATTTTCAATTTTATATGTCTCCATTATGATATGACATATGACCTGATGCACTGTCTAGGTGTATATCTTAAACCGCACAATTCCAATAATAATTTTGGGCTAGGACAAAGTGTTATTAAGTCTGCACTAGAATTCTATCTAAAAAACTATGTACTTTTTTTAAAAAAATCTGAGGAAATATTGACCCTTTTTGGGTTAATAGATTTTTAGGATGGATTAAACATAATTGCTTTCAATATTTTTAATCACGCGGTTTAACTTTCATACACAAACCCTCTTAGAGATCTTTTATATGGATTCAAAATTGGTGTAAAAGATGTAAATGAAAACTATGTTAGAGAATACAATTAACAATTTTAACGCACAAATACTTTTCAATTTTACAGAAAATTAAAGATAAGTAATAAACTAAATAAAATATAATTATGTTGATATTTTTGTGCACATTCTTTTATAAAGCCTATAGTGTTGCCGTTTTTGTTTATAGACAATATTAAAGCCCTTTAAAGGTTTGTGTTTTTGTTAGCCCTTAAATATCTTTATAATTTCATAAAACAATTTTTTTTGTAATCTGAATATTGTAAGAAATAAAACAACTTTTAAGTTTTATCCTAATTTTGTTGCTTTTGTTCTGCACAGTACTGTATATAAATTTAAAAATAAAATCCAATAATGTTACTAAAAAAAATTTAAATTAGCATCTTATATATATAAATGTTCAAATGCTTCAAATTAATGGTTGTCAAATGGGGTCCCGCGACCCATAGGGAGTCTGTTAGAACATTCGTGGGGAATTGCGAATATATCCTGAAAAATATTCTTAAACACACATTTTAATGCTTCGATTGAAAATATTATGCTTAGGCAAGAATGATCAAATAAAGAAAGTTATTTTGTCCAATGACACAATTTCCGATGTTTCCGAGAAAACAATTAATTAAATAGATAAATAGTTCACTTTAATTTGATGAAACTATCGATTTTTACACGAAATTCTAGTTTTGTTTTTCGTAAATCTATGTTTCAATGTCGTTTCCGAATTTAACCATACAATAACTTCCTGTGGAATTATTAAAATTTGCTCGAATGGTACGACCTGTCAATGCTGAGTACTCAAAACTAAGCAGATAAGTTTGGGGGCTATAAAAAGTAAATTTGCTTAAACGACTTTATAATTTGAAAACGGAAATATCCTCTCAATATAAATTAAAAAAAGAGTTAAAACGTAACTCGTGTGTTAAATTTAATTTTAACTTCAGATTTCAAAACATTTTAGTTGAAATATAGCAAAGTTTATCAGTTTGTTGGCTCCGAAGACTTAAAACTTAGAAAAACTATCTTGTACGCTGGTTGGTCCATCAAAAGAAAGAATAAATCTTTTGTGGACGCAGAGAATGATATATATGCATTGTCTGAAAAAGTCTCTTTTAATATTAATGATCTCATGAAGCAAAAATAATGTCGCAATTATTAATATTATTTTAAAATTATTTTATCTTTACACAAAATTTTGTCAAATTTTAAACTAATCAAAATTATAGTGAGTCGCGCTTCCATTACGATGTTAAAAGGGGGCCCCGAAGTAAGATCTTGTGAGAACCCCTGCTTTAATTACTATAAGTAGATATAAAATTATCAAAACAATAATAAAATATTGATAACCAAAACTGCCCGAAATAAGAAAAAAGGAAACAATTCTTTTCTTAATTGTTTGAGTTTTACATTTTTTTTGTTTTTTAATTTAAACTCTTAGCTTTCCAAGTAAAATCCTTTCGAATTTAGCTAATGATAGTATTTATTACATAGTAAGTAATGGTCATTACAAATATCATTATTTTTAAAAGCCGAATAACTACTTACTGGTAATGATCTCTATAACAACTTATTCATATCATACATTAATATTATACAAAATCACTACCGAAAGCAAACTAAATTTGCAGCATACGGAAAGTAGAAAAATAACTACTTCAGTTCAACTTTTTGGTAGCTGATTAACAACTAGTTATTTTTTTTTTCTTCTAAGTAAATTTGAAACTGGGGTCATGAATTTTGGACAACTTGAACAAAAATAATTAGTTATTCGGTACAATAATCCAATCCAATCTCCAATATTATTTGCTAAGCACAGTTTTTTCTGGGTTCTTTCGATTTAAGCTAATATTTGCATCCTTAGCTAATTTTACCACAAAAAAAGAAAATCACTGCATTTTTGTCAGTCTAAAGTGCATTTCAAAATAATTACAAAATAATTAACCACTTCCGATTCACATAAAGTGCTAGCCCATACTAAAAAAAAACAGTTACCACAAATACGGAAATGGAAAGAAAACAAAAATGTCTTTGAGGAAAAAAGGGGGATCTTAACATTTAATTAGCCTACTTCTTCCAGCATTTCTTCATATAACAAAAACATGCACTTAAATTAGAATTACAACGGCTCTTTTTTGTCGTTGTTGTTTCTATTTTACTGCTTTTGAATCTAATTTCCCAAATTTATGGCTGTTTGTCATTATGTGCTTTGGAAATTTGTCACAATATGTGAAGCAAAACATGAAATTTATTGTAACCAACATTAAACTGCTAACTGAAATCATTAGAAACAATGCAGTTTGTAAAGCAGCCAAAAATGCCAGCCATCCAGTCACAACCATAGTCAGAACAAGCCAAGTACTTCATTACAAGTCAAATCATTTCAAGTGCACTCGAAAGAAACAAAAAAGCAAAGAAAAATTTTAATAATAAAACAGAAAAAAAATAAGAAAGCAAGAAAAAAAAATAAATAAATAAACGTAGTTAAAAGCCATAAAGTTTAAGAAAAAGAAGGGTTAAACACGAAAAAGTTTAAACAAGCTTCAAATACTGCAATGTTCATGTAAAAAACATTAGCCACATACACTCTCTCTGATATGAATATGTTTGAATACATGCAACAAAAGTGTACACGTTACGCATGAAGGCAAATATACTCGTAATTTGAATTTCTTGTTGATGTTGTTGTTGTTATTGTTGTTGTTGATTTTGTGTATTTTTATTTTATTTTTCCAGCGGATGGAAACAAAATTACCGCTAAAATATCTACCAGCATGCAACACTCACTCACTAATTCACTTGATGTTGTCATTAATGAATTTAACTTCCAAACCAGCAATTTCTTTTTTAAGACTTTCTTTTTTGTTTTTGATTCTATTCGTTCGTACTTGCAACAAATTTCAACCTGAGTTCACTTAATAAAGTACTTTCCTATTCGTTGGCTGTTAAAACTTGCTTGCTGTGCCACACGATGCATTTGTAATTAAGGTGTAGTGAGTAAACGAACAAACAAGCAAATGAGTGAGTGGGTGAGTGTATATAGCAAACTCCAAATGTCGTCTAAAAGGTTGCAATAGATTTTTTTCCACCAGGATTTTACAACTTGAGTGCACTTCAAAATAACAATTCAATTTCATGGTTTAAAAAATGGCTGTCTTCCGTGATGTCACAATTTATTTCTCAATAATTATTAAAGATCTAAAACAAAATAAAATGAAAATGTTTATTAAAAAAAAAAAGAATAATAATAAATAAATCTTCATACGAAATTTCAGTTCTTTGAAATTGTATTATTACCCCCTATTTTATGTAAATTGTCAAATCTTTTTATAACTGGGTTACAAACTGTATGTGCATTTGAAATTTTTATTTTATTTTGTTTAACGAAGCATAGCATAATTTTCCCACTTTAACGTTCCATCATCATTAGTATTTTAAACATTAGACAATTGTAATAACATAAAACTCATGCAGTTTCTTTAATTAGATTTAAATTCGAAAAAAAAACATTTAATTCATGGGAATTTTACCTAATAATTACTTCTAAGTTTTAATTTTAATATTTGTTTTATTTATTCTTTATGAAATAATGTATTTTTTTTTTCATTTTAGGTAATGCACGTTTTTTGAACAAAAATGAAGCTTAACTTGTACGTAAGTATTTTATCTCAAGAATTAATCATGTTACATAGGGCAGCACTGATTATATTGGATTATAGGGTTCTAAACATATAAATCATTTTATTTATTGACCCCTGTTCATGAGACAAACCGCTAATATAGGAAATTAATCGATCTCGAGATCGATTTGTATGTTTTGATTGAATAATAAAGATATTCACCTCAAAAATTGCACTTTTCCTATACCCTTGCAAAGTGGGAGAGTTGCATCGAACAACAACCACATAGAATAATATTTTGCACAACAGTTGCAAAATTGTCAGAGTAGAACCAATTGCAAAATGATCAAAAAGTAGAAAGTTGCAAAGATGCATAAATTTTTACAATGTTGCACTTTGTAAAAATGTGTAAGTAATATTAAAAAATCAACTCTAAACTGGAACACATCTCTGAAAAATCAAACTAAACATAAAAAAGGTTTTTTAGAATTTAACAAGAACAATAATGTTCTAAAAAATGTCATAAAAAAGGTTTTTACTTCTTTTTGCTAACTTTATCTATTTTTTTTAAGTGGTTGCTCACGTCAAGTTGAAACAGTGCAAAATTCTTAAGGTTGCAAAATTTTGAGGTGAATACCTTTAATATTAAAGGTATTAAAATAATTAATTAAAATAATTAATTAATTAAAATACTTTTTACTTGAAAAATTTAGATTTTCTTATAAATAATTAATATTCGTTTTAGTAAGAAATATTTTATTTTCCTTTTTAAGAAGTAATTATTAATCAATTCCAATAAAGTGCAAAATATGCACTCAGATTCCCTTTTAAAATCATAAAAATATTATTTTTATAGAAAGAGATACCTACTTCCTTTGCTAGAACATATTAATAATTCTTTTGTAGTACATACCGCTCATTTACTTCAAGAACGTCATAATTCTAAAAAAAACTAGTTTTTAGGAAATCACATTTAAAGTTTTCAAATGTCACTTACCTTAATTAAAAAAATTAACGTCAAATTCTCTTGTCAAACGGTGTCCATAAAATATATGTACACGATATTTTTTGATATAAGGCGTATTTCTACATCATTAACTCAAAAATCTTGTTTTTTGAGTTATGACGTTCTTGAAGTAAATGAGCGATACGTAGTGCAAAAATATTATGTATTTTTAATTGGAAATTTTCAATTAAATTTAAATTTTTCTGGCTTTATCAGTCACAAATATTATCAAATACCCAGGGAAAATTGTATTAGTTCAAAAACTAGTTCCAGAATGCACAGTGGGGCAGATTCGAAATTTTTTGGAAACAAATCTATAATTTCCAATCGGCTGCTTGGATTTATATAAAATTTCACACAGGATTAACAGAGGAGCATACCATTTTAAGTTTAGAAGGGAGGCCCCACATACTCTCCAGAAGCGGAGCTATTGAAGCTCAAAAATAGGGTACTTCTGACATAGAAAATTTTTTATCGCTTGGCAAATTTTTGTTTCTTATTCTATTATATATAAACTAGTTCAAAAAACTACTATTTAGCAGCATTAAATGGTTCCACTTCATTAGTTCCACAATTAGTTGTGACATCACTAGTTCTTGTTGTTCTAGTGATGTTATCAAAGAGCCTGCAATCGTTCTGATTGTTCCAGTTCTATAACTAATGATTTTACAACAAGTTACGAAATTTTCTCTGGATAATTACAATTTACATTTTTTAAAAGTGGGTTCCAAATAATACGTAAAATATAAGCTTTATGAAAATGAGAAAGGATTTGAAATTGAAAATTCCCTAGAATCGGGATTTTTAATTCGAAATATCCCGGAATTTTCGGAATAGGGATTTCCCGTTTGGTTTCTCTAGTATAAACTCCTAAACTGATTACGAAAAAATTGGATGAAAAAGAATTTCAAAATATGCATTTGTAAATATAATGAAGGAATAGATGCAGAAATAAGCATTTAAAAAATTAATATACTCTAATAAAATTAATAAAATATTAAAAACAATATGCCTAATAAAATTGTATTAAAATTTTCTCGATCCAGATAAACGCTTCAATATGAAAAATATGTTTTTTGAAAAAATATGTAATCATATACCTGGAGAAATCAATAAATTCTTTTACAATTTGTTGAAAATATATATAAATAAAAATATATGACTGAGCCTAAATAAAGAAGAATAATTAGAAATGTGCTTTTCAATAAAATGTATGCTTAAAAATAGTCAACAAAAATCTTAAATGTTTTATTGCAACATTTCTTATATTAAAATAGACAAATGTGTGTTAAAAGTAATTTAAAATTAATGAATTAATTCAACATACAGATTTCTCTGTATTTAATTTGTTTAAAAGTATTGTATTTAATTGTAAAAATAAAATTTAATTTAATAATAAAAATTAAATTTCACAGCAAAAATTTATAAAAATAATGCGTACATAATAGTTATGATATCCAGAGGCAAAAGTAGCTATTAATAGCTATTATTTTTATGTATATCCTTTTAAATTTTGAGCCATAAATATATGCGTATATGAAAAATAAAATAAAATAAATAAGATTTTATTAAATTCCTTGAATATATCTATTGAGACAAATAGCTGACAGAGCATAAATAAAGTAGAAATATGCTTTTTTTTAAATATGCTAAAAAAAATTAAATTTTTAAGCATTTTTTTTTAAATTAAACTATAAATATAAGCTAAAAAAGTAAGAAGTGAAAAAAAATCCTGCATTTGATTTGTTCAAAAATATTGCATTTAATTTCATACTATAGAGGGAGTATAGTTTGTTATAAAAATTAAATTTCACTGCAGTCATTTTCCATTAAAAAGTACTTGTATAAGTTTTTATGGTATCCAGAGACAAAAATTGGAATTAATTATTTTATTTCCTTTTTACATTTTAGCCATAAATGTCTGATGTATGCATTTCCGTCCAGTATATTTTTATATCTCTAACTATATAAAAAGCTAAAATTTTCTATATTTTAACGAAAACTTTTCTATGTACTTTATTGCATTTTTCTACGAGTATAGTTAGAAACGCCTTCATAAAGGGTTGAAATTTTAAATATAAATTTTTTATTATTTTGCACAGAGACAAACCAAGCGCATAAAATAAAATGAAAACTAAACAGCATTTAAAACAAGATTTTTTTTTTTTGAAAAACTATGCAGTATTTTCTACAATTTACAATTTTGCCAGGCAACAACATACTCATATTCGTTCCCCCCACACAAGCACTCACTAGAATATATTTATAGTTTAAATATAAAATACTTGAGTTTATGCAAAAAAAAAAAAAAAAAAAAAAAAAAAAACATATTACACAAAAAGAACTATAGTTTTTGTATTAAAAAAAACTATAGTTCTTTTTGTAGAGTATACCGATGACCACTACTCGTTTATACTCTACAACAACAACTATAACTATTTAAAAAAAAAAATAAAGAAAAAAAAACACTCCAACTATAACTCTGATGAATTTTATGCATTTATAGTTTTTTTATGCAATTCCATTTAGTAAAAAACGAGATAGAAAAAAGAAGAGAACTAAAAATCCTTTTAACATTCTCCATATAAGAGTATGTATGTATTTGAATGTATGTTTGTAGTCAAATACATATACCGTATATTGGCTTACTGTATGTGAGAGTAAATGTCATATAAGTATATTTTTTTTTCTCTTGTGTTAGTTTTTCTATATGAATTTTTGTGATTTCCTGTTTTACAAAAGTCAACTTCCGTTCTATAGGAGTTTGCCCAGGATCGTATATTTTTTAAGTCCTGAATCTATAGTTTTTGCTCTTACAAAGTTTTTTGTTTGAGTTATTTTATGTATTTTTTTTCCTTTTGTGAATTTTTTTTCTGTTTAGCTAATATGAAGTTTTTTCATTGCAAATATTAGGAAAGAAAATCATGCAATATATGCAAAAATATAATTAGCCTTACTCTAGACATCCTATTATAGTAGTTTTTGTTCAATCATTGTCCAATTTTGTTATATTGATTTTTTTTATATTTAAAATAAAATGTTTAATTGTTATAAGTATAGATGTGAATTTAAATGTCGTTATTTTTTACTTTCTATTTAATTAAGCTTGATTTTAAAATAATTGTATTAATTCTTATTCTTGATAGATAGGTATCGTAATGTGTTACAAGAAATGATGTTCCATTTTACATATTTTTGGAAATATACCCCAAAGAAGCAATTGGAGTGTGAATGAAGGAAAGAAAGTAAAAGGATTTATTTGCACTTTTTTTTACGGAAGAAATTATTTTGTCTTGCAAGTTCATTTTGAAAATACAAAATGCTTTTTTTTTAGAGCTTATAATTAATCAAATTTAATAACTTTGCATACCTTATCGATCAGTGTTATTTATATGATTCAGACATATTTTTCTAATGACATGAATTGTCATTTTCAGAGCACCAAAACTCTTTTTTTTTAATAATTCCATAACTTGTGAACCATATATCTGAACCATATATCATATATCTGATATATCTGAGTAAAATTCACTAATCATAGCTAAGTGCTTTCGGGTTGATTTGAAGGAGCACAGGTCAGTAGTAGGACAGGGTGGGCAGTAGGTGGACCTCTAAAGTTGGGTATATATGTATTTTTTTTAAATGCAAAAAAATCGTTTATGTTTTGATTTTAAAAATACTTATACCCCTAATCTTGATATTTTTTTAATTTTTGAACTTAGTGGACTTTATTTGGATTCTAAAGTTCAAAAATATCCATTGGATTTCCGAAAAAATTCTAGATAAAAATTTTCACATTTTTGTTTTTCCTTTGTAAATTGTTTTCGCATTCTTTAAAGAAAACTTAACATAAATGGGTGTAAAGTAAAACCGGGCAACGCACAGAGGGGTGAAATCAAAACAAAAAAAAAAAAAAAAAAAAAAATTGAGGCGATTAAAAATTAAAAATTAATATTTTGAAAAAATAATTGCTTCTAGTTAAAAGTAGACAAAATGCTGCAACATTATCTTTTAAAAGAGGTTTTTTTCACTTTCCATGTAGTGTGCCGTCAAAGTTGCAGGTTTTTAATTTTTCATCGCAGTGGAAAAAGTTTCTATTTTTTGCGTTATATTTATAAGAAGTACTTTTTTTACAAGGAATTTGTTAAATTTAGGTATTTGAAAACATATTTGTGTACTTTTTGTTAAAGTTAATGTAGAAATATTTTTAGTATTTTTTAAAATTTAAAAATAAATCGAGTATTTTTGACTTTTTTACAAAATTTCAAAAGGTTTGTAGACGAACTTTTGTAGTTTTACGTATTATGTGTAGTATGATATCCAAAAAGATTTTTGCGTTTTGGAGGAAAAAAATATTAAAAAAAAAATATTTACCTTTATTTTTTTTATTTTCTTAACAAAAACAAAATGGAAAAAAGATTAAATAAAAATTTAATTTACTTGCAAATTAATTATGTTATTTAACATAAGTAGAAAAGTAACAGTAGAACAAGTTTTACCATATTATGTCACTTTAATTCGCAAAAATAATTGTGAATATGCGTTAAAGTTACAGAGTCTTATATGAAAGCTATGGTCATTTATGGACCAACTCTTCTGAAATTTGGCTATAAGATTAATACTTAAATGAAATTTATTTATTCATTAACTCATATGTCATGTATTTTATTTAAATATGGATATAAAAAAAGATATTTATGAGTATTTGATCTATTGGAAATAGTGATTAGATTTTAACCAATTTGTTTGGCCCAAATTTCATTAAGTTATCTTTAAAACCAGGGATAGGACGGATAGGAGTTTAGGCAAACAAATAATTTATAAATTAAAAAAATATTTTTTCGATGTACTTATGAGCTAATTATTGCAACAAAATTATAAATAAAGCGCTATACCCATTCCCTGAATTAAGCGCCATGTAACGTCCTCCCCTTAAGCCTTATCTAAACATTATACATTTTCAAATTTTGTTTATTTTTTTATTCTATTTTTTTTTTTTTTTATTTTCAAAATTGAGATAAAAAATATATTTTAATTTTTAAACCCCAGTATTTCCCATATTGGGATTTTGATAATTTTGGTATATAAAAGTGAAATATTAAAAAAAAAAAGTTTATCTTCATTATACACAAATTTCAATAGAATATTTCTATTGGTTTAAATTTTATTTCAGTTAAAATAACATTATTTCTCAAAAAAAAAGTTTAATTTTAAGTTTTTTGCATTTCTTCGAAAACGATGATGGTTGTACACCACAAACGAGGGTAGCCAATTTATTGTGGTAAAAATTTGTTGATCTGAATGCCGGTTCAAGAAGATGACACTACAGCTACAAATGAAAACTGCTGAAATGCAATTTATTAAAACGTCAAACTTTTGAGTTAATTATATAAATAATATGTATATAAAAATATATATGAAAAAATATTTTAAAAATTATTAACATTTGAATTATTCAATATTATATGCCTAAAAGTATACTTGTTATTATTAATCTAATTCATAAGTTTTTTTCTTTAAATTTCCCTTAATTTAACAAATCATAAATTAATAATACAATAAATTGCTTACGTTTAACATTTTGCATCTCTTCTTAATTAAATTTTAATAAATAAAATTCAATTTGTATCTATAACATAAAAATAAATACCCATTGACATTTTTTTTTCATCTACCAACGCCTGGACATTTATTTTACATTTTTCATCATTTCAAATTTTAAATAGAGACAAGGAATTCAAAATCCATCAAACCAAATCCCACCACCCTTCTATCCAACTGATTTTTGCAGTATTTGTTCAACACTAAAAAAATACATGTATGAACAAGAAATTAAAGAAAAAATCAACTTTTTTATGTTTCACATGCTATGAGTAGAAAACTGAATAGTGCAAAACATGCCAGGAGTAGAAAAAAACAACAAAAAATTATGCTGCAGTATGTTTTGTCCATTGTATTCTCGTATCAAATAGTTTCAACTTAATATTTGCCCATCTATAGTTATACAAATGCATGAATAAAAACACATACCTTCAATAAACTAGTGTATACATACACCTAAATCCTAACATACATAACATAGTTATACATATGTAGCTATAAATGCATATTCTCTATATTTTTTGGTCATATGTATGCACATATCCTTGTTGGCTGTATATATGATTAGTTTTCCTCTATATGTGTTTGTATGCTATATATGTTATATTATATTATTGTTTTTGTTATTTTTGTTGCTCTTGCTGTTGTTGTTATCTTAGTTGTTTTTTACTGCAATATATTGGGCGTGTTTGCAGTTTTGTTTAAATTGCAGTTAGTTGCAGAAAACATTTTGTTGTATAAACTTTTATTTGTAGTTTTTTTTTTTTTTTTGCCTAGATTATATGATAAATTTGTATGTTTTTTATATGTTTTATTTAATTCCTTCTACTTCTGTCTCTTTCACTCTGCGACTCTGACTTTTTTAAAGTTTTTTAGTTGATAATATAAGTTATATAAATGGTTATTTTTTATTTATATTTTTTTAATTTTTTTGATGTTTCAACAAAACTGAAAAAAATGTATTTACGATAAAACACTGTACTTCAGATAAAAAGTTTGTTATGCATGCAAAAAGAAAAATAAAATTAAAATGCAATTTCTGTTAGTCATAATAAATTGAATTAAAAAAAAAGTTAATTGGAAACTGTTTTTAGCATAACTGTACCTAATAAGGAAGTCATTTTGGAAAGTTTTATTCAAATGGAATATTTGTTTTCTTCCATTTATATTTATTTAAATATTATACTTGGTTTTAAAATATTTCAAGTTTTTAATTTATTTCCAAAATATGCATTCACAAACTGTAGCTTATTTATAAGATTTCTTTGTAATGCAATATTAAATCTACACACGTTTCATATGTATTTAGTTTTATAAGTCCTTTTTTATTGAAGCGTTTTTGTTGATTGCAAATACTGATCAGCAGAGAAACTACAAATATGCTCTTAAAAAGGGTTTTATGTACATTAAATATACAGTAAAAAGGAAAAATATGTTATAAAAACGGGAAAATATGCACTTGTATGTTTGTAATCAATAAATAAATACTCGTATATATGTATATATCGTATATGTATATATATATATATATATATATATATATATATATATATATATATATATAGTTATATATATATATCGTATATGTATATATATATATATATATAGTTATATATATATATATATATATATATATATATATATATATATATATATATATATATATATATATCGTATATGTATATATATATACATATATATATCGTATATGTATATATATATATATATATATATATATATCTTTTTCATTAAAACAATTATTTTATTAATATTTTATTAAATTTTTTTTATTTTCGTGTTATAAAATAAGGTAAACTAAAATATATCAACTGTGTCGAAATTTGATCCACCATTTTTTACTTACTGATCTTCGATTTGCTTACCCATCTAATTGTAGACATTATGTCTAGTTCAAAAATTATCATAATTGTCGTATGCTTTCATTCAAAAAAATAAAATACATTGTTTTTACAATATTAACTGATGTTATGCGGACAAGTTTAAATGCTAATACATTTCAAAAAATGTCTTCAATAAGATCAATTAATCTGCTTCTAAATCCTCAATCTTGTAGCTAAAAGTCGATCTCCCCAGCAATAAAATATTATCCATTAAAGTTAATTTGAAATACTAAATATTTTTTTTTTTTTTTGGTTTTGTTATTTTTTTTTATAAACATCCGATGAGAAACAAAAAAATATATATGTATATATGCAGATCAGCCGTACAATAATAAACATTATTTTATCACTTTCAAAGTCTCTTAGACATTAAGACTATAAGCTTTTTAATACATCATTCTAATACTTTCCAAATATTACGAAGATTTATGATCGTCGCTGTATGTCATCGTTCTGAAATGTTTATCAAAATGGCATTTCCCACTTCAGCTTTGGAAGCATTATATATTTTCTGTATATATTTTCACTTCCGTAATTTACTTCCACAGTTGTATACTTAGCATTAATTTTTCGCATATAGGACGTTGAACATTGACTCTCCCATCTGATCTCTATAGGTTGAGTTTATATTCATAAGACCATATAAGATTTTTCCATTTTTGTAGAGTTCAAGCAGGTGCCTTTAGAATTTTTTCTGACCGGTTTTTTCTGCATCTGTAACTTCTGAGTCGACATTCCCTAGCTCTTCTTTTGATAGTTGAAATACTTACTTACATCTAATAGGATTACATAAGTGGTCTTAGCTTTTCAGGCAGAAGCTTTCGGATATTTGGTAAAAAAGTGTTTGATTTTTCATTCTTCTGTGGTCTTTCTCTTTTATGAACAGTGCACACTGGAGTAGAAAAGGGGGTTTGCAGCATTAACTAAACCATAATGTTTTTGTTGTATCGTTAAATATTTTTAATTATTGAAATAAAAAGTGAAAATATTATATGATTTCTTAAATTATACCTTACATCACTATTGGATGTTCGCATTATTTTTTTTTACCTTCAAAAATAAATATTATTATCAAAATAATTGAGTAAACCGGATTTGCTATGTCCGTCAGTCCATCCATCATTAAGGTAATCATTCTAATTAAACTACTGATCACAATTTCCAAGATACTTTTACGAAATTTTACACATAATTTTGGTCCAATTTTTTTCCCGAAACACGTTTTTTGTACAGGTTCTATTTAAGTGAAAATCATGATACTAAATTATGTAAACTTCGGTCTAAAATTAGTTTGAGAATATATGTATTCATGCTAATATCGAGTTAAAATTTGGCAGTAAAAAATATATTACGAACGAAAATTAAATTCGCACAGTGGCTCAGAATCGTTTTTCATCGACCAAAACTCTGTAACTATTGAATCCGTAGATATTTTAGATTTTGTCCAATTTTTCTCCAATTTTAGTTTCATTAAAATCGCTTCAGCTGTTGTTGAGAAATTTAAGGCTAAATTCGAACTTTTTAATATGAAAATAAGGATTTTTTGCTTTTTGAATCAGCTTAACTTATAAAAAAAGTTATAAGCAGATAAAAAAAGGATATTTTAATAATACCCAGGATAATTTTGTGAACAATCTTTTAAATGTTTAAATGTTTATTTTGTTTTTTATTTAAATACATTAAGGGCAAAAATTTGTATTTCTTGTAATAACTAAAAGTTTTTTAATGTTTTTTACTTAAATAACAATAAAAGAAAATTATAATTATTATTCATTCGGTTAGAAAAGAGCATGCAAATATTTCATAATTAGTTCTATATTATTTATGTGCTCTAGCAGCCCTTTTGCTTCTTCATCTAAGTCCCGATGTTCTAGTTTCCATTGACTTCGAATGCAAGAATTAAGTAGATCTGACGTTAAATAGATTTTCATTTATAGAATTTCGTGATATTTTTCTGGAATATTGCTCTCTTTAAAATCTGTAATCCTTATTAATTTTTTCCTGGGCTTCCCCTAATAGATGTCCAAGTGGTACTAAATGCTGCTTAATGACAACTTCTCCATGATAAAGGATTTTGGGAAATGTTGCAGACGTGCAGTTTCCTTCGCATAATCACCAAATTTTCTAGCATCAATTTTTTTCATTACACACAAGTACATCGATAATTGTTTTAAATCTTGAAATGAGATCTTAAAATAACATTCTGGCTGTGTTCCCATCATTTGTATTGACTGATTCTTGTTTTGGTTGATCTATAATCAATTCATATTTGAGAAAATCGTCTTGAATGTGTTTCTTTTTTAAACTTTGTTTCTTATTGATTCTGCAGGTTTAAAATTCAAATTATAACTGATTTCTAGTATGTGTTAAATGAAAAACTTTTGGGAGCAATTTCATTCAATTGGAAAAAGTGTTCTACAAACGAATCCAAAAAGATACAAAAGTATATATGGGGTTAAAGAGGACACTGCCTTTCTTCTGGTAGTAAAAGTTGTTTAACCCCTTTTCACCCTCAAAAGTTCTATTTCACTAAAATTCAAACTTAAATAAAATATAGTACCTGAGAAAATATTTAATAACACAGCAGGTATAAGCGGTACAGTGACACATCATACCATTTCTTAAAAACCATTATCCTTCCAATATATGGATAATAGATTGCGAGCAATAATAATTTACTTCTGATTAAATTTACAAAAATCACACTTTTTTTTATAAAATAAAATATTTATCTTTAACAGTCCACAATTACCAATAAATTGATCAAATTTTTTGGCCATCTTAGTTTCAACATGTCTACTATTGAATGGCATTAAAATTTGGGAATTGGTGTTAGAAAAAAATTGGACTTTTGGCCAATGAAATTAATTTCTGGGCCACCGTACAGTATGAAGTCTGCCGCTATAGTCAAATTCTTGATTTAAATACTAAATTTATTTATAAAATGCTCTCAAAATATGAGAAATTATTACAGGAGAGTGTGACAGCAATTATTTGTTGTTGTTAAGTGTTGTTTTCAACACTTTAATTTAAACTACCCTACTAAATAATTATTTTTTGTTGCTGAAGATAAAAGAATTCGTTTGTTTTTAGTTGTTAAATAGAAAGCAATAAATAAAAAAATTAATATTCAAAATAATTTGGAAGTAAAAAAATAAAAATAAAAAAAATATCACATCAGTTCCAAACGTTTCAACCACTTTTGTATATATTTTAATTAGGCATGTTTTTGTCTAATAACTATTATTAAATTATTCAAATGTTAGATATTTATTTTCTTGATTTACTTAAAAATAATTAATTCATCATTTTTTTTTCAACAAAATTTCACTAGTGCTGGATTTAGCTTTTAAAAAGTTTAAAAATGCATTAAAAATTTATAAAAATATGCTAAATGCTTTTTAACACTTTTTACAGTATTATTTAATTCAATAATTTTTGATATTTTTTTCAAAGAATTCCTAAGTAAATTTGAGTGTATTAGTTGTCCCTTCTAAAATATAAGCCCTATTTTACTTTATTTCGCAATATTACAAATAATTCTGAGGAAAATTGTTCATAAGTTGTTATGTGAGCTCAATTTTACAAGGGTAACAATATGAATTTGAAATTTGAATTTTCTTTACAAAACAATTTAGCATTGTCGGTTTTCTGCTGTAGTACAATTTAGCATAATTTTTTGGACGATTTAGCACTTTTTCAATTACATCTTCTGGCAACACTCTTTTTGGCTGAAAATAAAATATTTTAAATGCCTAGATGTTCGTATAAAGTACGCTCTGAAAACGAAAACAAATATTAAAAAAAAATGCATTTTGAAAAATACACACATGCAAAAAGCATCAGAAGTTTGCTAGGCACACGACAAAAAAAAAAAAAAAAACATAAACAAAACTTTACTTGCAACCACTTGGTTACAATATTCTGTATGTGACTTGTTGTGTTGCAATGCAGTAGAAAATAAAATTCAACTTACTTTTATTTTACGCCAATTCACGCCACTTTCTGTTACATACAACTTTAACATTAGTTATTATAACTTTAACTTTATTTATACTTGCTATTGTTATTGTAATAAAATACAAATATATACATATAGTATGTATATATACTATATATAGTTGCATTTATTTTTGTACTCATGTTAAGTAGCAGCCACCCCATTCACACCAACCAAACTTTTAACACTCTGCTTGTAGCTGTTTTAATTCTATAGTATTTCTTTCCGGGTATGTGATACTTTTTTTTATATATTTTTTTTAAGGAAAATAATTTTATTTTAAAAACTAAACTTTGGCGCATTGCACACTTTTTTTGTTTTCGTCCTGGTTGTTGTATGTGAAAAAGTCTGCTATAAGTCATATATTTGGAAACACTTATATATGTATTTTAAATGAATTGGTAGTAGTAAAATTACAACATTTTTGTAGTAAAAATTGTATGTTGTAATGACGTGTTTCGTTTTTTTCTTATTTCTCTCTCTCTCTCTCTCTCTCTGTAAGTTACCACTCATGCACAACCCCCATTATGCATTCGAGTAGTCATAAACTTTGTACTCCTTCTAAATGGTTGCGACGTGTCTATGTAAATGTGTACTGGTGTGTGTGTTTTGTATGCGATCCTTGCAGGCAGTTTAGATATTTTTAAAAGCAGAGATTTAAAAGTGTTTAATCTTTCTTTTCTAGTTTATAAGTTATTCAAATGAATTTATTTATATTATGGGTATTTCGTACAAATTGCTATGCTACTCTGTCGTAGTTCTAGCTTACTTTGTGCATTACTTAGTAAGCATTATCAAAATAAGCTGAATTACAATTATAATTTTTCGTCTAATTATAGATGCTATAATATAATTTAAAATCCGTTGTTCTTTCATACAAAGTAGTTCATTTCATTATTAGATTATCTACTTTTGAGTATTATATACGAGTAATAACTACTCTTTATCAAATTTTTTAATTCTTTTAAATATTTGTTTTAATTCGTTTAAATATTCCCCTCAGTATTTTACTTTAACGAGTAGTTAGTTTAAAAATACAAGTAGCCTGGTTGTCTGTCTACTGCCTACTAACTCTATCCTTCTTCCGTCCACAAATACTATAACGAGTATTTGTTTGTTGGATTGTTTACTTGCCTGAATGGCTGTTATCCTGTTATAACAAACTGTCAGTGTAACACTACTGCCTGCGCCTTTGTGCATGCCTGGCAGTGTGGTTTATCAAGAAAAAAAGTGAAAGTTTTGTTCATACTCGTGCTGTTGTCACTGCGACCGTATGCTATGGCTGCGTTTCCTGCTATAGTTAGAACTTTAGTTCGACAATGTATATGCATGGTGACTGGCAATAATGATGGCTTTGGTTGTTTGGCGCATTTTGTGTAAGTCTGCAGTTTTTTTTCATTCACATAGAAGAATAGAAATCTAAATAGGAAAAGTTTGTTTTGCTGTTTTTATTTTTTATTTTGGGGTAATAAATGTGTTGCATAGTTAAAACTGGTTTTGGGAAGCAGTGCCAGTATACCCAACAAAACGCCTCAATCACCCTGTTTGCAACAAGAACAACAATAACAAGAATATTTGATTGTAAAATTCACGTGCTTCAAGGGTTTTTCCCTACTTAAGAGTGAATGAGTCTTTTTCTTCTTACATGCTTTCAATCGAGCTTACTATACAACGTCAGTGACGATGATGACGACGATAATGACGTTGTGTTTTTTGTTTTTTTTTTTTCTTTTACATTTTCTTAGCCGGGACTGCATATATCATGAATTTTGTTTAGTTGCTTTAGATGCGCTTCTATTGACTTGGCTCGTCTATGTCGTTGTTCTCCATAATATTCTGCTACAAAAACTACTTGCCATCTCCAGCTTATTACGTGTATTTTGAAAAAGGGATTCTATACTTTTTTATGTACAATGGATGTTTGTTATCGTAAAATGTTGGACTTTACATTTGTTGTTATAAATTGATTTTTGCTCTTTGCAATCGGTTTTATACATTCAGTTTTAACCCTCTTACTACTTTCATTTGTTTTATATTAATATTGTTTGTGTAGATAAATAACAATTTGCCTCGTTGGCTGTTGTTCAAGTTTTTCCTCATACAAGTACATTTGAGTACATTCATATGAGATCTAAGTCTAATTTTAATGCAGGGAAGATTTTCTGAAAATTGGTTTAAATACATAAATTTTAATAAATATTTTAATAACTTAGTTAGTTCATGTAAAATAAATTACTTATTTAATGTATTTAGTTAATAGTTGGGTTATAAGAATGTCCAATTTCTTTCTGTTTAAGAAATTACCAGGATAAAGATTTTAGTGATAATGAACTGCAATATTAGTATCCCATTGTCTTATATTATCCTTCAAGGTGTGTGCGTATACGGATGACTTGCTTATCCTTGTCGAGGGTCAGTCTCGTGCTGATCTAGAAAGCAGGGGTGCGTAGGTCATGCGCGATGTGTGTGAGTGGAGCGGTCGTTCAGGCGTCGAAGTGGCGATGGACAAAGCCGACATAATGTTGCTTAAGGGCAAGTTATCGCGGGGCCGTCCTCCACTCATTCGGACTGGCATCGTTAGTCTCAGATATGCGACTGAGGTCAAGTATCTGGGAATAATGATGAGTGAGAGGATGAACTTTTTGGTTCATCTTACTCACATAAGGGACAAGTTGTCGAGTGTTGCAGGTAAGGTTAGGCGCATCCTCAGGAGTGACTGGGGCCTCAGCAGGCGTGCTGTCTGTACCGTGTATGGGGGGCTTTTCGTTGCTTGCGCAACGTTTGGTGCCCCTGTATGGTATGAAATGGTTATGTCTATTGTTGCCAGAGGGTCGCGATGTTGGCGTGCATGCCAGTTTGTAGGACGGTATCGACGGACGCACTCCAGGTTCTTCTGGGTGTGGCACCTCTTGATCTGTAGGTAATACGTCGTGCTATTGCTTTCAAGATCAAGAAGGGGCTACCACTTCTTGGTCATGACTGGGTTTCTGCTTCTGATCTGATGAATGAGGATAGTTTGCAGGTGAAGGCACTCTTAGAGGAGCGTCTTCTGTCTATGTGGAGGACGAGATGGACGAACAGTGACAATGGGAGGGTAACATATGAGTTCATACGTGACGCGGACTTCGTACGGCAACGTCCAGATTTTGGCTTCGGTCTGGGTTTTATACTGACGGGACATGGCTCACTCAATGCATTTTTGCATAAGATAGGTCTGTCCGATACTCCGGACTGTGGGTGCGGGAGTGGACTTGAGGATGTGTGGTATGTACTGACGACATGCCACTACTATGATGACATTAGGAGTTTAGATACTGCGGGGGGTTGGGATTTTAGTAGGGCCTTAGTGGACGTGCGGACAATTGGGAGGTTGGTCGATTTCGCCCGGGAGGTATTTGATAGGAGAAGAAGGAAACATGAGTAGTGGAGGCGGCTCCTTTTTGAGCAAGCGTAGTGGTGCTCCTTGCTGTTGTTGCTTGGTCGCTCCTTTCGTCGCTGTTGTTTGTCCCCGGTTTGCGGGTATGTATATGTCCGCTGGCGGTGGTTGGCATGCTGGATTGCGGTTTTTGCTCCAACTTTGCGTTCCTGTTTCGCCTTTGCTGTATTTTGCTGTCTTTCTCTTCCTGGCGTCTTACCTTGCTATCTCTCCCGCTGTGTCTCTTCACTGTTCCTCGTTGTTGGTTCCAGGTCACTTTTGTGACCAAGACCACCCGGGAGGGTGCCAGCGTCGAAGTTGTCTTAGTCGTTGTTCGTTTTGTCCTTTGCTGGTGTCGCACCATGTGGCCAACGAATCGCCCGTGAGGGCGATTGTTAATTGTTTGTGATGTAATTGTTGTCCATTCATGTTGATGTGTGTTTTGTGTGTGGTGGCGGGTTACCAGTCCCGAACTGTTTGGAGTTCAACTGGTAGTAGTCATCTTTGGCTACGAAGTCCGACCGGTGACTTAATACTGGTACCATGGGTATCAGGAGCCCCTGGAACTTCGGTTCCAGCCTGGCAACGGTGCGTCCCCTTGGGGAGCTTCGTGGTGGTTGTGGTTTAGATCCAAATCGCGGGTAGAGCGTGAGCTCAGTGTGGAGTTGCATTGCAACCGGGTGCCGTGACCCAAAGATCGGAAGGAGTTTAGATAGGCTCCGCTCCTAACCAAGAGGGAACTCATGTCCAAATACATGACTTTAAATTGGTACTCAGGATGGCTTCTGTCAGACTTGGGGGCGTTGGTGGACGCATTGTTTTCACCCTGTGCGAAGAGCACCGTGAGGTCGGGTCTACATAGACAGGTACTCACGTAAAACCTTCGACGTTGTCTTATATTATCGTTCCAATTTTAGGATATGTTCTGCCGAGCAAGAGTCTACATAGACAGGTACTCACGTAAAACCTTCGACGTTGTCTTATATTATCATAGTGTTGTGAGGTCAAAGTTTTTTGTATTGGTATAATTTATTATCTTGCTTATATATATATAGAAGAACTTGATAAGCATCAAAATTCAACAATCGCAAATCCATGGACATCAGGCCTGCTGTATCATCGAATGCTTATTTGGTAACTTTTAATTTTGTTTTTTGTTTTTAATTTTTTATTCATTCTCATTTTTTTTTACAAGAAAATACTTACATTTAACTATTAACATTAATTTGGTTGTTTACATACATTTTTATATTTTATTCTAAAAATTTTTATGTTATTAACATAACCAATTTCAATATTAACGCCAATAACATTGTAATTTTTAATGTTAATTTACATAATATTTTGTATAACATTTTTCGTTTGTTAACATACTTATTAATATTGGTAAGTTTTATGAAATATTCTTGAATATTCTATTTTAGTTAAAAATATATACAAATTTGAAATTTTAAAATAACAAGGTTTAATGTTATTTAACATAAACGAATTTCAAATGTTAAATTTTTTTTAGTTTCTGTTAACATCAGTTTTGGTTTTCAAAATAATTTTAATTACTTTAATGAATTCTAATTTACAAATTAATCAATTAGTTAAATGTTTGTATATAAATATTTTTATAACTATTATATGTTAATAATGATTAACTAAAATATTAGTACTAACTAATTCCACGAAAGATTTTGAAAACAGCTAGAAGTTTGGTTTTGGGCAATATACTGGATATAGAGCTACCTATATTTTTAAATTTGATGGTGCGTGCATTTTATCTGAGCTCAGTCGGTCTAAAGGTAACAAATAGTTTTCCCAAAATTAGAATTTATTTTTCGTCCGTTACAGTATTTAAAAGTTGTATAACATTGTATTGTTTCATCACATATATTTCTTGTAATGAACAATGAAATAAATTAATGTCTTGATAAGCTTCATATTATATCAGAGAACTTATTCTGAAAAAGCCTAAAAAGATACAATTTGTTACTTCAAGTTATTTAAACTATCTGGCTCACCTTTGCTTCCTTACAATTTGCATTTCGCATTTTTTACAAACAAGCAATGAGTTTCTGTATTCATATTTTAAATTCTTAAATTTATAAAAGAATATAGTTTTTCGATGTTTATTAGTGATTATTTTGAAATATACTGTTATGGTATAAACATTTTCAGCTGAAGGCGAATTTTTAGCAATAACAAATTTTGTTTTCTTACAAATAATATTTAAGCAATTATTTTCTCTTGTTGTTTCAATAAAAACCTAAGTGTTGGTTAAATACAAATAACTGCATAAAAAGTCTTAATAAAACAGGAAAAATTTAAGTGCTTAAAACATTTGCAATTCTTAAAAGCATTAAGGGAAATTATAAAAAAAATACATAAAATGTTTATTATTTGGTTACACTGACTTTTCCACTTGATTTACGAAGGTTGAATTTTAGCCATCAGAATACTATACATTTTTCTAATGTTGTGGAGTCGAATTAAAATATGTTCCAGTAAAATTAAAACGTGCCTTATGATTTTTTTCTGCACCTGTAAATCTTGAGTCCACATTCTCATGATCATTCCTCTATATTATGTTTAGTTCAGTCTTAACTTCTCTAGGATATAAAATTGGTCATCTCCTGTAGTTGTTATACGGGGTGTTCGTCTTTTATGAACAGTGTAGATATTGTCACTATTGACTATTCCACAAATTGTTGATTTGGGAACTGAATATATGATAGAAATTTAAAAAATTCAAAAAATATTAAAATTAAGTATTAATGGATAATGTGATTACCGTTATTTCTAATCAGTTGAACACTTTAATATGGACCATCCTACTAAATAATTATATTTTTTCAGTATAAGTTAGGGAAATGATTTCTTCTTATTAAATACGAGTACATAATAATAATAATAATAATAATAATAATAATAATAATAATAATAATAAATAAATGCAATGAATTTTCTCAGTTCCGTATGTTTTCACCATCACTGTACTTTTGTCTTTCCAAAGAAATGTCATAAATCAATATATATTGCTGATATTAGAAGAGGTTTGAAGTAATCGGAGATAAAGATTTGTCAGAAACGGACAAATTATTATTAAACTACTTTCATATACTTAGGATGTTAAAAGTCTATGACATAAATTATACTTTTTAAATGAAATAAAAGAAGATTGCTAGTGTTAATATGTAATAAAGATTGTTTTAGTAAATTCTATATAAATTTGCTTAATATGTATATATATATATATATCTTTAGAATAGGTTAATATATTTGTAATTACATCGAATATAATATATTTCATTTTCATATAACACATTTCAGCACGGGTGAAGGGTATATAAGATTCGGCATAGCCAAATGTAGCACTCTAACTTGTTTTAAGATAATTTTTCTTTTCTGCAATTCCAGTTGCAACATCATGTTCGTCATATATACAACATTACACTTTAAAGTGTAAAGAAATGTAAATACCCAGCAACAATTTCAGTATATACATATTATTTTGTATTAGCGTTATAATAACTTCTTTGCAATATGTTAAGTAATCGATTTTGCTAAAACTTAAAAAAATAAAATTTGTTAACTGAAAATATATTTTCTAAATCAATATAGGTTTATATTTTCGAAATGAAAAATATTTGCAACATGGCATAGTCTAAAGAATAATGTACTAAATTTTTCAAAGGTTGGAAACTCGAATACCTAACAATCGTTTCTTTTTTCTTCAACCTTAGAAAATTACTTACCACATAACTTCTTAAAAAGTAAAATGGTAATATAAGCAATTTTTGATACCTTTGAATGTTGCCACCAAAAGTGAAACAGATACCGTTAATTGCATTCCGTTATGCTTTAAACTTCTTTTTTTATAATTAATGTTTTTGCTGGGATATAATATGAAGCTAGAATTGTCACTGTGTCTGTGTGAATGTGAATATGTGTGTGTAACAAAAAAGGGTAAAATGAAAATCTCAGACTTAAAGGAAATGAGGAAAATTTCCAACATAAAAATGTTTCTAAAAAGTTAAAAAAAAAAATACCAACGACTACAAAAGTCTATTTTATAGTAAAGTTGCAACATAGTTGTCATCTGAATATACATATATAATTACAACAGTATATGTATGTATATTATTTATTCCTGCTGCTCCTGATGTTGTCTAATATTTTATCATATATTTTGCAGTCTTATTCTACCAACAAGCAACCACCATCCAAAGTTGCTCGCTCCTTCTCCACCCTTGGAATAAAATGCATACAAAAACATGCCTCATCATGTGAACTCTCTTTTTCTCTTACTTCCTCTGACTCTTGTTCTGTATAAGTTAGCTCGACCACTCTTTGCATTTGAATTTTTTTATATAAAAGATTTTGTTTTCTTTTTGGTAATGCTGCATTCAAATGTGATTCTATCGTTGGATACGTTTCTCTTTTCGTATGGTTTGTTAGGTGGCTGGCAGTGTTGCCAGGAGGTGAGAAAAAAAGAGGCTCAATTGAACTCTAAAAAAGGACAGAAAAGGCTAAATGTTCCAAAAAATAAGGCTAAATGTAAGAAAAAACATAATTTTTTTATTTAAAAGTTTAATTTTTTATCGTTCTTATTAGTTTTTGATATTTTTTTAAAGATCTTGTAATTAATTTTTAAATTAAAAATCGCCGAAAAATGCACGTACAATTTTGTGTTATATTTCATATGTAAAACGATCCAATGTTTTGAAGTGATTTTTTGAAGTAATTTTTAAACTGCAATCCCTTTTTTATTAAGCGTTTTTAATTTTTTTTTTTTTTTTTGGTGATTTCTCGCATTTATAAGATTTTTTTTAATATATTAATTCAATTCAATAGCTTCTACAGTTAATGAAGTATAATATAATAATAGATATTATATTCATAAAATAAGTCAAGTAATTTTCAATTTGGTGCATAAATACCCGCAGGCGAAAATTTGAGTTAAATATAAATAATCTCAATTTTTTGTGCGAATAAATTCACAAGAATACTTAAATGGATAATTCTTTAAAAATAAATTTTGTAATATCTAATAAGAAATTAATTTCTTCCTGGTTGAAATTTTAACATGTTAGCTTTTTTAAGGCAATTTTAAAAATCAAAAAATGCAAAAAAAATCTAGAAGCTAAATCGAAAAGTTTGAGGCTAAAGGCAAAATAAAAAGGCCTTAGCCTTAAAAAGGCTAAACGGGCAACACTGGTGGCTGGTTGCTGTCAAAATGTTAGTATAGAATGCCATGTATGTATAAGTTTGAATGGTTGGCAGACTGACTGTTTGTCTGCCTATCTTGCAGTGGTAGTGTTGGTAATTTGCTTGCATTTCTATTTAATTTTGTACTTTTTTTCTTCTATTTTTTGTTTAATTTTTTTTTATATAGAAAAATTTTACTTATTTATCTATGTTTTTTTTGTCAATATTTTTTGCTTTTTTTTACTAAAAAGTAAAGGTTTTTGTTTTCTTCTCAGTTTTTAAAACAATTTTTATTTCTATTTTTTTTTTAGATATTTTTATGTTGTTTATTTTCTTTTTTTATTTTTTTATTTTTTTCTGTATAAACACAAGTTAGCAGTAGTTAACTGTATTGTATGCACTTGAAATATTGTTGTTGTTGTACTTTATCCTAGAGATTGCAATTAAAAAAGTTAGCTCAACATTTTCTATTATTTTAAATTTTTATTCCCTCCTTTTTTACTTTTTATGCTTGAAAGAGCTATTTTTCTGTACCAAGAGGTTTTTAACAAAAACCAGGAAAAGGATATAAAAAATATAAATGAAAATTAAATTATTTAATATTTTAGTAGCAAAATTGATTTTAGGAAATATTTAATTAAATGATTTGCAGATTTTTATTCGTAACTAATATTTTAAAAAAAAGAGTGGGATCATTACGATAAAAGTTTTTAATAAATAAGTTTAAATTTTGCTAATATTTGAAGTTTTTAAAAATTCAACACAATTACTTCTCTGTTGATATAAAATACGTCTACATTTTCTCTCTTACTTGACAAATAGATGGCGTTAGAAAATTTTGTCTTGAAAAATAATAAAAAGGAAGTAGTATTTTAAAGTTTGTGCTGAAACAAGTTGGACAATTCGTATATCATATATTATATAATTTTTATATATATCATATATTAGTATTGCCTTCTAACTAAAAATCTTTAAATTTCAAACAATGATGCTAACAATTTCAAATTTGTTTAATATTATTTATACATGCAGTTTAAGGAGACTAAAAAAACAATTATTGTTTAAGACCTTGAACATTTTTAAATTATTCGTATGACAAACTGCTGGCTGATTGACTGGTTGTCTTCCAAATATATAAATAATTTTAATTTCATGTTAATTAGATTTTATTTTCGTTATTTAAAATTCGTATGCATTTCGAGAAAAATGCAGTATTTTAAATACATTTCATTTAAAAAATAAAAAAAGAAAACAGGCAGACAATAGCAAACCAAAAAAAATACAA
The DNA here is from genome assembly GCA_932274085.1 of Protocalliphora azurea. Classification (NCBI taxonomy): domain Eukaryota; kingdom Metazoa; phylum Arthropoda; class Insecta; order Diptera; family Calliphoridae; genus Protocalliphora; species Protocalliphora azurea. The sequence continues at coordinate 86,082,527 of OW026520.1, forward strand.
AATACAATTTATTGACAATAAAAAAAAAAAACGTAAAAAATATGTAAAAAAGCTACACACATCACAACCAATATTTGAATTTGTATCTATATGTCGGTATCTATATGTTTTTTTTTTTCTTTTTGTATTTATTATAATAAAAAAGTGTATCTTGAACTTGAACTTGAATTATAAAAAAAGTTACCCCACAAACGTTTGCATATAACACATTCCCGTACACATCTCATGTTATAAATAAAATAAAAAAAGAATAAATGATAATAAAAGAAAAGAAAAATTACACAAAAAAAAAAAAAAAGAAAACATTTAGATATTTTTATTATTTATTTAAGCTTTAACGTCTTACAAACTTGATAATCATCTATATCATCTTTATAGTCTGCTTGATGATGATTCACATTCATATTTACCATCAAACGATATCATCATCGTGAGCATCTTTAAAAAGGGAATACTCATTCGTGAGTCTTCTTTAGCTGCTACTTATGGTTAGTAGTAGTTTTACAAAAATAAAACATTCTTATGTACGTGTATATTCTCTTGGTTGTTTTTAAAGATACATGTATGTATGTATTTATAACAGTTATGTACTCGTAGATAAATTATACTTTCATTTTCTTTAAGATATTAATAAAAGTATCTTTTGATATTTTATGTTGTGTTCGAGTATAAAGCACATTTAATTCGTATCTGTTATGACTGTTTTTCAAGATTTCAAATTGAAGTAGTATCACAGGAAAGGATTTATATCTCATTAAATTTTCAAAATTCTTGTTTTATTAAATTTCTGCTAAATATCATAAGAAACATATTAATTTTTAAATTTAATTTAAAAACTTTAAATTTCATTTTAATAACTTTTCAAATCCTTTCTTTAACTTCAAATAATAATATGTTTATTTCTAACAACCACTTATTAATACTCTTTCCTTACTATTTTTTCCCTCTTTACACAGTGCATTTACTAAATTTAATCTTTGCTACTCCTTCTTCTAGTTAAAGTTATGCAACCCATCACATTAAGTTTGTGTCGCATTGTGCAAATGTATTTAATGCTTGCGGCAAAATTTATTTATTTTTTGCTCTTGTCGTATTTCTATATTTTGTGCTTTTTCACGTCTTGTCTTTTGTTTTTTTTTTTTTATTTGGGAGTATAACGCATCTAAACATGCAACTTATTGCAAATATGTATGTAAGATTCTTGGTATTTTCTATTATGTTAAAACTTTTGGGGGCTGCTCAAAAGGGTTTTACTTTTATTTTTAGGAAAGAAACTAAGTTTTGTGTATTTGAAATAAATAAAACGAGAGAATATAAATATTAAGAACAAAATAAATTCATGTTTTAAGAAAATTCTTATTCTTAGCAAACTTTCCAAACTTTTATTTAGGTGAAATATTCCTAAAGTTTGCATTTTAAATGAATCATATTTTTAAGAACCAGTGAAAGTTTATTATTCCTTTTTAAATATATGTACTATGCATCTCGGATAGCCCAACTTTTTAGTACTTTTAACCGAGATGTCCGGTTTTATGCCACTATATTTGCTTTTTTTTTCACAAGCTATATAGACTTTATGTATATTACTATATCGTTAAATATATGAGCATTTTATAATACGAGTATGTTCATAACTTTTTTAACTTGGAAAAATTGTTCAATTTTAGTAAGTATTTATAATTATTAAGAAAAATTTGTTTTCGATTTGAAAATTTATAAAAAATTATATAAATATAAATATTCCAATATAAATTTTGGAACACGAAAAATTAAAAAGGATTATTTCAATATGACTCTGAAAATTTTATTATTTTCAATAAATATGATCTTCTGTCTGCTTAAAATTTTGAGCATTTCGGCTTATATATGTATATGTGTTTATTAAAACTATTTTTTAAATTTGAATAATCTTGAGTGATATTTCTTTCTAGCCTGATGGATTTGATATTTTGTTAAAAAATGTACAATTTTCGACCATTGTTGTATGTCTCAATTAAATAGAAATTTATTTCTTAACCATTCGTGATGCTTTATCTATTGAAATATGTGAAGAAATATTTTTCTGTTAATAAAATTTTAGGAAAAATTTAATTCAATTGAAGAAAATTTTTGTAAAAAATATAAATATTTCACACTCATTTCACAGTATTAATTTTGATTATTTCTCACGTCTAGACGAAAAGGAATAAAAAAATATATATTTATTAGTTTATAATATGTTGGAAATCTCAAGAAATTTTACCATTACTATGTAAATTATCCGCTAAAAACAAAATAAAATCATATCATATCATACGTATTTTTAAACGTAAGAGATAACTTAGGAGTGTAAGAATATATTTTATTTACCTCGTTAAACTCTTTGCAAAAATTTATATATTTATAGTCATTAACTTGTAGAAGTTATGATCTTTTAAAACTTTTTCATGCTCGAAGTGGTAAACTTTGACAACCTGTAGCTCATTCCGTATTATAACAGGGTGAATACGACTTGAGTCCCAAGTTTCACTTTATAGAGATATCTCGAAACTGAAGGCCGTTACAAGTTTTTCATTCTTTATTCTAAATATTTTCTTAATTAATATTTTATCTTAAATAAATATATTACAAAGTTTTTAACTAATTATAATTATTTCTTTATTCTTTCTTATAGGTAAATTAATCTTTATTTGTTGTAGCCTTTAATTAAAGTAAGTTTGAAATTGAATATCTTTTAAATAATTATAATTGCAATTCAAAAACAAATTTTAAATTAAATATAGTTTTTTATTTAAAGTGTTTGTTGGCTGTTTGATTTTTATTCTTCAGTGTTTTTCGTAATTTGTTTGTTGGCTGTTTGATTTTTATTCTTCAGTGTTTTTCGTAATTTGTTTATTGAATTTTGCTGAATGTCATCATCAAAGTCATAAACTAACCAAAGTGCTAAATGAGACAGACACAAGCGGACGAAGCACAACAACAAATTGAAACAAAAGCAAAAAAATTTGTTTAACATGCAAAAATGCGCCAGCCAGCTAAAGAGCATTTGCAAATGCTAAATGTTTGACTATCAATCAGTGTTGCCAAGTGGGAAAAAGCGTTAGAATTTACAAAGAAAAATGTTAGAAAGTGCTAAAAATAAAAAAATATGCTAGAAAAAGTGCTAAGAAGAGAAACTGTTTGTATTTGTAAAAACAAAAAAAATACATATATTATTTATTTTGAGGGTTAAAGCTAAAAAAACATTAAATAAAATAATGAAAACACCTTCTGAAATTGATTCTTAAGAAATTGAACAAAATTTAAGAGTGGATTTCTCAGCATTCTAATTTTATTGTAAGGTATCCAAGTATGTGTTATCTGTATTATACTGTTATACGTATTCCAAATAACATATAGGTTAACATATGTTGATGAACTAAAGTCTTCCTTCTTTTACCAAAAATTTTGATTTTTAAAATCTCATTTATTATTATAAACTAGAGATCTGGATAATTATTGGACACAACAATCAGGATTGTCGAATTATCCGGATTAACGAGGCTTTTTTCTGGTCCAATTTTATTAAAAAAAGACTATCAAAATATATCTAAAAAGAAAAAAAAAAACTAATTTGTTCTTTCTCTTTTTACTAAAGAATTTTTAGAAGAAAGAAATAATGAAAATGAAGGAATTCAACTAGAATTAACTCTTATCATGTATTACAAAAAGAGGACTTTTTATTATTTAATCCAGATTATAGAGTTATTGAACTTAAATTTAGAAAATGTCGTTCGGAATACCGAATAATTCGGATTACCGAGTTTATACCATATTCATGAAGTTGCTTAAAAATTTTTCTCTTTAAATGAATCAAATCAAATTTTTATTAAATTTGGAATATTTAACTAAGTAAATAATATTCAAATAATATTAAAAAATAATTTTAACTAAATAAACAGACTTTTACCCAAAAACTAATATTTAGCAAAAAATTCTTAAAAAAATTTTTCTTCAACAAAATGTCATGAAATACTCACAATAATATTTCAAAAAATAAAACAAAACATCATAGGGCTGTTAACTTATCAAATTTTAAGCAAGTGTTAAAGCATAACCATATACTTATAAAATTACATTCTTTTCACACAAACTAATCATTACTTCTACAATTAGGCTTTAATTTTGGGTTCAAATTTTATAAACTAACGACGCATATTATCATATTCGGGTATGTGAAGGAAGTCGACTTCGAAAACGAAACGAATCGAAATCGAAAAAATGTGTTATGTATTTATTTTTCATTTTCTTTATTGATCAAAATTACAGTAAACTCACTTTTTATGAGACTTTATGGTAAAATTTTAGGTATTCCACGAAAATTATTTCCTTGGTTTTGAAAAAAAAAAAAAAAAAATCTGATAATGTTTTTATAGTACAAATTAATAAAAAAAAAAATACACAAAAAGTACTAAAAAAATGCCAAAATAGTGCTAGAAAAAGTGTCAGCTGCTAGATTAATTTTTTTCGTGCTCAACGAGTTTAAAAAGTGTTAGACCTAACACTAAAAGTGCTAAATTAGCAACACTGCTAGCAACCTACCTCCACAGCAACCGCTGAAAATAGCAATGCAACAACAACTGAATCGCGTGTTTCAATTGTTGTTGTTTGTATTACAAAATGTCTGAATAAATGATGGACATAGGTCTTAATGTTTTTGCTTGCAGCTGAAAAAATATTTAAATAAAAAAATCTCAAACCAAGCGTCATTGAATGCACAATTATTTTTTTTTTTTCAAATTTTTAAATGAGATAATCGCTAAATAAATTTTATTAAAATTTTTGTTATAAAAAACAAAAATAGTATTTATTTATTTACTTAAGTATATACATACGTAATCAAATGCATGTGTATGTATGACAATCGGGTTAAATATAAATAAATATCCGCAATTACACTTCATGACAAGCTAAAATAGATGTCTGAAATTCAGCTTAGACTTAGAATCTTTAAAATAATTAAATAATAATTGTTACTTGTTAAAAAAAATAATTAATATCTAAAATAAGATAGTATGATAATTTAAAGAATAGAGTTACAAAATTTACAACTTATTTAAAAATTTAAAAATCTAATTTATAATTAATTTTATTAATTTAAAAGGGCTTTACAAATTGAAAAGATCTATAAACTTATATTAAAAAATACTATAGTATAATTCTGGGAGCATAAAAGTATTTTAATAAAAAAGTGGTGCATAAAGAGCAGGCGTAGTATATGGACAGACAAACTTAAATTTATGTTTTTTCTTTTTTCTTTTTCATATGATTATATGATACTCAATACGCACAAGCAAATTAATGATACTTTTTAAGCAGGTGGTAGGAGGTATAAATAGACATTATGGCATAAAAATGTATGTAATAAGAAAAAAAAGCGAAACGCACTTTGCAAGAAAACAAATGATTTTTTTTTTTTCGTAAATATGTATGAGTCAATAAGCTCTTCATTGATTATGTAATAGATATGCTTTTGTTTAAAAATGTGGCATAAAATTCAATTTTAACAACGCTATCTTATGCAAAAAATTTACATATATAAGATTTCAGTTGATTGTAAATAAAATCAATGTTTGTTCATCAATTTTCATGATATATGGCTTATTTTATTCGTAGTATACCTAACGTTTTGATAAAATATTAAAAACTGACAATTTTTGCAGTTTCAACTTTTTAACAATTTTGAAGAAGCAATATTATTCCAATTTTGCATTAAATTATTTCTGAATAACTTCGAAACTGTTAATTTTTGTCTACATCATTCATTTCGTGTTTTATTTATCCAAAACTGGAAAATCGTTCTCATTTTATACTAGTGTGACCGCGTTATTAAGGGTGTTTATTAGTCATTCTTATAAAAAATCTATACCTGAAAAAATAAATTATCAGATTATTCAGCACATCAAAGTCATCATATTGCACCAATTTTTGTTTAAGTAGGATTTCCTCGCAGACCTCTTAGAAAATTTTATTTAGACTAAAATATTTATGCAGTTAACCTTTTTGATGCTAAAGTTCTAATTCAAAATTTCTTTTCAAAAAATTTCCAAATCATATTTTCCGATATTTCTTCCATGACATAACATTTTTATTTTGTTTTTTAGTTCTCACCTTGTGATTGTGAAATTCCAAGAATTTTAAGCATTCTCTTTGTATTCTCGTTTTATCTAGAGAAAACACGGATTCCTTCAATAATAAACCACAATGAAGAGGAAAACAAAAACGAAAACAAAAATAAAAAAGAAGGATTAACAAAGAGAATTCTTAACAAAACAAAAATTGTGCGGCAGGAAAAAAAACACGGTGAGCCAGAACAACGACGACAACAACAACAACAATTATCATTGTCAATAACATAAACAACAGTGTTGACGACATAGTCCTTTAACCCTGGTCTACAACTTAGATTAATACTGATATAATATGTGAGATAACAGTTATGTTCATATTATGTTAAATCTCAAATAAGGGGTACACGTATTGTAATAAATCTTATAAGATATTATTTTCAATCAGTCACAGAGTAAACATATACTTTCTATTTAAGAAATTCGCACTTTTTTAGCACAATTTTTATAAAAATATATTTTTAAATGTAAAATAATCATTAAACAAAACAATTTTACAAAAAACAATGTTTTTTTTATTAATTTCCGAAGTACACATGCATGCACACATAAAAACTTTCGTATACCTGTTCTTTTTGACAGTTCATCTTATAAGATTGTTGTATAGAGAAATCTCATCACAACAGTCTCATAATACATCTTATTATACTAATATTTGAATCTACACGTAAAATAATTCTATCAGAAAACGAATTTGATACTCTCTAACAAAAAAAAAATCTTTATATTATGTTACGTGTAGATGGTCTGTTATATGTTAATGAAAAACGTTTAAATCATGGCGTAACCAGTACAAGGTGTCTCATTATAAGCTCAGCTGATTATTATTTGTTTCATTTTTTAGTGTAAAACTGAAATGTAAATTTTTTTTACGTTTGCATGTATTGGTTTGCTTACAAACAAAAGTAATTTTTTTCGGTGATGAAATTTTTATTTTTCATAAGAAAAAAGTGCTGTAGAGAAATATTGAATTTATTTTAATTTATAAAAACATTAAAAACAAATTTCTTACAATCATTGTTTACAATTTGCACGTGCTTTTTTCTTTTGTTTGACATTTCAGTCTTATTTAAGACGAAAAAAGATGGCTGCTATTATTGCATTGTTGTAGTTGTTGCCTTTATGCATACACGTTAAATGGTTTCACCATGGTTTAAATTTTAAAAATTATAAAAATTAATATTAAATAATTATGATGATTTTTAGAAAAGCTTAATATTTTTTTCTTGCAAAATCCTTCTTTCTAAAACACATTTCTTAGACTCCATTTTTTAAATTACATATTTTTCGAAATTGAAAAATTTAAAAATTTTCCGAAGCTTTACCGATCTTTTGATGTATACGTGCATCATATGTCTATGTTATCTGGTGGCTTCATAAACGCCATATCAACCGACACACGAACGGATGGAAAGACAAACAGCGTTATTTCAACACCCCTTCTTATAAGAATTTAGAATATGTATTGAAGTCTTAGGCAAAAATTACAAACAAAGTGACAATTTTATATATGTACAAGCATATTTGTATGTTGACACCTATGGTAAAGGGTATAAAAACATAATTGTTTCAACATTCGAATCACTTAAAAGTAATTTAACACATTAAGTAGGCATATTCAGTAGGCGTCACTGATAAAAACGATGATATAATATACATACATGAATATCCTTGAAAAAGAAAGCTAAGTTGTATTCTTAATATAATAAAAATAGGTACTTAGCAAAGAGAGAAATATAGAAGAAAAAGAGAGAGGGATCGTAAACACATTATTGCGAAACAAAAATTACGGATTCAGACGCACATGAAGAGCGCAAACCACGGATGGCAAACATGGTACAATTGTACTTTTTTTTGGTACATATTTATATCAGTTGGTACCGTGGTACTACCACAACACATTTGGTACAATCTAATATGATCCTATTTATTTTTATCTAAGCGATAACATAAACTATTTTTGAAATATTAACCAATGTTGAAACATTAAACATTAAAAAAAGCTAAAAATTATTTCATTAATACTTATAAACCCCTTCATAAGTCAACCTTAATATTTAATGCAATTTAATTATGGTTAAATACATTTAATTCTACTAAGATAAACCTTTTAATTTCTGAACAAGAATGTTCTAGACAAATATGAGGTATTACAGTAAATATTAATTATAAAAATAGTATATCGATATATATAATATAGAAAAAGCGTATCTCGAATTTTCAAATGAATTAGTTATTTACACAAATACGCTTATAAAATCTACAAAACTCATTCAAATAAATTCTAAATTATATAGTTCTGTTCTAAAAGTATTATAAATTTCATAATTACCATTACAGCTTATTTATTTATTTTTTTTTAAGGGAGGCGTGATTGGAAGAAAACTACCAGGAAACTAAATTTCAAAAAAAAAAAAAAAAAAAATCGAGATGCGTCTTTTCTATATTAAGCCAACGATATATTTTTTAACAAATAATATTAATAGTGAATTGACAGGAATTAAAAAAATAAATAAAAAAAAAAAATAATTAATTTACAAACTATTTTGCAATGTATTAAATTCATAAGTTTGATTCCAGAAAATATAATTTTAAGAAAAACTAATTCAATTGTTCCCTTTCGAAAAATGTTAAAAAAAAAGTTAATAAATATTCAACATAGAATAAGTTAAGCAACAAAGACTAAAAATGTACTATTTCTGGTCTAAAGTATATCCTATAGCTGAAAAAAAATATGGACTAATTAAAAAAGTATATTTTATTTCTATAGTTGATACAAAATGAGATAAGTCATTTTTCATCCCTGGTGCAAACACCAACACTTTTAATATTTAACCATTAGTATTAGATGTTTACTCACTAACAACAACAACTAAATATGATCGTGATATTTACAGTAAAATATAAAAAAAAAATCAGAAAGAAAACGGAAAAGATATAAAAAACTACTACAAATAACAAAATAAAATTCGTTATAGTTGAAAACATCAACAACAAAATAATAACAAACCACGTAACAGTACAAAATAATAAAAAAACAACAAAAATAAAAACTGCATTTGACCTTGTTTTGTTTTCGAGAATTTGCAAAAGCAGCAGCAATAACAACAATAATATATACAACAATAATATATATATATATAAAACAGTAAATACGAACACGAAAACAAAACCAACCAATGCGTCATGTGAGTCGAAAAAACAACACACACAGACTGGCATTTTTGAAAGAGATCTAAACACACAAACAAGTTAGAAATTAAGAAATTTGTAATCGATCGTAAATGATCATGTGATAACCCCTACATCTAAGTGTAGGATAGGTCTAAAATTATGGGATAATTACAATTGAGAGTAAAGGGTTCTCTAATACATAGCATTTTAACAATTTGTATAACAGATTTTAATAGAATAAAAGGGAGGAAAGAACTAGGAACAAACATTAAAAACCATTATAAGATACTACACCTGCAATAATATAAAGAAAACTACATTTAGTTCAGTCTTTTCAGTCTAAACCAATTGTTCCCTTTTCTTGACTCTTGATGAAGTTATTTTGGAGCAGCGCAACAAAATTTGGTGCAGCACAAGTGGTTTGAAGCTAAAAAAAAAAAACAGAAAACAATCTTACTGTATTCTACTTGTTACTCTGATTGTTTTAAATAAATTTCATTTATTGTTTTTGTTTTATTTTCTTCTTCAAGGTTTTTTGTGTGTCACAAACACACGGTTAGCGATACAAATACAAATATCATCATCAACAACACAAACGCAATAAATCGCATTTTGAAATACATTTCATTGTGGGTTCTCATTATTTATACGACACAAACGATTCATAAACGTAAGCGGGAAATGCTTCGCTTCTCCAAAAATAATTTAAAATTCTGATTAATTTGTTTGCAACGATCGTTTCTTTTGAATTTTTAAAATGCAGCATTTTGCTTTTTAATAAAACGTGAATAAAAAATATTTTATATGTTGTTCTTGGTCAGGTTTTCATTATTTTATGACAATAATTAGAAATCTTTATAAAACACCTTGTATATTTTATATTTTAAGAGTTCATATATAAAATATTTTATCTTTACCTGAAATTGTTATAAAATTTCCAATGTGGTCTTGTGTCTTTTCTAATAATTTTATCGAAAATCTCTTACCCAAAATGTATTTGAAATTTTGTATTTTTATTTTATCGTAACTAAACATATTACCGAAGAATGACAGCATGTGTGCATCAAAAAAAAAAAAAAATAATAATAATGAAAAAAAAAAAAAAATAATAAATATTCAACAACAAAACTTAAATTAATAAATACTCAATGAAATAAATATTTTAGACGCAACAATTGTCATATAACACATTATATTTGCTGGTGCTTATTTTAGCTAAATTTTTTAAAGATACAACATAAACACATACACAAGTACGAGTACGATTATGAGTACCCAGCAGTTTCAGGTGGTTGACTCGAACTAGTTACTTGACTGACTGCATTAGGGCACTACTAGTTACTTTATTAACTACGTGACTAGCCACTTTAACATGGACATGTCCTAGGAGGAAGTCTATTGCCACCTCCATGACTACGTGATGTCACATTTTTACACATACAATCACCTCCACGGCTTCAAATTGGTACTTTTGTGCACACACAATCATTTTATTGGTTACAATGAGTAATCAAGATTTTTCATAATTTTCTTTTTGACTTCTTCCCGCTTGCCATAGGGTCAGCAGAGTATTAATCGTCACCTCCACACTTACAAACTGTACGAAAGAGGATGATGAAAAAAATGTACACATTTAAATGTGATGGGTCAGTAAACACAAATGAACTATACCGAAATGACTGCTGGGTACATATGCATTTAGTAAGTTTTGGTGATTAATTACAAATTAGTGATTTTGAGTTACCTCTTCTTCAGGACAACCATGAGGTTATCAGGAACTTAAAAGAAGATCATATTAAAACTCAGAATGTCCTATAATATAAAAAATAGATACACTTGTATTCAAATTATGAACATTTAGAGATAATATTGGCTCCAGGCCAACGCGGCATCATCGGAAATAAAGAGGCAGATAAAATTATCCCAGATGGTACTATTTTTGAAAACATACCCTGGAAGACGCCGAAACCTTTTAAAAATTTAAAAACAAACTTAAAGTTTGGGCAATAGAAAAACAATTCAAAAACTGACTGAATTTTGCTGACGGAGAGTGACTGATATCCTATGAAGAAACTCAAATCTTGAGAGAACCAGACAGATTCTAAAAGTAAATAAGCAGACACTTAGGACACTAGTTTCAGTTCAATAAAACGTCATACAGTGTTGAGAACTCATTTAACTCGTATGGCACATGATGGCGCAACATGCAGGACACTGGTACACTACTTTTGTCAATGCTCTGCGTTTGATGGTGTTAGATGTGAAAGCTTTCATAGGGATAACATACCAAATTTGGAATATCTTAGGGCTTCAGACTGAAAATTCCTGAAAAATTACATTGACGGCACTAAGTTCTTGCCTTAGCCAAAATTATTTGGCTTATAGACGATTTCGGAAAGAACTTCTTCCTTTAGAGCGCACAATAATCCCCTCTTTTCGTCCAAACCTAACCTCTTTGTCCTGAGTGGAAGTCAATTGACTCCCCACGAATTACAAAAAGATAAATAGTGGTTGGTATAAAACCTTAAATTAATATTGGTACCTTTCATTTTAACATGTACTTGTCCTAAAAAAATAATAATGGTTTAGAATGAGACAATTAGGGATCCATCTGACTACACTCTAGAATACTAAGGGACACAAAAGTAGATAATTAATTTTCTCTGGCATTACTTACATTACATAATTTAATTTATAACCAAACATTAATGAAAAGTTTTGCCCTAAAGGTCATTAGCAATACCGTAGGGTATGTCGTTAGAAATCTATTTGTTGGTTGAGCTGTTGCTTTTGTACAAACGTTTGCATTTTTGAATTTTACGCCATGCGTCACAGAAATATTGTTTAAATTGTTGTACAATAACAATAATAAAACTTAAAAGAATACACTTTTTTAAGCAAATAAAATGTTTGTGCGCTTTTTGTGTCTCTTTGACTGTCTGTCCATCCGTCTGCCTCTTTAACTATGTATTGCCTCATTGAAAAAGCCAAACAATCAACTGCTTCATACACTAACTTATTCGCCTCGTTCGAGTACTTGTATTCGTATAAGTATTCAAATCAATTCGCATAAATAATAATATATATATTTTTTTTCATTACTGTATGCATGAGCAGTAAAAACACCAGACACACATGTTGTATTTGTGCATTATTATTTTTTCTCTTGAATTTTTTTTATTATTATTAGCTTTTGCATTTCAATGCCATTTTTATTTATGTTTGTTTTTAGCGGTTTATTTAATTAACCAAATACAAACTACAAAAACTCATTTATTTTATTTTTATTTTTGTTGTATATGGAATAAAACAGAAAGTTACATAAATAAAAACGTTTAAAGAAGCATTTAAAAAGCAATATTTCCGAAGTGCGTGTGTGTAATCTCGTAGCTATTTTGGTTTGGTGGTAAATTAATTACTAAAAATACATTAAATATTTATATTTAAATTGATTACAGAAAATAAAATTATATGTAAAATAAAAAATCATAGATCTTGATAGTGGATTTTCGTTTGAAAGCGTAAATTATAAATTTTACAACAACCTTCATAAAAAATCTACCAGAAATTAAGTGAAAGTGATTTATACATAATTAGAAGTGATGGATCTAACATAAGTACCTTTTAGGTTAGGTTTTAACAAAAATATTAAGCAAAGTTGTCAGTCGATTCAAAAAGATAAGGGTATTGGTATTTTAGATTATTTCGGTAAGGTTATTTTAGTGGTAATGGTAATTTCAGTTATTTTGATAACGATATTTTAGCGTTATCGGTATTTTTAGCTATCTCGGTAACGGTATGGTATTTTAAGGGTAACGGTTATTTCAGAAACTTGACAGATATCGGTGCACAACCATGAATCAAGTATTAAAAGGTCAGACTGGGATAACCATGACATTCTTATGTCTTATTTTAATTATATTCAAAATAATTATTTTATTTTTTTTTTTTATTTCGGTAACCATATTTTCAGCTATTTCCGTAAAGGTATTTTAGTGGTAACTATAGTCAAGTTGAATTTTAGTGTTTTTTATTATTATTATTATTTTATTTTAGCGATAACGGGAACCATCAATATTAAGAAATCAAATATTATTATTACTATTATTATTATTATTATTATTATTATTATTATTATTATTATTATTTTTTTTTTACATATTTTACCTACTCTCCGAAATGGATGTAAATTCTGAAACTAAATGAGTATCCAACTTGAAATTTTGCTCGAGCAGGAAGAGGAGTTATGTATATTAACATTATATAACTTTTTAAGAATTTCAAAGGTATCGGTTTTTCAGATATAAAGATTTAGTTATTATACGTCATACTTTGACCTTTTAACTTTCGAAATAAATTAGCTTACAACATATCATTTCAATATCAATATCCTTATATTTAAAATTAAAGTGAGAATTAACTATGTATAGTTCAAAAGTTATTAATAATTAAGAAGGCACACCTTTCGCTTTTTTTTAAATGTTATATTTTTGGACCGAAAAGAGCGCTGAGTCTAAAAGTTGATAATTTGGGAAACACTTTCAGTAGGTAATATCTAGTAAATTTTATTAAAATCGAAGACTCTCCGTTTGATATGTAATTACCCTAATATAATATTATATTGGTCTTATTAAAACACAAACAAATAAATGTATATTATTAAAATAACACGACTTATTGCATCGGCTTTCCTGGGTTAGAGGTGGAGACAATGTCAAATATTACTCAGACGATATTCTCCTTAAGGATATGTATAGTTCTCATAATATTTACATTTTAAGGCGTCCCCAAAATGACTGTAACGGGGTCATATAGCAGCACAATTACGCCAAATGGAAATTGCATGATAACACGATCACTGAACTTGCTGCAGAAAAATTTTGATTATTTCATGAGTTTGATTATTTAAATATACATAATTCCATTTCTTAAATTTTAATGCTTAATTTTATAAGCGCTCTGTAACGTTCCTCTCCATCATGTTTTACGTGTCAATTGGAGCTTGTAAGCGAGTAAATCGAATTTTTATGCAAAAATCTAATAATGATTAAATTTCTATAGATATAATCGCATATTCATAATTTGAATACAGCAGATCAATACTCGGCGGTACGCATTGTACATGACCAGGAACGAGAGTAAAGTAATTAAGTTCCATTACGAGTATATTATGCTTCATTTTGATGACAAAGTACTCCGGAACAATATTTGCCAGAAGTTTCAAAATGATCATAAAATATTAAATACTTATACATAAAACTATAACTTACATACTTTTTTTTGTAATTTCAGCAATAATTCCAAATTCATTCCTAACAAGTATTTTTCTGGTAGATTGCAACCCAAATAACACAGGTCAACACTAAAAAAGTATCATGAAAAATATATTGCAGATATTGTAAGTAAAGTCATTCCAATCTGGTGCTACAAAAATGTAATACAAGTCAAGTTTTCAACTTGTTATGCATCTAGAAGTCTTTAGAATTTCTCATTGAACCCTCATAAAACCATGGAAAAAGGAGGGTTAAAAAGTGGCTGTAGAGAGGAAATTTATATTTGATATAACTAACACATAACCGTAGGTCTTAAAAATAGCAAAATTTTTAAAATCACACTGAAAGAAAATGCATAGAAATCAAAAGTTTGAAAAAAATAAAAATCAAAATTTAAATAACAAAATCAACAAAAAATTTCAACAAATTACATCGTGAGTAATTCCGCGTAATTCTTACTCCATAGACTAAATATAGTGTAGCAATTGGAATCAAACATTTTCATCACGTCACACTTTTAACCCATTGACAACCAAATAAATATGTACCTCTAAGAAATGTTTAGGTTAATATAAATAAAATATAATTTTCTGGATAATAGGTACAGCAAATTAATCATCCGTGTTTTATAGAGAAGGAATAGTGTAACAAAAAAAAAAAAAAAAAAAGTGTAGAACATGTCATATCTCTCACTTGCGCTACATAGCCTTTAAAATTGCCAAAATCCCCGAAAATGTGAGACCAATAAGCGATACACAAGGAGTGTTTTTTCACAAAAACCGGTGTTCTTGAGAGATCATAACAAGTTGTATGGAATCCTAATATGCTGACAGAGCATATACTTATATATATAATCCACGTCCAGTCCAAGAAAAAGTAATTGCGCGAAATTATTAACGATATTATTTAATTTTTTCTATTCTTTTGTTGACTTTGTTATTTAAATTTGGAGTTTTACTTTTTTTAACTTTTGATGTCTACGTATTTTCTGCCAGTGTGATTTTAAAAATTTTACCATTTTTGATATGTACGGTCATGTGTTAGTTATATCAAATATAAATTTCGTATTTACACCCACTATTTATAACACATTTTTCCATGGTTTTATGAGGGTTAATTAAGAAATTCTTGATTTTTACAAATTTAAATACTTCTAAGGGCTATGTGTGGTAAGTTGGAGACTTGACTTACACTACATTTTCGTAGCACCATTTCTTGAATATAAAACATGAGTGAATAATTTGCTCTACCTATTACCTAGAGAATTATATTAACTCCTCAGAGAAGCATATTTTCTTTAGTCGTCAATGGCTTAAAAATGTGACGTAATAGAAAATTTCCATTTAACATTTAAATGTAGAACACTATATCAGGTTAAGGAGTAAGAATTTCACAGAATTATTCGCGATATCATTTTTTTTTTTTTTGTGATTTTGTTGGCCTGCGTAAATAAAAAATTCTCAAAAAATGTACAAAAGTTCTGCGGTTCTTCAAATTTGCTGAAAGAATGCATCTTCAGAGAGCTAAAAAATGTAAATCTTAAAACTTAGCGTAGCCCTAAAACTTTTTAAAATGTTCTATTCCTTTTTTTTTTTGAATTTTAAAGATCTTTAGGTTTTCGGATTCAATTATATTTATATATTTATTCAATAGCTTTAATGTTAATACAAACGAAATCAAAACGATAGTATGTTGTTTCTAAAAATGGCAAAAGTCCCAGTACTTGTAATGCACACTATATTTGTAACGCCATTTTGAAATAAAATGATCAAAATGTATTTATAAAATAACACATAGTTTATGACTAATATGTGTGCAAAATAATTGCATTTACTTACACAATCTTATCATTTTTATTATAAAAAGCTTTAGCTCTTTCCTTGTCTGTCAAACTACTTTTACATACATACATACATACATACATACATACATACATACATACATACATAAAAACTACATATATTGCCATTATTGTCTAACTTAATGCATTTAATAAAATTTCCAATTTATAACTACAACGAATAGTTTTCACCAATGATCTGGTTTCTTGGCATTCGTCGTTTTTTTCTTTTCTCTTAACGAACCGAGCGAAACTTGTTTTTCATCAAAAGCTTTTAAAACGAATGCATGCATTTTTGCAAACAAATTAGCACTTCGTTTAAATGAACGACAGTGATCGTGTTGTTTTAGCAAATCATTTCATTTGTTGTTGTGTGCATTAAATACATGTGCATTTTAGTAAAAAAAAAACAACAATAAGAAATTAGCAACCAATCAGAGCAAGAGAAACTGATAGAAGAAAAAAACTAAATATTGAGTTAAAGTGATTAGTACAGTAGTGGCAAAACTAATAATGACTTCAAAGTAAAAATTAAATGTTTCTTAAAAATGTATCTGACCAAAAAATCTTGGTTTTTTGAGTTGCAACCCTTCACTTTTATATGTTTTAAACAGCCTAATTAAATATATTTTTTATGCTTGAATGGCTTGATTCTTTATTGGAAGTTACGAATCTAAAGTGTCATTATTCATTCATAAAAATGCATTTTCAAGCTGTGTCAATCTATCATTCCGTTTCCCTAACAAATTTTAATCATTGTAATTACTTGTTTATGCAGTTCTAAAGAAAAAAATGAAAACCCAAAATTGTAACCCCTTAAAAGATTTTAGATTTTCACTTGCACATGAGTGAAACTAACTCACCCTTTATTCTAGAAATCAAAATTTTAAGATTGTAAGATATTCAGTGTTTGATTCAAAGTTTTTGCAAGAGCTTTAAGGGTGAATTTATATTTTTTGAGTTTTAACGAAAACAAGTATGAATTGTAATAGTTTGTATTCTTGTCATAATCTTATGTGTGCATCAACGTTTAAAAAAAATGAGCACGTGCTGTGCCAGCAAACCTAAAAAGCAAATGAGTGATTGACTGAGTGTTTACGAGTGTGTGTGTGTGTTGTATCTGTGCATTTTTTCATATAGAAAATTGCATTTAACTTAATTTCAATGTAACAATAAACATTTGCTTCTGCATCCTGCATTTTTGCTGTTTTTAAAAAGATGTTTTATGTTTCTAGCTGCATTATAAGTTTTAAAAAAATATAAGGATAAGGGATTCCTTTTCTGCTATTAAGTTTTAAGGGTTGAAATTTTGTATTTTTTTTTTTTTTTTTTTTTTTTTTTTTTTGTCGAAATTATTTATTTGTTGTCACCGCCTTTTGTTTTGTGGTCTTACCAAATAATAGTGTATGTAAACGTACACACACTCATAGACACTTTTACATATAGAAAATAACACAGTGGCGCTTGTAATTTTAATCTTGGGTATTTTTAGTCCTTGTAAATTTGTATTTAAAATTGAAATGCATCATGTGACTTTTAGACTAATTAAAATCTTTTACAACAATACAATGTGTTACATCTTGTTATTTTATTTTTTATTTTGTAAGGGGTTTTTTTGTAGTTTGGAAAAAGGATTTTTTAATATTTTAAAATAAAACCAGTTTGTCCAATCAGTTCTTCATTTTTAATTGTGAAAGTGAAAACATAATTGTCGTTTTGCATGATTTGTTGAAAATTTAATTTTAAATTGTTTTTTGAGATAAAATTTATTTAGAGTTTGTTAATAAGTTTAAGTAGGGTAAATTTTTTTGTGACAATTTTATTAGAAAATACAGCCTCAGATCTTTTCTCTTTTTTTTTTTTTTTTTTTTTTTTAATATAAATAACATCGTGCAACAATTATTATAAATCTTAAGAGTAAAATAATTTTCTTAATTTTATTATTATATTCCATGAATTTTAAGCTTTCATTTGACATCCATATTGAGTCTATATAATCTTCGTAAATATTTTTCTTACAATTGTGTATTATTCAAAACTTTGAGGCCCATTTGAGAAGAAATTTGACACTCTTGAGAAAAACTGAGTTCGCAATTTTATTATTCATAGTTTCATGCATGATTTTTTTCATGTCATAATGAATGTTGCATATTTGTAATATTTCAATTTCTTTAAAAATATGTTTTCATGAAAATTATAAACTTTATATGATTTAGAAATTTAACATTTTAACATAAAGCTTTTGTAATAAGGCTTTCAAAGAAAATATAACAAGTTCTGGAATTTGGTTTAAATCAGTAAAAACTTTCATAAAATTAAGACAATTAAAAATTAATCAATTTTAAATAATTTTATTTTGAATTTGTTTTGTAGCGAAAATATATTAAAAATTTAAATATCTTCTGTTAAATTCGAAATTCTTTTATGATTTTTTTAATATCTACTTGAATTTTAACTGTCTATTCCCCGATATAAAACGAAAATGAGTCGGCAAATTGTATGGAAAAAAACAAAACATTTTTTTTTTTATAAATTTTTGAAACGAATTTTCGAGTCACTTTCAGTGTTGCCAGTTTAGTCTTTTGGGGGTTAAATATAGCCTTTTTATTTTGCTTTTGGCCTCAAAATTTTCGTTTTAGCTTCTAGCCTTTTTTGATTTTCAAAATAGCTTTAAAAAGGCTAAAATGTTAGTATTTCAACAGCGGAAAAAAAATTCTTATTAGCTATTTCTAATTTTATTTTTACAGAATTATCTATTTAAACATTTTTATGTATTTTGTGTATTTACCAAAAATTTTCCATATCTATATCAAATTTTATGGACTTGCTAAATCTATTATAATTATTTTTCATTATTATAAATTTATATGAAAATTTTTCTTTGGTTCATTTTCATTCTTTATAAATTCTATGCTTTATAAATTTATTAGAATATTAAAAAAAAAAATCAAAAGCTAATGAGAACGAGAAAAAATAAACTTTTAAATTTAAAAAAACTTTCTTTTGGCCTTATTTTTTTTTTTTTGGAATTTAGTGTTATTTAACCTACTTTAAAGTTCAATTTAGCCTCTATTTTTCTTGCCTCCTGGCAACTCTGCTCACTTTCATTCAACATCGAGGAATAGGCAGCAAATCTTTATTATAATAATTTTGAAACTGTATTTTATATTGTTTTGGAAGCCATTTAAATTTTGTAATATGCATAACAAATAAAAAAGTTATTATAACAATTTCTAAATTTTCGAAGCACCCTCTAAATTATGAGATACAACCTTATCCCGGTGAGCTTCGCCATCATTTTTGATGCGATAACTAAAATTTACTTTGTATGGGAGCTACTAATCCCCCTCAACCTACCCGCCCTATTTAAAATTTGGTATGAAAATTATTTATAAATTTTTTTTCTTAATTATGTAAATTGATAATAAAATTATTTTCACAAAATCTTAGAACTTTATCTGTAATAGTCACCGTTGTCAACTATTTGTAATCAAAACGCGCTAAAAAGCGCTTTTTAGCTCATTTTTCTAATTAAAATATTACTTTTCTTAAGAGTAACAACTTAAACATTATAAGTTCCATATTTGTTATTTTTGTTAAATATTTTAACTGTAGCAGAAAAAGTGAATTATATTTCAAATCAAAATTAAAATTGGTATTTTAATTGCAAAAGTAAGCAGTAAAATTTTATGTATGGTTCAAATTCTAGATTCATAAAAGTTTTTTCAAAGAATTTAAATTCATAAAACTTTTACATTCGTTTAAATTTTTTCCAAAAAATCCATTTCTTAAAACAAAAAGGAACGTGTTTTCAAGAATCTGGAAAATTGCTATTAAATCCTTTATTCGATGGAAATGGAAAAACAGATAGACACCTAAAATGACCACTTTAAACAAAAGAATTCTGAAGGTATATTTTGTCATTTCGAAATAAAATGGACAAATCGTCCAGAATAACGGGATAACAATTTTATTTCCAACTTTGTGTTAAGGGGTGGAGAAAACGTACATGAGAGTTTTTTATGTTAAATTTTCTTTTTTTTTTTATCGATAATTTTAATTTATTTCGCATTTTTATTGTTTATTTGTCTTTTCAAAACAAAATTCAACAACAATTTTGACAGATTATCTTAAACATTATTGCTCGGCTTTGCGTTTAAACATTTATTGCGAAATAGACTGCGCAATAGGTTTCTTATTGGTCCAAATGTAACATTTCAAAGAGGGATAGAATTTGACAATTGTCAACATAAACAGGTGTACTTATAGACTAGTAGTAATAGAGACATAAAAACATGTTACTAATCCACGTATCACTAGTAAAGTAAAACTCTCCAATTTTTGAAAAAAGCTCTTACATAAAAAATGCGACTTTTGTGTTGTTAAAAAGCGCTAAATTGGCAACGTTGGTAATAGTTCTGAATATATGTGATAATTAAAAATAAAATACCCTATTCTACTTTCAGGCATTACAGAATGATACTTTGAAAATTAAAAAAAAAATCGGTTCAGCGGTTTAGCTTTCCATAAAGACCAAACAAACAAACAAGCACATATTCATTTTTATATATGAGAATTTAAAAAAAATTATGAAAAATTTTTTTCTTCTGACACGAACGACATTTTGTGGCTTTATTAAGCAATATGCGCAAAAATTGTAAAGATTTAAAGTTGAAACTTAACAAAAAAAATCAAAAATAGAGGTATTATTTTATCACAATGAAATAAGGCAATTTCATAGAACTGCTATCTGTACATGTCAAAATGATTACTACATTCCTAATACGAGGGCGGATCAATAAGTCTGTGACTTTTCGAACTTCCCTCGTAGTCATATGAAATGCAACACTATTCCCATTACGTACCACCTATTAATAGACTACTGTCAAATTTTGAGCAAGTGTTGTCATTTACTTTGCATAAAAAATAGGATTTTTCGAGGTCCTTGATTTCATCGTTGGAGCTGAATCTCTTTCCACCGAGCCATTTCTTTAGGTTTGGAAATAGGAAGTAGTCGCTAGGGTCTAAACCCGGGGAATATGGCGGATGAGGTACCAATTCGTAGCCCAATTCATAGAGTTTTGCCATTGAGACTGTACACGTATGCACCCGTGAATTTTTTCTTTGCGATATGGGGTCGTTTTCTTTTTAAATCCTCATTAAATCGATCTAATAAGCTAGCATAATATTCGCCGTTTATTGTTTTTCCCTTTTGAAGGTAATCGATGTTGCCATCACCTTATTGGCCGATAAACTTACCTTGGCGCAGGTTCACCCGGAGGAACCCATTGTTTAGACTGCTGCTTGGTCTCTGGAGTACAGTAATGGATTCATGTTTCATCCACATTCGAATTGCGGTTAAACAACTCCAAACAATCCTTTGAAGTTGTCACACGTTTACGTTTATGGTCAATTGAGAGCAAACGCGGCACCTATCTTGCAGAAAACTTTCTTAAACCCAGCTGATCATTTAAAATCGACAATCTCACGCACTTTTAATCTTCGGTCGGCCAACATCATATCGTGGATTTTTTCGACATTTTCGGGTGTACTGACCTCAATTTTCCGTCCAGAACGTTCAGCGTCATTTGCACTTGTGCGACCACAACGAAAGTCAGGTAACCACTTTTTTACCATTGAGATCGATGGTCCAGAGTCCTCATAGTATTTATCGAGCTTTTCCTTGGTTTGATTGATGTTTTTTTTTTTTTTCGCAAAAAAAATAATGTTTAATGAGCACTCAAAATTCACTTTTTTCCGTTTTTATAAAAATACACGAGGTTATATGTTTTGAACAGCTGTTAAACGCAAAGTAATTGACGAAACTTGCTCAAAATTTGACAGTAGTCTATTAACAGGTGGTACTTGATGGGAATAGTGTTGCATTTCATATAACTACAAGGGAAGTTCGAAAAGTCATGGACTTATTGATCCGCCCTCGTATTTATCTAAGTACAGTGATAAGAAAAATGTTTAATTTTATCTTTTACACAATTTCGTAAATATCAAAGTATTTTTAATAGTTTAAAATTTCTAAAAGTTTCTAAAAATATTTTGGGATATATTGCTGAAAAAATCAAATGGTTTGAAAAATATAGTCGTTTAAACCTTATTATTCATGATGTTATTCCCTACAAAAAGCGCGATTTTAGTTTTTTCCTTCAGTGAATTTTCTCAAAATTTTAAAAATGTCTTTTATTTAGCAATAAGTTTTACGTGGAAAATACTTGTTATTATTTTAAAAACGGAACTATAGTGCGAAAAATGTGGGGCTGATTTTTGAGGTTAAGAAAAAATTTTTTTTTGTTTTTTTTTTTTCGTTCAATTATAAGTCTTTAAAATATTTTGACGCAACTAAATTTTAGTATTATGCAAATAAAATATATTCTTTTGATGTCAATATTAACGTAATTTACACTTCGAGGTAGTTGTCTGGGAGCGAAATGTGTTTGGAGAAGAATGCCGCTTTATAAGGTATAAATAATGTTTCTTAATTATTATTATTATTTTTTTTTTTGCGCATTATCATTAGCATCGTTAAGATGATTCTTTACATATACTTTTCAATGATCTAAAGTCATATCTTGCCTTAAATTAATTAAAATAGTTAAAATAAAACAATTAAATATCGTATTTAATATATATATATATATATATATATATATATATATATATATATACTTTTAGTATTTTAATTATTTTGCAAGTATTTAGATCACTGGTCAAAACTTGAACTGTTGACCAGCGCGGGGCCGTTAAAATATTTAAAATTCAAAAATTTTCAAAATTTCTACAAAATTTTAAAATTTAGTTCCACATTTTTTTAATACCAGATATGACTTTAGATAATTGAAAAATATATGTAAATAATCATCTTAACGGTTAAAATTTATAATACGCAATAATAATAATAATAATAATTAAGAAACCTTATTAATACCTTCTAAAGCGGCATTCTTCTTAGACTCGGAAGTGTCATTTAATAAAAAAAAATTCTATTTAAGCGATACTTTGGGAAATTTCTATAAAAACGATATTTGTCAGTAGCGAAAAACATAACTTTTACAAACATTTATACCAATTATATGGAAGTTTGTGATAATGGTATCCCATGCCTGCTCTTCTGACATCTACGAGATATACCTCAAACTGTAGAGAATCGTTTCGTCTTTAAAATTCTGTTCTCTAAATTTAATTTTACTTATGCGCGCAAATTTTCTATTAATAAAACTGAATATTTTAAAAAATCGTAAATTTTTCATTTAATTTTTTGTCAATGCATAACATTTAACCAGAAAGTATTATAGTAACTAGTTATACAAAATATGAATTTATTAGGTTTTGTATCTCGTCTGGTTAATGGTTGGAGTCTAAAAGATGTAAATTGCAAGAGAAAAACTAAAATGGATCAAAAAATCTTCGAAAGCTTCAATTCATTTTCTTAATATTTTTAGCTTTAAATGTCAGTATTTCCGTGAAATTTTATGTGATTAACGTAAGATTTAGGATTTCTTAGTTAATTTGTAAGGTTTACCAAAATGTATCAACAGTTTTTCTGTTTTTAAAACAAACTAGAAATACAAGACATATAAAGTCGGTTACAAACAGTTTCGAAAATTTTTTAAATGTCTCATATATAGAAGATAGATTCCGAAAACCCGTTTTGAGTGTAGTTCCTGCAATTATACTTAAATTTTAGATTAATTTATGATTTTCGATTTGTTTTAGAAAGCAGAAGAATGTAGCTTTTTAATTTTATTAACATATCTTATAAATATTACAAATAAGTAATGAATTATTCAATATTTCAAATTTATATCCCTTTTCTGTGCTTTTTCAAAATTTTGAATTTAATGTACATTTTGTTGATATTTTTCTATAAAACGAAACACATTTTTATTAAACTTTTTTTTTAAATGCTATTCTGTTTAAAAACGTTTAAAGTATCAAAAAGTTATAAGCATTTTCATTTAAACGTTTTTAAACAGAATAGCATTTAAAAAAAAGTTTAATAAAAATGTGTTTCGTTTTATAGAAAAATATCAACCAAATGTACATTAAATTCAAAATTTTAAAAAAGCACAGAAATATATATATATATATATATATATATATATATATATATATATATATATATAGATATATATATATATATATATATATATATTTTTTGTTTTATTTTATTTATTAATTTTATAAAAACTTTGTACAACATTTTTGGGGATAAAACAATATACGATACACCTTTTGTCCAAATTAAAAAAAAAAAAATAAAATAAATCTTATTATGTATGCAACGAAAATTTCTTTTCCATAAGGGTTTTTATATTTTATAAGATCTAATATAATCTCAAGTAGATCTAGAGTCCCAAATATTGTCTATTTAAGTTATTTCTAGGAAATTTGATTAATTTATATAATTTTTTTTTATTGATATTTAGTTTTAAACCTATTGATTTATTTAATTAAATTAAGTTAAATATTTTTTTGATGATTTTTTCTCTTTCTACACTTCATGCATTTCATTTTTACATGCTTGCTACACTCCCTGTATGTATCCAAAAATGTTTTATATTTTCCTTATTTACTTTTTCATTTCTTCCTAAAAATAACATCCATCCCACTCCAATTTTAACCTAAATTTTTCCTTATCTTTCCTCCCTGCACATACGAAAAAAATAAAGCTTTATATACATTGAAAAAGCATTTATATGCACGCACTCATACTTAAATAAGCACACATACATACTTACATGACACAAAAGGACTTGTGCGTAAAGCCCCGAAAATATGAGCAGAGTATTTTTGTATATAAGTGTGTTTGTGCGTGCGTTTGTTTGTGTATTTCTAAAAAAGTGCGTTTGGAAAAAAAGGAAAAATTGATTTTTCTTTTTTCTTTTGCATTTCGTTGTTTGTTGTTTCAATGTGGGTGTTTGGTGGTAGAGAGAGGGTGTTTTCTGTTTTTTGTTTCATTTTAATAGTGCGTGTGCGTTTTATGTGCAAAAAATGTCATTATAGAATTCAATATTTTCGGTTTCCCTTTTACTTTTTGAGTGTGTTAAAGTAATTGAAAAAAAAAAAAAACAGCTGGGTGGTGGGTTTACTTAACCTAAAAGTTAATAATACATTTTTGAAAATGAAATCCAAAAAAAGTTTTTCAGTCCTTTTCTTTAACTTTAAGTTTTTCTTGGCAAAGTTTTTGGATGTAATAAAAAGTAACTTGAAATTTAAAGAAAATATTTTAAATGAAAATTTTAAAATTTTTGTAGTTTATTTCATTCTCAAAAAGTATTGGCATTTTAAAAAAATGTTTCTGTCTCTTTATTATAAAAAAAATCTCATTAAATAAATATATATTTTTTCAATATAACTAAATCAAACATTTTACATTTGTTTATATTTTACTAATTCATTTTATTTTTTCTTATCTTTTTAGGTAAATATTTGCATCACTTTTTATTACATAAACATTATTTAAAGGTAAATTATTGTTTTATAAATCTCCAAAACACTAAAGTTATTTAAATTTTTCTGAAAATATCTCACAATTAATATTGATCATACGCCCACCACTCCAAAATTTTTCTATCATTTTTAAAGTAATTAAAATAAAGTTAAAAAAAATACAAAACAAATAAATTTAATGAACAACTACCACTTGTAAAAAGTCTAAAAAAAAATTATCGTTAAGCTCTGCTAATGAACTTGATCGAAGACAAAATATTTGTTAAAAAAATATAGAATTTGTAAAATAAAATAAAAATATAAAAAAGGGCAAGGAATCTATTGATATAAAAAATATTCAAATAAAAGCCAGAAAAAAAAGGAGGTGGAAGGAATTTTTGTTCGAATGTTATTGCAAAATGCCTCACAAACATGCAATTAAGTCGTTAATACTTCATCGATTTAATACCTTAAACATTTCATTTTTCTTTTTTTTAATTCTTCATCAATTTTTTTCTGTTTAATTTTTGCCTGTATGTATTTATCTATTGAAAAAAATAGTTGGTGGCAGATGAACGTTTAGACGTATTCGCCTTACTCTCCCATACATAGACACACACATATATATATATATACCATATATATACACCGACAAAAGGATTAAGGTATTAACGCGTGCGGACGCAATGGATGAAACAAGTCATTGAAGCTTGACGAATACGATGATGATGATGATACGAGTATGATATGATGATTCTGGCCAGGAAAAAAGACCCTGAGAAAGGGAATTAAACTGACAAATAAGTACTTAGCATGGGTAGGCTAAAGGTGTATGGGTAGTAAACAAAAATATTGATGACTGTGTTGTTGTTTACATTTGTAAAAATTACTGTTTAAAAAAAAGGCAACAAAGTCGTAATATTGTTAGATATGTGAATATGATAGCAATCCGTCAAATAAATAATAAAATATTTAAATAACTGTTAAAAAGTCAAATTTTAAAACAAGTTACAAATATAATGATTTGTATTCTTCGTTCTTTTTTAATTTCCACAGGAAACGGAAATAGTAACAAATGTTTAGTTAAACTATTATGATGGCAGGCGCTTGATTAGTTTATTTGAATTTACTGTTTTCTTTTTATACATGTTTGCAATTATTTTCTGAACTTTTTTTCTACAAAAATGCCACCAAGTTACGCATCAATAGTTAAAAATAGAGTTAAACTTCTACAATAACCCTTGTTAAAAATAAGTAGAAAAAAAAGTAAAGAAGAGAAGGAGTAAAGAAAGCAATGTTGTTGATTAAAAACGCAAACATCAAATCTAACAATTCTTTAATTTTCTTGTTGTCCATCCCTTTCCTCATTGTTGAAAAGAAAAACTCAATAGTCCAATTCTCTAGTAAAGACTAGCAGACAAAGCATTTAAAAGAGTGAGTGATAGCAAAAGGAAAGAGAACCTGCTTTTTCAAATCTAATGAAATCATAACTGATTTATAATATTTTTTACTCTCTACGCACATATTGAACTAACGACTAAAATACCAGGTATTTTACTGTTTTTATTTTGTAGCAAAAAAAAAAAAAAAATAATATACATATATGTAAGTATAAGCCTTTATGAATACTTGCATGTGTTTGTCCTTTTAAGGATTGTGTGTGTTTTGTTTGTAAAATTTAAAAGGTAAAAAAAACCAATCAAGACCATCAATAAAAGGCACGTCAATCAACACAGCCAAACCTATTGCCATCTATGCCATCTTTAGTTTAGCATACAACCGCCATAATGTTGCCATAACACCCCTCCTTGAATTGAACTCCGTCATATATTCATCGTTCAATAATATGATTGTTACAAATGCCAACTACTTACTCTTGTCATAAAATTGCTTGGTCAATTTTTTCACTATTTTTTGTTTTTCAATAGAATTCCCTTTACCTTTATCGCACATTCATCAACCGTCATATATATGAATTGTCCTTATGGTCTCACTTCCGTTTGAGGTTTTTTGTTTAGCTGGGTTTTGTATTGTTTGAGACATCAGCATTTGTAACTAAAATTAAGTTTTGAAGTCTAGGTTTCGTTTATATTTTTTTGCTTTGCGGAGATGCGTAAAAAATAATATTTCCTTTAAAGAGTGGGAAAGGTGAAAATGCATGTCTAGTCTTTAAAACTTGGAAAAAAAAACAATAATTTTTTTAAAATTTCAAAAAATTTATTGAATAATTATTAAATTTCCTTAGACACCATTACAAACTTACAAGATTTACAATTCGATGTCATATGATTGTCAACTAAAATTACGTTAAGCTTTTCTTAAAAGAGCACAAACAAAAAATCGTTTTCATATTTTTGAATCTTTTTTCCATAGATTAATAAGTAGATATTTATGTGAGAGAAAAAAATCTGATACAATTATCAAAAACCTAATTTATGCAACAACAAAATACATATAGTCACATATATTTTGTTTTTGTGTTTTGAAATTTTTAGTGAGTGAGTTATTTAGATTTAAAATTTTTGAAATTCCCTAATTTTTGGTAAGAAAAATTAAGGGTTTGCAACTTTAAAAAATAATTAATATTTATCATATGCCATACGTAACAAAATACGAGTAGAAATCAATTTGATATCCAGAAAATCATTGATTCGATTAGGAAATTTTTAATTTAACTAATTCAAATAATAATAAAACAATATTTTTTTTAACGACATTATTATTTTCTAGAGTATTATTCATGACAGTCTAAACCTTTTCTAATACGTTTGATCCAAATCTTAAAACAGTTTTTCCACATTGTATTTTTTTTTTTTTTTTTTTTTTTTTTTTTTTGATATTGATTTGAGATTAATTTGATATTGAGTAATGCAATGAAGTTGTCGGAAAATAAAGCAGGATTGTAGGGCGTATAATCCTACAATTCGATATTTGTTATTGATTCGAATACTTTTTTGTGGAATTAATTCTCGATTACACGATATGTTATATGTCAGTATTGCATAATAAGTGCACGCACAACATCAGTTTTTTTTTTTTAGCAAAACAACAATTTTTAGAAGGCCTTCGCAAAATTCATTTTAGAACCAACAGTATCCATGATTGGATTCCACATATCAGCGATAAAAGGTCGCTTTATCTCTAAAAGCTGATTAAAGTTAAAAATGTATTGTTTTTTAATTAACCCACATCTAAAGTTATAAAATATTATTATATACGAAAAGTTTTTATTGTAAAATATAATTTTTCAGGAAACTTTAAAAAACAGTATAAGAAAATTATCTGAGAGTGTAAGACCTTAAAAACAATATATTTTATGATTCAGTTGTCAGATTTAACGCAAGTTGCATAGTTTTTCCATTTCACAAAAGATAAGTAGCACTCCTCATATTTCTAATTATGTAATTCCAATCATAAGCTAATAATGAATTACAAGGTGTCAAAATTTGTTAACTTTTTAAAAGTTTAAAAGTTAAACTTACGTTTGTTAATCTTTGTTTAGTAATTTAAAATTTGAAGCTTTATTTTGGTTTTCTCAATCTCAAAAGTAATTTTATTAAAAAGGTTTTTTAAGTAGTTTTTCTTTTCTTAAAATGTAAATAAAAATTACTCAACTATGTTCCTCTGAAGGTACTTTTAACGAAAAGTCTTCGAATTAATATTAATCATACGCCCAGTGATAACACAATTTAAAAATAAATTATATGGTGTATTTACAATAACTTCATTTTTAAATTTATCTTTTTTAAATAATCTTTTAATTTCGGTTTATCCATTTAATAAAATTTCTCCTTTTGTAAAATAATATAAAAATTAAAAAAAAAAAAAAAAAATCATTAAAACATCAAATTAACTTCATCAGCGAAAACAAATGAAAATCATACTTTATTTATATTTACACAAATTCAAATGCAAAAATAACATTCATTCAAACAAACAACAAAAGGAAACAAGTCTAGTCCATATATCACACAGTTGCCAGTTGACTGATTTGACTTTGGAGCTTCACATACTACTTACATGATGGAGGCAAGAACAAAAAGAAACCCAACAGTTATATAAAAAACGACCCACACAATAATTTTTGTATACAGCTGACATCATGGGATTTTTGCAAATAAAAATTAAAATTGAACATGTTTAAAAATACACAAAAAATTATTATTGTTTTTTGAATTTTTATTTTTATTATTATGTTTTTTTTTTTTTTTCAATCTTAAACTGCATGCGGGAATGTGAGATAATATTTAGATATTGTGACATTTGTTTGATTTTGTTTTTAGCTAACTTGCTTCAAATCCAACACCTCCTGTTTCTTTTTTATTTTAATATACATATATCATGTAATTCTATAGGCTGTTGCCACTTAGAGAAGTGGGATGTAGGTAGTTACATATATTGGGCATATAAATTTTATATTCACGGAATTGTAAGTTATGCACTTGACTGATTTTTGTTTCTAGTACAATGTTTTACATTTAGATATACTTTATCCCCTCTATCTAATTTATTTTCTTTTCATAGTATAAAGTACGCATTTCTAACCCGCTTCTCATCCTATCTTCCTTGTCATTCATACTTTCCAAATACTAATTCAAACTCAAACTTCTCAAATCAAAATCCAATCCAATCCTGGATATTTCTATCGATTGCAAAACGTTGTTATTTTGTTGTCGGTTTCGTTTTATTTTTATAAATTTTTTTTTTCTAACTCAATATTGGCTGTAAAGCATAAAACGTTTGCAGTTTTACATTTCAATCTTAATTTAGTTTTTGAAATAACATTTACTTTTTGCATTTTTTTCTTTCTTTCATTTTTCATATATTTTAGTAAAGTGTTTTTTCAGCCTTAAAATTAAAGGCTTTACGAGTATGGAGTATGAGTATGGGAGTTTACAAAGTGTATGGATAGAAAGTGAGACTAAAATATTTACTTTGTTAAAATAAACAGGAATTTATGATTGCTAAGTAAACAAGGATTTCAAAAAAATATTCTACAGGAATATTTCTAAAAAAATCAGCATTAATTCTTAGTAAAAATTTTAAAGGATTTTAAAGCTTATTATGTTCATATGTATCATATTTTTATGACAGAAATTATGGTAGGATTCTAAAATAAGGTCAGGTATTAATATTAATATTTGAATTTGTATAATATTTCAAGGAACTTTTATATTTTAATATTAAGTATATAATTTTTAAGTCTAAATTGCGTTATTTATTGCATTTTAAATAAGTTTAATTTAAAAAGAAAATTTAATATTTCATTTGAAACAAATATTTAAAATACTTTTCTTCTTATTATTAATATTTTTATATTTCTTTAAATAATATTTATTTCCATCATACAATTAGTCTACGTACAATTATTAGGGATAGTTGCCTTTTTTAGCTTTGTTAAATAAAAAAATTGAAACATTGAAAAGAAACAACAAAAAACTACAAACGAAAAAAATAATAAAATTTGTTGTTTACATTAATATTAATCATACGTTACTTATTATAATTATTATTTTTATTATTATTATTATTATGCATTTTTATGCATTTATTTTTGAAAACATGCACCTAAAAAGCATTTTCAAATATAAAATATACCATAAAAATTGAAAAACATGCAGCTATATATATATATATATATATATATATATATATATATATATATATATATATTATTAAATTAAAATTCAGTCCGTGATAAGGTATTCAATTTAATATATCTAATATTTTTAAACGTTAAAACTTAGTTTTTAAAAGAATAAAGCTTATTCCTTCTACTTCTTTTAAATTTGTGCTCTTTAAGGTTTACTTTTTTAAAATTTGTGTTCGTGCCACTGAGTAAGGCACATATTTTTTACCAAATTGTCTAATGTAAACTAACATGAATAACAATAAAGAAACTATTTTTCTATTTTGGCGTAAGAAATATATATACGTAGAAAATGACCTTCATAGGTCAACATATGTAATAGGAGTATATCATAAGGAGTTTATTTTTTGTCAAATATTTTTTATACCCTTCACCACAGGTGTACATACATACATACATACGTTTGTCATTCCGCTTGTAATTTCCACAATGAAATGAGAGAAATGAAACGATGTCGATAGGATGATGTCAATCCGTCTGTTGGTCGGTTAAAATGGCGTCCCACCGATAACTGTCGGATATATATATATATATATATACGGATTTCATTTTTATATAGATCGATCATAAATATTTTTACAAAATTTTGGCTTTTTAAATCAACGAAATAGGTTTATAAACAACCAAGTTATGGACTAAAAAGTGAAAAATCAATCTGTTATAGATAATATACACATACAAACATTTATATTAAGTTTGTACTATTGTACAACCTGAAAAACTTTCATTTGCTCGCATCAACGTTGTGATCCAAAACTCCAAAAATTATATTTACAATATCTCGGCCGGTAATGTCTGTAGTTTTATTCATGCTATTCCATATGTATAAATTTGTTTTTTAGAAACAAATAATTATTTCCAAGCGTTGACTCAGATGGAATGATTTCATTTGTGTAGGTCTTTAGGAAATTCAATAAAATCGAATTTTTTTTCAATAAGTCCAAGACATAAGTTCAAGCTGAAATTATCTGTTAGCGCATATATGGTTAACAATGATTGTGAGGATTTTTGAAATAAATTATAAAGAAAAGATTTTTTTTTCAATAAACTCTTCTTTATAATTTAATGTAACATTGTTACCAAATTTTACTAAGTAAATATTTTCATAAAAAACTAGCACATATTATAAATTTGGAAAATATTAATAAATAAAGTAACTTTTTGTTACAACTGATGCATATTGATAAAATGTTCCTTTACTTTTTTAAATCCCATTGGATTAACTGACAATATTTTTTTTAACATAAAATAAAAAAATAAGCAGATAGATACGAAGGCGGTTCAATAAGTCCATTTCCTTAAAATAGGCAATTGTTTGGTCAATAATTTCATCGTTGGAGCTGAATCTGTTTCCACCGGGCCATTTCTTTAGATTTGGAAATAGAAAGTAGTCACTAGGGTCTAAATCCGGAAAATATGGTGTATGAGATACCAATTAGTAGTCCAATTCATAGAGTTTTGCCATTGAGACTGCACACGTGTGCACCCGTGCATTATCTTGATGAAAAAGAACTTTTTTCTTGGCCATATGGGATCGTTTTATTTTTAAATCCTCATTAAACCGGTCTAATAAGATGCCATAATTAATATTCGCCATTTATTGTTTTTCCCTTTTGAAGGTAATCGATGTGGATTATCCCACGTGCATCCCAAAAAACTGTTGCCATCACCTTATTTGCCGACAAACTTACCTTGGCTTTCTTCGGAACAGGTTCACCCGGAGAAACTCATTGTTTAGACTGATGCTTGATCTCCGGAGGACAGTAATGGATCCATGTTTCATCCACAGTTACAAAACGCCGCAAAAACTCATTCGGATTGCGGTTAAACAACTCCAAGCAATCCTTTGGAGTTGTTACACGTTTACGTTTATGGTCAATTGAGATCAAACGCGGCACCTATCTTGCAGGCAACTTTCTTAAACCCAGCTGATCATTTAAAATCGAAACCACACTGCCATATGAAATGCCTATGGCATCAACAATCTCACGCACTTTTACTCTTCGGTCGACCACAACGAAAGTCAGTAAACCACTTTTTTACCATTGAAATCGATGATGCAGAGTCCCCATAGTATTTATAGAGCTTTTTCTTGGTTTGGTTGACGGGTTTTTTTTTTTTTTTTTTTTTTTTTTTTTTGCAAAAAGTAGTGTTTAATGAGCACTCGAAATTCACTTTTTTCCATTTTTAGAAAAATACACGAGGTTGTATGTTTTGAACAGCTGTTAAACGGAAAGTAAATTACGACACTTGCTCAAAATTTGACAGTAGTCTATTAACAGGAGGTACTTGATGGGAATAGTGTTGCATTTCATATAACTACGAGGAAAGTTCGAAAAGTCACGGACTTATTTAACCGCCCTCATAGATAAAAAAAAATAAAAAATTAAAAAATTTTAAAAATATATAAATTAATATGCACTCTTTTAAAAAATATAACAAAACATGCCATATTAATTAAATATGCAAAAATATGCACTAATAAATCGATGGCATTTTTCATCAAAATTTGTGATACTGAGAGATAACTACATAAGGTAGATTTACGTGAAAGAAACATGTATTTGCATGAAAATCCGCCCTCTAATTATTATTTTAAAAATTTACTTCATTAATTACAAAAATTATAATATATTTTTTTTTATCAAAAAAAAAGTTAATTTAACTGAAAAAATTTTAAAAATTGTTCTAAAATCATTAGTTCCAGAACTGGTGTAATCAAACCACTTCAGATTCTTTAATGACGTCCTTAGAACTAATTGTGTCACATATAATTCTGGCACTCACGTAGTAAAATATTATTTTGATTCCAAATTGGTTTTAAAAAAATATTTTGGTGAACTAGTGCTTTAGAACTAGTTCTTTATTACTTCTACATCATTTTTCTCTTTAATAAACTTAAAAAAAAGAGTAAACAAATTTTATTTAAAAAAGTGGATTTTAGGCTAATTAGAATAAAAAATAAAATGGAACGAAAATCCCAGCAAAAGCTTAACTTCCAATTTTGAAAGCAACAGCTTCCTGTATGCATTACAATGTAGCCCTAATTGCCACTCCCAACATTACCAATTAGTACTTATATAAGTAGCTTTTAGTAAATATACTAAAATCAATGAGGGTTCAACTCATAACTGAGGCAACATTTTTTTTTAATAAATAATGCTGACTTACATTCCCATATGAAAACCATTTTTTAATGCATAAAAATATAAATCGATTGTGGTGTAGCGAGTAAGAGGGCAGACTAATAAACATAAACAGTGTATTTACATGGGTTCAAATCTCAACCGCGCCAAATATTTTTTCTTGTGCGTAAAAAAATAATCAGCATCCAAAACAACTGTTTTGGTATCCAAATAAAATCTGGTGAAATTTTGGACATTGCAAACAAATTTCATCAGTTATAGCACCAAAAGTGGAAGCTGATTTTCATATTGTTTTCGCTTACAAAACACGTTATTTAGTAATCGAAGCTTTTGTTGGGTAACAGTTCCACAAAACTAGTTCTGGAGGTAACAATTTCGAACAAAAATTATTGGTCGCAATATCAAACTAAAACAAGTATAGGCAATTTTCATGCCTTATGGAACTAGTAGCAGAACTAATACATTTTTCCTGGTTTCTTGACTTTTTTAGCTTTGTACTTTTTACAAATCTGTGATTTTATTTTGATTTTTTTTTTCATCTTTATTAAAAAACGTGTCTTTTTGTCATATTTGAAGATTTATTTATATTTTATTTTCTTATTCTTAAATTATTTCCTTTAATCATTCTAGAAAGCTATATTCTGTCAATCATATGCTACATATGTTAAATAAGTATTATAGATGGAACAAATCTTGTTTATCGGGAAAAATTGTATACATATGATTGCCACGTGTATTTATTATCAAATGTAAATGTTTATGTATGAATAATTTATTTCATAAAAATAAAATTAATTCTGATTACATAAAAATCCTTAAAAGAAAATATTCTTACAGGTGTGTTTTGTAATATAGATTATTAAGGCTAAATTCGTAATCAGAAGGATGCAAAAAAAAGATAAATATTATGGATTTGTTTTATATATTTTTAATAATATATTTTAATATTATATAACTTACAAATTTAGTTATTTTATATGGTTAAAGTTTTAAAAACTTCCTTCTTTTAGATCCTTTTATACATTCTCCTTTAATTATTTATAAGGAAAATTTCAAAGTTTAATTTAGTAATGAACATTTTGACATTTTTCAATCATAAATGATTAAAAATGACAGTCTTAATTGTCAACAAATGATAACCTAATCTCACCACCATCACTCACTTTTTCCTTCAAACTTTTCTCAACCTCTAACCAGGTTTCGCAATCCAACAACAAGATTTTATAATAAAAATTGACAATGTTTTTATTTCATTTTTTTCTGTAACAAAATGAATTCTTTTTATTTAGCTATTTTTTTACATAAATTTTGAACAAAAGTTTATAGTCTGCGTGTACTCGTTTTATGTTGAGTATAGAATATTGGAACAGTATTTTGAAATGAATAAAAGTTGGGGTTTTTTTTAGTTTTTATGTTGCCTGTGAAAATTGTAACATTACAACATGTCTGTTACCTTTTTGACATTTGATTGAGATTTGTTATCGGCGCGTATTCATCAATGATACATGCATCAAAGCCAGACTAGTAAATGTACTCGTACTCGTTCTTCATATGTGTAGAAGACAAAACAAAACATTTAGACATATAAATATTGACCAAAATAACGCACATACTCTTCCCAGCAGGAAAATATGTTAGTGCTTCGTCTCCGCAGACCTTTGTGAATGCCTCCACACCTCTCCGAAAAAAAAAATTTGTACACATTTCACTTTGCCTTCTATGAAAATTCCTCAAAGAAAGCATCGGATTCCTTAAAAAAAATCGGTACTAATTCTTATTTTCCTTTCATTAGAGCGATATAGAAGGTGTATCACTCACTTAGTAATTTTCTTATTACAAACAGAAATATCTTTAATTGCGAGACTTGCAAAGCTCAAATTCATTTAGTCTAATTTAAAATTCGTCAATGAAGGTCCGCATGCCTTGTATGCTTTTTTAATTAAATTTCAGACTCTTGTAATAGCATTGCACATAAGAGAGCATATTTATTTATTTAAGAGTCCTTTCTTTATCGCTTCTTTTTCGAAGGGAGAAGAGAAGGCCTTGCTTCCAATGACACACCGTGTAAAAAATAGAGTTTGAATGCAAGTGACATGCCTTGTGGATCCTAAATAAAGCATTTAAAATGTCTTTTTAGTCCTTCTTTTTCCGGCTGGGTCTCTTGATTACTGAAGTGTTAGTGGTAGTTGAGGTGGGGTAAAGGATGTTGGGATATGTATATGTATGTATTCAATACTTTTTATTTTTTAATTTTATGTTTCCTGACTAAAAAAAAAAAATACACTTACGTACATTTTCTGTTCTTAGCATCTGTTGTTGTAATCTATAGCTTTACACTCTACTGGTCTATAACGAATGATTGCAAACAAAAAATTAAGAAAAAAAAATACATACAATAATTTTGTATTTAGTGTATTTTTTTTTTTTCAAATAGAATGACATTTCTACACACACGTTACTTTTACAGCCAACGCAATTGGTTTTTGTAAATACGTTTTTTTTTTTTTAAGCAAAACTCATTTAAAGCCAAGCTCATATTACGCAAATATTTGACGCGAAATATTTCATCGTGTTTTCCCGCAATTTTTGCGACTAATTGCAGAGTTGATTTTTTTGTTCACATTACGAGCTATCAGTTATCGTAAAATATGATAAGGAAAAAAAATTTTTTATGCCTGTTCAGATTAGATGGAAATTATTTTTTCAAAATTATTTGGTTAAACAATTTAGAATAATTCAAACAAAAATTCACTCAAAATAGTGGCGAATATTTTACAACTTGTGTTCACATAATGTTCACATTAGCGGTATATTTAGTTAAGGGAAAATTGTTTTGTTTGTCCAAAATCAGCTGTTATCACATTATGCAAAGCAAATATTTGCAAAAATCGTCAAATATTAGCGTAGTGTGAACTTATATGTAATTCTCGTATATCATCATAGTCGCTGTCCTCTTCATTGTGTATTCCAACTGATAAGGTATAAAAACACTCGCTTCAATCATCCAGCTACTGCCAGTTGAAACATTGAAAGTCCATTGACTAAACAATCGTTTTTTAATAAATTTAGTTTTTAACTAACGAACACATACATACATACATAGAGAAGCATTTCATCAGAGATATTTATGAAAAGTAGCTGGGAAAAAGTATGCCTTAAATAAGGGTGAAGGGATACACAAGCTAAAATAGAGGAAGGAGAGTTTGTTGTAGTCAGGTATTTTAATAGTGGCATTTTTGCAGTCAATTTTTAATTGAATAAAAACGTTTTAGGTAATAGGACAATCAAATTATAGCTGAAAAAAATGGAAAAGTAATAAAATAAAATAAATGAAATCCCAACTTTAGTATCTCGATATTTAAGCTTCAGTAATAAAAATAAGAATAGAATTGTTAGGAAGTAATGATACAAGAAATAAAAGTACTTTAAAATCCCAAAATCATTTTACATTTTCACGAGATATTAAAAAAAATCTATCTACATAATTAATATTAATCATACGCATAGGTTAACTATTAAAAAAAAAAAAAAATCCTTTTAAGATTAAGAGAAATTACCAAAATTTTAATAAATAAAATATTTGTTAAAATATAATTATTAACTGTATACTTAAATATATTTTAATAAAACTCATTTGACTTACTTAAATTCCTATAAGATCTTTAAGAAGAAAATAACCCTTATAAGTATTTAACAAATTCTTTGTTCAAATTTTATTTTTATTTATTTTTTATTTTTGTTCTTTATTTTAGTTATAGTTTGACAAATCTTTAGTTACTTTACAAACTTTCTATTTTTATTTTTG
Source organism: Protocalliphora azurea (assembly GCA_932274085.1). Classification (NCBI taxonomy): domain Eukaryota; kingdom Metazoa; phylum Arthropoda; class Insecta; order Diptera; family Calliphoridae; genus Protocalliphora; species Protocalliphora azurea. The sequence continues at coordinate 86,121,005 of OW026520.1, forward strand.
TCCTAAAAACAATTTCAGCAGATTTAAAGTAAATACAAAAAATATAGTGACAATGTCAAGTCATGACTTTCATAATACTTTTAACAAAAGATGTATGAAAATAAATACGAAAACAAAAGAAAATCTATAAAAAGATATGTATATATATATATATATATATATATACATTTAGCTGAATAAGTTGTAAGTGCAACTGTATGTATGTATTTACCAAAGTTGTTTTGTTGAAATAGAACAATTTTTACTTACATTTTTTAATATTGTAGTAAAGTATATTTACAGGGATGTTTTTAGAAAATACTTTTCTTTGAAATTGTAGATAGAAATAAATTTTTATTTTCATAAATTATGCATTTATAAAAAGTGGTGGTTTTTCTGGATTTTATCAAAAGTTGAGTGAAGAATGTTTTTGAAGGAAATAAAAGTGCAGTTGCTTTTGCATTGAAATATGTCTAACGTAAATTTTTTTAAAACATTTAATTTTTCGACTGCTGTGGAACATTTATTATAAACTTTTATGATTTTTGTTAACCATAAGTTTTCGAGGCTGTTAAGAATTTAAGGCATTATTCATAATAAAAATTTTAAATTAATAAAAGTTTTAGTAATGAATTTTGTATGGAAATTTTGTCTATAAAACTTTGATATATTTAAACATTTTATGTATTATGAATAAAGTAGTAAATTTATAGTCTTGGGTGGAGGTAGATAATATATTTTTATTAGTGCACAGTGATCCAAAACTCTATTTTTTTTTTTTTTTTTTTTTTTTGAAATAGTTCTGTAACTTTAGAACTACTAGATGTACTTGAATGAAATTTCACATGGAGCGGAGGTTCTTAGCGTATCCGGGGGACAAGGGGTAGACCTCCAAAGTTGGTCAACTCGGGTATGAACATTTTTTAAACAGCGAAAAAAATTTCATTTATGAGTTGATTGAAAAAAATTTTATATATAGAGATAGTCCTTAAAATTCACTAAAAAAAATACGCTTAAGAGATATTTAGACCGAAGTAAAATTTTCACACATTTTTGAACATGATTTTTAGTTTTTTTTTTTATTTTAACATGGCGGGCTCATTTTGAGTCCTAAAATTTTCTTAAATGTTCCCTGGATTCTGTACAAAATTGTAAATAATTTTCGTGTAAGAATCATATACCTATGTTGTTCCGATATTTTATTTTAAAGTAGAAAATGAAAAAAAAAAATTGTGATTTTTCTCAAAAAGGTGGAGAAATTTTCTCACTTTAAAATGCATTATTTTTCTTTGGACTATACATTTTTTATGCTTCTGAAAGAATGCTTAACGTAAATGCTTGTAAAGCAAATCCGAGGGCATTTAGGGTAACAGTCTCCGTTCTAGCCCTATCAGAATTTCAATAAATTTTCTTTGTATTTATTTATTTTTGGAAGTCAAAAGCTGCAATTAAAAAAAATGCCTTAATTACATACCTACATATGTTCGCTAAACACCCAAAAAATATTTAATAAGCCATTCCTCTGATAACGAAATACCCAAAATCCGAACTCGGATTTTTGGTATTTCGGAATAAAAAAATGAGAATCTATTTATGTTCTTGTTTTAAGGACAACTATTTTTGTATTAAACTAAAATTTCATAATGATATATAGCTTTATTTATATAGATTTTTCAAATATTAATTTGTTTCTTTCGTTGTTCAGTATTTATAAAAAAAACTCTTGTTTTATTTACTTTATAACATTTTTACCACAACATTTTACTATAACATTGTAGCTCAAATTGAGCCGGCCAAATTTAAAAAAAAAACATGTCGAAAAAAATTAAAAAAAAATACTTCTAAAGATAATTCCACACATGTAAGCGTATTTTGTAGAGAATTATAGGGACTATCTATGTGAAAAATTTTTTTCAGTCAAATCATAAATGAAATTTTGGGGATTTTTTTTTTAAATTTTACACCTCACCTCAAATCTACACCTCACCACACACCTCAGGATAGGCCCTTTGAAATGGGAAAATGCATCCAGTAGTTCTAAAGTTACAGAATTATTTCCAAAAAAATTTGTTTTTTGGCCACTGTGTGCTGTTGTCAACTAAACTGCTTGCTTATACAAAAGACAACAACACTAACAGTCATGTATATATAAATGATAACCACTGCTTGCTTATACAAAAAATGACTACTAAATTTATATACATTTGTTTTTATGTAGATACATGCTTATACAAAAAACAACAACCCTGAAAGTAATTGCCAGTGTTGCCAGTTTAGCCGTTTTAAGACTAAATCTAGCCTTTTTATTTTACTTCTAGCCTCAAAATTTTCGTTTTAGCTTCTAGCCTTTTTTAGTATTTTTTCATTCTTAAAATTGTCTTAAAAAGGCTAAAATTTTAGTACTTAAACAAAGAAGAAAATAATTTGTTATTTGTTTTTGCTATTATATTTTTACAGAATCATCCATTTAAGCATTTTTGTGTATTAATTCGCACATAGAAAATCGAGATTATTTATATTTGACCAAAATTTTCGCCATCGGCGCCTCATCTCCGATTCAAATATAAATTAACTAATTTTATGGATTTAATTATCAATTATTATAGGTAATTATTATAGGTAATTATTTTTTAATAAACTTCATTAACCACAGTAAAGATTTAGGGATATAATTTAAAAAACAAAAAATCTTATAAAAGCGAAAAATTGCCCAAAGATTCGGAAGTGATAAATCAAAAAGGAATTATAATTCACAAATGACGAGAAATCACGTCAAGACATTGCACATAGGGGCAAAGGTATACCACAAGTGGCATTAAATAAACCGCGGTATTTTAACATAAGTGATTGGAATCATTGAAAAGATAATTTTCTCTAGATTTTAAATATGTTTTAATATCATAACCCTAACAAAATTAATAAAAAAAAAATAATGAAAATATACATATAGATTTTATTTATTTATGTATATATATATATTTATTTTTTATTTTCTTATTTTTATTTTTAATTTTTTTTCCTTGGTGAATATGAAATTTATAAATATTACTTTATTATTCAATAAGCAAAAATAGGTATAAATACGTGGAAAAGATTATACTATTCTGAAGTTTATTCAACATATTAGGAAAATATAAATTTGGGAAAATATATTTTTTTCCTTGAATACCAGTTGTACCAAATTTAAAGCCGATATTAAAATTATTATGTGATTTATACACTTTAAGTAAATTTCGGGTCACTGTGGTCAAATGTGGACCAATTCCTATGGAAAAAAACGTCCAAATATACATAAAAAATGATTGTGTATGTACGTACATACAATTAAAACTACTGCTCGCTTCCCAGCGATTCTAAAGGTTAGACACCTTTTGCCCTTAAGCAGTAGATATATAACTACTTACACGAACTACTTAGACTAGTTACTTTTTGTAGGGCAGGTGATTGTTAAACGATCATCTTCTGCACTACATTTCGTTAGCGATATAATTAATAGATAATGTTTAATGTTTCAATTAGAAAGTATAATCTCGTTTACATGTAATGCATAGAATTTTCGTTGAGGGTTTTAAAAGCACCAATTTAGAAATTTGCTCTCGTGTTATATATGAACTTGTTACTACAATTCCTTTTAGTGATTTCATTATTGAAATGTAATACAATTGGTGGATGTTCGTTACAACTATTATTTTAGAGAATTCACTCTTGAAATGTAATGGCCACTAGCCAAACAGTAAAAAATTATTAAATTTGTCTCTAGAAATTCCCTCGATTATATACGAATTAATTACAACTATTAAATTAGTGAATGCCCTATTGAAATGTAATGCAATAAGTGACAAATAGACTTCAGAAATTTACTTAAATATATGCGAATTCGTTACGAATGTTAATTTAGTGAATTCACTATCGACAAAAAAATTATCAAATTTGCCTCTAGAAATTCCCTTGATTAATATGAATTTATTACAACTACTACATTAGTGAATACACTATTGAAGTGTAATGCAATTGATGACTCTTCGTCTTCAGAAATTCACATTAATTTATGCGAATTTGTTATAACTATTAATTTACTGAATTCACTATTGAAATATAATGCCAGAGTCTACAAAAGTACTCTTTAAATTTGTTTAAAACATTTTTGTTATTATTGATTTAATATATTCGTCCAGGGATATTTAAGGAAAATAGCCTCTTTTTTATTATAATTACTTAAATGTAAGTATCTATGTATATAAGGTTCTCAAATACATTGGTCGGTGTTTTTCTTTTGACAAGAAAATATGATTTACAAAATTTATAAGAAATATGAAGTCGGACTAAAATATTTATTTAATTATAATTCTTATCTATGTAAGTATATGCTTTATTAACAAAAATATTCAATATTATTCAAAAATCATTTTAGTAGTTAGCACAGGTAATTTGGCCAATTTATTTAGAACTTTAAATAAAAATATTTCTGATTTAATTATAAAAAAATTTTTACAAAATTAGGTGTGCAGTGGTATAAATAAGTTTTTAATAAAAAATAGTCAAAAGTTCTTCTGAATACTTAGATTAGAAACCTAATAAATGTAAAGTAAAAACTTGGTGCTATAAAATTACGCAATAACATCTTCTAAAAAAATAATTAATAGACCTACTTAATTTACCTGTTCTAAGAAATATCAGAAGGCTGGATATACATGATTGTTGTATTGTATATATACAGGATATACCTGATTGTTTGATTCTTCAATATGCTGAATATTAATTGCATTTTAATAAACTGTGTCCTCCCCCACTTACTATACTTTTTAATGCCTCAATCGAAATTGGCTACTATTCCAAAATATGGAAACAGTGATTTATCATACTATTATTTAAATCAGGAAAATAGTCAAATATAAGTAAATATCTAAATTAAGTACTATCCCCAAACTCTTTGAGCAATGTCTAACTGAACCACTTTACCATAAAATTTCATCAATACTTACTCCCTACTAACATGGGTTTCGAAAAGAACCCTCAACAGCTACAAATTTATTACAACTTACTACACTGATAAATTATGGTTTCATGAAAAGAAAATGTATTGATGTTATATATACTGACTTCAGGAAAGCGTTCGATAGAGTTAAGAAAATTGTTCTTAATTTACAAACAGAACCTTAAATTGGATAAAGTCATATTTGACAAGTCGACAACAACGCAATCGTTTTAATAATGCCCTATCTAAAATCATATATGTTAAATCCGGTGTACCGCAAGCCGATTTTCGTTTTACTGTTTATAAACGACCTCTTTTCAATTATGAAATTTTCCAACTCACTAATGTAGACGACGTTAAAATTTTTAAAAGCTCAAATAGTCAGTCCACTTAATCAATCATTTTTACAAACGGATTTAGGTAGACTTTTTATATGGTGTAAAGAGAACTTAATGGAACTTAATATCAAAAAATGTAAGCATATGCACTACTCGAGAAAACTTGGTTCTTATGGATATTTCCATCTTGGGGAATACAAATTGGAATCCGTAAATGAAATCCTGGACTCCAATGGCGTACTATTCGATCCAAAACTTATATTTAATAAACACATTAATATGTGTACAAATAAGGCTCGTGGCGTCCTTGGATTTATTAAAAGTTGGACTAAAGAATTTAATGATTTTAGTATAACAAGACAGCTATACACATTTTCAGTTCAACCAATTCTGGAATACGGTTCTATTGTCTGGAACTTGTAACAATTTTGTATTTTCTGTCTGTATGGATTTTGTCCATAGACTTAATAAATAAATAATGACTTGAATACATTAAATTTTACTAAAAAAAAAAAAAAATAAAATAATACCTGTAACTCCGGTGTTCTTTTAATAACGGATAAAATTTTCATTAAAACTAAATTCATTCAATTTTTAGTAAACAGTAATTAGTTAATTTATTTTTGTTAATAGGTGACCAATTTCGAAAGTCCTCAGGATTGGCCAAGTGAAATTTCATTCAAATACATTCAGTAGTTCTAAAGTTACAGAATTATTTGTTAAATTATATATTATTATACAATATTTTCTAACTCAATTGGTAATTTCAAGGGCTTAGATCTATAAGTTCATTTTTAAACAAAAAAAAAAAAAAAAAAAAAAAAAAAACCCAACTTTAGTACCTTGTTAGAAATGTTTTTTGTTAAAAAAAAAGGGAGAAAAAACTAAATGTTTAATTAACTTACAAAATATTAATAAAATTATTCATTTAAATCTTTATTAACATATTTTTTTATTGTAATAAAACCTTTTAAAAACTTAAAAGTTTTTATAAAATTTTTATCTATTATTCTTTAAGATAATGTTAGAGTATAAATAAAATTTAAAAGAACCTCAAATTTCCTATTAAAGTGATACATAATAAGTGTTTTTTTAATGTAGTACATATTTTTTAATTTTAGGCTTATTGCGTGTATTATCTTATCATTTAAAACTATATATATGTATATTTATTTTTGATAATTATTTATTTTAATAAAAATATAACATACAAATGAAGTATTTTAGTGGGCTGATAATTTAGACATTGAAAAAAATATATTTTACAATAACCCGTTGTATCAAAAATATTTATTTTGTGCAATAATTTTGTTATTTAAATAGATTAACTTAATTAAATAGATTAACAATAAGTAAGTAGTTTTAAAAGAAAAATATATAATAGTATCTTTTTCTTTATATACATATATCAAAATTAAAAATCTAGAAAAAAAATTGTAACTATTTTTAAATGATTTTTCCTTAAACATTTTTATTTTATGAATTTTACTTTGTATTTTATTAAGTATTTATATATTAAAAAGATATTTATTATATAATCCTGCATTTATGCTAATCTGCCGTTTGTCTAATATTCTGTCATAAAAATAAAACTTTGTCATATATTTTTGAAATGCAATTTGTTATTAACTTTATATCTTTTTTTTTCGTCGTTTGTTTTGATTTTATTTATTATTTCCTATTTCGTCAAAAAATAAATCGTATAAACAAAATATTTATCAAATAATTAACCTTGTTTTTTTTTTTTTTTTTTATTTGATATTTAGTTGTATATTTGTGAAATTATTTTTTATGCGTTTCATTTGACTGAATTACTGACTTGTGTTAATAATGCATAAATATTTCGTTGTTTTTTTTTTTTTTTTTTTTTTTTTTTTTTGTATAAATACTAGATATATTCTTTGTCACTAAAAATGTTTAGTTTTATATGTATTTCTATAAATAAAGTATTCTAATTTATAAAAGAATTGTTTATTTATTATATTTATGTATATGTATATAAGTATGCACACGATTCTATGTGTGTGTGTTTTATTCATATAAATATGAGATTTTTATTAAGTTGTCATTTTATTTATTTTTGCCAAATCTTAAATATCTGTCATCATTAAGTAATTAAAGTTCTTAATACAAAAATATTTAAGTGAGAATTAATAAAACACATTAAATTTCTGTGGAATTTTAAAGAAATTTCAGTCAGCATTAAATTTAAATATGATAATATCGCATAACAACGATTTAAGTAAGATGATGTCTTTTTTGTTATATTTTATAACTCTCATTAAAAAATGATTATAAATTTAAAAAATAAGAAGAATATCCTGTAAAATTTTCAAACTTAAACCCTTACCAGGTCATCTATACCTAAAATTATGTTAAAAGAAATGTAGACGGCTTACGTTTAATGTTTAAACATGATTGTACGATTAAATGTTTAGAAAAAGATGTTTGAACGTTTGAATGATATTTAAACACTAATTCTAATGTAGACGATATAATACAAGCGGTCGACACCTAACATGACATATTTAACATCAAGTAAATGGTAAATGTAGACAGCTCGAGTAGGTGTTAATGTCAATTGTTTCAATGTTTGAACATCAAGCGTCACACACACTGTTTTTCAATTTTACAAATTCTCCTAACATTTAAAATTTTCTTATTAAGTAAGCAGTTTCCTAAAATGTTCATATATTATACAATAGACATTATCATTAACAGATGTTTTTATTGGGGAAAAAATTCCTGCTGAAAAATCTTGCTGTTAAATAACACTTTCTTTTTATGCCTACCAATAATTATGTGATAAGAAATATTAAACAAAAAAAAAAAAAAAAAAAAAAAAAATCTTCACAAATGTTCTGAACACTGTAAATGACAGGTGTACCACGAAATGATTTAAAAAATTTCACCACAGATTACAGATGTTATCCTTAAACTGTTTCATAACAAACTAAACGATTCGTATTATAAATATAAACCCTTTCAATCTATTTCCAAAAATATATTTATAACAAACTTATGTATACAAGAAAGAAACAGCGGGATATGAAACACACTGCTTACAAAACTATATGCAGGAGTAACTAAACAAGCAAAAGAATATCCTTAAGGAAAATATTTTTATAAGTTATAGAAATAGGAAAAACATTAACAAAAAATTATATAATATTTATTTGTCAACAATATACATATGTCGTTTTGTCTTATCTATTTACATTGTATTTGAATTTATTTGTTATGCGACAGTCAGTCAGTCAGTAAATGCAGAATAAAATTTTTTACTACACTCGCTCGTATGGGATTTTCTAAAAATACTCAAATCACTCTTTTCAAGTCATTTATTATTATTATTATTTTTTTTTTTTTTTATTATTTATTCTTGATACAGTAAGATTGTACGTATAAGGACTAGCTTGTTATATAGTTTAATACAAATTTTATTTTTTCTATTAAGTCTTCTGTTAGGACATTTCACTGTACGCCAGTTATAATAATATAATAATTGTTATTGTATTGCAATTTTCATAGCATCATATAATAATGTAAACAGTGAAGAAATGTTTGCATTTATTTTACATTTTACATATTCCTTCTTATTTTGCCTTAAAATGTAAAATATAAATTATATATGAATTCCAATAAACGATGAATAAATGTCTGTGATATTTATGAAATGTTTATTACAATTATTTCATAATTGTTTGAATAAATCTAAAGGAAGGTATCTATTGTTATTGTTTAGCTTGTTTGCAACCAGTTGACTTCAGTGTCTCACCGGTAATACATAGTGCAATTTAAGTTTATTGTTTGTTTTTTTTTTTTTTTTTTTAATAAATATTTATAAGAATTATTATTATTTGTTGTTATTACATTATCGTTGCAATAATATGTGGAATGTGTAATCTTGATAAAACGTGTTAAAGAAGAAAACAAAATAAGTGTCATAATAGAAATTACAATTAAAAATATGTAATTGTATTTATTATAATTTCAAATGCTTAATATATTTACATAGTTATAACAAAATCAGTTCAAATTTAGTTCAAAAAATATATTAAAATGAAATGTTCATTGTGAAAGTAGATTAAGTCAATTATTAGTTTTAAGCTTTGAAAGTGTTGTGGTTTGCACGCCCCTGTTGTTTTAATGTAAAGTCTTATGAATGCTATATTTTTTCTGTAAATCTGATTTTTTCCTTACTTGTCTTAAAAAAATATTAATAATAAAATAAATAAAAAAAATAAAAATAAATATTGGGGGAAATTTAAATCTGTTGCTCATGCGGCATTTTGTATATATTTTTTTCTTAATTATTGATTCGTATACTGTCGTTATCATCATCTTTGTCATGTGTGTGCATTTTTGTGGTAATTTTATATTTAAGCAAGAAAAAACCATATTTGTTTCTCCTTTTTTTAACAATAAATAATTTTTTTTTTTTTTTTGTTAAAAAAAAATGAAACAGTTTAAATGCAGTCCAATGAAGACAAGTACCACACAACTTAAAAGAGGGAAAGAATTCTAAATTTCATTATAAGGCGAATTAAAAATAAAAAATAAAACAATTTTGCTTTTGTGAGCTCTTGTTGCTGAATCTTCTTCTTAAAGGTATACAATTTAATTCCAGGAATTTTAAAATACAGAACTTAAACTAAGTCAAATCAAATACTTTGCCGACTTAACCTTGAATGAAAAAAAAATTAAAATAAAAAAGTAACCAATGAAGAACAAGCTCAAGAAGCAATATAAACGAAACACTAACGAAGAAATATTTGTGGCAAATGCATCTTCTTAAAATACATGGAAACGTATTGGGAAGTTGATAATGTTGTTCATTGGGTTGTGGCTCAAAATTGTTGGTTGTTAGTGTTGCTCCTAGTAACCTTGATGTTGGCAACATACATAAATATATACATACATATGTATGTATAAATCTATAATGTATACTATGTATTCATGTGTGTGTGTTGATTTCTTGGCCCTATTTCTTAGAAACTGCAGGTGATTTTTTTCTCTTAATTTTCTTGTGTTTTTAAGATTTCGTTAGTTTTGCATTACTGTTGCTCTTTTTCATCTCTCTTTCCCATTTGTTCATGAAGAGCATTTAATATAGAAGTAATGAATCGGACTTGTGATGCGTTTCTGCGAATTTGTTTAATCGCTAGAAAAAACATTTTTTTGGGCATAAAAAGAAACTTGAAAATCATTGAATCTATAAAAATCAAACGCAAACTTACATAAACAAATAAAATAAATCTTAATGTTTGCGTGTTTATGTGCTTTTTTTAGTCGGTTAGTTTTTAAGACATTTTCAATTGTTGCATACAAATACAAGTTCAACCCAGCAAAAAGCATTATGAAAGATTTGAAAAACTTAGTTTATAGTTTAGTGCTTTCAGCATAGCTTACAGAGAAATTTCTTTCATTCTTACATAATTTACATAAATAAAAAAGTGAACTTCAATACGATCATAAAAAATTAGGAAAAAGCATTATAAACTCATTCCATTTTGTCTTTTCAAATGATTGGGTTAGTTCTGCCTTTGGCCTAGATTTAAGGTAACATATAATTCCGAACGTTAAAAGCCTGTTCGTATATTTTAAAAGATAACTTTTAAAAAAAAGCTATAACTTTATAAACTATACGATTTTTAAATTATATATATATATATATATATATATATATATATATATATATTTATTTTTTGCTGGGTTACACCATCGCAAGTTTGTTATTCAATATGCATTTATTTTACTATTGACTTTAGTTTCTTAAGGTTTTTGTTGTTTTCTATGTATTTAACAGCAAAACGGTTTATTTTTTCTTGCTGCTGTTTTTATTATGTTCCTTTTTAAAATTCCTAAGAATTTTGATTTTCAAACAGACATTCTTTCGCTTTAGAGACAAAGAAACGAAAAAATGCCTTAAAGGCTATTTCTTTTGCTTGCAATTCTCTTTGATTGTGTGTTTGATGTTTTCAAGTATTTGCCAGAAAATAAGGTGGATTCCTTTTAATGTATTCCAAACAGTATTTAAAGTACCGTTAGAAAACGCCTTTAAACATTTAAACAGCCTTTTATATAATTAAAGTAAAATAAAAACGCATTTGAATTGGGATGACCAAACTTTGTGAGAATCTAATGTTGCAATATTTTTAACCGTGATTTTTATTTACATATTTTTTCTGATTAATTTAAATTTCTCCAAAACTCGTGTAATCAACACTGTTACTACAAATGAAAATTTAATTAAAGAGTTTGATTCGATCGTCATAACGAATGTAAAGTAATCTTTATTTTCTATCATAAAAGCTTCTCTAAAGTACTAAATATATAAGTAAAAATAATAATAATAACCAACGATTTTTTTTATTAAATTTTAACAAACCACATTAAACCCAATTTAATAAACCTGGGTGCCACAGTTTGGCTGCTATTGTTTAAAATTTAAAGATGACTTGAAAATTTTATAAAAATTCCAGGAAATTTTGATTATTTTTCTCCAATGCACTTTGAATATATATTTTTTATCATACATACATTTTATTATTATTATTATTTTTTTTTTTTAGAAATGTAATTTGAAACCAATTTATTTTGAACACACAAATGTCATAATTTTGTCAATACATATTCATATATAAAATTATATACATATGTACAAGTATTTCTTTTTAATTTTCTTATTAACTAATTTGCATTGAAATCTTATTCTAATTTAAATAATTTTGTTTGCTTCTTATTTTTTATTGCAGCATTTTAATTGGAAAAGAAAAGAAGAAGAGCTTCCTGTATTTCAACGATTTGGTTTTTTCATTTTCGTTTACAAATACAAGGATTCATTTTGCAACAACATAAATAAATTATATAAATAAATGCTAAAAACGCATTTAATTGGGATTATAAAAATTCAAAAAAATTCTGTTTGGCATCAGCATCGTTCTCATTATCGAGAAACTCTCTTACAGGCGACAGCAACATCAGCAACAACGACGGTGACAACCATAGCAGCACGAAAATCAAATATAACGTTGCAAGAAATTAAGAAAAACTGTCGCTGTTTAAGAAAAAGACGAAAATTTCATATAAGAAAAATTCAAAATTTATGGTTTGGCTCTAACGTTTACCACAACAATAAATAATCCCAATTATATTAACAAAAAAAAAGTAGCGAAAGAAAATAAAAATTATAACAAATTATTTGGCAATTTTTTATTGTTTTTATTTGAAAAAAAAATTATTACAAGAAAGAATAATAAAATTAATTTCCTTCAATTTGGCTGTTTACCTAAAGAACATTTTCTTTACAAATTGGATTCGAAATTTCATCCTTATTTTTAACTTTAACTTTGGCTACAAATTTATTATTGTGGAATATCTGGCAACATGGATCCCCAACAACAGTTTTGTTTGAAATGGAACTCCTATTCTTCAAATTTGGCCATAACATTTTCAAATCTCTTCAAATCCGATCTATTAGCAGATGTAACATTGTCATGTGATGGTAAGTTGATTTTGATTTTTTATTATTTGTATTTTATCTTTTATCTTAGAGATAACAATGATGTAAATTCAGAAAGATTTAAAGATTTTATTGTACTCAAATGTAAATTTAAAAAAGTCTGAAGGAAATTTAAATAAAACCTAGGACATACTACATTCTTTCCAATTATATAGCACCGATCATTCAGTCTGTCCCGGCAAACATATCATTTTTAAATTTTTTTTTATAATATTGTTGCTGGAATAATTTATATATTTACACCAACCATTTTATTACTATATTAATTAAACCTTCGTCTGAGTTCACACAAGGCAACTTTTTTTCGAAAGAGGGAATATTAAAGGCACAAACTTGCCTGTACTTCAAAATTCGTTGTTTCCATTTTCATAATTTAAAACAAAAACAAATCAAGGAAATTAAAGTAAGAATTGTTGAAGTAAAATTTTGTTTGTGAACGTAAATGAAAGTTCAAAAGAAAAGAAAGAAAAATTGAAGTGTGAGAACTGGAGCTTCATTTCCGTAACCAAATTAATCTTTAGTAAACATAAAACATGCTTGTCACAAGCAATTCTTTTATCCTCTTCTGCATTATTCTCGAATTGGGTTGAAGAGCATAATTATAAATAACTGTGACAAACATATTTAATATTTAATACAAAAATAATATTGTTACGGAAAAGTCTGTTAGATTAATATAATCATAATATGGTTGCTGTATTGTTTAATTATTTCAGTGACTATTTCCTCATGGCTCGTCGTAGACATTGCTTCCCAGTTATTACAGAAATTTTACTGTGTTGGTTCCCTCGGTTTCGAATGTTTCATTTTAAAAATAAATTTAAAATTTTATTAAAAAACATTTAATTAAAATTTTAAATTTTGTTAAGGCTTTAAAACTCTAAAAAGATATGTAAATATATTTTTTATAAACAACCAAACAAATCTGTACAAAAAGATAAAAACCTGACCTAAGACAAAACACAAATATTTGTAACATTTTAATACATAAATATTTATATAGAAAGAAATTTAGTATGTAAAAACATACATACCACAAGATGTTTTAACGTACCTTAAATTTGCTTTTTTTTTATATCGTCTTCAATTTAATAAAATGCTCATAAAAATGATAATAAAAACGAGGAAGGCACTTAGCAAGAGAAAAGGACGACTTTTCTTTAAATCAATGAAAAGAAAAAACTTCTTGTAAAGTAAAAACAAGAAGAATGAAATCTAAATAAACAAGCAAATAATTTAACCCCAGACAGACGGGCGGACAGACAGACAAACTGACAAATTAACTTAAGGATAACGGAAAATTTCCTTAAAGGCAAAAAATATTGATTAACAAGAAAATAAACTGAATACAACAAAACATAAAGATACTTTGACAAGGATATTTTTGTAAATGAATTACATTTCTTTTTTCCTTCACTGTAATGAAAAAAAGAAAATCACGTCAACATTGTTAACTTAATAAACAGTCATTAGTTAAAGACACGTTTGTAGTACAGCATAAATCTAAGTTTTTTTCACGCTTTGTGTGTGTATGTTTAGGAATAATTTTAAGGATTTATATATATATATATATATATATATATATATATATATATATATATATATATATATATATAGAAAATAAACCAAAATTGTAGTTTAAAAATTGTTTAAAACTTGTAGTTGTTCATTTGCTTATACTACTGCTGCCTACACTTTTTTGTGGCAGTATTTTAAGTTGTAGCCAAAAACTACAATTTCGAAAGTAGTGCAGTTTTTATAATTTTGTTGCTGCTGCTATCTTCACATATAGCTAATAATATTTTTACCTATATTCATAAAAGAAAACTGCTACCTTCTTAGCTTAGTTGCAAAAGTAGTAAATAGAGTAGCAATGGAAAGCAGAGGTAGCATTAAAGGCAGTAGTTGAAGTCGTTTAATAAAAAACGAAGTAGTTTACAAATATCAATACAAAGTATAAAACTCAAAGTAATGATAAATATAGTTTCATTCATATATATATATATATATATATATATATATATATATATATATATATATATATATATCCGGCACGATAATCTCTTTATGCAATTTATGTGTATAAACAGTGAGTTATTTATTTGTAATACATTTTTATTTGCAATAATCGTGAGTATAAACGTAATATATGATTAGTAAAGAATTTAACGTAACGTATTTAAATGCAAAACAAACTAAAATAATAGTCCTACACAATTTAAAAGGAAGTTTTAAAAATTCAAAATTCCTATTAATATGTACCATAATGAAATAATATGGCAATATTCAACATATTTTATTAAATAGGTTACCATACCTTGTAAAAGAAGCAACACAAGCATAACCGAATGGCAGAAACTTTGTACAAAAAATCATCATTTGTGTAAAGAAAAATTATAATTTTAACGTAAAAATCAACAAAATAATTTTTTCTTCAAGTTTAACTTAACTTAAGGACATTTAATCTGACACGATTAAACGTCTTACTATCTGAGGAAGCACTTATTGTAATTCGAAAGAAAACGTTTTTGATTTTTAATGTATAAATTATACAAGTTAAAACTATTTTTTTATGAAATGTAATAACTCTCCGATTTTTTTTTTCATCTTAATTTTGGCATAGGATAAAAAATAGATTCATATCGTAAAAAAGGATTATGTTAGGCCAATTATGTTCATTCCTAGATGTAATATAATGTACCATTTACGATCTAAATTTGATTATGATGTGAAATATTTTCCTATGATTTTTATAAGAAAACAGTACCTAAAAGTTTTGTTACTATTATCGTGTTATAGCTCAGAAAAACTAATTAAAACATATGATAAAATAACATTTGCCATACCTCCTAAGCACATGAAGGTATTGGTCGATATTTGATGCATAGTCCTGCATATAAAGTTACGTTTTGTTATTAAGAATGCTGATTAAAGATCCAGACTAGTAGTCCAGAAAATACATTCTACTTTGCCAGTATATTCTTCAATAATAGTTATATCAAAAATCATATTTTGAGGAAAATTTTATGAAATCATATTTTGGTTTAAAAATGATCAAAAATATGATAAAATCATCATTCTGGCAACGCTGTCAAATGGTCTTATTACAACAACAACATATTGCGCTCACTCTTGTTTATATCCGTTTTCTCGTTGTTCTATGTTCATTGCTGCTTCAAAAAATACGTTTTCTGCTATTTATTGGTTACCTCCTATGCTAGTTTATTACTACCTCTTCTTTTGTGCAGGTAGCAGTAAAAATAACAAATATTTTGAGGGAAGTAGTCATAAAAATTAAACTACAAATGGAATGGTAGCCAAATATTTTATTTTTAAAACTAGTGCTGCATTTGAACTACATGTTTTATAGCTTCTGTTCCATTTAAATTTATTTTTTGCGAGTATCAGTAATTATAGAAAATGATACATAAATGCTTTTGCTACCACTACTAACAATTTTCGGTAGCTGTAGTTTTAACTAATCAAAAAAACTTGGTAGCAGTTGGAGTTTTTCAAACGCTGGTTAGCGTAATCAAAAAATTTTAGAATTTAGCTTTTTGAAATTTAAATATTTTAAAATTAGCATACTTTTTGGCAATTTAAAAATATATCATCGCTGTTCCGACGTGATTGGATACGTGACAATTTACAATTTTTTTTATTACATAATTTTAAACCTTTATCGGTTTTACATTGTTTAGAAGTTTGTTTTTATCAAAAGTTCAAAGGTCATAGCTGGATATATACAAATAAAACCTTGTAAAATTTCCAGGCGGACACTAAGAAAGATCAACCACAATATGGTAATATGGTAATATTACTAAAATTTCAATTCAATAAGACCTGGTAAAAGTTTTGGAAAATGCACTGTGAACAGTATTAGAGAAATTGTATATAAAGAAAATGTAGTAATGTATGTAAGGTTAGACACTCAGACGACTGGAGACTATTACCACAAAAAAGAAATAAAAAGTCTCCTCAAAGAAAAATTATATCTTTTTATGAAGCAAAATTCAAAAAAGAGGAATCAAAATTTAACATTTTTAATATTTAAATGCATTTTATGAAAATTGAAATCACTAATGAAAATTTATTAACTTAAAAAAAGTAATAAATTATTTATTTTTTATATTATAATACATAGCACTTCAAACTAAATTTTGAAAATATTTAATTATTTTTTTCAAAACACAAAAACAAAATATATGTGACTACATGTATTTTATTGTTGCATGAATTAGGTTTTTGAGAACTCAATTTCTCACATAAACTTCTAGTTGTATTCTATGTTATAATCCTTCTAATTTATATATTAGTACCTTTAATGAAAAAATAAAAAATAAAAAAACAATCGTTTTATCGGAATCGAACAGATTAAAAAAAAAAAAAACATACACCAGTCGACTTTTGTACAACAATTCACATTTCAGCTGATTATATTATCCTTATAATATTCTTAACTTATTTCTGTTGTTTTAAACTTATTAATATTAAGGACATCATACGAGAAAACGTAACAGTTGGAAGACAAAATGAATTATTTTCTTAAGAATCCATATCCACATTGAATAAGCTATTTCATAGAAACTATCAAATTTTCAAAGTAAAGTTTCATGAATCGTAAAAGTTTCAAAGAAATTTGTCAAATTACAAAATAAAACTGTTTTTAAGCTCTCCTGAAAACCTAATAAGAAATACATAACTGTTTTTAATAATTCCAATGTCTTTCTGTACTAAAGTCTAATGTTTTTGTTCGCTATTATTTTATCAGAAAATTTTATAATTTAGAAACTTTTGTTGTTTAAATAATATCTTCTGAAAGGATTTATACAAACTTATGCTTATAATTTAATTTTATAATATTTAATATCTTTACAAATTTTATTTTCTAGTACCCTAATTTCCTCATCTTTTTGTTTACTTTAAATTCGCTTTAAAATATTCTATATTTTTTATATAAATATCTTTAAATGTATATTCTGTTTATTATTTACAAAACCATAACATTCTCTCAATTGCCTGAAGGAAATCATATGTTAAACCAACAAAATAATATTACATTTAAATAAAGTAAAAATACAAAAACATTAAACCAAAATTACACTTTCATTACAATGGGATTTTTATTAACCCATTCTTCTCGCTAAAGTGTAAAATGAAAAAAAATACATATGAAATAAATTTAAAATACCACAAAAAAAAAAAAAAAATAAATAAATAAATAAATAAACATACATATAGAAATATTAATCTGAAAATAAATATGAATATTTTATTTTTGTTTTCAACACCCTGAAATAAGAAATGCAGCTTCCTTTATATATTTTGTTATTTCTTTTTTTTTTAACGCATCATTGAGGGCTTAAATCAAAAGGAAGCCTACTGAAGCAGGACATCAGTAACAAAAGCAATGGCATCATCATCAAACAAAAATATATAGATGACAACGTTATGAATAATACATTTTTGATTTGTTTTGTTATTATTGTTGATTTTTAGTTAGTGAATATTAAAAAACCACAATTTGTCTCCCCAAAATTTTGACTCTGACAAAAAATATTTTAAAATTTATATTTAAAAAATTGCTCACTGTTTTCATACATGTGTGTAAAAAAACAGTTAAAAGGGAGAGTAAGTAATATGTATATACTTACTACGTTTTTTTTTTCTTTTTCTACTTTTACGTACGGATTTATTAAAAGGATTTTTAGGGGGGTCCTGTTGCTTTACCTACCCTTTCAAAGAGTTTTATTTATATGTGATTTTTGTTATTTGTTGGTGGGTAACAAATTTTAATCAAAAATAGTACTTTTTTTGTTGATTGATTCCCACAAATATGAATATTCCATTTTTGTTTGCGGTATGTGTGCCTATTTTTAGCCAAAATTCGAGAGGAATAAAAAAGGCTAGGGTAAAATTTTTTTAGCTGTAATATTCAGCCAAAGGTGTATTAAAAATATTTTTTTTATATGAAATTATTTTTTTAAATTCAATAGTTTTTTTTTTTCTTTTTGTATTAAGAGGAATGTTCAGAAGAATCAAGTGTTTAGGTGGTTAACTTCTGTTTTACAGTGCTATTCTCGATCAAGCGACAAACAAATTTATTGTGATAGTAAAAAAAACTTGTGACAATAACAAAAATTTTTCTATTCAGGATTTTCGGTGATAGTTGTCACTTCCACAAATGATTGGCAATGTTATGAATTCGAGAATTTCACTGTTAGACATGAAAATGTTATTTATTTAAATGAACTCAAATCAATAAAATAATAAAATTTAAATGAACATATCTTGTTGCATACTTAGAGTAGCTTTATACCTTTAACTTTCATATAAAAATGAACATTGTTTTTGAAAATACAATTTTATTGCACGCTTTAGGGTATATAATTTCAAGCAAACTTTTAGGGTACTTTTAGTAAATTTTATACAAATATTTATAAAATGTATGCACTTACGAAGTAATTATACTGTTTACTATTCTTAGTTTTGAGGCTAATTTTAATTTCCCTCAAATTTCTCATATATAAAACAAAGTAAAACATTTATATACATAAATAAATATATGCTTAAGATGTTTGGACTGTTTGGTCATACTTCATAAAAATGCCAAATTTAAAAATTTTAAATTAAAAAAAAAAAGAAAAAGTTATGCGTGTGTTACCTAAGATACCACTTTCTGTAGGATGATGTATGTCTACATAAATATAAATACATACTCGTAACTTTTCATAGATTTGAGGCAAATATATTTTTTATTACTCGTTTTACTCCTAAAGAACATTGTTTTTTGTATGTTCTACATATTCGACTGTTTGTTATGATATTGAAAATCATACAGCACACCAGGATTTCAATTATATTATCCTTTTTTTTGTGTTATTTACTGGCTCTTGGCCAAGTACCCGAACACAATGTAAAAAAAAGATGGGTGAACACTTCATGTTCTCCCAACAACATATAAAACTTCTCAATACTTTTTTAGTCGCGTTTTTCTACGCATCATATGCATTTTTTGTTGTTTCTTTTGTAATTTTAAATCGATTTTTTTTCAAATATATTATTTTATTAAAACATTGTTTTTTTACTTTTTACGAAAAAATGCTTCTGTATTTCCGTAAATTTTTTGTTTCCGGGCAGACATTTTTTTTTTTTTTTTTTTTTTTTATTTTAACTCTTTGTGTTGATCATTACAATACCTTCTCATTTTGTATATAAATACATATTTCCAATATGAAATGTTGTTATCTTTAATATTTTTGTGGTGCTTTCTGGGTGTGAGTAAGTTTTTGCTAACGATGTTTGTGTATGGTCTTCTGATACTTTTTTATGTTAATATTTACATGCTATCAGCAAATGAAATAAATGTGGGGAATGTTAGGAGTATTCTGCAACTTGTTGGAAGGACTCAAGATATATATAAATGTATAAATGATCATGGAGTTCTCAGCCTATAAATCACTTCTTTCAATTAAATCTAGTTATCGAGATAATCCGTTATATGATATTGCAACATTTCTCGAGTACGATTTGTTTGATTTGGTTTAATAAAATAAAAAATTCTAGTTCGAATTACTTCCCAATTATAATAACATTATGATAATATAAAAAATGACCCCCAGGAAAAATTTTAGAACACGTTGTATCATCATTAGTTCTAAAACTGGTGTATTCAGAACCACTTCATATTTTTTAATAACATCCTTAGAACTAGTGGTGTCGCAACCAATTCTGGTACTCATGGAGTAGAACTGTATTGTGATTCTAAAATGGTTATAAGTTATGTTTTTGAATATATTTATATTTTATATTTTTGAACAAATTACTGGTTCCCAAATGATTTCCTAAGTTCATATTAGGCAAATATTTGACCAGAAATATTTAGTCTTATATTCCTGCAATTTGTACAACACAATAAAGAGTTATTATGCGCATTTATTTAACGTATTTTGTTTGATGAAACAGCTATCAAATACCGTAAAATACTTGAAGGGAAGACTATATTTCAAGCTTGTTCAGATTAGATACAGATTTTTTACTCAAAATTATTTGATCAAACACACAACTACAATAAATTTATTTTATTTGACGTTAATTATGGAATTAATTTTATCGAAAATCTTATTTTTTATTTTGTTTTTATCGATTTAAAATAATTTTCATAGATAGTTTCGGAATATGTGGATGTCAAGGTAATGTTTGAAGCATTTTTTATTAAATATAAAGTGAAATTTCTGTTTATTTTAGACAAATATTTAAAAAATTTACAGTAAAGTAAAATATTTAGATAATAAATGAAAAAATTCAAAATGTATATCAGTGAAAGTTACTTTAAAAATAAAAATATTTTTACATTTTTTATAAATAATTTAGATTTATACAAAATAACAACTCTGTTTCCTCTTCATGCCATTTATAAAGCAGGCCTGTTTTCACAAAACAACAATGTTTTCTTTCAACGCCACTTTCAGTTGTAGAAAAAAAGATAACAAATACTATAACATCACACAACAACATCTATCAGACAATATACTCATATGATAGGACTGCGTACCCAGTTTTTCATTTCGTATTCGAAAATCCTTTTAAAGACTTTTAAATTTTACAAATAGTATTTTTTTTTATAAATTATTTTAAAATCTGTCACTTGCTCAATAGTGTCGATATGGGCATCAAATGTTAGAATAGGCTTTAGAAATTCCAGTAAAATTATTTGTTTAAACTTTTCAATATCTTATAATGTCAAAAATGTCTATCAATTATTTTGTCCTTAAATATCCTTGAGATTTTCCAACAAATAGTTTTAGACACATCACAATATGTTTTCTTAATTTCACATTTTGTACTTTTAGCTTCTACAGTTAAAATTTTATAAAAGTTTGTTTATGTAAATTTTGTTTTCGCTTTATTGATCATAATTATATTAAATATGCGCATATTTTTATGAAAATCGGAAAAAGGGTGTTTTCTTTCGGAATTATTCGTACATTATCATTTCAAATGGTTGAGTACATATTTGACCATAGTAACCTTATGATGCCCGCTCCCCAGAAATACTTTAATGTGTATAAATACCATAAAAATATAAGTATCCAAATAAAATTTGTCACCATTATTTTGTATTTAAGTATAAATCATGCTGTTAAATATCGCAAAGATCGGTTACTAATTGACCACATCTCCCACACAACACCAATTTCACATTGACACTTTTAGAAGCATAAATGACATATGAAAGCATAATTTATTTTTTGCTTTTATTGGCAACAATTAAACTTTATATAACTATAAATGATATTGCCAAATTTTAAGAGGATTCGTCCATTATTGCGCATAAATTTCATAAAAATGCTAGCTTTTGAAATATATTTGGCATAAATAAGTTTTTATAAGTTTTGATATGAATTTTAACAAGGATCGTAGTTTCTGTATAAGGATGTCTCCCGAAAATAACTTTAACGTGCGTACATTATGAATTAGGGTATTATACGGTTGCGCAGGGGACAAGTAAGGAAAACTTGAAAATATTTATTTAAACTTATAGACCAACACCAAAAATGGATTCTAAATCTCCAGCTGAGCTGTTTCTTAATCGTCGAATCAAAACTACTTTGAATTTACTCAAACCCACAGAAGTAATACCAATTAAACGTAAAGTTCATAAAGAAATCATTTTTAACAAGAAACATTTTGAATGCAATAAAAAGGTATTTGCAAAAATTTGTAGAAATAATAAATATATGTGGGTAATAGGTTCAATAGTGAAAAGTGTTAACTATAATGTTCTCATGCAAATCAAATTTAATATATATATATATATATATACATATCACTATATAATATTAATTATGAGGTAGTAATATTAAAAATAAATCTTGTGTATTCTTCATAACTTTAAACTTCTGTAGAAAGGAAAAACGAGCACGAAATGAAAAACTGCAATCGCATTTATACTATATTAAGTCTACATATTTTCACATGTATGTGGAATTTATAAGGTGTGAGATTAATTTCTGATTTTTGTTGTACGGTGTAATGGTTTTAATAAAAATATTAATATATTGAAATTTTTATTCAAAAAAATATAATTTAATAGATAATTTATTTTTTCTGTCAATTTTACGTTCATGTACATAAAAACAAACATTTTTTCAACTTAACCAGCCCGCTACATTAGCTATTGTTTCCACCTGTTTGATCTTATATTTATTTTGTAGAATCGAACAAAAATTCGTTCAAAATAGTGACGAATATTTTACATCTTGTATTGATTTAAAAAGTTACTTAAAGGCAAGTTTGACTCATTGGAATAAAAAATTAAAAAACAGGTTCTGAAACCGTTCCCCAACGCTTCTATGGAAGCAGTTCTCAATGTGGCAATTTCGAACAAAAATCATTAGAATTAGCCTTATTTAGTGTTATATTAAACCAAATCAGCCAATTTCATGTTGCAATATAAGGTGCAACATCGTTAATTTTTTATATAACGAGTTATCTTGAGAACAATTCAATTTGTGGGCTTAGAACTACATGATCACGTATATCTAAATTAGGGTGAATGATGCGGTTGTCCAACCAGTTTTAAAAACTGTTTCTTTTTTTAAGTGCTGTCGGTTTTTTTCAAAATGTTTATTTTTCGAATGTCGAATAAAGCGGTTTTTTAAACAAGTAAAACCTATTAAAAATAACTCTTTATTTCAAAAAATATTACTACATACTAATATTTTAATGGAAACTTTCGAAAATTTTGTTAACTAATTAATATTCCTAAAGTTATTTTCTTGTTTAAGGTTAAATTTAAACTGATTCTATAACAAATCTTAAAGTAATAATTATCTTGAATACGTATATAAATGGAATTAGTTTTTTTTTTCTCTTGTTACACCTGTAACCAAAGAATACAAAGAATGGTCTCTTTCGCACAACAACAACATTTCTCTTTCCTCACATACATAATCTATGTGAATTCAACACACTTGTGAGAGAGAAAAACAACAGAAAATAAACAAAACTTTCCTTTAAAATTTAAGAAAAATTACACTCGCGATACATATTTGCACTACAACATAATATTTATATTATTTTATCACTCACATTTATTGCTCATTAACTCCCGTAACACGAATATTTTCCACAAACCGAAAAAAATATATTTTTGACATTTCTTATTTGTATGTCGAACAAAGTTGCTACTTGTGGAATTAAAACTAAAACAGAATTTAAAATGAAGAACACTGAGAAATTTTTTGAAATTCGAATTTTTTCCATATACATTTCTGTAGTTTGTTTGAAAACTTTTCGTTTTACAAAGTGATACCTTTAGTCTCATTTTTGATGATTATTTTCTTACTTTAATTAAAATTTGTTTCTTAAAATAATTATATTTAATAAATTTTAACTTGAATATTATGTACAAGATTTGTTGAGTTTTTTAGTGAAATATAGTCTTTTGATGGAAATACTTTCTTTTTGGAATTTCAAAAACAGCAAGCGGTTTTTTTTTCAAAATTTCAACTATTCAAACTATTCAAAAACCGGTTTCTCCAAAAAGTCGAATAGCCGACTATTGACAGAAAAATTTAATTTTTAAAAAATCTTCATCTCAATAAAAAAAATAATAATTTTAAGAACAGCAAAATATTTCATATATTTTTAAACAAAAAATTAGAATTTTTAACGGTTTTCAAATTAAATAAAAAAACAACTAAAAATGGTAAAAAAATCAGTAAAAAATAATAATCATACTTTTTGCTTCTTTTTTCTCTCTCTCACTCTCCTTCATTCTGTACTTCTTGTATAAAATGCGGAAATGCTTTACGCTAAGAATATAAACAAAACAAGAAAAAACGCAATAATAAATATAAAAGTATAAATAAAAAATTAGTTGTTGTTGACATTTATATTCATACATTTGCAAACACACACACACTGAGTATTTTAGAATCCCAGAAAACAAACAAGTTTGTTAAGAAATTGAAACATTATTTGAAAATTAAAATTTTATTTTTTTTTTTCGAAATTGGTTTCAGCAAAAATAAATCCTTACAATTATTTAGAGCTGTTTTTGGCATAAATAAAGATTACCAGCACACCTGATTTTTAAATAATTTTAATAATGATTCAGTAGAATTTTTATTCATGATTACAGCAATGTAAAAAATTTTGCCCGCTCGCTCTTAGTTTACGAGTTATGGCTACTTGAAGTTATAATATAAAAATGTAATTTTCTCCTTTCTGCTATAATGAATATGAACAATATGGGTATCATTGGAAAGGTCTTAAAGGCCTTTCGATTGATATATAAAATGTGCCAAATCATTAACCCATGGTGAGGCAGTATATTTTTTTACTTTTTATTTTGACTTTTTTTTACAAAAGTACCGTTATATCAAAAATATATCGATATAACGGTACTCTCCTATACATCAAATTATTTAGAGAACATTTCAAGCTTTCATATGATCCCCATGTCACACCCCTAGCCCATTAAATAACAAAAATATAGCACTTTAAAAATTAATATTTAGAAAAATTTATCGATTTTTACTAGTAATATATTTGTTAGTATAATTTAAATGTATAATAAGCCTTATTTCTTTATCATTTCTATAATTTTGTGAAAAATTATTTAAAAAGAATACCGGCACTTACAAAAAATTTTTGATTTTCAAAAAAGTTTATTCAGCGAAGCCGGTGTTCGACATATATATAAGAGAAAGTTCTTTAGCCCGGCCGAAGGCCGGCTACGCAAAAATACCTTTATTAACATTAAAAAGATATATTTTAATTCCAACTGTGCTGGTAACCTTGATTTGTTCCAAACGTTTTTTAAACACTTGTTTAAATTTTTTATTTATAATTCAAATAAAAATGTAAATTAAATAATATTTACTAAATATTTTTTTATTTATTTATTTTTATTTTTTGAGATTTATATCCGTATTATATATATATATGACTATAGGCTTTTTCAAGACATTTCTAATGATATCCATATTACATATATAGTCATAAATTATAATATAAACAAATATCTTACGAATAAAAATATATTAATTTTTCCGAATATAAATTTTAAAATGCTATATTTTTGTTATTTAGTGGGCTAGGGGTGTAATATGGGTATCATATGAAAGCTTTGAAATGTTCTCTAAATGATTTGATGTATAGGAGAGTATCGCTATATCGATATATTTTTGAGATAACGGTACTTTTGCAAAAAAAAAGTTAAAATAAAAAGTAATAAAATATCATATTGCCTCACCACGGGTTAATGATTTGACACATTTTATATATCAATAGAAAGGCCTTCTTTCCAATGATACCCATATTGTTCATTTTCATTAAAGGAGGAAGAAGAAAACTGCATTCTTACATCATAATTTAAAGTACCTAACTCGAAAACTAACAGAGAGCGGGAAAAGATTTTTATGTAACTTTTTTTTTAACCAAAAATAGTGCTTTTGCCGAAAAGAAAATTTTTGAAAAATTCAACAGTGCCGGTAATCTTAATAAATTAAAAAAATAAATAGATGATAAAGTCAGAATCTTTGTGTTTGCTGGGATATACGCAAATTAAATCATAGTTGTGCGTTTGTATGTATTTTGTTTTGCACATTCGTAGAATTTCAACATATTGTTTACATTTTGTTTTCGTTTTTTCCTCTTAATAAAAATGACGTTTGCAGCGACTGCAAAATGAAATATATATATATATATATATAAATTATTGTTGTTGATTTTTGTTTTGGTAAATTCTATTTTTTCGGAGTATTCGTTATTTTTGTTATTTTACTCTAAATTTAACTAAATGTTCGTCAGCTTTGTGTGTTTATTGCACACCCCTCGTGTCTCCTAACGGAGTGTCTATATTAGACAAATTTTTATCAAACAAACTTCAAAATTAGTGCGAATGTGTACAAGGTAACCTCAGTTAAACAGTTGTTTATTATTTTTGGTTGTTACAGTTGTCAAACTGCATACATAAAAACATAAACGAATACGCCTTGTTGTTGTTTTTGTGCAACTGTTGGCACCTTCTATAAATTCGCATTAATTTTGACGTTTGTATTGATAAAAATTCGTCTAATATAGAAACTACGTAAAGAATGATTCAAATATTACTACTATTATATAGAAAATGAAAGTAATAAAAAATAAACAAATAAATAAAAAAATGGGTCGGGGTAAGCGTAAATGCACACATACCGAACTTTTTTGCGTTATAACTAAAATAGTGAATCGTGTTATTAGTTCCAATTATATATATATATATATATATATATATATATATATATATTTCTAATTTTTATATGAATTGCTAAAAAAAAAGCATTTAAAAGACAAGTGCAGTTCAGTTTTTTTTTTTTTTTTTTTTTTTGATAATTTTATATTACTTTTTATTTTTTATATTGTACGTAAAGAACACTTGATAAAATAACAAAAATATAATATTAAATTGGGTCACTGTTAAAAAAAATCAACAAAAACAAAAGTGTGTGTATTAGAAGCCTATTCCCCTGATTTCATTAATTCCCCTTATTTCCTACACTATTAAATTTTTTAGTGCAAATTAAATTTAACTCAACTAATTTTTGCATACATATATGACTGTCAATTTTGGTTTTAAATTCATAGAAATTTTATGAATCATGTAATGTGTATGACAATATCTATGAATACGAATTTGTGTATGTAAAAAAAAGAAGAAAAATCAAATTATCTTGGTACTTGGTAAATCTCATACGATTTGTTACTCTGCAACAAACTATTTTTGAATGCGAAGTTTTTATTTAAATGGAATGTTTTATTAATTATCTTTGAAAATTTTATTAAATATAACATATCTCGTATATAAGATACACGTGATTATAAGAGTATACTTATGTATACATATATTTTTTATTGACTATATTTTTCGAGTCCGATTTGGTTAAATAGAATATCAAATTCTAATATATATATATATATATATATATATATATATTTATTGCGTTTGTCATTTCCAATTACATAAGATGTGTAATGACAATGAGCAACATCGATTCATAAACAAAAAAGTTATGGACCAAATACTAGAAAAACAGTGTGTCCAGTTTATACTTCTCGGCTGATATCTTACAAAAAGGCATGTACATAACGAAATTTTGCACAAATTATTCAAGGACCAATGTAAACGCGGAAAATGGGCGTGGTCGGCTCACTTTACCTCCTAACATTCTCACTTGTTTTTTTTTTAAGTTTATTGTAAATAGTTTTGAGCGATAAACAATTTGCTGGGTTAAAAAACCTAAAATAAAATTGTATATCATTTAAATACACCAAAAACAAGAAAGAATATGAAATTATTAAAAAATAATTTGTTCCAATTTCAGTTAAATATTTTTGTTTGTTTTTGCAACTCGCGCGTTAGTTATGAAATACATAAATTCTTATCAATTATATGAATGAGCGTATGTATAAATTTTGAAATATGTAGTGTGAAGAATATAATTTAGGAATTTATTTGAGGTTTTACGTTTTTGATTTAAAATATTTGAGTTCAATGCTAAGTGTTTTTACATTTTAGCGATAATTCTTTACAAATAAATGATTAACCACAGAATTTGAGGCCCTTAATTTCAACATAAATATATGAAGAAAAACTACATACAAATGCGCGCTAATGCATATATGAATCATAACATATATGCATATATGTAAAAATAAGGGTTAATAATGTCCTTAGAACTAGTGGAGCCGCAACCACATGGAGCAGATCGGTACTGTGATTCTAAATTGGTTTTAAAACTAAATATTATTGATTAAAGAATTAGTTCTAGAACCGTTCCATAGAATGGGTTCCGGAGGTAAATTTGAACAAAAATCACCAGTCGTGGCTCTTTTTGAGATATATACATACATGATTAGATTATTTTTAATATTTATAATACAAATTTAATTATTATTTTGTATTATATTTTATTAATATTAAGCTTTGATATGCTTTTCTAGTATATAATTTAAATATTTTATTTATAATGTTTAAATATGTATCTGTATTTAACATTTCATATAATTTGATCTGTGGTAAATCTTTCTAACCGTCGCTTAAGGAATAAGCGTAGAATTTCTCATGCCAGCAAAAACATAGAATAAGGATATTCACAACAAAATGAAATATATGTTAAATATATGCCAAAATAATGATAATAAGAAAATAAAGAAAAATTGAAAGTTATCCTAAGAAAAGACCTTGAACCCATAAAAAATTATGTATTATAATAAATATATACTTATGTACATGCTTTCATACAAATTTATGTATTAAATACAAGCAATATAAATAACATTACACTGTTAAGTGTATATTATGTATGTATGTATTTATGTATGTATGTGTGTATGTATGTATTTATATATCTATGTATGTATGTATGTATGTATACAATAACAAAGAAATAAACAAAAAAAAATAAGGCCAACTGTATAAAAACACAATAATTTCCTTGGTCTTGAATCAACAACAAAATTTTCTCCCCAAACTCGAAATACATAGGTATATGTATATTTAAAATAATAACAACAATGAGTAAAAGCCGAAGACAAATTCATCGTATACGCGCCAAATCGTTTAACGACATCACAAGGGCCACTAGTAATACATATACATTTAAACGCACGCATACATACTTACATATGTATATAAATACCCACCCACATACACATAGCCTCGTAGCGTAAAAGAAAAATTATCGACATTTTCTTGTGAATGGTTTTTGCTTTTGAACTTTTGCTCCATAAACATCTTAAGGAAAAACGCAGCTGAAGAGTGATATTTTATTTATTTTGTTTTTCTTCTCTATATACTTAACTTAGTCATTAAAGAAAAAGTGTGGGTACTATATTTATTCATCTCTGACAGGTATGAAGAAGCTGAAAAGGAAAACCAATAAGCGGCAAAAATATTATTTAAAAATATATCTTAGAATTGCACAAAAAGAAATGATAAAAGAACGAAGAGTACCAAAATTATGATAAAAGTACTTTTTTGGTACAATTCAAAATTGAATATAGATAATGTTATTGTCTTGTATAACTTTTCAATCTTAAAGCAAGATATATCCATCAAAACTCATTGCCAAAAGATTATTGGATCTTATTACTATTTATTACAAACTAAGCTAATTTTAATTGTGTTTTCGACCTTAACTTGCGTCCATATTTTTGAAATATTTGTTCGCATTAAAAAATAAGTTTTCAGAAATAAATACTTCATAAACTATAGTGAACATTTTCAATTGTTTTTTAATGCCAATTATTTTAACACTTTTTTAAAAATCCATAAATAGAAAAATAAAACAAAGATAATACTTTTTTCAATCTTCCTCGGTTAAATGGAAATTTTCTTTTCGCAAGCCAGTTTAATGTACCAATTTAAACAAGTCTGTTTGGAAAAGGGAGGAGGATTGTAAGAAAAATTTCATGCTCATAGAATAATTTACCAAAATTCTTCCTTTTTTAAAGTTTTCTTGTCTCATTGTTTATGGGGCACTTTTTTTCTTTCAAACTTTCTACTTAAGAAAATTTGAAATGACAGGTCGACAGTTGTCAACACATACACACTCAGGCATACTCTAAACTACTATACTACTACCAAAAAACTCTATTATTTACAGATCTATTACTTGTTATATGAAAGCTAAAGAAGTGAAAGTATATATTGAGTAATATAAAAAAATGTTTCGTAATATAAAAATCCTTTGGGAAAAATGTGGGAAAGTTGAACAGCTGTCAACTGTGTGCGTGCAAGTACATATTGAAAGAACACTCATACAGAAATAAAAATCCTGTTGTTAGAGTAATTGTTTTTGAAATTTTGAAAATTTCGAAAACGTGGGGATGATGTGCAGCAGTTTAAATAAAAATTACTGGTTTTATATTTTTTCTTCAAAGTTGTTAGGAAGGTTTCTATGACATCTTAAAATTATAAATATTTAACAAGGAATGAGAAGTTTTAAAATTCAAATATATATATACAAAAATATAGCAATATTTTAGGAGATTTTCATAGTAATTTTTATAGTAACCAACATCTATTAAATTTAAGTTTCGAATTTGAAATAATTTTCTATGTATTTTCTTCTCTCATGACAGGCACAGTTTTTAAGGCTCACAAATTAATATTGGCAGCATGTTCGAAAAAGTTTGCCGATCTCTTCGAGACTACACCCACAAATGGACAATGTGTGGTAATATTAGAGGCTACATCGTCCGACAATATGGCCGCTTTGCTAGAGTTTATGTACAAAGGTGAAGTTCATGTATCGCAAGAGGCTCTAAATAGTTTTCTGAAATCTGCCGAAAATTTACAGGTTAGCAGAGCATATTGCACTGAGAGAATATTTTCTTCATTAGTTTTTGTTTTTCTTTTCCATTAGGTTAAAGGTTTATCGACAGAAACAGGACGTTTGGCTGCTCAGCAGGCCCAACAACATATTGAGTCTTCAGCTTTGGACTCGCCCAATGGACGTCGCAGCATACGCAACAGTATAAGCGGTGGCAATAGCAATCTAAGCGGTCCCGGTATTGGAGCTGTTAATATGAACAGTCCTGCCGGAGGCATAAATGCTCCAGGCGGTGGTGGTGGCGGTATAGGTCTGCCAGATCGGTGTCCCAGCAGCGGTGGTGGCATTATCGCAGGTACTCCCGGCGCCGTGGGTTTGGGTAGCAATAATAATATAGGTGGTGGTTCTGCCGCTGGTCTAGGTAGTGGTGCTGGCGCCGCTCACCATCTCGGTGGTTCTACCAGTAGTTTGAAACAAGAATGCGATTCGTTAATGCACCCGAGCAGCTCAACGTTAGGAGCTATGCCTTCATATGTGCCGCCCATGTATCATCGTCCCATGTCCTATGAACCACTGCGCAAGCGTGCCCTCCGTAGCCCCTATGCTGAACAGGAAGTCCGTGGTAGTGTCTTACGTGATGGCTCTAAAAATCCTTCTGAATGTCCAAGTCCCCTCAGCAAACCTCCCTATCACAGGCCATCGTCTAGTGCTTCATCAACGGCTCCAACCGAAGCGGATACCATGCATTCGGAAAGAGCCTCACCGCAATCAAGGTGAATTTTTGTGGCAATTGAAAGGAAAATGAAAGAATTAAATTTTAAGTAAAATGAATATTTTGAAATATATTTACAGCCGTTTCGATAATCACAGTCCCAGCACTACAGGCGGCAATTGTAATGTGCCCAGCAATTTGGATAGATCTGTAAAATCGGAGCGTAATAATGGCAGTACAAAAGAGGCTAATAATGACGATGATCATGATGATTTGGATGAATCAAGAGAAGTATGTTTGTCTCTGCTAGTATATGTATAATAAGTGCAATTTTATTTATTATTTTGTTTATATCAGAATTGTGCAGAGGATTTACGAGTCAAATTGGAAAATTCGAATTATTCACCTCCACCACCACCCACCTCAAATACCTCACCCACCACACCTACCGCTTTGTTGGAGAGTCTGAAAAATGCTGATGGTACATTACCCGGCAGCTTAGCGGCTTCAATAGCTCCCGCCGATATGTTAAATGTCTGGAATGCCACCAAATTAAATAACAAAAACAGTGGTATGGTGAATACAGCTGATGGTAAGTAACAAAATAAAATGTTAAGTTAAGCAATAAAGTTGTGAATTTGTAAAAACATTTGGCTAAAAATATTTTTCCAAAACTTTTTCTCGTTTTTTAATTAATTTTACAGGTAAAAAACTAAAATGTTTGTATTGCGATCGTTTGTATGGTTATGAAACAAATCTAAGAGCCCATATACGACAGCGCCATCAAGGCATACGAGTACCATGTCCCTTCTGTTCACGCACATTTACTCGTAACAATACAGTACGCCGTCACATTGCTCGAGAACATAAACAAGAGATTGGCTTAAGTGCTGGCGCCACCATTGCACCAGCATCAGTAGCTGCCGCTGCAGCAGCGGCCGCCAATCATTCTCAATAGGATGCGGCCGCAACAGCGGCGGCAGCAGTAGTTATGAGTGCACAAAAGGAAGAGGCTAAACAACGTAAACGTAAATCTTTAAAAATGGCATTGGAAAAATGCATGCAGAGACGTGAAGCGGCAACAACAACAAATACCAACACCACAACCTCAACTACAACATCTACAAACACAAATATGAACACATCTTTAGCAGCGCCCACATATACTTCATTATCTTCAAATATTAAAACAATATCTAATTTGACAGCAACAACATCATCTTCTGATATTTTAAGTCCTGAGATATCCCTTAATCTTCAAGTTAACAAGGGGCCCGAAATGACCTCCACTCCACAGAAATTGGCAAAACATGATTCGTCCCATGAAATGGAAATTTTAGAAACCACTGAAACCGAAACATCCATGGACACGTCAGCAGAGGTTAATGCCTCTGATATGTGTGAACCCAGGGAAGAAGAGGATTTGGAATCGGAAACTTCCACCAATAGTATTACTGCCAAAGAAATAACAACAGAACGACAACAGGAGAACAAAGTCATGGAGGTCTACGATGACAAACCTCTAGATTTTACCAAATCACCTACAAAGAAAACCAAAGAAGATGATAGCAAAGCTAAAGATGTCGAAGAATATTTAAAATCAACTGCCGTTATTAAGGAAACTTCAAGAGTAGATGATGTCGAATCTAAAGATAGTGCCAATGGGAACGTAAAGGATAATGCCGTTTTACCAGAAAAATCTGCCTCATTAAAAGAAAACTAATTGCACTCTGTTAAAAAAGAAATTGTGGAAACGCTTAAGCGTTGTATAGAAACTCCACATAACTACTGTTGCAACTGCTGTTGCTGTGTTAAAAATTCAAATAAAAACTAAGACCTAAAAAAAACTTTAAATAAGTTTATAGGGCGTTAATAGCAAATGAAAAACGCCAAAAATGATAAAATGTTCTAAACTAAAGCCTAAAAGCATTTTAAATTTTATTTTTTTGTTAAACAAATAGTGTTTTTTTTATTAGTTTATGTAAAAAAAGATACATGTAATTACTTTTTGTTTTCTAAACAAATTTTTATGTTTATTGTTGTTTCAAACTAATTAAATAATAATTTTAAACAAATATGAAATCGTTAAAAGAATTATAGTCAAAGAAAGTAATAATACTATTAAACAAAACAAAAAAATAAGTGAATCCGACTGAAAAATCGTTTTCAGGGTGCTAATTTTTTTAAAGGAAATAAAAAATAATTTATGTATTTTTTATACAAATTGAAAGGAAAAATATGAAATGCAAAAAATATTAAAGTGAACTTCCTTTTTTACAAAAACATGAATTTACATATTGAAATTAAAATAAAAACAAATTGATTAAAACAAAAGCCTTACGAGAGAAACAAAACAAACATACAAACAAAACACAGAAAATAGTTAATATGTGAGAAAACTTAATTAAACAAAACAAAGTTTGAACGTTTTTGGATTGATTATGATTTTAATTTTTTATTTTTCAATTTATTTTAAACGAAAAATATACAAGAAAAACAAAAATAATTCATACGAATTATAAACAAATGCAATAATTTTCCTTTAAAACAATGAAACAAACTTCAACTTAAAGAAAACACTTACAACATACAAAAACACACAGCAACATTACAAAAGTACCTTAAAAAGCAACTGAAAATAATCAAAGCAAC
This sequence comes from Protocalliphora azurea, assembly GCA_932274085.1. Taxonomy (NCBI): domain Eukaryota; kingdom Metazoa; phylum Arthropoda; class Insecta; order Diptera; family Calliphoridae; genus Protocalliphora; species Protocalliphora azurea. The sequence goes on from OW026520.1 coordinate 86,155,512, forward strand.
AGAAAAACTAAACTAAAAAAATAGCAATTTGCAATAGTCTTTACAACAAAACAAAATAATAAAAAAACAGCAATAGTAACAATAACAATAATAGCTAATAATATAATTTAAACACTTTTTATATGGATAAAAGAAAAACAACAAATGCTTCCATAAATTCAAATTCAAATTACACGCAGTACAACTTCTTTTTATTTATTATTTTTAAAGAGCAATTGTTATAAACATTAAACATATTTTTATTATTATTTTTTTTTTAAGTTTTTCTTTTTATTTTTCTAAAAAAAATGCAACCTTAAAAGTATTTTATTTTTATTTTTCAATATATTACAATTATTATTTCATTATTATTATTTTTTAATTTAAATTTATGAAAATCTCACTTCACCATAAGTGTTATTATTACATAGACATACTTACATAAAAGCATACTACATACATACTTACAATAGCATTATTTTTTACAAACAAAATAGAGCAATAAAACAAACAAAGAAAATAGTTATAATTCACAAACAAAAAAGAAATAATAGTAACCACAAGTACCTGCAATAAATTTATGAATACAACAATATTTTCGTTAATTTATTTTAATTTTTTATAACACAAAACAAACAAACAAAATAGTCAGAGCTTAGAAGTTTCAACTTCATTCTTATACTTGTTTGTATATAGTAGAAATTTGTATAGAAAAATGAAAGCACGTTACTTCCCAGCTCTATAGGTGGACAAACACAACACACAATCCATTATAGTTATTTATTAAAAAAACATCAATCCCTTTCTACTTTTGGCTAACTCAAAAATCTAACAAGCAAAAACCAACAGTTCTTTGAAAAGTTATTTTTTTTTTTATTTTTTTATTTACATGCATATAAATATAAATAATATAAACATAAATTATAAGAGATTAGCAAATCTAGGCTTTAATTTAAATTTATTCATCATTAATTTTTTATTTATCTTATGAAATACTTAGAAATTGTTCGCAATGTGTTTTATAATTGACGTTATTTTAGAAATATTTAAAAAGTTTTCGAAATTAATTTTATAAACGAAATTTTAATTTGGAATACTTATAAAATGAATTATTTAGAATTTCTTTAATTTGTCATTTATATAAATGACATTTACAATATAAAGTATTTCATTTTAATATTAAAGTCTATTTCGATTGTGGATATTTCATGTTCGAATAGCATTTTCAGCAAAAATTTCCACTTTATAAAATTTGCTAAATTTTACTTCCCTCTTATATGAACTTAAAACACAAAATTTCAACAAAACTTTGGCATTCAAAATTCAAACAAAATGATAAAACAAAATAACCTGATAAAAATGGAGTTAAAACTTTAATTTTCTATTATTTTCAAGAAACAACACAACAACAAACTATTAAAACAAGAATTGGTAAATTGGGTGCCTCTATAATTATATATATATATATAAAAAATAAATAAATAAAAAATATTAAAAAAGTAGTTAAATTTTTTATTAAATAAAATATTAACTAATAAAAAAATAAACAAACTTAAGAAAAATATTTAAATAAAAAACCACCATTAAACATTAAATAACATACAAAATAAAACACAGATATGGTTAACAAAAAGTAAATACAATTCAAAAACGTTCATAGAAACTTGTTAAAAAATACTAAAAAGTAATATAATTAAAATTAAATAAAACGATTTTTTTTTTGTTTTTTTTTTAAGAAAAATTCGAACAAACAAAATCCCCTTTGGAGCAAACACCCTTTGGAAAACATTTTTCACTAAAAAACAAGACTATTTAAAACTTTTATAAATTTGTCTGTGAAACACAAATTTTATAAAAAATTTAAAAAGTTAATACAAATACAACTGAAACAAAATTCAAAATTGCATTTTTCGGCTTAAAAAAATATATTATAAATTGAGTTTTTTAAATTATGATTTAATACTTTTAAAGCAATATTAATAAAAATGAAAAGAAAAATTTGTAAATTACGCTTTCATTATTTACTTTTTTCTTTTGAGAAAATATAATAAATAATTTTATAATTACTTAAATATATTAACAAATTTAATAACAAAGTAATAGTAATATAATTTTCTTTTAACAAGAATTAAAAAAATAATACGTATAATAATATAAAATTATATAGTAATTTATAAATATATATAAACAAAAATATTTTATAAAATATATTAAAATATATAGTATATCCAATGTTATGTTTCTGTGAACCTTAAAGAAGCCTTTAATGAAAAAAAAAAAACACAAAAACAAGATAAAAAACTGCAACAACAAATAGCCAAATATAATGTTTTTATTTTCTTACTTTTTTACTTTATAAAATTTAAAAACTTTTACAAAAAATTCAAATTCGACTGGAATGTATAACGAACGTAGCAGTGAGTGTTTAACTATTTACCAAAGTACGTTTAGAAATTTTTGCTTTGAATTTTTAAAGTAAATTTAGAAAAGTTTATTAAATATAAATGTATCTGTAGGTTAATATTTAAACAATTTCTTTTAAACTACCAATGTTTGTTATATGTAAAGTCTATCAGTCTCTGAAATGGTAAAAAAAAATAAATGACCATAATTTTATTAAATAAAACAATATTTCATCCTCTATATACATATACAGGGTATTACCACTAATAATAATAAAAAACGTCATATTTTAATTACATGCTGCAATAGTTAATGAAAATAGTTCTTTCAAATAAACAAAATTCCTAAAGATTCAAATAAGTTCTAAAAACTTGCATTAAATGTATTACAAAAGTCAAATAAAAGCTATGCTTTAAAAATCTTGACAACATTTAAATGTATTAAAACTTGGATTTTTATTGGGGAATTTTCTTTTATAGAGAAATAAAAATATCATCAGCTTAAAATCAAACTTGTTTATTTTAATTATTAAAACATAAACATACACAATTTTTATAAATTATAATAAGTAATAAAAAAATAACTATAAACCATTTGTTCTGTGATCAGCAAAAATAAATTCAATAATAAAAATTATAAACTTTACTTTAAGATTACAATTTTTATTATTGGAAATCATTTGCATATTATTATTTTTAATCCTTAATGTTAAACATTTATATAATAGCTATTTTCAATTTATTTTTTATTTTATATTTTTTAGTAATATAATTGTAATTATTTTATAAAAAAAAAAATATATATGCAATTTTTATAAATTATTTGCTCGAATTAAATGTTAAAAAAAATCTTAAAATTCAATACTAAAGAAAACTTAAATAAGGCAATATTTCAGTAAATAGAAAAAACAATAATAGTTTGTATTCATTGTTTTAACAATAACAACAAAAGCAACAATAAACCGTTAAATTACCTCTATTTAAAATTTAAGTTAATTTTAATCTTTAAATTTTTTTATAATTTTTTTAAACTTTTTTTTTGATTTAAAATCATTTGTTTTGCCTGTAACATGTTTCCTTAGAAATGTTTAATAAATAAAAAATTTTATAAAATCTCTTTAATGTTCTCAAGGAGTCTGAATTTTTTTTATTATTTTTTAAGGATACGTTAAGGCGATTTTATGCAATTATATATATATCTATATATATATATATATATATATATATATATATATATATATATATATATATATATATTGTAATTTTTATAGAAATTTTGTAAAGTAAAACAAATGATTTTTTCATTTTCATAAGGTTTTTTAATTATACATATATATTTTTGTTAATTATTATTTTTTGCGTTTAATTTTAGATTTTAAGTTAATTTTAGAGTTATTTTTAATTTTATTTTGTTTCTAAAACAAAACGCACAGGAACTCATATACCTCAGAATTGTTGTAAATTATTATTATAATTTGTTTATGTTTAATATTAATACTAATATATTTAATTGTTTAATTTTATATGCATATTATTTTAATAGTTAAAAGCTCCTAAACACATACAAACTTACATAATTAAAAAATAAAAGCTGGCATGGAAAACAAGAATTTTATAAAAGAAATTTCTTTAACAGAGGCTATAACTGATTTAAGATACAATTTGAAGTTTCCTTTGGATTCAGTAAAACGGAAGAAACAATTGTTTTGAAATATTTCTTATACGATTTTTCATACATAATTTGTCGACGAACGTGTTTGAAAGTAGTTATTTTTGAATAAACTCAAAACAGTTATGAGAATACATAAATCTATTGGAGTTACGTGAAATGTTTTGTTTCAAAATTCTGTATGTTCAAACTAAAAATTTAGTTCTTTAAATGTTTTAAATGTTGAAATATTTTTATGCCAGCTTTTACTAATGAATATTCACTATTTTTTCACTCTCTCTCCCTCATTCAATCAAAAACAATGAATATAATTCAATGAAACAATAAAATAGTTATAAAAAATAAGAAAATCGAAATCACAAGACATAAAAAATAACTCAAAAACTGCAATAGTAACTGAACTACCTCAAAAAACTGCAATAGATGAGACTAATTAAACAAACAATAACATTTAAAATCGTAAATGTTGAATAAGAATAATTATAATTTTTAGTTCATTTCCTTTAACACACAAACTTTTTTATTTTATATTTTTTTAATTAATAATATAAAATATATATATATATATTAAACTTTTTGAAGTAAAATGGTGACTAATCAATCATAAATTTTATTTTTTGGCCCTTAAAACAAAAATGCAAATTTTGAATTATTAATTTAAAATAAAACCAACAAAAAAAAATTGAAAACAAAAACAAAACTTTTAGGCTTGACAACAACAACAACAATATTTACAAAGAACTTATGTAAAATATCGCTAAAACAAAAACAAAATTTTGGATTTTATACAAAATTATTAAAAGAAAAACATTTTGGCTATAATAACGAAAAAAATATGAATAATAAAAACATACATAATAAAAACATACATCTTAAAAAAATAAAAATATTTAGGCATTAATTAAAAAAAAAAACTATTCATTAAACAAAATTATGATTAATAAAAATAAACTATTTGGATGTAAAATTTAAAATTAAAAGAAAAAAACTTTTGGCTAAATATTAAATATAAATTTTAAACACAAGCGTTTTATTTAGATAGGTTTTTGTAAATATTTTTGGCAAAATTATTACTTTTTTCTACTTTTATTTCACATACTTTTAAGCATATAAAATATATTTAATTAATAAATATTAATATAAAAATAACTGTAGAAGAAAAAGAAAACAACATTTTTGCAAAATACAAAGAAATTATTTAAGCATAAAAAACTCTTAATTCAAAAAAAAAAAAAAATGTAAAATATTTTATGTTTAAAATAAAAACAAAATAAACAAGTATACTATATTGAAAACAAATAAAATCTAAATTTAAAAGATTTTTTACATATAAAAAACGAAAATATTTTTTTGCAAAACACTAAAATTAAGGTTAAAAATCTACAACCATAGAAAAATTTTTATTAGAAACAAAAATAAAATGTAAAACAAAGACCCAAATGTTTGGCTTTATGAATTTTATAAACTTCTTTTCTTTTCGAAAATTCTAAAGAAGTTTATAACAAAATTTTTATTAAAACACAAAAGTAAATAAAAATAAAATAGTTAAAATCTTAAAATAATTTAATTGTTTAGGCTCTAAACCTTAGAAAACAAAAAAATAAAAAATGCAACCAAGAAGGTTTAAAAGAAATCTAAAAATTATTGAAAAAATCTTTATATAAAAATAATTTTTAATAATTAATAAATAAAAAAAAAACTTAAAAAAATATACGTATAACCCTTACAAAAAGTAAAAAATATATATATATATATATAAATTTAGGCATTAAATGTAAAATTAAACAAAAAACAAGAAAATAACCAACCTCCCTCTTTGATTTCAAGGCTTTTCTTACCTCAAAAAGCTTAAAGATAATTTCTTTGTAAAATTTGAATTATAATATTCCAAATTTTAAAACGAACATAAAAAATGTCGCCATTTTGCAAACAAATTATAAAAAAAATATACAGAAAATGTTTAACAATTTTTCTTCAACTACTGTTAATAAAAATTGGTATTTTTTTAAACAAAAAAAAAAAAATAATAATAATAATAAAATAACTTAAACCCACCCTTTATTATTTAAATCAACAAAAACTAAATTATAACTACATTTAATAAACAACTAAATAACGAAATCATTTCTTTTTATTATATATATATATTTGCTTTTTTTTTTTTGGTTGTAAATTGTATATTATTTCCTTTCTATTATTTTTAAAAATTTTGTTTATATGTTGTAAAAATTAGATTTTAATATTATTTTTTATAATTTTTAAGGAAATTTTGTTAAAATTAAAATATAAAATACGTACAAAAATAAAACAAAATCTATAGAAAAGCAAATAAAATTTAAATGAAATTTAAAAAATAAAACACACATATTTTGTTAAATAAATCATTTTTGTTAAACATTTTAATTTCTTTTTTGTTTATTTTGTAATAAAAAATCATAGAAAAAAACAATAAAATTTAAATTGAAATTTTTTAAAAACAATAGAATATTATTTTAAAAAGAGTGTAGTAATAACAGTCTTTTCCGTAGTATTGGCAAATGATTTTCTAATACATCACTAATAGTGGGTTTGTTTTCGTTTCATTCTTCAGAGTAAACACATAGTGGTATAGTGCTGTGCAAAATAATAGTAGCGAATGTCCAAAATTAAAATTCATTTATTATTTAAATTTTAATATTGTATTTTAACAATTTTAGCATGTCATTCCACGCAACTATTTCCAGAAAGTTTGCTTATATAAAAATTATAATTATTTTTCTTTTATATTGAATTCCATTTAACCTTTTAATGGCTTCAATATTTGTTTATTCAAATCTATTACAAATTGTATGAACAGAATGTTCTTTCACCCAATTTGTAAATATTTCATATTTGTTTTAGTTTTTAATCTCTTACAAAATAAATTAAAAAATATATAATGATTCAATTCATTTTGCCTTAGCAAATACCTTAGTAATTTGTAGTAGATTTCATTGAAAAAAAAAAAAAAAAAATTAAATAATTAAATTTTTTGTGGTCAAATAAAATAGAAACTGAAGAAGCTTAAATAAATAAAATCGATTTTAATTGTAAAGACAGACCCATGAATTTAGTTCGATTTTGAAAAGTTAATAAAAAATAAAACCTTCAGGCAAAGCAAATTTTAGTCTAAAATTAAATTTATTAAAATTTTTATTAATTAACCAACCAAACGCAATGTAAAAAAAGATAAGTAACAGGCATATAAATATATTTCCTTTAATCAACTTTAGAACAAGTCCTAGGGATTTATATTTGCATATAAATACTAATAATATTTGATGAATACAATGATTTCAGCACTTTTACTTATATTTCTTAAAGATAGTTTTTTCATGGTTTTAAAGAATCTATTTTAAATTCTCAGATTTATAAAAATTTTACTAGTAAATAAATTTAATGCATTCTTGCAATTACTTTGTGCCAAATTGCATTTTAATTTACATAATAATGTGTCGAGAAATTAAACAATTCAAGAAATATACCATCAATAAAAATAAAGAAATTTATTAATTAAATATTTATTCATTTATTTTCAACATTATTATTATATTAACATTAATCGTATATTAAAATCGCGATTTCACAGAAATTACATAAAAAAATGATGTAAAATTATTTTGTATCAAAGATGACACTTAAGGTTATAAAAACTTTAGTAGTTTGACGGAAAATTTAAATTCTTTTATACCAAAGCAATATTTGTCCAATTCACATCCTCTGTCGTATCGTTGTATCATTGTATGTCGAAAATATTTTTCAAACAAATTTTTTGAAAGCAAGACCAAATTTATAAAAATGTTTACTATATACAATGATACAACGGTACGACAAAAGTTGTAAATTGGACAATTATGTATAAAATGTTTTATCGCGATAAGTGATTGAAAAAAATAATAATATGTTACTTTATACCCTTCGATGTTCTAGAAGACCTTGATATGGTATTTTTGACATTTGCAAAAATTTCAAAAAAGTTATAATACTGGTACACATACAACATAACTGCTGGTTTTGCTCTTTTTTAAGTTAACGGTGTAATCAAATATAAAACTCACTTTTGAGGATTTATATGCTGAACATTTGCGTTAAAAATTGATATCTGAAATGATCATTTAGTTACTTTTGGTATCAAATAAAAATTATCGGTTCTATTACGTAATACGAATTATCATTTCGGTCAAACCTATACACATTAAAATTTTCATAGATTTTTTCAGTGTTACGTACTAGAGAAAATTAGCGATAAAAACTATTATTTTGCACAAATCTTATGTTAAACTGATAATAGAGAGTTTTTTTAATTTTAATGATATTGAAAAGGACTGTTATATAACATTTTTGTACAGTTATTAAAATTCAAAATTATAAAATACACACTGGCGAAAAAGTTGCATATATATTTGCAAAAAAAGTATCAAAATTATAACTTCAGTTAATAAAAAATATTTTTAAAATGAAAATATCATATGCATACAGACACATTTACTACACATCCGCATACATAAACTAGTCACATGTGCAAAAATAAAAAATAAAAACAAAATAGTAATTATTACATAAAAAAAAAAATAAATAAATAAAACAATAACTCAGGTATCCCATAGTTTAAAATATTAAATAATTAAATTAATCATTAAATATTTAAGAAAACAAAAATATGATAGAAAATAAAATAAAAAACGATACTATTATATTTTAATTTGTATTATATTATTTGATTTTTTCCTTTTATAAACATAGTTATTTTAAATAACTACACTTGTAAATTGAATTTTGTAAATGATTTTATTCACCTCAATCCCTTATTTTTCACTTCCAATATTTAAGTTAAAAATTCACAAAAAAAATTAATTATAAAATATTTTAAAATTATAAAATTTTTAATTATTTAATGTTTTTATTTCATTAAATTTTAGTTTTTAAATTAAATTAATTTAAACAAAATAAAATAAAAAAATATTTACATAAAACATAATCGGCATTTATTTTATTGTTTTCAAAATTACACAAATAATTAAATTAATCGGGAACTTATTTTGCATATTTTTTTTTTAATCTACGTATTCGTAACAGGTGAAAGTAATCAAAATTTTTCCAATTTTCTCAAAAGGGTTTCGAACTTTAATTTATTAAAAATAAACATCTATTTAATGAATAAAAATTGGAATAAAAATTGTATGCATTTCTTTTGATCTCAGAACCGGTTTAATAAATAGTCTCGACTGAAGGTCAAAATTAATTTAATTAGTCTCAGAAAATTTTTTAAAATTAAATTAAATTTTATTTTATTATTTTTTTTTTTTTCATGACATAGAGCTATTTTCAATAATATTATCCTATAATTTTATTAAAAGAGTATTTAATTATATATATATATATATATATATATATATATATATATATATATATATATATATATATATATATATATTTGTTGAGTTCATTTAAATATTTTTAAATTTAATGCTACTCTAAATTGAAGGAAAATAATTTTCATTTTTTAACATTTATTTAAAATTTTAGATTTTAGTCTCTGAGCAAAAAAAGGGAAAGTATTTCTAAAAAATTAACATTTCTATCACTTCAAAAATGCATATTTTGCACTTTTTTGGAAAGTTATTAATAACTACTTTAAAAAAATGAGAAGAAATTTAAAAGCAGTTAAAAAGAACATTCTTCCAATGACAACCACAGATTAAAATTACTACTACAGGTTAAAATTACTCTTTTCCAACACTAAGTAATTCCTTTTAATGATAAAACATTGTGTTAAGATTATTGCTCTTGAAGCTCTTTACAAAATGAATTAATACAACATTTTTAAATCTAATTCACAATATAAAAACTTTATAAAAAATTCGTAATAGATTTGAATTAAAGAAATTGAAATTATTCAGTTGATTATATCCAGGAAAAAATGTTCAATATATGGAAGCAATAAGAACTGATGGAAGCAATAGTTTGCTTACTTAATTCCATATAACTTCCAAGAATGCAATATCGTAAGTTATTAAGTGTGTGCGAAAGGCAATCTTCGTTATCATAGTGCTTCGAAGAAGCACTAAAATCCATTATAAAAAAAGATAATAATAGCATTACTTAAGCACATTTGGAATGTCTGATTTTTGTTCGGATTGCCTTTCGCACACAGTTAACAATTTACGCTATTGCATTCTTGGAAGTTATATGCAACTAGGTAAGCAAACTATTGCTTTCATCAGTTGTTATTGCTTCCATATATTGAACATTTTTTCCTGGATATAATCAACTGAATAATTTCAATTTCTTTAATTCAAATCTATTACGAATCTTTTATAAAGGTAAGGAAAAATGTCCTTCGCACACAGTTAATAACTTATGCTATTGCATTCTTGAAAGCTATATGCAATTAAGTTAACAATTTATGCTTCCATCAGATGTTATTACATCCAATTAAGCAACATTTATTCAGTCAATATGATTCATTCATAAAAAATTTATGCAATAAATTAACTATTATTAATGCTATTGAGGAACTATTAAAGATAAAATTCGTTAACATTGATAATTAAATTTAAACTTAAGATAGTTCTTTTCCGAAATCTTCTTAATTTTTAAAAATGTTCCAAAAGGATATAAGTTCGTCCGTTAATTAAGACGATCAATATCTTAATCATGTTAAGCATAAATAATTTGTGAACATTTTAAATAACACAAATATATTCTTTGCAGAATAGGCGATTTTTTAATTTTTCTTAAAGAAAGCATTAAACATATTTCTATGATGAACACAAACTTTTATATTTACAATATAAAATCTTTATAAAAAATTATTTTAATTTATTTAAAATCTTTTACAAAAATCTATTCCTTTAAATTAACTTTATTTTTTACATTTTCATTATTGTTCTCATTTTGTTTCTTTAATTTTGTACATAATTTAAAAATAATTATCAAATACTACAGTATACCAAAAAAAAGCAAAAATTAATAAATAAATTTAATAAAAATATCGAAAAATTTTTGGCATTTAAATATTACGAAGAGTTCAGAACAATTAGTATTACACAATATTTAATAGTAAGTATTTTATAAAACGAACTAACTATTTGATGTAAAATTAAAAAAATCTGAAAATTAATTATAAATTATAAATGTGTAAATCAAGTTAAATGATGTGTAATATATAGCAAAGCAAAATTATTATATAAAGAAAAAAGTACAAATTTTTGTTTTAATTTTTATTGGCTTAAAATAATTTTTTACTTAATATAATATGTGTTTAATTTACAAACAAATTAATAATGTCACACATTATTAATTAAATAATTAATTACTTAAAATTATATCGAATATAAAAAAAATAAAATAAATACAACAAGAAAACATTTCGGATCTAATGAGTACAAAATTTCAGGAATACAACAAAATATTACAAAATTTAAATTTAAAATCTTTGTACTATAATAATTTAAAGTTGAGTGTATGTAAATAAATTTAAAATTATTACTCATTAATGACAAAAAATGACAAAAAAAAAAACTTCAAAAATAAGTTGTATAAATAAATATATAATAAGATGCAGATTATTTTATTATATATATTTTTTTTTATTTTTTATTTTTTGGAATGAAATTGTTCGCGTTAATTTAAAATCTATTCGACTGAATTGGAATTTTCAGCATTGATTTAAATTAAGTAAAGGATAAATAATTCGCCCGACTAAACTTATATCTTACTCGTATTTGCAATCGATTTACCAAAAACAAATAAAGTGATTTTAAGGAATCTGAATAAAATACGTTTTGTATGATCTTTCTCTCCTTATTAAGTATCGTCCAGGTTTTTGACTATAAAAGTTCAAAGAAAGGAATCAATATTACTTTACAATCGACCTTGGACAATAATGCATTTAGAAAAAGTTAGAAGTTGAAATTTTTACACTTTAACTTAAAAATATGTTGTTGAAAATCGGAATTTGCTTTATCTCCGTAATAAGGGCGATCAGAAAAGTATAATGAGATACATGTCTGGCGAATGAAGAATTTCGTATAACAGAAAGTCTTGTGTCTAAATCTTATTCTAAGAAACGGATTTATACCAAAATTACATTATTTGTTTTTAGTTTATTTTCTCTTTTTTTTTTAAACTTGAGTTACACATTTTGAAGTATCCTTTTACAAATTCAGTTTAAAATTAATGAAAATTTTAAAATAATGTTCTGAACTGCTGAGTAAGCAAAATTTAAAAAAAAAAAAATGTTGGCATAATCAATGGTATGGTAAAATAAATAAAAATGGTAACTTTCTTTTTTATTTATTTAAAAATTATTTTATTTTATTTCTTATCAAATAATATAAAATATATAAACATTTATATAATCTAATATATTGAAAACTCAGGGCATTTTAAAGACTCGTAATAAAAAAAAAATAATAATAATAATAATTTAACGTATACAAACGCATTTATAAAACTAAACATAAAATATTTTTAATAAATCTTTTTACTTTTTTAAACAAAAAATATAAGTTTTTCTGTTTCATTTCTTTAAATTTTATTTGATTTAATCTTAAAACGAATATGAACTTCTCAGGTACTAATTAATAGACAAAAAGTTAAAAAAAATAGAAATACAATTTCTATACCAAAAAAAGAAAAACATTTTTTTTTCGATAATTGTGCAATATAAAACCAAGAAAAATATACGTAATAGCAACTAAAGTTAAAAAATATATATATTATAAAATATAAAAAAGAAAGTTCATATGAAAAACTAAAAAAAATGATGGCAAAAGCATGGTAAAAATTGTGAGTCGTAAGGTAGTGAGTTTTTGTTTTTAATTTAATATTTAAACAAAATAATATTCATTTAAATAAAATATTAAAAAAAAAAAAAATACTTATATTAAGCTGTGATTTAAAAAATGGAAATAGTAAAAAATGTAATATTAATGATAACCACAAAACACTTACACACACAACACACATTTATACTAAATAAAGAAATAAATTAAATATAATTATTTATTTTTTTTAATTTGTTCTTTAATATTTAAAGTCTGAATTTATTAATTAATATTTTATAATACTTTTTCATTTTAAAAAAGAAACACAAAACACAACCCTTAAATAAAATATATTTTTATTTGGGAAGAAAATATTATCTTTTATTCAAAATAAAAAAAAGTCGTAAATATAAAAATAAAATTAAATTTTGTCTTAATACACAATTTATGTATTTGGTATTATATGTAAAATAAACAAAAACAAAATTAAGCAAAAAAAAAAAAAAAACAAATAATAAAAATTAAACAAAAAAAAATAATAAAAATTAAACCAAAATTTATATTAAAACACCCCAAAAACTCACCACATACTGTATGGAAATATGATTAATGATTAAAAACAAAAATTATATAATAAATGGTATTGAATGGGTATAAAAAATCTCTATTATGGAAACAAAAAAAAAAAAAAATAAAAAAACTTCAATAAACTTGTTGCTATAAAAATAATTAAAAAATTGTTTTATTTAAATATGTTAAAGGATTTTTTTTTGTCGAATTTGGATTTCAGATTTAAAAAATTTTGTTGCCTAGGAAAAAGATTAAGCCTCTGAATTTGATAGAAGGAAAGGAATTTGGCGCATAACTTCCTCTTGATTTACCGGTTACATCATGATATAAAAATAATTAGGTAGCACCACTCTCTCATTTTGTCGCCATGATAAACATCTGACGTTTAAGCCAACACTAATTTTATTCTCTTAAATCATGCTACCGTGCAAATTTCAAAAAAGTCCGAGCTTTTTGTTTACTATTTTTATGTTCAGGTATATTGGTAAAATTATTAAAAATTATCAAAATTATATGTCATGTCCGATCTTAACAAATTTTCTTTCTTTTAGTAGAGCTTTTTGTTCTAAGGTTAGTGATACATACATTTTAGCTAAGCAACTTTTAGTTTAAAATATATATAAAGATTCAAAGTTTCGTTATATAAACTTTTATATATCTGTTATTTGTAAATCGATCGCAATAAGATGTATGTCATTTGAGAGTGCTTTGAAATATCGATTAAATTATACTTTAAACATACCAATTTATTAATCCGTTAAATGGCAATATCAAGCGGTTTGTTAATGTAGCGTCCGTTCTACCTTTTACTATTTTATATAAAAACCTTTCCTAACTTGTTATACAATATTTTATGTACAATTCATTTTTATGTTTTACTTCAATTTTATTTTAAATAATTTTGCAATCGACTTATAATTTTCGAACTTAATAAAACCATTTTTTATAAAATATAAAAAAAAAATATAAAAAAAATGTTCACTAGATTTCTTACAAAATTTAAAAAAAATCAGATTTTTGGGGTTATTTTCCAAAAAGGTGATAACATTCTTTCACATCTAATATATATATATATATATATATATATATATATTGTTCCGGACTACAGAATTTTTATAATGGTTTCAGAACAAATCTTATCGAAAATGCGTGTAAAGCAAAATCGGAGACGCATTGGGTAACAGTTCCCCCAAGCTCTATCCAAGCTTTGTCAATTTCGAAAAAGTATATTGGCTATATACCCCCACATGTTGGTTAAACACACAAAAAAATATTTTCTGAGCTACGATTTTTACATTTTGCATTTTAGTGAAAAAAGTCAATTTTTGAAACAAATTTTCCCTGAACTGGGATTTTGGGTATTTTTTTATGAAAAAGTGAGAGTTTTTTAATTCTCTGACTTTCTCGAAATTTCATAGGAATACCTCTACTTGTTTAAATTTTATTTAGGTGCAAATATTAACATTATTTCTTAAAAATTCAAATTTGAAGTTTTTCGGGTCATGGTCTAAAGAAATTTCATCACATTTTATTTATTATTATTAATTATGATTCTCCATGTTCTAACGTTTCTTATGATACTAACTACTTTCATAAGATGTTTATACTTTTGTTTAAAACTAAAAAAAAACTTTGTCTTCTTAGGTCATTTTTATCACTTTTATGAAAAATGTAAAACAACACCAGTAGCAATGCCATGTTAACTTCCCCTGTTACCTTTACATTGTCCTTATACTTGTAACAGTCTGAATTTTCATACCAAAATATATAAAAAAATTGCCAAAACTTGCAAGGTTTATTGTTAATTTTTTGTTCAGATGTAATCTGTATATATAAGTATTTGGTATCTCTGAATTCATAAGATTGTGAGAATTACAACTAATAGAAATAAATTAAATGCGGTGAAATTCTCCAGACTATAATCCGAGAAACTTAAAATTTGGATTTTAAGCATGTTTTTGAGAAATAATGTTAATATTTGGACTTAAGTAAAATTTACACAAGTAAAGATATTCCAATGAAAATTTGACACAATATAGATAGACTAGTTTTAAAATCGGAGAATTAAAAAAACTTCCACTTCTTCGTACCAAAATACTTAAAATCCCAGTCCGGGAAAAAAATGTTTCAAAAATGTACTTTTTTCATTAAAATGATCACCCTGTCGTTGTAAAAGGCAAAGTATATACAAGTAGTCCTACTGTTTGACAGAGGTACCTAGTTTCAAGAGTGTGTTAGTAAAAAAGTACCTGACTCTATGTATGTATTAGTAATAAAAACTTAAATGCTATCATCATCAGTTTTATAAAAATGGCTTAAATTAAAATTTATTTGAATTTTCAATACCAAAAATAGGAACTGTGTTCTTCAAAATAATTTATAAAACGAACAAAATAAAATGTCAAAAATAAATAAAACTATTTTATATTCATTTGTGCACAATGTACACGAATTAAACATGAAATAGTGTTTCAAAAAATTGCAAAATTGTAAAATTATATGAGTAATAATTCGAAAATTTGCATGTAAAAGTTTTGTATTTTTCTTCTTTATTTACAGTTTTCTGAATTCATACGGTACCCCTATATGTGAGAGAGCAATTAAAAAGTAGAGAGCCACACCATTTTATATACTTTAATAAAAGGCATGGCTCAGAAAATAGTTCTTGTGTATTTAACCAATATATGGCGGTATATAGCCAATATGTCTTTTTGTTGATCTCAGCTTTGATATTTGAGAATTTTACAAAAAAAAAAAAAAAAAAAAAAAAAAAAAAAATTAAAAAACTTTCTAAATTGACAAAGTTTGAATTAGACTTGAAGGCAAACTGTTGCCCAAAACGTCTTTGATTTTGCTTTACATGCATTTACGTTAAGATTTCTTTGGAAACCACTACTAATTCTGTAGTCCGAAACAAAAAAAAAAATATTTTAAAAGTGGAAGGATATCCACCTTTTTGAAAAGTAACCCCAAATATTTTTTAAAGTTTCAATTTCAGATTAATATAACTTTTTACATGATCGATATGTAAAATCTAGTGAATATTTTCAAAAAATTTTATGGCCTAAATTAAGGCCCCCAAGTTAAAAAAAAAAACTGTAAAAATAATAGGCCAAAAGTGGGGATAAAATGTGCTCTGAAATATCTCTTAAAATAAAAGAAAAAGCATATATGTGTTAAATTTTCCAAATTCAAATCATAAATGAATTTTTGGCGAATTTTTAAAAAATGGTATACCCGAGGTTATTAACTTTAGAAGTCTACCCTGCACCCCCGTGACCTGCTAGGAAGCTGTACTCCTCCAAATCAATTGAAAAACACCTCAGCTCTAACCTTGTGAAATTTTATTTAGATATCTCCAACGGTTCACAAGTTACAGATTTATTTAAAAAAATCGTTTTGGGATCACTGTGAACCATTGAATAAAAAAGTTATTTTTAATTGAAAATTATTTATTAAATGGATACTTTTAAATATGTATTTAATAACTGCTGTAACACTAGGTACTTCAGCAAGAATACAGATGTGCGTTTTTCGAGCCCTAACAATACCACGTGGTTATTTGCAATATATATATATTACACATGATAAAAAAATATTCTAAAAAATTTTTCCTTTTTTAATTTTGTGGCAACGATTTTTTGTTTATTGTATATTTACAAAAGAACATACATATATCAAATAATTAGCTTAAAAGTATGGTTTTTATCCCGAGAATTCCCGGGACGAATTTCCCGGGAATATTGCCAATTTTTCACTTCACGATTCCCAGGATTTTTTGTCGGCAATCTTGGGAATTAAAAGCTACCAAAAATGTGAATTTTTACCATTTTTAAAAATCAAAAGTTCTATATAAAACGTTGATTGACCATAATCGAGCAAATATACGATTAGATGTTTATATTGCTATGCACCCAGTATGATGTAATTAACTCTAAAGTGTTTATTAAAATACCAGAAAAAGTAATTTCCGAACTAGAAAATACTGAAATGACAAAACTAAAAATTTTAAATGTTTGAAAATTCTCTATGTTTGAAACTACTGCTATTAGAACACAAAAATTAGAAAACTTCGCCAATGTTAGAAGAATGCATGACACAGTTTTGTAAGACTTTTTATTTTGATCCTTCAGCGTCCACAATTTTTACACAATAATTTTTTATATTTGTCAAAAAAATATTATTATTTTTATGTTTTGAAGAAATCGTTCAGAGATCGATCGCAGATTTCAAAAAAAAAAATATTCTCGAAGTCATGCTTTTTATGGTTACTTAGAAAATGTTCTGTAGCTGTGGCAAACGATGATGAATAACAAGGTACTTAAATAATAAAACACTTTATTTTTGAATATACGGGTATGTATTTTTTAATATAACAATGAATTTCCAAATAAGCATTTTTAAAATATTAATACTCTTATTCACAAACAACTCTTAAATTTAAAATGCCCTTTAAAATAAATTTTTCATACAAATTTTATCTCTAAAATGTATTTTAAATTTAAAATTTGTTTATGAATATGAATACAACTAGAACTAGAATTATCACTCAATAAATCTTGAATAATATAATAGAGAGAACATCTTGTAAAGCATGTATATAAATCTTAACATCATAAAACATGAAAATTAAAACGCTCACATAAAATATTCATTTTTTTGCTAACATATAAACAAATTTCTTCAATATTTTTTTTAATTTTTGAACAATTTTTCGACAACTGAAAAAATTGTGACTTAAAAATAAAAGTGGGATATCATCAATTCATTGCGGAGATGATAATATCCAATAATAATATAAAAGGGCGATATTTTGAGGATAAAAGTAATATAAAAAAATTCAAATTTTATATATTTTTCTTGTTTATTGCTTATCGTCCAAATGTCTGTAGGGGCAAAAATTTTCAAAAAATTTACTAATTTTTTTTCAAAACACAAAAACAAAATATATTTGACTATATGTATTTTGTTGTTGCATGAATTAGGTTTCTGACAATCGAATTAGGTTTTTGTTTTTTTTTTTTTAGATTTCATGATTTTTAAATAATATTGTATTTTTCCTAAATACCCGGGAATTCCCGGGAATGCCTTAAATAAAATTTCGAATCACTGGAGTTTAAAAATGTCTGGAAATTAAAAACCCTACTTAGAAGTCAAATAAATTTTTGTGAGAACGAAGTGAAACTTTCTCCTTATATTTATATCATGGATTAGATATTAAAAATTTTCTAAAAAAAATAAACTTAATTTTATATCTTAATTCCTTTTTAAACCTTTTTGAACACACTCCAGCAAAAAAAAGAGATAAATATAAAGATATAACTTTTTCACCACAAATTTATTGGTAAATCTGTGGCAACAAGGAAAAACTACATACCTCAAAATATGAAAAAATCATTTCAATTATATGCTGCGTCAATTTGATACTATTTAATAACAGATTTTTTCTTTCATCTAAATTTTTTTTTTTTTTTTTTTGTAAAATATGTTAAATCTGTTAAATCAACAAAAATTTTGTTAAATTGTCAGTAACTCTTCGCAAGTAAAACCACACACAATATTGAATAAAATTCTATCTGCTAACTTAACTATTATGTCTTGTGTTTTTTTTTAATTTCAAAATTCACTAATATATTTTAGTCAATTTGAATAAAATTTTTCAATCTGACTAAAATTACTTAAAATAACTAAAGACATATAAAGATGAACATGATGAATAGATGTCTTCAAATTTACTAAATGCATTTAAGATTGAGGAAAATTCTTCAAAATCAATTTGCATGTGTTTTTAAAGATTTAATTTATGTTGAGATTATTAAATAAATACAATTACAGTTTCTTAAAATATTAAAAAAATATATATTACATACATGTCTTATAATTTTATTAATTATTTAATTTTTACTAGACATTGTCGATTATACATACATAAATATATGAAAACGATATTTGTGAAAATTTTATAAAATCTTTTAATACATAAACGAGTTTACTTTAACTATAATTTAGTACAATTAAATAAAATAGAGTAGTTAAATTTAATAAAAATTCTCCAATATGAATAAAAAGTTTAGCTACATGTAGAATTGAAGAAATTTCTTCAATATAGAAAACGCATATTGAAGAAGATTAGTTGAACCACCAAAAATAAAGCATGTGCAAGTGTTTATTTTTTGTTAAAAAAAAAAAAATTAGTATACATATATATTCAAATAAATAAATTTTAGTGAAAAATTAAGTTTGAATTTGTGTTATATCAGTTATACATATTTAAGAACTAACAATAATTGATAGTCATGCAGACTATTGTCTGACTATAGTCACTGCAGAGCACTAAAGAACGTGTTAAACGTGTGGAAATTTGGAAGTCTTTTTTTTCATATTTTTCTCGATAATTTTATAAATCATTTCCAAAGCAAATATACAAAATTTAAAAAATCAACTGCTAGATGACGATCATCATCATCTCAATAAATAGTTTTGGATTATGGAAAATTGTACGACGAAAATTTTAATGTCCTTAGAAAATATATGTATATATATATATATATATATATATATATATATATATATTCTAAGGATATTAAAATTTTCGTCGTACTTTTATATTATATATATATATATTCATGGGTAGAAACGAAAAAATCGTTTGGTGCACACCTGATGTATTCAATAAAAGATCACAGTAAAAAAAATCGTTAGGATTTAAATTGGTACGGAATTATGTAGTTTATTTAGTTAAATGGAATTTTTAATAAATTTATATTTTCCATTTTCTCACAGGTTATTTCCATTACTATTATGAAGCATTTTGTTAGTTTAATATCTATTCTTTTTAAATATTTCAGATGGTAATTTATTTGGTTCATTTAACAGCGTACTAGTCCGTCCCTTCATCATATATGTAATTACTTACAAACAAAATCTCTGCTTAATTAAATTCCTTTTATAATATTTTATACTAATTATTTAGATATTTTTAATTTATTTTTACTTTTTATAAAAAATTATGTTTTTGTTATGCATATATTAAGTATACTGATTTCTTTTGCAAAAATAATTGTTAATTGTTTTATAAATAATAAATATTATTAAAGTGTTCAAAATTTCTTATTTGTTTTATTTTTGATGATGGTAAGTAATGGTTTATATATTAAAACATTATTCACAAAAATTATCTTTTATTGGTTGAATAAAGTAATGCAATTATATATAAACATAATTTTTCCTTCCGGGGTTTAAAAGGCATTTTAAAATTAACAAAATTTCGTCAAATTGAATAAAATTCAATAGTTAAAATAACTAAAAACTTTCTTCAATTTGAAGAAAAAAAATAGTTAACTTGAATAAATTGTTTATTCAATTCAACTAAAATTTAGTAGAATTAAAGAAAATTGCGTAGTAAAATTTAATAAAAATTCCTGAATATGAAAAAAATTTTAGTCAATTTGAATAATATTTTATTCAATTTAATAAATTAATTGCCAAATTAATCATCTTTTAATAACTAAATCAATTAGACATATTGAGGACTTTTCGTCAATTTAACTGATTTACAAAAATTAACAACAATTTCTGATAAATTGCGAAATTTGTTGGTTGATATTTAATTGCTTTTCTTCAATCCCTTTTTAACGAATTTAGTACTCTTTTCTGGTTGAAATTTTGATGAACGAATTAAATTTTTTTTGTATTTTTTTTACTATCTCCAAATAAATAAGATTGCAGGACAAATAAACTTAATTATAGGAAAATATCTACTGCATCTCGATGTCCTAGTTTAAGAAGAACGTAACGTAAAATAAACTACTTTTTGAGATTGTGAATATAACTAAAACTAACAAGATTTTAATTAAAAAAAAAGTTAATGTTGGCTAAACCGAAATCGGTGCAAGTGAAATTAATAAAATTATTTTAATGCATTGCGACCAAAAAAAGTATGCTTTTCTAAGAAGTTTTTATTTTATATAACTTTGTTGGTAATAGGTAGAGCAAATAAGTCATTTGTGTTTTATAGACAAAAATTGGTGCTACATACATACATAGCCCCTAGAATCAGAGAAGCAAGCCGTATCGAAGCGATTGGCGGCTAGCCAAAAAGCCGATAAATTTTTACGAGACGCGCCACCGCCGATAAAAAAAATAAAAAGTAAAATTAAGTTGTATTTTGCACGCTCAACTTCGGTTGGGTCCCTAAATAAATTTGTACGAGTGACTTCGTTTGTTCGTTCTCACAAGTCGCTTCGTATTGGTCGTTCTCACGAGTGCTCGTTCCCTTAGTAGAATATTAACCCGTAGAAGTGCATGGTAATAGTAGTTTGAGAAGTAACTAACTACTATCTTTAAGAAACCATTGTACGTATTGTAGAAAAATATACAATCTTCGATTCCCGAAGTTGCCACCTGAACCAGAAATCGATCCCGCCGAATACCCGAACCAAGAATGTTCGAACCCGACGCTGCTACCTGAACCAGAAACCGATCCCGCCATAAACCCGAACCAGTTTGACAGCCGAGTGAGTCGAAGCTGAAAGCTCAAAGCCGATTCTACTACTGAACCGAGCCTAATATAAGCCGAAGAACCAAAATAAGCCTTGTTGAAGAAGGGAAAACCGAAATAAGCCTTGTTGAAGAAGAAATGATTGAAGACGACATTTATTAAGCAGATGGTATTCGAACTGAAGTTATCGAAATTATTCTCCGTAACATCTATAACAATTTTTATAATGATACAGTAGTACTTTTGATTGTGATTAAAGAAATATAAAAAATGAGCGAGCGGCTAGCTCATATTTTACGAAGGAACGTAGCTTTTAAACTTTATTTAAATTTTTTTTATTTACTTCAAATAAGAAATAATTGATTATTAGTTTTTAATTAATTTTCTTTTCTATTTCAAAATAAAACTTGATTTTTAAATACTATTTCATTTACAATAAAATGAGACATCAATCTTACAAATCGTGTAAGTACTCAAACAATTATTTAATTATTTTTAACATATTTCTAAGTAAATCACTTTATGCTTTATTTGAAACAGACTTGGGGCAAACATAAAAATTTATAAAAAGTTTAAGTAATCATTCCATATAAAATCGAATAATTTTTGTCTAATTTAAATGAAAATAAATCTTGTTATGCTTACAAGAAAAGTATTTAAAAAATATTACATTTATAATAAATTTCACTAGAACTTGAAAATTTTCATTTTTGCAAATGTTGTTTAAAATTTTTCTTTCAATATTTGATCAAAACATATAGAAATGTATATGAATAACAAGCTTGGTTCTTCTACTTTTGAAACAAAATCTTAAAAAGAAGAAATTAACAAAAAAAAAATAATAGAATTTATCCAAGAACTTACCAAAACAAAAAATAATAATAATAATAATAATAATAATAATAATAAAACCAAAAGCTGTTCCCTCCCTGTGGCTACGCGAATGCATAGCAAGCGTTGCTTCCTTAAAAAAACAACATTGATAGCTTTTGATGGCTACTAAATTTATATTCATAAGTTTGTATGTAGATACATGCTTATACAAAAAACAACAACACTGAGTCATTGCAATGCTTCTATTTTCAACTAAAAATGTCTACATTAGGCAAATTTTTATCAAAACAAACGTCAAAATCAGTGTGAATATATAGAAGGTAGTCTTAGTTAAACAGCTGATTATTATTTTCGTTGTTACAGTTGCCAAAATACATATATAAAAAACAATAATGAATACGCCATATTGTTGTTTTTGTACAACTGTTGCCACCTTCCACAAATTCGCGATAAGTTTGACGTTTGTCTTGATAAAAAATTGTGTAATGTAGACACTATGTAAACAAGTAAGAAAGATATAGTCGGTCAAACTCGTCCATATGATACCCCACACCACTGTGCATGTCCATCAAAATTCGTCGAGGAGTCTTATATTAGACATGTTTACAATTGTGGACCGATACTTTTACTGAGTGTAAAATAAAATATACGAATACGGAATATTACGTTAATACTAACATTTAGATGAATTTATGCAGTTTAGGATGATTCCCGAAAGTGGGCTTATATGGGAGCTATGGTAAATTATGGAGCGATTGTCATAAAATTTATTGCTATGATTTCTATTTATATAAAACTTATTTGTGTCGAATATAAACCTGATACTATCATGTGTATATGATTTATGCAAGTGATTTTCGGAAGAGGGTTTTATATGGGAGATATGGTCAATTATGGACCGATCTTCATGAAATTTAGCACAAATATTGATACTTATACAAAACTTCCTTGCACCGAATTTCATTACAATATTACTATATTTAAAGCATTTATGATCGTTAAACCCTACTGGTAGGAAGCAGAAAACCAATTTAATTTTTTTAGTGTTTTTTCTGTATTCTGCTCATCAATACGCATCGTTTGAGTGATCTTGCGACGTATGATATCTGCAAAAACACTTTTAATAACAATGTTTTTCTCCTTTAACTCAATAGCTATCTTGGACACACTTTTAAATGGACCATCCCTTACATTTTTTATATTTTTGTTTTTTTTTTTATTCCTCTCTTGCAGTCAGTTGAGAACGTACTATTCTCAGTATAGCGAATTAATACAAAAAATTTTGGATCACTATAATTTTTGCAAACCGTTTTGTAGGAGTACCAAGACTTTTGCCGTGCATAATTTTTAATTGTTGTTTTCATTTTAAACTATTGACTGGAAATATTTGTTAAACTGTTACCTTTTTTGATAAAATAAAGAGTAAATCCAGTTGTCAAGTAGACTTCATAGTGAGCGAATGTTTTTCTTGTTTTTTGTACACAAAATCATATATTTGAAAATTTTTTTCATAACTATAATTATAAATCAAACATGACTTTTTTTCCCAAACTTTTTTCATTTGTAAATTGTACTTAATGAAAATCTTACGAATTTTGCAAAAAAGTTACCAAAATTTTAATTTTTATTAGATTTTATTCAAATGGTCATGCATGAATATATTAACAATAAATCCCTTTAAATTGTAATTTTTCAATAAAAAGCTGTTAAAAAGTAATGTTTACAAAATTGCATAAAATCATTTTAATATAAAAAAAAAACGTTTCTGTTATGTTCATCTGTTTCCAACATGTAGCTAAAAATCATAAGAAAATCTTAAATCTTCTTAATCCAAAGAAAATTTCAAACATGAATTTACAAATTGAAAATACAAATGAAAATTTAAACAATTTGTTTAAGTCTTCTTGACTTCATTTCAAAAAATGTAAAAAAGTAATCATTTTAATACAATATTCATAAATATTATGAACTAAAATCAATGAAAGTAAATTTTTATAATCTTTTTTCTGTGTGTGCGCTTTGTTATTCGAATTTGGGAGACGGGGGACAACTATTTCTGGAAAATTCTGTCTGTCGTTATAGCGTCAGAACTATCCGTCTCGTCAAAAGACACTTCTGGAAAGTATGGTAAACTTCTCATTTTGGATAAGAGCAATGTATCAAAGGCTCACAAACTAGGTAGGGAAGAATAGAAAAATCAGACGAAAGCGATGGTTGAGAAAGTTAGCAAGAGAAATAAGAAGGACTCTTCTGGTGATAACAATCCACTGACGAAAATTTATATAATTATGAAGGCTGTGATGGAATAATAAGAATGATAATGACTTGAACATTGCAATGCAAGATGCTGTTGAGGAATCTGACATAGAGGAGTTGACAATTGTACCTGAGAAGACTGCAACTGGTGCTAGCTCCCAAGAACTTTCACAACTTGATGGTACCTTGGGAATGGCCAATGGTAATAAAACTGATAGAATAACTGTAAGTACAGATCTACAATGTGATAATTTTAATAAAACTCTTAAACACATGGGCGACATTATCGTCCTTTTCGATACTTTCAGGGCTGAGACAATCGACAATAAAAGGGTTAAAAATGGTCTGTATTTTTGGGAAAAAATTTGAGATCTCAAAATTTAGAGCATTGAATCAATAAAAGCCATTGGAATCTCTCTATACAAAGTTATTTTTAATTTGGTAGGCAATGACAACAGGGCCATTGAGAACAGTAAGTTTTTGAAAAAGAAAATCAGACCATTTGTGCACGATCACATTTAGAGACATTTGGCGTTATTCGTGATATGCCAACATATTTGTCGGATGAGAAAATCAGGGTCGGCATTAGGTCACAAGTGCCTGTCACATCGGCGAAACGTTTTGTAAAGAGACTTATAAAGGGTGATGCTGAGTAGTATATCCCAATATATGCTGTTAAAATAGGCTTTTC
Source organism: Protocalliphora azurea (assembly GCA_932274085.1). Lineage (NCBI taxonomy): Eukaryota > Metazoa > Arthropoda > Insecta > Diptera > Calliphoridae > Protocalliphora > Protocalliphora azurea. The sequence goes on from OW026520.1 coordinate 86,181,202, forward strand.
TGGCAACGAACTCTTCGATGAAATTATTCTCAACTATACTATCACTATTACCCGCCAGTCAGACAATGTAGAAACTGTGGATGCTTTGATCATACTCAGCAGGGCTGCCGTTCGGAAAAACGATCCAAGCTGTAATATAATGAAATATGCAATTCTAATGATCACCATGCCAGCCAGAAAAATAAATGTCCAAGGTGGACAAGTGAGGAAGAAATCAGAGAAGTTATGACAATCAAGAAATTGTCTAGGAAGGAAGTTATAGATACATATATTGCACTAAATGTAAACAAATTTAACATTCTCGAAGATTATGATCAAAGTTTTCCAGTATTTTTCAGACAAGGCAGGACAAATATGAAAAAAAAAATACAGAGGTAAATAAACTTCTGACGCCTATCAACTATAATAGAGTTGCCAAAAAACCTGCCAAACTTGTAATTACAATAAAACCAAAAAAAAAAAAATGTTCTGATACACTGGATTTGTGGGACTTGCAAGGAAATATACTAAAATACACAAATATACACAAAGTAAGTCTTCTGGAAAAGACAACATCGGAGTTATTGAAATTCATAAAAGATACCTTCATGAAGGAAAATAATGCTAATGGCCTAAGTGCTATTGCCCATTTTGGAGAGAGATTTAATAAGATTTACAGAGATCTTGATTGTGATTTTATTTCACAAAGTACTCAGGAGCTGAATGATAAGACTACGGCAGTACAACTGTCAGTTGCTTAGCAAATTGTAGCACTGTTGAATATTTTATGAATAATTAGAGCATAGATGTAGTTTGTCTAAGTGAACTCTATGCCCATGATACTTGAAATCAGCCGCATACATTTCTGAACTATAATATAATTGAAAAAACTGAGAACTTGGACGGATATGGTGGCGTTGCAATTGCCTTGAGCAAAGCTATTCGCTATAAAGTGATCAAATTTGATACTCCTTTCGATATTCTAATCGTAAAGACCAGCAAACTTTCAACCAACTTTGTCATCTGTTATGTATATTTTGAACCATTTCTGAGTTTGAGAGCGAAATGCAAAGATTTTTGTACTTTCTTCACACTCATGAGAATGTTATTTTAGCCGGTGACTTTAATGCAAGAGAGAAAAAATGGAAAGATTATGTTTATCTGTCTAGAGGTTTAAAATTATCTACAATCATTGACATGTCTGATTTCAAATGTTTGAATAACATGAGACCTACTTTTAGAAGAGACCTGGGTTCTGTTCTCGATTTTACTTTCACTAATACGAGGTGTATGTCCAATTGAAAGGTAATGAAAATTATAATAATAAATAAAGGTAATGACAAATATAATTGCAGAATCAAACCAAGAAGAAATTGCTTAGAAATTGCATATATCAGACTCTTTCAAGTGGAATCAAGCATGCTACATATGAATTAGGCAACAACAGAATCCCTAAGGCATGATGGCATGATGGGCTTAAAAATTTTTTCAGACTTCACAAAGCTGCTCGTAGCAGAGCAGATAAATACCCCACCATGATAAATCTTGAAATGGCAATCACGGCAACTGAGAAGTGGAAGGAGGCTGTTAGAACTACGAAGAAGGAAAGCCATGAAACACATATCAATCTGCTGAATAATCAACCAAATACAAGACCTGCATGAAGATTTATACGCAACGTCAAAGGCAATTACAAAACAGTGAATATCTCTTCTTGGAATGATGACAACAATCAGTTATAATTGCAATTTTTAAAGGATCAAGTTACTGTGAATAACTCGAACTATACACTACAACTTATAACAATCAATAATGATAACTTCACTTGGGAAGATTGTAATCCGTCTTTTACTTTTGACGAATTTAAAAAAGTTTTAGACAATAAGTCCCCTCGGCAGGTGGTGAGGATAAAATAACGTATGATATATTATATGCTCTACCTGAGAACGCTCAAAGTTCACTTCTTACAGCCTTAAATGACGCCTTTCTACAGTCTACTATTCATAAATCATGGAGGTTAATAAAAATAGTCCCCATTCCGAAAAGAAACAGAAACTATCATCCGATTTCTTTGATTTCTGTTATGTTGAAGATGATCAATCTGATGATTAAAGACAGAATCACCAACTTTCTGGAAAATAATTTTCTTCTACCAGAAAGATCTTTTGCATATAGGAAAAGCAAATCCACATGTCTGATTGATCTCCTGCACAACTTAACTCTTTTTAAAATCGAAGGGTTTTAAAGTCATCATGCTTGTTTTGATATCAATAATACATATAATTGCGTTTGTAGAAATATTCTTTTAGAGATTTTGAATCAGTTTCAATTTCCGGCAATATATCTTAGATGGCTTGAGAATTTTCTGAGCAACCGCATTTTGAAATTGGCTAATGAAACTATAATAGTGAATGATGGTTTACCTCAGGGGAGTTGTTTACCCCCATTTTGTTTAAGATATATACCAGGATTCTATAAATAAATGAGAAGGTGAAGGTGAAGTTTTAAAAACTGGCAATGAAAAGGCTAATTCAATAGCAGACGTATTTCACACACCATTACTTTAAATAATAATTCACCTATGGACACAGCCGTCTCAAGATTCATTCATGATCTTAACGACACAATTCTTGACAGATCTAACGTAGAGCTTACCAATTTAGATGAAGTTAAATCATTTGTACTTTTATTGAAAAATAACAAAGCCCCCGGTTTAGATGCCATTAATAGCATTATCCTTAAAAAGATGCCCGATTACTTTTTTGAAACTCTATGTAATCTTTTGAACTCTTGTTTAATAAAAGGCTATTTTCCAACTATTTTTAAGAAAGCAAAAGTTATCCCAATTCCTAAGCCAGGAAAGGATCCTAAATTACCATCTAGCTATAGACCAATCAGCATTCTAAGCCTATTGGATAAAGTATTTGAAAAAATAAATAATAAGAGAATTTTAGATTTTTCCAACCAAAGTAATATTATTAACCCTAAACAGTTTGGATTCCGCAAGGAGCACTCCACAGTACATCAACTAAAAAGAGTCGTTAATTTTATTGAATCAAACAAAAGAAATCGTAAGAGCACTGGAGTTATTTTTCTTGACATTGAAAAAGCCTTTGATTCAATATGGCATGAAGGCCTGGTTTTTAAATTAAATTCCTTCAATTATCCAACGTACATGCAAAAGATAATAAAGAGTTTTTTAGATCAGCGCTCATTTGCTGTATTTATAGATAACACCCTATCTAGTGATAGACAAATCCCTGCGGGTCTGCCGCAAGGATCGGTATTATCACCTACTCTTTATTCAATATATATTTCCGATTTTACTATTCGCAAGAATCAAGAGGTAGTTTTTTACGCTGCCGACAGTGCTTTTATTTGCTGCGGTAAGGTGTCAAACCCAATAATTAAAAAATGGAAGATAGTTTAAAATCTACCAATAAATATTTTGATAAATGCAAGATAAAAGTTAATGTTAGTAAAACACAAGCTATTATATTTCCATATAATAGATCACAAAACATTTATATTCTAGGGGAGTTTTTATTCCTCTGCAGGATAGCATCAAATATCTAGGTATTATCTTAGATAAAAAAACTATCATTTAAACAACATATACAGTATATTTGTGATAAAGCAATCAAATGTGGCCGTGCACTTTACCCCTTACTTAACAGAAGATCTAAACTTAATTTAAAAAACAAGATCCTTATTTACAAAATGTGTATTCGATCAATTATGACCTACAGATGCCAAGTCTGGTTTAATAAAGCTGCTAAAACTTACACAAGAAAATTACAGATAATACAAAATAAAATCTGAAAATAATTCATAACCTACACCCCAGATATTCTACTGATCTACTGCATAGAAACTTTAAGCATAAAATGTTTAATTCATTTGCAAGGGAACTGACTCTGTCATTTAATGAAAAATGCAGAACGTGAAATAATAAGAAATTTGATAAACAATCACTAAGACTCTTTTTTACTTAAAGAGTTATAATTGATGGTTGTTTTTAAAATTTCTTATAACTTTTAAGTATGTACAAGGTTTTTTTTTTTTTTTTGACAACTTTTCCTTAACACTGTGATATTAGTAGTTTCCTTATTTAACTATTTATATGTTAATTGTTGTACTACTTTTAAGTAAATTCTCATAACAATGTAATTATTTCATAAAGGTTTCAATAAAGTCAATAAATAAAAATCTTTAAGCAACCTTTGTAGTATAATATGGCAATTTTTGTTTATTATTAGCCCGCCAACCACTTTAGAGAACACAAGAAAAAAAGAGTAAATAAAAATTGTGAGATTTATATATGAAAGAAAAAGAAATAGAAAAATAAGTCCCACCTCATTTTTAAGACTTGAACAATAAGTACAATATTTTAATATCAGTTTGATTTTTTTATTTCGTTTCAAATCAATTTATACTTTTTATAAAGCGTTATTCTTTAATACAGAAATAAAACGAAAGTCTAAATAAAAAGTTTTACAAAATTGTTAGACAAAAGTTATCCTCAGGTCTACAACTGAGATTAACATTGATATAATATGTGAGATAACGCAAGCAGAAGAGAGTAACCATTTTGTTTATATTATGTTTAATCTTAAATAAGAAGTACACATACTCTAATAAATCCTATAAGATATCATTATTTTCAATCAGTTACAGAATAAACATGTACTTTTTATTAAAAAAAAAAAACGCACCTTTTTAACACAATTTTTATAAAAATATTTTTTTAAATGTAAAACAATCATTTAAAGAAAATAATTTTACAAAAAGATTGTTTTTTTAGTAATTTCCGAAATATATAAGCACACACACATACAAACTTCCGTGTGTGTGTACATATTTTTTTGACAGTTCACCTTATAAGATGGTTGTGTAGAGAAATCTCATCACAACAGTCTCATAATACTTCTTATAATACTAATATTTAAATCTACACGTGAAATAATTCTCTCAGAGAGCGAATTTGACACTCTCTGAGAGAAAAATCTTACATATTATGTTAAGTCTAGACGGGCTGTATCGAACAGCCAATAGATACGTAACAAACAGCCCATCTACATGTAACAAAATATGTAAGATTTTTCTGTCAGAGAGGATCAAATTCGCTCTGTGAGAGAATTATCTCACGTGTAGATTCCATTAGTATTATAAAAAGTATTATGAGATTGTGTAATCAGATTTCTTTTTCACAACTATCTTATAAGATGAACTGTAAAAAAATACATATATACGAAAGTTTATTTGTGTTTTTGCATATGTATTTTAGAAATTACTCAAAAAAAAAAAAAAAAAAAAAAAAAAAACATTTTTTTTGTAAAATTGTTTCTATATAATGATTGTTTTACATTAAAAAAAAACATTTTTATAAAAATTTTGTTAAAAAAGTGTAAATTTCTTAAATAAAAAGGACATGATTATCTGTGACTGATTGAAAATACTGATATCTTATAGGATTTATTTTAATACGTACTCCCTTATTTAAGATTTAACATAATATAAACAAAATTATTACTTTCTCCTGCTGACGTTATCTCACATATTATATCAGCGTTAATCTCAATAGTAACACGATTGTGAGTTTTGGACATATAACATATACAAACCTATAAACTGATAAATCTGATTTTTGTTTTATTTTAGAAAAATATACGTTTTAAAAATGGAAAAAGTAATGTGAAGAGTTATTAGATTTGACGGATGTGTCTGATATTAACATTTACTCAGACGATGGTGATGAATATTAGCATCAGTTCGGTCGTTTTAACCATATGTTTTCTGATACCTTTTCCGATGATGAGGAACAAGTACTACCCATTCTTCCACTTACAAATTTGCAAGAACAGTAGAAACAAATAAAAATTTAAGTTTTTAATAATTCATTAGTGTATGTTTGTGGAAATCAAATTAAATTATATTCAGCAAACACTTATTTTTTACGATATTTTAATGTATTTTCCGCAGAAATTCTTACTTAAATTCGGTGCAAATGCAGCTTTAAATGAATCACACATTAACAATTTTTATGGCTGCAATATAATAATGTCCTATTTGATCTATTCTATAAATCAGAATGTATTATGCTGCTGGGTTTTCCAATGAATGAAATATATCATTAGAAATGAATATAAGAAAATCAGAATATATGTTCATTTTGCTGATTCCACTGTTCCAAATATATTATTAAGAAACCAACCAATAATTGATTTGGTGAGATCACAATATATTATTAGCTAAAGAAAGTACATACTACTCAACTAACGAATAAATGACACCATTTACTGGCCTATGTTCCACTAGACAATTTGTAAAGTCTTGTTCCCTGGGACTAAAAATCTCTTGTTTTTGTAACTTCCAATGGTTGAAAATTTTTCAAGGAGATGGAACTTTTCCAAGTAGATGTATATCAGTTGGCAATCATATATTTTTTTAACAAATTCTTCATAACATTACCCATCTAAAAATTTTAAACGCTTTTTATTGGAAATTGGAGAGGTAAGGACTAGGTATATAAAAGCTCCTGATATAGAGCGCGATCCTTTGCAATCCATGGAAAGGACAGATCAAGTTTCTAGAAACGAGAGAGCCTGCTTATTGAAATTCTTGCAGATATTTTATAGTACAGATGTAACTAATGCACGAAAGTTGTTATCAGTAGTTTCAAATATATGTAAATTTCGTTTGCGTCTTTTAAAAGAAAAAAAAAATTTCATGGAGTTTCAAATTAATAAAACTTAATAGAAAAAGTTATCCAACACCCACCTTAAAGTATACTAATCGACTCAGAATTACTTTTTATATCGATCTAACGATATCTGCCCGTCTGGCTGGCTATCCATGTAAATATTGTGCACAAAGTACGGGTTGCAATTTTAAAGATAATTCAATGAAATTTGGCACATAGGACTTTTATGATACAAGGACAATGCCTACTGAAATTGGTTGTGATCGGTCCATTATTTTTCCTAGTCCCCATACAAATGTCCCCCCGGAATAGAGTTTAAACACTCAAAAGTGCCTTAAAAATAAGAATATTTTAATGAAATTCGGTGCAAAGAAGTTCTGTGTCAATCGTTGTACCAAATTTTATGAAGATCGGTCCACTATTGACCATATAAACCCTTCTTCCGAATATCACTTTAACGTGCATAAAACCCATACGAATGTTAGTATCAAATTAATACTCGACACAAATAAGTTTTATGCAAGTAGAAAGAACATTGTCAAATTTTATGAGAATCGGTCCATATTTTTCCAAGCTCCCATATAAACCCACTTCCAGGAATCGCCCTAAAGTGCATAAAATCATTTAGATGTTAGTATCAATGAATTATTCTGTATTTGTATATTTTATTTTACATTTAGTAAAATTGACCACAGATGTAATATAAGTCCCCTTTGCGAATTTTTATGTTCGTACACAATGGCGTAGGGTATCATATAGTCGGTATTGATCGACTATATCTTTCTTTCTCGTTTTCAATTAACACAGTTGTTTAATTTTACATTAAAATTTAATTAATATATTCAAGCAAAAATGTAATAAGAGATATAGTAAAAATAAAACTCAAATGAGATTTTTTCACATTTAAATTTTTATTTCACATTTAAATTTTATTTCTTACTTGATTGATTTAATAAATTTTTTAATTGGAAATATTTTTCTGTTTTTAATTTTTTACAGTTATTAGTAACTGATATAAAAATTTGCTGAGAGATGCAAATTTAAACAATTTTTAATTGAATGAATTATTTTGCTGATTGGTAACTTTTTTCTGTGTAGATAATACATTTTTTTAAATATTTCATAAGTTTGTTCGAAATACGTCATTTTTGTTACTATTTCTCTATTTAAGAAAATTAAAATCGTTTTTCATCTATGGAATAAAATGTTTCACAAAGGTAAAAATATACCATGCTTTGTTAAGTTATGCACGAAACGAAACGCACAATTGTGACAAGTCCGTTTTTATAAAAATCTCGTTCTCATAAGATCTTAAAAATTATGTTTAACCTAAATAAAATAATTTTATTTCAAAATAAAAAATTGTTTTTAAACTTAAAACGTTTTTACAGCTTGGGCCTCAAAGATTGACTTATGTTGCACACTGTATGTACATATGTACAATTAATTTTATCTTACCTAAGTGCATACATTCAGTTTAATAATTGTTTGAGTCACCCTGTTATGGCCAACTAACACTTTTTAAACAACTGTCAATTTTTTTACTACTCTATTATCTACGCGCTGTTTTTGACAACTGTACAATATTATATTTTTCACAGAATATTTTAGAAAATCTAATACAATTTTCATAAAATTACCATGAATTCAGCCACAAAAGTAAGTTGAATTTATTAAAAAAGTTAAAATCAGTTGCAGACTTTTGGAAAATCATAAAAACCAATGTTTGAAAATTTGTGCGGGAAAACCTGAGCGACATCGTCAATGTCACAGTGCCAAACAACAACTCTCGCTCGGCAAGTGTCAGATCATAGAATTCCTTAAGGCGGTCAAGAGGAAAGAAAACTAAAACGTCGTATGCATTTTGTTTGAAAACAATAATTGTTTAAATTAAGCGGGGAGGGTGGAGAAAATATTCACACCTGTATTTTGTTAAAATATAAACTTTTGTTTGCCGTTATAAGGACGGATTACAAGACTACAAGAATTGTCACAATTTGATTTTTTTTAGGAAAACTGTTGATTTGTTTTGGAAAAAAAAACATTCTCATTCATAGACATTTAGCATAATTGTTTATTTTGAAATGCTCTTGAAAATGTTTGTTTTGTTAAATAATTGTTTTTGTTTTTTTAGGTGGGTGAAATATTCACAGCTGCTGGTCAGGCATTTAGTCGTTTAGGTGATTTAACTATGCAATTGCATCCAAATGCAGAATCACCAGCAGGGTATGTATTAAAATAAAATATTTGTTCTTTATAAAATTGTTTGATATTGATATTAAAATAAATGCATATATATATAGTTATTACAGAATAATAATATCTAGTAACTTGTAATATTTTTATAAATGCTTTTATATTTTTCTTTTATATTTAATTAAAAATTAACGGAAAAAATAGTTTTTGTAATATTTTTACAACATATGTATATATATTTAATTACACCATTTATCTCGTATATAGGTTTAACTTCCAATAAATAAAAATAGTGAAAATGTAATTTTATAATTTTCAATTATATCGGAATATGTAATTCCAAAATAATAGACAAAACAATATATTACTAAACCTATCGTTTGATATGGTGAATATAATATTTAAATTGAAGACTCAAGCATAATTATTTTATGGTTATCCATACAAAATTAAAAAAAAAAAAAAAAAAATAAGTTTAATTCCTTTAATAATGACATTTCCAATATCGAGAAATCTATTAATTAATCTATTAAAACTGTCTCAAGAGATTTGTTTACTATAATTATCTTGAAAGGATTTCATTTTTTATTTTATCCAACGATTTGGCCATTAATTATGTATGTGTAAGTAGCATATTGTAGCCTAACTTCTCCGCATGATAGGGAAAATTGCAAAATGCCTGACACTGTTTTAAAGTTTCAGATAAAGATAACTTATTAATTTTATTTTATAATACATATTTTTTACATATGTATATGTACATATACCACCCGAAATATTTATATAACGTATAAGGAATAAAATTGCATCAAAATTAAAAATATAAATTTTTTTCACAAAATCAACTTAAATCTTATATTATGTTTTCAAAAAATAACTTTGTTGTTTTTATATGACTTGCAACTTTGTCAAGAGGATTTACAGACTCTCTATTTAAATTGGTCCAAAACTAATTAACCGATTTTAATTTAAAGTTATTTGGAGGTTTTTAATTTTTACACTTTGATTTAATTTAAAGATTTTTTTACACCCGTCAAAATCATCCTGTCATTATATCCGGATATTAAAGTAGTTTAGAAGATTTATCATTATTGGATAATATAGTTCGATATTTCTGTATCACACTTATTAATTTTTTTTTTTTTTTTTTTTTTTTTTTTTTGAAAATATTTTGGCCTTTATTTTTGTACCTTTTCTGTGAATGTATTATATATATATATATATATATATATATATATATATATATATATATATATATATATATATATATATATATATATATATATCATAAATGTCTTAATCATAAGTACGCTGTTATTAAAAACATTAAAGTAAAATTAGATTTTAGAATTGTTCCATAAAAGTGTATCTCTATCAGTGGATTTATATCTTCCGAAAAATTGTTCTTTGATTTTCATTGCGATCTGAGTTAAAATATAAATCATTTTGTGTGGTGGTGTATATATGGAAATAATCAAAAAAGTTACAAATATTTTTCCAAGGTATTTTGTCTTTTATTAACATTTTGAAGAAACTAGAAGTCTTATTTTAATAAAAAATTAGTCGGACAAAATTGACGAAAATGTCTATTTGCTGATTAGGTTTATATAAAATTTCACATAGGCGTAACAGAGGAGTGTACAATTTTAAGTTTGGAAGGAGGGGCCCAACAAACCTATCTGGAGTAGAGCTATTGGAGTTCAAAATAGTTACCTCTGACATACAAAATTTTTAACCGCTTGGCAAATTTTTGTTTCTTATTCGATTTCAAATATTTTTGCATCTTAAAGCCTTCAATTTTCAAGTTATTTGCATTTGACATCTAAACTAATATTTTTATCAGATTTTCTAAAATTTTTACACATATAGTTAAAGAACAAAATTATCTCTCCAATAAAAAAACTTGTAGTCGATATCTCTTACAAGTCAAAAAAAAAAAAAAAAAAAAAAACGATTTGGAAATTGAAAAAAAATTATTTTTCTTTTTTTTTTTTGCAGGAAAAGTACTGTTTTTTTCTCTAAAATGAAATTTTCTTTAAGAACATATAATCATTTTATACTTTTCTGAAAGGTATTTTCACAGAAATTATTCCAAAATTAAAAACATACTCAAACACATTATTTCTCTTAAAATTTAGTTTATTATTCCTTAATTGTATAAACCAAACTAGTTCAAACTATTTTCTTTATAAAATATAACTCTCGGATTAGTTTTCATCTTAATTTAGATTTATTTTATTGGGTTTAAAGAAGTTCACAATAATCATTTTATAATTCTCCTGAAATGGAATAAAAAAATTACCAAAATAACAATTTTTCAAGGCCCTATACAATTTAGTATTCATGATTTAGCATAGGATAAAAATTAGAAAAAAAAAAATTAGATTAAAAATTATATCGTAAAAAAGGATTTTATTAGGTTAATTATAATCCTCCTTAGATGTCATGTAACTTCAGAAAAAGTTATTAAAACCAAGGTTGGCTACTGTGACCGCTAAAAAACCTGTTCAACTTGACTACCTTTACCCCTAAAATAAATAAAACAAATTATAGTTCGCGCTAAAATACCATTGCCGCTATTACACAATTTCAGAAAAAATAATAACTATGAACATCGTTATCGCTAAAATACCGTTACCAAAATAGCTCGATAATAGCATTAAGTGAAAATATCGTTACAGCTAAAATAACGTTACCGCATAATCCAAAATATCTTGATTAAAACATATGATAAAAAAAAATAATTTCCATATCTCTTAATCACATCGGTCGATATTGGAATTTTGACACATATAAAGTTAACGTTTTGTTATTAAAAATGCTGATTAAGTATACATTAGTCCAGAAAACATATTTCAATTTGCTATTGTTTAACAGTATACAATGTATTCTTCAATAATATTTACATAAAAATCTGAACTTGAGTTTGAATAAAATTTTTTATAATTATCAATATAAAAATTTTGCAATTCTTAATAAAATCATCTAATAAATCTTTGAGAGACTTAAAAAATAACTTTTTGTTGCCCAGCAAAAATAAATAGAAGTAAAGTAAAATTTAAGGAAGTATTTTAAGGAAGTACTTTTTACTTAAAAGCGATTCAAATGAATTTTTCTGCTTTTCTTGTTTTTCAAATACTTGTTACAAAGAAAAAAACAATTTTTAACAAATGAAAATAATATTATGTATAATATATTTTATTAATAAATTTATTGGTTTATATAAAATTTAAAACTAATTTCCTTGCGATGATGAAAAAGAACATTCAAAAAATACATTTTGCATGTCATTATGAATATGACTTTCTATATGTTAAATTCATTGGAAAAGATCCGAATTTGCACTACTTCTTATTCATAAATTCCTGAGAAATATAATTAAATCATTATTCTGGCAACGCTGCCTGTTGTTTTGATATCACGTATAATATTTGCACAAATTTCCATATTTTATGTATAAACGTTTGCCGTTCAGAATGGCAATACTACAAGATTAAATCTCGTACTTAAAAACACAAATGGCGAATTAGATTGAATTTAATCTAATTTTTAATTGTCATTTAAACTAGAAGTGAAAAACTGGCCTCTAGAGTAATTCTACGAAGTTCCTCTTAAGTGACAAAAGTTTACTCTTTGTAATTATGTAACAATTATTACATTTTTTTTATTTATTTTTTTTTATTTAATTTTTCTTTTTAGGAACTTACAATAAGTATTAAAATCTAAAACTAAAATTTAATTAACATAGTTATTGCCACTTCAATATACAACGAAAAGTGAAAATTAGTTTATTTTTTTCTAACTAGATGTAGTATCTCCATCCTTCTTAGGCGCCTGTGATCCTGTGTTCACTTAGTTTTGAAATATAAATTATGCTGCAGCTTTTTATTTCCTCCCGAATTGTGGAATTTTGAGATCCTTATGGATGTTATTATTCCTGATATAAAATGGAGCTCCTGTTATTATACTTAAGAATTTCGACTGTCTTCTCTGCAATTTTTTGATATTTGAAGAAGAAGCAGTTCCCCAGATCTGAATGCTATATAAGCATTTTTATTACTACGTTATAAAAGAGTAGCTTTACTTATTTATTATCAAGGAATAGTAAAAGCTTCTGGAGAAGCGATATGACATTACTTGTCTGACATCTTTTCCGGGTATTGGTATCATTACTATTTCAGATAATTTCGAAGTGATTGGAAATATCCGATTCGTAGTATGGAGTTAAAAATAAATAGAGTAAGTCTCAGAGCTGAGTTAAGTAAGTTGGTAATCATAGTTATAGTGATGTTGTCAGTGTCGGAAGATTTTCCTTCCTTAAGACTTTCACGGCAGAGAGCCGGAATTTTAATGAATGGGGCACCATTTCGTTGATAACACCAGGGGAAACGCAAGAGTTCGCGCTATTTGGAGTGAAAGCAGTCTCTAAGTGAGTAGCGAGCGCCTTGACTGTTTTGAAGTCGTATAGGGGACTCGTATGCGATATGTCATCGTATATTTTTCATCGCTTTCCATACAATAGAATATCGAATGGCAACTTTTGTAACCAGAATTTCGCTTGCTTTTAAAATATTATATAGAACACTAAGAATACTAGGTTAGGTTAGGTTATTAGGGCAGCTGTCCAGAGACAGCACACTTGGGTCCAATTTGGTCCCGTTGTGAAACCCTGACGGATCATGTATTTCTACCTCATGTCCATTTCAACGTTCGAAGCGAACCAACCTGGCTCATTGATTCATCTGACATCGATATCAGATAGGTCTGACAACACATGCATAAACGGACTACCAAAATTGGAAGTCCTAATAACGGCAAGAATGGGACAGTGACATAAAAAATGCTCCATTGTCTCCTCCTCTTCCTCATCCCGAGAACTTCTACAAAATTCGTTAAAAGTGAGCCCTAGTCTCCTAGCATGCGCACCAGCAATCCAGTGCCCTGTAACCACGGCTACCAGAGTTCTCAGCCGATGTCTCGATAGTCCCATGATGAAATTAGATCGACATTCATAATAATGGGCCATAATTGCTTCGAGGTTGAACATGTGGATTCATTTGTAGACCTACCCTGTGCAATCCTCGATAAGTTTCGCAGAATTATTGATCTGCAGGCTGAAAGCGGTACTCCAACCAGCTGGTCCGTATCTTCACCTCGAAGAAGGGATCCATCTTTGGCTAGTGCATCCCCCTTAGCCAGTCTATTCCCATGACGAAGCCTATGACGTCTACAAGCTCAATGTTCCGAACGTCATATAGCCCGTCGAGAAATTGGTGCAGACTGGACAAAGGGTGTGAAAACTGTTGTTTGCGGTAATAAAGGAACCTTTGAGTTCCTGAAGGCCTTTTGCAGGATGCGTAACTGGAGGTTGCGACCAATAGTCAAGGTGTGGATTCCACCATCCATTAAGCCGGTGGAAGTCATACTGGGAATATTGGAGGGGCAGAATATGGGGATCAATACAAGTCAATGGAAGCTTGTTTCCTCATTGACTTGTAAAGAAAACCAGGGAAAAGATTTTCGATTCATAGTAGATTGGGAATCTCTGAGGAAATTGAACTCATTGGGGGGATTGTTACGTTCGGGTTTGGCTATGTCAAATTTCGATATTCGAAAAATGATAAAGCCAAAGAGATTGCGGATGGTGCAGATAAATCTGCATCATTGTGAAGCGGCCTCGACCGAATTAACAACTTACCTCAGTGAGACCAATGTGGACGTGGCCTTAATAAAGGAGCTTTGGTTAAACAACAACCAACTCTGTGGACTTAGAGCTAAAGGTTATAAATTGTTCGCGCCGTCTACTGAGGAAAAGGTAAGAACATGTTTATTAGTAAGGAATGAACTTCAGTTGATTCTTTTTCATTCTTTCAGCTATGGTGACATAACGGTAGTTCAAGGTGAGGCGAAAGGAGGTTGTAAGCTGGCTTTGGCCTCGGTGTACATGCCGTATGCAGCAGATGACAAGGTGTGGGCTGTAGCCGAGTATGCGAGGCGGAATGGCATACGTCTATTGCTCGGTTGTGGTGCCAATACACACCACAGTCAATCTGATAGCAAGGGTATTAATAAGAGGGGTGAGTCAATTTTTGATAATTATCCCAAATAGTCTTTTAGTCTGTAATAGGGATAATACTCCTACGTTCAGAATGAAGGATAGGAGTTCGGTAATTGATATCACGTTGACAAACTCTAGAGACCTGGTAGAGGACTGGAGGATAGCTATGAGGTATTCTTCCTCTGACCATAGCAGAATAATCTTCAGTCTGAACTTTCTGGGTTCGGAGAGGAATCCTTATAGAATTGGGTCGAATTGGGACGCTTTCGGGCGTGATTTGAGCTTAAGACAACCCGATACTCGAAGGGAGTTTGCGTCGAGGGACAGTCTGGACGTGATGGTGGAAGGAATTACGGAGTCTATTATCAGAAGCTATGAGCTCTCTTGTCCGGTGAGCTATCCGAGGAAGAGAAAACAGCCGGTCTGGTGGTCAAAGGAGTTGAGTGTTCAGCGGACCACAGTCGGCAGGCTGTATAAAAGTTCCCATAGAACTGAAGATTGAAGCACCTACGGGGTGAGTTTTAAGTACAAAAGTACAAAAAGGACATTAGACGAGCTAAAAGGTCTTCGTGGATTAGGTTCAGCGAGAACATTGGCTCTGTAAATGACTATCTCGATTCAGGAAGATACTGTCGAAGGACCCTAGTGTTCCGGGTTGTATCCAGAGATCAGATGGGTCATGGACAGAGTCTATCTCTGAGTCACTTAATGTGCTTATGGAAACTTATTTTCCAGGTTGCATTGACCCATCGATGGAAGGACCGGGTGGAGAAACATATTTCTTTACTGAGTACGCCATCGGGGTGGATAATACGGTAGTGAGGGACCTGATCACGGTTGGGAAAGTAACATGGGCGGTTAATACATTCGAGCCTTATAAATCACCTGGCCCGGATGGTATCTATCCGCCTACAAAATTCATCGGTTGCTGTTCGCCTACTACTAGCGGATATTTTTACTGGGAAAGGTAAGAGTCATTTTCATACCTAAGGCTGGTAAGACATGACACTCAAAACCCAAAGCTTATATAGATATCAGCCTATCGTCTTTTCTTTTGAAGACATTAGAAAGGCTGATAGATCTATATCTAAGATCATCTATTGACACCAACAGCATGAGTAGTGCTCAATATGCTTACCTGAAGGGTAAATCAATTGAGAGTGTGCTTCATGAAGTGGTGAGCTACATAGAACAAGGACTTCGGCATAAGGAATTTACCATGGCTGCCTTCTCGGAAATTGAGGGAGCGTTCAATAATATCAAGAATGACGCTATTAAGCAGGCGCTGGAGGATCTTAACATTCATGACTTCTTGATCGAAGAATAGTTCTTATGCTGAGAAGTAGAATCATCAACTCTAGTTTGGTTGAAATATGTGAGTAGGGAAACACCGCAAGGGAGAGTGCTCTCACCCCTGTTATGGCTATTAGCTGTCGACGTGATTATGCTTAAATTTGACAGTAGGGGATTAAAGATCGTGGCATATGCTGATGATGTGGTCATATTGGTTACGGGGAAATTTCTTCCCACAATCAGTGAGATCATGCAGTCTGCGCTGGGTGGGCTGTCATCCTGGACCGCTGATAAGGAGTTGGGAGTGTATCCTGATAAAACGGTTTACCGGTTACTGAGTGGAACGGAACTGAAACTATCCAACTCAGTGAAATATCTTGCAATATTCCTTGATAGTAAGCTGACTTGAAAATGAATGTTTAAGAGAGACTCAAACGTAACCTTAATGTCTAATACACCTGTAGGAACTCTATTGGCAAGAACTGGAGAATCAAATCGAAAGTTGTGAATTGGATCTACGCTTCGGTAATATTCTTACATATGGTTGTTCTGTTTGGTGGCAGGCATCCGCACTCAACTCTTAGCCGGATAACTCACCGGACAAGAGAGCTCATAGCTTCTGATAATAGACTCCTTCATTCCCTCCACTATCGCGTTCAGACTGTACCTCGGAGTTTCGAGTAGTATTAACCCAAATCACTCCCGAAAACGTCCCAATTCGTCCGTCTAGGATTCCTATAAGGTTTTCTCTCCGAACCCAGAAAGTTCAGACTGAAGGTTATTCTACTATGGTCAGAGAAAGAACTCCCCATAGCTACCCTTCATTCCTCTACCAGGTCTCCAGAGTTGGTCAACGTGATATCAATTACCGAACTCCTATTCTTCGTTCTGAACGTAGGTGTATTCCCCCTATTACAGACTAAAAGACTATTCGCTATAATGAAATCAAAAATTTACTCATCTCTCTTATTAATATCCTTGCTACCCCATTGACTGTGGTGTGCATTGGCATCACAACCGAGCAATAGATGTACTCCATTCCGACTGAAGTTCATTCCTTATTAGGATACATGTCCTTGCCTTATCTGCAGTGGACGGCACGAACAATTTGTATTCTTTAGCTCTGAGACCACAGACCTGGTTGTTGTTTAGCCAAGGCTCCTGGACCTTCGTCCACCTCCATTTTAAAACCTTCGGGATAAGACATTCCCAAGATATCACCGATGGAGCCATAGATTTATTCGAACCTGCAAATGCTCTTTTGGTCTATTAGCGATGGTTCTTTCTTAGCAAACTTATTAAGTGCGGCTATGGAGGCTCTAACGCCGTTTTTAGCTTTTTCATCCAATGGATGTCCTACCGCTGCCTGCCGAACATTCAGACCCTCGGCACTGCTACCTACCACCTTGATCTTAAAAGTGCATATTACCTTTTTATTTAGTCCGCTGGAAATATATTCGTGTTGATAGGATCACTAACTAGAATATATCAATTTCACCGCATCCAGTCCAATAACCTATCCGTCTCCAATACCTGGCGTGATACAAAGGATCCATTCATGGCGGCTAAGGGAGAAGGCTCCAGCACTGTACATGAATACGATCAGTCCCCCTATCCGCCACCTGGGGACGCGTCCGATGGGAGTAAACAAATAAAGACTCCACACGGAACTATTAGATGAGTCTCGAGATTTTGTGGAAATAATTTTCTTGTCAAGTTCCACAATTAATATGAAAATAGGTAGAACTATTTAATCGGTTTTATTGGTCAGATTCATATTCAGCATGTATAAATTAGTCAGCTTTGTTATCTTTTAAATGTCAAAAAATCAAATAATTACTCAGAGAGATGGAGGGTTTTGCACTAAAAAATAAAAATAAAATATTTACTTTATAAGACAGAGGAATACAAAAACTTTGATAAAATTGAAAAAAATTGAAAAAAATTGTGAATTTTCATTGTATTTATTAAAATGCAATAATAGCGTGAAAGAACATAATTATTTTTTTTAATGCTAGGGGCAATCCCTAGTAACTATAGCGGAGACACACACCCTAAAAGTACTTGATGGGGCATTATACCGTTAGTATTAAAAATTGATATTTTCCTTACTAAATGAGCGAGAATGCTTCTTAAATTATTGAATGGTTGATTGATGAGAACTACTTAAGGATTTTAGGTAGAAATTATATTATAGGATGTACTTGATTATTTTAAAACTTCCATATTATATTACCAGGGCCACGTTCCCATCAGACTTGATGAATGATTCATGTTATCCTTTCAAACTCTCTAAAGAGTTAGTATATTCAAAAATCTTTTTTCATTAGATAAGTTCTTGTTTTTACAATAAAATCAAATTTTTATAGTTTTTATATACGAGGGCGGATATTTAAGTCCGTGACTTTTCGAATTTCCCTATTAGTTATATGAAATGCAGCACTATTCCCATCAAGTACCACCTGTTAATAGGCTACTGTCAAATTTAGAGCAAGTGTCGTCATTTACTTTGCGTAAAAAATAGGATTTTTCGAGGTCCTTAAAATACTCATTTGTTTGGTCAATAATTTAATCGTTGGAGCTGAATTTCTTTCCACCGAGCCATTTCTTTAGGTTTAGAAATAGGAAGTAGTCACTAGGTGCTAAATCCTATGATAGATTTGTGGCAATTTGAAACAGCATCTCTTATCCAAGCAATGGATCAGTAAATGTTAGATGTAAATGTTATAACTTCAAAATACTTATGAAAAAACTAATCTCATTTTGTATTCATATGTATGTGAGATTATTTCTGAACACTAGATTGATCCAAAACACGTTGTTGCGAACCAATTTTTAGTATTTTCCAATTTATGTTTAATTGATTAAGAATTAGTCAAGTAAAAAAATAATAATAATGTAAATTAGAGAAATAAAGCGAAAATAAACGGCAAGCTATTTGTAATGAAAATTTTGCAGTAGATTAGATCGTATTTTTAAAAAGTTTTAGCAAAATACAATAACGTAAAAATCTGAGACACAGTTTTTAACATTAAATTACAAAAGGTACTAATTTTATATGAATAAAATATTTATTTTTTCTAATCTTAGAAATAGCGTGATGCTTTTATATAATTTAATATATAATTCAGTACGATTTATAATGTTTCGTTTTGTTTTGTTTAAAATTTAAATTTAAAATTTTCTTTATAAGAAATCATGGCCTTTTTCTTATAACTAAAGTTTAAAAAATTGCCAGGAAATTAATTTTTTGTTCCCGTTTCTCGGGAGAAGAAATATTGCGGGAAACCCCAAATCCTAATAGTGATCCTTACATACCACTTTGTGGAAGTTTTAGCTTTATAACGACCGAAAGCGTTCATGAAGTATTTTGGGAGAGTCGGTCTTAGGATACCATCTGAAAGTTTCTGAATAAAGAAATAATTCATATGATTAAAATTCTGGTTAAAATTGTTTAATAAACTTAAAACAATTCTTTCAGATGTATTCTAACCCAATTAGTAAGAAAAATTCAATATTTTTTTTTTATAATAACGGTATAATATTCTAGCAAGAACTTTTGGGGTGTATGTCTTCACTATAGGAAGGATAATAAAGGAAACTCAAAAAAGTAATTATGTCTTCTCGTGCTATTATTGACGTATAATTAATATTTAGTTTGAAACATAGGAAATTATTTTATAATTTTAATTTTTGTAAACACACCTATTTTATAGTCAATTTATATATATTATACATGAACAATAAAATAGGTGTGAATTTCTTTATATATATTATATAGTGTATCAAATAGTATGTCAGTAAATCAATTGTGAATGATAATTATAATTTTTTGTCTTTGTTTTTTATTAATTTTATTTAAAATATATACATACATACGCATTTATTAAATTAAATATTAACATGTATTGCATAAAAACTACAAGAAGACGTTCCAAGCCACATCTTGACCGATTTCGTGTATTCCTTGAGGACCTATCTGAAAAGTATTTTCATTTGTGAATAATCAATTAAGTTAAAATTTGAAAACCTATATTTGGGAGAAATCTTCCTAGACTATTCGGTAGTCAGCAAAAAACATGTATGGCTGAAATTATTTAGATTGATTTAGATTCGAATGTAATCAAAAGTGAGATGATGTTCATCAATAATATTAACCCACTTACCTTCTTTTGATGCATACTTATTGTTTACAAACGGACTTATTAATACTAAAAAATTTCTTCTGGTGTTAAATTTTTTAAAATTTAATATTTTGTTTGATTTTTTAATTTATTTTAGAATGTCAACAAACGAAACTTTATGTTCATGTATGTATGTATTCTAAACATAAATTTTCATTCCATTAGGCAAGTAAAATTAAATGTAAAATGACAGAAACTGGGAATTTGATGGATTGAAATAAAACATGTAATATATCTTTACATTGGCTTCCTATACATGCTATTAAAAGACGCAGATAATGACGTTGCCGCTACGTGAGATATTAGTGATCAAAATTAACAAAATTTAATTTTTTACATATAACTATTATACATCGTACGAGTTTCCCCTACAAATTTCCTGAAATACATTTTTATACACCTTTATGGGTTTAAGAGTTATAATATTATTTCATATATGAAAATTGATTTCATATATGATATAAATTGTACATGCATATTGGTTTACATAAAAATTGAAACTAAGTGTCTTGCACTAATAAAAAATAAACATCCAACAAATGAATTGTTCATGACTTCGTGCCCATTACTTGCTACTTAGTTATTGGTATCAAAAAAGAGAACATCTTCTAATACAAGACTATGTTTAATTCATTTGAAAATGATTCGAATTGCACTACTTCGTCATATTTTATTAACTATTTATTCTTAATAAAAATAAATGAAAAATCACTTAAACGTATTTTCTATTAAGCCAGCGATCGTATATCAGAGCTGTAAATGAATAATTTTTTTTTATTTTTATTCGTTACGAATTAGCTAAATTTTTAATTAATTCTTTTCACAACAAAAAAGAATTTAATGAAATTTGAATCAATTCAAACAAATTAGGCAGAAATTCAAATTAATTTGTTAAAGTGAATTGCAATTCATTTCCAATTCGTTTAAATTGCATTGATTTTGAATTCATTCAAATGAATTAGAACAATGAAAAGCAATTCAAACGAATGAAATCAAAAACGAGTTGAAATCAATCAAATTCAAGAGCAGATCTAGGGGGATTAAAAATGGAATCTTTAAAATTCGATTGAAACATAAAAAAATCCAAAATATAGAAATATTAGATATTTAAACAAAAAATTATTGTTAAACACACCTTTAATAATTTTTTTCACACTATTTGATAAAAATAAAAATTTAATTTTAGAAAATAAACAAAATTTTCCCATTTTGATAGGATTTTCGCCGATACCTAATAATTCAATTCCTATTCTGCCGCTACCTGACAATTCCAGTATATCATGGCTATTTCAAATCTAAGAATTTTTTGTCTTTGGACTATACTAGGTGATATTCAAAACGAAAGTAACGCTTGCTGTCTTTTACAAAATCAATTAAAATTCCAATCAATTCAATTCAAATGAATTGGAAATGAATTGCAATTCATTTTTATCAAATTCATTTGAATTTTCTCAAATTTCATTCAATTGATTTTTTTGTTTGAAAAGAAAATTAATTCAAAATTTTCTAATTCGGTGCATGAATGATTCGCGAATTAATTAAAAAATGAATGATTCACTTACAGCTCTGTCGTATATAAGTAATTTTTGATTCTTAATTTTGGATACCTATAATTAAAATATTTTTTTCGATACTCGGAAGTAAAAAAATAAAGTAAATGTTTCATTCCTGGCATTAACCAGCTCATAAGATGGGTTGCTCTCACATTGTGAATAGGGCACATTAATCTGTTCTGCTTTTGAAGGTGAAACTCTGGAGCTGAACTTTAATAACTTTGATATTTTGATACCTATAATTTCAACTTCATAGTCTTTTGAAAATTCAAAAGAAACAGATTAAAATCAATTAAAAGCGAAAAAAAATAAATTTTAATTTCCCGGGATTTGTAAAAAATATTTCCCTGGAAATTTTTCCCGCATAGAAACTCTATGCTGTGCTTTCTGCTTATATAAAAATTATTTATGCCAAATTGTGTAGGACTTTTGCTAGTTTAAGTGAATTTGGAATATTGATTTATACTTATATAAAATTTATTTGTGTCAAATTTTGTTCACACTAATATTTATGCGGAATTTATGCAAGTTTAATCAATATTAAGGGGGAGTCCTTGGGAGATATAGTCAATTATGAACCGATACTACAGAAATTTGATGAGGTATTTAAAATTACAAACAAATATTTATGTATTGTGTATTTAGATTTTTTTAATTCAATGTATAAAACATACTAAGTCTAACCTCAAGTCTACAACTGAGATTAACCTAGTGTCTACATTAGGCAAATTTATATCAAAACAAACGTCAAAATCAGTGCGAATATATACAAGGTAACCTTAGTTAAACAGCTGATTATTATTTTCGTTGTTACAGTTGCCAAACTGCATATATAAAAAAACAATAATGAATACGCCATATTGTTGTTTTTGTGCAACTTTTGCCACCTTCCACAAATTCGCGTTAAGTTTGACGTTTGTCTTGATAAAAAAATCTCTAATGTAGACACTATGTAACGTTGATATAATATGTGAGATAACGCAAGCAGAAGGGAGTAACCATTTTGTTTATATTATGTTTAATCTTAAATAAGAAGTACACATACTCTAATAAATCCTATAAGATATCATTATTTTCAATCAGTCACAGAATAAACATGTACTTTTTATTAAAAAAAAATTGCACGTTTTTAACACAATTTTTATAAAAATATTTTTTTAAATGTAAAAACAATCATTAAAAGAAAATAATTTAAAAAACATTGTTTTTTTTTAGTAATTTCCAAAATATATAAGCACACACACATACAAACTTCCGTGTGTGTGTGTATTTTTTTGACAGTTCATCTTCTAAGATGGTTGTGTAGAGAAATCTCATCACAACAGACTCATAATACATCTTATAATACTAATATTTGAATCTACACGTGAAATAATTCTCCAGAGAGCGAATTTGACACTCTCTGACAGAAAAATCTTACATGTTATGTTACGTCTAGACGTGCTGTAAGTTTACATAAGGGAATTTTTCTTGCTGAAATTCTAATTTGAAGTGAGAGAGACAGAGAGCGAAACTTGAAAACTTGAAAGTTTTCAAAATATGCAGAAAATGCATTCCATTTGGAATGTAATATAGTGTAGTTTGTAGGTATGGGTGAGTAGATTATTATACAACTTTTTGAATTTTAAATATACCCCCAAAATCGGGAGTTATTTCCAAAGAACCGATTTTTCGAATCGCCAACGAATAAATAAAATAATACTTTGCTACAAGGAATACACAATAGATTATAAAATTTGGACAAAATGCTTTTATCTCGATCCTGCGTGAAATATAAAAAACGCATACACAAGACTTTCTCAGTTAATAAAACACATTATTTTTTTATGCGTTAGTGATGTTAACTCGAAATTGGATTTTTTGAGTTATGACGTTTGTTGCAGCAAATGAACGATATGTTCTACAATTATCATCTGATTTTATCAAGCGATACTCATTTTATTCATAATAAAACACAGTATTTGGATAAAATATGAAAAATATGTTTTCCAATAAAGTGTACGTCAAATGTGGCTGTAAAATCCAAAAAATACGTATAAAAAATTAAAAATTTAACTTGTGTTTTTAATATTCAGAGTTTTGATATGAATATAAATGTATATACATATTTTGATATGAATATAAATGTATATACATATCCTTTTTGAAAAGGGTAAGTTCTTTTCTTTTTAATGCCGTTAAAAAAAAAAACTTAAATTTGTTACAAGTATTCGAGATAAAAATATTCGAGATTTGGGGGTATATCGAAAATTGTAAAAATGGTATAATAATCTACGCAGCCATATCTGCAAACTAAACTATGGTTCGCTTTATCATCATGTTATTGCATTAATATGAACTCGAGTCGGAATAAAAATTAAAATAAATTAAAGAAAAACAAAAATCTCAAAAATTTTATATATTTTCATAACAGGCTCAAAATTATAAATATGTTCACTTCTATTTCGAGAAGAAACTCTGAACTTATTTTTGGGCCAAATGTGTTAGACCGGTTATTTTCAATCGCTGATAAGGAACTAAAACCCAATTTTTAATTTTTGTAGTATTTAAAAAAAAACTATTTTTTTCTGTATTCATCTCTTAAATACGAATCGTTAGAGTCGTATTTCCAATATCAGAATCTCATAAAGCTGTTTTCCGGGATACTTTAATATACATGTATACATAATTAAAAGTTCAAATAAATATTTTTATAATAAATTGCAAATGAATCTGTTTATAAAGAAACTGTTTATAAAGAAATAATTTTTTTAAAAAATAAATTTAAAACTAATCACTGAAAAATATTTTTCTGTTCTCTCGCTATGTCCATCTTTAATCAAAACGCCTATCACAACAAAACTACATGCAATGCAGAAAATGGACAGACGAAGAAATTGATATGTTACATGCATCAATAATACGATTCTCAGACGATTTAAATAAAATCAGTTTAAGCATAAAGAATAGAACAGTGTAAGTGTAATTTTCTTTTTTTTAAAACTACCTCTCAAAAGGATATAGCGAGAGGGCAAATAACCACAACTGCCTATAGTTCGTTATTAATGAAAAATGGTCTATTTCTTTCTCAATCCTATTAGATCACAAATAAGACAGGCCTTAAAGAAAAAAGCATTTGAAGATGCTGGTATACCAGCTAAACAAGTACCAGTGCAACAAGTACATCATGTCGTACAAACGGCACCACAGATACAACAACAACCAATGCAACAACAGCAGCAGCAACAACATATTACACAGCAACAGACTACAACTCATCAAGTAATAAAACAGCATCATGTACAACAACAGCAGCAGCCGCAACAACAAACAACAGTAATCGCAGCAGGTGTAATAAATTCACAACCACAGCAACAGCATCATGTCCACCACCAGCAGCAGCAACAATTGCAACAACAACATCAAACAGTTCACATACAAAATGTTCAACATATTGTACCTTTACAGCAGGTATTACAACAATCATCGTCATCATCAGCAACATCGTCTTCAACATCTACCGGCAATACATCAACACAAATTCTGCAGACTACACCGAAACAGATTATAATACAAGCATCACCACATGCTACATCGTCCACTGGCACAAGCAGCAATATGGTTGGCAATCAAGTGACAATTAACAATGTCACCACAACGGCAAATATGGTAGGCACAGGATCACCACAATTAACACAACCTCAAATAGTACATTTACAGCCACAACAATTGCAGCAATTGCAACATGCACAACAACAGCAACAACTACAGCAGCAACAGCATCAGACACAAATAATACAACCCTCCCATACTACAACAACTACTACAACTGTTACCATACAACAGTTCCAGCAAATGCAAGCTCAAAAAGCATTATTGGCAGCTGCTGCGGCGGCAGCATCCGCCAAAACTTGCGCGAATGTTGCAACAACAAATACGATATCTACAACTTCATCAACCCCTGCCACAGCTACTGTTACCGAAAACATTGTAATACAACAACCTACAACACAACAAATTGTCACTGGTCCCTCTACAAACACAACGACATTAGTAGCAGCAAACAACAGCAGCAATACCAATAGCGGCAATACAACAATTAGCAACAATTTGATTACAAATGCTACCAACATTATAACCAAAACTAACGTAGTGACATCTACAACAATTGCCGCTAGCACAGTGGCCAATATATCAGCAACTTCGGTAGCGCTAAAATCAGGTCCAGATGTAACAATGACATTAAATCGCATCAATACGACTGAACACGAGGTTGATGTTGAAGAATGTCTGCCCGCCGACGTTGTTAAATTGGATTTTGCTGGCGAAGAAGTTGCTGGGTGAAATTTAACTTCCCAAGCCACTAATCGAGTGATAACAGATGCATCTTCGCCCACGCAAACAGCAATATTATCATCCCCTCCTCACCACCAACCACATCGTCGTCAGAAACCACAATCACAACCAGTACGTCATTTAACCACAGCAGCAGTAACAACATCTTCAACAAGAAGAGCTAACTTAGAGTTAGCTAATGTCATTCACAATGTAATAGTAACCGAGGAAGATGATGAAGAAAGTGTAAACCATCATGATCATCATCACGATACAACTACAGATGTAATAGATGAAGATTTTTATTTTTAAAATATTTTATTTTACTTTATTTCTATCTCACTCTATTTTCCCTAGGAATTAATAAACCCTACGCCCTGCTTCCCTATTATTAAAAAAAAAACAAAACCTTAATAATAATATTGTTAATAATTCTTTGTATTAATTTAACAAAGTATATTGTCATTACTTTACTTAAAAACTTAAATATAACGAAATTATTTTTATTTTATATTTTCCTTTAGAGTTTATTTATATTCATATATATATTTTAGTTTTAAAAGAAATACTAATATACTAAATTTGAATTTTAATTTAATTTAGTTTATTTATTTTTTATTTCTCTTAAACCCTACACCGTTTGCACTCGTTGAACGAATGAGGGTTTAACCCAAAAGAAAACTAAACAAAATTTAAAAATTCAAAACTTTACAAAAAAAAAAAAAAGAAAATAAAATAAGTTAAAGAATGAAAATGATCATTAAATAATTTTAGTAAGTAAAAGAAATGATTTAAAAAAGAGTGTAAAGTATTTAAAATAAAATTAAAGAAAAAAATGTTTTAGGGTCTTTAATTAGTGTATAAAAATGTACAAATTAATAAAAACAAAAATAATATATAATTAAACATTGAATATATTTTTGGCGAATTAAAGGATTACATTTTTAAATGGAAGTATTAAAATGAAGAATAAAATTATCCCCTTATTTTATATAATAATTAGGACAACCAAAAATATACTCTAAAAAATCAAAAAATATGTATAATATATATAAAATTATATAGGTTTTTTCGAGTTGAATTTTAAATTGTCTACTTTATCTTGCAAAAAAAAATGAAGACTTTTTGACTAGAAATTGCTAAAATAATTCCATGGACCTAAAAATGTTCAAATCTGAAACATTGTATGAGAAATTGCTATATTCGGGTGTGCCGAATCTTATATACCCTTCACCCGTGTTGAGATGTTATATGTAAAATTAATATATTGTAAAGTTGATGAAACAACAACAATATCAAATGACAACATTAATTTAAAAAAATGAAGATAATATTAATTAAAAAAGGTATTTTGAAAATTATGGACCGAATTAGATTGATTTAAAAATTCGAAATTCGAGAAAAATATGTGTGACAGATCCGCTCAAGAACGAAATCCGTAGCTTATATAGGGGCTTTAAAAGTCCAAAAGCGTATTTTGGCAGATATCTCGAATACAAATGGACCAATTGAGTTCATTTCTTCAGTACAAAAATTCTGGAAAAAACTTCCGAATTTTCTGTGAAAGAACGAAAGGTCTATCTTATATAGGGGCTTCAAAAAGTTGAAAAAGCCAAATATGATATAGCTTATTGTTGTTTATCAGTGTCCATAAAAACAACTGCATCAAAGCAGCCACTAAATAAATGAAAAAAAATACGTGGGCGGCCAATATAGCAACGAAAGTTAGCAACGAATTTGAAAATTGCACAATGGCAACACTCTTGCATATTTTTTTTGGCAATTTTGTATTCCTTTATATCTCGCGATCTGGTCAGTTCCACGAGACTATATATATATATAGAAAACGGAAGAATACAAACTAGAGATTATAAAAAGCAAAAAAAATCGATCGGTTTTAAAGAAAAATTAGTTCTTCAACCTTGGTCATATATTCTGTCATATCTTGGGATACAGCCAGTGCCAAGAAATCAGACATATAGGAAAAAGAAATGTACCCCCTATAGACTATAAAAAGTCAATCTTGCAAAAAATTGTTCGATCCATTTCCAAGAAATCCAAGCTCCTCCATTTTGCCCAGTGCAAAATATAGATTCTACTGTACTTGGAACACAGTCAGTGCCAAGAAGTCAGACATATAGGAAATGGAAATATACCCCCAATGGACTATAAAAAGTCAACCGTGCAAAAAATTGTTCGATCCCTTTTCTAGAAAACGGCACTGAGTGTGTTCCAAGTTACAGTACAATCTATATCATGTATTGGGCAAAATGGATTGGATTTCTTCTTATATGTTTGATTTCTTTGCACTGACTTTGGAACACATTCAGTTACAGTAAAATATATAATTTCTACATAGTTCGGTATCCGCAATCCCTTATTTCTGATAACGTAAGGTTTTAACATCTTGCAAAATTAATGATAGATGTTAGAAGTGAGCAAGTGTGAATACCACATAAGATTATTTTGTTAAAAAGTAAAACAAATATATTCAACCGATTAGCATGAAATTTTATAAATAAATAAAAACGTTAACTTTAAATTTATCGTTAACAAAAATCATAAAAATTTCTTTAATATATTTAAAAATTAATTGGTATCTATATATGAGTTGGATTATTGCCCTTATATTTTTAATACGATTAAAAAATTATACTCTTAAAGTATTGAGTAACTACTTTACAGTATTGAGTGCCCAAAAAAGGGGCAAATACTCTGTACTCGATACTTAATACTCAATACTTAATGTGACTGGCTGATTCATCATCCCACAGCCCAAACGGCTGAAGATAGAGAGATGAAATTTGTAAGTTGGTCTCCCGCCAAACACATCCACTAAGACAGGATTTTTGAAAATTCGAATGTTTAGGGGGTAAAATCCTAAATTAATACAGATACAAACTAAATCTAATACCTATCGTTCTTCATTTAAAAAATATTACAACAGGTGTCTGGTACTTTTTTGAAAATCGGAAAAATAGGGGAAAAACGGGTAAAACTGCATTTTGGTACTTTTTTTTCGCACCATACGTATTTTTTAAACAAGTCAACATACAACTAAAATTTACATCGTATTCGTAACTTATCGAAAAATGAGAAATAGGTAAAAATTGTACCTATTTTCGGCACTTTTTTCATAAAACATTTTGTTCTATTTATTGACATATGCATATGCGTATTTTAATATGGGTTTCTACTACAATTTAGAAATGCATTGGAATAAAATTTTTGTTACATCCGTGGGGAAAAAAGTAAAAAAAAAGAGTAAAAGCGTAAAATTACATTTTATTCAAAATCAATGATGAATTTTCTATAATATTAAGCCTAGAAACATGAACTTATGTATATGTAGTCTTAAATGAGTGAGAATTCACGAGAGGAAAATTTGTGGTACTTTTTCGTTCTTCCATGGGTATTTTTTTTTTTTTGTATAATTGGATAAGAATTTAAAAGGAAGACTTTGTGGTATTTTTTTTTGTTCTTCTAATAGTACTTTTTAAATTTTCTATAATATTGAACCTAGAAACATGAAATTAAAGATACGTAGTTTTATGTGGGTAAGAATTCAAGATGGGGAACTTTGTGGTAATTTTTTGTTTTTGGTTCTTTTTGAATTTTCTATAATATTCAATCTACAAACCATAGATTAATAAGTAGATATTTTATGTAAGAGAAAAAACCTTGATTCAATTGTTAAAAACTTAATTCATGCAACAACAACAAAATACATGAAAAAAATACATTGAAAAAGAGAGTATTTTTTTAATTTAGTTCGAAGTGCCTCTCACATAAACTTCTAGTTGTATTCTATGCTACAAACATGAAATTAAAGATACATGTTTTTATGTGGGCAAAAATTCAAAAGGGGGAACTTTGTGGAACTTTTTTTTGTTCCTCTAATGGTATCTTTTGAATTTTTTATAATATTGAACCTACAAATATAAAGTTTAAGATACATGGATTTATGTAAGCAAGAATGCGAGTGCGGGAACTTTGTGGTACTTTTTCGTTCTTCTAATGGTACTTTTTGAATTTTCTATAATATTGAACCTACAAACATGAAATTAATGATGTATGGTCCTAAATGGATGAAGATCCATAAGGGAGGACTTTGTGGTATATTTGTATTCTTCTAATGCACTTTTCGAATTTTTTATAATATTGAACGAAGAAATATGAAATTAAATAATTTGGTCCTATGTGGGTAAGAATTTACGAGGGAAACTTTGTGGCATTTTTTCGTTTTTCTAATGGTACTTTTTGAATTTTCTATAATATTGAACTTACGAACATGAAATTAAAGCTATATGGTCCTAAGTGAATGAAAATTCATAAGAGGGAACTTATTTGGTAGTTTTTGAACCTTCGAACGTTAAAGATGTAAAAAATTGGTACTTTATTAGCACCCTACGAATCTTCTAAACGAAAAATATATATAAGAAAAGTACTTCATACATCTGCTAAACTGTTAATTGTAAGAACAAAATTTGAATATTTTTTTTTACCTACCCAAAATAGTTTCAAGTTTTATGAAATCCGATTTTTTAATTTGGTGGTATATATACTTCTGTAGTTTTTTTTGTACTCTGTGTTATTTAATGATGAACTCATAAAGGGTTACGAGGTGGTACGATATCCCACTCCTTAGATATTCCTTATTTAAATATAAATCTGGAGGCATGAAATTGGAATAATTAGAAGATGCGATGAGATGCTTGTTATTCATTTTTTGAAGACACCAATATTATAACTGTTCCCACGGGAGATAGGAGTTAGTTTATTTTACGAGTTTTTTCACTCTAGGTATTACATTTTGTTTTTCCTTAATAAAAAATCTACCAAGCCTATATCTTGTCAATGTAAAAGGCCCGCAAGTCCGTTAACGTAGTAGCGGGTTAAATGTATAGTAATAATAAAGCCTAAACATATAATGGTTTATAATATATATTAACAATTAATTCAATTTTATCAATAATATAAGACTTGAGACTAATAAACGATACGGAAACAGTAATGTAAAAACTAATATTTCTATTTTGCACTAAATTTATTTATAGTAAAAAAATTCTCTATCACTGAATTTTTTTAATGGTAGTGAAGAAATATTTCACTATCACTACAATAATGGTAAATAGTTGAAAATCAAATTTTTTCACTATAGTTGCGATTTAGTGACAAGCTTAGTACACTAACCCCAACTCTGATTTTTAGAGTTAATACTAACCATCAAATTAAAAAAAAATGTATATGTAGTATTATACAAAATATTAAAAATATTTTGTAAAATAGAACTATTTTACTAAAAATTATAGTTAATACACAAACATTTTATTTCAATGTTTTTAAAAATTAAAAATTTTCGAAAAAAAATTTCCTGAAAGGTTTTAGAAATTGCATTCGCTGAGGTTTTTGACCCAAAATGACTTAAAAAAAAAAATGATTTCTAATATCAGAAATTATTGCCCATAACGTGATGCCCTGTAAAATTTTTGTCGAATAAAAATTATACCATAATCACATATTTTTATTAATGAATACAATAATATATATTAATTAACAAAAAATTAAGAAATTAAATTTAAATAATGTAAAAGATATAAAAAATTAAATCAAGCTAATGCGATTTTTTTGAGATATTTGTCTAAGTTCCACCTGTTCATTAGAGGTGTTTGTGTTTCTGACTATATGTTAAAAAATGGATCAAAGAAGTAATTTTAAAAATTTTATTTTTGCTAGGGTTATAGACTATCACATTTTAGATTTTGGTACACACGATTCGTTAAGATTTGTATATTGAGTCTCTTCTTCATAAAGATAAAAAATAAAAAATATATAAAAAAATTAGTCTCTTAGTATTTATAATTCGTCTAAAATCTCAATTTATTATGCATGTAAAATTAAGACATTAATGTTATCTATAAAAACAAATCTTTCTTTGCCACTTGGTTGGAATAGATTCATAAACTTTTCGTCTCTGAAGGGTGGTTTCCAAATAGTTTTCAATCTCTGTTTCTACTTGCGATCTCCATTTAAGTTCTATAAATAAAGGAAATATCTCTCCAGACTTTTTTAATCTCCGCTCAGCAGTTTGATAACATTTCCAAGGTTGTGGTTCCACTATAAACAATTTAGCCATGTTTGATAATTTTCTCAGGAAGTCCTGTAAACCGGAATCGTGATGATTTAAATGTATCCACATGGTAATGGAAAAACAACATATTGCGTCAAAGTGTGTTCGATTATTTTCAATCAAAAACTGTTGTACTTTTTCGAATGCTTTACTATCCATGACATCAACACAATCGTATGAAATTTCTTTACAATTTACATTGTTCGCTTTTGCTCGGGAAATTAAAGCTGCATCAATGTCGATACCGTAAAGACAAACTTTACGTTGGGGAATTAAACTACAGAGGTATTTGTGTAACAATTGTGTGAATACCCCGGAATTACATCCTACATCTAGGACAATATAAGGTTCTCTTGTTTCGATTTCACCTTCTGGCAACCAATACTGTGACGGCAAAAGTTTTATTCTGTCTTCTGCAGAGTTGAATTGATAATAATTTATAAAGTTTCCAAATTGTACGGCTCCTGGATCATTATTTCGAAATTCCATAGCTGATTCTAAAATGTGTTTTTATATAAAATAATAACAAACTAAATAAATGTAAACAAACTAAATTGATCAAGGTGGTCAATTAAAAAAAAATTAATTCAAATGAACGCTTTTATTAAACGGACTTTAAAACAAAGTAGAAATGTGTTTTAGTTGAATTGAAAGAGGGCTTTTCTTAATTTATACTAATGTTTATAAATTTTTCGTTGATTCATCAATTAGAAATACATTATTTCCCATTGGATAAATAAATTAATTTTTGTTGCGATTTTTGTTATAAACAAAGAAATATAACAACTCTTTCTGTCCCTGTACGTAAACCAATTGAGAACAGGTAAATATTTGGTTTATACTTTAGCTAAATATGTTAATGGTAAATAAATATGATAAATGCTATGAATAAATTAATTTCTATGTTATTCAACTTCCGTCATTTTTCAAAAACCATAAGTGTCTGAGGTACAAATAATTTACCTCGGTTTATACATCTGCTAAATATATGTTAGTTGTAAGTGAATTTTGCAAGTGGCTGAGTCGAGCCGCCGATTATTTTTAAAAGCCGCCGCCGTGAAAATTTCGGAATAACATGATCTAAACTTTTAGTAAATTCAATGTAAAAAAACCTTTATTAAATTCTTGGAATTTAAAACATTAAAATTATTTTTTTTTTTAGAAATTTTTACAAAACCTCCATAAACATTTGTTTTACATGTTAAAGCAAGTATGGAGGCAAGTATCATAAATACTAATAATATCGGTGCTACTACAGCGAGCAGAGTAAATAAAATCAGAAAATACAATTGTAACTAAAACTTGAACGTTTCAAGGAAACATGCTAATAACCAACAGAAATCGATAGGAATGCATAAATATAAATCAACATAAAAAGATTCGGAATATTTTTAGAAAATATATAGTTATAGAATTTTTAAAAGTAAGAGTTTATTTTAAGAATAAATACCAGAACTAAAAAAGATAAGTTAGAAAGAAGCATATGCATACATATATATGTAATGATTTTTATTTGACTATTCCCAGCAGATTTCTAAAAGTGTTGAGTGTAAATTTCACTAGTATCTAGCTACTCAGTGGCCAAGGGCTCACTTCCATCTGTTAAGAACCATGCTATTATGAATAGCAATTGACACTTAACAGATCCTATGGAAGAAGACAGAAAAAAGATAACAAAAAAGTTTTATTGACTCATTGTAACCAGTAAAATGATTGTGTGTGCAAATATATGCCACTTGGTGTTCGTTAAATAGACAAGGTACTCCTTCAAACAAAATCTTAGAAGTTTACAATGATGAGTGACGAGAGTATCTCCCGTTAACTGCTAAGAAGTCTCAATGCCTCCGAAAAAGCAGCTAATAATATTGCTACAATCCACAGTGGGGCAGAATCGAAATTTTTTTAGAAATAAATCTGTAACTTCTGATCGGCGGGTTGGATTTTCATGAAATTTGGTATAGGCGTAGCAGAGGAGTGTACAATGTTATGCTTGGAAGGGAGGGTACAACAATCCCCCCAGGGGCGGAGCTAAGGCGGCTCAAAGTTAGGTACCTTTGACATAAAAAAATTTTAATCGCTTGCAAAATTTTTGTTTCTCGCCCGATTTCAAATATTTTTATATATTATTGTAGGCCCTGATAAGACCTAAAAAAATGCTTACATGTCCTATTTATCTCTCATAGTTTTCGAGTTATTTGCGTTTGAATTTTTAAGCACCATAATTTTGCATGTTCTTGGTCCAGTTTTTTTCATATATATCCTAGTATTTCCGAACGATTTTATTAGTTTTTTCCTTGACTAGTTAAAGAACAAAATTATCTATTGAATAAAAAAAAATTGAAGTCGATATCTTTACCGAGTCCAAAAATAAACGATTTTGAATTTGAAAATTACAAAAAAGACGACTTTTTGTGTTTTTTTTAGCCGAAAAAGTATCTACACTCTTTTTTATCTAAAATAAAATTTTCTTTAGCAACATATAATAATTTTGCACTTTTCTGAAAGGTAACTTCACAGAGATGACTTTAAGATAAAAAACAAGCCCAATAACTCAATTGGTCATGGTACATACCCTCCCGAATTCGACCCATTTTATATGAAAGTT
Organism: Protocalliphora azurea; assembly: GCA_932274085.1. Taxonomy (NCBI): domain Eukaryota; kingdom Metazoa; phylum Arthropoda; class Insecta; order Diptera; family Calliphoridae; genus Protocalliphora; species Protocalliphora azurea. The sequence goes on from OW026520.1 coordinate 86,216,217, forward strand.
TTGAATTTAGACGAATCGACAAGCGCAATATATTTTAATAATCTTCAATATGTTGTTAAAAGTTTTAAATCAAAATCTACGGGACTTCGGAAAAATGTGGATTCTATAGCCAAAAATGTAAAAATCCCATTTTTGGGAATTTTGATTTGGGAATTCAGAAAAACCCTAGCCCTGATTAAAATTTGGTTAACGCGCTTTTATTTATATTAATAAGATCCACATTTCCTGAAAATTTCATTTCATCTTTATAAACAAATATGTTAATTCAATTAAAAAATTTGTATATTCTCCAAAAACCCCAAATTTGGCCTTTTGTTTTGTTTATTTCTAAATAGCGAAAGAAATTTTAAAAATATGTATTCCGAATTAAGCTTGTCCTTTAGCATATATAATTTCCGTCTTTTGCAAAAAGTTTCAAGTCAATATCATGCCTCATTTCAGAAATATGAGCCTTTAAACTTTTATATTTCCAATTTATTGTATATATGACTATATTTTTACAAACTTGCAAACTTGCCTTTAGCTTTGTATGAATAATTACTTAGAAAATTATGAATATTTCTGTATACTTTTACTAATATCTATACACAAAATATTTTTATAAAAATAATTAATAAATATTTTTTATTTTTAATAGGGTTGACACATTTCCCAAATTTAAGTAAATCTTTATCCTTTTCTAAGCATTCATATATTTCTATTAATGAATTTAAAATAACAAAACAAACAAAAAATGTCTATTTTAACTTAATCAATATTATTTTTGGTATTTATCATCTTTCTTAATAAATATTATATTTCTAGTACGATTTTTTATTACTTATTTACATTAAATTTATGTAGACAATTTTTCTAATATTTTAAACTTATACTACTTATTTTCTATAAAATAATCTGTTGTATCTGTATATATATCTAAAAGATAATAAAGGTCCTTCAAGTCTTCAGTATTTTGAGTTGATAAAGGCTCATAATAAATACAACTGATCTCAACTATGGGCAAGAACATATTAAATATAAACGAGAATATAATATTTATGACATCGAACGTGTTTTAAGCCAAGATCGTGAAGATGGGCAAGAAGAGCTACTAATTGCTAGTGAAACTTCCATATTGCATGATGTAAAGTTATGTGAAATATAATAAGGACACCTGAAATCATTATTTTCAAAGCCAAAAATTTACAAAATATGAATATTTGTATATATTCTTGTTGTTTATAATTTGTCTCAATACTCTTAAATCATTTAGAAACAATAAACTTGGGAGTTGTTCGCTTAAACTTTTTGATACGCGGAAATAACAGAAATTGTTGTTTTTTTGCCTAAGATCTAAGGACATAAAATTTCATCGGTTACAGCCTATCTAGACGTAAGATTTTTCTGTCAGAGAGTGTCAAATTCGCTCTCTAAGAGAATTATTTTTTTTTTTTTTTTTTTTTTTTGTTTGTTTTCTATAGAAAAAAACTTTTCTACAGAAAAATTTTATTTGTACAAAATATTTTAAATACATTTTAACTTCGGCCTCAGCGCCGTAAGGCATTATTGAGGCAAGTTGGCAAATTAATTCATTGACAAAAGTACAAATAAAAGATTTAACTTAAAGTTAAGATTATTAAATTACAATAAATATGTATAAAAAACTATTTTACAAAAACAAATTACAAAAGCGTTTCAAAGTTGTTTAATAAATGTTGTTTACAAGACAATTTAAATAATGAAATTCGATTAATTGATTTCAAATCTACATGTAAATTATTGAATTTTACAGCTCCCACGTAATCAATGCGTTGCTTGGTAGTTTCTAGTCTACATCGAGGAATTCTTAAATTTGTTCTGTTTCGTGTGTTAAGACTAAATTGCTGTTGAGAAAAAGTTATGCTTTGGTGACCAATATGGTTAATGCATTTAAAAACAAACATTAACACCTGATATTCATGCAATCCATAAATTGGTAAAATTGTTTTGCTTATATCTTTGTACAATGAGACAGTTGAATACAGTATTGGTAGCTTGTAAATAATTTTTAATGCTTTGTTCTGCATACATTGAAGCGATTTCAGTGAAATGTTATTTTTATTGTGAGCATATATAATTGCTAAGTAATTTAAATGCGATTGAATCAAAGAATGAAATATCATCATCTTTGATTTAATATCTAGTTTATTTTTCAATTTAAATAAAATTCCAATTGCTGGAGCTATTTTCCTTTTCAAATCGGTTATATGCAAATCCCATGACAAGTTACTTTGCAATGTGATTCCCAAATACTTAACGGTATGGGTTTCATAAACAGCTTTTCCATTAATAAACACATTGAAATCTCTATTTATACTTAAAGCATGTGGTCTAAATCGTATTAATTTGGTTTTATCAGGGTTAAGAATTAAACGATTTAATCGCGCAAATTCAAATATCAAAGCAGCATCTCTTTCAATTCTTGTTTTAAGAGATAAATCGTACCTGTAGGGGTAAAACAAGCATACATCATCTGCAAACATAAAAAGTTGCCCATCTAAATTCAGATTTTTTAAATCATTTAAATATATAGAAAACAAAAGAGGGCCCAATCGACTACCCTGCGGTACACCATAATCAACAGAACCAAGAAAACTGTCCGTGTTATTTATATTAACATATTGTTTTCTATTAACGAAATAATTTTTAAACAATAAAAGTTCTCGTCCCTGAATACCATATTTCATTAATTTCTGCAACATTATTTCATGATCTACTAAATCAAAAGCTTTAGTAAAATCAAAAAATATTCCAGCAACTCCACTAGAGCCTCCATCAAGCCCACTACAAATGAACTGCACTACATTCAACACAACATCTTCAGTACTACAACCCCTTCGAAATCCAAATTGATAATTGTATAAAAAAGTATTTTCTTCCATATATTATTTCACGTGTAGATTCAAATATTGATATTATAAGATGTATTTATGTATGAGTCTGTTGTGATGAGATTTCTCTACATAATCATTTTACCCCAGGTCTACAACTGTGATTAACGCTAATATAATATATGAGATAACGATAAATCATAGATCACCAGTGTGACCTTTTTAGCATTTCGCAGCTAAATTTAGCATTTTTTACTCCGAATTAGCCGCGAATTTTACATTGTGCATTTGGCATATTTAGTACTTTTTATAACAAGGACATAATTAGAATATTTTGAAATGGAAACAAATAAGAAACAATTACTTACTAAATTGGAAATTATTAATTTGCAACAATTAAAAATGTAAAAAGGATAGGTTTCATTTTGCAAAATCACTTTAATAATTACATTTAAGATCAGCTGTTAATTGTTTTTTTTCTTCTCACGGTTGAAACATGCAGTACATAGTCGAAAAAAAAGTATTTTTTCCAACCATGTACATAGTTGCACGGAAATGGGCATCGTAATTTCAATGCAATTTCGCCGAAATTACACAAAATTATGTAATTTCGCAAGTGTCAAAATGTATGGAAAATTACGTAATTTCAACTTGATTTCGGCCGAAATCACGAAAGTGCGTAATTTCGCGTCGGTCTGAATGCCCTATTAAGGAAAAGTTGCTAAAAAAAGCTTATACATCTTATACGTTATATAAGAAATTTTAAAAACAACCAACAATTATTACTCTTTAAGTAAAAAAAGAGTCTTAGTGATCGATAAGCAAATTTCTTATTATTTCATATGTAGACGTTCTGCATTTTTCATTAAATGACAGAGTCAGTTCCGTTGCAAATGAATTAAACGTTTTATAGTTAAAGTTTCTATGCAGTAGATCAGTAGAATATTTGGGGTGTAGGTTGTGAATTATTTTCAGATTTTTATTTTGTTTTATCTGTAATTGTAATATGTAAGTTTTGGCAGCTTTATAAAACCAGACTTAGCATCCGTAGGACAAAATTGGTCGAATACACATTTTGTAAATAAGGAACAAAAAATGAGAAATTGAAGAAGAAGAGTAAATACATACGAATACAAAGACAGTTTGACCGTTTCGCGCGTTATGTACATGAAAAAAATGTAAATCAACTGGGCCTACAAGGTCACTTTCTTATTAAACTATAGATACCTGGAGTGAAAATAGAAAGAGATGTAGCAATATCTACTACTTTATGTAGACATCCACTAAGGACGAATTTTCAGAAATTCGAATGTTTAGGGGGTAAAAACATGAAAATTTGCTAACCTCATATCTCCTAAACTAACATGGATAAAAAATATATATACTTATCTCTATTCACTGTTTTTTAACACTTTTTTTGACACCTTATCTTTTAAACCAGCAACAAAAGAAATAAAATGTTTATCATATTCGTATCTTATAGAAAAATGACCAATACAGGTTTGGTACTTTTTGGAAATATTAATGTTTAAAAGGTAAAAATCGTACCTATTTTTGGTACTTTTTTCATAAAACATTTTTTTATATTTATTGATCATTTATAAGAATATTTTATTACGGGATGTTGCTAAAATTTTATACTTAAAATTTTATACATACTGGCCCATAATTTCTTATCTCCGATCCTAGAGTTCCATAGAATCTCGCGGATGAAATAAATGCAGCGCACTTTAAGGTCAAGGTAGTTGGTAGTAGTGCCGAGGACCTGAATGATTAGTTGGTGCCTAAACAAACTAACAGCTAACAGCTCCCCTCCAATGTCTATGGCACGGGTTGGTTGTAAAATTTAGCCTAGTCCTCGCACGCCATCATTGCGCGAGATGGTCCGTCTATTATTGGCATACTCGTGGGACGAAATAGATAACTTCTTGTCGCAGATCGACAAGACTGACACGACGGACGATGATATAGTGCTGATAGGGGTCAAACTAGGCATTCTAGTACAGGGCCAGCCATCAGAGACGGATGAGATTCTAGCGGGGTCGGAGCAGGCGAATGGCTCGACTGGCTCAGAGTGTCACACGTATGGCAGCAATTTAGTTCGACAAAACGCGGTAATGCGTCATGCAACAACCGATGTTATCTGCTGAGCTAAAGAGGAGAAATCTCGGAATGGTGCAGGAGCATCCCTTATCTATCTTCATAAGATAGGTAGGAGAGGCTCTCTGCCACTTGCAGGCAAGGATAAGTACTCTATCAGAAAGCCAAAGAGGAACGTTAAAAGATTCGAACGGATCTACGGACCTGCTTGTGACTCTTTGGGAATGTCTTATCCTGAAGGATTGTGTGAGAGTGCGAGCAGCACTCCTCCTGTCTCATTAAAGTACAGGAGGAAAGTCAACATCCTCAACGATCCGTGCCAGATCGATAAACAAGGGTAGAGGCGAACCAGCCAAACCTGCAACCTTTTTGGACAAGCAGGTAAAGATTGGCAAGTCAAAAACTTCTAGTGGTGGGGCTACTCATGTACCATCCCGCAAATCTGGCAATTCGCAAATGGCCTGGAGATGTTCAGCTATCGACGAGCTAGAAGGCAGTAGGTCAGATGCCGATTAGCTCTATTGGTGGAAACCACAAGGAGACTACTAGTGGGGTTGCTAAAAATTTTGTCATGAGATCTTCTTCATAGAATGCTGCTGGCCAAAACCCATACGGCTCTTTTAAGGGTCCCCAAAAGGGGTCGTTGAAAGAGCCAGGTCTGGGGATGACCAGCAAGCTTCGATAGCCAAGAAGACTGTTCGCACACCTTCCAGCTCTGCTAAAGACCCCCACAAAGGGGTTATTAAAAGAGTTGGGTCATGAAGCGAACAGCCCTCAATATCGAAAAAGGCGAAAGAATTCGTGTTGCAGAACTATATTCACGAGCGCATTGAAGAGGTCGATCTTGTAAGTGGAAGACCGGACGAGGCGCGGACTGGACGAAGGGTGTAAAAACTATCAACTGCTGCAATCAGAAATCTTTTGCAGTTGCTAAGTGCGACACTTTTATCCAGAGGCGAAACTTGAGGTGATACTATCGTCTGAGTTGGCCCCCTGCGGCCAATAGTGACAGCATTCCAGAGATTGGAAAACCAGAATATAGGTTTTATTACAGGATAATGGAAGATTGTGAACTCCATGACTTGTAAGGAAATCCAAGGCAGAGACTTCGGATTCGCAGTGGATCAAAGATTCTGAAGAAGCTGGATTCTTTGGAGGGAGTCGTCAACTTTGGGTTTGGGGTAATTAGGTTTAGATATTCTAAATCTGATAAACCCAAAGGGGCTATCAGTGGTGCAAATTAATTTGCATCACTGTGAAGCAGCCTCAAACGAATTGACAAAGCTCCTCATTGACTCCAAAGTGGACCTGGTCCTTATCCAGGTATGTGGCTTAAGAGTCACATTGTGTAACTTGTTCATACCATCCACGAACATGTATTTTAGCTAGGAATAATCTGAACATTAATCTTCTTCATTCTTTTATTAGCGGGGACCTTAAAGTTGTCCAAAGATAAGCCACTGGAGGCAGTAGGCTCATACTGGCATCCGTGTACATACCATACGAGGCTGTCTATCCACCGGGCATCGCTCTGCAACATTTTCGGAGCACACTAGGAGGAGAGGAGCGTACATGGTCTTGGGATGCGATCCGAATGCTCACCACTCCAATGAGCAGGAACATCAACAAGAGAGGTGAGTTAGTATTTCAATTTATAGCTAGTTATAATCTTCATATCTGTAATAGAGGTAATGATTCTTCATTCAGAACGAAAGATAGGAAAACAATTACAGACGTAACGCTAGCAAACCAAGGGAGTGAATTTGTTAAGGATTGGAGGGTAGCTTTGAGCTCAGTTGTCCGATGATTTATCCTGGTAAACGGAGGCAGCCGTACCAGGGAACTTAGGGACCAACGGTCTACAGTTAGGAGGTTGTTTAACAGAGCCAAGCTAACGAGGAGTGATGATAATTGGAACAGCTATAGGGAAAGGTTCGTTAAGAGGGACATAAGACGGGCGAAACGGACATCATGTGCGAATTTCTGTGAATCTAGGAACTCTGTGAACGAGTTTTCTAGATTTAGACAGGTATTATCCAAAGACCCTGAGGCACGTGGATACATACAACGTGCGGACAACTCGTGGGCAGAGTCTGGCTCGGAGTCCCTCAGCTTACTGATGGAGACTAACTTCCTTGGCTGTAAGGGTATAGGATAAGAGGGGAGGGCAGGTAGTGTCATTGATAACCTACAGTCCAGATCAGAAGGAGGTGATATTGTTACGATAGAGGAGACGATAAGTGGAGACAAGGAAGATGTGCGGTAAACTCATTTGGGCCATACAAGTTACCAAGCCCAGATGGCATTTTTCTGGCACATGTAATTAGGGAATGTCTTAAAGTGAGATATATTCCCAGGCGGTGGAGAGAGGTAAGGGTCATTTCCATATTCAAAGCGGGTAAAATGACTCACTCGAAGCCCAAGGACTATAAACCGATGAGCCTATCGAATTTTCAACTTAAGACAATAGAATAATGAGACTTTGGTCCCAAGCCGATAGTTGTATATTGGATATACACATCGATTGTGAAACCTATCTCAACTTATGAATGTTCGGTCTGGTGGGAGGCATTAATTAAAGCAACTTATAGGAACCTTCTTCATAAAGTTCAGAGATGTGCTTCCATTGGCATTACAGGTGCCGTGAGACCTCAGGCAGAACTGGACACCATAATCCACCTTCTTCCAATTGAGGAGTTCGTGAGAGGAATGGCTGTACGGAGCTTATTTAAACTGAAGAAATTAAGATTAATAGGAAACTTCACAGAGGTGCATGCTAGCATACTTGACGAAGTCTAATTTGATGATCGGAAATTATTCTTTGTCGAATATTTTTATGCTAAAAAAAAGAACAGATAGGTGTTTGGTTCTTTATGAAAATTAAGCTTTTTAAAATTGGAATCAGAAGTATTTTTGGAACCAATAAAAAAAATGAAATACATTTTTAATCATAGTATTTTAAGCTACAAAAATTAGCTTTAAAGGGTCGCTTTTTTGTATTTTCATGTTTAGGGGGGCAAAAAGAGTTAAAACAGGTGTGGTGGTGAGAGGAAAACAGTAAGGGTAAGTTCAGAAGTGGCCCAATAGTTCATAAGGGAATGGAAGCTTCCACATAGAGTACATACAATTATTAGCTTTACTCGGCCTTTTACAAATTCGAATTGCATGGGTGAAAATCCACCAATTCTTTTATTTTCTATCTCGAGTCTGTTCGTTATTAGTTTTTCCATAAACTTTCCGCATGTATCCAATAGACAGATAGGCCTATACGACGAGGGATTCTCTAGGGGTTTCTCGCCTTTACGTAGCAGAACGAGAAGTTGTCTTTTCCATATCCTTGGAAATACTCTTCTTATTAGGCACATGTTAAATATTTCCTTAAATAACTCCGCCCAATGTTCACAAGTTATTACTACGATCTCATTCGGGACTCCATCAGGTCCTGGCGCCTTACGCCTCTTTAAAGTACGGCACACTTTGGTCAGCTCTTCGCTAGTGAAGAGGTCTTGTTCTCTTATGCTTTCCATTTGAATGAAAGTCATTTATTACCCCATCTGTGTTGGTCAAAAGTATGCTCACTATGGCCCATTCTGGGATCAATATGCCTGGTAGTTTTACTCGCTTTGATATTCTCTTCATAATTATCTTGTACGGAAGTCCCAATGGATCTTTGTTCACTTCCTCGCATAGAGATTCCCACGCCTTCCTCTTAGAATCTTTAATCGATAATCTAAGATTTTTTCGAGCTCTTCTGTATAGTTACACATGGTCACCTTTTCTTCTTGTTGCTACTCGTTTAGCTCTGTGACACTCTCTTCTGAATTTTGCTATGCCCTGGTTCCACCAGACGGCCTGCCTCCGGAATTTACCAAGTATGTTAGTCCTTGACATTCCGACATTACACACTTCTGTGAGTAAATTGATTAGATGTTCAGCAGTTTTTTCTATATTTAGGTCGACGTTTATCTCCCATCTAGACTTAATCTCCGTCAGTTTCTCCAAACATATATCCGTATTTATATTACGTGTATTTCATCTAGGTCGAATCGGTTCCGCTACTGTCACTCAGTGTTTCGTCCTCCAAGAACTCCCATTGTTTTGCACTGATTGTTATAGACGTTGAAACAAAAGTTATATCTATAATCGAACAAGAGTCCTCTCTCCTAAAGGTTGGAGTGTAGGACAGTAAAGTTCTCTACGTCTTTATCAATTCTATCTAATCTTATCAGGATTCCGTACATATATTGATATTTTTCCTAAGATATTCTGGTACTAAGCACTGCCTGCAATTCTGGTATATTGCACACTTATTAGTGCAATATCCACCTCCTTTTTCATAGTGCTATTAATCATAAGCTGTTGAGCATCTCGTCCTCTCCCTAGATTTATCTGAAGAATTCTAATTATAATTCCTTTATTTACACGAGCTACCAGCGCCAATATAGTGGTTTATATTTTGCTGTCCAGCCTCCAGACATATAACACACCTTGGTTCGTTCCTGCATGTATTGGATTTATGTTTATCTATACCGCATCTTCGACTAGTTTGACTACGGTCTTTTTTATGGCATGACCGTGCGAAGTCTAAACATCTAAAACACCGCTTGGAAATGAGTTTTCTTCTGATTCGGCATATCACTAGACCCATCCTTATCTTTTTCAATATAGTAATAGCGATGTTTCCACGCACTTCAACCAGCGTTTGTCTTGTACCACCATAATAATTTCGTATATTTCGAACCCTTATCTTATTAGGATATATTTCACCGGAAGCTTGCTACTAATAACCTCGTCCTCAAGAAATTTATCTACATTTCTATGGACTTGGACGTTATTCTTTATAACGTTTTCCAAAATCATTGCTTGGCCTTCTCCTTTTGCCATCTCAATAAGTACATTCCCCTCCTTTGCTTTGCGAATCTTTCTTATGTTTATACCTATCTCCTCAGGTTTTATCGAATCCTTCATCTCCTTCAAAATATCGATATAATTTGAACCATCAGTCTTAATGGTTACTGTTTCACCCCCATTTCTTATAATATTTCTGCTCTTTCCCTTATTACTTCGGTCCTTCTTCTTTTTATTTTTTACTACGGACCACTGCGCTTAACAATATTCTCTGGTAGTGAAGTGAGAATTTTCTTAGTTTCGCCAGCTTTTGAGGAAAGGGATGCTGCTCGTTTCTTCCCAGTTTCTGCGATTTTCTTCACCGTTTGCGTTACTTTAGAGATTAATGAACTTCCTTCTTTCTGCCTGTTGCATCCAGTACTCTACTGAGGGAAATTGCTTCTCTGTTTTCCCGCAGTTATTGATACAATGCAACAGCCTGCATAATATAGTCTTATGTATGTTCCTTGCGTCACAAACTATTGCATTCATAGCACTTAGTTTGTTATCAAGGTTAACAAAAGCGGTTTCCTCCTCTTTTTTCAGGCGCGCTAAATGTTCTCTTTCATCCGCAATTCCAGTTGCAGTTTGAGCTCTTATTGGTGATCTTTGTATCTGAGGGAGAATACCTCATTCAATGGCGGCATTCACTCGCCATTGCCGCAGAATTGTCATCAAGCTTGTGTACTCTTTTATAGTACGCTCTCGAAAAACTGCCGCTCTTGGTCGGGCACTGCTTATCTATCGCAGCTGACCTACAAATCTGTAGGTCGTTCAGTCATCCGTTACCTACTGACCCCGATAGTGATCTGAGCTCAGCCCTATCTCTATCTATCTATCTATTTATATATTTATCTTTTAATGAATTTTTCGATTATGGATTTTTGGATTAATCTTAAATCAAGTTCTACTAAGTAATACGGTAGTGTATAGTTCGAGATGGTGCAAGGGCATTAATTGGAGATACCTACGATTTTGCGATTAATAAAGTGGTTTTGTACGAACCACATTTGAAAAAACGATAATAAATATAACATCAAAATGCTCGTTGCGTGGCATCTGCAAATCCGTATATTTTTTTGAGAATATTTTTTGAAATGAAAACATAGCGAAGTATTTTGATGAATGTGCTTCAAATCTTCCTTCATTTGGAGCTACATATTTATCAAGCTAAAGTTAAGGGAATCATTCCAACCGATGCATGAGGATCAATAGACCAACCAAATCGAATATCCTAACTACTATAGACATATATTCTAACTACTATATTGTAAAGCTACTTACATTGGTCAAATCAAAACTAAAAAGAAATATGTCCTGAATTGTATTCCAGGACATTCTAAGGGTTTTTGTAAAGTTTTCTTCAGCCGTTTTGATAGCAACTTCTTCATCAATATTAGTAACTAATTCTGGGCAATTGCTATTCTATTTGGCGAGCTGAAAACCATGGGAACTAAGAATTTTATTAATTTCAGTTTTCTTGACTACTAACGTTTCAAGACTATCGGATCCAGTGAGGACATCGTCAACATATAAATCTTAACGAAGTACCTTTGAACCAATGGGAGAATTTGAACTATGTTTACTAGCGGTAACAAACAAACTTCGAATAGCAAAAATAATGCTGCTGAGAGCCATACGTAACGGTGTTTAGTTGAAACACTCTGTATTCGTCTTTTTTACTGGATCTCCAAAGAACTAGTTGAAATTTACGATCACGTTCATCGACTAGGAATTGGCGGTACTTTTTAGATATATCTGCATTAAGAGCGAATCTATTCAAATGAAACGAAAAAAATGTTGTAATCAAATCTTGTTGAATTGTCGGGCCAACCATGAGCATATTATTTAAGGAATGCTTCGAAGTTGTGCGAGCTGACCCATCGAAAATGACACGAAGTTTTGTGGTTGTACTATGTGGTTTAAATACACAATGATGAGGTATGATGTAGTTTGTATGAGAAAGAGGGCGATTGTAGAGCGACATATGGCCAAGTGCCATATATTCGTTTATAAAATCCACATACATAAACTTTAAAATGTAATCACTATCAAGTCTACGTTTGAGCGACAAAAATCGTTTTTTACTACGAGTATATTCGAAAGAGTTATATAAATAAGCAGAATTTTGTTTAAATGACAGACAAACTTGAATATGTCCATAAGAATCAACCTTTGTATGTTCTATGAAATGTTTTTCACATACCTGCCTCCATGAATTTATGAGAAAAACTTACATATTCTTCAACTTCCCAGAATTTTCTTAATGTGTTATCGAGATTTTCTGTTGAAAAATCTAGTGTGAAATTGCATGTAATTCGGTACTAATCAGTAAATCCGTTGTGGTTTGTAGAAAAACGCGTCTCTTAGTTGTACTTTCTCTGGAATATTTCACTTTGAAGTATCCAAGCAAGGAGTCGATGACCACTGGAATGAGCCAATACCAGATTTAATTGTTGCATAAACAAAAAAATAAATTTTGGTATGGATTTCACCAATTCCAGAAACATCTTTGCACAGTTTAAGTCTTTTTGCACTTTCGTCAGTAATTAAATTAATTTCAGAATAAGAATCGAGAAGGATTCTTACCGGTGGAAAAGAACCAAAGTTATCTTTGATGAGAACCACAGCAGTTGGTATTATGGTTCCTTTAAACGAATGAGCTACCAAGGAAATGGCATTACTAGTTTATGACCCTTGAATGAGCGCATATCATAAATGTACTAAAAGTGATGTAGGTCGAACGAAAATGTGTAGAATACTATGGTGAGTGGATCGGCAAACTAGAAAACGACTTTTCGAAGGTCATTTCGAGACTAAATGACCCTTACAAAGGCAGTTTATGCAGTGTCTATTACGTTTTACAAAATTAAAATGTTCCGAAACCATGGGTGACAAAAACGAAGTACAAATGGCAAAATGATGCTAGAGCTGTTGCAGTACACATAAGTTGAATTGGCGTTCGAATTTATGAATGCATTTGCATGACGATCAAAGTTCGATTTTGGTTTGGAAGAATTTTTGATTCTGTGTTCTTTCAATGACTTTCCAGAATTTGACATCAATGGCTCAAAATGTCATAGCAGATATCCCAAGTGGGCAACGATTTGAAATCTATGTTTTCATCATAATACTGTTTGGATCTTAAATCTAACTTAGACAAGTCTTATGATGACATTCATGGCATCAAGTTCTGATTCCAGCGATAAGAGCGAACCATGAATAGCAGCAACGGTATCTATAATGTTCCGCAACGAACACTGAGTATTTCAGAAATGTTGAAAAGGCCAGTGATATGTTCTAGGAAAATTAGAACTTTGTTATCGTACCGCTCCCTTAACCTTTCAAGAGCCTTCGAGTAGTTTTCATCCATCACTTGAAAGGGTTCTATGACTGTAGAGCTGGACCAGAAAGACAATTTAATAATTAATTAAATTTATAAACTGGGGTTATAGACGAGTTATAATGCATCATATGTTATAAATCGTTTAAAGTCTGCGTACTTTCCATCGAAGCTATGTAATTTCAACGAGGGCAAACGAGTTTGACTAGAGTCTTAAAGACGAATTAAGAAAACTTGGTTCCATTGACATAGAACAACGAGTTTTGCTAAAGCAAAATTATTGCCGATCTTCTAAATCGCTTCGTGTGGATTTGCCCTTGGATGTGGCAAATTTGCTTGAAATATGACTCTAAAATTTCAAGCCGGCATTGTAGAATGGTACCGTCGGTCTTGTCACCATTCTTTTTAACTTTATTTTGAATATTCGATATGTTTCGCTTCATCGTGGCCTTTTGTTATTGTAATGACGTCAATTCGGAACCACTTGCATTGTTCGCTTCAGGCGTAATATCGTCATTGTTATTCATTTTAAAAGGCTTATAAAATTTTTTCAAAATCGAAAAAAAGAAAATTGAAAATCACCTATTACAAATAATTTTTTCGATGCGCAAATAAATTTGATTATTTATTTGAACAATACTAATTTTTATATATTTGCGATAAGATATATTCTATTCGAACTATAAAAAATGTTGTTAATAACACAAAATAATGTTTATTTTCTTCCATGAAACAAAATATGTATTGTGGCTTTACGGGCCAAGAATCAAGGATCAAAATCAAGAATGAATTTGAAATTACAATGTAAATTTTATTTTGTTCTATTATTAGTAATAATATAATATAAATTAATAAATTAATTTTTATTTAAATCAACTTTAAATGCTAAAAAATAAAAAAATTAACTATTAAAAAATAATTAATAAAACTATGCGGGGAGTAGCTATTTATTTTTAAATGTTGTCTTTATGCAGGTTCGATTGCTATTGTCCTTAAAACTAATAAATTCTTGTTGTGGACAACAAAATAATTTAGAAAAGAATAAATAAAAAGTGGTCCGTCACACTTGAGTCTACTACGCTGAAGCCCTACCATAAATGACCAGAAGATGCTTCGAATAGGATAGTTTAAGACTAGGCCATAACGCTTTAGATACCTTGCAATCCATTCTACTTCTCTAAGCATGATTAATTTTTCCTAAAGTCCATTCCCTTATGGCCATGAAATATGACTCAATTGGAATTCTAACCTATACCTCCACAAAAGACCTCTCCATCTCCGAACCCTTACGAGCTAGCTCATCGGCTCATTACAATTCCCAGAATGTCGCAGTGACCTTTCTACACTCAAGCACTAATTTGAACCTAACACAATGAGTTGTAATTGCCAGTAGTGCTGTCCACATAGATAGTTACCTCAGTGTCCCTATCAACATTCTCCTCCAGTAATCTAGGGTCTTGTAAATGTCCAAAATTTCTGCTGCAACTATCAGACAATCTAAACGACTGTTTGATATCCGTTCCCATGAAGTAGACACCCGTCCCTGTGCCTACTTCCATCTTCGAGCCACCTGTGAAGATAGCATACCCTCCATGGAGCTTCTCCGCTCCATCCCAGAGGTCACCACTAGGGATTACGATAACATGCCCCGCTGTGAAGCTCCCTATTAATCAAAATTCCTTCAATCTAAATAAGCCATTCCTCTCACGAACTCCTCAATTGGAAAAAGGTGGAGAATGGTGTCTAGTGCTACCTGAGGTATAATTCTCACGGCACTCGTCATGCCAATTGAAGCTTTTCTTTGAACTTGAGAAAGAAAGTTTCTATACGTTCCTTTTCTCACCGCCACCCATCATACCAAATATCTATAAGTGAGTGTATGTTTCACAACCGATGTGTATATACAATATAAAATTATTGGTTTTAAAGCTCAGTTTTTCCCCATAGAGTTCCAGCATGCGTAGTAGGCATTAAGCACCTTCCTGACCCTTTTCTGATTATTTATTCTCCAAGACAATTTGCTGTCCAAGTAAATGCCCAGGTACTTGGCCTCCCTTGACAATCTGAGTTCTGTCCCATTCAATACTGGTGGACTAAATATCTCATCTGCTGGTAAATAGAACTAGTTCAGCCTTTTAAGAGTTGACACCCAATCCATTACTGCTTGCCCAATGGAAAAGTTCTCGCAGCCCAGTTTGCATGGCCTCGCTGATCGTAGGTAGAAATTTACCTACGATCTTATTTCCCATTTCATCAAACTGTTTCAGTATGACATTCATTGCCAAAAGTCACAATAATGGCGAAATAATCCCCTTGTCACGAGCTTCCTTATGGGTGATTCACTCAATTAGGATTACACTAATACCTAACGAAGCGAGTGATTCTATCCTAATGTTGTTAAAGACCACATCATGCAGAGCACTCTTAACAGATTTACCCTTAAGATAGGCGTGTTGAGAGTCGCTGATGACTTGAGTTCCCATATTCCTCCTTAGATACAGATCGATCTGTATTTCTATTGTCTTAAGTAGAAAAAACGATAGGCTGATCGGTCTATAATCCTTGGGCTTCGTTTGGGTATGAAAATGATTCTTACCTCTCTCCACCCCCTGGGAATATATCTCACTCATTGACATTCTGGGCCTTGTGAATTATATGGCTCAAATGAGTTTACTGCCCACCTTATCTTGTCTCCAGTGATCATCTCCTCTATCGCATTGATATCACCCTCTTCTGGTCCGGACTGTAAGTTATCACAGACATTATCTCTCCTCCCATCAGATTCTATATCTGAGGAACTCCGATCCAGACTCTGCCCACGAGTTGTCCGCACGTTGTATATATCCAGGTGCCACAGGGTCCTTGGATAATACAGTGTCCATGGATTGACAGAAATTCATCCATGATGTGCGTTTCGCCAGTTTTATGTCCCTTTTATACTTAATGAAAATTTCCCTATAGCTGTCCCTTTGAATTGTAGACCGTTGGTTCTTGGTTCACCATTTCGGCTGCCTCCATTTGCCAGGGTAAATCACCTTAATTACATTCGTGAAATTATTTACGACTTCCTCAATAGCTTTAGCTGAATTTCTCCAGTACTCAGTATCCTTATTAATTAACTCATCGAAAGACTTTCAATCCGACTTTCTGGAGTTTCTATAGCGCCTTCCATTTGGTTTCACAAAGCCAATACTGAAGGATATCATGCTACGGCCCAAAAGGGAATAATCCATAGCCAGTTTCCAGTCCCTGACAAATTCACCCCATTGGTTCGCTAGCGTTACATCTATAGCTGTTTTCCTATCTTTCGTTCTGAATGTAGTATCATTACCCCTATTGCAGATATGAAGATTACAACTAGTTATGAATTGAAGTACTAACTTACCCTGCTTCCCCATGAGAAATGGCGAGCATTCGCATCAAATTCCAAAACCCTGTACGTTCCTCTCCTCCTGCTGTGCTCTGCCAAATGCTGTTGAGCGATGCTCGGTGGACCGGCCGCCTCGTATGGCATGTACACGGATGCCAGTACAAGCCTACTGCGTGATTTTCCATTGGACAGCTGTAAGGTCCCCATTGCTAAAAGAATGAAGAAGATTAAAGTTCAAAGCATTCCTAGCTAATATACATATCCGTACCTTTTCCAATGTGGACGGCATGAACAGGTTATACCCCGTGATCCTTAAACCACATACCCTGGTGTTGTTAATCCAGGGTTCCTAGATAAGAGTCTATCATGATGTAAATTCATTTGCATCACTGATAGCCTCAAAAAAAATTGGCAACACCCCACCCCCAGTGACTCCAGCTTTTTCAGAGACTCCACTGCGAATCTGAAGTCTCTGCCTTGGTTCCCCTTACAGATCATGGGGTTCACAATCTTCCATTGACCTATAACAAGAACTACATTCTGATTTTCCATTACTTCTTGCTAGTCGATGGCTGATCATATCCAATCCTACCACCCATGACAATCTTTTGCGAATTGCTAGACTTGCTGGATAGTACATGAACAGCCGCACCACCGGTAGCCTTTGGCTTGCCGGTCTTTACCTGCTGGTCCAGAAGAGTTACAGATTTGGCTGGTTCGCCACTACCCTTATTTTCCACTTCAGAACAGATCGTTGAAGATGTTGACTTTCCTCCTGTGCTCTCATGAGACACCTCTGGAGTGCTGTTCACATTCTCACCCAATCCTTCAGGATAAGACATTCCCAGAGAGTCACAAGCAGATCCGTAGATCCGCTTCAATCTTCTAACGTTTCTCCTGTGCTTTTTGACAAGGTACTTATCCTTGCCTGCAAGT
The DNA here is from genome assembly GCA_932274085.1 of Protocalliphora azurea. Taxonomy (NCBI): domain Eukaryota; kingdom Metazoa; phylum Arthropoda; class Insecta; order Diptera; family Calliphoridae; genus Protocalliphora; species Protocalliphora azurea. The sequence continues at coordinate 86,233,702 of OW026520.1, forward strand.
GGCAAGGAGCCTATCTTAAATACCTTATGCAGATAGATAAGGGAAGCTCTTGCGCCACTCCAAGCTTTCTCTTCTTTAGTTCGACATGTGATATCAGCTGTCGCCTGTAGCATTATCGCGTCTTGCCGAACTAATTTTTTGGTAGCTGTATGACAGCCTGAGCTCGTCGAGCCATCGCCCTGCTCCGACCCTGCCTCGACGCTCCGATTCCTCTCTGAATTCTGAGCGCGAGTTGAGATCACAGTGATCTGATGCTCATCTTCAGATCCAAGAGAAAGATCCCCGAGCTTCTGTGTGACACTTGTTCCAAGCAAAGAAATCCCTCATTCGTCTCTGATAGTAAGCCCAACAACTGACTTTCCTGTGCTAGAATATCTCGTTGAAACCCTATCATCACTAAATCGTTGTCCGTATTGACCGTGTCTGTCCTGTCGCCATTCGTCATCTGTCCGAATGGAGTTAATATTTGAATAATCTATTTCGTCCCACGAGTATGCCAGTAATAGGAGGACAATCTCGCGCAGTAACGGCGTACGTGGACTAGGCTAAAGTTTACAATCAACCCGTGCTATGGGCGTTGGAGGGGAGCTGTTAGCTGTTAGCTGTTAGTTTATTTAAGCACCAACTAACCATTCAGGTCCTCGGCACTGCTTCCAAACACCTTGACCTTAATTTGTGTTATTTGGTCAGCGAGAGACTCTATGGAATTCTAGGATCAGAGATAATACACATGAACTGAAATCTCAAATTATGGGCCTCTGTTGTCAAAAAGCGGCTATGTAGAAATCTAGTTTCTATAGGTTTCTACGATACGCTACTTGGAATTCTTGTGTCAATACCTACTCACACACATGTGCATAAAGCAGTTTGAAACTGATTGTGATACGATGATTTTGTGTTCACTGGTCGGGCTTTTCTACCAAAAAAAAAAAACATCAACAACAACGACAATAATCATTGTAATACTGCTGTTGTCAAATAAACTGCTTGCTTATACAAAAAAACACCAACACTAAAATAGGTGTATATACAAACGAAAACCACTGCTTGCTTATACAAAAAATGACTACTAAATTTATAAACATATGTTTATATGTACATATATAAACAACAGTACTGAGGCATTGCAATGATTCTATTTCCAGCTAAAAACGCCCAAACATATACAAAAAAATGATTGTGTGTATATACTTTATCAGCCTTCACCGAGTTGGTTGGCTCACACCGGCTTAAAATTAGCCTCCGAAATTTTTAAATTTTAATTGAAATTCAATGCAAACAGTAGTTAATGCAGTAGCTCCATTTGTTATTGTTTTTAATAATTTATTTTACTATGCGCCGCCGACTAAAGAGTATCGCACCGTCGCCTCCGAAAATTTTGTCTCGCCTTATTTCTCTGCAACAACTACTGCTTAATTATACAAAAACAACACACTGACAGACATTGCAATGATTTTTATATATGTTTGTGTGTGTATATTTTTAATATTTTTTTCAGATTTTTTTCTATAGCTCGGTTGTTTATGAACCGATATGGTTAATTCAAAAAACCGAAATTTTATAAAAATATTTATATAAAATCGAAATTCGTAGCTTCAAAAAGTCAAAAATGCGATATCTCGATTATTATTGGACCGATTTAGTTAATTTCTTCAGCACACAAATTCAGAAAAAAAATTCCATTTTTTGCAAAAACGAATTTCCTAGCTTATATAGAGACTTCAGAAAATCAAAAACCGGTTTAGAAATCCTTTTCTTGAAATATCTCCGCCATTTAAGAACCGATCTTTCTTAATTTAGTTTCTATATAAATAAATATGAGTAGATAAGGTTTTGTTATACTCGGTGTGATTCAAGCAATATGAGATATTGATTAATAGTAGTTAAAGGGTTTAGTTAAGAAAAAATATCTTTGTATTATCTTGCACAACATATGATGGTACAAATAAGTAAAATTAATTAATGAACAAATAATGATTGATCATAATATGTTGAATATGTTATGAATTTTTTGATGGTAAATAATATGATGAAGCCGAATCATAATATGATAAAATCGGATCATAATAAGGAAAAATCAGAGCATAATTTTATAAAACTGGATAATAACTTTACAAAATGTTTAAATACAAAATGCAAAAACTCGGATCATAATATGAAAAGTTGGATTATTTTATGATTATTATATTTATTATTTATGATTATATAATCCAATCATTATATGTTGCTCTTCGATTATAGTTCTCGCAACCACATTTTTCCTCTGTGAATTTGCAGTTGGGAGACACGAGCCAGTTCACAAACCAGTGTTGTCAGATTAGGGGATTTATCCCCAAATTGGGAAGGGGGGTTTGGGAATTTGTTGGGGATGAATTTTAGGTTTTAGGGATTTTTTTTTAATTTTTTAGGGATCTTTATTTTATTTCTATAATTTTTCTTTTTAAATTAGGAATAATAATAATAATAATAATATATTATATTATTATTATTAAAATTTTTTGAAATAAATTAAATGAGCCATATATGAATCAAAGAACAAAAAAATTCTTCATAAACTAAACAATAAACCGTCACCAAAATGCTGACTTTAATATTTTAGAAATTGTTAATATGTGATCCCATTATTATTCTATTAAAATATTATAACATTTATTAATTTTTAATTTTTGTCTGCAACATTTTTTTTAAAGGTGAATAATCAGATCTATTTATAAATACTTTTATAATTTAATATGAAAATAGCAAGAACATGATTCTGACTATGTGGAAAAAATTTTTGTCTTAAGCAACCCAGGAAAAAGTTCGGTTCGTAAGGGTTCGTAAGTTGGGTTTCGGTGAAAGTTGGTATTCAAAAAATCAATTGAAACAAATAGACTGATATCTGGGGCAAATTTTCCTTTTTGTTTCGTTTTGCTATTTTTTTACGTTTTCTGAGAAAATAAAATTTTTTCCAAATAAGTTAACATTGGGAATTCTTATCTTTGGCAAAGGTTAATTCCAGGTCAAACCAAGTAATAAATATGTAAATATAGAAATTAAACAAACAAATGTCGATATATTTCTTTTTTGTATCAAAATAATTGTTGCCAAAGGCAAATTTCCGGCTTTGAGTTTAGTTATAAGGGAAATATATTCAAACTCCCATTGGAATGACTTTTTAACCAAAATAGTTAAACTTTACTTATGACGCATAAAAGTGCAAAAATGAATTAAATGTTTGTGATGTTTCATTCAAACATATTAAAAAAAATCACTGATAATATTGGCCAAGAAGTGTGGTCAATGAAACCATAGTGAAATGCAATGAAGACAATAAAAAATAACTGTTACACTGAATATGATACCATAAAGTTAAAAATAGTTCCAATCTCTGTAACAATACGTACAATATTGGCTGAGAGGGTACTGATACTTTATTATTACCCTAGGTCTACAACTGAGATTAACACTGATATAATATGTGAGATAACATGTATTCTAATAAATCCTATAAGATATCATTGTTTTCAATCAGTCTCAGAGTAAACATGCCCTTTTTATTTAAGAAATTCGCACTTTTTTAGCACAATTTTTATAAAAATGTTTTTTAAAATGTAAAACAATCATTAAAAGGTAACAATTTAACAAAAAACATTATTTTCCTGTAATTTCCAAAATACACATGCACACACACAAACAAACTTTTGTATATGAGTATTTTTTGACAGTTCAATTTATAAGATAGTTGTGTAAAGAAATGTCATCACAACAGTCTCATAATACATCTTATAATACTAATATTTGAATCTTATTTCACGTATAATTCTCTCAGAGAGCGAATTTGATACTCTCTGTTAGAAAAGTCTTACTAGGTCTTATTAGGTTATGTCTAGATTGGCTGTTAGGTGTATTCGTTTACCCAAAAATTTGTGCTGCCCACATAGTTGCCTGATAAATTTGGTGAAAAATCGTAAAATCTTGAGGAAAAATATCGTCAAAAACGTCAAATTGAATATTCGAAATTATCTGGCATCTTTGCTTCAAGATAAAAACTTCATGTTAATTTTTGATAGAAAAAAATAATTGAATTTTTAAATTAAAAAACTGTAAAAACTACTTAAATTTGCTTTAACTTTCTTTTGTTTGACAATGTTTGCTCAAAAAAGGAGAAAGCATAGGGCAATAGTCCTAAATTCAAGGTGTCAAATACTATAGACGGTCCCAGCACTAGAAGAAAAAGAAAAGATTCCACCAATAATTTTGGACTCTACCCACAGTTCTTAAAATGTGAACGAATTAATTGGGGATAAATATACTTACAAAAGAATGTTTATTGGTACGAAAATTGTATCAAACTCGTTATCGCTGTATATTGATCCAATGCGAGTTCTCAAAGACAAAAAATTCTAGTATTATACTCATGAGGTAAAGGATGCAAAAACTTTTAAATTGATTTTATTTTGCCTACCAAAACTGGACAGAAAGATAATTTTACAAGAATTTGTCAGTTCGCTTAATATAAACCCGGTAAGAATTAAGGAACTAGCAACAAAGATATCCAATGTAAATGACGCACTCTATCTTAACGAGTTTGATCGTCAATATGTTTCAAAAAGAGAGAGAAAATAAGATATTTTTGTAAGATTTCTGTGTATTTAAGGAAAGGACAACAAATCCCTCACAATGCTCCAAGTTTGCTATGTATGGACATGTTGTTAAAAATTGTAACCGTATCGTAGTCGTGTTTAGTCTGCGCCTTAAATCACGATTATGCAGTTTGTTCACTCAAAAAATATAATAGTGATGGTAGTATAATTTATACGTACTAAAACTGCATAAAGAAGAACTTAAAAAACGTTAACCATAGAGCTGATGACCCAAAGTGCCCAAATCGTCAAGAATACTTAGAAATCCAACATCGAGTGACATCTAGACTAAGGCGACCAACAAAAGATCTTTTTTTTTATTTTAACCAAGATGATCATGATATTTCTAATTTGCCAAGACAGGAATCACAAAATAATGCATGTAATTCTCGCGGTAATGGTATTTTGTATTCTGAGGAAGCTAAAAACAAAAGCTACGAAAGGAAAATAACGATGATATTTAAAAATGGAAGGCTGATGCAAATATTCTTTGATGCAGTCAATGCTTTGCAAAGATGTCAGAGTAAGTACGAAAAGCTACCAGCTACCGGTAGACACAATGTTCATGTTATGCACTGCCTTAAATCCAGTTACTGCATTTATTACCCAAATTAATATACTCGCTTTGGTCTCCATTTTTCAAAACTTGAAACACATCCAAATGTTTTACAGTCGGACCATGTACCTATATCTTGCATTACTTATGGACAAGTTTAAAATATGACATATTCAGTTCACTTGTATTATCGCGCAGACTATTCAGCAAGAACTGAAATTGGGTGGAAAATGAAATTAGGTGTCAGAACTTCCCAGCAAAAACTTTTTGGTTTTCAGTAATGACAACTACTTATTAAAGTAGTTTCTTGGTAATGAGGCGTCATTATTATTTGCCTACTCTGTATTACATTAATAAGTACTCAATAGTATAATAGCACAGTAATACTGCAATCACGTGGATGAGTTGGCTAGACCGCCGGATTAAGAACCAGAAGGTTGTTGGTTCAACCCCATTCTGAAGCTGTTAGTTTTTTATAACAAAATGTCTAAAAAGATATTTTAAACTAAAAAGAGTTTTTATCGCTTAAGAAGCTACGTGCGAGATGGTATAGTGAGTAAGACGTTAGTCATTGAAAACGAATGGTAAGTTTGTGTCCAAGTTCGAGTCTCACTGACGGCAAATTTTTTTTGTTTTTTTTTATTTTTGTTTTCGTTTAGGTACATATTTTTGAATACCCCTAGAGTCAAAAAATAACTACATGAATTTGTGGACAACTCGAACAAAAATAACTAGTTATTCAGGCAAAAAATAAGTAGTTTATTTTTGTTTCCAATTATACCTGCTAGCTTACCAGGAAAGCAAAGTTTTTGCTGGGATGTTACTAATTCAGGTAATCAGATTTTTTATTTTAATAAACCAATATCTGTAGTTAAAGGAGCGTTTAATAAAATACCTGTCGGTCATAAAAATTCTTGGCAACGAGAAATCTCTGATATAAGTAAAATCATAGCGTAAATTTCAAAGATGTAGGGATTTTAATTATAAAAATCAATTGAAAGGTATTTTAAAGCTACCCAGCAAAAACTTTTTGGTTTTCGGTAATAACAACTACTTATTTAAGTAGTTTCTTGGTAATGAGGCGTCATTATTATTTGCCTACTCTGTATTACATTAATAAGTACTCAATAGTATAATAGCGCAGTAATACTGCAATCACGTGGATGAGTTGGCTAGAGCGCTGGATTAACAACCAGAAGGTTGTTGGTTCAACCCCATTCTGAAGCTGTTAGTTTTTTAGAACAAAATGTCTAAAAAGATATTTTAAACTAAATAGAGTTTTTGTCGCTTAGGATGCTATGTGCGAGATGGTGTAATGAGTAAGACGTTAGTCAATAAAAACGAATGGTTAGTGTGTGTCCAAGTTGGAGTCTCACTGACGGCAAAATTTTTTGTTTTTTTTTTGTTTTCGTCTAGGTACATATTTTTGAGTACCCCTAGAGTCAAAAAATAACTACATGAATTTGTGGAAAAGTCGAACAAAAATTACTAGTTATACAGGCAAAAATTAAGTAGTTTATTTTTGTTTCCAATTATACCTGCTAGCTTACCAGGAAAGCAAAGTTTTTGCTGGGTATTAAATAAACTAATTGATTTCCACCTTAATAAAGACCGAAATGAAATCTTAAGTAAACTTTTCAATTCTATATATATATTATATATATATATATATATATTAGGTCGCAGAAACGTATTCCTACGCAACATTTGTATTCAAGGAGAATTTTTATCCCTCTACAAAATAGCTTCAAATATCTAAGAATTGTTTTAGATAAACAACTTTTATTTAAACAATACACAAAATATATCTGTGAAAAAGCAATTAATTGTGGTTGTGCCCTTTTCCCCTTACTCAACAGAAGATCTTAACTTAATTTAAAAAAACAATTAAAATTTCTCAAGAAATTAAAACAAATCTTATATTATTTTTTTCAAAAGATAACTTATTATTCTTATATTTTCAAAATTTGGATCATTTTGTGCACTTTTGGGGCAGTTCCGAAGGACTCTTTTTTATCATGAGTTTAAAAACTCGATGTTGGAACTTTTCGAACATGTTATTCAGTGATTATATTCTAGTTTACGTTGCAATTTTGTCGAAAATATTCTATAAACTCTCCTGCATTTAAATTTGTCCAAAACTTATTAATCGATGTTAACTTAAAATTATTTGGAAATTTCTCTCACCCCTCAAAATAATCCTGTCGTTATATCCGGTTATTAAAGTAGTTTGGAAGATATATCATTATTGAATAACATATTTCTTTTTACAGAACTTGATATATTAAGCGAAAAATGCAGTCAAATCAGAATTTTGAAAAGTTGAAAACACGCCACAAATTGACTGGTCCATAAAAATTTTTTCTTCGAAAAAGTTTTGGCAATAGTTTTTATATTTTTTCTATATCTATCGAGGAATTAGATTTCTCTGACACTCATTGCCATCTGAGTTAAAATACAAATTATTTAATGTGAGGCAAATATAAAAAAAATAAACAAAAATTAAATATTTTTTGTATAAGGTAGTATTTTTTGTTAACATTTTGAAGAAACTAGAACTCCGATTTTCATGCAAATTGGCGCTTCATAATGAGAGAACATGTGTTAAACCAAAAAGAATGATAAAATGTCTTAATCATAAGTACACAGTTATTAAAGCATTAAATTCAAATTGGATTTTAGAATTGGTTCAAAAAAATTTTCTCCACAAATTGATTTTGATCCATTCTCATTTTTTCCCTCAAAAAACTTTTGGCCATAATTTTTATATTATTTCTATAAATGGGTTAATACCTACCGAAAAAAATTATTTGATTTGTTAAAATATAAATCATTTTGTGGTGGTGTACATATAGAAATAATCAAAAAATTTACAAATAGTTTTTCCAGGTAGTTCGTTTTTTATTAACATTTTGAAGAAACTAGAAGTCAGATTTTTATAAAATTTTCACAGTATTATGAGAAAACATGTGGTCATCCAAAATTTGTGATAAAACGTCTTTATCATAAGTGCGCTGTTTTTAACCCCAGTGCCGAAAGTTTTGTTGTAATTTCATTCCGTATAAAAAATATATAATTCTCTTACTTGTTTTTTTGTGTCGAAAATTACCAAAGCAAGTAACAGTTTAAAAACAATTATTATTTGTTAATGTTTATTACAAATTTATGAATTATGAATTTTTTATTTGTATTTGTTTTGTATTTGAATTAATGGTATTCTAAAATGAGCGAATAATAGATAACTTCATAAATAATCTTAAAATGTTAAAAACATTTACAAATAAGACCTTTAATTAAGCCTGAAAAAAATTTTCCTGGTCACATCTGCATGGAAGGAGTAGACATTATATATAATGAAACTATGAAAATTGTACATTTCATAACACTGTTTTAAAGCTTGTTTATTTAAGTAAAATCGTTTGTTAAAATTTGAATTCGGAATTAATCGTTTATTTAAAATAGGTACAATTATTTGCCTACAAACTTCATAAAATTTATTTGAATTGAATCTTTGGTATATTAGCTGTCTGAATATTTTGTATTCTATAAATACGTTACAACTTAAAACTAAATGACTTATATACGCCGGGTCCATGACTATTATTCAATGATATTCATAATAATAACGATAAGGATCTACAACAGGAGTTTCGCCAGCAGCTGCTGGTACGCCGCCAGTTTTATGCACAGGACGTATAACATAAGTACTGCGTCTAAAGTGATAAAATGAAAACATCATTAAAAATTAATGGATCCAAGAAATATACGATTGCTAAATAAGCTTACCTATTGTGTTCACCAGCATGAACCTGAAAACTAGTTTCCTCATGATGATCTTGGGAGAAAAGTTTCTTCAACGCTATAATACCGGCTATTGTTAGAGCCACTTTACTTATGACTAAAGCCTTACCGGCAATAGCTGCCAAAGCTTTTAAACCAATGGGACCGGCAATGCCCATGGCTGTGAGTAGAGCTGCAATTATATATTTAACATGATCACCACCTTCCTTTTTTTTCTTCTTTTCGTGATGACTTTCATCGTCACCACCACCTAAACGAGCTGTGCTCATATCCACTTTCAGCGAATGAGTTCGCACTAATCTATCAATTTTTGATAAAAGAGCCCGATCCAGTGGAGCTAAACTATTGAATGCTCTTGCATCAGTTAAAGCACTTATAATGCTTTCTTCCTCTGTATGATTTTGTTTTTCCAAGACCACGCCATCTACGATTTTAATTGAGTCCTGTTCGATGGCTCTGCTTAGACCGGTAAGAGCTTTGTGCTTCAAACAACTCATGAAATCATTTTTAGCTTGACAATCATCATATACTCGTCGAATAATTTGAAGTTCTGGTCCAAACCAAGAATTGGATGTTTGTGAAGAGTCTGTGCTACTAGATTTCGTGGTTGATGCTGAAGAGGTTGATGATGATGCTGATGTACTCCTGTGGGTTCTTCTATGTGCAAGGGAAACTGGTAGAATTGTAACCATAATGCAGACCACGAATACAAAACATTTTAACTTTTTTTCACTTGACATTTTATTTTGAACACTGTTAATCCTTTTTTATTTCTTATGATAAAATATTTTAACACAGGAAAAAGATCTTATAACAGATCTAATTTTAATAACAAAAGTCTTATTAATCCTTTCTCTTCTTAATCTTTTTTTTTCGAAAAATTAAACATTCATATAGTCTGTTGGGATAGATTGGTGAGTTGATCGACGATTTCAATCAGCTCTTTTTGACTGATATCGATATGAAAGTTTCTTAAATGCAACTGCTAACTTATGATGTGATGCTACCAGCTTTTATAAATTAATTTTTATTTTGTGCAAATCATTGAGATGGAAACTATTGGCGTGTTCCACAATCATCTTAAATATGATTAAGAAAACAAAATAAATATCTTCTTCTAAGTAATATTTTGTTAGTTTATATGTATTTCAATGAGTATGTGTAAAAATTTCTTTTGCATTGTTTTTAATTTTCAAATATGGTCTAAAGTTTCAAATGTATTCAAGATGTTTCTTGGACTTTTAGTTTAATTAGTTTAATTTTTTTGCATACTTATTTCTAAAATGTATTAATATCAGGTATGTACAATGTTACTTCATAATAAAAATAATAAAATATTTATAAAATTTGTTTTGTACTTCATTAATTAACATTCGGAAAAAGTAAATTAAATTATAGGTCGAATAGACTAATAAGACACAATAATATTACATTTTAAAGACGCATATTTAAACTAAACTTCATTTAAACTTAAACTTCATTTAAATTTTATCAGTCATCAATCCAACCTTACAAAATAAAAAATCTAAAAAAAGGGTTACAAATATTCCAAAAATATGCAGCTTAATTTTGGGGCCACAGGTTTTTCCAATATACATATATTATATCCAACAAATTTTCATTTGACTGACATGTTTTTGTTATCCATCGATGCATTTTGAATTTTTGTATTACTGTGGTACATTTTCTTCTCTCATTTTCATCAAGTTGATCATGATATTAAGAAATAAAAAGAGTTAAAAATTAGCTGCAATTGTATTTGCACTTTCTTTAGAATGTTTTTTAATTTATTGCACTTGGAGTTTGCAACGTATGCGAGCATAATTGCTGAAGGTTCTTGATAAATAAAATTTTAAGTGTTTTTCTTGTTTTATATGATGAAAGAATTTCAAGTTTATTATCAAAATTGTACTTCAATTAGAAACAAATAAATGTTTAAAAAATAGGAATAAAACTACAAATTAGCTTTATAATTGATTGTAAAGTTGATTTTTAAATTGGCCTTATACTATTAATATATATTTAATATGTACGTAAAGACTAAAACTGAAATTTTATTTTTGTATACACTTAATAAAATTTCTACATAATAGAGAAAGTTGTTTTTCTTTTTAGCAAAGTAATAGAATTGGAATATATGAATATGAATATATATATTTATAGATGAGATGGAAGATTAAATACACCTCCTCCTCGTTGCCCAGTCTAGTAGCGTAAATTATAAATTTGCAGAGTGATGTGACCGTTGCTACAATATACCTCAAATGTGGTCTGGAGAGACGTAATAAGAAAGATGACTTCGCTGATTCCAGCTTTTGCTATATCATTCTTCTAATCTGGCACGTGGGTTAATTTTCCAATCTATTTTATGCCATAGTATGAAATGCAGATTCTATACGCTTTTTGCAGGCATTAAGTGGTATACCGCAGGACCTATCTATGTATTCATTCTGTAAGGTAGTTCCGAGCCTTGGTAATTCGTCGACAATGTTGTTGCCCTGAATTTTCCCGTGTCCACGCACCCAAACGAGTACTATTTTCGAATGTTGTGCCATCTCATTCAGGGATGTCTGTCATTCATGGACTAGATGTGATATAGTATGTACACCTGTTATGGATTTTGTTGCAGCTTGAGTGTTAGAATATATCACGTATCGTACATCCTATAATACTTTAACCAATTAGCCTCTCTTTTGATGGCCATGAATTCGGCTTGTAAAATGCTGCACTAATTCGGAATCCTAAACGATATACGAATCCCGAAATTTGCTATATAGACATCTGCACCTACTCCTTTGTTATTTTTGGAGCCGTCCGTGTAGATCTTGTGTAATGGAAAAATTAAGATCCCCATTTACCGGACTCCATCAAATCTGGCGTTAGATAGATAGATAAAGAAGGTTGACGTGATACATTACTTGTACCACATCTCTACCCAGAGACCGACATCGGTCCATTGTGAGTCCCTTCATTGAAACATGATAGAAAATAGGAAGAAGAAAAGAAAAGAGGAAAGAGTAACAAGAAACAGAAGTGGAATAGCAAAAGTAAAAAGTTTCTTTAGGGATATATCGGTAACTCCCCCTTATCCTATTCCCATGACGAAGCCTATGATGTATACAAGCTCCAACTCCCGAACGCCATTTAGCCCGTCGGGAAATTGACTACCCAACCATTTCATCTCACGATGCTGCAATCGTGGATAGCAACACATAATGTACCCAATAGATTCGGTCTCGTCGATGTCTTCACACATTCTGCAAAAGTCAGAATTGCCAGTGTCGCATTTAGATCTCATTTTCCCTACCAAACAGTGTCCCGTTATGACTCCTATCATTATTCTCAAACTTTTCCTACTCAAGCTTAGAAGAGTATTTGTGCCAGTCTTGGTGAGTACCGGTCATATCGCCCTCGACACCTTACAGTCCACTCTGCCCTGCAAAGCCGAATTGGTTTTGACCAAGATCCAGTCATTGATCTTCCCAAGGAAGAAACCCAGCGGGGGTTTCACGGTGGTCTCCCTCTCCGAGACATCCTCCGCTGCGCCTTGCCTTGGCAAATCATTTTAATTCATTACCAGATATATTACCATGACCATGTACCCAGCAGAGTCTCACCACGTAGTGTTCCATCAGGTCTCTCAGTGACTTCTTACAGTCGGCAACAAGCCTATATTTCACCAAATGTGCCTCAAGGCCTTCAGGGCTACCTGGCTGTCCACATAGATAGTAACCTCAGAACCCCTCGCAATGTTCTGTCTGATTAGTTCCGCGGCCTTCAAGATGCCGAGAATCTCAGCCTGAAAAACGCTACACTCATCAGGGAGTCTAAATGAACTTTTCAAATCAGTACCCATAATATAGACTCCCGAACCAATATCAATATCCATCTTTGATCCGTCCGTGAATACTGCATAACCTTGGTCTCGGTGCCGGACCAAATCTCCCTATCAGGTATCACCACGACACGGTTTGCCCCAAAGTCTGATTCAGCGGCCATGTGATCTGATGCCCTCATGGAGCCTAGATTAACCTCACCGTAACTGACATCGTATACGACCCGGGAGTGACCTGTTCTTGATGAACCTAATAATCCTAATGCCTTGAGTCCTAGCAGACTCCATGCTGCCATAACCCTCACAAACTCCTCAATGGTTAAGAGATAAAATATGACGTCCAGAGCCGCCAGTGGTGTACTTCTCATTGCACCTGTAATAAAATTGAAGTACACGTCTGTGCCTTCGACAAAAGGTTCCTACGTTCCAGTGCCTGCCACCAAACAGAACAACCATATGTCTCATCACCGAGGCGTAGATCCTGTTCACAACCCTCTGTTTGAATCCCCAGTTCTTAATTATAGAGTTCTTACAGGTGTAGTAGGCATTAAGGCCACGTTTGAATCTCTCCTAAACATTCCTCTTCCAAGTCAGCTTGCTATCAAGAAATGCTCTAATCTATTTCGCTGAGTCGGTGCCGTTCTAGAAATTTTCTACCTTGTGCTTTCTAGTAAACAGAATCAACTCTGTCCTTTCACTCCCAACCCTCTATTAGCGGCCCAATAGGACAGCACACCCACTGCATGATCTCACTGCTGTGGGGAGAAATTTCCCTGTTACCAGTATGACCACATCATCATCAACAGATTTACCCTTCAGGTAAGCATGTTCAAAAGGAAAGACGATAGGTTGATAGTTCTATAATCCTTGGGTTTCGAGTGACATATCCTACCACCCTTAGGTATGAATATGAACCTCTCCTCCCACATGGTATGTGTCTATGTAGCAGACACCTCGTTAAAATATCCACTAGTAGTAGATGAACCGCTACCGGTGCATTCTGTGTAATAGCCGGAAAGATAATGGATCCTTACAACCTGGAAAATGAGTTTCCAAAAGTACATTGACTCAGAGCTAGACTCCGTCCATGAACCATCTGATCTCTGGATATTACCTTCCTGAATCTGGATAGTTCATTGGCCTCGCTGAACCTAATCCACGAAGACCTTTTATACAGCCTGCCGAAAGTGGTCCGTTGAGTTCTCAACTCCTTTTTACCCGGATAACTCACCGGACAGGAGAGCTCATAGCTTCTGATGATAGACTCCGTTACTCCCTTCACCATCTCGTCAAGACTGTCCTTCAACGTAAACTCCCTCGGAGCTGCAGGTAATCTTGATACCAAATCACGCTCGAAAGCGTCCCAATTTGTTCGCCTAGGATTCCTATAACGTTTCCTCTCCGAACCAATGAAGTTCAGACTAAAGGTTATTCTGCTATGGTCAGAGAATGAACACCCCATAGCTACCCTTCATTCCTCTACCAGGTATCCAGAGTAAATCAACGTGATATCAATTACCAAATTTGTATCCTTCGTCCTGAATGTAGGGGTATCTCCCTTATTACGATTAAAAAACTATTCGTTATAATGAAAACAAAGATTGACTAACCTCTTTTATTGATATCCCTGCTACCCCATTGACTGTGGTGTGCATTGGCATCAAAACCGAGCAATAGAAGTACTCCATTCCGCCTTGCATACTCGGCTAAGGTCCGCACCCTGTCATCCGCTTAATGGGTGGTGGAATCCACACCGTGACCATTGGTCGCAACGGCAATTCCGTTGCGGGTATAACCACCAGTTGCGGATCCGGGTAAAGGCTGCCAGCACGGTCAATGGCTGTCCGATTTGGACGAATACTTCGCCTTTTTGGACGATGAAAATTGATCATCACCAGATACTACCCGCTTTACTACTTCTGGTGGTCACCCCCAGACCTTACTCTTTTTATGACACCTTTAGCAGGGCTTTTAAAAGAGTCATGTGGTACATGACCAGCTTTCTTGGATCTCAATTGAGAGTACTTATAGATGCTCGCAAGAGTTTGATCTACCTTCTCTAATTCCTTCCTAATTTGGGTTGCCTCACTACCAGTTCTAGCTGACTTGTCCGTTCCCTTACGGGAGCGCTCAAGACCTCAGGATGGCTTGTGAGCTCGTCCTTGCTTGTCAGCAGCAACTTGTAGTTTTAGAGTGCTGGCAGACATGGACTCTTTGCCCTTGCGAGCAATTTCCGGACTTTCGTCTACCTTCACTTTAAAACCTTCGGGATAAGACATTTCCAAGATATCACCGATAGAGCCATAAGTTCGTTCGAACCTGCATATGCTCTTTCGGTGTTTCCTGCGAACATGCCAACTTATTTAGTGCGGCTATGGATGCCCTAACGCCGTTTTTTCTTTTTCAAGCTCCGTTTGGCTTTCGGTTGCGACTTTTTCATCCGATGGATGCTCTACTGCTACCTGCCGAACAAATGTTTTGGCCGAAGGCCTGGACATGTCTGATGTCCCCGTCGAGCTCTCCTGCTCCACACCCAGTGTCGTAGCAGTGGTTACAGTTCCATTCTCTTTGCTCTGATCAAGTGCATAGATGATTGTTATCTCATGCTCTCAATCAGACCCAAGAGTCAGGTCCACCAGCCCCTCCGTCGCTCTGGATCCGACAAGATCCTTGGACGAGTCCAGCAGACCATGTCCATGTTGCATGAGAATGTCATTGTGCAGTCTCATCAGATCCGATTCGTCGTCCTCGTCCTCATGCACCCTCCTTTTTAAGACGTCGTCCTTCTCTTTCCCTCACCCGTCCCTATCCCTTACACCTACGTTAACGTCCGTACCTACTCTTCCTTATTTAAAACCCTATCGTCCATTTTCCCTTTGTCCTTTCTTTTCATTTCTTAACCTTAACCTAATGATTTTTTAAAATTTTTTTCCTCAATCTTGGTCCCACGAGTAGGCAAGTAAAATTATGGACGGTCTCGCGCAGTGACGGCGTACGTGGACTAGATTGTGATACAACTGACCCTTGCAATCAGCATCAGAGAGGAGCTGTTCTCGATTAGTTTCTTTTCGCACTAAATAATCATTCAGATCCTCGGCATTGCTACCTTTTTTGTTTATTTGGTCCGCGAGAAACGTATGGCACAAAGACTGTACCCAGTGCAAGAGAATGTAATCATGTTGGCAGAATCACCAATTAGAATACATCAATTTCGCCGCGTCCAGTCCAACAAGCCTATCCGTTTCCAGGACCGGGTGTGATACAAAGGATGCATTTATGGCGGTAAAGGCCCTCTTCCTGTACCGCACACAAATACATGCAGTACCTCCAGCTCAGTCCTCCCCTATCCTCCACCTGGGGACGCGTCCAATGGGAGTAAACAGATAAAGACTCCGCACGGAGTCTGATAACCTAAAGGTGGGATTTTGTACTTTCTAGAGAAGAGTACTAGTTTCATTTTGGAAGAGTTCACACGTAAACCACTATTGATAATCCAGTTGTTGAGTGATTTTTGCGCTGTTTCCATTCGTTGCGATAGCGTTTCAAGATAGATTCCAGAGATCGCCACAGCAAAGAATCTGGTTTCAAAAGCATTTTCCTTTAGTTCAGAAGATCTGAGACAAATCTAATCACCGATTGGTCAAACCGCAATTGTACAAGGGCCTGCCTGATAGACGTCGGTTTGACATTATTAAAGGCATCTTCTATATCCAAGAAGGCTGCCAATGTGTAATTTTCGCATTTGAGTTAGAGAAAGAACTCATGACTCCTGATCGAGTGAAGAGCAGTCTCAGCCGATTTTACTTAGCGCATGCATGCAAGCATCTACCTTCCATTTTGTAACAATAAATAGGAAAATTATCAGCCAAATTGAAGAATTTAGTAATTTTGTTATTTTTATTATAAGGGAAACCTTAAATATGCTCTAAAAACGTGTTTTATGCTCATTAAAAAACGAAAAATGTGGTCTTTGAATTAAAAATATGCCCCTTATATCAAACAATTTATATAATTTAACAAAAAATACCTTTATTTTTATTAAAACAAAATGTTTTGTTAATATTTTAATTTTCTAAAATAAAATAAAATAAAAATATATATATCGTTGGTGTGCTGCCGAAAATCCCTATTTGTAATTCACCAAAGATTGTCTTTATTATAATCTGAGTTCGCACACAGAAATTTTTCTTTCTGAAATTTTCTTTTTTTTCTTTTGAAATTGCATTTACGTTCACACAGAAAATTTTAATTTTAGCAATTTCTGTCTTGATTTGTTTTTGTTTTGAAGTACAAAAATGAAAAACAAAACCAGGTATGTCAATTGAAATTTTTAAATTGTACTAAACAGCTTTTATAATTGTACTTTTATGATCTCAAATGTACTTGTTGTTCAGAAATGTCATAAAACTCCCGAAATAAACTTAATATTTTCAAGTAATTTTCATCAACATAAAGAAAATAGTATTCTTTAATCTTTAATATTCTGCTAAATTATAATGGTATTTTTCAAATTTTGACAACGATTCCATCTAATAAAAGCTCTTTATTTCTTCTTTAATTCTATCATAAATGTAATACTTAACCCCTTCATAGTCTTTATCAGCCTTATCAGCTATCGTGGTTATTTTACTGGATTTTACGAATTTTCCGTTCATGTAATTTTTCATATTTTCGAGAGCAAAACCTTAAATTTAATCTGTAAATTGGATTTTACTGGAAAAGTAAAGAATTATCATAGTACTTAGATAAGATTAATTTAAGACTGTTTAACACCTTTTTGCAATTAAAGCTGAAATTTGGTTTCTAAATAAGATGATTTTCCATTAAAGCTTTATGAGCAACTAAAATTAGGTTCAAATATAAATTGTACCACATTTTTCATTGGTGTACTATTGTACAGGTCCAAATCGTACCAAAGACAGTACAGTTGTACCAATTTTGACATCCCTGGTTTGTATATATTTACTGTTTTCATATTCCCTCTCGCTCGCTCTCACACGAAATCAAAATATCAGCATAATACATAAAATTTGTATTTTGAAATTTTTTAATGGTACATCACGCTATTTTATACCAATATTACCTGGTGAAAAACAAAATTGTTCGCGTGAATGACTTTTCGCGAACGGATTCAATTTATTTTCATTTTATTTTCAACCATATTTAAAAAATGACCACATGTTTATTACCTGCATTAATATGTCTGCAATACAAATTAAAAGTGACACAATATACTATGTAGATGATGTCACCGAAGATAACCGCGATCATAGTGATATTTTAACATTTCATTAAACATTTTTTTATGCAAAAGAAAACGTTTTTTACAACATTACCTGACGCAATGGGGATATGTTTAAAATCTAATACGTCATCTACATCAAATTTCAAAAATGGCTTTAAGGAAGATCTATTAATATCTTTCTAAACCTTCTTGATTTGTTGGTACAAGTCAAGATCTTCAGCGATTTTTAGCGGACTTAGCAGATATCCTTCTAGATTCACTTAAAATACTAAATATTTTTACTTTATAAGATCATATAATAGTAAAGTTAGAGAAAAAAATTATACCGACCAAATTATATATATATATATCTTAAAATGGAAAAATATGCTATAAAAAAGTTAAAAATATTCTATATTTTTGCGAAATATGTTATTTAGGATGAAATATGCAAAAATTTGAACTTATAAATCCATGCCAATTAACTTAATTTGTTCTGAATAAGCAATTATACATTTACTGTTTCCCTGATTATCATGTTATTATTTTTGCAAAAATAATGCTCAGACAAAAAAAGTTTACAAAATCATGCCCTAGCTTCAATTAAAATCAAGTAAGGAAGTTGAAGTCGCTCCAATAAAGTATGTGGATTTCGTGACTTTTACAGTGTGCCTTATATGGGAACTATAGTCACAGTGGATCGGTTCTTGTAAAATTTGGATGCGTGATTTGTACTTTTGTAAAACTTATGTATGCATAATATTATCTTGTTGCTAACATTTTTATGGGATTTAAGTACTTTAAAGTGATTTTCATAAATGGTCCTTATATGGAACTATGGTTAATTATGGATCGATCTTCACGAAATTTGACATCATAATTTCAACTTAAATAATTATTTGTGTGGAATATTAACTCGATACTAATATTTGTATGATTTATATACTTTAAAGTGATTTTCTGAAGTGGACCTTATATGGGAGCTTTGGACCGATCATCTTGAAATTTGGCATTTTGATTTTCACTTATATATAACTTAAGATATTTACAAGCGTCTCTATTCCAGGAGAACATTTCTATGGGGCTAGGTAAAATTATAGAGCGATTATAATTAATTTCAATTGGCTTCATTCCTGTACCAAAATAATTTAATAAGAATAGTATTAAATTTCATCAGAATATCTTTAAAATTGCTACCTGTACCTTGTTTACAAGGTTTCTATGCATAGACAGTCAGATGGACTGACGTACATCTTTAAATCCTGTTTTATAGGCGAAAACAATATAAAACCCCTCTTTATTGTTGGCGATGTCAAATAATTTATCAATTTTTATTTAAGTACCAAAACAATTGTTTTAGATGCCGATTTTTTACGTACGAGAAAAATTCTTTGGCTCTGTTAATATTTGAACCCGCGTACTGTTTATGCTAACGTACGTTCAGACTAGTAAAATGTTTAACGAAAATAACGTAACCACTAAATTAAATATTTCCTAATTTATTTTTTAAATTAGGAAAACATTTTCTTCGCATCATAAATCACAGTTATCATTTTATTGAATTTTGTTTGACGCTGTTTTCTTTTACAAAATATTTGCAAGATCAAATAAATTAGAAGGATCGCAATTTGAAAATTTTGTTGACTTCCCGGTATCTCGGATTAAAAACTATAATTATCACTACTCTCATTAGTTTAACAACTGAGACTCAAATAGGATATGTATGTATCTTTGCATTAGCAGATTTAAAACTGTAAATGTACTGAGAAAAGGAAATTTGATCAATTGTTTAATTTACTGATTAATCAATTGGAATGAATACAAACATGTCGCATATGTTGTGAAAGAGTTTTGTGAATATCGACACAACATTAAGTAATGTTTAAATGTATTAAAAGATATATGCCATAAAACATTGTTGTGTTAGCGACGGAAAAATAGAGATATCAGAAACTAAATAACAAAATTTTTTAAGCAAATTTCGTAAATCTCTTTAAATATTAAGTTGATTAAAAATTCTCTAAAATGTATAATTTAATACTTTAAATAACTGATGAACATGTTATCCGAAATCTTTAGGGATTACTAAAACGTGAGTTCAAATGGTACCAAATTGTTTGTAGCAATAATAGAGTGGTGTACACCAAAGCTTATTGCATATTGCAACGTACCTAAAGAGTAGTTTTGTTCAAATATTTGTGTCCTGTTATATATATATATATATATATATATATATATATATAGAAGAAAGTGAAGACAATATGTAGAAGAATTAGAGTCATAAGCAGCTATACAGAAGCATATCCCAACAGCTCCTATCTGCCGACATCAAGTCATTCAATTCAGTGATGTTGCAACCGTTATCAATGGCCAATTATGTGCTATACCACTTACTATTCTTAACATCCTCACATTACCTACAAAGATTCAGTGTGCCGTTGTTCCACTTTCTTAATCTATATCTGTTAGCACAGTTTCACGTGATAATAATCATTTTAATACTTAAACTTCTTTCGTTTCTGACTAACGTTATCATTGCTACACCGGGACACAAAGCCTTTGACACCATGAAATCGGAATAGTGAAACACATCTATTTTTTTGTTAAATATGTTCATGTCTATATATTTAAAATAACAACGTATTTCAAAGAGATCTGTTTCAAAACTTCGGAAACATTTATTTAATATTTTTGAATCATATCTAATATTAAAAATTAAATTCATTTAATTTAACACTATACCTTTCCAAATTCTCGTTTTTATTCGTGAAACGGAACTAACTGATCTATTGATCCTAATCATTTAGTATACTTTGACTTTTTAATTTATTTACTTTAGCTGGTGCTGATCTTTAGAGTTACATTCGTTCATGTCTATATTTATGTAATTTATTATAGGATATTCAAACACTGTAATATAAAAATTAAATTATAATATTTCAGTCTTATCCTTTTTATGAGAAATTCTAGAAAATGATAAATGCTAAGTGAAAAATTTGCAGCTTAGATTTAGTAAAATATGATAAATTTAGCTGCAAAAATGCTTAAATAATGCTATTGGTGATTGATGGAAGTGAGCCAAGTAGGTAGATACTAGTGAAATTTACAGTCAAAAAAGGGTCAATTGCCACTAAATAATTGCAATAATTCTGCACACAGAACAGTGTTGTTTTCATGTAAAACAAAATTAAAAGAGAAATTATAATAATTTTATTTTACTGGAAAGTGTATCGAATACATAGTAGACATGATCGAACATGCGGTCAATGAATTTTCAATCATGACTTTGTTGTTTTGATTACTTTTTAACAAGAGTTTATTAACTTGAGAAAAATACAATAAAAAGGCATTACACCCTAAAATTAACACGTAATGCGTGTTTGAAAATTATTTAAATTTTTATAAAGTTAATATTTTTAATATGTACAATATGTATGTATGTATGTATGTATGTATGTATGTACTATTAGGTTTGGGCAATATAAATGAAGAAAATTTAGAAAATTGTTTAAAAATAATAATAATAAATAACAAAAATAAAAACAAAATTGCGAGTGCATTCATACATGATGCAGATCCGACAGAGCTATACCCTAATTCATTCAATAATGTATGTTTTAAAATTCTGTAATTTTGAATCATTTGGAACATCATAATTTGTTATAGATGTGTCCTATTACCTAAATATAAAAATATTTAAACCTAATTTCTTTAAAAATAATCGAGTGCATATTATTAGCAGATTCTACATAGAGAAATAAGTATTTAAAAATCTGGCGTAGGGTGTTAATATTTATATAAATTATAAATTAAACGAATGAACATTTGGTGCAGTAGACCACTGGGTGAAATTGAATTTGAGAAATATACAACAGTGTATGAGTTTAAATAGAGAATCCATTTGTATATACATATAAATAATATCTGTATATTTTAAAACATTTTCTAAATTATTATACTCTATAAAAAGTACTAACATAAATATGTATCTGATTTTGTTTTCATCATATTACATCCATGCAAACAAACAGATCTCTTCCAGCTGTATGTGCGTTGGCAAGTGCTCACCAAGTGTGAAGCATGTTTCGATTTGAGGGAAAAGTTGTTAAAACGATTTAATATCATTTGATCATTTTTTTAAAGATGAGAGTAAATTAAAAAAGTCTAGTAACTGCTTTCTTAACAAATAATGTAAGATTAATGTGTTTTACCACGTTCAAATAATTTCAAAAATGCTGTTAGAAAAATAATATGAGTTTGTTGATTTTAGAAAAGTGAAAAGAAGATTATTCTAACTAATTAAGCAAAAAAGAAAAATTCAATTTAATTTCATCTAGATTTATTGTATAAGAAGCTAGTAAGAATTTTATTTTGTATTTTTATTTTGCTTAATATCAATTTTATTGTGAAATTGTTTAAAAGTTGTTTTCAGGATCACCATAGGACTAGTAAAATTTTCCAAAGTAATTCTGTATGTCTGAAATTTTTTAAAAAAAAGGAAAGCTTAAATCAGAAAGAAAAGTTGAAATTATGAATAATTTTGAATCTTTCATCACTAATATATCACATAGCGTGCATTAACCAGTAAAAACTTTAAAAATTTTCAGAAGCGCGAAGTTGGCATTTTTGCAAAGAGAGCATTCTCTTATGAGCTTTGAAATAAGTTTTAATGCGATATGATAAGGTAAGCAAATAAAATCGCAATTAAAAGAGAGAAAATAATACATTTACATATACGCTTTTGATTTAAATACCGAAAATTAAGGACTATTTCAGCTAAAATTTTTAATGAAGTAAGTTCGAAAACAATTCTTCTTGTCGGGAAAAATTTCCAGGGAAGTTCCATTATTGCATATAAAAAATTTATATGCAATTAATTTAGAATTTTTTAAAAAACATTTGCTTTAGTCTGAATGTCAAATCGAAAAAAATGGAGAAACATATTATTTAGTAATGGAACGAAAACTAATTTGTGTGAAAACGACTACCAAAGAGAGGAGGTAACATAAAGGTTTGAATATGCTTTTAATGAAATGGTGTTGCTCCTATTTATCGCATCGAACACAGATTGGTACAGGGACATATAAGAAATTGTTATGTTTCCATATGTCGTAGAGAAGAAACTATTTACTTTGGACATTCGAGCAAGATAATGGCTCCAAATACAGTTCGAGGTTAATAAAGTATAGGTTCTCCCAAAATAATGTCCGTATTTTAAGCTGTCCAAGTCAATCTCTGGATCTAAATCCTATAGATAACTTGTGGAATAATTTTGAGAAAAGACTTTCGAAAGAATTTTTCAAAAATTGTGGAAAACATAAGTGGTGCAAGATTCCATTGGAAACTTGTCAGAATTTGATTTAGATTTCCTTTTACTTTCTTAATTAATAAAAAAAAGTGTGGACTGATTATTTATTTTTTAACGAACGAAAACGTGTTCTTTTCTTCTTTTTATACAGCGAACTTAGATGTACCTCTTATATTGTATAACTAAAATAAATATTATAAATGTGAATCTAATCTACATACACTCAAAAAATAAAATGAATAATCTGTACTTAAATCAATCCGGAGTGGTGTCAAAAGTGCTGTAAGTACGAATTTTCTTGAACCAAGTGCGAAATACTTGAAAGAATGGCGGAAAATTCGTAAGTTTTGCTCTATTTAAGCCTACTTTGGATTGAATTAAACTAAAATTTTTCTTGCTTTTAGAAATCTTGACTTGATTTAAGCTCACTTTAAGAACTTATAGTGAGCATAATTAGGAATGATTTCAGAATAATCAGATCACAATTAATCCCAAAATGCACTTAAAACTTATTTTACGCTCGAATATATAGTTGATTTGAGGTCTGGTTTCTAAAATCTTCACACTATTTATTAGAAATTGTACTTAAATCAAGGCATAATTTCTTAATTAATGAAGATGTTGTTTTAAAAATACAAACATTTGTTTCAAAGGAAAAATTTTCCTTTTTCTGTGTATTTTGAAAAAAATGTAGTATGTTTTCTATAAGGATGTACAATGTATATTGTACATATGTACATACCTAATACATAACTTATTTTTGGAAATAAATTTACATACTAAGTACAGTTTGTTATTATTTATTGTTAAATTACTTAATTACAATTATGTTAATAAATAATAAATTGTGCTTAGAACATAAATTTATTTTCAAAACACATCAGGTATGCCACATGACCCAAGTTTTTTTTAATAATTTTAATTTCTACTTACCTTTTATATAATCAAAACCAGCTTAAGGAGTTGGAGCAGGCGTAAATTATCATTTGGAGGTAAAGCTTCAATGGAAGTTAATAAAAAATACTATTTAAAAAATTAATAAAAAATGCCAACATAAAACTAATAAAAATTGCATGACGAAATTTGAAAGCAACCTATAGACAAATAGAGAGTGGGAGAGCAGAGGGAGTAAATTTCATTTCGCTCATGTTTTGTTTCATAAATATACGATTTTTCCTCATAATTCAAGTCAAATTAAACTTTATTCCAATTTAAAGAATCAATTACTTGTTTTAAGTACAATTTGTACTTAGTATTAGATTTTCCATACTTTCATTAAGTATTTCGTTTTTAATTTTTAAATCATCCCGTTTTGTATTTGCTTTAAATTTTTAAGCACGATTTTTGCGAAAAATAAACTTGATTTTAGAACTCAGCTTTTCTTTCTGTATGCTCATTGAAAATAGCGCCTTTTGTGTCAAAAATGTATTGATCCCACCCGGGAAGCAATATCATTTGTTATAATTTATTAATTTTCTACAATACAAATTTTCTTCGTTTGAAGCTTCGTTTTTTACAGAGTTATCTTTACATTTTTACGAAATCAGCTTATGTTTACAGCCCAATAAATGATTCCAAGGGGAGTTACGGTTAAATATCAAAAGTTAGTAAATTTTGGTGCAATCTACTTATAAACAAAGTACAAGTGGCAATTTGTAAGAAATTATGATGAAATAATTTTGGTACAAGCACAAAGCTTATATAAATTGGTTATAATCGGTGTATTATTTTACATAATTCTCATATAAATGTCCTCGTGCAATAGGAGTTTAACTTTCATAAATGCATCAAATGTAGCAATATTCGGGACAATATTATTATTATTGAGAGCGGTCCGTAATTGCCCATAGCTCCCATATAAACCCCTATTCCTAAAATCGCTTAAATGTGTATAAATTCCTTATAAATGTTAGTATTAGGATTATATTTGACACAAAAAGGTTCTATATAAGCAGAAATCAACATGACAAATATTATGAGTATAGGTTCATAATTGACTATAGCTCCCATATAGGGTCCACTTCCGCGAATTATTTAAAAGTGCATAAATCCTATATAAATGTTAGCATCATCATAACATGTATACAAATAACACTTAATACAGGTTCCTATATAAACCTTCTTCGAAATTCTGCTTAATTTAATGACTAAATCCCAAACGTAATACTGTACCATTTATATATTTTGTTACACATTCTATATATCGATACCTTCATTTTAAAACCCCAAAGAAAAAAGTGGCTTTTGACATATGAATCTTTTAAATTTTTGTTAAAGAAAAAGGATATATTAACTTAGTTTTACAATGGAGACGTCGATATATTGAATACAAAAACAAAACCCTAAAATTCAATTCCCTAGGTTCTTTTTTAGTTAAAAAATTACTCTTTTGTATCGACGCCATCTCATGTATTTTACCTTAATAGGTCCTTGCGATTAAACAATGCCCTGATTACTTAAAATTTAACTTTACATACATATACATATACGTATATATACATACATACATACAGACATAGCAAATGGTATAATTTATCAATTTAATATGACAAAAAGTTATCAATTTAACTGATTAATTTTTGGAAAATCAAGTACAACATCCCCGTAAAAATGCAACAAGCTTTTATTTTTTTTAGATAGTTCACATGGACGAATACCACCAAACTAAGGATGATGAAGAAGAAAAACACCCCACAAGAAAATAATCCGTCATTAAGAGCATCACGCGAAAGCCTGAAGACAATCAGACAATTGCTCAAAGAAGGATCATTCCAGTCATGCGAAAAAATTATTTGTTGTACTTTTCTGCTAGTAAGTATCGAGTCTGCTTGCTTGTCCGTCTGTAAATGAAGACTGGTGACTATTGCCAGATGGGTGGTTGTTTGGCTGGTTGGCTGATGTTTTTACTTGTTTCCATTGTATGCCTGCAATTTAGTGGGTGTCATTATCCTTTTTGGCTTATGTATTTAATAACAATGAAGTTTTTATTTTCATTTGCAACATTTTCATTGTTTAAGTTCAAGTATTTTATATAGATGTGAATTTAACCACTCTCTGTCTATACATGTCCATATGTTAGAAAATTATAAAAAATCCACTATCATTTACAACAGAAAATATGTTAAAGTTTAAACAAAGAAGATTCTGTCATTCACTCATAATACCACCACAAAATGACCCCCTGTCTGTGATAATAACAAACGATAAAATCCAAGAATAATAAAAATGTGTGACAAATTTTCTTATTATTTCTTTGTTTTATTTTTAGAAGACAGGAATGCACAATTATAACAAAATCAGATAATAAATACTGAAATTGTTTATTAATCAATACAAAGATACATATGTCCGTAAACATGATAGTTTGTTTGAACAACATTACATATATGTAATTAAGACTCAGATGCATAGAGCTAAAACGTAAACTAAGATGTAACAAGTGACAATGTTATATTCGGCTTGATAGAATCTATATACCCACCATCTACAATTTTTTAAAATTTCATCTTATATGGAAGGTGGTCGGTAAAGTGGGCGGACCACGCGCATTTTTGGCTTAATAGTTTCCATTGGTCCTTGAATTATTTGTGCAAAATTTCGTTGATGTACTTGCTTTTTTGTAAGAGATATCGGCCAAAAAGTAAAAACTGGAGTTACGACGGATACCTTGTTTTTCTAATATTTTGTCCATAACTTAACAAACCTTATACAAGAGAAATATTTTAGCCAAATTTCATCCTCCTAGGATTTCCGCCTCGAGCCCTATCCTGCTTTCAACAGACATAAATTCGTACATCTTTAGATCGTCTTAGATTTTCACGAGGACCTAGAATATATATACTTTATGGGGTCTTAGATGATTGTTTCGATATGATACACATGTATGCGGGGTTTCCAAAAAAACGTGTCGTACGTCTAAAGTTAATGAGTTGTCGAACATCCGAGTGCACTTGGTCTCTTCATCAATGGAGATTGTGGTAGTTGCGAAGACTTTAGAGAGAAGAAAACACTTCTTCGTCTTGTATTCGAATTCAAAACTCTAAACGCACTCTGAAAGATATTTCTCGGCAAACTCTTAGTTAATCTTAATTACCTCATTAGTCTCAGGTTGGATCCAAACTTCTATCTTACTAATGCAAGCTCTGATCCAGCACTTTTATAACAATTATAACAACCGATCAAAACAAAAGTATTTCTTATCTGGGACCTTTAGGCGAACTCCTTAAATCTTATTATAGATCACCAGGGGTTAGTGGACTCCTATTTGGAAACCTTTACTTTAAAACGAAATATCCTTACAATTTAATATCCCTAAACACAATATTCTCACAGCCGTATGCAAAAACACCTAATAGAGCATTGTTAAGCAAAATTCCTTAGTTGTATGCAAAAACGGTTATTAGGATAAATATAACAAACGTATTTTAAACATTATAAAGTACGGATGATCCTACATTAAATCTACTTTAAGCGCCATTCTGATTAGTTTCAATTTGTAATTTCTTAAAGAATAATGTCGTGATCCTGATTCCAGTCTTCTATATCTTCCTTATTTTTTGGGCTATCTTATTGATTCTAGGCAAATATGTATTTACAGAAAAAACTACAGAAGTACACATAAAAATATAACAAATGTTTTAGTGATGTACATTCAATCAAAACAATCGTAATTTATTACAGAAAATTAATGGTGTTTATTATTTTTAACTTCTTTAAATTCTTTTATTTTTGTGTTTTTTTTTTTTCCTAACTAGTAAAATAAACAAAATAAGAAATAATTTTATGTTTAAGCAATAAAAAAACTTTTTATAGATTTTAATAACCGAATGAATTAATATTCGGTAGCGTATACTGCACAGCATTAACAATGAACAAAGAAAGAGATAGATAGAAGTGTTGTCGTTATCAAAATAAAAAATCTTTGAATATTAACACAATGTTTTTGCATAAATTTTCTTAACAAAGGTTTGTTATCCTTCAATTTTTGGATAACTAATGCGTACTTGAAGAATATTTCCTATAATATCTGCCCGTGGGGTAAAAAATTGAGGAAACCTCTTCTTTAAGGGATATTCATTGGATAATGTATAAAATATATACATTATTATAAGTTTTTAATTACAGATAATGACTACCAGATATCGATGACCTGAAAATTTAAACTAATTAAAATATTAATTTATAAAAAAGTTAGAAAATTATAGACGATTAGATATAAATAGTAAAGGAATGATTTTCGATAGTGGAGCTTGTTCAAGAGCTATGACCAATTAGTGATTGATTCATTCAAAATTTATTTATGTGGTTCATCTTAATGATTTTCATGTGTATGTGGGAATTATATAGAATGTATAGTACATTTTTAGTACTTCTTACAAATTTTTATACAATTCCTATTTCCGGGACAACTTATATTTCGGTAATAATTGAAATATTCTGACGATTAAA
This sequence comes from Protocalliphora azurea, assembly GCA_932274085.1. Classification (NCBI taxonomy): domain Eukaryota; kingdom Metazoa; phylum Arthropoda; class Insecta; order Diptera; family Calliphoridae; genus Protocalliphora; species Protocalliphora azurea. The sequence goes on from OW026520.1 coordinate 86,262,499, forward strand.
CAATACTATTTTATTATAAGAATAAAATATACATATGTATTCAACTTTTAATATTATTCTTTAGACATTTTTAAAAAATATATAATTTCCGTTTAAGCATATTCGAAATATTAAAATTGGAATATTTAAATGTACCGATACACATATTTCAGGGTATCCCTTAATGTCGTATTTATTTAATTATAATTAAGCAAATAATAAGTATTTTTTGCAAAATATAAATCTAACTCAATAAAATATAATATTAACTCATCAAGGATTAATTGTATGATTAAATGTATAGAAATATTAAATAACTTAATTTATTAAGGTGTACCCTGTCATCTGTAAACAAGTTTTCGTATAGCTATGTAACGTACATTAAAGTGCTTTCATTTGTATCGAAACAAAAAATATTGCAAATGTACTCCCCTAAAACTAAATATAGATTTGATCTAATCAACAAAATATTTCGGTTTAATTATTTCGTTCACGTGAGCTGGACCATTTCTAAAACACCTCCAAAAGTATGATTTTCGACCAAAAGTGTACATAATTTTTAACTTTTTATAAAAAAAAAAAAAAAAAAAACATACAACATATGAAAGACAATTGACATTTAATACATAGTGAGTAAAAAAATTTTCTAAATTTGTTTTTATTCTCGCGAGATTAAAATTTTAGTAAAATTTTCTAATATCTTAATTTAAATACTTTCTTATTAAAGTTTGAATATTTTGGACATTTTCCATCGTAATTTATATTTTATCATCAGTGCAAAGCTCTCATTCAATACTATTGATATATGTATTCATTTAACCCTTAAATGGTTAGTTAAAACAATAAATGTCACCAAAAGTATAAAAAATCTATTTAATTCGATTATTATCGTGATTTTAAAGGAAGTTATTATATTTTTCATCAATTAATCTATATTTAAGTATAATAAATACTTCCATGTGATTTATTTGAAAAAATTGATAACTTAAACTTTTAGGAACAAAATGCATAAAATTGACCCTCTTGCTGTTAAAGGTATAATTACGTTAATTTTAAATATTATTAGAATAGAACATTCCAATGGTACAGTAAAACCCAATATATGTTGAAAAATTTCAAAACCTATATAACAAATTATATGTTTGAATAAAAAAATATGACAAAAATCGCGATTGAAAATAGACATAAAAATTATTTAAATGACTATTTCATTCCTTAGTATGCCGCTATAATAATTTGAATTTAATTTTCTTTTAACGAAATTTTTTATAATGATATTGAAAGAAATACGTACTTTTAGATGTGTTTTTAAATTTAAACATTCAGATGTAATATTTTATGAATTATATAAGAATAGACCAATCTTCATTTCTAGTGGGGCTCTTTTGCAACTTTTTTTCGTGAGGCTCTTTAACGTACATATGTATTTTGTGCTTAAAATATTTAAACTAAAATAAAAGAAGAATATTTTACATGAACACGTTGTTGGCATACGGGTGTTCTTGTGAATCTCTCAAGGGATACAATTGGCAATGTTTGTTAAGAACAGATAGAGATTTTTAAATCTTTTGTGGTTTTGACTTTTTTTTTTTTGATATAAAAATTATTTTATATTTTTCATTCCTTTCTCTCGAAGAATCAACAAGGGTTCAGTGCCTTAAAAACTCTGTGGAAGTGAGTTGTTGCATGTATTAAGTATAAGTAGTATATCGAATTGTGTAACGACTGCAAATGATGGTAGTTTTAAGTTAAATTAAATTTTCCAGGTGAAATAAAATTAAATAAGGGAAAATAAATAATATTTATCAAAAGAAAAGAATAAAAGGAAATTTGAAGAATATAAAGATTTTTGAAATAAAAACATTTACGTTTACGAGTATGAATTTGTGATTGTTTGGGAAAGAAGCAAGCTTTTATAATTTAATTTTTTTAAGAAGGTTTTTATATTTCTATAGTGTTTTTCGCTTATATATTTGTAATTTATAAGAGAAAAAAATAATAAATAAAACAAAGAAGTCACATTTTTATTTTTTATAGAAAATTTTAAAGAGATCGTTGTGACCGAAATTTATTGCAGTATTAAGAATATTTTAAAACATTTCTATTTTATAATGTGAGATAACAATTGCCCAATTCACTACCTCTGCTGTATCGATATATGTCATAAAAATTTTTAAATTAATTTATTTTCGCTTTTAAAAATTCAGTTTGAAAAATATATATCGATACAAAAGAGGTTATGAATTGGGCAACTATAATTCATAAATTATTGTGTTAATATATTTTTAGCAAATAATTAATATAAGTAATATCATAGTTTGTAAGGAACTTTGTTATATAGACATTTAAGGCCTTATTTTGTAAACCAAAACATTTTCAAACGTTTGAAATTATTATGAAGAATTTCTTGAAATTTGAATTTTTTCCATACAAATTTCTTCCGTTCGTTTTTCAAGATGAGGCGTTTAAAATAAAAATAAAATAAAGGCTTCATTTTATAAAACGAAACGTTTTCATACGTTTGAAATTTTTATGACGAATATTAAGACATTTTTTGAAATTTGCATTTTTTTATACAAATTTCTTCCGTGTGAAAACGTTTGGCTTTACAAAATGAGGCTTTAAAAGAAAATGTATTATAACGTATTCAGACCGGCGCGAAATTACATAATTTCATTTATAACGATACAAAGAATAATAAAATAAAACTTAATTTAAATCCAATACCAAAGACACAAACTATTCATTGTGTAATACCGTTAGGGGTAGGAAAGGTAAAAGTGAAGTACTATTCATTTTCTAACCACGAATACTTTTATGAAATATGTTCATAATTACTATTTTTTTTAATTAGTTGTCCTGTTTTCCAATATATTATCACTTGGTTTGATTTTCCATTATTATAATCAATTTTGTACAAGTATTTATGTGTATAATTATTTATAATAATCAAATTCGAAAATAAAATAAAACTATGAAATTTAAAATTTTTATTAAATAGACCGACTTTGTTTTACTAAAATTAAATTTTTTAACAGTCCCTTATAATCCCATTCTAAATTTTTTATATGTTGTTACTAACACTATTGTCCACCATGGAGAAAAAACTTATGAAAATGGAAGATATGCTTTTTAAATATCCTTGAATTAAAGACAAATTTTGACACCGTTATCCTTTTATTAAAAATAATATTTTTTAACAACAACAATGAGAAACTACAGTTAATAGGCATTCATTTGAGTTCAAGTTTTTTTTTTTATTGTATAACTGGTTAAAAAGTTATATCAAATTAAAATTTGGGTATTTTGAAGATTTTTCGAAAAAATCGAACTTTGAACCGCGATAAAATCTAAACGTTGAGTAGTTTTAAAATTTTTGGAGAACTTCAAATTTTGAATTGACGTAGTGAATACGTGCACAAAATTTTATCAAACACGGAGATGGTGAGGTTCAAAATTAAATTTTTGTTTTTTCCCAATATTCGAATTGAAATTTAGGAATAATGTTTTAACTAATTAATATTCATAAAGTCTAATTTCTCGTTATATTCTATGAATATAGTTTAAGGTTAAATTAAAATTAATTCTGTAAGTTTCCAGTAAAAATGAGGTTTGAACGAAGCAAGTTTGTACGGGAGAAAAGAAAAATAGTGCTTCCATATTCCCTTACGAATGGCATGAATTTTTTATGGCGAGTTCCCTGTTGTAAGCAATACATTTTTAACATAATTGTTAAGCGAATATTTTATATTTTATTTATAATTAATACTTAGATTAGTTTCACATATTATTTTCTTTCTTAAAATTGCGAACTTAATCGCTACCGTACACCGTAGTAAGGCTTATTTCGAAGCGCATATAAGTTATTTTTTTGCAAAATGTCACGTTAGTGACACGCAAAGGAAGTGGTACAGATATTCATAATGATTTATATTATAAACTTTTACAAGTTCATTTTCTTATCATATTGCGTTTATGAAATGAAAATGGAGGGATAGATGCAAGTTAAGGGATAGCCCCCATACAAAGCAAATATAAATTTTGCATGTCTAAAGAAGTATTTGTTTGTTTTAAAATATTAGACATTATGTACAAGATTTTAAGGGCTAAAAATTTAAGTTAATAAGTGGCGATTAAATTTTGTACAATATTTTTATAAATAACTTTTAAACTATATTTTTTTTGCGTCACCAAAAGCTTGATATTTTACTTCATTATTTCTTCTTAGTTTTTGAAATACAAACACTATTTTTATAAATCTATGGTTCATAAATTCCAGGGAATATTGAATTTATTTTAATAATTTAAGGTATGTTTTTCTTTAATTGTTATTTTCTAAAGCAATTCTAACAAATAAATGCATTTTAATGAAATTAATTAAAATACATGACCTGAAAAGCACATGGTTATTTAGGTTTTGATACTTAAAATATCAATTTCACTTAAATAGATCTAATTCTATCCTTTAATATCAAAAATCTAGTGAAGCAAAAGTTTGAAACTAATCTGAAAAACGGACTCGTATCAAAATACTATACTTTTTTACAAAAATAAAATAAATACTTTACTTTTTTATTTGATTTCAGTTAATAATAACTTTGCTCCAATACTTTTCATTACTTGTAAAAAGTAAGAAATTGTAAGAAAAACAAAAGCGATAAACTAACAATTTTTCAAAAATTCGAAATACCCTGTAAATTCTGAGATATTTCAAAAAAAGCCCTTATGATGATAGTTGGTGCACTAAAGATCTCATAGCTAAATAAATTTTTAGTCAATTTTGAATTTAATTGAATGAAGAAAGCAAAAGAACGTAGCTTTTAAACTTTATTTAAATCTTTTATATTTACTACAAATAAGAAATAATTTATTAAAATTTCTTTTAATTAAATTTACTCTTCTATTTCAAAATAATACTAAAGATATCAAGTTTTAAATGCTATTTCATTTACAATAAAATGAGATCTCAATCTTCCAAATCGTTTAAATACTCAAACAATTATTGAAAAATTTCAAAACTTTATGATATTATTTTTTAAATATTTTTAAGTAAATCACTCTATGCTTTATTTGAAACATACTTGGAGCAAAAATAAAAACGTGTGAAAAGTTTAAGTAAATCATATCATATAAAATCGAAAAAGTTCTAAAATTTTTGTCAAATTTGAACGAAATTAAATCTTGTTATGCTTACAAAAAAAGTCTTTAAAAAACATTACATCGTTGCATAGCATTTTGTAGAAAAATGTACAATAAATTGCTTGAAATTGAACTTGAAAATTTTAATTTTCTTAAATTTTGTTTAAAAATTTTCTTTCAATATTTGATCAAAACATATACAAATGTATTGATTCTTCCACTTTCTAAAAAATCTTTAAAAAGAAGAAATTAACAAAATAACAATAGGATTTATACAGAAAATTACCAAAAAAAAAAACTGTTTTTTAGCATATTTCAATATTTTTAATGATTTTTAATTACAAAATTAGGCATATTTCAATTAACCTTTTTTTTTAAAGATTTTATTTGACAAATTATCATTTCTAGAAATTTATCGTTGATAATTTATGTGTAAATATTTTTATTTAGCTTCCATAATAAAATTGTCTCAAAATACGCAAAATGTTCATAATGTATAATTTAATAATATCTAGAATAAATATTATAGTTTGTATGAAAAAGTTTGGAGAAAACTCTTTCTGTGTTGTTACTCAAAAGCTTTTTGCAAAAAGGTTTGGACAAAATTTTATTTATAAAATAAAAAATATTTTTCATTATCTAATAAAATTAGTACTTAAACAAATTATTTTTTATCGAATGATGCATTTTTAATCGTATGGTCTGTAAGATTTAAGCTTAAATTTAACGAAATTTGGAAATTTAGTATTTCGGAAACCCAGAAAATATAATTGAAAATATGTTATGTAGTTATTTAAAAAAGTGAAATAAAAATACTTAAAAAAGTGCATTAGCTACATTTTTTATTAAACAAAGCTATTGATTTATCGAAATTTATCGAAAGAAGATGCAAATTTTTGGATAGACAATGTTGAAGATGAATTCATTATTCCTTCTTCTATTTATGACGAACTAAGTTTTTCTAAAATAATTTTTATTTCATTCTTTTTCATCGTGTTTAGTTTTTCTTAGTTGAAAAATTCACTTATATATATATATAATTCAGTTACCTAAATTATTTATATTATATGGCTTTATTATTTTTTTTTTTTCAATAAATACATGTTATTAGAAGAAATAATTTATAATTTAAATAAGAATATTCCAATTTGAAAGAAAGGTATAAGAAAAATATAAAGAAAATTTTAGTACTTTGAAGTTACTTCTTTACACGTATTTGGGTACAGTGATGTGCAAAATAATAGTATGAATTTTTGACTTAAGTTTTCCTGAATATCAAAAAAGGTATTATTATTATTTTTTTTTTTTTTTTTGAAAAATTCTTTTGCATATTTGTTAACTAACATCTAATGAATAAATAAAATAAACATGCAAAAAAATAGCAATTGTTTGTAAAACAACAAAATGTGAATTTGCCTAACAAATTCACATTATTTTATAAAATAAGCATTATTTTTTTTTCCTTGAGGCATCACATATGAAAAATACCTTAGGTCTTAGAATTGGCACTTGCATGCTTTGTAAAATCACATTGACGTATCTATATTATTATTATTTTTATTATTTTCCAAAAGAAAAATCGCGATTTTATTCACGTTTTTCATTTCGTAAAATTGAAAATATTTAACTTTCTATGTAATTTTAATTACAAAAATCCTTTTATACATATCCGATATCATTGATTTAAAAAAATTTTTCTTCAAAAACTTAATTTTTGAATGCATTTTTGAAAACTTTCTTTTTGTTTTCTTATTTTTTTTTCTTCAATTTATTTATTTACAAACTGTTTATATAACAATAAGCAAATTTTATAATATTAAAAAAAAAAAAACAAAATAACAGCTGTTATTGAATTATAATACAATAACAATAAGAATTATTCATACATATTTTATACATATTTATAATATGAGCTTTTTTTTAAATTTACAAATTTGTTCTTACCTAAAAGGTAAATCTAGATTATGTAGCCTTTTAAGTCATCGTATTTCTTCTGTCTCAACTATTAAGCCAATGGCCAACTCAGTCTCTCAATATATATAGAATTAAATTCGGTTATGGTTTCTTAACTAAAGGGATTTTGAGATCATTATGTATAGTAGTATTTGTTATAAGCCAAGGCGCTTGAGTATAGGATTTTGTAAGATTTCTACATTAGAGTTTTTAGCTGTTCGCCATGGTTGTATTCCATAAGTCTTCACTGGTTTAAGAATAGCTTTATATAAAATAATATTGTTATTTAAACTTAGTTCAGATCTCTTCTTTTTTGTTTTGATATTTAGAAATTTTCGTTTAGTTTTGATGTGTTCTTTACAAGTAAGTCGCTTATCTAAATATAATCCTAAGTATTTAACACTATTTACAATTGGAATTTGCATTCCATTAAGTGCAACAGGTGGGTAATATTTTCTTTTAATTGAAAAAGTTCTGGGAGAAGACTTCGTTGTGTTTATTTTAATTTTCCAGTTTTGCAACCATTAAAGATGTATATTTAATTGCATATGCAACAACGTATGCCATTAGCGCAGTATCGCACACTGGAGATTTCGCGGAAAAAAGTCAAATTGTCAACATACTCTTCATGGAATATGCAGTGATATTTTGAAATTTTAGACTAAATGGTACAATCAAATCAAAAAGAATTACTTCGATCTGACTGCCAGTTTTTTTTTATATCCGTCTCAAACTCAGTACTTGTATGTTTTACCAAACCAACTTAATTTAAACCTAAGAATATAAATATCTAAATATTATTTTATTATGTGAGCTAACGTTTTTCTTTTTTATTTAAAGTAGAATATTTCAGTATACTAAAATTGAAAAAATAAACTCTGCAGAGACTTAAGTTTTTTTTTTTTTTGTTTATTTTTATGAACATATAACAAAAATCCTTTCTTTCTCCAAACATTTGGATCTGCAACTTTAGTCTTACTTTCCCACAGTTTTAAATCACTACTAATACATTGTTTTTACATTTTTAATCAATTTCAATTGCCACCAGGTGCCACCTCTCAATTTGTTGCATTACACAGTACAACATTTTTCAGCTGATTGATTCGGGACTCAATTCTGATAAGGCTCTTTTGTTTAACATAACTCGATAACCATTAGTCGGATTTTGCTGAAACAAATTTAGAAAAATCAAGAATTACAATTACTTTCATCTGTTTATATAACGTTTCGCTACATAAGCAACAGTTTCGCAGTTATAAATAAATGTATGAAGAAAAAAATATTTTTTGCTTAAAAAATTTATTTTTTTTTTTTAATTCATAAAAAATCCAAAACGGTAAAACGTGTCAAGTCCTATCTATTACTTTCACGTAAAGTCGCATAACCTATGAACAAAATGAAACATAAATCATGAAAATCGATGAACGTGTTTCGCTTTTATTCACAATTAAGTAAAGGTATGAATTTCACAAAATTCTTTGGAAAACAACATTTATTACTTTTTTATAATTCTCAAAATTAACAAAAAAATAATAAACAAAATGTTATTTGATTTTTATGATTGCGGTAACAAAGTAATAAGCGGTAATAAATGTGAGTGGACAATTAAAAGGAAAAAGGAAAGCGCACTTTTTTAATTATTTGGGTTTTTCCGTTGGCTACCTGTATGATTTTTTTACAAAAATTCCACCCACATTTATTAGTGCTCATGTTTTGGAACGTACCTGTCAGTAAAATATTGAAAAATACGTAGTATATATAGGTGTTCATTGATCGATTTTTGTCATTCAACAAGTGGTGACGAACGCGAAAAATACAACCGATTTTCTCCGGTTTTTTAATTATAACTGAAACTAAGGCCCAAGGTGAATAAAATCGAAGAAGTTCAAGCTATGCCCGTAAATGAACAAGCACCGCAATTTGGTATGTCACCACTTCATGCGCATATTAAGCTGATGGAGTGTCTTTTGCATGTAGCTTACAATATTGAATTTAAACGTGGAAGAGTCGACTCAAATACTCGTCCGATGTTTGATAAAGCGTGTTACTATTAAGCAAGGCTCTGGTATGACAAATTCAGAAAATACGTCACGATTCTTTGCTAACCCTGCTTTGATTTCCGAAATCACATAATCAAGAGGTTTTCAATAATTCCCGAAGCTATAACAATAACAATTACCGAGGCAGACTATAAAAAATATCGCCTTAAACACTCGAGAAAATGCAGTCGAATTGGCACGAACGAAGATATTATGCACCGAATGATGGTAACATCAGATCCCATGATCTCACATTTGACTCCTTCATTTAGCCAGAAAAAGCATAGTGATATAAGCGACGAAGCTTATATCACTTTATTTTAGAATAATAAATTAAAAATAGATTTAAAATAAATAATAAATTAAAAATTAAAAAAAATCATTTAAATTTTTTTGTTAGTTAGGGCTTTTTACATTGTAGGTAACGATATACATTTCTCTAACTTTCTTTATTATGACTACTTTTGTGTATTACTATATAAATAAAAATAAATTCGTGATGAAATCTCTACATTTTTTTGACAAACATATTTTTTTCCTCACCTCCATACAAAAGTCCCCAGTGTGTATCGTCTGCGTAAGTCGCAACTGTAATATTTTGTAAATACGGCTATCACAAGAATATATTGAATAAGGAGTAGGGCCTAAAACACTACCCTTGTTTTAGGGATTCATATGAGAAAATTCCTCTTGATTTCAGAAAGAGGTAAAATGGTGTTGGTAATAAAGTCTTTAATTTGAATAGTAGACCTGGGTGCCAAACACTATCGAAGGCTTGCTGGACATCTAAGAATACCGTAGAGCAATATTTTTTCGTTTCAAAAGCATCTGTTATCACATTTCTAATTCGTTTTAAATGTAAAACTTGATGTATTGACTAAATATTTCAATTTATTTTTTTTTGTGATGAGAAGCTGTAGTATTTTTAAAATTTTTTTTCTAAAAAAAAAAAAAAAACAAAAATATGTTCCCATGCAAACACTTATTTGTTTAAATATATTTTTTGTTTTGGACTAAAAACATAAACATATTTTTAACCAAATTTTTTGGTTTATTATTATTTTTTTTTGTAAAATTTTCAAATTTTAATAAATTATCTTTTTAAACAATTTTTGTTGAATAAATTTTATGAAAAATTCACTAAAAAATTGCAAATGCATTTATACATCTAATGCAATTTATAACTAAAAGTTTATTTTTGAATCATTTAATATAAAACACATATAAATACCATTGATATATATATATATATCAATGGTATATATATATATATATATATATATATATATATCAATTAAATCTGTTGGTATTTTTTGTATGGTAAATACATATTTCCATCACAAAAAAATCTAAATTGAATTGTTGAACCAATAAATCACTTTTTAATAAAAAATTAATAACTATAGGTGGAGAAGAATTTCCAAAATGCATCTAAAAAATGCATCTGCATCCATAATGCATTTAGTAAAGAACTAAAATTATTTAATAAATTTATTATAAAAGAGGGCAAATGTAGAAATCTAATACATTTTAAAAAATGGAAATCCGATGAATATGAAGAAAATTGAAAGGTTGGGGACAAACATTTTATGTACTTTTCATGTGCTTTTTAGTGGAAAATATATCATTTTCTATAATATATTTATTGTTTTTTAATTTTTTTACATTTACTTTTCAAAAAGGTTAACATTATTTTGATGCAATATATATTAATCAGATATTATTTAATAAATATGCAAAATAATTTTTAAAAAATACCGGTAACCCTCGATATTTCATTTACGTGATTTCTTTATAACACAATTCAATAATCGTGACCATTTTTTTTTTTATATTGACAAACTATGAATTGCTCGAAATAAAGTACAGTATTGAAAAGAATTTATTGAAACAAATATTAAAAGAAATAATGGTTACAAAACAAAAAAATGACGGCAAAAAATGTAATAAGATCCTATTTTATGAAAATATAATAAGAAAAAATCAAAAAATATGTGGTATTAATTTAGAAAAAACGTGAGTTCGAATCCGAGATAATTTAATAGAATAATTTAAAATTCACTTATTCTGTTATGTCATAGAACGCAAATTCATACGAAAGTGAAAACGAATTTGCTTCTACAGAAATTTTTATTTTTTTATTTTTAATGGAAGCAAACAATGAACATTACTTTTATTAATTTCATTAAAAAATCCATATTAACAAATTTTGTAAGAAATTTAAGCTTTCTTTAATTAAAAATAATTAGTTAAAACCCCTACTTTTGTTAAGTAAACTTTTGTGAAGTGAAAAAGTGCTTCTTTATTTTTTTTTTTGGATTTGTGAAATCGTATTAGAGCTGAAGAAGCAAAACGAAAACGTTACGAATTTAACTATACGAAAATTTTCACTTCCGAAAAATTTCTGTGACATACCTGATAAATTGAATATAACTGGATTATTTGTATATAAGCAAAATAATGATAATAATAATAACAACAATAATATTTTTATTGAACAAAATCCTGCAAACGCCTGTATCCATAGTATTTTAATCAAATATATATATATATCTACATTTTTCATCAACACTTTCACTCACTTTTTATATAATTACAAATTGTTTTCAGCTTGACAAATTACATTTGATTAAAATACTATGGATACAGTTTTTGGCGTTTGCAGGATTTTGTTCATTTGTTATTACTATACGAATCTTTTGTAAAACGATTCGTATAGTAATAAAGAAGAAATCATTGTATTTTGCCAAATACAAAAATATGCTTGCGGCTTATCACTATATATATATATATATATATATATACGAATCGTTTTATAAAAGATCCGTATAGTAATAAAGTGCGTTTTTAATTTTTTTTCTTTGGATTTGTGAAATCGTATTAGAGCTGAAGAAGCAAAACGGAAACGTTATGAATTTGACTATACGAAAATTTTCACTTCCGAAAAATTATATATATATATATATATATATATATATATATAGCCGCAAGCATATTTTTGTATTTGGCAGAATACAATGCTTTCTTCTTTATTACTATACGAATCGTTTTACAAAAGAGGACTATTTTAAAATTAAATAAATATTTTTTAGATCAAACTGATACCATATGTTATACACTATATCTCCGAGAATTATTTGCAAACTTCTAAAATACATTCGTTTATACGATGTAGTATTTTTTAATGGCGTGAATAAATATTCAAAAGCAATATTAATGGATATTGGAATATTTGTATTGAGTAAATATAAAGAAGCTGTATTAATATATTAATACTTTTTTTGATATTTCAGAAAACGTAAGTCATAAATTCGCACCGCTATTATTTTGCACGACACTGTATATCCTACTGTAACACTCAAAAATGTTGGTCTTTCAGCTTAGAATAACTAGTCGATTTAACGTCCATCAGCTGACTATCCGTCGATCCCTGTAAACCTTTTAATCAAACTTTATCTCGCAATTTTCGTCATAATTTGATGAAATTAATTGAAATTGGTCCATTATTTCACCTAGCCTTCATACAAAATGTCCTCTCGTAATAAAGATTTGAAGCTAATAAATCTCTTTAATATGAACAAATTTCAAAGGAATTAAGCACAAATATCTTAAACGTGCATAAATCCCTCATAAATGCCAATAAGTAGACAAAATTCGGTATAAATACATTTTATATAGGTATATACCAAATTTTGAATGGATTGGACCATAATTTTATATAATAAAATTTTATGAATGTGACTACTTACGAAAGTCACATTAAAGTACATAGATGTTAGTATCATGATACAATTTTCTATTAATACGTTTTATAAAAGTATAATTCCTAATTCCAAATTTTACAAAACATTACCCACATTCAAGAACTGAAACTACATGTTACGCAGTTTTTAGTAAAAACAGGATTTTTTGCGAAAATTATATTTTTTTTACTAAATGATCGAAAATGAAAAAATGGAATATTTTTAATAAAAATAAACTTTTTTACTAAAAATATTTTATTTTTTTTACTACAATAAAAATTTTTACTAAATTTGATTTACCGAAATCAAATTTTTTTTCTAAAGGTCCAATTTTTTATTGAAAACAATTTTTTTTTTACTAAGAATCAAATTTATTACTAAAAATCAAATTTTTTTGCTAAAAATATAATTTTTTACTGTCAAATTTTTTACTAAATATCTAATTTTTTTTAATAAGAATCAAATTGTTTACTAAAAATCTTTTACTAAAAATCAATTTTTTTTTTATTAAAAATCAAATATTTTTTACTAAAAATCAAATTTTTTTACTAAAAGTCGAATTTTTTACTAAAAATAATTTTTTTTTACTAAAAGTCGAATTTTTTACTAAAAATCAAATTTTTTTACTAAAAGTCGAATTTTTTACTAAAAATAATTTTTTTTTACTAAAAGTCGAATTTTTTACTAAAAATCTAATTTTTTAACTAAAATTCGAGTTTTTACTAAATAGCTTTACTACCCAGTTGAAAATTTCTTTAAGACTTACTAAAGTAGTCATTTACTACTGAATGCTAAAATTGTCCCTTGTTTCAAAATTCTTTAAGACAAATCCAGCAGGTTGTCAATAGTACTAAGAAATGTTGACTTATCTTAAATATGCATTTCAAACACCAACTGAATGGTTTCCGCTGACTTTGTGATGCGTTTGATTGAATGACGGTAACACTTTTTAACTTGTTAGTCACTAATAAAAAAAAATTTAACAAAAATATTGTGTCTCTGACAGATTTTTTTGCTATCATATCCGAAATTATAATGTCGTTATACACCGTTACAAGAGTTTTTTTTTACAAAATATTACTAGTTTTAATCCATTGTATGAAATGTCATTAAGTCGTCCGATGTAATTTGTCATCACCTAATGACTTGTACCTCAAGAATCACCTATGAAACTGTCTTTAAAGCACAATTTCTAGATGAGTAAGTAAAGAAGGAGTATTTATAAAAGCTTCATAAATATTATGAAAAGTTGTATAAAATAAAATATAACTCCATTTTTAAATATACATATGTATATATGAATGTTGTATTTTTAATTCTTATAGAGGTGGAGCTTGTGGTTGGTGATAAAAAAAAAATATAATATGATTATGAATTATTATGTCTAATGTCATAACTTTATGCAACCCCGTTATAAAACCACAAATAAAGAAAATATAAAGGAATTCTGCGCATGTTATGAATTTATGAAATATAAAAACCTAACATACAGGGTTGTTGCTGATGATAAGCCTGGTAGGTATACTTTTCAATAAACTCCCCCATGGTTGTAGACATTTTCTGAATTATTTTTATTAAATTTTTTTTTATGTACCGGACTTATTGCAAACATTATTGTTAAAATACCTCAAAATTATTTCTACTTAAATAAACACTTAAGAACAACCAATCATCCTTAACGCACACACAAATCAATCAATTTGTGTTATTTAGAAAATATATAAACATTTCTTGATACATAGTACATATACTCATTGTTATAGATTTGAGTTTATATTTATGTATACGCATATGTATGTATGTATGTATGTATGTATGTATTTATATATTTGTCTATAAATTTGTTGCAAAAACAATATAACAATTTTCCAATTAAGCGACCAAAAAATTTGTTCATATATTGTCTTCAAGATTATTGATAAGAACTTTTGTAACTATTCCTTTTGGCTATACAAGTATAAGAACATATACTTATATATGTATGTATGTATTTTATGTGTGATGTGCAAATATACATATATATATATATATATATATATATATGTATATTGTAGTTTTGTGTATTGTTTTTGGCAATAGAATCATCTTAAGACAAATATTAAACTATACATATGTTTTATTTGTATTAAATAGGTAGAATAATAAACTCGAAAAAATTCTTTCATTAGCTTCAAGCATTTATAAATAAGTAAAAATATAGAAGTAAAAGAAAGAATTAGAAATAAAATTAAAATATAACACCGTACAACAAAAATCAAAAATTTGTCTAACACATGATAAAAATGTTTATAGATACATGTGAAAATATTGACTGACTGCTTTTTCAGTATATCATTTTGTGTTAGTTTTTCCTTTTTAAAGGACTTTAAAATTTTGAAAAGTTTTAATTTTACTATTTCATAGTTAATATTATACAGTGATATGGATATCAAATGAAAGAGGAAACTTTTGGCATTATAACGTATAATTATTTTTTTTAAGTAATCCAAATAAAAGTTTCAAAAAAATGTTCTTCAAATACTTCATACTTTTTTAACCTTGAAAGTTTCCAGTTTCAAGTACCTAAATTTTATGGTTTTAATCTTATTACTTTAACTCATATAATGATTTAAAAATTATTCTAGTGAGACATCGAGCATGCAAAACCAATATAGATTTTTTGAAGCCATAATATTTAAATTTTAATTATTTCTTAGCTTATGTGTAACTTGACAAAATTATTTGGATGACTTTAAAATATATTTGACAGTTAAAACGATGGTAAGTAAGTACAGTATTTATATTTATTTAACTTTAAATTCATTACTTATAATTTTAATCTGCTAAGAGATATTATGCTATGATTTTTATATTATATTTAATATCAGTAAATAACAAAAAAAAAAAAAAAAAAAAAAAAAAAAGTTGTAGTCAATTAAGCGCAACCATGCACTTAATACCCCAAATCGTCATGTACGCGCTTTTAAGTTATTTTCGGAATGGTCCTTATCATATCATATATATACTTATACTTATATATAATTGTACACTTACACAAAACTTATTTATGCCAAATTCAGTTCAAAATCTAACTTTTTAAAGAATTTTATGCACATTAAAGTGATTTTCTAGAATGATCTTATATGAGAACTATGTTCAATTATAGACCGATCCTATTGAAATTTGGTAATGTCATTTATAGTTATATACATTTTAATTGTTGCAAATAAAATCACAAGATAAATTATTTATATGCCTTTTATGCATCTTGAAGTCACGTTCTAGAATTGGTGTTGTATAAGAGATATCGTCAATTAGTGACCGATCTTTAATAGCATGATTTAAATTTATAAATTTATAAATTTTATTTTGATACTTTTAATACACGTTAAAGTATTTCTCGTGAGGGGACCTCATATGGGAACTATGGTCAACAATGCACCCGACCACTTGAAATTTTAATGCACAAGTAACGCCGATTTACGCATATTTTCTGGGAAACATTTGTGTGGGGGCAAGGTAAAATAGTGGACCGATTTTCTAAAAGCTTCGTCCTTAGGTCTAACAAAATGACTGTGCCAATTATTACTAAATAATATTTAATATATATATATTACGAAAACAAAATTTACATGAACACTGACAGGACATTTTTAAAATTTTATAAAATATGAACTGTTGAAGCTAAAGGACAAAATATGAGATTAAGAAAACATAATGTGATATGTTTGTATTAATTTTAGAATTATTTTTTGGAAAATCTCAATTATATTTAAAGAATTTATAAATCATATTCCATCATATGATGCTCATATCGACACTATTGAGAAAGTGGTAGATTTTAAAATAATTTATAAAGAAAATTAAGTACGCAGTCCTATCATAAATTGGCTCCGCTTTCATGTGTATATGGTTTCGTTCATGTGTGGAAAATGCTGTTGTACTGTGTAATCATTAATTTAAAAATGTATTTTTATAAATTTGTCCGAATGTACGTAACTGCATATTTAATTGTGTCAATTTTACCACCTCTGATTATAATTATAATTATTACAAAAATAAAAAGAGTATTGCATACTTTTAGGTGGTACGATAATAATAATGAAATTTTTATTGAAGATTTCGTTAAATTAATCAATTTATGTAAGGGCCTAAAGTAAACAAAATTATAATTATATCCGTGTTAGTGATTAAATTAATTATGTTTTATCAAATTAACCTATTCTTAGTTTCAAATGGTATACACTTCACCTAATTTTTGTATTCTATATATTTTTTAATACGAAATTATTATCTCAAATTGATTATACTTAATTAAACATTTACTCAAGTTTCAAATAACTTCCTCAAATAATTCAAATGCGGAAGTAAATCAGATAATTTATAGTTCTATTCTCGAACTAGTTAGATTTACAAGTCAGAATTATTGAAAAATTGTGAGAAAAACAAATCGATCGTGAAGCTGTTGCTTGTGAGAACCCCTGTTTTAACGGAATTCTCACAAAAATGATTTTTGATATCAAATTGAGAAAACACTAATTTCTTATATTCGCCCTTGCATAAAAATTTATAGACGGAATGACTTCAATATGAATAAGAAAAAACTTGAAATTGAAAACTTTGGTCTATGTTTGAAATATATATATATATATATATATATATATATATATATATATATATATATATATATATATATATATATATATATCAAACATAAAAATCATATTGCAAACCTTTGATTTGGTGGTTTCTTATTATACAAAAATTTTAGTGGGTCGTTCTTCAGTTGCAATGTCTCAAGGGGGGGTCGTGAAGCTGTTGCTTTTGATCCCTGTTTTAGGGGGATTCTCACAGCTTTAAGTTTAGCACTAATACTTTTATTTGGGTGTATTAACGCCGAAGAAGAAACTTCAAATCACAAACCCATAAACATGTACATTGTAATTTGTATATATATGTATGTATGTATTTATGTAAGTATGATTGGATGTATGTAGAAAATAGTCAACAAAAGTTTTATATTGAGAAACCTGCAAATTTGTATTTGTATTTATGTTTATAAATCTAAGAAAAACTCTCAAGTTTTTCTTCAAAAATTTCTTTATGCTTTTTTCTATTATATACTATAATACTATAATATTTTAACACAGCAAACAACTTTAAACTTTCTAAGAATGACATCCTTCAAGAAAATGAAGTTGATTAAATTGTGTTGTTAATAGTAGAGCAATTATGTTTAAGTAACTTTCCGTTTTGCAGTTTTAAATTTTGGAAAATTAAAAGAATTTATGACTGGAAAGGTCGTAAATTCTAAAAATTAAAGATTTAAATATAAATTTCCCACTACTTACCGACTTTTCCTTAAATTTGTGTATTATTTATCTAAGAATAGATGGTTGATTAATTAAATTACCACACAAATGATTTGCTGGGTTTTCAAGAAAATAAACAACCCCAAGCGCACCCTCAACAATTGAAAATTATGCTTTAAATTTTCATTAAAGAAAAGGCAAATTGTTTGCGAAAAATATTTAAGAATCTTAAGAAAATATTGTGGTTTTATGGAATTGCTAATATTTACATACAATCAAGCAAAAAAGGACAATTTAGAAAAATCAATTAGAGAAAATAAATATATTTAAACACATATTTATATTTATCTAAATACATGTGTATAAAATTTCGTATATTTATCTGAATACTAACTATTGCTATATTAACTTAAAAATTTTAAGAAAATAGCAAGTAGGTAAAGAAGTTGTTGTTGTTCCTGCTCTGTAATTTAATACCCTTTACTGTTACATTCATGGAATAGTTTCTTTTAGTCTTCAAATAAATATTTAAAATTAAGAAATAATAATTAGTTCTTATTCACATTAAGCATAGTGACCAATTACGAACAAAATCTTAGATAATGTTTTCATGTGTTTTTGTACTGAATTTAATTATAACGCTCTGCCACAAAAATACTCTCTCGATAAAAATAAAACGATATACCCGTAGTTCATTTACTACAAAAACGTCATAACTCGAAAACGCATTCAAAGTTTTAAATGTTCTCAAATGGTAACCATAAAAGATATGAACATAGAAGCTTGATATATTTCTAAATCATTAACTCAAAAATGTGTTTTTTTTAAGTTTTAACGTTTCTGAAGCAAATGAGCGATATGTAGTTACCCACTAACATGCTTTTTAATACTGCAATACATAGAAGTTTTTAACTTTCATGTGCATTACTTGTAACTTGTAATGTAACAACTGAGCTGATATATAGGCATTCATATTAGAGTAATTTTAAATGAAATGGCGTACGTTAAAGACCTTCTTAAGGACATCATAAATAAATTCTAAAAAAATTCCGATATAGCTTCAAAATTTTGAGTTATGCTCAAATAACTGTTTAATGTTATGCTTCTGTATAAATGCTCTTCTAATTCTGTTATTATTTTGGTATTTTTTTATTTTTAAACTCTTTCGGGAAGTAGAAGAATCAGGCTTTGCATTGTTTTGGTCAAATATTAACACCAAATTTTTGTTGAACATCATAAAAAAAAATAAATTTGTTAACAATTTTTGAAGTTTAACTGCAATTTTAAAAGACATTTTTGTTAAAGTTTGAAAAATATACAAAAACTGCATGATTTATTTGGTTTTATCTAGAATAATTTACTAAAAGTTTCCATACATTTTTTATTTTCCCCCAAAAAGTATGCACCAAATCAGACATCAAAAAAAAAAAAAATATACTTTTTATAATGTATGAAGAATGTTTCGATAAAGTTTAGAAAAAACTTAAAATTTTTTTGGGTTCTTAAGCGATTTTAAATACTCTTATCTTGTTTTATTCTAAACAAAATAACATATAAACGAGGCTAAATTTTTTCGTTTCATTAGTTTTTGACATTTTTCTATAGAAATTATAATAAATTTTTAAATAACAAATGATATAATTAAAAATCGCCCAAAAAATTCCCATACAAATTTGGGTTATAATTTAAATTAAGAAATAATAATTACCCAATGTTTTGAAGTGATTTTTCTTCATTTTTGAACTATAATTCCCTTTTGATTAAGTATTTACAAACTTTTGGGTGATTTTTCGCATTAATAAGATTTTTTTTAATTATTTTCATAAATAGTTTCTATGTTTGATGAAGTTTATTAAAAAGTAATTTTAATAATTGACTTAGTAACTCCACAAAATGAGTTAATTTGGAGAATTAAGCGCCGCATATGAAATTTTTTATTAAATATAAATAATCTCGATATTTTATTCGAATAAATGCACAAAAATTATTAAATGGATGATTTGGCAAAAATAAAATGAATAATGGCAAATAATATATTATTTTCTTCGTTGATGAAATACTAATTTAGCTTTTAAAGGCAATTTTAAGAACCAAAAAATTCTAAAAGATGGAAACAAAAAAAGAAAAAAAAAAATGAGGCTTAAAGCAAAATAAAAAGGCTAAACTGGCAACACTGCTTAGTATAAAGAAATGTTCAAAAAATTAACATCAAATTCAAAAGTTTAAAAAGAAAAGGCGAATAAATTTAAATATATTGAATAAATTATTACTTATTTAAAGAATATATAAAAGATATATTAATATAGTTAAAAATCTAAAATTGGCTTAAACGTTTAGGAGCTACGAGACCTTTCGTGTACCAACTACCCTCAAAACTATTTTTTTTTTAATATTTGTATATATATATATGTATCCCAAATTGGATGTTTCGATATTTTTGAAAGTAGGTCGTTTTTCGAGTGAAAATAAAAAGTGCTATTTATGCACACTCAGAGAAATCTATTGACGAAAAAGTTTCGTAGAACTGTAAGTATATATATATATATATATATATATATATATATATATATATGAATTAACAGACCAATATAATTTTTCTTCAAATCAACTAAAAAATGTAAATTATGTTGATTTGAATAAAATTTCGTTGGAAAAAAAATAACGAAAACTTTGTTAAATCAACGAAAATTTTGTTAATTTTGTTAATTTGAATAAATTATCTGTTAATTTAACTTTTTTTGATAAATTTTAAAATTAACTAATATATTTTAGTCAATTTGAATAAAATTCTTCAACATGACTAAGAATATTTAAATTGGCTAAAAACACATTAATTTAAAGAAATTTTTGAAGAAATTAACTAATTTATTTTATTCAAATTGAATAAAATTATTTAATTTGAATAAAAATCTTAAAATTAACTAAAGGCTTGTAAAATTGAAGAAAATTATTAAAAATCAGTTTGAACGTGTCTTTTTTTTAATTTAATTTATGATGACATTATTTAATAAATACAATTACAATTTTTGAAAATATAAAAAAATATGTTTACATACATGTCTTATAATTTTATTAATTATTTAGTTTTTACTAGGCATTGTTAAATATATATGTATATAAACGATATTTATATAGGTATATAAACGATATTTATATTTATAAAAAAATAAAAATTAAATTAAATAGAATAGTTAAATCTAATAAAAATATTCGTCAAAAGATTTAGCTAATTTGAAGATTTTTTTTAATGTAACTATTTTATTATAGTAAAATTAAATAAAATTCTTCAAACAGATTAAAAGTATGTAGAATTGAAGAAATTTAGTTAAAGTTAACTAATTTATTTTAGTCAAATTGAAAAAATTCTTTAATATGCGTCTATGAACAATAATAGTAAAGCAGAAAATATTAATTATAATATTAATTTATGTGCACACACCTAGATGTTATAAACTGCAATCAGAGAACAGAAGAAACTGTTAGATATATGGGAATTTGGAAGCCCTTTTTTATTTTTCTAAATTATGTTAAAAATTTATAATTATTAATACACAAATATTTCATTGTCATTAGAAAACTTAAACCAAACGGTGTTCTACAAAAAAATCCATATATGAACAAACCTACTACGAGTGACCACAAACGATTTTTAAATACAGTTAAACATTATTTTATATACTTTATATGCATAAGCATTTTCTTTCCACATTTTTTTATACGTTGCTATCAGTGTTGCCACGGCAAAAATTTTTTTCTAACCAAAATTTTGGAAAAAAGAAACAAATTAGGAAAAAGTAATCAAATTAAAAAAAAGTTATTAAAGTTATAAAAATTTATATAATCTTAATATATGTACGAGTATTTAGGTTTTAAATACTTTGCATATTAATCATAAACTTTAGTTAGTCTTTAGGAGAAAAAGGTATTTAAAATTTAACTGTTTAGAACAGTGTTTATCAAAATGTGGTTCCTGATCCAATTTTGTAGGGGGTCGGGATATAAAGTTTGATAATAAAAATTTTATTATTTTTGCGTCCCTATAATATGATGTCGAAAGCTATCAAGATTGTAATAAATTTAGAATTGCAAAACAGCTGAGTCGAGCAGTAATAGAAAAAAGGTTAAAAGTCAATCTTTTTTATGTGTTTACAGAAAAATAATGCAAAAAATAGTTATTTTTATAGGGACTTAGCCAATCTCATTTGGTAATATGAATTTCATTTTTTAGAAGCTTTAAAATCTAAACTAAAAGGTATTTAACTGGAAGGTTTGGCGAAAAGATTCAATATCAATCGTTCATATACCAAAGCGCTCATTTATATTAAATTTAATACATCGGAACTGATAGAACACTTTTACTGCAGTTATTTGTAAAATAATGTAGAGCCCTTTTTAAAGTTTTATTATTTTTTAATGAAATTTTCTTGCACAGTTTTAACAACTAAACGAGGCAGATTTTTTATTCTCTACAGCACCATATTGGGGAATCCAATGGTTCATTATTTCACCTAGTCCCCAAATAAATTTTTTCTTGGAGTAATATTTTTAAGCTCAAATATCTTAATTATGTACGTATAAGCGTATTTCCATAGAATTGTGCATAAATAAAAATGTTTAATCCTAAATTATTCTATAAAAAAATTGTATGTTCCTACATAAAATATCGCATTCAGTTTCAAAAGGATCGCTTTAAAATTAATTGTAGCTTCTATATAGATACCTCTCCCGAAAATCTGCTAAAAGTACTTAAATGTTAGTATGTTAATAAAATTTTACTCTCTCAAGTATGTATTACTTTAAGGCGCATATTTCTTTTTTAATAGTAATATATTTTGTAATTACAAGTATTTAGGTTGTTTGTTACATCGTCAGAACTTTCTCACAAAAATCTCCCAATCCATATCACTTTTTTGCTAAATATTACAATATTGATTTAAATTGTTTTCTTCATTGTAAGTTAAAATTGGAATGAAAAATTATAGAAACCTTTAGTTTTTAAATATGTGATGAATTTTTAGCACACTCTCTTTTTATCGTTTTTTATTGTTGGTAAAATTAACAGAGTAAAAGACATTTTAAAACTAATAAAAATAAAATTTTGATTTAAAAAAAACCAAAATGGAAAAAAGTCATCATCTACACATTAGAGAATAAAATAACCAAAACGGCAGCACTGGTTGCTATAGATCTTCCAGAAATAAACGCATTGGTTAAAAATTATCTTTTAAATGAAATTGCATGCGCTAAATGCACTACTGATGTACTCAATAAATGGTCACAGAGCAAAAAACCGACAGGATTTAAATTGGTACGGAAATAGCTTATTTAATTAAATTAAATTTTTAATAACTGTATTTAAATCTAAAAACCTAAGTAATTATAATTTATACAATAAAGATTATTAAATAAAAATAATGCAAAAATATATAAACGTAACTTTTCTATTATAATTTTTCGATCGGATTTTTAAATTGAAAAAATTTTGTCAAATGGGATAAAATTCAATAGTTAAAATGAATAAAATTCTTCAATTTGAATAACAGAATTGGTTAATTTTAATAAATTGTTTTTTCAATTCAACTAAAATGTAGTAGAATTAAATAAAATATTGTAGTTAAATGGGAAAAAAAATACTTCAATATGAAGAAAAATTTAGTTTATTTGAATAATATTTTATTCAACTTGACTAAAGATTTGTCAAATCAACCACCTTTTAATTAACAAATTCAATTAGTCATATTGACGATTTTTTGTCAATTTAACTAATTCACGAAAAATTAACTAAAACTTCTGTTGAATTAACTAATGATTTTGCTGATTGATATTTAACCCACTTTTCTTCAATTCAACACCCTTTTTACTATATTTACTATTCTTTTTGGCTGAGTGTAGATTAATAGGGAATAAATAATATATCCTTCATTCCATGATAGATTTATAAAAATTTGTAATTTTTTGAAAAAGTTTCTTCAGATTTTTTGTTAAAATTTTTGCGCATATAACCTATGTCTTTCTTATTGTTATTTTTTTCCAATTTCGAAACTTTATTCACGTTTACGATTTTTATAAAAGTTAAGAAAACCGAAAAAGTAAACTTAAATTTTACTTTATATCTCTTTACGATATATACGGATTTTATTAGTTCGTGGCTCTAATGAAAGCCAATTGAAACCTCTTTAGAGGCAATAACTCAAAAATAAAATGTTTGTTTAAAAATGCACTCAAAATGAAATTGCGGTTTTATAATGAATTTATGACAAATTTTCTCTTCGTATATAAAAATCAAATATCTTCACTATAAATTGCAGTATTAATTGTTCTAGGACAAGACAATCTACTAATTTGATATTTTTTTGAGAAGAAGTGCAACAGTTTTTTCATACAAAATTTATTTTTTATTCCTAATACTTAGCTTTAAGTATTTATGAGTATTTAACTCTGCTTTATAATAAATATTATAAATTATATTGTATAATTCAAAAATAACGTTTTTTGTTAAAGATGCACTCATAACAAGAATGCAATTTTCAGCTGTATTTTTAATAATTTTCTACCTTTTTGATTTTAAAAAAATATGTTGTAATATTAAAAAAAAAAAAAAAATTAAAAATAGTATCACTGAATAATTTATTTTGCATTTTTTAGTAAATATTATAATTTTTATGATATCAAGGTAGACAAATTATGTAAACTTATTCTATATGACTTATAGACTTATTCTATATATAAATACTTTTTCAATTTTTTGTTGACTTTTCAAAAAATTAAAATATTGAATGGAACCGCGAATTTTTTAAAACTGAATAATAATAATAATAATAATAATAATAATAATAATAATGAAGCTATTTGAATGGCTTCATGGGATATGTGTATGCAAAATATTAACAAAATCCGAAGACCGAAGAAAAATTTTTGGGCGTTCTTTCATAGAATGAATGATGTGTACTTAATTTTTTATATATTCTTGATATTTTAAGATATAACAAGTGAGAATATTATATTTGGTTTGGGCGAATCTATATACCCACTATCTTCATCCTCGATCGTCGAATTATCTGTACAAAATTTTGTTGTTGTACATGTTTTTGCTTAAGAGATATCGGCCAAAATATATGAACTGAAGTTACAACGGACACCCTGTGTTACTAGTATTTTGCCATAAATTTTTTGTTTATTAACCAATTTTGCCCATTTTCAATACCAAATAAACCTTATATAAGATAAATATTTGAGACAAATTTTGTCCCCTTGGGTAATTTCCACTGAGCCCTATTCTGCTTTTAACAGACAGACACACATAGATAAATCGACTCAGAATACTAACAGAACCCAGAATATATAAATTGACATGTTACAAACGGACTGCTAAACCCAATTAAATATGTATTTAATATTTTCATGAAGCTGATTCATTACCATAGTATAAATAACGTTGTAGTTATTTATAAGCTTAAAAAAGTAACATGAAATTATTCACCAAAAAATAAAAAAAAAAATATATATATTTTTAATAAAAAGTTTATGTGTTTTCTCTTGATAAATTTTGCTCAATTAACTTTAATCTGATTTTAAAAGTGTCAAGTTGAGATTATAATTTGTTGTCTATAAAAATTAACAAAAATTTAGATTTTATAATATTCTGCTTCATTCATCTCATCATCAAGGAAATATCAAATTATGTTGATGATCATGTTAATTTTTGACAAGGGTTTACTTTGCTCTACATCGTACGTTATGCTGGACACTGGATGTGTGTAAAACACAAGTTTCCAGTGTATCATCTTGATATTTGAAATTAAACAATTTTAGTTGTCATCTGTCATAATAAAGGCTTTAAAATTATTTAAGGTTCCTTCAACATTTTGAAATTCAGAATATAATTACAGGTGCTATATGGCTTTTGCCTGTTGGGTTTTTTAGTCTAGACTTTTTCTGAATGTGTTATGATAATGTTGACAATTTGATTAGTTCTGATGATGCTCATGTGTGTTTTAAATGAATTGCATTTAGTTTTTAATTTAAAAAAAGGTCTAAAAAATAAAGACTCAAGGACTAAAGCAACTGTTTTATTTTATTTTATTTTATTTTTATGAAAAAAATTGAATGATATAAATTAAATACTGATATAAATTAATTGCTGAAATTTTCACCTAAAGAAACTATTTCTTTTTAGATCTTGCTCTTGTCTAAAACATTAGAAGGCGTATTCCAGATTGAAGATATCTAATTAAATCTACTGTAAAATATTTACTTTAAATTTTGATTTCATTGAAGAATTTCGAACATACAACAGCAAGTTAGTATTGTTTGCATTCAGTATCTTGAATAAAATATTGTAGACGTTTCCAATTTAATTCGTTTTTCTTTATGATTGTATCAATGTCTATGTTTGCATATCTTATTTATATCATTTCATTTCTTTCATTTTTTTTCCTCTGATGTGGTATTAAATTGGAAAAATATATATTTGTGGATTTTTATGATTGTACAACCGAAAATGGGGAGTCTCAAATAAAAATATATACAAAAAAAAAAAAAATTATATACAAATATAAATAAATCGTTACCGCATACCAACACCATTATCATTTACACATTTACATCCACACATATCTTTGTATATACATAAGTAGAAAAATATAACATTTGTAAAAATGAAATAAAAAAATGGTTGGTTGTATTTGTATTTATGGCATACCAACACGTACTTAACGAATATTGGTATTTGAAAATAAAAATGTAAATAAATAAAATACAATAAAATAACAAACATAAACGGCATTTTCCCTTTATGTTTCTTTGTACATATTTAACTTACACTTCTTTATAAACAGAGGCTTTAAAG
The DNA here is from genome assembly GCA_932274085.1 of Protocalliphora azurea. NCBI lineage: Eukaryota > Metazoa > Arthropoda > Insecta > Diptera > Calliphoridae > Protocalliphora > Protocalliphora azurea. Next base: position 86,289,491 of record OW026520.1, read on the forward strand.
GATGATATCCTTTAAAGCCTCTGATACATATATATATATATATATATATATATATATATATATATATATATATATATATACAAATTTTTAGATAAATGTGTAAAATTTGATTGTGGATACTATTTAAATAACCTTTTGAGCAATAAAAGATTGGAATCTATTTTACATATAATAAACACTTGATACTAATCTGTACTCCTGCCGTGTAGGAAGCAGTTTAGTGCCAAATTGATCTAAATATATTTTATAATTAAATGACAAAAAAAAAGCTAAAGTAACATTTTTTCATAGATCGATAAGCACATTTTTTTTTCCAAAATTCACCATTTTCGATCAATGCTGGAAGTAGGGTGAAAATCTAAATCAATTTAAAATTTCTTTATTAAACATTTCTGAAGCGTTTGCAGTTTAGTGCCAAATTGATCTAAATATATTTTATAATTAAATGACAAATTTAAAAAAGCTAACGTAACATTTTTTCATAGATCGATAAGCACGATTTTTTCTCCAAAATTCACCATTTTCGATCACTGCTGGAAGTAGGGTGAAAATCTAAATCATTTCAAAATTTCTTTATTAACCATTTCTGAAGCCTTGCTTTTTGAAATATGTAGAAAAAGTACTCTATTACCAAAACTTTGAGAAGAAGGTGAAAGAGTTGTACCAAGGTTTATAACTGCAATCTGCTGATAATTTATTTTTCTTATTTTTCTTTTCTTATCTTTGAAAAATACTCCAGATTTTTTAATGATATGAATTTTTAAAATATCTTGTGTACTTGCTTCACAATGTAGAATCAAAGGAAAACTTGATTTGGCATCGTGCCATTATATAGAAATTCTATTTTAAATTAAAAAAAAAAAAAATACAGATTTAGATAAAATTTGGTGCATGTGTAGAGGAGGATACAGAGGCATGTAAAATGAATTTTTCTCACTTTTATTTTGAGAACTGTGGCAACACTATAGCTTTGAAGGTGATTAAAATATTTATTTAAATAGCCATAACTGTTATATAAAAGATATCAAAATAATTTTTTTTTGCAATGGATTTGTCAAAGCTTGTATTTCAAGAAGTTATATAAAAATTTTTAAAATATTTTTATTAACATATTTTTTTGTAAGAATTTTCTTTAGTGACGTTTATCTAAAAAAGTCCATCTTTAATTTTTTAATATTTTTTGGTGGGAAACCTTAGAGGTATACTTGCTACAGAGAAAATTTTGGAGAGGTCAAAATACGTTCCAATAAAAAATCAACCCTCCAAAACTGCCCAGAACTTCGGCCAATTGAAAGATATTGGGCTTTTGTCAAAAGTGATTTAGGGAAGACTAATGCTGCGACCAAAACATCACTAACAAATTTCAAACACAATTGGATAGTTGGTTTAAAAAAGTTACGCGAAGTACAATGAAATTACTAATAGAGGATGTTTCAAAGAATTTCAAAAAATCATATCATTAATTTATTCTTTATTGTTACACATAATAAGTATGTAGGAAAAACCCTAAAATATATTGTATCATTCACAATTATAACTTCTTCCAGTCAACTTTTATATCAATATTTGTTTGTTATGTTTTATTTGAACGCACACATTAAATATTCAAAAATAGCCATTTTTCAACTAATTTCAGAGTGCTAACTATGAACATTTTTCACGGCTAGACGAATTGATATAATCAAAAAATTGTCAGCATATTATAATTATGATTTTGCATATTTTTGATTGTATAAGTCATCACTAGTCTTATTCAACATTTTAATTCTTTTCTTCTTTAACTTTGATCAATTTTTTCACATATTCAACATATTTCATATACATATAATTTAAAATACTATTTTGTTTAGAATAAAACGAGTTATTTTGCTTTATAAAATCGGTAAAAAACTTAAGAAGTTATTAAACGTTTTCTAAAGTTTATCCATAAATTGTACAAAGTATGTTAATTTAATATTTAATTTGAAGCATACTTTCTGGCGAAAATTCTAATAAGTCCTATAGTTTTTATCCAATTGGTTAAAAAGAATTTTTAAAAATTTTTGAATCAATGTATATGAGCTATTATCAAAAATTGTTGATTTTTGGGGTTAAATATCAAGACCTACTGAGGTATTCAAATAAAACTTATGATACTTTCAATGTAATGTTCAATGCAAAATTTTAAAAACTTTCTTAACATTAAAAATCGCGATTTTAAAAATTTTTTCGAAAAATGGGATTTGCATCTAAGTTATTTCTCCATATATTGTACGATAATATATTTGATTCAAGTATATTATAAAGAAATACTGTACGAAATTTGTAGCAATTACAATTTGGTATAAAAAATACAAAAACGAAAAGCACAATTTTTTGGTAATTTTCCAAAAGTCCATAACATATTTTTAATAAATTTATTTTAAATGCGCCTTCGATTTTAGTGTGTAAAATAACAAAAAACTAAGTTCAAGCAGTAATACAAGCTATTTCATTAGAAACTATAAATGTCTTACGTGAAACACTGATTTTTTAAAAAGTTTTCGCTTTTGTTTATATAAGATCGAATGAGATCAAAAAGTGTAAGCGAATGAATAAAAAGTGTAGAATAATGGAAAAAAAAATTAGTAAATAAAAATATGATGTCATATTAATATAATTAAAAAAATGGATTTAATTTAGATAAAGAAGTTGAGCGATTCTTAATATAAAGTATGATTGAGTTTACTACTTGACTCAATTTTAAGTCGTCATCATTATATCCAACCAAGCTGAGACTCTATTGGTACATCAACTCCAAACTTACTTACAACTATCGACCACACTTTAATTTGTAGAACAAAAAAATTTTTTCCAAATGAAGTTCAAAGTCTTCCGATTTGTTTCTTACGGAAAATTTTATATAAACAGCTGAATTTGTTTTCTTTATCTCCTTCAAACCCAAATTATAAATAACAAATGATTTAAATTTTACATTATAATTTTATATATTTTGGTTAAATTTTATGAATGAAATACTTGCTTATACTTCAGTTACACACATTCGGCATTTTTCACAAATTTTTTTAATACAATTTCAAATCGTAGTATCAATTGACGACATACTAAAATTTTAGACTTTAAATCAATGAATACAAAGAATGGAAGGCTTGTCAAAAAAAAAAAAAAAAAAAAACTAACTTTAAAATTGTATTTGTCGAATTTTATTTATATGTATTAATGCTGAAACCACTTTCACCACAGATCATAAGTACCCATAATTGCACAAAAGAATATTCAAAAATTACAAAATATAATTCATCACAATTATATTTGCAGATTTTTATAAATTTTCATCTTTTGATGCGGATTACATTGACAAATATAATTACCTTCTTTGACGTTTTGTTGATAAATATGAAAATGATTTTTAATTCTGTTTTATTTTTTATGCCAAAAGTAGCAACAATAAATGTAAGTGAAAAATTTGTCGCGAGTGTAATTTTCCTTAAATTTTAAATTAAAGTTATATTTATTTTGTGTTGCTTTTATCTTTCACATGTATGTCGAATTCACACAGCACTTGCATATTAGGAGAGAGAAATGTTGTTGCACGAAAGAGATCTTCTTTCCATTCTTTGTATTATTTGCTTTAAACATTCTATACAACAATTGTTTTCAGGCAAAATTTGTCGATTAATCAAACAAACATTATTCGAGTGAGTACCCTAGTAAAAACTCAATAGGTATTTATTTTAAATAAAATTTCGTTACTAAAATTCATTTATTTAATCAGAATTGTGCTAAGCGGAAGAAAAGTTTGTAGGAAAGTATATTTTTGACAAATATGAGGTTAATAAAATTTCACTACCACACAAAATTTTGACAAATGAGTAGAAAATTTTGACAATCATAAAATAAATTACAAAATAAAATAATTTAAAATCATTTGCACAATTTAATATTTATTTTATAGAATTATTATTATTTGTTTTTTTTTTTTCATAAAAACAAATAATTAGTTAAAAAACATATTGAAAAAAGTATGTAAAAATTGAACATAGAAAAAAGTTTTCATTTGGCACAGCAAAATTTTAAAATTTTTTCACCATAGGAAAATTTAAATCTTTCACAGAACTTTGCTACCGTTTGGCACATGCTATAAATATAAAAATTATGAACCTTCTGAAGCTCATAAACAATTAAAAAATAATAAATTTAATAAAATATCTTTGTTTTTAATAAATTTTTAACATTGAGAGATACTACTGACTAAGCACATCTTACTTCATCTTCCACATCCATACATGAATTAAATTTGAATTTTATGAAATGTAGATCAGAAAAACTTGGCAAGAAATGAGTTTAAACTTCGGATAATATGAATTAAAGTATGTACTATTATGTTCTTTTTGAAAATCAGATGAATCCAAGATATTATTCAGTAGTGGAAATGATTAATATTTTGGTAGAGAGGATTAAAGACATCTTTTCCATAAGGAAATTTTGCACATGAAAGCACTTGTTGAATCAAATTCATTTAATATATTTATTTGTCTGCCTTGTAATTTAATGTTAAGATTGTTTAGCGTCTCGAAAAATTTAGAGATATAAGCAAAGTAATATATAAAAATAGTTTTCTGTAAATTTTTAATAATTATTTTTATTTTGGTATAAAAGGAAAATGTCTACTTTTGTCTTTAATTCATATAAACTCTTCACCATATTTTCCTTCAAAATCCAACGTACATTGATATGAAATTTTAATTTGAAAGAATTTTATTTCTTAAGGCACTAGTTTTTATAAAATTTGATGTGCACTTTTAAATATATAGGGAAAGTTTTTCACAGCAAATACTTGTCGGTTGATTACGCAGTAAGATTTAAGTGATTTAAAAACCCGATCGTGATCCTATCATTGATACATCTATATCTGTGCACATATGGAAGTCGAAAAAAATAATTCTTCCCTTCTGTGTAATAAAATAAAAGTTGGCTTAAATAGAAATATCAGACATTTCATTTTTAGAGCTATCTAACAGAAGGATCTCATGACATTTTATTTTATGGGCTTATCTAATATTATATCACCAACGACATCAAAACAAGACTTTATAAAAAGTTCACCAACTGGGTGTGGTTTCTTTGCTTTTGTTATTAGTATTGATATATTGTACGAAGCTTCAATAAATTTTTTCCTATCCAAATGACAGGCACCTGTAGAATCCAACTTTGCATAATTACATATGCCAACAAATAAAAAAATATACTCGTATCATGTAAAATAATTCCATACACATTTTCGGACACTTTCGCGCATACTTTAAAATAGTATAGTTATATCCTAATTTTCTTGAAATTTGTTCAACAAAGTTTTAAAAAATTGAAATTTGAATTTTTAAACAGCCAAAATAACAATTAACGTTTTTTAATAAATCGTTAAAATAGGATTATATTAACCAGCATGAGTCAAAGCTAATTTTTCAGTAATTATGGTCCAAATTTGGCCAAAAATAGCATTTTCTTTCAAAATTTCCAAAAAAATTTTAAATTTGTGAGTATGTTGTTACACAAGTATTCGAAAGCACGTTATTGGTATGGGGAATTTCTAATAACTAATATTTTCTAAACGATTCCTTTACATTAAATTGCAAAAAAGAGTGAAAAAGTGAAAATTTCCCCATACAAATGCACCCAACAAAAGTTAGGTTAGATGCCGCACTTGTTAGCGGTACACGATCACTCTAATATTTTGGATACTATGTTTTTTCATAAAAAGAATAATCCTAGGTGGTGTCACGGTCGAAATTCGAAGCTCGTCTCTTTTTGGATTAATATAATGTATATATACATATGGCCATTATCAAACATATTTAACCTGGCTGAAACTGACTTTAATCCTTAATAAGTTTTGTGGTAATACTATTTTAAACATGATTGTTGTTCAAAGTTCAAAAACTTTGAAAAAGGGCTTTACGGACAATAATGTATGAACATTACTCATAGGCCCATTGAAATATTAAGTAAATATAGAGAAACAATGGTTAAAAAACAAAAGAGAAAAATATATTCAAATTTCAATTACATATTATTTTTTAAAGACTATTTCAGAAAGGGAATTTAATCCTCTCTTATGAATTATGCGATCTCAGTTAACGTAGACGTATTTTTTATATTTTCAGCAATTTTTATTTTATTAAAATTAATTGTTAACACTGATTTTGTTTTTTTTTTTAAGATAACACAGTTTGATTGATTCATTTTTTGATAAAAATTAAAAGAAAAAAACGAGCAGTAACTTAAAAATTTTACTCTATTAATCGATTAATTTAAAAACAATATTTTCGAGTTATTTGATTAATCGAATAACGAAAAATTCGAGTACAATGAATACTCTAGTTTTTACTATTTTTCATTTCTACATTTCTACTATACTAAAAATCAAAATGTGGCAATGGGTCCGCAAAAACAAAAATTTCTAAAAGGATACGTGAAGCATGTAGAGGTGGGAACCCCTGTCCTAGCATATTGCCTTTATGTTATGAATTTAAATTTTTTTAAATAGGAAAATGGTGAATACATTCTTTGTAACCCTGTCGAGTACATTAATAAGAAGGATATCATCATTGAATATCAGTGGGTGCTTACAAAATTGTATTTATATTCATTTTTCTTTTATTTTTCCAAAAAGAAAGTAATTTCGTAAAGGCAACAAACTTTTGTAGATTATTTTGTGTACATTTTTATGAAAAAATACAAGCATATTTTTTTTTTACCACCCCCCGTCGACGCCATAACATGCCATATTTCTGAATAAAGGATCCTCTGCCCCTTAAAAATAACAAATGTAAAGGGGGAGGTTATTATAGAATATTGTTAATAAAATGTTATTTCTTTTCTGTTTGTTTTCTTTTCATACAGAATTTTAGTACATTTAGTAAATATTCGAACTCGTACATGAATATTTTCCAATGGAATTATGGTTGGGGAAAGGGGCGATGAGGATGGGGGTGTTGGGAGTTTGAGTCCTTTTGGTTTAAATGGTTTCATGTCGTTGTCGTTATATTGTTGTTATGCTTGTCAAGCAATTTTTAAGGGTGGCATAAATGTCTAAACGATATTTTGTTTTTGTTCGTATGTTTTTTGGTTTCTTGTTTTTTCTTGTGACGAATTTTTATTATATGATATCTTTGGGTGCCATCATTTAATGTATTTTTATGACTTTCTATACTCGAAATTATTATACGACAATGATGTGAAATACATATTTATATACATATGTATATATATAAAAGAAAACCGATATAAATGTAAAAATGTGAATATATAGTATGTGTGTATGAATTATTCTCAAATAGGATTATACATATGCATACGAATAAATGTTTATAATATTCAAGCATATTTCTTCATATATACATATGAAATTTATAAGAAATTTTTTAAAAACGTTTTTATAAATTTAAACTTTTAAATTTGCTATTATAATGTAATAAAAAGTTCCTATATGAATCCATGTTTAATGCAATCAAAAATTTTATTCTGAAACAAATCTCAGTTCAACTGACATTAAATATAAACAATTCATTCGACTTCTTAATGAAATACAGTCGAAGCAATACAAAATTATATCAAAATCTGTTCAATAACAACGAATCAACAGAGATATTTAAAAATTGGCGATATAAATGGCATTCGGATAGTCCAATAAAAATTACAGATTTACCTAAAAGATTACACCTAACTGTTTTTGTCGGAGCAGCGACGATTTGGACTTTTGACAATACAAAGAAAGTAAATTGAAGCAGATATTTTTAATAGTTTAGCAACTGAGGAGCATTTTTTCTTCAAATTCGTTATATTGTTATAAGGTATCGGATTTTCTTTATATCGGTATTTGTTATAACGTGCTTTGACACCATTTTTCAAATATAGCTAAAACTTACATAAGAGGACTTAAATTTTATATTTTTAAATTTGCCGTTTTTCTTATTCATTTGTAACTTGATGCTTTTATACATTTTATTTGAAATTAACATTAGTATAAATTTAGTTTTAAGAAATATTTTCATTAAATCTATGATGAATTTCATCTCAATAAAAATGAACGTAAAATTATATATACAATTTCATTATAATAATAAAACTTCTTTTATATGCAAATTTTATTTTTAACCAAATCAGTTTTATCAGTTTTAGCATAAAACGGAATTATTGAGAAAGTCAGAGTTTGTTATATTATTTCTTTATCCGAATAAAAAGCACAAGTCTAAAAGTCCTCTTTATAATAAGAATCAGGAAAAAAATTAAATTGAATTTACATTTGCAAATTTTTAAAATTAATAATTATAAATAACTATAAATTTTTAGAATACTATTTCCCATATAACGTAAAATTAAGTTTAAAAAAGCATTGTATTTTCACAAATAAAAAGAAATTCTAATCTTATTTTTAATATAAAACTTGGTATAATAATTTTGTTTGTTTGATTATTCTTGGTTTTTATTCATTTAGTATATCTGATGGAATATTATTGTCAAGTTTTCAAGCAAGCAAGCCAACCATATTACAGAGGCTTCAGTCGCAATAACACCAAAAATTTTATCATCATCAGAAACAGCAGCCATATTTAAAAGATAAAAATAAGACATAAAAAACGGAAATGCAATCTTCTTGTATGTAATAAAGAAACCCATTTGTATATGTGTGAGCATACACAAAATCTCATATAGTCATTTGGAAACAAACTTTCTTTCTTACTTTCCAATTCTGTAAGACAAATGTAAGAGAATGGAGACAGAGAAGAACTAATAACGACAATGGAACATTATTGCTTATGACGCGGCTTATAAGGATTTAAAATTTTTTGGTATGATTATTAAGCCTATTTTCATATGTAGATTTGTATTTAAATTTGTATGCATATATATGAATTTGTGGGTTTATTCTTATTTTATGCATATCATTTAAATAAATAAGTATAAGGATAGGAAATTCATCTACATTAAAGCAGGGGTTCTCACAAGCAATGACTTCACGGCCCCCTTAAAGCATTACAACTCGAGAACGATTCAGCATAATTTTTGTGTTATAAGTAAAGTAAGGCGAAGTATGAATTTAAGTATAAATTTTAATAGTGTACATTTTACAAAAAGTAATTGTTATTTTTTTTTTTTTTGTAAATTTCTTATAACATATAAAACATTTTTTAAAATTTTCTTACAGTTTGCCAGTTTTTTGACACTGTTTCAATAATAGATGTAAAATTTTTCGATTGGATTTATTCCCTATTAATTTTTTATACATTTTTAAATCTGAACCATTTTACCGATTCATTTTCTTTGCCAAATCTAGTCAGCATATCGATCTCCACATTACTTAGTATTTTAATTAATAAATTATGAGATTTCTTTTCTTTGATGTATCATTTACCAAAATTATCATTGATAACGAACTCTTTTCCGACTTGAAGTTTTTAATTTTGTATCAACTTTTAATTTTTGAGTTTATAAATTAACGGTTTCAATAAAAAAGACAAGGTGTTTATAATCGTCAAACTTCGCATATTCAAAAAGTATCCGATCTATATCATATTACTTACAGGGACTCAAATAATTCGTTTTAAAATGCAAACAAATTTTCGTTTAGACATTCTTTAAAGAATTTGTGCATATTTTTTTTCTGTTCCCTTGCAATTTTTAAGATATTTCCTTGACTGATCTTTCGAAACTAAAATGTATATACATATAAGTATTCTCAAAACTTAACAGAATCAGAAACTATTTAGCTTTTTCCAATATAATTTACAGTGGGTTTAATATTTGCAATTGAAAATGTATTTTTATTTACAAATGAATATTTGTAAATAAATTTCTCTTCTTTTTGAGGAATTTATTATTTATTCTCAATTATCTGTCTTTTCTGTTTCCTATTTGAAACTAGGAAAAGGTCACAATTTTAAATGTAACTTAGTGAAAATGCATTGTTTCCATCAAAGTGAAAAGACCGATAATTGATTTAATTTGTATTTCCTACCCAAAAATGACTTTAAAACCTCTAACTTTCTTTTAAATACAGCAACAGGTATTTGGGTCCAAAAATGCTTCTTGGCATAAGAAGGTCTTGTGCAAATAGAAATAATATTACCAAATGTAGAGGGTATCGCCCAGTAACACGTGTTAAAGCCTTATACTGGAAAATCTTTTATTAAAACTAAGCTTGTCAAACTTTATGAATTTGGAATTATGCACAAATTGTTATAAAAGCTTATCTTGTTTTCTATTATCGTTTAAAATGTTGCAAAGATCCACCCAGTTGATTCGAAATTTGAATATAATTAAAAAATTGCTTACTTTTGACCCCACTTTTTATGGCATAAATTCAAAAAGCATTGTTAGTGCCTTTTTGAGATTATATCAAAGTTGTTTTATTTAAAATTAATATTAATATTTATTAAAGCCGATTTGAAGTATTTTTGCTTAAGCCTCTGTAATATATAATTTCACTACAGTAGATATATTTTTTAAATATGGTATTTATATGCTTGTTTTTGATTTTATTTTAATTATTTTGTAAGTTTTTAGATTTTTATTTATTGGTGAAACCACTCAATAGGCGAGAACATAATATTTACAACAACTTGTTTGTGAAAACCAAGATATTACCGTTCAGATTTACTAAAATTAAACTGAAAGAGAGTTGATGATTGCAAGAGTTTGACGAAAAATGCTGGCGATAACTAAATTGTTGCATAAAATGGAAGTGTTCGCCATCCACATTTTTTCATTCGTACAAGTTCATGCCCAAACTTAACTTTTTGCCTTACAAAATTGTAGGTTACCTTTATAAACAACCCATATGAACACAAAACTTTAAACTAATGACAATACATAAAATTTAAGACAAAGAACTTAAAATACATACATATACTAAGCTGCAATTAACATTATGCAATATGGTGCTTTTAAAATACTAGCTAAAAACTTTGAACGGACTCTTTATGGGTAGTGGACCTTTATTTGAGAATCATTGTATTAGACTGTCCCGATAAAATACTTTATTGAAATTTTGATATAGGAAGTCCACTCAAACTCAAAGGAAAAATACTAAAAAACCCAAGGAAAAAAAAAACCCAAAGGAAAAATACTAAAAGATTAAAAAATGGTCTTCAGTTCCCTACCAACGATTGAAAAATCATGAGTCTCATATATTTAGACTAAAAAAAGTTCAGATTTTTTCCTCGAAATGGGTTTTAAAAAATTCGCCATTTTGAGCCTGTTATGGAAAAAATATTTAAATATTTTTCTCCATGGGATTTTGTTACTCGATAGGCCTTTTTGCAAATTTTTTTTAACTTCTTTAAGATTGACCATAATTACTACAAAATAACTTTTCAATATTTTACTCATGAAATGAACAAAAGTATACAATTTCCATATATTTTGCAAAAAAGCATATCAAAATTTGTTTCTCCATGATGTACTAAACTAAACGCCTATGGACAGAAATTTTTGCGAACATTTTTTTTTTTTTGGTATATTAATTAGAACGAGCTCAAAATTACCAATTTTTTTAAAACCATTTCGGAAGTGCACTATTCCCATGATTTCCAATCGCTGGTAAGGATCTAAAGATGAATTTTTAGAATTTTTTACTATTATTTCTATATTCAGTTTATCAATACGCGTTAGTCGAGTGATCTACCTTCATTTGTTTTAACGGGAGTCTTTAATATACATACATACATACATACATCCATACATAGATACACAAATATTTGACATCAAATTGAGAGTGATTTGAAAGTGAGTGATTTTAAAAGCGAATTAATTGTCAAATTGGGAAATGCTATTATTATCAAATTATTGTTGAATGTAATTCTCAAACTTTTCTGAAATGTAGATTGTGACCACATGTGGAACATAAATAAAAGTAATTTGCATTTTTAATTTTTTTTAAGGTTTTCTTTTCTAAAGACTTGTAACTTTGTCCTATCAATATATGTATTCATTAATTGGAAAATGTCTGATTAAATAATTTTATTTATTAATATATTTATTTGTATATAATATGTATAGGAAGGGAGAAAAAATTCAGTCGACAACTTTTCTATTAGTGTTTTATTATATAATTTTTTGTTATTTAGTAAATCCAAGTCGGACCTTAGCTAGACTATACTTATTATTAATTTATGATAAGAAACAAATCAGACTATAAAAGTCTCAAAATGTCCTCTTAATATTATTTAATTATTGAACGAAACACGCGCTAGATATTTCATTCAACTTTACCAGTTCCCTGTTCATAAGCGAATGAATTTTATTTTCAAATAATATTTTAACTTTACATCAAAAAAAAAAAAAAAAAAAAAAAAAAACAAATCAATAGAAATAAACCGTTAATCCTTTTTACATTTAAATGATAATTGAGTGCTTGTACATGAGTGATAATAATGTAACTTGCATTGATAAGAGAGAGAGAGAGAGAGTGAACAAACATAAGACATTGTAAACAAAAGAATAATGAAAAAACACGTACAATGTAAACAAGGCAATAAATATATAATAATAATCATGATAAAGCATGTTAATAATGAGTGAAAAAGCAATAATAAAAAAAAATTGTAATTGAGTTAAATAATATAATGAGCTTTATGCTCATAACAAAAATAAATATACTATATACTATATATAATAAATAATCTGAGCAATAATATTAATATGCAAATACAGATCTGTAAATTAATGAATTCATTATAACTCAAAATAATAATTATAATTTTATAAAATAATAACATAAATAAAATAATGTTGTTATGCTACATATTTCAAATAATTTTTTGAATATATTGTTTCAAATATCTTTGATAATAATATTTTACGTCAAAATGAGAAAACACTATTTTTCAAATATTTGTTAACTTGTCTCTTTAGATTTATAAATGATTTGATAATAACATTAAATATCAAATTAAGAATATAATATTTTTAAAATATTTTATCTTTAGGCTGGGTCCATACATACATACATACCCGCCTGACCTGAGTTTCGGTATTAACGAATGTTCGCTAAAAGCGAATAATTTTTTAAACTAAATATTTGAGAAAACGTCGGCAATTATATTACATATGAATGTTAGTAACATAGAAATTTTTTTGAAATTTTCTCGGTATTAAGTTTTCGCGTAATATTCGAGAATTTTAAAAATAACGATATCGCAATACTCAACTTTTCAGAGTAAAATCTCGAAACTAATTTCTTCGATAAATTATTAATTCTTTTAAATTTCTCGAGGATTTATTACCTAAATAAAAAGCAACGTATTTTCTTCTTTCTACCAGCAAAATGTTTCAATAAAGATAATAAAGTATTATTCTTGAGTCACGGTTCCTTGCATTTGATTGCGCATTAAAATGATGTTAAATTCTCTACAAACTTTAATAAAAATATTATAATAAAGTTTTGTAAAAAGTGGAAGTAAGTAATGTCGGCTCTTGTCTAAAGATATTTGCAAAATAGCATATTTATGTAAATATGTAATTTATTTTCTTGCAAATTAATTCAGAAAATTTTGTCCTAAAATATATGGATTTGAGAAACTGAAAAAATAATAATAATAAAAGAAAAAACATTTATGACTCCTATGGGCTAAGTTAAAAGTCTTCGAAATATAATTTAATAAACATTATGTATATATTTTTTAACATTTGTTGCATTATGTTAAGTTTGAAATAAAATATAACTTTAAAAATTATATCAGCTTTTAATTTTAAATTTGGAAAAAAGGGAAATGAAACAAAATATAAAACAATAGTTTTCGAAATATTGCAAATGATAATAATCACAAGTCGTTAGCAACATCGATTTCGAAAAATTTTCAAAATTTTTGATATCAACAACGAATCACTAACGAATATTTGATATCGCTAAAGATTCACTAGTAACACGATAACCGAACCTTCGAGAAAGATTTGTTGCCACAAAGTAAGCGACGTATAAGCTCAAGGAGCTCATATTCGGATCGTCAGCGATCGTCGTGCCCGAACGTTTTGTCATATAAATGTTCGTGAATTGTTTGGAGGCGATATCATTATCGAAGTTTGTGGTTAGCTGGGTACATACATACATACATACATACATACATACATACATACATACATACATACATACATACAAATAATAAAAAGATATATATTTTTTTCAACATACGAGTACAACAATTGAACTCTGAAAAATTTCTATTATTAAATTTTCTTGTGAAACTTCCAAAAAGGTGAATTATATTTTCATCATTATTTATACCCTACACCACCATAGGTGGATAGAGTTTTATGCGTTTCTGCTGATCTTTGAAAGGCACAGAAAAAAATTATCGGAACCCATCTTAAAGGATACCTTTCAACTCAGAATCACTTTCTGAGTCGTGTTAACGATGTCAGTACATCTGCCTGGCTGACTGTCCGTTTGTGCTGATGTTTGTAACGTACAAAAATATTGATCGTAGACCTTTAAGTATGGCAATCGACTCAGAATCACTTTCTGAGTCGATTTAGCAATGTCCGTCTGTCTGTCTGGCTGGCTGTCCATGTAAACCTTGTGAACAAAGTACAGGTCGTAATTTTATGCCAAAGTTCATAACGATCAGTTCATAATTGACCAAGTTATCAAGTTAATATTCGACAAAAATAAGTAATATAAGTAGAATAATATACCACAGATCCCATATAAAACCCACTTTTGGGAATGATATAAACATAATTATCAACTTAATATTCTGTATTCTGAATGTTTTATTTTACACTTTCCACAACTGACCACAGGTCTTATACAAGACACTTCTCCGAATTTTGATGCACATTCGCAATGGTGTCGGGCTTCACTGACTATATACATATTTCATACTTGTCTTTTTTTATGGAAGATAATTACCCAGCGATAAAAATTGCAAGGTCTCTGCAGTGAAGGCCTTCTATAAGATTTATTTAAAGATGCTTTTGCTCATTCCGCTCTGCCTTCTATAAAAAACCCAATGAGAATGGTTCATTCCTGCCTTCTAAAAAATCTGATAGACCTTCCAACTTCTCTTCTCAAAGAAGGGAAATAAGAAGATGCTTTTTTTATTTTAAACTAATCAACGATAAATTTACGCAAAAATACTCATTTTTACTTCGCTTTGCTTAGAAGGAGGATATGAATGTATAATTTGTTCGAATATTTTTGGTGTAAGCAACATCAAAACAGTTAAAAACATAACAAAATATCAAAATATTACTTTCCAACTTAATTTTATTGAAAGCGTCAGTGAAGTTAGTTGTCTTTTTGTGTGATTTGTTTTTGAAAAGTGATTTGTTTGTGGGTTTATTAAGTAAGTTTTTTTTTTTTTTTTTTTTTTTTTTTTTTTTTGGTAAGTAATCAAAAAATGAACAAAAGGGTAATCAGACGCAAATAAAATCAGAAAAAGAAAAAGTTTTCTGGTATTAGAGATAAAAAAATTGGTATACAATGTTCAAATGACATTGGAAATGATGGCTACCATGAAAGTATTGAATTATTAGATTACGAGGAAATAGAAAAGAAATCTTAAGATGAAAAATTAGTAGAGTGGTACTATGAATTTCGACGTGTTAATAGTTTACTAAGGATCTTAAACTCAGAGAATCTGAATGTACCGTTTACCTGCGATAATACGAACAGTTTCACCTGGTACGTATTACATATTAAGGTTTAGAAATTCATATAAAGAAACTTTCTCAAAATTTTATCAAAGACTTAGATCAAATTTTTATAGATACAGGTATAGATGGCCTGCCACTCTATAAAAGTTCGGGTGTGTCCCTTTGTCCCATACTTGGAAAATTTGCCTATATACCACCTGATAACGTTTTCCTAATTGATACTTATGTCGGAAATAAAAAACCGAATAATGTTGATAACTACCTTCATGACTTTATTTATGAAATGAATTCCCTTGGAAAGGAGAGAATACATGTACATGGAAGGAATATACAAATATTTATTCGGGCTTTTATATGTGACACCCCAGCTCTATCCTTTTTGTGTAATATTGTAGGGCACAATTTCCTTAACGGATGCCCTAAGTGTTACCAGAAAGGTTCAAATAAAATTTAGAAATTTCATTAGTTTTTACAACTACAAAATAAATAAATATTACTATTATTTCAATATATTTAACATCCTATAGGGTAAATATCGTATTTAACTAATTTAAATATAACATTCTATATTAATATTTACAGAACTACAAAAACAAAATAAAATGAACTAAGAGACGACGTAAAAAGTAAGAATGATGTAATTCCTAATTGGCCGAAATAAAGGTTTATCTAAAGAAATAAAAAAGCGGAATATGACCGATAATAAAGAAAGATTTAAACAAATTTATTGGAATTTTACCTACCCTCGATGAAGAGAAATTATTATCCGTTATTAAATGTACTCGTAAAGTGCAAGCTGGTGAACTTTTAAAAAAATCTCCATAATTTATTGGGAGAAAATATTATGATGAATTTTAATTATAATTGCGTCCAAATAAGATTTGTTATTCTACAAGTCCTTAGAATCGGAAAAATTTAAGTACATATGAAAACTATAAAATTACTTTAAAAAAGATTTTAAACACGAAAAAATAAGTGTTTTTAGAAAAATGAAATGAAATGAAAAACCAAAAATGTATGTATATTAATTACAGACTAAATAAACGAAGTGTTATTTTTTAAGATTTTTGTATTTTATATTGTTTATATTATATAATAGAGAGAGATAAACGTAAGAAATAAAAAAGTTTATTTCATACTTTATTTCATACACTTATTTTTTAATGTGTATTTGCAATGAAGGGCAACAGATTGTATTTCTTTAATATATCTGTTGACATTTCTCCTAATTTAGGCCTTAAGCAGGTCCTCTTAGTATTACTTACTCAGTTGGCGGGACTACTTCTGAAGGCTTTCTGATATTTCTTCTGGGGAAATGAGGAGCTTATGAACCCCTTTTAACATTTTTTCTTCAG
Organism: Protocalliphora azurea; assembly: GCA_932274085.1. Lineage (NCBI taxonomy): Eukaryota > Metazoa > Arthropoda > Insecta > Diptera > Calliphoridae > Protocalliphora > Protocalliphora azurea. The sequence goes on from OW026520.1 coordinate 86,306,479, forward strand.
AAAGCCTGTAGGCATTTGTTATAATTAAGGTCTTCCAACTGCTCTTCAACGAAAACCCTGCTGCCAGACTTTTTCCTGAAGGGCTTATATAAGTGCGAAATTATATCGCGAATGTGTAAGGCCTTGCTCCCAAGGATATCGCGTGTAAAAAATACTTGCAGGTGGAATGCAGGGAGAAGTTCTTCTGACCATGAAAAAGGCCTTTTAGAAGGATTCTTTACTCCTTCTTTTTACCGCTGGGTATAAAAAAAATTCTTTTAAAAAATAAAATTGCAGAGATATAATTAACAAATCTTATTTCTCTGAAATGTCGAAGATAAATAGATAATTTTTACAGAGAAGACCACGGTGGGATGCTAACAACTGCGCTAGAAAATTCATTTCGTTGTGCTGAGTGCCTAATAACTTTTACAATGTATTCTTCATAATAACGAATATTTTAATGAATTTGAACCTGAATAGAATTTCATATAATTACGAAACAATATTAATATATATTTTTTTGTATTTAAAGTATTCGATTAATCAATATAATTCATTCGAATCTTTTTTTTATTTATTTTTGTAATTTTAAAAACTTAGCTTGAACTTAGCTTGAACGTCGCCTAAAGTATTTTCTTAACAAATTCATGCTTTCATATATTTTACAAAATATGAACATAAGTTTTGAATAAATTTATCTTCTTACACTTAGCATCGCAATGTATTGTTCAAGATGACACAAACGTAAATTGGGTGACAATTTATGACATACAACAAACCGAACAACTAAAATGAAAAGGAGCCAATAACGATGTTGCTAATGGCCTCCTAAATATTATTGTTTAAAAATCCATTCACTCAACACTCACAGTCAGTGGTTGTAGCAAAAAATACGGATGTGGATAAAAACCAGTATCCTTACATTCATATATAAATTCCAATTCGTGCGTATAACCAGAAAAACGCTGGAGGAAAAAAGATAATAGGTCATTGAAACAATGCATGCGGCATTGTACTCTTATAGACAACTACAACTACTACTACTACTACCACTACTACTACTACTACTACTACTGACACCTCATGTTATATGCTCATATGAAAATCATAAACATTCTTCTTCTGGTGCTACTTTTGGATCGTTCTTCTTTTTTTCCCTTTCTTCTCCTTTGGACTACTGACACAAGTGACATGTGAGCAACGAATATGCATTTTAATAAAATTTCTTAAAAGCCCAATAAATCACACACGAACACACCGTCTCATACACCAGTACAAAAAAAGTTCCAAGATAAACAAAATCTGCCGACATTATGGAGGGATTTAAATGTTCAAAAAATAATTTTTAACAAAAATACACATAAACATATTTTTGTTTTTATTTACTTATTTTAAACTATAATCTGTAGATTTAAATTTATTAATTTATTTAGCATTTATTAATTTACACTTTTTAGTTTTATTTAAGTTTTTTTAATTCTATTCTAATTTTCTTAAAAAGCCCACTAATTAACTATTTTTATACCCTACACCATCATAGGTGGTTGTTATCATATGGTCGGAATTGATTAACTATAGCTTTCTTACTTGTTTTAATATATATTAAATTCATATTCATATAAGACATATAATTAAAGCTTTATATAAGATTTAAGACAAATTGCCTTTTATTTAGGCAGTATCAGTTGTACCATTAATAACCTTTAGAAACCATAAATAACTAATTTCTTTTGTAATTACTTTTATTTTAGCATCAGCAATATACTACATAGATATAATTTTTTTTTACATGTACAAGTAAAATCGGCATGATATTTAACCTACGCCCTTTGATTAGTATTGCCAGGAAACCACCATACATTCATTATAATCTCCACATTGCACAAAACAAAAACAGATAAAACATTAATTCAAAACTTTTATTATACATAATATTCTACAATACAACAATAAATAGATTTATACATCCATTCTTACATATATTGAATAGCATTTACACACATATATAAAGATACATACTCGTATGTATAAATTTTTCAGTATTATTTACTAGTCATAGCTAAATATTTATACTTGTTAATACAAGAAGACTACGGAAGAAAAAAGTAGAAATTGTAAATAGGTCCCGAGTGACTAATAAATTTACAATTATATATTTAACATTAACATATACATTCATATGCATATACATTAGACTGCTCCAAAAAAATTGAATTTCGCATTTCGACCGTTTTGTTCTTTTTTTACCTAAAAATATAATTGCAAAATATTAGAGTGATCGGATGACGCTAACACCTGCCGTATCGATTATAAAGCTTGTAGAGTGCATTTAAATGGGAAAATTTTGACTTTTTTACAATTTTTTGAAAAAATATTTCAATTATCAACTCTTTTTTGCAATTTAATGTAAAGAAATCGTAATCGTTTTTTGGTGATTTTGTGTTGTGGAGTCTTTTTTTTTTAAACTAGTCCAATAAACCATAGAACGATATGATTGCAAAAACGATATCATATTAGGTGCCGATTATAATATCATATTGTATTGCAGAAAACGATATTATGATATCGAAAATTTTAAATACACTGCCTGCCACTCGGATAAGGAATCACATTTTTTTAAATTTAATTAAGTATATCTCCTAAACTAAAGTTCAGAAAAAAATAATTTTTTGCGCAACCAAATTTTAAAGTGTTGGCTTTAGTTTCCTGAAGAAATAAAAAATATACATATTTTGTTATATTAAAATTATACATTTATTTAAGGACATGTATTTCTGTGGTTCTTTTTCGTGTGTCACTTGAATAAGGAATATTTTAAAACTAAGCAAACTGTAATTTATTTTTAAATTTTATTTTATAAAAATGAAAGTTATTATCTTCTAGCATTCAATTAGTAATGAGTACTGCCACCATTTTTAGAAATAACCTCAAAAATGCGATTTGGCATCGACTTGTATAATGACTCTAAGTAATTTAGCGAAATTGAACTCCATACTTCCGTTATTGAATCCTTTAAGGATTCTATCGTCTCAAATTGTTTTCCTCCTTAATAAACTTTTCTTGCAAGCCAACCCCAGACATTTTCCATTGGTTTCAGGTCTGGTGAATATGGGGGCCAATTGATTAAACCATTGTTTTACTGCTCTGGCGGTATGAATCGGAGCGTTGTCGTGTTGATACGTCCAAAGAATGTTTTTGTAAGTCGTTGCAGTCATTTTGTTGGATACAAATACCAATTTTATGGTACCATAATACGAAATGGCACCCCATACCATTATTCCGCCCTCTCGACTGTGTCTGCGGCTTAAAAATAATTCCTCCTTATTTAAGTCATGGAAGTAATAGTTATACCCGTCAGGACCATCGATGTTAAACTTTTTTTCTTCGGAAAATACAACTTTAAACAATTTGTCGGACCATGTCATTGTATTTTTGGCAAACTGTAGACATTGTGATTTGCGTTTTTCATTAAGTGGTGGTTTTTTTGCAGTTTTCATCGGATTATGTATGGGCACAACTTTAAAATACGGTTCACTCTTCTTAGACTGGCACTGACTCCACTTTTTTCACGTATTTTTGATACCGACATGGCAGAATTTGATGCAATTCTAAGAATTTTTCGTCTTTCTTTTGGAGTTGTTGCCATTTTCTTCCGCCCTTTCATGTTTTTCCCATATCTTTCCACGTTATTTAAATAATTGTACACAACTGTCTTTCCTCTATTAATGTTTTTGGCTATTTGGGCCGGATTCAGACCCTGAGATTTCAAAATCAGATTTTTTTCTTTTTCAGAGTTATTAAGAGCCTTACCACGTCCCATTTTGAATGAAAACTATCTAAAAACTATTAAATTAAAAATTCTCTAGCCGTTTATATTGAAAGAAATTCAAATCATAGCCTTCCTGATTAATATTAAAAGAATTCCTTATTCAAGTGACACACGAAAAAGTACCACAGAAATACATGTCTTTAAATAAATGCATAATTTTAGTATAACAAAATATGTATATTTTTTATTTCTTCAGGAAACTAAAGCCAACACTTTGAAATTTGGTTGCGTAAAAAATTACTTTTTTCTGAACTTTAGTTTAGGAGATATACTTAATTAAATTTAAAAAAATGTGATTCCTTATTTAAGTGGCAGACAGTGTATATGTTTCCAATAAAATAAAAAACATAAACATTTGAAAAAAAACTTCAAAATAAAAATATAAAAATATAAAAATTAAAAAAAAAATTCAACGGACAAAACAAAAAAATCATTAGTTAACAGCATTTATACTTAGTACATTTAAATACAAAAAAAAAACATAATTTTTCTTATTAAGTGGCATTCAGAACAAAATGTGGAATATCACGATTTTACTATCGTTATTTTTGGAAATTAAGATATCGAAAACTATATCATAAATTTATGAAAAAACGATATCATAACAAGAGGTATTCTTTACTAAAACTATAGTTTTAGATTCGAAAAAGATTATCACTAGTGATAATTTTTATCATCTAGATGACATCGTTTCGATATAGTTATAATATCGTTTGTCTTACTGGGAGTATATAAATAAATTGAAAATTATAACATAACAAGATAATAAAGATTGCAGAAAATTTATTCCGAAATTTTTAATGCATTTCGACAATGATAATCCTTAAATCAAGAAGGTCAAAGGTTAAATTTTGGAATATTTCAGATTTTTAAAGAAAATATAACTTAAAATTACTTATTTTTATGTAAAATTCAAAGCAAAATTTAGTTTTACTAAAATAACTTTATTTGGCAAAACGAGTTATGTATCTTTTTCTTTATCCAAGATATCAGTTAATAAAATTTACTTTGCCCATAATAGAGAAAAGAGGATGTTTCAGAAAATGTTGACCCCAAGTCCATTTTAGGGTCAAGTTTATTTTTTTGGATGCAATTATCATCTATAGTCCTTTAGTTATATTTTTGAAAGATTACATTAAAATATAGTTAAATTATATTTTGAGTTATATTTCCTTTAAAAATCTTAAATATTCCAAAATTTGATTTTTCTAGTTTTGGGATTAACATTGTTGAGATGCGTTAAAAATTTCGGTATATATTTTCCACAATCTATATTATCTTGATATGTTTAAATTTTCTATACTATATATATATATATATAGTAGTACAAAACAGTTGACTCCACAACATAAAAATTACTAAAAAAAAAAATAATTTTTGCCGAAATTCTTAAAATTCAAATCTAAGATACGACGAAATTTTAAGAGATATCGGTCTAGTTCATTCTTATTTTTACTTTCTGTAGTGTTGTCTTTAAAACAGTATAATTTTAACCTCACTTTTTTGAAGTTTGTTTAACAAAATTTTTAAAAAGTTGAAATTGTTGTTTTGAAATACCCATAATAAAAATCAACGTTTTCTAATAAAGCATGAAAAGGGAATTATATTATTCTGCAAGAGTCAGAGTTTATTTATCTGTACGTTATTACACGTTAATGGTCTGAGGAATTTCTAATAACTTTAACATTTTCTAACTGATTTTAGATTGTTTTACCTTGTTAGATAGATAGTTATGTCTAGATTACGATTCATTTACATTAAATTGCAAAAAAGAGTTGATAATAGCAATTAAAAAAATCCTCTGCAAAATTCACAGTTTTTTTACTGGTGTCTGATTAATTTATTTATTAGGCAATCAATCTGATATAAAATTCTACATAAACATGGTTAAAATGGGTATCAAAATTCTTTTTTTTTTTTTTTTTTGATAAAATCTACCCGTTTGAATTAAAATATTTACAAACATTTCAAAAATATTAATAAAAACAATAAACAATATGAATATAAAAAAATACAAAAAGGAACAGAAAATTTTTATTCATTGCAAAACGTTAAACAAATGTGATAAATTTAAATTTTATTATCTCCTGCGCTTGAAAGAGTTCTATGATTCTAATGAAATTAATCAAATACCACGTAAAAGAATTTTCATGAGTTTTTAAAAGACTCAATTTGGATTATTAATTTTCGTAAATATTTTAATTCAAGCGGTTAGTTCTGATCAAAAGAAGAATTTTGATACCCATTTATGTACAATTTTATATTAGATTTACTGTCTGATAAACCACGAAATTGTAAGAATATTGAAGTAAAAATTATTCAGGCATCAGAAAACTACATACATCTTAAACAATTAAAAGTTTAAAAATTTGCATTTTCAATAAATATAACAATCAATATTGTAAAAAACCTTGACAAATAGGATATTTTGTGGAATATATACATATTGAGGCCACAGCTGCACAGTGTCACATTAAGCCAAATTAGAACCCCAAAAAAATATAAAAATAAAAGCTTTGTAATTGATTATTATTATTATTATTATTATTATTATTATTATTATTATTTGTATTTACTGTTAAACATATCATACATTATGGAAAAAATACTTAGAATATTGGAAAGTGTTTATAGCGCAAATTGTATATTTTCTAAGTTGCTCCTTTTAAAAAAAAATTATTTTTACTTAATATTTTTGTGAAGAAGTATGTTAACTTTAACTGCATACATCTCAGTAAATACTGCAGATATTGGTATGATTTTTTTGGTATGTAATAATAAATGTATCCAAATGATTCTATTATAAATTATTAGGTTAATATTCAATATCGAAGCTCTTTTTTATTTAAAAGAAATCCTAATATTAAAATGTATATATTTTTTTGGAAATTCTATTAATGAACTAGAACTAAAAATTTCCATCGGGTTCCAATTTAAAGATACGATTACTATATAAAACAATATCCATAAAACTATATTTGAGAATATTGGCTGCGACTTTTTGCGACCTTTTAAAATATTTGAAAAAATTCACATTTTTCTCATATTAGTAATTTGTTAAGAATTAATTCAAGACTCTAAGAAAATAGCTAAAAATTTAATATGCAAATAATACATCAATATAGGTGTGGTTAGATCCTGCCACACCTGCTTCAAAATTCTAAAAATTTATTAGAATATTTAAACGAAAAATTGTTCTTTTTTAGTGTGGGAGTAGCAGTGATTCCACCCGCCCATTTTTAGTGGGAATGTTTACACCTTTAGCTACTCATAGAATATAAAATTTCAGTCAAATATTTTCAAAACTGGATTTTTTTCCTTCTAAAACTGCCAAATGTGACACTGTGTCTTGGATATCTTTTACATACCTATGGACGCGGCTTCCAAATACCTTGTAAATGATATTGCATTTTGTATGCGTTCCTTTGGGTGGAAATATATAATATAAAAAAAAAAAACTAAAAAAGCGAACGGTCATCAGTAAATCCGAAATACTTTGGGAAATATCATAAAACATATCAAGATTAATTTTCAGGTAGTAACAGAAACACTTTTTCGAGTGAGTCGCCTTAATATACATACGTAACGTATACATATGTTTATACTTACATTTATAATATACGATCTACAATTTGTAGAACACCTACTCTTCAATTCTATATAGTACATGTATATAAATGAATAAATTCTTTTGAACGAATTTATTTTTATATAACTTTTAATTTAGCTTAAAATATTTAACAGCATTTTGCACATATGAACGAAACCATATACATATGAATGTAGATATATTTTATAATAAGACTGGGTACTCAGTTTTTCATTTTGTGTTCGACTGTCCTTTCAGATTTTAAAAATAATGTATTTTGTACGAGTTAATTTAAAATCTGTTACTTTTTCAATAGTAGCTGTGTTTTATTGCTGCCGTTGTGTGCTAACGTTGATACTCGTATTTAGTAATAAAATGATATTTACCCGACTTGGTATAACTTTACATTGAAACAACAAATTCACAAGGGAACCTGTAAATTTTGGTTTCTAAAAATAATAATTTAAATTTATTTTATTTCTATTTAATTTTGTTTTTATATTTATTCATTTAAGATATTTCCACATGATAATACTTTGTATAAGATTTGTCAAACATTTGAATATCATAATACAATTTTATCGTCCAAACACAAATTGTTTGATTATAAAAAAGTATTTATGAATACATAATATTACGGTAGCACTAACATTTATATGAATTTATGCAGTTAAGGGTGACTCCCGAAAGTGGCCTTATATGGGAGGTATGGTAAATTATGGAGCGATCCTCATAAAAATTTTCTCTGTGTTTTATACTTATATAAAACTTATTTGTGTCGAATATAAACTTGATACTAACATATGTATGTGAATTATGCACGTTAAAGTGATTTTCGGAAGAGGATTGGAATACTTTGGAAGAGTTTTTCTGTACGTTATAAAAATCAGCACAAACCCCAATAATAATTTGACAAATATTAATTATCGCCAAGAACATACGACTTCTGAAATCCCATAAGGAAGTGCCTGTTTGCGTCACATATGCAAGAAATAACCAAAGAACTTATTGAAAACGTTCATTTTATATTCGCGGTGTTACGTATGTACGTCCAAAGGATATCAGGTCCGAACACAATGTCATTATCATTGTGCCGGAGAGTCTTCGCCGTGCTCAAAAATAGATTTTGCGGGAGTTAATATGGATATGATTGACATGGGAGACTACAAAATGGATCTTCCCAATAAATGATTTGAGATTATTTCGTGCATACTATGTAACGAGAATTGGTCACCGAGGTTGATTTGATTTGCCTTTTATTATATGGTTTTCGGAAGTCGTTTCTTTTTCTAATTATTTCCCGAACTGATCTCCTCACGTCGCTCAATATTAACTTGTCCTTGATATTTGGTATTGGTGAATAAATAATATAATTAGAATTCATTAAAAGCATTTATTTATTTTCTTAAAATTTGTTTAAATAAAATTTTTGATAATTTTTGAATTTATATAAATGAAAATTGTCATTAAAGTGAAATATTAATGCTGTTACCACATAAAAAAAATGTATTTATTTTTTTGGAATGCAGCTTTCCTAGAATTAACTCTGAAAACTAAAAGAATGTTAACTAATAGTTTTACAAAATTTTTAAAATGACATAACGCAATCGATGTAATACTAACACATTTTCCTAATGTTAAACGTAATGATTGATACAGAATACCAAAAGTAACTGTTAACGTTTTCGTTTTTCTACATTAACAGAACGAACGAATAAAATTAGGCTATTAATATCTATTATGATTCAATTCTTTTAAATTTCTGGTCATTTTGACAAAAATCCTTATGAACTTGTAAAAACGTATAATGTGTTTGTCCAGTTTACAAAAAGCAAAAAAAAAAAAAAAAAATTTAAATGTTGTACACCTTAATTTCATTAAAAGATTAATAACGACTTGTTAGTTTATGTCTTTTTTGTAAACACAAAGGGATTTCCTTATATTTCCTTATTCGTATTTTTATATGCATGTCCTCCTTTTAAGTAAGTGTGTAATCCACCCCTCGAATTCACATTTTACCTCTTAACTAATATGGGTGTCACATTTAGTTGAGGGGTCAATTTTTTTTTTCAGTTTTAGCTAAAATATTTTATTTTTTGGGTTAAAACACGTAAAATTAAAATTATTTTTATTTGTACAAGTATTTTTAAGGGTGTCATGTAATATTTAACGATTTAGGTTTTTATTTTCGTATTGAAATAATGATTATTATGTGTATGTGCATATAATATTTGTTTATTCGTACATTTTAAGTGTCTATGACCAATCATGTGTATTACGAATTTATTCTTTGGAAGTTTGTAAAATTGCAATTTATGTACGAATAAGTTGATAAAATGCGTTAAAAATTTTATTGACATGTATGTAATAATCGGTTATAAATTATGAACACTATGACTACCAAGCGGGTACTTAAATGTTTGACAATGTAATTGACATTTTGTCGAAAAATTGCTTTTTATCACGGATGGCAAACATGATACAATTGTACTTTAGAATTGTTGCAACTCTCATAAAAAAATTATTTTCTTCGTTTGAATTTCGGACACATTATGATAAATTTTAGTAAAAAAATGAATACTTTAAGATAGGCATGGCTTGATATAACTACATCTATCTTCATATACTATATGCATAATAAAAGTTTTTCAGCCGAAATCAAGTTGAAGTTACGTAATTTCCCATACATTTTGACACTTGCGAAATTATATAATTTTGTGTAATTTCGGTGAAATTACATTGAAATTACGATGCCCATTTCCGTGCAACTCTGTACATGGTTGGAAAAAATACTTTTTTTCAACTATGTACTGCATGTTTCAATCGTGAGAAGAAAAAAAAAAAAAAAAACAATTGACAGCTGATCTTAAATTTAAACATAAATCTTAAAATTAATTATTAAAGTGATTTTGCAAAATGAAACGTATCCTTTTTAACTTTGCATGTCTAAAAATTTTTAATTGTTGAAATAACAATTTCTTATTAGCAAGTTTTTCACTAATAATTTCCAATTTAGTAAGTAATTGTTTCTTATTTGTTTCCATTTCTAAATACTTTATTTACCCCTCTAACAATTTAAAATGTAAACAATAAAAACACTCTAGATTTCATTCGTAATTTCGGCATGAAATTTAGTAATTTCGCGCCGGTTTGAACAAGTCTTTAAAGTTTTGAATTAATTCTTAACAAATTGCTAACTTTTTTCTAATATTTTAAGAGATCGCAAAAAGTCGTAACCAGTATTTTCAAATATAATTTTATAGATGTTCTTTTATATATAATCATTTAAATTGGAACTCGATGAAACTTTTTTTTTTATATATTTGAATATTAAGATTTCTTTTAAATATAAAAAATCCAATATTGAACTTTTAACTAAAAATGTATAATGAAATAATATGAATATATTATTATATAACAAAAACTCATAGCAATATTTGCTGTATTTAGTGAAATATATGCAAAGCTAATATACTTCTTCACAAACATTTTAAATAAATTTTTTTTTTTGTTCAAAGTACCAATTTTCCAATATTTAAGTGTTGTTTTTACATATGATATGATATGTTTACCAATAAATACAAGAAAAAACAATTCTTCAATTACTAAGCTGTTATTTTCGTACTTTTGTCGTTTTAGTTTGGATAAATGTAACACTGTGCGGCGTGGAGGAACAAAGACTAAAAAATTTAGTATTTCTGGTCAAAGTTTCGCGGATGAAAAATTGACTAATTAAGTTTTTGTTTCCAATCATAACGAGAGTTATTTTAGGAATTCAGTTTATACCACATTCGTAAGCGAAAGCTTCCTACTAAAATATTATTATAACAAAAGAAAAAATTGTAATTAATTTATCTACAGTGTCAAGCTGAAGTCAACAAATTTGTTGCAAATTTGCAGGTAATATTTTTGCTAAAATTATTTAATAAAGATATGTTTAGAATCTAATAAATTTCTATGTAAATGTTTGTAATTAAAATATATTGACAAAATACATTTTATTTTTATGATAGGTACAATATAAAATAAATCATTTTCCATCCCTGTTTGGTATAACAAAAGATAAACAATTTTAGTTTTAAAGATGGCTGACATTTTTGATGTTTGAAATATTAAATTTTGAAATGTCACATAAGAATATCTTTTGAAAATGAAAAACTAGTTTTTTCAAAGAGCACTATTTTTTAAAAGATCTCATTTGTATTTTAGCAAATTTTATTTTGTTTCCTTTTATTTAGATAAATTTATTTTTCCAATTTTCGTTGAATGTATGCGTTTTTGTTAATAAGATACAAAACATTAACATTATTTTTTATTTTATATTTATCGCTTAAAAATTGCGATTTTATTTCTTTTATACCCCAAATTGCTTTCTAATTTTTTTTCTTTTTTTCGGCTTTCGCATTTCTTTTGTTGTATTTGTATTGTAATCTTATTGTATTTGGTGTTTTTTATTAGACAAGGATATTTAAGGATTTAGATTGTTCTGTGTGAGTGTGTGTGAGTATTTTAATTTTATGTTAAACTGAATGTTAATGTCCTTTATCTTTGTACCATCTAAATTAGCTGGGGGAACAGGATGAAATAGAGAAGAGAAAAAAAAGCGATGTTGTACATGTCGTGATAGTTACTATTTGTACACTTGTATGTCCTGACAAAATTTATGCATAAAACATTAGAAATTGTTGAGCTTAACTTTTAATCGTATACATTTAATTGGAAATAATAAATCAATCAATTCTTGTATATTTAATAAGCCAATTTAAAATTAAATTAAAAATGACACATTTTTCGCTACAGCGCAGTTGGAAATCGCTTTAATAAAAAGTAAAATTTCAAAATTACATTCAAAGAAAATAAGATTAATCTCATACCAAAAAAGAGAGTCACAAAAATACATTATTTAGTTTTTTTTTATTTTTATTTATAATAAAAATAATCTTTATGACCAGATTATCAACAAAACAAATTTATCAATTTAAAATCTACAACCCTTTTGCTTTCATTTAGTATGCCCCCTGAGGTGTCATCACCCATTCCACCCAAATTTGCACAAAACACAACAAGAAACTTAAACAACAGGCCAAAATTCAATTTATCAGTAAATTTGTTAAAAAAAAAAAAATATTTAAAACCATAATTTGCCATTTATGGTGTTTTCCTTTCTTCTTCTACTTCTGTGTTTTATTTCATTTGCTTACTTGGTTGCCAGTGTTATTACCACATACGTTTCCGACACCTCACTTTGACTGTACATTGCTATGTAGACATATATAAAAAGAATCCTGAGGGTTTCTGTTATGCGTGTCACTTATATGCTACTGACTTTTTTCACCATTGGTGGTAGTAATGATTATTAGCCTCCCTGTCAGTTGAAACTTTAAAACAAAAACAAGGGGTGACAACGATTTATAAAAAAAGTGAAAGCTGAGATGAAAGAAATTTTAAAATATACCGAATGGAAATCAAATTGAAAGTGGGTACAAATATGATAGTTTGTTTTCATGAAAAATATTTAAGTAGATGCTACTTCAGTGTTATAAGGTCTTATTTTGGCTATATTTATCGAGTTACCTTCCTCTCTGATCTCTTTCGAACAGCGCAGTTAATAATAAGACATTTAACCAAATACATTCTCTCATATGAATGATGATAAAAAAAAGGTTACTCAAAATGTAACAGAGCAAAAAGAAGTTTTTTTTATGAATGCTATATACAGTTTTATATCAATTCTTTCGATAATACTCAGGAATGATACACATTTTTAAATCATTGGACGAACAAAAAATAAAACACAAAGTCTAATAAAAAAAAGTGAAAAATTACATATAAGACTTCACGTCAGAGCAGCGACGATATGTAATGAATTATTGGTTTTTAGAACCGTTTAGCTTTTTTTTCCAAAACTCAAGTGAATATCATAAAAATATTTCTTTTAATAAATCACCAGTATTTGGGGTTTTCCTTATTTATTGCATCATTTAGTTATAAAAGTTTATTTAGTTTTATGTGGATTTAAACAATTGTTTTGGATGTATATATGTGTATGTTTTCTATATATTTAAAGCTTTGCAAAATTATAAAATTAATTGTCGTTTTGAAAAGTGTCTTCTTTATATACCAAAACTATTCATAGGTAGTTTCAATAATAGCGTTAGCTATTAAGTGTTATTCTCGACAACTTCAAATATGAATATTCTAAGACGACCTACGTCAAGTTATTCTGCTCATTTATAAAAATCTACAAATGTGTAATTTTCGAATTGACATTCCATCAAATGCTGCTAAATTTTACAGAATTTTTAATAATAATCGGATCAAGAAAAATTATGTTTATTTTATTTTTATTTCAATATTTTTGTGCTATTTTTGTCTTGTGCAAAAATATAAAAAATAGCTTTTATTAAAATTTTCAATTATATAAATATTTGTCGATATAAGTAATCTCGATTAAGAATCAGAAAAGGCTAGAAAAAAAGCTAGAAGCTAAAATGAAAAGTTTTAGGTTAAAAACAAAACGAAATTTAGCCTCAAAAAGGCTAACTTGCAACACTGATTGTCATTTATCAGTTGCTTGGTTGGGAAAATTGAACTGGTAAATGAATCGAACACATATAACTATGAGAATGCATTTATATGTATATTTGTTGCAAAAACAAAGTTCACAAGGGCGATTTAAATAAACTTTTTATATAAAAAAGCATAAAGTGTGAAAAATTTTCGCATAGAGAACTTAATTTATCTTTTTCTTTTATTCAACATTGGATATCGTAATAATATCAAGAAATCCTTTTATTACATTACATTCATCAACTAATAATTTATATTTAACTAAATCTTTGACACACGAAATCAGCCACTTTTACGACATGGTTTACGTGTCATTAACATTTAGTTAATTCTCTAAATTGGACCCCAGATTAACATATGACAGAACATAATTTTTAAAAATTTACCCACTAAAAGAATATAAATCTCATAAAAAATATATCTTAAAGGAATTAAAAGAACATAAATAAAAATCAATTGATAATAATCTTAACATAAAAATGTATGAATTATCAAACTTAAGAATAACACGTGACTATAGTCTGGAATGGAGTTAAAATAATTAGGATATATATTAGATATTAGATATTTGTTTCATGTTAATGCTATTTCCCAAAAATAAAACATAATTCCTAATACAGCAATACATATGAAAATGACAAATGTTTAAGGTAAAGAGTGTTAATCCCAAAAACTTGTCTTTTTTCTTTAGTATTTGTTGTGTCAAGTTAAAAAAAAAAAAATTAAAGGGAAATCAAAACAAAAATGACAAATTTTTTTGTTTCCGTTGCAGTGGTACTATTAATGATATATTTTTAAAATAAATTCAGAGTGTGTGAGCGAAATTTAAAACAACAAAATTTATATATTTGTGTAGGGGTTTAAGACGTGTGTGTCAGTATTTTGTTCCAAAAACTGCTGCATGTGTTAGAGATCATCATAAAAAGGATTAAATTGTGATTCTTTTTGTGTAGTTTCTGTTGTTTCTATTATACTTTCATATGTATGTATGTATGTATGTATGTATGTATGTATATACAAGTTGCAATTGAGCAGAGATGTTTTTTTTTTTCATTCATCAGTTGCTTCTGCTGATGTGAGAACAACACAATGTGTTGTTATTATTTGAAAATTAATGAGCAATTTGATGTTAAACATGGAAAATTTGATCTTAAACGTGTGTCCTAAGTCAATACAAAAAGATTAATATTTGCCAAAAAAAAAAAACAATAGAAATGTGAGAACTTTTATTTTTTGAAATCCTCAACGAACTTATACTTGCGTCTACCGAAAAACTTATAAATATACTCGAACACGGTTAAAACGAACTATGGCTATAGCGAACACTTTTCCTCGATCCCATTGATTTTACATAAATTTTGCATACAAATAACTACGCTTATATTCGAACTTTTATTTATAACGAACACATTTTTATGGTCCCAACAAGAATATTTCATACAAAAAAACTACGTTTATAACGAATTCCCACAAATAATAAAATTGCACATTTCAAAATATTTCAAAAATGTAAAAACAGAAATAACTTTTATTCAATTCAATTTAAATTATTGGACAAATAGAAGTAATTATCATAAATTTCAATTTAAATCATTGGCAGCTTGTCAAATAACTTATGAATGCAAAAAATACTCTTCCTGATATATTAATATCATTAATACACAGGAAAAAATATTGCATAAAATGGTTTAATTAATTTGTTGATTCATTTTAAATTTAAAGTTAATAAAAATTATTTATTAATAATATAAAATTTGTAATTGGTTTTAATTTTATTTGATAAATGTCGACAGGCGATATGGCCAACACTCGACAAGGCAGGCACTAGCACTCTTCTGGGCTTGAGTAGGAGGAGCTTAAGAATCATGAAGGGGCCATAACGGGTCACTGTTTGATAGGGAAGATGAGGTCTAGATGGGACGCTAGCAATTCCGATTTTTGTAGAATGTGTGGAGACGTCGACGAGACCGAGTTTATTGAGCACATTGTTTATTGAGCATTGTGCCATTGTCCACGATTGCAGCATCGTAGGATGAAATGGTTGGGAAACCAATTCCTCGGCGGGCTAAGTGACGTTCGGGACGTAGAGCTTGTAGACGTCATAGGCTTCGTCATGGGAATCGACTGTTTCTATATATGTTGCTTTCTGTATTCCATAGCTTTTCAATGAAGGGACTCACAATGGACCGAGATCGGTCTCTGGGTGGAGATGTGGTACATTTGGTATCACGTCAACCTTCTTTAGATAAGCTGTCCCGTGCTATTTAATGTTTTTATTGGTATGTCATCCCCTAGGTTGTAAAGTCTATCTCAATTATAATTATAATCCCTTTTTGAATGAAAATCAAGTATAAGTATGAAGCAAATATATTTAAAACATACTTTTGCATATACAATTATGAGCAATCGTACAGATTTAATTAATTTTAGAATCAGATTAATAAATATTCTAGTTGATTTTAAACGAAAATTTAATTATAATTCTTATTGGATCAATTAAAAAATTAATTTTTTTGGTGATTGGAGCAAAATTAAACAAAAATTTAATTAATATTAGTAATTTCGTAATTAAAGTCCATTTTTATTTCTTTTTTTCTGTGTACATATTTAAAAATTATATATACAATCCATTTTTAACTTAAAGATATTTCAAGATTTTATTTATGAATAGGTATCATAAATGACAGTAGGTTGGTTCTAGCTTTTCGTAGTTCTGCATAATGGCTAAATTTCCAATACAATTTTTTTTCTGTAGAAATTTCTTATTGTAACGGTAATCTCGGCAGCTCATAAATTTCTTTAAATTATTGCATTAAATTTATTGAAAAGTTATAATAGACTACCAAATAATCTTCCAAATTAAGATTATCCGTCTAATATTTTATTTTGCTCTGCCGCTTCAAATTGCATTTCCAAATTTATACTTAAATTTATTAATATTAATAATAACGACACGTAAAAATTACGTATAAAATTTATAATTTTAATACAAGCGATGTGTCCAAATATACGCAAAAAAATACGTGAAATTTACATACATTAGTATTCTAGGATATAAATACTAGTATCGTAAAATACGTATGTTTTGTTAGTAAATATTTTTTTTTGTATTTTACGGATATAACGAACTACTTTTACAACGAACTAAATTTGTCGGGCGCTTCAAGTTCGTTATAACCGTGGTCGACAGTAATTGTCTTGTAATTTTTTAACAATTCTTTTTTATTGTATTTGTTTTCCCCGTTAACGGGGATTTTGATTTGAAAATTCTCTAGGGTTTTGTTAATGTTAAGCTTCATTTTTTTCTTGAAAATATTCAGAAAGAAAAAAATTTATGTATTATTTTTGTTTGCAGTGATGGCAGGAAAGAAAGATTAATTTATAAAAATGTTACAAAATCTCTTTTGATAGTTGTCCCTAGAGTCGTTTTTTTGAGTGAATTATATTATGTTTCTATTTTTTTTTAAGGAAATAGTGAGATTCACACCACCACCACCAGACATTATTATTTTGGTAGATAAACAGAATTTCACACTTGTTTTGTTTACAATAGAATATAACGAAAGTGACACATGGCACTTGTTTAATAATAACAATTTATTAAAGAGGGTCTTTATGCAGAATTATTGCGTTATGACCAACCAAAGGCCCACAGGAATGAATATTGCCTCCACAAATTAAGATTTAAAGAAAACGCCATGTGTTTCAATAACGTATGCGGAATAAAATTGCAACAAAATTAAAAATGTTTTAATTTCTCAAAAAATTAACATAAATCTTATATTACTTTTTCAAAAGATAACTTATTATGTTGTTTTTATATGTTCAATATTTGAATATATTTTGTACACTTTTGAAGCACTTCTGAAATACTTTTTTATCATGAGTTTAAAAACTCCTGAACTTTCCGAACTTGTTATTCGATTATTATATCCTGGTTTACCTTAAAATTTTATCGAAAGGGTTCTACAAATTGGTTAAAAACTTATTAAAAAAAAAAAACTTATTAATTTAAAATTATTTAGATATTTTTAATTTTTATACTTTAATTTAATTTAGAGATTTTTCTTACCTCTCAAAATCTGAATTTTGAAAAGTTAAAAATTCGTCACAAATTGACTTTTTCTGCGAAAAACTTTTGGCTTTAATTTTTATATTTTTTCTATCAATGTATTCATATGTCACATGTGTAAAAAGATGAATCATTTTATGTGAGGTAAATATAAACATAATCAAAAAAATTAAAAATTTTTTGTTTAGCGTAGAGTTTTTTTTTGATTTTTGTTAACATTTTGGAGAAACTAGAACTCCGATTTACACATTATAATGAGAAAATGTGTAACCATCCAAAATTAATGATAAAATGTCTTTATCATAAGTATACCGTTATTAAAAAATTAAAGTCAAATTAGATTATAGAATTGTTCCAAAAAAATGTTTGCTACAAATTTAATTTGACACATTTTTTTTGAAAAAGTTTTGTCCATACTTTTTCTATTTTTTTTCTATCAATGGGTTTATATATATATATATATATATATATATATATATATATATCTTTGACTCTCGTTGGCATCTGAGTTAAAATATAAATTATTTTGTGATAATCCAAAAATTACAAATATTTTTGCAAGAAATTTCGTCTTTAATTAACATTTTTCATAAAATTTTCACAATAACATGAAGAGACATATGTTTGTCCAAAATTGATGATGAAAATTCTTTATCGCTGTTTTTAACCAGCACCGAAAGTTTTGTTGCAATTTTAATCCGCATATGTATGTTAGTATTTTAAATTTTTATCTGCTTAATGACATGTCAAGAGTTTGTTGGAAAAACTAATTTTTTAATAAACAATCTAAAAAACAAATAGCAAAATATATAGTTAGCACATATCAGACTGTTGTTAATAATTTTAATAGAGGGAAATAAATTTTTAGAACATTGTGCCTTTAAACGGTTTTTATTGCCTTAAGGACAAATATTCGATACAGTGTACAAAGTTTAATAATGAAGGAAACTTAAACGCAACACCCTCAACGAAAACCAAGGAAAAATTTGTTGTAATAAAAAATAAACTGTCACACAAAAATTGCTGTCAATGAGGCATGTTAACTTACCATTGACAAAGTGTCACAAGTGATTTCTTCCTGTGGCGTTTTACCACTGCAAGTATTTTTAACATACACTCTGACAAATGCAACAATAATATACATTGCAATATTCATATAAATTATATACATTTATTCATAAGTAGATATATATGTATTGTTTACATACAACAATGTGTAAAAAAGCATATATACTCATTATAAAACAAATTATTACAGCAGGACATAACACTCACTTATTATAACACAAGGACCTCTTATTCACTGGTTGTAAACACCCCAAAAAATGGAAATTAAGAAGAAAAAAAGGGAGAAAAAAAAAAAGAAAAACATACACAGAAAATAAAAACGAATCCAATGAAGAATAGCAGTGGGAAAAAATGACAAGCACTTAATTTTAAATAAAATGCGTAAAATAATTGAAAATATAAAAACGCGTAAAAAATAAAACACTTCCTTGCAGTAGCAACAATAAAATAAAGCGGAATCTCAACATGATAAGGGCTGTTGTATAAACACATATAAACAACCAAACAATTCATATTGTTTGTTGCTGTCCTTATAAAAATGTCAAAAGCCAGCAACAGCAACAACAACAGTAACAAACTTCCTTTTTAACCAATGTACTGAGTGCTAGAGATGCTTACTGAGCCATCCATCCATCCTTGCATATCATATGTCCTGCTACTGAATGTAATAATAAACGTGTATGATTTGTTTTGATGCCATAATGAAAATATTGGGTTGAATTACAAAAAATGTTTAAAAATCTCTGTTATTTTATTTATTAATTATTCTCGTCTCTATGTATGAATGTACTATGTGACAGACAAATGTAAACAATATCTACTTTATAGGGACCTTATTATTCATAGTCCAAAAAAAAAAAAAAAAAAACTATTAAATTTTGTTCGATAAGTAACTATAAAATTTTCATGTAAAGAATGTACTTGTTTTTATAAGAAAGTGCAGTTTGTCTAGACTAACTACATTACAAATTAAATATATCTGTGAATATTAAATTTAATATTTTCATACCAAACACTTTGCTACACAATCGATTTATTGATTACGTTTTGTAATTCCAAAAAAAAAAAAAAAAATAAAACAAATTTACAAAAAATTAGCAAATTGATGTTAAATATTCAGAGGTGAGTATTTCCATTACCTTGGTTTATATGTATATTTCTCTAGCTGAATTGAATATCTTGATTCGAGGTTTGAATTTACTAATACAGTTGGCAGAGTTGATCGCTTCATGGTACCAGGGGTAAAAAATGGTAGACATTGTAACAAACGTCAATGTAAACGTTACCAAAAATGTTGCACTCTTCCTGATTCTCAAGAGAAATATAACATATATGTATTTCAGAGATGATATCAACACAGCTCTATTTAATTTTTAGCGGAAACAAAAGTCTCCTTTTCTAAGCCCACAGAATACTTTTAAGTTACATCTTCATATAACGCCTTATCTTAACAAGAACTTCATCAAAACACTTAGTCGCAAAGGACAAAAATCAAAGAAGTTGTATTTATCAAACCTCATATTCAAAACATAATGAGATCAAATATTTATAGTTTCTCCAAAAACCAATTTTTAAACAAAAATATTGTTTAATTCCAAAATTCAGAAAAATTATGAACTTAATTTTTTTTAATACAGAAAATTGAATTCCAAAAACGCTGTATTATATTGTGGATGTTAAAAAGTCCTAACTAAATAAACAATTTGTCCCCGTAGACAATGTTAGAAGGTGTGCTTATTCTAGACAGTGTTGCCAGTGTAGCTTTTTTAAGGGTATATATAGATCTTTTATTTTGCTTTTAGCCTCAATATTTTCGTTTTAGCTTCTAGCCTTTTTAAATTCTTAAAATTGCCTTAAAAAGGCTAAAATGTTAGTATTTCAGTAACAAAAAAAATAATTTCTTATTTGTTAATACTCATTTTATCTTTACAGAATAATCTATTTAAGCATTTTTATATATTTATTCACACAAAAAGTCATTTGAAAAATCACTTAACGAATTTTATGGACTTTCTATGTCGATTATTATAAATATTTTCTAATATACTTTATTACAAATAGAAACTATTTACGAATATAATTTTGAAAAGAATTATTTTGAATGTGAAAAACACACACAAATTTTAAAATATTTAATCAAAAAGGAGATTTATTCCAAAAAAGATGAAAAGACAATTCAAAATATTGAATAATTTTTGATATGAAATATAACCCAAATATGTATTGAAACTTTTTGGGTGATTTTTTATTGGGTTATTTAGCTGGCAGCCGTTTTATGATTTATTTATAAATTTATTATAATATCTATAAAAAATGTGAAAAACTAATAAAAATGAGAAAAAGTTTTTTTAATTAAAAAAAATTTTTAACTTTTTCTGGCCTTATTCCTTGGAGCATTTTTTGACCTTTTTTAAAGTTCATTTTAGCCTCTTTTTTTCTCACCTCCTGACAATACTGGTGCTAAGATACGCAAAGAGTGTAATTTTTCGTGAAATATTAGATTTAAAGTGGCGTAGTTCTCTATTGACTTCATTCTTCTTTTATGTAATTAAGAATTATGTCAGATAGATAGAGAAGTTTATTTGAAAAAAATTAAGTCCATAGTTTTTCTGATTTTTGGAACTAAAATAAAATTTTTGTAAAAAATTGGTTTTTGGAGAAACTACAAATATTTGATCTCTAATAAAATATTGATTTGTTAAGATATCTTAACGAAATTTTCAGCGAATGTTGACTTTATCATTTGAAATAGTAGAGTGTAGAAAAATTTTTGTGAGAGGAATTCTATAATTCCCCAAAAAAATACGAAAATCTCAAAAAAGAAATTTTTTAAATTTTGCCCATAAAGACCACAATTATTGCAGATTTGGAAAACCTAATTGGCAAACTCTTTAGAACACATAAAAGTTTTGGAAACTGCATTCCGTTTGCTAGTGCCTTTGTGATTTTAGAACATTTAGGCTAAATTTAAAATTTTAATTTAAAATAGGTCAAATTCAGGACGGTCTGTTCATAGTAATGTTGTGTGTTTGCGCTCGTTTTTAACTCTAAAATAATCTCTATGAAGATGCCTTTCAGTAAAGTATAAAATTATTATATGTTTTTAAAGAAAATTTTATTTTAGAGAAAAAAGAGTGTACCGGCCAAAAAAAAAAAAAAAAAAAAAAAACACAAAAAATCAATATTTTTTAAATTTTCAAATTCAAAATCGGTTATTTTTGTGCTCGTAAGAGGTATCGACTTCTAAATTTTTTATTTGATAGATAATTTTGTTCTTTAATTAACTGAATAATATTTTAAAAAATCCAATGAAAATATTGGATCATACATTAAAGAAACTGGATCAAGATTTGTCAAAATTAAGATTGTTGAAATTTCAAATGCAAATAACTTATAAGAGTAAATACTATATATTTATACTATATGCAAGTATATGTTTCAAAGGTCTTATTTAGGGCTTTAAGAAAATGTAAAAATATAAGAAAGAAAATTTTGACAAACAGTTTAAAATTAACTATGAGGAGTGTGTGGGGCTTCCCTTACAAACTTAAGATTGTACACGTCTCTGCTTTGCCCATGCGAAATTTTATGTAAATCCAACCAGCAAATTGGAAGTTAAAACAATATTTCGATTCTTCCCCACTGTGGATTGGAGCACGAATATCTTTAAAACTTACTTTTTTTTTTGATATTTCGATTTTTCACTTAAAGATTTAGCCGTGCAAATACAATAAAATTTGGCAAAAATCGAATAGTAATACCAAAGATTTTAGGATGACGCACAGTGCTTTGTCCCACAGAAAAAATCAAAATAAAAACATTTTTCAAATTTTGTTGAAGTATATATTTTTAGAAAGGTAGCAATATAAGTCATACAATTTTAAAATATTTTGTCTGATTATCTGTTTTTACTTCAATTTCAAAGAGTTCTTAATGTTATTTTAAAAAAAAAGTTATTTATAAAAAATGTATTAAAATTATTTCGAGATTTAACAAAAAACATTTAAAAGATTTACAAGATGGCGGTAATTATAGAGCATTTAAAACTTTAATGTAATTTTAATGTTGCAAAGCTTGTTGCTTGATTTTGTAACTTAGTATTGTTTTTTAATATATAAAATAAGCATTACTTCTAATTTCTGAATTTCTTTTTCTTACACAAAAGTCTAAAAATTCTTTATATTAAAATATTTTGTGATGTTAAATCGATATTGCTTTAAAATTAAATACAAGATTGAAAACTAATCCGGTAAATTTAGGTAAATAAATTAGTTACTGAAGAGAAAAGATAGTTGCACAAGTTAGAATAATATTAGAAGGTGATAGGGTTTGGGGGAGGTAGATATGCCCTTGTTACCATTTAGTCAAATGTTGTTTGACCCATAAAAAACCTATCTCCTTGATACTGTTTTGACCAGCAGTTTAGAAGAAAATGCGTTTTCCTATTTCAGGATATGTGGTTTCTTAATGGGGCTTCGTAGATCTCTAGGGGTCCGTAGTAATGTTTTTGGTGGTTCGTGAAGAATAGCGTATAAACTATTTTTTTTTGTCGGAATAAGATTCGGAATAACAGATTCAAGGCGATCAAAGAATCAATTATGGTATTAAAATATTTAATGAAGTCATTAAGTCTTGTGTATATTGAATGGTATTCGTGAATGTTTCCCGATTAATAGAAGTCTGATTGGGAAGTTTTACTTTTTTATTATTTAAATTTTTATTATCGCTTGGATTTATGAAAAACCAGGGAAATTGGGCGCAACACGAGCTGAAGATAAAAGAAGTCAATGTCTGAAATACTATTTCAGCGCGTCAAAACAATATCATTTCTGCATCGAATTATTCCTTGTGATGAAAAAATGGTCCACTATGATAATTCAAACGCCAAAACCGAATAACCATAGCGCCCAAGTAAAGCTCTGTATTTAATGGGGTTATCTATTATGCGCTACTAAAACAGGGTGAAAATCGATCACGAGATAGGTGTACCGAACTCAACTGCTCCGTATGAAAAATAATTTGAACGAAAAAGGACCAGAATATGTGACTAGACAGGAGTCCATAACTTTCCATCATGACCATTATCATCCTCATATTATGGCATTGTTTGGAAGCAAATAGTTGGGAAGTATAGCCCAGACATTGTTTCGATTAATTCACATACAAATATGTTTTCTTGATGATTCTTCAAACATTTTATTAATCATTTATTAAAGAATTCAATATGTCTGGGTGTCCGAGTGAAAGTTAAAAATTTCTGAAAGGGTCTGCGAGGTGAGTTATTGTAGGAACACATGATATACGGGATGTTTTTGCTTCCATTTTTTCAAAACTTGGTATATATTCACTTGGGGTTCAAAGTAATATGTGTACCAAGTTTCAATTTTCTATGACACCTCCTTCTATTTTTATATTACTAAAACCAGTATTTTAGCAGAAAATGCCTTTTTAAATTTCAGGATATATGATTCAAATAAAAATTGGCACAATCATAAATAATTTATTTGCACCGATTTTTTTCAAAACTTCGTATATATTAATTTTAAGTCCAAAGTAATATGGATACCAAGTCAAAATTTTTTACGACGACGTCTTTTATTTTTGCCTCATCTCCCTTTTATATTAAATTATTATAAGTATTTACAGCCCTCATCTATCACCCAAAATACTAATGACTAACAGCCGTATTTAAAAAAACTTAATACAGCTTTACTGACTATTGTTAAGCAAAATTCAAAAACGATGATTCGCTTAATGTACCTTTAGTAAGCCATTGTTAACTTTAAATATTTTAAAGTATGTTCGACCCTACTTCAAAGCTACTTTAAAATTATATCCGTTACATACATATTTCAAAAAAAAAGTTTTTTTTTTTTGGTATTCATGTGTAAATTTTTGACAAAAAGGTCACATTTTCTAATTTCTGGATGTTAAGATTTGGTCCGAAGTTTAAAAAATACACCAATATAAATAGCTATTTAAGGACGTATAAACTGAATTCCGGGGCAGGAAAATATTTTCCTCAAATATGTTCAATTTATGATATTTTGTAATAAAATTGTAAACACAAACAGGAAAAGTCTATTTTTCCTGGTTTGGATTAAAATACTAACATTCGGGCTGTTCGCATGTCAACTAAATGTTCGTTGTATTCATATATGTGAGACTTTTTCGTTTTTTAATGTCAAGAATAGTATATTAATATGTACAAGTCTTAGATTAAGGTGTCGTTAATTTAACGTGTCAACTCCGGGTTAAAAATTACGAATTTTAACAGAAAAACTGATTACAGAAAATCAAAACAATGTAAACAAAAACCAAATATGAAACAGTGATGTTGATTTTATCACATAACATTCGTCATTCGGATACTTATAATTACAATCAACAAAAATTAAATATAAAGTATATAATTTATACATGATTATATTTATGTAAGCTAAGTATTTGTTTTTAAATTAAAAACGTAATAGGACATCAAAAATAATAATGGAATAAAACAGTTATCGAATAACTTATTTTAACTATTCACAACACTGACAATATAAATGAGAGAGAAGCTGAGATCGTTTATTTAGTTCATTAGTTAATGTAGACCGCAAACAATTTTTGACAACAATTTTCTTAATAAAGGTTTTAAGGGCTAAATTGTGTATTAGCTAGTTTGTGGTTGAAATATAAATTTAAATTCTTTCTTTTAATACGCTGTTTGTGTGTAAGACGTTATAATAATGATTTTAGAATCAATTCTATAATTTTAATATTTGAAAATGAACCTGGTTTAATAGTTTTGCAATATTATCTCTTGTTTAAGTTTCGTAAACCACTATATACTATACTATATATAGAAGAACAAGATACATATATACTAACATTTATACGAATTTATGCACTTTAGGGTGATTCCCGACAGTGGGTTTATATGGCAGCTATGGTAAATTAGGGAGTGATCCTCATAAAATTTGTCACTATGATTTCTACTTATATAAAACTTATTTGTGGCAGATATAAACGTAATACTAACATGTGTATGTGATTTATGTACGTTAAAATGATTTTCGCAACAGGGTTTTATATGGGAGTTACGGTTAATCATGCACCGATCTTCATGAAATTTGGCACAAAGACTGATAATTATACAAAACTTTCTTGTACCGAATTTCATTAAAATATTGGTATATTTAAGGCATTTATGATCGTTAAACCAATTTCAATAGGCTTCCTCCTTGTGTCCTGAAAGACGTACGTGCCAAATTTCATTGAATTGTCTTCAAAATTGTACTTTGTGCATAAGATTTACATGGATATCCATCTAGCCGTCCAGCCAGCTAGACGCACGGACGGACATCGTTAGATCGACTCAAAAGGTGATTCTGAGTGAATTGGTATACTACTGGATGTTGGATGATTTTTTCTGTGCGTTACAAACATCAGCACAAACGCATAATACCCCACCCTTTTTTTTTAAACTTAAAACTTAATATATTTACTAAACAATTCAATTTAATTTTATTTTTAATATCTTTTTTCTTAAAAAGCACAAAACAATTTTTCAATACAAAAACTCATTTATTTACATATTTTTGTGTTTTAGATTAAAAACATAAAATTATTTTTAAACTAATTTTTAGATTTATTAAAAAAAATTTTTTTTTAAAATACTTGTCCAAATAAAAGAATATATTTTACATATTTTTTTAAATTTTTTAATGAAGAAATAATGCAATTTTAAATAAAAACTTTGTTAATATAAATACCGATAAAATACTTTTTAAATCAATTAAATCGGACATTTACGTATGTATGTAGTTTTATATTGATAGCTTAATATAGAAAAGTCATATTTCAAATTTTAAAATAAACTAGTAGTTTACACAAATACGCTTATAAAATCGGCGAAGTACATTAAAAGAAATTCTAAATTATATAGTGCTGTTCTAAAAGGATTATGAATTTGATAATTACCACCATAGCTCATTTAGTTTTTTTTTAAAGGAAGTATGATTGAAAAAATACTACTGGAAACTAAAAAAAATCGATATATGTACGTCTTTTCTATATTAAGCCAATGATATGTTTTAAGTTGTACACTCTTTGTGTAAAACGTACAAAACACTAAAATATTTGAAAACATAATTTTTTGTGTGGAAAAATTGTTCATATTATAAAAATTATTAAAAATAGTAAATATTTTCGTCACAGTAAAATCAAAATTTACCACTAACCCACTTCTTATATATATATATATATATATATATATATATATTTATATTTTTAATTATTATGTTTAAAGAGGATATGATTGCGGTTTTTATTTCAGTGAAATCGGATTCCAATTAGAAAAGTAAGTTATTAATATTTAAAACTAGGTATTTCTTATATTTTTGAAAATTTTCTATAAACAAAAATTGCGAATAAAGCATAGAAAAATAAAAACGTATGTAGGTGTCCCTCTTAATCCATAGCGTGAGTGTCTGCTTAGTTTTTTTTTATTTTGCTACTAAATTTATTCTGCTGCTAAACTTTTCCATATGTATGGAAAGAAAGAAATTACAAAATGGTAAAAAAAAGAATATACTTTTATGAATTACTGAAAAAGAACTTCAGAAATAATGAATTTAACACAGTGTAGTAAAAAGACTAATAATGTTCTTTTTTACGATTCATATTCTTTGCTTTTTAAGTTGTGTTATTCAGTGTTAAAATGTAATTTATTTTATTTATATATTTATTTAGATATATTCAAGATATAAGCAAATTTTACTTATTTTTTTCCAACTCGACATAATTTGTTTGAATACATTTTTAATCAGTTTTAATTTAATCGAACAGTTATTCGATTTTAGTTAGTTGATTAACAAATATCATTCGAGTGCATACTCTAATATACACACATACATATTTTTTTTATATGTTCGTATATACACATACTTTCATTATAAAAATCGATTTCGTATAACTTCCATTATACGAATATAAAATTAAA
The DNA here is from genome assembly GCA_932274085.1 of Protocalliphora azurea. NCBI lineage: Eukaryota > Metazoa > Arthropoda > Insecta > Diptera > Calliphoridae > Protocalliphora > Protocalliphora azurea. The sequence goes on from OW026520.1 coordinate 86,334,575, forward strand.
GTTAAAATTATAAATTATTGCTTTAATGTTTATTTTGAAACATTCATCTGACAAATAACAACAAAATATTCATGAATTAAAAAATTAATCATTTTTGAACGTTTTCTAATTTATGAGACACTAAATACTCCACAAGAACAAAAGCAAACTTTAAAGAAAGCTACCATCTACTCCACATTCTACGTATTAAAGCCAACAAATGGGGATAATTTATTCATTAATTCATCTACATTTTGACATGATATTATTGTTGAATTATATGGCGTATCATAAGCCAACCAACCAAGTGAGACAGTCAAACAGATAGACAGGCAAACAAGTCACCCATCATTACGTATATGATGAGTATACGAATAAGAAGTATTAAACTTTAACAACAACAAAATTTCCACCCACATTTTAAACGTCATCATCGATCAAACGAAAATGTTACTTTTTCTTTTCTGACAAAAGAAGCTATGAGCTAGAGAAAGGAGCAATACTTCAAATTAACGACGGTGATGATGACAATGACGCCAAAAAGAAGTTTTTATTTCTTGAAGAAATAATCATGTTTGATTATTGAATAATACTTTTACCAGTAGTCGGTAGCACTTGTATGTTAACTGGTGTTTAGGATGTTCCTTCTCCTTCCTTATAATTTTTTTTTTGCTTTGCAAAAATATAATAAATATATTTTTATAAATTGGGGTTGAAGATGATGGTGGGTACGTTACGCATTCTGTAATAAATACAGCTTATCATCGCGTTGAATAATATAAAATTGTATGAGTTTTAAAACTTTTTGGGGTTTCAAAAAACAAACTTTTTGAAATTTATAAAAATGGCAGACAAAGTTAAAAATAAGATAAATATCTCTTTTAAAAGCGTATAATGGCAACATTATTTAATCGATCACACTGCGTGTTTTTTTTTTTTTTTTTGGAAAAATAATGATGCGCTATTAGATGATTATTGTATGATGAACAAGAAAGTCACTACATCAATACAACAAAAGAATTTAACATTTTGCAACACATCAATGACGATAGTACAGACATTGGGGTAGAAAGTGAATTGAAATGAAGTTGGAGAAGTTGGGTATAAAATAATTAAATTTTTAAATGTAAAACTGAGATAAACTCTTATTTTAATTGTGAAAATCTTGAGGTAGTATGAGTTTCGGGACACCATGATCGGTACCGAGAAGCTAACAAGCTATCCAATACATTGGAAAACGCTAAACCTTTGGAAGAGTTTAAAAATTAGCTAAAAGAATGGACAATGAAGAAGCATATCAGGAGCTGATAGAATTTCATTGTTGGAAGAGTAACTGACGTACTGTGGGGAGGCCCAAATTAAGAGAGAACTAAAGAGATTCCGAAACTAAATAGGCCAACACTTATTAGAATAGTAGGCTCACTTGAAGAAAATACGAGGAAGTAAATGAAACACTAGAATATTTCCTGTGTTATTGTTCAGCTACGATCAAACGCATCAGTAGTGAAAATTTTCAAAAGGATAATATGCCCAATATTGAATAGCTTAGTGTCATAAACTGGAAATTCGTGAAAGACTTCATAGAAGGAACCAAATTCTTGACCTAATGGAGATAATTTTCAAGGCATCATTTAGAGCGCATAACATGCAAAACGGCACAAGTCTATACCAGTAAGGGTATTTGTCATTAACGCCCCTTTTATCGACCAAATCTAACCTAAGTGTAATAAAATGATGAGAGACTAGACGAAATGAAACAGTGGGTTTTAAAGTCGGTTCTAAGGAATGTATGTCCTCCACTATAACGTTTAAAAATAAATTTGTTTTTATTAGAATATTCTCGGAGTTGCAATTTCGATTTCCGTAAAGGACTGAATTGTTCTATCATACAAAACTGTATTCACTTCTGGAAGTGATTCACAATAAACTATCTTTTCTTATTGGAAGGAATAACATTAAATTTAAAATAATTCATACTTCTATATAATCATGTACATTTTTTCTAAGGCTTTCGATTTTCATAAGAAAAAAAAAAAAAATAATAATTCAAATATTCCAATAAGTTGGGTTGTATTTTATACGTATTAATATTATGACAGGGTTTTTTTTTTTTTTTGTTAAATAAATGCATTTAAAATTTGTCTTTAACTGTAAAGATTGTAACAATTATTTTGATGTCAAAATAAATGCATAAATACATGCATCGTCAAGATTTTTATAATGTTATATAACATGAGAATCATAATGATAAAATGTTATGCTTTCTACTAGTATTTAAAAATCCAGTTACCATGAATTTAGGTAGAGGGTGCTTGTTGTATTTTAGTTTTGGCAATACCAAGAAACAAAAAAAAAAAAAAAAGAAAAGAAAAAATACATATTTAATGAAAGTAAAACACTTGACAATATGCGATAAATGAAGAGACAATAAAGATACTATCTACTTTGTTATCTGCTTTGAATTTTGAAAATGTCGTGTTATCAAAAACTTACTCCCTTATTTTATACGTCGCTTCACCTCACTTTGAAAGATTTTCAATATAAATTTTTTAAAAACAAAACTAATTTATATAAAAATTTTTTCAAAGTGAGGTGAAATATTTTACATAATTAGGCCCTTAATATAATTTATCGTACTTTTCTTTGTAAGGCGTGTGATCAAATAAAATATACACAGAAAAAATTATTCCAAATAATTTTTGAATAAAATGATTCATAAAATTTTATTTAAATTTAATTATATTTTTAATTAATGTAATTAACTTTTTTATTGGTTTAACATTTTTTAACATAAATCGACAGTTCTAAAAAAATATAAAGAAAAAGAAAAACGTGCCAATAAAAAATAAAATTAAATTAATTTAATTCAATTTACAACTGCATATAGATCGATCTATCGAAAAAATTGCAATATTTACATCATTTCTCAATCATCGGTGACGTGTTTGATGTATTAACATTCTATTTTAAATATTTTATGAGATTATTAATCTTTTGATGATGATCTTGTCATTGGTACCGGAGGTTATATTCAATTTCAAGATCCCAATATATATTTATAATACATAGACACAAAATGTTTCAAATGTACCCCTGAAATTAAAGATACATATGTTTTAAGCTAATTCCCAAAATCTTTCGATTTAATTATTTCACGTGAGCTGCATCATCTTTAAAACACCCCCTTAAAATATATTTTTCGATTATCAGTGTACATAATATTTAACTTTTTGTAAAAAAAATTACAACATATCATAGACAAATGACGTTTAATACATTTTTTTGCTTATATGTTTTACTTTATTTATTGAATCTGTCAAAAATTAGGCCTAACAATAAGTATTTTAATCTTATAACTAAAATTAAACTAAAATGTTAGTTCACATTTGAGAGCTATGAAGGCAAATAAGTCTTAACTTAGTAGGTTCATAGATCGCCTCTATGAAGCCTTGATGAGGTTTGCGTTCTGGTAAATAAACTTGTCAGTGGATTAGGTTTAATAAATAATGAGTAAGGAAAATTTAAAATTAGTTTTCATTCTCGCGAAATTAAAATTTTAGTAAAACTTTCTATGATTTTATTTTAAATACTATTTTATTAAGGTTTGAATATTTTGGACATTTTCCATCGTAATTTATGTTTTGGGGCATGATTGTAAAGGTCTTATTCAATACTATTGATATATATATTCATTTAGTTACACAAATAATATTTTAGGATTTCTGGTCCATAATTGGTTTTTATGTTAAATAAATGGTATTTGGCGTAAGAAAATAAATGTCACCAAGAGCATACAATCGTCATAAAAACTATAAATTCGTGTAAAATAGTGAATAAATTTCAAAATCTCTTTAATTCTATTATCATCACGGTTTTAAAGGAACTTATTACATTTTTCATAAATTCATATATTTAAGAACAATAAATACTTCCATGTGGCTTATTTACAAAAAGAAAAAAAATGCTAATTTATCCGTTTGGGAACAAAATGCATAAAATTGACCCTCTTGCTGTTAAATGGCTAATTACATGTAATCTTCAACCGTATCAGGATAGATCATTCCAATGACACATTAAAACCCAATATATGTTGAAAAATGTCCAAAATGTATAAAACTATATGTTTGATTTAGGAAAATATGAATAAAAAGTTAGTAAAATCTTAATATTTCGCAATTAAAAAGAGATATAGCAATTATTTAAATGAATATTTCATGCCTTAGTTTGTCTCTATTACAATTTTAAGTTAATTTCCTTTTTTAATTTTGTTAAAAATTATTTGCCTACAATTAATTTTTTTTTGTGAAGATAGCAAAACATCATAAAATATTTCATTAATTAAAAAAAAAACATTATACTTTCCATGAACAATTTATTACATTTTTTGCAAAAACAAAGTCCTTAGCTTTTATAGGAACGGAAACCATCGCTCCGCTACTTCCGCACTTATAAACCGATCTTGCTGAATTTCAGTATATATATATATATATATAGATATATATATATATATATATATATATAATATTTATAAATTCAGAAAGATCGGTTATATATAATAAGATCGATTCATATTAAAACTCCAAATTTGATTGAGGGAAAGAAAAATATGTACATATATGTTTGTGTGTGTATCTATGTATGTATGTAGTGTATGTATAATGTAGAAAACTATGTAATATAGTTCACGAAATTTTGTATATATATATACATATACACAAACATATATGTACAAAGTTTTCTTTTCCTCAATCAAATTTGGAGTTTTAATATATTTTTCGTTAAATTTTACTTGTATTGCATTATTTAAATATTTCTAATAGTTCAATAAATAACTATATATAAATCCGCGTCTTTTTATTGAAGGAGGGATTTAATTAATTGTACAATTGAATCAATAAAATTTTTAATTGATTTTAGGCAAACATACAATCGCAATTCTAATTAATCAACATCATAAAATATTAAATGTACATATATGTTTGTGTGATTAAAAAAATTAATTACAAATGAAGTCAAAATCAATTGTCCTACTTAATTAGTATTATCATTTTGGTGATTGGAGCAGAATATGAGTAATTTCGTATTTGAAGTCCACTTTTAGTTTTATATATTTTTTTTTATGTAACATGTAAATCTAAATATTATTTAATTAAAAAGACTTAATAGAGAAATGAAAACGAAACAAGAATGCTAATTAAGAGTGTTCCATTCAGCTGATGTCTAAAAGACACAACAAGTGTAATCTCTGACTACATCTTATTTATGGATATCCCTTGATAACGATGTAACCATATTTCAAGTTGCTCCATATGCCTGGTACTGCAAAACATGCTTCTCAAAATTGAACGTAGTGTAAGGCGGGAGCCATGTTTAGATTTAAATGAAATCCAAATGGATTCCTTATTCAATTTCATAAAAGATCCCCTTTCTACATTTAACCTAGTGATAGATTTTTTTTGTTTTATTTATTGTAGTATTCTTACAGCGCTATGTATAAAATGCGAGTGTTATACATAACATGCATAGATTTGTCAATTATTCTACATTGAAATTGGTCGAATAAAATTTCATATTTTATTATATTTATTTTTGATTAATCGAAAGAATAAAGAATAAAATATTTTGTTCGAATAATTAAACTCAAGAAACTAGTATTTTTTTAACCAATTCTTGGTTTTATTAACATAAAGCAAACCTAAAAATAATAATTCATTAAGATAGATAGAAATATCTGAAAAATAAGACTATGTTCAAATTAGAGACAAATTATATATATATATATATATATATATGTATATATATATATATATATATATATGTATATGTATATATGTATATATATATATATATATATATATATATATATATATATATATATATTATGTATTTGCCTTAACAGTTTTCTTACAACCATTTCCACTTTGCTTAAATTCGTGTTGATTGTGACGTTTATCTTGATAAAAATTGTCTAATATATACACTATGTAAGGGAAAGTTAGAAAGTTGTAAGTTAGTGTAAACACGCCTGTTATGCATATGTATGTATGTATGTAGTTGTTAGCAGGGCAATCAAAAATATGCAAAAAAAGCAATTGCTTAAAAATATTGTATTTTTGCACTTAAAAATTATTAGGGAATATGATTTGAAAAACGCATGTGACAGTAAAAAAGTCACTATTGGAAAATTTTGTAAAAAATCCTATTGGTTGCAAAATATGCAAAATTTGTTGCTTAAGTGTAAAATATGGGAAAAAATGCCACATAAAATGCTAAATTATGATTTAAAATAAAAATTTTATATGAGTATATGATAAAATATGCTGCTGAGCCCAAAACATGTAAAAGTATGCTGTTTGATCAAAATATGCTATAACAAATCGATGCCAAAGTTTTTAAAATTGAAAGGAGTTTGGTTAAATCTATTAAAATGTAAATGATCCCGAAGAAAATCTGAAGCAAAAATATTTTTAGTTGTTTTTTAATAAAAAATAACGACAGACAATGAATACTACTCGTATTCATTTAGAATATAAATTAAATAAATTTAAAAATTGTAAAATGTAGGTCGATTTATAAATTCATATTTAGATTGATTAATTTTGTAATAAAGTCCTTAAACTATCACCAGTATTTACTTATATGCATATTTATGTATGTATGTATGTATGTATGTAAGTATGCATGTATGTATGTATGTATGTATATACTCATTTATAATCCGTAAATGACCGATTCATGTCAAGATAACAACATAAATTTAATAAATGCGTAAACATATAAAATGACTGTTGTTTTGCATAGAAAGGCAATTTTAATATTATTTTCAGATAAGCAATGAAGGATTAGTGATATGACACTTTTGGCGTTCTTACTCTGAAAACATGAAACCCTTTTAATGTGGTGTATTTATGTATGTATATGTAAACTCCATGTATGAGTCTTGTAACGACTTTAAAATATCTTATTCAAATACATATGCTATATATACTTTATCTGATTTGTTAGCAGATCTTGAAAGGAATTATTTCTTTAATGAAATCAATTTGATTTCTGACTACAATTTAATATGATTTCCTGTTAAAGCATATCGGATGTTTTGCCAAGAGTCCACAGTTATTTAATGATTTTGTTCCTTTAAATTGCATTGTCATCTAAATGCCTGTATATGAGTGTAAATGGAGAAAATTATGCGTATGATTTTCGTTTATTCATAATTGTATGAGTTTTGTGTAATTTACCCCACAAAATGTATAAAGAAAGGAAATATTATGGTGTAATGGTAGCAACCATAAAAACAGTAAACGAAAAACATAAAAGAGTTATTAAGGGATTAAATTTTTATAATATGATTAGAAACTGATCGGTAGCTGCAACAACACACTCACACACATGTGGAATTATTATTTCATTTAAAATTTTAAAACATGATTTTTCATCCATTTCCTTTTATTTTGTATATGAGACATTAATAAGCCGGCTCATGTATTCAGGTTAAAGGGTGTCAAATTAAAAAAAAAATCCTGAAAATAAAATTCTTCGAATGAGAATAAAAGCATGTGCGTTGAAAGGGAGGATTTACGAAATATGACACGTTTTGACAATGACACGTGTTTTCATTTAACTAGTTAAAATTACTAATTATTAAATTATAATTCAATTAAAAGATTTCTTTTTGTAACTTATTTAAAGAGAAAAATCTCAACACTTGTCAAGTATCTGAGCGACGTTCCAGTTGCTATTGTGTCAATTAGTGAGTATTTTTTAGTGGGTGATTGAAAACATTTATAGAAATATTTTTTTACAGTGATACTTGAAAAATTTGAAGATATATACGATAGTTTTTAATAACATATTTCCTTTTGATCTATTAGTTAGTCTATTTTTTAATAAAGAGGTATTAAATATCTTTGTGGATACCAAGCATTATTCCTTTCACAAATTCAAATATGCCAAATATTTTTCTTAACGATTTAAAATTTAAGAACATTTTAGGACTTGTTACGCAAGAAAATCTCGAAACTTTTTTGGTCAAAATTTAGCACAGTTGAGATTTTCAATCACTGGTAGATGAGGATGAATTAAAATTTTTTTGAAGCACTTTTTGCAATATTCAGCTCATCAATAAGAATCATTTGAGGAGTCCTTTTGCATTATTTTTTGCCACACAACCAATGTTGCCAGGAGGTGGGAAAAAAGTGACTAAATGGAGCTTTAAAAAGGTCAGAAAAGGCTAAATGCCCTAAAAAATAAGGCTAGAAAAAAGCTAATATTTTTTATTTAAAAACTTATTATTCTGTTTTTATTCTCATTAGTTTTTGATACATTTTTTTTTAAGAAAAAATAAATTTATAAATAAAATATAGAACGGCTGCTAGCAAATGATCCAGTAAAAAATCTAACACAAAATTAACATACAAATTTAGTTTTTGTTATTTTGAATTATAATTCCTTTTGAATTATCATTTCCAAAATTTCTAATATTTTTTTTTAATTATATTCATAAATATTTTCTGTGGCTAATGAAGTTTATTAAAAAATAATTGCCTATAATAATTTATTAAGTAAGTCCATAAAATTAATTAAATTATATTTTATTTAGAGATTGAATAATCTTGTGCAAATTAATATACAAAAAATATTTAAATGGTTGATTCTGCAGAAATAAAATAATAAAAACAAGTACTTCTTTATGAAGTACTAAAATTTTAGCTTTTTTAATGAATTAAAAAAGATTAAAAAAACTAGAAGCTAAAACAAAAATTTTGATGCTAAAAATAAAATAAAAAGGCACACAACATTCTAATATACACATAGAAAACAGAATTTGTTCAATTAAACGAAATATTTCCAAATTCGACTGGAATTACTAAATGTTTTGGTAGGTCCAACTGAATTAAAGGAAGTAATTCAGTTATGTTAAAAGTAATATTATATAAATTATAAAAAATAATATTACGCTGCTTAAAATTTATTTATATTTTTATTTTTGTATATTTGTAGTATTTGAAAAATACATCTTAATAATATGTATGCTCTAAATAAAGACAACTAGAACAATTATACCTGCTGCTCCAACAGGAGATATATAACAAATATCATGATTCCATAAGAACTTGCAGATTATTTCCCCTGCCCAAAGGCGATGATATTGCCGATAAGAAATTATTAAAAAATACAACAAATTAATAAGTAAATGGATTCAATGGAATGTTTGAAAATACTTACTCTCCTTACATTAATAAATTCTGATTGCGATCCAACGCCAAATTTAATTGCGCGACTGATACCAATAAATTCGGATTCCAGCACAGGAATATACGTCAATTTATAGCTCTTTTCATGCGTATACAATACTTGGTTTTCTTATCGAACGCTTTAAGTCTATAGTAGCGGCGGACGTTTCAGAAAATGTTATTTAAGTCTAAGAAAACCTATAAGAATATTCACTTACGCTGATGTGTAAATAATGGAATAACAATTGGAATGCTATTGTGGTGGATAAAACTTCTGAATTCAGTGAAATTTTCTATTGGAATACGTTATTTAATAAAACTATACCAAAAAGGATACTTTGAAAGTTACCCTCTTTTAGTACATGACATTAAATATAAAGGAAATGCATATTTTATTTTGATTTTATTTCATTTGAATGCTTTATTTTTATTAAAATAATTTGTATAAAATAAATTTTAAGCTATTTTTATTTTTAATATTCTTAAAATGTGAGGTATTTATTTTATTAATATTTCGGTTGGAAATATTGAATTTTTACTTTTTTAGCACAAATGAATTTTGTAAAGAAATATTAATTACTATAAGAAATCAACTGAAGATAAAATAAATTTTATTACATCCATCAATATTAGATATATAAGTTATATGGCGTTAAAATTATAAGTTGTATTGGTCGGTTGCATGTACTATCAGCGGAATTCATTGCAACTACTGAATTTTTCGTTTGTAACTCAACGAAATAAAAAATTTATTTGTGATAGCCGATTTTTTTTATCACATAAATCGAATAAAGTTATCGAATTTTTCGATCCGTATACATACAAATTTTAACGCTATTATTTATAAAAATATGATTATTTTTAACAAATATACATATGTAAACCCACCCATAAACACATACTGCAGAGAAATACTGCCGATGAACACTCCTATACGTGTGTGCTTTTATCAATCAGAATTTTATTTTTGTGAACAAAATCGTTTAAAGACAAAAAAATTTAAACTATTTTTTTTAAATTTTCTTTTAATTTGAAACGTATTAACTTCTCTTTATTATATACAATGTTCTTGTTAATAGTCTGTTGATATTTTGCTATTAGTTCTTAGTTTTAATACTTAAATATTCATTTCATTACATTTTATTTTATTTGTAAAATATTTTTTCAATTTATTTAAAAATGTCAGAAATAATCCACCAATTATTCGATCAATGTTCAAAATATTTGTCGGTTTAGAACCGAACTCAGTTTTTCTTACCATAACCGAATTTCTCAAATTTGTGTGATAAGTAACTTAAAATTTAATTGAATATTCAATTGTTGTAATCTGAAACGACTGTTGATTACAGCCACCAATATTCAGAACATAAATATGAATTTTCTGTGATTTCCTATACCGAATACATTTTAATTTTATTATTTTTATTATTATTGTTATTATTATTATTATTATTATTATTATTTTATTTTTTTTAATTTTATTTTATTTTATTTTTTGATGTAAAATAGTGGAAAAAACTAATTTAATAATTGTAGAAACTGCAATTCTGTTATTACTATGAGTTTTTAGCAATTAATATAAAAAGCGTCTTCATCTTCTTTCTGTTTATAGTTATTATAATACCATTATAACTACACATATATTCTTAATTAAAAGTGTAGAAAATATGTTAAAGTTGTTATTTTTCTATAATTATAAAAATATTTGGACTTGTTCTACAAAATTTCCATAGTTGCTAACGTTTTATAAGTAATCCTTTATCTGTGTGCATTTGAAAGTAGACGTCCAAGTATTAATAGTTCTTAGTTCGTCAAGGACTGCAGGGCGCCAACAAAAATCCTCATACTAATATTTATTCATGTGAACACGATTTGCAAATAAATTGAACAAAATCTAACCAATACCATTCAATGCATATTGATATGACAACATAAAATACAATTACAATAAAATTGTAAAATTCTGAAGGAAAAAATATAAAAAAAAGTTCAGAAATATAATAAAATAGACAAAAAAGCAAGTTATACAATCAAATCAAATTGAATATCACATCCTAACAACTTCTGAAAAAATGGAATAAAAAATGAATATTTTGCCAAAATAAATATAGACAATATTCATACTTCCAATATAACGATACAAAGCTCCAGTGCTTGTAGTGAATTGAATATAAAAATGTTCATATAAATAACAGGTAGAATTATTAAGGATTGGCAATGTCGACATCGAAATACAGGCTACAATATTATTGTTTTAAACTTGTATTCCAATATTTTATAATAAAAGAATATTTTTTATTTATTATTTTATTTATTTTATAAAATCTTAATTGAACAACTGTTAAAAGTTCTAGAATAATCTAATTAATCAAACTTAAAAACATTTTCTTAATTGCAGAATAAATAGGAACTTAAAAGTTTTTTATATACTTTTATATTAAAAAGTAGCTATTTCTACCCGGCCTTGCCCATGTGGTCCGATATATATTAAATAACATGAAAATAAAACTTAATTTGAGTTCATGTTACGACTTTTATCTACTACACTTATATTTCCGATCAGTGGTTATCCATCTTAGAATCAGAGATAATAAATGCGATTTTCATTATTGTACTAAATTTAATAAAAAATGCACTTTTTGGGCCGTAATTTTACTAAAATAGTAATAATGTCTTCTGTAGAAAACTTTAAAATAAGTTTTGGTCTTTCAGAAACTTCTTAAACAATTTTTCAAAGTAATATATATCGTAAAAGTTGTACATGAAAAGTTTTAATAAAGTTACGTTTGACCATAACACGATTTTCCAAATCGCTAAGAGCGATAAATGAAGACTTAACAACAGAAATAATGCTTGCATCGTCTTATTAAGCAATACCTAATCCGAAGCATATAATAATAATTTTCAGAATTGTATGAGCTCGATTTAAAAGAAAGTTCTAAAAGTTTCACCAAATGTTCTGAAGAAAAATCCAATAAGAAATGAAGGTTCTAACGAAGCGAGTAAAGTTGAAAACAATAAAAGTTAGATATTGCTTCAACATTCACCTATGAATGGCATGAATTTTGTATGGCGAGTTTCCGCTTGGAAGCAAATTTTTGACACGAATGCTGAAAAAAGCAAATGTTTTCATTATAGTAAATACGAGTACATAGATCCATATTATTTTCTACGTTACAATGGTTATTCGTTATTCGCTTACTTCAGTGCAGTAAGACTTATTTCAAAGCATGTTTTTTTGTTTTTTTTTTTGCTAAATGTCACGTTAGTGCATCGAAAAACTTGAACAGTTTTTGCTGATAAAGAAAAGCTCATATACAAATCAAAATTTTCCATATTGAGTAATGAAAGCGAAACACACATCTGTATTGTGTATTTTCCAAAAAATGTCCGATTTGAACTAAATAAATGCATATCAAAAACGTAATTAAAAGTCATAATATTCAGGTCTGAGAATGTCTAACATTATTCTAACATTTATGAATAAATTTATCTGAATTTTAGCAAATTTTAATTACTATTCTTTAGTTATTATTCTATCTTGAAAAATTACTATTCTAAAATGTTTGTTAAACCAATCAATAACCTTATTAGAGAGCAAAATTTTATAATTGTACTAAATTATCAATTAACTAAAAATTTTTGTAATTGTACTGAATAGATCATCTCTGCATAGAATCAAAGCCTTATCGCAAATTTAGAGAGCTATAACATTAAAAGCTTTTATAATTTGTATAACTTTTTATCTAATCGTACAGTTGGATGAAAATTATACTTCTTTATGACCACAAGTACTCACATGTTCCATAAAAATTCTTATTTTCGTCTTTTGATTTGAAAATAAGTTTTTAAGTACACGTTCTAAATATTAAATAAGGTAATTACTTTGACCTGCATAACCTATGATTCTGAAAAGCTTAAACTTTGTCTGATTTATTTTCCTGTCAAGTTTCGTAGTTGATATGGAAAAAAGGCGGATACGTGAGGAGGAATTAGTATCTACAGAGTATCTTAAAGTGAAAGTATTACCACATGGGGGAAATATATTTTTTGTCAAACTGGAATTATACCACAATCAAGGTTATGAGACGAACTATGTCGCTAAGGATACTCATTTTACAAAAATTGCAGAGGTTTCTAGCAACGAATATTTTGTATATATATCCGCATATACGTATATATATCCGTTTTTCTGTATATATATATATATATATATATATATATATATATATATGTACAGATATACAGCTGACTACTATTCGACTTAAAAAGGAGAGGTGCCTATTACTGAAAATATTTCTTTCTTCAGTACTTGCAATATTAAGCCACATTTCACAAAATAGTTCACTGTTGCAAATTGGCAAATTTTTGGTAAGAGGTTTTAAGTAAGTAACCAAATTTTGTGTCTGCCATATATTCTTTGTTAGTTCGGTTATCCTATCATTATTATTTATTATTTAGAATTCAATTCCCAAATAGGCGATTTTTTAATTTTACTTCATTTGTCAGATAAAATTCGCTTACAAACGATTTTAAATTCACTACCATTTTTGAAAACATATTCTGTTTGTCAATCCCACAATTTTTTAGAGCGTATAGGCTTCAAATTTTGATATGAAATAGGTAAAAACCAGAGAGATGTAGACTGGCTTCTATTAAAAAATTAGACTTGTTTTCTTCTTTTGACTGATTTCCACAAACGTATAAAATATTTATATATTTTTTTAAAGAAGTTTTTATTTAGTAGAGAATGAGGTGTTAAGCTTTTTTAATAAAAATAGTGAAATCGGATGAGGAGCAGAAAATTAGCAAACTTCTAAAACGTTTCCTTTCATGTCAAATTGTGGGAAGCCATATATCCGTTCTTGATGGATCTTTGGGATACTGTTGTGAGAATTTTTATATTAATAAGATATACAGAGTTATTTCCAATGAATATTTCGTCAACTAAAATGCAAAAGAGTCAATCAGCACTACTAAAATTTTACAAGAGATATAAAAAGCTTAATAAATTAGTTTTCAACTTAATAAGTTTTTTATTGTTCTACAAAACAATTTTGTTACATCTCAACTCACCTCTGGCAAGTTTACTTAGTTTGATATGGAACAATCTTTGCCTGCGACTTTTTAGTTGGTAAAAATAAAACTAATTTGTTGTCACTCCCTTTTGGTTTCTTTAATAAAGTCGGTAGTTTTGACAATAGAGTGATATTCTATTTTAATGCAGTGCACCATTTAAAAAAAAAACTGTTTTTTATTTTTTGGTTGTTTGGCCATTTTGAATTTCAGTTAAAGATATATTTGTCAGTTTTAGTATTTATAAATGTGAATATTTTAAAATTGTAGTAAGATTTAATAGATTTTTTCAAGTAAAACAATAAAAATAATATTTAGTTTTTATTAAATATTCAAATATTATTTATTGTTGAATCAATAAAATTTTTAATAGGAATTTTTATTTTTTTATTTCATACTTTACAATTAAATTGCGAAAAAATAATATAATAATATTTGTGTAAATTCGGTATAGGATTCATGAGAGAATACTCTTGTGAAGTGTAATGTTGGTATTCTATACAGTTAGTAAAAGTGATGCAGAAATAATAGTGTGTTTTAATATATTTATAGATAAAAAAAAAACGCTTCCTTCACGTTATACAAATTACCAAATCGACTTAAAAAAAAGTAATCCAATCGTTATTAAAATTTAACATTAGTTGCAATTGACAACTTACTTGTCTAAGGTGGGGATTTGATATTCAAAAGTGGTGATTTCGGAGTGCATGATAAGCAGCATTCCGACCATCACTTTAGAGGTGGTTTAAAGCAATCAAAAAACTGATTTTGTGAACTTTGACCATGAATATCTCACGTAGATTATACATGATTGTTGTTAAATTTTGGTATGATGTATAAAATAACAAGATAAAACTATATGCTGAGTTTCGTTTCTAGCCTTCATTTTTCGATTGATTTATATTTTTCCTGCGGTATATTTGGTTAACAATTACGCATTTTACTTTGAATTTATTTTGCAAACTACTTCATTGCAGGTAGGTCAATATTTTTAATTTTCGTTATTTCAGAAAGGTAAGTAAGTATGAAAAAAAGATAACATCCGTTATAGAAATTATTTAATGGTTGAACAAAGTAAAAACGTTTCTAAAAATTTTAATGTTTTTTATTTCGATCGCTTTGATCCACCTCTAAATTTATTTAGAATTGTTAAATGTCACGATTTTCTATTCTTTCATAGACTAACATACATGAAATCTATAGATAATATAAATATTAGCAAATAACTGCACTTTGTATTAAATTTTTCTATTTTTCTAAACTATTATGGAATTTTACATAAATATTGATTTTTTTGGAATTATTATTTATTTCTTTATTAATTCGAAGTCTCACAAAAATTCTCTATGAAAAGCAATAAAATATTCATGATAGTTTGGCTTAAATTGATAATTTATAATTGTATAAAAGCTTTTGAACAAAAAACAAGACCAGTTTCGATCGTTATTGGGATGGACTCAACATTCTGGAACAATTTCTAGCACACGGAAAGACAAATAAGAATTATACACATTTTGACGGTATTCCTATGTCAAATAATTGAAATTTCATCCTTCGTGATTACTGGATTATTGCACTTCTTATATTTAAGAAAATATGTCTACCTAGACAATCTAAATTCGAAATATATACGTTTAGAGTAAAAACTTTTTTCAATTTTTTCAAGCATGGTCGTTTGAATATTGTGCCTCTAAGATAATTTTTAAAAATCTTCATAATATTATTATTAAATATTCCAAAATTCCTAAAAAGTTTGAAGAAATAGTGTTATTTTTAATATTGCTAATATTATTTATAGTAAAAATGACCTTACATTTATGTGTATTGGTATTTTTTAGTATTTTTCAGTATGTTTTAATAATTATTTTTAAATTTATATATATATATATATATATATATATATATATTTATATTTATAGGATTATTTTTAAAGACCAATCAAATACAAACTTCATTTTTTCTCCTTGAAATTTGCAAAATTACTTCAATGCAATGTTATGTACCGTAGAGTGCATATATCGTAATACAACTTTATATTAAAATGTTGCAGAATTTGTTAAAATAAAAATAGCAATTGTAGAAACAATATTCAAAATGTTTCACAAAAATATACACATAAATACATATATGTATGCAATATATGCCTGAAATATGCATCGGAACTGAACTACCAGAATGAGATGAATAGTATGAATTGAAATACATGAGTATTAACAAAACAAAGGTACTTTTAGATATAAAAATATGTATTTTTTATGTCCTTCTTTACATGTGCAAAATAGACACTCCGGATCACTAAATTTGTTACGTGTCAATACCTATTGAAAGTGTATGATTGAACAAAAAAATGAAAAAATGAAAAAAAAAAAAAAATTAACGAAATGATTCTTTATTATTTTTTTAACAAAAACTATAAAAATCTGTAACCAAATTGTTTGCAGTCAAAACCCTATAAAAATAATACTCTTTTTCATTTATTATTTGTATCTATGAGAGGAAATGTATTGTATCTGTGTATTTACATATTTTTACAATGAGTTTGAGTATAAAATGACATTTGTAATCAATGATGAATTTTTCAATATTCTATAGTAATAAAGTAAATGTGCATGTACTATACATATTGTCAAACATACATGCATAAATATTAACATGAATTTATATTTATATACATAAAAACGTACATGCTTGTTTGGTTGTAACTTTTGTTAACTGTAGAGCATTTTTACCAAATAAATATTTGCATGTGAAATAAATTTTTAGATTAAATTTTACATTCTGTTATTATATAGTAAAAGTATTCAAAACTAAATTAATTTAGACTATCTCTATTACGAATAAACTATTGGAACCATTTATGAAATAAACCAAAATGGGAAAAATGGGTAATAAATTGTACCCATTTATGTAATGTATATAAATTTTAATTTTTCTTTAGCTACTCGGAATGTCTTGCATTGAAATGAATGTAATAAATGAAACTTACAATTTAGAAGAGAAATGTAATCTGTTTAAAATTATAACATGTAATGTAAACTTCAAAAATAAATTTACTAATAACACAGGTCATCAAATGAGTATAACAATATTATATCAGAAATAATTCTGCGAAATTCTTATTCCTTACACTAGGTATAGTGTAGATATCGTTAAATGAAGTTACATCACGCCACACTTTAACTCATTGACGACCAAAGAAAATATGCTTCTCTGAAGAGTTCTTAGGTAATACATATAATTTTCTCGGCAATAGGTAGAGCAAATTAGTAGACAAAAAATTGTGCAAAAAAAAAAAGAAAAAAATGTAGTACAAGTCTAGTCCTCAACTTGCAATACAAAATCTAAACATTCTAATTCAAACCTTCTTTAAACCGTGGAAAAATGGGTGTGAAGGGAAAATTTGTATTTCATATAATTAACACATGATCTTAGATCTCGAAAATGGTAAAACTATTAAAATAGTACTAACAGAAAATGAGTGGATCACAAAGCATGAACGACAAATTTGCTCTACCTATTACCTACAATATTTCTTAGATGGTATAAAAGTGCGACGTGATGGAGAGAAACCGAAATGGTTATGGTGATTGAGATGATTATACCTACAATAACTTCAACATATTTTTCACGATACTTTTTTAGTGTTGACCTGTGTAACAAATAATCGCTGTAAGTACGAGCTATTTAAAAGTCATCTGTGCTACACATTAAGTCATATTTAACATTTACCTTTTAATCGGGTTTTTGATTATATTTTGTTCTATAATTAATCTAGAGTGTAGGTACCATAATTTCTAAATGAACTCAATTCAATTTTGAATTATCAAATTCTTTTTTGTTCAATTTCCAATTGGAAAATGTTAACGAACCATATCTATTAAATAAATTTAAATCGTTCTTCAAACAATGTGTCACAATTTGGCCGCATATTGTTTTTGCTGATTCTAATATTTCTGTAAATTATTTCGAATATTCTATGACTTTAGTTTATTATTCGTGTATTTTTAACGAGAATAAAATTGTCCCATAAACACTTTTATGAGTATAGAAATCAATAAATAGCGTAACTCAAAAGTAAGTGTTTTTTTTCAATTTTAAACTTTTTATACTTTCAAAACGGTTAGTCGATTTTTGCGAGTAGTACATAGTTTGGAGAAAAACAGACTTTTGAACAATATTGACCAAAATTATTGTTATATGTACGAATATAAACTACTGCTTCATAAAAATGTTTTATGTATATAATTTTAGAACTAATTCAATTAATTATTTAATTCAATTAATTATTCTATTTACATACAATATAATATGTTTTAGAATACCCTGATTCTTACATTATACTGGTCGGCTAAGAATTCCTCTTTTAAACAAGAATATGTGAAATTTGCCGTTCTATTCACGATTATGATTTCAGTTTTTTTTTCACGTACTGATTTTTTTATGTGCATGACCCCATTAATAAAGAGGCCACATTAGTATAATTAGAGAATGGTTTGTCCAATTTAAATAAATGTAACATGAAAGATGCGGAAAAAATTGCTTTCAAGGAAGTTATGGTGAAATATACTCGTATATTGACCTTAGCAAAATATTAGCCATGCCCATAAAAAATCAGTACGTGAAAGAAAAAAAAACTGAAAGGAGATTATTTTCTAACACATCAAATATTTTCTAGTTCACCTAATTTTTTTAAAGTAGGATTTTTTTGCCGATCATTTTGAAATAATTCGTATACATGTCTAATATACATTATATTGCATGTGAATTTTTTTAATAAAGGTTTGAAATTTTGAAATAAATAATTTGGTTTTAATGCAATGCATTAATGCAATGTCATTAAAATGATTTAATGCAATGCCAATGGTAAAATTCTGATTAATTTTTGAATCGCTTCAAATAATTTTTTAGTTGATTGTACATACAAACTAAATTATGGATGTAATTTGCTTAATTAAATAATTGCTTGAAGTTTTTTAACAAATCAATTAATGATCAATTTGCTGATTAAAACAAAATCAATCAAAGTTTTAATTGATCTCATCAATTTGGTAATTAAAATCCATTTTTATGTTTTTTTGTGTATGTTAATTGAGGAGCCGCATAACGTACTTTTTTGCTAGTTTCATACATAGCAGTAACAATTATTGTTACTGATATGTATAAATGATACACAGTAGTGCATAATCAATTTATTTTGGAAATAAATCCAATATCTGGTCTGATTGTTAAGTTTTGAAAGAAGTAGTGACTACTCAAGAACGAATTTTCTATTAGGCCACACTAAATAATGTCGGTCACAATTTTTTCAATTTTTATTAGCTGAACAATAAAATTACATTCTGCTCCAAAAACCCTTTTTTATTTTCACTTGAAAAATGGTTGTAGATTTTCTAAAGGATGTCACATAACAAATTTTCAAAAATTTCGAAATTGCTTGTAAATTGTGTGATATTTCGAAAAACCATCTAAGATATCGTGGCCCCCAAGTTTTAAGTAAATTTTAGGTTTTCAAATTGATTTCAAAAGCAGAAGAACGTATGTATCTTCATAAAAGTATTAACATTTTTTACGTGTTTTCGAAGTAAAGTATGACTTATTCAACAGTGTGTTCTCAGAGAGAAGCCCAAATTAAATGAATGCGGAAATGAAGACAGCTTTTTACATACATTTTGTGTTTGTTTATTCAACAACAAAACTCATGAGAACAACAAAACTACATGTATAAAAAGTTATTTTCTCCCTCTCTTAAAGTCCATGTATATATTAATGTAAATATATGTGATTTATTTTGCAACAACGGCAACACCGACAGAGAGGAAGAGTAAAAAATGAGAGCTTTTGAGAAACCGTAGTGAAAATAAAATAAATTTTAATTTTGAGCGGAATCGCTGTTCCGTTTTAGTAGTCACATATTCATATATATATATATAAATATCCGCTAGCTTGTGTTTCAGCACTTAAATTAATTGTCGTTTTAAATTAATCTTTCAAAATACTATGATCTACTTTAATAATAACATAGGTCAACATTAAAAAATATCGTGGATAACATGTTGTGGACTTCGTAGAGGTACAAATTTAAATCGCAAAAAAATTTTTGTTTCATTTTATTACATCCAAAGAAAAGAAAATATGGTTCCCTAAGGAGTTTTATTATCTTCGTAAGAAATATAGAAATCTCGCACCATTTTGCCCGTAGGAGTTTGAGTTTTTTAACATGCACAAAACCATGGCGAAATTATCTTAGATTACGAGAATATAAAACAATAAAAATAAATTCTGATAAAATATTTTTTCCACTCTAAATAAAAATTTATAAATTGTAATTTTTTTTCTGTCAATATAACATTAAATTTCATTAAATATTGACGCAACTCTTAATAAAGCGCGACAAAACAAACTGAACAATAACATCAAAGAAAAAATATCATTCTGCAAAAATATTCAATAGGAGATATCATATTTGATGTTTTATCGAGTTATTTTGTAAATAATTTGGCCTTATCTGAAATTGTGCCAAAAATAAAAATATAAAAATATATAATTAAAAGATTTTTTGTTAATTTTGAAAAGTTTTAATGATGAAAATTAAAACAGTTTGAAGTAAAACACTGCTAATATCGCAAAAATCACCACATTAGAGATTTCCGAAGTTGTTACCGCATTTTTTCGCATATTTTAATCCTAACAGCATAATTTCTCATATTTAGGGCTTTAACATCATATTTCGTCATATTTTCATATTATTTTACAAGCATATTTTAGCAATTTAAATAGCATATTTTTATATATTTTATACATAAGAGCATAATTTGGCATATATTACACTTAAGACAAATATTTTGAATATTTTTTATACCCAATAGATTTTTTTACATAATCTGTCATTAGTGAAATTTTCTTTTTACTGTCACGTCTTCCAAATCCGATTCTTTAACAATTTTCATTTTAAAAATTAATAAAAATGTTGTAATTTCCTGACACAATGTATTAACTTTGAATTGCTAATAAAAATCAATTTATTAATAGAATGAATAGTAGATAATTTAAAATTTAGCCAGAAAAAATAATATTTTAGGAGCATACATTTTAATTTTAAGGCTTGGGTTGTTTTTCGGGACAAAGACTAATTTACATAAAATATACTTAAAATTTATGATATAATGAATAAGATGGTGTATCGAAAAATTCTACAGGAAGTAATTTTTCCACACGACAAAGATAAAATACTGACTTTGATATTCAAATATGATAACGACTCAAAGTAAACCTAAGAATTAACGAAAAATTGGTAACATTAGCAAGTGGTAACGATCATGGACAAGTCCAAACAGTTTCATAATATTAAGACTATTTAAAAATTATGAAAAATTGTAAATCAGTAGAGCAATTGGTCGGGGAGGCTTTCCTGTGCAATCTTGGAAGCTTTGATAGCTTTGAAGTAAAAGCAAAGTGATTGTCACAGAATATTAAGCTCAACAGTTTGTTCAATTACTTTATCCAGCAAATTTTTTACTTCTGATTTTATTTGATATTTTTATTAATTTTATGTTACGAACATGAAAAATATGCATATTGATGTGTTTAAGTTAATGTTTTATATTAACTTCAAAACCAAGAAAAAGTTGCGTTTTACCCAAAATAATTAAAAAGCAACTTTTGTTCAGTTAGTTTTGGCCGTTTCTGTATATTTTAAGACAAAGTATTTTATTTGATGTTTGATTTGGTGCATACTTTTTGGGGTAAAAAATAGGCTAGGAACAGAATTACGTCGAAGGAACGTACTACGACCGTCCTTGCGTTATATTTGAGCTCGTTTTACCCACAATTGCGACGTACACGTAAATTTTTGTTTGAAATGGATTATTGGAAAAACTAAACAAACTGGGTAATTTTCATTATTTATTTTGTTTGAATTTTCAAAATACTTTCATTGTTTTTTTTTCCTTATTTTCGTTTTAAAAACCAATAGAGAAAAACAAATACGGTCGCACTTTTCGTAAAAAATAGAATTACATTTATTCGAACGTAGGACGTACATGTGGTTCAACGTATACGTCGGTTGTGCGCATTTTAATAAACATGTATAAGTTTGAATTTGACAACGTGTATAAGTTCTACAGTTTTTTTTATTTTTATTTATTTTTTTAACTAAATCTTGTTATCTTTACAACAGAAATGTCTAAAATCTATTGAATTGTTGTATAGGATGGTATAGGTATAGGTTGTGGAAATATTGTATTTTTTGTCCTTTAAAAATTTGCTACTAATATTTGACAAATAACAGAATTATGGATACGTGTATACACGAACCTGCATAAGAACAATTTTTTGAGTATAACATAAAATTTTGAGGTTTTTTTTGGAAATTCTAAAACAGTTTTATGATGTTCTTAAGAAGGCCTATAACGTATGCTACACGGTGGCTCAGAAATTAATTTCATTTGACAAATATTGAATTTTTTGTTAACACCGATTTCCAAAATTTTAATGCCATTCAATAGTAAACATATTTAAACAAAAGTGACAAAAAAGTTAGATCAAAATACTGGTAATTGAGGGCGTAACGTGCCGTTAAAAACAAATGTTTTATGTTGTTTTATAAAAAAATGCGATATTTGTAAATTTTATCAAAAGTAAATTATCATTACTCGCAAACTTCGTTATATTGGTAGGATAATAGTCTTTAAGAAATGGTATGATGTGTCACTATACCATTTATACCTGCTGTATTATTAAATGTTTACTCGGGTACTATATTTCAGTCAACAAAGGTGAAAATGTGCTCTTTAACCCCATTTATACTTTTGTACCCGTCTAAGCTCATCTGTAGCACTTTTTCCATTTTAATGAAATTACTCTCAAAATTTTTTCATGGAACATGTACTAAAAATCCGTTGTGATTTGGATTTTAAACCTAAAGGATCAATAAGAAACAACGACATCAATAAGGAGTTAACAAGTTTAAAAAAGAAACATATTCAGGACAAATTTCTCAAATATGGTAGATTATATATATCAATCAAAACAAGGATCAGGCAATACGAATGATGGGAACACAGCAAGAAGGTTCTTTTCAGATCTCGAAAAAGCATCTGAAATAATGGGTGTTGATATAAATCTTATTTCAAGATTTAAAAAAATTATCAATATATTTGCGTGCAATGAACAAGTTAATGCTGGAAAATTTGGTGACTATGCGAAGGAAACTACACGAATATTTACAACCAAACATCCACGGAGAAATTTTTCTGTAGCAGTTCACAAAATTCTTTAATATGGAAAAGTTTTCGTTAAGCATCATCTGGTACCACTTGGAGATCTATTAGAGGAAGCTCATGAACAAGGAAAAAAGATTATAGATTTTATAGAGAGAACAATACCAGAAAAATATCACGGAATTCTACAAATGAAATAGATCTTCATAATATATTAATGGCAACGTCAGATCCGCTCATCTCCACCTTTCGAATTCTATCGAAATTAGAACATCGGTACTTAGATGAAGAAGCAAAAGGGCTGCTAGATTACAGAAATAATATAGAACTAAATATTTAATATTTACAGGCTAATTTCCAACCAAAAGAATAACAATTACAATTTTCTTTTATTACTATTTAAGCAAAAAAATTAAATAAACACTAAAAAATTTTTAGGTATTATAAAATATAAATATTTTTGTTCTTAATATTATTTAAATAAAAAACAAAATAATATTAAAAAAATCGCAATTTTTTTATCCAAAAACAGCCGATTCTAGTGGAACATTTTCTAGAATTTATAAACTGGGAACCTATTTACAAAATTATCCTGGGTATTATTAAAATGTATTTTTTTATCTGCTTATTACTTTTTTATAAGTAAATCTGATTCAAAAAATCGATTCAATCGATCGATTGGTCAATGAAAAACGATTCTGAGCCACTGCGCACTATGTTATTTCTCGTATGATTTTTTACTGTAATAGAGTGTCATTAATATTGAAACACCCTATATGGAAACATATTTATATATAGGTAAAAATTCCTGTATAGTTAGTATGACACACATATGTGTATTTTTATATATTTATTTTATTATAACAACGTCGTTGTTGTTTTTATAAATACGTGCCATAACAACAATTTTGTCATTCGTTCTCACAATTCCTTTTATTAGTTTTTATATAATTCTCTATATATTTTTACTATTATCTAATGAAATTTATTACATTTATGGCATTTTGTGCATAGAATACGACTAGAAGTTTATGTGAGACACAAAAACCTAATTCAGTTTTAAAAAGCTTAATTCATGCAACAACAAAATACATGTAGTCAAATATATTTTGTTTTTGTGTTTTGAAAAAAAAAAATTGTACATTTTTTGAAAATTTGGTTTGAACTGCCTCACACATAAACTTCTAGTTGTATTCTATGATTTTGTTCTATGTGCTAGATTATTTTTATCATTTCTGATATGTAACGAGCTTGTGTTACTATGTATCTAAAGGTGGGTGGAGTCTACTAACAAAAAGGAATTATATTAAGTCCTAATAATTTGCGTTATTGTATAGAATTTCCTTTTTTTCAAATAAAAATTTCATTGTAATTGGTTATATAATGATCGAAGGGGTAGATGGGCGAGCGGTAAAGTCACAAAAAGTGACCGCTACTTAAGGGTGGACAAAGGGAGTAATATTAATAATGTGAAAGCAACTTTATAGATGGCGCTAAGGGTACTAAAACAGTTGGTTGAGGTCATAAACTTTTTATTATTTAAAAAGTTTGCGTTAAAATTATTGGTATTTCAGAACATTCGTAGTGTTGTGCATGGTCGCTCGAATAGATTTTACATACGAGTACATACTTGCATGAACGCTGCTGTCAATAAGACCTAAAATATTCTTATACCAATGCTCTTTCATCAAATTATAAAATGATTGCCAGTTTTCAATAATGAAAATTAATTTTAACAAACAGAAGAGTGTCTCTTATATTTGCAATAATAGTAGCAATTTTCAAAGACAATAATACTGCAGCATCAGGAATGATTAAAATCGCAAAATAAAAAAATAACCGAGAGTTAGTCGATTCAAGTAAATGAAATTTTAATTGATTTTCATCAATAACCATACGGATTTATACAGTACTCATATATACACCTTCTCACTTACATCGACTGGACCAGACCGGACACATGGATGAAACAAACATATTTTTGCAACAAATTGATGGAATAAATAAAAAAAAGGAAAACTATATACATATATACATTTGAGGTAAAAAGACCGAAAGTGCCGTGGTAAAATATAAAATAGTCAATGTGGTAAACAGTTTAACGGTTCAACTTTATATTTTGTGCATTTTTTTTGCGGAAAAAAATGAAATTTATACTCACACAAGAAAATTAATTGGAATTTTAATTAATCGCAAAATTTTTCACAAATAATGAAAAAACAAAAATGTAAATATTCTTTATGTGTGTTGCATGCAACACACAAACAAAAACATAAAAGAACAGAAATGAACCAGAGTATTAATACCATTCTCCTCATCATCACCATCGTCATTCAGTCATTCATCAAAAATATAAAAAAGAAATTGATCAGGATAAAAAAATACTGCAACAACAACAAATTATATGTACAGCCAACCTAAAGTAAGCAGCAACAACAACAATTTCGCAGTATACAAAAAGGGTTGATATGAAAAATAACAAAAATCGTTTCATTTTCGTTCATTTTTTTATAGTTGTTGGTTTTATTTATTTAAAATATTTCAATTGTGATTGATTTTGTTTATTGTATTTGTATATGTTGTGTATGTATGTATGTCCGATTGATATGTTTTTAATTAAAAGTGCAGTGATATGCATAAATATTTTAAATATTG
Organism: Protocalliphora azurea; assembly: GCA_932274085.1. Taxonomy (NCBI): domain Eukaryota; kingdom Metazoa; phylum Arthropoda; class Insecta; order Diptera; family Calliphoridae; genus Protocalliphora; species Protocalliphora azurea. The sequence continues at coordinate 86,360,736 of OW026520.1, forward strand.
CAAAAACAATAATGTTACAATGTACTTTATTGTTAAATTAATATTAGGGGTCAGTATTATTTTAAGTACGTATTTTTTGTTACAAAATGTTTGCTCACTGAATTTTTTGGCTAAATTTCGAAACAAATTTAGTTTAAGTAATAAGTTTTAAAAAAGTTGCAAAATTGCCAAATTAAAAACTAACTCAAAAAAAAAAAAAAAAAATCATTTCGATATTACTTCCTTCACTAAAGATGATATAGCTCCCTAAACTTTAAGACAGTTCTTGATTTCCAAATTGACTTAGAAAGCAGAATAATGTATAGTTTTAACTATATTAAATTCTTTTCTCATATTCCAAATGACAAATTTTCGACTTTGATGTATTTTTTTCTTCTCTGAGGCTAAATAAATTTGTATATAAAGTTTTAAATGATATTTAGTTTAAAATATAACTTGATATCTCTCCTCAAAAATGATTAAAAGCTTTGAAAAGTTGATCAATACTTTGAAGTCAATGTATTTTATGTAATGTCTTATTTGATGCATATTTTTTGGGGCAAAAATGAAAAATGTATGGAAAGTATTTAAGTAAGTTATCCGAAATAAAATCGAATAAGTTCAATAGTTTTTTCCAATTTGAAAAATAGAAAAACCGCTAGGAATCTGTGCTCCTTCAAATAAACTAGAAAACACCTCGTCTCCGGCTAGATGAAATTTTATTGAAATATTTTCTACGGTTCACAAGTTACAGAATTGTTACCAAAAAAAAAAAGCATTTTGAAACCATTGTCTGTACGCTATGCCATCTCTCAAGTGATTTTCCACTGTAAGAAGTGTTATTTATTCACGAATCCAATATCACAAATCAAATGATTTTTATAAGCAAAAACTGCCAATATGAAATCACCGTAAAATAAACTGTTGTATGTCAATTTTTTAAAAAATAAATGCAAATATGTACAAATCGAAATGAAGGCGTTATTAAAAATTACAGAAACAACAAATACAACTGTAATGACAATAAAAGAAATAAAGTGGTTTTCATTTATATTACGAATTTCAAGTTACGAGTACATATGTATATACATAAATGAAAAATGTATATACGTATATACATACATATGTAGATATGTATATTTATATTGAGTAGAATATGTATGTGTAAATATAATTTTAACGCTTCACCAATATAATTCAAATCAAAATACTGTATGACAGTGAAAGATAAAATCTGTTTATTTTGTTTGATTTTTATATTTGTAAACATACAGAAAAAAATTTAAAACCCAACATTGGCCTTCTGAATTTGTCAAATTAAAAACAAACAAATGAAAAGAAAAGATACATTCATAATGGAAATGCACAAGAACAATTACATACACCATATATTCTGTTTCAATAACTAGAACTGAAATCATCAGGGATGAACTCTTTTTTTTAAATGTGGTACCCAATTTTTAATTTTTGGAAAACTATGACAGCAGTAACGTCAGTAGCAGATATGCAAACGTACTAAATAAATGCTCAAATTTGATAAGTATATTATATTTTTCATATTTTTCTACACATCCTAACTTATTTAATATTATTTGATATTAACTATTATTTTATAATTTATATATTTTTATTCTTGAGGTATAGAATATTAGTTTCTTTCATTCAATAGATTCAATTTGGATATAATTTCAATTATGATACTGTCACTTTTTTATCTTAAATAAAATGCTTCGAACTCTAAATTTTAAATAATGTATTCCTTTTATAGATATTTGCATCAAAATTGCTCAAAATAAGTACCCACACTAGATATGTACTTAAGTGTACATATGTATATTGAGACATCTCCATTGTGCAATATGTTTTACAAAGTCAAATTTAAGATTTTGCACCCCTTTCTGATAACAGTTTTTTATTTGGTTCATCTAAAGTTGCATTATGATTTCTATTAAAAAACAATATTTGAAGAGGGAGATACAAAAAGGGAACAAATAGTTTGTTTACAAATTGCGTTTATTTTTTTTAGGTTAGAGTAACATCTTTATTGTATTTCCGGGTTGGCTCATCGTTGATTGTTTGTGTATATTTTGGCGGTTGTTTGAAAAATGTTTCTTGTTTGTACACATGTCATCTTTTTTGTGTATTTTAATGTTTCAAATAATAGTTTTTTTTTAGTTGTTTCTCTTTTATGACAATTATTATCATGAACATAATAAGTATGACAATGCCATGTAAACAGTTGTTAAAACATACGATTTTTGTCATCCTCTATTGTTTTTTCTTTCTCTTTGTTTGTTTTGAGGACCAGTTTTTTCATCTCCCTAAATTTTTATGTGAAAATTGGTATTCCATTTCTATTAGCCTGATGAAATGCGTAAAAATGATAGGTATAATTTGACACAGATTCATAGTTACATCAATATAAATATGATGTCATTTATGATAAGAGTGTATTAAAATTTTTATCAAGATCGTTGTGAAAAATATTTAAGTTTTAGATCGTTTATCATTTTTATCGCTTTAAAATGTATAAAATATTTTAAATCACTATTATCAAAATCTATTTATGAATGTGTATTAGGGGTAGAAATAAGTATATGTACATTTTAAATAAATAGTTTTCGTTGAAAACCCATTATTAGCTCTACTTTTAAAAATTTAGTATGAAAAATTAGTCCAACAATTTTATAATATATTTATTTAGTAGGCCTCAATGAGGACATCATAAATACGTCTTAAAAATTTCCGTTACACCCTCAATTACGTCTTGAGCTAATTATGATGCACATTTTTAAACAACTTTAAAAAATAAAATGTTTCCAAATTTTTTTGAGTTTAACTGTAAATTATATATTTTCCTATAAAAGCATATGCAATGAAGTAATAATTTTTAAAGAAATTTTTCTTGTAGATAAACTAGTAGAAAATATCTAAAAATGAACCTTGTAATAACTTAAAAATAATTTTTATATAATACCTGGTAGAACCAGATTCATTTCATATCACTCTAACACATCTGGAACCCATAGAATTCATAAATATGTAGCAAATTCCTGGGGTGTGGAAATCAGACTTCCTAGATCATTTGTCGCCATTACTGCCTATTTTGTGGTTCGGAAAATACGGAATAATACAATCCATAGACCAGATATATATCGGTGGATTAATATAGAAAAGGTGTATCTCGACTTTTCGTAATTTAGACACAAAAAAAAAAAAAAAAAAAATAGTATGAAATTTTAATTCAAAACAAGGAGCGACTTTTATTTTTGGTTTTTTCTACTCCTTAGGAAGTTATTTTAGTTAAGGATTTTTGTTACTGAATTTTTTTTTAATAATTGTAAAGTTAGGGCTTTTTTCAGTAATTTAAAATAGGAATAAACTAATGATATAACTAAAGATTTAATTAACAAAAATTATTATTTCATAGACTAATGCAAAAAACTACAAAAAGATCTTCATAAAAATGTTGTCAATTTGGTGGCAGTATTGTTTTTGATATTTCAAATCTTTCTATTTTTTTATATAAAGCTATTTTTTCTTTAAAAATACATTCAGGACAAATATATATTGTAGATTTCGATCTTTGGGGGAGTAACTAGTAATCATCAGTTATATTAGTTTTGAAATAAATTATTCCAAATGACTCATATCCCAAGGCTCGGAGCATGGCATCTGCAATGCTTTTTCTTGAAATTTGAGATAATGTATTTGATTAATGGTGAACATGACTTTCCTAGTTACTTGGAACGCTTGTTACAAAGACCACTTTTACAAATACTCACATATTGCTAACCTTACATTCGCTTTTTTATTTTCATTTTGCTTCCATTCGGCTCTGTTTGGAGAGAAAATATTGTCTTTCGGACATTATTTGAGTCTTTTGAATAATTCACTTTATTAAAAACTTTACTATAAGAACTCTCCAACACAAGAACAAAAAATATTTTCACGAATTTGCGAATGTTTGAAAATATTATTTTCATTATAAATTCTAGGAAATTTCTTAAAAAAGAACATGAAAATAATAAATTAAACTTCAAATGAGTTGGGGTTTTCCTTTCAAAATATATCTGAAATAAGTTAGAGCTTTTTTTTCTAAATACCTATAAGTCCGTTACTTGCAGTCTAGCGCTTTCAAATTTTTAAGAGACGTGTATTAGATTATGATCTATCAGAATACTCGATCGAGATACGCCTTTTCTATATTAAGCCAACGATATATACTTTATGGGGTCTTTAATGATTATTTCAATTTGTTACACACAGAAGGACAAAAGCAATATACTCTCTATCATTTTTTGATGATGCACGCAGAGAAAAAACATAGTTACAGTATTATAACTAAAACAATGTTATGTTCTCATTGTTAATTTTCTTCAATTTTAATAACTCTATGTTCATGATAATAACGTTTTTGTTTAAATTTTGTCATTATTTACATACAAGAAAAAATTTCTTACTTTTATTATTTTTTTTTAATATTTTTATCAGAAGCAAAATTTTATTAATATAAAAAAAATATCATCACTTCTACAATCGTTAAATATTTGCAGTCTTTTTCCTTGTTATTAAACCATATTCTGTTTTTAAACCATATTAATATTATTAATCCCATGGTAATGAAGTGTTTCAAATAAATATACTCGTAGTACTTATCCTTTTCAAAAACTTACTGAAAAATAGCATGTTATATATATATATATACATATATATATATATATATATATATATATTATTTTCAATAAAAAATTATAAAAATTATTTTTATTAATTAATAGAACTAAATGAAATAATAATATGATAACATTCGATAGTGGAATCATAATATGTCAACGTGGTATAATAAGATAGAATAATAATAATAATATTAATAATATTAATAATAATAATAATAACATTAACAATAATAATATTAATAATAATAATATAATAACATCTAATCATAATCCTATGGAATGGTATAATTATGTATCAAGATTGTTCAATTATATGTAAAACTAGAATCATAACATGAAAAACAAACCACAAATTCGGACACAATAGGACAAAATGGAATCATAATTATTATTACTTATAATCATTTCCATATTTCGCTGTGATCATATGTTCCAATCTTAACATGTTGCTCTTAGACAACTATATTTTGTCTTTGCGTGTTGGTTTAGGAATATAAAATGTTTTAGTTACACACGAAAATTTAAATTGATAGCTTCTTGAAAGGCAGATCTCCATTTTTGTACATTTTACACAACATATTATATGGATATTTGCTTTTTTATAATATTTTGTATTCATAAATAATTTTTATTTTCAATTTGAACTTTTTTTTTTGTATTTTTGTTTTGATTTTCTTATATTTTCTTTTGTTTAAAGGTCCTCAGAGATACATATAGAGCTGCCGATGAAGCCCCCTATACATGATTGACGACTTCGTCTCACATTGGTCAATAAAATTTTTATTTTTGTAAAAAAAAAATTTAATAAAGATAAACAATTTTAAATATTTTAATTATTTTTTCTTTCAGTTAAAGAACTCCAACAGAAATTTTCGTAAATGAAGCCTTCAAAAGTTCATTCAAAATATGTGTTTTCAGTAAGAGTTCGTTGTGATTTTTTACACTGCACAGTGGAGTAGAATCGAAATTTTTGGAAATAAATCTGTAACTTCTGATCGACTGGTTGGATTTTCATGAAATTTGGTATAGGCGTAGCAGAGGAGTGTACAATGTTAAGTTTGGAGGGGGCACAGCTAACCCCTCAGGGGTGGAGCTAAGGGGGCTCAAAGTTAGGTACCTCTGATATAAAATTTTTTTAATCACTTGCCAAATTTTTGTTTCTCGTCCGATTTCAAATATTTTTATATATTGTTATAGGCCCTGATAAGGCCTATGAAAAACATGTGTCCTACTTTTATTTTTTTTATTGCTGCGATACCGATTACCGCAGGAGTGTAATATATATATATATATATATATATATATATATATATATATGTATATATATATATATATATATTATTCCAAATTAAATAAAAGTAATTTTTAGGGAAGTACTTTTTCATTACTTCTACAGTATAAATAAGTGTACGCATTCTTGTGCTTAAGAATTAAAAAAAGCAGCATCCAAGTATAATATTAAAAAGACGAAGTGTTCTGCTATAAAAGGTTGAGGTTAGGTTTTTATTTTTACAAATAACTGTAACTAAAAAGAACTATTTTAAATAAATGAAAAAAATTAAGAAATTCGCAAGCGCCCGTGCATAAAACTTTACTTAAAACTTTTTATTGCTTTTTTGTTTTTATTTTTTGTTTACCCCTTTCGTTTACATTCACTGTCAGAAAAAAGCTGACCTAGTGTAAAAAGAAAAAAATAAAATTTTGGCTAAAGATACGTTCAGACTAGTATTTGACCAAAATTACATAATTACTACATAAAACATTTCCTAATTCCTCGTTTTTATTGGGAAACGATATTTTACTTATCATTAATAAATAGCTGGTACTGTTTTCTCTTACACAAGATTTGCAAGATCAAACAACGGCAAACAATATTTTGATAAAACTTAAATTTGATCAAATATTTACCTAATGTGAACATATTTTTGTGTTTTGTCAAAGCTTTGATATTTTGTACTTAAAACATGTTTATCGATCATTGAGTTTAATTATGTTTTTATATATAAGACATTTTTAGCTTTCCTAGAATTTGAGATAGGTTCCCAATGAGTTGGCTTATGCAGTCAGCGAAATGCGCGTTGGAATTAGCTTATCCCTATAACAATAACTTTCACCTAATTTTTTAATTAAGCCCTGGGAATAATAGCGCATAGAAAAAATTTACGAAAAATAATGTTATTCACAGTTTTTTTTATTAAAAAATATGTTGGTTTATATAAAAATTAATACTAGTTTCCTTGCGCCGATAAAAATATTGCAACTTTGTATAAAATCGTGAACATGAATTCCTTCTCAGGGAATAGGTTTCCAAAAAGAGAATATATTTTAATAACAAGCCTATGTTAAATTCGTTGGAAATGATCCGAAGTTTTCTACTCCGGATTACAATTAAAGATCTTATTGACTTTTTGAGATGTTCTTATTATGTTGGAATAGAATATTTAATAAAATATTCATACCTTATTTTATTAAATATTCTATCCCAACATACACCAACATTATAATACGAGTATTATAACTTCTTAAATACTTAAACTTGTGACAATAGAAATTCTAAAAATATAGTTTTTAATAAAGTAAATTCAAAGTTAGTTAAACTAAAAAGAGTGATTATTAAATAAAGCTGTAGTATTAGTTAAAAATACAATTTTTTCACACAAATGGGCAAAAGAACTGATAAGATGAACCATTGGTGAAATAATTTTATCTACATTATAATTAGTGTTATTTACATGTTTACTGAGACTATTCGGATAATAGAATAATTTGCCAGCTATTAACCAATCAATTTTATCTTGGAATAATTATTTGTCGAATTAACCGATTAATACGACGATTATTGTGTATATATCAAATAGTTTAAGTTTATACTTATAAATTAGAATAGGTCTCTTTAAGTCTTCAAACTTTTCTTTCCATATTCACGATGATATTCATCTATTTAAATTTGCTCATTTATTTTCCCAATTCTGCATTTATTTCTTAGACATTTTTTGTAATTTATGAATTAATTACATTTCAGACCAAACTTACAAATGCCAGTCACATACACACCGCATGAAATTACAAAGATTTTTCGTTTGTGTACTTTTTCGTGGGTGGAGTTTTGATATTTCCAAAAACAATATGAAGCTGAAAAGAACATTTTTATAATTTCTTAATTTTTGTTAAGTCAGCACTATCACGAAGGCAATAATTTTCAAGGAAAGAAGTACAAAATAATGTAAAGGAAGACAGACAATGCACAGGATATTCGCAAGGAATTCTATATATGTATACAGGGTTACTGAGAATTTCCAACATTTTTACAATTTGCACCCAAAAACTCACACACTACATACACATAGATTCATCGAAATTTAATGAAGGAATAATAAAATTTTGTCTCCTTTTCATTTTATACTTTCAGAAAGTTCAGTTGCTGCAAAAGAAAGTTCAGTCATTTGGAAAATTTTTCTTATTTTCAAAAAAAAAAAAATCAAAAATAATGAATGAATGTAAAAAAGGACAAGACAATTAAATAGTAGATACTGTTAAGAGGAAAGAGAAAATGATAAACGAGGAGTACTATGGACAAGAGTATATAACAGTCATCGTTATGGAAGATGATGGCACAAACGTGTTCTTGCCGTAAGTAAATGGCGGACAATAACATTAACGTTTACATAGATTTTCCTTCATTCCTTCTATGAAGTTATCCTTGTTTCAGTATGGCGGCATATCAGGTTCCTTCGATCTTGTATGAATAAAAGATAACAAAAAGGAGAAGATGGACTAGATGAATATATAAAACGAAATTAGGAAAATTATAAAATATGCACTGAAGTGGAGGTGTTTTCGGTTTTTTTCATCTTTTTTGTTTTTACAAAGTGTCACACTTGAATATTTCTTTGGCCATTGTGGTTGTTCTTTCTTAAATATTTAATCAAGACAAGAAGATAGAGAGAGTGGAGGGTGTCTTTGGAAAATAAAAATCTCGCTTAAGTAAACTCATTAATCCCCCAACTGCCCAAAGGTAATTATAAATATGTCTTTTTTTCCTTTTTTGCTTAACTTAATTTTGTGATTCTTTTCTCCATTTTTTTAATATTGAGTTAGATTTTTTGTACGTTGTCTTAATCATAATGAGTGGCAGTCGGACATTTGTACATAATTGTTCAATTATTTTTCGTCTCTTTTAGAAAAAAATGTATAGAACTTTATATAGAATTTATGTTGTAATTTTTTTTCTCTTAACTTGATGTCAAGGGGATTATATCTGTTGTTTTATCAAAAGTTTAAGAGGAGTGGAATTTTGTTGTGCCTGAAAACAATGGTCGATTATCTAATTAAAGCTAATTTCATTTATATTATTCAACTGCTTGAAAAAATCCCAAAATTAGAGTGTAGTTTACATGATTTTCTAATGTTTTTAATACAAAGAAGTTAGAATTAGGAATGGCAAAACAAAACTCTTTCTTACTGCTTTGCGATTTTAGAATTCCAGTCGTTTTGATGGATATTGAGATCAATCTAAATATGTTGGTTTGGATGACCATATGTTGAATTTAGTCTAAATAATATTATAATATTATAGTTATTGTTCAAAAAATAACATTTTTGATTGATTTGTGTACGATAAGGACTGGCCATCGTTTTTTTTTTTTTAGTATTGGACATATTTTATTCGTTCAAGTACTTGTAGTGTGGTTCATGGTCTGAATTACCGATAATTTATATCTTTGTCAATTATAGGGTTTCTAAAGCTGTTGGCACTTATTTGTTTTATCAAGAAAAAATTTGTATTGATGCTGCAATAATACTAATAAATTCTTTTTACGCTAGACAAATGTTTATCCTTATAAAATTTTGACGTATGTCTTGATAAAAAATATCATTTTCAGTTTGATAGTGTAGTTTTTATGTGGCAGAAGAGGCGCTGCATGCAAAAAGTCCCAACTTAAATTTAAAAAATATATGTGCGTTGTTTAGACAATCATTTGTTCAAGAGCGAACAAAATTTTCAACTGGTGCAATATTAGTATCCCGCGGGAAATTTGTAACAATTGTTGCAAAAGTACAAGTCCTTAGACTCGTGAAAATGGGCAAAAGTTCAAAACCTGGCAGGTGAAAAGGGAACAAATTACTAAACTGGTATAAAAGTACAAAAAAAAAGTAGAAATTATAATGAAAGAATCAGCAAAGTTGCAATCGCTACCTTCTTGTTTCACAAGCGTAAGATAAGTGTCAACCGAAATAGTTCACTATAACTCAAGAACAGTGTGCACGACTTATATAAGTGACACACGAAATAATAAATAAAATAAAAATGCTCAATATTTTCGGAGTTCCAAGATTGTTATTTTTTGTCTTAAAAGTTCTCTTAAAAGTGAAAACGACAAAAAAGTTTTTTATCTTTAACATAAAGATAGTAGTATCATCAAGTTTAAGTATAAAACCTGATCTTTTTTAAGGTTAAGTGAAAATATCCATTCATAGCTAAAATTATGTTGTGGAAATACACTGGTGGGCAATATATATATATATATATATATATATATATATATATATATATATATATATATATATATATATATATATATATATTCTTTAAAATAGGCAGATTAGATGGAATTTGATGATCGCATCTGCTTTCGGATTTTTTCTATCAGGTTTTGATTTTTTTTATTTGCATCGATCAATATTTTCATCAATATTTTCAAAGCTAATGACTAAAATTCTTTTAATTTTTAGTGAAAAAATTTAAAATTTTTTCTGACACTAATTATCGAATAACTCTGAAAATGTTGAGCGAATAAGAAAATAAATAACGTGAAGCTAATTCTAATCGACATCTATTGGAGTTTTAGTTATATAAATTTTAGTTATACAAGTGTGGCGGTATAAAAGGAGGTCATATTATTCATGCACATAAAAAAATCAATAGGTAGTAGAAAAAAAAGCTGATTCTTAATTAGCATGTTAAATTCAATTTAATATATTTTAATATTTTTTCTAAAGATGGAAAAACATTATTTTTTTTGCACACCAGTGTGCCTCCACGATAATTATATATACACATGGCTACTTTCACTCAATTGTGAATAAAATCAAAATTATTCATAGTATTACCAGCCTTATGATAAGCGACTAAAAATTTCACATTTTTGCCGGTTTCACTTCTTAAAAGAAATTTTCAGGAAAAATTCTTTAATTTTGCTTTAAAATAGTCTTTTTCGAGACTAATTTCGGAATAACTCCGGAACTGTTGAGCATATTAAAAATACTTTTAAGTTGCCAAAATGGACAACCCGTTCTCGAGTTATTTCAATTTTTTCCAATATGATTATTTGCAATCTATTTACAATAAAAATATTAATCAAATCTTATAACAAACTTTCCAGCTGGAAATTGTGACTTGAGGACAGTTTCTTAAGTGATTAATGAGCTACAAGTCACTAGGTGATGACAAATTACCTCGGACGACTTAATGACATTTCACAACATTTCCTACAATTGACTAAAACTTCTAATATTTTGGCCAAAATCATAATGCCGCTAATAGTGGTGTAGAATGACAGGCTAATTTCGAAGCAAATAGTCAAAATATCAGGAACACAATATTTTTGCAAAAAAGAAATTTAGGCATTTTTAAAATATATCAGTGAGTAACAAGTAAAAATATGTTATCACCGTTTAATGAAATACATCAAAAGGTCACTCAGTTCCAACTTGGAATGTATATTAAAGATATGTTACAATTTTTCGGCAGCGACGCTGACAAGTCATGGTCTTTAAAAAGCGAATAAATAGAAGTAGATCGAAAATTCTATAATATAAAATAAAATAAGTACTAAGTAGTATAATAGCACAGTAATATTGCAATCACTTGGATGAGTTAGCTACCAGAAGGTTGTTGGTTCAACCCCATTCTGATGCTGTTACTTTTTTATAAAAAATTGTTTATACTAAAAAAAGTTTTTGTCACTTAGAAAATTATTAATTGAATTAAACGAATTAATTAAAAACGAATGGTTAATTTGTATCCAAGTTCAAATTTCAGTGAATGACAAATTTGTTTATTTTTATTTTCGTTAGGCACATATTTTTGATATCCCTAGAGTCTAAAAATAACTACATCAATTTGTGGACAACTCGATCAAAAATATCTAGTTATTCAGGAAAAAAATAAGTAGTTTATTACTGTTTCCAATTATACCTGCTAGTTTTCCAGGAAAGCAAAGTTTTCCAGGAAAGCAAAGCTGGGCAGTATTACCATATCAAAAAGAGGAAAATTGTAAAAAAAAAATTCATCCATTTTTTTTTAAGTTTATATTATTTTTAATATTAGCAAAATCTCATTCAAAGACCTAAACCACGTTACTCAGACGAAAAAATTATTTCAACTTAGAGAATAGCATTTGTAACTATTTTCCGTTTACAGACGGAACGTAAAATCGAGATAGAGAATAGGGGCATTAGTATTTTTGATTGATACTTTTGTAAGATATCGACGTTTGAATAAGAAGCCGTACCCCAATCTGGTAAGTCCAAATGGGTTTCAAAGTTGTCTTTCTTGTTCTTGTTTTTATTGTTTCTATATAAAGTTGCTTTTGGTTTGAAACTATATGATTTTTCAATGCTGGTAGGTATAATGGTAGTGTCGTCTGCATATGTCGCAATCATCATTGTTTCAAGGCATATATGATGTAAATAATGTGTAAAGAGTTGAACCCAAAAAATCACAACCTGATGAAAAAAAAAACTGAAAGCAGATTCATATTTATAGTCCTCATACTTTTTTGAAAAAGGACCTGTATAATCCGTGCCTGAATGGTAAGCGTGAATATCTATAAAAATAAAAATGTAAAATAATAATTAAAATAACAAAAAAAAAAAAAAATAATAAAAAATTTTAACACTTTTTTAATTTTTAACAAATTGTTATCTCAAACGACATTAAACATGTCCGCTTGGTTCAGTTCTGTGACCTGTCTCATGGTAGTGAAAACTATCAATTTCTCCAACGCCATGTTAATGTGTCAGGTCCCGTTCATACAAAGTGTTAGACTATTACTTAAGAAGTAGTCACGTGACGTGTTTTGTGCTAATTCCTTTACCTTTCGTTGAAATTAATAAAATACAACCGTCGAGAGCAATAATGCTGGCAGTTTATCATCATCCTATAAAGAATGATCTAAACTTCTAACTCTGGAATTCTAAAATATTTTAAAATGTCTATTTTATTCCTTAAACAACCACTTTTACATAACATTGTACATTTCAATTTCTTTCAATTGACGCTAATACATATTGCAATTTCATGACGAAATGTTTGCTAATTTTTTTTTCGCAACGCCTGTTTTTATCTTTAAATGACAACCTATCAACAAATTCAATTACGTCGTTATGTTCTCCACCCCTCTTTCAAATATTCATCGTTTATATTAAAAATACTATTGAGAGTCTTTTTCATTTATGCCATTTTTTCTATTAGCAAATAAAGAATAAATGTTTTTTTTAGTTTAAAATGCCTTCCGGCTTCAGGTGTTGTGTCATTCAATTATAATTTGGTTCCACTCTCACTGCAGTTGAATATTACAATCGTGTATGAAAGGAATACATATTTGCCATTTCAAATTTGCAGTTTGATTCGATTGTGTCTTTTGTTAAGAAATAAAAATAGAATTATTGTTTTTGTCATTTGTCTTTTTGAATTTGTTCAAATGATTTTAAGTTTTTTCCCTTCATATTATGTTTTCTTTGCTGTTTTATTTGTATGAATTTAAAGAAAAAGAAATTCTATTTAGGAAAATTTTAAGGGCGTTTTCTTTCCAATTCGCATATGAAATGTTTATTTAAAGGCTAATGATAGTATGAAATTGACAGTTATTTTCAAATTAATTTCGTATTTAATTTGAAAACTGTAATTTTGTCATCACCATCAATAAACTAAAAACTTTAAATATACGAGTATCAAAATAAATAAAATATCCTTTTTTCTGTACACATACATACAAACATACGTTATAATGGTACGTGATAATGTCAGTGTTTTCAGAAACCTTTAACATATTATTATTTTTAGTTAATCATACCTAAGTTAATTTTTTGTCTTTGTTCTGGTCGTCACACTGACATGTGTGCACACAAATTAATAATAAAAAAAACCCTCAACCTATCAAAAAAAAAAAAAAAATAACAATCTGCTTCAACTCAATCTAAAAAAACATCATTAAATAATAATCATGTATGGAATACACAAAACCCAAGAACATAGCACCAGAAATAAACCTTGGCTTGTTGGTGTTAAACCCTCTATATACCAAAAATGTGGGGTATTTTAACCACATTAAATAAACCATAAAAAATTTTTATTGGTAATTTGTTACGCCTAAACGTAGGCACGCGCAATATATTAAGTATAATTTTCATAGTTTAGTTTCTTTAGAAAAAACTGAAAAGTAAAAAAAAAAATAAGAATAATTTTTAAAGTCAATAGAAAGGGTTTCGTATGGTTGTGTATGTTAAGACTGCAAGTGAATTCCATTCAAATACTCGTATCGCATGTTGAACACACGCGATTATTACTTTTATTAAAATAGTCAGTCATATCAGGATAATGTTACGTGTTCTCAAATTCGAATCATTTATTTTTAATCATTTATACAAGTTTATTTGTTGAAGGATTTTTATTTAGGATTGCCAAAATGTTATCTTATTATTTTATTTATTACTAGCTTTTCCCGGTGCGCTTCGCTTTCATTTTTTATGGGGCTACTACACCCCCTGGTTTTACCCGTCCCATTTTCATTTTAAATTATGGAGCCTGATGACAAAGTTACTCCAACAAAATTTTAAGATTTGTAATGTAATAATATAGCCTATTTCAAGAAAATCTATGTTAAAATATATTTGCAACAATATTAGTTTCAAACTACTTGCTTGAGAGTCTTGATAATATGATATTATACTTGTAAACTTGTAAATATACTTGAGGGAATACAAATAAAAAAAAAAAAAATCAATTTACTTTAATAATAGAAACGCGACGCATTTAGCGTCGTATAAATAGAAAGTTTTGCACCAATTCTTTTTTCTTTTTCTAAAAAAAAGTATATAGTAGTTAACACGCATGTAATTCATACATTTTTACATATGTTCATAACAGAGGATCTTGAATAATCAAAAATTGTTTATTGAAAGCTATTAGTGTTAAATTTTTGTTCATGGTGTTGACAAATGTAGGTAAAGAGAGTGTGTTAATACGATCAAATTTTTCCTTCTTTCTGCACTGTAATTGATTTTATATTTGTAGTTTACTTTTCTTCATTTCGCTTTGTCTAGAGAAACGTTGAGTCGAAGAAACTGTAAATAAATTCAAACATAAGATTTCTCTGAAATGTTATTTAATGAACAAAAATTATTATGTAGCTACCCATCACCTTCCATTCTATCCATTTTCTCTAAAATTGTAGGCTCTTTCTGCAAATTACTACAAAAACATTTTTTGCTATCATTTAAAGACTCAAATTGATTAGATGATTTTAAATCTTTACTGAAACCACATTGCCTTTATTATAGCAAAATACTATCGATTAAGAAAAATTCACTCCGGAGAATTTAGTTAGATTAAGTGATTAGAAAATTGGGTTTATTCGAAGATCATGTGGCCCATTATGATTCCTTATTGATCGAGAAAAACCCACCCTTCACATTATATGCTACATGGAACCTCCTTACATCTATTATGATAGGGCATTCATCTATCATATAGCTCCCCGTCATGATTACCACGATTAAAAATGAAATCGTTTTCCCACCAAAGGGCTTTAGTTATATTCTTGTCAATTATAGGACAAAGGGATCTATAAGTGGTTTCTTCTAGCGCTCTTTTCCCTTTATGATATTCTATAGATCGTAGGGCATTGCTATATCCAATACGATTATGCCCTAATTCTCTTGTTTCTTTTAGTCGACTCGACTTGAGCGAAATGTATTTCATGTAGAAATCAAGCGGAGAAATAATTTTTCTCTTCTTAGACAAAAGACATACAAGAACAACAATATTAGTATTTTCAATTATCATTTGGCAACCCTATAATACCTAATAATAATAATAGTAATAGTAGTCGAAAGTATCCTTGTTTGCATATTATTATTTACACTTTTGTTGAAGGGTGCTAGAAGTTATCTACTCATGACAATGTATTTAAATTTTATATTCTATTTTATTGTTGTCTTTGGCGGCATATACCTGTCCGCATAGATAATTAACTTTATAAAATTGAACACGCTTCTCATACCCTAAATATCCTATTATGTATATTAAAAAGAAACAACAAATAAATGTTTGAATATGTGGTTTAATATACGAGCACCTTTCTAATATACAAATATAATATTTGTACCTTCAATCTTAGAATGTAAGCATGTCTAAACGCTCTTGTTTGAAACAACAAAATCTGTGTAGACGTTTAAAGTTTTACCATTTTTGAAAAATGACTTTCAAGCAGCGGTTTTTTTTTAACAACTTACATACTTTCTTGTAAAAGTTTAAAAGCCCAACCAAACTTTTAAGTACTTTTACTGTTTGCAATGGGAGAAAGTTTATTCTAAGGATTTAATTAAAATCAAGAAAAATACAATTTTAAAATTTTCTTCTCTTTTCATTTTCCATTAAGAAAGTTGTCATAAGTGGTCAACCACTTTTGAGAAAATAAGTTTTTCCTTTGTTGGGGCGTACGTATTGCGAGTCCTTTCGAAAATGGTTGGGCGCTTGTTTTCAAATGATTTTTTGACAGAAGTCAGTGAGGCATTATTAAGCCTCATGTCTTGCGTGTTTAATTTTTAACTTGACTTTACTTTTTTATGTAAAACATTCCAATGGCTGTTTTAATTGGGCTAAATTGTTCCTTAATAATATTAGAAATAAACGAAAGCAAGTTTGTTGCTCGACATGATTTCCCTTCTTGATTTGATTTGTTTTGTTTTGTTTTCACAACAAAGTCATCAGGTGCCGCATTAAAAGTGGGGGAGTTTAAAGTATAAACCTTTTGTAAGTTTAATTTTTTCGGCCATATGTTAATTCAAGTGGAATTAATAGTTTCCGGTATTTAAGTTTTTTACATAAGTCAAATTTTCTTCTATTTGTTGTTGTGGTTTAATACATTTAAAACTTCTGCTTGAATGCTTTATAATGAGTTTACATTTATTAAGGACGTTTGGAGGAAATTGTTTTTAGGATCACTAGTCCATAATTTTATACGTAAATAAAAAATACATAATATATATATTTTATATTTAAATTTAGTTTTTTTCTTTTAAAGAGAGTCTAACATAATGTTTTAATACAAAATCAATTAATTTTTTCTAATATTTTTTATTGTGACTAAACTGTTCCATAAGGTTTTAGAACATGTACAATACATTTTAAATATTCATTCAATATTCACATTTTGTAATTTTCATATTATTTGTTTACTTTAAATGATATATCCCCTAACATTTATCTGTTATAAAAGTTTCTCTTAAGATATTACTAAGCAAGGACATCATTCATTTGGATTGCTATTTAGTCATATTACATGGAAACTTTATACTAAACATTTAAAGGTATAAAGTAGATAAAAGTTGCTGTTCCAACAGGCTCAATATTATACATATTGACAATATCTTAACATATGTTTGGGATCTAGAGTCGTACAAAAATGTGCTCTCTTCTACTACGTTCTCCGTTAAATGGCTTTATTAATAATCTGTCTAGGAACGAAGTCTCAGACGCTTTCGGTTGTCATTATTTGATCATATAGAAATGACTCTACGCAGTACGACTCAATAGGACCTTTTGTACAGCCAACATGTTCACATTTCCCAATATACATACATATATTAATCGAATCATAGGCTACAGAGACCAATTAAAAATTCCGTTAGTATTCCATAATTGTTTTTATTCAACAACGGTAACTTTAGGAATTTACTACTGGAAAGCGTAACAGGTCGCGTAGCCTTTCTGAGTATGTGTATGATTTCCATTATATTATCTCTTTAGTTGTAGCCATAAACGTAACCTACCTATCCGATATTATAAAAATTCTCGCCTCCTCATCTCCCTTTTCAAATCCTTTTTGGCGCAAATGAGGTTGATGTAAATTTCCGCCTGGAAGATCGAATGGTATTTACCCTTTCGATAAAAGCCCTTTGACAATTAATGCTCAAGACGGCGGCCAAAATTATATTTCATTATTTTATTTATTACTAGCTTTCCCCGGTGGGTTTCGCTATCAATTTCTATGGGGCTACTACATCGTATGGAAGGGTCGTTTTCAAGGAACTTCAATATACGCAAATGAAATTTGTAGTGGAGGAATGTGCAAAATAACTCCCAGGACCATGGTAGGAGAGGTATATAACTAGTTTTTGACGGGTTTATAGCCAGCCCTCTTTCTCTGCACCAGTTATAAGTTATATTTTCGAACCACACAAGTTAAACACAATAACTCTGGATGCAAGCATCTCCCGTGTCTAGTACCTTATAATATCATGAACAGGTTCTGTCTAGAGCTAGGTTTTTTGCGACATCCCAACAAATTAAGAAACGATACCGTATCATAAACGATATCACAATTAAAAAAAAAAAAGTATGAAAAACAAATAGAAATAATTCTCTTCCTAGAAAAAAAAAACAAATATTTTTTAAAAAATAGTTTAAACAGAAATTTTTTTGAAAAATGGTGCACTAAAAAATTTTTATATTTAAGCAAAGAAAATAGAAATATAAATTACCACAAAAAACGTATTTTTAGTTACAATTAATATTTTCAGTAATTTTTTTTTTTCCCAAAAACAAAACTAAAATATTTAACTGCATTTATATATGTAATGTCAAAAACTTAAATAAAAAGATAAAAAATTTAAAATTAAAAAAATAATTAAATAATAATGACAATAAACGGAATAATTTGGTAAGTAATTTGACTAAATAATTATAAAAATCATGTTCCTTTGCAATTGCTGTTGCTTGGTCGGAAATGTTGCTCAGAAGAAAAGAAATTGACAAGAAATCTTTTACATTATTTTAAGAAATGGGTAAGTTTTTTTTATGTATTAGCTGACTTTAACATTTCATATATTTTGATTGAGTATGAAACTTCAGAAATGGGGCAATACAATAGATATTCAAGGATATATGCCACGAGCAAGCATTACTATTTCGAAGGAAAAATTCTTTATAATTTAAGACTTGGAGAAAATATACACAAATATCTAAGTTAGTGAAATGATTTATAATGTGATTTATATAAAAATTTACAGAAATAAAAATAAATCCAAACAATTATTGTTTGTTTACTTTTTTGGTTGTTAAATAGCTTTTAATGTCAATAAATGATGAAACAGTAGTTCTTACTACATTAGTAGGTACTTTTTTGTAGTTTAAACTAAATGAAATAATAGTATATTTTATTGATTTTGGACGTTATACACTGCTTGCCACTTGAATAAGGAATCACATTTTTTTAATTTTAATTAAGTATATCTCCTAAACTAAAGTTCAGAAAAAAATAATTTTTTGCGCAACCAAATTTCAAAGTTGTGGCTTTAGTTTCCTGAAGAAATAAAAAATATACATATTTTGTTATACTAAAATTATGCATTTATTTAAAGACATGATTTCTGTGATACTTTTTCATGTGTCACTTGAATAAGGAATATTTTAAAACTAAGCAAACTGTAATTTATTTTTAAATTTTAGGTTATAAAAATGGAAGTTTTTATATTCTAGCATTCAATTAGTAATGAGTACTGCCACCATTTTCAGAAATAACCTCAAAAAATGCGATTTGGCATCGACTTGTATAATGACTCTAAGTAATTTAGCGAAATTTCCATTGGATTCAGGTCTGGTGAATATGGGGGTCAATCCAAAAGTTGAACACCTTGTTGATTACTGCTTTGGCGGTATCAATCGGAGCATTGTCGTGTTGGTACGTCCAAGGTATGGGTACAAAGAAATCATTAATTTTTGGAAATGCTTCCTCCAGAATGTTTTCGTAAATCGTTGCAGTCATTTTGTTGGATACAAAAACAAATTCTATGGTACCATAATACGAAATGGCACCCAGCCCTCTCGGCTGTGTCTGCGGCTCAAAAATAATTCCTCCTTATTTAGGTCATGGAAGTAAAAGTTGTACCCGTCGGGACCATCAATATTAAACTTTTTTTCATCGGAAAATGCCATTGCAGTTTTGGCAAACTGTAGACGTTGTGATTTGCGTTTTTCATTAAGTGGTCGGACTATGTATGGGCACGACTTTAGAATACGGTGCACTGTTCTTAGACTGGCACTGACTCTAATTTTTTCCACGTATTTTTGATACCGACATGGCAGAATTTGATGCAATTCTAAGAATTTTTCGTCTTTCTTTTGGAGTTGTTGTCATTTTCTTCCGCCCTTTCATGTTTTTTCCATATCGTTCCGCGTTATTTAAATAATTGTACACAACTGTCTTTCCTCTATTAATGTTTTTGGCTATTTGGACCGGATTCTGACCGTGAGATTTCAAAATCAGAATTTTTTTTCAGAGTTATTAAGAGCTTTACCACGTCCCATTTTGAATAAAAACTATTTAAAAACTATCAAATTAAAAATTCCTGATTAATATTAAAAGAATTCCTTATTCAAGTGACACGAAATAGTACCACGGAAATACATGTCTTTAAATAAATGCATAATTTTAGTATAACAAAATATGTATATTTTTGCCAATACTTTGAAATTTGGTTGCGCAAAAAATTATTTTTTTCTCAACTTTAGTTTGGGAGATATACTTAATTAAAGTTAAAAAAAATGTGATTCCTTATTCAAGTGGCAGGCAGTGTACAATGTTTGTTAAAAGAATAGAAAAATTAGTAATTTTTAATGTTTTTGTTAGTTAAAAAATCAATATTTAAAATTGATTGAAATATTCATTTGTTTCAAAAGAAATGTAAGCACTCCATTTTTTTAATGAAATTATATTTGTTTTTACTGATTTTTCTGTTAAATTTACCTACATAATTTTTTGAGTGTATGTTTTATTATGTAGTCCTAAAACTTATTTATAGATATTGTATTTTTCAATACAACAATATTCATTGTACCATAATTTCATAGTGGCAAAGAATTGCTTACAATATACACATATAGTTACCCTTAAAATTTACTTATTAATTATTTGGATTTATCATCTTCTGTAAAAATATCTTGTTCATATATTTTCTGGTCACCGATTGAGAAGAGAAAATGTCATTCGTTTGTCTATTAAGTTAAGATGTGCGTTCAAATAAAACATAATATGCCTTTTTTTAATAAAAGATGAACAAAATAAGTTAGGATTAAAACTAAATCAACTACTTGCAGCATTTGTTCCCTGGATTTTTTTGATATTTCATTTTATATAAAAAATTGAAAAAGTAATTGCTAATTATATTATTTTTAATTTTTTAGGTATGACTTCTGACAAAAAAATTTAAAGTACTTTTACAAAATCTTTCTATAAGAATTTAAAATTAATAATCGGAATTGAGTACTGCTGGGGTCTTCTTAAATTCGCTTTTAATTTGGATCCAATTCTTTTACAACTGCTGAAATACTGGGTATTTTAAAAAATTAATACTCTGTGGGACTAAAATAACATTGCCAATTCTGGGTGTTTTTGCGGTATCGACAAAATTCTGCATCTAAAAACATTGTTGCATATTAAGAGTGTCATCAATATCTATTTATGACACTCTTTGTTAACATTATTCGAGTTTATTTAGACTAAGAAGCAAAAAAATCACATAACTTGTCGCATTTTGAGTAAACTTGTCATACGACAAATCAAATTGTTTTGTACATTTTTATTGTTTTTAGCTCGATACTATAAAGGACCATTTACTCGATTATTCGGCAAACAAAACTTGTACCTTGGAATATGAAAAAAAGTCAGCGATAACGTATGTTTTCCAAACTAATACAAAATATTGAAAATATTTTTATTTTTTTTAATATTGAGGAGTCATTACGTCGTCGAACATATTTGGCATATCTCTTAGGATCTTTTCTACTTTTTGAGCTTTGACAGCCATCTATATGCGGACAAACGACTGGATTTCAGGAATTCAATTTGCTGTTAAATCTGACATGTCTCTTGAAGATATTTAAAATTAACGGCAATAAAAATTATTACGAAAATTTTGTATTATGTCTTATTCGAACGCGCACTTTAATATTAATTTTAAAACTTTAAATGCATTTTCTGCAAAGATCGCTTTTTTTGAGATATGACGTTTTTCAAGTAAATGAGCGATATTTTATATTGCATAGATTATATTAGTAAATTAAGAACAAAAATAGTAGTAATTTTTCCACTACACTACACGAAGTTAATTTAATTAGATTTCAGCAAAAACTATTCCTTTGACCATGTTAAGCATTATAAAATTTACATAAAATATTTTATTCAAAATCGAATAAAAGTCAAGGATGATGATTTAATTTAATTTACACATACTAGGACATATGTATGTTCTTAATAGGTGCTAAACTCTATTACAAAAAAAAAAAAAAAAAAAAAAAGGAAACTGTAAAAGAAGAACATTCCTAAAACAGATCAAAAGGCTTCGTGAATATTTAAACTTAAGTATATGAAGAAAAAGAATAAATAAATAATAAATTTATTCTTCAAGTGAAATCTAAATTTGTTCGTTTGCACTAGAATAGTACGTTGTTTGCCATTTTAGTAACTATTTTACTACTTAAATAAAAGTGAATTATGTTTTATGACTTTTGGCCGAAAATGGTTATTGAAAGTAAAGCGACATTTACAACAGACTCTTTTAGAGCGACTCCGGTCAAAGTCAATAAAATTAACTTTAAAAGCGGATATTTTACTTTGTTCACCACTAAAGTCGACTCAAATAAATTCATCATTATAAATCATGCGTCCCCGTCGGTTTAATTAATCACAAAATCAACAATTGTAATAACAAAAACGTAAACATTCAACTGCATATTGTTTCAAGCCTGACAAAATAAAAAGTCATAAGTAACGAGTATTAAGTATTTGGCGGCATTTTCCTCAACTACTATTACAAAACTCCACACGCTGACACCACATGAGTTCTGCTGTTCTCCAAAAATAAAAATAAAAATATCCAACAATAACGAAAAAGTATAGTAACAAAAATAACAAAAAAGATGATATTTATGGCAACTTTGACAATGCAACACGAGCTTATTCCCTGACCATGCAACAACAACATTGACACAGAAACAACAAAACAGAAACGAGTAAACGGCAATAACAAAAAATATTTTCAAATCATAATGCAACATTACTTTTATAACAAACGAAAAAAAAGCAAAAGTTGATATATAATGATCAGTCAAAATCGATCATTACGTACGCTACATGCATGAGCACAAGTTTATGCGGAATTAAACATGGATTTATAGAAGAAATATTTTTATTTTACGAGTAACAAAGAGCTTTTACTAGGCATTGATCTACTTTCAAGCATAAAATTTATTCTCAAATTATTATATTAAATTTATTATATAAAATTTATTCTTAAATTATTATCATTTTCATTTTATTCTCTTAGTGCATAATTCTATTAATGATCAATTTTAAGTTATATTGAACCGTGACACATTGGGGTAAAAGGGGACGAAAATTTTGCTTAATTCATGGAAAGATAATATCAATATTTTAATGTTTGCATTTTGTTTTTATATTGATCAGGAAATGAAAAATGCATTTCTGGAATTTTAAGATTTCATTTTGTTAATTTTTGCAATTTTCAAATTTAAAATCATTTATTTTTGGACTCAATAAAGATATCGACTTCAAATTTCCTTTCTCTATCTGATTGGAGAAAAACATGATAAAAGACTTTGCAAAATTGATATTGTTGAAATTTCAAATGCTTATAACTCGAAAAATATCTAAGATAAATAGCACTGGGGGCAGTCATTGAGCGACCTGGAACTTTATTGCAAATTTTTACTAATTACGTTTTTCTCTATCAGCTCGACTTTTCGAGATAAACCGTTATGTCCAAAATTAAGGCATTTTCACTACATATATAGGAATAACTTGAAAACCGTTCACCATATTCAGTTAAAAAAAAAATCCGAAACTCGGCAACAATATTATCTTTAAGCGGTGCTTGCATTGTTTTTAAATTTGCCCAGTAGTTTCAGAGATATCGTTGAAGTTTAAAAAAAAAATATATATAACAATTTAAAAAAAATTTTTTTGTTCTTTAAATTCATAAAAAATAAAAATGCTGTAAAAATTACAGTTTTGATCTAAAAACATTTAGTTAAACATATTTCAAATGAAATGAGCTTTATTTCATTGCAATCGGTGTACAACTTTTTATTTTGTTCACAATTTATTGAGAAAACTGAATTGATAAAAATCGCGATTTCCATTAAAAATAACCCTTTTTTAATGTATATGTGGGAACAAAATTGAACTTTTTTTGAGTTGACTGTATATATATATGCACACACTTACAATTTATGACATAATAGTAAAAAAAAAAAATTACCCAAAAAAATTATATGACCTGTGATCTAATTTTATTACATGTGGACTGTTAATTGACCTTAATGAAAAAGAATAAAGTTTTATGACTTGAGCATTTAACCGATTTTTTATGTTTAAGAAAGAATAAAGTTTTTGACCTGAGCGTTTAAAATAATTTTTTATGCTCAAAACACCTGAATGAAAAATGTTTTTTTTTTTTTAGTTTACTAAGTTTTTAACTCTGTTTTTCCCAAATTCCTCTCTTTGTTAAAACAGTTATAAATATGCAATCACTGTTTTTATGTTAATTTTTTTTTGCAATATATTGCAATCACTTAAATTAACAGTTCAGTTGAATCCTAGATTCCATATATTGTAAGTGCTTTTTGTCTTGAAAAATATGCGTTCGTTACGAAAACCTTGTGTAACAACCCCCATAGTTTTTGTTATATATGTGGCAAAAAAAAAAAAAAAAATATTCAATACATATTGGTATTTTTATTTAGGGTTTTTTTTAGTGAAATAGCTAATTGTCTTTAGTTCAAAAACTAGAGCCAATTTGACAAACCTAATAATTTTCTAGTATTCAGCACACTAGTCTTACACAGAATTGGCTACCATGCCGCAAAATTACTGTTCCCCAGTGTAATATATGTAGTGAAAGTGCCTTGGGAAAAGTCGAGCTGATAGACAAAAAAAAAAAAATGAAATAGTGCTATAAAGTTCCAGTCAACACAAAAAAGTTCTATTTTGTTCCAACACACACACACATTAAAAAATGTTTTTTATGGAAATCGCGATTTTTATCAATTCATTTTTCTCAGTAAATTGTGAACAAAATCAAAAATTGTGCATCGATTGCAATGAAATAAAACTCATTTCATTCAAAATGTGCTTACCTAAATATTTTTAGATCAAATTAAATTGTTATTTTTTTTAACTTCAACGATATCTCTGAAACTACTGGGCAAATTTAAAAACAATGTAAGCACGGCTTAAAGATAATATTGTTGCCGGATTTTTTTTTTTGAACTGAATATGGTGAACCGTTTTCAAGTTATTCCAATTTATGCAGTAAAAGTGCCTTAATTTTGGACATAACAGCATATCGGAAAAAGTCGAGCTGATAAAGAAAAAAGGAGATTTGAAATCAGCGACTTTAAATTAGTAAAAATTTGCAATAAGGTTCAAGACCTCACAAAAAAAGTTAAATTTTGTTCCCTGGTGTAGTAAATACAAGCAGATTTATTTCCAAAAATCGTTGATTCTGTCCCACTGTGTAATGTTTAATAAAGCAATAAAGAAAAAAGTCTGCATTTAATGGAAACTGGGTTTTTTCACAAAAATTCTTATTTCTCTAATTGGGCTATATATGCGCACGATTTTTTTTTAAAATAGTATATATATATATATATATATATATATATATATATATATATATATATAATATATAATTTTAAGTTCCATTCCATCAAAATTAATATATTTACAATTTTGAAAAAAGTGGTAGAAATATTTGATAAAACTAAATTTTCAAATACTTAAGGAAAAATACACAAAGATGCCTGAAATTGAAGGTTCCATTTTAAAATTTTGTTTAAGAAACGTTTTATTAAAAAAAGACCTAAAGTTTATGAAATTTTTTTTTCAATAAGTAAAAAAATTTTTAACTTTGGCAGCTCAGTACAAAAAAAAAAAAAAAAAAAAAAAAACAACGCATCCTAGACCAGTGATTTTTATTGCTATTGATACACAATTTTGTCTATTTTTATTCGGTATTATTTTATTACGAAAAGTTGATTTTCAAAATTCAATTAACCGCTACATTTTACCGCAACGTTCGTGATAAAAAAGTAATATTTTAGGATGGTATTAATATTGAATATTTAAAGTCGACGTTGATATCAAAAGGAAAACTATTTGTTTGTACCAATTGATAAGATACTTTTTTGCGGCTTTTATTTAATTAAGTAGGACCTCGACGGAAATCAGTGTTAAATCTAACATTATTATTTTGCTTTTAGCTTAAAAATTTTCGTTTTAGCTTCTAGCTTTTTTCTAGCCTTTTTTAAAAGGGATAAAATGATACTATTTCAAAAATGAAGAAAATTATTTATTTTTTGCTATTAATAATTTTATTTTTACAAAATCATCCATTTGAGCAATTTTTTGTATTTATTCGTAAAAAAATCGAGACTGTTTATATATAATAAAAAATTTTGCCTGCGGCGCTTCATTCTCCATACCAAATATAACTTAACTAATTTTATGGACTTACGAAATAAATTACACGATGCTAAAAAGGGCACTTTTTATTTTCACTCGAAAAACAATCTAATGTGGGATGTAGATCTTCTTGAGGACGTCACAATTTTTAAAAATTTCGAAATACACCCTCAATTTCGAGATATGGAGAAAAAACCGTTTATACGGTAGTTCCTGTACTAAAGATCTCATAGCTCCTTGAATTTTAAGTAAATTTAAGATTTTTAAATTGAGTTAAAAAGTAGAAGAACGTAGCTTTCACTAACAGACTAAATATATTTATATACAAAATTTTAAGTGCTATTTCGCTTAGAATAAAACGAGATATTCCCATATATATTCGCTTAAAAACTTAAAAAGGTTATTAATTATTTCTTAAACATTATTAAAAAATTCTTCATATAGTTCAAGCATTTTTTTTATTTAGTGCTTACTTTTTGAGAAAAAATGGAATATGTATGAAAAGTCTTATTAAGTCATTTTAGATAAAACCGAATACGTTCAGACAAAAATATCTGATTTGAAAATACTAATAAATATCGTTATTAAACAAATGCCTTTAAAAATTATTATATCGTTATATAGGGTTTTATAGAAAAAATTGTAAAAAATCGCAGTTAAACTCGCAAAATTGTGGAAATAATTTTACTTTTTCTAGTTGTTGTTTAAAAATTTGCTTTTAATATTTGACCAAAATATAAAAAATATATACGGTTGAAAAGCCAGATCCTTTTGCTTCACAAAAAGTTTAAAAGGAAAAAATTAACAAAAGAAAAACAATATTATGGATGCATTTTTTATACGGGGACCTACCTGAAACAATTTAAGCGTAACTCAAAATTTTGGGAGTGTGTTGCAAATTTTTAAAACTGCTTTATAAAGTTCTCAAGAAGGCCTATAACGTGCGCTATGATTTTTCTTTATGGCAGCGTGTTAATATAAATTTTTTAATATTCCTTATTAACCATAGAAACTATTTGCGAATACAATTAAAAAAATGTAATAAAGCGAAAAATCACCCAAACATTTTAAAATACTTAATTAAAAAGGAATTGTAGTTGAAAAATGATGAAAAATCCTTTCGCAACATTGGGTCATTTTTCGTAGAAATATAAGCCAAATTTGTATGGAAATTTTTTGTCGATTTTTCATTGGGCCTTTTTGCTGGCAGCCGTTTTATGTTTCATTTATTTATTGAAATACTTAAAAAAAAAATAAGAAATAAATAAATAAATTTAAAGAAACATGCAAACTTTTTTCTGGCCTTATTTTTTGGGACTTTTAGCCATTTTTGACCTCTTTAAAGTTCAATTTAGCCTGTAAATCCTTGCGGTTCCGAGGAAATATTTTTGGATCCAAATATATTTAATATATATAATTTTTTGGTGTTGGTTTTGGTCAAGAATATTCGATATGATGTCGTTCTAACAGATCCACATGCTAGGAAAAGGAAGGCAATATCAAACCCAGATGCTTGTGAGATGACAGATAAGGTCCAACCTATGGCTTTCAAATAAAAAACCGTGTAAATTTCTGGGTCAAGATAATAAAAATATGATATAGGATGTACCTAATACTACATATAACATATATGTTTTAGCCGTTATTGTTGATGCAGTCGCTGCCACCGTTGGAACTGCTCATACTTGTGCTATTGCTGTTAGTAAGTAATATTGTTGTTGTTTGTTACTGTTGGTCTACACTTTTCTGCTGTTACTTGTTTATTGACAATTTATGATCACCACCTATGTTGATTTTATCATATTCGTATTACGATCATTCCAGATCGTATATTACACACTCTTGCAAAGTATTCATATGTGTACATACGTGCTACAAAGTTGTGGTTTGTATGAATTTGGAATTGTTGCCACCAAACGTTGATCATGTTTGTACGTACTAGAGTTGCAGTCGTTTACCTGTTAATGCTGTGTGGACAGTATTTAAACGTTACATTTTTTCTTTTGGTTCGTGTTGGTTTCAAATCTATTGTGATTTGTATTGAAACTACTTTTTTTGGTTGTTTTTTTTATTTTTGGTCTTATTATTTCTTTGTTTATTTGTTTTTCTTTAAACTTATTAAGAAATATGATGACAATATTTTGGTGTTTGGTTTTTATAATTGATATGAAATCATAAATTGTTTGATCATAAAAGTCAGCGTAAATATTTAATAACACACTGAGAGAAAAAAATGCTGTTTTATTAGTTTCTAAATTTGTATTAAATAACACAGGGCAAAACTGATTTTGCGCCCCGAGATTTCTCAGATAATTTAAATACACGTGATTATGAAGTTCTAAGCCTTTTCGTATAGACTCTAGTTTTCGAGATAAACGGTTATATAGAAAATTAATGAAGTTGCACTATGTATTGCAGTATATCTCGAGGACGATTTCTTTGATTTTCTTTTTAAACCACCTCTTTACATAGAAATTATTTTATTGACCTTATTAAGAATTTCTTCAAAGTGCTTAACTCTGAAGGACAAAAATCAAGGAAGAAATATTTTCCAAACCTAATATTTAACGGAATACTTCCATCGCAATAAAACGGCAGCGGGGGACCGATATATAATAGAAAGTTTGTTGCAAGACTTGAACGTGGTTCGAACTTCGTTTTCGTATTAAAAATGCATATTAAATCAGAAAATATGCCCCTATATATCTCTCAAATATATTAAAAATTATTTTTTGAACTTTTATTTCGAAAACTAGAACAATTACTTCAATTACCATGTATATTTGTATAAATATTAGGCTTCGTTTCGAAAAATATTTTTATATTATGAATTTGTGCTGATGCTTGTAACGCACAAAAATACTTGTCCTTGAGCCACCCTTAAGTATACCAATCGACTCAGAATCACTTTCTGAGTCGATTTAACGATGTTCAATTACAGATCTCAATTTTAAAGATATGTTGATGAAATTTGGCACGAATAATTATTTTGATAAAAATATGTAACTAAACAATAATATCTCGGAGGTCATATGGCAGATTAAGACAATTCAATCTGCGTTTAAATTGTATGGTTTTTCTCTTCAACTGAAAGATTTTGAAAATTATTCAAGTTTAAAAAAAATGCATTTTAATGCAATTGCATTTTTTAGATGAAATTTTCGTTGAATTTGAAAATATATAATTTCTCAGAAAAATCTATGCAGATATTTTCATACACAAAACAAAAATACATTAAAAAATATCAAATTATTACCGAAATAAATGAATTTTTTTTACTAAAAGTTAATTTTCTCAGCATCGTCTCATGGTCCCATTTTAAATTTTTTATATTATTGCCAACAGTTTAAGAATGATTTAAAAAAAAAATTAAAATATGGAAGAAATTATTTTTTAAATATCCTTATATTGATTTGAATATCCTTTTGTGATTTTATAAAAATAATGAGATACTAGATTTATTAGGCATTAATTTAAGCCAAAGTTTGTTTAAATCGGACAAATAGGTCCGAAGATATGTGTGTTTAAATTTCGTGTTTTTTAAAAAAATTTCTGAAAAAAAGAAAACTTCGAACCGTAATAAAGATGAAACTGCAACGAATTTGAACATTTTGAAGAACTTAAAATTTTGCATTGACGTAGTGAGTGTGTATACCGAATTTCATCGAAATCGAAAATGGTGAGGTTCGCTGAACAGAATGTATGTTTTTATTATTTTTGTATTCTATGGGTTGAAATCTACCAGCAAAAATTTTTTAGCAATATTTTTTCACGTTTTTCTAAAAAAAATTAACGAAATATTCGTTTCGACAAATTTATATAGAAAAAAAACAAATAAATTTAAA
The DNA here is from genome assembly GCA_932274085.1 of Protocalliphora azurea. Taxonomy (NCBI): domain Eukaryota; kingdom Metazoa; phylum Arthropoda; class Insecta; order Diptera; family Calliphoridae; genus Protocalliphora; species Protocalliphora azurea. The sequence goes on from OW026520.1 coordinate 86,391,006, forward strand.
ATTTTATAGTTGTTTCCCATATAATTAGTCGAAACGTATTTTTCTTCAGACATCGTGAAACAGGCAGTAAGTTTCATTAATTCAATTATTTTTGATAAATTTTATTGAACTTTTAAATAACTAATTATAATACACTATCTGAATGTCCATGCGTTGCATTGAATTTTAAAAGTTAATAAAAAATAAATTGCAGAAAACATAAGGTCCAGTTAAAACTTCCACTTTCATCGAAAAAAAAAAAAAAAAATAAATGAATAAATAAAAGTGCGAAAAGTAGCGACATTTTAGACATTTTCAACAACATGTAACATTGTAATTTATTTCAGCGGTTTAGGCGTAATATTGTCACAAACAAAAATTTTATTTTATAACAATAATAAAGTATCAATTGATCAAAGATTACCTTCTCAGCCAATCTATACATAACCATCTTGTTGTGAAGATTGGAACTATTTTTTTTTTTTAACTTTATGGTATCATATTTAGTATAACAGTTATTTTTATTGTCTTCATTGCACTGTTGTTGAATAAATAATAGGCATATTTTCCTAAAGATTAATAACGGGCGGAATATTATTTTTTTTTTATTTTTCCTAAGTTAAAATGAAAAAATTGTAGAAATAGAGTAAAAATTCCCAAAAAATCTCCAAAAATCCCCTAATCCCTAAACTAAATATTTCATTTTCACCATTTCCCAAAAGAAATCCCCAATATGGGAAAAATCTCCTAACCTGATAACACTTATAAACAAAAAAGTACGTTTTGTTCTGCGGCTCTGCATTTATAATACATTACTGATATTATAATGTATTACAGATATAATTATGTGAGCTATTATTTCATTGTAATAACTGTCTGCCAAGGCTGCCTCAGGGCATCTTTTTTAGTTTTTATAATTTTCTTTTTTTTTGTAATTTATATTTTAATTTATTTTCGTATTTTAATCATTTGGTTAAATAGTTGACACAATAAACTAAATACCTAAATCCAGTGATGCCAACTAAGCCATTTTCGGACTAGATTTAATCCGCTTTTAGTAGACCAAAACGCGAAAAATATTTTTTAGCCCGATATTAAAAAAGGTGTAAATTTAGCACCTTTAACAATTTTCTTTTAGCCCTTTTTTCCTCTTTTTTAATTTATTTTTTAAATGGATAATTGTCCATTAATGTAGTAAATTGATTTTATTTGAAAATTTTTGTACTAAGTTCTCAATATATTTTTTCGAGCAATGTGAAAAGACTAGTCCTTATTTTTCCAGAGATCTTAACAATACGTAAAGAAACTTTATTATTAAAAACAAAATGTTTTCAACAATTAGATTTGTGTGATTGGAAAAGTGTTCAGTGGAAAAATGTTGAATCTAGGTTTATATTTAAATTTATATTTAAATTTACCCAGTTTGCTACTAATATTTTGAGGTGTAGATTTCAAATGATAAAAAAGTTGCTTATATGTTTGTTTTAGAGTAATAGTTGGCACCACTGCCTAAATCTCAAATTCTCTAAAAATTTTACACTAAATATTTTTTTAGCATGTTTAATTAAAGCGTTAAAGTCATTCAGAATAAATTTGTATCATTCACTGAAACATGGTGGAAATATTGTAAAAATTTAGAGGTAAGCCCCCAATAAATTTAATTTACAGTTTCCAAAGTGTCGCGATGTTTAGCCAAAAGCTAAATATTGGCCGAACCGATTTTTAGCTTAATTCGAAAACGAAATCAAATATTCGGTCGGACTCTAATTATTATACATAAAGATTGTTTTAACATACTTCATTAACCATAGAAACTATTTACGAATACAGTTAAAAAAATAACATATATAAAAGCGAAAAATTACCCAAAAATTTGAAAATGCTTAATCAAAAAGGAATTAGAGTTGAAAAATTACGAAAAATCATTTCGAAACATTAGGTAATTTTTCGCAGAAATATAGGGAGATTTGTATGATCCAGCCTCGATGGTAATGATTTTGGTTTTTAGTAATCCATAAGTTCAGGAATTACAGTTGTAGTTCCCAAAATGCTGGCGTGACCTACCATAATGATTTTGGTTTGTAGTAATCCATAAGTTCAGGAATTACAGTTGTAGTTCAAAAAATGCTGGCGTGACCGACCATATGGCTTGTAGTATCAGCAGGCATTAGCGTTTAGTCTCATCGCCGTATTTAGCGCATACTTTTTCGCCTGAGGGTAACTTGGATCCAAATGTTGTCTTGGCTACGTCATTAAAGACTGTCAAAACTGAAATATTAATTTGTATAATTTTGTGAAAGTAATTCAATGACAGATAGCCTCAATATGGAAGAGCTGTTTAAAACCAAAGAAATAAGTTGACAGAATTGTTAATTTCTAATTTCTCATTCCTATAAATTCTTTTGGTTTTTGTTTATAACCTTGGCTCAATTGTTTAACTTTAGACTTCTATAAATGCATTTTTATATAAAATGTACTTAAAGATAGAACATATTAGAAAACGATATAGAAATTTTTATACATACGAGCTTATGTAAAAATATTTTTTTCTAGAATTATATTTTAAAATGCAATTTGTATTTGTTTTATGCAAAATCAAAGTCTCAAAAGTATAAAAAATATAATGTTCAAATGTGTAATCATGTTGGTGTCCATGCATTTACAGTGGGGTTCATTTCCTTCTGGCCAATACTTTGAAAACAAATCTGATTTAAATATTCTTTCTTTTTTTTCGAGGTTGTTGTAGTTGTTATTGTTAGTGTTTTAGTATATCTGAAATACATTTGTTTATGCTAAAATCATCCAATTAGCAAGATTGTTATTTCTGTTGTATTTCTTTTTGCTCTTTCAATGCTTTAATAATTTTTCTCTTGTTGAAGCAGATATTGTGCACCAGATATGTCTCTATGTCTGTCTGTCCTAATGTCCGTCCGCCTGTCTACTTAGGCTCTTTTTTTTTTAATAATACATGTATGAAATAGGATTTTTTTGCTTCTTCAATAAACAATATAAAAGAAACTTAAATGTTATGAATCCTTGTTACTAGTATTAATTACGAGAGTGGTTCAAAATTTGTAATCAATTTCACCTATAATTTAGAAAAATATTTTATAACATATTTTATAAGTTTTTTCAAATACTGGAATATGAAATTAAAATTTAATTGAAATTATACAGCATCATTCATACAACCCTCGTATATAGTAAAGGGTAGGAGTTAAGATTCTTCACCACATTTTTTTTAGTTTTTTAAATTTTATGTCTTAAATGTAAGAGTATTTATAAAATATAAACTACTCTAAAAGCCATTGTATTTTTGCATACAACATACTTTGTTTTTGTTGTTGCTTCTGATATTCCTCTATAAATGTATATTTATGCAAAATAAACAATATCAATTGTAATGATATTGTTCGTTTTTGGTTTTTTGTTACTGGCATCATTTTGTACGAGCATGTCGTTAAGGATGTTTTAACAAATGAGAAATTTAAAAGAGGGCAGGCATTCAGGCTGGCCGATCGATCGACCGACCGGCTGGTATTTAGTCTAGTGTATGAATGGAGCCAAGTATGAACAAATATTTTCACTGATTATTTTCAAAGATATGAATATGGTTCCCACCATATTATATGAATACCAAACACATATGCATAAGTTGTATACGAGTACTTTATTTAAAAAGTCATATAAATATTTAATTTGATTTTTAAACATGTATTTTATTTAACAATAAAAGTTTAATAAAAATATTTTATGTAGAAGATCTTGACATAATTTCTGAGTTTTTATTACCGCTCCATAAAATTTACATATATAGATCTCTTAAAATAGATAAGATTATAGGGAACTAAAGGTTTTTATAGGCAACATCCGATACATCAGAAAAATCTAATCTAATCAATGACTAGTCTAGATTAATAACATAGACTATACAATGTAATACCATTTCGAATTCCAATAGTAATCTCTAAGATATTCTAAGTATGAAAATGGGTCCCTATTGAGACTAAATACAATATATTTTCAATTGTTACAATCTTTCAAAGGATATCAGTCGTTCTCCCAACATTACAACTCTGAGAGTATCTGACATGCTACTTTAATACCCATTCTTTAAGTAAATAATGGATAATTTTCCCGCTTTACATTTCCCACAATGCCATGGAGGTTTGGGACCTATGTCATCTCAAGATTTATGTGCATAAAGTTGTAAGAGTTTATTTTATCGTAATTAGCTGGAGACTTCACTATTTCGTTCTTTAAGGCTTAACACAATAATGAAATATAAAAATATAAGGGAGGATGGGGTAAAATGGGACATGTTTTTCTGTAAGTAAATAGTTCTTTATTTCTCTTTATATCTCATATAAATCTAGAAAGGGTTAATGTCTACCGTTCGGCTTTAAAAAATGAGATTCATTAATCATTTGGTGTTACTTTTCAAATGAACTCATTTGGTTGTAAAGTGGAAAATGTTAAAGTAAAATTTAATATAATTAAAATTGAACCGTACATCGACCGCTCGTTAGATTATTACTAGCATGTTTTACGGAGCCTCATTTTTCCATTTACGACATTCTGATGAAACGGTTTAATGTTCATCTAGTAAGACAACAAATTTCATTTTGCGATATTTAATTTATTTTGTTGTTGTGCATATTGTATGTATTGCATTGTATTGCATTTACTAGCCATTCTATATAATGTTGGCTAGAGCTGCATTTTATTTCATTTGAATTTCAATCATACTACGAAGTTATACTGAAAAATTGTCCTGTACACTATGTATTTAGCTATTTAGCAGAAAGACATATTTAATGAGCCTCTTCTACTCTTCTAACATTCTGATAATTTAGGTTAGCCAATCGAATACTACGTTATGTTTTCTTAAATAAATGGTGATCCATTTAGACCTTTTTTTATTTGAAATAAAAAACTTAAAATAAAATTGGACTACGGAATCCTTATTATAACACGAAAGAACATTCTTTGACATTTACCTTAAAAGTCAATTAATTCAAATGTTGGCCGCGACCTACACCTACAGCGTGTTCCTCATGGAAGGTATAATTTTCGGTTACACTTTCCAGAATTACTACCGGTTACTACTGTTGTTTTCGAAGTCATGAATCATAGCTGACTTATCGACGAAAACTTTGACTTCACATAAGCCCGGAAGAAAAAAAGCCCGAGGTGAGATATCACACAACCTAAGCTCAAATTGACCGGTTCGGAGTACGAAATTCTCACTCACCAAAATAATTTCTGAATGAGGTCATTGTTTCGCGAGCTGTATGTGCCGTATCAACGTCACGTGTTGGATTATGAAAGCTTTTATAATAAGATTCTGACGTAAAATTCGCCAAGTTGTTCCATATGCGATGCCAAGATGCTGTGCAAATGCATCGAATCGATTGACCACGATCTCCACCAAGAATCTCCGCTACAACGGCAATATTCTCTATGGGCTGGATGTGGTCTATTCGGTCTCGTATCATCCAATAACGTACACTGGGTTTTGTATAAAATTATCTTTAAAAAATAAATGTCAGAGAGTGTTCATTCGGACTATAATAAAGGTTCCGAAATTCAATTTTATTTTAAGTGTTTTATTTCAAATTTTAAAAAAGGGTCTAAATTGATCATCCTTTATATACTTATAATCGAAAATCACAATATGATATCCACAATATTTGAAAATTGCAAATTTATGACTTTCAAGCAAGTTTGACCACCGTTACCGCTAAAAACTCATTCAGCTTGACTATCGCTACCTCTAAAAAGCCGTTACTGAATTAACTGCAAAAGCCGTTACCGGAATAGCTCGAAATATCGACAACGCTAAAATTTCGTTACCGAAGTAATTAAAAATACCTTTACCGCTAAAATAGTCTTATCGAAATAAACTAAAATACCATTACCGTTACTTTTTAATCGTTTTGAATTGGTACTAACCTTACTCTTACCAGTTAATTTTAACTTGGATATCTAAAATGGGCTATTTGGTCTTTTTCGGTTTGTCCCACAGACCGCACTCTTGCCTGCTGGAAAACGATGTAGGTATTACGTCCAAATAAACAAGTTCTATGATCGAATGTATGGCCTCAGTTATTTTTTCTTCATTCCAAATAGACGCTACTAATTTCCATACATAATCCCAATTAACGTTCATATCCCCGAGTAAAAATGAGTAACACATATACCCTCGAAGGGTCTGTGTAATCCAAAGCTTACGTAATAATTATATAAATATATATATACATACATACATATACACATACATACATATATACATACATATCCCTGCCAACATTTTCTATCCAAATTTGCATTAAAGAGTAACCTCAAGTTGTTTTTAACAGTCGAATATGATATCATTTTCTTATCCAAGAAGAGTCACCCTGCGGGAAGAAGTTTGCAGCAGTTCTAATACTTTTTTAATGACACTATTAAGTGCTTTTTTTTATGTATCAAATTGGAGTAATTTTGAGGAGCAGAAAAAGTCACTATTTCTGACGAAATTCTAACTTAATACTAACAACATTACTATCCCAACTTTGACTAAATAGTATCCATATTTATTTTAAATTAGTAAAAGAAGAAGAAGTTATTTTCCTATCGAAGAGGAGTCATCTTTCGGGCAAAACTGTATCGCAGTTTGGGCACTTTTTTAATGACACTATTGACTGTTTTTTTTGTGTGACGAATAAAATCATTTAGGATTAGGGTTAGGGAAAATTAAAACAACTTACCTTAGTAAAAAAATTATAGATATATTTTGATAAATTGTAACAGAATATTTTTGATTTCGAAGAGCCTAACAATTTTAAAAATTTAGTTGAAAGGTTTGATGAACATGCATATATGGGTCCACTTTCACTAAAAAAATATACATATTTTTATGAGTGAAACGCAATTTATTTCGAAATTTTATATTATTAAAAGCAAGAAATAAATCCAAATTTATTTCTTGTCTTCAAAATATATTTTCGCTTCGTTTTACTGAATAATATTTATTTTTTAATTAATTTAATTTAAAATTTCAAAATTTTTTTTTACAATTTTGTTTTCATTTTGTCTTCATTATAAACAACATTCACTTTATATATATATATATATATATATATATATATATATATATATATATATATATATATATATATTATTTTTATCTCACTTTATCACTCTTTTTTTAATTTTTTTCTTAAAATTTAAAAAAAAAATCGATTGCTTGCCATCGACTTCTTCACATTTTTGGCTTTTAATTTAATGGTTTTTTATTTTCGGAAGGTCGAGAATCGAAATTAATGTTATTTGTTTTTGTATAATTTTTTACTATCAGGAAAATAACATCTTGACGGTTTTTGGTAATTTTATATTTATCCAAAAACTAACTTTTAAGTAACTTTTTCGATACTTTAGTTAGTAAGAAATATAGAATAAGTAGATCAAAAATCGAAACTAATGTTATTTGTTTTTGTGAAATTGTTTCCTAACAGTAAAATAACATCTTGAGAATACTAGAAAGAGTCATTTTTCTGATAGTGGATAAAACTATCACCTAATTGCTGGCAGGGTAAATATATACATACATACATACATTCATGCATACATATATAAATACATGTTTTAAATAATAAAACAAAATATATATATATTTTTTTGAAATTGGCATTGCAGACACGAGACATTCAAAATTACATATTTCAAGTATTTGTCCTGGTCATATTCATAAAGACAGGTTTATAGAAATATTGGTGATAAATAAGGAAAGTTTTTCAAGCTTTTCGCTTGAAAAAGAAGCATTTGTTTATTTCACAAATCTTTTATAAAAAATGTTTGTTTTTCTGATGTTTGCATAAATTTGCATATAGTGAATACAAAAATTAGTTTTCTTAACAAAAACATTAATTTTATTCATTTTTTAGAGTTCAGTCATCTGATTTGTAAAATTTTTTTTTTGTAAGTTTTTTGAATACATCGTAAAAATTTCAGACGTGACCATCGAAATTTATTTAGGTATATTTTTATAAAAAAAAATCTAAATCTATCAGAGTTAAAAAGTTAGAAAAATGTACAATTATACATATATGTATATATTTGTATAATACAATGCATAAATTCGTTGATTTTTATATGTATATTAATGCCATTTTTGCATATTTCTGTGCATATTATGCCATTTTTTCGTGTTTTTTCAAGCGCATATTTTAATTTTTACATGAATCTTTAAACTTGTCCTGGTGATAAATCTAATCATTATCCAATTTGCCATTATATTTGAACAAAATTATGGAAACATTACTAAAGAGAAGGTAATTATAAACAAAATATAGTTTATATATTCAGATGTCAAAGAAAATTTATAGAAAATTTGTATTTTCCTAATGCAATGAACATTGTTATGTGCAAAAATTCTACCTCTTAGCAATTGCTAATCAAGCCATTTTTAAAATGATTAGAAAATATTACTTTAAGAGCATACTTTAAGGACATGTTCTTTGATTTCAAGATAAGCTTTAATGCGCAAAAAAAAAAACTTTTTCTAGAGCTTACGTTTGGTTGCTCTCGAGATGGCATTCATAATACTTAAAAGTTTTAATAATCTACTTTTAACCTGCACACATAAATATATTTTTTCAACAACATGCATGTTGTCGATTTAATCATATCGATATGGATTTTAAATATTTAAGTGATTTTTCCCAGAAATCTGAATTTATTTCTTTAAAAAAATTATTTTGTCAACCTTTTTTGGTTAGCTGTGTTCAACATTTAATTAAAAATAATTTTTAAAATTTAAACTTTTAATAAAATCAGATAAAATTGCTCTGGCTTTTAAACCAAATTTGAAAATAATTCTCCCTATATATTTTTGTTTTTCCTTTTTCTTTACCAAAACATGAACTTAAAACAGAGCAAAAGATGAAGAAAACACAAGAAATAACGCAAAAACTTCGAAAACATATCTGCATACGATCAATGTCTGAGTAACTGCCTGTCCGTCTGACCAAATGTTTCATTATGGTTAGAGGAATACGAGTATCCTTTTTGCAACCAATAAAAACGAAATTCGAAGGTATGTATGTTCATATAACAACAAAATCCAAAAACTATAAAAAACAGTCAACATTTTATATTTATTAGGCCAAAAGAAAATTTTAATGAACTACAGCTCTAAAAAAAATAAATAAAATCAACAACTACAACATTCATAAAACTTCTGTGAACAAAACATTTTTATATGTTGCAATGAAATTAATGAAATAAAATTTATATAAATAAATATAAACTACATGCAAAAAAAAAAAGAAAAAAGAATATATATATATATAAAACGATTCAATCTAAAAAATAACTGGAGTAAAAACTAAAGACAACAACAAATACGACCAGCCAAGAAAATAAAATTATTATCATTTTTCGTGTTGGTGGCATTTAACCACCACGCGATCACATAAGACAAGTCAACGTACATAGATAGACAATTCGAACAGAGACTTTTAAGAATTAAAACTTCAGGACTTTTAGGATCTGTTGTCAAGTAACATCCCAATATCCATAGTTGGAGTCCCTATGCATCAATAAAATCTTGGAGATATTTCTATATATTCCGATGATACAGGGAATATAATTTTTGATATGTAGTGCACTTAGCAGACACCAAAAATAATATCTGCTGTTAAAATCAGTAGACAACAAAGAACGGACCATATCGCCCGCAACGTATACCCAGAAGTTTGTTAAATTGTTCTTCGGTAATGCCCTTACAAAACTTTAAAATTCCAAATTATGTAATTGCTTTATAAATACATAACTTCCTTGAAATAATATTGTTAGTGATAGACTGAATGCTTTTAGTAATGTTCATAAACGTTGTGAAAAAGAAAAAATTTCTCTACTAAGTCTCTATTAATTAGTCTATACGTAGTTCCTATTTATAAATACTTAATTTACAGTTTATACGCATATAGCAGATTGTAAAAATTATATGGTAGAATTATATTGTAGAATTTTGATTTCCACCACAAATTGTTAATACAATTTTTCTTTTCTCAATAAATTTTTCTTTAATAGATTTTTTCAGTTTTCTTTTTTTCAAAATATTTTACAATATTTTTAATATTTTTTTTTTATTTTTATGAATTGTATTACGTATATTACATATAATATTACGTATATTAGTAGGCTGTTCGATAATTTAAAACATTAAGGACGTTAGAAAAGTGGAAACATTTTGCACCTTATTTGTAAATACTGTCGTTATTTGGGTCTGTTTTCGTAAGTTAGTAAGTTACAATAAAAAAAGAATATGGTAACATTTCAAGTTTTATTCTCAAATAAGAACTATGTATAAACTAAGTAATATTGCGTTGACGAAGAGTCGTATGTGTAATTTTTGAAATATTTTTATCATCGCATCTTATATCATCATTAGCCATACTTTCATCCACCAAAGCGTTTTCCATTATATGTATAGATTTCCTTGAGAAAAAAAACTGTCTTTGTTTTCTACTACACATAAGACTTTTTTAGGAACAAAAAGATACAAATATTTAAAAGAAATAAGTTTATTATACAAAAAATCCTATGTGTATATATATATTTTTAAATTTCTTTTGCCATTCTTTTCAAAGCATATAATTTTCAAATATCTTAATGGAATATTCATAAGACTTTTCGTCAGCACACCGACGATATGTGTGTATTTCAAATGGTTTTAATATTAAATCCCAATACAGCATTTATCAATAACTTTTATTAAAAAAATCCAATCCATATATAATAAATCTAAACATTAAATATTGCTCTACAATTTTCATAACAAATCACTCTTTAAAGTTCTGCTAATACCAAACTATAAAAACAAAACCCTCAATAACGATGGATTTACTAAACTGATCATTTATGGTTTAAATTTTCTTGTTTGAATTATGCTCCAATGAATGAATGAACGCAACAAAAAAAAAAAAAAATCGAAAAGGAAAAAGAGCTCAGAAATGAAGAAGAAGCAGAAGGAAAAGAATCAGAATAAAACAACACAATTTGCGTACGATTTTTGCTTCTTCCGTAGTTACATTCGCATGCAAATGATGCAGGTACACGGTGTTTGTTGGTATTGTATGTTCTTAACATTCTATAATAAAAATTGAACTATAAAGTATTAACGGACACATGGACAGACAGACAGATAGACGGACACATATGTTCTCTTACAAATGTGTTTAAATGTGGAGCTTATACAAAGACATTCTAAATCGTAACATGTAGTCTGAGTTGTGACTTCTTTGTCTGTCCGAATTTTAGTTTTCTTGTTGTTGTATTTATTTATTTTGCTCTGATTTTTTTGTTTTTGTCATCGATATTATTTTTGCTGCTGCTGTTGTTATTGTTGCGTTATTTATTTATTTTTGTTATTTATTGATTTAATACAATAAATTTTGCATGTTTGCATCCAATTTAAATAAAATTCGACAATTCTAAATCACCACATTTTGACATTGGCTACTGTTGTTCACAATTCGTGTTCGATCTATAGAGTTTTGTGAATGGCTGAATGTGTTTGTAAGATTTTATGATATGGTGCACACCTGAATCGGGTTTCAGATACAAAATGTAATAAAAAAACTAGAAATTCCAGATGAGCATTTGTAGGGCTTTCCCAAATAATCTAAAATATTCATAAGTATTCGGAAATTAAAGACTTTAAAACATTGTTGATGTAATTAACCTTAGGAGACTTTTAAAAAATAGTCTTTATATCTTAATAACCTCTGCCATACAAGCGTCCTTGAACAGGTCAAAGAAATGGGCATATTATATCACCCGTATCTATTACAGGTATACACGTATGCCTGTTTTGGCATATTGTGCGCTTTAAAGGAGCAGAGTTTCTCTCGAATTCGTCCATAAGCGTAAGACAATTTCGACTGGAGCAAGAACATAGTTCAAAAAGATTTTCATTTAGAAATTCAAACTTAGTATATTAGCAAAATGAAAGCTTTTGCATGATAAAAGTCCTGACACAGGTAGTGTTCCAGTATTCAATCTTCTTCTTCACATGTTCTATATGTTATGTCATCAGGTCTTTTAAGATTTATGCTTTCACATAGGATGTCAATCACTCTTCCGACAGCAGCATTCTGCCAGTTTCTGTTCTGCTCTTCCACTGACAAAACAATAAGTTATTCCTTAAACTTTTGAAAGAGACTGGCGTTTTTCAATTAGATAGTGTTCAAAGATAGTCCTACGTTGGATGGTTTATCTGCCTCGACATTTTCCATGATGCCGTGGTGACCTAAAATCCATATTACATCAATGTGTTCATAACTGGAATACGAATTTATCTCATTTTTACATTGTAAGAAAAGGACGGTAAAGCACATAGTGGTATTGGTATAATAATTAGAAACTTATTACGATATTACGCTCTAGACGAATTTTCGAAAGAATATATGCAGGCAACATCAATTCACTTTGAATCTTTTTCAGGGTATTTTACACTTAGATTAATTTATTGTCCACCAAGATTTTCAATGACTAAAGAAAATTTTGAAAAATTCTCTAATACACTAGGGGATAGTTTCCTGGCATGTGGCGACTATAAGCGAAACACAGTTATTGGGGTTCCAGATTGATGAATCATAGAGGTAGACAGCTATATAAAGTTTTAGTTGATCGAAAAAGTAGGTTGGATTTTGTGTCCTTTGGACAACCAACTTATTGGCTTTGGATTCCTGATCTCATTGATTTTGCCATATCTAAAAATATTAATCGAAATTCGATAAGTACAGAAAATTCAAATGATTTATCTTCTGATCCTACTCCAATAATAGTAACTTATCAAACGAATACGAATACTTCATATACTACAAATTGGTTGAAATATATACATCAACAGTCACATTCACGCATTCTTTTGAATGTGAGGAAGATATAAATAAATGCATTAATGATTTTACGTCATTAATTTCAGCTCTGGAACATTCAAAGATTCAAATTCTTTTGAAATACAAAGTGCATATTACAAGCGCTGATATCGAAAAACTTCTTTTTGTAGAAAGAAAATACAGAAGACAATGGCAACAAACAAAATCACCTGCTGCAAAGCTGAAAGTAAAAAACTAAAAAAACCCTTCAAGTAGGATAGGATCGCCAAATAAAAATTACAATGAAAGCTTAAGGAATAATAAGCACATATTAAGCCACTGGTAGAGGCACAAAATTCTTTAAGGAATAATGACGGTATCTAGGCCCGTAGTGCAGAAAATATAGCCAATTTGTTTGCATGTTATTTAAGTTCAGTCTTTCAAGAAAATCCCCAAACAAGTGATTTTGTTTTGGCACTACATTGAACTATGATGACATAATTAATAATATATATATATATATATATATATATATATATATATATGTTCAGCTACTTTTTTAAATGTCACGCGAGCTTTCGAAAAATTAAATTAAATATATAAAATTAAATGCTTACTACCACCATGTACACGCAAATTGCTAGTGTCTTCCTTATCTGACCGTCTATTTGGAGTAATGTATAATGACTTTGTGACAGACAAATTTAAGATAAAAGCAGGTGTTCCACAGGGGAGTGTTTTTGGACCTACACTCTATTGAATTTACACCTCTATCTTGCCTACTTGTTACACTTAATGGTATTAGTATACCACGGTCAGATCATGTTACATACATTAGTATTCATTTGGATAGGCGAATTACCTGGCGTCGTGATATAGAAACCAAGAGACTTCATATGAAATTGAGTCACTGGTTAATAAACAGCCAATCATGACTAAGCCTTGACAATAAAGTTATACTGTATAAAACGGTATTAAAAGTAATTTGGTCTTATGGCATCCAATTATAGGTTACAGCCAGTAATACCAGCATTGATAGGGCTCAATCAAAATTTCCTGGGACCATGACGGGTGCACCATAGTAAATAAGAAATGAGAGTGTCAATAGGAACTTAGATATACCATTTGCAAAGGGAGAATTTAGAAATGTATATCCGGAAACTTGAAAGCCATCTGAACCCACCAGCTAGGCTTCTTGTTAATGTCCTTACTTAAATACTCCGTAGGGCCGACCTACCATTGCGAGAGAGAGGCCTAGTTTAACATTTTACTTCGCCGTGGAGAGGCCTACTAAAGGCGGATTAAATAAATAAATGGAAAGTATGTAAAAAGGACATTCCTATATTTAATACTGTCGTCTCTCAAGATTCTGGTAATACCTTTCGTAATAGCTATAATCTCAGCCTGAAAAATAGTGTTGTGATCCGAGAGACGGAAGTATTTATGTTTTGGATCATATAATAGACTCCCATTCGATTGATTTCTGGAATAATCCACACTCTAATAACCTCATTTCATTCTCCCTTTTCACATTTCGTTTGGGTATATATATACCTAGTTGTATCGTCCTTTAATAACCTCCATTAATATATACCATCTAGTGACAGCCAAAACTTCTAGATTTCAATAGGTAGTTTTGATAGAAGGTTCACATCGCAATTGCTTTTGTCGATATGATTCTCATTGCACCTTTAATGCACTAATGTAGGATTGTCCCTGTATTTTTTGAAGGGCTTTTATAATAATATTCTTCTCCACTATCGAGTCATATCTTATAATTGGTCGTAGTACACACGCGTATAGTAAGCGTGTCATCTTCTAGCTTTTGCACTTCGGCACTTCTTTGGATTTTCTGCACTCTGCTTTCACTGGTTCTTTCAGAATAGTCTCTAATTGTAAAAGTTTAATAAAAAAAAATCTTACATTTCAGTTAGTAGATATTTTTAGATGATGAGTAACTGAAACTTAGTTGCCCTGTTTTTGTTATGGAATAATTAAGACAGCTCCTGTGCTATGCTCGTAAAACCTTTCTGTAATTCGGATGTAAATAGTTGGGGTTTAAAGTGGGTAATTTTAGATTTCAGTTTTCTCTACTACATTGGTCCAAAATGTTCAAAATAATAATCTTAGACATTTGTTACCAAAAACCTATATGATGTTGAAGAACTTGGCAGGCAAGATAAGAGTTAAACATTTCTATCTTTACAAGAGTGGAGTTTAATGAATTGGAGAGTTATTTTAAGTGCTGATGTTTCTGTGGAAAATATCCAAATCAAAAGCATTTTTAAATCGATGAATATGAAATTAAATACTTTATTTTATATATATTCAAACTGCAAAAAAGTTTTGTCCCAAAAGTATATGCTTGGGATAAAGTGCAATGAATAATTTAACAAATTTTCCATCAAATTTTTTCCAATTTTGGTGAAAATAGCAAATAATTGGTTTAATAATTTGAACATATATAAGAAAATTAAAAAAAAAAAAAACATAAAAAATTTTATGCTTTAGCAAAAGCAATGAAATATACGAAAATTGGAAATAACTAAATAAACTAAAGAGCGATAAGACAAAAAATAGTGGATGCTGTAAAAATACACATTAGACAAGATAAAGCTCATGCAAATGATATGTACATTTAAAGTGTGCAGAAATTATAGCAATTTATTACACTTGGGAATTAAACCATTCCAAATACGATAAAAAACCGCATGTTTATATAAATTTTGTTTTATTATTTTATTTTGTTTTTATTAGTTTTATCAGTATATCTGTTTTCATCATTTACTTGATATTCGAGTGGAATAGTAAATATAAGAATCATTTGAAAGTATTTAATAAACACTAAATATCTTTAAATTTGCCATTTTTAATAATTTCCGCTTTAATGTATAAACACAACAAGTCAACACAACATTAACACAAATTAAACAAAAACTTAGACAGCAATGGAAAATGGGCAACAATTTTATTTATTATCTTCTCATTTCTTTTTATTTCAAACTTTTTTCAATTTTGTTTACAAAACTTATATAAATTTTTAAAAATATGGTAATAATTGTATTTTTGAGAGAATGTAAGAGCAACAAAAATTCCGGAGAGAATTTAAAATATAATTTATTTTTTAATCGAGCCGCATTGCGCATTTTTCTTACAAATTTGTATAGGCATTTCCGGACCGCGCTTGTTCTGTTTATACATTTAACCCAACATTTCCCATTTTATAAAAAAAAGTCGATTTGAAAAAGCGCCGAAAAATACTACCGAAAGGTAAATAATTCTTATTATTTTTATGCAAACGTGAGACAATAATCAGTTCTATTTTTTGAAGTTAAGTGAACGTATGGTCCACTATGCACCTATATCCTCTACAAAATAACTTAAAATTTGTGAGATTTTTGAGTTACAAACTTTTGAAAATATTATAAAAATTTCTCTAGATTTATTTGTAATAATACTCTAATAAAATTAATAATGTCATTAAAAAAATGAATTCTTCACATTTATTGAAAAAAATTTACTTAGTGTACTTTCAAGGTGATTATTTAAATGCGGCAATAAAACTTTGCTTTAATAACACAGGTCAACAAAATTTAAAAAAAAAAATATTCTGCGAAATTTTTATTCCTTAGACTTGATGGAAGAACATTCTCCATCATTCTGTAAGGCGATTTTAAATTATATAAATTTCTAAGTAATATATATATATCAAATCATTCACTCACGTTTTGGAGATAAGAAATGGTTTTATAAATATCTAGTATAAGTCAAGTCTCTAACTTGCCACACACCCTAGAAGTCTTAAAAATTATAAAAATCAAGAATTCGCAATTAACCCTTATAAATCTATGAAAAAATGAGATGTAAGGTTAGGTAGTAAAGGGTAAATTTGTATATGGTATAACTAAGACATGACGGTAGATTTCAAAAATAATAAAATAAAAATCCATATTTAAAAAACAAAGTCTACAAAAGAATAGAAAAAATAATATCATTAATAATTCCGCGTAATTCTTATTCGTTGGGCTAGAGAAAGAGTAGAGAGTGAAATGAAAAATTTCCATTCCTTAATAATTTGGCGGACAATGTAATCTTCTTGTGGTTCCCTGTTGGACTTTATACCCCATCGACAAGGATGTTAAGTATAAATTTTATATCCTTAGTTCAGGGCGTAAAAAATTTTGCTGATGAATCCGTTTGTGATAATTGTATGTTTTCCCAGTCAGTCAGGGCGTCATCGTATTCTTTGCGGAGGCGTGTAGAGTTTAGAGAGCTACACAGAGAAAATACATTCGTTGCGGCAACCGCATTTTACATACATGCATACATACATACATACATACATATATACATACATACATACATACATACATACATACATACACACATACAGGACATTCATTCAATTCTTGGACATATTGTAACTTAAGATAACTTCACTTGATGAATAATATAATACACATCTGCCGAAACGTTGTGATCATCAGTTTTATTATAGACATGTACGAACTTTTCTTTACCTTTTGTATTTGATTATGGTGGATAAATGATGAAACTTCTTCTTTTCCATGGTACGTGGATATGAATTTCTACAGTATTATTGAATTTACACAAACATTGTTTACTTAAGGAAAATCTGCAGAAATTATTCGATTTTTAAGAACAATTTTAGAGCATTCTTAATATTTACTTACAATTTCAATACTTTTTACATCTTATGTCTGACACTTTCTTCTTATGATATAATTTTCTTGTATAATTAAATTTTAAAAATAGTGGATATTTTATGTCAGCGTTTTAGTTTTCGTTTTACAAGATGTAAAAGTTTTCTTTATTATATTATTTCAGGATTTATTTAGTGATAATTTTTCATATATATTTATTACATCTTCCAGAATATTATCTAGTGGTATCTTCTTTTTTTCATCTAGATGATTACCTAGCAATATTACGTATTTTTCTTCTAGGCGTATTAATTTTTTATCGCTTATATGTATCGCCTGTTATGAACAATCTCTCCCGATGGGGGAAACTTCCGCAGTATAATTATTGTGGCAATAAACATTTGGTTCTAAGCAAATGATAATCACTTTCGTATTATTTTGCTTGTAGGGATTTCTTTTTCAATATTCATAAAAAGAAAAAATTCTTAATGTCAGATGAAATGAACAATTAATACAATCTTAGCTACAAACTTAAATATGGTAAGTACATAAAACTGCAGTTAACCATTGTCATTCATTTATTTTGGTCATATTTTGTAGACTAAATGCCAAAAAAAAAAAAAACAAAATTCCAGTAGTTATTAGCGGAAATGCAAAACAAGGCCATTGGCAGATTTATTGACATATTTTGCGTTTTATTTTAGTTTTATACTTCTTTTAGCTACAGAAACCAAACACATTCATTTCATACAAAAATAAAACTAAAATCATTTTCAAGTTCAAGTTCTCGTACCAGTCTGAAGTTTGACTATAGTCACCATAATCTACGACAGTAACCAGGCAGCCAGACAGGCACATGCACATGCAACAAGAAACATTTGCATGTCTCTCTTTTTTTCATCTTCGAGGAACGACTAAATTGGACAAAAAAGATATAAATAAAATAAAACAGTTAATGAATTGATTTTTTTTTGTTATTGTTGTTGTTGTAGACTCGCAAAAGAGTACTACGATCATTGATTGTTTATTTGTTTATCAGAATAAACGTCATTTCACGATAAAAGAGATAAAAATCAATTTTTTTTTCTCCAAAATAAATTGTTTTGAATCACACACATACATCGCATCGCATGATTTCGGAAACCACAACATTTTATTTTATTTAATTTAAGTTTTGATATTTTTGGCAAATAAAAAAATAAATGAATTAATTTTTAATAGAATAAGAACCACTTAAATTATTATAATTGGTTGAATAGAATTTAATGATACCCTATAACTTTAAAATGTAATACTATAAGGATTAGTGTTACCGATTAAATATTTGAAACAAGAAGCTTGTCAAAATATTTATTTATATAATATATATTTTTAAACCCTGCAGTTATCCATTAATGTAAAGAATGAGAGATAAATACGAATTTTCATTCTTAATAATAATAAATATTCATTTAGTTTTATTTATTAAAAATATATTTTAACAGTTTACGAATTAAAAATATTTTTTTGCTATTATTTATTTCATGTCACTCATATAGCGTATTTAAATATTCAATTTAAAATGTCATGCTACTAAATAAGAACAAAACTGGAAATTATGAATATTTTATTTTATTAATCAGCTCATTTGGAATTTATTGATTTTTAGACAAAAACATTCATCTCTTAACTTTTGTTTTCTTCTACTTTGTTGGCTAGTTGACACGAATGCCACAAACAAAATGATGATTTTCTAGAAATCTGGCATATCTTTTTGTTAAGATCGTGAGAACATTTTTATTTCGTTATATTTCATTGTCAATTTATCTAGTGTGTGTGGGGATAAATATATTTATTTTATATTTATTTTGCGACATTTTCTCATATAAATTTAATAATAATGAATGTTTAAAGTGATTTTTTTAATTTATAAACGAATTTATGAATTTATTTTCGTCAATTTTTGTTTAAATTTAAATTAAAAATTAATTCATTAAAGACAAATGATGGTGATTTTTCTGTTTTTTTTTTTGGTTTTAAACAAAAGTGAAACAAACTAGTTTTGCATGGTTCGACCACAAACATTTAAATATCAAAGAAAATGAGATATCTTACGAGTATAATTTAAGATAAGGAAACACAAATGAAGCAAATGTTAAAGGTATCTGTTTTGTTGTTGGTATTTTGACTTAAACTAGTAAAAGGTAGAAAATTTGTTAAGAGGCATTGTTAAACTGTTTAGACCATTAAGGAAATTTAAAGATTCCCTTTAGCCAATAAATAAGTTCTCATTACTTGTAAACAATATATGAATGAAACAAATATAAAAGTTAATATGACAAGTAGTTGCATTAGTTATGTCTTATGTGGAAAATAACTGAACATAATTGGTATGAAAAAGTTAAAAGTACCATAGTAATAAGAATATAATAAACAGATGTACTATAGTCTTTATTTTTTTCGAGTGAATTTTCAATTTCTTGAATTTTTATCTTATCTAGCACTTAGTTAAACAATTATCATGGATATTATAAGAAACTACTATACTTATATATTTTTATAGTAAAATATTATTATTGCAAAATAAATAGAAGCAATAAGTATGAAATCTGTTGTGAAATTATTTTATTTTTTGCTATAGATAAAATACCGAATAAGTAAATATTTGTTTTAAATTTTAAATATATAATTATGAAAAATCAAGTAAAAATTCGCTGCATATAGTTTTGGTTATTATATTCTGTTCATAAAAAGATAAAATATGTATGGATATACATTTTTTATGGCTTACTAAGTATACTTGTTAAAGTTAACTAAAATATACCTTAATCTAAAGGCTTAAAACATTTCTGTGACAACAAGGAAAACTACATCATTAGTTTTTTTTTTTAATTTTCAGGAGAGAAGTTTATTATTTTTAATTTCCATACAACTCTTTAGAAATATTAAATTTCAAACATCAATGTCTTGTCATTCCATTTGTAATTTCTACAATAATCGTTCAAGACCTCAAAAAGTATACATATTCTAAATCCTTTTAGAAAATGGTGTCGAAATAACGATATCCGTCTGTCCATCCCACGTCGGAGTGTCGGTTGACATGGCGTTTATTAAGGTTCCCCAATAACTTCTTCCGAAAATTTTACTACTGAAAATTGCTGAAAATCGGTTTGTAATTTGCAGATATATCGCAAAAGAACGTTCTTTTTTGCTTTTGAAGCATCCAAACAAGATACGTACACTCAGGCTTGGATTTGAGTCGTTTCGAAATTACAAGATTTCGATTTGTGAAGTTATGATTTCGAGTTTCATAATTGTTAATAGCAAGTATAAAGGTATTTGAAAATATTTAATGGACAAAAATGCAAAAGTATATATGAAATACACTGTGATAAGTTGGAAAATCAAAATAGAAATTATATAAGTATTTTAATTTCACTCCTTTTTACAAAAAAATGCAAAATTTTTATTAAAAATTAACTTCTTTTCTGTTCAAAAAAAAAGTGTAAATACATATAAAATAGTGATTAGGTTTGTGTAGATTCAGTTCTGTCGCAATTGGGGTTTGAAGTTTCCCGCAATATCTCTTCTCCAGAGATATTATCATTATCAATTTCCCGGGAATTTTTTAAAACTTTATTTGTAAGAAAAAAGGTCATAATTTCTTACAAAGAAAATTATTTTTTATTAAATAAAATAAAACCAAATATAAATTGTAATGAATTACCAAAAAATGAAATAATATGAAAGTATAACGCTATTCCAAAGATAAAAAAGTTTTAATATTTTATACATATAAAATAAGTTAGTACTTTTCGTAATTTATGTTAAAACTGTCTCAGATTTTTCCGTTATTATGTTTTTGATGCTAAAAATTTTTAAAAATACACCCAAATATAATAAATAAATTTAATTATAAATAGCTTGACGTTTTTTTCCGCTTTATTTCTCTAATTTACATTTTTTTCTTACTAAATTAAACATAAATCTGGAAAATACTAAAAATATTTTTCGGATCAGGCATAGTGTTTAAAAATAATCGCATATACGTATGAATACAATATGAGATTAGCTTTTTTGTAAATATTTTGTAGGCGCGCCTGCTTGTATAGGAGATGCTGTTTTAAAAGAAAATGTTGTGTTAAAATGAAAAATTTCCCAACCAAGTATTTTCGAAGTTCAACTTATTTAACATTCATTTCCACAAATCTATCATTGGTGTTAGTTTTGAATAAAATAAAAAATTAAAATACTTTTTATTTTATCTCCATTTTTTATTTCTAATTTAAAATATTTGTTTTATTATTTTTTTTTAATAAATACATTAAGTATTTCTATTTATACTAAATCAAATGACTTTTGTGTTATTTTTGATTTGAACAGAATAAATTAAAAAAGAAAATATTTTGTAAGAAGAAACGTTTTCAAACGTTTGAAATTTAGATGAAGAATTCAGGGATTTTTTATAAATTATAATTTTTTCCATACAAATTTCTGCCTTTTGAAAACGTTTCGTTTTACAAAACAGGGCCTTTAATCAAAAGGGAAACATATATTTTTTAGAAAAAAATAATCAAAATTTGTATTTTGGAATATTCCAACCTTGAATAATATTCATATGCATTAATTACGTTTCTAACAATTAAATCAGGTTTTTTTCTCTCACATAATTTGAAATAGAAATTCAGAAAAATTTGAAATAAGTATTTTGATATTTTTACTTAAAAATCACAGATATAGAATTATTCAGCCTATAGACGTTTGAAAAAAAAAATCAAATGATTTTTTTAAATTATTTAAGTTAAAAAGAATAACGTAGCGATTGTTTCTGAAATTTTTTCAACAAATAATATTCATTGTGGTTTTCCGACTGTTTAAAAAATCTGAGCAGGTATATCAAATGACTAGAGTCGAATAAATAACACGACCAATATTCATCGAATTAAACTTACTTCAACGTATTAAATAATTGTAGTATTAAAAAAAAAAAATTATTAAAATTATTCGAGGCCTTTAATATAAAAATTATTTATTTTTAAACAAATATTTTGAACTAAAATATTCACAATGAACGACTATGAAATCTATAATAAAACTAAAAAATATAATTCATGCAACATTAACGTTCTAGTTGTATTAATTACAATTTTTCATTGATATAAGGTGTTAAAAGTAGCAAAATATTTTCTATATTATTTTAAAAGTACGAGAATATTTAATTTCCCATTTTCACGTAAAATTTTAGAAAAATGCCCGTGAATTCCCGAGTGTTTTCAAAAATTAGGTATGGCATTGATTCGACTAATTTTTGAATTTCTTCCCAGGCTTATTTAATTTTTTAGTTTTAACTCCGTTATTGTCATTAAGGTTTCATTCTGATTATCAACTCCCTAATAAATTGATGATATCCCATTGAGATCATCTGGAAGAAATTAATGCAATACATTTATTTATTAGTCACAATTTTTTAAGTTGTCGCAATTTTTTTTCAAGAATGAAAAAAATATTGAAGAAATTTGTTTGTCTGTTAGCAAAAAAAAAAAAAAAAAAAAAAAATTGATATTTTTTGTAAGCGTTCGTGCTTTATGATATTAAGATTCATGTGGATGCATGATTTACAAGATATAAAAGTTTTCTTAATTATATTATTTCAAGATTTATTTAGTAATAATTTTTCCATATATTTATTACATCTTACAGAAGATTATCTGGCGGTATCTTCTTCCTTTCAACTAGGTGATTATCTTGCAATATTGCTTTTTTGTTTTATTTCTATTGTCTATTTTTCTTCTAGGCTAGAAATATATTGATTTCTTATTACTTATATGTATCACCTGTGTCGCACAGTATCTCCCGATGGTGAATACTTCCGCAATACGGATTATGATTATTGCGGCAATAAAGATGTTCTTCTAAGCAATACGAATTCGAATCACGTTCGTATTATGTTGCTTCTAGGGATATTCTTAATATGTTTACCAACATTCAAAATACTAAATTTTGTATATTTTATTGCAGAAAAAAATGAAATACACTTGTAATTAATTCTAATTTTATACATTTTCTGTACTTTTACAAGAAAATTTACTAATCTTATAGTAGTAACTTTACGTGCATTTTTACAGTGTGTTTCAGGGAATTGAAAAGAAAAGTTATTTTTTTTTTTATTTGAATAGCAGTAATGAATGGCCGGCCGCTATAAATTTTAAATTCCTTAGAATTTTGATTTAACACTTACATTTTCCAATAAAACTAAATGTAATATTCTTTTAAATCATAATTGTTATAGTTAATATCTAAAAGTTCTGTAGTCGTTTAATAAATAAGTAAAAAATATTTAAATCTTTTAGAATCTCTAGTTTTAAGTTTTATTACCTGCAACATCATGAGGTGGAAGAATATGTAATACTAAGAAAATATACTACACATTGTCATTAAACATTAAAACTTGAGCTTCTTTGATTCAACAATTTTATGTACTATAGATATGAATTTACGAGTACATACACACATTTTTGCAAAAAGACATCAATTCCTTCTTAAGACGCCATAGGACAAAAATAAATGCTAGAACTATGTAAAACTGAAATTGTAATCAGCATGGACATACGAATGCACATTTTTTATAAACATTTTCAAATGTATTCATAAGATCCAGTGAAATGGAGTACAAGCATGAAGATTAGAAATGTAACGAATGGTAATGTTGGCGGTGGTAATAGATGCCTAGTTTTAGTGGATGTTACATGCGTTAGTTAGACTGTCTTCATCGTTGGCATAAATCAAGCTTCTAATTAATGGTATAACTTTCATGATTCCTCTAAACACAAGCTTTGCCAACTTTAGATAAAAAACACCCATTTGAGTCTCAAAAATTAGAAGTCATTTGCGTTTATCAATAATATGCAATAATACTTTGCTTTATAGTCGCTTTCTTTTCGCTTTGGAGTTTTTTGAAATTCTATCTTTTACAAAGATTATAAAAGCTGGAAATAGAGTATGCAATTGAAATAATGGAATTTTGTGTTCGATTTTGGTAGAATTCAAAGAATGCTATGTGGAAAATTTAAGGATGTTAAAAAAACGGAGCATTTTAAATGTAAAGAAATATAAATAATTTTCAATATTTTTTTTAATTATTCACTAACTATTGAAAGTTAAGCATATTATTGTTATAACTAAAAATGTTCCAACCATTTTGTCAAAAATCTATTTATAAATGCCATTAAAATTTTAACAAAATTTATTTCACTTAACTTTCTTAAAAATTGTATGTATATCTTAACAGTTCATATTAGATTCTGGGTTTCCATTCCAAACTTTAAAAAGTTTTCTAATAATACTCAGCTTATTACAAACCATTAGACAAACTAACTAACTATTCCTTTAGCTTGTAAGTAGATGATATAAAAATGTTAATTTGTGGTATAAAAATGCAGGCAAAAAGAGATTAATAATTGTGATTAAAAATGGAAGGAGGAATAAGAGAATAAAAAAATGAATTCATTTTATACATTTTTTACTATACAGGGCTGCCAGATTTGGGGTTTTGACCACAAATTTGGGGAATTTTTGTTGGAGAAAATGATGAAAATTTTGGCTTGGCTTGGGTTGTGTTAGGGATTGGGAAAACTTTTTTGGAATATTAAAAATATTTTGGGGAATTTTAGACAAAAGTATATAATTTAAAATTTAATTTAAATTGCATTGTAAAGAACTTGTTCAAAAAATTTACACAATATCCTTTTTTTATTATTTGGACGAAAATCATCAAAGCAATATTTCTCCAATATAATTCATTTTTATTAGTTTAAAGAAAATTAGGTAATAAACAACAAAAAATATATAAAATTAAAATTTTTTTATTATTTTTATCCTCAAAATAGCGCGTAAAAATTACAGTAAAGTGATTATCACCTGCGCAATATATTGATGATATTCCATTGAGATCATCTGGAAGAAATTAATGCAATACTTTTATTTTTCGTTCACAATTTTTTTAGTTGTAGAAAAATTATTTAAAAATGAAAAAATATTGAAGAAATTTGTTTGCTTTTAGCAAAAAATGAATATTTTATGTGAGCGTTTCAGTTTTCGTGCTTTATGATGTTAAGATTTATGTGCGTGCGTGCTTTACAAGATCATTATTATATTATTTAAGTTTTATTTAGTGATAATTTTTCTATGGATTTAACATATATTTCAGAAAATTATCTGGCGGTATCTTCTTTTTTTCACATAGATGATTATCTAGCAATATTGCCTATTTTTCTTCCAGGCGTACTGATTTCTTATTGCTTAAATGTATCGTCCATGACGCACAATCTCTCCCGATGGAGGAAACTTCCGCAATACGAATATAATTATTGCAACAAATAACATTTTTCTTCTAAGTAATACGAATTCGAATCACTTTCATATTATTCTGCTTTTATGTTATGAACTTTAGAAGGTATCCTAACTCATTAATATTCACTGAGTACAATTGAAATATAGGCTGTTATTTTTGAGGTTTAAAGAGTTGCAGTTTTTTTTTTCTTATGTCAAAGAGAAATTTAAAAGTAACAAACAATTTGGGGTGATATATTACTGACAATATAAGAAAGTTGATTGTGAATTTTCACTCGTTGAGAAAAAGAAAAAATCATGTAATGTTGTAATTTTTAAAGTTTTCATATTTTTCAATGTTCTTTTCGAATTTGATTGTTTTGGTAATTTGATCCTTTATTTCTAAAACATATGATGTACAAGTGTTTCCTTACTTATTTTTATAAAACAAGTTAAAACAAATGTTTTGCACAAATGTCTGCGGGATATTACTTTTGACTATTAATTAGGTGATGGAATCGTTTTTCGATCGGTTTTAAAATCAGGTTTTCGGTTTAAGTGCTGTCAAGAAACACATATAATAAATAGTAACATTTAATGGAAATTTAGGAAATTGATTGATATTCATCAAGTTAATTTCTTGTTATGCTTTATAAATATAGTTTAAGGTAGATAGTTTAAGGAAATGTTAAAGTACTAATTATATTGAATGAAATACGCATATCAATATCAACTAGTTTCTTCACTTGTAACACCTGTAACATTCTTAAAAAAAAGTTTAAATATTTTTGGGTTTTTTTTTATTCAGTATTTGTAATAATAGCTTACTTTATTTTTTTATTTTTTTTAAGGAGTAGTATTTGAAAGAAGCTTGCCTTTAAATTCGATTTCGAAAAAATTGAGAAACGCTTTCTCCATATTAAGCCTGTAAATATTATATAAAACTTAGTTTCATTTTTGATAATTTTTTTCTTACCCTAATTAAAAATTATTTCATAAAATATTTAAATTTCAAAAATTTTTAACTTCAATATTATAACATTTGTTGAGTTTTTTTTTCTAGAGAAATATATTTTACGTTTATACGCACCTCTTAGTTACAATTAAAAATATTGCGATATGAAAATTTTGCTGTATAAACGATGATTTAATATTTTAATTGCATGTTAGTAATTCACGAAAACTAATAGTGACTAGTGAAACTAATTGCAAATAAAGCGTACGGCGTTGCCACTTCCTTTTACATTCGTAGAATTTTCTATGACAATAGTTGTATTTTTCCCATCTGGCACAAGAAAAAGAAAAGTATATTTCTTTATGCTATTTGCGTATAAACAGTGTGATTAATTAGCAAATTATTTTTATTTGGTATAATCGTGCATATAAACGTAATAATAGTCTGTTATTGGAAATATTTAATTTTGCAAAAAGGAAACCCGGTTAACCAGAATTTCGAAAACAGCTACCGGTTTTTTTCAAAATTCCAACTATTCGAATTATTTGAAAACCGATTTCTCCAAAAAATCTATCACCCTACTATTAATAAAATCTTTTGCCAATGTTCAATTTAAGCAGACATGTTGAATAATTTAAATTCTAAAATTATGTACTAATTTCTTTGACTTACAAGATGGAGAATCTGAAGTTTAATGTGTAATGTATTTCTTTCAATACATATTTAGTTATGTAAAAATATTGATCCAAAAATTATCTCTTTAGGAAGAAAATACTTGTTAAAAACAAAAAAGTAATTATTTTGAATGATAAAACGTTTTATTTATTGGGTAGGGATTTTTTGAGGAAATATTTTTAAAATTTTGGGGTTAGTCAAAAAAAAATATCTGGCAGCCCTGTTACTGTATGTTTAATTTTATACTCATACCAAAATGTATAAAAAGCCGATAATTAAAAATTTATTTGCATTTTGTTGTCATAATTAATTAAATCATGTCAATGCTATTATAAAGTGTATAATTGTTTATAATTATTTTAACATTTTTTTTTAACTTTTTATATCAGGATTTTAATTTATGTTTTTTTTTTTGTGTTTTTTCTTATGTGCACACCCTACATCACAAAGTGTAAATATGAAAATTACATTTTCAGAGGAGATTTAAAATTTAGTTTAAACATTTTGGCATATAAAATTTAAATTTAATATATATATTTAATTCGTAGTGAATTAAAAAAACAATAAAATCAGAAAAATTAGATGAAAAAAATCGCTAAACCTCGGAATTTGATGCAGAGAAGTGAATTCTGGCATATAGTTTCGTCTTGGGGTCTTACACATGTTGTTAAATTTTTGTGCATGATGTTGTTTCAGTTTGCAATTCCAATTTTAACCTATAGCCTCATTGAAAATTTTTCACTTTCGGATACCCTAACAGCGATTTTGCGATAATATGTGTAGCAAAAAATTTAATGGGTGGTATAATTATGCTTAAAATTTTACTATATTGCTTCGAAATATAGCGGATACTAAGAAACATTAAATAGAGCATAAAATGTGCTATAACTTTAATAACTAATGATGGCACTCTTGTGTATTTTCTAATCAAAATTTATTGCGCAACTCAACAAAATTTATAAATTACAAATCAAAATTAAAAGCACAAGTTACTTTAAATTTTTTTTTTAATACAAAGTGAAGTATTATAAAGAAAACACGTTTCAATGCCTTCGCAATAATTTCGTATTTATGTTGTTGTTTATCTTTTGATTCTAGTAGATCTTCTTAGTACAGGCTGATGTTATCATTAGTACTTATGCACAGACAAAACAGATTCATTGTGATAACAGAATTTTTCGCCAATCGAACTTTGGTAGTTGTGAGAACAAACTCTCAATTTTTTTTTTTTAATTTGAGTACAAAATAAATCGTATATGGTGACAGAATTATCGATAAAAGTAACCACCCAGAAAAAACTTTGGTTGCCATAATATGAGTTAAGAAGCTAATATAATGGCTCTTCATTACTTGCACATTAGCTGAATAACCCATTACTTTAACACGTTGATGAAAGTAGAGGCAACTACTTACCTCATATTATTACAGATATTTACGAGAGTTATTACTAAGTTGTTATTATAACAACTATCTACTTCCAAAGTATTCAATAAGTCATTTAATTTAAAGTATTATAAAAGTCATTATTAGTGAAAACAATAAGAACTAGTTACATTTTAGATTACAATTAACAAACAATATGTCAAAAATTAAAAGCTGTTTTTTTATAAATTTTATAAGTTTTAATTAAAGTAGCAATTGTGAATATAAATATTTACTTGCATACGCAAATTGTGCCTTTTTATATATTTTTCCCTACTTATGTCATTACCAAGTTTTTGCTGGGTAATGTTTATATATTTAATATTTTCTAGTAATTTTATTTCTTTTTGCTGAAAATTATTTTACAAAATGTTACTAGCTTTTTACACATCATATTTCATAGTTTTTGAGAAATTATTACCAATATCTTTAAAACTACTATGCTAATTGGTTACCATGCTAATTGGCAGCAAATAACACTTTGTTCAGAAATTTCGTATTTCAATAAAATTTTGATTTTTATGGTAATATTGTTGTTCTTGGATAACTTCTCCCTTTGTTCTGAAAAGTAATTAACTATTAAAATAACTTGGTAAATAATAATAATGTTTAGGCACGGACACTTTTCATATGCATTTATGTATTTCACGGAAAACAGCAGCGAACAAAGTAATAAATTTTATAGAAGACACAAAAGTTATTATTGCTTATTTAAAGGATTCACATATCCAACAAGGATTTTAAGAACATTCTATTATATGTATGTACATATATATTGTCCTCTCGAAATTACTGCGGCTTGTCTATAATCAAACTACAAAAAATAAGTATAAAAAATAGACTTACGGTTTTATATTATAGATGTAATCAATTGTTGCACGGTTCATTCTTATATTTTAATTTTTTTTTTTTTGTTAATATTTTTGGTGAACATGAATATGTTATTTTAACCAAATTTAAAAATTTTTCGTAATCGATTATTAATTATTGTATCAAAAAATTACTTTTAAATTGTATAAATTTAATATGAACATTTTTTTTGCAGCAACTCATATTTTAATCATAAATATTGATCGTTTTGATTGCCCTTGCCAAATTAGCAACATATTAGTTATAGTGACTGACATAATAATTGTAAGATCCCTGATTGTATTGTAATTATGATTTAACATTTATGAATATAGAAGATATGTAAGATTAATGTAATTTTTATAACTATAACAAACTTTTACTTCGCATCATTTAATTTTCACAATTCTAACTATATACCAACGAATCTTTTTTCTGTGTGTAGTTGGTTGGTCTGAAATGATAGAAAATTCTGTATTATTGGAAGTAAATAGAATAGCTACTTTCTTGTGTTCTGTTAAATTTTTCAGCTTCTAAGTTTTGTCGCTTATTTATAACAGATTTTCTTATTTGGTTTTCATTATGTTTAATAGTTTTTTTTTTTTTTATTTTCTACAGTCTTAAATAAGTAAATATAACATATTTTCTACAAATTTGAAGATTTGCGCAGCTCTACAATTTTTAGACCTGGACATTATCATTTACTTTGAATTTGGAGCCGTTTGATTCACAAATAGTCTTTTATCAAGGTTTAAGTAAACTTAGCATAATTCTTGGTTGTCGAACGTGTAGTAGTTCTACGTGTGACTACTGGGGTTGGTAAAAAACTTAATTAGGATTCAGCAATATTTTTCCCAGATACTATATGTGTTTTTTTTAAGGATGTTTTAAAAGATCGTACAAAACGTTCAGCTTAACTATTGGATGCTGGATGAAACGGTAGTGTAGTTAGATTAGTTACTCTATTTGCAATACAAAATTTCTTGAATTCCTCTATGGTAAATTGAAGTTCATTGTCTGAGACAATCAATTCAGGGAGTGCTTCACCAGCAAGAATATTTTGTAATATGTTAATTGTAGCAGATGTTGTTGTTGAATTTATTTTAATCACATAAGAATAATAGGGAAAGATATCATCACAAATAAACCATGACGAGTTTTTAAACGGTCCAACGTAATTCAAATGAATTCTTTGGCAAGGACTAGTAGGTATTTTCTAAGTGCTAAACTCTTTTGTAGGCATAGACATAAAGATAGTGCATGGTGTATACTTTGCAATTAAACTTTATCAATTCCAGGCCATCAACTATAACCATGTGCTAATTGTTTCGATTTTACTATACCCCACAATGGTGCCAAATCGAAAATTTTTTTAAATAAATTTGTAACTTGTAAACCGCTTCTATGATTTATATAAAATTTCACATAGGCATAACTGATCTTGCCAGATCTTGGACTAGCTTTTTTCCATATATAACATTTCTGAACGGTTTAGCTAGATTTACCTAGATTTAATTACCCTGGAGGAAAGAGAAACGGTTCAAAACTAGTCACGTGAAAAGTTCTCGCGGCTAGTAACCTGTTACAGTTCAGGAACTTTTATGGGGAGAACCTGTTACTTTTACATAGGGCTGGTACAAGAGGACCTGTTCAGAGTAAATTAATATAATAAAAATTTATAAAAATTTTTTACTTTTCAAATTGTTTTTTTATTTTATTATTTATTTTTACTGAATTGTATTTATTTTTATTGTATAATTTTTCTTTAATGTCGGTGGCGGCACCCAGAATCGAAATCACGTTCCTCTGATGTATCTTACTGGTTCCCAACTGGAACTTTGGTGACGAGTAAGGTGTCATTTGGTACTCAACCGATACACGCAGAGAAAAAATACGGTTGTAGTGACCATAATCTAAGAGCAATATATTATGATTGGAACATATGATCTCAACGAAAAATAGAAATGATTAAAAGTTATAATTATTATAATTCTATTTTATCATATTGTGTCTGTTTTTATGGTTTGTTTTTTCGTGTTATGATTCTAGTTTACTACATCATTATCCCATTCTATCAGATTATGATTTGATGTTATTATATTATTATTTTATCTTATTATATTATTAAACCACATTGTCATATTATGATTCCATTTTATCATATTATTATCCCATGTTATCATATAGTTATCCAATTTTATTATATTATTATTTCAGTTTGTCATATTATTATTCAATCTTAACATATGTTAAAATAAAGCGTATTAATAAAAAATTAATTTTATAAATTTTTTATTGAATAATAATAATAATAATAATAATAATAATAATAGTAATAGTAATAGAGAAAAAATATTTAAATAATGTTTCTTCATTAATTATATTCATTTGTACCACCATATGTGGTTCAAATGCAAGATATGTTCTTTAATTCAACCCTTTAATGGAAATAAATCAATATCTTGTATTGCTTGAAGTATGACCAAACCTTATCTATCTGTATTTATTCATATATAAACTAAATGAGAATTAGAATGAAGTTGGAAAACAAACATTAAAAACAAAATATATTCAAAAATAAACAAGTATTGAATTTTTCCACTAAGTTCGTGAAAAGCATAAGTTTTATATTTATTTGAAACATTTTATTGTCATGAGAATAATACGAGTAACGTTAATATGGTTTAAAACAGAATATGGTTTAAGAACAAGGAAAAATACTTCAAATATTTAATGATTGCAAAAGTAATTATATTTTTCATATTTATAAAATTTTGTTTCTGGTAAAGATATTTAAAAACATATAATTGTTGCAGTCAACCATATTAAAATTTTTATTGACTGTAAACGTTAAATGACAAAATTGTACCAAAATCATTGTTATCATGAAAACAAAGTTATTTTATTAAAGTTCAATAAAATTAACAATGAGAACATAATATTATTGTAGTGATAATGCTGTAACCATGTTTTTTCTCTGCTTGTACTGAGGGACCTGTCCATTACTACACGTTTTTTCTCTGCTTGTACTGAGGGACCTTTCCATTACTACAATTGGCACCAAATTTTCAAAGTACATTTATTTATATTATAATTACACACATTTATAAATCTTGTAAAAACCTATCACCACATATAAAAAGACTTTCAATATTATCACAACTAGCAAAGTTTACACGGAAAAAATTATTTTTAAAATAATAATAGTGCAATTTTTTATAAAATTATATTTTCTTCATTGGAAAATTATTTATTTAGTACCGAAAATATAAGTTAATATCTTTATTGGTTTAAATCATGCAATCTCTTAATTTTTACTGAATATTTATTAAAATATTTTCTAATGATTAAAATACGATATTTTTTTTTTTTTTACTTGATTACGATACGTTTTTTATCTTTTTTGGAAATTGATCGTATTTTCTGATATGGAGAGCTAAAACCTTCTGTTAGAATTTTTACTTTAAGATATTATTACGATATTATTGACGAACGTTCAGCATCCTTTTTAAGTTCTATACAATATTCAATATATTTCAATATTCAATATAGGCCAGGGCTTTTATGTGGAAAGAAAAATGCGTTTAGATAAAAATATCTCTTTTCCGCCAAAACTGATTTATTTTGAGAGATTAAAGAAATAATCATTAAAATAAATTGAAGCAAGTCTCCCAATGTTGTTTACATAATTCTAAGACAATTTTTTCTATTCGAAAATGCTGAAGTAAAATCTGAAAATTTTGCTATATTTTCAAATAGTCTTTAAAATTTTTGCAATTAAATAGTTTGATAGTCACCTCCGACTATACGATGTTAAAACCAAAAAAAAAAAAAAAAAAACTCAATTCACGCAAGAAACTAATTTTCAGAAGGTAGTCCTGAGAATGTGCTTAGCTAAAAACTGTATTTTTTTCAAGGGAAGAACCACAAGCTATGTTATTTAATAGGGCACATTACTGGGATGCAGAATAACCTTGAAAATAAATATATAATATCAAATTGCATTTTTATGGAGAGGCGCACAAACAGTTCCCAAAGATTAGAAAAATACTAATAAAACGTAAAATTTTGGTTTCAAAGTTTATCATCGTATAACTTTGACCAAATTGCGATAGAGTCATAAAAAATTGTGTAATATTGTACATTTAAATCTGGAGAGCATTTCTTTTATTCGATTCTAGCACTAAAAATTTTAACTTGTTGGAAAAAGTTCAAAATATAAAAAAAACTCTGGTTCGATTCAATCATATTTTTCAAATTTTTTAACTTTGAAGAAGTGTAACTACGAGTGCGGATCAATAAGTCCGTGACTTTTTGAATGAAACACGTTTTTTTGGAAAAAAACATTATTTTTCAAGAAATCTCTTTTTAACTCAAAACACTTAGTCCAACGTTTCTCCAGTTTTTATATCCCTTCCAAAGCATTATTCGTGGTCTTTAAAATACACATTTGTTTGGTCAATAATTTCATCATTGGAGCTGAATCTCTTTCTATTGAGCCATTTATTTAGGTTTTGAAATAGGAAGTAGTCACTAGGGGCTAAATCCGGAGAATATGGTGGATGCGGTACCAATTCGTAGTCCAATTCATAGAGTTTTGCCATTGAAACTGCAAACGTGTGCACCCGTGATGAAAAGAACTTTTTTCTTGGCTATATGGGGTCGTTTTCTTTTTAAATCCTCATTAAATCGGTCTAATAAGTTGGCATAATATTCGCTGCTTATTGTTTTTCCCTTTTGAAGGTAATCAATATGGATTAACCCGCGTGCATCCCAAAAAACTGTTGCCATCACTTTATTGGCCGACAAACTTACCTTGGTTTTCGGAGCAAATTTACCCGAAGAAACCCATTGTTTAGGCTGCTGCTCGGTCTCCGGAGTACAGTAATGGATCCATGTCTCATCCACAGTTATAAAACCCCGCAAAAACACAATCCTTTAAAGTTGTCACACGTTTACGTTTATGGTCAATTGAGAGCGAACGCGGCACTCATCTTGCAGACAACTTGATCAACTTGCTGATCATTTAAAATCGAATCCACACTGCCATATGAAATGCCTATGGCATCAACAATCTCACACACTTTTACTCTTCGGTCGGCCAACACCATATCGTAGATTTTATCGACATTTTCGGGTGTACTGACCTCAATTGGCCGTCCAGAACGTTCAGCGTCATTTGTACTTGTGCGACCACAACGAAAGTCAGTAAACCACTTTTTTACCATTGAAATCGATGGTGTAGAGTCCCAATAGTATTTATCGAGCTTTTCCTAGGTTTAATTGACAGTTTTTTTTTTCGCAAAAAATAATGTTTAATGAGCACTCGAAATTCACTTTTTTCCATTTTTATAAAAATACACTAGGTTGTATGTTATGAATAGCTGTTAAACGCAAAGTAAATGACGACACTTGCTCAAAATTTGAAAGTAGTCTATTAACAGGTGGTACTTGATGGGAATGGTGTTGCATTTCATATAACTACGAAGGAAGTTCGAAAAGTCACGGACTTATTGATCCGCCCTCGTAATAGTGAAAAAGACCCTGGACCACAAAACTTCACAATTTAATTGCTTATGGTGTTACTAATACAATGTTTTTGTCATTTTGCCAAGAATAAAACTATGATCGAAATTCTTGTAACACTAACTCGGTTTCATCGATTTTAAATTTTTTGTGCTTTTGCCCATATGCATTAAGCATAATAGATTTTTAAGATAATATGCTGTAAAATTAAAATGTTTGAAGTTAAATTTTTCAATGATTTTATTGTATGCGAAAAGGTACATAAAGTCATTTCTATTAATTTTATATAATTACATTTGTAGAGCTTAGAATATAGAAGATGAAAAGCATCTCTTGAAAATGACGACTACAGTCTACCGATAACAATAATGTTTTCTTGTACGTTTCTTATAAGAAGAGAGCCAGGTGGCCAATTGCTCCAACCATTTTCAGATTTTTAAAGAAATTGTCTAAAGGTACTTTTAATAGACCTTAGCGGAACTGCGACTGACAACGCATTATAAATATTCAAAGCAAATCTCCCTCTGGCAAGCTCGTCCTCCCGCTCATTACCATAGTAATATAGATGCGCAGGACACGCACTAAAGTTATGTTAGATAGTCGTCCCAGACAGCTAGTTTTTTCTTATATTGACTGACAAGTAGAGACGTAGTAGTGATTTAGTATGTTGACAGAAATGCCACCCGACTCATCTCAAATACGTCTGCATATAGCTTCAATTCTTATATGGCCGTATGTTCTTGATTAGGAATATCCAGATTTTTTGTTTATCATTGCACTGCAGGCAGATATGGACATTATGTGAAAGTTAATTGGAACGAGGTGTAGCGCAGTATTCTGTACCTCAGAAGAACTAGATCGTAGTACATTCCTGATACCGATGCATGCTGGTCCTTGAACTTTATTTGGCTGGTCTACAATATATTCGTACTTCTTTGTAATTACAGTTCATTATACAAAAAATCTAAATGTAAAAATTGATCATACTGTAGCCGTGTAAATAAAATTTACTGTTATTTTGCGCCAAACATCTTAATCATATATTTGTAATAGTTACTTTGTACATACACTCTGTATGTAAGTTTTAAAGACTTCCTATATTTTTCTTTGAAATTATAGTGAGTTAAAACTTCGTTTAATAACTATATTACCTTCATTAATAACATAAACATTAAAAGAGTTTAATTTATTTTATTGTTATTTTTTTTAGTTCTACTTATAGCTTCATATTAATGTCAATACTTTCAATTAAATTTGTTTTCATCAATATTATCATCATTTCACTTTTTTTATGTTTTGTGGAAATTTTTTTTTTCATTAATTTTTTCACTTTTTTTTTATAAAAATCTGCAATCTGCATTTATTCATTAATTTATTATTTATTTTTTTATTTTGTTGTCTCTTTTTATGACAGCGTTTATGTAAAAAAACATAATTTAAATTATAATAAAACATTGTAATATTGCTGTCATTATTTTAACAGATTTCATTATTTTTTTTTTTCTTCATTATTTGTTAATTTGAGCTGTCTATGGTTGTAATTCAATTAAAATTGATGAGTTTTTTAATTGATGTTGTAATGCCCTTTAATAAGTTCATACAGATTAATTTTTATAAATTTATTTTCAGTTGGTTTTTATTTTACTCAGTAATATTATGCTTTTAAATTTAAAATATGTTAAGCATTGCATAATCTAGGAATATAAAAAATTTATGCAAAATTGAAATATAAAATATAAAA
Organism: Protocalliphora azurea; assembly: GCA_932274085.1. Lineage (NCBI taxonomy): Eukaryota > Metazoa > Arthropoda > Insecta > Diptera > Calliphoridae > Protocalliphora > Protocalliphora azurea. Next base: position 86,427,993 of record OW026520.1, read on the forward strand.
AAAAGAAATAAAAAAATCATGAATTATCATTTTGACATGATTACTTGAAGTGTGGTGCAGTGAATTGCATTTCAGTAGTATATGTAGTGCAATTGGACTGTTGTTGGCAGTGGTAATAAATTAATGTAAACAATATTTGTGAAAACAACTAAAATGATTGTATAAAATAAGTATTGTGTAATAGTTTTATGCAATAAGTTGTTAATATTTTATTATGTCTTTAAGCTCCCTTTAATGGGTGATGGTTTTAATTTATTTGTAATAAAAGTAACCGTCTACCGGGTTTTAAATAAAAGTCAAATTTAATTGTCTTATTATACATTTTACACCCGAAACGAACCTGGCTTATCCATGAAACAATATTTTAAATAGATATTTCTATTTTTATTTCTAGATATTTTTATTTTGATAAAAAATTTCGTGCAAAAAAGCCGGAATTTATATTTTTAAATTACTTTGGTACAATTAAAATATTTCTAGCTATCAGTTACAAATGGTAATGTAAGTTTGTTAGCATTTTAATGCTGATAAATTTACACTATTTTGCACCTGTATTTCAAACATAAATGCATATTTTTAATTCAATCATTTTTTATTAGAGAAGATTATACTTGCGGCTGCCCATTAACAAACTCTGAACATGTTTTAAAAACGAAATTATAAGCAAAACATTGTTGAAGATAATAATCGCTGCCAAATTTATTAAGCACCCACTAGAAGTAGGATCCCTAAACTTTATACCCTTTTTGCAATAACAACGAAAAATCGATTTAAATTCATTTGCAGACAAAAACATGAAATGCCAAACATTTTTAGTGAAACGGTTTTTGTACATTTCTTCAAGCCAAGAGGAAATAAGATATAATAACAATTCAAAGGCCAGTGGCATATTTTTTATAGTTTGTATTTTATTACTGTTAAGAAAAAAGGTGAATGAGCATTTAGATAAAGTTTATATCACTTTTGCATAAAAGTATTATGAATGGGGAGAATGATACATGTTTAGGCATAAATTTGTACGCATTTGGTTAATAAAATTTATTTAGGGGTTGTTTAATAAGCCAAACAAATGTTTATGCGCTGATCATGCGCAAGGACTACAAATTAATTTTCACCTTTTTCAGTAACCTACACTTTGGAAGTGTTGCACTTGAATTGAATATTGAGTTGGCATTTTTAGTACAAAAATATTGCTTAAATTTAATAGAACAAAAATACTTCATACTCCCTAATACCATAGACTCTTAAAGTTATTACATACGACTCTGAATAACTGGAAATTTGGAAAATGTAAAAACCTTGCAACGAATAACTTTTCGGTCTTACAAAATTCACAAGTCAATTAAAATACTATTAACCAGGTCATTATAGATTATTATAATGTATATCAAAATTAATTAAGCGTCCCATCGAAGACCAATGTTATGTCTCTAATTCGAACTACTGATATGCATTCTCGATACGCCACTTATAGGGATTAAAAATTATTTTATATCTACCTCAATCGATTAAGTACACGAAAACGAAATTGTTTGAAGCAATAAAATTTTTATTGATTTTACTATAATGAAAATTGTAATATTATTTATAATAGATTAATCGATACTGTTTATTTTAAGCAATTGTTTTAACTAAATGAATCACACAAAAAAAATCAAAGTTTAGTGCATAATTTCGATAAAAATTTAGAAAATGATATAGTTTCCTTTGTATTTCAAAATATTTATACCCAAGTACAAAAAAATTTAATAAATTGAATTTTTAATTACATTTTTAAATAAAACCTAAATTAAACAAAATATATCTACAATTCCATGAAAGAAAGCCCGAAAAAGGATATTTTTTTAACTGGTGTCTTTCAATTGCAATACAAATTTGTACACGTAAACTCCATTAAGCCTTTTATCGAATTCAGATTTTATTTCGGTTTTTCACTTTGCTAAAAACCAAAAATTATCAAAGTATCTGATTTTAAATACAAATATATCTGGGATGGCTTTGTGAATTTAAATGATTTAAACGGCGTTTTAAATTAAGCTTATTACGAATACTTAAAACAAGAAAGATATTTTAAAAATGCATTTGCATTAATGCAATTGCATTACAGTAATTGCATTTTTTAAATTAATTTTGCGTTAAATATGCTATATAAAATCTTTGTTTTCTTTATAAAAATTTATCATTTTTGGGACGTGTAAACCTACTTTGCATAATACAATAAAAAAATATGCTCCAATTTTGCACATAAAAATAATATCTTTTCTTATTTTTTTAAAAATAAGTTAAATTTATACAAAAGAACAAAATATAGAAAGTGTGGAAATTTAAATATTCACATCTCTTGAAGTAATTTACGGATTTATGTAATTTAAAAAGCATCAAAAACCTATTGCCTTCTTTTTGAGTAATTCAGTCAGTATTTCTGAAATATAATTTTTGTTCATAAATTTTTGTAATATACAAATGCAATTTATAATTGCATTTTTCACAATTGTATTTTCATTTTTCTATAGGTATATTTTAAATTTGTTTGCTCACTGTAAATTGCAATATTAATTAGTTTAGTAGATAAAGTTTACTATTGTTAACAATTTTATTAAAAAAATAATAAATAATAAAAATAGCAGAAGCAAAATTTTGTATAGTAAATGTGTGTGTCCCAAAGAAGTTTGATTTTTATTTTAGTATAAAGATTCCCTGCTTTCTAAATAGGAAAAAAAATCAATAGTCTGAAATAGCATAGTCAACGAAAAATACATTTAAAAAATTAAATTGAACTAAAATACATTTTTTAAAAATCTCTTCTTGTGAAATATTTGTATTGAAGCTGATGTAATCACAATTCAAACGCCCTTTTGACCACTGAATTGTACAAAAGCCTTCCCAGAAATATTGTCATTTAAATTTATCTAGGCCATTATCAAAAATTTTTGACTTTAGGCCTTAAAAAGATGTTTTTTTTTTTGATGGCACATAAAAATCCATTTTATAAATATAAAGTGACTCGAATGCATGTAGAAACAGTTCATGTTAATCACTTCGTGCAGGAGGGCGTGAAAATATAAAAATGTAATTTATATATAATTATGGAAAAAATTACGCGTAATATCAAAACCTACTGAGTTATTCAAATAAAATTTATCATATTTCCCATGTATCATATTTTGGGGTTTCCTAGTAAAATTTTTAAAATTTTCATTATACTAAAAAACGCAATTTTTAAAAATTTTTGTGAAAAATGGGTTTCTCCATAAATTATACGAAATATTTTTTATTAGAGTTTATTACAAAGAAATCTAATATTGTGATCCTTTTTTTATCTCAAGTAAATATTTTTTGGTCTATAAAATCTTTTATCAACCTTTACATTTCCGGTAAGCGTTACAAACACCTATTTATGCCATTTATGGTCAATTTCGTAAAATCTATTTTGACGAATGTGTCCCGTTTTCAACTATCAGCTACATTTGACTTAAATAATCCATGTATTTCATTAGAGACTGTGCATCGCGAAAAACTATTTTTTTTTCAAATTTTCGTTCTTTTTTTAAAATAAGCACAATTACAACAAGTATCAATCGCTGTTTCAAAATTTTTATACCGTTGAGAAGATGTAGTGCTTATACACAAGGTCCGATTAATTTGTATAAGATGAAATGAGATCAAAATGTGTAAAAGTGCGAACAAAAAGTGTAAAAGAATGGGAAAAAGTAAGACCATTTTTCTAAGTTGTTGAACTTTGTAAAACAATCAAGATTATAAAATAAACTTATGGTGCTAAAGTGTTGCACTTTATTAGTTTTAAGTTTTGTGAATTCAGATCTGTAACGCATTTGTTTAGAATAGTATTACCACAAAACTTATTAAGGATTAAAGTCGGTTTCAGTAAAAATTGTTGATAATGGCCCATATACTCTTGAGATTTTTAATGATTTCTAAAAAAATTTAGGGAATTTCGCAAAAGTGATATAGATATCTGTGGGGTATTTGCGTGCAAAATTTTATGATAATAGAAGACACTCGGTAATTTTTTTGGCGTTCTTTCATGAAATTATTGATATACACATATTTTGAGCTATTATGAACTTTGATATAGTGAAAAAACACTCGAGGAATGACATAGTGTACGCTATAGGCCTTCTGGAAGACATTATAAAGTTGTAAACATTTCCAATATAAATGTCTCTCTAATTATTCTTTTATTGATTTTTCACTTTAAACTTTGTTGAGAATTAGTATAATGAGGATTTTCAAGCATATACATTTTTTCATGTTCTTTACAAATATTAAGAGCAATTTTTTAAATCTTTCGTAATGGACAAAAACTGTAGAACTTATTCGAATTTATCTGGAATTACTTACTTCAACTTACCGTATTTTTTTTTATTTTTGCCCCAAAATGTATGCACCAAATAAGACATAAAATAAAATACTTTGTTTCAAAATAATATGAACAATTTATTAATAAACTTTACTTTTTGGACTTTTAAGCTATTTTAAAGAGATATATTATTTTATTTTAAACAAAATTATAGTTGCTATTTTACAGATTTATGTTTAGTTTTAAAGAAAAAAAATCGATAAAAATTTACATCCTAATCGATTTTTTGAAAAAGAAAATGAAAATAAATTAAAATATGTTGAATATAGCCATAGCAAATGTTGTGTTATTTACCAAAAAAAGACTTCGGATTACTTTGGAATAATAACCATATTAAAAAATATAAAAATTTACTTTCATTGATTTCAGTTCATAATATTTAAGCATAATTTCTTAAGCATTACAACTTTTGTTATGTTTTCTAAAATGAATCAAAAGTATAGAAGACCGAAGAATTTTTTAAAATTTCATTTATATATTCAATTTGTAGAAAAAATTTTTGAAATTTTCTTCGGAAAATTTTAATTTTTTAATGAATTTTAGTTACATTTTAGGAACAGAACAGAAGTGCTTTTTATCATAATGATGTGCTGAAGAATGCAGATTTTCCTTGGTATTTTACCATTTTAAGGCATTTGTTGTTTCATGTATAACTATTTTCATTTATTTATGAAAAAATTTTAAATAAATGCATTTTTTATCTGGGTAAAAATGATTTTTTAAAGAAAGTAAATGCATTTTAAATAAAAAATTTTAAATATTTTATTAAAAAAGTAAAACAGCAAAGTGAAAATGTTGTTTAATTATTAAAAGACCTAAACTTCAAGTTTAATGTGCGCGTTGTTTTGTATAATGAAAAATGTCTTGTACTACTTTAATAATGAAGCTTCTTTTGTTCAGTTTCTTTTAAAACATACATGCCCGTTCTTAAATGGTTTTAGGGATTGTTCCAAATATGCGAAATTGTCTTTACTAAAACATTGATTTGAAACCCATACATAATATAATATGTTCCACATATGAATTCACATAAAGTTTTTTTAAATGATTTCTAAATTTTACAGCGATGTCTGGGAGAACTTTTTTAACAACCGCGAAAACGTAATGCCATTTTTTTAAGTAATTTTAAATTGATATTTCCAAAAATGTAAAAAATTTTAGCCCTAATATTGAATAAGTCATTACTTATTTGGAAATAAATAAATGATTTTAACATATGTAAAAAGCTAAGTCCTTCTGCTTTCTAAGTCATTTTTAAAATCGAAAAGGGTGCTTTGAAGTTTTTGTAAATTGTTATATGATGTCTACAACCGGTGTTGCCACTGAAAATATTTTCATCCTATCACAATATTCCAAAAAAACCTACGTAAATCGATTGGAATCTACCAAAAATATTTAAAAATATTTTTGTAAAAAAAATTACGAAAAACAAAATTAAAATTAATTATTTGAAAATATTAAACAAAAATTTTTGAAATTCTTTGTTTGTCCCCTACCAGTAATTTTACACTTACAAGATTTCGTATAAGAGCAGAATTATGTGACAGCGAAGAAGTAAAACACAATTTTTTTTTTAGATAATATTTCTCGATCAATACATTTACAAATAATCAGTTTATACCAAAAAAGAAAATAATAGTAAAAAATAATAAAATCGATTTTTTAAGCTAGGGAAAACATTGGCAATTATTTCATAGAATAAACTTTATTAGAAATCATTTTTTGCAAAAATTGAATATTATCATTTTGAAAGTTAAATTTAAATGTTATTTGATTAAGAAATTTAATTTAATATTTCAGTATTTGCGTGGCGTCGGGTTTTAGTCAGAAAAACAAAAAAATACAAAAAATTCTAAATACGAGAATGAATTTCTGTAAATTTTGACTAACAGATTTATATAATCTGACTAGTACTTGAGCAGAGCTATTGTAATACTGTTTGTTCTGATTGAAGCTCATTGTTGATAGTTTTAATTAGGGATAATATATATTTAAAAGAATAAAAAGTAGCAACTAGCTTTATTATATAAATTTTTATCAAGATCTCCTGTTCGCATGCCAATTACTTTATTAAAACGGTATATAAAATATAGTTTCACACCAACAATTTTGTTCTTGTTTTTTACAGTAATCGCTTACATTGACAGAGATCAGATTTTACTGAGCGTTCCTGAAATTCTTCTAGTTTTTTTTTTTTTTTTTTTGGAAATTAGTAGACACAGAATCCCCAATAAAGCGATTGAGCTATCCTGTGCATAATTAAACTTCAAAATAATACGAATTTAAAATAATTCTTTCACAATAGATAATTTTACTTTAACATTTATTATAATTATTATTAGCTATTGTTTTTTTAGTTTAAAAAATCAAGACCTTTGGTTAAACCTAACAAAATGCGATTCAGCCTACCATATTACCAAACGAAAAAAAATCTTACCAAATTTGGTAGAAAAAGTCAAAAACGGCAACGCTGTCTACAACCCACATTAGATCGTTTTTCGAGAGAATAAAAAGCATAATTTTGTAGCAGTGTGTTGTTTTACTTTATAGATTTATAAATAAGTTTAATCATTTTTGCGTTGTAATATAATCTCTACATCTTAATTGTTTTCTCACTCTTTAAGAATTCTGGAGCTTCCCTTAAGTTCCCACTATTTAACAGGTCTATAATAGTCTACAGATGTCTAAAGACGAAAATAAACTTTAAATATAAACTAAAGCTATTTAAAAAATCAAGCAGTATAGAGCATTTAAAATTCGCCTTAGCCCTCATTTGGCGCTCTTAATTATTTTCCGTGTAATTTCCTTATAAAATGCCACTATTTAACAATGACATTTGTGTGAACATTTATGTTAAACATATTTCATTTTCGAAAATTTTAAGCCTTTATTTTGAAAGAACTACAAGCAATTGTATTTGTATGTTTACGCCGATGTAAAATATTTCGTTTTCCTTAAGCCATTGATATTAATTGGATCTTAAGATATGAAATACGGCGTTCAACAACCCTTAACAAAGTTTATTGAAAGAACTACGAGTACATGTTTGAGAATTTCATCATACACATGTTTATTTTGGATATTGTATATAGAATAATTTTCTTGTTATATTTGTAAGAAATTTTATTATTTTTCTCGTAATAAATAGTTGTTTTTAAGCATTGACAACTTGATAAACGCTCATCAGCACACATTGCTGTTTGCCGATCCTGCTAATGTTGCAGGATACTCAGGATACTTACCATTTGTATTTATAATTTGATATGTTTTTATTGCTGTATTGCATTTCAATTGTTGTCCTGCATTTAACAAAAAAAAAAAAAAAAAAATGTTACGCATGCGCACAACACCTGTTAGCATTTTAGCCTTCTAATCAAGGAGTATATGTTGCAAGTGAGAATGTGTCTTCTTTTTATTTCATTTGTGAGGGCGATAAACTATTATATTATATAAATATTCAAATGTAGCATGTGTTTTTTTCATTTTTTTTTTTTTAACAAAAACAGTTAAATTTCTTTTCAAGGGTTATATTTATTTTTTAATTCATTTAATTTCTATTCTAATTTCTTAGTTAAACAGCAGGTTTCTTTTTATCTAATTTTTATGGTTTGTTTTCATCTATTTAACACCTTTTTAGTTATGGTTTCTCTTCTTTTGGAAAAATAGGTGTGCTCAAACATTAATTTCAAAATCAGCCATGCTTATGACATTTTTGGATTACTTGACTGTGGGAGGAAAAAAAAATATAATTAATTTAGTAAAACTAACAAAACATTTCACATAATTTTCTAATAAAAACATTTCAAATAAAACGTTTGTTGCACTCAATAAAAAAATAGAATTTATTATATTTAAATTATAGATTCAATTTTTAAATTTAAATTTCAGATCTGTGCTGGTGAGTATTAGACTCTTATATATCTCTTGTCATGGTTCATAACTCTCTTGTGTTCTTTACTGTAGACAAATATTTTGAAAAATTACTTCAATGATCGGATGTCTGGCGACATCGACCCTAATAAAGGGTAAATTAATCAAAGCATAGTGCTTCCAAAGCGCTTTTTTTTAATAATTCTGTAACTTGTGATCCGTTAAAAACATCTGAATATAACAGAATCCCTATCAGGTTAGAGGTGTATTAGGTAAGACCTCCGAAGTTGGTCATCTCGTTTATATAATATAAAAAAAAATCGCCAAAAATTAATGATTTTAAAATTAAATTTATGACTTTATTGCAAAAAAAAAATAAAAAATAAAAATAAAAAAATAAAATAAATTAATAATAAATTAATAATAAACATAGATATTCCTTGTAAATCTCTACAAAATATATACCTTCGTGTACAGGTTATCTCTCTTAGTTTGAGAGATATTTAAATTGAAACAAATTTTTCTGTCTTTTGGCCCATTTTTTAAATCTTTTTGAAGTTATAGCGGTTTAAAGTTGGAAATTTAAAAAATGTCTCACAATTGCAAATTTCACTTATTTACATTATAATTTTACACACTAATAAATCTTGTAAAAAACTGTAAATAGATGCAAAAAACTAACAAATTGTATAGAAAAATTAATTTTTTGAAAATAATTTTTGTACAATTTTTTAAATAACAAAATAGATATCAGGTGAAAATTTAAAATGAAAGTAAATATTTTGTTAAAAAAAAGTAAATAATTATATTCAATGGTTTAAAAGATATAGGGGTTTAAATCATGCAAAGCTTTATAATTTTACTAAACATTTTTTCAAACATTTATTAATAACTTAAATACGATTATTATTATTATTTTTTTTTTTTTACTTGAATACGACAGGTTTTTTATCTCTTCTGGCATTTGGTCATCGTTTTCTTTGACGTCCGAAATTTGATTTAGGAAGCTAAGTGTTTAGAATGTTATTTGATCTTTTTAAGTCATATACGACTTGAATTTTTTTATTTTTATTTCGGATTAAACTATAGAAAAATAACCAGAAACTTTTTAGATCACTTAATAGTCTGTTTGAAAGAAGATTTTATAACGTCAACATTTTTTAGATTACGAGAATGAGTTTTTTTCTATAAATTCTCTAAACCTTGTAATTTTTTATGGCGCCTTTGATTTTAGGATAAATGTTGACAAAACCTTGCTATTGAGTCATATTTTGATAGTCTTTACGCCGGGCTTTGGATGTGCTCCAGCAAAATGCGTTTAGATAAAAGTATATCGCTTTTTGCTAAAACTGATTTATTGTGATAAATATTATAAAAAAAAACATTAAAATAAACTACAACAAGTCTCCCAATGTGTTTTAAATAATTCTAAGAAAATTTTTGGCATCAAAAATTGCTAATATGCCATTTATACCAGAGTAAGATAAAACTAATCGGGTTTTGAAAAAACCAAAAATTAAAATCTACGTTGTTTACATACCGTTTTTCGCCTCAATGTAGTTTTCGTTGACGTAAATATTTCTTGATAACAATTCACTTATAATTCATTTATAATTTGCATTAGAACGCTTTTTAATTGCATTTTAAAATAAATTTATTAAAAAATGAAAATACTTCTTAAAGCTTAAAATTTTCTGTTTTGATTCGTATATGAAAGCTTAATATTATGAAATGAGTCGAACGGGATGTTTTATAAATAATTATTTTAGTTGTTTTTATTTGGCTTTCGACAAAAACCAATGAAATTTATGTTGTTTTTCATTCAAAAATCGAATGAAGCCAAAAGCTGCTAGTTTTCGTTTTTGTAAATGGCATATAAAGTAAAATCTGAATTTTTTGTTAAATGTTCAAAAAGTCTTTAAAATTTTTGCAACTAAATATTTTAATGCGTGCCTCTAACCATATGATGTTAAAACCGAAAAAGATTTTCATGTGTGCCTGGCGAAAAACTGTACTTTTTTCTAAATTCGCTCTTATTTTTTAAAGATTTGGAGAGTCCAAACTTTATTATTCACGATTGCACATATAAAAATATTAAAATAGCTAAAATTTTGGTTTCAAAGTTTGCGAATTACGATAGATATTGATGTATCGTTATACTATGTCCAGAGAGCAGTTCTCTCCCGAGAAAGAAAGGAACTAACACAAATCATGTCACGGGATTGGTTCCTAATTGATAGGATTCGGTTTTAATTCTAACACTTTGTATGAGCTGAATAACATGGCGTTGACCTAGGAGGGAAGAATTTATGCTTTCTAACCACGTTGGGACAGGTTACAGAACTAACCTAAGAGGGCATATTCAGTGTTGATTAATACTTTATTAATACCAATTTGAAAAAATTTCGATTTTTTCTTTTTAAATAATTTTTTTAATTTTTAATATATTAATACCAATTTTTTATTTTTATTTAATATTTTTTTCGTTAATGTCGATAGTGATACCTCGAATCGATCCCTCGTCCTTCTTACTGATCTCATGTTTTTTAAACACTTAGCCACAGATTGTTACTGCGCGCGAGTATCTAACTGCGTATTTAACGTATTTAGAGATGTACTCTCAAAAAGGGATCGCAATTTAATGGACTTTTGATTTCCTGGGAGAGAGCGAAAAATTATCCCGGATTATAAATCTTACTGTTATTACTCTTGTTAGTTCGACAACTGATACACAAATTTGATATGAATTTTTGCATTGGCAGATTTAATTAATTACTTAATCTATTGATTAATCAACTCGAATGAATACGGACATATTATGAAATTAAATAACAAAATATTTTCTCCGCCATTGATATTACCCAAACATATTCTAAGCAAGTTTCGAAATCACTTTAAAATATTAAAAATTCACAAAAAAATAAAGAATTTAATATTTCAAACAATAGTAAAAAAATGTATCAAATTATTTGAAACTTCAATAGGGTAATATAACATTGTATGAAAATAACAAAAGGTATATCATTATTATATTTCAACTTTCTACCATCATTTATGTTGTTGAAATTTTTATGAAATTTTTTGTCTTCAGTATTAATGACATATACATACATAAAACAATAGCTAAATAATAAAGCTGTAATTCGTAAATTTGCCAAAAATATTAAAATTTGTTTTTCTTTTTATTTCAAAATAGTTTTTTTTATATATGTTTTTCTTAATAAATTACTTTTTAATCCTAACTATTTCTATAAAATTATAGAGTATTTGTATAGTAATTTTTCTTTAACTATCGCTTAATATACATATACATTAGAATGCACCAAAATTTACCCACTTTTGAATTTTGACCGTAACTCTTCCTAGAATTATTCATTATGTTGTAGAAATATATTGTGTGAAATATTAGTGAAAGCGAATATTGTTAACTCGTGCCACATCGAACCTGAATTTTATATGGTGCGTTTATATAGGGAAATATGCTTTTTCTATAGTTTTTATAAAAATTTAGCTATTATGTATTTTGCTTTGTACAAAAATGTTAAGACATAATTATCTATCAATCGGGACATAAAAAGAAAAAATAGTTTTAAAAATTTTGTTAAACAAATTTCAAAAAAGTTGAAATAAAACTATGCAGGTTTATAGACAACACCGCAGGATATAAAATTAAAAAAAGAATTTGCTCATGACTAAGTCGTACCTTCCTTTTATGCGGTTTTTTTTATTTATAAAATCAATTATTTAGAATTGATATTCATGGTAAACAGAATTATTACAGACTAAGATAAAACATGTCTCAAAAAATATATTTTGAAGTTTTTAGAATAATTGGACAAAGATAATATTTAAAAATCGAATACTTTTTAATTAGTTTCAAAAATTTCCAGGAGAGTTAGAGCCTACGTCACTTTAATGCTTGTTAGAGAGATGTATAAAAAATCAATCGGGCTAAGAAAATTTGTTCGTAGTCGCTAAGCTAGATATTTAAGGAGATTTTTTTTAAATGTCTTTTTTTTATCTGATATTTTTTGTCTAACATTTTTTAAAGAGTTTCATAATACAAATTTCTTATAAAAAATGTATATCTTGAACGAATAAAACTAAGTGGATAATAATTAGAACAAATATGAATAAAAACTGATGACTCTCTGTCAAAAAATATTTTGAAGAATCTTAAAAAATCACAAATATTTTCGCTTATAATTCTTTTTTTAATTGTTCGAATAATTCGAATAATTTTAAATACGTGACTGACTAATTCGAATAAGCTAATAATAGAAAAATAAAAGAAAATCGAACAATTTGAATACCATAATACATATGTATGTATATCATAAATATTGGTGGAGAAAATATTAAAATTTGTTTTGAGATTATAAACATATATGGCCGTATAGCATCCTGTTCCAATTGTCGTAAGAAGTTGAAATTTGGCCAAGCCCTAAGCTTCAGTATTCATTACGAAACACTACCTTTCATGATAAAGATCCGATCAGACGTTCCCATACATAAAAGAGATCATTTTCTGTGGCTTTCCAGATGAAAATTATATGAATAGTGAATGATTTGTCAGACTCACTATTTACATTTTTCTCTTAAATTTTGCAATTTTCTTTCAAAAAAAAAAAAAAAAATTTTAAAATAAGTTTCTATTAAAATTTACGCAGTTATCTTTCATTTAAGTGCTCTTAAAATTCCCGGGTTGGTTGGTTTACGTGGTAGCCCGTAAACTTACGTGAAATCAACTCGTTAGATTCCGTTTTGATGGGACCATACTACTCGCCAGGTGAATTGAGTCTGTAATGAGATAGAAGTGTAGGGAAGAAAAATGAGAACATAAATTAATTAGATCCAGCCTGTAGCATTGAGATATTTAATAATGTCACTGAGTCTAGTGTCAGATATCTCACAGAGGTTGTCTAATTGGTACCTTCCCAGAAATTTATGTCTGATTGCGTTCAAGGCTGGGTATTCACATAGAAGATGATATACCGTCTCCTACTTCTCGCGATTGCCACAACTATGATAGTATTCATTGTAAGGGAGACCAGGTCTGCTTGCATTTTCCCGATCGTCCAGTGACCTGTAAATAATGCTATCAGTCTCGAGATGTCTTTGCGTTTGCAGCTAATGATTTGTATCGAACGTTTTTCGTTGTAGGCAGGCCACGTTTATTTCGCAACTCTACATTTGTTCAGATTTCGCCATCTATTTTTCGCCTTTTCTAAATAGTGTTTTTGGATTCTGCTTTTGACTGATCCTAACTGGATTGCGACAGAAACTGATAAGGAGGCATTGATAGCAGAGCCTGTCTGGGCTAATTTGTCAACCTGTTCATTACCATAGTATTCCTATGCACAGGAACCCAGACTATATTAATGTCATACAGTCGACTTAGTCCTAGCAATTCCTCTTTGCACTGTCTGACTAGAATAGAGGTAGTTTTGGGTGATTTCAGCGATAGAATTACCAATATTCTCTTGAATATTTCTATCGCGAATTAGTTTGCACGCTTCCCTGACCGCTAGTATTTCCGCTTGGAATACACTTGCCTCATTAGGGAGACTATATGTGTGTCTAATTCCAAGATCGTTAGAGAATACACCAGAGCCGACACCGCAGTTCATCTTTGAGCCGTCAGTGTATATTTTAGTTCCATATTGTTCAAGAAGATTTTCCCTTCTCCATTCGCTCCTGAGGAATAGGACTTTAATAGTACTTCTGAAGACCAGTTCTGTTATTTCAATCACATTTTTCTAATTTTTCAGATTGGAAGAACCGTAACTTTGAAGAAGTGAGACTGTAAATTGCAAAGTTTTGTGGTTCCGTGTTACTAATGCAATTTTATTAACCATTTTGCCAAAAAAAAAACAGTTCGAAATTATTACAACATTTTATTGATTTTAAAATTTTTGTGTTTTTGTCCATAATCAATCCGATAAAAATAAATATTAATTATCGCATCAAATAGAGTTATAATTTATCAATCAGTGATACAAATGTAAATATTTGAATAGAAAAAAATTTTAAAATGTTTAACTCTGTAATAAAAAACTATGTATATACCATTATTGTAAAATGTAATAGTAAATTATTAAAAATTAATCCGAAGTTGAAAGTTTTTCATACTATTTGGGCTTTCTTCCAAAAACGTTGTAATATTTGTTTTCTTCTAAAATATTGTTTGTGCTGGCCTATACCATTATTTAATGTTTTCAAAAAAAGAGAAAAAAGCTATTGAAATGCGTGTAAAGCAAAACCGATGGCGCTTGAGAAAAAATTTGTTTCGACCTAAATATCTCTTCAACTAAAAGAAATAACCTACACTTATAAGCATATTTTTGGAGAGGTTTATGCTTAATTTTATTTTTTAAATCAAATCACAAATTAATTTTTGGCGATTAAAATAAATACATAAACACTACTCCCCTGACTTGCTAGAAATCTGTGGTCCTTAAAATCAACTCGGAAACACTTCAGTTCTGGTCATAATAAATTTCATTCAGATATCTTTAGGCGCTTTGGAACCACTATGCATTGTGCAAAAGGAAATGGATTCTAAAATTTTAAGCACAAATTTATTATTAAATTCATTATCAACAAAAATGATATAGGTGTTGACTAAATTATAGTAAGACAAATTGTTGTTTAGAAATGTATTTTCGAACTAAAACATCACTTTTAATGGGAGGAGACAAAAACTGAAGTACGTATTTATTCGATGTTATCTGAAATAACTTACTAAAACTTTCCATTCGTTTCCAATTTCTGCCTCAAATAAAATACTTTTGTCTTAAAATAAATGAAGATTGAAATCAAATAAAACACCTTTGTCTTAAAATAAATGAAGAATTTTTTGATAAAGTTTAGAAAATGTTTAATAACTTTTTGAGTTTTTAAGCGACTTTAAAGATTAATATATCGTTTTATTCTAAACAAAATAACATTTAAAATTGGGTACGCAAATCTGTGCAATAGTTGTATATTTATAGAAGATTTTAATATAGATAAAAAGCTATATTTTTGCTAACTAAATCGAATAGAAAATAGGAAGCCATGAGATCTTTAGTGCAGCTAACACCTTCAAAATTTAGAGGATGTTTAAAAATTTCTGAAAATTGGTTTTGTGATGTATTCAAGAAGAACTATGACATAATGTCTTTTTTCGAGTAAAATAGTTTTGTAGCAGAGTGTAATTTATGACTTCGAAAGTTTATGTGCGCAATAGATATCGATATTTTATCAAATAATACCGCAAGATGTCATCAAATTATAACGGATGAAAGGCGAACGGACCTCATTAAATAGAGTTGGTAAGTGATTATTAGTCGATTTTTGATAATGATAAAATATACTTATAACCTGTTACTAATTGGTCAAGAGTTTCATTAAAAAAATAAAAATTGTATTTAAAATTTTCGTTTTTCCTATACAGGAAATTAATCGTGCTGAAAGTACTTTTCCACGAATAAAAATTTATTAAAAACAACACACTAATAAAAATGTTCACACCTTGTTGACTTTTAATGGTGAAATTATCAAAATACCGCCACATTATTTCATATTCAAAATACGGTAAAACAAGTCATGATAAATTAAAGAAATAAACGCAATATAAAAGCTTAAAAAACCCACTATTCAAGAAGATTTGTTTCCCACTTGAAAAAAAAAAAAAACAATAAACTGACAAGGCGTTACCATAATTCGTCAACACCCAAAAAAATACAAAAATTTATAAAAACATAACAAAATTATTATCTGTATCTTTATGTATGACTGGTAGTATACACACACACACACACACGAGTGCTTTAAGTGAAATATAATATAATTTTTTTATAGCCAGCCATTTACAAGTCGAATAATTGTTTTTAACGGCCATAATAATGAAATGAAATTTGTTTCTTTCTTATGCTTAATTTAAATAAATTTTATGGGTTAAAAATTTCATAATGGCTGCCATTTATTGTTGAATTTAATCATTTTTAAAAAATAAATATAAAAAAATATTTATTGTAGATATTTTATCATACATTTATTTATACTTATATATAAATTTATATATTGAGATACACAGATGTGTGCGCTTTTTTAAACTTATGTTTAATGTATTTAATGTACACAAAGGTAAAAACGAAATATAATAAAATAAATATTTTACAAAATAAACAGAAAATAAAAAGGTAAAACAGCTCTTCATATTGTGACACATTATAAATCAGTTCAATTTTTTGTTTCTGTTAAACGTGCATTTTTTTGTTTTTAAACTCTAAAGTTTTGCAGGGGGATTAAAAATCGTATTCCCTTCACACATGATATCCGTGATATATAAAATTTTGACACAACACATTATTGTTTCTGTATCTTTATTTTTTGGTTTAAACGTATCGAATTAAAATTCTCAACACATTAAAATTATAACGAAAAAAAAAGATTGTTTAAATAAATACAAATAATAAAATACAAAATATAATAAAATAAATTGGATCACATTAAAACAAAACTGTATTGACAGTGAAAAAAGAGGCCAGATCTAATGCTGTGATTTTTACAATTTTTAATGTTTTAAATTACTTTTAAGAAATAAATTTTGAATGAAAAATATTAGCTAACTTTAACTTTAACAGTTAACTTCTGAAAACTTATATTATATTATAAAATGGCGTAATAAAAAGTATAGAAAATTAAATGCTAATTAATAAAAGAATGTAGTTATATTAACATAACTAAGTTAAAACGAAATCATTAAAGGTATTTTTAACCAGTTTCTCTCACTGTTTACTCAAACAAATCCATGAGATTTATTGGAAACGGTCACCCTAATTATAACTATCATAAATAAAAAAAAAAAAAAAAAAATAACAACCAATATAATAAAAAAAAGTAGTTCATTGAAGGTAGAAAACCCCATAATTTGTGTCTGAAATAGAAATCTCATTATTAAAACTACATCGAGGAGTTAAAGTAATAAATTTGTTTTAAGAATTTTCTGTTTCATAAAAATCATGAAACTTTTAAATAAATTTCAAGCCAAAAAAAAAAAAAAAATCAATAAAACAGCAAAATAACTATGAATTTCATTAAAATCTCATAATGTCATTCACTTTAAGCGTTGAATAAAATTTTGAGCAAAAAAGAAAAAGTATACAAAAAGGCCTTATGGCGAAATAAATTGATTTTATTTTCCTTCTTTAATTTCATACATTTTGATTAATTTTTGTATCCTTATTTCTTTTTTACTTTTCTCTGCTGAAGCGCTAGCTTGACTACGGTGTGAAAATTAACAAAAAAAATCTGAAAAATATAAAAAGGATGTATAAAAGGAATAATATAAAAGTTGTATTTAAATATATATATATATATTTATATATATATATATATATATATATAGTATGTATGTATCAAAGTCGGTAGTCAGCAGCATTGCAGTAAATGCAATCAAATACGTTTGACCAAAAAGGAAAATCATTGAACGGTATTAAAAGTAAGTAAGCATGTACATTTGTATTTCAGTCATTCACTCATTTATTCATTGATTCATTCGGGCATTGAGCAAATGATTATGAAAAGCATCATGATGACTGTGAGCTGATATATAGAGAACTGGATGTTTTAAATAGTTATAAAAAAGTAGGGAAATACACTGTTGAAAATTTAAGTTATACATTTATATATTTAAAATAAGTAATTTTCAGTAAAAATGTTTATAAAAACAGGTAGTTTAAATTAAAATATTAAATAAACTCTTCGCTGGTAATATATGAATTCGGAAATTTTATAAAAAAATATTTGTCGTTGTTTGATCTTGTAAGAGAAAACAGCATCAAACAAAATTCAATAAAATGCCAGCTATGATTTATGATAAAAAAAAAAGTTTTATAGTTTTATAGTTACTATGAAATAATTTATTTAGTGGTTACGTTTTTTTTTTTTTTTTTTTTGTCAAATATTTGGCTAGTCTGATCTTCACTCTAGTTTAGCAGCTAATGAATAAGGAGGAATTGTTCGTTAAATAATTTAGACCTTTGAGCTTAAGAAGTATTTGTTTTCAAATATTCAATATCTTTGATCAATTTCCATTTCACTGCTGGAAATAACTAATAATTTTTTGTATTACTTTGTAATGTGTAATTATTATTTGCTTCATAGTTTTATGTAGCAGAATAAAGCCTTATCATTAAAAAAAAAAATTGAAAAAAAAAATACCTAACATCATTATTTATTTAGAACACTAACATTTTTGGACAGTGTAAGAAATACATTGTATAAAAAATATTGCCCGTAGCATGCGTAATCCGGATTTTATATACCATTTTTCTTTACTCTTTTTCTGGAAAAATAAAAACAAAAACTACCATTTCCACCGACATATAAATGAAAATTATCGTTTTTTCTAAAGCATTTTGGCGTAAAAATCCAATATTGAATTTCATTCATTCATATAGAGACTTTCATCCATACTTCCATTCATATACACATACCCACATTTACAAAAGGAAAATTTTTTATATACATATTTATGTAAATGTATGTATGTATGTATGTATGTAAATGTAGTATGTTTATGAGCAAAAAAGTCAATTATACAGTGATGAAATGGAATTACAAAGTATCGAGCACACAAGTAAAGTAATTCATATTGTATTAAATAACAAAATGATATAAAAAGAATTTGATTCATTTCATTAAAATTGTAAATAAAATGGCATGTAATCATTGTTAAACTCATACATTCGAATTTACAAAATGTTAATGTAAAATTTACATAAAATCATAAATTCTTTTTTCAAGAATTTCTCGAAAAAGATGATGATTCCGTTGACAACAAAATCGCAGTTATCGTCACTCATGATGCACGTGTGAGAAGAATGAAAAAATAAATAAATGAAAAGATTTTGAACAGAAAAATCTTCAACGTCTTTTTTTTTTTTTTGCTGACTTATTGACAACTCATAAATTCGAGAGAATAAAAGTGGGGAAATAATATTTAGGTGGTATAAGTAGATTTTGTGAGGCTCTTTAATAAAGTGATAAACTTGGAGTAGAAAGTTGATTTGAGCAAAAACTTTTTGATCCATATGAAGTTAAGAGAATTATGTGAATTTGATCGGATGCATTTTTTGATTTTGGACTCAAATTATCAAACATTGAAATAAGACTGACAACATCTAAATAATTTCTGTGTTATGAATTTATTTTTTCAATAAAACTGCCAAAAACCAGTATTAGTTTATAACACCAACTTTAATGATGTAGAGAACGTAAAAAAAACGAATAATCACAATTGTAAGAATATAAAAATATCTGTCACCTATCAAAAATCACCATAAAAGGACATAACTTAACGAAAACATAACAACCAGAAGCAGCAACAGCAATAATAAAACAAAACCAAAAAGTAGCAATATCTGTTTGCAATTGCAACATTAGCAACAACTACATATTGGCAACAATGACTTAAGGATATTTTACTATGACATTGTCACAAATATGTATGAATGTATGACTTTAACTTGTGTTGATTTTGATTTCCCTCTAAATACAATAAACATTATTGTCATGCCACATATTCAATACATTAATGCTCATGACAATCGCCGAAAGATGATAATGATGAAGATGAAGCTGGGCGATGTTACAGATGAGGAAAACTACCATTTCAGCTAAACTTAACTACTGGCTAAGAAGATGACAAAGATGATGATGATGATGAGAATAAGGTTGGGGACGATGACAATCAATGTTTGCATTGCATTATTATTGGAATAAATGAATAAAGTTTATTTTATATGCAACCACCACAGCAGCAGATTCATATATGACTGCAATATTCAGTGACAATGGTTCCACCGGACTTAGCAACACTTCCAACTTTTTTTAATCTCAACTAAACAAATGTTTTTTTTTTATTTCTTTAATAAGAGTAATCACAGTTAATGTTAATATGTATGAAATATATAATAAAAGGAATAATTCCACTACTATATGGGAAAAATCAACCTATTGTAAAAAAAACCACTAACAAAATACTTAATACACTTTAATTTAACTTGAATTACAGCAAAACTGCTTATTGGAATATTAAAATAGTTCTATAATTTTCAATATTAACACTCTAACGGTCAAGGCTGCCTCAGGGCATTTTTTTTTTCTTTTTGAAAATAATTTATATTTCAACATTTTTCACATTATAATCATTTGGTTAGTTAGTTGACATAATAAACTAAATATCTAGACATTATTTTCTCAAAAATTGTATACTAATTATACATATTTTTAATCTGTAAATTGATTTTATTTATTTTTGCTCCAACTGTTAGAGAGTTAAGATGTCTCACCATAGCATCTTTTGTTTCAATTCACAATTTGTTGTTCCTCTCTTTTGTAAACTATGATCATCCCTAATTATTTAAACAACATTTGTTCTAGATTGTTAATATTATATTAACTTGATTTGTTTCTTTTTGTTATTTCTTTAAGATCATTGGTTACTTATTTTTGTATGTAAGAATATTTATTTTTATGTTTTTCTCTTTTCGAAGAATTGTCACAATTCAAAGTCAAAAATCAAAACAATTGATATCAAAAATTGTTTGCGTATGACAATCGGTAACAAGATCACATAAAAAGTTAAAAAATAATAAAAATAAAAAAAGACTTAAACCTGATAAGTTGTGCTAAGCAACCTGATTCTTGTTGCTACTTGCTTTCGTTCAAATTCATCTGTTGCTGTAGATACATTGTCTTTTATTATTGCATAAAATTTAGTTGCTAGTGTATTTATTTTACATATCAGTAATCATATTTATTGCATATTTTTGAACAAAAAGAATGGTGCTAAAAAAAATGAGACACAAGTTATAAGAAGATTTCCTTTTATAAGTAAAGGTTTGGTGCAATGATCTGTCCCATGGCAACTTCTGCATTACACCAAAGGTAATAAAATTTTTTATTATATAAGTGCAAAGAATTTTGTCCCATTAATATTAACATAAATATATAGTCTTCCCTCGTTTATAATTAATCTGATAACGATAATTACTATTTTATGTGATAAGGATTTCAATACATTAAATACAAAATCACTGGTTGAACCTTATATCGGTGCTATAAGGTTCAACCAGTGATTTTCCGAATATCTTATTTCTTAAATCGTCCAACTAAGTATTACATTCCTTTGAAAATCCAACATTTCCATTCAAACTACGCCAACTTCTGTTCGAATAATTTAAAATTGTTTATTTTCGAATAACGAATAAACCGAATAATTTGTTTCGAATAACCGATTAACCAAAATTTAGTTTTGTTATAAATAATAGCAAAAAATAAATATAGTAATTTTTAGGGAAGTACTTTTTTATTACTTTCAAAGTATCAATGTGCTTAAAAAGTAATATAAACAGTATTCAAATATATTTTTAAAAAGAGATTCAAATGAGTTGTTCTGATATAAAACGTTGAGATTCGGTTGTTATATTTGCAAATACTTGTTACAAAAATAGGAGCTATTTTAAACAAATGAAAAATAAAGTTATGCATATTTTTTATTAAAAATATTGGTTTGTATAAAAATTGAAACTAGTTTCCTTACGCCAATAAAACAGAATTCGGACGTTATTTAATTAAGACAAAAAATTATTCTCTTACAGAAAAAGTTAAAAAGATTGATTTATAAACTAAATTACGAGAATATTTGGCAGTATAGAACTGATAGGATAAAGATCTACATTATGTTTTTGAATAGCTATTTCAATATATTAAATACTAAATTTAGTCACTTATATGTTTTACATATATTACTAAGACTATTCGGTTAATCGAATAATTTGTTATTAACCGGATATAAATCGATCAACTGTTAACCTCAAATAATTACTTGTTGAATTAACCGATTAATATGAAAATCCGAATAATTGGTTAATACTAACGATACGTAAATTTCCTATTCTTCTAATACACTTGTTTTATTATTGTTTTAGCAGCTTGAAGCATTTTTATTATTTATTTGTCTATAAAAAGGCTTAAAGTGAAAAAACAAATTCAATAAATGAAATATGAAAAGTCATGATAAATTATGATCTGGTGTCAACCAGAGATTTGGAATGTTCATCAAACATGGCGATATGTTCTAACTTTTTTTTGGAATAATAGCCAAGTTTTCAACACATTTTGCTTTCGTTTTTATAGAAAGTTCTTAATATAAATTCTTATAATAAATTTATTTCAATTATTACACTAACTCCATTGAAAAGTTAGAATTGAGAACTAGGAATATCCGCGGAATATTTTAACTTTTACTCTGCTGTTTCAAATCACATTTCCAAATTTATATTAAAATTTTAACTGTCAATACTAATGATACATAAAATTTATGCTCTTAGCACTAACGATACGTAAATTTTACATATTAACTTTTTTTACACTTGCATTCAAAACATGCAAAAGTCTGAAAAAGTTTTTTTTTGGAATTTCATATCGTAAGTTTTCCACAAACAAGAGTAATAAGGAAATGTATTCATAAAATTTATGTACATTAATATTCTAGGGTTAAAGATATTTGCTCCAAAATAGTAAGAATACATTTTTTCAAAAGTTCTCTCTCTACCAGTCCAATTGATTCAAAAGCAATTTAATAATTTCAACAGTTTGTACACTTTCAATTAAAGTATATCAATTTCATTTTAAAATTATCAAAAAATACTTGCGAAATTTTTCATATTAATGCTCCGTTATGTTTTTAGTTTTGTTTTTATATTTATTCCACAGAAAGTCCATTAGACGACAGCAATTTTATTTAGTTTGACTTTTTCTTAATGCTGGAGTGTAATCTTTAAAATTTTTATCGACATCATTATTTCTCATAAGCCCGTAATAAATAATTCTTTGGAATTTCGATAAAAAAAAGAGACAAACTTTCATAAATACAATTTTTACCTTGAAATTCATAACAGGATGTGTTGAAATGAAAAAAAAAATATATATATAAAAAAGCTTGAATATCAAAAATTTTTTGTTAAAGATCTTTATGAGGTTTTTAAAAGATGCCCTACAAACAGTATTTTGATATAGATACTTTTAAAAACATATGCATTGTGTATATTGCTAAAATATGACTCTATTAACAATTAATTGAATGTGCCTTTTAATACACAAGAAGACTTTTAGGAAATTCAAATTCAGACAATTAAAAAATCTCCCAAATTGTGGTGAAAAATTCGGTGTAGAGTACATGCTATACTTAATATATCATTATATATATATTTTTTTTTTTTAGAAAAACTACAAAAACTATATGAACAAATATAAAAAATATGCCATTAATGTATGACAAGTGTTGATATTTTGTATGGGTGACAATTCCCTAAAGATGCCATTGTATACTAAATCGCTTTTGTTTTTTTGTCAGCTTTTTAAATTTTACCAAAAGATTTGTGTATAAACCACGGAAAAAGTGAATATAACAAGAACTTAAATATTAAACAACATTCCAACAAATATGCGATCGTTAAGATGATCGCAAAAGGTACACTTAAAGAAATTTTAATTATTATATTATTTTTCAAGACTTTAAAATCATTTTACTTATTATTACGAGAGACGCTGTTAATTCTATGCTATAATACTATTTGAGATTTGAGCTAATTTCTTCATGCTTACCTTTTCTGTTAAATACACTGAAGAGGCGGATGGAACTTCACGGAAACGGCTTTGCATTCACTAGTGTACACGAGTACTGGTTGGTAACTTTCCTTCATAATATATTTTCGATAAATCATCTCAATGACCAAATTCTTACGAGTAGAGTCATTTCTTTTACTGCTCCTTTTGATTGTGTCGATCGATGGACTTTTCACTCTTTAGAAATGGATGTGTGCAAGGCAGTAGCTTATAAGGGCGACTTAGCAGTAGCAGATGTCGTCTGACTTTCAACGAGGAATACTTCTGATAATGCATTTGTAGTCAATCCTGCCAAAACGGGATTAGTACTTTTCACTAGGAAATAGAGAGTTCTTACCTGTACACTTCCGTGTCTGAATGGTACTAAGCTGGGATCACAATATTGTTCGTGGTTTTATACTGGCTGGAAGTTTGCTCAGTTCAACTTCCTAAAAGTCACAGGTAAATTAAAGAAGGCAGAAACGGAATCAGCAAACGTTGTAGATTAAACCCTGTAATGGTGAGGTGGCTCTATGTTCGGACATTGTTCTTTGCTTTATGGCGGGGAATTCACATGGACTATGTTGTTCCGAGTGTCTGTTGTGAAACCGGTTTCAAATGCTCCAACCACCTGCTAGACAAGGGTGAAATAAACTTCTTTAATAATGGCTTTAAACTTGATAGATTCCGAATGCTCTGGCATTCGGAATGGTCGTGATGTCTATGAACAGGATGTGTATGTATTAAAACCTACATTCAATTTAGGTGCCAGGACACAGTGACATACAAGATTATAGCAACACCAGATTCTTCTGAGTAGGTAAGAATGTAGGTATAATAATGGCTAACTGCATATTAGGGAATCAATTCTTCGTGAGACAAAAGATAGTTGGAAAAAATTTTTCCCAGAAGTTTCTGGAAATTCTCAATTCAAGCTAGTTTAGAATGATATTGTCTCTCTCGAAGGATAAACTCTCTCTACTTGTAACCTTTCTTTTGAGATACCATCTTATGGATAGGTGAATCTCAGACTAGGGATCACACATAAAGATTTCTGTAAGAGCTGCTACTTCGAGCAGGAGTATGTCACTTACTTTCCGGCTCTGGCGGAGAGATGACAATCTGAGTAGTTTGGATGTGAAGTAAACCTTGGACTTTACTAGAAGTTTGGGCTGGTTTTAATGAAATTGGACTTCAACTAAGGACCATTTTGCATATTGTTAGAAGTTGAACTCTTATTAGAATCACTTTTTACTATACTCGTATGAACAAAATATACTAACAAAATTTTTCAAGTGTAACGAAATATATTAAAACCAAAAAAAGTGTTTTAAGAAGAACAAATGTTTTAAAAGGAAGAAATCATCATGATCATAAATATTATGCAGAGAGAAAAAGAGATTCAGTCGCATTTTTGATGATATTCGTTTATCGCACCTTTAAATACCGACAATATGACAACACAAGATTCATAAATACAAAACATGATTCTTTGACCGACCAAACGATTTTTGCACAAATTTTATTCACACAGTTATTTCCTTTTTTGTGTTTTGGCATTGGACAATATTTTTTAGGCTTTTGCGATTGTTTTGTATTTATTTTATATACATTTTTTTCTTAAACAAGTAATGAAAACGTGGAACAAAAAACTAAAACATTTTTTTAACAAACTGTTGCATAAATGAAATGACAAAATGTGTTAAAAGTACATAGTTTTATTGTTGTTGAGAAAGGGGCGAAAATGTTCAAGAACAAGCCAGCCACCATCCACTTTAGCTTAAATTTGCAGACATACTGTCTGGCAATGTAGCAAACATGTCTAGAGGATAAAACCTACAAAAATACAGCTTGTTCTTTTGTTTTAGGCACCCTACAGCACAAATAAATATTAAAAAATCTGCTAATATAATTTAATGTTATTTTTAAGTCTGTTTTTAGTGCAATAAGATATTATAAAGATGTCGAAGCAATCAGCCTTGATTAGTGAACCATATCGGGTAATACTTATGTACATAGATAACTGTTCTAGTTTTGCATTGATTCATTCATAAAGTGTCTTTACAATTTTAAAGTTGATTTTATCAAGCGGTTTTAAAAAATTTAATATCCACTATTTTGAAATTGCATTTAGCTTATAAAGTTTTTATATAGTGTATCCTGTGAATCCTGCGAATTTTACATTAACCCCAATTTTTATTTCAATACATATTAGTTTTTCCCTCTTTGTCGAAATTATTAACTTCTTCTATATTCATTCCCGCAAAAAGAGGGAATACCATTATATAAGATGTGAAACATCATCAATCCTGCATCGACTGACAGACTGTAGGCTCATCAACATTAACATCTAATCCACAATAAACGTAAACGCTTGAAGAACATACGAGTAGCAGAAACATCATTCGTTGTCTAGAACTCTTGGGAATCGATTATAAAATTTAGCATTTTTTGTTTAAACAATTGTAAGCTGATTTTTAGTTAATCGTTTATTTGAGATTTCAAACACCTTTCATATCGATTTATTTATAAGTTTAAGAATTTGTTTTGTATCTTTCTTGCTTCTTTTGGAGTTTAGCTTATCAATAGATGTTTTACATTTATTGTGTTCAAATATTTTATTCAATATTATGATCGAAATCTTAGAATTTCAATACATGTTGAACTTGTTGAATTGTAATGGAAATATGTATAACAAAAATGTATGTAAATTATGATTGTGATCGTTTGATGCAATATGTATATTTTTAGTTCCTTTTAATTTTTAGCATTAATACTTTAAATGCTAATAATATACATATTAAAAGAGATAAACATATTTTTTATCATTTCCTGATTTTGCAAAATCGTTTGAATATAAACATGCTTTATTATTTAGTTTAAAAATATTAGGCAACGAAAAAAATCTTAAATATGGTAACAGCATAGAAAGAACAAGGGTATCAAGCCCGACCATATGATACCCTACACCATTATGTATATGAATAAAAATTGTGGTCAAATATGGACCGTTACTTGTATTTAGAGTATTGTATATTTCTACGGAACATACGTATGCATTATATTATAAAATGTATGCATTTTAAGGTGATTCCCGGAAGGGGGCTTATATGGAAGCTATGGTCAATTATGGACCTATCCTCATAAAATTTGACACTGTGGTTTCTATTTATATAAAACAGATTTGCGTCAAATGTTAACTTGATACTATCATATTTAAGGGATTTATTCCAGCGAAAGTGATCTTCTGAAGATGATTTTATTTGGAATTTTATATGGGAGCAATTATGAACCTATTTTCACGATTTCAGGAAGGAAATTAGCATGGGGGCGACCTGTATTTCGATTACAAGGTTTTGATTACATTCTCCACATGTGATGTTCAAGAATATGCAAATTTGGACAATTTTCTTACAAAAATGTGTATATGAAAATTTGTTTACAATTACAAATGTAATTATTTAAGTCCCGGTAAACACTTTTTTATTGATCAGATACTTTTCTAAATCTACGCAATCTGAAAAATATAAACATGATTTATATATTAGTTAAATGCATACAGTGGTTATTCAACTAGTGTTTTCTTTTTCGAATTTTTAATAATTAACAATATCTTTTATTCCACTTTAAAATTTCATTATTTATATCTAATAAAACGTTTAAATATTATTGTATATTCGTACCTAAGTATATTTCATCGCGGTCAAAATCATAAATTCTACTTGTATAAATAATCAAAATTTATGTACAACAATAAATTGTTAAATATTTATTAGTGCCTTTACTAACAATTTACTTTACTAATATAAAAACAAGAAAATAATAAAAACAATAAAAACGATTTAATGCCATGACGCTTAATAAGCGATAAAAACATCTTTAATCAAGTGATTATCACAGCTGGATATTAAAGGTAAAGCAGACAATAACAACGTCCACACTTGCGAGTGTAAATATAATTCAACCAATACAACAAAGTTGGATCATTAAGTTTTCAATAAAGAAGCCTAAGATGACAGAGATCACAGCAATTGTTAATTTATTTTCCTTGTAATAATGAAAATATCCATGATAAACATGAGTAAATTCTTATTGCATATTCATATTTTACCAGTTAGTGTGTATGTTCTTATAACAAACAAATAATTATTATGGTCCAAACAATGGCGCTTAATGTGTAAACTCAAACGAGGCTGGTGTCACTTTGACACCTTTTCTTTCTTTCTTTTTTTCTTCTGTTGCCTTCTGCAGATGCATTTATTATGGTCACAGTATGTGATCCATAATTTCATAATTTATAAACGACTACGGTAAGAAGATTTAAAAGAAGACATTTAAATTTGGCTGGTGTATTTTTAATACTTCAAAATCAGGCACCTTAAATTAGCTTAAGAAGTATTTTTCTCTTGGCGGTAAAAGAGAGAATTTATTGTGATAGTGTTTTTTTTTTTTGTGGTTTATTGGTCCAAGTCATCAACACCACATGATATTGAATGGGAGAACCATTAAGGTGAACTAATAAAAACAATTTATAAATCTTTCTTTCACTAAAGGGCATAAATATTTTTTAGATCAGCTTATTTTTATGTTATGGAAAAAAATAATATTTTTGTTATGCCACTTAATTGGTGTTAATTTTTAATTTATAAACTAAAAAATAAATTAAGAAATAAATAAAACACATAAAGACAAGCGCTAAAATAATATTCAATACGATATACATACACCTTTAACACCCTAAGGAATGTATAGAAATATTTTAGGTAGATAAAAATACATAAAATATTTAAGTTTTGTAGATTGGTATGTGGATGTCTAAATTAAGTGGATCAAAATAATTTATTCGATAATCGATAGTAAATGGTCTTTCAAATTGGTGGTAGATTTTTAAATTTCCCGAACTTTTTAAACTCCTCGGAATTGAGATTTTATTTTAGGCATTCCTGATAATTCCCGGGTATTCGGAAAAAATACAACATTATTTAAGAAGCATGAACACTAAACAAATAAATAATTTTACATATAATTTGCACGCAAATATATGAGCCTATTTTTAAAATAAAAATATATACTTGAAGACGAATTTTTTGTTATAATATTGCATTTAAGAACTTGCAAAAGGTAATAAGAATAGTTTTAATACATACTTTTGTTGGATAACAAATAAAATATACATTTTATACACTTCAAAATGCTTATTTGGAAATTCATTGTTATGTAAAAAATATTCATATTTAAATCTATATATATATATATATTAGTAGATTTAGGTATGAAAATTTTTTTTATTGATATCGCTCATCATTACCATATTTTCATACATCATTTACCATATTCTCAAAGACATACTATAAACTCAAAGCTTTACGTAACTAAAAATGTAGAACAATATACTATAATTTATCATAATCTTACAATTCTAAAATTAAAATTAGTTTTTATACAAACGAAATTTTCGTCACCCAAAATGCAAGAAATGTTCGGTGACAATATATGAAGCCATTTAAATTCCCAGTTATCGCAATAGTTAAGCGCTTTGATGACATTACCAATTTAAATGTATTTTTTTTTTTTTTTTTTTTTTTTTTTTTTTGTTAAGACCACATGAATGTACAAAATGTCAACATTCAATGTCATATGATGAAAATGTATTCCGTTTCATCACATCAGCTACGAAGAATTGACACTGCATTAGTATCAAATTGACGCCACATTAGTGTTGAATTATTAATAATGCTATATATTCGATTCTGTGTGCTAAAAAACTGTAAACGAATGGTGTTAAAAAAACAACGCCATAAATTTTCAATATGATCTCAACAGCTGTAAATTTTGAAAAATCATTTTTCACATATTCCATTTCTCAGTGTAAAAGTTCTCAAAGTCCGTAATTATCCGCGCGAACAAGAATTCGTTTGACAAAATGTATGGAAAACAAAAAATATATTATTATTATTTTTTTTTTCATATAAATTGCCGAAACGATTTTTTCGTTTGACATATAGAAACAGGAGGTAACTCTCTATAGTGATCCACACGTCAGTTTGGAAAATGTACAATTTATTTTTCTGTCGACTCAAAGATATTAAGTGTATTAAGTAATTTTGTTAAGGAGTTAACCATGATTCGTCAGTCTTCTTGATCAGAATAACTGCGGACCAATTTCGAATTAGGTTAATAAAAACAATGGAACGCTCTACAATCATATACTCGTAACGTGATAATACACCCAAAGAAAAATCTATCACATATGTTTAGTAAACGATACCATTTAGTCTCAATAGTGAATCTACTCCGAATGTGTTCAAATTCAAAACCGCGTTTTTAATCATTACCGAAAACTGATAACATCATCATCATCAAGTTGACACCAGTTCAGTATCGAATTATTAAACTCATTACGTTTTCTATTTTGTATACGGACTCGTTATTATGTATTCATGATTAAATTAATATCATATCAAGAACTGCTGCACTTGATGAGCGTTTGATTCCATCTGTTTCTTGACTTTGATTTCTTACTTGCTCTTAAGAATATAAAAATATGAACATTTGTCATCAAAATCTTGCGCTATAGTTCTACGTGGTATAGATGTATTCATAAAAACCGACAGAAAAGCAAATTTTGGAGTTTGGTTAACTCGGGCTAATACATCAAAGCACAAAATCTTCTAGGACATTGAGGTAATGGCAGGGTTGTATGAATTATAATAGAAAATATCAGAAATATGTAATCAAATCGATTAAGTTTTTGTTTCAAAATACATATTTTATATATTACTTGTACTAATCACACAAACAATGAATTTCAAATATATCTTCTTTCGAATAAGGCTAATAAATAAGGATAAAAATATATATTTTATAATTTATTTATATTTGAGATAAAAACTTCTTTATAATTGTTTGAATTTACACATTAAAATGTGTAAATCCAACTCAGAATTTATTTCTGTATATTGATTATTTATTTGAAAATATCAGAGAAACCAATAAATTTTCAGTTGAGAACACTAACTTTCATTTGATTTTCTTTTATCCGATTTTTGAAATGGACACAATCATTTTAATTCATTTGCCATTGAAAATTTCTTGAAATTAATTTTAAAAATATTCCAATTGATTTAGAAAACCAAATTTTTCATTATAACTTTTGAAATGACAAAAATTATTGAAGATGTCTTGGATTAAGATGTATTCGTTTATTAATTTTTCATGTAACTTAAATTTTAATACACTAACTATTTTCTCATCAATATTTTTTCTGTGTGTATTTAAAATTTTTAAACGAATGGTATCAAAAAGACAATATCTTAAATTTCCAATGTGACCGTCACCGTAGCGGATTCTGAATTGAATTTTTCCCTTAGTGTATAGTTTATATATGTATGTATGTATGTATGTATGTATATATGTAGTTTAAATTTCTGTTGATTGTTCAACACTTCACACTTTAAATACCGACATATTTATGGTGCATTTTAAATTATATCTAAATGTTTATTTTAAAAGTAATTATAAAAATTATTGACACAACTTTGTTTATGTTCTTTAAACGAAATAATCGAATATTTATTTATTAAATACTAAATTTATGGCAAACAATTTATTAAAAAAGAAAAAAAAAACTTGTTTGTTTTTCTGTTTCTTAAAAAATATGGTGGGAATTATTGATGCTTGTTATTGTTTTTGTTCAATTAAATAAAATTATTTTCGCATAAAAAAATAACATTCAGCAAGTAAATTTTTTTCCTCCAAATTACTCAAACAGTGTTGGTTATAATCGCGTTAACGTTGCATACTTCCTTTGTATTGCTTCAATCTTCTTTCTGTATTTAAAAGAAAAAGAATCTCTTTCTATCTATTCATGCCGTATGGTTCGGTTCAACTGTTGCAAGTATAATTTTCCGTTAATTTTTTGTGCTTTTTATTCACATCATACTCAAAAATTATCTTGTTCCCATAATTTAAATGTCAAGTTTTGTCCATATTCAAAATTGTTGAATGTATTCCGTAATCATTTTCGTCTTGGCCACCTTTAGCTTCTTAGCAATGAGTACCAATTGTGCCCACCATTTAATTCTCTTATAATTTTTACCCTTTAAGTTTTGTTTTCTACTGAAGATTGCTATTATTGGTATTGTGTTGTTTAATTTAGTTTAGGTTTTGTTATATGTTGTTAGAGTGTTGCTTCTTTTGATGATCACTGTCAGTGCAATTTAAATTGTTGTTCACTTTCAGTTGAGTATGAAATGAAAATTGCTCTTCTTTATGTTTATTGTTGAAATTTATAAAAAAAAAATTAACAAATTGTTTATTTCTGTTTTGATTCAACATTATTGGATTCAGAAGATTGGCTTATGGGCCTTTTAGAATATGATCGTAAAGATAATAGAAGCACACTGTGAATACAATAGCTAACTGTTTTTTTTTACCCCCATTCTCAGCGAAACTATACCATCTGGTTCGTCTTTCTTGGAAAAGAAATCTTGATAACAGAATCAGAATCTATAACAAATAATGTGTGGTTCCCTTAGGAGCGAATATCACTGAGATATTATTTTTTAATAATAAAATAGATCGGACAAAGCCCTACTAAAGTGAAATTATAATTTTCTAACCATAGACTTTATAATGAAGAACTCTCCCACCAATATTATTTATATTTAATATAAAGTCACATTGCAGTGAAAAAAAATCTTGTAAACCGATAATTTTGTTTAATTTACTAAATATAACTAAATTTACTAAATATGAGTATAATACAGATATAAAGATCCTATTCTCAATATAATAAAATCAACTTAGTGAAAAAGAAGCTTCGTTGTTAATATATTACAATACTTATTTTTTTTTTTGTTTTTTCATAAATCCTGACATGTTTAAAAAACGTTATACACTGAAACTAATTAAACCTTTATTTTTTATATATATTTCACTTTTAAGTAGGTCTCACATAAAGAAAAGAAAGAAGAAAAAAATATCAGAAATGGGTATAAAAACAAAAAAAAAAAAAAAAAAAAAAAAATACATTATATGTCATTTTTAATTTGCATATTCTTTCAACATACACTTCTTCATAATACAACGACGTATCGTTGTCGTCGAATTTTTCGTTTTGGTATTCACCTTCATTGTCATCATCATCATGATCATCATCCTAAATATATTTTATTAGGGATTAAAATGAGATGAAACCCTTATATTAACATGCTAACATTGAGCTAAAGATTCTTTTCATTGTGAAGATGCAAAATCAAAAGGCAGTGGTGGTGATATCTCATGTTGCCTACAACCATTGAGCAGCCATAACAAATGAATTATTGACATTTTTAAACAATATTCGCCAATATTCATTCAACACAGCCACCAGCAACAAGAACTACAACATCAACAACAGATATGGAAATTGTCAACAGAACCTATACGAGTTTGTGTTTATATGGACAACAGCAACAACAACGCAAAACATCTTCTTAAGACATCAACAGTAACAATAATAATAATAACACCAACAACAGTAAAGAAAGCGAGAAACAAACGTGTTTGTTACATGAGTAACAAACATTTTATTTTGATTTTCTTTGCTTAAAAATAAGCAGTTATTCTGAATTTTGTTAACTTAGCTCAATAGAGAAAATTAAACACCTTACCCGGAAGCAGGTTTGTAAGCAAAAGTCCTTGACGTTAGTGTTAAAATATGTAATGAATTTGCTCTTTCACAATGATTAAGTTAATAGTTATCATTAACAAAACAAGTTAGTCTATATAAATTTGAGAAACACTGCTCAAATCTGTACGACGATTTTATTTGAACATGTAAAATTAAATCTCTGTCGCCTGTCCATCCGTTCGTCTGCCCCTTCTTTTGTATCGTATGTCCATCTATCCATTCATATGTCCACTTTATCCATTTAACGTATAATATTTTTTTAAAGTATGGCTCATTAATGAATTTAAATGGTTTTATTTTTTAATATTTAACGGCTTCTTTGCATCATTTTATGGTGATAATAATTTTTAAATGATTTTTTTTCTTCGCTACGAGAAAATATTGTTGGTGGATTTGTTGGACGTGTGTACTACATTGCCTGTATGAAAATGAAATGTTTGTTGATTTTTATTATAATACTTATAAAAAAATTAAGTTTTTAAAAATTTATTAACTAAAGAGTAAAAACAATAAGAAATAAAAAACAAAGAAATGAATACAAGAGATGTTAAATTCTGGTTCTTGCTTTTGTTGATGTCTGTCCGTCTGTCTGTCTTTTGCTTGCAATGGACCTGTTAAAAATGCTGTTGAAGTTGATGTTGAAAATTTTACCTTGTTGTCCCTCGGTGTTTTGTTAGTATTATTGTTGTTATTGTTGTAATTGCCAGTGTTAATTTCTGTGTGTTGCATGTAGTGTGTGGTGTAGTAATCATATAAGGTTTTTTATGTCCACTAATGAAATTTTGACATGTGACATGGTACTTCTCTGTTTAATGTTTTCCTGTTTTATTTTTTTTTTATTCTCCACTAGCTCTCATATGTAAATATCCATATAATGATAGTGTGGAAAAATACATACACATACACATAACTAAATGTACAAAATAAATGTCTTGACAAAATTTTCTTAATATCCCAACATTAATTTGACGGCGATCTAAGGTAGTGTAATTGAAATAGTAATATGATGAGAATGACCTGATAGTAGAGGGAGAAAATCTAAAAAAAACAAGTTAGAGTGCTATATTCGGCTGTGCCGAATCTTACATACCCTTCATCCTTGTTGAAATGCTCAATGAAATCTTAATATATTTTAAAGTTAATGAAACAACAACAATACCAAATGACAATATTAATTAAAAAAATTGTTTAAAATTATATAAAAAATTAATTAAAAAATATAGTTTGAAAATTAAATTGATAAAAAAAACGTAATTTTAGAAAACTATTTGTGATCGTTCTATATAACAAGAAAGGCTTCAAAAAGTTGAAAAAATCAAATATAATATATGTTATTGTTGTTCTTCAGTGCCCAACAACAACTCTACTATATGTAAATAGCTCGTTTATGTATAGACCGATTTGGTTGATTCAAAAAAACGAAATTTTAGAAAAATACATATGACCGATCTATAAAAGAAGCCCGAAATATATACAGGAGCTTCAAAAATTCTAAAAATGCGTTTTTACTGATATCTCGGATATTTTGAGCCGATTTTGTTAATTTTTTCCGCAAAACAAATAAAATAAATTTTCGAATTTGCTGTGCAAGAACGAAATTTGCTAGCTTATATAGGGGATTAGAAAAGTAGAAAACAAAAAGATTTTTTTTTTTTTAATTTTTCTTCGATTTTTTGGCGATATTTTCGACCAATTCTGCTAATTTTTTAGCGTTCATCTGAGTGAAATTCTCTATAAATTGATCACAAAAAATATATGGGAATTTTTCAAATTCGTTTACTTTTGGGATTTGAAATAATTTGATTTTTTTAATGGCACATCAACACTATTTTGTACCAATATTGACTGGCTTTAATGAACCACAAGTATGCATAGATCTTTAATTTTATAAAATTCGTTGGTATATTTTTAATATTTGAAAATCAATTTTTTTTTAAATTATATTAATGGACAAGATATGACCGTTTATGTTTTGGTAGTTAGAAATAAAAAAAATTAAAAAAATCGTAAAAATTCCTACCTACACAAATGTACATTGTGTTGGAGGAGGAAAGAGAATCGATTAAAGCCTAGACTCGTGACAAATTAATTTAATACTACCTTTAGAATATCTAGTAAAAAGTGTACATAGATTTTTGACATTTTTTTAATTGTGTTTAATTCGCTCATATATTTCTCACATTTAATCACAAAAAAAAAATCATTAATAATGTTTAATGTCACATAACTATAAAATATATTTTAATTTAATGACGACTACAGATTGGTATACAGTTTCACCGACTTCAATTAGCACCTTGGGTGTTCATGGCCATGAATACTTTTTATATATAAAGTACGTAAAATTTTAAATCTTTTTTAAAATTATAACATTCTTGCAAATTAATATTTAATCGCGCTACGACTTCAAATTGTAATTTGGAAACCGTTTTTAATCACTCTATACCTTATCTTCGTTGAAAATACGCTGTGAGTAAGCAAATTTTCTAATCGAAAAACTGGAAAAATTTTAAACTTTGAAAATTTTGGTTTCACCACATGTCCAAAATATAATTCAATACTGATCAAAGACTGAATACAAGTTGGCCTATTTTTATAAGAGTAGTTTACATTAGGGAAATTGGACACATATGCTAAAATCCGTGATTACAGCAATCAAAAGAAAGAAAAAAAAACTTTTTTTGGATTTTTTAAATTTGACTGTTTGCTTCAGGTCTTGCATTTTTGTTGTTTGGTTGGTTCCATAAGAGAATTTCCCATATATCCGATATATAAGGCTTTCCAAAAACTGATTTCATCAGACAGATGCTCAGGCCGATACACGTAGATTACATTGACTTACTTATCAATAACAATCCAGAATGTATATACGTTTTTGGGTTCTAAATAAATATTGCAAAAATTAAAAACGGAATGGCGAAGGATATAAAAGTTGCAGGTGAAGTTTCCTAAAACTTTCACATATTTCTATGAATCTTCTAGGAATATCAAGCAAATCACTATATATTCTATTATCAAATTCTTAAACTCAATAATCACAAAATTTATAAACTCTAATACTTGAATTCGTAAATATTTAATATTGAAAAACATTTTTATTTATTAAAACAATTTAAATATTTTTTAAACAAAATAATAAAAAAATTCCAAATAATCAGTTTTTTTTTTTAATAAAATAATTAAAAAATTTTTTGATTTTGAATAGAAATTCAAATAATATTTATTATAAAATTAGCAAAAATACAAATAAAAAATTTTCAAAATTCAATTTTTTTACATTAAAAAATGTAAGGTATTATTATACATTTATTCTAAAAGCTTAGTTTTTAAAAAAAAAAAAATATCTAGAAAAGATAAAATTAGTAATTCATTTATAACAAATATACTCCTCTTTTCGGGAGAAAGCACTTATCATTTTAAATATGATACGAAAATGAATAAATAATAATCGTGTTTATTTCCTTATTTCGTTTGAATATTATTTTCTAAGCTAATTTTTTTAAATATTTTTTTTTTTAAAGGTTAAACGAAACGAAAAGAACTAACATGATTTTATTTCTGTTGGATGAACTGAATTATTTGATAAATGTAATTAGAAAAGTTTAAATAATTATTATAAATCAAATTATGGTTGCAATTATCGATTTACAGTAATAAATTATATTAAAAATAGGTTATCTGTGCCAAATATTGTTAAATTCAGACGCAGATACATCCCCCCCCCCCACCCCACAAAATTTTTCAACAAAGAAAAGTCAAACTTAAACATAAAAATTTACAATAGGAAAAGAAAATAAATAAAATGTATT
Source organism: Protocalliphora azurea (assembly GCA_932274085.1). NCBI lineage: Eukaryota > Metazoa > Arthropoda > Insecta > Diptera > Calliphoridae > Protocalliphora > Protocalliphora azurea. Next base: position 86,465,386 of record OW026520.1, read on the forward strand.
TTAGAAAAAAAATTAGTTTGTCATAAATAGAAAATGGAATGATGAATTTATTATCAATATTGTCTATACAAAAATTTTCATTTTCTTTCGAAACGTTTTAAGTGAATCAATAGGTTTTAAAAATTGGCACTTGTTTAATTAAAAAATGTAGGAAATGCATAGTTTTAAGTATTTTTATTTCACTTTTCAATACGTAACATATTTATAAATTTTTATAAAATGTTAAATTCTTCCAATAGTAAATAATTTTTTAATTTTATAATATTATCATGATATTAGCACTTATAAAGCTTTTATGCATGTTATTGTAACTCTCGGATTAGGGTATTACAAAGAGGCGATTAAATATCGTTTTTCATTAAATTTGTCAATACGTTTCCGTTAAAATTAAAGTGATTTCCAAAAGTGCACTTGTATGAGGCAGATATTAATGATTTGCGTTTTTTCCATTTTAAGCAAATATGAAAAAGTTTAAAGAAATTTAGGTCTGGTGTACCAAATATTAATAAAATTAACATTTACATTTAATAAAAGGAAAATGTGCTTTAATTTTCATTGAACTTTTTTAGTTTAAATAAAAGAGCTCAATTCTTTCTGGTTTCTTTTAGTGAACTTGCGGTCTAGTGTTAATAAGTTAATAAAAGGAATTGAAGTCTAAGCAAGTTCGACTTTTATATTCAGCTATATTGTAATAAGTGCTAATCTATGCTTTAGTTTGTCGGCCACTGTATGTATATTCTGAGTCCTCGTGAAAATCTAAGACGATCTAACTTGTCCATCTATCTATTGAAAATAGGTTATGACTTTTGACGAATGACCAACAGGTATGACATTCGGCTCAAACATTTATCTTATATAAGGTTTGTTTGGTGTTGAAAGTTAGCCAAATACTTGAAACACGTAGTCCGTGGTAACTTCAGTTCATATTTTTCCTCCGATAACTCTTAAATAAAGGCATGTACGACAACGAAATTTTTTATAAATAAGTCAAGGATCGATGAATACGTGGTAATAAAAAGTGGGAATGACACTCTCAGTTTATCTCCCCTATAAGGTGAAATTTTAAATTAAAGTGATACAAATACTGCAGATGGTGGGTGTTATAGATTCAGCCAAGCTGAATATAACATTCTTACTTGTTATGTTATCGGTTTCATTTTAGAAATAATTCTATATTTTTCTAGTTCTAATTTATTTTTTGCTGAGCTTTTATTGTCCTTTAAACTTTTTTTAACACTTTTGTGAATTGGCCTCTCTTGGTACACTCCAACAAAATTAGTTTTATACCACTCAATTCTTTTTTTTTTTTTTTTTTTTTGCCCGTAAATGCAAGAAACAAATCAGACGAGACAAATTAGGATACTTTATATTTTCTAATGACAGGAAGAAATTTTTTCTGAAGGCACTCATTTACCTATACTTCTGCGTTAATCTGCTTGTACATTCAGAGAAACGTCGACCACATACGTGCACAAAACAATTCATTTTAGTGTTAATAATTAATCAACCCCGTATGTATTCAAATTGTACACTACGTGTTCAAATCATTAACAAAATTTATACCGTACTGGTATCAAGTTGATTAATAAACATTACGTTTTCTATTCTGTGTATTTAAAGTTTTAAACGAACGATATTAAAAAGCCGACACCGTAAATTGTAAATGTGACCACTGCCGTGGTGGATTTTAAATCGTATTTTTTTCTTTCAGGGTATAAACATTTTTGGAAAATTTTGATACACGAATTTTTTCGTTGTAAAAAGTCCGCCAGTATGTACGTCTTGTCATTTAGACTGCATTCATAATTTTGAAAGAAATTGATCTCAATAAATTTCATCCCCCTTTTTTTAGTGCTTCCATTAGGAACATTTTTTACTTTGTGGGTCTTCGGGCCAGCTTTTGTAACTTTTATGATAAAAGGTTCAGAGCAATTTAATGCATGAGCCGCTTTCCTTCCGAAGCACAGTGGTTGAATATCCATTGTAGCGGCATTAAATTTTTAACTAGATAATAACGAAATCTAGTGTTAATTTTTATACTGAATTGCCTAAAAAACTAATTTCTACATAATAGAGATAGATCGAATGTGACGCCCACATTTTACGTTCAATTTTTAAAACAGTTATTTTGCACGTAACTAATGAAGCGAATTACATCAAATTCTACTCACATATACACAAAATATACAAAATATAATAAAAACAGTTTTTTTTTTACTTTCGTCCTTGTACCAAAATAATTATTGCTGGCATATTTCCTCAAGATATCTATGAAAGAGTGTACCTGTACTGTCATAGAATAAAGTTGCGTTTGGTAACGTTTGGTAAAAGATACATTCACAAATAAGCGGAGAAGTACAGGCACATCATTTTGAACATTTTACAACAACAATAAACCAAATTATTAAACAAATTACGAATTGGATCGAAAACAATCGTATCCCAAAATTGCGATACAAGAAAATGTAGAGTATAACATTTTAAATATGCTATCAAAAATGTTACTTTCTACAATAAATTTTTATAAAACTAGATAAAAATAGACCACAAACATTCATTCTACATACCTTTAATTTTCGATAAAAAACAGTTTTTAAAGTTAATAATCACCTTCGTTTTTATTTATTTAATTACCAAAAATATATGCTGAATAAATAGGCGCCATATTACTTCAATGCACTTACTACAACATATACTATTTTTGATCGCTTACAGTTGTGCGAATATTGAAAATAAATAAGAGTAAAAATGTAAATTTATTTAGTGAGGTACACTTTCGGAAAAAATAAAGTGCAGTTTCCTAATCTTGCTGTTTACATGGATACTTTTTTGGTACCGTTTTATATAACGTTTATATATAATAAACAAAAAAAGTTTTTGAGCATCAAAATAAAGTGATACTATACTACTATATTTTTTGAAAAGTAAGGATAGATTCGCACATATTATTGTGAAGTCTTCGACCACAATACAGAAAGATTTATTGATTCCACACGCAGAGAAAAAAATATAGTTGTAGTGACCATAATCTAAGAGCAACATATTATGATTGGAACATATGATCACAGCGAAAAATAGAATCATTTCTAATAATTATTTATGGTTTGTTTTTTCATGTTATGATTATAGTTTTACATATAATTCAACAATCTTATTATATTATTACCTCATCATATCATATAACTATCCAATCTTATCATATTATTATTTCATTTTGTCATATTGTTATACCATCTTATCATATATTAATAAAAATTATTATAACTATTATTTTTATAAAATTTTTACTGAAAAATTATATATATATAAATATATATATATATATATATATATATATATATATAATATTTACATATGTTGTTCAAATGCATGATGTTTTATATTGCTTGAATTTATATGTATACATATTTATATATTCATATATGAACTAAATGAGAATTAGATTGAAGTTAGAATTCAAATATTATATATATATATATATATATATATATATATATATAATCAAATAAATATTGAAGATTTCCACTAAGTTTAAGAAAAAGAGAAAGGCTGCAAATATTTAATGGCTGTAGAAGTAATAATATGTTTCATATTAACAAAATTTTGTTTCTGGTAAAAATATTTAAAAACATATAAATTATTATTGAGTGTAAAAATTAAATAACAAAATTGAATCAATATCATTGTTTCCATTAACACAGAGTTATTAAAGTTCAATAAATGAGAACATAATATTGTTGTAGTGATCATGCTGTAACCACGTTTTTTCTCTGCGTGCAGATTGATAAAATGAAGTGAAATTTATATATTTGTATTTAAAATGCAAATTTTTAAAATATGATTCTAGAAGAACCATTTCAAAAAATAACACTTTAGAACACAAATTAGTAGAAATTTAGGGAGCAGAATCTTTAAGGGGCGTTATTAAAGTCCTCCTATAAGGTGTCAGATAGTTAAAGGTAAGATAAACTAAAGTGAACAATAAAGTAAGCATTTTCTATTTTTGGTTATTACAACTTGGTTTTTAAGTATATATTATCAAAATTATAAGATAATACTAAATCAATAACCGATTACTTTTGGCTAGCTAGCGTAGTGGCAACACGAAAAATTTGAACGTAACGGCCAGGAACGTCAATATAAAGAAATAAAGAACAAAGGAATTTTTAAAATAAATGATTTAAAACAAACTAAAAGTCAATGCCGAAACAAAAATAAATAGAAACAGAAAAATTATTAAAAACTACACTGGAATATATATGTTTTTATTAATTTCTTTTATAAAGCTGTAAACGCATAAACCTAGCGAAAAAATTAATGTTCAGATGTTCTGCCATTTAGTTTATCGGTCACTTTTGGCATAACTTGTACTTGTAATAATCAAAAATAGTTACTGTATCCGATAACATCTTACTTTAGTTAGTGGATAGTTATAATAACGGCCCTAAGACTACGAAGTAAAATCGTAATAATATCGCAATTCTCGCTAAAAGATACTTATTTACGTAAGCGGAGAAATAAAGGAAGAAGAAATTTTAATTATAACTGTCCTAACTACCCAGAAAAGGGTCAAGCAAATGGTTTTAAAAAGTACCAATTCTAAGAAAATGTTACTTATACGAACTGATATTATAAAAAAATTAATTTTTCAACTTTTCAATGGCTCTTTCCAAAATTTTTTCCGTTTAAAGAATTTGCTAATAAAATTTTGAGTCACTCATTCAAATAACTTTATTATAGAATGATTATGTGACTTTAACGATTATTTTTCCATTACGAGATGCTTTATTATATTAGCAACGCTAATAGGCACTAAGAGTAAATATCTCCTTTTTACTTCGTAGTCTTAGGGTTTCTGTCCCCTTAATTTCTTCTAATTTTCATTCTAAATTATTATTTTGTATAACGAAATGGTTCTATTATTCTAAAATTTTACATTCTAAAGGCAAATATATTAATTTCACTTCATTTTCCCGATCTGGATTCAAGAATTCTTTCTGTATTGTGGTCGAAGACTTCACAATACTATGGGCAGATCTATCATTATTTTTCAAATGTAATAATAATTTGAATAGAATTTAATGGTTAGAATATTAAAATTGAGCATTTTTAAAGCATCTACCTTCCGTTTTCTAATAAAAAATTGGAAAATCGGAAGCCAAAATAAAAAAATTTTGTAATGTCAATTTATTTTGTCGTACAAAATCCAAGATCAACACAATATTTTTCTCCCAAACACACAATGCGGATAATTCAAAAACTTCTTGTTTATTAAATTAAATAATATAAGATGAGAAATACCTGGATACCAAAAAGTATGCCATAATGCCCAGAGAATTCAATTATAATGAAGTAATAGTAAGAGTAGGAAACCGCACTTATTTTGTCCAACAGTGTATTGGGAATCTCTGCACCATAAAACATTTATCAATTTAAAGCTTTAAAAAGTTGAATTAAATGCTGCTGGATTTGCGATTTCGACCACTGTGCAGAGATGTTGTGTTTTTCTCTAAATATTCGTATTTTTTTTTTCTGTGGTCCTACAAAGTCGAAAGTTTTACGTGAGTACCTGTCTATGTAGACTCAACCTCACGGTGCTTTTCGCACAGGGCGAATACAATGCGTCCACCAACGCCCTCAAGTCTGACAGAAAGCCATCCTTGAGTACCAATTTGAAGTCATGTATTTGGACATGACTTTCCCATTGGTTAGGAGCGCAGCCTCTCTAAACTCCTTCCGATCTATGGGTCGCGGCACCCGGTTGCAATGCAACTCTACACCGAGCTCACGCTCTACCCGCGATTTGGGTCTAAACCACAGCCACCACGAAGCTCCCCAAGGGGCCGCATCGTTGTCAGGCTGGAACCGAAGTTCCAGGGGCTCCTGGCACCCGTGGTACCAGTATTAAGTCATAGGTCGGACTTCGTAGCCAAGAATGACAACTACCAGTTGAACTCCAAACAGTTCGGGACTGGTGACCCGCCACAGCCACACACAAAACACACATCAACATAAATGGAGAACAATTACATCACAAACAATCAACAATCGCCCTCACGAGCGATTCATTGGCCACATGGTGTGACACCAGCAAAGGACAAAACGAACTACGACTAGGACAAGTGACCTGGAACCAACAATGAGGATAGAGAAGAAACACGACGAGAGAGAAAGCAAGGTGAGACGACAGGAAGAGGCAAACAGCAAGAAACAGCAACGGCGAAACAGGAAAGCGAAGTAGGAGCAAAATAGCAATCCATCATGCCAACCACTGCAAAAGTCATATACATACCCGCAAACCAGGGACAAACAACAGCGACGAAGAGAGCGACCAAGCAACAGCGGAAAGGAGCACCACTACGGTTGATCATATAGGAGCCGCCTCCACTACTCATGTCTCCTTCTTCTCCTTCCGGGCGAAATCGCCCAACCTCCCAATTGTCCGCACGTCCACTAAGGCCCTACTAAAATCCCAACCCCCCGCAGTATGAGATATGCCCATATTATCTAACTCTTTAATGTCATCATAGTAGTGGCATGTCGTCAGTATATGTCACACTTCTCCAAGTCCTCTCCCGCACCCACAGTTCGGAGTATCGGACAGACCTCTCTTATGCAAAAATGCATTGAGTGAGCCATGTTCCGTCAGTATAAAACCCAGACTCAAACCGATGCCAAAATCTGGACGTTGCCGTACGAACTCCGCGTCAGGTATGAACTCATACGTTACCGTCCCATTGTCACTGTTCGTCCATCTCGTCCTCCACCTAGACAAAAGACACTCCTCTATGGGCCTACAATCTGATTTTTTTTTTTTTGGGCTACTAGCTTTCCTTTTACTGATCATGATCTCTTCATATTTTTAATGAGCAGAGAAACTGTAATTCGGGACACATCAGCATTCGTAGCAATTGATTTTACATGAGTTTTGTTTATTCATTATTCATTATAATGGATTATAAGAAAAAATAGATATTATTAAAATAAATTTAGCACATAGTTACTGAGAATAATGACAATTGTAAGCGGGATTACATTACCAATGTTTTTCATGGGACATCACGTTTAAACAAAATAATTTTATTGATATCGACGAATTCTCTATATTAACAGTCATAATATATTTGGAATAAGAATCGTTCATCCAGAGGTTTAATTTTTGACTTTTTTATGTAAGTAGAATTTAAGAACATCACACTTTCATTCCGATTTGAAATATAGCTGGACAGCAAGAACAAATCTTTATTACTCAAATAGCAAAGACTTTTGCCCAAATTATTTTGTTTAACTAAATAAGAACTCATAGTTTATATATTCAAGTTCTATTAACTATATCTACAATTTACCTTGTTGAACTTTTTTTAAGGCGTTTTCTTTTATATATTCTTAATTTTTTTGCAATATTCAATATTACGCAATATTTATATTCGAGGATTTCCAAGTCCATTAACTATTACTATAAAGAATTTTCAATCTTTAAATTCTGATGTATTGTGTTATACAATTGGTCAATGTCTAAATTTTCCTTGCTACATAATTCTTTATGGTTCAAATATTAACTACCACTTAGTCTATCTAAATAATTTTTGCAAATCTTAAATATATATATGTACTCGTAGTTACATGCAAAGGGGAGAAATAATACATTAAAATAAAATATTTTTTTACTGATAATTTTACTCCTCACATTCTTGATAGTATTTAATTTCAACTCATAAATTCTGTTTGATGTCTGTATGTCAATTTTTGACAGATAGATAGAAATACCAACAGACACATTCATACTTATGTACATACACTTTAGTCTTTGTACATGATTTAGTAGCCCACTTAAGTTTTTACCATTTGTAGTTTAATCGCCAAATATGTAGTAATTTTTGCTACAAATCGATTTTTGATTGTATTCATTAGAAGTCTTTCTTCTTGTCTTACTTTTAGCCAAAATTTATATAATTTCATGTACTTAATAAAAATACAAACATGTGGAAAACTACATATTCGATCAAATATGTATTAAAAATAATAACAACATCGAGAGATTTTTATCGTATGTCATCATGGTTAAAATGAAAATAAGAAAATCCAAAGTTTTCTGTAACACACACGCATGACTTTCATTTAATGATGAAATGAATGCATCATAAGTTTAGTCGGCAGCAATGTTGCCAATTTAGCACTTTTAGTGCTGGATCTAGTTCTTTTTCAACTCATTTAGCACAAAAAAAAATAAATAAATAAATAAATAAAAAATAAAAAATAAATAAATAAAATTAATCTAGTACGTAGCACTTTTTCTAGCACTAACTAATGCGATCTTTTAGCAAAATAAAATTTGCAAAAACTAACAAAAATTACAAATAGTTATCAAATAAAATTTAGGCAATTAATTCTTTCGTCATAAGAAACAACTATGATAAAATAACATTAATTTGTAAATATAGCTTGCAATTTAGTTGAGAGCGTAACTGAATTGTTATCGTAAATTAAAATAAAACAAAATTTTTATTAATTTTTAATCTTCTTAAAAATTAAAATGATTATACATGTTTAATTAACAAATTTTTACTCAATCTAAAACATCATAATATGATATCATGGGCCGTTAACTTGTCAAATTTTATATTTGGTTATGCTTTAACACTTGTTTAAAATTTGAGAAATTAGCAGTTTTATTTTATTTATTTATTTATTATTATTTTTTATTATTATATTTTTATTATTATATTTTTTTTTTGTATCTGGTGCCCTGAAATTTAGGATTGTTCAAAAAACTTCCGAATTGAATGCTTGTGAAAGTTTATTCATTGACATTTTAAATCGCGGAACTAAGACTTTGTTTGGTGTAGTTTACCTTCCTAGTGGAGACATTTTTTCATTTGAAAATTTCCATTTTGATTTCTTTACGAGGTATTCCAGCATTATTGTTGTTGGTGATTTTAATTGTAATTTATTTAATAATTTTAAAGCAAATCAGATGAGATCGTTATGTTTGCGATGCAGTTTGTTTGCTTTTCATAATTCTAGACCCACGCATTTTGATGTTCCTCATCGTTCGACTTCATTATTGGTAAGTGATAGGACCGTGATAAGTTATTTGGGACAGGCACAGTGCCCAGCCATATCGCATCATGCTTTAACATGTGCTGTGTTTAATATTACATCTGAGTCTTCTCAACAATATTTTGAGTACAGAATTTATAATATTATTGACTGGAATGGTATCTTTACTAACTTATCTGAGTTTAATACAGAATCAGTTTTTAGTTGTAGTGATGTGAATTTTCAGTGCAATTTAATAAGCCATCTTATAACATCTCTGTTTGGTTTTGTTCCTTTTGTTCGAAAAAGTATTCCTAGTGGTGTAGATAATTGGATGAGATCAAATCGCATAGTATTGGCAATATCGCTGAGAGGTATAGCTTTTTCCACATTTCGTTTATCTGCATCTGATGAGGATTGGAAGTTGTATTGCCGGTACCGTAACAAAGCAAATAATGTTATCAGAACAGAGAGAAAACGATATTTTGCTAAGCTTTTTTTCTGGATTAGACTCTTGTTACTGATGATAATTTGTTCTTGTGTGATGATAATGTTGATGTCATTAATTTCCACTTTGCAAATAGTGCACAAGTGAACCAAAATTATAGTGTAGATTTTAATGACTTTATTAATATTGGTGGCCTATTTTCTTTCAGATGTGTAAATATTGATGAAGTTTTCTTGGCTTTATGTAAACTTAAGACAAAATCCATTAGATCTGTTGGTATCCCGATCACTTTTCTTAAGCTGATATTTCCATACATTTCTCATTTATTGATATTTCTTATTAATTAGATATTAACTTCTTCTGTTTTTCCTGCTGGTTGGAAAAAGGCTCGGGTAGTACCCATTCCAAAATCTGGAATTATCCGAACTGTTAATGATTTGAGGCCTATTTTTACTTTGGCTGCAATATCTAAGATTGTTGAATATATTGTCAAAGATCAAATGCTTTCCTATGTTCGTGTGAACCTTTCGCCATCGCAGTATACTTTTCGTAGTGGTCACAGTACTTCTTTGTTGTTGTTAAATCTAACTGATGCTTTACGAGATAGTGTGAATAAGGATTGCCTAGCATCTTTGGTTTCGCTAGATTTGACTAAAGCGTTCAATTCTGTTGATTACCACATAATGATTAAGGAGTTAAAAGAACAATTTAATTTTTCAAGGTGTCAGTTTGTGGAAGTTGGTGATTCTTCTTTGAACACGCTTCCCTTATTCGCAGGGTTTCCGCAGGGATCTGTTTTAGACCAATTACTTTTTATCATGTATGTGAACGATCTTCATATCCGGAATGCTGATGTTGTGTTTCTTTTATTTAGTACACATAAAGAAATTGTTGATATTTCGTTTTTCTGAGTGGTCATCTGCTAATTCCTTATGTATTAACTACGATAAAACTAAGGATATTCTTTTTGGTAATACCGAGTGTGATTTAAGCATTGCTACTAATGGAGAAAAGAAAGACATTTTTAGATAACTTAAGATCTCCCAAATATCTTAAGTTATCTAAAGCTTACATATGAGTGCCATATTAATCATATATACGGTAGAGTTCTTACCTTGTCAAATAAGATATATATTAGCTTATGCTCTCTTAATGCCACATGTATTATATGGATTGGAAGTTACGTCTAGTACTCTTAGTTGTATACTTTCAACATTAAAATGTATCACTAATTCTATTGTACGATACGTTTATAGTGTTCGGGGACAAGTTCATATTTGTTATTGTTATTTTCAACAGTTTGTTAATATTCGTAATTTATTGAATTTTTACGGGGTTATTAAAAGTGGTGTGCCTTATTGTCTTCGTTCTGAGTTTTTGTTTTCATATTCTACAAGAAACCCTCAGATTATTATTCCCAGGATAAGATGCAGTTTTTTTGAAAGGTCATTCATTGTTAGAGTAACAAGGCCCTGGAATTATTTACCCATTGAGCTTCATGTATTTTTCCACTCAAATAACGCATTTCGCTTAAAACTCCTGGCACATTTTCTGACACCTAATTAATTCTATACATTTGATGAAATACACTTGATTAATTTTTTAAGCATCTTATTTTCTTCCACTAACATTGATAGTGGAAATTATTCATCAATCAAAAAGAAGAAAATTTTTGGCAGTAGTTTTTTCCTACTTTTATGGTTATTTCTAATGAGCACTTAAATTTGACAATTCATCTTTAATAATTGGTTTTTATTGCTACTTTGGGACTCTTATGTTTCATTATATTTTGTGTCATGGCTAGAGAGCCAAATAGTTAGGAAAAACATTTTATATATATTTTAATTTTTAAATTGTAAGATATAGTTATATATTTTTTATAATACGGTTATTTTTTTATATCATATTTGCATATATATTTATTCAGGAATTTGCTTCTGTAATATATATTTATTGGCCTAGAAAGGCTTTTTATATTACTTGAATTATAAATAAATAAATATTGTGGCAATTATGTCAGATTTTTACATAATTTTTTGACGATAAAATTTTTCGAGAATTTTATTTTGTGCTCAATATTGGTTTTTGGATAAAAGTATGTTTATTTAATTAAAAGAATTTTTTAATATTATTTGAATATCGTTTAATTAGTTAAAAATTCGAATTTTAACATAAATTTGAAATGATTCAATTAATGAGAAATTTTTTTAAGCAATTTCATAAATATAATATAAAGTCTATAATCTCAATTATTCGGTAATCCGGATGGTATTTCCTAAATTTCCATTATATAACTTTATAATCCGGATTAAAAAGTCCTTTCTTATTAAAATTTTAGTTTAACTTGGAAAATACGCTAAAAAATAATATAATTATGTAAAAGTTGATCCTAGTTGAACTCCTTCATTTTCAGTTAATATTTCTTCCAAAAATTTTTCAATAAAAAACTTAAAATATGAAATGTTATTTGACGCAAAATTTGAATATCATACTCTAAGTGTTTCACATATTAAATAAAAGATATATTTTAATGTTGTTTTTAATTAGTTCTTTTTAACAAAATGAAACTAGAAAAAAGCCTCGATAATTCGGATAATTCGGCAATCCGGTTTGTAGTCTTCAATAATTATCCAGATTCTCGATTTTATACTGTGTCTTTTTAATAATAAATGAGATTATAAAAAGCAAAATTTCGGTAAAAGAAGATTTCAGTTCGTCAAAATATTAACCTATATATTTTTTGGAATACGTATAGCAGTATAATTCAGATAACACATAATTAGATTAATTAGAATTTTGAAAAATCAACTCATAAATTTTATTTAATTATATTATTTTCTTTAATGTTCTTTTAGCTTTAGCCCCAAAAAATAATAATATATCACTTTTTTCAACTATCTTTTTTATTTATAGCACTTTCTGGCATTTTTCTTTGTAAATTCTAGCGCTTTTTCCCACTTAAATTTTGGCAACACTGGTCGGCAACTACATAAGAGTACAATAAATAAATCCATCCCTGGGGTATCGCATCTTACAAGTATAAATGTTTTTTTTTTTTTTTCAATCCCATTTCGTATGATGTGTTACCATTTTTTCTAAGATACTTTGATTCATTTATAGATGTTTTCTATGTTTTCAATATTATTTGTATTACTTCTAGATTTGATTTTTTTCATTTAGTTAACCTTGTGTAATTGTTGAGTGATTTCTATAATGATATAGTTGTTTTTGTTGTTTTTGCTATTGTTTCATATCAATTTATCCTTATATGAATTTATATTGATTTATGTCTTGTTGAATGACTGAATGTTGAACGTCTGGTGTGGGTTCCATCATTATCTTTTCATTTTCAGGCCTCTTTTATATTAACTAACTTTTATTTTCTCCAGTTTTAGTTTTTTCTTTTTTTTTTTTTTGTGTCCATCTTAGAAAAAAATAAGCTTCATTTTCATTATAGTTATCTCTAGCGTATATGTTTAAGAATAAGTGTTTGTATCCATCTACTTGTACGATTACTTTTAGGTGTCTGTCCGTTAGTATGAGTATTTAGTTTTTGAAAGATTCTTAATTGGATTTATGTGTTTCAATTAAGCTGCTTTAGCTTTCATTCGTCTTATTTTTGTTTTGTTTTTGATAAGTTTAATGAAATTTTTACGCGCATAAATAGTTTATATGTTTAGGATTTTATTCTTTGCAAAGAAGACTTAACTTCTTAACGTCTTATCAAAAGGTAGTTTTGTAGCATCTGTAACAATTTCTTATAATATTGAATAAATTGTTGCTTTGTATATAATAGCAAGTATTTATTGTATAAATGAATAAAGAGCGATACATATTATCTTTAAGAGTATTCATCTACAGATTCGCTTAAAGATGAAGTATCAATAGAAATTAAAATTGTGAAATTTAAATGCGGCAAAGATGATCAAATTAACTTAAATACATACATACATATATATATATATATATATACATACACACATACATACATACATACATACACAGAGAAAAGAGATTCATTGTGGCAACCGAAATTGTTTTATCATATAATTTAATTGTAATTACTAAGTAGATTTGGTAGGTGCAACTGAATTAAAAAAAAAAATAATAATAATAATAAATGGTTTGGGAATTGGGAATGACTCTATTATGAATTAAAAGCAACAAATATTTTTGGCATTTTACTTTCTAATTTTTATTTTAATAGTTATTCACACTTATACATACATAAATACACATGAATTGTTTTACTTATAATTCTTAAATATGACCTTAAAACAGCTTAGAAATTTGCAATGTGTATGAAATTTCACATGACCTCAAATCAGCGACGTGTTGAACTGTAAAGAATTTTTCCTCTTAAAAATTTGTGAACGTTTCATAATAACATAAGTCAAAAGTCATTTACATACCAATTTTTTGAACTTCGACAGCTTAAAGACAATCCCAGGAAGATAAACAAAACAAAAAGAAGCCATTTGCATAATTCCATTTTCAATAAATTTTATCTAAAACAATTTAATGCAAAAACCGAAATAGTCACAACTATTTTTTTATTATTTCTCTTCGAAAATTTTACACATCTTTTCCTTTTTGTATTTTTAATATGTTTTCGAAAGTAAATGAAAATCTACTTTTGGTTCGGTTAACAGCCGCGAATTTAAATGGTTAATTTTTATTTATGACCACAATTATTTTCTATTATGCTTTCGGTTAGGATTCCCGAGTTTGGGTTCATTTTTTTATTGTAATCGAGATTTATGTCTGCAACTACTAACGATAGTTATACCATCTTTGTCCCCTAGTTTTTATTCGATTATTTCTTTTAATATTTTCAAAATGAATTTAGAAAAGAATAAATTGATTTAATGAACTAATATAATAGGTTTGATCGTTTGAATTTCTAGCAAAACTAGTAAAATGTTCCTATGTATGCATGTATGGATGTATGTATAGATGTATGTATGTTTGTATGTATGTATGTATATATGAACAGCAAAGTGCATTGATTTGTATGAAGACAAAAAATGTTGCAAATGTACCCCTTAAAATAAAAAAATTGATATGTTTTAAACTATTTCTCAAGATATTTCGGTTATAATTATTTCGTTCACGTGACCTGGACCATTTATAAAATAACTCCAAAAATATGGTTTTCGATCAACAGCGTATATAATTTTTAACTTTCTGTCAACAGAATTACAACATATTATAAACAATTGACGTTTAATACATAAAAATTTTTTTTAAATTAGTTTTCATTTTAAAATTAAATTAAAATATTATTAAAATTTTCTATGATTTTATTTTAAATACTATTTTATTAAAGTTTGAATATTTTATACATTTTCCATTGTAATTTATATTTGAGAGCATCGTTGGAAAGGGATTTTCCGGTTCATAATTGTTTAAGTTTCCTTATGTCAAATAAATGTATAGTTCAGCAAACAAATGTTACCAAAAACATACAATAAACATAAAAACTATAAATTCGTGTAAAATAGCGACTAACTTTCAAAATTATCTTTAATGTGTTTATTATCGTGGTTCTTTCATAAATTCATCTATATCTAAGTATAATAAGTACTTCCATGTAACTTATTTGCAAAAATTGCAAATTTAACCTTTTGGGAAACTTCAATAATATCAAGATAGACCATTCCCAGAACCCAGTATATACTAAAAAAAAGTCCGAAATATATAAAATTTTATGTTTGAATGAAGAAAATATGACAAAAAACGTTGGTAAAATCTTAATATTCCGCAATTGAAAAGAGACGTAACAATTATTTGAATGGATATTCTAGGCTTTAGTATACCTCTGTTACAATTTAAAATTAAAATTTATTTTTAACGAAATTTCGATAATATATTCAATATCAAAAATACTTATTTTCAGAGGTGTTTTGAAAACGGTCCAGGTCACGTAAATTTAAACATTCAGATGTAATATTTTGGGATTCGTATAAGAACAGACCCATATAAATTTTTAGAGGGGTACATTTGCAACTTTTTTCGTGAGGCTCTTTAATGTACAGTGCTAGTAAAAATATTTGCAGCTGCAAACCAATATTCATCCCAGGGTGTCATTCGAACATAAATTATTTGATTATTTAAGGTACAATTATTCGATCAATTTTTAACGATTAATCCAACAATCGAATAATTTTTGAAAACAAGTTTTTGTTAAATTATTATGGCTTTGGAACCGAAAAAATGTGTGAAGTATATATTATTTTCGCTTTCTGTTTTATATAAAATTAAATTTTAGTTACCTTTAATCAAATTTTTGTGATATATCTTTTTATATTTCTTGTAAGTTATGTGATTATTTTCCATATGAACTATATTTTGTAAAGAAAAATGAAGTATTGCTGCAAAAATTATTTTTGAAATCGATCGATTTTTGTTGGATGCAACACCCTTTTTATGCCCATTTTTGCCAAAATATTGTTTAATTTATTTGGCTTGACCTTATGTTTAAACTACTTTTTAGTTATTGAACAAAATTCAATAAATAAATAAATTTTAGAATATAATAAAAAGCAAATTTAATTTGGGAAGCAAAAAGTAAATGCAATAAAAAACAAGTAAGAAATATATAGTCGGTCAAGCCCAGTATGATACCCTACACCATGAGGTATTTGCGATACTTGTATTAAGTGTAATGTATACTATTTACTATAAAACAAATGTATGTTTATACACTTTAGGGTAATTCCCGGATGTTGACCTTATATGAGGGTCAACTACATTTCTCTCTGTAGTTTCTATAAAACTTATTTTCGTCAAATATTTACTTGATATTAACATTTCTTCAGAATTTATGCATCTTAAAGAGATTTTCGAAGGAGGGTTTATGATGAAGCCATGGTCAAT
This sequence comes from Protocalliphora azurea, assembly GCA_932274085.1. NCBI lineage: Eukaryota > Metazoa > Arthropoda > Insecta > Diptera > Calliphoridae > Protocalliphora > Protocalliphora azurea. Next base: position 86,481,752 of record OW026520.1, read on the forward strand.
TATCAACCGATTTTTCTAAAATTTGGCATACTAATTTATATAAAACTTATTTGTGTTGAATTTCATTAAAATATTGCTATATTTAAGGCATTTATGAGTATACAGAGATGACATTTGTATGAGGGCTAAGTGAAACAATGGACCGATCATAATTTTAATAGGCTTTGTCTCTGTTCCAAATTGATTGTTTGTGCCAAATTTCATTAAGATATTTTTTTTAATTGCGCACACATGGACATGGGCAGCCAGCCGGACGGACATCGTTAAATCCAGACAGAAAGTGATTCTAAGTCGAATTGTGTACTTTAACGTTGGTATCCGATAAAATCTTCTGTGCGTTGCAAATATCCGCACAAACGCCACGTATGCTGTTGTAGAGTATAAATATCATTTCAGTTCCATATATTTTGTCTACTACTGTATATACAAATTAAACATATAAACTATTTCGAATAAGTCTTAATTTTGAGTAGTTATGTTTTTAAAGAATTTATGTATGTATTTTACATACTTTTATTCCACCTTTAATAAAAATCAATCTGTTCCTCAACAGTTTGTATTTTTATTTCTACAAATCGAAATCTTTGATTTGTTCGACAATATGCAAAATTTTTGATGATGATATTACAAACAATATTTTTTTAAATCTGCGCAAATATGAATACAGACCAAGTTGTTTTTAAAATTCACTTCAATGTCGAAAAAAGGAAAGCAAAAAAATTCTAGATAACTGCGTGGGTTTGCTGAAAACGTTTACAGTGTTGTATGTATCACTAAATATTGTCGTTAAAACGATGTAAATTTATTTGTTTGCATGAATTATGACCATATTTGCGACAAATGTTTTTGTTTAAGTCAGGCTGCATGTTGTTGGTTCGTTCCTATTGATCGAGTTGACAACGGCTTGGTGGTTGAATTTGTTAAACGAGGTGTTGAATGAAAATTGCACGAAAGTGTTAAAGAACAAAAAACACAAAAAAAGGCATCAGAAAGGAAATAATAAAAAATATGTAGTTGTATCGGTTAGGACTGTTTAGCATTATAGCCATCTTTTTAGTTTTTTGGTTTGTAGTCAAGATTTATAAAATATTTATGTATGAATGTTTATTTTATTTTTTTTTTTTTTTGATATGCCATATTTAAAAAAAAAAAAGTTGCTTTCTTAGTTGTGTTTCTTTTCTGATTGTGAAAATGATCGTGTCGTAATATTTATGCAAATTAAATTCTTTTTTTTTTTTTTTTTCTTGCAAAATCCTATATTGAAAGGGGACACATTCATTCGCTCCTTTTTTCCTTCACTCACTCAGCCTCAGTCAGATAGTTCATGCAGAAATAAACAAGCAACATGGTCGAATAATAAACAAAACAAATAAATAAATTTTATTGAATGAAATTCTAAATGTGGCATTGATTCATAAATGCTGTTTTTATTTCGTTTATTGTTGCTGCTGCGAGTTTTGTTGCTTGTTATGTGTGTTGCAAATAAGTACAATAAATGCAAATATCTTGTTGAGTTCATTTGAGTTCTTTTATTTTATTTCATTTTACAGCCTACACACAACGTTCGTAATTCATTCTCGCATAAGAAATCATTAATGTGAAGCTTTAATGTTTAGATGAAATGATCATGAGTTATATTAGGATCAGATTTCATATTACAATTACATTTCTTAAATGTACTAAAGATGTTTTATACATGAATACAAAAAACATTTGTTACCAACATTCATATAAATATGAACGTATATTTATATATGAATTATATTTGTGGCTGTAAAGTTTAAATGGAAAATATAATACTTTTGCAGTCCTTTTGCTGAGAAAATCTCTTACCTAGAAGCTAACAATTGTTAACATAAATATAAAATTTAAAGTTTATTATTTTTATTGTTTACACCTTGTCCTTTAAAGCTTGGGTGTGTTTTCCTTTAAAATTATAATTACATATAAATGAAAATAAAATTTTATGTTTTAAACATTCTAAAAACTTATAACCACTTGGGTGAAAAGCTTTCGTGTATATAGTCTATTACTTTATAGAATTCATATATACATGTATACAATTTATTATTATTTTTTTTATTTAACACAAACCCGTAGATGTTTAAAAGCATGTTTTCGATTTCTTTTATTTCTTTTGATTATTTAATTTTGATTGAAATTGCGGACAAGAAACATGCAGAATATGTGCACTATTTCAGATTTGCATGTCATGATTTTTTAAAAACATATATGTTTTTATTACACTTTCTGAGATTTTTAGTGATTTATTTTTCGGTGTTTTACAAATTCATAGAAAACACGTAAATGTAATAAATTTATTTTATGGTAAAGAGAAAAAAAAATAATAATAAAACTGTTTAATAGTTTCAGAAAAAAGTAAAAATGATTTTTATTACCAAAATGGTTCTTCAATCAAGAAATTATTTAAATTTGCACCTCTCACCAAAACGACTATATCAATTATTAATAATTGTAAAAACTGTCAAGCTACGATTTTTTATAAGTTAAACATTTTAAAAATTTTTAGTTTAAAAAATAATGTATATAATTAATTTTTATTTTTATGTAAAATAATTTTTTAATTAATTAACACTTAAACAACGTGTTAATTAAATGAATCAAAATTTTAAATGAATCAAATTCAGTATTTTAATTACATCAATAAAGTTGATGATAGAATAAAGCAATGTGTTAATTGATAAGAAAAGCATTTTATTTTATTTTAGTTTTTTATTTTATTTTTTATTTCTCTTTTATTTCCACTTTTTTTATTCTCATGTCTAATGTTACAAAAAGAAATTATAAAAATTTGTATGTATGTTAGCGTTCATCTACTTCCTTGTCTGTTATCTTGTTAATCTCTGTTATCTTGAGCAATCTCTGGCGCAGCGTGACATTGATATGCTTCTGTATTTGATTGAGGTAATATCTGGAATGAAAAATTCACGCAGAAGGGGGAAGTTACAATCGTTGAACGTAGTATACATAACCATCACTTTCAAGTACTTTTTTCATTTGATCTGGAACTTTTAGAATTTTTTCTGTTGACGAGTACACCTATAAAAGCACCAAAACATTTTAGGGATATTACACAAAAATATACATATTTATACCAACCTATCTAAGAAAATGCCTTAAATGAGGCAAACTCTGTTGCACTTCGTAGCACGGTAAAAACATCGACCAGAAAAAAATTTTTTAAATTTTAGAAATGTAAATTTATTTTCAGTAATGTATTTTTTTACTTTAATTAAATTTTTTTAAGGAAATATTAAATATTTGTTTTCTATTTGGAAATATTTATAGCAAATTAGGAAATGATTTTAATAAAAAAACCTTTTAATATAGTTTTATTAAAAAACCAAACAATAGTGTCGATTGAAAAATTTTGGATAATAATTTTTTCTGTGTCGTAAAATCAAATTTATAAATTGTGCCGCGTAACAGCGAAACTACATGTATGTATGTATGTATGTGTGTATGTATATATATATATATATATATATATATATATATGTATGTATGTATGTATATAGTATAGAACCGATATAATGTTTAATAAAAATTACCTCCTCGTTACAGTATGGTTAGGTTAGGTTAGGTTGGAAAGGGCGGCGCATTCACGCCTACACCCAGAGGCCAAACGGCCCATTGTGATCCCTTTATGAAAAGAAGAAAAAGAAAAAGAGAAAAGTGGAACCTATACCCAATCAATCAGTTATGATTGTTCCTAAGCCATTTTATCCCCATAACAAACCCTATGAGGTTGACAAGTCCTTTGCCATTAACCTCACCTAGTTCATGTAGTGTATGGCTTCCAAACCACTTCAACCTATTACGCTGAAGCCCTACGCAGTGACAGAGTATGTGCTCCACTGTCTCTAGCTCTTCAACATCATCGCACGTTCTACAGAAGTCTGATGTACCAATGTCCCACTTACTCATCATATTCCCTATTGAGAAATGACCCGTAACCATACCTACTATGACTCTAAGACTACCACGACTCATACCTAGAAGATGCTTGGAATCCGCCAGTTTTAAGCTAGGCCATAATGCCCTAGAAACTCTGCAGTCCGATCTGTCATTCCAGGCTCCATTCGTGTTGTCCAGAGTCCACTCCCCTATGGCCCTAAAGAAGGACCCAATTGGAATCTTAACAGATGACTCTATGAAAGACCTATCTAGCTCCGAGCCACTGCGAGCTAGCTCATCGGCTATTTCGTTGCCAAGAATGTCACAATGACCAGGAACCCAACATAATCTCATCATATAGGAATCCATTAACCTTCTCAATTCCCTTCTGCACTCAAGTACCAATCTGGACCTAACAAAATGACTAGTCAGAGCCAATAACGCCGCCTGACTATCAACATAGATAGTAATCTCAGACCCCCGTTCAACATTCCCCTCAATCAAGCCGAGAGCCTTATAAATGCCAAGAATCTCTGCTTGAAAGACACTACAACTGTCAGACAATTTGTAGGATCGTCTGATGTCAGTTCCTATAAAGTATACACCTGCACCAGTGCCAACTTCCATTTTCGAACCGTCCGTGAAGACCGCGCACCCTCCATAGAGCTTTTCTACTCCATCCCAAAGATCCCTGCTAGGTAACACCAAAGCGGGAGTAGCCCCGAAGTCAATCGTGGTCCCGACATAATCCGTAGGCTCAGCCAAGGATAGTGTCCGACCGTTAAATCTGACTTCATCTAGTATGCTGACATGCCCCGCTCTAGAGGAACCTAATAAACCCAGTTCCTTCAATCTAAATAGGCCACGGACAGCCATACCCCTCACGAATTCCTCAATTGGAAGAAGGTGGAGGATTATGTCCAGCGCCGCCTGAGGTGTACTTCTCCTGGCACCTGAGATGCCAATTGAAGCACACCTCTGAACTTTAGAGAGAAGTTTCCTGTACGTTTCCCTACTCAATACCTTCCACCAGACTGTACAGCCATAAGTAAGAATAGGTCTAACAACCGAAGTGTAAATCCAGTATACAACTTGCGGCTTAAGACCCCAATTCTTGCCTATAGAGTTCCTGCAGGTGTAATAGGCATTGAGTCCCCTCTTGACCCTCTCCTGAGTGTTTCTCCTCCAAGACAATTTACTGTCCAAGTACACACCCTGGTATTTGGCCTCACTTGACAATACAAGCTCAATCCCGTTCAATACTGGCAAGCTAAAATGCTCAACCTTGTATTTCCTAGTAAACAAAACTAGCTCCGTTTTCCCGGGGTTTACCCCTAATCCCTTACTGTTGGCCCAAAGGGACAGATCACGTAAACCTGTCTGCATGACCTCACTGATCGTAGATAAAAACTTACCAGAGACCAGTAAAACAACGTCATCGGCGTAGGCCACAATTTTCCGTCCCTTAGCATCAAACTGTCTTAAAATGACGTTCACGGCCAAGAGCCACAGTAATGGAGAAAGGACCCCCCCTTGCGGTGTGCCCCTAGTCACGAGTTTCCTCATATAAGTGCCTCCCATGTTTGAGTTGATAACTCTGCTGCTAAGCATCAGAATTATCCACTCAACAAGGAGCTTACTTATATTCAGCGAAACAAGTGATTCCTCGATAGCCTCTATCGTGATATTATTAAAGGCCCCCTCTATATCGAGAAAAGCCGCCATGGTATATTCCCTCTGCAGCAGACCTCGCTCAATGTAACTTACAACGTCATGCAGAGCACTCTCAACGGACTTACCCTTGAGATAAGCATGTTGAGACTCGCTAATGACCTGAGTTCCTATACTAGTCCTAAGATAAGGATCGATCAGTCTTTCTATTGTCTTCAATAGAAAAGACGATAGGCTGATCGGTCTGTAATCCCTGGGCTTCGAGTGAGTCGTCTTACCCGCTTTGGGTATGAAAATGACCCTTACCTCTCTCCACCCCCTGGGAATGTACTTCATTCTAAGACATTCCCTAAAAACCTTCGTCAATAGAGAGATGGCTCTTTCATCGACATTCTGTAGCATGGCCGGAAATATTCCATCCGGGCCAGGAGATTTGTATGGCTCGAATGAATTTACCGCCCATAATACTTTGTCTCTAGTGATCATCTCCCTTATCACATCGGTATCCCCAGCATCTGATTCGGGTTGTAGGTTATCACTGACGCTACCTGTCCCTCCAACAGATTCTATATCCCTACAGCCTGGAAAATGAGTCTCCATAAGTAAACTGAGGGACTCTGAGCTAGACTCTGTCCACGAGTTATCCTCACGTTGTATGTATCCAGGTGCCACTGGGTCCTTGGATAATACTCGCCTAAACCTAGACAACTCGTTAACAGAGTCCACCGATTCACAGAAATTTACCCATGAAGTCCGTTTCGCTCGTCTAATGTCCTTCTTATACTTAGAGAAACTATCCCTATAGCTATTCCAATCCTCATCACTCCTCGTTAGTTTGGCTCTATTAAACAGCTTCCTAACTGTGGACCGCTGGCCCCTAAGTTCCTTAGTCCACCATTTCGGCTGTTTCCTTTTCCCAGGATAAATCACTGGACAATTGAGCGCAAAACTATTCCTAATAACATTCGTGAAATTATTCACCGCCAACTCGATACCCTCAACTGAATCTCTCCAGTCCTCAGTATCCCTAAGGTCCCTACAGACTGACCTCCTGAAGGACTTCCAATCTGTCCTTCTCGAGTTCCTATAGGGCTGCTCCCTCGCCTTCTCAAAGTCGAGACCAAAAGATATCATGCTATGGTCAGAAAAAGAGTAATCCAAAACTACTCTCCAATCCCTAACATAATTTCCCCCACGGTTAGCCAGCGTTACATCTATAACTGTTTCCCTATCTTTCGCTCTGAACGTAGGAGTAGTACCCCTATTACAGATATGCAAATCATAACAAGTTATAAAATCGTATACCAACTCACCTCTTTTGTTGATGTCCCCATTGATAGTGGTGAGCATTCGCATCACATCCCAAGACCATGTACGCGCCTTTCCTCCTAGCGTGCTCCGCCAACTGCTGCAGAGCGATACCTGGTGGATCGGCTGCCTCATACGGCATGTACACAGCCGCCATTATAAGCCCGCTGCATCCTGCGGCTTCCTGTTGGACGACTGTAAGGTCCCCACTGCTAAAGGAATGAAGAAAATTAATATTTAGATTATTCCTAGCCAGTATACATGTCCGTACCTTTTCCGTTGTGGATGGTATGAACAGGTTGTACCCCGTGACCCTCAGACCACATACCCTGGTGTTCTTAATCCAGGGTTCCTGTATGAGGGCCACGTCCACGTTGGAGTCAATGAGGAGTCTTGTCAGTTCGGTTGAGGCTGCCTCACAGTGATGCAAGTTAATTTGCACCACTGACAGCCTCTTTGGGTTTATCAGATTTGTTGAACCTAAACCTGATCACCCCAAATCCGAAATTGACAACTCCCCCCAGTGACTCCAGCTTCTTCAGAGACTCCTGATCCACTGCGAATCTGAAGTCTCTGCCTTGGTTCTCCTTACAAGTCATGGTGTTAACCAACTTCCATTGACCTGTAAGAAGACCCTTATTCTGATTTTCCAATACTGTCAGAATGGTTCCAACCTCTAAAATGGGTGGAGGGAACCATGCTGTCACTATTGGACGCAGGGGCAGCTCAGATGCGAGTATCACCTCAAGCTTCGCTCCTGGATAGAGAGTGTCGCACCTAGCAACTGCGTTCCTGAGAAATTCAAATGATTTCTCGTTCCCGCAGTTAATAGTCTTGACACCCTTCATCCAGTCTGCGCCTTTGAAGGATACCTCATCCGGCCTTCCTTTAACAAGAGCGATTTCCTCAATGAGCTTGTGTTCAATTTGTCGCCATTGCTCAACCCTGATCCTCCCATCTGGATCAACCCTGTCAATGACAGCAGCTTGAACACAATTCTGCAACACTGATTCCTTCGCTCTTTTCGATGTTGAGGGTTGTTCACTTCCTGATACAGCTCTCTTAATAACCTCTTTATGGAGGCCCTTACTAGAGCTGTTTGGCGTGTGAACAACCTTCTTGGCCATCGAAGGTTGCTGGTCATCCCCAGACCTGGCCCTCTTAACAACCCCCCTATGAGGGCCTTTAAGAGAGCCTGATGGGTTTTGACCAGCGTTCTTCGATGTAGAGGGCTTCCCAATCGAAGCTCGTACAGCCCCACTACGGGAGCTGGCAGGCTTCGAAAGTAAAGTCCTCTTACTAGTTGATGGCTGATCATCTCCAGGCCTAGCATCTCTGACAACTTTTTGTTGGTTGCCAGGTTTGCTGGATGGTGTATGACCAACCATTTCAATGGTAGTTGTTGGCTTACCAGACGTTGCCTGCTGTTTCACTAGGACTGCAGGTTTGCCCGGGTTGCCACTACCAGAATAGTTCACTCCGGTAGGGATTGATGAAGAGGCTGGCTTTTCTCCTGTGCTCTCACGAGACACTTCTGGAGTGTTGCCAGCATCCACATACAATCCTTCAGGATAAGACATTCCCAAAGAGACACAGACAGGGCCGTAGATTCGTTCGAATCTTTTGACGTTCCTCCTGTGCTTCCTGATAAGGTACTTATCCTTACCTGTAAGTGGCAAAGGGCCTCTCTTGGCTATCTTGTGCAGATAACCAAGAGAGGCTCTTGCGCCACTACGAGCATGCTCCTCTTTAGTTCGGTTTATATCGTCGGTTGTCGCATCAAGCATTACCGCGTCTTGTCGAACTAAACCACTGCCAGACGAATGACCCTCTGAGTTCGTCGAGCCATCCCCCCGCTCAGACCCCGCCTCAACACTCGAGTTCTTCTCCAGACTCTGAGCGCGAACTGAGATTACAGTGATCTCATGTTCATCTTCAGAGCCGAGAGTAAGATTCTCAAGTTTCTCAGTGGCGCTGGTCCCAGTGAAGGAATCCCTCGAGATACCCAGAGTCTCATCCGTCTCTGATAGCAGGAACAACAGTTGACTTTCCTGAAGAAGAATGTCACGTTGGACCCCTATCATCTCATTATCGTCGTCCGTACTCACTTCCAATTCAGTCCTGTCGCCCTGCAACTGTCCGTCATCTTGTGTCCGATTTTTAAAAATATTTGAATTTTCTATTTTGTCCCACGAGTATGCCAGTAAAGGAAAAGGACCATCTCGCGCAGTGACGGCGTGCGCGGACTAGGCTAGAATTACAACCAACCCGTGCCATGGGCGTTGGAGGGGAGCTGTTAGCTGTTAGTTTGTTTAGGCACCAACTAACCATTCAGGTCCTCAGCACTGCTGCCTACCACCTTGACCTTAAAGTGCACTACATTTATTTGGTCCGCGAGAAGCTGTAAAAGCCCTAAGATCGGAGATAATACACATGATATATACCCCCATGCGATGAGCCAGAATGCACCATTCAGTAGAGTGTGTATATCATGTGCCTTACAACCAATCCCCCCGATCCGCCACCTGGGGACGCGTCCGATAGGAGTAAATGTAGCAAAGACTCCAACGGATCGTTACAGTATGTTAATCGAAAAATTTGAACGGAAATCTTTTCAAAATTATTTTAATACTGGATGTTTTTCATTCCTTTTCATCGGACGTTGTAAACTTGTTTAAAATTATTAATAGTTTTTATATTTTTTACATTTTATAAAGAAATACAAATTAGTTGTTACATTTTAGTAGTTTTAATTAACTTTTTCACGTAGAAAAATGTGTTATATCCTGATGAGTCCAAAAAAGATGTAGGAATCAGGATCTGTGTCTTATAGGTGTAAAATTTAATCTTAACTCAAGCATTGAGGTGGAAATATTAATTTTGTAAAAAAATCCCTTACCTCACGCCACTTTCAGTGACAATTCATACTAATAACAATCCCAAATAAGAATTGTATAGCTAAAAAAAAAAATAAATAAATTTAGCGTCGTGACACCATAATCTTCCGATCTCAATCCGATAGAGCACATCGGGTTGCAAAATACCGACATCAAAGTAGTCCGAAATGCTATAACTTCAACGCCTAAGAAATATTCAAAAGTGCTAAAACAAAACATGGTTATGTAACCAAATTGTGAATACTTAACGTATTTTTATATTTTCCCTTATATGATCGCTTGAATTTTTACTTGTTTAATTATTACTATATTTTTACAAATTCTTAGTTAAGAAATATTTTTTGTTTCAATTAAATTACAAAATACATATTTAAAGTTATTAAAATAAAAGAAAATAATTGCTTAACATATTATTTTTTATTATGTAGTATATCAATTGTCAGAACTCGTGCATTCGCGATATTTCGACAGGTGAGATGACCTCCTCTTAACGAAAAAATTTCTGAACTAATATCATTTAATCTACTCATTTATACTCATTTTACAAGACCCTTAAAAACATGTTTAAGATATTTTTTTTAATTCCTTAAAATCTCGAAACCTATACATAGTGTTCATTTCAATTTCTTCAAGTCTTAAATTCAACAAAGTTATTATTTTTATAAAGAATATTACTTAAAAGTGAATAAAATTTAAATAGTCTTGATACGTATATTACCATAATTTTCTTCATTATTAAAAAAAATAAAAAAATAAAAAATACGATTATCAGTTCTGTTCATATTTATTATAATTTTCTTAAAAGAAAAAAATAAAGAATATTCTTCTAACCCTTCTTCTTCGACAAAACTTATCAGCCAATTAAGATCTCAATAATGTGAACATTAATGCGTAGCACTAGTAGATGTTGGTCTTAGCACCTCAGAAATAGTTATTGAAATTGAAATACAAAAATAAAATATTTTTAAAAAATACAAAGAAAAAAACTTGTTTTAATATTTACACAAACTCGCTCTCAGCCCATCATAACATTTTTTTTCCTTTACTTCTAAAAATGACACAAGAACAAAACGACACACAAAAATGGATGAAATTCCTGAGAAATAAATCGTCATTAAGCAAATCACTGATAAATATTTGATATTTTTTTTAACGTATTTGTTTCTAACAAAAAACAAGCACAGAGAAAAAATTAAAACCAATAAATTTATACATAAAAAATTAATATATTTTTATTGATTTTTTGTTTTCAATAATCAGGCCATATCGCTGATGTGGTGATAAATAAAAAACTAAAACAGCCACAAAATCCCAAAGATGCTCTCTCTAATAGGACCATCAACATCTTCTACCCATAAAGGTGAAGATTTAGAGAAAACAAAAAACACATGAGAAAACAAAAGGAAACTATAAATTACATTTCTATGAATCAAGAAGCATTAGAATCATCTTGCAGCAACAAAACGAAAAAAAAGAAACGAAACGAAATATTAAAAAAATATCTTTAAATTATTCTAAAATATCTGATTTCGTTAGGATGATAAAAAATATTCGACTTTTTCGTTTTTTTCTTATTACATTTTAAGTATAAATTTAAATGTTATTTTAAAGAATATTTTTGGTGTATGAATGAATGGCTGTGCATATATGTGTGTGTGTTCTAGGGCAAACAAAGGTAGACATTTGGTCTCTTTGTGATCATTAGCGGAGACCTTTGGGAGTCAATAGATTAATGACAATAACCAACGACAACTGTTAATACAACTAAATATTAGAAATATTTTAGTTAAAAAGAAAAGAGAAAAATTAAAAAAAATATTAATTTAAAAATTCCTAGATGTTGTTATCTGTAACAAAGAAACTATGAAAAAATACTCTTAAATAAATATTTATTTCAGTTTAACAAAATTAATAAACAGTGAGAACGTTTAAAGGAAATTTATGTAAATATTTTTCACTTGTTTGGAAGCTGTAAAAATGTGAAAGAAATCTCTCTTAGTAAGAAAATATATTAAATAATTCTAAGGAAATTTCACCAATTTGAAAGTGATCTTATCAACTATTAAGTCAAACTGTAACTTTTATAAATGTCCAGCAAAAAAAGAGAGAAGTATTTTTAAGGGAATAACATTTTCATTAGTTCAAAAGTGTATATTCTCTACTTTTCTGGAAGTTATTTAAAGTTAATTCTACAAAAGTAAATATTAATCTCTTTTTAGTAAAACATTTTTTTTAATTCTTTTACGAAAACCACATTTTAAATTATTTTCATCTACTTTCAATAAAGGTTGTAAATTATATTCTAATAATTTAAAAGAATAACTTCAAAATACACGTTCTTGAAACGACAGTTATGAAATAAAATTGATTCTACTGTATCAAATTCATTGCTTTTTACTTTTTTTTATACCATACACCATCATAGATGGTTGGGGAAAAATCATTCAACACCCACCTTAAAGTATACCAATCGATTCAGAATCAGTTTTTGAGTCGATCTAACGATGTCCGTCCGTCTGGACGTCTGACTGGACAGGTCGCAATTTTGAAGATAATTTAATGAAATTTGGCACGTATGACTTTCATGATACAAGTACGAATCCTATTGAAATTGATTATGATAGGTCCATTATGTCACCTATCCCCCATACAAACATCCACCTGGAATAGAGGTTTAACGATCATAAATACCTTAAATAAAATTTCATAAAATTCGGTATAAAGAAATTTAGTAAAAGTATCAATCTTTGTGCCAAATATCATGAAGATCGGTACATAATTGACCATAGCTCCCATATAAAACCCTATTTTGAAAATCACTTTGTTAATATCAGGTTTATATTCGACACAAATAAGTTTTTATATAAGTAGAAATCTTAGTGACAAATTTTATAATTTACCTTAGCTCAATTATAAGTCCACTTTCGGGAATCATTCTAAAGTGCATAAATTCATATAAATGTTAGTATTAACGTAATATTCCGTATTCGTATATTTTATTTTACACTTAGTAAAAGCATAGGTCCACAATTGATCACATGTCTAATATAAGACTCATCCACGAATTTTGATGGACATGCACAATGGTGTGGGGTATCATATGGTCGGGCTTGACCGACTATATCTTTCTTTTTCGTTTTAACGTTATCTTTGTTCTATTAATATTTTTCTATTCTTCTATTATTATTTTTATTAACATTAAAACTTTCTAGTTTCTAATTTCGTATTTGTCACGTTGAAAATTACCTAATAATATTGCTTATTTAATATTACAAGGCGCATTATCTTTCTCGATTTCAATTATTTTCTTTTGTTATATTTTATATCAACTTCAAACTAAATTTTCATTATTTTCTAAAATTTTAATAAATTTTACATCCCAAGAATAGCATAATAATTAATTTAAGGGCTCAACTTTAGAAGCAATGGTTAGGAATTAAAAAAAAAAATAATCCAATGCAACCATGGGTTAAATCATTGCTGCAGATTTTCCTCAGTGCATCCTAATAGTAAATTCTACACCTTTTTCACTTTTTTGGAAGTTCCTTTTTTGCTGGTTGTGAATAAATAGTGGCTATATAAGAAAAAGATTTTAAAAGATGAACTTCAAAAGCAATGAATATAAATCTTAAATAAAGAACATTCTTTCAATAACAAACATATGTATGTTAAAATCATTACATCTACAGATTTTTTTTAAGCTCTGTTTTTGAGGGTACGAAGTATAAAGTAACACAAAAATATTTATATTAAACAATAAAATTAAGTCATAGAAGTTCGAAGAAATAAACTAAAGGAACAAAATTAGGAATTATATAAGTATTGCAATACTGTATTTTAAAGTTTTCTAAAAGTCTTGTTGCATTTTGTACATACATACATATTTCCTATCATTAAATAGTTCTTATGAATTACAAATCTTTGCAAAATGTCTCATAAATCTTTATATTGAGAGATGCTGCATAAAGTCATAACGGTCGATTACTCAGGACTTTGGTTTCTACTTGCTTGTCCTATATAACACGATTTTAAAAATGTTAATTGAATAACTTAATATAAAGTTCCTGATATCTATGTATAAATGTTTCAAATATTTATAAATTACTATTTTAGCCCGATGCGCTATATTTAGAGTATTTATAAATTGTGTTTTTAGTGTTTATAAAGTTGATAACTAATATTTACTTTATATGGGGGCTATTTGTCCCCCTGGGTCTGCTCGTTCTATTGATACGATAAATCTTTCGATATGCAAATTATTCTCACAAAATATTAAAAATTTCTCTGTAGTAGTCCTTTAAGTATGTGATAATTAATATTTTCTTGAACCTATCCGCTTTATATTAATTTCAGCAAAGCAATTTGGCAAGAAAGTGGTTCCCGCAAAGAAGACTCTCACTATAATAAATAAATATATATGGGGGCTCCCGTATCTTCCCACTCTAGGACATTTATTTTCACAGTTTTTAAAGCTTTTACTTTTTTTATAGTTCCTTAGATTTGCTATAATTAAATTGCATCATTAAACAGCGTAAAAATTCAAAATAAACACACAAATCTCACAGCAAAAAACAAAACAAAAAATAATTTTAATTTAAAATCGACCTAGCAAGATATTTAAATCTGCATGTTATCTCTTTGTGTGTTTAGATTCTTAAACACAGTGTTATCAACTATTTGTAACTAAAACGCGCCGGAAAATAATGAGCTAAACTGAACCATAACCAAAAGAGTACATTTATAACATTTAAATCAGTTTTTAACAACTTCAAAATTACAAGGTCCATATTTATTATATTTTGTGATGTTTTAACTTCAGTACAAATAGTAAATTATATTAAAAAAATTCAAAATTGTTGTTTCAATTACACAAGTATGCGGTCTAATTTTATGTACAAACACTTAAAAAATCTAGATTCACAACAAATTTCTTCGAATGATTTAAGTTTTTAAAAAATTTGTTATCATAGGCTAGATATTTTTAACCTTTCCTTTAATCAGTCCTAAGATTTTCCAAAAAAAGCTACTCCTAAAAAAATATGAACTTGTTTGAAAGCATCTGAAAAATTGATAATATATCCTTTGGGGTTGGGGAATCGGATATATTCCTTAAATCATTAATTCAAATAAAAGAACTCTGGAGGTGTATACATCTATAGATAATTACTGCAGAAAAAAACTTTGCTACAAAACTTTTGTTCCATGTTTCCAAAATAAAGCTAGGCATTCCCAAAAGTCCTCATTTTAAAGTATAGATTTTCATGAAAAGAAATCTTTTTGAAAATTTCATATAAAAAGAAATTTCGTTACATTTTATTTTTACAGAAAATGTGTAATATTCAATAAAAAGAAAATGTATCGAAATTTCGATACAATTTTTAAATTGTTTACGAAAATCCCCAAATCCATCCGCACGAGAATCTATTTTCAAATCAAATTAAATTTGGAAACAGATCCCTTTATCCAGCAACTCTGGTGGATATATAAGAACCATTCTCATTTTCCTTCTTCATATCAAATGCTTACTAAAGTAAGATGATTTGAAAAGTAAATACATTTGCTTTTTAAGTATGTTATTCATAGCCAACATATATAACAACAACAATGAATACTGTTGTACTGTTTGTTGACCGAAGCAAAGCAAATGGGTCCTGTGTATGAGCGATTGTAAATACAGGCGTTCAAGGCATTTATCGCAAACAAGTGGTGTGGCAAAAAAAAAAAAACAAATCATACAAGACATTGAGCAAGTATTTAAGATGCGCTAGTAGTTTTAATGCTTTGCGGTTATTGTTATATATATATATATATATATATATATATATATATAAATTTTATGTAATTTTTAAAATTTGAATTGTTTTTATTGATATATTTACATTTTAAACATTTTTAAATAAATTATAGATTTGGAGTTGCTTTTTTGGTAAATTCTTTTTTAAAATAACAGGTGAATCACATAGTTCATATAGGGCTGTTGTCGGTCCATTGTATGCATATGTTTATCGATGTTATACAATCGTTCACTTTAATTTTGTTTTCTTCATGACCACTATCGTATAAATCCTGCCATTCCGTATCTAATAATTCCATTTGCTCCTCATTCTTCTTGTATCCAATTTCGTGAAAAGATGTTCCGCACCAATTTGAGCTACAAGTGTACCAATAGGTGAAATATCTTCTTCCTGAATTATTTTTTTTAATATTTAAGGGCATGTTATCCTCTTCACTCCCTTTACTATAGAATTCGAACAAGGCGTTCCAGGATTTGTATATTAAATGATTATTGAAAAATCATTTAAAGGCGCGTGAGTCTTTCGATTTTCCAACAACCAACAATTTCAGTTTGCCTGTGCCATTTGCATTTGAACAGGCCAAAAAAGTTATTCACTCTTTGTATATTTTTCTTCCGGGATCCGCGGGAGCCGTTTTCTCATTGCATGTGACAACAGTGTGATTTGGAAGCATCCTATAATATAAACCGGATTCGTAATCCTTAGACTCTTTCACAAATGCAACAATAAGATGAGGTTTCGAAGACAATTTCTCGCTCGAAATTTTTAAAAATCTAATTCCAAGTCGACGCTTAAATTTCTTCAACCATCCTTCTTTTACAAACCACTTATAAATCATTTTTTCCATTTTAGGGTACTCAGCTTTCTTTAAGGTGCAACGTTTTCCGGGGCCAATTTCTGTTGTAAGTACGAACTTTTTTAATGAATTTTCTTCCTTTATAATACGATAAAGCAAAGACTTATGCAACTTGTAATTCAAGCTAATTGAATTTATGGAATCCGCACTTTAAAATTTTTTTAAAATCTCTCATTTTTGAGTAATCGTTGGCTTTTTAAATATATTGAACTTTTCGCATATTAAGAGATGTATATATTTAAACAAAAAGTGACACGAATAAACTGCTAAAATTGAAGATCAAAATCAGCGAAAAAGGTTAATATACCAAAAGACGGGGATTTCCCTTTTTTGGTTATAGACATTGTAATTAAATTAAAAAGCAGATAAAAGTCGCGAAAATAGAACCCGTTTTTCGTAAACTGTCGCGATTATAGAACCTACAATTTTAAAAATTAAGCACTGTATTTATATTTAATAAAATCTATTTACTAATAAAAATTATCGCACTTTTTTTCAATGTTACATTTATTTCGTCATTTTTCTTCAATATACATATATATAATTAGTAACTTTATTAATATTTATTAATTATTTTAATCGTAAATCACAATAATCTTATAATTATTTTACACAGTTATGATTATTTTATACAGTTATGAACGCACACACACATACATACTTTGTTCATATAAAAACATGCAACAAAACAGAAAAATCCTTTTTTTTCAATTGAAGCAAACAAGTGGTCAAATGTCTTATATTATGTGAGCGATCGCACTCTCATGTTTATTGGGTCGCTATAACAATACACACAGCATTTACTCACAAAGTTGAACAGCACAAGCAGTATTTTTATGGTTTTAAATACCTGCAGAACAGTATTTATTTCTCCGCTCACACACTGATTTAAAGCACTTGAGAAAGAACAAGTGTCTTGCAATGTCTTATAAGACATAGTTTGCAGGGCTTTAATAATTACAGAAGATTAAAGATAAAGATACAGTGTAAGCTCGCTATTCGCGACAATCCATTATCGCGACGGCTTAATTCTTAAAATTGCAGGTCCTATAATCGCCACAGTTTACGAAAAACGGGTTCTATTTTTACGACTTTATCTGTTTTTTTTTTAATTTGATTACAATGTCTATAACCAAAAAAGGGAAATCCCCGTCTTTTGGTATATTAACCTTTTTGAATGATTTTGATCTTCGTTTTTGTCAGTTTATTTGTTTTGTAAATGCATCTCATAATATGGGAAAAGTTCAACATATTTTAAAGCCAACGAGTGAAGAGTATAACATACCCTTAAATATTTTACAAAATATAATTCAGGAAGAAAACGAAGATCTTTCAACTATTGGTACACTTGTAGCTCAAATTGGAACATCGGAACATCTTTTTTCGAATGTTGACATAAACAACTGGATTCAAGAAGAATTTCATGTGGAAAGTAATGAGGGGCAAATAGAATTATCAGATACGGAATAGGAGGATTTATACGATAGTGGTCATGAAGAAAACAAAATTAAAGTGGATAAACATATGCATACAATGGGCTTTGGAAAATTATAAGCCGACAACAGCACTATATGAACTACGTGATTCACCTATTATTTAAAAAAAATAATTTGCCAAAAAACCAACTCAAAATCTGCAATTTCTTTAAAAATTCTAATTTTAAAAATTACATTAAATTTTTCTGTTATCGCGAAAATTCAGCTTTCGCGGTAGTTTGGTTTTTAATTGGTCACGAAAATCGAGCTTGCACTGTATATATAATTCGTGAAAACTTTTGTCCGCTATGGTCCGGATTACCAACATACACTCACTATTCAAATTCGGATATTAGATGATATTAGAGGAATCATGAAGGATTACAACTCCATTAAATATTTATCAATCGTATAAATATTTGAAGTGAACTTATTCATGAAAGAACAAAGAAAATTTCAATGATGATACTTGAAGATGGTGCAAGCAGGCTGCAAAATACAGTTTTATTTTCTTATGCCAGTGACCTACACTATCGTATAAAAGACTAAAAATTCTCAGATCTTATTTATAATCTAACTGATATTAAAAGCCTAAACCCTTGGAACTATCTAATTGGAAAGCGTAGAAATCATATTGAATATTAAACCATATAGGAATTATATGAAAAAATAAGGAATTATTGGTCTCTATATAGATATCGGTTTTTCTAAAGAAACAGTGTCATCCATATAACCTAACCATGAGTGTGAGGCCAACACTTTCATTGAAAAGTTCGTCTGTCAATTTATCAATATATTTTACTGCAACGGTAGAAAAAAATCGTATATAGTTAAAAAAAAGGTCAAAACTTTGAAAGTCGACTATTCATAATTGAAAAAAGTCGAAAGTTTGAACAGTCGACTTTTTGTTTAAATATGGAACCCTAATGCATATTAGATCACTTACAATATGTCACGTTATAGCATGAATTTAGTTTTTTCGTTCCAAATAAACTTGTAAATCGTTTGTCCAATTCATTGCCTTTGTTGTATCACTGTATCGGTGTATGTAATTCGTAAATATTTTTCTGGCAAATTTTTTGAAATTAAAAACAAATTAATTTAAAAAGTTTACGGCATATGTACATACATCGACACAACGATATAACAGAAGTTGCAAATTGTATCTTAGCAATAAAAAAATAAAAAAATATTGCTTTAGGAAGCAAAACATACGTCCGTGCAGTTACAAGCTCTGAATTATAAATTATTTAAATAATTTATAGAAATCCAATTAATAAATAATATTTTCCATACAATTAAAAATTAACCAAAAAAAAAAAAAAAAAACGCCAAGAACTTGCCATTGATCCTGCCATCTCAAAGAATATAAAGTTCAATATTTGGCCAATGGTGTCAACTGAGATTAAATATATATTTTTATGAATCAATTTTAGCTTTTACGTCATGATTTAATATAAATTCTTGTAATTCAAAGATTTCTTATCACACACCAACGTACTCATGCTCCTCTAAATAGTCATGCAACAAACAATCACACCTAAAATATCAGTGATTTGTATGACACAACAAATTATACGACGGCTTATGAAAAAATCTCAACCATACCAACCAGCCAAAAATGTTAAAAAAGCCCATATGTGCTTTAACACTGACTGACAAACACCGAAATAGAAACAAACTCTATTAAGGTGGTCTACTAAAAAGCAAATTCTACAAAGAAGCCAAACGATTGACTTCTTAGGTGATGTTGTTGTTATTTTGATACCAAATATTGAAGGTACTACGAGTGGTGGTGGTGGCAATGATGATGCTTACAACGATGGTGGAATATCGATATGAGTATCGACATATAACACACACTCTAAGCGCACGACACAACTAGTTCACATACTCAGACAGCTCTATGGAAGACTAGAGTCTTGGAAGCAGAAACAAACAATACCAGTGATCTTTCATAGCTAGTAGTAAACTATTGGGATAACAAAGCGACAAAAAAAAAAAAAAAACTTCAATATCTTAATGCTAAACACCAAATAAGCTTTAGTTCAAAAATTGAATTGAAGTCAATAGACAAACGAACGAACAGACAGACTTAATGGCAGTATAGACGACCAATATCAATAAAAGTCAAGCACACAAGATTGTGAACGGGCAATACATACATACACACTCACATACACTCACTCACGTGCACACACTTTCAATTTGTTAGCGTAGGTCGGTGCTCATAGAAGAATGAAAACGTTTATAGAAACTTTAACTCCCTGTATTGATCTGAGATAATAAGGCGAATATGTGTAGCACTCATATGTAGTTACTAAACTGTATGTATTTTATAAGTGACAGTGGGTTTAAACTGTTTTCACAAAAATAATAATAATAACAACAGCAATAATAATTGCGTTATGAGAATTATTAGATCTACACCAAAGGAATCCTATGAAAATTTTCATTTTCATGGTCGATTTTGTGAACAAAATCTTATTCCAATGATATTTTTACATAATATATGATTGTCGCATACTTCACATGTTCGAAGATTTCAAGGCTTGATAAGTGTATTTTCCTGTGGTTTCCATTAAGACGAATCTAAAACTAAAAACAATTGCCCATGTCCAGGGGTTATCACAAACAACATCACAAGCTTAATATATCAAATTATCATATAAAATTCTTTATATGAATATATATATATTCTTTATATGAATATATATATATATATTCTCTATATGAATATATATATATATATATATATATATATATATATATATATATATGTATTATATGTATATATATATATATATACATATATACATTATGTATTAGTAGCAACTTTAACAAAAAAAAATTAGGTTTTTTTACGTTAATGAACATTTTCTATACTTTTTTTTTGATGAAAGATTTCTTTTATTTATGATTAAATTTTAAATGAAAAGAGAATTAATTAAAATTACATTAATTTTATTACATTATTTAATAATTGCTTTGCGAATTGAAAGGGAGAAAATTGGAGAAAAATTTTATTACTGATTTTGGAAGACCATCTATCAGCGATTATAACAGTACAAGATAGATAACAAGACTGTTTTTTTTTTAGTTTTTGTCCAATAAAATTTAAAATAAAATAAAAAAAAAAAAATTACAAAAACGTTGAAGGCTGAAGAATTCCAAGGATTTTTTTTACAAATTATTATTATTTCCTACGATATATAACACATCAATCTTTAAAAATAAAATAAAAAAATAATAATAAAAACATATTCATAAATATTTGGTAAAAGTTAAACTCACAAAAAAAAAAAAACTGTATTATATTTGGCTTCAATTACAGTGCTGTTCAAGGTGCCGTTACTTGGAAGGCTTTTAATCAGAATACCTATTTTTTTCAAAACTCAAAAGAAATAATAATAATAATAATAATAATAATAATAATAAATTGTGTATGTCCATCAAAATTCGTGAAGGGGTTTTATATTAGACATGTGGCAATTATGGACCGATACTTTTACTAAGTGTAAAATAAAATATACGAATACAGAATATTACGTTAATACTAACATTTATATGAATTTATGTACTTTAGGATGATTCCTGAAAGAGCTATGGTAAATTATGGAGCGATCCTCATAAAATTTGTCACTATGATTTCTACTTATATAAAACTTATTTGTGTCGAATATAAACCTGATATGAAACATGTGTATGAAATTTATGCATGTTAAAGTGATTTTCGGAAGACGGTTTTATATGGAAGCTATGGACAATTATATACCGATCTTCATGAAATTTGACACAAAGATTGATACTTTTACTAAACTTCCTTATACAGAATTTCATAAAAATATTGCTATATTTAAGGTATTTATGATCGTTAAGCCTCTATTCTGGGCGGACGTTTGTATGGAGGCTAGGTGAAATAATGGACCGATCATAACCAGTTTTAACAGGCTTCGTCCCGAAAGGCCTGCGTGCCAAATTTCTTCAAAATTGTCCCCGTACTTTGTGCACAAGGTTTACATGGACAGCCGTTCAGCCAGCCAGACGGACGGACGGAAATCGTTAGATCGACTCAAAAAGTGATTCTGATTTTTTCTATGCGTTACAAACATTAGCACTAACACATAATACCCCAACTGCATGTGGTGATGTATGGTATAATTTTAGGTGTTTTAATAAGCTAAATTATAAAAATCACACACTGTGAGCTGTGTGATTTTTGCAATTACAATATGGACCATTTGTGAGAAGTTTTATTTTGTTTGTAGGGATCATGTTTTAGCTGTTATAACTTATTGTGAGTGGCTTAGACGGTTTAAAAGTTGCGATTCCAATGTGCACGGTACGGAGCGAACCGTCCAGCCGTTAAAGTTTCAAGATGATATGAATTGGAGACTTATGTCAAATGCAATAACTATTTATAGAATCATTAGAAATAGATCAAGAAACAATTTCTACACTTTTAATAGAAATTGGATTCATCCAACAGAAAGGAATTTGGGTGATATTCGAACTGAAACTAAAAGACGTCGAAAGGCGGTTTTGTATGTCTGAAGTGCTGCTTTAGCTTTACAAAACGAAGTCGTTTCTGAATCGAATTCTTACGGGCTATGAAATGTGGATTTATTAAGCTATATGAAAGTGCAAAGATCATATGTGAAACCAAGCCAACAGGAAAATCGACACCAAAGCCAAATATTTTTGGTGCTAAGGTAATGATCTGTATTTGGTGGGATCAGAAGGGTATCATCTATTATGAGCTGTTAAAAGAGTTAGTGGATGGGAAACTTTTCTCCACACTAAAATTCTGAGTGCGCATCTGTTGTTAGATACAAAAAGATCAAAACAACTTAGAGTTATCATCAACAACGTCTTTAGTAAAACTCTTCATCACCAAAACTAATAAGGTAAAACTTGCACTTGACATTTTTTTCGATGGGGTACAAATTCCAATAGTGAACTTTTGTGTGGACTCGTTCAGTGAGTGACTTTGGAGACATATGCCTTCAAAATAAAAATTGGTTAATTCGTTTTGGTCCACAAAAGACCAATATTTGAACGAAACTGTCTTAAAAAGTAAATATCAGAGATTGTTCTTTCGGATAATAATAAAATTTCTGACATACAATTTTATTACAAATATTTCATTTAGAATTAAAACAAAAAACTTTTACTTGTTGTTCATTTGAATTGTGACAGGAAAACAATTAAATTTCCTGAATGAATTCAATGAGAAAATGATTTTGAGCTATGACGCAAATATTTACACCAGTTTTTTTTTTTTTTTTTGAAATAAAATCAGCATAATACTACTTTCATACCACTGTGCATCTAAAAAGTCAAAATATACATAAAAATATTTTGTATGTTCATACGATCACATTACATGTTCATGTCTGTTTGGCTGGCTCAGTTTACGTTTTTTGTGTTCTACTTGTAAAAAAGACTGTAACTTCAGCTTTAAAATAAACAGAATATAATTTACAATTGAATTATTAGTTGTACAAAATTTTGAAAAAAAAGAAAAAAGAATAAAAAATATTATATTTAATGTTTAGATTATTATTTTTGTTATTTGAGTTTATGTAGTTTCTTGGCAACATGTGACAACAAAATAACAATATTTTATATGTATAATATTTTTTAGGTCTCGATATTGTAGTTTTCCTATTTATTTATTTTTTTTAGTTTTTTTTTTTTTTTTTTTTTTTTTTTTTTGTTGCAGTTTCTGTTGAAATTCATAACTTGTCGTCACATGTACTCGTTTTACATTATGAATATTATTTTTACATTTTTCCTATAATTTTATTAATATTATTGTTGTTGTTTGTTTGTAAAAAAAACAGTACGTCGTATTTATTTATTTCTTCAATTGACAAAACGACTCCCCCTTTACCGTTCGATTGTTTGTTCACAAGTTTCGTTTTGCATTTATTGATCGATCAAATGATAATTTGAACAGATCGATTGTTTAAAGCACGACATGTAAAAATATTAAAAGTTATTGACGTCTATTGTAAAAGCGACTACAGCAATAATAACGAAAAACAGTACAAATAACACAAAGTCCATGATGACTTTGACAACAATCAATTGATATGAACATGCAACACTCTAATAAATTTAATAAACCTCACACGATACTTAGAAATTGTTAATATTATTTTTGTAGTTGTTTTTGCTGTTGTAAGGATTGCCAACAAATGAAATGAGTAGAATTGTAACAATAGGTCGGTCGTAGCGCATCATGTTTTTGGTGCAATATGACTTCATTTCATAAACAAAGTTACTCTTATTGCTATAGTTGATAGCGAAAAAAACGAAACTGTTATATTTTATAACAGTATTTTCTCGTAAAACCATCCATACAAATACTTGTTATGATCATAGTAACCAGATAAATTTGTTACAAAATCGTCAAATTTTGAGAAAAAAAAAACGTCAAAATCGTCGATTATTTAAAATCGTCAATATTAAAAATTAGATTTTTATATGTTAATTGTTATTTTCTGTTTTCTTTTTTTTTTCTTTTTTTTTTTTTTTTTTTTTTGAGGAAGAGTTTGTTTTATTTATGACAAAATTTTAAGTTAAAAAGAAATTATGTATATAAATTGCCGGCCAATTACGAAAGTTTAAGAGTATCTAATAAGTTCGAAGATATACATATCAAAATGACTTTCTAACAAAAAATAAATTATTTACCATGTCTTTGGAAAAGTTGTTAAAAACATTTAGAACTTTTTGAAATTTTTAAAACAAAATTACACTGTGCTCAAAAATGAGATTTATTTATTTTTTTTAACATGATGGTCATCCATTGGGTAAAACTAAGTCGACGACGCTGAATTTAATGGAGTTAACCATTTTTAAAAGTTCGCGGTCGTTTTTGAGATATTTAATTTTAAAGAGCTAAAAGAGGGGTTAGGAAAATTAAGTTATTAAATTATTGAATTTAATAAATTAATTGTTAAATTTCAACAAAATAAACACTTAAGATTCTATTAAAGTTAAGGATCATGAATTTTCATTATCAAATATATTTTAAGCGCTAAATTACAAAACTTTAAACGAACAAAAAATATTACTACAATTTCGTAAGTAACCTAACTAGTGTTACCAATGAGCAACTTTTGAAACAAAAATATAAATATATTAAAAATTCGGCAGAAATTGATTTAATTTATAATTGGAGTATATATTCAATTAATTTATTGTTTAATTTGCATAATAATGTCCCTTTTATTTCTATTTTTTTATTATTTTTTCAACTTTCATAATAAAGTTTAAATCCAAATATCGCGAAAACGAGCGCTAATTTCGAAAAACGGCTGCCATTATTGAATTCAGCGTACTGTGTACAGTGAGTAGCCCAGCCAGTTAAAATTTGTGACTAGTACAGTGTTATTATTGTCTTACATATTGTACAAAAAGGACTCAAGAAAAAATTTTCTCAAGTTCCGACTTTTCCCGTACGTCCAGTTTATTGATGGAATATTACCTAGCATAATATGCTGCATGTCCTAATTTAAAATATTTTAAAATATTAACAAAAATAACAAAAAGTAACTACTAAAACATGGATTTTTCTTAAAAATTTTGTAGAGTTTTGCAATTCTGCAAAACAAATTTTATTATTGGACTTTAAATCTTCTTGGATATGTTATACTTAATGTCATCGCTAAAATTTAAAAAATAGTAATTTTTTCATACACAGAAAAAATATGGTCTATTAAACGATTTGACAAAGACAATAACTATTCTAATTCCTTTTCCAATTGTATTAATTATTCAAGTGATCAAAATTTAAACTTCCTAATATTTTTTACTAAAAATAAAAGAATTTATCAGTTTCCAATGATTTTTCTTTTGTATTAATTAATAAATTAATCAAATATAAATAAAAATAAGTGATAGTTTCAATTCAATATCGACTTGAATTGAAAGATTAGTTTTATATATATATAGATATATATAACAGTATATATAGATGTATTTTTTTATATACTGAAAAAAATATTTTCGAAAAAATTTCAATTAAATTTTAAATATTTTGTGATTAAATAAAGTCCAATATTAATAACGAATGATGCATATTCAATTTTATTCATTTTATTAATTGAAATTCAACCTATTAAGAAAAGTCTTTATATTCAATTATTCAAACTATCACTTATTTTTATTTATATTTGATTAATTTATTAATTGATACAAAAGAAAAATCATTGGAAATACTTTTATTTTTAGTAAAGAATATTATGAAGTTTAAATTTTGATCACTTGAATAATTGATACAATTGAAAAAGGAATTAAAATAGTTATTGTCTTTGACAAATCTTTTAATAGAACTACCTTTTTCCCAATAAAAATTAATCATAAAACGTAACATTTTCTATGTAAAAATTATTAATTTACGAAACATATATTTAGGATTTTTGTATAAGAAAATAATGCAATTTTAGTTGAAAAGATTTGAAAGCAATGAAAATTGTCTCAATGGTCTCAATATTTTTTTTATATTTTGATTTTCAATGTAATATACATTTTTATATATCTAAATAAATTTATAGTTTTTGGTTAAAAAGTAGCAAAATCTGCAACAATTTTTATTTCTTTATTAATGCTATCCTTATTACAAATGTTCCCTTATTTACAATCTTTATAGAATCTATTGTTGTCAATCTCTAGAATTAAAAAAAGATAAGTATAAAAAAACAGATTCGAAGACTTCGACATAACTGAAGGTACATTTTTCGAAAATTTTTGAACTTCAAAATCAAGAATTTTCATCTGTTATGTGTTATTTGAAAAAAATAATAAATATTGAACAAAATTTGGTTTTGTTTGAATAAAACAGAATAAAATAGTAATAAAAAATAATTTGTTTCTCTTATATGGCAACACTGCCATATGCGATTGCTGTTAGTTAGTTTAAAAGCCTTTTGTAATTATTAACTATACATAAATTTTAGAAAAAAATAATTGCTTCACTTATATGGGCATTTTGGAAATTTATTTTCCCCATATCGGAATAAATTTTAATAATTCTAAAAATCTGATTTTAGAATTGATATTAGTGGAAAAAAATTTTTTAAGTAAAAATTTTCATGATTGTAGCACACTTCCTTCTATATTTTTTTTTTTTTTATTTTTCTATGGGCTCGATTTAATGTGCGACGATATACAAATTTTACTTTTAAATTAATTTAAATTAATTTGCGTTAAGTGATACTAAAGATTTCTAATGCCTTGTTTATGTAATTAAGGTCTTATAAAAATTGCAAAAGGGTTTTGTAAAGTGTTTATTCGCATTTTATAGTAAAAGCTTATATAATTGAGTTAATGGTAATAAAGCTTTCCTTTAAATAAACAATTTACTCTGACAATTTTAAGAAAATTCTTATTTTAATTACTATTATTATTATTATACAGGTAATCATCGCTTTACTCGATACTTCATTTATGCGATTTCGTTATAACACGATTCAATAATAGTGACTATTGTTTGAAATACGCAATTTTATTTTACGCGAAATTGTTACAACGCGTCTAAATAATAATGACAAACCTTAAATTGTGCGAAATAATGTGTTGACAGCAATTTATTGAAAAAAAAAAAAAAAATAATAATAACAATTCCTTTCGGAGTGTTTTAAAAATGGCTCCAAAACAAAAGAATCTAATTCATAAGCGAAATGCTATATAATTACTAGAAAACCAATGTTTTGTATCTTAAAGAAGGGAGAAAATGCAACATAACCAGATCTTAAAATTTAAATTTAAATGAATCTAGAGTAGCAATAATCTAAACAATTTATGGTAATAACACATTGTGTCCTCAATCCGAAACAATTTAATAAAACAAAATTTACAACTCATCTATAATTTGAATAGAACAAAATAAAAATATGGAATATGAGTGAACAAAAAGCTTCCAAAACTGAAGACGAATTCTGCAAAAGCAAATTTTTGGTTAAAAGTCACTGAATAATTTTTATATTATTTCAAATTAATTCCATTAGTAAAGGATGTTGACTATCATCCAACGAGACTGGTTTAGTGTTAGAAAAATGCTTAATATAAAAAATCTTTGGCACCATAAGATTCAGTTTCTTTTTTTAACATGAAATATTAAATAAATTATTTGTTTTAATTTAAAGCAAGTTTCAGGTCCCAAACTCAGATTTTACATTTAATTAGAGTTTCAATCTATGCTATATTTAAAAATGCTGGTCCCAAAATATAATTTTCTACCTATTATGAACCTTATTTAACGCGTTATTAATTTGCGTCCGGTTCCAACGAACTGCGTAAATCGAGGGATAGCTATAAATCTTTCAGAAAAATCGTCAAATCGTCAACATGCCGTTTTTAGCACCAGAAATCGTCAAAATGAATACAAATCGTCAAATCTGGCAACAGTGTTTGTGACATAATTAACACTTTACTAAATAACTTACCAAAATAATTTAGAGATGCTACCAGAAGTTGCCTAAAAATAATTTTATTAAAGAAAAATTACAATAGATTTACTCCAAGTTCTATGTTGTGAAAAGAAGCTACTGACTACAGCTACCATTTAGCCTATAAATTGTCGTGGCATTTCGTTGTTGTAGGTTATAGAATTATAAATTGCAGTAACTTACAACTACCATGAAAACTCCTTATGTGCAGCATTATACAGCATTATACGCCATAACTAGTCAGACCTTACAGGACTTAAATCAGCAGGGACCCTGTGAGAGAACAATCACTGGGTACAAGACTTTTATCACGTCACTCTTCTGCAGGACATCTTGGTCGTGAAATTTTGGGAGTAGAGATCAAAACCCCGTAGAGTATAACAGGGTCTAGTGTTGTCACAACTCCTGTTTACCTTCTATTTATCTGGGCTCCCCGCATGACCGCAAAGATTTCTAAATGGTCGCGAACAAATCTCAAATTTCTTCAATAAACGTTTCCTGCAGTTATCACCAACGAACTCTTCTGCAACACTTTTCAAATAGCGTTTGGGGTATGGACAAATGAACTTTGTTGGTTAAAAATAAGGCGATTGGTTAGTTGGTACCAAGATGCACTTTAAGGACTGTTACATGCTACCATATGTTTAACTCTTCAAACCATAAACATGATAATTTTTTAATTATTAAAGACTTTTCATAAGCGTATTATCTTGCTAGGACCAGTGTTTCCATCCTGCTTAGGCTTCCGTGACCGTAAAAAAATGAGAAAATCCCTTTCAGTGTTCAACCAATTTGTTCATAAGTATATGTAACTAATTCTGGTATTTTTTTCTCATTGCGAATTATAGAATTAGTGATTTTCTTCTGGATGTTAATGTTCATAATGCTCCATGGTGTACTAGTTATTCTTCTTAGGAATTTCAACAGTCTTCTCCGTGGTGAGGTTTTCTTCATGGTGGTCAGAACTTGATCTGTTAATAATTAAACCGGCGATCTTCTGGATAAGATGGATATATGTGCAAGCTACATTTTAACGATTTCATTCTTCGAAAGGCAAGCGATCATTGAAGGAGTTTGAATTATTCGCAAGTTGTTAGAAGTCTCTCGTCAGAGCTCTGTTCAAGTGGAACTAGAATTCTATCGTCTCTCTTGAGAGATAAACTCTGTCTATTGGTGGCCATTCTCTCTGGTCTGTAGGAATAGCTACGGCAGAGAGGGGGAGTCTGCCACTCACCTTCTTTGGTCATGCCACATTTCCGTACGTAGGCTCTGTCGGATAAAAGGGTACCTATAATAAGTGAACCTATTTGCGTTAAGAGAATCTTGGTTTTTATTAAGATGGTTATGATATAGATTTGGGGCTTTATATCTCTGTACTAGTGGTACACAAAGTAGCCAATTCTTATCCTGAGTGAATTTTAAATTCGACTGTTGCTACCTCAAACGATTTAGAAAATATTTTTTGGTAGATAATATGACGATATGATGTTTTTCGAGTTTGGGCATAATTCACAGCAAAGGTAATTTTTGTCTTCTTCAGGGCATTTATCTGTCTTATCTGTCTTATTTTATCTGTCTAAGATCTTTTATTGCTGATTTCGCAGCAGAGAGCCGAAATTTAAGAAGAACTTTGTGGCTAAAAATATTTTTTGAATGACTACCGATTGCCTGTTCTTTTCTATTAGCGGTGTACGATGTGCGAAAACATGTTTGAAGATTAAGAATTGGAGGCTTTTCTCAATCAAAACAAAAGTACTTAGATTCATCTAAAGATTAAAAAAGTAGGTGTCACCGGAACTGAAGGCAAGAGACAAAAAAAGACGATTTTGAATGTCTGAAATGTTGTTTCAACTCCACAGAACGAAATCGTTTGTGCATCGAATTGTTACGGCCGATGTAAAATGGATCCACTAGTTTAATCAAAAGCCAACCAGAAAAGTCGACAACATGGCGCCCAGATAATGCTCTGTACTTAAAGGTATCAGAAAAGTGTCATCTAATATGAGCTGCTAAAACAGGGGGAAACGATTTAGAGAGAGCACTGAACGAAAAAGGATCCGAATATGTGACTAGACACAAGTATTTTATTTGGAGAAAAGTGGTTTGAAAGTTTTGCCCTACATGCCTTATAGCCCAGATATTGCGCTTTCTTACAACTGCTTTGTCCATTCGATTCAGAATGCCGTAAATAAAATACAGCTCGCTTCAAAACAAGGTAACAGAAGTTTGATTGATTCGTTGTTTGCATTAAAAGTTAAGAAACGGTTTTGTGATGGAATCCATAAATTGCTGGAAAGATATGAGATTCGAGTTTTACGATGGACAATATTTTGAACAAAAAAATTGTACGTTTGGCTCAACCCTTTGAGGTTAACGCACAAATGTGTGGTTTATTCATAACTTAACAGCGCATGTTCTATTATTGTCTTTGTAAAAAATTTTGTTTCACTGATGAGAAACGAGTTTAATTTAATAGATAAAGAAAAAATTATAGAATGGCGAAGCAAAATATTGTATTTCGAATAAACACTAAATATTTTAAAAAATATTGTGTTATTTACATGCATAAGTTTTATTAATGTGAAACTTCATGAAGCATTGTTTTGTTTTAAAAGTCACAAATGAGATTTACATTTGAAACAGCTCGTTCTGATTCGGTATTTACTGTTTGGATTTCTGCATCTTGATGGATTTCTTTCAATAACTTTCGACCAGTCATATCTGTCGTAGGGAATATCTCCAGAAGTTTCAACAGGATGTGCTCTCTTGTTTCTGAAAACATTATTTGTTCTTTAAATGAATTCAAAAGGTTAGCGCTCTATATCAGGAACTGGTATATACTTAGACATTACCTCTAAAATTTCCATTAAAAAGTGTTTATTATTTTTAGATGGATGTTGTTGTAAAGAGTTTTTTTAAAGATATATGACTGCCAACTGGTATACATCGATAGTCCATGAGCAAAACCACTATTTTAAAATGTATCATATCTTTGTAAAACTTTTAAGTCTACAATTAAATCATTGGAAGTTTGAAAAAAAATCTGATTTTCAGTTCCATTATGGTGTTTATGCATCAGCTGAGTACTAAGTAATTCCTGTATCTAATAAAACATATTGTGATCTTACCAAATCAATTTTATTGGTTGATCTCTCCATAACATACTTGCCAAAGGTGGAACAAAATTAATATATGTTCTTATTTTCGTATATCTCTTTCTGGACATATATTTCGACATTAGTTCATTTGAAAACCAATATATTCTGATTTATAGAATACGTTTAGTAGGGCACAATTATAAAGCAGAAATAAAAAACTTTAATATCTGAATCAGATAAAGCCATATATGCACCGAATTTAAGTAAATAAAACTTTTTTGTACCAAATAAACAGAGTCATTAAAATGTAATGAAAAATAAGTATTTGGTGAATATAATTCAGTTCGATATTCAGAACCATAAATTACTAGAATTTTAGAATTATTCAATATATATATACACATTATATATATACATTATAAAACATTATATAGATACATTATATATATATATATATATATATATATATATATATATATTATATCCAAAAAAAAATATTAGAAAAGATATATTTTTCAAAATATAAGGCACAATCGTGTATGCTGGGTCTCAAAGTGTTAAAAAAAAGTGACCTTATCCTTGTAGTCCTCAGGATTAATACATACATTTGTGCAGGGAACGCTGGATTACTGCTCGACAGCTGTGAACGACATTAAAAGCGACGTACTCAATTCCGCGTTAGAAATATATACTGTGAAATGCTAGTTGTTGAAGAACTTGAGATCTCAGTATCATAGAAGTTTTTCAGGTTGACGTGAAAGTGACATTTGTCCTTATTAATTTCGTAAATTTAAGTAAAACCCCTTTGACTGAGAACCAAGTAAATGATCGACATACGCAAATAAAAACCATTTTGGACCACTCTCGCATATTAACCTAGACTTTAAAAAGTTGTTGGCAATCCTACAGCAGGTTACATTTAAAAATTATGACGCTTTAATACAAGAAATGACAGTTGGCAATTGTACAACAGAATATCGCTTGTACACGTTTATGAAAGATTATTTGTTTAAACACTGGGCAAAAAAATAATAAAATGCAAAAAATATTATTATCATTGTTAATTTTAATATTTATGTAAGGTTAAAACAACAAATACATAACAAGCAAAATATTTATTGACAATTTCAAAATGATCAACAGGTACAAAGCATTTGTGGTGGTGGTAGTGCTACTGGTTTGCAATCCTCGTTTAAACTTTTTCATATTATTGGATCTTAAAAATTATGACTTGTTTATAACAATAATGAATTATTGCGGTTAGCATTTTGTGCAACTGACAGAGTTGCGACAAAAATCATAGCAAGTTTCTAAGAATTTTTTTTATTAATATTTTCAACAATTGTACGACAATACAAGTAATAATAATTCAACACAAAATTTTTCTTTTTAAAGTTAAATACGGAATGTTTTCAATCTCCTGGTCGCTTTTGAATTTACTTTATTGTAATATTTAGTAGTAATATAATAATTATATTTAGTTGTAGTAGTGATAGTGTTATTGGTGGTAGTGGTTTTGTATTAATAACAATAATCATGATTATTAAATGCTATGACATCGTTTATTGCACAAGAATAAAAAATGTGAATAATTATTATAATTATGCATAAATTTATAATAATATTTCTTTTTAGTTGTTTTATTAAAACAATGATTTTTTTTTTCATTTAGTAAAATAAAAAGAAAAACAAGCGGAGAAAAAATTATAAATTTATTACATGTTAAATGCTGATTTATTAGGAATTTTATTAATAAATTTTAATAAGATTAATGTCATCTTGCTGTGATCGTTAATTTAAATTGAAGATAATTGAATATGCGAATAAAGTATGAAATGTCAATAGCAATTGATTTCATAATAAAATATTTACTTTTGTAATAAATTCCTTATTTTAATAGTCAGTAGAATAGCTTTTTTATATTATTGTATGATAATATAATTATTAGGGAATGGATTTTCATGCAAATGCATGTTTTTTCTGTGATATTTAAAAACTGACTTATATAGTTAACTATCCGAATCAGATATTTTATAAAAAAAATAACATTGATTTGTTAGTGAATATTTTTTGCATATTTAATGAAAATAATGCATATTAATTAAAATAAGGACACATTAGGGCTAATAACTCTTATTGTACTTAAAAAAATAGTATCGCTAATTTCTTTACACTTATTATTATTCTCAGTAACTATATGCTAAATTTCGTTTTAAGAATATAATTAGTTTTTTCTAAAATGAAAATTTAATAAAATTCCTAGAAGCGCATCATATTTCAAATTTATAATCAAAGTACATGTCGACCATATAAAACAACTGCTAGGAGTGCAGGTGAGTTGGGAAATTCAGTTTTTTAAGTTAAAAAAATACAAAGAGTTTACGACCACCGAAGAAAAAATCGATATATCTCTGGAAAAGATCGCTATATTTCAGGATGGCATGTGATGGCATGCTCTTTAAATTGCTCTGTATCTTTTATAAGAAAAGTTTAAAAAAGATAATACGAAGACCCACAAAGTTCCTAATATTACGGTAGAAAAAATAATGAGGCAAAAAAGGTAAAATAACTAATGTCGAACTTTTTATAACATCCTGATTAGGAATTTCGTATCACAGATATTGTGGAAAATGTATCAGATAAATATAGTGAAAGAAAAATCAAAATTTTGAAACAAACTTTTGGTCCAGTAAGACATTTGTATGTGCTGGGAATAAAGGCTTTTATTCATAACAAATGACACCTTTAACAGAGAAATGCAAACAAATGAGTGCTCTTGGAAAAGATTCCTTTCCATCGTTAGAAAGCACAACGAATTCAAATTTTTCTGGCCTGATCTCGTATAACATCACTATAACAAGGGAGGCCTATCAACTAAACTGTCCAAAACTCTGTGCACTTGAAATTAATTTCGTCATAGTAAAAAATATTTAAAGAAATATAGTTTAAAAAGAAATGAGCCCATTCTAACAAGAAAATAAAAGAAATACAATAAAGCTTTTATTTAAACATTTTATTTAAAACGAAAGAAGACTAATTTTTGTTTTAAATTCTAAACTATAATATAACGGTCTTTTACAAAGTAAAATTTAAAAAAGATTAACCCACTGGTTCCATTTTTAACAATACTTTTATATGCACAAATTTTTTCATGCGCAGTCCTTATTTGTCAAAAAATATATATGGGCCATTATCAAAAATGTTTAACCTGGCTGAAACTGATTTATTTCCTTAATAAGGCAGTTTCTGTAACTGAGTTATAGATCTTATCTTACAAGACTTCAAACTAACATAGTTCAAATTTTTAGCACCATAGGTTTCAATTTATAATCATGATTGTTGTCCAATGTCTCCGAAGCAGTCCGCATAAATGATACCACCGACCAAAAATCCACGCCAAAGGGTACCATCGTATGAATGCATAATTCGCTCAATAGCAATATTCATTTATGTTATTCGCTTTAATTTTAAGACGTGCTAAATAATTAAAGTTATATATATTAATTTTTTTTTAACAAAATTAATATTTTTTTTTGAAATTAATAATTGTGTGCAAATTGAAAAAAGGACAAATACATTAAATTATTGTCTATTCTGTCTGAATAACGTTTTATAAACGACAAAATACACAATTTTCTGCAGACAACGTCGACAACAATATCGTCTATGATCATTTGTTCAACTGGGGAGAGATTTTGATTAATACCATGAAACAATTGCCCATATATCTCATGAATCAATTGAATTGTTGGGGGACGATTTTAATGAAAATCAAATTCTGTTGTATTTACCGTACGCCATTCCATATATGGTAAATCAGCAAAAGCCATTAAAAGTGGTTATCAAAAAATTTCGCATATAGCCTACACCAAGGAGTAAATTCTTTATTAATTACTTTGAAAAATACATACATTTGAAAGCCCCTACAGACGTAGTAAAATTAAATGAAAATAATCACAATTCGCCATTTCCTCCTCAAGCGGTTATTACAAGATGGGGATCTTGGCTTGATGCTATGAAATATTAAGAGCTATATTTTGATGATTTGAATGATAACGGCTCTGAAGTTGTAAACAAAATTAAACGAGTACTAAAATATAAAATATTAAAACTATCCTTCCGCTTGTTCGTTCCAACTATGAAATTCTTAGTGAAACTATTACTACATTAAAGGATTTCGATTCTTTAATATCAGTTTAATTGATAGTGCTATTAAGAGAATCGAAGCTGTTGCAAACTGTTATAAAAAAGAATAGATTTGAGATAATTAAAAAAAATTCAAACGCAATTATTCCAGATTCCAGATGATATTTACGTATTAAGGAGAAGTTCTTTTTGAACTAGAAATACGCTCAAAATAGATAACTTTTTTATATCAATATCTCTTCAAGTTTGTATGTATAAATCTCAGTTAAACATTAGTTGAATTAAAAAAAAAAACACAAAATAAAAAGTAAAAGAAATAACGTTAGTCTTAGTTTTAATGTTTAAAAATATAAAATCTTTGTTTTCTTCGTTTCAATTTTATGATTTAAAAAAATAAAAATAAGTTCACAATTTTAAAACTTTTGTGGTATATTTTGAATTTTTAAATACATTATTTATATCTATATTTTCAAAAAATAAATGCATAAAAATCCTCCCTCTAATAATTATATTTCTATTCAGATTACTAACAAATGTCTAAATGTAACAAAGCGGTTAAATTATTAAAGCATAAGCTTCTGATAAGGAATAGTAAACAAATTTAAGGTAGGTTAATATATTTGCAATATAAAAAAGTATAAAATCTAAAAATTTTATTTTTAGAGGATGTCTAGTTTAGGCTTATAAAATTTTTGTACTGAGATGATTGTGCTGTTTATCAATACCAAATGTTTTTTTTTTTTTAGTACATCATTAGCAGAAAGTAGACAATGTTGCTTAATTTTTATTAATTAGTATGAAAAATGGTTAATCTTCTTCCAAAAATATAGTACAATTATTTCTCTTTTTTTGTTATAGTTTTTTTAATAAAATAATTATTTTCTTTACATACATATTTCAAAAGACAAGGCTTCATAAATGGTAAATCAAGAAATTTTGAATTGATTAATATTTACCCCCTACGTCCAACATTGATCGAAAATGGTGAATTTTTGAAAAAAGTCATATTTATCGGTCTATATGAATATGAATCACGCGAGCTTTTTTTATTGATACAGATCGATTTGGCTCTAAACTTCTTCCCGGCCAAAAGCGAACGCAGGAGTGCAGATTTTATGAAAAACGTCAATTTTTGAAAATACTCTTTTTTTTTAAATTGCACAAAAAAAAATATTAGTATTAGTCCACTTTCAAAAAACGTATAAAATTTCAAAAGAATACAAAAATATACCGACATGAAAGGGTATTTTTTACCTGATGTCCCTCAATTTCCATTAAATCATCTATCGATCTCAGTATTCATTTTCACGCAATTATGAAAACTCTTGAATGTGGAAACTCTCGATTTTATTTTTAAATACACAATGCAACAAAAAAAATTTACTTCAATAATTCCAATGAAAAATGAAAGAGTACTAGAAGCCTAGTTCGAATTGTGGTTTTATAGCCACTTGCCCATCGAACTTTTCGGAGCACTTTTTGTCCATATAATTGGAAATAAATATGACTTAAATTATCCCGGCAAAAATAAAGGAGCTGAGAAACTCATGATTTTAATATTGTGTTTTCATTGGAAGGAAGTTCTTAGTGCTGAAAAGGAGTTGCAGAAGTTATTTTCTTAACCCATGGTTGCCCTTGGTAGGATGTTCTTCTTTTTTGTTCATAGTTCATTGCTTTTAAAGTATTTCTCTCATAACTTTTTTTACGAAAATTCTGTTTTAGCATTATTGAAAGATAATAAAAATAATTTAAAATTTGTGAAATATTAATTTTAAATTTTTTTCGCTAAAAATATATCTATTTTCACTTTTTTGGAAGTATTTATTAATAACTTCCAAAAAAAAAAAAAACTGAAAACATGCACTCAGTTAAATTTTTGAAGTGGACAAAATGTTCTTTTTTTTTTTTTTTTGAAGCACTTGATCGTTTTTTTTTTACCGGTTACTTAATTCAAATGTCATTATATGCTGTCATTATTTTATAGACTAATAATATTATTGTACTCGATTTTTTATGCATTTTTCCTTTTGCGATCATTTTTGTCATAATATATGTATAAACACTACAACTTTGGATTCCGTTACATAGCCTGCATTTCTAAATTAAACAAAATTAACGTAAAATAAAAAAATTTATTTATTTTCTTTGCACTTTTTTTTACTTTAAAAATTTTTCAATTTTGTTTACGAAGTTCATATAAATTTTTAAAAATATGCTAATATCTTTTGTGAGAAAATTAAAGCAATGAAAAAATCCGAAGAGAAATTAAAATAAACTCACTTTTAAACCGAGCTGCATTATGCATTTTTTATACAAATTTGTATGCAGATTACAGGACTGGGCTTGTTGTGTTTATACATTATCGTTTGCTTTATTTGTCTCGACTTTATGTCTAAACCGATTAAAATGAAATATGGAACTTATGTATATCCCCAAGAAAGTACTGACTGGATGCAACGTCCAATTTCTTAATAAACAAATTTCAAATTTCATAAAAATATTGATGACAGTGATAAAAATATATCGTATTAGAGAAAAGAGGCCAAAAAGGAGGCGTGCACCTACACAGTTAAAATTTATATGAGTTATCTTAGTAGCATCAAGAATGTAAAAAATTATTTTGTCCAAAAAATCCTTGATATATGTGCTAAATTTCATTTGAGCTTTCAAAAAAAAAAACTATGTTTTCCAAAAAGTGAGCTATACAGTTTAATTAATTGTATATCCCGTACGCACAAATGATACCACCGACCAAAAAATCCGCGCCAAAGAGTATCATCGTATGAATGCACAATTCGCGCAATAACAATATTCATTTGTTGTTATTCGTTTTAATTTTAAGACGTGCTAAATAATTAAAGTTATGTATATTAACATTTTTTGAAACAAAATTAATAATTTTTTCTGACGACAATATCATTTACGATCATTTGTTCAACTGGGGACAGTTTTTGATTAACACCATGAAACAATTGCCCATATATCTCATGAGTCAGTTGAATTGTTAGGAGACGATTTTAATGAAAATCAAATCTGTTGTTTTTATCGTATGAGTAGTCATATTATTATACCGATTCAAATGATATTTAGTAGACACATACACACACACACACACACACACACATATATATATATATATATATATATATATATATATATATATATATATATATATATATATATATATATATACGAATCTTCGGAGATTTAATAATCTGATGATATACTTTCATTATATATATATATATATATATATATATATATATACGAATCTTCGGAGATTTAATAATCTGATGATATACTTTCATTTCTCATTGGAATCATTGAAGCAATATTTAATGATCAAAAATTTGTTGCATGGTGATATCAATATCTCTGGGAAGGCTTTTTAAATTTTAATGATGTAAACGGCGTTCGAGTTTTTCTTATGTTGGCTTTAATACGAATGAATATGAAAATGATATTTTTTTTTGAAAAAATTATTTTAATTTGTTTAAAAGTTAACAAAATATAGAAAGTATGTAACTTTAAATATTCATTTATATTGAAATTATTGACGGATTTGTGAAAATTAAAAAGTATATAAAAGGCTATAGTGTTATTTTTGAACAATCAAACATCAAAATATTGAAAATATCATCTCAATTGCATTAAAATTCAATTTTTAAAAATTTTTCTTATTTTTGCAACGTTCGCATTGGGGTATTCACACTAATAATGTTTGTTCAATTAATTGACAAATTAAAATTAAATAACTGTTCGATTAAAGTAAAATCTATAATTTCGAGTAAAAATTTATTCGAGTAAATTATACCGATTAAAAGAATAGTCCTAGTCAAAAAACATTTTTAAAATTTGTTTTTTTACTGATTTTGATGATGTTTCAATTTAAAACCTAAATGTTTAATTATGCCGCCAAGTGACACCACAATTTAGAATTATATAAAAAAATTATTCAGTAAAAAGAACCGAATATGTATCTGAAATATAGGTCTTTTGCAATTTGGGTTTGGAGAAAATTAGAACAATACACCCTTTTATATTAAATTTTTCGTAAGAAAGAAATTGGAAGTCTTTAAACTTCATTTTGAAAACATATTGTAGGTTCTACATACGTATAACAATGTAGCCGATATGTGTAAGTATGGAGTTGATACACAAATAGAGCTTCAACCTGGTTTAGAAGATATGGTGGCTTGGATGAAATTTGTGATATAGAAGGAAAAGAGAAGAAGTAAACTTATACTAGCTGAACTTTTGTATTTAAAATAATTCTGATTTTTTTCGAAATAAACGTACCTTATTAGATCTTAATCTAACCGCTTACGAATAATGATATCCGAACATTAACAAGTTTAGGCCTATTTATTTAACTGCTGAAGAATTAAGTTAATATGGAGAAACAATTGATATATAAAAGCACAAGAGAAAAATATTAATTATATAAATTTACAAAATTCACAATTTTATAATATTTATTGTGTATTTCCTTATGTGAGTATACGCAACACACAATTATACTGACGAGTGTTGCTTGTGTAACGATATAATATTCGTAAGAATTACGGTTTTTAATTTCCCGACTTTTTTCAACCCACGGAATCGGGGTATTCGGAAAAAATACATTATTTTTTTAAAAGTATTAAAACTAGACAAAAATACTATATTTTACATATAATATATACGCAAATATATCAATCTATTTTTAAATCTTTATTTATAATAAAAATTTAAATTTATAACAGTTTATAAGTTAGAATTTTGTATGGAAAATTTGATTTATTAAGATCTTAACAAAGTACGTAAAGTAGTCTGACTCTCCATTTTTCTAACATCTTTCTTACGTGTGAACTGAGAGAACTGTAAACAAGAAAAAAATGGTCCGAAATTTTAGCCGCAAATTTCCCGATTTTGGACATTTTTGGAAATTGTTATACGTATACACAGACTTCTAAAATTTGTCTATAACACTGTAAACTCATTTTTACTTTAAAAATCGGTCAATTTTGCACAATCTCAATAATTTTTTTCCATTAATTTTTGACATTTCATTTTATTTTTTTTAGAATTTAAATTGTAGACCAGAATTTTAATTTTTGATATTGAAAATTCAAACAAACTGAGTTTGAAAACATTTTTATAAAACTCAGTGTGTATGGGGAAATTAAAAAAACACCAACACATTTTTACTAACACACTCTTAGAGTCAAGTACTCCTGTCAAACAGTCGGACTAGTTGTATATACTTTGGCATTTAATTTAAAATTTATTTACAAAGAAAAACATTAAAATAAATCTGTGGTCAAAAGGAAAAACTACATAACTCAGTTATGTAGTTTTTATTTCTTTAATTTTTAGAAATGTTACATTTCGTTACACACTGTGTAAATTAAAAACAAAAATTGTTCATAACTTTAGGAGATATTTGTATACACAACAACATAATTCGTTTGATTTTTTCTTTTCTTGAAATATAAAAATAGCATATGTTAACTTATATATTTTTTTAATGTTACTTAAAATAACATTTATGGTAGAATTGTTATATGTCTGAAATAAGACATAAGTATAATTTTCATTGGTATCTAAGAAATGAAATAAAAATAAATTTTGAAATATGACAAATATGAAATAGAAATTGAAAATGCACAACTTCAGCATATAACAGAGAAATGTTTAAATAAAATTTTGGAAAAAACTTAAGATTTCTTTAATAAAAAATATTATTTTGGAAAAATGGAAAAACAATTCGATAAATTTTTGCACGATTTCTCGTAAGTGATTATACATATCGATTTCACAAATATACAATTTCATTTTTGTACAAACTATGGAGATATTTATATGATATATTGTTCGAAATTGTGTACCTATGAAATTTAAAAAATTCACTCCTGAAAAGTAATAAAAATTATATAGATTTTCCTTTTTGCCACAGAAATGTTATAATGTTGTACTTAAAGAAATTATTATAGGTAGTGAAGATAGTTTTTTTTTAATATTTCTGTTGGATAACAAATAAAACATACATTTATTATTTAAAAAATATTTTTTTTTATTCAATGTTATATAGTATTTAAAAATATTTTTATATACCAGGTAATTCAACAACGACAATAAAAACTTAAAAAAAAAAATAAATGAAGGATAATATTCATATATATGTATATTCATATTAATAATATATTTTCGGAAATATTTTCGAACTGAAATGAAATATTTTAAAACTACTAATGCATTTATTGCTTTATTAGATAGTCAATTTCTAACTTTGTTCACAAATTGAAATAGAAAATATCGTTTTAATCTCAACGGATGTTCGGCTTATAGTAAATTGGGGAAGTTTTCTAAGTATTGTTTTCTAATACCTTCAAACATTCTATCAAATTCGGATTTTTCAAATATTTAAGTGATGTTATTATCTCAGAATTTCTTAGTTTGGAAATTATTTTTTATAATACTTATTTACATCGAATATTCAATATTTGCTTGATTATAATCAATCAACGTTTTTTTATAGAATTATTGATTTCTAAAAGTGATAAAAAGCGCACATTTTTGGTAGTTATTAATTTTCGGGATTTCCGACAAAACATCCCGGGATCGAAAATTAAAAAATTGGCAAAATTCCCAAGATTTCTCGAGATAAAAACCCTGGTAAGAATAGATCAAATTTATTAAATATTGTTTATTTTTGAAAAATTGCCAAAAATTGGTTGTTGAAACTACGAGTATTTAAATGATTTTTGGAGGAATAAATGACTGGTATTTATTTTATATAACACGTATGAAATATTAGTAAAAATATAACACTAATATGTTTTTTGTGCAATTTTAAAAAAGTCTTTTGAATTAAATCATGCAGGAGTGCATTCGTTTTTTGGCCAGATTGGTAGCAGTTTATTATTAAATCGATTCAAATATATTTTATAATTTAACAACATCAATAAATTTGAGAACGCTTGCGTGACACTTTTTTAAAGGTAGAAAAACATATTTTTTTTTTTTTTAAGTTAACCATTTTCCATTGTCCAATGATGGATGTAGGCTGCAAATCTGAAGCAATTGAGAACTTCTTTATTAACCATTTAATAAGCCTTGTCTTTTGAAATGTGTAAAGAAAAAAAATTATTTTTTTAACAGAACTTTGAAAACTTTGAACATACTAATTTCAAAATGCTGAATTTGAATATTTTGCATGGCTACATGAATTGAGATAATCACAAAATTTTCGACATATTATTTCGGAATATATTACAAGTTACAGAATATTTTAAAAAAATTTCACTCATATACCTTGGCAATTATTCCCAAAAAATTAATACCAGTCTTAACGAATAAAATGCAAAAAAAGTATTTTGATATCAAACATACATATAATGTACAACATTATATTATAATTTTTAATCACTATAGAGTTGCCACACTTTTCAAAATTAAAATTCATTTTACATGTTCTACATATTCAACAATTTTTATCCAAATCTAAAACCAAGGGTAAACATTTTTCAAATTTAAAATGGAATTACTCAATTAAGATACCCAAAATTAGGATTCAAGAGAAATAAATTGTATATAGTGCGCTATTGTTCTTAGAAGGGAGTTATTAATACCGAAAATGCTACATATGTCATTTCAGGAGCGTGCGTTTTTATGATTTCTAGTCATTGCTTACGTCAAAATTATAAATTAATTCAATGTAATTAATATTATTTATCTGCTTATATAAAAATTAAATTTAAATTTGTTTGAATTATTTAAAATACTTTCAAAGTGGTGAAAGTGTATTTTTCTTAGAAATACTTAACACTTTTTACAGTGAGATTTATTTTCACTTTTATAGAATTAATTTTAAATAACTTCCAAAAAGTGCAAAATATGCAATTAGTTCTAATATTGTAGTAGTGAAAATATGATTTCTTCCAAAGTACGTCCATCTTTTTTGCTGGTACATTAAAAGATTTTTAAATCTAAGTTTATATACCCTATCTATATTTTTTGATATAGAATAATTTGATTTAAGCCATGATATATTTGCTTGCATAAGTCATATATTATGAAACAGGTACGAAGCACATGACGAAGATATCGATAACCGCAATACTTAGTATACTAATGACTCAATACTATGAAGGCTTCAAATCTGTCTGTTATGCAGACGAAGTCGCTATAGTGATTGTAGGAAAGGATTCAAACACTTTATGTAGGAGAGTAAAAGAAGTTCTCAACATATCCTATAACTGGACAAAGTAGCGAAGACTCAATGTAAACCAAAATAAAAGAGGAATTTGAAGCGGAAAATACTTGTATACGAGTATTCGGTCTTTTAAAGTGGCTCAACGTCATTAACTGCTATTGGCATATTCAAAATCGAATGGGGTAGTAAGATCTGGCATCTATTCAAACCACCTAGATTTGAAACTGTGTCGAAGGATATCACATAATGATATTTTTATTTTCACTGATTACATCCACTTAGAATGTTTTAGAATTAAAATTGTATGTCTTTTGAAGATATTTCGAGATTACAACGATTACCCTTGTATGGGTTCCTGGACATAGCGACATTGAAAATAATTACCAAGCAGATAATCTCGCACAGGCTAGAACTACACTAAAGATTGTGAATAGTTTAAACATTAGTATCTGTCTGAAGGTTGGAAACCTTCACCATGAGTACAATGAAAAGAAGATGAGAAGGGGAATCAACCTGCACTGAAACTAGAAAAATATGGCCATACATACCTTTATTAACCCTACAGGTTGGTTACGAATGATGGAATACAGCTTTTAAGATGGGATCGAGATATGCTTTTAGCTGGTTTTTTGTTTTTGGTACTACAACACGACCCGATGAAGGACCCAAGTATATCTTGCCCCGAGGCTACTGCCAATTCAATCAAACCTTCAGAATAATACATATAAGTAATAAGAAGTCAAAAATCTTCAATTGGAAATTATCTTCGAAAGGCCAAATTGAAAGTAGAGCAGAAAAATATGGGAATTTTCCAAAAGAACAATAGGTTCAAA
Source organism: Protocalliphora azurea (assembly GCA_932274085.1). Lineage (NCBI taxonomy): Eukaryota > Metazoa > Arthropoda > Insecta > Diptera > Calliphoridae > Protocalliphora > Protocalliphora azurea. The sequence continues at coordinate 86,526,406 of OW026520.1, forward strand.
ATGAGGAATAACCCCCGATATTTTGTGGATATATTTTAATAAGAATATTAATATAAAACATCTTCAAAAAGTACAGAGATAGTGCTGCATTGGCCTCCAAACTGATTGGAAAGAAATCCCAACAAGATATGCAAGCATAAACTGCATTTCCATAATACCAGCGAGAGAAGACTAGATGAATAAACTAAGGTGTAGGGCAACACAAAAACCAATCTAAACACAGACGAATAGAAAATAAAATACATTGTTAGATTAAAAGAAAAAAAATATATTATTAAGGTAATATAAAGTCTTATTCAAATTATGTAAATCTTGAGATAAATGATTGAAAATGTTGTCTGAACATCACTGCCCTGGAGAACGCCAAAATCTTTCAAATATATTAGAACGAATTAAAGGAATTGGCCATTGAAGATCATATCAGAAAATAGCAGAACTCTGCTGTTTGAAAGGTTACCGGTATCCTATAGGGAAACCCAAATCTTGATAAGTCAAAAGAGATTTTAAAACTGAATGGATTCACAATTAGGAGTCTATTAAGCGTAGTAACCGGCCACACAGAGTTTAAATCCCCTAAGAAGAAGACAAAACACTACCTGTACCCGAAAATTGTATAGGAGTATTGGTATATTATACCAAACCTGCAATACCTTAGCGATTAAAACTGGAATTACATTAATGGAACTAGGTTTTTGACATAGCCAAATTAAAAATTGATAATCTTTGCTCCTAACTTAAAATTAGGATTTCAAATTAAACAATAGTAATGAAATATCACTTTATAAAATATACAAATGTGTATACGAGTATAATTATAATTAATGATGTCAATGTTTTAAACTCGAATGAGTACATAAAAAACACTTAAAATAAAATAAACGTTAATTTAATGAAAACATAATTTTGCGAAAAACAACAACAATATTTGTGACAAATTAAATTCAAAAAGTGTAACATGTTAATAAAAAAATTACAGTGTTGGTAATTTCAAAAGAAAAGGCTTTGTATTATTTACATAAAACATTAATGTTTAATATTTGATTTAGTATGAAAAATATGCGATAAAAGAATTGCTGATCACAACAATCATTAATCTTTAGAACACAATTTGACATTTGTATGTCAGACATTTTATTATTTTTTAGTTTTTTTTGCTGACATCTAACGTAGTCAAAGAAACGATTGCATTAAAGTGTTAATTATTATTAATGATTTTGCGGCAAGCGCAATGATTAATGTATACATATCGTCTATGATGACTTCATTACTTTATAGGGATGATAATATAATTCAGTTCAGCTGGTAACATACAAAACTGGTTTGCATTTCTTTCAATGTATATAAAAATTTTTATTTTATTACAATATAATATAAAAATAGTTAATACGTTTTAGAAAACAAATGGACTGAAAGTTTATGATTTAAGAGCAAAAGACCTTTAGAAGAAGATAGTGTATCTAATCTACGATAGCTACTAAGTAACCACAGTTTGGAAGTACCAGACATGAATTTAAATTTCATCTTATTTTTTCTCCATAACAATAATTTTCATTATTTCAAAAATTAAAAGAAAGTATTGAATTTTTCTAGTTTATTTTTATATCCATTATACACTCGTACAAAAAATTATTATGGAATTAGTTATTCTTTATAATGAAATTAATTTCTTTCCAATGAAAACTGTCACAAATGTCTACTAAATGTTAAAACCCAGACCATGTCTAGGTTCAGAAGAAATGAAAACACTTATTCTTCATTTCAAAATAATAATAATAAAAATTATACTAAATTCGCAAAAAATCATGTAGTTTCTTGCGCTCATACCTAGTGACCGATAAAACGCACCCAAAGAAAATAAAAAATGTACAAAAGAAAAAAAAAATAAATAAAATAATAGAAAATATTGTATCGTAAGAAATTATAATTCTTGTATGAAAAAAGTTTATATTTATAAAATATAAATGCAAATTTTTCATATTGCAAACTTTTTTTCAACATCAAGAAGACCATGTTTAGAATATTTAATATTTTTTTAGATTTTTTGTGAAATAATAAATAAATACAAAGTGAAAATATTCTTGACTATAAATACAACGAAGACAGATAAAGATACGATACTTCGGTAAAGAAGTAAATAACATAGTAATAATATTCAGCTAGCAAGGTCGAATTTAGCATACCTTTCGTATAGCGAAAATAATTGAACGCTATTATGATCAACATATTTAGAGAAATACTAATTCTTAAGCTACCATTACCTCAACTGAGTCTAATAAATTAAATTAGATAAGACAACATATATGGGGATTTCTTCAAATTCGCTTTTTTTGGGGTTGGAAAAAATTTGAAATTTTTTTTAATGGCACATCAATTTTATTTTACACCATCACAAGTAAAGACTACGTGCGGAGTCTTTACTTGTTTACTCCCAGGTGGCGGATAGGGGGGACTGGGCGAGAGGCACTGGCTGCATTAATGTACGGTCTGTAGCCCTCTCCCTTTGCCGGCATTAATGCATCCTTTGTATCACACCCGGACCTGGAAACGGATAGGCTTGCTGGACATCCAGCGGTGCAATTGATGTATTCTAATTGGTGATTCTGCCAAAATGAATGCATTCTCTGGCACTGGGTACGGTCTTGGTGTCATACGTTTTCCGCGGACCAAATAAACAGGTATAATGCACTTTTAAGATCAAGATGGTAGGTAGCAGTGCAGAGGATCTGAATGATTAGTTAATGCGAAAAGAAACTAATCGAGAACAGCTCCCTAATCCGCGTACGCCGTCACTGTGCGAGATGGTAGGCACTCGTGGGACAAAAATTGAACAGGAAAATTTTACAAAAATAAATAGGTTAAGGGGAAAAAAGACGAAGGGAAAATGGACGGAGGGGATTTGACTAGGGAAGAGGAAGTTACGGACGCTGACATAGGAGCTAGGGATAGGGTCGAGTCAAGGAGAAATAATGACGACGTTATGAAAGGGGGGAAGCTTGAGGATAAGGACGATGACATGGACTTGCTGAGACTGCATAAGGACATCCTCATGCAACACGGACAATTACTGACCCAACTGACGGAGGATAATACCCTGCTGGACTCGGCGAAGGATCTTGTAGGATTCGGAGGGACTGGAGGACCTGTCTCTTGGGTCCGATGAAGAACATGAGACAAAAATTGTATCTGCTCTTCATCGGGGCAAGGAGAGTGTAACTGCAGTCACTGTGACATCACTGGTCATGAAGCAGGAGAGCTCGACGAAGGCATCAGGCATGTCCAGGCCTTTGGCCAAAAAAATTGTTCGGTAGGAAGCGGTAGCAAATCCAATGGATGGGCAGGCCGCAACCGACAGTCGAACGAGATTCGAAAAGGCGAAGAACGGCGTTAGGGCCTCCATAGCTACACTAAATAAGTTGGCTAAGAAGGACCCATCGCTGCTAGACGGACGGGATAGGCATGTTCGCAGGAAACACCGAAAGAGCATATACAGGTTTGAACGGACCTATGGCTCCATTGGGAATGTCTTATCCCGATGGTTTTAAAGTGGAGGTAGAGGAAGGTCCGGAAATTGCTCGCAAGGGTAAAGAGTCCGTGTCTACCAGTACTTTGGAACCACAAGTCGTTCTGTCTGGTGGCAGGCACTGGAACGTAAGAGTAATAGGAACCTTTTGTAGAAGGCACAGAGGTGTGCATCAATTGGCATTACAGGTGCAATGAGAAGTACACCTCAAGCGGCTCTGGATGTCATACGTCATCTCTTACCCATTGAAGAGTTTATGAAGGGTATGGCAGCAAGGAGTCTGCTGAGACTTAAGGAATTAGGACTATTAGGTTCATCAAGAGCAGGTCACTCCAGGGTCATATACGAGATGGTGAGGTTAATCTGAACTCCATGGGGGCATCAGGTTACATGGCCGCTGAATCAGACTTTGGGGTAAATCCTATCGAGGTGATACCTGATAGGGAGATCTGGTCCGGCACTGAGAGACTGTATGAAGGTAGTGCAGTGGTCACGGATGGATCGAAGATGGACATAGGTACCGGTGCGGGAGTCTATACTATGGGCACGGATCTGAAAGACTATCTTAGACTCCCTAATAAGTACAGCATTTCTCATTCTGAGATTCTCGGCATCTTGAAAGCCGCAGAATTATTCAGGCAGAATGTTGTGAGGGGTACGGCTCTGAAGGCCTTGGGGACACATCTGGTGAAATCCAGGCTAGTTGCTGCCTGTAAGAAATCACTGAGAGAGCTGATGGGAAACTACATGGTGAGACTCTGCTGGGTGCCTGGCCACTGCAATATATCAGGCAATGAACTGGCTGATAAACTGGCACGGCAAGGCGCAGCAAAGGATGTCTCGGAGGGGGAAACCTATGTGAAACTACCGCTGAGTTTCTTCCATGGGTAGATGAATGATTGGATCTTGGTCAGAACCAATTCCGCTTGGGAGAGTAGAGAAGACTGTAAGGTGTCGAGGGCGATATGGCCGGTACTCGACAAGGCAGGCACAAGCACTCTTCTGGGCTTCATTAGGAGGAGCAATTCCGATTTTTGTAGAATGTGTGGAAACGCCGACGAGACCGAGTCTATTGAGCACATTATGTGCCATTGTCCACGATTGCAGCATCGTAAGATGAAATGGCTGGGCAGCCAATTCCTCGGTAGGCTAAATGACGTTCGGGACGTGGAGCTTGTAGACGTCATAGGCTTCGTCATGGGAATTAACTGTTTAAGGGAGAATCAGGGGTACACACCTAGGGGGATTGGCAACACTACTAATCCCTTTATATGATTCCTTTTTTATTCCTATCCTTTTCTTTTCTTTTCCTATCTTCCTATTTTCTGTATTTTGCATTCTATATTCTATAGCTTTCCAATGAAGAGACTCACAATGGACCGAGATCGGTCTCTGGGTGGTGATGTGGTATATTTGGTATCACGTCAATCTTCTCTATCTATCTATCTACCTAATGGGCGTTAATGAAACATAAATCTGTTCGCGTGAATGACTTTTAGCGTACGGCGTCAGTGTTATGGAGGTTTAAGACAAAAAGCTAAACAAAAAAAAAAAAAATTGCCCAAATTCTTTTTTCAACAATATATGAAAAATTATATTACCAACATCAATATGTTTAAAATACAAACTAAAAGTTATACGATATGATTGATGTAATCGAAAATAACAATAATAGATCATAGTGATTTTTTAACATTTATTCAAAAAATTGTAATCAACAAAGTATGTATAGATTTTCTTGTTTTTACTTAAAATGATATTAGTTGGCAAGAAACGACCATTTATGTTATGGTAGTTAAAAGTAAAAATTCCATTTAATTTCCGATTAAAAATCCAAAACATATGTACATATGTATGTAACCTACACAAAGGTATACAAAATACAAATTAAAGGAAAATCGATACGTTTTATAATTGTGAACATAATCGGTATTATAATTCTGATTTAACCTACCTTTAGAATATCGAATAAAAAAATAAAGTATACATAGATTTTTGATATTTTTTAATTGCATTTAATTCGCTGATGTATTTTTCACATCTAACCACAAAAAAAATTCATAAATGATGTAAATAAATAAAAAGTTACATATATTAATTATATATCCATAAAATAAAATTTTCAGTGACAAAAATACCAACCCAAAAATGTTAAAAGTTGCATTAAATTCAAAAGCGTTATTATTTTTGAGTGCCACTTAATTCCGATATAATTTTTTGTTGAAACATATTTTTCGCTTAACTATGAAACAGAATATATGTACTAATTGTAAATATAATTGCACATAAAATGTAAAAAATGCTAATATAAAGTACGCAAAAGTTTAGATCGATTTTAAAGAGTTGTAACATTCTGACCAAATTAATATTTTATCGCGCCATATTGACTTTAAAATGTAATATGAAAACCTTTTTAGATCGCGCGATACTTAAGCTTTATTGTAATATCGCTGTGAGAGTGCCTCTTAGAGCCATTCACTATCAAGGTCACATTAACGAGATGCATCTCAAACGATTCATAATTACAAGAGTAATAAATTTAAATTCTTTATTTTGCAATTCTCGAAATTTGCAAATTTTCTAATTGAAAAACTGCCAAAAATTTTAATTTTGAAAATTTTTGTCCACCACTTGTCTACAATATAATTCAACACTGGTAAACGACAAACTGATTGAACACAAGTTGGTCTGTTTCCACAAGTGATGCTAAAATCCGCGATTATATCAAACAAAAGAAAGAAAACAACTTGTTATTTTCAAACACTTTTTTTTAGATTTTTTAAATTTGAATGCTTGCCAGTACCACATGGAACTATTTCAGGTCTTGCATTTTTGTTCTTTTTAATCCACCAAAAGTTGTTAACATAATTGTATCAAAAGTTATTTAAAAAATTCAGAATAAAAACAAATAGTTGAGGTTTAAGGTCGGTTTCATAATGGTAAATTTAAAATGAGAATTCCCCATATGTTCATAATCTAATAAATTTCCTTTCACTCTACAACAGAGTGGAACTGGCGATGGACCTATACTTATGATAGAGACTTTTTATCATCAATTTTAGATGCACAGATGTCTTTTCATATTATTGCGAAAATGTTATGAAAATATCAAATATCTTTAGAATGTTAGTAAAAGATGAACTACCTCGAAAAAATATTTTTATTATTTTTTGAATTATTTCTATATATATATATATATATATATATATATATATATATATCACCACAAAATGATTTATATTTTAACTCGGATGACAATTATAATCAAAGAAAATTTTTTTTCGTTAGATAAAAACCCATTGATAGAAAAATTAGAAAAATGATAGCCAAAAGATTTTTGAAGAAAAAAACTGTATTTAGGTCAAAGTCAATTTGAGGAGAAAATATTTTTGGACCAATTCTAAAATCTAATTTGACTTTCACGTTTTAATAACAGTGTACTTATAATAAAGACATTTTACCATTCATTTTGGATGGTTAAATATCCTCTCATTATAATGTACAAATTTGCGTAGAAATCGGTGTGCTATATTCTTCAAAACGTTAACAAAAAAGAACTACATTGAACAGAAAATGTTGTAATTTTTGGATTATTTTTATATTTTATGGATCAGTCAATTTATGGCGAATTTTTAACTTTTTAAAATTCAGATTTGACTGCATATTTTGATTAATATATTAAAATGTATAATGCAGAGGTGAAGGACTATATATAAATTAAAGTATTAAAATTAAGAATGTGAAAATAATTTTAAGTTAAAATCTATGAAAGTAAGAGCGTTTGTAGAATTGTTTTCTTTTTTTGACAAAATTCCAAGGTATAAAAACAACATAATAAGTTATCTTTTTGAAGAAATTAATATAAGATTTATTTTAATTTTTGGAGAAATTAGAACATTTTGAATTTTGTTGCAATTTTATTCCGCACACGTCAGCATTTGATATTTGTCAAAACCCCAATCCTTAACCAATTCTAATCATAATAAAAACAAAATCTAATTCTTGTGACAAGTGCAATAGATATTTAATTATGTCATCCTATTCTTAATAAATTCATAATACATATTAATAAAAAAAATCAAATAAATAAAATACAGTAAAATTTTAAATTTACTGGCTTTTATAAAACATTTTCATATAGTGACCTGAATCATGTCTGCGTTGTAAAACCTCGTCGCTGTAGAGGCAAAAAAATATAAATATATATATATATATATATATATATATATATATATATATATATATATAATGAAATGAAAAGAACCTTTAATAAAATTCATACTTATTTAATTCCTATAAGTTGGCAAACAACGAATATATAAAATTTAATATGTTTTTTTTTTCTTTCATTTTTGCCTTCTTTTTATAATTTAATGTAATTCCATGTGTCTGGTAATTCTCATTAAAAATCATATTTTATATTTGTTGAAAGAAACATTAATTTGAAAATTTACTATTCAAAATGTATTTTATTTTTTTATAACTGTAACTAATTTAAATATTAAGTTTTCAACATTACTTTATATATGTATATATATTTTTGTTTTTGTAAAAAGAAAAAAAACTTTTGTTAATATCTGAATGCAATTTGTTCCAAATCAACGACTTTTCATAATCGAAACAAATCGTTTTTACACAACCAATATAATGTGGAACTTCTTCATTTGCAAAGAAGCAAATTCATAAAGTGGACAGTGTTTTGGAAAGGGATTTTTCCAAGTAATACTTTAATATTACCTCAAAATGTGATCCTACAATACTTCAGTATCATGTAACAAAATTACTGTTTATACGCAACGAACACAATTAGAATATAGAACACATAAGTAAAAGAGCTTCCAGTTAAAATTTGATAGTTCTCCTGAATAGAAATTTATCTTTAATATTTAATTCATCTAATTTCTATAAAATTTAGAAAAAAGAATTTAAATTCGTTAATTAATTAATTAGGATACCCAAATTATCTTAACTACATAAGTATGTAGATTTAAATATTTCACCAGATTCCTTATAATATAATAGTATATAATAAAAGTTAATTTGTTCTTTTTTAATGAATATAGAGCAAGATTAAAAAATCATTTGTGTTTAGAAAATTAATTAATGTACTTGCTTAACCCGGTTGGCTTTGCTGCCCTCATTTTAGTGAAATAAAGAAAAAATTGGTAACAAAAATTAATAACTCAGGTTGAAGTTAGTTAAGAAATTCGGAGCTTTCACTGCAAGAATTCTCTAGATATGCGATAATTAATAAATACTTTGTACGTAGACTACGTAGGTTAAACATCCTATTTTAGGTCTGATCGTTTGCATGATATTTTTACTAGTTTAACTATTTTTGTAAATATTTTACTGGAAAAGTGTTTCTGTGCACATAAAAATAGTAAAATTAGCAAACATTTCAAAAGAAAATACTTTTGAACGAATTTAGAATAAAGTCTTGCAAATATTGAAATTCTCATTTCTACTTCTACAAAACTTGCGTGTACAAATTGTACTACAAGATTAAAATGTGTTTATTTTCTTCTCTAATTGTAATCATACATAATGTATATTTAGATAAAAGAAATTCTATAAGGAAATATGAGTAAAAATTATTTGTAAATCAACATATGGTCGAATTTTAGCAATGTTTCCAAGTTTTTATTTAATATATCATGAATTCCATAGACATCACATATGAAAAATATTTTATGTCTCAAACTTGATTCATATTTGACTCTTGCATGCCTTGTAAAACCACATTGACGTATCTATTTGAATTTTTTGAAATTTATAAAAAAATTGTGATTTTATTCACGTTTTTAATTTTGTAAAAATGAAATTATTTCACTTTTTATGTAATTTTAATTATATATATCTTTTGAAGTTTAAGTCTAATTTCATTGATTTAAAAGTCATTAGAAAGGCATCTTTTAATATAATTTTTTGGATTATCCCTTTGATTTTGTATTTTCTTAAATAAGCGTAAAACTTGATACATTGACTAAACAATGCAATTTATTATTCTTTTTTTTTGTGACGAGAAGTAGTATTATTTAAAATATTATTTTTTTTTTCTAAAAATCTCCAACAAGTTTTCCCATAAAAAAAAATAATTAATTTAAATATTTCTTGTGTTTTGGACTAAAATTATAAAAATTAAATTTGTTGGTTTATTTATAAGAAAAGTTGAGTAAATATGTATCCAAGTAAAGTAATATATAAATAATTAGTAAAAGTGTAAAATTTTAATAAAATATCTTTTTAAAAAATTATCGTTGAATAAATTTTATAAACGAAATTTTTTAAAAAATTTTATAAAAAACTTGAAAAATTGCAATGGCATTTATGCATCTAAAAAATATTATTTCTTAATTATTTAACTTAAAGAAAATATATATACCATTAAAATATATTTAAAATCACTAAAATCTGTCATTTACGTATGTAGTTTTATATACGAGGGTGGATCAATAAGTCCGTGACTTTTCGAATTTCCCTCGTAGTTATATGAAATACAACACTATTCCCATCAAGTACCAGTTGTTAATAGACTACTGTAAAATTTTGAGCAATTGTCGTCATTTACTTTGCGTTTAACAGCTGTTCAAATCATACAACCCGTGTATTTTTTTTGCGAAAAAAAACCATCAATCAAACCAAGGAAAGCTCGATAAATACTATGGGGACTCTGCACCATGGATTTCAATGGTAAAAAGTGGTTTACTGACTTTCGTTGTGGTCGTACGCTGAACGTTCTGGTTGGTCAATTGAGGTCAGTACACCCGAAAATGTCGAAAAAATCCACGATATGGTCGACCGAAGAGTAAAAGTGCGTGAGACTGTTGATGCCATAGGCATTTCATATGGCAGTGTGGTTTCAATTTTAAATGATCAGCTGGGTTTAAGAAAGTTGTCTGCAAGATGGGTGCTGCGCTTGCTCTCAATTGACCATAAACGTAAACGTGTGACAACTTCAAAGGATTGTTTGGAGTTGTTTACCCACAATCCGAATGAGTTTTTGCGGTGTTTTGCAACTGTGGATGAAACATGGATTCATTATTGTACTCCGGGGACCAAGTAGCAGTCTAAACAATGGGTTTCTCCGGGTGAACCTGCTCCGAAGAAGGCCAAGGTAAGTTTGTCGGCCAATAAGGTGATGGCAACAGTTTTTTGGAACGTAACCGGGATAATCCACATCGATTACCTTCAAAAGGGAAAAACAATAAACGGCGAATATTATTCCAAATTATTAGACCGATTTAATGAGGACTTCAAAAGAAAACGACCCAATATCGCCAAGAAAAAAGTTATTTTTCATCAAGATAATGCACGGGTGCACACGTGCGAATTGGGCTACGAATTGGTACCTCGTCCGCCATATTCTCCGGATTTAGCCCCTAGTGACTACTTCATATTTCCAAACATAAAGAAATGGCTCGGTGAAAGACATGCAGTTCCAACGATGAAATTATTGACGAAACAAATTCCTATTTTAAGGACCTCGAAAGTCCTATTTTTTACGCGAAGTAAATGACGACACTTGCTCAAAATTTGACTGTAGTCTATTAACAGGTGGTACTTGATGGGAGTAGTGTTGCATTTCATATAACTACGAAGGAAGTTCGAAAAGTCACGGACTTATTGATCCACCCTTGTATTTTAATCTGCACACTCTTTGCGTAAAATATACGAAACACTAAAATATTTAAAAAAGTAAATGACAAAAAAATCTAAATTGAATCGTGGGTAAACAACGATTTCAAAAATGCATCTAAAAAATGAATTTACATTTAAAATGCATTTAGTAAAAAGCTTAAACTAATAAAAAAATTTATTTTAAAAGAGGGAAAATGAAGAAAACTAATGCATTTTAATAATCAAAATCCCATAAAAAAATATGGAAAATATCGTAATTTAAAATAATATACTTTTTCGATTTTTATAATTGTTTAATAATTTCAGACCGCGAAAAAAACACGGTTTTTGATTTCTTTTTTTAACAAAAGTTGGATACATTTTATTAGCTTCACAGAGAACATGTTTAGTGAATATGAAGAAAAGTTTAATTTTTTAAGTGTTCTTTAGTGGAATTCATGATATATAAAAAATTAATTAAAAATTAATTTTTTTAGTTACATTACATTTTTTTTATTATTTTCCGTTTATTTTTGAAATTTTTTTTTATTAATTTCTCTTTTTTCTTACTCGTTTTGCTGGAATTTCAAACGAACAAGCCTTTTATTTTAACCAAATTAGTTTATGAAGGAAGTATATAGTTCTCACAAAATTAAAAGATTTTCGCTTTATTGGTTCTTATTGTATTTGATAATTGATATTTAGTTTGTAGGAGGTACCAATTCTCCTGGACATATCTGTCCTATTTTTATATCAACTAAGAATTTTAGGAAAAAGTTTTTTTCCACAAGTTCTAAAAGCTCTCACTGTAATAGTTCTCTAGAAATGTAAAGTCTATGGCTTTCCCCAGACATACCCGCTATATTTTAATTCCGAGTTCGCTGTTTCATAACCAAAATGTTGCCCAAAATTCTATAAACTTTTACTATAACAGTTCGTTAGACATTTACTTGTATGGGGGCTACCTCTTCCAGTGGACCTAACCTCCCCATTTTCATTTCAACAACGCAATTTGATAGCAAAATAGTTCCCACTAAGTTTCACGATATTTACTGCTTAAAATATATATGTTGCATCGAATTATAATTCCCCGAATACCATGTACTACTCTATATGTAATTTTATTTTAACCATCTCCGAATTATAAACATAAGAACTTTATAAAGATTTAAGAGAAAATTAATTTTTTAAATGTAGGCGCAAAATGTTGGTGTGATTTAGATTATATTTCTCCCAATAGGATACAGTGTCTCTGCAACAAGATTTATTTTCACTGGATTGTTATTTAGCTGTAATGATATTTCAACAATAATATTATATTGTTGTAAAAAGTGGACGTGGGTTACAATATGGATACGTTTTTGCATAGTCAATGAAGTTCTATATACATATGTGCCGAATTTCATGTAAATCGCTTCAGTAATAACGTGATAAATTGAAAAAAAAGATTTTTTTTAAAAAGTTGACTTAAAATGTGGAAGTGACATCCTATGAAGTTCTGATATAAAATGCGTCGTTCTTATATTTTTTCCGATAGGATGTACAAAGATAATCCAATGTTGTTACAGAAAGTGGGCGTGGCCGTTGCGAACAACCAATGACGTTCTAAATTTCATGTAAATCGCTTCAATATTAACGTAGACATTAAGTCTATTGCTGTCATGTATGAGCTGTAATGAAACGGTGCCCACACCTTTGCAATTTATCCTCCTATATGTAAAAAAGTAACTCTCTGGGTGAATTACGTACCGAATTTGGGCTCAATCGACTACGATACTAAGGTCCATTCTTACTTCCTTCATCAGGATTACAAAGAACAAATTGTGGATTTCGCTTAGATAACCAATTACCAAATCTCATAGGTTACCTACGTTATGGTCTTTCCAAAAATAGTGAAGTACTGCGCATACGGTACCTCGTCAATACCTTGTTGGTGTGGATATTTATTGTGACGGTGCTGTGCATTCTATGGAAAGATGCTAGTGACGAGCCGCTAGGGGGGAGCAGAAAAGCATCAAGAGTCTTCGCAATAGGTGACAGAAGGTATATCGACCAGTATGATATTATCTTGCTCACATCTTACACGGTCTTCAGAATTTGGATGAGTTTACACAATTTTCAGGCATTGGGATTATGGATATATACGACCATCTGAAGCAAACTAAGAGATAGTTTAACAGAACTTCTTCTCGGCTAACATAACATAACACCATAAAAAAATATGGGTGTTGTAGCTGGGTTGACTGTCCTTAACTGTTGCTGTAATTTTTCTTTCAGGTAAAATGCAGTGGCTATATAACCGGATATTTTATAATTAATGTTGTAGTTTCAATGTATATACACCTTAAATTTTCTGAATGTTTTATAACGTTTCCCGAAAATATTTCGGTTCTACTGATGACGTTCTTTAGTTGGACCATATAAAAAAAGGTCTTTTTTAGTTTTTTTTTTTTTTTTTTTTTTTTTTTTTGAAAAAGTTTGTATTTACTCCCAAAGAAACGCTTACAAATTGTATTTTAAAGCAATTAAAACTTTAAAAATTACAAACTATATTGTGGAAAAAAAAAACTTGAAAATAGAATATTTTGTGGAATATCAAAAATATTGAGGTCACACTTGTATAAGTTTTATATACCAATTGACGCGGCTTTCAATCGAAATTATGTGATGTGTGACATAAATTCATGCTGTATATTACTGTTGCCAACCAGTTATGGCGAACGGCTAGAAATATCATATCACCCAATCCGAAATTTTTAGAACCATGTTACTAACAAGATTTCAATGATCACCTTAGTATAGTCGATTTACGATACTCTTCAAAGGCTTTAAATTGAGAGAAAGCAGTTGTAAATAAATATTTATTTATAAATTTTGTTGTATCTAATATAAAATTGTGCCGAACGCTTCAATATTATAATCAATTGAAATTTTTAACTAAAGATTCAAGAACTTAGTTCTATACAATTTTAAATAAATATGTTTCCCAAAACACTGTGCAAAGTAAAAAAACAAAAACATACACATAAATAAACTCTGTGTCAAATAAAAAAAAATTAAGAATAACTTAAATGCAAGTAATAGCAAACTGTTTAGTTTAAAAACACCTCTTTTATTTTACTTAATTATCCAAAGATCCAGTGGTATCGAATTCACATTCTTTACAAGTAGAATATGCAAAATAAAGATGATCTTTTTGTTAGCTTCTACTACTTAGAGGTAAAATGCAATACCTTTAGGCTAAAAACTTGAATGATTCATTACCTTCAGCACAACAGTTTTCCTGCCACCATCATGATTTTGTCTTCAAGTTCTCATCAATGTAATTTTGTTATTATACCCTACAGTAGGTACAAAAAATCATAAATATCCACATGAAATATAAGATATCACTAGAAGATAAAACTTATTTATTGTTTAGATTTTAATTAGGAAATGCGGATAAGGTAATAAATAATTATACATGAAAGTGTCTCGATTTGTATAAGGACAAAAAAAATGTTGCAAATGTATCCCCTAAAATTAAAAAGTGATATCCCCAGAGGAAAAGAAACTAACACAAAACATGTCACGGGACTGGTCCTAAGTAATACGGACCGGTTCTAGTTCTTTGTATGAGCTGGAACTATCACCTTAACATGGCGTTGGCTTAAGAGGGAGAAATTTACCCTCTTTGGGACAGGTCACAGAAGTAACCCAAGAGGATATGTTCAGTATCGATTAATATAATACAAATTTGGTAAAAATTTGAAAATTGTTTTTTTTTTATGCTAATATTTCTCTTTATATTTTCATTTTAAAATTTTTTGGTTAATATCGATGGCCGAACCTCAAATCAAACCCACATCCTTCTTGTTAATCTCGTGCAGGAAGGACGAGGGACCACTCACCCACAGATTGTTAGTGCTCATGAGTTGCTAATTTTGCATTTAACAAGCGTGCTAAAAAATGACTCTCAACTTAAACTTGGTGAGCGTGATGTTGGCAACTGGTTCTCAACTTGTACTTTGATGAGGGTTTGATGTCAACTGAAACCGGTACTTTGTAATAATTATCATAAGTTTCCCTCAGAAATGTTACAAACTATATGTATATTTAAAGGAAATATTGAAATTTTTAAAAACTCTTTCCTTTGCTATTACTTTTCCTTACAAGTTGGGAATTCTGTAGGCGTCTATGACCGACTGCTTGAATTATGCTTGAGAATTTATTTAAAAAATAACAGAAAACATTATTAGACTTCTGTCTTCTCTACTGTTTTGTTATTTTAAGCATTTGTCTGCGTTGTTAACATTCATATCTTCAGCGGATTTTATTTGTGTGATCGTAAAGTTGGTTTTTACGAGTGTCAAAAGTTACGCCTAGTTATGAGTTATTAAATCTTCATTTAAGCCAATTAAGTGTAAGTACTAATAATTCAAAGTATTCCAGTTGAGTTTTCATCTGCATGTTGTGTGTTTTCATTTGTTTGTGAGTGTATTTAAATGCATATCTAATTGTGTGGTTTATGGAGTAGTGCGTAGAAGTGTTAATCTTTACATGTCAAGGAAAAAATTTTATGAAATGTTCAATTAATATGGTAAATTCTAAAAAAAACTCTTTACAATAAACTTTTAAATATTTTCGGGCGGGCATTAATTTTAACGACTATTTTAATATAGAGTTTTATTTTTTTCGTGTTTTTTAATATATGTATGTCAAAGGCTCTTCCCTACAAACATTTGGAAGATATCTTCCTAGAAGTAATTTACGCATTATATTCTTTTTATTATTTGGACGAAAATCATCGAAACAATATTTTTCTAATATTTTATTTTTATCAATTTAAAGAAAATTAGGCAATAAACAATAAAGAATATATAAAATTTTATTTTTTTTACTTTTATCCTCAAAATATCGCCCTTTTTTCAGTAAGGTGATTATCACTTCTGCAATAAATTGATGATATCCCATAGAAAACATTTGGAAGAAATTAATGCAATACTTTTATTTTTCCATGGCAATTTTTTCGGCTGTCGAAAAATTTTTCAAAAATTAAAAAATATTGAAGAATTTTTTTTTGTCTTAGCAAAAAAATTAATATTTTATGTGAACGTTTTAGTTTTCATGCTCTATAAAGTTAAGATTTATGTGCATGCATGCTTTATAAGATTTAAACGTTTTTACATCTTCCTGTGACGCAAAATCTCTCGCGACGGGGGAAACTTCCGCAATGAGAATATGATTACTGCGGCAATAAAATTTTCTTCTAAGCAATACGAATTCGAATCACTTTCGTATTATTTTGCTTGTATAGTTGTATTCATGAATCCAATTTATACACTGACATTTGTCAGCTGGGTAAAAGCAAAATGGTTCAAAATAATTTAGAATCAGTGTTGCCGTTTTGGTTATTTTTAACAAAAATTGGTTATTTTATTTTTTATTTATTTTTTTTATTTTTTATTTTTTTGTTAAATCAAAATTTTATTTCTATTATTTTTAAAAATGTTACGTACTTTGTTAATCTTGCTAACAAAAAAAAAATAATAATAATAAAAATTAATCAATAGAAAATATAAAGATTTTCTAATATTTATTCTGAAAGTGAATTGGATTGGGAGATATCCCATTGATGTAACAAGCAATCTAAATACTTATAATCACAAATTTAAAAAAAAAAATAAATGTATATTCGATGAAGGCCGACTGTATGATATCCTACACTATTGTGTATGTGCCTTAAAGTAATACATACTTGAGAGAGAGTATTATAGTGGGTGCTATGATTAATGTTATTTGAGCTAAATTTTATTAACATACTAACATTTATGTGGAATTTAAATACTTTTAACTGATTTTCGGGAGAGGATACTACAATTTATTTTAAAGAATCCTTTTGAAACTGAATGCCATATTTTATGTAGGTAAATACAAAATTTTTTATATAAT
Organism: Protocalliphora azurea; assembly: GCA_932274085.1. Classification (NCBI taxonomy): domain Eukaryota; kingdom Metazoa; phylum Arthropoda; class Insecta; order Diptera; family Calliphoridae; genus Protocalliphora; species Protocalliphora azurea. The sequence goes on from OW026520.1 coordinate 86,543,477, forward strand.
ATTTTAGGATTAGAAATATCTTATTTGTGCAGAATTCTATAGAAATACGCTTATATGTATTTAAATTATTTGAGCTTCAAAATATTACTCCAAGCGAACAGTTTTTTCTTTTTTTTTTGGGACTAGGTGAAATAATGAACCAATTTCGATTAGTTAAGGAGATTCTAAATCGATTGGTTTGCTTTAGGAGATTCCCCAATATGCTGCTGTTGGTAATAAAAAAAATGTACCTTGTTTAGTTATTCAAATTGTGCAAGACAACATAATTTAATAATTAAAAAGGCATCACATTATTTTACAAATAACTGCAATAAAAGCATTCTATCAGTCCTGAAGTATTTTCAATTGGACCAAAATTTTGTACACAATTCTTAAATTAACTTATTAAAATTTAATATATGCGAGTGATTTGGTACATGAACGATTGATATTGAATCTTTTCGCCAAACGCTTCTAAAAAAAGGAATTCATATTACTAAATGATATTGGCTTAGTCCCTACGAAAAATAGCTCTTGTTTTCAATAGTTTCTGTAAACACATAATTCTAGAACTCAACCTTTTTTTTCTATTACTGCTTGACCCAGTTATTTTGAAATTCTAAATTTACTATAGTCTGATTTGCTTTCGACATCATATCATAAGAACCTGAGAACAATTATATTTTTATTATAAAATTTTACATCTCGACCCCCTACAAAATTGGATCAGGGACCAGATTTTGATAAACATTGTTCTATACAATTAAACTTAAAATACCTTTGTCTTCTGAAGGCTATCTAAATTTTATTATTAATATGCAAAATATTTAAAACCTGAATATGTACATATATTAAGATTATATTAGTTTTTACATAATAACTTTGAATTTTTAAAATTTGGTTATTTTTTCCAAAATTTTGGTTAGAAAAAAATTTTAGTCGTGGCCACACTAATTAGTATACTGAAATATTCGGCATATTAAATTATTTACATATGCAATATTTCTCCTTCTATTAAAAAACAAAATATTTATCTATATTATTTGAATTATCATCTATATTCAGTTTAAGTTTCAACTGCACTTAACAACATTAACAACAGCGACAGTAGCAACAATAAATAATGCAATTCATAAAGTGACAATAAAGAAGCCGCATTAACGCCTACAAAATAAAAATATGCGAATTTTTTGCAAAAAAATGGAAAAAAAACTAAAAATATTAAAAATTCATAAAAAAGAGCTCGGTTTGTGGAGAAAACAAAAACTTAACAAATCACGTTCATAATGAATTGACAGCGGCAATGTTGTAACAACAAATGTTTGTTTTCAGATTTATTACAACAATCTACTGCTGATGACTTATTTCAAATATGTAACGCAAAGGAATTTTTCTGTAAAAAAGGCGAAAGTTTATACTCTGTTTGAGATCAGAAGTTATTGGAGCACAGATGAATTATTGTCATTGAACACATCATTATTAGTCTTATCCAGATGGCAAAATTCAACTTCAATCAGAAAATTTATTAGAACTGATGAAGAAGAGAGACGATTTATACATAAAATGATTAAAAAAAAATTGTGTTTATTTGCAAAATTTTAATTGAAATACAATAAATATACTTTATGAAATATACTGAAATTGGAATTAAATTTTCTTTAATTACACAGGTCAACAAAAGGATATAAAAAATTATAATACTAATTATTCTTCGAAATTATTATTCTTTAGACAAGCTACAGAGTTGAAAGTTAAATGAAAAATTTCTGTCACGTTATACTTTTAACCCATTTATCTACATAATAGGTAGAGCAAATTAGATATTCACGTTTTATAGACAAATCATGCTACAAAAATGTATTACAACTCAAGTCTCCAACTTGCCATACATAGCCCCAGAAGTCTTTAAGGTTGTTAAAATCAAGAATTTTCCAATAAACCCTCATTAAACCACCAAAAATGAGGGGTAAGGAGTGGTTGTATAGGGGAAATTTGTATTGAATATAACTAACACATGAGCCTAGTTCTAAAAATGATAAAATTATTAAAATCCTAAAAATATGAGAGCAATAAGCGGAATTGTTTTCAACAAGAAATAGCTGTTATTAGGACATTATTTGAAGGAAAATGAAATCTTACTCTGCTGACAGATTATTGCTGCTTCTTAGTATGGTAAAAAATTAAAGCGTACTTTTTTATACTAAATAAAGAAAGAAAATATGCATTAAATTTTCAATGAAGTTCAAAATGATATCTTTTAAAATTGTGACTTAGTGGAAATATTTCATTTAAGAGTCTGCACTATATCTAGTCAAAGGAATGATATATATATATATATATATATATATATATATATATATATATATATATGTATATATATATATTTACTCTTTTGTTGACTATGTTATTACAATTTGCATTTTTATTATTTTTCAAACTTTTGATGACCACTCATTTTCTGTCAGTGCGATTTTACTTTATCATTTTTGAGATCTACAGTCAAGAGTTAGTTATATCAAATACAAATTTCCCCTCCGCGCCTACTCCTCACCTCTCATTTACTGATGGTTATTTGAACTTTAAAGACTTTAGGTGCTATGGAGACTTGACTTATAATACATATATGTTTGTAGCAACAGTTCTTGTCTATAAACAAATGGACGTGATGACTATACCTACAATATCTGCAACATATCCCCATTTAAAAATATAAATCCGCAATTTTGTCTCCTATATATATTAATAGAAAATTAACTATAAAATCCATTAGAAGTCTTTTGTTTAAATTTACTTCCATCTGGTACACGCAGGGGATGATGAAAGAAACTAAAAATAACGTACAAAGCCTAATAACCTCAGTATGGGTCGCTAGTGGGCCCCAGTCATCGTTATCAATCGCCACTTGTAAACTACTACTTCTGAAAAAAAACTGTTGAAAAATCAGCATAGATAAATACTCTCTCATACTGGATGATAATACCATCCTTCGGGTTGAGATAATGGCGATTATGGAAAGTATTTGTGGTTTTTTATGGACAGTCAATCGATTTTTAAAACCCTAATGAAGATTTCAAAGTGCCTTAAAATGCATAGAGTACTGGGTTGTATTAAAAGTTGAAAAAACTTCAATATTGAAACATTAGTTTTTTCAATTTAATATCTTCATTTTTAGTTAAGTTAAGTGTAATTTTTCTGATCATTATTATTTTTTATATTAAACTAGCTTAACTTAAAATTAAATAAGTGTGAAAAAATACAAATCTATTTTTTTATGATTTAATTTATTTATTTACACACGAATTATATTGTAAATATACTTGTTTTGTAAATATACACTTTTAACAAAAAAATTATTTTATATATATGTATTTATATTATCAATAGCAACTAATTCAATTAAATAATTCTTATTATTAATGATTATTGTAATGCTTTATTATCTGTCCACCCAGCTCATTTTTATTTTGAAATTTATAGTTTTCCATTATAGTGGCTTTAACCACGATCTTCAGTTACGCGATATTTAATATGTGCATCATATAGGGGTATTGCTCGCCCTGCGCCTACCCCCTTTATTTTAATTTTCAAAGGTGTAACTACTACCTAGTTTGAACATTCTCACTATAACAGTTCTTTAGATATGCGATATTAAACATTATCGTCCTATGGGGGGGGGGTACCACTCCCCCTGCAGCTATCTTACTTCAATTTCGGTGCTCAAAAGATCCTACTACAAAAAATTAAAAAAAATGGGTGCATATATTGGTATCCTATGGGGGGTACCACTTCCCCTGTGTCTATCGAAAAAGTAAGTAGCCTATTTTATTTTTGGGGTTCATATGATGTTACTGTAAAAATTTCAGGAAAACCGATTCAGTCGTTTAGGAGTCTATAACCCAACAAACAGACAAACACATTTCATTTTTATATACTCCTATATAGATTTACATATGTTTTAAATGTACTAGCATTATTTTAGATCGCTATTATTATAAATTTTTAATAATTAACGTATAGGGTTTTTTAATATATTTGAAATAATTTATTCCACTTCCAAAGAGAAAAAACTTATTTTGACTTCTGTTGACTTCTTAGCGACCACATGCATTTGATGCGTTGGCATTTTCTGATCCTAAGCACATTTAAATATTTTGCCTCTTTTTGTCTAAAGGAAGTATACAGTTATTTTTCTAACACGCTCCTTAACAATATAAAATTTGTTTACTACTTTTATGAATATATCAAATTTGTAGGCATAATATTATTATGATAGTATTTAGCATTCATATGGTCTTTAAGCATGTTATTGCGAGTCTCGTATGGGGGTGTTACATAGAGGCGATGGTCAATTAAAGTTGGTCAATTATTAAATTTGTCATAGGCTTTCGTTAAACTTAAAGTGAGCTTATATGACAGCTATGGTAAATTATTCGTGAAATTTGGAACTCTTTTTATGCTTCTAAAAAAATTACTTTTGCGGAATTTTATTTAAATGATGATTAATTTAAGGCATTTATAACCATAAAGTATTGCTTGGATATAAACTAGTTGCATATTGCAGAAAATAGCAAAAATATTGCAGTTTTTCGCGGTCTATTTTTTTTTTTTTTTTTTTTTTTGTTTAATTAACAAGCTGTAATAAAATATATTTAGTTTTTGAAATTTGCAACAACAACTTATTTTTCTTAATTTGTTATCTAAAAAGCCTCCTCTTTTCAACGATCCCAAACACTCATACTAAAGCTTGCTAGCATAATTAATGCCAAGTTTTGTTCGGTTATGAAAACCTTGAGATAATATAGGTTCCAAGCAGTGTTGACAGAAAAGTTTTGAAGTCTTATGCTGAATTTTCTAAATATAATATGATAGAATCTGCTAAATCAAAAATATTTATAGGAGTTAAATGATTTTTTTAAACATGTGCGACCAAAATACTATATTTGCATATAGATAAACAGTATGCATAAGGAAGACAATCTTGAAATATTGACAAACAATTAAACAGTTTCTGGCAATGAAGGGTAGAAAAAATCTTGAAGTTTCTATGTTGATTTTTGGAAATGCAGTGCACAACTACTTTTATATGATAAAGCCGTATCGAAAAGGCTATGAAAACATATAGATTTGACAATTGTCTACGTGTTGCGCATTTGAAATTTATTTAATCGAAACATTCCAAATACAAAACAGTCACATTATATATCTTTTTAAAGGAAATTGTGTCTTTTTTAAAATGATGTATAAATCATTTTACTTACAATAAAACAAACAAATGGAAACCAAGTCTACAGAATATATTTTGAAAATTTGAGTCAGAATATTTTCCGTTATATGAACACGTTATAAAGTAATTAAAGAATTTAGAAATGCTAAATTTTCGACTACTGAAATTCCAAAATTTCCAAAATTCTTCTTAATTTAAAAAATACAGAAAATTTCACTATATTTTTTTAATAATTAAAAAATAGAGGGAAAACGCTAAAATATCAAAGCCAAAAATGGGAAACTAAATTTTCTAAATTAAATATCTTTTAAACAATAAGAGATAATATAGCACAGTAAGCATGATTTTTTTTTCTTTATCTTAATTATTCAAAAATAAAATATTACATGTTTTATCGGTATGTCAGAAAAACCAATGGAAACTTATTTAAGAAGTTCAGACGGTAATACACAAGTTTTTATTTAATTTTGTTATTATTTTTCTTTCTTTTTTATTTATTGTCTTTTTATGGAAAACTTATTATAATTTTATTTTTTTATTTTTTATAGAAAATAAAAATGAATAATTTTAACAAATTAAAATTAACAAATTAATAATATCGTATTTCGGAAAAAACATGGGTATTTTTTTATAATTTTGTGTCTAGGCGATAAAAATATATTGTGATATTCGAATTTTAGACAAATCTTAATACAAAGTATTATTGTGTAGAAATACCTTCAGTAGAATTCAGAAGTGTAAAAGTATTTAAATTGGTTGACATTTGTACAAGTTACATTCGTAGTAGTCAATATTGACCCAATGCAGAACCATTTGTGCTGCAGTTACGCACTCCATCTAACAATACTCTAAAAGCATATCTCCTCCTATGTCGATATCCCAAGTTTCATCCAAATAGTTTAGACAGTTTAAAATATCTAGATATATTTCCATTTATTTTGCATAAGGCCCCAATATATAGTGTGGTATAGTTGATAATTTTGTTATTAAGCGAAACTTCATCCTCTAATCTGGATTTTCAGTAAAGCAATTTAGTGCAGGCATTTCTTTTCTTAATTGTTAAGAATTATGCCAAAAATTTACTTTTAGTGTGTCGATTATGCTAAAAAGCATTCGCCAGAACTTTTCAAAACAAATATGGAATTTGCCAAACCATTCTGCTAAATTTAGCAAAAAATGGTAAATTGTCGGGAACGAGGTAGTTGATGAGTTTTCCAAGATGGGTTTATACTTGAACACCATTACCCTAGAGAACGCCATCGTCAAAAGAACAAATGACATCTTGCGAGGAGGAAGACGAAACATTTGAATATTAACAAAACTAAAATATGTATATGGAAACCGATTTAGGACATATTAACAGGCCTTACTTTTCAATTTAAGCTAACTATAATATAAACTATATTATATTATTCGTAGTACAGTTTCGAGAAGGGTGTAATACACATAAAACATTAACTTTCGAAACTCGGTTAAACTCATCAAGAACGTTTGTCTCCATTGAACTATATATATATGTATTAACTATTTTGAGTATTTTTGCAATTTAACCAAAATTTTAAGAACAAAATATTTGCAAATAAAGACTCTATTTTCTAGGTTTTTTTTTAATTACTTTTAATAAAAAATAAATATTTTTAACACAATTTTATTATTACAAAAAAAAAAAAAAAAAACTTTCAACATCGTGTGCTCAATATTCAATAGGAAGTCAATCGGTAGTTTAAGATTTTATCCATCACATTGATTGATGATGAAACACACCGATATGGACGTGTTTTGTTAATGATAAAAACTTATACTAAATTCAAAGTAAAATCATTCATTTTTATATTTTAGCATTTCTAGTTCAAAAGTCTAATCTACAATATTCACAAGCTATTAATTTAATGTGTTTGTGTCTGTAAATTTTTTCATTTTCTACCTTAAACCTCAACTTTATTAGCCTGGCTAAAATACATCAAATAAAACAAACTAAATGAATGACGGAGTGACTAACAAAATCAGAAATAAAATTAAAAAATCACATTTGAAATATGTATGCATATAAATAAATAAATAAATGTTCATTAAGATTGTATTTAACCACTAATGCCAACTTAATTTTAATCTAGATTAGATTACGAATTAGATTTTAATTTAAGTTTTTGTATTAGTAGTTGCTTGATTTTATGATTTAAACGTGCGCACGTACTAAAAACGCAACAAAATTCCTTTAGAATTGGGTAATTCCAAAAAGTTTCGACCCAGCTCGGATAAATTAATTAAATTCAGGACACAAAATCTACTCTTCTATGGGCTTCTTGTGATGTATCAACCTGCACCATATCGCTAACGGTTCATAATCCATAAACCTCTAAATTTGAACACCTGGAGCTTCTTTGGTAAAAAGGAGCAAAATTGAATAACTTTTAGTTGCATTATCAGATTTCACCAAGCTGGGTATTCAAAATTTAAAAGCAATCTTGGAATAAATTTTTAAAGCTGTAATTTTGGTTCGAAATTTTTTGGAATTACCCAAATATAAAACTCTTCCAAATGTTTTTCTTTCTATTTTCCCTATAAAAAGTTATAAACTATTTTAATTACAATTTCATACTTGGTAAAAGTACACATACATACATATGTACATATCGTTAGCTGAAATGCAAAACAACATAACTCAAATTTTTCAATTACCTAATATAGATTAAAAAACTTAGATTATAAAAAACTAATGAAATTAGCTTTACCTAGTTTTTAATTTCCTTTTCCTGTGTACGTTAAAAAAGTTAGTTAAGTGATTTTGCATTTCCACTAACCATTTACTTATGCATATGTACATACGTACTCAAAAATATAAAACACTATTACAAACAACACTCACTCGCACTCACATTAAATTACAATTTCAATTAATTTCATTTTATTTATATATTTCTTTTACTAAATACTTAAACAAACCCTAATTTATTTTGAAAATTTATGTATTTAGTTCAAAATTTATCAAATCGCATGCATGTACGTCAATGTTTTACTCGTATTTTTATTTATTTTATATACATACATACATTTATATATTTTTTTTCTTTTTAGCCCAGATATTTATTTTGAATGATTGTCTATCATTATGACAAAATGTATTTTTAATACCAACAACTACTGTCTATTTAAATGTCTGTCCGTCCATCTCTATCTGTGTACTCGTACTCTTTAGTACTATTTAGAGTACATTTAGTACTGTTATCGTAAGTCAACCACACTAATAATAATAATAATAAAAAAATAAAAAAAAAAAACAAATTAGTATGCACAAGGCGATATTTTCTTGATAATTGTCAATAACACTTTTAACAATTTCTATAAGAAATTTTAACAAAAAATATATAAATAAATTGAATTACACGAATTAAAGTTGAAGAAAAAATAAAAAAATTTTCTGCTGTTTGTTAACAATTGTTAACAGTAATTGCATGTCAGTTTAAATGAATTTTACAGTAATGAATCGAAAAACAAATAAATGAATATTCTAAAATATTTTTTAGGTTTCTATTAAAACATAAAAGTAATTGCACATAAATATCGCACAAATTTTAAATTATATATTCTCTAGAAAAATATTTAAAACACTGTAAATATTTTTGAATAATATATTAACAGTAAGTTTGGAATTCATTCCTTACGATTTGGACTACATAATAATTACTACCATAGGAGTTGTTATATTGAGACAAGAATTAAATTTCTTCTTAGGTGATTCACATTTCAGTAATATTGATAAACTATCGCCTATAAATTTGTATGGGGTAAGAACGTTCATAAGAGCTTGAAATTTATTCCGGAATGAACTCGGAACTTGCGCACTATATCCTAACTCACACTTTTTATCAATCCCCTATTTTTGTGTTCTCTACATGTCAAATTTTCCATTTATTTATAGATAGCACAAAGGGATCTTACACACTCATGTGAACTTTAACTTTACAATGGCCATTAATGCAACCTTTTTTCATAACACAGTTTTTATTATTTTTTTAGAGAAGCACAAAAATAACTTTCTGACATTTAATGAGTATGAATATTATTTTTTAACAAATGCATAACTTTAAGTATATTTGACTTTCCCAAATAAATATCTGAACAATTTTAAGTCACGTCTCCACTTTATATCCTTATTTTTGTTAAATGAACGTGGTTGTATCTGTACGTGTTCAAATAAGAATTGATATGGACAAACTCAAAAGCTTAAGCGAGTAAATATAGATTTAAGGAATCAATATTTTTATTTTCTGTTTATAAAATAGCATTTTTTTAAAGTTATTAGTAAATGGACTTAATTTCAGAAAAATATATAAAATGTACACGTAAAAGATAAAATATTTCTTAGAATGATTGAAATTAAGCTATAAGCATAATACTAAAATTGTTTTTCACTACAATTTACACCTATATTTTAAAATGAATAATTAATTCATACTAAAATTTAAAATTTATAAAATTTAATTTATACGGAAATTTTTTGTGTGGAAATACAAAATACTGTTAAAGTAGAAAATCATAAAACGTAAAGTTTCTTTGCTCACAGTCGTTTGTAATTTTCCACAAAATTTTCATATCAACGTAATAAACCATTCCAAGAAATATATGAACTACAACCATTACGTCAGTACAAATTTATGAAATTGTTGAACCAACAAAACAAAAAAAAAAAAAAAATTATTCATACCTGCATAAATTATTTTGTTTTTAATTTAATTTTATAAAATTCTGTAATAAAATAACACACGAATACATAATAATTAAACATTAAATACATTATTCCAATTGGGAAATAAAAAATATAAACAAAAAAAATGTATTCTTCCATTTGCCGGAATTTGAATATAAATTTGTATATCAAATTTACATATAAACTTTACAATGAGTTTTTACATTGTAGTAGTTGTTTGTGAACCAATAAATACGAATCTGCTTATTTAAACTTGAATGCAGCTACGCATATATAAAAATAAATTAATTTCAATGTCTTAAGAAAATAAATACTTTGTGACAATTTTAAAAACTTTCTGTTCCTATTTCTTATGATTTTATAATGATGTCTGTATTTGTGCTTTCTGTTCTTAAAAACATTTTGCTGTATTATAGGGTGACAAACATGTAGCATGTCGTCTCTGAGCTGAAATTTTCGAAATCTTTTTATTGTCAAATTTAAAAGCTAGACTGATTAAGCATATGTTCACAAAAGCATTTGTTGATATATCAACTGGATTATAATTTACAAATTTACATATGTGACCAGGTCTATCAGATGTGGCGACTTTTCGCCAAACGTGGCGATTTTTAATTGCTTTTGGCGACTGAATTTTCCGTTTGACGACATGGCGAATTTTTTGGCCATTTATAAACAAGGTGGGGATTTATTTGGCTAATTATTAAATAGACATTTGTGGAAAAAAAACTATTACGTTTTTTTATTAGCAATCAACTACTTTTAGTATTTGCCTATCTAACATAATGAAGAGCATTAATTAAAAAATAGCTTCAAATGTATTTTACAATACTTATGTAATAAACAAAGTATATACAAATAGTCCGACTCTGTGGCAGAAGTATCTAACTTTAAGAGTGTGTTAGTGAAAATGTACCTAACTCTATGTATATGTTTGTAACAAAAATTTGAATGGGTTGGTTCTTTTTTATTTTCTCAAAACAGAGTTATATAAAAATGTTTTAAATTATAAATTGTTTTAATTTTCATTACTAAAAACAGAAACTTTGTTCTACCAAATAATAACTCTGTTCCAGTTCTTGTCAAATTTATAGGTTTTAGTCAGAATTAGTCAGGAACATATATACATTTTTAGTACTGGAACGCTTTCCTGTAAATTCTGACTAAAACTTGCAAGTTAGATAAGTACTGGAACAAAGCTAATTTCTAAAACAAAGAAAAAGAAAATGTCAAAAATTAATAAAAATAAAATTTTTTGGTTTGTCCAAAATGCACCTGGATTAAAAATGAAAAAAAAAAACAGCTAATAGTGTTCACAAAAATATGAAATTATTTGAGTAAATGTAATAGCGCTTGAAAATGCTTAATAATTTGAAAATTTGCATATTTCCAATAAATTCGAAATATTTGATTCCAAAAAAATAAAAATTTTAATCAAATACAAAAAACATTTGTTAACAGTTTTTTTAATATTAAAACCAATTTTTTTTTATTTTTGATAATATATTTTATATTTATTTATATAAACGTTTGATAATTTGTTTTCCATTATCTTTCAAATATATTAAGAATATTAATGGTTTTATCGGTCACAATTAAATGAAAACGTTCATGAATATATTTAATTAAAAATACCAAATAAAATTAAATTTTGGGGATTTTCGATAATTTTATTCTCTACACAAGCTTTTTTTTTTTTAAATTGATACGGGTCTTTTCCACTTTTCATTAGCTATTGTTCAATATATGTATATCTCGTTAACATTGGTGAGAAAAAATTGTTGATGATTTCCACTGGGATTATCAACATATATAAATGGTCGTATAGCAGCTATTCCAAGTTCAAATTTGTCCAAAATATTACAAATAATATCACCTTCCTTACTTCACACTTGTCTTTTCATATAGACTTATGAATTTTTAAAGCAAAACATAAAAATATATTAAGAATGTTCTACAAAATATCCTATATGGAATTTTCGTTGATTCCCTCCAAAATGCGTCAAAATTTTCGTCCTTAAAATTTTAAGAAATTGATAGTTTTTGCAAATGGATTGTATGCACAGGATTCAAATAATCATAATTTTTTGATATCATTTAAGAAGAAGGTATAATTGGCCTTTTAGTTTCTGAGCAGTAGCGGATTTTAAAACACACTATTTATAGATAATTTTTTAAAGTTTGTTAAAATAGATCTAAAAAGTTAAAGTTTGATACGGTAGACATTACCTGGGGTCGATTAACTAGATATTACTTTACCTAATTCAATAAAATTTTCCAAACTCTAGTTGTCACCCTAAGTGCCAACCAAAAAACAAACAAAAAAAATTGTGACAATCTCTTATGGGGTGCTCTTTACTACAATTATGTATTAAAGAGCATCCCATGACATTTTTCATTACAAAAGATCAAAAAATTTAAAGTAATTAAGATATTTTAAAATTTTTTAAATATTTGAAAGACAAATCTTCAAGCTTTGCACTGAGCCTTAATACTTTTTACTCTTTAAGCCGTCGAACAGTCTAGTGGAAAAAAGTAAAAAAATTGGAATTTAAAAACGAAATATTCAACTTTTTGTCGTCTCTAAAGTCGAGATATTTTACCGAATTTTCGTATAAATTTTAGTTAAGAAAAAGTAAATTTGAAAAGAAAATTGTTAAAAATGCAATTTCCAATAAAATGGTAACATTATTTCTCAAGAGTATTGAGAACTGTATAAGAAAAACTAAGACTAAGAAACATTTTAAATATTTACTACTGAAATGTAAAAGAAAAACATATATAAATTAAGTTAAAATTTTTAATTTTTTTCTGAAATAATGACAATAATGACAAAGATTATAGGCACACCGGAAAACAACCTAAATTCTGATCCTATTTTATACTTTCAGATGTTTACTTTGCAGCACATATGAAATTATAGGTGTTTTCTATACCAACTTTGAACTAGGTTCGCTTTAAAAAATGTTCATATTACTAAATTTGCATTAAAAGCTTCAATCTGCTTCGCTTAAGCTTTCCTTACTTTATTACATTACTATTAGTGAAAGCTTATCAGAAATGAAGTTTTGTAACGCACAATTATAATAATCCAGATTTTGGTGTATCAAGTACCTCATTCATTTTCTGAAATAGTATAATGGTATCTCTTTCCGAAAATCAGTTGTCTTCTTACATACTTGTTTTTTTATAATGTTAGTGAAACTAATGTTATCAATAATTTTAATATTAATGTCCCTCAAGAATTACTAAAAGTGATTAAAATTTTGAATCGAAATTTATTTGATATCCGAGTAAAGGCTCAAACAAGAGAAAAAGAAAATGCAATGTGGAAATATAGAAAAGAAAAGTTTAAATGAGTAAATAATTTAAGTAAAAAAAGTATTAAAATAAAAATTATACGAATTTCGAAAAACTTTTGTAAGAAGTGGCTGTTATCGAAACGTACCAAATCCATTTTTCTAAAACAAAATGATAAATGGTTAAGTGAAATTATTCTATCAAGTGAAATTGTAAAAAGTACAAGGCTATTCAAATTGTTCGGTTTTTCTATTGTTCGAACAAAACGTCTAGTTCGAATAAGGCATTTTCGAATTATTCGATCACCTATTTAACATTATTAGAATTATTCGAATAATTAAAATAATAAAGTAAAACATAAACAATTTAGCAATTCATTGGAAATATATTTAACAAAGCATTCTCAATATAAATTTAAATATATCGTACCTATAGGAAATATTTTAAAAATGATATTTTTGACAGCAAGTCATCAGATTATCTTCATAATTGGTGTACTACATATAAGCCTTTTTCATTCAAGATATGAATATTATTCAACATACAGAGGTGTTCTGAAAACCACTTTTTGTCAAAATGATTTCAAATCACGTAAAGGTGTTTTGCGCACAAAAAATATTAAAATCGGTCAGCTAAATGATTGACGATTTGAAATCACTTGCCTATTTTTTTCTATCAGGTCTGTTCTGAAAATCGCGTGGTTTCAAATCACGCACCGTTTTGAAATCACGTATACGATTTCATGCTGTTCTTCAAATTACGTGATTTTACGGTTTTCGGCGTGGTTTTAATTTTTCAAAAACACGAGAAAACAGCTGACTTTTTAGTTTTATGCTTCGTTTGTTTACATTATTATTAAAAATAAAAAGTGAAAAATGAGAAAACAAAAATGCCGGGAGCTACTTTATTGGCAGTAATTAATTTAAGAAAACAGCATTTAAATAATGAACGTGTTAAAAAACGTCATTTACGGGACTTATCGAATCCTATGGATACAAAAATTAATAAAAACAAATAATGAAGTTGCTACTGTTTTCATTGATGAAATTTGCCTTCATGTTGCACTTACTTATTTCTAAATTGGCACAAAAACTACTCATTTATTGAATATTATTAAATTTTTTTGCAACAACAATTAAATTTTATCTTAAATAAGAAACAAGATGGCATAAATTCAATGTATTTTACATGACATTTTACGACTGTGTCACATTGGCAACCTTAACAGTATCTTCGAAAAAACAAACCAGCTGACTGCTAAAGAGAAAAAGTAACTCACGAACGTTGGTAAACAAAGCAAAACATTTTTTTACAAAACAAGCAATGTCCTTAGAAATTTGTTAATATTTCTGTTTTTGTGTAAATAAAACTTAATTTTATTGCAAAAACAAATCGAAGATACATCATATTAAATGCAAAATAACATTTAAAGTGAATTCTCTATAGATAACATAGAAAAAATAGACAAGTAATTTCAAATCGTCAGTCATTTAGCTGACCGGTTTCAAATCGCGTGATTTCAATGTTTTTTGTTCGCAGAACACCTTTTACGTGATTTGAAATCACTTTGACAAAAAGTGGTTTTCAGAACACCCCTGTATGTTATTTATAAAGAATTCACTTTAAATGTTATTTTGTATTTAGTATGAAAATTAGGTTTTGTTGACACAATAATATAAATATTAAAAAATTTCTAATGACACTGCTTGTTTTGTAAAAAATTGTTTTGCTTCGTTTACCAATGTTCTCGATTTACTTTTTCTCTTTAACAGTCAGCTGATTTGTTTTTTCGAAGATACTGTTAAGGTTGCCAATGTGACACAGTCGTTAAATGCCAAGTAAATAAAATATATTAAATTTATATCATCCTGTTTCTTATTTAATACATAATTTAATTGCTGTTGCTAAAGAATTTAATAATATTCAATAATTGAGTAGTTTTTGTGCAAATTTAGAAATAAGTAAGTGCAACATGGAGGCAAATTTCATCGATAAAAACAGTGGCAACTTAGTAATTTTTGTATTAATTTTTTATTTTATTTTGATAAGTCTCGTAAATAACGTTTTTTAACACATTCATTCTTTAAGTGCTGTTTTCTTAGATTAATTAATGCCAATAAAGTAGCTCTCGGCATTTTACTTACTAAATGTTCACTTTTTATTTTCATTAAGGTTAAACAAACAAAGCACAAAATTAAAAAGTCAGCTGTTTTTTTGTGTTTTCGAAAAGTTAAAACCACGCTGAAAGCCGTAAAATCACATAATTTGCAGAACAGCATCAAATCGTCTGCGTGATTTCAAATCACGCGGTTTTCAGAGCACCCCTGATATTCATTTTCTTTAAGTCAAAAAATCGACAAATTATAAAAGAGCCTATTTACATTGGAGATTATAGCAGCGCTTTTTATGATGTTTTGTTTTGAAGTTGCTTCGAAAGTACTTCTACGTTAATACATTTAAATTTGTATTGTCAAAGTTAAAAAAATATGTTTGACAAAAATAACAAATTAGAAAAATAAAAATAAAATCCCCCGAAATTTATATTTTTGCGATGACTAACAACTTTTCTTAACCCGCTTGCGTTTCTATATCTCTTACCAATAAACATAAAAGTTACAGCAATTTTTTGCAGGTAAAATTTAAGTTTAATTTTTTTAGCTAAAAACTGTTTAAACAATCAATAAATGCGATAGAAACGTCAATTTTCTTTGAACTATATCTCAAAAGCAAACGATCTTAGAATGACATCGATTGATATAAACAATCCGTCTTCAAAAAGGTCACTTTTATGATAAAAAAAAACCCTGCAACCTGTCAAAAGTTCAGAAATGAACTTAAAAAAGAATAAAATTTAAACAAGTGGATTTAACTCGAATTTGTTCTTTTGTTTTTCTATAACTTAATTTTGGAAAAGCTAAAATTTTCGTTGGCGAAATTGTCAAAAGTGAATTTATTTAAATTCAGCGATAGGAAACATTTTTACAAATATTTCCTTTTTTATAAATAATCAAATATAATCACTTAAATTGCAAAAAAATGAAATTATTCGTTTTATTAGATATAGAAATATTCGAATTATTCGTTATTCGAAGAAGACAATTTTTAAACTCTTCGAATAATTTAAACATACATTCGAATGAATACCCTAGAAAATACTTACATACTTATATACATTGTATAACCCTGTTATATTAAATTTAACATATTATAACATAAAAATAAATTAATAAAAGAAACCAGGATCAAATAATTATAAAACTAACGAATTGGAAAAGTCAAAAAATTATACAATTGCAAAGTTAGAGTTCGCTGTGAAAATAAAAATGAATGAAGTTAAGTGTAGCAAGTTCAAATGAAAATAGAAATAATCATATAGGTATCGTAAAATCTTTAATATTAATATAAGAGCTAAATTTCTTCAATAAAAATACATAATATTAAGAAATAATTATAACACAAAAACTAAACAATAACCCAGTTTGCATGGTATTATTTAACAATGAACGCAAATACTGTCAGACCAAATTATTACAAATGAAAAATCAGTTAAGCTTCCGTTGAACAAGCTTTTAAATGAAACTATTGAGTTATTCCATTTAAAACCAACACGAAATATTACAAATTTGATCCTTACCTCTAAGAATTTAATGACATTCGCTACAATCATTATACTCATCAACTTATCGTTCTGGAACTCTCAATGACTTTTGAGTTATTACAAAAAATAAAATGCAGTATAAAACCCAAAAAATAATTATTTTTAAAGAAATTTTAAGCATGAATTTTTTCAGTTTATTCAGTTCTGAAATAAGTTTCTGAATGAACGCTTTAACATATATATTTTGAAGATATTCGTATTTTTATAAAGACAATTTATCTTATTTTAGAAGTATTGTAAACCGTGAACCGTCGCTGAAATCATACTAATATTTGCGTTACCAGTTTATGTTAATAATCTTGCCAAATTTCATTAAATTTGGATAATTTGTTGAAGCAACTGGCGATTTTTCTTATAAGCGAAACAATACAAATTTAAATAAATATTTCGTGTTTATTATGACATTTTTTGTAATAATAAATCAAAAACTATTGCTAGTCCCAGAATGCCACTTCCAAGGGTATAAACATATATTTTTTTTAATGTTTTATTGGAGTTATTTATCCGCGAATTATAAATCGCGAGATATGGGCCATTTTAATGTTGAGAAAAAGTCATATCAAAGGTAATTTTGATACCTTTAATGCGATACACCAATGAATACTGTACCATAATTTTGTGTATACAACTTTGTAAATTTTTTAGCTATCTTACACATTCAAATCCCTATATTTTGCGAACCACTTGATAAAATTATCTGAAATTTTGTATTGGTCTTAGACTAAGACTGATTGCACCAAATATCAGCAAATTCGGAAGAAGTGAGGAGACCAGCTGGTTGATTTTAAATGTAATAACTCTGTTACTAGTTTGTTAAATTTAATAAAAACTGTAATAAAAATTTATGAAATAAAAGAGCCCAAGTTGACTCTTAAATGGGTCATGGATGGTATTGGTGGACACAGTTTATATAAGCAGTCATTTAAAGATTCGGAATATCTTTTTGTAGTAGCATTTATTCCAATTGACTATGTTTAACATTATATTTGATTTTTTATATATTTCAATATAAGCTAAATTTTGTTACTAGCAATGACGGCAACACGAACATTATAAACAATTTTGAGAAATTACAGGTTTAAATAAAGAATTAGTGTGCTCTGGAAAATTTATTTGTTTGTCAATTTTATGGAACTTAGAAAAAAAAAAGCAGAGAAAATGCTATCGAGATCTAATGTTTAAATTATTAATTTCGTCTGATCCTTTGGTTGCGTTTTAATCGAAGAACATCAAACGGAAACAACCGCTTTTATATAAGGAAATAAGTCAGTTTGTACTTGAAGATGATAGTGAAGAAATTTTTAGTGATTATGAAATTATCAGGGAAATCACAAATACGCCCTAAAAAATATGCATTAAATATGCAGTAAAGATCAAAATATATGAAAATCATACTCTCTTAAAACGAAAAGTTTTTGCAACAAAGTCTTTTGTAAATATTTTAACAGTATAAAATAAGAGAGAACTAAAATTTGTCTGTAAACTTTTTAATTCCAATTTATCACACAAAAAATTTATTGATATTCTATTAAGTTACACATCTAATGAAGTTCAGATATATATACACATATATATACATATATAGATAGATATATACAACTTATTTTTGTAAAATATTATATTGATAATACAAATTTTGTGATGTATACCGACGTCTGAGAGATTTCCGGAAATGAAACTATGATCGATAATACACCAGTATTTATAAAATTTGGTAGTGTGTTTTCTACTTATATAAAACTTATTTCTATAAAATATTATTATTGTTATTATTATTATTATTATTATTATTATTATTATTATTATTATTATTATTATTATTATTATTATTATTATTGTCGTTTATATGAAATTTGTGACCGTTAAAGTTATTTCCGAAAGTAGACATTATTTGGACCGATCTTCATGAAATTTGGCAGTCATGTTAACGCTCATATAAAACTTATTTGTGCTAAATTTCATTTCAGGAGGGCATTTGTATAGAAGCCTGGTAAAATATTGGATCTTTCATATCCAAATATGACAGCCTTCGCACATATGCCAAAATAATTACTCGTGCCAAATTTTATTACGATATCTTCAAAATAAAGTAAAGTTTTTACTTTATTTTACATGGACTATAAAAAAATAACTTTGGAATAAAAGTTTGAAGCCCCCTGTAGAACAGGTTGTGCTAATAATGCCTAAAGTATCTTCTTCATAATGCATTTTAAATTTAAACCAAAAAGACATATATCTATACTGTACTGTATATCTGACAAAAGTACAGCTTAATTAAAACTTTTTTTAGCTTTCCTGAAAAGTTAATAAAAATGATATAGGTAATTTTGTAATAATTTGTTATCAAATGGACTTAAAATAGGACAGTGAATGCAGAACCCAATATAATGGTGTAGTTTAGCTCTTCATATGTAAGAGGAAGTTTTTCTGACTTGGTTTATTTCTGCCATAAATTCTTTGTTTTTATACTTAAGAAAAATCTACTTACTGGATGAGTAATCCGAAAAAATACAAATTTTCTTTATAAACTTTTGACGAGTTTATTAACTTTAAATCTCTTTTACACGTTGTGCTAATATTTATGAATCTCTTCAGCGGTTTCTGATGACAAAAGTTTAAATATACATATATGTAAGTAAATTACAAGTTAAGTTCAGCAATAGTCCACCGAATGATGCCCTAAGCAATTTATTAGGAATATTAATCGCAGAGTTATAATGAGTGACACCAATCAGTGTATCTACCCCGTATAAGTCTCAAATCAGCAACAAGGAATTTATACCCCATTAGTATCAACTTGACACCACATGGTGTTGAATTATTATAAAATATAATTTTTATTTCCGTAAGCTGAAGAGTTATAAATGAACGGTATCAAAAAGCCGACACAGTAAATTGTCAATGTAATCACAAAATTTGTATTGTAGCAAAATTTTTCTCTAAGTGTATATTATTTATTAAGGCAAATCATAATACTTTGTTTTCCTGGTATTTTAGTTTTTTATAATCATAAACGATTCTTAAAGAAGACTAGTTACAAGAACTCATCATCTCATTTACCTATTTCTTTAGCAATGCCTACAGTAGAGTGTTATAATATCCAGAAAATCTAAATGAAAATATGTTTGTTATTTTTGCTTAAGGCATGTTTCTTTTATTTTCTCTTCCAGCGTCTTTTGGTTTTGGGAATGTAAACATAGCATAAAATTTGGAAGGGGTTAATCTACAAAGGTGGTGGTTGGGGTTTTGTTGCTAATGGTTTATTATCCTTTTGCATAAATATTTTTTAGGTTTAACTTTTACGCGTTTTGCCTTTTTTTATACAATGATTTTTTTTGTCTCCACACAAAATTTATTTTTGTTGTAGTCCTTGTTGTCTGGTGGCTGGTAACTAGTGTTGCCAATTTAGCCTTTTTAAGGGTTAATTTTACAGACTTACTATATCGATTATTATAGTTATATGCATCATAATCCATAGAAACTTTTTACGAATATAATTTAAAAAAAAATTTTATGTGTGAAAAATCACACAAAAATTTGGAAATGCTTAACCAAAATGGAATTATAGTCCACAAATGACGAAAATCAATTCAAAATATTGAATAATTTTTTATATGAAATATAACCCAAGTTTGTATTGAAATTTTTTTGGTGATTTGGTTATTTTGCTGGAAGCAGTTTTTATTTATAAATTTGTTGCAATATCTTAAAAAAAAATATGTAAAACTAATGCTAACTTTTTTCTGGCTTAATTTTTTGGAGCATTTAAACCTTTTTCGGCCTCATTTAAAATTCATTTTAGCCTCTTTTTTCTCACCTGCTGGCAACACTGTTGGCAACTTAAAGTTAAATTTCTTTTGCTTTTAGCTCTGGTATGTCAACAAAACCAATATCATGACAACCCTTTAGTTTGACTCTATTATTACTTGGCTCCTTCTTCTTCGCCATTCAATTGGCATACGCAGATTGCCTTAAGGACAAAATCATCTTTATTTTGTTTTGTTTTTATCGTTTTTGTTGTGATATTTTTCGTTTGTTAGTTTAAAGTCGTATTACAGTGTAAACATGTTTTATGAACGTGATCCTATTGCATTTATGCGCGAATATTTTGTGGCCAGAATTTTGATGGAGTTTACGGATTTTCTTTTGTGTGAATATGAGAAAGTTTTACAAACTTTCTTTGGAGGGTTGAAAAGCTAAACCGCAAAATCTTTATAATGTTTATAAATATGTTATTACTGTCATTATTTTTGAAGGGGAAATAACTTATTTCCTTAGGAGTTGTGAGGATATTGAAGTTTGTAAAAATGATTGTGCTGTGAGTAGAAACATATAATTTATAAAGGCTAAACGCAAATTAAAATGTGAATATATTTCTAAGTTTTTGTTTTATGAAATTTAATAAAATGAATTAAATAAAAAAAATGTTTAACTCCTATAATGAAGCTCCTGTGTTGGAAACAATTCATTTATCTGAACTGGTACTTTTTATATAAATTCTACATCTAATGAAACAATTGAAAAATAATCCCTGAAAAAGTTATACTTTTTTTCAAAAATGTTCTTATTGGATCTTAAATATTCGTAATTAGCTTAGGAACATTTGAAATACTTTTTTCGATTTGAATCTTTTCTTATTTCAAAACATCTGCATCTGTATGAAAAATGTTTAATTTCAACAAAATAAAATCATTTCAATTGATTTATTTGTACACAATGTCTTTTAAAACAGACTATTAATTGTAAAAATCAAAAAATAAAATTGAGACAAAATAAATATAAAAAGTATCAGCGAAAAAAAAACGAAAGTTAAATTGATGTTTAATTATTTCTCTGTACTCAAGAATTGACATTTGTCACTAGCACTTTAAAGTGATTTATGCCAGAATTGTTTTCGTTTTGTCGTAGTCAAAACAAAAAATATTTTACTATTTAAAAAATACTTAAACCATTAAATTAAATGATTTTTTTCTTTATATTTTGTACAAAATTTCAGAAAAAAAAATCTGAAAATATATTTTTATTCGTCAATGATATGCCCATTAGAGTTCTTTTTATTTTTGTGTTCTTGTTATTGCAAAAAATGTCACAGTATGTATGCAGGGTGAGAGAATCAAAGAGAGAATATGTGATTGCATAAATATACACAATTCATTTACACTGACAATAATTATATTTTTAAAACACTTAATTGTAATATTATTTAAATTGCTGTTGTTGCCGCTAATGTTGTTGCAGTTGTTGTCAATAAAGTCAACAATGTTGAATGATACATGCATGCGTGCATTCATGCCTGTGTGATTGGGATATGTGCGTATGAGTGTTTGTGTGTATGTGCACAATATTCATGTACAACAGTCAGTGTTGCCAAACTTTGAGGCCATTTCCCACCAGATTGTATTTGAAAAAAAGCAACTAATAAATTGTTATTTTAAAGTTTTAAACATACTAAAAATGAATATCTATTCTTTCAAAATCTTCATTTTAAGAACTTGAATGCATTCCAGTCATCAAATCAAATTTGAAAACTTGTAATCTATTTTTTTTATAGACATATAGAGAATTTGCTGGCAAAATCAGCTATGTAATTCTTTACAATTTTTTTCTATATCTTTATACTGCAAAACATTAAACCAAAGGGCTTATCGTATATTTCGATTGTATTCTAAGTACATTGACTCGAAAATATTCTCTTTCAAATCGAATTACACAATAATTCTCCAGGATTTGAAAGATTTTTGCATACAATAATGTTGAGGTAATTTAAAATTTACAAAAAAAAAAAAAAAAAATGATTTTAATTCCAATATCTTTTTTTAAGGAAAATCTGTTGATTTTAGATATAATTTTCTGATTTCAGTTAACTTTATATTTTAGATAAATTAGTAGAAATAAATTAGTAGAAATAATTAGTAGAAGTAAAAAATATCTTTGCGTTTTCTTATTTCTGTTTCAAGCTCATGTTACAATGAAAGAAAAGTCGCTAAAAACCACCAATTAAAAAATGTTACAGCCAGTAAATCCACTTTTGTAGAAAGTCTTTTGTAGAAAGTACCGGCTAGAGAAAAAAAATACCGCCAGATCTAGCGATAAATCCGCCCTTTTGGCAACACTGACAGCAATATACCTTTGTAGTCAATAAGATGAAAATTAAATGACTACAACAACAAAAACAAAAGCAACAGATATTCTTACAGCATCAAGTAGTATCAGTGGCAGCAGCAATAACAAAATTATACCAACCAATGACATGTCATTACAATTAACAACAACAGCAGCAGAAGCAGAAGCAACAAATGCAATGAAAAGCGAATTGCATTTAAATATAACTGTAAAATATCAACAATAACAACAAACACAAGAACAACTAAAATAAAAATATGCATCCATCCACAAACAACATCAATAAATAAAAAAATAAATAAATGAAAATTAACAATTTTCTCGATAATTTCACGATTTTGCTACTGCATTATAAACATATTTTGGCCAATATCCAACAGATTTTTCTTCTTTTAATCAGCACATTAAAAGATAGGTAAAAAATAAACTGCATTATTGTATTTAACAAATAAAATAACGAAAATTTCTATTTTTTATTTATATATTTATTTTTATTTATTTATTTTTTTTTTATTCAATTCTGATAATCATTCTTTATCATTCTTTAGTATTTGTATTTTGTTTTATTACACATGAAAACGATGAAGATAATTCTAGGATGGGGAAATGTGGGATACTTTATGTACTATATATAAATTATGCTAATTTTAAAATATTAGGATATTGGCGCATTTGAGGATATAGATGGTTTTTCCAGAAAAGTTATTATTGGTAATTCATGTTTCTTGTGTTATATATATGAGTATACTTTTCCCAACAAAAAAGAACTAGAAAAGTAATGATTTTAGCGTTTTAGTGTCATTGGAAGGAATTACTTAGTGCTAAAAAAGAGGTGCAAAAGTATTATTTTCAACCCATGGTTGTCATTTGTAGATGTTCCCTTTTTATAATTCTTATATTAGCTTTTTTATAAGAAGTTAGAGTGCTACATTCAGATGCACCGAATCTTATATACCCTTTACATGTGTTGAGATGTTATATGAATATGTAAGAATGTTTTTAGTTTTTAATAACTACTTTTAATATTTAAATATCTAATGTAAAATATAAATAAATAAAAATAAATAAATTTATTTATGTTATGTCTGTGTAAGCACTAAAAACTAAATAATGTACAATTTCATATAAAATTATTAATAGAACGTAGTCTCTGGCTCACATAGGTGCTTCAAAAAGTTGAAAAAAAACTAAATATGCCTTAGTTTATTGTTGTTGTTTTTCGATACCCATGAAAACAATAAATATAGGAGAACCAGAAATTAAGTAAATAAAAAAAACTCAAAATTTTTTATGAAAAAACGAAGTCTCTAGCTTATAAATAGGCTTCAGACCTATTTAACGAAAACCGGTTAAAAACAGTTTTTTTTTTTTTTGATATTTGCTGAATTTAAATAGAAAAGTTCGGAAAAGCATTTCTTATCGGGAGGCTTCATAAGTGCCATTTACACCGAAAAAACTTTAGAACCCCGTTTTTTATAACCAATTTCCGATCCTTTGATGTATATATTATATATGGCAGTTATCAGTGGGCTTCATAAACGCCATTACAACTTATGGACAGACGGACATTGTTCTATCAACATCGTTTCCTATAAGGAACCAGAAAATATACACTTTTTTGCTCTCCGATGAAAATTGTGGAAATGATAAACGGAATGACAAATTTATATATACTCTTTACACGTGTTGCGAAGGGCATAAAAATTTTATTTTATATATGTTAAAAGATAATAAAAATACTTTTAAATTGGAGAAATTGTGGTTTTCTTAGAAATTATTAATTATTTTTTGCTAAATATAAATTTCATTTATTCCATGAAAAAACAACCACAATTTTTCCTTAGGTCTTCGGATTTTTTTAATACTAGGCATATGCAAATCTTATGGAACCATTTGAATAGTTCTATTTTTACTTTTTATTTTATTTTTTAAACTCGCGAATTTATTCACGATTTTAATTTTTTGAAAAATAAAAAAAAAAATGAAAAAGTGTGTAACTTTAAACACCAATAAATCTATAAGTTGTAAACGGATTTAAATGAATTATATTACATATAAAGGAAGAATACGTCCTCTTTAAATATAATAATTTAAAAATGATATTACCGCTTAAAAATTCGTTCATAATGCAAATGCAATTTTAAGATGCATTTTCGAAAAACATAAATTATAAAAATTATAATGTTTACTAAAAATTGCAGTAAAAATTATTCTGAGACTATTAAAAAAATTAAAATATTCCTACAGAACTTTTCGTACAAAAATATTTCTTTTTTTTATAATTTTTGTGTTTTTTTTTATCTTTTGTGAGTTTATTTAATAATCAGTTTTAGTCATAACATTTCTTAATTTGTCGTTTATGGTATAATATTTTTCTATCCCACAATAATTACTAATGTACAGGTGTTGCCATTTTAGCACTTTCGGTGCTAGATTTAGCATTTTAACTCATTAAAATGCACTTACAATTTACAAAAATATATTAAATGATTTTTAGCACTTTTTTACAGTATTTTTTAAATCAACACTTTTTATTTTTTAAAAGAATTTCTTAGTAAATTTAACGGTATTAGTTGCCAGTTTTAAAATATAAACTCTATTTTTACCTTATTTCCCAATATTACAAATAATTCTGAAGAAGAGTTATTTTAAGTCGTCATTTGAACTATACTTTACAAGAAACAAGGGCAACGAAAATATTAATTTTTCTTCACAATAAAATTTAGCATTGTCATTTGCTGCTGTCGAACAATTTAGAATAACTTTTTGACGATTTAGCACTTCACCAATTATATTTTCTGGCAACACTGTAATGCACTTATAAACATATTTCTCTTCAATATTAAGCAAAAATATTTAAAGTAAAAAAGTGTAGATATTTCTTAAAAATGCATCTGAATATTGTATTCTTCTTGTGGGTGCGTCCTTATTAAATACATTATTTTTTAATTAATCAATATTACTTACAATATTTATTATAATAAACTTTGTATCAGCTTTTAAATCAATAAAATCCGATGCATAATTTAAAAGTTATTAACACTTAAAATTACATATTACTGAATGAGAATAACCAAAAAAATTAAAAAACATAAATATTATGAAAAAGTTAAACTTTTATATGAAAAAACTGGTTGTATTTTTTCTAAAAATATATTAAATTTTATTAATTAAATTTTAATTAAATTAATTAAACAAGATCTAAACAAAATCTTACGATCCTCCGTCAAAAAATTTAAATTTTTTATACATCTCTCGTGGAATGAACGATTTATTTTTACTTTTTTTAAAGTAATTATTAATAACCTCCACAAAAGTGCAAACAACACAATAAATTATAATTTTTAAGTGGTGAATATATTAATTTTTTCTTTTATTTTGCTCGGTTTAAATAAAAATTTCCATCACTTCAGAGTTTTCATTTTACTGTTCACACATTTTTAGACAATGCAATTTCATTGAAAGCTCTTCACCAGATCTATATCCCAATATATATATATATATATATATATATAATCCAAATGTGCCTCAAAAAACAAATAAAAAGCCAACAATTAAAAAAAATTTGAAATAACTTCAAAGATATAAAGAAATCTTAAGCTTATGGGCTATAAAATTAAAAAGGTGTTGGTGCAAAATGTATTTTGAAATCTTTTTAAAATTTAAAATAATTAGGCTTTGTGTTTTTATATATTTTTGTTTATTTTCAATAAATATATATCAAACAATTTTCATACTTAGGAAAAACTTATGGGGTGGAATAAGAATACTTAAGTTTTCCATAATAAAACAATTTTAAAAACTTAAGTACGATTCTGCCAATAAGTGAGCAGCATAATACCGGGTCTAAAATTTTGTGTATGAATAAAACAGTACGAATATTGTTTGTATGCCATTCTAATGTAAATTCGATTCAAACAAATTTATTTTATAAATCCAAAAGATATACATATACACCAGTGGTAAGAAATTAACAACTGTAAAGCAATTTTTAGCAATAATTTATTTATTTATTTATTTTTTTTTAAACATTTTAAATATTTTTTTATTATATAATAAAAAAATATTGAAAAGCAAACTCTAATAAAACAAGTAAAAATTCAACCTAATTATATGTATATTTATATATATATATATATATATATATATATATATATATATATATATATATAATTAAAATAAGTCTTAACTTCTCTGTGAACAACTTTCAGATATTCAGTAAAAATGTTATTGATTTTTCGATATTCCTGTGTAGTTACCACACGGGGTTACCTAATTTATGAATAGCGTTAATATTATCACTATTGACTATGCGAGAAATTTTTGATTTGGGAACAAAAGATTTGACAGAAATTGATCATTGAAAGAGGCCATTGTACGAGTAATAATTATTTAATATTGTTCTTTTAAATTCAACATTAGATTATTTCCAGATATTTTTCTCAAAAATTAATATCACGAAAAATAATATTGAATTAAAACTATTAAAATGTAAAATAACATATTTATGAAAGAAATTTTAATTAATTGTTTGTGTAAATGCTTCACATTATAGAAAAATGTGATATATAAATCAAGAGCTGCAAATGGTTTGAATACTTTAATTTGGAACATCTTACCTGTTAGTCTGTTAGTTGTTGAGCAAAATTAAATTTATATACTTTAGAAAATAAACAAAATTATTTTTATAAATTCCATAAAATTTGGGAGTTAAAAAATAAATGCAAAAGTTAAATATAATCTTAGATATATTTAAAATTCAAATTCGTACCAAAAAAGTATCTTTTTATTGTTTCTTATTAACAGAAATGTCAAGAAAATAACATCATACTAGTGACAAGTTTAGCAAAAACATTAACTGAATCAAAATGACCGCGGTATGTCACTGTAAATTTGAGTTTTTATGACGATTTTTTTTGCACTTATCCATTTTCAACTCCATAATATCTAACTGATCTCGATTTAATATTATCTCACATATAAATGAAATTAAACTTATATTTTTTTTATAATTAATAAATTAGGACTTAATATGACATTTTTAATTCTTTAAATTGTTTTTGTAATCCTAAGCAAACATTGTACCAAGTCTCTTACATTTCGCCATCAACCTCATACAAAGTGGTAAATTAGAAATAAAATAAAAAATGTAATTTATTTTTTTGAATTATTTTTACTTTTGAATGTACAAAATAATCGATACCAAGGAAAATTTTCATTTAGTATTGTTATACATAATTAAAAAAGCAAATAAATACTAAACTCAATACAAAACCTAAAAATATAACAATTAATTTGCAAACAATTATAGGAAAATTTTTTTATAGTTGTTTGCTAAAAAATTGTTGTCTAACAATAACAATAAAATAAATAAATTTAGAAAAATTAACAATTTGAAAATGTCAACTGATTGATTTGTAACAAAAAATAAATAAATAGATTAAAAAAATTAAGAATTAAAAAAAAAATAGAAAAAATGCCGCAGTTCTTTAATTACTTTGTAATTTTTCATTTGGAATATCTTATGAATCACTTAAATAATAAAAAAAAAATACATTTTTAGGTATGATTTCATTTTGCTATTTAAAACTTTAAGTAAATATTTTTATGGAACAAAATCCCAACATCAATTGATTTTTTAGTTTTATATTTGGTTTACATTTAAAATAGATTTTTAAAAAGTAACATATGAACATATGTACATATTACGTGCATTTATAAGGGTAAAAATCACTTAACTTAAAAGCTTATAGATTGTTTTTTTTCTTCGTCCAACATTTAAAATTCATACGAATTTTTCTTTTATCCTTTTTTTACTTGAAAGCAAATATTTTTATTTTCTTTATTGAAAGTCAGCGTTAATATCAAATCATACGAGTTGGTTTTTCCTATCACGTATTTAGGTATAAATGTACGTTTTTTCATCTTTCTTTCTTTGCATTATGGACATAAATTCACTTAAGGCAACCAATATTTCGTTAATATTTTCTATAATCATAAAAATTTAAAATTTATTTTATACGATTTGAGTTAAATTAAATTGTGGATTTGTGTTTTTACCATCAAAATGAATAATTTATTAAATGGAAAATACGAGTGCCAAATTCAATTGAAAACTTTTCTTTTTAAAATACATTTTAATCTTCATTTTTAATATTTATACCCTACACCACCATAGGTGGTTAAGGTATTATGATGTTTCTAATGCACAGAAAAGATTTTCGGACTCCCACCTTAAAGTATACCCTTCGACTCAGAAGTGCTTTCAGAATCACTTTCTGGTTTTCTGTTCATGTAAATTTTGTAAACAAATTATAGGTCGCAATTTTAAAGATATCGTAATGAAATTTGGCACGAGTAATTACTTTGGCACAGTAACGAAGCCTATTTCACCTAGCCTCCATATAAATGTACTCCCGAAATAGGAATTTAACAATCATAAATACTTTAAATATAGCAATATTTTAATGAAGTTTGATGCAAGTAAATTCTATATAAATATAAATCTTTATGTCAAATTTCATGAAAATCGGTCCGCAATTGACCATAGCTCTCATATAAACCCCTCTTGCGAAAATCACTTTAACTTGCATAAATACCATACAAATCTTAGTATCAAGTTAATATTTGACAGAAATAAGTTTTATATAAGTAGAAATCACAATGCCATACTTTATAAGGATCGGTCTACAATTCACCATAGCTCCCACATAAGGCCCATCTTCGGGAATCACCCTAAAGTGCATAAAATTATACAAATGTTAGTACCAACGTAAAGTTCTCTATTCATATATTTTATTTTAGACTTAATACAAGTATCGGTCCCCAACTTTCTCAAATTTTAGTGCTCATCATATTGTCGGGCTTTGCCGACTATATCTTTCTTATTTGTTTTAGTTTGACTTTTTGTTGGAATAACAGAAGTTATTAAACACTGATAGTAAGAAATATGTTGAATAGATGTTTTAATATAAAGTCTATGTAACTGAGAATGTTTCAAATAAAAATTGAACTTGTCTTTTGAATTAATTACAATGGCAATGAAATTAAAATATCGAATTTATATATATAATACAAAATGACAAATTTTAGAGAATTTATTCTAAACGCATATAATTTTCACAAATTATCAAGTAAAATATTCTTAAAGAATGAAAATGATTTTAAATTCAATTCATTACTAAAATTTAACATTTTCAAAGGTATAATTTTTCTCCATAAGTTCATCATTAATTAAATGATAAATATGTATATTTATCATTCTAAATTAACAACCTGATACGAGCACTCGTACTTCTATCACATCCAAAAGGCAACTCATCACCTGAAGCCGACGTAATAAAATGATGTAAAAAATGGTCGAAACAAAAATAAAGAAAATAATGAATAAAAAGAAAAAAAAGAAAGAAAAATTTATATAAGATCTAAACAATAAAAACTAAAACTATAATTAATTAAAATGTTTATCTAACAAAAATGTAATTTGAAAAAATGGCAAATTGTATTAAAAAAAAAAGAAACAAAACCCACAATTCACGCATTCACGAAACTTACAATTCCCGCCAATACTACAGAAGAGAGACCTACCGCAAACACTCACTCCCTCTTGTCTAAAGACTACACAACGTCATCTTTATACTTGCAAACTTAAAGTCGTATTTTAAGTAATTTGTCTTTCTTTTTTATTGTAATAAAAATACTAAGAAAAATTTAAATAAAATATAGAAATTGTAAAAATACATACCTTCCTACCTACTGGTGCTACTATATATTTTTTTTTTTTTTTAGTATGGTAGAAATCTAACTAAATCAGCTAAAGCAACAACTTTATGTCTTCAGGCATAATCTTTTATTTTGACAGTTAAAAACAAAATAAATAACGACTACAACAGAGCCTAGAGGGTCTCAAAAAGAAACCTTTAACAACTACAATATACACGAGTACTATACATAATAATAAAATTAAAAAATCCACTGTGGTTGGTTCACTGGTTGGTTGGATGATTATTACTCTTATAACATGGTTAGAGTTTGCTAACACAAAACTATTTTAAATGGCTGACATGGTTGATTATAGCGGAAGAATGAAATTAAAAAAAAAATAAGAGAAAAATTAACTAAAACTTAACTATGAAATCAACATAAATAAAAACTAAAAAAATTAAATTAAAATGTTGTGAAAAAAAAACTAAGTAAATTATAATTTTAGCACTATAATACAATGAATTTGTTGTACATCCGCTTGCCAGATATGAACAACCTTCTAGAGCTTAGAGGCTGTATTCACGTTGCCTCTTAAAACTGGTAAAATTCTGATATAAATATATTGTACTTTTAGAACGGTTGTTGGATTGGCAGGGATTTTTAGAGTTCTAGAAGGATCGGTGTAAGTGCGAATAACTGCAACGTTTCCTTATACGACAGACACAACAGCTATCTTTATGCTAAATCATATCGATTTGATCCAAGTACTGCCCAATGGAATGTACAAAAAGCCACGCAAGGACCGAAGTGTCCATGCTTCTGATGCCTGTGATCAGTGTTACCAGTTTAGCATTTTTAAGGCTAAATTTAGCTCTTTCATTTTGCTTTTATTTAGTAAATTTCAGTTTTAGTTTTTTCTAGCATTTTCTAAATTTTAAAATTGCTTAAAAAAGTCTAAAATTTCAGGATTTCCTCAGCGAAGAAGATAAATCCTTGTTTACTGTTTTTAATTTTATTTTTATTACAATTTTTTTTTATTACTCGTATTATTATTATTATTATTATTATTATTATTATTCACAATTAAAACAAAAAACAAAAATTATTATGTATAAATAGTTAGTATTTCCTCTAAAAAAAATATAATAAGAAAAAAAAAATAAAAACGAATTTGGATATATTTAATAGATTGCAAAAAGATTTTAGGGAAAAACTGTGAATAAATATGTGTTGTGATTAAAAACAGTGAATGCTGGTTAGGGATTAATTTAAATGGTAATCATTTGATACATTTACATATGTAGATTACATGTAAATGTAAAGAAGATATATGTAATTTGGGTTTTAATTACAATTACTCCAATGTAATTATAATTTTATATTAGGATTTCATGAAATGATATAAAACAAATTTATGTAAATTGATTAGTGAAATCTGGACTTATTGTGAAAAATGAAGTGTTCACCGCTTGGTTGTTGAAGATAAAGTGCCTACAATTTTTGTTATAAGTTAGTTGCAGCTAACTTCTTTTTTTGACAATAAATTATTCTAAATTCATCTTTAACAAAGGGATATTTTTAACACTAACAAAAAGTAATAGAGCTAACGATTGTTAAAATTTCTTTTGACCGTTAGTATTTAAATTTAAGATAAAATTTGTAGATAATAAAAATATATTGTATTTATATAAAAATAGTTCAATATCTTTAGTATGACTAAAAATTAAATAATTTTCTCATGTGACAAATATAAACCGAAATATAATACATAAAAATCTTAGTTTTTCAGAACTCTTGCAATCTATTCTAAAAGTCTACTAAACTTTAAAATTTTCTTATCATTTTAATTAGGATTTTTGTATAATTTCCTAAAAAAAGGTATTTTTCAAATACTATGAAAAAAAAAAAAACAAAATACGAAAAAGCGGATTCTTTTTTCTTAATCATTTTTTAGCTTGATTAGTTTTCCAATATACTGGACAATTTTTTTTAAGATTTTTATTTTTGGCCAAAATTTTGTATTTTATGCATTTTTCTTACAATCTTTAATAGAATTATATGGAAGCTATTGCCAATGATGAATCGATCTTCCTAAAATTTGATACACTGATTTATCCTTATAGAGAACTAATTTATACCAAGTTTCGCTACAACTGTAATATATTTAAAGCATTTATATTCGGGAAAGACATTTGTATTGGAGCTCGGTGAAATAATAGCTTTAAAATTTCATCAAAGTATATGGGGATTGGGCGTGTCCTTGAACCTATTAAGCCAAAATTTTGCATATATAAAGATAACATAAATTAATCTCAACGTATCAATTTTGGTCGCTATCCGATTATAATTACATAAAGGTTATCATTTTGAATGTTCTTTGTGTATGGAAGGTGGGCGTTTTCTTTGAACTTATTTGGATCGAATTCAACACTCGTGTGGATAACACAAATATATGACAATTACCAACTTTGGTCTTTATGTGGTTATAATTGTAGGAAAGATGTCATTTTGAAAATTTTGTTTATATGAAAATTTTAATTTTTTTTAATTTTGACATAAGATATTAATGTGCCAAGTTTTATATTTCTACGATAATTCCTTTATTTTTCCGATTCGTTATATGGGAACAAAGCACTTTGAGTGAGTGGCTTATGTCCTATTATCAATAAGGAAAATTAAGAATCTATTCGAGTTTTAAAGTTATGTAACTGTAAACATTTCTAACAGACAACAAAATCATATTTAAATATTTAGCTTTTTCTGGCTATTTTTAGGCAATTTTGCCTCACTGCACTTTTTCTCATCATAAGACTAAAACTTTTTAATCTTTGATAATAAAAGAAAACAATTTTGCATAAACAATCTTTAAAATATTATCTTTAATATTATTTTATACAAGCTAAAATACATTAGCTGATTTTTCGAATATCTTTAATAATCTTCCCGTAGATATTTTGACTAAAATATCTTGATTGAAAGGTTTAATTAATTTGAACAATGGGTGACCCGGTAGCCGGGTTGGTAATGAGCTACTCTATCAGTCTGAGGGTTTCGTGGTCGATTCCCGGTGGAGGTTCTGATCTGTTTACACTACAATAGTCATATGGTTTTCGTTATACCTCCCCAGTCTACCACAAACCTCCATAATCACTCAACTTTTTTCTATTTGAAAACCATTTTTTAAGGAATAATTTTTAAATAACATATCTTTGGTATGTTGACGAAAAATCCTATGTGTAATTTTCTGAATTTTTTTAATTGGAGTATCCGAAAGTTTTATTGATCGTCAATTTTCTATTAATGAAAAGGTTTGATATTTAATTTTGTGTGGTTTTCAACAAAAAATAAATTTCGATTTCTATTATATAATTACGTCCGTCCGAACGACCAACACAAATATAAATTTATGTTAGTGTTTTATTATTCACTGACTAAATCTGCAGATATTTTATATTAATTAAGGCGGTAAAGGGAGCAAACATATTTAAATCCCCTTGTATTATTTTTGAAGCTTATAAAATAAAGTGAAATTTTCACAAAATTCTTTATGTAAACGACAGGATTTTCCGTCACAGTAGATATACATCAAGGTGGCGATTTAACCAAGAAGATAAGCCATCAAGACGGATGACATAGACCATATATATTTCTTATTTTTTTTTATCTGAATACATTTATGGATTATATGGGCTTTAAAGCGACTCACTTTAAACCATATACTCCATTTCCAATTTAAAATGTCCCCTAAATTAATTTTAGTGCGACGTGTCGGTCATAAAGCCATTTGAATATGATAAAATGTTACTTTATTTAATATCTGTGTAATCTATTTGTATTTTGTTTTTAAAATGTATGAGCATTTTGTTATATTGAGTCTTTAACACTTTTATGAAATGGTCTATACCATTTCCAATTGAAGTAGAAAAAATGTCTTCAAACCGTTAAATATTAATATGTTCTAAGTTCCTAATATTTGTATAAGTTCTAATACAGAAGTAAGATGTTTATAGCAAGACCTGATTACATAATAACCCGCACCATTTCCAAATATTGGTCTTTGATCTAAATTTTAAGAAAAACATTCGTACAAAATTTCATCTCAACAAATATATGATATAAATTAGTTGTCATTCAGATGTGAGCTTTATATATATGGGAGCTATTATTAATTAGTGATCCTCACAAAACTTAGTAACTTTAGTTAATAGCGTATTCGTATCACTTTTAATGTCATTTGAATTGAATTGATTAAAACAGCTGATAGCTTCTGCAGCTAGTGCTCTTTTTTTTATTAATTTTATAATAATAATTATTAAGTTATTCATTAAATCAATAAAATTTAATTCATTAAAATGGGTGTACGGATAATATACCTCTGAGTGTAACATGGTGTAGCCTATAAAAAAAGTGTTACAATATATACCAATGGAAATGGTGTAGTCTTCATTCGTAGTATACATATGTATAAATAGTATAATTTTATGCCGGTTAACTGCCTTTAAAAACAAAAACAGAAAAACATATACTCATACTAACTGCAATGTAACGCTCCTTCAAGTTAAAAGCATTAAAAACATTAAATTTTAAATTTTATTTTTATTTCATTCACATTATATTTATTTTTTGTTTTGTATCTTTTTACCCCTATTATTCACTCATTTTACTATTTTATTTTTCTTCATATTATTTTCAGTTTTTCTTCTTATTTAAGGAAAATTTATTTGAAATTTATGCGAATGCGCGCGCATGCTTAATACACACATCTTGCTTTAATATAATTTCTTCTTGTTTTTTTTATTTAGTTTTTATTTAGTTTTTATATTGTATTATGTAGGAGTTTTTCAAATTATTCAATATACATAATCGTATTTGTATGTGATCGCCTAAGGTGTCTGTTGTTTCATTTTTAATATAGAGGGAGTCTTACATGTGTTTTTTAATAAATAGCGGTCGTGTTTTATATTCAGGAAGTGTTTATTGCCTAAACAAATACTTAAAATCCTTTATATTGTTTTTTTTTTTCTTACTTATTAACACACACTTGACCTTTTATTAGTTAAAAAATTTATAAGAAGCAGGTGACAACCTAAGGGTATTAAAAAAAAAGTAATTTTTAAAATGTTATTAAAGAAAAAAAGATGTGTGCTAATCGAAAGAGTTAAATTGATCAAAAATGAAGACAATTGAAATGCACCTTGTTAAAAAGATAAATGTTAAAAACATACTTAATTATGGAATATTTTGAAGGCATAAAGAAAATATTAAAATTGATAGTTAGATTCGATTATTAAATACAAATTCGCTATTTCGTATTAAAATTTAATAATAAAGATGTACTAAGTAAGTTGTCAAATTTGGGAACTAAATTATACTACTAAATATAGGTTTTTCAATTTTACTAATAAAATTTTATTAGAACACTTTTATTAATGGCACTAAGCTCAAAGTAAAAATCGAGTTATTACTGAAAACATTTTTTTTTTTTTTTTTTTTTTTTTTTTTTGTAAAATATCTGCTTTCTTGAACTTTGAAACAAATGTTAAAAATATTTCAAATTAAAATTTAAGGCACTAATATTTTGTTTTAACAGAAAAAAATATCACTTTAATATTGTATATTATAAAATGACACATTTGACCGGGACTGTATTTATCGTAAATGAACAATAGCAAAATTTAAAAGAAGAATAAGGTTAATCCATTAATTTAACACCCCTACAATAATAATACACAGTACAATTTAATTCAATTTCACTACTTTGTTACCACTTTTGAGGGGGAGAATTCAAAACCCGATATGATAAGCGAGCATTACAATAAAACTATTGTTTGAAGTGAAACCATAAATTTTTAAAAGTGCCATAACACCCGCTGATTTTAAAAAGAGACAAAAGAAAAACAATTTGGAAAAAACTACTGGACACTGACATATGATAAAAATGGTCAAAAGAAGTGGGGAACAAAACAATATCAACCCTGATTAATATTTGAAATAATACAAATGTTTTAGTTTTTATCTTTTTGAAAATGAAATTTAACACCTTTTATTTAACAAATAAATAAAAATTAGTATATGATTACAATTTTAACACAAACATATTTAGAATATTTTATATTATATTGGATAATTTTAATAGTGAAGTTTTTTTTATTTTCTAGAAATTTCAAGTCTTATACACTAAATTTTTTGACTCCACAACATAGCCGACTAAATTATGGTTACTATTTTAACACTTGAATTTTTTTAACTAAAATATGAAATTCAATATTATGGTTAATATAAATCAAGCCATATTAGTTATATTATCCGGATATATTGGAGCATTCACTTCAAACTGTTTAACCATAACGGATAACGGAAATTACTTCCCCAATCACCATTATATAAATAGTCTTATAAAAAAGCATTTCTGTTAATTGGACTAATAAAGTAAAAGACTCTTATTTATTCTAGCAATAGTTATTTCAAATTTTTCGTAATAAGTAATTCTTTGATTATTCAAATAGTTTTAATTATATCCGGCATTTAAATAATAAATCTATTCTTTTATATGAAAATAGAATAAAAAAAATATATTTTTTTAAATTCAAAGATGGTCCGTATAGACTTACCGAAACTGTATCAGGGTCACAAGTTTCTGCCACTAATAACGAATCGAGGATTCGATTTTGAAAACTGCGATAAATTGGCAGTATTCTACATCCGCTAACATTGAATCAACAATTTATACTAAAATTTAAAAAGAAAGTTCTAAACTATGAGGGAGCTACACGCCAACGTCTCAAACTCTACTTGGAATATTTATTGAGCTATGTGATTCAAACCCCCAGGAAGAGAGTACACCACGACAGTTCCACACCGTGAAAAACCAAATTCTCCTAATAGGGCAGTTGGTGCTTTAAAGCCAAAAAATATTAGGATAAATACCACCAGACATTCCAACCACGATTTTATCCAGTAACAAACTTATCCAAACTGTAGTCTTAAATAAAATCATTAAGCTTAAACCACAATTTTCAGAATGCACTTTTAAACCAGAATGTTTGCATTTCTTCTGCCAAAGTAACAACTCCGCATAGTGCTATAATCGGTCTAGAGTGGCCTTCATAAATTGCGCAATTTGTTCTTTTTTTTGCCTGCAGCGCTTTATTTTCTGAATAAAAGCTATTTAAATAAATTTGTTTAAATAATCTTTTTATAAACTCCAGGTCCGTTATAAAAAATCGCGTTTGTTTTAATTAATACCAATTTTTGCCTGCGACTCTTTATACTCCAAATCAAAAATAATTTTAATTTAATTTAGCTGGCAACAAAATTAAATTAAGAACCGGCCTATGAAATTTATTAGAGTATTTTTTCACCTTATTTGAGGCATTAATGAGCATAGGAGAACCGATTTATATTCCCCAACCCTACTTTCACGATGGTAAAAAAATTTTATATGATTTTTTTTAGGGAAGATTATTGAAAAAATTGACCTTTGTTTACGCCAGGACAAACAAAATTTCTTAATGATATTATAAAAAAAAAAAGATAAAAACTTGAAAAAGTTGCAATCATTTATTGACCTTTTTGTATCCATTCGACGTTATCAAAAAAAAAAAAAAAAAGAAAAAAAGCAAAGTTTGTGGAACACATACTTTTTGTGCCCCATCACTCTTTATCAGCATTCATAGTCACTTTTCCCGCCTTGCACTAAGTGCCATTTTTAAGAACCCAATTTGAAAAACATTATTCACAGACAAATACCAATCTGTAATGCACTTAAATCATTTAATAACTAATTCAATTAAGTACAATTTAGGCTTAAGCTACATATTTAAGCTCACGCCTAATTCAACAAATATTACTTAAATTTTAAAACTAAACAAATACTAAAATACCTTAAACAAATTATTATAATTGCGTTACCCGCACTTTTAAATATGTACTGCATTTGCTTTTTTTCCTCCGGTTGTTTTAATTGTATTGCACGGCGTCAATTGTCAATTGATTTTGTGGTTGAGTTTTGTTGTTGCACAAACTGTCCTGTTGATTGTTTTAACAAACACCAACAACAAATATGCTATTTTTTAACACCTATGCCCACTTTGTTGATATTGTTGTTATCTTTTAAAAAAAAAATACAAATTGGTTAGAGTTACGCCTATTTACGCCCTTTTTTATATGCTTACTGACGCTTATTGTATACAAGTATAAATATAGTTTTTTTTTTTTTTTTTTTTTTTTTTGTTACAAGCGTTGTTGCACTTGTTGGCTGGCCTGTGTGTTTTTTACACCCTCATTCGGCCACAATCATTTTGACCATTTTTTTTTTTTCTTTTTTTCATTTAATGTTTAGT
This sequence comes from Protocalliphora azurea, assembly GCA_932274085.1. Classification (NCBI taxonomy): domain Eukaryota; kingdom Metazoa; phylum Arthropoda; class Insecta; order Diptera; family Calliphoridae; genus Protocalliphora; species Protocalliphora azurea. The sequence goes on from OW026520.1 coordinate 86,582,515, forward strand.
CAGATCCTAGAATAAAGTTTTTTATACCACATTTATTTTAACACTTTTGTTTAACAATTGACAATATTTACTTTGGCTAACCATAGTGTTGATGTTAATGAAAATACGAAGCGCGAAAAAAACAACAATTAAACAATTATAAAAAAAAAAATTTTGCTAAAATAAAAATTTAATTGTAACCACCACTATGAGAGGGAGTTTAAAGTACATTATTAATGTCATGAAATTATTTCTACAATTTGTTAAAATAAAGCAATAATATTATTATATGTATATACGAGTACCAAATAATGTAATATACCAAAAGTTGAAAATTCACCTTTTAAATTAATGGCATTTTATATATAAGATAGTTTGACTTTCTGAAAAAGTACTATATATTAAGCACTCACACATTTTTATCTACCTTATAATAGAGCATAACTAATTACTTAAACAATACAAATCTTTACAAATTATTAAATTTAATAATTGTCATAAACATGCAACAATTGTCTTCAAAAAGTTAATACAAAAGAATTTCATATTTCATAGTGGCAAAAAATATTAAAAACTAAAACAAGGTTCTTTAGCATTCATTAACCTTGACCACATTCTTATTTAAGTCTGTCTGGCATTACTTTTCTAGACAAAACATTTGAAGCACAAGTACAAACGGGCGTCGTACCACATGCGGTTAGTTGCACAACTGAGGCAACATCTTAAACTGGTCAAAAAGTAGTGTAGATGTACTCGGAATAGTATTTTTAGTATTTAGCCAAAATCTATTTAGGATTTATATATTTTATTGCTAAGTTTTTGCTGTAGTCATTTTGTAGTTGTTGTTATAAAAGACAGTTTAGACATATTTACGATTTTGTCTTTAAAGATTTTTATAAATTTATGACCATTTAACACACACATACAATCATTTGTACACACATACCTATATATATGCTGTTAAATCAACTCCCATTGAAAGAAATCAGTCAATATATTCAAGTTTTTAAATATTTTGACCAGTTTGTTAAACTCATAAATAATATTTTTATTATTTTAAGAAAGAACAAGAGAAGTAGAAACAATGAACTAACTAAATAGGTATTTACTCGTATGCTTTAGAGACATTTAAACTGTAGATTTTGCAGAGAATGAACAACACTCCAAAGGTCAATTGAAAAGGTGCAACATACGACCATTTGTTTTCATCGACAATTATTGTTATGTCTTTCGTATTTAAATATTTATTATGTAACCATCTGTTGGATGACAGGTAATAAAAATATGCAATTCATAAAACTTGTTCTTAAACAAAGTGTCCAAATTAAATATATCATAGTATGTTAGTTTAAATTTTGCAAAAGCCCATTAATATCTTCATAATTTTATATAGAGTCAGTAATTATATTTTTTTTTTACTACTAACTGGCAATATTGTTACTACTAGTTTCATTCTCCAGCTATTAGATATCTCATTAAACCACTCACACAGTCATTATATCCATCTTCCAAAAATATGTGATGCATATAGAGTTTGTTATTCCGTTTGTAACATATCAAATTATTTGCCTAAGGCCCCATAAAGTATACATATTCTGGGTCCTCGTAAAACTCTTCGACGATCTTGCTATATCCGACCGTCCGTCTGTCTGTTTAAAGCACGATAGGCATCGGGGCGGATCATATAGGAGGAACAAAATTTAGCTTCTAAGTAATCCGTTTGTTTGATATTAAAAATGGACAAAATCGGTTCATAAACATAAAAGTTATGAGCCAAAAACCAGAAAAAATCAGTGTCAGTCGTAACTCTTTAACAAAATCTAACCCAATTAAATTTCGTACATATATTTAAGGGATCGATATAAACTCGAAAACCAAAATGGACATAATACGCCCACTTTACAATCCACATTACCATATAAGGTGAATTTGTAAATTTCTAAAGTTGGCACAAAAAAGTTGAAGTTGTTGGGTATAATAGATTTGGCGAAGCTGTATATAACACTTTGTTTTCATATGAAACGTCTTCTAGAATATATTTAACTAAAATCGGTATCTCGAGACAATAAAGGAAGAATATTCGCAGAGAAAACGAAAACATTTTTTTCTTTCGAGGTCTACTGATTCATTAATACTTCTATTCATCTTTCCTATTTCCATATACACATATATGTATATGTAGTTGTATAATCGATATCTCATAATGTGAGATACTGATATCATTAAAAATATTTTTTACTACACAGAGAAAAGTCACCAACCACCAAAATAATTCATTCAATTAAAAATTGCTTAAATTTGCACCTCTAACGAAAAGATTTCCCATTAAAAAATTTATTAAGTCAATCAAGTAGATGACTGAATGAATTCAAAATTTAAATGAGAAAAAACTCACTATGATTGCTTGAATATTTTAATTATTTTTTGATGTAAAATGAAACAACTGAAAAATATAAGGTAATATTTTTTTCTATGTATATTTAAGATTTAATAACCAATTCATTCAATAAAAGGTGATAAATAGTAATTGAAGAGTGGTCGAACTGAGTCGCTTATATTGCTTGGAATCTGTTTTTACGCATTAGAGTCCAACAGTAGCAAATCACGTCCCAAAATTATTTTTTGATTTACACAAAATTTTATTATATACAAAATTTTACTCTCCTTTCTCGTCATTAGTACTGCCAAAGTTTTAAGGGTAAATCGGAACGGGAATAAAGAAAATTATGTTCTAAAGATATTTGAGTTTCACATTTGTGTTAGCATTACAAAAAACTCTCCACTATTTGCTTCAAAAAGATTTGCACAAACTCCGAATGCTGAGAACAAAAATTTCAAGTTATATTCATTTTGTACCATTTTTTATATAAAACTATAACAAAACTTGTGGTCTAAGTTAGTTTGAAATTTTCCCTTAAATTGTGGTAAAATAATTTTTTCATTATCGTTTCCCGAAAAGTTGAAAAGTTCCTGGGAACGTTTGTGAAACGAAATATATGCATTAAATTCCTTTGATTTTCATCCGAAACATATGTATTTCAAAAAGAAAAAAAAAATGTTCACTGATAATATTGCCCGAGAAAAGTGGTCAACGAAACCACAGAGAAGTGCAATGAAGATAATAATAAAATAACTGTTTTACTGAATATGATATAATAAAATTACAAAAATAGTTCCAATCTCTGCAACCAGATGATTATTGTACAAATTTTAATTAATCATTATACGTATATTATAATTAGTTGTTAAAAAATTGAATAAAGCGTAAAAATAATTGAAGCATTGGAACTTAATTTATCATACTTTCATAAAAACGTATTTGCATTTAGTATGAAAATGACACAAATTATTTACATAAAAGTTTGATGCAAAAGTTAAAACGATTTACATAAAATCTAATTTTTTTCTGTTTTTTTTTTTTTTTTTTTTGAACTCTATGGAATTTTCGTTGTCAATATTGATCATTTCGGTAAATTTACCTACCCAAACCTGCATATCTACAAAAGAAATGGATTGGAATTAAAAAAAGTTAATGTGGTTTATATTAACCACTAAAATAAAGGTATTATTTCAGTGGGGATTTTTGGGGATTAAATTTCGCTATTTGGGGATAAGACTCTGGGAACTATGGCGTAATTGAAATTAAAAATCGTTTTTCAATCACAAAAATTAAATCATATATATATAAAATTTAAGAAATAAGATTCGCCCGTATGAAACAAAGTGGAAGATTTTGATCTTGATTTGGAAAAACATATATCTGAGTATGAAATTAATATACCGATAGAGTTTCAGACTTGTATAGAGGATATAATAATGATATCTTGGATGTGATATAGAGAGAATTTGGACTTCATATTGGGCAAAGCAGTAAACTTTTACTCTCTCATTAATAACCGCTGAACTTCTTTATATAAAATAATTTAGAATTTTTTTCAAATTCATAAATATACCTTATAGAACATCCGAACATTGAACAATTTAGGTGATACTCTAGGCCAAAGACTATTTCATATGGGCAATTTAAGCCATTATTGTGAAATAAGGGATCTTAATTGATGGCGACATATTTTTGGTATTTTAAACAAATTGTGTTTTATTAAAATGAATTGTTAACATTGTTGTTGTTTTCTTCTTCTTGATAAAACATTAAAACAACACATAATACTTATTTTATTTTTTGATTCATATACTTTAGAAAACGAGCAACATTTTAAGGTATAATTTACTCGATTAAAAACTTTATTCGGTTAATGGATTTAAAAGCAGCATTTTCGTGTTATATGATTAATCGAATAATTAAAAAATGGAGTAAAATGAATGCCCTAATATTAATTAGCTATTAAATAATTTATTTAATAAAAATAATTTAGTTTTCTATTGTCCTGCAGAACATATAATGAAACGAATAAAAAATTCATGAAAATATATTTTTTTTGTTTCAATTTAGTTAACGTACTTATTGTGAAATAAGTACATCACTCCTAATAGAACTGCTTAATAATTAATAAAAAAATAATATTTGATGATAATAAGATAAATTGAAAGCATTTTTTTATAACAATATGATAAAACCAAATCACAATATGATTAAAAATGTTTAAAATCAATACGAAAAAAATATAAAAATTTTCGAATAGAATTACGGTGAACAAAAGTTTTTCTATTCAGACCCTTGATTAAGATTTACTTACATGTTCACATGATATTTGGAAGTTTATGAAATTTTGATGAAGCTTTTGATGCCTTTGAACGCTTGTTTAGGAGCTTCGAGTAAATAAGACCACAGAACAAATAAACTTAATTCCATCAAAATCTGTACCGTATATCGACGGCTTAGTTTATAAAGAACGTAACGTAAAATAAACTACTTTTTAATTTTTCTTGCTGCAATTCTGACTTCGTAAAGAAAATCTAAATACTTAGTATTCTCTTCTCTCTCTCTTTCTCACTCTCTTACAAACTGATAATTGCAGCAAGAAATATTGCTATGTGTGAATCCCGTATTGGCAACATTTAAAGAGATTTTAGGTAAAATATATATTATATATTACTAATTAACTTAGCTAATAAAACATAGTATTGTATTTTTATATAAAAAGAAAATTAACTAAGCCGACTACGGAAATATTATCTCTATTATTTTTTTGTGTATAATTTTTCAAATGTTTTAAAATAAGTCATTAAAATTTGTAATTTATTTATTTACTAGCTTTTATTAACCATATAAGGGCTTATTTCTTTAATTTTTGATAGCTACTAATTATTTTTGAAATTTGTAAAAACCATCCATCTCTTCCGACAAGATAAAGACTTCAAGGTTTCTAAATGTCTACTCTGTTTTGTTACTTTGATTACTCTAAAGGGAATTTTATTTTAAGATGCAAATCTATATTCATAAAACAAATACAATTTATGTTTCTTTTTTTACTTATTCGAACTATTCTGAATAAAGTTTTTAATTAATTGTAATTTATTATGTCTGTTGTAAAACATTATATCAAAAACATAAATAACTGAAACAATCCAACCAAACTATCAAACCTAGAAAGTGTAAAAAAATCTATTAATTTTGTTTCGATCGGACCAAAACGTTAATGTTGATTTTGACTGAAAATAAAAAAAAAATGTGAAAAAAAAAAAACTAGAGTCGGCTGTATTCTGTAAACCTGATTCGTTGCAATTGATATTAATAAAATTAACAATCCGAACTGAGTTTATCAGTTATAGTTTCAAAAAATCAAAAATTAACGAATCACTAATGAACTGATTTTATAAAATTTTTTTTAATTTCAAAACAAAACAAGGACAAATGTAAGACAATCTTCACATTACCCTGAATAAAATATATGTCGAGTAAAATAATTCTTATTAAGATTCAATGTCTTGGTAATGCATTAAGATACATCATTTTCTATTGATAAATTATAAAAACTAGAATTTTGGTAATCTAAGGGTAAAAAAAGTACAATTTGAATATTTGTTTGATACCGAAAAATATTTTCATATTTCATCCTTGCAGAGAGAAAACAATTTCGTTGTGGCAATCGAATTCTTTGCCAAACGATTATTTCATAATTCGATTGCAATTGCTGAATACTACGGTAGGCACGATTGGACTTAAAAGGGAAATTCGGCTGTGAGAAAAGCAATACTCTATAAATTATGCATAAAAATATTAGGGTGTCCAATTAAAAAATATTTTTTTTGTCTATTTTTAATCCTTTATTTTTAAATAAAAAAAAATACACTTTCAAATAGTTCTAATAACAAAATCACTCTAATTCACGACACTAACGATAAGTGTTGTCAGGAGGTAAGAAAAAAGGGGCTAAATTGTACTTTAAAAAGGTCAGAAAATGTTATATTTTTAATTAGAAATTTATTTATTTATTTTTGTTCTCATTAATTTTTGATATTCTTTTAAAGATATTGTAACAAATTTATTAATAAAACATAGAACCACTCTTAGCAAATTATCCCATCAAAAAATGCAATTTTAAGAAAGAAGTTATGAGGATAAAAACAAAATAAAAGGCTAAACTGACAACACTGGTAACGAATATCACATCTGTAAATTTTTTCTTTGGCCCAGAAGTTATATTGGAGCTGATATAAAATAATGCAACAAAAAAAAAAATATCAATAAGTTTAATAAATGCAAAGAAAAGTATGAAAAAAATCTTATATGATTCACGAAATAATATGTTACAAAAATAACTAGTTATTCATTCAAAAAATAAGTAGTTTAGTTTTGTTTCCAATTATACCTGCTAGCTTACTAGGAAAGCAAAGTTTTTGCTGGGATGTTACACACTTGCACTTGTTTTAACATTCATCCATCATGAAACTATTGTATTAGCATGAATAAAGAGAAGTGATAAGAACCATACAAGCAGAATCTGTGCAAAACCATAATAAGAGATGGATCTATAATAAAAGTTAATATTTACACTAATTTATGAATATGAAGGATTTTTATTATTAATTATTTTTATTATTAAATGGTATATTTCACTGCAGGCTCTTAATCAAAAGCGCACTTGGCGCTATCCGATATTGAGAATAACTTTATACATATGTACATTTAAGAACAAGCTTTTAATTTTCTTTTTTAATCATGTTTCTAAAAGCTCCATGTACAATTTATATTTTAATTAGAATGTATGTATAATATATTCATATTCATTTGAATGTACCGAATTTAATATTTGTATCTTCTAAACGAATTCTTCAATACCATGTGAAATCTGATGTAAAGTTATCTCACCAAAGCAGTTAAAAATAAATTTAAAATGACACAATTTGGTTTACCTAACTATATTTATTATTGTAACAATTTTGATTTCAACATTATTATAATTTAGCTTTTGTAGAAATGGAAAATTAGTTTTCTTAATTAAATTTTTATTATTGTAACTGCTTTCCAACCAGCCTTTTTTCTGTGTGTGATCATGATCATATTTATTATTATTTATATCAATAACAAATTTTACAGTTACCATATAATCTAATCATAATATGTTGCTATTAGATCATGGTCACCACATATTTTTACCCTGCGTGAATATTACAAACATACAGCGTTGGCATTGAGAATTTTTTAAAAGTGTTCTAAAAAGGGAATTTAAAAAAAAGATCGCTGAAAAAAGGGGTCAAATGCTTCAATACCAAAAAAAAAAAAAAAATATACTTAAAATTTTTTTATTTGATAAAAACATAAATAAAAAATATTGTATTTAAAGAAAAACTACTAAATTCAATTTTATTAATAACAAAATAATTTACTTATAATAATTTTTATTTTTGCAAAAATAAAGGTTTATTCATAAAAATAATTATCATGAATTTATATTTTTGTTAACTAAACTTCTGTACTTTTTTACGAGGTCTTCACGCAGACTCCAGTCTTACATTAGGTGGTTGAAAAGGCGCAATTGACGACTAAAGTATTGTATTCTCTCACAGTTTGAAAATATATTACCTTAAAACACATTGCATTCATCTGTAAAAAGTTATGAGGTTATCCTAGACATTTGAGCTAATTTTGTCTGGAATAAAAATATATACTAAATTTAAAATGCCAATGGCAATATGAATACCAATTTATACATCATATGATTGGTATCATTTAACCATTTAACCATTTTTATATACAAACTTTATTATAGTTTTATACGAGTACATATGTCACAAAATTTACACAAATTGTTCAAATATAATTTTAATCATCGCTTTTATTTTTTACTCAATATTTTGCCTAAAAACCGACAATTACTTTTTAAAACCAAAATAAAATTCCCATAATATACTTATACAGAAATATATGATTATACCAACAAATTATTTACTTATTTAATTAAATTATTTTTATTAAACACTTTAAATGTCAAAATTTCACACGGTTTAAATAAAATTATTTGTTTATTTTTTATTATCAAAAATCATATGACACTATACCAATTTATTTATATTGGCTACCTGACTTTTGTGCTGGAGAATTTACCTTAAACTTAATTTAAATTCCATACTCAAAATAAAAAATGTTTCTTATCTTAAAGGAAAAAATTGAAATAATGTTATACTTTATCGCTTCATTATTTAATTCCAAAAACATCACAACAATTTTAAATTAATTATAGACTTTATTTAAAGTAAATGTCACACTTTAACATTAAATTTATATAAAATTTATTTATTTATTTCTGTTTTTAAAGAAAGCCCATATTCATTTACAATAATTGAAAAAATTACTAGTATAGTCAAGCAAGATATTGTCTAAAAAATAATTATAATAAAATTACCAAATGTTAAAGTTTTAATTTTAATTTTATATCACAAAAACAAAAGAGTTTAATGTTCAAATTATTACCCTGAGAATTTGTTGTACATTTATTTTTACTCTACCGAAAAAAAAAAATGTTAATTTGCCTTTTAAAAACTACGGTGAACGAACAATTACTATTTGTATAGTTGTTTTTTATTATTCAGTTTTTCGGTTTTAATTTACTTTTATAGTTTACCTTAGGTTTTCTTAGTTAATTTATTACTGAAATTGTTAGATAAAAGTTTAAATATGTATGTATATTTTCTATATGAACTATATAATATAATAAAATATTTATATAAATTTTGTTTCTACTTACCTTTTGTAAAATATAAAGAAGACGTGATATGAATTCAATTAACTACAATGCGATAGAAAATGTATAAATATTCACATTACAAAGTACATAGTATATAATAATAGTAAATTACTAAAGTTTACATGATAAATTAATAGTTTTTCAACTTTCTTACATTTAAATAATAACAATATGAAAGGGTCTTTAAGCGTTGATATACTTACACACTGTCAAAGAAATTATAATTATATTAATGTTATTAAAACATATGGTTTTAATACAGAGTTAAAATGTAATTTTGAATATCTTGACCACCATTAAGAATTTTTGAGAGTTATAAGAAAACATCTGACTAGTAAGAAAAGAAAACCTCTGGGATTCGGGAGATCAGTTGATTGTGCACGATACAGTTTGTAAGCAATAATTTAACGGATGCTTTGCACCGAGCCCTATAACCTGAAACACGTATGGCAAACATGGTACAATTATAAATTTTTGGTACATTTTTATATCTGTTGGTACTGTGGTACTACCGCGACTTATTTGGTACTATTTGATATGATCTCATTTACATTTTTTTTATTTAAATAGCAACATCTTTATTTACAGAACATTGATTTGAATCCAAAATATTCACTAGAACTTAAAATTCCACTTTATAAATTAACCTTTATATTTTATTAATAAGCGTATTCATCAAATTTGTGAATTTGGAAATGTAATGCGATGATGTAAAATGCATGTATATCTATTAAGATAAACCTTTCTTTTGTTACCAAATAGTTCCCCACCTAAAGAACAAGAATGTAATAATAGATGTAATAATAGATGTATCAGTATAAACCTTTCAGAAAATAATGTTTATATTGACGACATTTTTTGTGGTATGCAGATAGTTGTATATATTTTTTAACAAATAATATTAACAGCTAATTGACGGCAATTAAAAAAAAATTGTACACGAAATTGTACAAACAATTTAGCAATATCTTAATATGGTAAATGTTGGAAATATAATTTTGAGAAAAACTCATTTAATTGTTCCAAATTCGTAAAATATTTTCCCGAATAAGAAAACAAAGTTTGAGTTAATAGATACTTAATATAGAGCACTAAACGGTGTAGAGGAACAAAGTCTTAAATAATACCATGGCATTAAATAAACCGCGTTATTTTAACATAAGTTATTGGTATAGTTGAAAAAAAATTTAAATATGTTTTAATATATGTAAAAAATTAACGAAAAACCAATAAAAATATACTTATAAATTTTTTATTTTTTTTTTTTCTCCGATGAATATGCAATATACAAATATTATTTTTATTATTAAAAAATTTAAGAGAGGTATAAGTATATGCCAAAAATTAAAAATTTTGGAATATATTTTTTTCTATGCATACATAGCACTGTGTTGCCACCGTTTTCGATACCCCTAAAATTATATAATCTTTTAAATGGAAGCTAGTTGTGCCCAATTTGAATTTAATATTAAAATTATTATATGATTTATGCACTTTAGGTGAATTTTGGGAAATGATATATATGGGCATTGTGGTCAAATGTGAACCAATTCCTATGAAATTTGGTAGAGTAATTTATGGTTACCAAAAACTTAGTAATACATATGTTATTTATAACCATTAAACCTCTATTCCGAGAAAACTTTTGTAAGGGAAATAGGCGAAATAATAAACCGATTATAACCAATTTGAGTAGTATTTTTTTGTATCAAAAAACATCCATACCAAATTTCATTCAATTATTTTCGAAATTATGAATTTGAGATCAAAAAAATTCAAAGCACTTCAAACAATTTAAAATGGTTTAAAATATAAACTCGCAAAATATTAGAATAAAATATACAACTGGATATTCCGATCTTTAAGGTGTATGTAAAGGTTGTGGATAATTCTTGATATTTATGTTACATTTTTGCTGTTAAAAATTTCAAAACTTAAAAAAATAATACCAATTATACTATATTGATAAATTTCAATTTGACCACGTGGCTACAACATTTTTGCACAAAAATGTTTACGCTAGTTCTTAACAAAAATAGCTATCATAAATAGTAAAACTCTTTATTTGTATTATAATGTCAGATTATAATTTTGACTCTAATGTAAGCTATAAGAAAACAAAAATTTTATTAACTTAAAAGTATATAATTTTTCTTTCACTTTGGACTTCAGTTACAACCAAACATAAGCGTTGACGATAAATGTTGTGAACAAACGTTGGATAGAAAAATGTTCTCTTTAAAGTTATACAATATTTGTATCATAAAACGCATTTTTGATTTTTGATTTATTGCCAATGGTGGTCTCTATATAGTTTTCCTTATGTGCTGTGTCGAGTTGAACTCAACAAATTTCTTGCTGCAATTTTAAAGTTGCAGGTAATATTTCTACAAAAATTATTTATAAAAATATGTTTATAATCTATATTGATAAAATTGGTATCATTATGGTCAAAAAAGTACTTTTCGTTTGTATGATTGGTGCAATATAAAATAAGTCCTTTTCCATCCCTGACCTGAAATCATTTACAGCTCATTCAAGGTCATCAGTTGCACTTCCTACATAGAAAAAAACAAAAAAAAAAATCAAATTCAGTTACGAAATTGCTTATATTGATCAAAATTTTGTTTTGTTTTGCTCCAATCGACAAAATTATGATATTAATTAAAAGCAAATAGTTGATTTTTGTAGAAATTTCAATTATTTTTTTAATCAAATTAATCAATTTTATGATTGATATTAACCACTATATTAATTGATGCAATTCAAAATTTAACCAAATCTATAATATTGCATAAAAAACAAAAATTCAGAGTTTTCAAGTAAAATATTTTTTGCAAATTATACAAAAACTATGTATGTATGTATTTTATATAATGTAAGTAGTGTATGTAAACTTGGAAATATATATGATATATACACATGCTGATATCTTGATATCTCTGCATAAAAGTCCGACAAAGTGGGGATGGGCCGATGTAGCCTTTAGGATCTACATAACAAAAAGAGGGATAAAGCGACATATGACTCAATGACTCCAAAAGAAAAGCCGGTCATATACTGTTTGACGTTAACTTCCTGCACCAATAACGAAAACATCTGCAATAGCAAAAATGATTAACAAATTTACCAAACATTAAAAGATTGCACATATTTACCGAACAATAAAAAATCGCATCTATAAAATGTTTCCTTTGCAGTTAACACTATGCACGTTTTCTTAAAAAAAAATCACAAAAGAGTACAAAAGTTCGCAACCTTTCACACATATTTTTTAGCTAACGGTGTCAGAAAAAATGTTGTATAATTTATAAAAATATATTTTTATTGTTTCTTTTTTTTCTTGAATTTTTTAAAGAAAATCAGTTTTTGTTAAATAAAATTTATAATTACAATAATTAAACATTTGATTTATTCAAGTATTATTATAATTAAATATTTTTATATAATGAAATAACAGATTAATTGAAAAAATTCCGTTTATTATTTTTGTTTGTATCTAATGCGAGGATTTGAATTATTATGCTTATTTGAAGATAATTACCAAAATGGTTCATTGAATCAAAAAATTATTTAAATTTCATCCTTTCACTAAAATGATTATAGGAATTACTAATAATTCTAAAAACTATCAAACTGCGGTTTTATCCAATTAAACATTTTTAAAATTTTAATTAAAAAATAATTTGAGAACATATAAACCTTAACTACAAATTTCTGGTTGCTGAAAATAGTTCAAAGCAAAAAATTTTAAAATTGAACATTTTTGATTTGAGCATTTAGTAGATCAAGTAACAATTCAGCGTATTTGAAACCACTTATATTCATTGAAAAGCTACGCAATTAGATGCAACAAGGGACATCTAAAAACGAATTTGCATGTCTGGAATGCAGATTTATGAGAAGATCCATTATGATAATCTCAAACGTAAAAAGTCGTATATAAAATTCTCCAGCTAGGAAAATCAACACGAAAGCAGAATATCCATGGCGCCGAGGGAATTTTCTGTATTTGGTGAGTTCTGATGAGAATTATATTTACGAGCTGTTAAAACCTAGTGAAATTATCACGGAAGATCTGTAGCAAACATACCTGATCCATTTAAAGAGAGCGTTGAATGAAAAACACACAAACTCATATTTATTTTTGTTATTTTTTTAATTGTTTATTTACATTTATTTGCTGAACTGAAAGAAAGTTGCTATTCATAATATAAATTTGCCTGTAGATTGTGTTGACAGTAGGCAACACCACCTAAGTTCGGTTGCCATATATAATCGACCTATTAATTGATAAACAAACGTTTTATTTCAATTTTATTCCTCTTTCTCTCTTATTTCCACATTCTTTGTTTTTCTAAAATTTTTATGTCAGCGTTCATCAAAATTCTTACCTGTTATCTTCTTCTAGGTCTCGCTATCGCAGTGTGACATTAAAATGTCTCTGTATTTGAGTGTGGTATTATCTAGAATAAAAAATTTAGGCGGAAGGGGGAAGCTACAATCGTTGGACTTAACTTGATATGTAGGTTAGTTTGTACTTAGTACACACAGAAAAAAGATTGGTTGGAAAACGATTTTAATTACAAAATTTTAATTAGAATACCTTATATAGCATTAGGATTATCAAATATTTTTAAATGTAGTGATTTTTTAATAATTGTAATATTTAAGCTTTTATTGTGATGAAATTAAAATTTCTGCAATTGAAAATTTAGTTGAATATATTTGTTTGATTTTAAGTTGAAAAACTAAAGTTGTAAATTATTGATCTTTTAAAATGAATTATTCCTATATAAAAATAAATTTTATATAGAAAGAAATTCGAAATATAAATTTAAATATAATTAAGTTCGCAAGAACTTCTGATTTAAGCATCTTTGAAAAAAGAAAAAAATTCAAAGTTTAACTTCTAATCTTTGTACTTTGTGTAATAATCTTATTTAAATCTATCAGGATTTATATAAAACATCTATTGCACAGTTCGGCAGAATCGAAATTTTTTGGAAATAAATCTGTAACTTCTGATCGGCCAGTTCGATTTTCATGAAATTTGGTATAAGCATAGCAGAGGAATGCACAATGTTAAGTTTGCAAGGGAGGCACAACATCCCCCTCAGGGGCGGAGCTAAGGGGGCTCAAAGTTAGGTACTTCTAACATAAAAAATTTTAAAGCGCTTGCCAAATTTTTGTTTCTCGTCCGATTTTAAATGTTTTTATATATTGTTGTAGGCCCTGATAAGACCTATAAAAAATATGCTTAGGTGTCCTATTTATCTCTTATAGTTTTTGAATTTTTAAGCACCATAATTTTGCATGTTCTTGGTCCAGTTTTTTTCATATATATCCTAGTATTTCCGATCGATTTTATTAGTTTTTTTCTTAACTAGTTAAAGAATAAAATTATCTATTTGAAGTCTATATCTTTATCGAGTCCAAAAATAAACGATTTTGGCATTTGAAAATTGCAAAAAAGACGACATTTTGTGTTTTTTTAGCCGAAAACGTATCTACACTCTTTTTTATCTAAAATAAAATTTTCTTTAGCAACATATAATAATTTTGCACTTTTCTGAAAGGTAACTTCACAGAGATGACTTTAAGACAAGCCCAATAACTCAATTGGTCATGGTACACACCCTCCCAAATTCGATCCATTTTATATGAAAGTTTTTATTTTAGACCATATTTTCTTAAATCCCAAAGCACGAATCGAAAAGCGGAATATATTTTAAGAATCTGCAAAATGTTGTTAAAAGTTTTAAATCAAAATCTATGGGACTTCGGATAAATGTGGATTCTATAGCCAAAAATGTAAAAAATCCCATTTTTGGGAGTTTTGATTAGTTTTTTGGGAATTCAGGAAAACCCTACCCCTGATTGAAATTCGGTTAACGCGCTTTTATTTACATTAATAATATCCACATTTCTTGCAAATTTCATTAAGATATCTTTATAAACAAATATGTTATTACAATTAAAAAATTTGTATTTTCTCCAAAAACACCAAATTGGGCCTATTGTTTGGTTTATTTCTAAATAGCGAAAGAAATTTTAAAATTGCAAAGTCGAACAGAACATATTTATTTATGTTATTTTATTACAATTTTTTTATGTTCATGTACATATATTTCTTATTATTTTTTATATTTTTTTTTATTTTTTGTTCCAAATAAAAAATAAAAATAAGGAAAAAGAAATAAAAATTTAATATTTTAGTTCACAATGGATGTAGTGACAGCTATTTCGTCGTATTATTTTTAAAGTCACTTGTATGTGTCATATTTTTAACCGAATTATGGATTTTACGCAGAACCGACAAAATTCGATTGCCAAAAATTCTGTTGCCACAACGAATCTTTTCTCGCCGCGTATGTAATGTACATAAACACCACTTTTAAGGTCTTTCCTTTGACCTAGAACTTTTAGAATTATTTCCGTCGACTACACCTATAAAGTACCAAAACAGTTTAGAGATATTACATAAAACAGATCATTTTTATACAGGCACATGTTAATATCTAAGATAATGCCTTAAATAATGAACTTAGCTTCACTTTCTAGCTTTCTAGCCTGGAAGAGAAAAGCAACCAGAATAAAATTTTAAAAACGTAAATTTATTATTCCCTTTTAAAACTATTTATAATAAATTAAGAAATTATTGAATCAAAAAAACCTTTTAATATAAATTTATTACAAAAATCAAACAACTGTGTTAAGTGAAAAGTTTTAGGTAATAATTTTTCCGTGTGTCATATTGAATTTTCTCACCTAAATAAAATTTTAATTGTTGCCCGGTAGACGAGTTGGGGATTTCCAGTTCGATTAGCACTAGAGATTCTGGTCTGTTTCACTACAACGGGATTATATTATACGTTACACTACTCGTTTAAATAAAGCAACCAACAAATAAATAAAAAAAATAGCAATCCTCTCAAACTCCTTTTCGATATTGATGTACAACATGGCCAAATTATCACGTGCCTTAGACACAAAAAGACCTTTAAATAAACCTTAAAAGTTGCAATTGAAAAAGGAAATATAGCTTCAAAACGTACTCCTAAAAGTACAAAGAGGCTCATTGAAAAAAAATTTAAAGCAAGTGGAAAACAGACCCAACATAGTAACATTTTTTTCAGAGCCCTAATAAAAATTCAGCCCACATCTATGGAAAGCAAAGGTTTTTCCACAATAGGAAGTTTTATAAATACTTAAAATAAAATAAACATTTTTTTTAGAGAATAAATATGTAATATTTTTTATTATTTTAATTTTATTATTAAATGAATTGTTAAGTTTTGTTTGTTTGAAAGAACTAATATTTTAAAATTTGTATTTTCTATTTGTTTTTTACAAAGCCTTTTTTATTAATGAAACATATATTTTTTATTAGAAATATAAAAATAAATAGCTCTGTTCCAGTACATGTCAGAATTGCAAATTTGTTAATTAGATAAATTCTGGATCAGAACTAATATAGTATATTTATTACTTTAAAATGTTTCATAAATATTTTTGATGATAAATATTTGTTTTCATTATTTGAAGCGGGATCCCGGGAAAAATATCATTTCTTATCGCTTTCCGGAAATGCTAAAAGTTCGTTAAATAAAAAAATTCTAGTGGGAACTGAACATTTTTCCGTATTCGTTTTACCAATACACATCATTTGGATGGTCTTTGCAGGTCAGATTCACCAGCTGAAAAGACCCGTTCTAATCAATTATAACATAATAATGAAAATAGTTCTAATCATCAAAAATTCTTTAATAAAAAATCTTCTTATATGAATAGACTTCGTTATCTATTTGCTGAAATCTCTTAATTTAAAATTATTTCCGTTAAAAATAACCATTATTTTATAAAATTTAATCAACAAAGTTTACTATTGTAACTAATTTGATAAAATAGCCCTTATTTTTCATGGTTTTCATTTGAAAAACCAATAAAGAAATTTTTCAAACAAACTATCAAAATTAAAAAGAAATTCTCCCCAAAAATTCTACACAAAAACAATCGAAAAAAAGTCATAAGATATTTAAACAATTGAACTAATTTTTGAGATTAAAAACGAAACAATTTTAAACACATTAATAAAACAAAGACAAAAAATACTAAGAACGAATAGTTTAATAAAAACAACAATATACCCTTTGAATTTCAACGATTTAATTTAATTCTAACAAATTCTACCCCAAAAAAAAAAAAAAAAGAACGTAATCTCTAGAATAAAAAGACAACGCAAAATGTTGACCAGCGGTCAATTGGCACACGTTTATTTGTGTATAAATGAATGAAAAGCTGACATATGTCAGCACACACCCTCATTTTGCCAATGATTTCCACATAAATGAAACAATTTTTATTGATGTTGCAGAAACATACAACAATGCACGATGAAAAGTGAAAACCCACTCACTCACTCAGTCACTGCTCGTAGAATACAATAAAAAGTGTTAAAAATTATTGCAAATGTTACAATTGATGAGAGATTTGAGACGTCTCATATTCGTAGAACAATAGAATTAAATTTTTCAAATATTTTTTAAACAAAAATCTCCACAAAAGTACCTAAAAGAGGGAGAAAAAAAAAAACGTTTAAAACAATACAGTTAGAATTTCTAAATCATCAGGATGCTGATGAAAATCAAATTCAATTAAATAAAAAGATATAAGCGGATTTTAACGCCCACAACAATTTGTAACGGTCATCGACAACAATCAATATTATATTGATTGTTTATGTTGTAGTTGTGATGATTCTGCTATTGTTATTGTTGGTATTATTTTTACCTTGTGTGTTTAAAAGGATGCCTACTAATGTGTGAACCTAATGCACAGGGAAAAATTGTTTTACTCTCAATGATTGTATTTAAGTGCACTATAGGCAGGATGAAAAAGAATGAGGTCGTTATGCTCGAATGAATCAAATATATTTTTAAAGTTAATAAATAAAATTGGAATTGAAATTCTTGTTCAAGTCAATTCTTGAAATTACTTACGCTTACACTCAAGCCTTTAAAATGCACAAAATTGAATTTTCTGTCGAAATAGTGAAAGTTTTAAGATAAACAAGTAAAAATTGCCTGTCTAAGGAATATGACATGATGGCCGTATACAATTCTTATTTTTAAAATTTGAATCACATCAGTTTCAAATATAAATTGATATAATTTTAACAAATTTGATAATAAAAAGTTCATTGAAATCGCTTTGCTGCTTTAACCTTGATAATTTAAAGAGAACATTCTATATAAGTTCTGTTGCATCCATACCAACACTATAGCTCGTGTCCAATGCAAATGTATTTCTATATGAAGGATTTAACACATGCTGTTTTTACCCATATATATATATATATATATATATATATATATATATATATATATATATATATATTTATATATATAATGTAACAATTTTCATTCTGTACTATCCAAAAGAATATCCAAAACCATTGATTTGCCCATTACACGTACTACAGTGTTAAATATCTCAATTGATTTCTATATTCTTGTAGTTCTATATTGTGTTTATTTACAGTTACGAGCAAATAAATAGGTTTACTTCGTAAGCCCTTAGAAATTCTTTTCTAAAAAATAAAATACAAAGATTACCAAAAAGTTTGTGACTTCTGTTACAATGTTTTATGGCAGCCTTTGATAAACGATAGCACCTGTTTAGATTAAATAATAACATGAAGAGAAGTGTTAATATTTGTCGATCCATATTTTTCATGATTCACAAAACACCAAACAAAGAAAAACAATACAATATCAATATTCTTTAAAGTTTTTGTGTTGCATTTTGAGTGATATTGTTAGTGTTTTGGGCGTCTTACCTATATTTTGCCATCAGTTCATCCAAAATTTGTCTTCGACTCATAGTTTCTCTATTTTTCTCATATTACAGCCCAACACAATAAAAGTATGTATTCTAATTTTCCTTGTTCTGGCGTTGCACAGTGTTTTGTTCCCATATAACATCGGGACAAAAATATAATGAGTTGTCGTCAAAAATTGAAAATTTGCACGCATATTACTTTGGACTTAAAATTAATATATACGAAATTAGGAAATTAAATTTCTTCTAAAATATTGGTCAGAACCTTACAAAAATTTGTGCTAGCCTTTAAAACTAGACTACTTATGAGTCTGCCAATTTATATTTTAATAATTTAAAGCAACCTTCCCTAAACCCTGTCATTTTCGAACATTATTTTAACCCCTGTACCTATATTTGCTCTTCAGTATCTAATTAATTTGCCTAAATTTGGCCGATCTCCGGTCCAAATTTAATATTTTTATTAGCTTTCAATATGTATTCAATTTTAAAATAATATCGATTTAACATTACGAAATATTTTAACATAAGGAACTCTTAGAGTTTTGCGTATGAAAAAGAAATTTATAAATTCTTTAAATTAATTTTTTTAGTTGTGGTAAAAATAGGAAGCAATTTTTCTTTTATATATTAAAAAAAAAAAAACAATACTAAGTTACAGAATCAAGTAACAAAATTTGTATCATTGTTTAATATTTCTTTGAGCTTATGTAATGTATGTATTACAATTTTAAAATGATTTATAGTTAGCGCCATCCTGTGGAATTTGTACTTACTATATTTAGTCCTTTTTTCTTTCCTAGGTGTTACTTAAATTTCGAAATAATTTAAATTAATTTAACAAAGTGAATTACGTTACCATTAAGAAATCTTCGGAATTAAAACAAAAACTGGCAATCAGACAATTTGTAAATAATTTTTTTTTTAATTGTGGCAAAAAATAGACACCAATTATTTTTATTTTGTTAAATAACCGTAAAAATTACATAAACAGCAAAAAAAATTTTATAAATTTTTTTACAATTTTTTATGTCCTTCATTAAATTAAAGAAATTTTTAGGTTAAAAAAATATGTGCAAATTTGAGAAAAAAAATGTATATCGTTCATTCCATTTAGTCTTTCTCATTATTATTTTGTCGAATTAAAAAAAAAATAGCCAATTTATTCACGATTTCAATTTTTATAAAAGCTAAAAATTTCGACAAAGTAATTTGCTTTAAATATTAATTTCTACCCCTTCAATTTTAACTTCCTTTTAACAATATATTTTTTAAAAAATGCAATAATATTTGTTCTGGGAGAAGGTAATTTTTAATATTTTTTTTTTTTAGAAAGTTACCATCAGTTTTACACATAAAAATTTTATTTTTCATATATATATATATATATATATATATATATATATATATATATATATATATATATATATATATATATATATATATATATTATATATATATATATATATATATATTATTCTATGTAACTTTAAGTGTTATTCTTTAACTATATGTCAGATTTGATTGATTTAAAAAATAGCACAAAGTTTATTGTAATAAATATTGTAAATGATATTCGAAAACAGCGTTATTGCTAAAGATGCACTCAGAGTAAAAATGTAACTTTCGGACGCATTTTTAAGAAATTTCTACCACTTTTATTTTAAATATTTTTTGTTTAAAATTGAAGAGAAATATGTTTTTTACAGAGTGCATTATCAATTAATCTGTTACAATAATGTATTGTAACACAAATAACAAATTATGAAATGCTATGACTAAAATTAATTTTGAAATAAACTCACAAAAAATAATATATATATATATATATATATATATATAAAATTATATATTATATATATATATATAGATATATATATATAAAATTATTTAAAATAGTGGAATATTTTGTTCCAAAATAATTTATATTTAAATTTTTGGTAAATATTATAATTTTTATAATGTCAAAGGTAGACAAAAATTGAAGGGGTTGAAATGCAATAAAATTTGCATTTGAATGAATTTTTAAGTGACAATATTACTTTTAAAAAACTGGGCTTAAAGAGGACATATTCATCTTATATATGTAATTTATTTACAGTTTACAGAGATATTTGTGTTTAAAATTGCACACTTTTTAATTTTTTTTTTTTGACTTTCCAAAAAAGTTAAACAAAAATAAAAATGGAGATATTAAAATGGCTTATAGGGTATAAGTATGTCGAATAGTAACAAATTATCAAAGACCTAAGGGAAATTTTTGGGCGTTCTTTTTTAGAATGAACTATATATATTCGGAACATTATATTAAAAAAATTAAATTAGCTTTAATTTAGAAATATACTAAATTATTGGACAAAATATAGCTCCTAGGCATTTTATGAAAAAATGGCATTTTGGCAATTATTTCCAGAAACAGTTTAAAACTACCTTTTTTTTGTCATTAATATTTGCTTTCAATTCCCCGATTTCAGCAGCCTCACGTAGTGACAAAAATAATTATTTCTAAAAATTTCTTTTAAAATTATATTTCAGCACAATTTGAAAAATGTTTTTATTTTGATTTTTGTTTTGGTTAAATTTTGTGAATCAAGAAAAATATGGATCGACATCTCTTTTCCCATATTCTTAACAATGCAATGCTATCATATGTCGAATGTAAGATACCTCTTAAGTCGTGATATCAGGGAGATAATGTCACTAATAATACCTCTAGTATATTAAAAGACTTTAAATTTACGGAGTGGCCTTCTTATTCATTTGATGTAAATCTAATTGAGAAATTTGTCCAGGATGTTATTTTACTTTTAAAAGTCAAAAACAAAGAAGAATTATGGACAACAGTATGTGATGGTACTCTTGGTACTAGTTATTCGATTTCATCAGAAATATATAAGGCATTGGTTAACTGTATGAATCATATGTTCTTGGGAGGTATATAATATAAAGAATATTTAACTAAATATATTGTTTGAACGATTTTTGTGTTAGTATAACACATTTTGTCATATGAACTTATTTATTTACTCAACAAAAGTTAACACTTTTTTTAATTTTAAGTATATCTTCTCTTTTTATTATTTAATCCAAACGAGTGTTATGGTTTATCAAAGGCTGCCTTAATTCATTGTAACATGAGTGATATTTTTATTAAACTTTATATCTTATTTTTTAGTAATAAATTTATTAGGGCTTACAATATGAAACTATTTTTTTACTCTTAACTGTATATTCGAATATTTTTAAATTCTTCATGTTTATTGTTTGTATGCAGTTGTTATATGCATTAGCATTAGTTGCATTTAATAACAGTAGTCAAGGTGTTGAAATGCAGTTCTTTTCTTTCAGATGGTGTGACTCTTTAATGCATCTACATTGTAAACACATTCATACATACATATAACATCAACCTTATTAACACTTGGTTATTGTATTTATTTTGTTTCCAAGTCCATGTTCATGTCCATGATTTCCAAAAACAATAACAATTGTTTGAACAAATAAAATCAATAATTTTTAGTTTTTATTTTCATAATGGACACATGCCATAAGTGTGCCTGACTGGCTTCTTCCATTTAAACTTGTCTACATATGTGTTTTAGTGAAAATTACTATTCTTTGTTTCCAATAGCAGCAGCCCTTTACTTTATATAAAGTAAAGGGCTGCTAGTGTTGCTGTCACCTATGCAGCTTCTGGCGTTAGTTGCTGTAAAGTATATTTTATGTGTCTAGTTTATCTCCGGTATTTAGTTTTGTGTTTCACAAAAGTCTATTGTTACATTTACGGGTTATTGTTCATAATTTTAATGTTTTTTAAATGTTTTCCGATTTCTTTACAAATCAATTAATGAATGTATTGTTTTTAGAAACAGAGTTTACATTACAAGTCACTAAGGAACTTAGTATAGTCAAAGGGATTTATTTAATGTAGTAAATATGAGTTACCAATAAATAGTGATGAAAATTCAAATTTTTAGTAGTTTGGCTAGGCCCTTAAACTTGTCCACCGAGTACATGATCGGGCGAATAAATATGGGAGACTAGGGCATCGTCGTAATATGACTCCTGTTTTAGCAATCCAATATGCTCACATTATGTTAGCGATGAATGCTTGTCTCTATGTAATAATTATTATTACTGATCATCTAACCCATTTGGAATCCACAGAATAAAAAAAAATGGACTTTTGAAATTAAGATTTAGAGAATTTTATGTCTAAAGCCAAGAAACACTTCTTTTTGTGTCCCGCTCCAGTAATATATATTACAAGAACACTGCTAAAGTACAAGCCATCCCCTGAGTGCTGTTTCAATAAGAAATAAAGTATTCATATCGGACTTTGTTTAAAAGTGTGTGACTACTTCTGATCCAAATCTATTTAACAGGGCAACCAAAAATATGAAAATTCAAATGAACCAAACTATTAGTTATGTATTTATCTGTTTCGACAATTTTAAGAAATTTGGCATTGATTTTTTATAGCATATTTTTGCATATTTTGGGTTTACCAGCATATTTTGTCATATTTTTATAGAAAATGCTTATTTCAGAGCACATCTTAGTAATTTAGATTGCATATTTTTTCATATTTTATACTAAAGAGCATAATTTTGCATATTGTACACAAAAGAGCATAATTTTGTATATTTCAAAATTAAAAGACAAATTTCGCACCCAATATAATTTTTTTACTGTCACAAACATTTTTAAAATCGGATTCACTAATAATTTTCATCTTATTGAAATTTTATAGAAATTTTGTAATTCCATAATACAATGGGTTTAAATGTTTTTAAACGCAAACAAATATTTTTTAATAATTCTAATAGAAAATCAAGTTATTTTTAACATGAATAGTAGATAATTCTAAATGTAGATATGATATTTTTAGAGCATATTTTTTAAACTTTAGGGACATATTTTTCGATTTTTAAAGCATTTTTTATACGCATAAAACACTTTTTTAGAATATATTTTTGATCGAATACCAACCATTTATATTTATAAATTAAAATTTATCTTTAGAGAAATAAAAATTCCGTTTACAAACAATAAATTTGTCATATCATACAACCCACGCATTTTTCCCACAAAATCAATCACTAACTTTTCGGTTATAATTTCTCAAAAATTTTACATTTACAAAATTTTATTCCGTCTACTTCCTTTATAAAAATGCTTGCACTAAATTAGTTTTTTTTTTTCTTTTCACCAGCCACACCTTTCTCTCATAAATCTTACTTCAAATATTGGAAAATAAATGAATGATTAAAAATTCAATATTCTAAAATTTTAATGTGGCATAACCGAAATTTAAGCCATAATAATGTCATCCATAAATTATCACATAATGAATAAATGTCGATAAATAGAAAGTTTTCCATTCAAATGAATTAATGATTAACAAAATATTTGAAAATACTTGAAGCAGAATTATAATGATAAATGTTCAAAGATAAATATAAATAGTTAATAGACATTTACCACTACACATGAAAACTCCAAAAACAAATAGAATTTTAGGGGAAAATAAAACTGCAAGAAATGCAAAAAATTATTGCTTAAAATTATGAGGATTTTAAAATGAAACAAAATAAAAGCAAATAAAATGAATGTACAAATAATAAATGAATAGATAAAATTTTAATACAATTGTAAAACACTATTGTCCACAGGTACTAAGGTCGATTTTCAACTAAAGCCTACAATTAACCTTAAGTGTGCTGACCTTTTTTTGGTGATAGAACATACAGGAAATGATTTGTATATTAAACAGATGATAATTTTACATATAGAGGGAGGAATCCAATTTTACTTACCATCCATATAAGATGACTTTAATTAATGAAATATTTATGTACATAAATACACACATATACGAAGAGATATTGTTTATTCTCTAACAATATGAATATCAGTTTTGAAATGTTTAATTTGTCTGTCCTTAAATGTGTATTTATGCATAATATAAGTGTGCATAAAATAGGCGTTTATCTGTAATATTTGGTTTAAATGTAATAAATTATTATATTGTTTTCTAAATATTTATGTATCATAGAAATTCGAGTATACATATGCGTTTGGTTTTAGAAATATCCTATAAGAATATACATACATATATCATCTTTTATTTCTATAAAGAGATGCCATGACACAATAACTTTTTATTAAACATTTTTAAAATATCTAGAAATTTTAAATCAATACGCTTAAATATTGTTGGAAAATAAATAATGATAGCTTGCTTTTTACTTTCAGGATGCAGGAACTAACTCGAGCAAAAAAGTTTCCGTACTGGCTGGTCCGATCGATGTGTACGTTTCTGGAATTCGCAGGGGTCCATCGTCAGAAATCTCCTCTCATATAGCTGTTTTTAATTTATGTGGTCCATTTTTGGTCTCCGAGTTTACATTGGTCCTTGAACTATTTTTACAAAATTTCGTTGATGTTTCAACTAATATGTGTATGTTAAAAATACTCCTCTTAATACAGCTTGGATTTAATGAGAAATCAATATATGGATAAATATCTAGTTGGACAATTTGGAACTATGAATTCAATCTTATACAAAAATAATTTTAATTGAAGTTTCCTCCATGAATTCCAGGTGGTCATCAAATTGGCAGAACGACGTTCATATTTTCTCTCATAATTATATAAATCTTTAAGCGGTATTCTCTAAAATTTTGGGTTCGAAAATTCCCGGGAAACTTATACTATTATTATGAAAAAATAGTTAATTGAAATTTTAATAGAGCCTTATATATATATATACATATATATATATATATATATATATATATATATATATATATATATTTGGCGCTAACAAATTTTATATTAGTATAAATGCATTTGCCGAATTTCATGAAGGTTGGTCCATACTTGATCATGCTCCCATATAAACCCTTCTTTTGAAAATTTCCTTAACGTGTATAAATCCTACACATATATTAGTATATATAAGCATTGTGTGTTAATATTTCATACAAATAAGTTTTATATAAGTATAAACCACAGTGCTAAATTTTGTGTATGTTTTTTTGACTATGTTTTCCATATAAGGCCTTCTTCCGGGAATCACCGTAAATCGCATAAATCCCATATAAATGTTCGTACGAACTTAATATTACGTGTAATGTGTATTAAAGAAATATACATTACACTTTATATAAGTATCGGTGCACGTTTAGACACATGTCCTATATAAGACAAAAATCTATTGTATAGATTAATAGGGCTATAGTATAATAGGGCTTATTTTCTTACTATTTTTTCTTATTTGCTTATCTAAAAAAATCTTTGTTGAAACTATTTAAATGATTTTTGGAAAAATGAAAATCTGATATTTAGTTTATACAATACATATAATAATATAATAATATTAATAATGTTTTTGTCTTTTTTTTTTTTTTTTTTTTTTTTTTTTTTAGCAATTAAAACAAGTCTTTTGAAAAACTTACTTTTTTCATAAAATAAGCAATAGTTTTTTTTCGGGCGTGAAGCTATTTAGTGCCAAGTCTATCTAAATATATTTTATAATTAAATAGTATCAATAAATTTAAAAAGAATTCGCGTGACATTTTTTTCGTGGATCGATAAACATGAAAAAAAATGCTGGATGTAGGGCGCAAATCTAAATCAATTAAAATTTTTTTGTTAACCATTTATGAACCCTTATCCTTTAAAATGCGTAAAGCAAAAAATTATTTTGTTAACAAAACTGAGAAAAACTTTTTAAAAAAAAAGTTGCCATTTTTCTTTCTAATTTCAGAGTGCTGATTTTGAATATTTTTCACGGTTAGAGGAGTTGACAAAATGTAAAATTTTTCAAGCATATCATTTCAAAATATTTTAGAAGTTACAGAACATTTTTAAAAAATTTGTCCCTCATATACCTCGGGACTTATTCCCGCAAAACGAAATAAAGTCGAGGCAAAAAATGAAAAATAAAAAATTCAGTCATAAATATCTTAAATGAGTAAGCTTACTCTTTCTTTATGTCGCCATACGCTTTACAGAAACATAAAATTCTTTGAAATCTGACTTAACTTGTAGAAGCTGCTATTTCTGAAATTTTTCATTGTTACAGGGAGATTACAAGATAATTTTTCTTAGTTTAGGTCTTCCTCTACAATTCTCTCATACCTATAATTTCAATCCGACTAGTAGTTTAGCATATATAGATTTATTCCAACAATATCTCTCTCAATTCACTGAGTCTGCAAAAAAAGATAATTGAAAAAAAATTAAAATTCCGAATTCAGTGTTATCATATAAAATTTCAAATTAAATAAGGTAAAGTTACCTTTCTTGGTACATATGGTAACAATGTAAATGATACGCGCATACAAATTCATATAAATATCTATAAATATAAACGAATATGTAACTTATAAATACAAATTGTAATATTACATACATACAAACAAACTATTAGTTAAAGGTTGTCATTTTATTGGATTTCATTATAAATTACAAAACTCAAGTAGTTGTTGGCTGCTTCTTATAAATCAATTAAAAATTGATGAATAAACATCTTAAAATGTGTACGTTTTTATGTATAACAAAGAGGGGGAAGCAATATTTTTTACTTTAATGAATTATATACCCCAACTACCCTAATATTAGGGTATCCAATTATTCAGGTTTGTCATACTAATCGGTTAATTCGATAAATAATTATTCGAGTTGATTGGTTAATAACCGATTAATGGCAAACAAATTATTCGCTTAACCGAATAGTCTTAGTAATACATTTAATAGCAATAACTATATTATTTAGGGCCGTTATTATAACTATCCAATAACTAAAGTTAAGATGTTATCGGATACATTAATTGCTTTCGGTTATTATAAGTAAAAGTTATGCCAAAAATGACCGATAAGCTGAAGGACAGAACATCTGACCATTAAATCTTATCGCAATGTTTATGCACTTAGAACTGCCATATTTTCTGGTTTATAAATTCCGGTGTAGTTTTTAGTATTTTTTCTACTTAAATTTATATTTGTTCCGGCACTAATTTTAGTTTGCTTTAAGTCATTTGTTTTAAAAATTTCCTTGCTTTTTTTTTATATTTACTTTACTGGCCAATACGTTCAAATTTTTCATGCTGCCACTACGTTAACTGGCCAAAAGTAATCGGTTACTGATTTAGCCTTGCCGTATTATCATATTAAAACTAAGTAGTAATAACCAAAAATAGATAAAGCTTACTTTATTTCTCACTTTAGTTTATCTTACCTTTAACTATTTGCTACCTTACAGGAAGATTATTATAACGGCCCTTAATATATTGAAATAGTTATTTGGAAACATAATGTAGATCACTTGTTTGAAAAAAATTGCATTTTTCGACCTAGTACTATAAAATATTCTCCTAACTCAACTTTATTTAATAAGTCAGTCTTTCTAATTTAACTCACTTTATTTTTTGTGTGACAAAAATGATTTTTTGTCATAAAAATAAAAATTATTATTGCTAAATTTTGTTGATGAAACTTATGGCTCATATAACTTTGAATTTACTTTACTTAAACTATGTTTTCAGAATTTGTATTGTCACATGTCGCATTTTATTATATATTCCATCCCACCAAAAAAAAAAAAAAAAGGAAATACAAAGAAGGCAATAAGATACTAAACTTCTGATCCAGAATAAGTACAAATTCGGATTATTTTAAATGAATTTAACGTAGGCTTGTCATCGGAAGATGTTCTAATTTTTTGATATCTATTCACTGAAAAGAAGTTCATGCAAAATTGCAATGAACATCCAAATTCTTTTTTTCGGAGCAAGGAAATTGGTTTTAATTTTTATATAAACAAACATATTTTTTAATAAAAAATTACGTATAACACTACTTTTCGTTTGTTTAAGAAAGTTCGTTTTAATATCAAGAATTTGAAAAAGTAACAACCGAATCTCAGCGTTTTATAGCAGAACAAATTTATTTAAATTTCTTTTAAATATCTTTTGTATTTTTCGTTTGTATTACTTCTTAAGCATAAGAAAGCGTTCACTTATTTGTACTTTAGAAGCAATGAAAAAGTATTTTATTAAAAATTATTTTTATTTATATTTTATTTTTTTCTTCTGAACTTGCATTTACGTTCACACACATGAGATCAGAATTCCAGCAAGAAAAATTGCCTTGTGTGAACCTAAACTATCAGAAATTTCAAAAAAGATGTAGCTGACATAAATTTATATTAAAAATAAATTTATGTCGGCTACATTAAATTATGTCAGCCAAATTATTCGAACAATTAATCGACCAAAATTTAACGGATAACCGAATGACGGTTAATCTATTAGATACCCTACCTAATATGCATTTTTTATACCCTACACCACTATAGGTGGTATTATTATACGTTTGTACTGACATTTGTAACACCTAGAAAAAAAAAATATCATACACCCACCTTAAAGTATACCAATCGATTCGGAATCACCTTTTAAGTTGATCTTATGACACAAGGGCGAAGCCTTTTGAAATTGATTATAATCGGTCCACTATTTCATATAGACCCCATACAAATGTCTTCCCGGAATAGGGAATTAACGATCATAAGTGCCTTAAATATAATAAAAATTTAATGAAATTCGGCAGAAATGAATATAAGTATAAATATGTTTGTAAAATTTGATCGGTCTATAATTTACAGCAGCTACCATATAAATCCTTCCTCAGGAAATCGCTTTATTGTGCATAAATTCCATACTAAATCTAGTATCAAGTTAATATCTGACACAAATAAGTTTTATATACGTTGAAATCACAGTGCCAAATTATGAAAATCGGCTCATAAGGCCCAGTTCCGGGAATCACACTAAAGTACATAACTAATAAATATAATGCATACGTATGTTTTATAGGAATATACACTACGCTTAATACAAGTATCGTCACAGAATTATCTGTAGGTCCCATATAATATACATGGTGTAGGGTACCATGTGGACGTTCTAGACCGACTATATATTTCTTACTTGTTCAAATTGCCTTTTTTCTTTTAATATTTATTTATGTCAGCCTACAACTTGTGTATTTATGTTTGTATATTTTTAATTTTTTTATTTTTTAAATTTTTTTTTTTCTTAAAAATTACAACTTGTTCATTTTATGAATTGATGATGTTTTCGGTTGTTAAATCAAAATGTTTGGCGCGTGCATAATGACATATCTTTGTGGATCATAACAGGGGGATTAATGGTTAACCGAATGATTTTTTTTTTTTTTTCTTATTAAGAAGAATTTCTTTCCTTTTTAGTTTCGTTTGAGAATTATTGTTTTGTGCATTTTAAGTGGAATTTTGTTTTCCTAAAGAAGGTGCATTTGTAATAAATTGTTCATGGAAAATACAAGGTTTTTTTTATTTAATGAAACATTTTTTAACGTTTTGTCACCTTCAAAAAAAAAAAATAGAATGAAAATTTGAAGGCAAATAATTTTTAACAAAATTGGAATGCAATGCCGACGAAAGTTGGGTATATTAATTAAAGAAAAAACTTTAAAAGCATCAATTTCAATATTTAATTACACGAATATTTTAATTATTATTTTTTTCAATATGTCAATATTATTATTTTGTACGAAATAAGAAAAAGATACCATAGCACGTGTCTATAAGCTGTTTTTAACCGAAACTACTTGAAAATAAATGCCAGTGGCTACTATTTTCTATACAAATCCTTTATTTATTGAAAAATATACTCTAAAATACAATCATTATTGAATTTAATACAAATACAACTACTAACTGGTCCTGCGCCATTGTACAAGTACGTATGCGTGTGTTATTGTAGTAAATGGTTATTGGGTCATTTAATGCAAACAATAAAAACAATACCAAAGATAAAATATCAAATTTCATAAAATCCCCTATTTTTAAATATATATATATGTATATCCACATATATATCAATAAACCATACTATTTAATACACCAACAACATCACAAGACACTTGAATCCTTAAATTAATATATAGAGGATATCCTTCTTTGTGTATTTGTATTATGTGTACTAAATATTTTTAAACATAAAATTTCTATAAAAACATTAATTTTTCATTGGAAAAATGAAAAACTATTTTAAACTGCAGCACAACAAAGGCCATGTGTCAAATTCTCGAAGAAATAAAAACGAGACATTTTTATGAAGCCGTAATAAAAATGTATGTGAATGAGTGCTATATTTCAATATTTCACAAATTTAACCTACACATATACACACACATCCCCATTTAGTCCAACTCCCTCCCAACGCTTTAAAGGAAAAATGACCTGAGGTCAGTCAGTTTTGTCAACGTGTTATAGCCACATATTGTCACTGGCATCATTTTTGTTTTGTTATATTTCTGGTTGATGATCGACACCCCCTTTCATTAAATCATATTATTATCCTAAAGGTCCTTTTTCTACAATATTGAATTGATGGTACTGGTTGGTGACCTCTTATGGTTTTCACGTTTGTCTATCATTTATTGTTATTTTTATTAGTTCATGTACATTCTTTTCAAAAATAACTAGAGAGGAATATTGATGTGAATATTTGGCAATTTTATATTACATATTTGTTTTTGTAATTTTTTCGGATTTTTAATATATTTTCAATAATTTTTGTTTTCTATTGACACGCGTTAATTGTTCAGTATTGCATTCTGTTAATGTTTATGGATTTTTAAAAATAATCAATAGTTTTTGATTTTAAAATATATTTTACGTAGTTGTACACAATTTCCCACAAGAGTACATAGGATTTACAATTTTGTATATTCAAACAAAATAGATTCTTATGAAATATTTGAGCTAAATTTTAATTTACTATTTTTAGAAGCTTCAGTTGCAATTTTTTTTTAATGCGGACTTTGTGTAAGCTATTTGCTTTAATGTTCTATTTAAAATGTTGTATTTTTTTTTTTTTTTTTTTTTTTTTTTTTGTAAAATCCACCCTCTATTTATAAGTATTTATGACGGTCATCTGTAAAAATAAATATTTCATAGAATTCCCCCTTTATTCACGAATTGATCACAATCGAAGTTGCCGTTATTAAAAATGACATTTTCACAATTGTTATGGTGAGTTTTTCAACTAGGAAACAAATAAATGTCATTCAATTTTAAAAATGTTATTGGAAATTCAAAGAAATATTGAAATACATATGTATGTATTTTTATCAATGAATAATTGTCAGTTAATGTAAAGAATAATTTTTGACTTTTTCGAAATATTAAACACCCGCTTATTTAAGAATATGTTTTCGTTGTACTTTAATGCAATGAATATTTTTAAAACAAAACTATTTTTAATACTCGTAGCATTTAAATTGTATTTTTTATCGTTCTCAAACAATTTTATTTATTTTTGAATTTTATTTAACATATTTTCAATTTGTTTGCTATTAATTATTTTTTATTGTCATATTTTTCCGTTACATCCTATTGTTTATTTTGGTTTAAATTTCATTTTTTTTATATAAGTTTCATATTTTACTTATTTATTTATTTATTTTTTTTTGTGGGTTGTTCCATTT
Organism: Protocalliphora azurea; assembly: GCA_932274085.1. Classification (NCBI taxonomy): domain Eukaryota; kingdom Metazoa; phylum Arthropoda; class Insecta; order Diptera; family Calliphoridae; genus Protocalliphora; species Protocalliphora azurea. Next base: position 86,615,028 of record OW026520.1, read on the forward strand.
ATCACTTCCTTTGTTATAATTTATGATTGTTGTTAAAAAAAAAAAAAAAATGAAAAAGCAAAAAAAAAAAAACGATCCTTTTTCGAGTGGCTTGTTTATGTGTCGGTCTCTAATGTGTTGACAAATTGTTGCTTTAATTGTATGATAAAGATCTATTTTTATTACATTTACTTGATAAAATGTTAAAAAAGATTTAACTATTGAACTGTAAAAATGGTACAATAAGGAATAGGGGTTAACATATTTTTTACAAAATTGCGGTTCATTGAAAGTCTATTTAGTACATTTTCAAGGAGTCGTATCCTATTTAAAATTTTAATTTAAAATTTTTCCCACAAGCTCGAAATTTAAAGCCATTTTTGAGAAAAGATAGAAACTTTTGGCCAAAATATTTGATGGACTCCGAGTTATTATTAGACTTCATTTTTAAAATATCCGTTGTTGTGTGAGCGGGACTAAGGGAACGCTTGGATGATTTACCGACCACACCAACAGGAGTGTGCTGTAAAGAAATGTGAATATTTCGAAATACAAAATTAAATTTTGAAAAAAATATTTTAAAATAAATAACAAAATGTTCTATTATAATTCGAAATTACTTTAAAGTTTGTAAGTAAACCAAAACCATTAAAAAATAACAAAACCAAAAATTAAATGATATTAATAATTTTGTAAATTTTAAAAACATTTAATCAAATTCTAAAAATGCGAACATTTAAACAATTTTTAATTTCAATAATTATAAACGATTTTTTTTCAATTAATGAAAATTTTAATAATAAAATATTTAATTAAATTAATATTTCTGCATTAAATTCGATATTGATTTAGCAAAATCAAAAATAAAATAATATTTATTATTTTGTAAATTTTAATAACATTTAATCAAATTCGAAAATTTGAAACATTTTAAAAATTTTGAATATATATTCACCATAAACTATTTTTTTCAATTAATGAAAACTTTATTTAAATAATGTACTACTATATTAAATTCGATATTGATTTAGCAAAATCAAATAATAAAATAATATGTAATAATCATTTTGTAAATATTAATAAAATTTAATCAAATTCGAAAAATTCTAATATTTTAAAAATTTATTAAAAACGATTTTTTCCAATTTATTTACTTTGATATTGATTTAAAAGTTTCGAAAACTTTGAAGGGAAGTTAAAGGATAATTTAAATTGAATATTCTTTTTTATAGAATCTTGATTTCAATAATTTTGAAAAAAAATAATAAAAATGTTTTTTTAGTAATATTCGAATATTTATATTAAATTAGTTAAATTAATTAATTAAAATTTCAGCTTACTTTCGATTATTTAAATTTAACTTTCGTTTAACAATATTTTATCAAGTTCGAGATAGAGTTATGAAATTATAATTCGAAAATTCAAATTTGTATTTCTTCGAATTTCTAATATTCAGGTATATTCGAATTTTTCGACTCCAAAATTAAAATAATTTTATAAAAAAATAATTTAATAATTTAAACTAATCAAATAATTAAAACTAAATTTAAAACTTTTCAAATTTTGAAAATATTTTAGCAAAATGAAGCATGGACGTATAAACCTACTTTTTCAAAATGCGTTTTTTTTTTGCATAATATTGTAGACAATCGCTGGTAGTTTAGTTCCCTACGAACTTTTAGAATTGTTTTGTTGTTATTTTTTCCTTTATTTGCTATAGAGCTATTTCTCGATACACTGTTGGACCAGTCTTAGTGAAAATTCTGACGTCGAAAGAGGAGGTGTTAGGCTGTAAGAATATTGTTTGCTGGAGTATAATGGAAGCACGAAGGCGCTTCAGTGATGCAAATTTTACCACTTGATAGTAAAAAAATCAGTATTTGATTGCAAGCAAGACAAAGAAAATCATGTACCACATTATCTCTTATTATTTAAAAGATGTTTGACTTAAAAGATTAAATTTGTAATCTTTAGCCACGACTGTTTTGCGTTTTTAGCCTATAAATTTTTTTAATAAAAATTAGAAGAATTTTAGAAAAATACTATAAAATTTCTGCTAAAAGTGATAACAAATAAAAAAATTTTAAATTATTTCAATTCTGTCAGAAACAATTCTTAAATTCAAAATTTTGAAATAGATATCAAAAATCGTAATTTTTTTCCAAAAATTAAATGAATGAAATGTTAAAAATTTGGTATAGTGCGTCTTAAAATTATAAAATTAAATAAAACTCCTGGTATAAAGAAGAAAACCAAAACACCAATCCGGGTAGAAGTCGAGAACGGCACACAAAAAAAAATGTGTTTTCTCAATTCGATATCAAAAATTTTCATATCATTCTTAAAACTAAAAATATATTAATTTTCAAGACAAAATATTTGGGAGTTGATATCTCATACTATTCTCAAATCATTCATAAACTTAAGTCAGAATTTCGAAATTTAAGAAAATGAAGCATGAATGCGTATACTTTTTCAAAATGCGTTTTTTTTTTCTTTTTTTCCAATATTGCTTTAACAACCAATTTACATCTATTGACACAAAAATAATTTTAAAAATTTGTCAACTTCACCGAAAAAAAAATTTAATTTAAAGACACGATTTTATGGAATTTTTATTTTTTCATACAAATTTTTTCTTGGATTTTTAGGTGTTTTTGAATAAATCCAATATTAGACTGATACATGAACTTCAGAATATGAAGAAGATTCTTAAAATTTATATCATGTAAACAAGTAAAAGGACGTATATTCATAATTCAAATAGTATAATAACATGAGCTTTTGATATAAATTTGTTAATAATTTCAGCAAATTTATTCGAAAAAACAAGCAAAAACATGTTGTCGGTCAGATCCAATCTTTTGATAGCCTATACTCTGCGTTTTTGATATTTGTGGGGGGTTTTCTTGGGACCTGTGGTCAATTGTTGACCAGTTATTATAAGATTATATTTCTGTAAAACATATGTGTATGTATATATGATATTACCATTTAAATTATATTTGTTATGGCCCGGATTCCCGAAAGTAGGTTTTATATGGAAACTATGATTATGGACCGACTGTGAGAAAACATTGCACTAGTTTTTTTTTATCCATATAAAAGTTATTCTCGTCAAATATTATCGCTTGCTAGCAACTATATTGGACTTAAGCACTTTAAAGTGATTTTAGGGAGATGGGCTTATATGAAAGCCATGAATTTTGGCACACAGATTTATGCATTTATGGTCAATTGGTGAGAATTTTAATGTAATTGTGATTAATATAAAGCATTTATAAACATGACTACAACTGTTCTATAAAAGTATATGGATATAAGTCCTTATTCCATTTTAAGATATTTTCAGACGCAAAATTTTACATTCAAAGAGATGATTCATAAATATTACCAAATATCAAAAAGTTAAGAAAATAATTAAGTTTTATGATTTTATGAAGTTTTTAGCGTCTCCTATAATTTTGAAAATAAATGTATAAATACAACAAGCCCGATCCGGAAATTTCCATACAAATTTGTATAAAAAATGTGTAATACGGCTAGGCTAAAAAATAAATTTTATTTTAAATTCTCTCCGGATTTTTTATTGCTTTTTTTCACAAAAAATATTAAATTTGTATGTATATATTTTAAAAATATTTATTGAATTAATAAATAAAATTGAAAAAAGTTTCAAGTAAAAAATGAAATGAAAAGAAAATAAATAAAATTTTTGTTTATTTTTCGTTGCCGTCTAAGTTGCTATTTAATTTAATAATGCGAGCTACGTAAAAGAACCCGGACTATAAACAAATAAATAAATAAATAAATGGGAAAAAACTATAAATAAAAAATTAGCTTTTTTCTAGCACTTTTTTTTAAGGCTTTAGCCTTTTCCGACATTTTCTCAGCCTCTTTTTTCTCACCTCCTGGCAATACTGGTTTTTAATATTGTATAAAGTGCTAAAGTAATTTCGTTTATATTTTAGTTCTTAGACTTTTGTATAAGCAAAAGAAATAGAGAAATTTTTTTAGTTGTGGCAAAAACTAGGTAGAAATTCTTCTACTTCGTTTATTAATTAATAAATAATACACTTATAAAAAAATTGTATAATTTTTTATAATTTTTAATATAAAATTAAAAATTTTCAGTTGAGTACAAAAATTATATTCCACCTTTCTTAGCTGTTTTTTAAATTTCGAAATAGTTTTGATTATTTTTTCCAATTTACCGAAATAAATTACTTTAGCCATTCAAATTGAAGTAAAAACAGGAAATCGGAAACTATTTTAATTTTTTCAAAGTTGTGGCGTAAAATAGTCACCAATTATTCTTAATCTATTAAATAACTGAAAGAATTTACATAAACAGTCAAAAATTTTATATCTTTTTATATCCCTCGTCAAATTTACTTATATATATATATATATATATATATATATATATTAAAAAGTTATAATAGATTTAATTGAAAAATATACTAAAGAGTATCAAAAACAAAAATAAATATTCGATGCATTTCACCATTTTTTCCGGAAACAGTTTAAAACCACCTTTTCTTGTTTATTAATATTTGCTTTACATTCTCTAACTATAGTGGCCCCTCGTAGCCACAAAAATAATTATTTTTAAAAGATTCTTACAAAATTATATGAGCTATATTTTTGCCTTTTTAGAAATTTATATTTCAACACAATTTGAAAATTTCCGATGCCATTAGCAACATGAATGGATGGCTAAAATGGGTAAAGTATCGGGTGAGTTAGTATTAGAGGGTTAGAGTTACATGTAAGTGTTAAAATTGGGTTAGTATAAGCGTGAGTATATAAATAAATGTGTGTAAATAAAGAGTATAAATAATGGTTTGACTAGTAGTGTTAGACTAACTAGTGGGTAAAACGACTATTTTCGTTATGGGTCGAGTTAAACTTCCTGTTGAAGTCCGTAGTTCAACAACTCTGAGTCGTCCATCAGGGCTAGTCCTAACTACGCGACCTAAAGACCATTCATTGAGTGTTCAATTGTCTTCATTAATAACATCTAAATCATTTACTTCTACTTCTCTGAATTCTCAATTTTTGCCATCTATTAGTTAAACTAATGTTTCCATCACATAGACCGGGTTCGGCAGGGATTAAAAAAGCCTAACTAATAAATAAGTGACCTGGAGTTAATGGCTTTAAGTCATATGAATTTTCACTTGATAGCTTGAGTGGTCACAAGTTTAGACATCTTTAAATTTTTGAGAGTAGGGTAGAAAATGCTTTGTTTCATAGTTGAGGATGTCTTTAGGTGGGTTTTGAAACTCTTAACACCAGCTTCTCATAAACCTCTCATGTGTGGTGCTCCGGGTTGAATAAAATACCAGTTCAAGTTTTGAAAACTATTTCCCGCACTAACTTCTAAGTTGTCTAAGAAACTTCTGCCGCTCTTTTTTCATCAATAGGCTAGTTCCTGGGAAATTGTTGGTAGGTTATAACTGCCATAAAAGCTTGGCATGACAGGTCTGCCGTAGCTTTGCTGCAAGTAAACAAAGACACAAACGTTGCCTTTGTCAGCATATTGTCAACAATCTATCAAAATTGCTTTTATAGGGTATTTTAAATGACTCTCTTTTGGTAATATTTCTCTCCCTCTTCTCTCTCTCTCATATACGGGTGCATTGTGAATTGTGTGAGAACTAAAACAAAAAAAAAAAAAACAGAAAATTTACCTACAAATATTTGAATTATTAAGGATTTTTACACTTCTCGCAGTATTTTATACTTTTTTGGATCACCATCAGCTCTCTTTTGTTTTGAAAATGGGTCCAAATCGCACAAAACACAAAATGTATGTTTACTCAATTTTGACAATTTGTTTTAGAAATTAAAATGTACAACAGAGTTCCAGTATTTAGTATTGAAAATTCAAACATATATATTTTTATAGAACTTTGAGTGAATTTTGAAAATAAAAAAGCACCAACAAAATTAAGTTTTTGTTACCAACACATACTTAGAGTCAAGTACTTTTTCACTAACACACTCTTAGAGTTAGGTACTCCTGCCAAAGAGTCGGACTCAAGTAGTTTAAACTATTAAATATAACTTCTCAACATTATCGATAGGGCTACCAAAAATATGCTCTAAAAAAGTGTTTTATGCGCATAAAAAATGCTGTTAAACTCAAAAATATACCCTTAAAATTAAAAAACTTGCACTTAAAATATTATTTTTTCTACTAAAACTTTAAATTATCTACTATTCATGCCAAAATAAATTGATTTTTATTAACAATGGCTAAAATATATTTTCTTTTTTCTCTTAAAAATGTTCAAAGCTAATACATTACATCAGGAAATTACAAAAATTATAGTGGAATCTGACATGAAAAAAGTATGTGACAGTAACAACAAAAATCACTAAAAGTAAATTAAGTAAACATTTCCATTAGATGGAAAGTGCACAAAATGTTTCTCTTAAGTGTAAAATATACAAAATTATGCTCTTAAGTATAAAATATGTAAAAATGCTAAAAATTATCTAAAATAATGGGTTTCAATGAAAATATGACAAAATATGCTGCTAAGCCCAAAATATGCAAAAATATTATTTATACTTTTGATTGCCCTGATTATCAATATATTCATTGAAAGTTTATTTGCTTTAACTCAGAATTCCTTCATTCCATTGAAAATTAGTTATATTTTTAGCCCGAAAACTGTTAAAACAAATTAAAATACAATTTAAATTTATCAAATATTTATAAACAAAAATTTATTTAGTGTGCAAAAAAGAACTTCATTATGCATTTGATTTATAAACTCCTTTTAACATTTTTAAATAACAACATATTAATCAAAATTTCTTATGCCCTCAAAGAAACACTTAAAATTTTTTGTATTCCACCAACAACAATATATTTTTCTATAAACAAATAAATATTTAAGAAAACATTAATTCATAATACAAACAGACATTTACATGCATATAAGGAAGAAAATATCTAGAGAAACATTTAAATTTTTGGCTTATTAACCCTATGCATGCCACCCACCTTTAACAAACAACAACAAATACAACAAAATAAAAAAATGTTACATCAAATTAATTTTTAAAATGAAAACAACACTTAGAAAATTATCTTCTGAACCAACATATGAGAATAGAATAAAAAGATGTTTATGAAAAGAAAACATTTACAAAACACTTAATCATTGAACATCTTCAGTTTATTAGCGCTTTAAGACTGAAGTGTGTATAATATTTCCCCTTTTTTTCTTTAACGGATTTAAATGGTCATTCATATTTGAAATGTACTTTGAAGTTGTTTGGTAGCTGTCATCGTCGCCATCACCATTAACATTATTTAAGTCTTCATCACTAAGATGCCAATGATCATTATAATGAGTTTGATTCTCTTATTTTTCTTTTAGATGTATAGATATATGAGCAGACATTTAAAGGTATTAATTCAATTGAAGGAAGAAAATATTACAATGCAGTTGTTTATCTTAACTTAGCAATTTTTATTAGCTTAATTTTTTATTTATTATTATTTGTTTTCATTTACGTTATTAAATTTTTTTATAATGTTTACTACAACTCTAATTTTTGTAGAATTCCTCATTAGGTCAATAATTTTTCTAACTTATGAAAAAGTGCATAACAAGAGATATTTGGGCATCAATTTAATCCAGTATTTGGTTTCCACAGACAAATGAATTAATATCTAAACAAATTAATTAATTCTTTTAAACACCTGTTTATAAGTATTTACGTATAAAAAAGCTTTATACACACCAATTCAAAAACAAGCGCGATCACTATCAATTTCCATAGACTTATTAAATCTTGGAAGTAAATAAAAGTATGAGTGTATGAGTGCCTTGTATGTGATTTGTTGTTGTCTATTAAGAGTGTTAAAGATCTGGTAATTTTCTTGTTTTACATGTTCAAATCATCTCAAAATAGTAAATATATTCATCCACACCGGTGTTGCCGTTTAGAGACATTTGTTACATTTTTCGTAACTTTTCAACGTTCCACATAACATGTATAATTTTTTGTTTTTAACCACATTTTCGTAACTTTTGATCTCTTCAATAAAATTAAGTACTTACTATATTTAAAAATTATATCATTGTTATAGATCATGGAAATATTTACCAAAATTTGGAATAAATTTTTTGCGAATTTCTCAAAATTTATCCCCTAGCACATGTTCTTTTCTTGCACGAAATTATTTCGTTTTTCAATATATTTTCGGTCTACAAAATTACATAAAAAGTAAATTTAGCTATGTTTTTATTAAAAACGGTATTACAATCCAAAATATAAAAGAGTATTTCTTAGAAAAGACTCTGTGTGAAAAACTTAGGTAACGTGCAAATGAAAAATTTCGTGAAAATAGTATTAGTTACAAGAATTAAAATATTACTTTTGATTTAAGCAATATTTTTAAACCATAAAATTAGGTAACCTTTACAAGGGCCGATATTTTGATCTGAAGGGATACAAATGATTTATTTAATGAATTTCCTATTTTGAAATGCATATATTTAGGGAAATTTTAGTCAACAAAACTTATAAAATCAGATTATTTCAACCGGTTGAATAGCAAAATATAATACCTAAAATATATAAAATATATATAATACCTAAAATATAACTTTCCTGCAAAAACCTGCAACTTTTCCAAGCCACTCTGGCAACACTTGTCCATACATACAACTTATTTATATTGAGCATTTGTTGTTCGTGTTTGCGATTCTATTTGTAGTTTGTGTTTCATTCAGATCCATTCAAAACTAATTTGTTAGACAAATTGGTTACATTTTATTGGACAAGATTAGATGATGTAGTTAAAAATTATCATGTTTAGAAACATTAACTTTCCGCTAAAAGATTTTAATAAACTTTTGTAACTTTTGTTTGTTCGAACTTTGATTTTTAAAAATTCATTGAATGTTTTGTTCTATGGATACCATTCATAGGTCATATTTGAATATTTAGCTTATACTTATTAATTTTGGTATGATTCTTATATACTATTAGTTTTTCTCGGTGCGCTTCGCTACCCCTTTTGATGCGAAAATTAATATTTCCTTTTTATGGGGGCTACTTTTCCCCCTGGTCCTATCTGTCCTATTTTCTTTTCATCTATGCGAAATGATAAGATAGTGGTTTCTAAAAGTAGGTGTAAAATGTTGCCGTGATATCCAATCCAGATCTAACGAATTCTATAACCTCCTCCAGCAGTGATACTATCTATGCGTCAAATCTCGTAAAAGTCGGTTCAGCCGTTTTAATACACAGGCAAACAATCTTACACCTCAGTTTTATAAAATATATAAGGGTTATTTATTCTTTAAACAGAAGAATAAATAATATATATATATATATATATATATATATATATATATATATATATATATATATTACGGTAAATATTATATTATTAAATATTACGTTAAATTACGATACCTTACATTAGAAAACTTCTAATGTCAATTTTCTTATCCAATGCCTCTTATTACCTGAGCAACTAAAAATATACAAAGTCATAATATTACCTATGATTCAAATGACAGTTACTTATCCGTTTTAGACCAAATCGATTTGTTATTGCATATATTTGTCCTAACTGCATATTTTTCTATATTCCGGGCTTAACAGCATATCTTCATTGAAAATCTTTATTTTGGAACATATTTTAGTAATTTAAATGCATAATCTTGCATATGTTGCACTAAAGGCTATAATTTTCCATATATTGCACCCTATTTAATTTTTATAGATACTTTTCTGAAATTCGATTCCTTAATAATTTTTATCCTACAAATTAATACAAATTTCCTGACATTTTGTAGCAATTACTAGTAAAAATAAAATAACTTTTAACACTAGTAATAGATAATTTAAAATTTAGTCAAAAAAATAATATTTTAAAATTATATTTTTTTTAATTTTAAACTCGTATTTTCCGATTTTAAGAATATATTTATGGTCGCTCTGCTTCTTATATTTACTATTTTTATACTTTGGCAAATATAGTTAGAAAGCGATCAGTAGGACTTTATGAAATACAGTCTCCTACGGGTTTCAATCATCAAATTAATATGAAATTGTTCATATTAATTAAATTTTTATTAGAATTTGCTGAACATATTAGATTTTAACAGTTTTTTTATTACTTCAACTATTTTTTTTTAAAACCAAACAATATATCATCGATACTCTGACGAAAAGTCTTATGTGTAGTTTTCTGATTTTCTTTCTTTTTATACCTTCAGAAAGTTTTACTGAATGTTCATTTTCGATTTATTTTAAAAACATTTGGATTAGTTCCGAAGTTATCGAAAGGATTGTCTTATATTTTTGTATAAATTTCACACAAAATAATTTTCACTTTTTAATAACCTTTTCCAGATATCAATAATTATATAAGTTTTAGACCTGACCAAATGATAATAACTTTTGATGTAATTTGGGGAGCTGCACATTGTCACATTTTTTTAATTTCGGATATATTTTTATACATTTGAATAAAAAAATTAATACGTTAAATGCGTGGCAGCATATTATATATATATATATATATATATATATATATATATATATATATATATTGGGATTACTTTTAAATAAAAAAAATCTTGTTTCAAAAGTGATTTTTTAACCTAAAAAATCACTTCTGAACCAGAAGTTCATGCATTTAAAAAGTGTGTTTTAAGGACTTAAAATATGTAGTAAAAATTTTAAAATATGCCCAATAAAATATGGACTTATTTCTTTTTATTTTGTCAAAAGACAAACATAAAATTTAAATTCAGTATTATATTAAATTAAAAATAAATGTGCAATGAAAAAAAATTAATTAAAATTTTTATTTACATAAATAAGCAGAGTTTGCTTTCATTTAGAAATGTAGAATTTAATCTATTTGACCTTAGAAAGTTGTTCTATATACTATATAGAAAATTACTTCTTTGGCTGTATTTTTAAATGATTTGATATCCTTTTGTAGAAAGCGTTTAATGTTTCTTCATCTGAAGCTCTAATTGCACCAATCGTATTGGCTATAAATTTTTTCCGATGGCTATTGTCTCAATGATAGATTGACATTTATAAAATTATATTAAGAGTGTAAATTCTATACAGCTTTTGTGCTCTCAAATGTAATACTCTCATTATAGCTTATTTATAAAAAATTTGTCAATTCTTGATTGTATTATAAAAATGGATGATCTGCGAGAAAAATGTTTCATAGTTCATAACTCGATATTAAACGAACTTGTTCTGCCTTCAAAATAATAACTGGAATTTACACCCTGGTTGGCTGATTTATATTTACGTTTTAGGCTATCCAAGTGGAATTTAATAAAAACTTTATAAATGGAAATATTATGTCGAATATTTCACACCACATTGCTTCTTCATCCGTTTTAAAACTTCCTTTATTTTTTGATACGCATTTGATATTTTAATTAAAAATAAATACATTTAGAATTTATTTACATCATGTTCTAAACGAACAATTATATACGTTATATTAGGAATAAATGTATGTATATCAAAATTTTTAATAAATAATACAAAACGAAATTATTCTGTAGAATTTTGGAACCTTAAGAGGAGGTAATTAAGGTGTATTATTATCTTGCTTTATGATAAGATATTAAAAATTGATATTTTTGCTACTAATTTCCGAATAACTCCGAAACTATTGAAAATAAAAAAATAATTTAAAAATAATTTGATTTTATTCGACATCTATTGTTAGTTTTGGAGATACAGCTTACTAAATATTAAATTATCCATAGAATTTTTTTATATTTTAAAAAGTCTTTTTTAGCCCTTCTCAAGATTTTAAAAAATAGTCTTAAGATATTTCATCAAAAGTACACAGAATTATTTTTTATATACAAAAATTAATTTAAATAGATCGGTGGATTGTCTATCTATAGACAGATAGATAGATAGACAGATATATAGATAGATAGATAAATAGATAGATAGATATATATATAGATAGGTAGATAGATATCGCCGTATAGACCCATTTGCCTTATGGAAACTATAGGCAAAATACTCGAAAAGGTAATATACAATCGACTGCTATCCATAGTTGAAACTAAAAGAGGTTTATCGGATCGACAGTACGGATTCCGTAAAGCGAAATCCACCATTGACGCTATCACCATGGTCAAAGATATAGCTCAAGGTGCAATAGAGGGCAAAGGAGCTAAGAAAAAGTATTGCACTGTCATCACCCTTGATGTGAAGAATGCATTCAACTCTGCTAATTGGGGACTTATAATCGAAACGCTACTTAGACTCGCCATTCCGAATTACCTGACAAGAATCGTAAGTAGTTACTTCACGAACAGAAAATTGTACTACTATACAGATGATGGAATCCAGGCATACGATGTAACGGCAAGCGTTCCACAGGGCTCGGTACTTGGACCTTTACTATGGAACATCATGTACAATGATATCCTCATGTTAAAAATACCAGGAGAGGCGAATATAATAGGTTTCGCCGATGATATCGCCGTGACGGTCACGGCTAGATATATTGATGAAGTAGAGATGATTGCCAACGAAGTCACCCAAATAATTGGAAAATAGATGAAAGGTGCTGGAATTGAATTAGCAGAGCACAAAACAGAAGTCGTTCTGGTCACAAGCTGTAAGAAACTCGAAAACTTAAGGATCAAAGTGGGGAAGTATGAAGTGATATGCAAACCTTAAGTATCTAGGAGTTATTATAGATTCAATGTTAAACTTCAAAGCACATATGGAATACGTAAGAGATGCCAAACATAGGAGGCCCCCGTCAATCTTAGAGAAAAATAGTTACCACGGTACTAAGCTCGCTGATTCTCTATGAGACTCCTATATAGTCAAGAGCCCTTAAAATAAAATCGGTAGCAGAAAAACTCCTATCAGTGTATAGGCTATGTGCGTTGTGTATAGGCAGTTCTTTTCTGACAACATCGGAAGATGCAGCGTTTGTCATTACAGGAATAATTCCAATAGACATTCTAGCCGACGAAGCCAAACGCATGTATGATCGTAAACAAAGAGAGGAAGATATTACTAGTATTAAACGTAAAGTAGAGAGAGATACATCAATAGTATTATGACAGTATCGATGGGAAAGAAGTTTAAAAGGAAGGTGCACCTACAGACTCATACCAGACATTCAAGTTTGGTTGAATAGAGAACACGGAGAAATAAATAACTATCTCACGCAATTTCTTTCTGGTCACGGAGGCTATAGAAGTTATCTACACAGATTTGGTTTGGACGAATCGCCGATATGTCCCTACTGTCCCAATGTAGTGGAAGATCCCGAGCTCGTCATGTTCTATTACCCGCGCTTGAATGAAGCACGAGAATATACAGAAGAAAAAGTCGGTCACAAATTTAATGCTGAGAACATCATAAATATAAAGATGAGCAAAAAAAAGCACTGGGAAGCTATAGGTAGCATATCTGATATCCACAAGGAATTAAGTATGGAGGAGGAAAGAAGAAAATTCTTTTTATCAAACTAGATAGAGGCTAACTAAGCCTATCCGGCCTTGCAATGCAATATCGTAAAAGACAGTTCCGCAGAACACATGGATGATGAAGCGGGTGGTTTTATTCGGTAGGAATCGGACATAACCCATTGATCCTTAAGCGGCATTGGGTATCCTATGACAGATTTCCACCTGCCTAATAGAAAAAAAAGGTAGATAGGTAGATAGATAGATATATGGATAGATAGATATATATAAAGATAGATAGATGGATAGATAGACAGATAGATATGTTTGTTAGTAAATGCCAACAAAAAACTGCTTCAATTAATAAACTTTTATTTTCGTTGTTTTGTCGTTCTAATTTGGATAAATGCTGCTGGTTTCTACACAAGAAATTAATTTACATTTTAATTTTGCACGAAATATACAAAAGTATGCATTTATGACAAAACATGCAAAAACATTTATTTCCAACAAAATATGCAAAAATATGCACTAACAAATCTGGTTTCACTGCTTCGCAATCTTTTTGGCACACGGAAAAAAATTTGCCACTATTTCCGATGTTCAAAGGAAGATAAAATAAAATTCTGTGATGCAATCAACGGTTTATTTCATGTGACGAATAAATACATCGTTCGATGTAATTTGTGCCGAAAAATAAAAAGTGTCCTTTTTAGTAAACGGAATATCTTACAGTCACCTCTTCACATATGTAGTACTTAATCTTATAAAATGTTCAAAATGTTTCAAATTTTGTTTTCCAGCAAATAATTTTATTACTTTTATTGAATAAAATTGCCACTAATTCTCATATAGTAAAATATATTTTGAAACCTTAGTTTAGTTTAGCTCAGGTGCAAAGCAGAGTACACTTGTTGTTTAGATTTCAGCGAAACCCAAATGTATAAAACTCCAAGAACGTTGATGAAACATTTTGAGACACAGAAAATACGTATTTCATTCTGCTGATGCCTAATTATAGTCCAAAGCAGATTTTGTTTGGTAGCATCAAAATTTATTTATTGTGTTATTGATTTATTTACTTGTGTTATTGATTGATTATAATAAATCCAAAGTGGTCAGAACTTACAGTACCCAGTATTATTTGCCATATCAATATTATTACATACCTCAAAGGTGCATAGTGGCTCAGAATCGTTTTTCATAGGCCAAAACTCTGTAACAATTAAACCTAAAGTTGAACTTTTAATTTTTTATAGCATTTAGTATGAAAATGTGGATTTTTTGTTTTTGATTCAGCTTTACTTATAAAAAAGTTCTAGGCAGATAACAAAAACACTATAATAACTCCCAGGATAATTTTGTAAACAGATTCCCAATTTATTAATTATAGAACGGGTTCCATTTTTTTTTTTTTATTTAAATAACATTAGGGACAACAAATTTTTTTTAATGTTTATTTTATTTTTAATTAAATAACAATAAAAGAAAATTATAATTATTATTCATTCGGTTGGAAAATAGCCTACAAAATATTCCATATTTAGTTCTATATTATTTCTGTCCTCTAACTGTCCTTTTGCTTCTTCATCTAAGTCCAGATCTGACGTATCTAGTAATATATTAAATAGATCTTAATTTGTAGAATTTCATGATATTATTCTGGTAATGTGTTCACTGTAAAATCTATAATCCTTATTCTTTTTTCCCTGGGCTTCCTCTGATAGATCTTCAAGTGGTATTAAATGATGCTTAATGACATTTTTTCCATGATAAAGGACTTTGTGAACTGTTGCAGACATATTTCTCCATTGATATTTGCTTGTATATATTCGTGCAGTTTCCTTCGCATAATTACCAAATTTTCTTTTATCAATTTATTCATTGTACACAAGTACATCGATAATTGTTTTAAATTCCTAAATGCTATTTTAGGATCTGAAAAGAACCTTCTTGATGTATTCCCATCATTAGTATTGCCTGATCCTTGTTTTTGTTGATTTATAATCAACCCATATTTGAAAAATTCGTCCTGAAAGTATTTCTTTTTTGAACTTCTTAACTTCTTATTATTTTCATAACTGATTTTTAGTACGTGTTCCATGAAAAAATTTTGGGAATAATTTCATTCAAATGGAAAAAGTGTTCTACAGACGGGTCGAAACAGATAGTAAAATACAGAAAACATTTCATAACACAGCATGTATAAAGTCTTAAATACTATTATCCTACCACTGTAACAAAAAATGCAGCCAATTATCGATAAAAGTTTGCAAGTAATGACAATTTACTTCTGATCAAATTTACAAATATCACATTTTTTATAATGTAACATAAAATATTTGTCTATAACAGCATGCTACGCCCACAATTACCAGTATTTTGATTTAATTTTTTTGGCTACCTTAGTTTCAATATGTTATGTTGAAAGCTGTTAAAATTTTGAAAATCGGTGTAAACAAAAAATTGTATTTTTAGCCAATGAAATTAATTTCTGAACCACCGTGAAACGTGGTTATAAGTCTTTGGATAACATCTTCATCAAAAAAGTGGAATACCAAAGAGTTAATCAATGTTATAACCAAGAAGCATTTTACACTTCTCGTATCGATATTTTTTGAAATTTTTACAACTGATTCAGTTGGTGGATACATTTAACCGAAATTTAATGAGAATATATATTCCAGCTGCATTTATCCTACGCAAAGCGGCAGCTTTAAGTATTAATATAGTCCCTTATCAAAAAAAAAAGGTTCATCGCTGAAACAAAACTAAAATAGGAACTTTTACAAAATATTCGTTGTTCTGATTCCGTATGAACTAAATTTTTCAGATTTCGAAAATGCAAGCTTTCATTCCCATGTAAAATCTTCATTTCATTTGTCTGTTCACAAATATTTAATACGTATTATTAAATATTTTTCAACTTTTTATTATCTTCATTTATCTTTCATTCGGTATAAATGAAATGAGTTTTGTATTGTGTATTTTAGTATAATACATAAAATAAACAAAAACATACACACTTTTTCAAACACGCACACTTATAATATTAGCTATGCATACAATCAAATATTTAATGTTTATGAAATTTATCTTCACCCTCACCTTCACTTTCAAAAACACTTATCCTAAAAATAAAAAGCCAACATTTATTTAACACCCTTCGTTACACGCGACTTATGTTACTACTACAATTATGAGGAAAAACCCGGCTTTGTGCTCCTGTTTTGCATAACGTCAATGTGTATATGTATGTATATGCGCGTGGAGTTAGTGTGTGTGTGTGTGTATGAAGGATAATGATGATTATAAGGGTGTCACGAGTATTTTTATTATTTAAATTTTTTTGTCAGTGTGTGTGTGTGTAATTATTTTAAGTTTAATGTGTGCGTATGTTTTTTATGCGTTTTTTATTTCAATTACATACCATTTTTTGTAAAAAATTTATTCTGTATAGAAAAAATACAAACGATGTCATAAAATTAAAAAAAAAAAATTGAAACAAAAATAAAAAAGAACTTTATGCTTGCGTGTAGAATAGAAGCACATGCATAATTATTTAATTGAATTAAACCATTTTCATAAGCTTTTTTTGTTAAATAAATAAAATTGAAATAAATGTTTTGTTTTGTTAAATGATGCGTCAGACAAATTGTATAAGGACATGGAGATGGAGGATAATATAAACGTTAATAAAAATATTAACATAATTACTCCAGTCATGTACAAACATGTGTATATGAGGAATTTCAAAAATCTTAGTAAAAATATTTTTTTCTCCTTCAGACATGAACGCCGATTTGTAATCTTATTAAGCAATATTATGCATGCAAAATATATTCGCGTTAATCATTTTTATTAATGCGCTCAAAAGTTGTAAAAATCTCAAATTGAAAAAATCCTAAAAATAGAAGTACTGTTTTATCGTAACTAGCGTTATCGTTTGGCGACTTTATTTACCTATTGTCCCTTTTTCAACTTTTTTGTCCCCTTTTTTAAAATGGAACTAAATGTCGACTTTTTAAGAGTATGTGCAAAATACGGAGAAACTAAGATGTTTGAAATATCTCGACCCACTATATATTAATTCAAATGAAGAAATTTATTACTTTGAGATTGTTACTTTGAGATTGTTTTACAGATGTAAAAAAGACCCCAAAGAATTTATAAATTAACTGAAACTGTTAAAAACTAAAGCTAATGATAAAGTTTTTAAACATCTATCTAAAATATCAACTATCGAATCTTTTTGATCTGTATTGGGAGAATTAAAAAATAAATGTAATTGATACCTATATCCTAATTTATATTTTTACTTTGACTCTTAGCACTATATCGGCGGAAAGTCTCTTTTCTAAATCATCACTAATGAAAAATAAATTGTCCAGTAGACTTAAGTTTAACACTTGTGAATCTATGCTTTCAGTCTTAAATTTTTTAGATGGGTATTTGTAAAACAGGAGTCTGAGTGAAGACCTCGTACAAAAGTATAGAAGTTTAGTTAGTAGAAAGAACATTTTATGTTAAATATTTTTTATGAAGAAATCCTTTTTTTCAATTATTTTTTTCAATTATTGTAAATAAGTTATTTTGTAATTAATAAAACTGAATTTAGTAGTTTTTCTTAAAACGCAATACTTTAGTTTTTGTTTTTATCAAATAAACGAATTTTGAGGAGTTTTTTTTTAGGTATTAAAGCATTTGGTCCCTTTTCTTCACAAAATCTCCTTTCTTGGCGACTTTCTTTTTTTAATTTTCTTTTTTGGACACTACAAAAATTCTCAAGGGTAACGCTGATCGCAACCAAAATAACGGAATTTCATAAAACTTCTAAAGTGCATTTCAAAACTATTGTGCTTTTTTAATATTTATCGAAGTACACAGAAAGTAAATGTTTTTAATTTTATTTTTTGCACAATTTTGTAAATCGCATAAAATGTTATTGCTTAAAAATATCTTAAATAGTGGATAATAAAATACATGTTTTGGGATATTTTGAGGAAAACATGTATCTTTTTGTTACGAGTATGTCAGTAGGATAATTAATAGTCTTTAAGAAATGGTACAATGTGTCACTGTACTGTTTATACCTGCTGTATTATTAAATGTTTTCTCAAGTACTATATTTTATTCAAATTTTAATTTCAGTGGAATAGAACTTTTGAGGGTCAAAAGGGGTTAAACAAATTCTACTACCAGAAGAAGGGCGAAAGTATCTTCTTTAACCCCATATATGCTTTTGTATCTGTCTGGACCCATCTGTAGAATACTTTTTCCATTTTAATGAAATTTTTTCATAGAACACGTACTGAAAATCATTTATGATTTGGATTTTAAACCTACAGTATCAATAAGAAACAACGACATCAATAAGGAGTTAAAAAGTTTAAAAAAGAAACATGTTCAGGATGAATATCTGAAATATGGATTGATTATAGATCAACCACAAGAAGATCAGACAATATAAATGATGGGAACATATCAAGAAGATTCTTTTCAGATCCCAAAAGATCATCTGAAATAACAGGTGTTGATATAAATCTTATTTCAAGATTTAAAACAATTATCGATGTACTTGTGTACAAAGAACAAATTGATGCTAGAAAATTTGGGGATTATGCGAAGGAAACTGCACGAATATATACAACCAAATATCCATGCAGAAATATATCTGCAACAGTTCTCAAAGTCCTTTATCATGGAGAAGATGTCATTAAGCATCATTTAGTATCACATGGAGTTCTATCAGAGGAAATCCAGGGAAAAAAATAAGGATTATAGATATTATAGTGAGCACATTACCAGAATAATATCATGAAATTCTACAAATAAAGATCTATTGAATATATTACAGGCAATGTAAGATCCGCTCATCTCTAGCATATGAAGTCAATGGAATGTAGATCATTAAGACTTAGACGAAGAAGAAAAAGGGCTGCTAGAAGACAGGAATAATATAGAACTAAATATGGAATATTTTGTAAGCTATTTTGCAACCGAGTGAATAATAATTATAATTTTCCTTTATTATCGTCATATTTCTATCCAAAAACAACCGCTTCTAGTAAAACATGTTCTAGAATTAATAAACTGGTAACCTGTTCACAAAATATCCTCGTTATTATTCAGATGTTTTTTTATCTGCCTGTAATTTTTTATAAGTATAATTAAAGCATATGAATTTCAAAAGTGCTGTTTCTCAACTGTTTAATAGTTTGATACTAAAGGAGGTAATTTGTAAGTGAAAAACTTAAAAAAAAAAAAGCTTTGAAAGATTCAACTTAATTTTTGATATTTTTGGGTTTAAATGGATGTATTTCCTTGAGCTATTAGGTAAATGATCATTTTAGATTTCTTAGTTATTTTGTAAGATCTACCAAAATGCATCAACATTTTTCCTGTTTTTAAAACAAACTTTAGAAGTAGAAGATACATAGAGCCAGTTTCACATATGAAAATGAAAAATTTTATATTAAATATAAATCTTACCAAAGAAACGCTTTGAGTTTTAAAAGGCTAAAAGTACTTTGTGCTCAGCATGCTCAGGCAAAGAATGTGTTTAGAGTTCTCCTCTTCCATTTCACATTAGTACCCTAAGATTCCTTCTGTTGGCGTTTGCAATGGTTGGAAATTACTTCTATTTATCGTCATAAACCGCTTAACCTGCCTAAGTCTAGATATAGAATCTCTTAGATGAGCGAATTGCAAGACTAACAGTGATCTAATCAGCGTTACCGTTGAGAATTTTTAAAAAGTGTCAAAAAAAGTGGATTTCAAAAAAAGTCTCCAAAAAATGGGGATTTTTTGAAAAAAAGAGCCCAACAGCTTTAATACCTAAAAAACTGCTTAAAAATGTTTATTTAATAAAAACAAAACCAAAAATATTGTATTTTAAGAAAAAATACTAATTTCAGTTTTATTAGTAACAAAATTATTTATTTATAATAATTTTTATTATTGCTAAAATAAAGATTTATTCATAAAAATAGTTAACATAAAATTATCTCTTTATTAATAAAACTTCTGTACTTTTGTAAGATATCTTCATTGGGACTCCAGTCTTACAAATTCCCGTCTAAAAAATTTGGAACTGAAGGCATGGATTAACAAGTGTGGAACATAAGTCTGTTGGACAATTTAATTTTTTCACAATCTGATCCAAAAACATTCGGCATTTTATGTTTTAAATAGTTAATTTTATCATTTGCTATAGTTTTTAACAGTTTCAGTTGATTTATAAATGTGGAACAATCTCAAAATAATTAGTTTCTTCGTTGGAATTAATATATAATGGGTCGAGATATTTCAAACAACATAATTTTTTTGTCATTTAGCATATAGTCTTAAAAATTCGCCATTTAGTTCCATTTTAAAAAAGAGGCCAAAAAAGTGGCCAGATGGCTCAAAAAGAGGCAATTGCGACTAAAGTCGATAAACGGTAACGTTGGATCTAATCCGTTACATGTCGTAGCCTTCAGGGATACCAAAAAGGGTTAAGGCTCGATGAATGAGTACGGGACCCTATTGGCAAAACAATTTGCACGCTAATAACCTGCATGAATCTCTTGACCAGGTAACCAACATTGCTTTAATTTGCTGTAGTCACTAAGTTTATTAATACGAGTAGCGAGACACAGCCTGTAACCAGCAATGTGAGACAGGTCTTCATGGCGCCAATAATTGGAAGTTAGGAGATAGAATTTACTTAATAATATTCTTACGTTGACCTAATTAGTTTTTGTACACAACACTAATGTGGCATAGGTCAGAATTGCTTTATTTATGTTGTAAAAATCCAATGTATCATTCTTTGTTTCAGAACTTTACGTCTAATAAAAGGTACAATAATACTTTTAGTGGGAATAATGGTAAGTCATCTATACTTGCATAAATTAAATTTAAGAGCTTGCTGCATCCGTTCCGATATCATTACATACATCCAAGCAATCACCGCAACGACCAAGTCGCACAATGCTTTGCCTCATAGATGAAAATCAAAATAAAAACATTTTTTAAATTGTTTTGAAATAAACATTTTTAGAAAGATGAAAACATAACCCATATAATTTTAAAATAATTTTTTAGCAGCTATTCATTTTGTGGATACAAGATAGCGCTAAAATCAGAGAATTTAAAGCAAATAATAATGAATAAAAAAAGTAGCTTTAAACTGTTTTAGGAAACTTTTTCATTTTTTGACAAAATGCGTCGAAGTTTTGTTTTTTAATAGTTCAATACATTTTTAAATCGAAAATATTATTATTTTTAAAATATAGTATACTGCACCAAAATTTACCGACTTTTGAAATTTGCCCGTAACTCCCCTTAGAATCGTTCATTGGGTTGTAAAAAGATATTGTGTGAAATATTAGTGAAATCGTATATCATTAACCGGTGCCACATCGCACCTGAAGTTTGTATAATTCGTTTATGTTTTTTTTAAGTTTTTAGTAAAATTTAGCAATTAAATAATCTGTTTTGTAATAAAGTGTTAAAAACTCGTAATCTACACATAATTATCTATCAAACAAGATATAAAATTAAAAAATCGAATAAAAATTTATTAAGTTATTACAAATTAGCCAGACCATTAATGTGCTTTAGACCACTTGTGTAAGGAGTTGACAAACAAATTTTTAAGTTTTTGAGAAATATTGAAATGAAATGCTACTTTTAATTAAATTTTAACCATAATTACTGAAAAATAAGTTTTGGTTTATCCAGAATAATTCAAATCCCTTTCCATGTTTGGTTAACAAATGTTGATTTTGTTTTAAGATTGTTCAATTTCAAACTTTTTAAAATTTTGTTAAACAAATTCAAATAATTTCGAATAAGACTATGCAAGTTTATAGACAAAACCACAAGAAAAAAATTTAAAAAAGAATTAGGTCAATGCCTATTATTACTGAGCCCTACCTGCGATTTGAATTTTAAAGATTTCGACAGAAAGGCATTTTTTACAGTTTTTTAGCTCTATTTTTTTTTAACTGATATTTAGATTAAACAAAATTATTAAACAATAAGATAAACCACATCTCAGAAAATATGTTGCGAAGTTTTTAAGAAAATTGGATTACATTTAAAATAAGAAGGTCAATGTTTAAAAAAAAAATTTATCGGAATTTTAAAAAAATTTATGAAAGATCTTAAAAAATTTAAATTAATTTTTGACCTTGTATATATATATATATATATATATATATATATATATATATATATATATATAATTACATTACATATGTGGTTTTTGTTTTTGCTTGATTCTGTAATTTAGTATTGGTTTTTAATATATAAAAGAATTATTCAATTTTTTTTTTTTTTTTGCCAAAACTAAAAAAAAATTCTAAACTTCTGTTTTCTTACACAAAAGTCTAAGAATTCTTTATGTTGAAATATCTCGTGAAGTTAAATTGATATTATTTTAAAATTTAATACAATATTGGAAACTAAAAAAAAATAAAAATTTTGAACCAGAAGTCAGGCAAATTTAGGCAAATTAATTAGTTACTAATAGAAAATATGCAGAAATTGAAAGAATATTAGAAAATAATAGCGCTTGGGGGAAATAAATATGCCCTCGCTCATTACAAACTAAATATTATTTGACTCATAAAAAAAAACTATTTCCAATAGCTATCGCAAATTTGATACTGTTTTGAGCAGTATTTTTGAAAAATGTGCTTTTTTATTATTTAAGGATATATGGGAGGTATGAGTGTCCTTGCTCCGATTTTTTCAAAACTTTTTATATATTTACTTTGGGGCTAAAGTAGTATATCTATCACGTTCTGGTTTTAAAAACTTCACAACAGTATTTTAGCCAAAATTCGTTTTTCTCATTTCAGGATATATGAGAGGTAAGAGTGTTTCTGTTCCGATTCAAATAAAAATTGGTAGGCTCACCAATAATCTATATTTAACAGCAACCACATTCGTATTTTAGATAAAAAAAATAGTTTTTTATTTTCAGAATACGTGGCAGGTGCCCTTGCATCTCAAAACTTTGTATTTTTTAGTTTTAAGCCCAAAGTAAATTTTAAATTTTCTTCGACAACTCTATCTATTTTTGTCCCATCGTTGTATGGGAATAAAGCACTGTGAATGGTCGGCACAACCATATATTCAGAAATTCTATTCTATTAAGTTTTGCAGAATAAGATAAATAAATAAAAACACCTTGTTGACGGACTCTGGCCATATAGTCTTCGATGAACCTTACAGGTCCAACTTAACAATTCTGAAAGCTAACATTTCCCTCATCCATTTTCTAAAGAATAATAGGAACATGTTTCTGTCTAAAGCACCACCAACTGCCTCATAAGAACTATTGTTAGCTACAGGGCTTTCTCAATCAATGTAATTAATAATGTGATGATCTGCAGTTATCGTAGATATGAAGATATTCATTCATGACGAAATTTAAACATTCCGGCTGATCTGCATCTGTACTACCACAACATCAAGATGTAGGTAGAGACTAGTTTAGTTTTTACCTGTCACCATTTATATCTAAAAAAAACTTTTTGATTAAGAGAATATAAAGAGTATTCAAATCTGGTGTAATGAATCCATTCCTAATATTATATCTACAGGCGTGATGAAGAGTAAATAATTCCTTTCCATAATCTTTACAGGAATAATGATTTAATATTAGACTCCCAATAAAATAATAGAAATTATTGTATTAGAAATTCAAAACGAACCGATATTTATATTCTTATTAAACATCTCCTACAACAATATTTTCTTTAACAAATACTCCAGAAATACTTAAACATTTTAAATCATTAATTTTTCATTTCACACCATCATTATTAGTTTTAAATTTTATATTTTCTAAATTATGTGCCTGGCATAAATTTGACTTTTTTTTCAGAATTTTATTCTATTAAACTGATAAATGAACATTTTTTCATTTGATTTTATTTTAGATTTTAACTACTGAAAAATATAACAAAAGTTTACGACATGTTTTGAATTTTTAAATAGCGATTGTTGACGTTTTATTTTTTCTTTTTGTATTAGATTTGATTGTTTCTTTTAAAAATGAAAAATTTGAATTCTTCTTAAATGTTCTAATTAAAATTAGTACAAATAATGAATTTTTTTATTTTAACGATAATAGGGTGGTATGACTATTACTCGTATATATGTATAGATTTTCTTTAGATTAAATTACCTGTGGTTGAGTGTATGTCGGTATAAATGGACTTTTAAAGATTTAATTTATTTTTTTTTATTGGTAGATTTTGTAAAAAATCATTAGTTTAGGTGTGTTATAAGAATATTAAAATTCTTGTAATAATTTTAATAAAGTTATTAAAGACAATAGAAAGAGTAATAAAATTTATTTCAAAATATTTGAAAATCGCCGCCTAAATGATTCTAATTAAAATGCTAAATGTTGAATATAGAATTAATGAGACATAAGTGTTTAAATAAATATAATTTAGAAAATGAAAAGAAAACGAATAAATTAGTAAAATAATTATTCATAAAGTGTACCTGTATATGTATGAAAAAAATTAAGTTCTCTAACAATATTTAACAAGCTTCAATCATATTAAAATTTTTTCTTATTATATATGAATATAAATATTTTGTTATTCAAATCGTTTAAATACTCAAATAGTTCTTTAAAAATTTCAAAACTTTATCAAATTATTTTTAATATATTTTTAAGCAAATCATTTTATGCTTTATTTCAAACATACTTGGGACAAAAATTAAAACGTATAAAAAGTTGAAGTAAATAATACGATATAAAATCGAATAAGTTCTAAAATTTTGTCAAATTAAAAGAAACTAAATTTTGTTATGCTTACAAAAAAGTCCTTAAAAATATTACATCGTTGTAGAAGAATATATTATAAATTGCAGTAGAACTTGAAAAATTAGACTTTTTAAAATGGTATTTAAAAATTTTGTTTCAATATTTGACCAAAACAAGTATATGGATAACAAAAGACCTTAAAAGGAAGAAATTAACAAAATAATAATAATAGAAACTTACCAAAAAAAAAAAATGTTTTTTAGCATAATTCCAAATTTTTAACGATTTTTAGTTACAAAATTATGCATATTTTCTTTAACCTTTTTTTAAGAAATCACCTGAAAAATTACAATTTTTAAACATCTATCATTGATAATTTATGCGTAAATATTTTTATTTAGCTTCCAAAAAAAAAAAAAAATTGTCTAAAAATACGCAAAATTTTCATTATGTATAATTTAATAATATCTAGTATAAATATTATATTTTGTACAAAAAAATTTGTGGAAAACTTTTACTTAAGCGTTTTCTGTAAAATGTTTTGGATAGATTTTAATTTATAAAGTATAAAATATGTATAATTAAGTGATAAAATTATTACTTAGGCAAATTAGTTTTTAACGAACGATGCATTTTTAAGTTTAATGAAATTTTAAAATTTGGAATTTCAGAAACTCTAAATGAAGTTACAAAATTATTTACTATTGGAAGAATTAAACATTTTACAAAAATTCATAAATATGTTATGTAGTTATTTAAAAACAGTGAAGTAAAAATACCTTAAAATTTGCATTTCCTACATTTTTTTTATTAAAAAAGTGCCGATTTTTAAAACCTATTGATTTACTTAAAATTTTTCGAAAGAAAATATTTTTTCCTTTTGTAAATTTTTCTTCGTATTTAATTTTTCTTATTGGAAAAATTATTGGAAAAATTAAAAAATAATTAGTTATGTAGTTATTTAAAAACAGTGAAGTAAAAATACCTTTCCTACATTTTTTTATTAAAAAAGTGCCGATTTTTAAAACCTATTGATTTACTTAAAATTTTTCGAAAGAAAATATATTTTTTTCTTCGTATTTAATTTTTCTTATTGGAAAAATTAATTTTAGGTTGGAGAGGGAAAATTTCCTACAAACCCCCCCCCCCTTTAAAAAGCGGTTCCAAAAATATAACCTATATATGTGACCACGTTTTTGTAAACATTTATAAGGACTACCTATATGTAAATTTGTTCTACATTCAGGTCATATTGAATTTTTGGCGAATTTAAAAATAATTACATAGCCGAGGTGACCAATTTTGGAGATCTACCCTCAATTCTCGTGAACCGCGTGTACTACTGCACTCTGACCATGTGAAATGTTATTTAGATATCTCCAAGGGTTTAAAAGTTACAGAATTATGAAATAAATTGCGTTAGGACCACTGTGACGTGAATAAATGTTTAAATGCTGTATTAACGGATATTAAAATACTTGTGTTGAGTCAACATAAGAAAGTTGTACCATATGTGTTAATATTTTTCCACAGCCTAAACGGATGTTATGTAAACACTTATTTTCACAAAATATTAAAAAGTTATATCCCTATTTAACGAAATACTTACATACCTACTTTCATATAAAAAATAAAAGATTTTTTAGGAAGTCGATTGTCAAGTTTTTTTTTTTCTTTTTGAAATCAAGACCCTTTTTTAGGAATGTAAAGTTAGATGCCAATTAGAATCTAGCAACCCTATATGGGATACCAATAAGAAGCATTTGATTTGCTTTAACTATTTACTGCCCATCAGCATTAGTCAAAACAAATTACTGGGCATATTAATAATGACCACAACATATAAACCATACAATTAAATATCATATTGGTAATCAGATGGCATGACAGTTGACTTTTAACTAAAAATTACCCCAAAAAAATTAATGACATTTCTACGCCAATTTTTAACTTATGTTTAATGACTATCTAAAGAATAAAAAATTAACTAAAACAATAAACGATAACATAACAATATAAATATTCTTACAATTTTAATTTATGACTATTAATTCACTGACGATTAGTAAAGACAGAAAACCTAAAAAAAACAACAAATATTGCTTAATATTCAATTTGATATAAAATTTTAGGGTTCATTGAGTAGCCAGCCAAACAACATTTATTCTTCTGCTGCTTCCATTTCCAAAGTATGATACGAAATGATAAAAATAAAGAAACCGTTCAAGCTCATCTTTTTTCAACGGTTTTTTATTATTGTACTCGTATTAATTTATTTTTTTTCGGTAGTAAATTTCGATAATATGAATTTTATTCGATTATTGTTTTCTGTTGTTATGTTGTTGCTGTAATAATATTTATAAATTTCAAACAAACAGATGCGGTCATATTGGCGGTTTACATTTTATTTGTACAGTCGTATGTTTTTCATTCAATATTGGTATCGCTAACAATTTTATAATGAAAATGCGTGGTAAGTCATAAACATTAATTAATTGGAAAACGAAACTAAAATTTAATAATAAAACCATCCATAGATATTACACACATATAAAAGAGAAAGAATTTGTTTTTATACCCTTCACCATAGGTATAAAGGGTATATATAAGTTTGTCATTTCGTTTGAAATTTCCGCAATTTTCGTCGGAGACAAAAAGTTAATATTTTCTGGATCAATATAAGAAATGACGTATATATATATAAAACCAGTTTTTCAAACCTGTTTTCAAATACCGATAACCAAATCCTAAATAAGTTAGGGACTTGGTTTTTATATAGATCGATCACTGTCAAATCTGTTTTTTATTTATTTCATGTCTGCTTCTCTTATATTTGTTGTTTTCATGGGTACTGAAAAACAACAACAATAAACTAAGGCTTATTTGTTTTTTTCAACTTTTTGAAATATATATGTAAGCTTCACAGAAAATTCTGATAATTTTTTAAGAATTTTTATGTTGAAAAAATGAACTCAGTCGATCCAATATTGAAACAGTTATAGGTCAAAACCCATTATTAGATTTTTTTAAGCTTGTATATAAACTATGGACCTCGTTCTTACATAAATCTACCACAAATAAATTTCCCACCTTTTTATACCCTACACCACCAAAAAAAAAGTTATTCAACACCCATCTTAAAGTATACCAATCGACTCAGAATCACTTTTTAAATCGATCTAACGATGTCCTTTCGTCCGTCTGTCCATCTGGTCGCATTTTTAAAGATAATTCAATTAAATTTAGCATGTGATACAAGAACGAAGCCTATTAAAATTGGCTGCGATCGGTCCATTATTTCACCTAATCCCCATACAAAAGTCCCCCCTGAATAGAGTTTAAACACTCAAAAATGCCTTAAAAGTAAGAATGTTTTAATAAAATTCGGTGCAAAGAAATTATTGTCAAGTATCAATTTTTATACCAAATCGGTTCATAATTTACCATAGCTCCCATATAAACCCACTTCCAGGAATCGCACTGAACTATATAAATCATCTAGATTTTAGTATTTCATTTTACATTTAGTAAATATATAAGTGTAATATAAGTCGCCTTCCCGAATTTTTATGCTCGCACACAATGATATAAGGTATGGTGTAGGGTCTTGACCGACTATATCTTTCTTTCTTGTTTAACTTAATATTTGTTCTGCACCGAAGTAATTATATCTTCTGAAAGTTATGCGAAATTTCTTAAAATACTAAGGTATTAAATTTATTGCTTACTAGCTTTTACCGGTGTACTTCGATACTCCATTTGATGCGATATCTTCTTTGACCTATTCCCCAGAACCTATTCTTCCTAATTTTATTTTATCGAAGCGGTATTATAAAATTGAGGTTCTCACGAAATTTAAGGGCTCTCACTGTAATAGTTCCTCAGATATGCCATATTGAACGTTTGCTTTTTATAGGGGTTATTATTCCCACTGCTCTGATCGAGCAGTGCGAAAATTTTAAACAAATCTGTTCATACATTTTAAAATATGAGCGTGATGAAGATCCAACATAACCTATAAAATTATATAATGCAAGTACTATTTGTGTGTCAAATTTCATGTAAATAGCTTCAAAATTTAAAAAATAGTACAATGTGGAAATGAAGTCCAATCGAGATCTAACATAACCTGCAAGTACCACCGGCACTGGTACTATCTTTGTTCCAAATTTCATGAAAATCAGTTCAGCCGTTTAGACATGAATGATACACAAACAAACAAACAATCTTACACCCATTTTTAAAATATGTAAGGATTTATGAAATTTCTATTTAAATTTTATATGAAAATGTAAATTGTTTACAGTTTTTAGCGTTACATCCAATATAACGTATTTCATTTTTATACAGCACACCTCAACATGGGTGACAGGTATATAAGATTCGGCATAACCGAACACAGCACTCTAACTTGTTTGATAATAAAAACCATAAACATTTCTATAAAAATTAATGTTTTTTTTACTAAGATATTTTTTATTTATTTAGTTAAAAATTAATTTATGTGTTTTTTGTGATAATGGATGGATGATGCTAAAATATATTCAAATAAATTAAAAGAAAAAAATTTTAAAAGTTATAGTATAATAAGAATTGAAATATTAATATAGATTGATCCATTTAGACCAGTTTTTATTTTAAATAAAGCAATTAAAATAGAATTGAATGTCAGAATCTTTATTATGACCAGAAAAAACGTTCTCAAATATTTAAATGCTGCCCACGACTAAGCTATAAGTGGTCCACACGGAAGGTCTAATTTTCGATAACACTTTCCAGAATTGCTACCGGTATATCGAATTGCTACTATAAATGCCGATGAATTGTATAACCGCACGAATACAGATGAAGTGTGTAGTGACATAAAAAATATACGTATTCCATTCCTCTGCTATTCTTTGGTACAGCCAAACAGAAACAACAAGGTATGTTGAAATTATAAACTTTTTTTTAACCTACACAGACGGTTCATAAATTGGTGACCGATCGGGATAGGCTTCTATAAAATCTGTCGAAATATAGGTATATAATTTTCTCTTCGCTGTTCATAGTACCGTCTTTAGATTATGACGATCATAAAATGTATTAAATATTTAAAGGATGTAGGTAATAAAGCTCCGACTCGTATTTTTATAGACAGTAAAGCGGTCGAAGCGTCTTAGAATGTAAAAGTTAAATAAACTCGGTTGTGGGTATATTGAGATAATTTAAGTTCCAGAACACCATGATATTATCGGGAACGAGAGTGTTTATAGACTCTCCAAGATGAACTCAAGTTTAAACAACATCACCCTGGACAACGCAAAATCTTTTCAAAAGTTTAAGAATGAACTAAAGGAAAGGGCTAAAGATTTACACTTCAGAAACTGGCACAATTCCACCGTCGAGAGAACGATTGATATTTATGAGAAAGCACAAATCTTGGAGAAACAAGGTAGATCAGTGTGATAACCGGACTTACTGTTTATGACACAATCCCTTCAGAGCCTTAAATATCTCTTGACTGTCAGCGGAAAGGGTCACCTTTAATCTGCTACCAACGTGTCCCAATATAATTCAGTTACTTTTAGAACAGCCAAAACCTCAGGTTGAAATACCCTGAAGTTCTCAGGAGGTCTATATGAATCTGTTTTCATGATGTAGACACTTGCAACCGTATATACACCCATGTTAAAAAGACCACGCAACTGCCATGTTGTTTATCAAAACCTAATCAGTGTTCTCTCCTGCAGATTCCTTCATAGGTGTCTCCCTGAAATCGGTTTCTTATAGAATTCTAAAGTGACCTATCCTAGAAAATCATATTAAACTTGATTGGTTGCTGGTATAATGTTAAAAGTTTTTCTTTTACTATAAGAGGATCCATTCCGGAAAGCTACCAAAAACTTAATTTTTAAGATTTTGCAATTAAAAATTTTTACAAAATTATCATTAAATTTTGTTGACAATTTCAAAATAATTTACTCACACAAATAAAAAGAATTATAAACAATCTTTTCTAAGTTTTTTTTTTTAATTCTTCTTCTATTTTTTTAAAAAAGACAAAGTCCTTTGTTCACTTAAGGCATAAATTTCATTAGTTTCAAATTATGATACCTGAAGATAAGATCATCAATCTTTATATCAGCACTACCAAAGCCACTAATAGCAGCAACATCATCATCATCTCCATTATGATCGTGATCTTTTAAAGTAAATCACTTGCGGTTGAATACACACAATTTAAAATGTTTCTTTACTTTCTTCAAAAAATAATAGGTTGAAAGAAAGAGTCTCTTAAATATTGTTTTAAAAAATTATTCACTTCTATTGTTACATAAATTTTTTTGTTACTTATTTTGCTACTGTTTGCCGTGCAGGGGATAATAACTTTTTATTTATGATCGTTCGGTAAAGAATGAAGATCAAAAGCGGTTTCTTTTTAACAACACACTGAGTTATTCATTCAATACAAATTTAATAATGATTATAATTTTGTCTTTCTTTTCTATGATGATGAAAAGATTTTGACTTAATAGAAATCTTGATTTTAAAAAATGTCCTAAATGAAATCAAGTATGTATTTGGAAGAGTTACAAAAGAATGTTTGACATTAGTTTGTTGTATAAAAGAGAGGACTTTGGATTAAAAAACTGACTAGGTTTTTGTTATAGTAAAACAAATATGAGTAAAATATACTTAGAAGCGCAACTGAGAGAGAAAAAAAAATAATTCTGCTGTCAAAAAACTAACAAAAAAACTAAGATAATTTATGATTATATTTGAAGATGTCATATGCTGTCCATTATGAAATTAAAAAGTGAAACCTTATTATATTATTTGTGTATCCATATACAGTAAACCAAGGTCTCAGAACCTTTGTATGTTTTCTTGGAACTCTTTAAATTGAAAATTTTTAATTTAATTTCGAAAAAGCAATGAAAATTTAATTAAAACCATGTGCTGTGAAATTTTCTTCTAGTAATACATGTAGATATTTATTATTTAATAATCCAATTAATTGTAGCTTTTATTAGTGTTTCTGTTTTTTTTTTTTTTTTTTTTTTGCAATATAGAAAATAGATAACGCTCATATAGTTACAATAGAAATAAGTACAATACAGAATATATTATTTAATAGAAATTTACATATTTATGGCTTCTAACAACGACACTCATTCGTTCATTCATTCATCCATAATTGTATTTTAATGGTATTAAATATTTGAAAATAGTAAATACTATTATTGTACAAATAACTGAAACTAAAACACAATAACAGAATGACTAAAAACAAAAAAAGCCTTGGTTAAAATTAAAAAAAAAAGATACACTATGAAACGGAATAAATGTATTAAAAAGCGTAACAAATTGAAACTGGATTAAATTACATTATTCTTTATTTTAATTTTATAAACTAAAATACAATAAACAATAGTTATACTTATGTGTATATGTATAGAGTATTACGATTACATTCAAATATATAAACTTATTTAGTTGGGTATTAAATATTAGTAAAGACTAACAGAGGTGTGCATTTGTTGGGAGAACCTACTAATTTTAAAATCGAAACTAATATTGTTTCACAAAACACCTATTCAGGAACTTTGAATTAAGTAAATGATACTAAAGACCAAAAACATCATATGGAACCATTAATATAACACCTAGATATATATCTCGTTCTATAAAGAACCAAGGCTGAAAATCTGTTTTTCATTTGAACATTTTCCAAGATAAATTGTTGATATCGATATCATTTTGTCTGGTGAAAAATCACGTTAACACTATGGTCCTTTCATGAAAAGTCCTATGAAACACAAGGTACGTGATTAAAGACATTGATCCAAAAAGTTTTAATGTCATTCCTAAAGAGCTTTAATATCCACCAAGTACCCTACCAAGTTATCGGATTTTAATAGACAATTCTGGACAATCCCAATGAATTCCTGTATGCTTCTTTTTTTTTAAATTTTGTTATAAAATAAACAATATTACAATTTCACCTCAGCGCCAAATTGACAATATAGAGGCTTGTTGGAAAAATTTTAACAAAAGTATTAAAAAATATTTATAATAATAATTTACAATTTTAACGTGTATTTCAAACATACCAATAAACATTATATCAGAAGCTCATCAACATGTTGAGATAAAAAAAAATGTTTAAATAAGATTTAAACTGCTATAGGCTTGAGGCTTGTTTAATATTATGTGGCAAGTTATTATATTCTCTACAACCAGAGTGTTCAATTCGTTGCTTAGTTGTTTCAGATTGGAAAAAATTTTTCTTCAATTGTCACGATTTCTTGTGTTGAAGGTAGCCTGATTCCGTGTGAATTGTATGGTATGATGCCCAATTAAATTTAGACATTTAAAGATGTACAGTAATAACTGAAACTTATAGAGCCCGTAAATTGGCAAAACAGTGGGAAAAACGTCCCTGAATAAAATAACAGTTGGAAACCGGCTGGGCAAATTAGCTACACTTTTTAATGCTTTGTTCTGCATTCTCTGAAGCGATTTAAACTCTGTGGTTTTTTTGAATCCATATATTAACGCAAGGAATTACAATGGCTTTAAACCAAAGCTTGATAAATTAAAAATTTGGCTTTTTTATCAAACTTGTTTCTAAACTTATATATTAAGCCTAAGGCAGGAGAAAGTTTTACCTTAAGATTCCTAATATGCTGATCCCACATAAGATTTCCCTGCAAACATATACCCAAATATTCAACAGATGAAATCTCCCGAACTTCATTTCCATCAACAAAAATACTAAAATCATTACCAAAACCAAAGTGTGGTTTAAACCTTATAAGTTTCGTCTTTGCAGGATTTAAAAAAAGCTTATTAATACGAAGATATTCCTAAACAAATGAAGCATATCTTTCCATATACGGCTTTAATGCAGTTTCATGTTTATAATGATAAAATATACTAATATCATCAGCAAATATAAGAATTTTCCCTGTCAAGTTTAAATTTTTTAAATCATTGATGTACAACATTCCGCAGATTACTCTTATTTTCCTTAACTTGAACAAATTGTCTTCTATTTGTTAAGTAGCTCTCTAGAAGCAAATATTCATTTCCGTGAATACCATAGTATTTAAGCTTCTTCAGCAATATTTCATGATCTATAAGATCATTCTTTCACTAAAATGTAAAGGACAGGTTTTCACGGTGCCAGTTATTGAAATACTGATGCAGTGATAGACCTTCTCGATTAAAGTTCTTGCTGTAACCTTATCAGTCTTTGTTGCCCCGTATTAAGGCGGCAAAGGTCATGCCTTTATTGCCTTATTAGAAGTATGGGACATATAGCGATTCGAAGTGAACGTCCTATCAAGAATGACATCATCTCATTTGAGAACCTAATATTGAGACGTGAAAAGTACAAGAAGAAGTAGATTTTGTTGGGTTTAAAGTCACTCTTCTCTCCTTGCACCAGTTGTATGATATATTCAAGGAATGCTACATCCAAAAATAGTTATAACAAGTATGATTTTATTCGGATTTTCTAAAAACCTTTGATATAAATATTACTTTAACCTCTTGCAAAGCCAGGAAACTTAATGTAAATATCATCAAAAATTGGGAAATTATACGATTGCACCCATATTGTAGATGCCATCCAATCCAGCTGATTTTAGTGATAAAAATTTTGATAACAACCATTTTATTTGTTCACATGACTGTTAAACTTAGATTGGTAACAGTGACTAAATGAAAGACTGAATTATGCTTAAAGGCAACGATCATAGGACTCTAAAAAAAGTTTCATTTCACAATGTTTCATTTCATCGTACAGAGACCATTTGTATACGATAATACTTTCCTTCGTCGAACTATCTAACAAAT
The DNA here is from genome assembly GCA_932274085.1 of Protocalliphora azurea. Lineage (NCBI taxonomy): Eukaryota > Metazoa > Arthropoda > Insecta > Diptera > Calliphoridae > Protocalliphora > Protocalliphora azurea. The sequence continues at coordinate 86,650,098 of OW026520.1, forward strand.
ATCAGAATTTTTGCAATATTTCAACCACGTTGACCTTTTAGACTTCCTAAGTTTCTCAGTGTATTTGGTAAGTGCAGATTTATAAGTACTCCACTAACCAGTTATCTTCGCCCTGCTGAATGGTCTTCTCGCCTCATAATTAGTAGTCCAAGACTTTTGTTCCACTTTATGCAAAGTTTGTTGGATTCATAGTTTATATTTATACTCATAGATAAATTCACACTGTGTAGTGGCGATATTATATTAAAGAGCAAATTATTTCAAAAAAGGATAGTCAGAGATAGATATATTCATATTATTACCAGATAATGTGAGATTTAAAACCTTCTGCCTAACAATATTCTTAAAAGTTGCACCATAACCTTTTTTGCTATAAAAATTTTATTTTAGCAAATAAATGCTACTTTCCAAACCCGTGTGATGAGCATTTGTTTCAGATCAGACTTCTGTTTTGGCAATAAGCTACCGATCCAAATCTGGGTGCTGTTTCGGTATGTGTACTTAAATTTTCATAAAACAGTCTTCTAATGAACATTTGGTAAACAAAAACAAAATAAAGATTTTTATCATTTAAAACTATCGAATTTCTGAATAATTTTTCTTATTGATGTATAATTATCTTTTTATTTAATTTCTATCAAATCAAGGCGTACGCTACAATTTATAAAAATCTTTCCACGTCTCTGTATACATGATTATGTCTGCACAGTATTACAAATAAATTTGTATTTGCATATGTATGTATAAAGAAGATAATCTAGAAAATTAAAAATCAATAAGTTTTTTTGTTATTTTTGCAAAATGTGTGTGTGTTTTGTTTTTCATTATTTTCCATTGAAGGCACATTTTTTTCCAACATCATCAATGATTAACTATGTTGAATGAGACAAGAAGAGGGCTTTTGTTTGTTACTTATTTTGTAGGATTTTTGAAAATTTAAATAAAATAGAAATAAAAAGATATTTTGTTTATAATTCGTGAAAAAAAGAACATAAAATAACAATAATACAAATAACAAAAACACATAGCAAGCTGAGAATAATATGGATAAAAAAAACAGATATAAAAAAAACTTAATCGCATTATGTTGAGGATTTTCATTTAAGCTTTTTGTTTCTGTTTCAAATTTACGAATAACTATTTTTATTATTAAGTCGTACGTACTACAAAAATAAAACAAAATGCAAAAGGAATTGAATTTTTATTATGGCTCTATAAATTAGTAATTTTAATATTTGCTACAATATAAAATAACTAGCTAACACCCGGTGCGCTTCACTTCCCGCTTCGTTGTGTACATTACGCATTTTAATATGATAGTAGTTCTCTCAAATTGTGAAATCTTTTAGTTTTTTAGATATGCGAAATTTATACTTACACAGTGTAGGATGATTCATTCCCTCAAGAAATATCCGGCCACTCATAAACCCCTTGCCTATTTTTCCCTCACCTTCAAACTGACTTTATGACTTTGCCCTCTAAACGTAAAATTAGAAAACCTTTTAACATTAGGGTTTTTAGTTGAAAATAAAAAAAGAAAATATATATCTTTCATTTCATGAAAGAACGCCCAAAAATTTTCATCTGGTTATCAGATTTTGTTAATATTCGGCATACGCATATACTATGGAGCCATTTTAATATCTCCATTTTGTTTTATTTCTATATTTTTATATTTCTACAAGCTGTAAACGATTTTAACGATTTAAATTAAATATAGATGAGTATGTCATCCTTAAACGCAGTTATTTAAAAATAATATTATCATTATTACTCGTATTATTTATTTATATTGTTATTATTTATTTTATTTTATTATTTATTTATATTATTATTTTAAGGTGCATTTCTACTCTTTCTATTTTTACCTACCTCTGATATTATAAAAATTATAATGTTTAATAAAAATTGCAATATAAATTGTTCTGGGATAAAAAAAATGAAAATAAATATTCCTTCAGACTATGATATTTGTTCTCATTTATTAAGTTCATAGTATACGAAATACCGAAAGTACCATTAAAGGGACGAAAAAAAACAAGCTAGTCGCGCTTTTGAGGTATTCTACCTCAAAAGCCAATAAAAGGTACCATTAGACCTCCTTCTTTGGTACCATTATAGTGAAAAACTAAGCATTAAGCACCATTTTCCCTGATTTCTTATTCACTCAGAACCATATTAGCTAACTCGTATACCGGTAAGTTTATTGAAAACATAAGAAAATACCATTCTGAGCAAAAAAAGTACCAAGCTATATTTCCGCTTATAACAGATCCATTAAACTTGGATTTTCAAAATACTCATTATGTTTAAAATTTCATGTACATATACGATTCAAACGATTCAAATCTACCTTCAATTACTTAAGAAAATGTATGTTTTAAAAAAAAGTATCAAACTATTTTCTCGAATTTAGACCTATCTACGTTCTTGTTCCCGATTTTCAAATAACGTTCCTTTAGCTTATTTTGTGGGACTAAATGAACCAACCAGCCCTTCATATTTAATAAAAATTGACTCAAGTTTTAATAAAATGTAATTTCCCGTATTTACCCCTTTTCGTTTCTTTTTTCTCCCATGAATGCAATAAAAACTGTATACCAATGAATTTCAAAAAAGATTTTATTTTAAAAAAGTTACCTCTTAAACGTTCGAATATCTAAAAGGTACCATTTATCATTTTTTGATAAGTTGCGGATATGATATAAATTTTAATTATATTATTAGTGGTTTAAGAGATACTTAGGTTCCTAAAAAAAGATTTTACCTGTTTTCTTCCTAAAAAAGCTGAATTAAAATTGAAATACCAGACACCTGCTTATTTTTTAAAAAATATACGATAGATATTAAATTTTGTTTGTATCAAGTTTAGTTTAAGAGATATAAGGTTATCGAATTTACCCAGTTTTACCCTTTATTATTCCCCTATCCCATATCACAAAAATAATAAACTAAATTAACAAAATATCCAGGAAAAACTTTTTGGTTCTCGGTAATTGCAACTACTTATTATTTGGCTACTCTATATTACATAAATAAGTACATCCGAAATTATTGAGCAGATTAGCCTCACGAGAAACTATTTCTTTAGAGCCTGAAGTATGAAATCCACTCAAACACTGTGTTCTGTGTAGCAGAAAATATGAAAAATACTAAAAAATAATTTAAAATCGGTATTCAGTTCCCTGCCAGTGATGAATTTAGTTCCCATTTTTCGTGCTCTTTCAATTTATTCTCATCGAATAGATATTTTTCTTACATTCTTCACACAATATTTTATACCCTGAAATATAAAATTTAATATAGATCACATATGTACATACATAAATCGTGCTCGTATAAATATTGACATTGTATAGAAAAAAGGTAGCCGCAATATGATGACAATTACTAAGCTGGCATTTAATTACACAATGTGTCATCGGTTTGAGTCCTCTTCTTTCTATTTTTCGTTTTTCTTCTTTTCACCATTGAACTTATGTCTACCGAGATTACAACATAATATTTAAACGTTAATATCCCTACAAAAGAGAGAAAATCAGAAACAATAATGTCGCTTTCTTTTGATGATTATCACCAACCGTATAGAAAGAAGAAGAAGCAGAATTAAAAGAATTGAAAATAAAATTATTAAGGATTTATTATGATTATTTTATTAAAAACACAGCAGGCCTAAATATAAAAATAATCATATTCTTTTACATATAAATAGTATTTTAAGAGATTTTTAAGAAATATGGTACAATATTTTAAGTAATTATGTGAATGAATGTGTGTGTCCTATGTGTGTGTTTGTGTACTTAAGTCCTTTTTACCTTAATGCAATAGCAACAAAAGGTTGACAAATTCTAACACAAATAAAACAAAAAAAAAATATATAATTCTTTTGGAGACAATAGAATTTATAGACTCAACAATTTGTCAACTAAAGTGAATATAGAAAAATATCATTAATTTTTAAGAAATTTCTTTTCATACAAAGTGAGTGTGTGAGTGTGCACGATTATTGTTTTTGTTTAGTGAAATATTATTTTACATATCAATTATTTTATTATTATTTTTTAATGTACGAGTATAAGTTTGAAAATATTGTATTGTTCAAAGCCCAGTTAGTTTCATTTCTTCCTTTAAATCTTTCTTTAAATATATTTTCATTTTGTGGTTATTTATAATAAATATTTCTTATCGTCATTATTATTATGAATCAACAACAAAATTGCATTTAAAATATGTATTTTTTTTTCAGTTGATGACAGACATAAATTTTGTATGACGAATAATACAATGATGTTTTTCGTTGAATAAAAATTTATGACAATGGCGTTGAGTAATTGCGGTTTGAGGTTTTCAAGTATTTAGGAGTTTCTGACTGGGCAGGATATTAAAATTTTGTAATTTGATATTTTAGGAAAAAATATTATGAATTTTTTTATGTTTAATTTTGAATGGCGTATTTATTGTCATATTTTTATTTCTTATTATTAAAGGTATAAATTAGAAATACATTAAGACATATAATCAGTGAGAGGAATTATTTTTGTGTACACGCAGAGAAAAATATGGTTGTGATGATTACAAACTAAGAGCAACATATTATGATTGGGAAATATGATTACAGTTAAAAATTATAATGATTATAAATAATAATTACTATGATTCCATTTTATTACATGCTTGTCCAGTTTTACAATTTTACGATAATATTATGTCCGATATTGTGATATAAAAGTGTATTTTTATCGTATTCTGATTCGACTTTATCTTATTATAATTTTATCATACTATGATGCATTTTTTTCATATTTTGATCCCATTTAATCATATTATTAATACATTTTATCGTATTATAATTCCTCTAAATTATATAATGTTTTCATTTTATGATATTATTGTCTCATTTTTTCACACTAAAATTTTATTGTATTATATTATAATCATATTTTGTTGTAATATGACCAAAAATGATAAAATAAAGTATATACATTAATTCGAAATTATTATTTTTTTATTGAGTTTATAACATATTTTACGGAATAGTAGAAACATTTTTTGTTAGATATTAAAATAAATTACAAAAATATTATAATTTACATATTAATTGGAATTAGTAATAATTATTAATTATTTTTACATAAAAATATTATAAATGAACTCAGTTCGATAATTTTATATTTTCTTTTGAAATACAATAAAATTAGATTTAATGGAAACCAAAAAATAAACATCCTTGGAGGTATGTTACATAATATCCTAATTTTTAATGCAGTATAGAATGCAGTTTTTATGTACTTATTTAGTTTTATTTAATTTTTTCACAAATATTCACTATTTTATCACGAATTTGCTTACTGACAGACTACACAAAAATGTGTGTCCAATAGTTGTGGAGAAAAAAAATATGCTTTGGAAGCAAATATTCAATAGTAAAAATGGTCTAAATTAAAAATTATAACTTTGCGGAAAATATAAAATTTCTAGAAACAAACGTTTAACATTTGTACGTAATAAAATATAAATAAAAATATTGGCAACACCTAATGATTGTAGAAACAACTAAATTTTTGCAAGTTTATAAATTTTTGTTTCTGGTAAAAATATTCTCCAAATATAATATTTTTGTACACAAACATATTAAAATTTTAATTGAGGGTAACTATTTAATTATTAAGCATAAAGAGAAACATTTTTATCATGAATATAGTATTATTATGATCAATAAAAAATAATTACGGGAACATTATATTATTGTGGTGAATATGCCGGAATAATAGTAACTCATTACTTGGCATATTACCAAAATATACAATAAAAATCATAATTTAATAGAATATGTACTTTATTATAATGTATGAAAGAGTTATTTCTTCTAAAAAAAGGAAAGTTATGAAGTATAAGAAGTACAAGAAAATAACGAATGACTGAAACCATAAAATCCGAACCTAAGAGTTACTGCTGAAATAAAGAAAGCTTATTAACATTTCAAAAATACAACCGAATCTTTTATGGTTATCTAATATACTAACTAACTTTTTTATTAACTATCCGGCGGGAAAATATAACGGTTAAGGACTTTTTAAATACCTCCACCGTCCTTACACAAAAAGAAATCGAACCAATTGCCACCTTACCTACTGTGGAAAATTCTCTAAAAAAGTCTCCATTTGCTTTTCCGTAGAAAAGTATTTTCAAAGAGTTCTTTAGTAATTTTTTTCTTCTGGGTAGGAACTACTAGATTGCTACTCTAGATGAGTAGTATCAACCCGTTCAGTGTTTTAAATAGGATCTAAAAATAAATCTCTACAAAACTATTTTCATAAGATTTTCGATTTTAAATAAAATCAAAAAATAACAGGGAATTATCAAAATATTTCCCACATCAAAAACAAATTAAATCCCTAATAATCACACACAAAATCCTGCCAAAGGTATTTGAGCCTCTAAACATTTTGCAGCAAATGAAATGAAAACATACATAAAAATCACAAAGTACACATGTGCTACACATATTTAGTTATAAGAAAAAACATAACTTCGTTGACAAATGTAAAAAAACTACACACAAAATATTAAAATTATGTCTGTCTATACGTCTGTCTATCGTGACAATTTAAATCTTTACCTAAACAAACATCATGGTGGAATCTACAATAGTAACATTCGCACAAAAAACAACATCATGTTGTGATAAAAACGTAATGAAAAAAACAATAATTGAATTTTACTTCTTTGTTTGGAATTAAAATGTATGGATGGATTACTTATTAATGAAATTCCAACCCTCTAGATCACAATATCACTATTAATGCTACTACTGACACTAAGAGAAATATTATTTTTTTCTAATATCAAATATGGACGATTACATTAAAAAAAATCTATACATAGAAAAGAAAAAACCTACACATGTAAATGTATGAGTGCATATTTATTTTATCTAGTTTGATTTGTTAAATAAAATTAAAAAACGAGAATATTATATATTATATATATATATATATATATATATATTTGCACATGAATGATTTGAAAGGATAATTTTTAAATGTTCGTTACATTACAACGAGGTGTGAATGCATTCAAGTGTGAGTATTTAAGTCGGTATTAAAAAAGATTCATTGTATTATTTTATTATAATTAAACGCACACAGACATGAATAAATTTCACACATTCAAATTTACTAAAAGTTTTTAATAACGCCTTAGCCTAACGTGTCCTCATATATGAGAGAAATTTACATGAAATAATTTTTAACATTGAGCTTAAACTGTTTTATTAAATATAATCTTTTACTTTTTTTAAATATAACTTTTACTAAAGTAAAGAGAAGAGTACCGAACAAACATTGGAGAAATTTTAAAATGTTAATAAGAGATGTTCAGTAACTATAATATATGACAAATTTTGGTCCAATACATTTCAACTAATAAACTTTACTACAAAATTCGCTACCAAAAAAAATCCAATTCGAATACAGAAGTAGGTGAGCCCGTTCACAATTTTGCTGCAATGAAATTATAAATTAATGGATAAACAGCTTCAAATATATTTTTAGAAGATTTTCTTCAAGCTAAGTACTACAATCTGTCTTGAAAATTTTCATTGAAACTTAGTGATTTCATCTCCCTAACAAAGAAGTTTAATTTCAGAAAATAAATCAAATTTCTAGAATCTGGCGATTATAAAATATATTTTTCAAATTGTTGTTAGTCTAAGTTCACACACAGCAATTTTTCTTTCTGAAATGTTTCTATTTTTTCTTTTAAACTCGCATTTACGTTCATTCACAAAATTTTACTTTAGCAATTCTTGCTTTAATTGCTTTGATTTGTTTTTGTTTTGAAATACGAAAATGAAAAACGAAACGAATTTCAGGGTACAGGTAAGCTTGTTTCCTTTCATATTCCCACTCGCGCTCTCTCACACGAAATCAGAATTTCCTCAAGAAAAATTGCCTTGTGTGAACTCAGACTTAGTGAAAAATACAAAAATTAATTCAAATCATAAAAATGACAATTATATTAAAATTAACTATTAAGATTTAAGACATACAATTTTCAGTTTTGATTAACATGTCTGCATTTTGAGTCTAATAAACATTCGCTTATAGTAGACTTTATAATGGATCAAAATACCATTATAAACTTTTCTACAAAATATTAGGAAAAATAAGAAAATGAAACGTTATATGAAATATTCTACATTTTCTACTACTACGAGACAAAACAAACTCTACAAAATACAGGATGCCATCGATTTTGGAGTTGTAAAACATATTTCGAAGAAATAAATTTAAATTGAATCTTGATCATAATTATTTTCAGATCATTCACCCAATATCGTTACTATATTCAGAATCCTCTACTGGTAAACTGACTAAAATATCGAAAATACTTTTTCACTAAATGTAAAATGTATTGCGAAGAACACCAGAATATGTCGATCTCTTTCAATAACTTAAAAAAAAAAAAAAATTTAAAACCTGATACACTACCCCCCGACAAAACAGATATAAACATCTAAACAATGTATTCTCCCCTAACATATAAAATTATATAAAAAACTTACCACCTGTTGTACTCTTTCTTAGATCCTTTAAACTCCTTTGTTTCATAAAAGCATCCGGTATTGACAAAATCAGTAACAAAATAATTTTATTTTATTAAAAAAAAAAAATCATACGAAAATAAAATTGTGTAGGCCTATTAGTATGTTATCGAAAATATCGAATCAATGAACAAATTCAACCCGATATAATGAAACGATTGTATACTAAATTTAGATTTAAAATAAAAAACAGCACTATTAAAAAAAAAAAGAATTGCGTTTCGTAGTGTACGCTTTCGGGGAAATGACTTTTAGTGGACCCGTGTCCAATTATGAATCAATACTTGTATTAAGTGTAAAATAAAACACATGAATATAGAATATTACGTTGATAACAACATTTATATGAATTTATGCACTTATGTGCCCGAAAGTGGGCTTTATATGAAAATTATGGTAAATTATGGACCGATCTTCAGAAAATTTGGCAATGTCATTTATCGAATATTAATTTGATACTAACATCTTTATAGGATTTATGCACGTTAAAGTAATTTTCGAAAGAGAGATTTATATGGAAATTATGATAAATTATAAATATAATATAATTCACTAGAACGCTAGAAAATTTTGATGGCAAATGAGAGAATGAAATTTATTTAGATAATTTTTTTATGTAAATGCTATCTAAAGGGCGATAAAAAGTGCGTACTGGCGAATTCTTTACAAGGAATTTCACATCAATGATGTTATGGAAAACGTAGCGGATAAATATCGAGTAAAAAATTTAAATTTTCGAACAAATTTTTGGTCTGGCAAGATATTTTTACGTGCGGGGGAAAACACACTTCATTCATAACAAATGACACTTTTGGCAGAGAAATATACACAAATGAGTGCCCTCAACAAAAAAGTAACTGAGTACTACTCATTTTTTTTCGTGTGCAGTCCTTATTACTTAGTTGTAACCCTCAAATTATAGGTATTTTAAAAAGTAAAAAAAATCAAATATGTTTAATGGAAATAATAAATGTTTGAACAATGTTTAGTTATATTTAAAAACTATATCTGTTCTTTTATTTTACTGATTTTTCTTAAATTTAAAGCACAAAACATAGACGCAATTAATCTGTTGAAACAAAAAAAATCTATTTAAATTCAACAATTTCTTTGTCAACTTCACTAAAACGATTTCTTCAACAAAAACAACTTAAATTTCTTAAACACTTTCGAAATGAAAATTTAAATTAACTTTAAAAGAAAACTGAAATTTTCCTTTTGATTAAATTTTGTTGAATGTTTTTTAGTCATTGACCTTGCTGTTTTAGAAATAGGAAGTCTTTTGCAAAATACATGTAAATATATACATACATATATACATATGTATATATGTATGTATGTAAGTGAGTAAATGAATGACTGAATGTCTATGTAAAATTGTCTTTTGAAGATTTTCACGCCATTTCGATTAAATTTAATCGATTTCTTTGTAAATACGAAACCAATGTCAACAACCAGCCCATTTATTTATATACAACAACAACACACAACAAAAATAAAACATATACGACGACAACTATACTAACATCAATGAAAAAAAGAAAACTTGACTTCAAATGTTTACTTACTCATATACATACATCCAATTATATGTAGTATATAGCGAGTATATATAATAGAAAGGAAAATCTATATATATATATATATATATATACATATATATATATATATATATATACGCAAATACATACATAATTGTCTACACAATGCAGACTTACATGTAGTTTGTATTTTTCGCATACAATTGAAACTTTAGACTTCCGTTTGTTGTTCAATGGGTGTAAATGTGTCTGTGTAAGTTTGTCTGTCTGTGTGTAACTGTGTATGGTTTAATGTAAAATTGTCTACCAGTTTCTAACCAGACTATATGTATCCAAACAAATATTGTTACAGCAACAACTACAACAACAAGTGTAAAAAAGCCCATATAGTTCCCTTCCAGCCTTTTACTGTGTTTTTCCTTATTTTTCAGACTACAACTATAGCACTTACGGATGATGAGTTCATACAAATACGACAAATATTTTGTATCTAAAAACTGTAACTTCTTACTCTTATTCGTGTTTTTGTTCACCATCTGTTAGAGAACAACAAATAATTGAATTTTCATACGGGAACTGGGGAAACATGTTTTAATCAGACTAAATAATTCCTTTATACGTTGAACTTTTGATACCTTCCGAATACTCTTTTTTTTGAGAAATAATTCTGCAATTTTTGATCCGTTAAAGATATTTGAATATTTTTGTTATTATGGAGAATTATTTTTAATAAAAATAAATTAAATTCGGTTACATATCTTAAGACCAAATTTTCAAACCAAAAATATTTTAAATTAAAATTTTAAGCCATTTTCTTTTTTCTTAAGAAATAATATTAATATTTGAATTAAAATAAAATTTAAAAAATAAAAACATTTTATTGGAATTTTTATATAATATAAACTTATCATAAAATCAAGGAATTAAAAAAAACCCACCTTTTTGTATCAAAATACCCAAAATCCTAATAATATAACTTTTTATAGGATTCATATATTTATATAATTCTTGCAGCAGCATTATTTAGAATTTTTTAAGAAGTCTAGTGGATATATTCAAAAAAATTTTGGAACCAGATTATGCTAGCCAAGTTTAGAAACTTAAAAAAAGTAAACGAGACTAAAAATGAAAGAAAAATTTGCTTCTACCTAAATATCTCTTAAATTAAAGCTAAGTATATTTTTTGGAGAGATTTGCAAGAACTATTTATATATAAATTTTTTTTACATTTAAACTTTTGGCGAGTTTGAAAAAAAAATTACAAATCTGATGGTCTACCAACTAACTCCTTAATCCTCTAGGAATCTGTGCTCCTCCAAATCAATTCGAAAACAGTTCAACTCTAGCCATGTCAAATTTTTTGAGATATCTTCAAATCAAATTTTTGAAATGTCTTTAATGGATCAAAAATTACGGAATTATTTCTAAAAAAGTAGTGGTTCTGTTAAAAATAAATAAGCAGGGAAATTAACGCTTGCGACTTGTTTAAAATAAAAACTTCCACGTTATAAGTAATTATTTATTGTAGAATGTTTCATTATAAAATTATGTATTATTGTTATGAAAATAATCAATAATATAAATAAATTAATCATAGATATAATGAAAGTAATTTTATAGTTCAATGAAACAATTTATATAATTGCTTTATGAATTGAACGATTTTGTTACATTGTCTTCATAACAACAAATTTATTGTAAAAATGAAACCTTCAAATTAACAAAACTTCTTAACTTATTACTCAAAGGACTTCTTAAATTACCATCGTATCTACGTACGACTACACGCCAACAACAACATCATCAATGTTGCTGTTGTTCATGTTTTCATTTGTTTTTCTGCAACTAAAACGTAAAAATCCAAAGTGAGCAACCAAATTGTCCTTATATAAAATTTGTTTGTGTTTTGTTTTTGTGTATATAAATATGTATATATATACATATATATGTTCTTAGTAAAAGTATATAAATTTATATATACTTCTTTGTATATACTCGATTTTCAGTTCTACAAGTAGTTAAAAGACATTTACTACTATTTACTTCCGTTTATCTAATTGTATGTATTTGTATATAAATGTATGTACATACAAACATTTATGTGTATCTTATATTTGTATCTTGTTGCAATTCATTCGTTTTGTGTCATTTACAATTTAAGCAATTTACTTTAGTATTTCTTTTTTTCTCTATTATTTTTGTTCTCTTTAAAGTTAAATGTTTAATAGTAGATGTTTGTACTAAAGTTAGTATGTTCATATGTATGAATTTGTGTGTTTTAAGTTTTAGTTTCATGTTTGTATTTTTGCATCACTTTTGGAAAATAAAAGGAGGACATTTGTAATCGATATTTTAAATTGTAGGGAAATTAAAGAAAGATTTTTGTCCACAGGGAATTTAGGCAAGGAATGCTTTAAATAGTTTTATAGATTTTATTAGAAGTGTGTAAATTAGAGTTATTTTTTTTTTATTTGCTATAAAAAAATCATATACAATATTGTAATATTCAAAATTTATCTACTTTGTTTATCAGACTTCTTCAAAAGCCATGATTCTTAGTAACTCCTGGATGATTTTTGAAAAAGTGTTGACATTTGTCTACATATGTGTAATTGATTCAATAATGCTAAAAAAACGATACTTCTACGAGAAACCAAGGTGATAGCACTTTAACTAACATCCAGTGGTATTCAGTCATCATTTTTACGAGTTATCTCTTCCGCGAGAAATAAAAATCACTTTCTCTAGGGAAAGTGATCTCTATAATACTTTGTCGATACGATTGACGATTTTATCTTCTCTAAGATCCACGAAATAGCAAATGTTTGCATAGATTGATTTTATCGAATCAGCGAATAGACTACAGGACTACTTTTTTAACAAACAAATAATTTATTTGCCAAGAAAATCTTCATTTAAGCCAATAAATACATTTTATCCAAGGTTCTTCTTTTTATATTTTATATGAAGTGGGAAGATTTCTCAAAAACATAAAATTAGAACATTTTTGTTCAATAATTTCATAGTTGAGACTAAATCTCTCACGTCTTTAAGTTTAGAAATAGAAAATGGTCGCTGGGGACTTAATTTGGAGAATATACCGTTTGCACCTATATTGTCCTAACAAAAAACATTTTTTTTTTTTCTTAGCCAAATGCACCCGATTTTTTTACAGTTCATCGACAAATCGGTTCAATATATTGGCTGCTTTTATTGTTAATCACTTTTGAAGGTAATTAATTCATATTATACCGCGTGCATTCAACAATCCAACGATAAATCTTTTTAACCGTAATCTGTGCTGTTTAACCTAGTGAAACTTATTGTTTAGAGTACATCTTGCAATTAGGTGTATTGAGGACCAAACAGTCGTAAACCTATTACTCAGCTGAAAGGAAACTTTTTTCTACTTCATCTGAAAAGAGTTTTTAAATATTTTCAAAAATATTTTATCCACATGAATTTTAGTTAATTCTAATAACCCAGTCAAATTAAGCTTTGAACTCGGATTTTTTTTTTTTATTAGTCTGAAAAATATGCGATTATATAATCACGATTTTAATTCCTAAAAATTGAAGTTAAGCCAATATGCAAACAAAAAATATAAAATTATGATTTTTTAAGAAGAAATATTCCTGGGAACATTTAATGAATTTTAATGATTTAATATATGTTTTTAGTTTATTTAAGAATTTCAAATAACATTAATTTCATTAAAATGAATTATATGAAAAACACTAAATGTTGTTGTGATGATATTGTGATTTTCTTTGTTGTGATTTTTAAAATTATTATTATTATAATTTTTTTTTTCTTACTTACTTAAATGGATTTTATTTTGTTCTTTAATATATATAACTTATCGATGATAAATTTGGAGCTAATCTGTTAAAGGAAATCTGTGCCAAAAATCGAGAGCAAATGTTGATTGAAATGTAAAAAATAATACATTTTTGAAATTTTTTTAAAAAAATTCTGACTATTTTAAGTTAGAATGAATTAAGTACTTATTATTTATTTGATTTCAGCTAATACATAATATATAAAATTTTTTCTGTGTTCTTTCTCATATTTCATGTTAAGAAATTTTTTCGTACAACGTTTTGTTTAGACTAGGAAAAGTTGTTTAATTTTCCAAACACTAAAGAAAATTAAATGAAAAATTGTCCTATATATCATAAATATCAGATAGAAAAATATTACTTTAGTTCTGATTTGGTTCATATTTGGTACTTACAAAAATTTTCGATTTTATTAGCGATTTTAATTTTGTAAAAAGATTAAAATATTTTATTATGTTTTATTTTAATTATTTATATCTCTTGAAGCTAAAATCCAATTTCAGACCGATGCCACTAAAATTGGTCTAAATCCTCTTCTAATATCACAATTAATATAATAATAAAAAAAAAAGTTCATTTACATTGAATTTTTTGGAAGCTTTTTCCTCTTTTGATTTTTGTTTTTCTTAAATAAACTTAAAATTTGGTACACTTTTTTTAACAAATTTTTTGGTTTATTTATAAAATATCTAGAAAATATGTACCGAAATAAAACTATATAAAATTATACATACACACGTGAACATCTATTTTGAAATATTATATTGAAGGAAATCTAAAAAAAGGCATCCAATGCAATTTATAACTAAAATTTTATTTTTGATATACGGCTTAATTACTTTTTCTAAATCAAATTTTTAAATCGGACATCTACTTATGTATCTAGTTTTATGTATATAAAACACTAAAATATTTGAAAAAAAAATAAATTTTTGCATTGAAAAGTGTTTGTATTTTCCTAAAAATTATTAAAAATAACAAAACAACAAGAAAGTACGTGTTATTATTATTACTATTATTATTATTATTATTATTATTATTATTATTATTCGTATTATTTTTATTTATAAAGTTTAAAGAGGATAATGGCCTTTTCAATGCTTTTTATTACAGCGAAATTGGATTGCAGCATAAAAAGTTATGAATATTTAAAACCAGATACATCGTACATTTTTAAGTGTTTTTTAATTAAAGCCTCAATATTTCTAAAGACTACATCTACCAAATTTATAAATAATTGGTTTGCAGAGAAAATTATTTTTTTATAACAATTACCAGTTAAACGATTAGTCAGAAATTAAAAATGTCTTCAAAAATTTTTTACATTGTGTTAATTACTCGAACACTAAAAAATTCAATATTTTTTTTTAAATATTTCCAATAAAACCAATGATTTCAATTATTTTTCGAATTGTGTTAATTACTCGAGTACTCAAAAACAAAAGATTATAATATTTTTGCTAAAAATTAATTGAATATTAAATTTTTTTTCTTAATAGAAATTATTGATAATAAATTAAAAAGTGTTTTTTTTAATTCTATACAGAAAAATCTGAAAACCTATTTTAATTACGAAAACTATATTCAATTATAATTTTTCTTTTTTTTTCTAATTGAAATTCAATCTATTAAAAAAAAATTCATATCCAATTACTCAAATTGTTTTTTAATTTTATTTGTTTAATTAATTAATACAATAAGAAAAATGATTGTAAAAGTATTAGAAAATTTTAATTGGAGCTTTGGAGTAACTGTTACAATTAAAAATTATTTGGAATATTTTTTTTTTTTTGTGTAGTTATTAAATTTTAAGAATTATTTATGAAAATATATAATTAAAACATTTAAAATTTAGCACACAGAAACTAACTGAATCTTTATAATTTCACAATGTCATCCGAAAATATAGAGGGAACTAAAAACATTAAATCGAACTTAAAAAACGTTATAACTCCAAAACTGATGGTGGAACATAAAAATGTACTTCAAGGAGCCTTTAGGTATATTTATTTTATATATGAATGAAACCAACTAGTAAATCTGATCAGAATTATTACGTATTTTCTCAGCAACTCGGTGTAACGAGGACTTGATCATATAAGAAGTCGTGTCCGATAAATATAAAAATAATACATTGAAAGGAATGTCTGCTGATGGAAAGACTTCACATAAGAGGAAGTTAAAATGATTTGTTTTTCTTTTTTAATATTAAAATATGCAAATTAATATACATTAGTAAATAAAATATAACAAATTAACAAATTGACCATCATGTGAATAAACTCATTTCAAGGGTCTCTTGGTTATTATTTTCCATTGAAAGTAAAAAAAAAAACTAAAAACCAATTTTCTATTAATGCAAATTATATTTTATGGGTTGGAGATATATTCATGTGGAAATTTGCAAAACTTTGAGGAAATTAAAAATTGCTTTAATAGAATAATAAGATCTCTTTTTATTTTTTATTATTTGATTTTTTGGGTATTAATTTTGATTTAGAATTACAAAATTTGGTAAATATTATCTATTAATACTTTTTACTTTTTCACATTTTACCAGAACTACAGCCTTAATATGTCCGATAATAAATACTTTATATATGCATAGATCATATGTGGCTAAGGTATGTAGATTGTGGAATGCTGTTATCCCATATAATAAGTATACCGAAATTCCGGATTATGATTTTGATGAATAGATTTTATTTTAAGTAAAATTGTTACTTGGCTAATTCAAACTATTAAGATCATTTAATTTTAATACTCGTAATATTTATCTTACTCGTATAATTACTATGTAATCGGCTTTTTGATTATTAATTAATAAAACAAAATAAGAATAAATAAAAAAATGCATTATCAACTAAATATACAAAAATATGCAACAACAAATCGATGAATTTTGAATCAGAAAGATAATTACTTTGGTTTGTATTTAAATGATCGAGAACAACCATGTATTT
The DNA here is from genome assembly GCA_932274085.1 of Protocalliphora azurea. Lineage (NCBI taxonomy): Eukaryota > Metazoa > Arthropoda > Insecta > Diptera > Calliphoridae > Protocalliphora > Protocalliphora azurea. Next base: position 86,667,049 of record OW026520.1, read on the forward strand.
TTATGAAAATTCGCTCCAAGTCATTACAATATCCATCAAATGTAATTAAAAGTCTATCTGTGACATATTCGCTTCAAAAAGATGATTTTGCTAACTTTTAGTCCCTTTTACTGCCGTAAGAAAAATTCTTAATTAACATGCGTACAAAATGAAAATGACCATAATTACTTATTTAATATATTAAAATATAAAATAAATTGTTGTTACTTTTATTTATTTTTATTATTACTTCAATAATTTTCTTCATTAACAATTGATTGTCAAACTTTATCAAACATATGTTTGCTGTTTTTTTTTTTTTTTTTTTTTTAATTTCAATAAACATTTTAATTTAAGTTTTTTATTTATTTAAAAATTTTCAATCTCATCTTTAACAAAAGCGTGTTTGTTTTTAAACGTGACATCTGCTTCATATCACATTGATGATACGAATAAATAATATACATACATATATTTATGTATACATATCAGTAAATAGATGATGAATGTTTGTATATATGTATGTACATATGTATATTTATATTTCAATGTGCATGAATTTTTAATCATATTACTTACTATATATGTTCAGAAATATATATGTACATATATTTACGGAATTTACTCAAATTGTTATAAACAAGAACTGTATGTATGTATGTATGTATGTATGTATATACCCCATAATAACAAAAATGGTTACTAAAATTTGAAAAAGATGAATGTTAAAATGATGGTGATGAATAAATGTATGACAATGCTTTCATATCTCAAAAATTCTAAACAACAATAAAAAAAAATTCAACCCTTTTTTCGAACTGTCAGATGTTAGCTGGATGGATGGATAAATAGTGGTGATGATGATGGGCATGCAGGCTGTAATTCATTCATACAAAAATCCATAGATTTATATTTTTTCAATAAAATATGTATATATTTTAAGAGTATGTTGTATGTAATGTATATATTTAATGTATATATCTAAATATGTTATATGTGTTCTTTATACATATTTTTGCATAGGTGCCGGGAAAAAATTATTACAATAATTGCAACTGCTAAATGTAATATAATTATAAAATAATTTATTTAAATATAAATTCCAATATCTCTAATATATGTAATAAAATTCCATTTACAAATATGCAAAAAAATTATAGGAACAGAATATTATGTAGGGAAATCAATTCAGAATGTTTGTATTAAAAGTGATTTTAATATTAGTATTCTTTCACATTCGAGAATTTTACAACAAACTATAACTCTGATATTTATTTGGTAACAATTAATTAAGTAAATTCTTACATTTTTTGTTTGTCAATAAGAAAAACAATTTCTCAAGTTAATAATTCTAAATAGATTTCATTATAAACATTAATTCAAATGGAATAATGAACCGTTTATAAATATGATAAAATTAGCTACATTTTTATTATTCAATCTGCTAAATTTTTAATGGTATTTTTATTTAATTTGGAGTATTATTAAGAACAACATTAATTAATTATTGATTATCGTTTGTTCAATTTTATATTTATATTTTATCATATTTAATGCTGTAACACGTTATCGCAAAGTGTTAAGAACATAAGCACATTTCTTAGATATCAAAAGTATTACTTATATAAAATCAAAGTATTCATACATATACCTATAAATAAATTATAAATTTTAAAACCAATTGTGGTTGTTTGACTAAATTGAATCTTCTTTTATATTATCTTTTTCAAAGAAATTAATTATTAAATAAATAATATATTAATGATTAAAAATTAGTTATTAAAACTAACATCTTATTATATTTATTTTAAAATTTAACAAAAATTTAATACTAGTATTCATAATTATTTTTTTGATGAATACATACATACATACATACATACATACGTACGTACATACATACACACATACATTTACTATAAGCGCGCATCAACATCATTGAATATTAACATTTTTGATAGACGTCATTCACGAGATTCAATACACGTGTAAATATTGTGAATCGATTTATGTCACTTGATTTTAAAAGTTGATAATTACTTTATAAAAACACTAACAACACAAAGTTTTAAAATCATAATAAAAATACTACTTAATGAGAAAATTAAAAAAAAAATAACAATAATTAAAAACCATATATATTTTAGAAAATTTCAAAGATTGGTTGAAACAGGCCACTTATTAGTTATCATAAAATTTTTCCTTATATCTTGATATAGTATTCAAAATTATACATTTAAAATTCATAGTCATAACGTATAATAACGAATGCTTACACGATATTCTTTAGACATATTTAGTTTTTTTCTTTATTTCTCCTCAACAAAAATAATATTTGATATTTTTTCTTTTTTTCTACAAAAAGGTCATGTTTAAAAATATTTAATATTATTTTTAAAACCTTATCTATTACAGCATAATTAATAATAAAATAGAAAATTGTTGGAAACATTTAAAAAGGAAAATTTTTGATGACGCCGATTAGTCTCTTTAATGTGCCAGAAAATCCCCAAAGCAACGAAAAAAGAAATTCTTCGTGTACAACCTTTTTTATTCTAACAACAATATTTATAAATAATTTATTAACCAGTAAATAAATTATGAAACTACATAAGATTGTATGATTAAGACTAAAGACAGAAAAAGTCGAATATACTAAAGCGCTATAGAAATGAACAAATTATTTGTAGAAAATTCAATTTGTTGCCAGTCGAAGTGTTAGTAGTTTGATTTTTTTTCCTTTTACAAATATCTTAAAAAATCAAAAATTTATATTTAAGACAAATCTATATTAATAATTAAGTGGGTAGTTTGCATGAAAAAAGTGGTGCATACAATTCTGGTTATAAAAATGAAATATTATCTAAATCTTTTTGAAATTATATTTTTATTTATATTTAAAATTTAAAAGTAATTTTTTTACTGGTGTTTAATAAAATGTGTAATATTTTCTATAATAATTTCCGTAAGAGCTTTCATTATGTTTTCGTTTACTTTTTATGTTGAAATACGTCCTCATCTTTCTAAATTCTACTTAATTTTTTGCTGTTCTTTTAGTGTTCTTTAAATATTTTTTACAAAGACGCAATACTTTTCAAATGAACGTAATTCTGAACAGAATTGTGGATGGGTCTTCTTTTTTTACATAACTATCCCATTGGTTTGACTGAATTTCTTTTTTGCTGTAATGACGTAGGTATCCTCACAAAAGGAAGGAAATTGATTCCAAGAATTGTCGACCTACCTTTTGCCTCTAAAAATTTTCTATACTTTCTTTCAAAAATTAAACACCAACTTGTAATGTTTTCGAGAAATTAAACCTAATGTTAATTTTTAAGTTTTTCCACTTACAGATCACTTTCAACGAAATGTGTTTATATTGTCAAGAAATTACAGAATCATAAATTCATAAATTTTTTCATTACGAGTACTATTTACAGTAGCTTTAATAGTTATAGAAATATTTAGTAGCTCAAATTCGTTATAACAAAGTGATATATATCCTTCTCACCAGAAAAATTGTCTAGCTACGCCAATTGTCTTTTCTTAAATTCTTAAAATTCTTATTAATTTGTTTTATATGGATGACATGGGTTTTCCTTATAAATTTGAATAATACGTTTGTGTAAGTCTTATTCAATTTCTATTTTAATATAAATTAATTTTGATATTACAACAATATTTAGAATATGGTTACTTAGAATAATGACAAATTGAACAAGTTAACGGTACTAGTTTTTTTCAGATATAGTATTTAGTCCATTGAAATAACTATAATTAACGTTCTAACGGAGCATAAATATATAAAATCAATTTAAAGACTAAAAATATTATTAGTGAAAATTTGTTAGTAGATTTAAGGTCTAGATATTTAGTTTATTATGCCAACTAATTAACGAAATGATTAGAATACGAAAAGATAATAGAATGTCTACGACATTTGTGAGCTTCAGAAAGCTCTGGGTAGAAGAAAATGCTTTAGGAAATTATATATGTATATAGATAGAAGATATTGTTCAGCAAGATAATGCTGAAACAGATATAAAAGGACAGTAAGGTCTGGTTTTCAGAAAAAATACTCCAATAGCCCGCATGCACTTCAGACTGCAATCAAATGGAAAATGAACAGCAGTATTCCACGTCTAATGATCTTAGATATTGCTAGTAAGAAATGCTGATAAGAAATTCGTATGCAAACTATACAAAACATAGTATAACCAATGCCGAACCGATTTTTTTTAGATAATTTAGAATAATGGAATTCATACAAAATACTAAACCTTTAATTTACTGTTGACTCTCTAATAATATTTTAACAGTTTTCAAAATTTGTACAAAGAAAAAAATTTTCTTATATTGGAATATATGATCTTATTTGGATTTATCACAAATTCATTTAAAAAATACATTAAAAATTTTTCTCGTAGCCAGGGTAAATCAAGAAAAATTAAACTCACATAAATCGATCGAAACGGTTTTTTGTTATCCTAAATATAGTTCTTTTTTTTACAGAAACTTTCATAGTTTTAAATATTTCTAAGGGTTAAAATTATTTACTTCAATATACTAAAGATTGTATAAAACTTATATGGAAAACATAATATTCCTTATTCACCTCCATATTTATTTTCAGAAAATAACAATATTTACCGATTTATTTACATGTAAAAATTAAAACTAGAATTTCGAAACACACTTCATTTGATCTCCAAAGTAGCATTATTAGATTAATAATGAATAAAAATGAATAAATATATGTGTTTAATTTTAAATCTTAAAATCCAGATAACTAGCAATAGCAGTATCATTATATATTGTAGGGTACATGTAAAAAATCAAAACATATTTATTAGAAAATATAAACAACATTTAATGTAGAAATAAAAATAAATTATAAAATAAAAACATTTTATGTTTTATAAATGGCATTTAAGAAAATAACAAACATCATGTCAAAATTCATTAAATTTTTATTTTTTCAAATAACTATTTATTTATTATTATTTTTATTTTTATGAAGAAGAATACGAAATATATATAGAATATAAAAGGGTTTCAAATAACACATATATTCTTTAATATATTTTATTTTTCTATACTGTTTTTCTAAAAAGGTAGATTCTTATATAAAGATAACAAATGTTTATGAAATAAAAAATCAAACAACAACAACAACAAAATAAGAAAAGAATCTACAAAATCTACATACAAAACCCAAACAAAATATTTTCTTAAACTCAAATCATAAATGAAACTACAACAAATTTCATTTATTTCAAAGGTCGCTTTTACCGGTCTCATCATGCTTTTCGTAAAATTGGAAAAGGTCAGTAGTACTTTTAATTTAAATTCAAAACAAAATATTAAAAAAAGACAAAAAAATAAAATAGTTTCAATGTCCACTTTCCGAATACATCGGGTATTTTGTTGAATGTCATAAAATATAAAATGCACGTAAATAAATACATATATTTATTTAAATTTAGATTTATTTTTTTTTTTTCTCTTGAGATACTTTTTCTTCATTTGGATTTTAAAGAGCGGCTATAATTTGTTTTTTTTTTTTTTTGAAAATTTTGTATTCTTAACAAATCAAATGAAAAACTATAAAATAATAGAACTAAATATTTTATGTTTGTGTGTGTGTGTTTTTTCTTTAACTCATTATATAATTACAATTAAAAAAAAACCCCCAAATAAAATTGAGTTTTAATTTCTTTTCGTAAGCCATATTCATAGGTAAGTGTTTAAATTATTTTAAAGTTTATATGTTTTTCAATTAAATTTATTTTAATTGCTTAATGATGAAAAACTTGAACCGTAATTTAAGCAGAATTTTTTAAATAAGAACTCCCACAAAAATTCTTGGAAAAATTAAATTTAACAAAAAAATGATCATAGATTGACTAAAAACACAGACTGGCTTGACTGATTCCTTATTTATTAATGGTTTAGTAAATTTTTTTAAAGATAATTATTTATAACTGAGAGGTCGTAAATACTAACAAAATTTGAAATAAAGTACTTAGTTTTTATTTTTAATCAAAATAACTTCTTTCGCTTCAGTATTTAGTTGAAAGTTCTATCAATTTTTAAACATAACAATCTGTTTCATTAAAAAGGTTCATCAATCTGTGCAAAAACTACAACTAAATAAACATTTTTTAATTTATGAAGGTGATTAGGAGTTGCAATTTTTTACGCATGTAAAACAGGATCAAATAATATAAAAAAATGGGGAAAACTGATCAATTAATTGATCAACTGATTTATCTACTTATATTAGTTATTCTCCAACGGGGATTTTTGAATATATTTGAGAATCAGATTTTAAATAATTTGACAACACCCTACAACAGCATTTTTCCCATATGAACCAAACGATATATATTTTGTGGTAGGATTGCGCACTCAGTTTTTTACTTCGTGTTCGAATATCCTTTTAGAAAGATTTTGAAATTTCAAAATAATGATTTAATATGAATTACTTTAAAATTTGTTAGTTGCACAAATCAAATCAAATGATAGAATATGATTAAAAAATTGCACAATTTTTTTTGCCTTAATCCTTTGTGCTTTTATAATGTCCAAAATATCCTTGAGGTTTTCTAATAAATTACTCTGAAATTATATTAATTTTAAAAACATCATAATGAAATTTCTGAATGCCACATTTTGCCCATTTAGCTTCATCAGTTCATATTTTATAAAATTTAAAAAATGTCATGTCAGTGTTAACGTAAATTTTGTTTTCGAAATATATGCTGTAATTTTAAACATTATTTAATGATAATTGTCACAATAGTGAAATTCGAGGTAGATAGGATTTTTATCGACATTCGATATACTATCAAATTTCAAGAGTTTAATTTCATAATTGACCATATTTTCCATATGAGGCCCCCTCCCGAAAATTATTTAAACGTGTTTAAGTACCATAAAAATGTTTATATAAAAATAAAATATGGCATAAATATTTTGTATTTGTGTTAAAATCATGCTAAAATCGACCTTTAATTGACCATATCTTCTTTAAGGCACTAATTCCAGAATGTCACTTTAACATGCATAAATTGAATATAAATAATTTAGTTTGTGATTTTATTTGCAACAATTAAAACTTATATAACTACAAATCGCACTTCCAAATTTCAATAGGATTGGTTCATAATTGGAAATAGTTCCCATATAAGATCCACTCCAGAAAATCGCTTTATTTGCCATTATAAGTTTGCCATTAATAAGTTTTCGCGGTATAAAGCTTTTTAAACTTTATAAACTGTCCTCACCCAAAAATCGTAATACCCTAGATAATGATGTAGGATGTTATCTGTTTTCATGTTAACTATTCATAAAACAAAATTAAATATAGTTGAGATTTGATATTAGTAACTTTAACATATATTATTTTGGAAATATTTTGTTGGAAATTTTCAAGGACATTAAAGGATTAAATATTTTAAGGGCATTTTTTGCAATTTTTATTTGGATTATTTTACTAAAAATTAATTAAATATAATACCAAAAATCTCCTCTTTCATTTGATACTTATATTGCCCTATAATAGCAGTTTGAAAGTAGCATAATAAAAACTTAACCTCGCGCTCCTTTCAAAACTTTAAAGTCCTTTAAAAAGGAAAAAACTAATACGAAATGAAAAACTGAATACTCAATTATTCTATATTAAGTTTATATTTTCCCATATGTATGGAATTTATTCTGTGTGAGAAAAATTTTTGATTTTTGTTGTATGGTGTAATAAATGGTTATAAATTGAGAAAGTTTTTCTTCTCCAATTATTTTTAAATCATTTCCAAATGTTAGAGATTAGTGAAAACATTTGATTTCAAATAATTATAAATCTTTAAAATTTTGAAACAATATTTGCAAAAGTTGCTATTAAAAATGTTGAAGCAAGGAGAAATATTGATTTGATTATCAAAAAAATTAAGGTATTTTTGCAAAAATATTGCGAAATTATTGAGACATGTACATATTTTAAAATTTAATAATTTTTTTATTTATGATTAAAAATTATCGAAATCGGTATTAATAAGGTTCGAATTAAATTTAAACAGTATAGATGTAAAAAATTTTGAAGTCGAGAAATCATGCCAATAGTACCCAGCAAAAATAACTAAGTACTTTTTCATTATTTTCAAAGTATCAATAAAAAAAAAAGAATATAAAGAGCATCCAAAGATGTTAATAAAAAGCGATTCAGATTAAGTTTTCTGCTATAAAATATTGAGATTGTTGCAAATATTTGTTACTATAATAAATGAAAAATAATGTTATAATTTTTTTTATTAGAAATATATTGGTTTTTATAAAAATTAAAACAAATTTCCTTGCACTGACAAAACATGACTTCTTACACTGTGAATAGTTATCAAAAACCAGAACATCTTCAAATAGCAAACCCTTGGAAATGATCCGAATTTTCAATACTTCTGGATTAAAAGCACAGGATGTTATTGACTCTTTTGAATGTTCTTTTCGATTTCCCTCGATTTAAGTTAGTTGCTTTTATACGGAGCATAGACCTGAGCGATTGAGTATTGGATGAAAGATTATTATAATTCGACAGTGTCTTTGATATTCAAATTTTTTTACGAAAATGAACAGGATAATAGTAAAACCCTAATACAAACTAAAATCTTTATGATCCAAATTAATTTAATATTGTGCTAAATAGTGACAAAATTTAATTTCAAACTTTTTTATAAAGACCGTTGTAAACTGCACTGACAATAAACCTATGTGTATTACTTATTAGCTCTTTTTCCGAAATTATTCGGATAGATTTTGAAATTAAGTTAATTAATTAATTAAGTTAACAAAATAGAATGTTATTGTAAAGCACTAACGTTCATTTATTATGTTATGGGAAACATATAATTTTAAGTATCTTTTTAGTGCCATTTGCTTGAAAAATTGCCAAAATATATTAGTTGCCTTTCAAATACAAGTAGATTTCATTAATGTTGGTAAAAATGTAAAAATTTCCGGGACTTTCGGGAAAAATCCTGGAGTGTTTTCTCTAAAGGTGATAAACATCATTAAATTATATATGAAAAACTAAACATTTTTTAGTAAAAATATGTATAAAATGTTATTTCTTTTAATATTGAAGAGTTATTCCATATCAAAACGGACAGAAAACAGGCATTTTCGGATTTGACTTCTCCGATTTCAATAAAAATCACTGCAGACATTGGCTATTAGAAGAGCTTCTAAAATCATAAACTCTTAGACCCATGTTATTATAAATTTAGTTGAAGTTTTTAGCTTTTTTCGATTTACAAAAATTCATATTTTTAGACCGGAAAGCGCCATGAGTCTAAAAGTTTATGATTTGAAAAACACTTCCAATAGCCAATGCAAAGTGGGGTCATTTGCAAAATAAATAGGCCCATTGTAGCGCTACACGGATGGGCCAAAGTTGACCACCTCGAGAGTGAAAAGCATATCGTAACTTTTACAAACATGAAACGATTTTAAAGAAAATAAAAAATATACTCACTGCACTATATTATCTCTTCTGGTTAAAACGATATTTGACTTCAAAATTTTTATTTATCGTTTTAGCTTTGATTATCTCAAATCTATAAGTAGAAAAAAATGTTTAAAGTAAAAATATTGAAATATTGAAAAAAGTAACTTTATATGTTTAATTTTTTAAAAAGTTTTGTTAAAGAAATTAAATATTTTCCGACATTTTCTGAAAGAAAATTAAGAAAATTATCAATTTTAGAAGAAATGTTTAACTTTTTGAACCTGTAAAAATTTTGATTGTTGATTTCTGTATTTCTGCGAATTAGAATAGATAGCTGGATATGTTTTTAAAGGTTCTACATAAAAGTATGAGACCCTTCCGGTAAATTTTCTCACACGGGGCAATTTTCTGAAAAAAACCCATAATTTTAATAACAAAAAATTTGAGCTTTAAAAATATGTAGTAAAATTATACATATTTGTCTGACCCTTACATTTATTAATTCTTCATTAACCACTTTATAACATATGCAAAAATTATTTTGATGCATTTTTTTTTTTTTTTTTTTTTAAGAAAAGTCTTCTATAATTTTTAAAATAGACTCATATTGCTAAATATTAAATCATATGTTGGTTATGGCAATTATGGTCCCTCTTAGAAGTCATGTAATTTACCATTTACCATCTAAATTTGATATTTCTTTTACAGGAATTAAAATATTTTCTTATGACAATTGTTCGCAAAAGTATTGTTGCTAATAACGAGTCATACCTCAGAAAAACTTATTAAAACTTATAATAAAAGAATAATAAGAAATATGGCATTTTGACCCATAGTCCTGACATAGCAAGCTAACAGTATACAATTTATTCTTCAATAATACATCAAAAACTGAACTTGAGTCTGAATAAAATTTCACATAATTATCACTTTAAAAAAAAACTTTTAGTTGGTGATCCTCATCAAATCATATTTTGGTTAAAAATCATCAAAAATGTGATAAAATCATTATTCTAGCAACGCTGCACAATGTACTTTTTTGGTGGTATGAATGATAAAATATTAATAACTTTGGAATGGGTTAACACTTTGGTCCCCCACTTTTTTATGTTATTTTGGACTAAATTAGCTATCGCAAACAATACAGTAACCATTACAAATTTACACATTTGTCTTGTAAAATTTAAACAAAAATTATATAATATACGTATTTCGATAAAAATCAAGGCTTTATAATTTTGAAATGTGTGGATCAGTAAATTGAAGCACAATGTCAATGTCAACATTTATACACTTAAGACTTGAACCAATATGGACAATGCTAATGGAAAATACATTGAAGTCAAATATTTAAACTTTGGACGAACGTCCAGGAGGACATATTTAAAACATCATATATTATGCCCGCCACACTTCCAATAATTTCCATAATATTTTCTTAATTTTTTAATGAATCATAAAAAAGTGTTCTACTAAATAAAAAATCGTCATACAAATTTCATATTTATATGACATATTTTACTTAAATAAAATTTCTAGCTACCATTATATGAACATGAGTTGTTTAATCAGAAAATTCACATAATCCCCAATTTTAACATATAGACATATTAGTGTTTAAGATATTTTTTTATTTAATTTTCTATTGAATGTTAAGCTGTTCCTTTTCCTTTCCTTAAACAAAATTTAATTCGTATTTTATTTTATATAATATAAAATAATAAATTTTTTTAATTAAAAGCATTCCGACATACACTTTCTTGCAGCTAAATTGTATATAGAATAATGCAAAATGACACACTATCAACCAGAATAAGTGGAATTTTTTGCTGGTTCTGTTAAAAGCTTTGGTAAAGGCAAAAAAATTTTCAAAAAAAAGTGTTTTTTTAAACAAAAATATATATGTTGAAATTTTTGATAATTAATAATCCAAGTTGCATTTGATAAATAATGAGTATATCGTTCAAGTAAAATAATAAAAGATTAAAGGCACACAACCGTTGGAAAATTATAAAATTCTGATTAAATTTAGCTGATTTTAACACCAAATATCTTTGCAACTGAAAAAAGATAAAATAAAACCAAAAAGAGATTTAGAAAAATTAACATGTTTTACATTAGAAAACATTTACCTTTTCCATTGTCGATTTTAAATTTACGGTGAATACATAATTGTTTCACAATTTAAACATACTCGTATATTTGGATAAATCGAAATTTATTTAGTAGAGTAACAAGTTTTTTTTTAATTTCTTTTACGACTATTGTTGAAATTAGTCTAAAAATTTTATGGTGTATTTTTTGCAAAAACATTCAAATCTGAAATCTGAGCAAAAAAATTTTGTCTTGTGGCATTAACTAAATCGTAAGTTTTTATAACAAGATATTGGTATCGTTTAAAGAGGAAGATTTCAGCAGTTATATTTCAAATTAAAAAAAAGCTAAATGAAATAAAAAGTAAAAATATGCTAGGATTTTTTTCTAACTTTCATCATTGTAGTTTTCAAAATTATATGACAGTTTCGATAATATAATATAAAGCACAAAAACAATGTTATTTAGCCACCTTCAGGTGTTTAATGTCCCATTAAAAAAAGCACTGAAAAAGTCATGATTTTAACATTGTGTTGTCATTGGAAGGGAATACTTAGTGCTGAAAAAGAGCTACGGAAGTTATTTTTTTAACCCATGGTTGTGATTGGAAGGATGTTCCTCTTTATGCTTCTTGTTCGTTGCTTTCGAAGTACTTCTCTTAAAACTATAAAAAATTTCTAATATTAAAATGAACATTAGTTATTGTTTTATTAAGAAACTGATATTTAAAATATATGATTCGGTATTTTTAGTTATGAAAGATTTATGATATAAGGAAAAAACTAAAAATCTAATCAAATATACTACACATATTTTCTGTATTTAAAGTTGATGCTATATTCCAATAGTTTTTATTTTTTAATATTATTACCCAATTCATAACCTTTGTCGTATTGTTCTATGTTGGAAATATTTTTCGAACAAACTTTTTGAAAGTAAAAATAAATTATTTAAAAAATTTTTACGATACAAAAGAGATTGCAAATATTTGAAAAAATTTTGACTTCAGAGGCGCTCAAATAGTTCAAAAAAAAAAAGAAGTTTGGCTAAAGGTCAGCATATTGTTAGCTATTGCGATATTTAATTTTGGAAAATTCTTTACTTTGTAATAAAAAAAAATTATAACATTTCCAACTATTTATATTATGAAAATAATTGGAGAATTTTAATTTGAAAATTCCTTTTTTGAATCTAGTAAAATTAAAAATGACAAAATATGCAAAATTTTCCTTTTAATAGTAAAATATGCATCAATAAATCGATGTCAAAATTCTTAAAATTGACCGAGTTTATATCGATATTTGAATTATTTCTTAAAATGTTGTTGACATACATACTTTTGTTAAAGAGATATCGTAGTATTTGGCCCATAACTTTGATGTTTATTAAGCGATTGCCAATTTTCAATACCAAACAAACCTTATATAAGAGAGATATTTGAGAGAAATTTCGCCCCCTGAAGTGATCCGCTCCGAGCCTTATCCCGCTTTCAACAGACGGACATAACTAGATCGACACAGAATCTTACGAGGACCCAGAATATACATATATACATTATGGGGTCTTAGACGAATATTTTCGAATATTGTTACATATTTTCGATGGTGGGTATAAAAATATATCGTGAGCTATCTGCAAACCCCCAATTCTTCAGGAAAGCATAAAAACTGTTTTTTTTTTATTCATTTTTCAACATTTTTCAATCCGATCTTCTACTTTGTATACTAAATTTCACACATAAGAATAAATCTTTTAAGCATTTATTCGCGACGTTATGGTAGATATTCCTTCTTTTTCTTCGTAGCCCTTTTTTTTCATCGAAAATTAAAGATGTAAAAGATAAAATTATTGTTAAGAATTAGACAAATATTTAATTATATCAATATTTAATTAATTTAATTCATGATATCGTAAAAATCAAGAGATGAAGAGGTGAAGTTTGGTGGTTTGCAGGACCATCTGCAACAAGTATGTACAGATGGTCCTGCAAAAAAAAAAAAACGGAAATGTGTTCATAATTCAATAATTATTGCAAGAAAAATTAAACTAATTAAAATTGCATTAAATTTCTTAACAACATTCAAAAACGCTGTTTATAGAATTTCAACGTTAATAATAATAATATAAAAAATGTAATTCTGTTTAGATCAGTAAGAAAAAATATTTATTCTATATTCTAAAATTATTAGAATTCGAAGAACAAGAAACCTCACATATGTACATATATATTTATTAAAAAATATATATTTAATTTATTAAAAAATACATATTTTGAATAAATTATCTAATAAATGATAAATTTAAATTATTGATTTAATTACTACTAGTTTAACAAACATAATTGAATTACTTTAATTAATTTATTCAATTTTAACAAAAACTTGGTATATAAAAATTAAATTTCATTATTTATTTATTATTAATGTCTCTAAGTAGAAAAAGGTTATACCTACACATTTCTTTTTTTTTTTTTTTTTTCAAAGACACATAAATAATTTATTTGATTTCAATTTGAATATTGTTTAATGATTTCAAAATATTCCACATTATCAAATAAACGAATGTTAAAGCAAGTCATTAATCAACATAATTTTATTGAAAATGTATTCTTTACTTAAATGAGTTTAAAAAACTTAATTTCCAAAAAATAAAATAATACACGTGATATTTCAAAATGCCGACGGCAAATGTAATATGATTTCTTGAGAAAGAATGAAAGTTGTTAAAAAATTATGATGGATTATAGGATTTATAATTTTTTGAAATATAAATAATCTTCCCATTGTTTTCTTTTATTGAAGGAAAAATGCGTCGGCAAATGTTTTATAAAAATTAGTTAAATTACTTCGCTATTTTTTGCAAATATGATTTATTCTTAACTAACACCTTTATTAAAATGTTTCATTCATTTTTTAAATATATAAAGTATATAAACTTTATATACAAAACAATTATATGTACATACATTTTCATAATAAATAAACTCTAAAGGCAAATACAAATAGAAAGCTGTAACAACACTCTCACTCATACTTATAAAGAATAAAAATATGATTGAATATTTACGAAGTAAAAAAAAAACAAAAATATAATACTTGCAGCCAAAGCAACAACTACAACAAAACGACACGAAGGAAAAAATAAAGATGAATTTTTTCGCTCCGCCTAACCTTGTCATAATTTGTTATGTTTTCTTGTTAGCTCGTGTAGTTGTTGTTATTTTTGCTATACGGCAAGTTTTTTTCTTTTCATAGTTCCTCTATATACAACCAAACTGCTTTATAACTAAAAAGACACAGAGAAATAAAGGAAATACTTTGCTCATTTGCTTATTTTATATTTTCTTTGCTGTTGGTGTATTTAATATTTCTCGTTTCCTATGCGCTTTACAACAACATGCAGTACCTTTAATAATGCTCATATCACTGATATTAATGATAAAAGAGTCTTTATAAAAGAATCTCCTCTTTGATAAACGCAAAAAAAAATTCATTCTGTTATATGAATAACACAAAACTTCTTACTCTTTGTATTTATTTCTCTTTAGCTCAAAAATTCAATGTCACTCATGCTCTTTAATATATGAGAGTTTTTAATTTGATTTGATTTATTTTATAATTTTATTTTATTTACTCACTCCGTATAAAAATGAGAGAACATGAGTGTGTGCTTTTATTATTATTTAATCATAAATTTATATGTATGTATGGATATTGGTTTTATAATATGCTTTAATTCGTTTTCTAATGGGGTAGAAGAGTATAGCTGTATATACAATTTCTAATAATGTGTTTTAAGGGAGTATTGTACATTTTTCTTTATTACTGTTATTTACCATCACAAGGGGAATAGTTTTACGTTAACAGTTCATTAGAAATGTTAATTTTCATTTAACGTTTCGAAATAAAATTTTAAAAAGTCTTATACGTATACATCGCAAAGTTGGGGAAATAGACCTCTGTTAAGTTGAGCTTTTATATAACATTAATGTTAAATTAAGGACATAAAAGCATATAAGACGACTACAAATTGCATAAATATATATTTTTAAAGCATACATATCTTTACCATGTGTTTTGTTAGTTTTTTCTAATAATAAATATTACATATTAAATGATCATTTAATTAGATCAAGAATGAAAACAAGTTCAATTCTCAACCTTCAATATTGGATTCGATATTTAATTATATATTATATTGATAATCAAAATATTTAATTCATTTAATAATATGCTTTTAATATTTTTTCATGGTAGAACTAAACAAGGTAGAATTATAAGGGAGAGTTATCATTTTTAACCCTGTTAAGTCAAACAATTAAACAAAAATGCAAATGAAATAAATTTAAAAATGTTTTCTTACACTTGCAATGTGGAGATTTTTTTTCAAAAGCAGCAGCTTATTTTTGGGAAGTTTTTCAAACTTGACCATGTATATTCATACTCAAAAGCATTTATATATATACACAATAGTTTAAATATATATGTATTGGTTTTTTTATAAAAAATTATTATATTAAAATTATTTATGCAAAAATTTATTATTTCTTCTTATTTGTATATTTTTTTTAAGTTTTGCCTTTTTTTTTTTTTTTTGTTATTTGTGATTGAATTTTCAGGGAAAATAAAATTTTGAACGTTGTCTATGATAATTGTACCTTCTCTTGTTCTGCCATGGTATTTTTCAGAAAAAAATATTACCTAAATATGAAGTATTCTTAATTAACATGTTTACTATATATATCCAATTCACAACTTCGGAATTGAGTTATTTCCAAAAATATTATGTAAAAAAAACCTTTTTTAAAAAGTAATATACTTTGTGAATATGTGCGTTATTTTTATTTTTGAAAAATCAAATTTTTAGTGAATAGTCAGTTTTTAATGAATTTGAATTTTTGGTGGTTGAATTTCGAAATTTTTGTAAATAATTGGTTTTTAGTAAAAATTTTCATTTTTAGTGAAAATTTGATTTTTTTTTTTTTGCTAAATTTTGAATTTTTGCTGAAAATTTGAATTTTATAATGCTATAATGTTACTTTAAATTTTCAACTCTATCATCTACATACTAAGCTCTTTTTGTCTTTTCCAAATATTTTCCATTAATTTGATGGATCCAATTATATTATTTTTGTTTTATTTTCATGTGATTATAATTTTTCTACATAATATAAATATTCGACTTACAAGGAATATCTTTTCATAAGATCTTTTTAATCTAATATTAAAGCATTTTCTTTAATATTTTTTTTAACTACGTGATTTTATTTAACAAGTTTTTTAGTTGTAAAGTGGTGTTCTTGGAGTTTCGAAAACATAAGATAATTTCAATCGTTAAAACTTAATGAGACTTTTAAAAACTTCAATGGGGTTAAAGTTTGCTGCAAGTAAATATTTTTTTTTTTTTTTTTAGAAATTTACTTAAATAAAATTACGTACATACAATGCAATGTATGTATATTATACTCAAAGTAAATAAGTTTTTCATAGTTCATGTATTTCTAATAACTTTTCAGCAGATAAATGCTTAGGTTAGGTTGAAATGGGGGCATTAAAAAGTCCCAACACCGTTCCGAGTGTACACATACGCATGTACTTAAATGAAATTTGTGGCAAAATAGTATCTAAAAACAAAAATTTTATAAGATTTATGTACAGTCAAGTGATTCTCATATGAATTATATGGAAGTGGTGATTGTAAATTATGGTCCAATCTCTATGTGTTATAAGGTTATAAATGTGTAAATTATTTTATGATGCATTTTACAAAAATATGATCATATTTTAGGTACATATCAATGTTAGAAACATATTCTTGGGAAGAAATTGTTCGAATTTTGGCGTTTTACTTGTACTGTTCTACTGTTGAATTTACGGTACAACTGTTTAAAATAAAATATTCAGTGGGTAGAATTAAATATTTCAGTTAAAGGTTGTTTTCTTTTTTTTTTTCTTTCAATATTTTTAAGGATATTTACTTTTTACTTATTTCATTTACGACATTATTTAAAATAATACAATAAAAAGTAAGAAAATATACGTATGTATTTCGTGATTTTATATGTTGCTACATGTACATTTACAGGACATATTTAAACAAAATTTGTCGGAAAACCCAAAAATTAAAACGTCTAGTAGAAGGAAACTTGTCTTTTCCTATATTTGTATGTAATATGTGCAAAATACCAGATTTAAAGAGCATTGTCATTTAGAATGTACAAAAAAAAAAAAAAAAAAAATACATCATAAATAATAACTACATTTACCCCTACAGATCCAAAAGACACCGTATGTAGTTGCATTTATTAATAAAGTTTTCTTTATTTCTAATGACTAAAATAGAGGCTATCCTCAAAATTGAGGAAATTTGATTTATTGTAGCGTACCAAATAAATGATTTTTAGAAAATAGACGTCCAACATAGAAGAAGGCGCAAACTATTTTTATTTATCGACTGCTTTTTATATTATTTTTTTCTTTTAGATTTTTTGCTCTCACACACGTTAAAAAAAATTAATTCAAATTTATTTTATTTTTAAATGTAATATTTTAATTTAGAACACGACATAGAAAATTAATTGTAGTAATTATATTTTTCGATTCCTACCACTAATATTTGGGGTTTAAAATATAATGCTGAATCTCATTCGATAGCGGTTTTGAAATTAGTTAAATAACGACATAAAACTGCGATTTATTCCGTTGTAAAAGAAACTGAACAAATCAATTCGCTTGAGATAATCGAATTAATTTTTTATTATGAAATATGACCGAATTTTTAAATTAAATTTAAATTAAATGGGTGCTGTAATGGAAAATATGATTAAACTTTAAACTTTAAATAATGTCTGTTGAATTGATATTATGTTTATATTTTTTGTTTATTAAATTGAATTTTAATAATACTCGTAATAACCGTTTTCCAACCAATATTTTTTCTGTGTGTAGATTGTATAGGTACATACATACATACATACATACACACATAAATGCATACATATATACAGACATGCATACATATGTGTATAGGCCAAATTATGTAGAATTATCTTAAATATTACGATCTGTAGTTTCATTACAAGATTTACGTGGACGGACAGACAGTCGGAGATGATTAAGTAGTATTACCCTCCCTACTATGCTAGTATAACCAGGAAGGAGTATTACCCTCCCTACTATGCTAGTATAATCAGGAAGGGTATTATGTTCGTGTAGGCTAAATCGTATTCAATATCAATATACTGTTTGTATGCAGAAATGTCCACAATTTCATTGTTTTTTTTTTTTTTTTTAACTAAAGATTAAGAATTAAATAAGAGCAAAATTTGACATACAATATTTATTTTTCTAACAAAAGATATGAAATTAACCATAATACAAATTCTCTTCAGTATTTGATATAATTATTTTGACCAGCTTATTTAATATGATTATAGTAATTTAAGTACTTTTACATTAATTGCTTGAATACTGAAATTCGAAAGTAAAAATCTGAAGTTTCTATAAAAGAAACATATCATGAACTCCCAAATGTATTTAAATTAAGTTCATCTTAAATAAAATAAATTAACGGAACGTAGAATAAAATACTCATTTGGTTATTTAAAATTTTTGGAAGATTGAAAGTTATTTTGCTCAATTTTCTTGTGATGAAATGTGATACAGGATGTAAATTAGACAAATCAGGATTAAGGAAGATATTGGATGATTGAAGGAAGTGGATAATAAAGCTCCTACTCGTATTTATACAAAGATACATCTCAAATTGTCTTACAGTTAAAGAGCGAAATAAGCTTGTGCCTCGGTTGTAAGAACATTGATATAATATGGTTCCTAGACATCATGGTATTGTCGGGAACAAACTAGTTGATAAACTATCCAAGATGGTTGCAAGCTTGAATACCATCATATTTGAAAATGCAAAACTTTTCCAACATTTTAAATCTGAATTGAAGTAATGGGCAAGAGATGAATACAACAAAGACTGGTATAGTTCAAACTTCGGGGAATGACTGAAGGCTAATCAGTGTAATAAGTAGTTAGTGTAACGGATGATACAATCTGTAGGACATGAAATTATAACACTAACTATGTCAATGTATTGTGTTTGATTGCATTAGGAGCGAAAATTTTAAAAGGGATAAAGTACTGAATCAGGAAAATCTCAGGAATATTAATTGGAAATCTATGAGAAACTATATCTAGGAAGCAAAATAATAATCAAACTAATAAGGGGAAGCTTTCCCTGAGAGCCCAAACATGTCAAAAGTGGCACACGTGTATATCCGGAATGGGTTTAGAATTTTTAATGCCCCCTCTTTTCAAACTAACCTAGACAAATGTTTAATTTTTCGGAACTCTCTAGCAAAAACTTTGATTGATATGCAATTAGTTAAAATGGTAATATAATGACTAGGGGTCGGATTTTAATACAAATTCATGTTTTTTCTGGAGTATTTAAGAACTATCTTATGTAGTTATCTATCCGAAAAATGGAATCGATTTGTTCGTGCATATTTTTGCTTATTTAGTCAAAAATGCGTATTAATTCACATATTTTTAATTTTTTTCACTCTTTTAAAACTTTTTTATTTAAAATTTCCTTTTCTATTAGTGTACGATATTCAACTTGAAGAAATAGAATCGTTTTTAAAAAACAAATTTGTATGGATGAAATCACAGACATTACTGGCCGATATATTGTAAGTGTGATTGTTGGAGTTTTGGATCACAACGTTGAGTGGAGCAAACGAAAGCTTTTGATTTTGATAATAATGTACAATTTGAAAGTGTGAATCACGAAACAATTGCTCGTGTGTTTCATGTGTCAGTTAAATTGTTGGGACAGGACCTTAATAAAAATCAAATTTTCTTATATTTATGATTTTTTATCCAAAAATTTTGCATATAATCTGCTTAGCCCACGTATTACACCGAGTTGCAGAGATGGTGAGTAATCATTTTGACCACATTTCATAAAACAAACTGTAATCTGTCAAAAGTCCTCAGAAATTAACTTAAAAATTAATAAAATTTAAATGAGCAGATTTAAGTCATTTTGTTTTTTTGTTTTTATAAAAATTGATTTTGAAAGAGCTAAAATTTTTGTTGGCGAAATTGTTAAAATTAAATATTTAGATATTTTTTTATAAATAATTAAATTAAATCGCTTTAATTGTAAAAAAATAAATTATTCGTTTTATTCGAATATTCGATATAAAAATATTTCAATTATTCGTTATTCGAAAAATAACTTTTTTAAATTATTCGAATAATTATTCAAAATAATTGTTCGAATAATTCGAACGAACATTATTCGAATGAATTTCTAAGTGCAGTTTTTAGGGGCATATTTTCAAAAAATAAATGCATATAAATCTGCCCTTAATACTGACTCTTTACAACTTACACATTAGCAGTATAACTTATTATCTTAACAGGGCGATGTCATTGGAGGCAACTACTTACATATTACTATTGCAGGTAGGCAGAAGTCATTACTTAGATTTCATTATAGCAACTAATTACTTGGAAGTATTAAAAAAACTCATTAATTTTAGACAGTTACTGATTATTAGAAAACAAGTTGGAACTGGTTATATATATTATCGATTAAAAATAGTAAGAATATAAAAAGCTGTTAATTTTAATTTTATTTAAAACGTAAAAATTATAAATTCAAATATTACCATAAATAAGTAATTACTAAACTACTTCCATGTAATGAAGACGCCAAGTTGTAGTCATTGAAAAGTATTTACATCAATAACTACATGCAATTACCAAGATTTTCTGGGTCATTATTCTGAATAAAAATCTAAAAATTTTATGACAATCTTTTATTTTAGTACTATATTTATAAACAATATTGTTTATAACAAATTAAGTAAATTCTATGAAAGTTTATAGACGTTCTACATTTATTTATTTTATTTTTTTTTTTTTGTATCATTTGGAAACGAAATGTATACGATGTTTTATTTTAAGTACGTCTGTATGTCTGCCCTCAAGATTAAAATTTTGATTTTAATTCACACTATTTTATCATTATCCGTATATGGTAAAAATTTAAATGCAAAAGTTATAGATCCAGTAATACAATATTGCGACTCACACATTTTAAAATTGTAGTCTTGATTGACTTTTGCCATTATATTTAGGGTCTCTAAAAAATGCATATAAAATTATTACTATAAACTTTCTTATAATTTTACAAGAAAAAATATAAAGATGTTAAATCATTATTTTTATATGGATGATAGCTAATTTAGTACAGAACAACGCAAAAAAAATTCTTGAAGAAATTCTCAAATGGGGGGGTTGGGGGGATCGATTTACTTAAAGACACAGTTGTAAGATTTGTTAGTAATTAAAAATCAAAAATACAAATTAACTTCTTTATGTATTCTCATTAAATACCTTGAAATTTAACAATATTCCAACAAATTTTATCAATTCATATAGGGTCAAAATAAGCAAGATTGTAATTATTTCCGACTTTCGAATTAACTGGATGGAGCTTTATAAAATTTTGAACATTAATAAAAAATGAGGTAAGTTTTTAGAATATTTTATACATAGTTCGAAATCTTAATAAAAGCTTTATTTTCCAATCGATTTGCTGGTAGTTAAAAGCCTTTGCCGGATGTTATTAGGCGATTCCCACTATAATTGGTAATATAGTTTTTATTTGCAGAAATCTTATCTATATCAAGGTGAACTTATTGGTCACCAGTGGACTTTTAAGGACTCACATATCGACTTACTTGTGTTAGTATTTAAAAGAAATTTAGAAGTTTTGAAATCATTTTAAAACAGGGTATGTATTAGAGATTAAATCAATTATCGGTTTTTACTCTTTGATGAAAACATTTTTACTTCTTCCAATTGGGAAACAGGACAGCCAGACGGACAGTATTTTATATCACAATTTGAGTATTTTTTTCTTTTTTTTTAATAAGTAAACTTAATTTAAAATTGAGGATGACATAAAATTGAACTTCTTTTCAAATATCAAAAGTTTGAGAATAAAAAATAAATTTAATTTAACGTTTTTTGTAAAACGAATGATAACATAAATTTAAACTTTTACAATTTATAAAAGCTTTATAGAAATTATGGATTATTTTGAAATATGAAAATATTCATGTGTAGTGTCTGTAAGATTTACTTAACCAATGCCTAGAACTAAAATGTTTCATAGATAAAATGTGCTTGCTCATATGTCGAAGAACAATATAAACAGTATCAGTAACATTTACATATGTTCATGTAACAGTTACGGACGTCTTTATTATCCACTAGTTATAACAAACACTTTTTCGAAAATGTTATGGAATTTGAGAAAACATATGTTAAATGTTTAAATGTTACAAAGTCAAAAAATAATTAAATAAATTTAATTTAAAATTGATAATTACAACAATTTAATTGCTTAATTTATTTCATGATTTTTTATTATGTTTTCCTTTTACGAAGAGCTGTTGTATCAGAGTGATCTAAATTCAACCAACTGCTAAATTAAATGAAATGTATTTAACATAAAATTATTAGTTTTTGTTATGCATTGAGACAAGTTAAAAGAAATGAATCCATGAGATAGAAATTGCATTTAACTCTCCTACCTGCTGGTATGTATACAAAAAAGAGTACTAAATTTCTAAACTTTGACAAAAGAGCAAATGGTTTTTATGGGTAAATGTTGCATTTTTTTTTTTTTTTTTTTTTGGCCATAAAAAGAGTTGGTCTGAGTATTTTTGCTCAAAGTTTGTTAGCAACAGCAATTGAAACCGAAAATGTATCTCAACAACATTTTTATACAACAACATCCATCCATCCAGCTAGTCAGCCAGGCCAATAGTCGCAGCAGCAATCGATGATGAGGGTTTGTTTGTTTTCTTCTCGTATACAAAATACTTTTAACATTTTGCCTGTGTGTAGAGCAGCGTATGAGGCAAAAACTACGTACATACATATAGAGTGCGAGTACGAGACGAGTATCGCAAAGATACACTCTAAAACTCTGTACTAAGTTTACGAATAATTTTCTGTATTATTTTTTGTGCTTTTTTATTTTGCTGCTGCTGTTATTTTGGTTTGTATCTGTTTGTTTATTGCTTTTTCAGATGATGGTGGTGCGCAGCACCAAAACTTTTATGCTCTAGTTCGAATCTTGGCGTATAACGTTGCGCCAGGACTTTTTTTCATTTCATTTGATACAAATATAATAATTGTATTTTTACAACAACTACAATAGCAATAACAACAAAGACAATAAGAACATCTACAACTACAACTACTAAAGCAAAGAACGAAAAGCATTTTATACTCTTTCGCCTTCTTATAAAATACTATACAAAACTACGACGTCGACTATGTCTAAATAAAACAAAAAAAAAAAAAAACAAAAAAAATCGCTTTTATTATTGTACTTGCTCATGTTATTGTTGTTGTCGCTGTTTTTTGTTGTAGTTGGTATTTTGGTTTGTTGTATTCTTGTACTTCTACTTAGTATTATACATTTTTTTGGATACACTTAACTTTACTTGAAAACTTACACACAACAGACGACCGTTTTTCGAACGACGTCAAAAAATATAACATCGACGACTACAACGTCGACTACGACAAAGTATTCAAAAATTTTTATTGTATTTTGAGTACATCGAAGAAAAGTAAACTAAAAAAATACGAAAAAATTGAAAAAAAAAATACAACAAAATACAACTATTTGACTCGATTTCTTGTGTCTATAATTTTTATATATATATAATTTTTTTCTCGTTCTACTGTTCTTTAATATATTTTTATTGTTTTGTATGTTTGTGTGCAATATTTTCAACGTTCCTGTGTATCTTATACTTCATTGTACAATTTTCATCGTTTTCGTCATCAGCAGGAATAAAAATTTTACCAGCATAAAAAGTTTTTGTTATCGAAAATAATGAAATAAAAAAAAAGAAATCCTTATAGAAGAAAAATATATAAAAAAAGAAAGAAAATGATTTTAAGAAGCTCATAAAAGTAAATAATGCAAAAGTAAAATACAAAATGAAATAAAACGTAAGCAAAGAAAGCAAGCAGCAGTTTTATGGCCATAAAGGATAATTTTGCATCTAACGAATCTCAGTACAGCACGAAAAAACGGTTTAAACTCTACACATAAGACAACGTCAGTAACTAGCGAACAAAAAAGCCGTAGAAATTTGTAAATAAAATCGTTAAAAATTCTACAAATAATAAAAATATAAAAAAAGAATGAAATAATCCATAAATAAATAAAAAGTGCAAAAAAATCTATCAAAAAAATATCCCTTTTAAAGAAAATTCTTCAAAAATTATTGTCAAAAGTGCGTGTTCGTGTAAATAAATGTTAAACGTCCGTTTAAATACAGGCACACATTTTTACAGGCCTGGGAGTGCGTAAAGCACGCGTGTGTATGTTTGTTTATGTATATGAAACGCATACACACATGCATGTATATATTACTATTTGCGTTTGTGTGTAATGAGCCATTAAAGTGCAATAATTTATAGTCAAAACCCTCCCCTTTACTTTAAAACAACAACGTTTTAATTTCAAAATAAAAAAAAAAATTTGCATTTAAAATTTTATTTAAAGAAGTCGAAAAAAAAAAATAAATAAAATTTAAATAAATGTCTCAAAAATAATGGTGCTAATTTTATGGTGCATTTAAAAAAATATATAAATAAAATAAAAAAAAGAATTAAAAATAAATACCATAATATTCTAAGCAAAAATAAAAAAATAAAGAAAAATCGTCAAAATGGTAAAGCCGTCGGTAATTTAAAAGTTTTTTGCATTGCAAATTATTGGATTTCCAGTCAGTTGTTTATAAAGTGTTAGTTTATTTATTTTTTATTTTCTTTTTGTTCATTTTGCATAAATGTTACCTACAAATGTTGTTGTTGTTTTCAAAAAATGGATACTACCTATCGCAATTTGAAAAACAGGTGAGTTTTATTTTATTTATTTTATTTTGATAAACAAGTTGTTCTATACTCAATTCACATGTGTTTGTATACACAAGTGTGCCTGTGTGTGTGTGTAAAAAATTTTGTAAAAAATTGCAAATTATTTCAAGTGACAATTAAAACAATTGTTTAATGTGTTAAATATTTCAAGTGTATCATATTATTTGCTTCTTTTGATATTGTTGTTGTTGTTGTTGTTGCTATTATTGTCATAGTTGTTAAACAATTAATTAAATTGTATGTTATTTATAGTTAAATAAAACAAAAAACTAAATTTATGCCATTTATAGTAAAAAAAAACTTTTGCTATAATTTGAATTAAATCTAAATTTTTAATGATTTTTAAGTTAATTAAAGAAATAAAAGAATTTACTAGATAAAGCCAGAATTGAATTATGTATACAGTTGTTAATTAAATTATTTTGCAATTAATATTTCACGTCAGCTAACAAATATTAAAGACAGTGGGTTGTTACAATTTTTATATTTATTAATGTAATTACACTCTGCTATAAAAAAAAAATACTTTCTATATTCAACTGAAAGATTTCTTATGGATTTCTTACATTAATTTAGAAAGTAGAAGAACTTGAACTTTTTAACTTTTATATTCATATGTATATTAAAGTGCCTTACGAAAAAAAAAAAAAAATTGCAAATCTACCCCTATAGAAATGAAGATTAGTATGTTCTTATATGTTTACTAAAATATTAGATCTGAATGTTTTGATTTATGTGAGCTGGACCACTTTTAAAACACCTCTTAATATACGGATTTCTTTCTATGGCATTATCAAAATTAGCGTTATATGAAAATTAACTTTAAAACATAAAAGATACATACAACAGCTGGAAAAGAGATTGAATACATATCTCCTTTAATTCGTATAATATTAAAACTTTATTAACATTTTGTATACATTTTGGATCTTTCAACTTATATTAGATTTTAAGGTACCATTAGAAAGGTCTATTCAAACTCTTTAAAAGCAAAAGGATAAATTTTATACATTTGGTCCCCAACAGGATAAATCAGCAATTTTTGCAAATAAGCTGTATATAATTATATATTGATGAATTTATGAAAAATATAATAAAATCTTTTAAAACCGCTTTAATAAAAGAATAAAAGAAAGTCTTTGAAGTTGGTTTACAAAAATGTATAGTTTTTCTTTCTACAAATGGTGACATTTATTTTCTTAACTAAACATTTATTTGCCATAAAATTAACTCAACCTATTATGGACCGCTGATCCTAAAATATTACTTTTGTTACTAAAGGGTTAAATGAATACATACATCGATAGTACTGAATAAGACTATTCTAATGATGCTCTAAAATCTAAATTACGATGAAAAATGTCCGAATTATTCCAATTTTAATAAAATAGTATTTAGAAAAATTCATAGAAGATTTTACTAAATCTTCATTTTACGAGAATGAAAACTAATTTTAAAAAAATGTTTGCTTTTTACGTATTAGTCGATATGTGTTTGTGTCTGTGTTTGACAAATATTTAAAAATTTTGTACACTCTTTATCGAAAACCATATTTTTGGAGGTATTTTAAAAATGGTTCAGCTCACGACAACCAGAGAATAATTGAACCAAAATATTTTGGGGATTAGTTTATAACATATCAATCTTTAATTTTAGATAGCAAAATTTTTTGTCTTCATATAAATCAATTCACTTTAATGTATATTATAAATAAATCTTATTCAACATTTTTAAATTTATTTTAATTATCTTCTTCAAAATTTTATGCAAAATTTTTCGACTTTCTCTTTAAGACCAAACATAAATTTATATACATTTTTGAATGTTATTTTGTTTAGAATATATATCTATTTAAAATCTCTCAAAAACTCTGAAAGCTATTAAACTTTTACTAAAATTTATTTACAAAATGTTCTTGTATTTTATTTTATATTTTATTTGGTGCATACTTTTAGGGGACAAAATGAAAAATACATATCAGCTGTTTATTTGGAAAAATGCCTAAGTCCATCATCAAAAAATTGTGAAGTTATATTTCAATTTTTACGTAATTATTTCATTCTTATTTAATATTTTTCTTTTATTTTAAAACTTTATAAGATGGCTGAATCTTTATTCATTCAGACATCTTACAGAGTTTAAAACAAATTAAATTATGATAAAACTATTACGTAAAAATTTAACTATTGTTATGATTAACTCGTTTTTTTTTTTTTTTTTTTGATGAAGGAACTTATCAAATATATTAAGTGAATTAATACTTTTTTCAATTATAAAAAAATAACTAAACCTTATTATGTTTGGGGCAAAGAACTTTTTAAACATTATAACAATGTTGTATAGGCGTTTATAGAAAAATTTATAATAAATTTCAGTTAAACACGAACAATTATTGAAAAATATTGTTTGTTTAAATGTTGTCCATCATTTCATCAAAACTTAAAGAAATCAGTAAAAGAAAAACATAATTAGGAACATATTTCTACAGGAATCTACCAAAACACTTAAAACATTACCCCTCAAAAATAGTGTTTAGAGCATAACACAATATGTTGAGGTTATATTGGAAATTTTTAAAACAGATTTATGATTGAAAATCTCTTTAACAATTTATGAGGCAAATTGTTCAAGACATAATCTGATTACTTAATATGGTCCAATATATTGAATTGTTTAAGATAAATTCAGTCAAATATAAATAATTTAAATTATATATTGTTTAAAGTTTTATGGTTTTTAATATTTTGTAAAATCTATAGTAAATTAAAAATTATCAAAATCCTAATAATATTTTGTTCAATAACCACCATTTTTAAGTATTCTTTTCTCTTCTTTTGAAGAAAATTAACCATGTCATTAGAACTTATCAAATTTTGCCTGAAATTATGAGGTGAATGATGTATCATAAGATGCCAAAAGTGCAATATATCCACTTTGATTGAGGCACTTCAAAAACATCTATTTTTATTATAACAGCAGCCTTTTCAGTTGTAGACCACGCAATTTAATTTGAAATGGGGGAATACAATAAAATCATCTGATATTTAAGAATGTCTGTACAGCGTGTAACCCACCACTTCCATGTTTTCACTGGTAATATTAGCGGCTTTTTCTTCCGATATGTTCAGTATTACCATAATCGAGAACAATTTGGTTTCAGCAGTTAATTTTATTTCTTGGCATAATTTTGGTAAACAAATAATTGCGTACCATTCATAAATAACAATACTTTGATACTCCAATGGTGCAGTAGTGAAGAGTCTAGATTCAGTTTCATTTGTATAGATAAAGATTTCGTTACCTATATCGAGTTCGTAGACACCTCTTAAAGCACATAGATCGAACTTTTCATCGTTCTTTGCAACGGCTGTTACATTAACTTGGGTGATTGAATTAATGCGATTAAAATATTACCAGCGTAAGTGTACAACTTATTCCTTTTTTGTTCTGGTAAATGGAGTTATTTTGTAATAATAATTTGTTAAACAAATTAATATAATTCACAAAAGGTTTATTAATTTGTGCTTTATTAATATTTTTTGGCCAAATTAAAAAACTACATAACTTAAGTTATGTCGTTTTCCATTTTTTTAATTTCTAGAATTGTATTTCATTACATATTGTGTAAAGTTTTTACAAAATTCTGTCCATTACTTTAGGAGATAATGGTCTGCATAACAACATAATTCGTTTGATTTAACTTTTTTCAAAATGTAACAATTGTATAAATTAACATGTGCTTTTTTCAATATTTCCTATATTAAAATTCATGATTGAATTTAATATAATTATTTGAAATATGTAGTTTTTTAGCTGCATAAGCTCAAGCAATAAGTATATATGTATTAGTAAAATTGAGAGAGCATTTGAATGTGTGCGTCACACAGACAATGCAGTGTGAAAAATCAAAATCGTTTTGATTTCAAAATGAAGTTATACTGCAGACAATTTTATCGAATGAATTTTATTGTTTTTTTTATCATTAAATTAAAATAAAAAATATAAAAATAAAAAAAAACTTTTTTGTTTTTAATAATTTTTTTCCCAAAAATAAAATTTTGATTGTTGAATGTGAAGTAAATTCATCAATCATGTACGTACAGAAAGGTTCATCGGCAGTATCTCTCTGCATTATGTGTCTATAGACGCCTTTTACGACATACATTTTATTTTCATAGTAATTTAGAAATGGAATAAGTCATATCGATTTGAAAAATATACAAAATAATTTTTGTACGAATTACGAATATATTTAGACCGTAGATAATTCAAAATTGTATACCTACATCCTTTAATTTCAATTCAAAAGCAAAAAAATGTGTCCTGAAAAGTAATAAAAATAAATTATGTATTTCTTCTTTCCACAGATTTTGTTACAACATAACGTTACATAGATACACTGATTTAAAAATGGAAGTGCTTGATGTACAAGTTGTGTTTTTGTTCACTGTATATAAATTGGTTTGACACTAAACCAGTGCCCGCCCACTCAAAAATGTTGACAGGAGAACATATCTTATGAAAATAGTCATATCTCTTAAGTGCAAAAAAAACATTGAAATTATTTTTTAAATTTATTTTTAATACTAGCAAGATAACCATATTTTCGTGTTCCAAAAATCATTCTAATAGCTATAACGGGTAATTTTTTTATACATTTTCAAATCTAAAAAAAAGTTTTCTTAAAAATAATAAATACTAAAATTTAACTCCTTCCATTTTCTAAGTACGAAAAAAAAAATATAATATTTACCTATCCAATGGTATATATAATGTCTAAATAGCTCACTATGTGTAGTAAATATAGTCGCCTAAATCACCGTGAACATTTTCACAGACATACGTCATTGCCTATACGTCACAAAGAATTAATCCATAAATGTGTAGTACATTTTTAGCAATTTCGGCCGAGATATCTGAATTAGGATCGTTATATTTGCTTCATTTGGAAAGGTATGTAGACAATACATACGTACATGAGGGGATAGGTAAATATGTCTATTTTTATATTATGTAGGTATATATATATATTTAAAAATTGAAAGAAGTTTTGCTTAAAAATTGTAAATTTTAGTATTTAGAAAAAAAAAATTCTTTGGATTTGAAAATTTATAAAAAATTACCCACCTTAGTTATCAAAATTATTTTTGATACACGAAAATATCGTTATATTTCTAATATATTTCATTAAAAATAAATTTAAAGTAATTAATTTTAATATGTTTTTTGTTTACTTAATGAATATGATTCTAAAAATTTGATTATTTAAAAAAATATTTTCTTCCGTCTATATTTTTTATCGGGAGGGATCTAGTTTAGAGTCTTGAAATTTTGTTCAAAATTTCACCATTTTCAACCAATGTTTTACGTAAGGTACAAATCTCTATTAAATAAAAATTTGTTTTTTAATCATTTTCAAAGCTTTTTCTTTTGAAATATGTGAAAAAAAAATATATTTT
The DNA here is from genome assembly GCA_932274085.1 of Protocalliphora azurea. Taxonomy (NCBI): domain Eukaryota; kingdom Metazoa; phylum Arthropoda; class Insecta; order Diptera; family Calliphoridae; genus Protocalliphora; species Protocalliphora azurea. The sequence goes on from OW026520.1 coordinate 86,698,074, forward strand.
TTTATTATTTTTAAAATGTGAAGGAATCACACCACTTTTTTGTAAAAAACATTTGATAATTTTTTACGGCTTGAGAAAACAAAAATGTCAATACATTATTTTGGATTGTATTGGGAATCTTACGATATTTTTAGAAACATTTTTACTCCTATACTGTGGAAATTATTTGAAAAAAAAAAAATCTAGATAAAAATCGAAATTTCCAAGTTCAAGCATAATTATATTTTTTTTTCATAATAGATATCATAGATGAGTAAGCAGACTTGATTTGTAGGGTAGCTACAATAAGATTTTTCTGAACTCTCCGTCCAGTAGTTTAGCAGATATAGATTTCTTACCAACCGCGATCGGCCCATTGTGGAACATAAGACTCATTATAGACATATTTGACATCAAAGTATGTTTTAATTCAGAGACATTTCATAATATACGTAGACTGTGGTTTATTTATGAAGAATTCAAGGGCGAAGTTAGCTAAGTTGATTTTCATTCCAATAAGCAAGAACCTTTGAAATTGAATATTTATTCATTTGAAAACTATTTAAAATTTCAAGTATTAGCTGTGAGAACAGCCTTGAATTTCTATTATTTTCAAATTCAAAACTATGTCTTTTTCCAGCAAAAGGTTCTAATATAACAATTGTATTCACCAAATTGTGTTCATTAATTAAAATTTAAAACTGTGCTGGAAGTTTCTTTAACAAAGAAACATTTTTCAAATATTTTCAAAATGTTTGGTTTAAATATTACTTAAAATATACTTAAATTAAACAAGAAAAATATTTATTTCTAAAGTATTATTCAAACTCTAATTATACATGCATAAATGATAGAATTTTCTATGTTTTTTTACATTAGCTGAAAGAAAACATGCATTTATAATTTTAATCATATGCTCATCATTTTCTTCCATTAAGTTTTGGTGTTGAATACTATTTAAAAAATATACTATTTGTTAATTTCGAATATATACTAGAAAAATTCTTATCAAGACAAACGTCAAATTTTTATCACGACAAAAATTTGCCTAATGTAGACTAAATTTATCAGTATTATGACAACTTTGTCTTGACGTTGCTTGATAAATGACGCCATTTTGATTTTTGTTGGTACTTTTTACACGGTAGATAATGGATAGAGGTAAAAAATTATCTGCAATTCAGACAAAAATTTGACGTTTGTCTTGATAAAAATTTCTCTAATATAGACTCGACGTAAAGAACATTTTATAAACATTTTCTTGTGTTTGAATCAATGTTTATTGGGATATTACTTCAAATATATATGTATGTGTTTGTGTAGAAAACAAATTAGCAAAAAATATGATATATTATAATATGCCGATTTTTAAAATCTTCCGTTAATATATAACTCTATTTTATTAAATTTTTATTTAAAATCCTTTTTGACATGACTGATTTTTAGGCAGCATTTATTTGATATTATTAAGGATGCCAAAAGTAAATTCCTTTTGTCAATTGTACATTTAGAATTTCGTAAAAGTTATTATATTTTAGGTGGTGACTACATTTGCAGTCATCCGGCCACGTGATTATCATTTTAAAAAGTACTGTCTGGGAACGTAACTTTTCCTACGACACTAGAATTTAGAAGCTACTGAAAGCCTAAGGCCTTATTACTGTGGAAAATTTGTTTAATTCAAATTATAAATCATAAATGTTACAAATGTAGTCATCCGAGCACATAAAGGTAAAAGGTCGTTATACAAAACTTTTATAACCAATTTTTGACGCTTAAATAAAAATAAAAGAAAAAAATGAATAAACTTAATGTTTTACTATGTAATTACTTATGAAAATCTTACATTTCTTAAAGTCATTAATTAAAATACATACTATTTTAAAATCGTTTAAAACTTATTTTTCTGTTACAATTGTGTGACACTTTTTTTTATTAATATTATTAAGAAAGTAATATTGTGTCTATGAATTTGTATAAAATTAATCTATAACAACTTAGATAGAATAAGCTCGAAGTTCCAAGAGGAGTGACTTATTTTCACAATTATTTGCACCATCTGTATACTAATCTGATTTGATTTATCAATAGATCAGAGTCCCTATATCTCTGTGTATATAGTCTTGTTTTAATGAATTTACATTCTATATATATCTCGGTTATTCAAATCTGTAGTTTTTATTCTGGGATCACGGGATGCAAAAACATGTTTCCTTCTTTCCCGGAAAACCGAAGTGTTGGAAATTAGTTTTGAAAGCAAGTTATCACAATATTGTACGATAATTAAAACTATTTAAAATGAATAAAAACGTTTCATGATTTTTTTGTAAAACTAGATATACCCAACAAAAATTTGGTAACGACATATAGTTATGACATGACAATGAAATGTTTTTAAACTCAACGCCAACAACGACCCACATTGTCTCGATTTCACATAAAAGTTTGCCAATAATAGAAGGAGTTGAAGTAGATAAATGAAAATTGTATATAACTTTTATGTTTAAGAAAAAAATTAAGTTTCGTGAAAATCAGTCTTAGGACAGGCCCACCTTCCATAAATCCTGAATTGTAAAAGTCGTCCATTTTCTAAATTTGTAATTTGAATTAAACAAAATTTTATATAATTTTCTAAATTTCATTTAGAAAAGAAAAAAATAAGTTTTACGGAAAACGGATTAAAGACACGCACGACTGCCATCTGCCCTGAGTCTTAAAAACCGTATATTTTCTGAAATTGTAATTCGAATTGAACAAAACAATTGTCATTTAGGAGTGAAAAAATTAAGTTTCATGATAATCGGATCAAGGACACGCCCAACTACCACCCACCCTTAATTTTCAAAATCGTCCTTTTTGTAACATTGTAATTCGAATTAAATAAAATTTGGTAGAATTTATTTTTGATAATATGTTAAATAATTTTTTAAATATAATATTTTTTCCAAGGAAATTTCGAAATTTTAAAATAGTAGTATTTTCAACTGAAAAATAATCAATAATGTTACACCATTATGATTTATATTTTATGTTAACAAAAGGATATAAAATAACCCATAAGTCCTTACCAAAAAATATCTTAATATATAATTAAACTGTAGAAAATAATACTTTTATATATTAAATATTTCGAAATTTACACCTCATACGGGAATATTTTCTCCAAATTTGCTTTAATTTTATAAGTATAAAACTTATATTGTTCACTTCTGCAACTTGAAGCATTCTTTGTAAACGATTTTCATCAAATTGTTTAATATTTTATGTTAAAGTACAGTTAAAGCACGCTGGTTTAACTGTAGCCACTTGAGGTGCAAGTCGCAACGGCGCTGAGTTATTCGTCTGAATGGCGGCTCAATTTTAAGCCAGATTTTCCGACTCAGTCGACTTTTTATTTGCTTTTTCGATTACTAAATAGTAATCGAAAAAGAGCTAAATATTTTATGCCAAAGGTCACCCAATACCGGTTATTTTTTGTACTCGTACATTGAATTACAGTTTTTACTTTGACGGATTTCTGTGCAAGTGTTTATACCAAGTGAATTTTTTGAAGTGTTCATTTTCTGTGACAGGAGCACGTATTTCAGTTAAAAGAAGTTGTCTTCGTCCACGTTTTTGAAATCAAAACTATTAAAATTAAAGCAAAATTCTGAAAAAAAACAATAATTTTAGCTAATAAATACCTAACAATAGAATTTTTTTTTCTAAATGAATTTAAAAATATACTATTTCGCAGTTTAAATTATTAAAATTTGTTTTGTTTTAATTTTAAAGTTCGTAAAATACTTGCGTTCTATTCTGCTTTTGTTTAAAAAAAATATATTTTACGTACAATTTTTATATACATTTCCGATGGATTTTTTAAAATACTCTTCTGGATTTTAAGTTTATCATATGAATAATATTTATTTTATTTTTAGTTATTTAATTTTTAACCTTTATTTAATATTTTAATAAAATATAATAAACATAAAACTTTGTTATTTATAAGCGACTCAGTTGAAAAATTTTTTCATTCGATAAAAAACTCGGTGCAGAGCTGTTAAGCCGAAGCCGAAATTTTTTAATCGACTTGCATCTCTGCTAGCCACAGCTTAAAACTATTACGAATCTGCAGCGATGTTGACACTAAAAAGTTTTTACTAATCAAAATTGTCCAAACTTGTCCAGCTGAAATTTAATATATATTTATAGCAATAATATATCAAAAAACTTGAGAAGTATTTGTTAGTATATTTTTTATTCACTATTAAAGTTTTAGTTTCTTAAAAAAGTTCGAATTTACATTAGAACAGTATTTTTTAAACGATATATAGCAGCCGTTACAAAAAATTTGAATTTTAAATATTAAAAACAAAAGCGCAATTTCAGCATTTTTCTTTGCATTTATCATGTTACATACAATCTTCAACTTTGACCCATAATATCTCAAAAACTATTTCAGATTTTAAACTAATATTTTACATCCCAGTTAGAAATTTCATTAAGACTTCCTAAGGTAGTCATTTATGACGCCTTAGCGTTGCTGCTGCTGACATTGTCCCTTGTTCCCATATAAAAAAAATCATGATACCTTATGACATTTTCATATATTTTGTTCAGCAGGCTATCAATGGTATTGAAAAATTGTCACATATCATTAATATGAATTTCAAATAGAAATGAAAAAAATGCCTAAAAATGTTTTTAGCAAAAACATTGTGATCCTGATGACTTTTTTCACTTCAGCTTCGAAATTATAATGTTATTCCTCATCACAACGAGATTTATTAAGGCATTTTATAATTTTGGTGAAAATCGCTTATGGAAGGCACAATTTCCAGCTGGGATATGATCTACTTGATGTGTTTTTTTATTTATTAATAAATGTGAAAAAATACTAAAATTCTGACACCGATTTTAACCATTTTTGGCCAAGCTCGTGGCAGTGTGCGACATCCCGTCTGCAATACCTAGAAGTTATTTTGTGTCAACACTTAACTTATCTCTGCATTACATGTAACTAGTTGTGTAACTATTAATATGCATTTGTATTAGAGTAATTAATTATTTAAGACCCTATTTGGAAGCATATATGGTAACTAGCTGCTTGCTAAAATCTAAGTAGTGTAGTGTTGTTAAAATGCTATATATATATATATATATATATATATATTTTAACTCATTATTTGGCAATGAACGTTTTCGCTGGGTACTTATCAATCCCGGTTAATACTATTACAAATTTGTAATCTAAAAATATCATAAATAAATCATGAAAATAAACATTGAATGTCGAAAAACTAAAATAATAACGATTTAAAAAAGAAGCAACAATTTAATATTAAACGATGACATGATACCATTTAATTATTTATTATCAACAAAATGTGTATGAAATATAAAAACAAATAGTATTTATTTTCTCTAAAGTCGAGTGAATAATTGGTGCAATTCATTCTTATAACAGACTCTATTATTTTTTGTGAAACTAGAAGAGAATTTAGCAATATGTGTTTGTTGAAAGCACGATGGGACCGAATGCTATGAACTTGGGAGATAAATATATTATTGTTAAGAAATGTTTAGTTTTGAAAATGGATTGATAACTCGACATTGAATTTACATTCATGTTTCATTTATGATAAAACTTATAATTTACAATTTTTTATATACGAGATAGTAAATGTTTATTCATATATATACATTAATTTTGATATCCTTCATATATTAGGTTTTTTAAATATAATTGGATATCATACACAAATATCAATTTTATTATTTGTGGGTATATAAGATTCGGAAACATCGAATATAACTCATTTAAATTTTTAAAGAAAAAATATTTTTAATTTTTTGTTTAAAATAATTAAAAATAATGTTTATTTACTTGTATCACGTCCAACAAGAATGTTATAAATAAATATAACAAACATTGCAAGTAACAACATGTTAAATATGACATTTTATTTAATAAGTACATACACCTTGTACTTTGTATGTACGAATAAATGTTCTTATATACTATCTTTTTGATATACATGTGGATGTGTCATGTAGTTAATTTTTTTTCTTTTTTCATCTTGTCAAATAATATTCGACTAGATAAACAAATCTTTTTATGTATAATTTTCGTAACAAAATGTCAACAAATATAAGAAACTCACGAAAAAAGAAAAATCATAAAAATAAATTAAGAGATTAACTAAAAAAATAAAAAATAAAAAAAAAATAAATAAAACCATTTTGGAGGGAAAAATTAATCGAATAAACAGTAAAATATTTAGACAAAAAAAAAAAAATATATATGTACAAACATTTATTTACCAGCAAACCCACCCATCATCATTGTCATTTGAATGTACAAGTAGAAAAAAATCACACTGAGGAAATGTAGACATTGAACCACAAAGTGATAGCTAGGGGCTAAGAGGGAGTTGGCTGATGATGGTCTAAACGGCGTGGCAGCACATATAAACAGACAGAGGGATTTTGATGTTAGAAAAATAAAGTCAATTGATAGTTCAAGAGTTTTTTGTTTTTTATTTTTAAATGGTACCTAGTATTTATATAAAAAAGCTTAATGATTTTGTTTTAGTTTTAAGGCATTCTGATAAATAGAAAGAATAATTAAAAAGATATAAATTTTTTTATTACTTATTCTACACTATTTAAGTGAAAAATCATAAATTAACTGAATACGGCGATAGTTGTGTTGTACTGCTATTATTTTTGTTTTTGTTTAAAGACATTTAAGAGAACGAAAAACCAAATGAATTTTTGTTAAATGTTTGTAATGTGGTGTGGCTGTTGATTTAATTAATTTATGACGATTCGAATCATTTAATGCAGAGGTGGGGAATAATATTTTTTATCGGGTGCCCGGTGTTATGATTCTATCTGCGCATATATAAGTTATACGTCGAAACAAAGGTATCATTACAATCCAATGTAAATGATGAGATGGTTTTTGATTTTAGCAAAGATGATTATTCCAAATTAAATCACCTAATTTGTTCCGAAAATTGGTTTGAGTATATTCCTGACAATAAAGTATGCCCTCGTAAAATCTATGATGGCTTATTTAAATGTTTTAAGAAATCAATACCAATCAAGAAAAAGAAATTTCACATGAACCGCCTTGGAATACAAAGCAGCTCAACTTCTTGAAAAGTTTGAAAAACAAACATTACAGAAAATATAAAAAGTCCAGTTAATGCACTGATTACATGAGATACTCCATATCAAGATCAGTTTACAATTCAGAAAACATCCAATGTTACAATAATTATCTTTTTAGGGTGAAAATAAATTTTAAAAATAATCTAAAATATTTCCATCAGTTTGTAAATCCTAAGCGTCGAGTCTCTGAATATCCGTCCATGATGAAATTTGGAGATAAAGAATCCTCAAACGATGCAGATATTTGCGATATGTTTGCTGCTTTCTTCCCATCCGCCTATTCTGATAAATAATTACATCAACTTTCCAATTATCCATATCCAATTCCTGTTGCAACTTTAAAAAATTGTCCAACATTAGATAAATCTATGGTACTGAGAGCTGTACATAATCTAAAATATTCTGATAAATATGAACCTGACGGTGTTCCAAGCTGTATTCTTATAAAATGTTTACATTCTCTTATATCTCCAATAACCTATTTATTCAACATGTCAATATTTAGTGGTTATTTTCCTGAAGTTTGAAGGAAATATTACATTATACCTTTGTTTAAATCCGGAAGCAGATCCAACATTTCCAATTATAGAGGTATTGCTAATTAAGTATTATTCCAAAACTTTTCGAAAAATTAGTTACTGAAATTCTTTCGCATCAAATTGTTTGTTATCTTTCGCCATTTCAGTGTGGATTCAGAAAAGGATGTTTCACTACTACTAACCTTTTGAAGTTCACAACCTCAGTTATAACTGCATTTGATTCCGGTTTACAGACAGACACAATATACACAGACTTCAGTAAAGCTTTCGATAAAGTAAATGACGATCTCCCATTGTTCAAATTGGATAAACTCGGATTTTCCCCTGTTTTCCTTAAATGGATTTCTTCATATCTTAAAAATAGATGCCAATGTGTTTATTTAGAGAATGTATATCGAAAACCATTCCCGTAGTATCCGGTGTTCCGCAAGGTGGTCATCTTGGCCCCTTATTATTCCTAATATTTATAAATGATTTACCAGCTTGCATTAAGAATTCTAGAATATTAATGTATGCTGATGACGTAAAGCTGTTCCATAGCTTGAACTATTCCTATCAATGTTCCTTGGTAATCTTTATGATTGGTGTATGATGAATCTAATAGATCTGAATTTAAGAAAGTGTAAACACATGATGTTCTAAAGAAGAAGTCCAGTACTCTGTAGATACTCAATAAATGAATATAATTGATCTAGTCGTAGAATTTCTTGATCTGGGTGTGTTGCTTGAAACTATCCCTTAATTCCCACGTTTCGCAAATTGTTAGTAAGGCAAAATGAGTTCTAGGTTTCCTCGAGCATTGGAGAAGAGAGTTTAATGATCCTTACGTTTCCAAGCAATTATTCATATCTCTTGTAAGACTAATCCTAGAATATGCTTCCGTGGTCTGGGATCCTCAATACGAAGTTCATATAAAGAAAATTCAATCGGTCCAGAAACAATTTCTCTTATTTTGTCTTCGTAATCTTCAATGTAATCCTAATATTAATTTATCATCATATGAAAGTCGATTACTGTTTATTGATCTCCCTACTTTTGAAAGTAGGAGAAAATATATGAATATTTCATTTGTAATTAATTTAGTACACGGTTCAATTAATTTTGAGTTCCTGCTTCGTAAGATCAAATTCATAATCCCAAAACGTGTAATTAGAAATTATACTCCTTTAAAAGTCAAATATTTTCGAAAGAATTATGCCAACTTTGATCCTATGAGACGTATATGCAATCAATTCAACAGTTTTTATTCATATATTGATTTCTCAGTAAATCCAATCCGCATTAAGATGAGTATTTTTAACTTAGTTAAATAATAACACTTAGTTATTGAATGATTATGGAAAACATTTTACTGTAAATAACTTTAAGAATAATATATATGCTAGCCTGTAAGAAATTGTAATTTCATTGGCTATTAAATAAATAAAATCAATATATAAAAAAATTAAATTTCAATTTATCACCAATTTATTTTCAGTTTGTACATCTCTGTATTAATTTATTTATTTAGTACTGACATCTATGAGGAATTCAAGCATAACTCATCTCATACTCATACGTATCTTGGCTACGCAGAGAAAAAAAAGCAAATGATATGTTTAGAAAAAAAATATGTACTATTAAAATGTATTGAGATCTTTGCAGAAGAAGTCACACTTTTCGATTTCATTTTAATTTTTGTTGTTGTTGATTGTGCATTTTATTGTTGCTATTGTTTGGTCTATAATAAACAAACAATGTTAAACATATACTAATAAAAACATGCAACACATGTATATATATAGTCGTAAACATACATATACCCTGCAAGCATTTAGTGATTTCTTTTTCGAAATAGCTCACTTCTTCGCCTCTCTTAGAAGTGCAATAGAAGATTTCTCACAATTTTCCAACAAGAAAATATATTAGTATTCGAATTGAATCTTCTAAACGTGACTTCTTTAATCACTATTAGAAGTTGTTTGGATAACAGTTACAGTTATCCAAAAACGAAAACACTATTTTTCAACACGTTTTCTAGCATTTGGAAGATTGTTTTTTAACAATCCACATAATCTGTCGAATTTGGCACTCTAAGATGATTCATAGTAGAACGTGCAAAACTTTACAAAAACAACACACATTAGGTTCGAAATTTTATCATAAATTCATGATTTTGACGATTGAGTATCCGAGAAATATTTTAGCAGAGCTGAATTTTTGCGCTTTAAATTTGAATTTTCAAAATTTTAAATTAAATTTTTTTAAAAGTTTGAAAAGAATTCAAACATTGTTCTTGTTATTAAATATTTTGAAGAAATTGTTTTGTGATTGTAATGCTTGAAATATGTAGAGTAGATTATGGTAATTTTTGGTTAAGTAGCGGTATTTATTTCTAAGTTTCAAAAATCTTAAATATTGACAAAAATGATTGAAAAAACTTTCAGGGCCAAGATAAAATTTAAATAATGATTTAAAATGGTACATCATTATTAAAATTGGTAATAGAGTATGAAAATGATTAAAAGATCATATAGGGTTTAATAAAGGGAATCCCCTTTATGAAAATGGAAACATTTGAAAGAGAATATTTTTTCAAATATTTCCAAAATTCCTAATAGTCAGCTATTTGTTCAGCGAGAAAGTATGATTTTAGAAAAGTATTCGCCTTGTAAAAAGTGTAATACATTTGTTCTTTAATTATTTTTCTGTAGAAAAACTGGCGATTTTAGAAAAAAATTAACTAAAAAAAAATATTTATTTTAATTAAATAGAAAATTCAATACAAAATTAAAATAAATAATAATGTAGTCCTGTAATATTTAGAAATCGTATATTATATTACGGAAAAACATTTTGGAAATATTAAATTACACATTTTATAATGCGAACATCATAACCTTTCTAAAAATCATACATTGTCGCCAAACATACTAATAACTGCAGAAAATTTTGCAAATATTCTAATAGATGTTAAATGTTCATTTGAATTAAAAATTGTTGTGCAATTAATTTCATTGTTTTTTATAATAAATACAAAGAAGAGTTATTTTTGTTATTTAAAAAATAAATTAGATTCAATAATTATTATTATTTTATTATATATACCTACTTTATTAAATTTGAAAGAAACAAATATTATTTTCTAATTTTATACTTAAAATATTTCTTTAGTATTCTTTTTTAATTTAATTTAATTTTTAATGTTAATTTGAATTGAAATTATTGTTGTGTAATTAATTTTATTACTTTCCATAATAAATATCAGAAAGAGTTAATTTTGTTATTTAAAAAATTTTAATATTTTTACTTTTGATAATTTTGTTCATTCCTAATCCTTCATTTTAAAATGTAAGTATTACTGACATTATTATTTTAAAAATTTTATGCAAAATAGTTTTAAAATTCTGCAAATATTTTCTATCGAAAGTGTAACTACGTCGGCACACCGGGAAGTTGATATGTTTCGCTTTTACTATCGAATTCTCATATAGTGAGAGATAGCATCTTTTAAGTAACGTTTTACTGCGGTATAGTAGATCTTAATACGTGATTTACAAAATTTACTAAAGCGTTACGAATTCAGATCTACTTAGTAACACCGTTCGGGAAGAAATGTGCCACTAAGAGATAGTTTCTTTTGAGTAATGCTTTAGTGGGGATTTGAAGATTCGAATTAGTGACATTCAATACTGACTAAAGCGTTACTTGAAAGGAACTATCGCTTAGTGGCACAGTTCTTCCCGAACGGTGTTACTAAGTAGATCAGAATTCGATAGTAAAAGCGACGCATATCAACTTCCTGGTGTGTCGATATAGTTACGCTTTTGATAGAAAATGTTTGCAGGGTATACATGCATACATACATACATACATACATACCTACATACATACATGCATACATACATATATACATATATACATAGTGCCGCACAAAAGTTTGCTTGGCTCATGATTTTCCATTGGAGAAATCCAAAAACTAAAAACATCTAGTCACTGCCACTGTCACAAACAATAAGTCACTTTTGTGCCATCAAATGATACGAACAAGAGGAAAAAAATAACAACAATAATAAATACATTCATAAATATTTGTGTGTGATATTGTCGCCGCACAGTGGTTCCAAAACGCTTTTTTTTAATAATTCTTTGACTTTTGATCCTTTAAAAATTTTTCAATAAAATATGATATGGCTAGAGCTGAATTGCATTCGAGTTGATTTAGAGGAGCACAGATACTTAGAAGGTCAGGGGCTACAGGGTAGACTCCCAAAGTAGACTCCCTTGTAAAGCTCTACAAAAAATGTATCAGTTTTTGAGGAGCGGCTTTTATAACGACAGAGTAACGATTTCAATTAGAAAAATCAACTTTACATCAACAATACATTTTTCCCTGATTTTGATTTTGGGTATCTTGGTTCAAAAAGTGGGATTATTTTTCAATTCCCTGATTTTAGAATAAGATTTATTATATTATTCTAAAATTTAAGTTAGATATTTTTACTCATTTAAATTTTATTTTCTTCAAATAGTAACATTATTTCTCAAAAATATACTTAAAATTAAAATTTTAATTTTTTTTGGTTTATAGTTTGAAGATTAAAAATAACCTAAGTAGGCAAAGTTTTTCTTAGTTTTCGAGCAAACATATAAATAATTTATAAAAGTATTCAGTATTATATGAAACGTTCGAACATGTAGAATCATTGTTAGTAAAAATTAAATAAATTCGGTCATATCTTTTCAGACCATGGCCTGAAAAACTTAAAAATTAAATGTTAAATCCTCTTTGAGAAATAATGTTAATATTTCGATTGAAATAAAATTTGAACGAATTAAGATATCTTGTTCGAGTTCTGATATACCTACATATGTAAGCATATCTTTTGTAGGGATTTACAAGTACTATCTATATATAACTTATTAATATTTTAATTCAAATTATAAATGAATTTTTAGCGAATTTTGAAGAAAATTACTACCCATGGTAACCAATCTACCCCTGACACTCGAGGAATCTGTGCTCCGACATATCGATAGAGTTTAGTTTTAGCTATGTCAAATTTTATTGAGATATATTTAACGGATCAAAAGTTACAGAATTATTTCCAAAAAAAAAAACAAAAAAAAAAAAAACAAAAACGTTTTGGTGATACTGTGCGCCGCACGGTGGCTAAGAAATTAATTTCATTGCCTAAAAGTCCAATTTTTTGTTAACACCGATTACCAAAAATGTAATGCCATTCAATAGTAATCATATTGAAATTAAAGTGGCCAATAAATTAGATCAAAATATTGGTAATTGTGGGCATAGTATGCTGTGAAAAACAAATATTTTACGTTATTTTATAAAAAAATGTGATTTTTGTAAATTTAATCAGAAGTAAATTGTCTTTATTCGCAAGCTATTATCATTTGGTGCATTTTTTTAGTGGAATAGAACTTTTGAGGGTCAAAAGGGGTTAAACAAAATTTACTACCAGAAGAAAGCCGAAAATATCCCATATATACTTTTGTACCTATCTGGATCCATCTCTGGAACACTTTTTCCATTTGAATGAAATTACTCCCAAAATGTTTTCTATTTTTATTTTACCTGTTCATATGACTCATACATAAATACATCAAGCCCTATAATTTGCGATAGGTATCTTAAGTATATTATATAATTATTATTTTATTACTAAATTTTTTTAGAGTATTTTTCCTATTTTAGACCTATTTAGTCTTTTTAGCACTTTTTTAATGTAGTTACTTATGCTACCTAGGAACATAGTATAATATAATCTAAGAAAAGAAGCAAAGAAGGCGGTATTCGAATATAAACTCAGTTGCAAAAACATATATAAAAAATAACAATAAAATTTTAAAATCTTTACAAAATGTGGATAGCTTCAGCTATAAAGAATGCGAAGGAAATTGCACGAATATATATTTCCAAATATCCATGGAGAAATATGCCTCAAACAGTTTACAAAATCCTTTATCATGGAGAAGATGTCATTAAGCACCATTTGGAGACCTATCAGAGGAAGCCCAAGAAAAAAGGAATAAGGATAACAGATTTTATAGAGAGCACAATATCTGAAAAATATCACGAAATTCTACAAATGAAGATTTATTTAATATATTACTGGCAACGTTAGATCCGCTCATGTATAGCATTAGAAGTAAATGGAAAGTAGAATATCGAGACTTAGATGAAGAAGCAAAACGGCTGCTAGAGGAGAGAAACAATATAGAACTAAATATAGAATATTTGCAGGTTATTTTCCAATCGAAGAATAATAATTATGATTTCCTTTTATTGTTATTTAACTAAAAAATAAAATAAACATTAAAATGCTTTTAGTTATAAAATATTAAAAATTTTTATTCTTAATATTATTTAAATAAAAACAAACTAAACTTCAAAAAAATCGTAATTTTTTGTCCAAAAATCCAGAATTGATAAATTGGAAATCTGTTCTCAAAATTATACTGAGAATTATTAAAATGTCTTTTTACTGCTTATAACTATTTTTTATAAGTAGAGCTGTTTCAAAAAACAAAAAATTCGCATTTTCATACTAAATGATATAAAAAAATAAAAGTTTAACTTTAGCCTTAAATTTCTCAACAACTGCTGAATCGATTTTAATAAATGTATAACTGGAGAAAAATTCAAAAATATATCTCTCCATCAAAAAAAAAAAAAAAAAAAAAAAAACAAAAAACAAAAAAAAAAATAATCTAAAATTCTGAAATATAAGTTACAGAGTTTTGACCGATGAAAAACGATTGTAAGCCACTGTGCACTATTTGCATTTTCTTCTGCTGTATGCATTTGTGTATATTTGCCTAAATTCTATGCTTTCTTCTTGAGATCGTAGCAGAGAAAATTTTCGATGGCTGCGTTGTCGTAATAAACTGACTGCGTTTCTGTAATAATTTCTAGTGCATTTTAAATGAAGAATATTTTTTTTTGTATTTTTTAAATTATAGACAAAATAAAATATAGAGAAGGAAAATAAATAAAACTGTTAAAATATATGAAATGGACAAAAACAATGCAATATACAGTTCAAAAACTTACATCGATTTATACGTATTATATATTTGTATGTATGTATGTATGTATGTATGTATGTCTGCTGGGTGTATATGTATATTATAAATATACCAAGCAAATATTAACGCAAACGGTTTAAATATAATGACTTATTCATTAGATATCAGCTGTAAAATGCTCAATCTTGACTCAATATTTGAGGAGAATGTGCTTTATTCTTAAATATATCTCAATTTAAAATGTAACTTTTGTGTTTGCTGGGTACATAAAAGCTTTTAGTATTTCTGTATGTTTGGCTTGAACATAAATGACGGACAAACTGTCATTTAGTCATTTTGTTTGATTGTTCATTTGTCGTGGCGCTACGCTTCAAATGTAATGAATTTATTTAAGAAGAAATGTATTTCTATTTTCATCAGAGTTATAAAGGAATTATTACAAGCTTTTTGACACAAGTAATAAAATAATTTCATTAGAAAAATATTATTTTTTTTCTGTTACTGTGCACAATATGTACTTATTTATTATATATTATCTGAATTTTTTAAACTACTGGACCGATTTGTTGAAATTTTAAAATTCAATATAGGAGGACTCCGGCTTTCAGAATATTGTTTGTATAAATGTGTAATTACAGTTCAGACAATGTCACAGTGTGCCAAAATTTACCAACTTGTTTTTGAAAAACATTTCGTAGAGTATAGCTGTTACATATGTGAATAGCTTTTAAATATTCTTATATTTCGTTTACAAGTAGTTTACAAGTAGTTTACAAGTAGTTCTTAATTGCATATAAATATTTTGCAAAATATTAACGCTCAAACGCCGGGTTATTGGAAAAATTATTTGCAATATATCACAAAACTATTTTGCCTACTATTCTTTACATGAAATTTGTTTGTCATTCATTAGAAAAACCAAGAATATCAAGTAGATGTAAAATTTGTTGCTAATCGTTGAACAACAGTTTTATTTTAAATGCAAAATTCAGACAAAAAATTAAAAAAAAAATATTTTTTATGTGTATGATGTTGCCCTTTAACACCTAGCATCATTATATGCAACCCAAGAACGTTATTTGTCCCTTTTAAATTTTGTGGGTTTTTGTGTTTTTTTTTTTTATTAAAGAAAATATGTTAAATCACATTTTTTCTTGAACTTCAAGTGAATCAAACTGTAAGTTATTTATCCGTTTTTGCATATTTTAGTCTTAAAAGCATATTTTAGCAGATTTTGGTCTTAGCAGCATATTTTGTCGTATTATAATAGAAATTCCTTATTTTAGAGGATATTTTAGCAATTTAAATGACATATTTTTGTATATTTTGCATATATTCCACTAAACACGATAATTTGCATATTTTGTACTTGTGAGAAAAATTTTGCATATTTTGCACCCAGTAGAATTTTTTACGTAATTTGCCATTAGAGTCATTCCATTTAGAACCGACCTGCTGGTGGTGATATTTGGTAGAATCATTATACTGATCAAAGAAATTTCAGAAATTTCGCAAAATATAGCGATTTGAAAGTGTAAAAAAGCTAAAAAGGTTTAAAAGTTATATACACAAAATTACAAAAGTATTTCAAAGTATTTCTGGTACAAGATTAATTGATTTATAGCTCGCTGGTAAATATCTCAAAAAATGGCCTTAAAAAAATACATGTTAGGGGTGAATATGGTTTCTACATCCTTTGTAAGTAACATAAATATGAAATATTTATTTCAATTTGTATTGTTTCGCTTATAATCAAACAGCAAAATCGCCAATTGCTTCCACAAATCATCCAAATTTAATAAAATTAACACTGGTAACGCAAATACCTAGTTTTAGTATGTTACCTCGATGGTATGTTTAGTATGTTACAATACTTTTAAAATAAGATACATTTTCTATAAATACTAATATCTTTGAAAATATATACGTTACAACGTTCATTGTCTACAATTAAATGTAATAAAATTACCTTTAAATTGATACCTAAAACACGATAATTCGCGAATTAAATTTTGAGGTGCGCATGTCAAAAACTGATATTTGAAAGTTCGTAAAAAATGCAAACCACTGCCCAAATCGTTTCCGAATCTGCTTTACGCATATTTGAAGCCATTACAAAAATTTAATAGTCCGGGGAAAAAAAGTATTTTAGATGTGAAAGAATATTACCACCTTTTTCGAAAATAACCCCAAAAATTTTATACTTTTAAGTTTTAACTTTAGATTTATATAACTTCTTATCGGATAGATATATTTATATGATTCCTGTAGCAATATTATTTAGAATCTTGTTGAAAATCTTGTGGATATTTTCAAAATTTCAAACATTTTAAGACGCCCAAGTACAAAAATGGGTGTAAAATTATCTTCGATCCCAATATCGCTTAAACTAAAAGAGATAACCTACACGTGTAAACATATTTTCTGCAGAGATTTATAAAAACTACCTACATGTAAAATATTTGTATATTCAAACCATAAATGAATTTTTGGTAAATTAAAAAAAAAACAACATACCCGAGGTGTCCAAATTTAGAGGTATACAATCTACCCCTGTGACCCGCTATTGGTCTGTGCTCCTCTTAACCAACTCAAAAATATCTCAGCTCTGACCATGTGCTGGGATATTTTAATTAAATTATTAAAAAGAATTGTTTTTATTTTAAAAGTATTGTAAATCGTGAACCATCGCAGAAATCATACTAAAATTAGGTACTTGGGTTACCAGTGTTAATATTAATATTCTTGCAAATTTCATTAAATTTGGAGGATTTGTCTAAGCAAGTTGCGATTTTGCTATTTGATTATAAACGAAACAATACAAATTAAAATAAATATTTAGTATTTATAATCACATTCTTTTTTTATAGGTCCTAAACTATTGCGAGACACAGAATGCCACTTACCAAGGGTATAGGAAACATTTACACCATTAACATATTTTTTTTTTTTAAATTTTAAAAAGATAGTTTTTGAGATATTTACCAGCGAACTATAAATCGCGAGATGTGAAGCATTTTTATATTGAGGAAAAAGTCGTGTTGTAAATCATATTAAAAGCAATTTTGATACCTTTAATATGATATCTCAATTAATCTTGTACCATAAATACCTTAAAATATATTTGTAATTTTGTGTATATAACTTTGTAAATTTTTTTTTAGCTATTTTACATACTCAGATTGCTATATTTCGCGAACCATTTTTTTTACTTTAGTGTTATTTTCTTTTTTCTTTTTAACTGAATAATTGAACTTTTGTTGGAAAATTAAATGAACTTTTGTTGGAAAATTAAATGAATTTCTAGTGAAATATTGCATCTTTTTAGTGAAAACTCAAAATTTTTGATGAAGTTTTAGTTGGAGAGAATTTATTGAATTTTTTATGAAAAAAAAGATGTTCTGGTGAAAAAAATTTTTTAGGTTAGATTATTTAGTTGGGCTAATTCTAAAATATTTCAAGTAGAATAAATTCCTTTAAAATCGAATGCGGACGCATGTGATCGTTATTCTTTAAATACATTAATTAACTAACTGAGAGATGGATAGATAAAAGTTGCTAATTTATTAACAACAAAAATAATCATAATCAGAAAAAAATATAAAAATATTTATTGCGAATATTCATTGAAACACACATGCTGCTATGTAATTTTATAAATACAATTTATGAAAGTATAAATATTTTTCTACATGTGTGTATATGACACAAAATAAATAAAGGCCTCAAAATTTATTTATTTTTACAAAAGTAATTCAATTTTTTTTTTTTTCAGAACACAATAGAGATAAATATAAACTTATATTTATTTATTTTTTTTTTTTTGCAAAAATATTATAGTTGTTTTTAAAATATTTTATTAGAAACTGAAATTTATTATAAATAATTTTGTGTGTGATGTCTTGATGATAAGTTTTCTTGATATTTATTCATAATATTTTTTTGTTTTGGGTTTTTCTTGTCATTTACATATTTTTAATTTTTTGGTATTTTTATGAAAAATATTCAGGACGTGCCAATTTTTTAATGCAAAAAAAAAAATTAAGATTTTTGTGAGTCTGCTGAAAAATTCTTTTTATGCAAAATTTATTTGAAAAATTAATTTAAATAAATTATAAAATGTATAACAATAAATGTTTTTTTGTGAGTCATCAAGAATATTACTTAGAAATTATTGGTGGCGTTAATAATAATCTATTAAAAGTATAATTAGCCAACTAATTTTTTATCACGAATATATTTGATTGATTATTTTAATAACAAAATCTCAAAATAAAGAATACTTCCACTATATTTAGAAATATTTGCTTAGTGGAAAAAATTTACAAGATCTGAACCAGATTAGTTTTTAAGAACTAATATATATAAATTTTTATAGAACTGCAAAATAATACAATAGTAAACTTATTCTGATGTCAAAAATTATGTATATTAAATTGTGTATAAAAAAATTCTATACAAAATTATTTCTAATATGTTTGGAATTTTTTAATATTATGTTTGAAATGCACATTAAAAAATCAAAAATTAATTCACTAGAATAAATAAAATGTTCTGACAAGAGTTTTGAAATACAAAACATCACAATTTTATTGCTTCTTTCCAATAAAAATACAATGAGAAACAAGAAAATCACTTAATTCAAAAATATAAAATTCTTTAATAAAACAATCTTGTTCGAAATATCATCAACGTTGTTTTTATTTTATTATTCTTTATTTTTGTTTTCAAATTTAGTGTTTTACTAATTTTAGTATGATGTTAAACAAATTAATAAAATACTTGATTTAATTTCACAAAAAAGTGTGTTTTGTTACACACAATTTAGAATACATTTCATTTATACTAAATTTAATTTGATGTTTGTGATATAAATTGTTTGTGAAACAGCTTTAATAATATTGTGGGAACTACGTACACACACACACACACACACACACAAATATATATATATATATAGTATTTTTATATTTATTTATTAGTTTGTTATTATTATTATTATTATTTTTTATTATTTTTTAATGATTTTAATGTTCTGTATATTTTATGCACATGAGCTTACAAAGTTATTCATGTGTACGGGTTGACACACCTACTATTTCAGTTATACAAACACAGAAAAAACTAAAAATCGAGTTCAATTATGAAATTGCTCAATTAAAATTTTGTTTGATTTTACCCCAATCATCAAAATGATAATATTAATTAAGTAAAAATAATTGATTTTTTAACAAATTTCAATTATTTCGTTTAATCAAAACAAGTATATTTATGTTTGAATTTTTACTAAAAAATTAATAAATCCATTAACAAATAAAATAAAAATTTAAAAGTTTTAACCAAAATATTTATTGTAGAAATACATATATAAATATATAAATAATATTTATATTGCAAATAAAAGAATCTGTGTAATGTATTTAAAAAAAATATATATGTATTTTATGTAATATTAGTAATGTATTTAAACTAATATATTAAATACATGTAAACTGAAATGTATAACTGCAAGCTCATCACCAGACAGAGGCGATCATCTCTTCGGAACACTCCAGCAATGGTGCGGGTTCCTATGGAGTGTATGCATCCTTTAGGATCTACAAAATTACAGCTATTTTAAGTGATATGTAACATAATATTTTTGAAAAAAATCTTTAAAAAAGCACATTTATATATCAAGGTCGGGAACAACTGCAATAATATCAAAATTAGTAAAAATCTCACCAAAGGTTATAGGTTATAGGCTAATTTACAAAAATTTTCTTCTCCAACATCTAAAACTCTTTCTTTCCACAAAAATTTACAAAATTGTCAACGAAATATGGCATATATTTTAAATTCTTTCTTGTTTTATAAAAATGTATGCAATAAATCTTCAAAATATTTTAATTTTTATTTTGAATTTTTTTAAGAGTTGACAGTTTTTGTAAAACAAAAATTATAAACAATTAAAAAGTTAATTAAGTCAATTATTAATATAATTAAATTTTAGTATAATACGAAATAACAGATTAATTGAAAAAATTGAAATATGAGAGCATGTCATGTAATGTCCATTGACACAATGCATGAAAATTAATACAATATATGATAAAATTTCTCTAAAAAATGGTTCTAGCTTTGGGGAATATTATCTAGCCGTTTCTTTCGCGTGTTCTCATTTACCAACCTTCTGATTTTCGGGTGAAATGATGCGATAACACTTCTGTGAAACTACCACTTGGCTACGTATGCATTGGAAGAAAAAGGGAGATCATTATTAGCAAAGGTTGGTAAATTCTAGGGTATTCATTTAATCTGGTTTTTATATTAATCGATTAATTCGTCAAATAGTTATTCGAGGTTAAAAGATGATCGGTTAATAACCGATTAATGAAAAATTATTCGATTAACCGAGTAGTATTAGTAATACATATAAAACATATAAATAACACTAATTATAGTATTTAATCTATTGAAGTAATTAATAAAGTATATCACAAAGGGTCCATATTATCAGTTCTTTGTCCATTTGTATGAAAAAATCGAATTTGTTGTCCTAATACTACGAAGTATTTTTCTAATTGAACATTATTTAAAAAATCTGTCTCTTTAATGTAACTCTGTTTATTTTCTGTGCTAGAATGATTTTTGTCATAAAAATCAAAATTAATATTGGTATTTTTACGTACTTTTTTTTATGAAAATTAAAGTATTAATGATCCATCAAAAAAAAAGTGAGGAAAGGGATGTAATAAAATCACCATAACTAGTAAACTGTACTACTTAAAATTAGGATGAAAAACTTATGAATTTAATATTAGAGTGTCATTGGTGGGATGTTATCTATTTTTGATGTTTAATTTTATTTTTAACTAGTAGAATTACTTATATTACCTTTATTTTTAAGATTTCAGGGAAAGCGACTCCTATAAGGTGAAGAAAATTCAGACTCAAAAGATGATTTTCTTACGGATGTTATTAAAGATACTATTAAATGATTATAATTCAGTTTTTATTTAACAAACAGCAAAAAAGAAAAGAAGTAGTTAAAGTCTTAGAAAATTCAAAATTAATGTTTTTGTTTTTATATTATGTTTCTGAACAAATATTTATATAACTTTGAATTTACCTTACTCAAAACTATGTGTTCAAAATTTCTGTTGTCACAAGTTCAAGTATTTATGAAGCTATAATATTATAATCTTTTCATGTCGCATTTTATTAAATTTTCTATCACAACAAAAACATCAATAAGATCCTGAAATTGCGATTTAGAAGTACTACAAATTTGGGTCATTTCCAGTGAATATAATATTGATTTGTCATTGTAAATTGTTCAATTTTTTGATACCTATTCACTAAACAAAAAGTCATGTTCAAGATTTCAAACAAAATTGCAATGAACATTTAAAATTCAAATTCTCTAACTGTGACATTTTGTTAGTAAAACTAGTTCATATTTTGCTAAATGTTACTTCACTAAAATTTTCAAAAATACTCTTATTACTGATATATGTATATTTTACGAAAATTCTTAATGTTTGTGACAATAAATTTAGATTAACATTGGTAATATTTTTCGTTTTTAGACAAAATGTAATAAAAATTATTATAAAACTTTTAAAGAGACACGCTCTTATTATATTACTTCATATAGAAATAATAAATTAATATTCTTATTGAACAACAAGGAAAAAGTTACCTTCATACATACGTATAATAATTATATTTTTAAATATTTCTATTCACCGTTTTTTATTTCTTATATTTCTAAAAGACCTTTTTACAACTTTTTTAAAAAACAAAAATTTTATTTCATGAAAAACCCAATTTAAATTAAATAGTCAAGTTTTTAACTAAATGAAACAAATACTAATACTCACTCATTCATACATTTTTATATATATTTCTTTATATACATAAATAAGCCAAATAACAATTTTATATAAAAAATCATTATTTTGTACATAGAAAATTAATGAAATGAACAAACATACACATCAATCAATCATTCACACACTCATACATTCACACAAATACACAAACATAAACACAATGGAAATAAATATGTATAAGTATATGTTTTTATATACACAAAACATTTATAAAAAAACGAAAGAAAATTGCATAGATTTTTGTACAATATCCGCACTCAAACAAAATCATGCCAAAGTAATTTAATTCATTAGTAAAAGTATTCAATGAAAATGAAAATTTAAATAAAAATGGAA
This sequence comes from Protocalliphora azurea, assembly GCA_932274085.1. NCBI lineage: Eukaryota > Metazoa > Arthropoda > Insecta > Diptera > Calliphoridae > Protocalliphora > Protocalliphora azurea. The sequence continues at coordinate 86,720,995 of OW026520.1, forward strand.
AGAAAAAAATAATAATAAAACGACTGTTTAAAATCGTCTAAATTTGAGAAGAGAGAAAAAAAGTTGAAATCTAAACACAAAAATATCAATAAATTACAATTTGAATAACAAATGATTGACTTGTGTTAAGTGGATATTAGACAAACTTTACAATAGCAAAAAAAAAAAAAAAAAAAAAAAAAATAAAAAGAGCAACCTTAAGCACGCTTGATGTAAAATACTAAAAAAGATTCTTGAAAAAAAATTTTATGTTATAATTTTTACATATGATATGTGTTTTCATGATATTAGAATAAAAACACTGTGCTACAAAACGACATCTTTTATATTCACTAGAAAAACGATCTATTACAGATCTTCTTGAGAACATCACATAACAATTTTCAAAAATTTCTAAAAAAAACTTGAAATTTTCAGATATTCCGAAAAAAAACGTTTTGAAGCTAGTTCCTTCACGAAAGATCTTGTAGCTCCATAAATTTTAAGTCAATTTTAGATTTTCAAAGAAAAACATTTTTTTTAGAAAGCAGAAAAACGTAGTTTTTTAACTATATCAAAATAACTATATCCAAAATTTCGACTCATGTAATTTTTTTTTTAATAAAAGCATTTTTGTTTAAAGTTTTAAATTCAGTTTATTAAATTTGTTCTTAAGTTTACCAATAAATTATCGTGTATTTTAAGGCAAAGTTTTTACGTTTAATATCGAGCATATTCCAGACAAGATGAAAAAAATTCTATAAACGTCTAATTTGAAAAAGAAGCAAATTTTGTTATGTTTACAACAAAAGTTTATAGAAATATATAGGAAAATATATGATAAATTACCGTTCAACTCGAAAAATAGAAGATAATAACACAAAACATTGAGGGTAAATGTACAATACATTTTTAAGATAGATTTATGAAATCCTCAGGAAGGTTTATTTCATTTCTCGATTGATTTTTCAGTGTAGCAAAGTCTAAATAAAGAACAATTTGGGTTTTTTCATAAGAAACTAAAAAAAAAAAATAGACAGTGTTGCCAATTTAGCACTTTTAGTGCTAGATCTAGCGCTTTTCAATCTCATTTAGCATGAAGAAAAAGGAATCTAGCATTCTTCGAATTTTTTGGCATTTTTTTATTATTAATTTGTTGTTTTGTACTATAAAAATTAGTTTTTTTTTAGATAAAAAACTTAAAATATAAAAAGTTATTTGACGAAATATTTGAACTTGATACTCTTGATGCACATATTAAATAAAAGAATATTTTAATGTTTTTTTTTTTCTAATATTAATTATGTAGATTCTCGAGTTTACACTAAAAGAAAGAAGTTTTTAGTTCGTCTAAATATTAACCTATTTGTTATTTGGAATACGTTTATTCAGAAAACGCATATATGGATACCTTACGATAAAATTAGAATTAAAATAGATCCACTAATAAATTTTGTTTAATTTCTAAAGAGTCAATTTCAGAATGTATTTTTAATAGTTTCTTTAATGTTCTTTTAGCTTTAGCCCTGAAAAAAAATTTTATACCTCTTTTTTACACATACAAGCATTTTCTGTTCTTAGTACTTTTTTCTAGCACCTTTTCTTATTTTTAGCACTTTCTAGCACTTTTTGCCACTTAGATTTTCTGTTCGATTCTATAATTTAAATTTTATTAAGATTTTCCATTTGAAGTCAGATTTTGATGTCAGCTATATAAAAATACATATGTAGATCTAAATATCCCTTTATTTTCGTTTCTTCTAATATTTTGTCTGACTTTTGGTAGTTTTTGGATTAAATTAGTCCTTGTACCACTTTGTGAAAAATTAATTATTCGACTAAACTAAGGAGATGTATTACAATTCAGGCCCTTTAAAATCACTGAAACTTGTACACCGCAGAATCAGTGAATTCAAAGATTGACTTTTATTGGAGAATATTTATGTCCGGCAGTGAAAATTAATTTTAAAAACAATGTAAACTTCCAAGTCCCTGTCTTTAACTTATTTAGTTCATTTTCATTTATATTCACAAATTATAAAAAAATACTTCATAAACATAAGCACAAGCTGAGTGTTTAAAGAGACCACCTGCTGACAGGAAATCTATTGAAGTTTTCTTTCAAATGGAAAAAATACATATTGATATTCTATTGGAATGTGCTACAGTTTGAAGTATACAAATTTGCTTCGAGTATGTTAATGATTGGAAGTGATTGAAAGTATGTATATTTTAATTTATTTGTTTTAAGTATTAAAGTTAATTTGTTAAGCTTTTAGTGTTTTAAATGATGATGTTAAAACCATACTATTATTTTATATATATAACTCAAATACAAATAAAGTATCTTACAAATATATTCTTAGGTCTTAAAAATTATTATGACAATTTTTCAGATATGTGCTAAAAATGTGTCTCTAAAATATTTTATTCGCATTATATTTTCCGAGACTTATTTCTATTCATAGATAAAAATTGCATTAATATTTATTTATATATATCCAAAGCTGGTTTTTATTCCTTAAGCTACTGCTGTAATGTAAATAAACTCCTTAAAGTATGCTAATTATTTATCTTTATAATATCTTACACAAAGTGATCAATCGAATTGTGTATCGCTTAATTGTTTTAGTGCTTTTTGTTATTTTTTTTTTTTTATTTTATTAGTACACGGAAAAATTATTACCACATATTTTTCCAATTAATACAGTTGTTTCATTCTGCATAAAAATTTAATAAGTATATTCAAATAAATATAAAATAAAAATACAATTTAATTAAAATTTTATTTGTCACTTAAATTTTTAATTCATTCAATCATTTACTTGATTGATTTGATCAATTTTTTAATTGGAAAATTTTTTCTGTTTTTCATTTTTTACAGTTTTTAATAATTGGTTTTTAATTGAATGAATTATTTACTAATATATCTGGTGATTGGTGATTTTTTTCTGTGTAGGATGTATAATTTATTTTAGTATATTTTATTATTCTTATATCTTATCTTTTTTTATATTTATTTATTTTTATATATATTTATTCATATAAAATATATTAAAATGCAGTTGCTCTGTTTGTTCTGCAGCTATTGTTTTAGATCTTTTTTTTTTTGCATAGATTGTCCACTTAAGATTAAGAGTATTTACTTGACTTACATTACTAGTACATGGACGTATGGATATAAATTCATATATGTATATTAAGAGTATGGAGGGCATGAATAATTTATGTACATTTCATATGATTTTAATTGTTTGCAATGGCAACGTTTCATACACGAGTAAACACACATACAAATATAACTCAAACTCAAACAGCCACAACTACAATCAATATGTATATGTGGCCATTTTTTTATGTTAGTTTTTGTTTGAATTTGCATCTACACTGGCTGCCTTAAATTCTGTCTATGTCAAGTTGGTTGGCTGCAAAGTGACCACTTTAAAACTTTTTTTTTATATTGATCAAGTATGAATTTATGCAAAAGAGTTCCCTTAGAGTTTTTAGTATGGTGGAAACAAAAAATGACTTCAAAAATAACTAAAAACTACAAAAGACTTCATAACAGAAATTATAAAAACAAAACAAAATAATTTTGTTGTGGTAAGGATAGAATTAGTTGGACTTTATTAAAAGCATGTTCAATAAAAGTATTCAAAAAGATTGCCTCATTGGTTTCTGAAGCATTTTTGCATTGCTGATAGGACTATTTTAACTTGAACCTGAGAATGGGAAAATATGTTGAAACGAAGTCGCTGAAACCATGGAGTTACTTTGGTCAAATCTTCGAATATGATCGAAGAGTATATGCTTGATGTGACGTTAAATTAGTTGTATGGGTATTCTTTTTTAGAAATTTACAATTAGTATTAAAATCTTAACCTAATATACGATTATAACTTTTATGACATCTAAACCCCACTAGTGATCTTTATTTAATAATTCAACTTTGACGTGATTTCATGCTTATATGAAAACGTTATTAATTCTTCTTTATTGATATAATATTAATGAAACTTTTTAGGTTTTACTGACTTTACTTAACAAGAAAACGAATTATAAAAAACGAAAAAATTGATTTTATTAAAAACACAAAATTGATTTTATTAAAAAAGTTCTCAAATTAGAAAAACATAATTTAGCCCACATATTTTTAAGAACATCACATACAAATTTTTCAATTTTAGGTTTTGCTTTTTTCAAATTGATTAGCTTTTCAACTACATTAAAATATCATATGTATATGTATTCAGCTCAAATAATTACTCATTTTAATTTATTTTCTTTTTCAAAATGTTAATTTTGATGTAATTTTTATTAATTATTTTTATTTTACATCTAGATGTCTAGGCACATTTGTATATGAAGTTTAAAATGTGATATCAGTCTTTAAAATCGGCTAAAAACCCAAACAGTTATTAAATATTTTCTAAAGTCTGTCAATAAATTGTTCATGTATTTTAAAACGAAAAATTTTATTATATATTTGTTGTGATGAACGATATACAGGATTCATTATTTATGTTTTTATTATCAGTGATGAATAACCAGATACTTAAATAGAAAACACTTTAAGATTTTTAAAAATATATATAGGTATGAATATATTTTTTAATATAACAATGAATAATGACCAAGAACTTTTAAATTTAAAATGCCTTTTAAAATAAATTTTTCATACGAATTTTTTCCCTAAAATGTATTTTAAATTTAAAATTTGTTTATGAACACGGGTATAAATGTATATTTTATTTGTTACCCGACAGAAATATTTATTAAAAACTATTTTCAATACCTATTACAATTTATATAATTGTATTCAAAAAGTCATCTTCAAACTTTTATTTTAGAAGTAGATTGATATATTTGCGTGCAAATTATATTTTCAATAGTTTTTTTTCTACTTTTCATGCTTTTTAAATAATATTATATTTTTCCCGAATACCGGGAAATTCCCTGCAATGCCTTAAATAAAATTCTGATTCCCTGGAGTTGAAAAATGTCGAGAAATTAAAAACCCTATACAAAAGTTAAAGTCGACTGGCCGGCTTACGTTCAGTCAACTCAATTTTTGCACACATAACGCCATCCACCAGAAACTGATGGCGGAGCAAGCTAAATCATTTAAATTCCATATATTTCATGGGTGGTTTAGGTTTGTTATAAGAATAATTCTTGAGGTTACTATTGTAGAGAACTTAATCACTAGCACAGTTTAATAGTATAATATAATGCGTAGTTTTTAAAGCTGTGTTTGAATTTTAAAGCAAATTGAATTGAAGAGTTATTATTTTGCAAGCAAAAGAAGCCCTGGTTTATTTAAAGGAAATAATACAACGTTGATTTTAATATTTGACCAAAATATAAACAAATGTAAATAAATTTTAATACAATGTTCTTAAAAGTTCAATATATTTATACCCTACATAACCATAGGTTGGTGGCGTAATATGTATTTGAGCTGATGCTTGTAACGCACAGAAAAAATCATCAGACCCCCACCCTAAAGTATGCCGTTCGACTTCCAGAGTCGATTTAACGATGTCCGTCCGTCTGGCTGAATGTCGGTCTATGTAAACTTTGTGAAGTACAAGCCGCAATTGTGTTGTATAAAAATAATTATTTAGCAAAAATAAGTATTTTAATACAAGAACGATGCTTATTAATTATTAGTTATGAACGGTGCATTATTTCAACTAACCCTCATACAAATGTCCTCCCGGAATAGGAGTTTTGCGCTCACAAATATCTCATATACATCAATAATTTTATGACATATAAGTATACACATATTTATACTTAATTTAATGAAGATCGGTTCATAATTGATCATAGCTCCCATAAAAACTCCTCTACCCAAAATTACTTCATCGTGTACAAATCCCATAGAATTATTAGTAAGAAATTAATATTTGACACATATAAATTTTATATAAGTAGAAACTTCAATGCCATATTTTATTAGTATCGGCCGTAGTAGATCCCATAGAAGTCCCTCTCCCGGGAATTACCCATAAGTATAAAAATACAATATAAATATTAATGTCAACACATTATTATGCTTATGTATGTTTAATAGAAAAATACGTTACATTTAATACAAGTAACAGTATATAAACTATGGTGTAGCGTATTGTATGGTTGGGCTTGACCGTCTATATCTTTCTTAGTGTTTTTTTTTATAAATGATTCAAATTGTTATATAAGTTATGGTGATATTACCATACCGACACATTTCAAAATCATATTTCTAAAAACCAAATCAAATAAAGATTAAAGCAGAAACACAACGACCATTTTAATATTTTGTTAAAAATTTTGTTGTTATGTTAAGAATTAGGGAAGTAAGCTAAGCTATAAATATGTTCTTAAATAAAGCTACAATTATTCGTATATAGTTTACCCAAATAAATTCTTTCAAATTACATGCTATGTCTGTTGCTATGCTTTCCCATCTCCCTTAATATTTATAATTTCTTTTCATTAGGTAAAATGTTGCTATATATACACATGTTTGTCTACCTTTTTGTGAGTTTGTCCTTCTATCTTTCGTTTTATAAGTATTTTACAAAATAAATAATTTTATGTTTTGACCAACTAAGCATGTGGTCTAAACCTTTTTCTGTCCATAACCATTCTATGTTCCTCGTTTTCTGTTTTAATAATAAAGTGTGGCGCTTATGGAAATAAAAATACAATTTACAAAGTTGTTGACGTAGTCGCCATCATCAACTTTATCATGAAATAGCCAATAGTCATTTCATGAACGAGACGGTAGTAGTGGTACTTGTAGTTAATATTTAAAACTATACACATTTATGCAAAAAAAACTTATATGTATATGAGAATTATACTTGTGCTAAACTACTCATAAACATTTTGTAGTTTTTTGTTCTTTTTTCAAAGCTAAAGTCTCAGCTTAATAAATTCATTTTGTAGACATTTTGTTTTTTTAGAGTGAGTGTTAAATGTTGAATGTGGCAAGAAACATAGTTGTTGGTTGGTCTATAAGTTTATGTAAAATTGAAGGATGTTAATATTGTATGAAGAGGGGAACCAAATTCTGCATTGTAAATTTTTATGATTTTTTTTTTTTATTAAAGTTACTGCATACAGCAAAGATTTGTATGAAAGGGAACTTAATATACATAATGGGAATATTTTAATTGTGTACTTTTAATATCGATGGAGTGGGAGTTATTGTATGTTACTTTTTGTTCTTCTGGGAATTTCTGCAATATATATTTTTCTAGTTATTATGTGTAAGAAAACATTGGAGAAAATGTAAAATTGAATAAAAAAAAGAAATATATAAATACATAAATCGATATTAGAGGGTGTCCCTTGAAAGTATAATTTATTAACATTTTGTATATGATTTTGTTTTATCCCAAATCTATTAAAAATTATTCAAATGGCTACAGAATAAGATTTTTAAGATTTAGTATATATACAGAAAACACAATACAAAAAGATTTATTAATTATATACCATATTACAAATATGAAATAAATAGATTTATTTTAGAAGACACCCTATTACATACAAATAATTATTATGTATAGATATATTTTTTTATCTACTTCAGTCCCGGATACAAAGATGTTCGCACGATTACTTCAATTTCGTATATCATCTCGTGTTTGCTATGTATGTATATTTCAATCTTTCTTAGACTACCAATTGAAATAAAGGAAAATTTTCTTTTCTTCATTTTACTTGGTCTTAGTATTGTTGCTGTTTATTTTTGTTGCCAATAAATTCGCTTAATTGACGGGAAATAATCATAAAACAATCAGTTTGTAACATTTATTTACGAAATATTCTATGTAGTCATTTATAAATTTCTATATAAATTTACATCTTTCTTCTACAAGTATTTTCTACATATAATTATTGAAACATATATGTACTCACAAACATACATACATATATTTGTTTATATAAATATAAAGATAGACGTCAAACTATCTCTGTAATTGTATCTGAGTATGATTGTTTAAAAGTACTTAACAAGTATTTATGTATTTTTATCTGTATGTTTATTTTTTGTTACAAATAAATTAAAAATGCTGCAGTTTTTTATTTCTTTTTTCCATTTCATCATTTTCTTCCTTCTGCCTAATGATTTTAAAGACTTTATTTTGAAATTTATGTTGTTAACAAAATATATGTTTGTGAATTCTTATTGTTTGTTCTACAAGAACAAGTATTTATATTAATTAGATTGCTCCAAAATTTACCGTTTTTTTGAATTTTGATCGTAACTGCCTCTAGAATAGTTGATTGGGTTGTAAAAGGATATTTTGTGAAATATTGGTGAAATCGGATATCGCTAACCCGTGCTTCATTTACGTAGTTTGATGTGGAATAATCTTTGCCTACGCTTTTTTTGCTTGTGAAAAATATAACTAATTTCTTATTTTTTCCTTTTGAGTTTCTTTCTTTGAGTTTCGATAACTTTTGCTTGTTTCTTTTTGGTTGTTTGGTTTTTGGCCCTTTTTTTTTGTTTGCAACATATTTGTCAGTTGTTTCAACTTTTGTAGTCAATAGCAGAAATGTAAAGCCTGTACGCTTGTAAGGGCATATAAAAAATACTGGAAAAAAATAATAAAATTCAATAATTTTTACATTTAGCCAATATCTGCTACGTTATAAAACAAATGTATCTATATTATAAATTTCAGTAAACATTTTGTATAAGAAAACAAAAAATTGCGTTTGAAATTTGGCGGAAAGGCAATAACGACAAATATCCGTACATTATGGTTGAATGTGAAAAAAATTAATATTATCTGATTAGCCTTCGTTTAATTTGGTGATTTTTTTCAAACTTACAAATCTCTTAATAGATGAACAGCTGAAGTTATCCACAAAAAAGGGGCGTGGCAATCAATCAATTAGTCTTATAAGTCTATGTTATTCCTGAGCTATGTGTTTGCCAAGTTTAATGAGAATCAGGGGATTGGTCCAAAAATAAAAATATGAAGCAAGATATCATTTTCGCAAAAAGTGGATGCTAAAAGATGCATGGCATCCAATTCTGGGATATGAAATTTATATGTGCTAAATTTCATGTAAATTGGTCGAGTAGTTTTGTCGTGAAAGGATATATATGATTTGTTACAAAAGTGGGCAAAAATGTGGTGGCTTCCAATAAATAGGTCACATAAGCTTATATATATATATATATATATATATATATATCCTTTCTATACCTTGTTTGATAGATAATTATTATTTGTGGATTACGACTTTTTAATATGTTGTACAAAGCAAAGTATTTATTACCAAAATTTTTCTTAAAACTGTAAAAAAAAAACATATTTTTCTCATTCTACAGGCTCGTTGCGGCACGGTTAACGATATTCGATTTCAATAATATTTCAGATAATTAATATCTTTCTACAACCCAATGGACAATTCTAAGGGGTGTTACGGTTAAATTTCTAACTTCGGTAATTTTTGGTGCAGTCTAATAAACATATATAAACATTAACTGTTCAATTTTTTAATACAGGAAAACCGAGAAAGAAATCTCCCCATCGTTGGGTAGAATATAACATTTTAATACCATCAAGAAGACAATTTTATTTTATTTTTTTCTTAGCGTAGATGATTTTTAATATTTTGATTTATTTTTTTAGCTGATATTTAGTGAAAAAAAATCCGTAGTTAATATAATGATTTTTCGCATCTATAAAAGTAAATCAACCCATTCTAAATTTTATGTTATGATAGATAATTAACAGTCATATATAATCACACTTTTTATTTTTTATTTTTTTTAAGAGTAGAATATGATTATTTCTAAAAAAGTGGCGGAATTTATTTTTTCTATTATTAGAAAAGTTATTATGCATTTTTAATTTCAAAAATATTTACACATATATTTTATATTTCAAAATTATTTACACAGCTTAAAAGCTCAATTATTTACGCTTAACATTACCAATGATGGTCCAAAATTTTATCTTATAGATAGTATAAGATGTTATGATACAAGGTCAGCTTTAATAAGGTGCAATATTTCTAAAAATATTGGCAAAACAGATAAAAAACTTTTAGAGCTAAAATGAGATTTAAATGAAAATTTAAAATGGTACATCGTCATTAAAATTTGTAATAGATTAGAGAAATCGTGTAATCAAAAAATTAAAAAAAAATTAGCGAAAATCTGTCATACAAGTTTAATATCCTTTAAAATATTTGCAAAATTCTCAGTAGTTATCTATGTCTTCAGCGAGAAAGTATGATTTTTTGGAAATGTTATGATGTTCGCATTATAAAAATTCCATAATTCCATAATTCCATAGTTCCATAATTGTTCTTTCTGTAGCAAAAATCGATATTTAAAAAAAAATTAAATATAAAAATTTGATTTATATTAATTACACAGAAAATTCAAAAGAGAAGTAGAACTAATGATAATGCAGCCTGGTAACATTTAGAAAATGCCTATTATATTACAGAAGAACGATTGCGGAGAAATTGAATTATGCTTTCTATAGTGAAAACATCATAACCAGCGTTACTGTTCGGAATTTTTAAAAAGTGTCCAAATAAAAGATATTTAAAAAAAGCCGACAAAAAGGGAGATTTTTTGAGAAAAAGGGCCAACTGTTTCAATACCTAAAAAAATTTTCAAAATTTATTTATTTGATAAAAACCAAAATAAAAGATATTGCATTTTAAGAAAAACCACTAAATTCAATTTTATTAATAACAAAATAATTTATTTTTAATAATTTTTATTATTGCAAAAATAAAAATTTATTCATAAAAATATTTTTAAATTTCTCAATCCGGTCCAAAAGATTCGGCATTTGATGTTTTAAATAGTTGTTCTTAAACTTTATCATTACATTTAGTTTTCAACAGTTTCAGTTCATTTATAAATTCTTCGGGGTCTTTTTTATATCAGTATATTGTGAAACTATCTCAAAATAATTAATTGTTTCGTTGGAATTAATAATAAATAATTACCCATTCAAAATATTTTAAGTAGTGATTTCTTTAGAAGTTAGTTATTCAAATGCATTCTTATTTTCTTTCTTAAACTAAATAAATTTATCATTTGTGAACTCATAAAAAAATGATTGAATGATGTATTCAACTCTAGTCTTGGAATTACAGTATTTGACTTTAACTCGAGTGTACTTGTAAATTATTTAAGATTATGAATTTTTTCTACTTAAATTAAAAATAAACTTTAAAAATGAGTGCTATTTATTTATCTGTAAATTTGTTTACAGTTTAATTTATATCCGAAGTAATCTTTTGGTATACAAATGTGCATATATTAATATCCTCTATAATGAAAAAATTTAGTCGAATCATCAAATTTTCATCAGTTTTAAACACTCATTTGAATGTCGGATTTTTTCTCTAAAGTGACCCCACGCACTCTAATGATACGCCAGTATTAAAGTTATGCATGTTTCACCTAAAAATGAACCAGTGCACTATCACGTGAACTCATTCATTTATTTATTTTTTTTGCTGGGTAATGGATCGATATAATTCTAGTAAATTAGCTTCTCGTCATTTAACAGATAGTCTTAAATAGTCGTCATTTGGTTTCATTTTAAGAAAGATGCCAAAAAAAGGAATCTTTCAATTGTTTTTATTTTCATATGATGATATCTTTTAACTAAGGATTATACGACCCTTTCCCTTTTTCATATCATAATACTCAATATTCAAATCTCATCTTGGCTCTAAAAAGTTTTTTTTATTAGTTTTGCTAATATACTTAAATTTTTGCTACTTTTTAAAGTTGAGTTGGTATCACAAGATTTCATATCATTTTAAAGACAAGTTTTTGGACCATCTTTGGCAACTATTAAGCGTAAATAATTGATTTTTGAAGCTGTGTAAATAATTTCAAAATTATAAAAAATTTGTGTAAATATTTTTGAAATAAAAATACATAAGATCTTTTCTTTTAATACCAGAAATAAATACCGCTACTTTATCAGAAATTACCACACATTTCAGGCATTACAACAACAAAATATTTTTTTCAAAATATTTTATAATAACAAAATTTTAATTCATTTTAAGATTTTCAATAATAATAATAATAATAATAATAATAATGATAATAATAATAATAATAATAATAATAATAATAATAATAATAATAAATAAATAAAATAAAACAAAAAGTGTAAATATATATGACTATGTATTTTAATTTAAATTTTTTCTATCAAATGAAAATGTTTTGCATTTTAATTTTTGAATAATAAATCAGAAACTAATCAGTGAAAATTTACTGAATTATGACGGTCATGATAGTGAAAACATTACGTCATAACTCAAAAAATTAGATTTTTGAGTTAATGTAAAATTATCTGATAGATATCTTTATGGCTACCATTTGAGAAAAGAATATGAAGTTAATTTTTTATATTAAGGTAAATGCATTTGAAAACTTTGGTGGCTTTTTCTCTAAAATCATTTGTTTTGAGTTATAACATTCTTGAAGTAAATGAGCGATATATAATGTGTAATATCTCCACAATTGTGAAACCTTGTCATTAATAAAATACTTTTTAAACTCTGGTTCTTTCCAAAAAAAAGCTAAGTTTTTTAGCGTAGTTCGGGGCACTAAGCTCTCATGGAGATGGAAATGTAATTGTCAGAGCCCTATTAGCTTTCTACACATATAAGAACACTTTCGGAAAAATATGGGATTTAAAACCGTATAGTGAAACTAGGTCTATTTTTACCTGCTGAGCATTTGTATGTACAGTGTCTTATTTGGCAGTTTTAAAACGATAATAACTCCAAAACTGAGTTATTGGAACGAAATATTATATTTTATTAGTAGACAAGGCCTAAAAATGAGCCCCACTTATACTAAAAAACACTTTTTTCGTTTGAATTTTGAGATAAATTTTAAAAAATTTTATTAATAAGAAAAGTATCTATCCGTATCTCAATGTCCTTTTGCATAACAAATTTTTAACCATTATCTTAAAGTTTTGAATTAATTCTTAGAAAATTGCTAATATGAGGTACCACTCATTTTTTCCAATATTTTAAATGATCGTAAAAATTCACAGCCAATATTCTCAAATAAAATGTTGTGCTTGTTCTTTCATATAAAAATTTGAATTTACAAAAAATAATAAGATTTCATAAGAAATAGCTTTAATATTGAATTTTTCCTAAAAATGAGTATTAGAATTATATGGAAATATTTATTACGTGCTGTTTTGAGCCACTTATGCCACTGTAATTTGATGTAAATTTTGTTAATTTGGTCCACTGTAACTTATCTTGGTAATTAACTATTACTTTTTATTTGTTTTCTTATTTTGTCTTGCATTTAAATCTTACGAAGGGTCTATGCTAGACAAATTTTTATCAATACAAACATCCAAATTAGTGCAAATGTATACAGGGTAACAATAACTAAACAGCTGATTATTATTTTTGGCTGTTAAAGATGTCAAACTGCGTATATATAAAATATAAATGAATTCGATTTATTGTTGTTTTTGTGCAACTGTTGCTACCTTCCATATATTCGCGTTAATTTTGACGTTTCTAAATTGTCTAATATAGATAAAATTGACAAAAAAAGTGATGAATTTATATTTTATCTATTAAGATATAGTTTTTTAAATAAAACTTTCAATATGTTAATATTATTTATTATTTAACTATAATAATAATTATTATTTTTTATACAGCTGAAAGTGGCGTGCAAAGAAAACAGTGTTGTTTTATGAAGACAGGAAGGTTTTGTAAACCACTATATAAGGGAATAGGGTTGTTCTTGTGTATAAACGTAAACTACATATAAAAAAATTAAATATATATGTATATATTTTAAAGTAATTTTTATTAATGTGCGTATTAAATCTTGCAGTTAGTCGATTGATAATAGTTCGCATTTGCTAAATATATCTATTACTTTGTAAATTTTATAAATATTTGTATTTAAAACAAGTAGCATTTTCACATACATTAAACAAAAATGCTACAAACATTACCTTGATATCAACGTTTTCCGAAATTCTATCAGAAAATTGTTTTCAATTGATTAAAACAAAATAAAAAATAAGATCTTCATATAAATTCATTTAATAATTGATGTCAAATAAATTTATGTTAGTTGTGTATTTAATCAAATATTTTTGAGTAAATAATTCCCATCTAGTCTGAACAGACTTAAATTATTTTCCCCTTCTTGCATTTTACGATATTTGATAGCTGCTTCATGAAACAAATGAGCGTAATGTGAACAAGAAATCAAATGTGTATTTAGACTCAAAAATTGCGGAAAATACGATGAAATATTTTGTATCAAATACTTGCGTAATTTGAACTTAGCTTTATAACTTATATTAATATTGTTGTTATAAACAAGAACTCAATATAAGTAATTGTTTTGTTTTTTGCATATTAATATTATTACTAGTAGTGAATTTCATTTATTTCATTTAAAATAAGAACACAGTGGCACTTACTTATTTAGTTATTATGATCATTGTTTTAGCTTCAGCTTAAGATTGCTGGAATAAAGAATTATTGTAATTGTTGAAATCAAATAAGTAGCATCTCTTGTAATTTCTTTTCGCATATCATGGTCGCAAATTCTTGTGTATAATTAGTTACTAAAATAATAACTCGGTCCAACGAACACTACAGTGGCAATATGGATAACGTATCGAAAAAATTGATTTGCTCTATATTGCTGAAGATAAGGAAAACGCTCCTTATCGTACACAAACAAAAAAAAAAAAAAAAAAATATATATATATTAAAACATGCAGTATTTACTAGATATATGCAGTTAAAGTTAACATACTTCTTCAAAAATAATTTAAATAAATATAAAATTTTTTTAAAAGTACCAACTTTGAAAATACATAATTCGATCTTTAGAAATTTTCTAATATTCCAAATATTTTTTTATAATATGTAAAATAACAATATATAATAATAGTATATAATATATAATATATAATATATAATATATAATATATAATATATAATATATAATATATAATATATAATATATAATATATAATATATAATATATAATATATAATATATAACATATATTATATATATGTTATATATTATATATAATATATTAATATAATAATATTAGTTTTCCAAAGAAGGCGAATTTTGAGGCAAACAAAGAGAAAAGTGTGTCGAAATTTGATTTTTTTTTAAAGTTTGTTTTCATTACTGGAATTCAATAAATGATAAATAAAAGAAAGCAGCTTCCAGTTTTTCATTATTTTTGAGAAGAACGCTCTTTTGCGAAGCGAAATTTTGTTTTGCAATTTTTCCAAAAGATTCAAACTTTGAGCTCAAGATAGGAGGAAAATATATAAAAATTAGTTTCAACTTTTAAGCTTGTTTTCATTACTGAAATTTAGTAAATGATAAACAAAGAAAGCAGCTGCCAGTTTTTTTTATTTTCGATAAAGACGCTCAACCATTAAAAAACAATTCTCATTTTCATATATATATATAAATGTGAATATGGATATGTATATATATATATATATATATATATATATGAAAATGAGAATTGTTTTTTTAATGGTTGTAAGCAAATAGGAGCTGCCAGTTTTTCCTTCTTTTTTTTTAAACTCGAGAAAAATGCTCTTATACTAAGTCGATTTTTTACTAGAAAATTAATCTTTTTTTTCATTTTAAAAATTTTATTTGACATGTTGATATACTTATTCATAACCAGAAAATAGCGGCTACCAGTTTTTTATAAAAGGCGTTTCCTGCTTAAGGAGTTAGAATTTTTCATTCACTTACAGAAATGGGGTTTAGTGGCTTCTTAAAATAAAAAAAGAAAATATACCAGAATTTTGTAAAAGCGTTTTCCTTATTAGAAGAATTAATTTTAATTTTGTATTAGTTGTTTTAAATAGTCAAACGGTATGATAATAAAAATAGAAAAACGTGTTCGTTTGTCTTTTAATTTTTTTTGCTATAGAATTTTATTATTTTATTATCAAAAAAAAAAAAAAAAGTAAACCTACCAGAATGTTTAAGAAACAAATTTATTGAATATATTCAATATGGTAAATTTAACGTATAAGTAATAGTAATAAATTATAGCATGTATACGCCCCAATAATTATCTCTGCTTAAAAAAATTTGGTACGAATATTCACACTAATAAAATCCACTATTTATTATGCGAAATAATTTTAATATGAAGTTAATTTCGGCAGATTTATAACAATTCTAGAAAAATAATATATGACAGGTACAAACGTCCCTGACCCAATTCCAAAAACGTATAGACGATATATACATAATGATGTATATATAGAACGTTGACCAACTTTCAGAATTTTTGATAGAAATTTTTAGAAAATGTCGCAATTTTTAAATTCAGAACATTTGGGATGTACGTGCATCCTTGCACCGATTTTTTCAAAATTTCTTTATTTTTTAATTTTCTAAATATATAAACTGTACATAAATGTCTAGTGTAACTCCTTAATCTTTTGCCAATTTTTTTATGAACGAATCATTTGTAAATCTGTAGAACCAACGAGGGCGGAAATACATTATTTTGAAGAAATACCCATTTAAACAATATGCAAAAAAATATACAATGTATGCATTTTATTTCACTTCATACACA
This sequence comes from Protocalliphora azurea, assembly GCA_932274085.1. Lineage (NCBI taxonomy): Eukaryota > Metazoa > Arthropoda > Insecta > Diptera > Calliphoridae > Protocalliphora > Protocalliphora azurea. Next base: position 86,737,619 of record OW026520.1, read on the forward strand.
CAAATTTCACATTTCTAGCTTCCTTAAAAATTTTAATTTTATTAGTACTTTTCATTATTTGCTTAATACACGGCAATATGTTGTTCCAAAATTTTAATTTTTATTTTTATTTAATTGAGTATTTCGAGAATTTTTTAATAATTGTTTCCAGTAATTCTAATTTTGGGGAATTTTATTTTTCATTCTAAAGAGCCATTTAATTCTGAAGAGCATTTTCAATCGCTTATAGGAAATTATAGACTCATCAGAAGGCATACAACATTTGTTTCTTCACGGGATACCCTTATGTATATTTAAAATTTTTAAAGATTATTAAATTTACTTTTAAAGTGTTTTTGTATTTAATTCAGAAACTCAAAATGTTAAGATTTATGGATACAAAAAGAAAATTTTTCTATTTTAAATTTACCAAATTCCGCTCTATTCATAAAACTTTTCGTAACATTTTCTTCTGAAACCCTCCTTTTAATTGTTCAAGTCTCGCTTTTTGATGAAAACCATCTAGTCACGTAAAGTATATGTTAGGATAAGGAAGAGATGGAATCTGTACAACGTCTGTTATGTGACAGCCCAGCTTTACAAAGAATAGGCTGAGATTTCTCGGTAGGCAGTCATTTAATAATCTATACTATATTACATATATTTACTATGTAGCACATAAAAAAATATCGTATCATTGTGAAAAAATAAGAATTTATTTCGATCGATGGCTCATAAAAAATTATGAAGTATCAAGTTAAGCTAAACTATCATAAATATTTGACCGCCTTTGTATAGAGAATCTTTGTGAGATTTCAAATTAATAAAGAAATAAAAAATAGTTCAAAAAATATCAATCATTGTGGAAAAATTTTGAAAATAGTATATCAAAATTTAATAGAAAGTATAATTATTTGATAATTTTAGTATAAATATAAAAATAGAAAATCATGGAATTTAAAAATATTATAGTTTCCAATTTTTTACAATTACAATTTTTAACAAAATTTTAAGAAACCATTTTGATTAGTTGAAACTTTAGTTTTTTTTTGCTCGCTCAAATTTACCATTCTTTTTACTAAACATTTAATAATTTTCCTTACGAACTAAATTATTCGACGAAGATATATACGATAGGTGTCTATGGCCACAAATAATAAAACCATAATGCTATTGCTACCTCCATTATCGCTATAAGCAAAATATTTGCGTTTAAAAATCACATTACATATCGTTGCATATTTTATACCAGCAACTATAGATTTTATGGAGAAAATATGAAAATAAAGCTTCTGGATTTATATCTAAGGACTCGACAGAATTATTTTTAACTTATCTGTCAGCTCAGGCTCAGTCAACCGGTCAGTTATGACAACTACCAAGTGAATCGATTGCAATGATGGAATATTTTATTTACCGGCATAATATTATAGATACACCGAAGAAATTCTTTAGTTATAGTAATCGAATTTGTGGAAACCAATCGAATTAAAATCCAAATACCATAATAATTACAATTATCGAATTTTCGTACCTAATTTTAAAATTTCATGCGGGACAATATATATACATATTCCACCCGAGAATATCAGAACTTTTTGTGTTTTTGTTGTTTTCCAACAATTTTTTCAGTTCTCTCAAGCCACAGGTTTCCTGTTCTCAATTCTGAGGCATATATTTATGTGTGTAAATTTCAAGCAACAGCTTCTGCAACAGCAAATATATAAATATATTATATCACAATGACTAAGACGAAGATATAACTGCATATTTAGGTCTATTGTCAGCATATTTAACATCAAAGTACAACCCGTTTTCTCCTTATAGGTGCATATGTATTACGAATTGATTGTGTAATCATATTTGAAAATATATGAAGAAACTTGGCTTGATGTAATACATCAAGTCAAGGATATTATCAACAGCATTGGTAATTTTTAAAATGTGTTTAAAAAAGGGCATTTTAAAAAATAAAGCCGCAAAAAAGGGGATTTTTTTTAAAAAGGGGCCAACTACTTCAACACCTAAAAAACTCTTCAAACATTTTTTATTTCATAAAAACGAAAACAAAAAATATTGTATTTAAAGAAAAACTTCTAAATTAAATTTTATTTATAAGAAAATAATTCATTTGTTATAATCTTTTTATGAATTAAAATTCTGTACTTTTGTTTAAGGTCTTCACTCGGACTCCAGTCTTACAAATCTCCTTCTAACAAAGTTAGGATTGAAAGCATGGATTTACAAGTGTTGATCTTAAGTCTACTGAACAATTTATTTTTCGTTAGTGATAATTTAGAAAAAAGTCGTTCCGCCGAGGCACTGCTATAAGCCAAAGTAAAAATATGAATTTGGATATAAGCATTAATCAAATCTATTTTTTATTTTTCCAATCCGGTCCATGTGGCGTTTGATATTTTAAATAGTTGATCATAAACCATAAAGCTGGTTATCAATAACTAATCTTACCTTAGCGTATTATGTTTTATATCCCTCTTTAGTGTTAGATTTCTAAATTTCGAGTTTCATGAATTTATTTTTCGTTAATTTTATATAAGCCTTCCGTAATTTCTAAATCAGACCAGAAAAAGCTAAATATACTTCTTCATGGTATGATTACTATTAATGTATTTTTATGACACTTTGACATTTTGAGTTTATCCAGAATAAAGCTCCAGAACAATCACACATCTTGTTGCATTTAGAGTTAGCTTGTTACGTGATGATATGCTTTGTAAATTTTGATTATTTTTCAGCACGAAACTATTAACTATTATTATTATATTAACTATTATTTTAGTATTAAAACTGTTACCTAGGAGAAAAGTTAGCAATAACGTGTGTTTTGTAGTCTAATGCAAAACACTGAAAGATTATTTTTTCATTATTGAGGAAATTTTACTACTATGGACTTTAGAGCTCTTCTTAGTATTAGTATTATTGTTCCTTCTTAGCTTCTTTTGATAAAGGCCCATTTTAAGTTTTAGCTGATCAACGAGCCATAGCTGTTAGGAGCTTCTGTACTTTTTGGGATTGAAATTCATTATTGCAACTTTTTCCTTTTCTAAACATAGTTTTGTCTCATTCGCTAATTCTCTGAAAGATATTCTAATAACTTCAAAATAAAAAAAAATGTTTTTGTAAATTTTTTTCACTGTCCTCTGCAAAGGGATAAACCAACAGATTTCAAAAATCTCACGTGTATTTATATTGCGATCACAAGAAATATTTAAAACTAACGGTATACAGTTAATTTGGTAGATTTAGAACGACAAGAATTCAGTTTTGCCGATATTGGTCTGAAATTTTTTATTCTGTTAGTATATATATATATATATATAGTTAGCATATATTAAGTATATATTTATATATTAAGGGTACTTATGGCAGGATCTAATTATACCAATTTTAGTTGAAGATTTGCATCAAAAATTTTTAGCCAATACCTTACAATTTTGAAAAAATTCTTAACAAATTGTCAAAGATCGCAAAAAGTCGCAGCCAATATTCTCAAATATAATATTATATATCTTCTTTTATATACCAATTGTTTTTTTAAATGGAAACTCTTAGGAACTTTGTAGTTCTAGACCATTAAAAATAGAATTTTAAAACTATATAATCTATATATATATATATATATATATATATATATATATATATATATATAGATAATCAATAGTTTCAATATTGATTATAACATTATTAATAACATTTAATTATAAAATTTTGTAAACTAACAAATTATATGGATATATATATATATATATATATATAATATTTCAATATCTGTAGTATTTACTAAGATATATTCACTTAAAGTTAAAAAATTAACACACTTCTTCACACAAATTTTAAAGAAAATTAAAATATTTAGTAGTAGTAACTTTGAAAATCCATAGATACTTTCCCATATTCTAAGTATTTTTTCATAACACATGATATGTTTACTAGTAAATACGGTAAAAACTACGTTATTAATAAGCTTTTATTTTCGTATTTTTGTCGTTCTAATTTGGATAAATGTGACATTGTGCGGCGGTAGGAGTTATAACGAAAATTATATGTTATATATTTTTTGAACGCACAACTTATTTACGGATACAAAGCATCACTAAAGATTAACTAAAAAATTTCTTTGCTCTATTTCTTACAAGTTTGCCGCCTAAATAATTAACCCTAGATTAATTTTGTATTTAAAAGACGATCTATAGCACAAGACCGGTCAATTTATTTACTACCACCTTCGCATTTAACTGAAAACGTATGAACAATGATCGCATACTATTCTACAAAACATTAGGGGTATTCATGAATAATTGAAAATTATAATGAAGTTAACAGAGTAACTGAATTTTACAACTTTTATAGGATGAGCTATCTGTTTCTGTACAAGAATACTTTAATTGTGTTGAAAAAAAAAAACTTAAACGAAATCTATTTCCGACATTACGTTTGCATAGAAATAGAACAAAAAGTAAATAAGTATGTAAAATTCTTCAAAAGAACATGATTTAAAAAAAAAAAAATATAGAGTATATAGCAAAAGTATTTTCACGCAAATTGCTAATGAAATTAGAGTTGCCTGATAATTAGAAGTTTATGATCAGTTTTTATTTATATCATATATGTATAACATATGATATATCCCATAAAGTTAAATCACATAAGTTTCATATATATTTTCTTATTAAGTTAAATTTTAAATAAGCCTGGTAACTCTGCTTTCAGAAATAAAATTCTTTATTTGTATCGGTAAAATGTAAAACCGGTACCTGGTTGTTAAACAAAATGAGTTGGCGTATCAAAACAAAGTAGAGTTATGTTACTTTTTGAAATTAACAACAGCAACAACAACAGAAAATTGTAAAGATTTTTCTTTAAATTTTAACGAAAACAACAACAATAAAGAGTGTTCTCTTCTTTAACTAACCGAGCAACAAACAACACATAAACAAACATACACTCTACATGTAACATGATCAATAAATATGCAACAGTGTTTGTGATATATGTGCAATGTGCCAATATACCTACATACAAACCAGTGTTGCCGTTTACATTTATTACATTTTTGTAACTTTTTTATGCCATAGGTAACATGTATAATTTTTTGCATTTGATCTCATTTTCGTAACTTTTTCTCCCGTTAATAAAATTAAGTACTATCTGCAAAAATTAGATCATGCAAATATATGACAAATTATAAGTTTTTGCGACTAATTCCTTATCACCTTGCACATCACTTCGGTTGAAAAGAACTAAATTTAAAATATACTCTTTTCTTGCATTAGAAATTTTCTGTTCGTCGTGGCAATTATCGGTCCACAAATTTAAAAAAATGAATAAATGAGTAAATAAATAAATAAAGAAATAAAAAATATTGATAATTATAATAATAATATTAACATGTTAGAGTGCCACATTCGGCTGTGCCGAATCTTAAATACCCTTCAACCGTGTTGAGATGTGTTATACGAAAATGAAATACATTGTATTGAGTGTAATTACAATTATATTTACCTGTACTATATCAATGTAAACACTAAGAAATTTTAATAACTTACATTTTCATACAAAGTGGAAATAGAGTCAAGATTTTATAAATCCTTATATTCTTATATATATTATAAAAATGAGGCATAAGTTTATTTGTGTATCAATCATTTCTAAACGATTGAGCCGATTTTCACCAAATTTGACACGCATATAGTACCAATGCCGGAGGTGGTTATAAGCTTTGTAAGACCTCGATTGAAAATCACACCCACATTTTACGCCTATTTTTTTAATTTTATACGTTATTAATAAAGCTGTTTACATGAAATGTGACGTACAGATAGTGCTTGCACTGTAGAATGTTATAGGTTATTTTGGATCTTGATAGGATGCCACACTCATATTTTACTCATATTTTACGCGCACTTTTTTAAAACTCTCAAAAGGATGAACCGATTAACTTAAAATCGAAGCAGGCGGTTTAGTACCCCGATATAAAGCAAAAATTCATTATGGCATATCTAAGGATATGCCATAATAGCGAGAGCCTTAAAATTTCATGGGAACCTTTATCCTATAATATTGCACTGACAAAATGAAAATAGTATGGATAGGTCTAGGGAGAGAGGTAGCCCGCATATAATTCTCCCATCTAAAGGACTAATACAGTGAGTCTTAAGAAAATTTGAGAGTAATTTTCATATCAAATTTCGAAAAGGGTGAAGAGGTCCAGGGGGAGTAATAGCTCCCATATAAAGAAAATATTAGTTATCGCATCAAATAAGATAACGAAGTGCACCGTTAAAAGCTAGTAAATAACAAATTTAATACTTTGGAATTTCACAAAAGTTGGTACATATTTAAGGAAGACATAATCACTTCGATGCAGAGCAGATATTGTATAAATATAAGACAAAATTAAATTAAATTAATGGTGGAAAAATTTTTTCTCGATTTGACTGATTTAAAAATCCGAAATTCAAATAAAATATTTGTGACAGATTTGTACCGATTTGGTTGAACTGATTTGGTTGATTCAGAAAAACAAAATGCAAGTAAAATATTTGTGTCTATATAAGAACCAAGTCCATAGCTTATTTAGGACTTGTATATTGGTCAAAATAGTTTATTTCTTCAGTGGAGAAGTTCAGAAAAAAATTAAAAAAGCGAAGTCTCAAACTTATATAGGGGGTTTGAAAATTCTTTTTTTTAAATATTTCCGCTATTTTTTAATCGGGTTTTTCCGGGTTTCAATAGAAAAGTTCTGATATATATACACACACACATACATATATATATCATGTATATATCATATATCAATGTTATTGGGAGGCTTCACAAGCGCCATTTAATCCATTTTTAAAAGCTAAAAAAAACCGGTTATTACACAATTCTCTACCATTTATGAACCGATCTTACTGAATTTCAATAGAAAAATTTTCGAAAAGATTTCCGATCGTTTGAAATATATATAACAGTTATCGGTTAGCTTCATAAACGCCATTTCAACCGACGGACGGACAGAGGAAAGGACAGAAGGAAGAACAGACGAACAACGTCCTATCGACATCATTTCATATAATGATCCAGAAATTATAAACCTTTTTGATCTCCGACGAAAATTGTGGAAATTACAAACGTAAATACAAACTTATATGTGCGCTTTACACCTTTGGTGAATGGTACAATGATGATAATAATAACTTGAGCAACGTTTTCATTAAGAAATAACAGTATCACAATCCATAATGTAAACGAGTACAAATACATTTTCGACTGTTTGAAGAAGACTCTAAATATGTAAGTAATGTGCTCTCGAAATTTTTAAAAATTACATTTTTTATATAAATTTAAAGATTCATTTCGATTTTAGCGATAACATTTTTAAATCACAAAACACCTTTGAAAGGTGCGGTATTTTTGTCAAAAATGCATAACTAATTTATTAAATAAATTCTGTAATTTAAAAAATGTTACTTAGAAGAAAATTTTGACAGCATGCACTCCTCGACAATAAGACATTAGGACTAAATCCAAATTTAAAGCGAACGATTATTGGAAAAATGTTTTCGATACGAAGAATGCTAAAGAAGTGCCATTATTTAGAAATATAAAAAAACAATATGTATTTTCAAAAGCTTGTTTTTTGAGAGGATATTTAGTTAACTAAACTAAACTATCGTAACCGGAAGAATTAGAAGACGATAGATTCATTTACGGTGGCTAAAGAAATAATATCTTCCAAAAAATATGGACCTTCTAATGCATATTTTTGTATTATTATATTCTTCGAAATTTTTAATCGAAAATAAATACGTATTGACCATTTATATTTTAAAATTCCAAATACGTAACTTTTAACGAAAAACTAACTTTTTTAACGAAACCCTTTGTGCAAACTACTTAGCAACACTGATACGAACTTTGCCAAAAACAACAAAAACATGTGTGCTTATCATTTGAATAGCAAGTTGTGAGGTAAACTTGGCTAAACATAATTAATGCTAAAAATAATACACGCAAATTTAAAGCCATAATTTTGTTGTCTGTATACATACATAGATGTGTGCGACAGTATCCTTGTTTTTTATTTTTTTTTTTTTTTTGTGACTAACTCAAGACACAACATAAAATAACCTTTTTTGAAAAATATGCATTTTAATTAATGTGGAAAAGATTAAACATAAAAATGAAATGAGAATGAAATTAAAAAGAAAAATCTTAAGACTTCTGCTTGCTGCACAGCTAAAAATGTAAATCCAGTTAAGATGAATATTATTAACGAATTTTAAGCCATAAGGTATATTTGTTGTGTCATTTTAATCGTATACACTTTTTTATTTTGCTGAATTAGCCCCATATAGACATTAAACTGCTTTAGATTTGTGCAACATTACGTTTATCAACTCAAGCCGAATGAACTCTGATGTCCTTTTGTACCCAATTTGATTTATATTGTTCTGTTAATAATTTAGCATACCATGTTGATTTTTGTATTTATTATTTTTAATTTAATTTATTATTTTATTTTTATAGTTTTTTGTCTTGGATTTTATTCTTATTCATTTACTTTATTGTTGCAATTTCTACTTGAATACAAACGGATGCCAATTTTTTCATTGCAATAAAAATTTATATAAAAAATTTATTCATTATTCGTAAAATGAACTTTTTTCTAAACGGGGTGATATAAAATGAAAAAATTTGTTTATTAGCAGCAGATTCTTATCCTAAAAATGAATGTTCAATTCTTTTTTTCTTCATTTTGGTCTTATTTTAAAATGAACGATTACGTTCAATAAATTTGCACAAAATAATAAAAAGAATAATATAATATCGAAAAAAAGTGTATGTAATAATATTATATAATATTTAACATACATTTCAGAAGGTGAACGGCCATTCGTAAATTGTTTTGGAATTGTTCAGATGTATTCGAGAAGATTTTTTAAGTGTCAATTCAAGATTCTGTGTTTGTGGTTTTATTATATTTGTTTTGGGCCAAAACCTTTGCCTGCTCTCATCACACTATCATAAGTACTTTCTGTATTAGTTTAATAATTTCCATCATATTATATATATATTATATATATATATATATATATATATATATATATATATATATATATATATATATATATGAGTATTTTTTCCGGAACATTTAAAAACTGCCTTATCAAGTTATCTGTACTAATCACAAATTTTAATTAAAAATGGCATTGACCTGTTAGTGCATATTTTTGTATATTTAATGAAAAATCCATAATTTGTCCTATTTTTCGTAACAATGTATGTAAATTTATATATTTTTATTTTTTAATATATTGTACAGCTGTAAACTCTATGCCAGATGATTAAACGCGATTTAAAAAAGTAAACGAATATTTTATCAACATAAGTTGTAATAAAAAGTTATTTTATTCATTAAAATTTCCTGAATTGGTAATAACAATGACCAGCAAAAAAATTGTTTGTTCTCCTTCAAAAAAAAAAAAGTGTGCTAGCTCGAATTTGACCCGTTAAACACGAATCTGTTATCAGTTTTTTTTTCCATTAGGTCGTGATTTTTTTTATGGGTCTGTCTAATATCCCCCCTTTAATAAGGCCACTACACGAGTATATTTTACCATAACTTGAGAACCAAAAGAACTTCGAAAATATTGAGCAAATAGGAAAATAATGTTCAGATAGCTTGAATATGATATTATATATAGATATTATTTAGACTAAAAAAAACTATACGTTTTAAATAAATATTTTCAATAAATCAGGAAATTATGTAAAGAATTTTCTTGTTCATCAGTACATAAATAGCAAAACCATAAAGAATTTCAATATAAATGCAATAAAAAGCCCCACGATCATCGTAATTTGGACTTATGGGAAACCATTTTGTCAGCAGACATATCTTTAAGAAAATTATCTAATTCGATTTTATTGAATTTCCTAAAGACCTATATAAATGAAAGCATTCCATCTGAATCTACGCTCATTTTGGTTGTTTTTCATAACACACATTAATTGCGTTACTATGCCTAAAGTAATGAAGAAACAGTGAAATTAAACATTATACATAGATAATTCAGTCAGCGCAGGGGCGATATATTACCATTGCTTAGTTTACCATGGACCTACACTACCATAGGTGGTTGGGGTAAGTTATCCAACACCCGCTTTAAAGTATACCAATCGACTCAAAATCACTTTTTAAATCGATCTAACGATATCCGTCCGTCTGGCTGGCTGACTTTGTGCACAAAGTACGGATCGCATTTTTAAAGATAATTCAATAAAATTTGGCACGTGGGACTTTCATGACATAAAAACGAAGTCTACTGAATTTGGTTTTGATTATTTTAACTATCCCCCATACGAACGTCCCCCCGGAATAAAGTTTAAACATTCATTAAAATAAGAATATTTTAATGAAATTCATTGCAAAGAAATTCTGTACGAGTATCAATCTTTGTACTAAATTTTATGAAGATCGGTCCACAATTGACCATAGCTTCCATGTAAACCTCTCTTCCGAAAATCACTTTAATGTGTATAAATCCCATACGAATTTTAGTATCAAGTTAATATTCGACACAAATAAATTTTATATAAGTAGAAACAACATTGCCAAATTTTACGAGAATCGGTCCATAATCTACCATAGCTCAGATATGAACCCACTTTCAGGAATCGCCCTAAAGTGCACAAAATCATCTAGATGTTAGTATCAAGGCATTATTCTGTATTTGTATATTTTATATTACATTTGGTAAAATTGGCCACAGGTATAATATAAGTCTCCTTGCCGAATTTTTATGCTCGTACACAATGGTGTGGGGTATCATATAGTCGGTCTGGACCGACTATATCTTTTTTTATCGTTTTTGTTTAATTTAATAAATATAAAAAAAAAGTACATGGTTTTTCATTTCCTAGGGGCTATTTTGTATTTTTAAATGCATTTTTTAGGCGCATATATTCACAAAATAAATGCATAAAAATCCGCCCTCTAGTAATAAGTATGAATTCAAAAACAAAATTATGAAAACAAAAATAAAAATGATTATTTATCAGTAGCCTGTTAAATATGTAATATATATATATATAAATAAATTAATAAATTAGTTTAAACTATAAAAGACAAATCAACTATGTGCCAAAAGATACATACTAGAGACAATTATTCCAAGTTATAGCGAGAAATATATCAATAAATTACTTATGAAACAGATTGGCTTCAATACAATATTCAGTTTCATGAGTTGAAAACTATAAAATAATAATATTCTCGTACCAAACACAAATCAAACAAAAAAAAAAATAGTAAATAAGCAGCCAGCTTGCCAGTCAAGCAATTCAATCCACTAGTCGTGCAACCTAACAAGAACCCCATAGAACCCATTACAGCCAAAACGATTTTATAAATCAAATAAATATATTATATATTTATTTATATACAAAATACACTCAGTTATTCACATTACTTTAATAATATGCAAAATAATCATTTATTCATAATCTGTCCATCCATCTATCTATGCATATATTCACTTACGCACGTACTATTATTGGACCAATTCCGCAATGCAATCTCAAGTATTCATATATTCATTTTCAAAAATTTATCATAAATTAAATATTGAAACCAAGGATGAGTTACACTTAACGAATATACGAATATGGGAGTACATTAAATCTGAAAAGATATCGAGAATTAATTATCTTTTTTTTTTTGTTTTATGTTGTAATGAATATATTATTATTTATTAGATAAAAGTCATATTACAGTTAACTCAAGGATTTTAAATTTTGTCAATAATTATGAGTGTATGTATGTATGTATGATCTATGTATATAGGTTGAAAAGTGATAAGGTGAAAAATATCGTAACTGATTCTTATCAGTTTACACTGGTCAACACTAAAAAGTATCTGGGATAATGCATTGCGGTTCCAACCACTTAATAAAATTTTGTTTCATTCCACCACCAGATCGCAAATTTTACTCGTTGATGACTAAAAAAAAACATACTTTCACAAGGAGTATTTAGGTGTCAATCATATTTCGTAGAAGGGAAATGAGGTCCTTAACTTGTCCCTTTTATATTTTTTTTTTTTGGTATTAAATATGTTAAAAATTTTCCTTTTACCTCGCACACAACTATGATAAAATTATGGAAATCATATTCAGCTATGTGGAATCTTTATACTCTTCAGCAGTTTACCAACAAATTAAAAGAAATTGTATGCCTTAATATTTGTTCCACAAGCAACGCCTGCTTAAAAAACTGGTTGATTTAAAAAACCGAAATTTTGTAAAAATATTTGTCACAGTTCTATATAAAATAATGGGAGAAATAATGGGCTGAACATTGCCAATTTAATTAGACTTGATCTTTATAATAAAATAATTAGTCGTTAAATTTCATCAAGGTATCTTTAAAATTGCAACCTGTTCTTTATTCACAAAGTTTAGGCAGAAAGCTTTCCGACCAGATAAACGGATGGACATTGTTAATTCGACTCAGATAACAATCCTGATTTGAAAAGTTTACTTTAATATGGGGAATCGAATATTTTTCTTTTGCGTTAAAGACATCAGCACAAATCTATTATTTCCTAAGCTAAAGGGCTATTATGTACTATCAACTAAATGGCAAAAACTTTCTAGTAAAATAAGTAATGAAATAAAAAAAGCATTCTCATTTCCATAATCTTATTTAATCAGTTCTAGTCTTTTCTGGTACCTTTTTGCTTTTTTTCATATACATATCATCACTTGAGAAAAATTCCGGAAAAAAATTATAATTTCAGTTTTCTGTTCCCTCATTTCTTTCAGATCTTGCAGATAAACTTGAAAAATTAAAATCAATATCCCAAATGCTGTTAATCTCTCCATATGAAAAATGTGTTCAATTTTTCACAATCGCATTAATTATCGTGGAACACCTGGTAGCAATTCGCCCAATAGTCCACCCTCATTAACCAAAGATTTAGAAGCCGATAGTAATAATAATGATAATGACAACAATATAATGTCAAGAAAATCGGAAAGTCCACAAGAAACCAGGGAAAGCAATAGTAAATCCCCAGAGGTGACAAAAGGAAACAACGACTCCGCTACAGAACAAGCAGACGTTGTAGAAAACGAAGAAAGTATGGCGCCAAAAGATGACGAGGAAACAGATAGGGATAGAACGAGAGAAAGAGTACACAAAGACGAAGCTTTGGATTTATCAGTGTTGCCTAATGGTTTACCCACCAAAGGTCATGTATCTTTGGAAGCTCTACAACATACCAAAGTAGCGGTAGCACAATTTGCCGCATCAGCTTTAGCACAGGCTCCTTATTTTGGTGAGGGATCCAATGATTTGACAACCATATTGAATGCTCAACGGCAACATTTAATGCAATTACAATTTATACAGCATTTACAAAGTCAATTGAAAAGAAGAGATCATGTTAGAGAATATGGTGAAGAAGATGAAGGAAGAGAAGAGGAAGAAGAACAGGAAAGAGAAGAGATTGTGGAAGACATGGAGGAAGAAGTCGATGAAGAAGATTTGAATGGGGAACCCCTACAGCAAGAGGAATTAGATTTAAGTTCTAAGAAGTTGGGATTAATAAAAGATATAGATGATGGAAAGAAAAACGGTTTGGAATCTAATAAATTTTTAAGAGAAGAGAATTTAAAGACTGATAAGAATGTTTTAAGTAAAAGTCCAAAGGAAAATGATGATAAAGTGCAATCACCCAATTATCAGCCCTTATTAAGTGGAATTAGTTCTTCATTAGCCTCGACAATTATAACCAATCATGATCCTATACCCCCGCCTCACGAGCCCAATTGCTTAGAAATGCTGCAAAGGCGAACCGAGGAAGTTTTGGATTCGGCTTCACAGAGTTTACATGCCTCCCAAATGCAAGAGGAATATGAATACATACAAAAGGATGGCCAGGGTAGAGGAGAAATATTTAAACATCGCTGTAAATACTGTGGCAAGATTTTTGGTTCATTTTCGGCCCTGCAAATACATTTGAGATCGCATACTGGTGAAAGACCATTTGTGTGTAATGTTTGTGGCAGTAAATTCACAACCAAAGGCAATCTGAAGGTGCATTATCAAAGACATACACAAATATACCCGCCCATTTTAATGCCGCCAGGTGTTGGGCCACCCTTGGATATGCAACCATCCATGAGAGAGTCTTTGCCTTTAGGACCACAATCTCAAAATCAGCATCCTCACCATCAATCAACACCTTTACCGCCTCCACTATCCTCAGCATCAGTTATGAATAGTTTAAACAATATGCCCTTAAGATTACCCTTCAATGAAAAGCCTTTAACGAAAGATGCCGAAGAAGACAATGAAATTCCTATGAATACCAAAGAAAGTGAAGTTAGCGTCGATGAGCCAGAAAAGGAGTTTACACCAGAAGTCTCCAAAGCTTTAGAAGAACACCCCGAAGATTTAAGTAAACCATCCAAAGAGGAAGAGCCAAAAGCTAAACCATTGGTTAGAGTTAAAACTCCACAGGCCTTAATGGAACCTACAGCAGAGTTGTCAAATGAAAAGCCAGATAGACCTGCTATGTCAGTTACCCCCAAGCGTTCCAATTCTCAAAGAAAACGCAGTTCTACAGCGGGAACCCCACCGCAAGAATTGAGAAAGATTAGTATGGAAAATGATATATCAGAACATCATTTATCTAAACTGTACAGAAGATCATCCTTAAGTCGGAATAGCAGTTTAGAACATTTATCGGGAGACTTTTGTCAAGTAGAGCAATTCGTAGACAAATCATGGGAAGATCTAATTGAAATAGATACCACATCAGAGACTTCTAAACTGCAGCAATTGGTCGATAATATAGAAAACAAGTTGACAGATCCCAATCAATGTATATTTTGTCAAAAAGTCATGTCTTGCCGCAGTTCATTACAAATGCATATACGAACTCATACAGGAGAAAGACCTTTTAGATGTAAAATCTGTGGTCGGGCCTTCGCCACAAAGGGTAATTTGAAAGCTCACATGAGTATACATAAAATCAAACCTCCCATGCGTTCTCAATTCAAATGTCCCGTTTGTCATCAGAAATTTTCCAATGGCATCATACTGCAACAACACATACGTATACATACTATAGATGATGGTTCGGGAGGCTGTGGTTCCCAGTTGATGGGACAATCCAGTGAAATGGCTGCCGCTATAGCAGAGCATAATAATCGAATGCGCGCCCATATGGAGGCAGCCATACTGGAAGATCAAAATTCGAATAAATCCTTAGGAGCTTCAGAAAATTTAGACTTTTCAACCACCTCTGAATATTCAGGACAAAGATCGGAATCATCACAGGGAGATTTTGACGAATACATGACTATGGAGAGTACCGATGATTCTAGAGAGAATTCAACTTCTGTTACACCTTTAGATAAAAGAATCTCTGAGGATGGTGATGACAAAATTGATCAAGATAATGAAAGATCGGAGTCCGTAACACAGGCAATAGATTTGACGTCACGTAATGGTTCTCAACAGACACAAAAACCCTTAGACCATTTACCAAATTTGATGGGTATGCCTCATAATCTTTGGTTAATGGCGGCGGCTAGAGAGGAAATACAGAATTTAGGAAATCATGGCAAATTTCCTCTATTACCATTTGGTCCATTAGGATTTATGGGTAAGTAATGCTAAAAAGCAAATTTATAATCAAGAGAAATAAATAGATTAAGAAAGAAAATGAAAGACAAAAGAATGAATGGTTCAGAATTTTTTAATATTTTAATTGTAAACTAGTAGTCACTGCAGTTAACTATGGTAAATGTTTTTAGTTTTATAATTTATTCAATAAAATTTATTAATTTTGATCTTCCAAATGACTTTAGTCCATTTTTTATTTATCATTCAGAAAATTTATAAAAAAAAACGACATAGCTCAAGATACAAAGCATGTGTGAATAAAAGAAATTTATTCCGGCATTAATTTTCATCACTGTCACAACATGTTATTTAAAGCGTAATTTCTTCACTTTAATCATGACATTGCCTGCCTCAATATACTTACATACATATGTACATATATACAAATATATACCCTCATATGAAAACCAAAAACATATCTACAGTAGCAGCAGTCTGCTCTGTTTTTTTTTTCTTTTTTTCAAAAATGACAAAGTTTTTCCGTCTGTCACCTTTGACCCAAAGTAGCAGCAGCAAGAGGAAAAATAAATAAAAAACGACAAACTTAAATAACAATGTACGACATAATTCAATTGGACCCAAACAACAAAGAATTTCTTTTATACACACTTACAATTTCGAATCTTCAATTCAAATGAAATTTATTCATACCAACAAGAAAATCTTAAAATACACGTCAATATTAAAACACTGGCCAGTGTTTGTTTAGAAGCAGATAAATTTTACATTTAATACTTATTTTGCCCTTAAATAAAGGATCAAGAATGATTCAAATTTCGTCGATCGCACTAAAATTTTGTTTTATTGAGATTTTTTATTTAATTATATTAACATCTTTTATACTCTAACTGCACCGACTTAAAGCTACTAATATTAAGCTTTCTTTTACAAATAAAATTATAATTAAATGCTATGGCAAAGGACAGAGCTATATATTAAATAAAAATTGGCGAATAATTGTTAATTCAAACAAACACTGCCCATAAACAAATGACGCACACTATACATATGTATCTTTTCAATCTACAGAGTTCCTATTCTTTCTGTATGATTTACGCGATTTTTTATTGTTTTAAATTTAAAGTAAACAAAAAAAAAAAAAAAAAAAAAATCGTATTATTTTTTTAGCATATACATAGATCATTGCTTTGACTTGATTCTTTTATACATACAAAACGATATGTTTAAATGTATATTTATTCTTATTCTAGGCGTCATTATGTTACACAATTTTATTTAATACAAAATGTATGTTCAATAACCCCGCTGCACGATTTACTTAAAGTAATTAAATATTTAAAGCAATTTTTTTTATCTTAAGTAATTTGAAAATGTGCTTTCTTTTGTGTCTTTGTGTGTTTGTTTTGCAGGTTTACCACCTCAGGCCCATATCTGCCAATTGTGCTTTAAATTATTTCCGAGTCCCTCGGCATTGGAAACACATTTTCAAAATGATCATACCAAAGATTCTGTTGCTGATGTTACACCAGCAGCAGCAACAACTTCATTAACATCGTCATCATCCATATCACTGGCTACAACAAATTCGACAACGACTACGACAGCCACGAATACTAATGACAGCATTGCTACAGACTCAATGACTATTGAGAATTTTGATAAAAAATGTGATACAATAGTAGAATCATCGGGAACAACACCGTATAGTAAGGTAAGTGAAAACTAATTAATAATGCGATAACTATATTATAAATTAAAATAGTATTTAAAATAAAAAATGCATGAAATTTAACATCAATAAACTACAAACCAATAATCATTTGAACCCTGCAATTGATCTGTTTTATAGATGGATTATCTAACGTTTTGCATAAAAATATTGTTATTATTTTTCGGCGTTTTAGGTGAAAAATTTCGTAAATTATACATCGCACTTTACGCCAACATATTTGTACCACATTACCCTAATTCCATAATCTTTACACTAAGTAGAGATCTGAAAAAAATATTATATTTTTGGGTCAAAACCTATTTGCAATTGAAGTATGTGATACATGTTGTGTGCAAAATAAAGTATTCTTAAAAAACTTTTTCAATATATTTTATTTGCTTGCGGTGGTGGTTTCAGATAGTTTAGAGCGGGAAATATTTTTCAGTGGTTTTTTTTTTGCCAAAAAATTAAAAATACGCGAAAAAAGTAAAAATTTCTTCATTACCCCATATGCCACAGTACACTACTTCCGCCTATATATATCAAAAATTTAAAATACACTTAGAAACGACATTTCCGAAAACTTTGTCGGGGATCGATCTTAGGATTTAAAAGCTCCATATCTCCAACTTTTAAAGGGATTTCGATAACAGTAGGGCGATGTTGAGAATCTCTGGTAGTGATGTTGTTGAGTGGGATTTTTCAAATGTTTTTGTTTCATTCAAACACTGATAGTAAAAACAATGGGAAGTTATGCGATTGAGTTCACAAAGTTTAGGAGTAATTTTGTAGAAGGCCGGGGGACATATGAATTTAAGGACTCCATTTGCTAATAAACTAAGGTGCACTCCAGGATGGCAAATGTCATCGGAGGGAGTTGATAGTTTTACAATAGCAGTTAAGGATTGCGATTAGAGCTATCTAAGAATCAAAAGTTTGTGGTAACTGAAAGGAATATATGTAGTGGCCTATGCTGATGACGTCATAACTAATTTCTGGGAAGTGTCTACTTACGATCAGTAGCGTCATGTAGTTAGCACTGGGAGATGTCATTCTTGGCAACAAGTAAGTGTTTGGCAGTTAGTTAATCCGTACAAAATGGAGCTAGTTCCGTATATAAGGAAGGAGTACGAGAGAGAGGCTTAAAATTAAATGTCCATCAGATGGAATGACAAGAGTCATGAGAAGCACTCCCCAAGCAGCTTCGGACATCACTTTGCATTTGAGGAATACGTTATGAAAATGGCGGTAGAAGCTTAGTTATACTAATATGACCTAGGGTTGATGGATTTAAAACGAAATCGATTTAAATGGTTACTTCATATTTCCTTCGGTATTAACGGAGTATATGGTCGCCAAAATTGACTTCGGGGAAACTTTTGTTCTAGAAATTCTGGAAAGGGATTTGACATTTTTGAAAAACGACTTATGTATTTGAGGACGATTTGTTTACGGGGACGAAAAAATATCGGTCTCAGAAAAAACGAAAATATAGCCGAATATATGATAACCCCGATGTCTAAAAAATTTTTATCAGTTTTCTCTATTATGCCACATACATACATGCTATTTAAATTTAACAATCCCAATAATTTTAAACTCAAATTAAAAAAAAAAGTAAAAAAATAATAAATGATTTCTACTCGCATACCGATTAAAGCATATTATCAAATTGCGCAACTTTTACCTCCCACTCATGTTGCTACATCAAGCTGAAACAAGTAAATTCCTTTAAGAAATTCAAGTAAAATTCTTGCTAAAACCACAGCACTGCTTTGCCATCTCAACTATGGTTAAATGAAATTCACAGTAATTAATAGATGTAGCGAGAAAATGAACACACACAGACAGCAGAACAGGCGAAAGAAAAAAGCTAAAAAGACTTGTGCTTAATGATGCCACTTAATACAAATAATAATCCTACCAAATTTGGAAACTACTTACAATACATTGTAGAATCGTATTTATTTCTGGGCAAAAATATGACTGTGTGTGCTAAAAGACAAATGAATTTCTTCATACATCATTAGTATATGTCTATGTGTATGTAGTATGTTGCAACAACATATATAATTAATAATCTCATCATAATTTGTTATTGTAACTGCCATATTTGTAGGTACGAATACGCGTAACTCAATGCCACATATTTTGTGGTTACGTCTTTATATTACAAGATGATATTTCTTTATTTGTGGAGTAGAAATATCCTTATATGGTTTTAAAGAAAATATGGTCTTAACTTTAATCTCACAACTACTAACTATTTTTGAAATGATGATAATAATGTTAATGTCGACGATGATGGCTAATGAGTTATAATATTATGTTATGTTTTATGTAGTTTATTTGTTATATTATTACGAGTTTGTGAGGAATAGGAATAAAAGAAATGTAATAGCAATATCTAATAACATATTAATTAATCTATGACAGTTACCATTAAATCATCTAAGAATACATCTTTTTTACAAAACAAGAATGTGTACTTTGGAATAAGCATAACAAAATATTAAAAAATGTATGTGTAGGATATATAGTAAAGCATTACTCTAGGTTTGTGAGAACTCCCAAATAGTAGACCTATATACACGCTGTCAGAATAACTATTGGAAACGATCTAAAGGTATTCGTTAATAGACAAATATTAAAATTCATATTAAAGCCTTATAGGTCGTTGTATCAATATCATATATTTATATAAAAAGATATGGAAAAACTCACCTGTTTTCGTTTTCATTTCGAACAGTAACAAGTTCATTCCAAAACAACCCCTTTCTATTGAAAAGATTTCACTGGGTGTTTTAATTAATTAATGCAAATTTGTTCACTGACTATTATGAATATTTGTCATATTTTCGTCTACAATGTTTCTTTTCCAACATCATCATCTTCTTCATTTTTATGATCCCCGTCGTCATCATCTTCATGCTATAGCATGAGTATTGTATGCATGTCTTCAAAATATGTCTACACACATTGTCATCTTTGACTAATGACAATGTTTATTTTATGATCTCTGCTACAACACACTTGGAGTTATTCCAAAGATTTTTTTCCATTTTTATTTGGCGTCTAGCATTTAAAAAAGACCTGTTAATAATCTATCTGTATTATCTGTATATTCGTACAAGTATTTGTTTGTATCTGAAAAAAAAACTTAAAATATTGAAATCATACAATTAGTATGAAATACTAAAGAAGTGAGAAAAAAAATTAACAAAAGTTTTTCGCTGCTGTTTTGGTATTTTATATTTCCACTAGTTACTGGTCATTAAATTGGAATTATGTTGGCTGTAAATTTACACAAAATTTAGCATATTATTAAAAACGTAAGTATATCTGCTACATGCACATAAATTATGTTATGCTTTATGAAGAAAAACAGGGAATAAAGAAGAAATTTAAATAGAAATATGTATGAAATAATGTTTGATTCTATAGAAATAATACAGGGTGTTTGTAAACAATTTAATACAATGTTTATTGTTTTGATGTCAGTAATTAGGTTGTAAAGATGACTCTAGTTCCTTAAGAAACCGATATTGTGCGAAAAAATATATTCATTCTTAAGATTTAAATCGGTGTCCCCATTTGCCTGTGTGCAACGCATTAGTATTTTCATATCTGCTTGCTCAATTTGCAGACCTCTGGCCTCACCTCCACTGTATGTAGCTGGTATAATTTTGATAGTAATTATATACTTTTCTAACTCTTCCATTCATATTTTGTTGAAAATTCAGTTTTGTTTTCTAATCGTACTCTTAAATATTTTTCCGAGTTAAAGCCATTCGTTTGAAATGTTCAACGTAGCTATTTATGTTTCATAGAATTTACAACTAATCTAAAATACCTAGTCCATGATTATAACATTCATAAGCAGTTACCTAAAACATCAGATACATTTTCAAGTAATTTTCCAAATATTTAATACCCTTACTGTTACAGATCCTTATTATACGAATCAATATTTTTTTAGCTAGAGTTTTGATATTCTGAGTGGATTTAATATATTAAATTAATAAGTACATACAATGAAACTAAAAACCAATTTTGTTTTGTTAAAAATAATATCTTTAGCAATTATTTTACTTAGTTTGAATAATATAAAATGTTTATTTTATTATCTAAGTAGGGGAGATTGGGGTAAACTGGAGCATACTTTAATCATGCTATAATAAAATACAAACCAATAATCTTTTGAACCCTCCAACGGAACTGTTATATAGAATGAATTGTTGTCTACCGTTTTACATGAAATAAATAAGATTCTTTATTTCTTTTCAAATCATCTATTTTTGGGTAAAAAGGAAATTTTGGGGTATAATGGGACATAGTAAAAATGGCAAGTTTAAGCTTACTTAGTATTTATTAAATATTCTTAAATCATTTTCGTACTAATCTCAAAATTCCCATAAATGATGAAAACAGACAGGTAACAACTAACAAAACTAATAGAAAATAATTAAACAAAATTTTTTAAAATAGACAGCTATTTCCTGTATTTGGAATTAATTCATATGTGGAATAAATTATCCATCACCATTCATGTGAGTTTTATAATACTAAGAATGTATTTTTACAAGGAATTTTTAGTCTTATCGCTGTGGAGTTTATTGAGTTATTTCCAATTTTCTAATTTTTATTGTTTTTACTAAAGCATCACCTTTTTTTTATCTATTTTATTAGATTTTCATATCAATGTTTATTAAGACAATTATTTACAATATTTTTAGCAAAATTAAAAATACAAAAAAAAGAAAAAAAAATGGAAAATTTGGTAAATTATACATTTCATTTTACACCACTATATGTTTTTACCACAATGCCAAGATTTCATAATTTTTACGTCAAGTAGAGATCTGAAGAATCATTATGTTTTTTGGAACAAAACTTTTTTGCATTAAAAAACATGTGCCAAATTGAATACATATTTTTTGTATTCACCGATTTAAAAATGATCTTAATTTGGATATCTTCTTCAGAAACGTCAGCACTTAAAAAAGCTATATTTTATTTGCTTGTGCTCGAAAAGCAATCAAATCAGAGGTTTAGTGAATGAAATATAATTAAGAAATATACTGCAATAATGGCAACATATATCAGTAAATAAAAAATACGCAAAAAAATAAAATAAAATAAATTAAATTTTCTGCATCTAAAGGACAATAAAAAGTACGTAATGTCTTTTTACAACATCCTGGTCAGGAATTCCATTTCACAAAAGTTATGGGAAATGTAGCAGATAAATAGAAAACAAAATTTTGCACAAATTGTTGGTCTGACCAGCCATTTGTACGTGCAGGGAAAAAAGCACTTTGATCATAACAAAGAACACTTTTAATAGGGAAATGTACAAAAATGAGTGCTCTCAGAAAAGTAAGTTCTAATTTATATATTTGCTAAAAATATTTTCTTTTAGCACTTAAAAATATTCAGAGCTAATACATTGTATCATGAAATTGCAAAATTTCTATCTATTTATAAGATGCAAATTATTATGAAATCGGATTTGAAAAACGAAAAAACGGCAAATTCCGTAAAAAATTTTTTTGATGAAAATTATGCGTAATTTTTCTGTTAAATGTAAAATACGTAATTATGCACTTTAGTGTAATGTGTGTGTAAAATTATGTTCTTAAGCATAAAATATACAAAAATATGACAAATATGCTTTGAAATAAGGATTTTCTATGAAGATGTGACAAAATATGCTCCTAAGCCCAAAATATGTAAAAATATATTTTTATATCCGAAATAGGTAAAAAATATTCTATAGCAAATCGATGTCAAAATTCTTAAAATTTTCTGAAATGGAAAATAACTAACAGTTTGGTTCATTTGAAACTCAAAAAAAAAAAATATATATATATATATATATATATATATATATATATATATATATATATATACATACATATAATTTTGCATATTTTTGGTCGCCTTGATAACAAACTTTAGAAAATACCAAAAAAAGAATAGGGTATGAAAAATATTTTGGGGAACAAAGATATTTGCTGATATGAAAAATCATCTCATTTCCGAATTTTTTAACAGCTACTGATTGTATTAAATATACACTTATGTTGCACAAATTGAAACAACACACAGAAAGAAGATTGGTTGGTAAATGATTTAAGTTATAGAAATTTAATAGATTAAACTAAAATTTAATTGTTATTAAAGAACATTTTTTAATTCAAATCTTTTTTTAATTGCTGAAAATTTATTGCTATAACAGAATTGGAGTTCCTACAATTTTTAAATTGGTTTGTTCGATGATTTTGCATCAAAGAAAAATAATTAAAATACATTCGGTAGAGTAAACCTTAGAAAATTCATATTTTTGTTCTGCATATTGGTGGTTGTAATCAACAGTCGTTTGAGATTATAACAACTGTATATACAATTAAATTTCCAGTTACTGTAATCAACAACCTGTCACACAAATTTAAAAAAATCGGTTATGGTAAGAAAACTAAATTCGTAGTTCTGAACTTACAAATATTTTTAACAGTGATGGAATAATTGGTAGATTATTTCTGACATTTAAATAAAATAAAATTAAAATGTAAGCAAATAAATAGTTAAACATTAAAATTGAGATCTAAAAGCAAAATATGAACAGAGACATGGTATATAATAAAGGTAAGTTAACATGTATTTTAAGATGTATTTTATGTTAATGATTTTTTTTTATCTTATTTATCTAATAAAAATTTACCCATGGTCGTGACATAGGAATGGTGGTGCCCTAGGAGTTGTGCGGATCCGGCATGTTAATATATGAGTATAATTTTGTGTTTAAGAATATATTTAAGAGATATATATAAATCCATTTCAATTGTTCTACATAATCGTAACCTTTTTTTTATTTAGTTTTTCATACATACATATGTATATATGTATATTTGATGAAAATAAACATATTTTTTCTAAATAATTGTGTTAAAATTTGTATGTATAGGGATCGGAAAATTCTATAGCTGTAACCGATTTATGTGATAACAAATTCGGTTATCACAAGCAAATTTTTTATCTCGGTGTGTTAATAACTCGACATTGACAAACGAAAAATTCGGCAGTTGCAATGGTTTCAGCTGATAGTACATACAACAGACTAAATTCGATTGGCCAAAATTTGGTTGTCACAATGAAACTGTTTTTTCTGTGTATATTATTATTTGTTAAATTAATAGTTATATAATCATTTTTTCGCCATTTACACAATCTATATACCCTGTATTATTATATCGTACATTAAAACTAATTGTTACCGCAATTTATAATACACAAAAATTATTTTAGCCCTAACAATAACACTGACTACAATAATTATAATAATGATGAAAAAAAAAACCGAAATAATAAAGATTAAATATTAATATGAAATACAAAACAAAAAGCTGACAACTGAAAAAATGCATTTAGATGATGCTACTACAAAACGCAAATATTTGTCACGCTAATGAGTCCTTACATTACACTGCATTACGATACTACAATAACAATGGGCTGGTTGACTGGCTGGCTGGCCCATCATTAGGGGTAAGAGATATGAAAATGAAGACAGAATGAAAAAAAGAAACAACGGACAGACAATACGACAGATGAATTATAAACATGTCATTCATAGCAGTTTTATTCTATTCAAATTTCCACTGATATAAAAATTAAATTATGTTTTTATTCCACAGTAAGAGACAATTGTTATAGTTGTTGTTAGTTACAAAAAGGCATAGTGAAAACAAAATTATTAAAAGTTTGTCTAGCGCATCTAAATATTAACGCCACATTTAATTGGAAATGTTAGACCAAAAACATTACAAGGCAAACAAATTTAAAATAAAACGAAAAATTGTTTTGTAAATTAAGACAGAAGTGATATTGTTAAAAAATGTACATGTTATGTTAATTTTTCTGTTTACAGCTTTCTCTAAATCCCAATTTATTCCATAAATATCAAACATCCTCCGAAGAAGATCAGAATTCGCGTAAAACTCCCTTTGAGCGTAGAAGCAGTAATAGCAATGATGATGTTCGAGATATACAGAGCAAAATTCAAGATTTGGAGCCTCTTAAAAATCACATCAAATCCGAACCATTTATGGATGCCGAGGATATGGCTCCGAAATCGCCTCATATGATCGATGACATAGAAGATGAGGATGATGTATTTCGAAATTCCTCTACACCACCTTCTATCTACACACCACACTCTTCTGCACTTAATCATCCACATGCTGATAACTCGGAACATTCTCTAATGAAAATGCAAATGCGTAAGTTTCTCTTTAGGCTTAAGATGATTTGTTTTTTTACAATTCCCGAAAACAACTTTTGAAAACATTATAGTAACAACAATTCCCCATCAATTTTCGACTTCCCATCCCACGATATCTTCACACATAGAAGCTCATCGTTTTCCAGCTACACCGCTTGATTTTCAACAAGCTCTAATGTCGGTAGGACCTCCTACATCTAGCCTAGACCCTCCCGTCAATAATAAACATTTCTGTCATATATGCCGGCGTAATTTTAGTTCTAGTTCTGCGCTGCAGATACACATGCGTACACACACGGGTGATAAACCGTTTCAGTGTAATGTATGTCAGAAAGCTTTCACCACTAAAGGAAATTTAAAGGTAATTTGTAAAGGTTTTTACTCGGCGGAGAATGCAAACTAATATTTTATATTGTTTTGTATTTTGTTTGCTTGTATTTGTTACTTAAATTTAGGTACATATGGGTACTCATATGTGGTCCAATCCTACATCACGTAGAGGCCGACGCATGTCTTTAGAATTGCCCATGCATAGACCTGGCGGAAGTTTATCATCGGAAGCGGATTTTTTACCCAGGCGGCCGGATATATTCTTTCCATATCTACCGCCATTTTTCAATGGTTTGCCACCAAAGGTAAGAAAAATTTAATCTTAAGTAAATGTTTGCTATTAAGTTGACTAGATCTTTTTGTATACTGCTTTAAATCTTTGGAAGTTGTTTAATACTTTTAATACTATTTAATTTCCTTTTTCCCCCACAGCCTGGTGACCTAAATTCTACACCACCCTTTCCGCCTCACATAACTCCACAGCATTTAGCCAATGGCTCAGCTGGACCACCCAAATATCCTCCAGGTTTACCTATTGGATTTCCACCATTTTTACAACCTCCCTACAGCTTCAATCCAATGCTAAATCAATCACCATCATCGTCATCTTTAGAAAGACAAACGAATGCAAAAACACCTCTGGATGTGGAGCGTGAACAAGAAGAAGAACCAAAGAATATAGCAGCTCATCCACATGCATCGCCCAAATATCACAACACACACATAACAACAGAAAAAGCAGATTCTCCACCGATTTCAACGGCCTGGAATCCAATGATAAAAATTAAAACTGAAAACAATCAAAATGATATTAATCATCTTGTAGATCATAATGCAGAGTGTAGTAATCAAGATTAGTTTAGACTAAACTAAATTAAACAATTAATTAAAAAAATTAAAATATTTGTTTAAATAAATAAGTAGAAACGAATCAAATTGAATACACGAAATCTAAAATAGAGACAGTGAAGTTAAATAAAAAAGAAATTTATAAAAATGATTGAAAATCATGGTTTTTAAGGAGTACATATCTTAAAGCATAAATATAAAACTTAAAACTTAAAATAGGCTTAACTAAATCACACGAAATAAATATTGTCTAAAAAATATTTATTTCAAAATTAAGGATAAAATTAAAAAAAGTGTCTGCATTCTTAAGGCATTTAAATGCATTAATTTTATTAATTTATTTATATTATTTATTTTATATTTTTTAGCTTTTAAGCTGTAAAAAGTTCAAGTAGTTCATAAAAGATCCTTTAAGAATAAAAAAAACTATCCTTATGATTTCTATAATTATAAATATAATAAAAACAGATGTAGTTATATTATATAAAATTATATTAAATATTACATAGCCCCTAAATAATTATAAATTAAAACATATATGAATATTATTATGATACGATGATATAAATAGTAAACTGTGGTAGTTGCATATAAAAAGATATATATAACAGATAAATAAAATAAAAACAAAATAAAGAAATATAATTATTTGAAATAATTTCCAATTGTATTTTTGTAAATTAAAGTGAAATTATAAAAAAAATGGTGAGTAAATCATATCAAATAGTGCTCTTCAACTCATTGCTTGATAGATCACACAATTCCTCAAATTGAAAGCTAATCAGAGGGCAGCCAGATACTTTTTCTGGCCAACCGCAAAATAAAAAAAAGAATCTCCAACAAAAAAAGACGTTGTATCACCATCTTGTAAATCAAAAGAATTGATACTACACATATTACTAGAATTAATAATTAATGTCGGATTAAATTCTTGCTAATAGATTTTGTTAATATTAATATACTATTGGCCAAGGTTAGATATTTATTTGTGAAAAGCCTTTGTTTATACTTTATGTTTAAAATTTAAAAAATTCTTGAAAATATATATTAAGCTCTCTTTGTGGAGAGTATATTTAATCGGAAGCAGTATTATTAGATTTTCCAGGATGATTTTTTGCTGCAAAAATAAGTAAGGAAACATTTATGTCTTATATTCAAATAAAGTATCATCACATCACAAAAAATGACGTATATTGCTTTTTTCTTGAAAAAGAAAAAAATTCAAATTCAGCTTTCTGATATTTATCGTTAATATCCCCCAAATTTTTTTTATTACTTTTAACTCGCTTTTTGAACTCCAAATCTGGCAGTCCTGAATTACAATTTATTATTTTCTCTGGATATGACTTCTCTTGGCTTCTATCTTAACAATCTTATTTAACTTTATGAATTTATCACAACGTTGAGCATTATATCATATTTAAGTGTATGTAAGCGAGTTAAAAGTAATAAAAAAATTTGGGGGATATTAACGGTAAATATCAGAAAGTCGACTGTGAATTTTTACTTTTTCAAGAAAAAAGCAAAATATGTAATTTTTATTTTTATGATATGATGATGATGATGATGATATATATATATATATATATATATATATATATATATATATATATATATATATATATGTATATATATATATATATATATATATATATATATATATATATATATATTATGAAATTTTAAATGACTCATAATATTTATTTAAGAGCCTTGTCAAAACCAAAATTACTTATTATCTCCCATGAAAATGTTTAAAATTTATTATATTAACTAAAAAATTGGCACGTTCCAAAGAAATAAAAATCGAGGCCGCAGACCAAAGAAAACATATTGAAGGAAGGGTAAGTTGTAAATCAATGAAATAAACATGTGTTTTAATTAAACCACTTATCACATTCAATCACACCCACTTTAGACTTCCTCCCCAAAACAATACAAAACAAAATTTTAAATTTAAAATAACATGAAAATGTGTAAAATAAAAATACAAAAATAAAACATGAAATGGAATTAAATATCCTATTAAAGTGTTTTACTTCAAAGTTTTTAAGTTGAAGAAAACAATTTAAAATATTTTAACTGCACTTTAAAAAAAAAATATAAAATTTTTTAATTCTATAAATTATGCTTTGCTGCATGTGATGCTAACACATCCAACATACAGTTATACAATTTATGAACATACCACAAGCCAAACATTTATCATCTTAAATACATATACAGAAATACATACGAACTACTACAATATTAACAGAAGCAGCATCATCATAATGTAGCACTATCACAAGTTGCAACAATAGCAACTACTTAATGTGGCAGTAGCAGTAGTAAGTAAATAGTTGTTGTGATAAAAATACGACCTTAATGTATTTTAATGTCTGCATGTGTATGTGTTTATTAATGATCATGTTAATATTTTTTTGTGGCAGATACACATAAAGCACTTGCTACTTGTTTCTGTCGGTCTATCTGTAGGACCGTCATTCAGTTCTTCTCTTGTCTGGTTGTTTTTTGGAGGCATGATGTGGACAATGAGATTGTTGTAAAATACCTCAGTCTGTTAGACTTGTTGTCTGTCCATTTATTTGTTTGTATGTTCCATCTGTTGCCTCTCACTATTAAAATAATTCATATTTATATTGTTTGTTAAACACAAAATATTCATAAGCACATTAAAATACACTTACGTACAAACACATGTATGTATACAGCCATTAAGAATATGTTGCATATATTTTTAAATTTTAACATATTTGTTAAAATATTTTATGCATTTGCCACCCAAAAATCACGCTGACAATATTTTGATTCTCCCCCTGGCGCATATACATACAATTTACATTGTACTTTTGAAAATTTGATATGTTTTAACTTTTAAGAAACATTACCGACGATATCGAAGTGCTACACATAGTTATATCTGGATTATCGAAACATGTCTTAGCAGATTCGGCTGTTTGGTATTAATGGAAAACGTTTCCCAAGCTTTGGCAGAGAGTTTGATAATGGAAAGAAAAATGTTTTAAAGAACCTAGTCCGCAGATTGAAGTTATAAACGAAACGATTAGCTCTGATTAGATATTTATTTCGAAAGGATTAACTGGACTATATCACATCGATACACTAATTCAATTAAGTTTTGTTTAAGAAAGAAATTATATATATCCTAATGTATTGTAGTGTATAACTATTGCCTTAATGGTTACTTCCGTGCCCTAGAGATATTGCAGACTGTGTAGTATTTTTTTGCCACATATTTTTGCGTTGGCGCGTCTCTTTTGTGGTACCAGATGTTTTAATATTTTAATACTAAATAAAACATACGACAAGATATAACAAACAAGCGACACTGAATACAATTTTTATTTCATTTTAATTTTCTCAATGTTTATGTCACACTTTCGAATTGTATAAAGTCAAAAAAGTACAAAAAAAGAAAAATTATACAATAAATAAATAAAAGAACGCCACCAGAATACACTTGTCATTTTCATAAATAAAACTCTACTTGTAATTGTCTCTTACGAGTTGTATTTATGATTTAAAACACAATTTTCAGTTTTATATATATCGGCGGAGGAGAAGGGGCGTCAAATAAAATTAATTACATTTATTTCTAGACCGCAGCAAAATGCTAAATGCGTAAATTAAAATAATTAAAATTACATGTTTTTTTTCTCTTTTGTTTTAGTTAAATTTGAATTTATTAAATTGGCGTTTGGTATTTGTATGCATAGAAGTGTGTGTATTTAATTTATGCTATGATATTAAAATCTGAATTGAAATTGGAGAATTTTTTGATTTTTATAAAATGCAAATTTGATAAAAACATAATAAATTTTGGTAAATATTTATTTTTATTTTTATGTATTTTCTTTAATATAACTAAAATTAAAAATGCTGTGAGTAGTCAATTGTTTTGTAAATTACAACATTTATCAATTCTTGGTTTGGAATCGTTTCGTTTATGTTAATGTAAATAATAGTTTTCAAAGTATTGTCAGCGGTTAGATTTTTATTTAGAAACGTAGTTAATGCAAGGGATTCTAAACGATTTCAAATTAAGTACGTACTTTAAAATTTTAAGGACAAGCTTCCATTATAAACTTCCAAAACTGTTTTAAAATTTTTTGAAATTAAAAAAATGTATCTGTCCTTATAAAATTATATTTTATAATTTTACAATTGCAACTAAATACTTATATATTTATAATTTACTTAAAAAAAAGAAAACACTTTATTCTTTTCTTTCCATCCTAAGTGCCTCATTACCAGGGATAGGAATTTCATACATTTCAAATATGTACTTAAGCGCTTAAAAAATGCACTAAAAATGTTAAAATATGCCCTAAAACCAAATAAAATGTGCACATATTTCTTAACTGTTAAAAAAACATAAAAACATAAAATTTTAATTCAGTATCATATTAAATTAAAAATAAATATACAATAAAGAAAGAAAGCTTTTCTAAATAAAAAATTACGTTTGGGATGCTTTTTGAAATGATGTGGAAAGATTTTATTATTTCTTCGTTTGAATCTAAAATTGTAACAACTATATTGTCAACACTTCTTTCGATTGCTGTGGTCTTAATGATAGATCGTTTTTTTTTCTCTCCGACAAAATAATTTCATTGGTAGGTTCTTTAAAAAGAATTAATCAATTTCGAAGTTTTACAAAAACTTATGACAGCCAAAACAAATGATTCATATATATATAACTAGATGTTAAACGAACTTGTTCTGCCTTCAGATTTGGTTTGAACTTTGTCTGTATTTGTCTCTGTGTTTTAATCTATCCAAGGGCTGATATAACAAAAACTTTTTTCAGTGATATTGTTTTGTCGAATATTTTAGGACAATATTTCTCCGAAACGAAATTATTTATTCTGTGTAATTTCTCATCTTAATACGAAATAAATAAAGAATCTTCTGATGACGCACCTTTTACAATAATCAACGTCCTTCTGTGATTGTTAGTTTTGGAGAAATAGCTTACCACATATTAATTTGTCCATGGTATTTTTAATATTTTAAAACATTTTTCTGCCGAAAATTTTGAAATGTTGTAACGCTAAAATAGTACACTCAACATTGCTGTTTTCCTGTACATATTCCTTAATATATTCATTTATGAAATTACTACCATTTTTCCCTTTTCGTTACGTATCTTTAGTTATTTTAATTTTTCATACTAATATATTGAATACCTTATTAGTAATAGGTAATTATATTGAACGCCCCCACTGTAAATACTAAATATACACAAATGTGTAATAACTGCTTTAGTTGATCAGTTGATTTTGCTTGATAGCCAACAAGCAACATAATTCTCGTTCAGTTGATACATGACTAAGTATAAGTAAATAAACTTTGGTTACAGTCGCCCCGATTCAAACAAGACAAGAATTCGCCATATAAGCCTAGGAGATTATTTTATATATTTGGAGAGCCGACTAGATTTTGCAAAAGTAAAATTTTGTCCTATTTTTAGCGCTCAAATTCTGTTGGCTCCCTAAATAAATTTGTACGAGTGACTTCGGTTGCTCGTTCTCACGATTGGCTTTGTTTTGCTCATTCTCACGAGTAGCTTCGCGGTGCTCGTTCTCACGAGTGGCTTCGTGCTGTTCGATCTCCCGAGTGATTTCGGTTGCTAGTTCTCACGAGTGGCTTCGTGCTGCTCGTTCTCATGAGTGTCTTCCTGCTGCTCCTTCTCACAGTTGACTTCGGTAGGCTGTTTTCACGAGCGATTTCAGTTGCTCGTTTCTGCGAGTGGCCTCGTGCTGCTCGTACTTTTAGTAGGATATTAACCCGTAGAAGCGCATGGTAATAGCAGTTTGAGAAGTACGATCTTCTATTCCCGAAACTGCCACCTGAACCAGAAACCGATTCTGCCGTAAACTAGAACCAGTTTGACAGCTGAGTGTGTCGAAGCCGATTTTACTACTGAACCGAGCCTACTAAAAGCCGATCAACTGAACCCATTATAAGGTGAATAACCAAACCGATCCTAATATAAGCCGAGGAACCGATACTAGTATAAGCCGAAGAACCGAAAAATCTACAGAAATATTTTTCTACACAAAAAATAATTTAAAATTGGAATATTGCACTAAATGTGATACAAAAATATGCACTTATGGCAAAATATATAAAAACATGCATTTTTAATAAAATATGCATAAATACGCACTAACAAATTGGTGCCATTTTAAAGCGAATTCTCTAATCCACAAAGATATTTAATTTACTCTGTTCTAGGAGTAAAGGCAAAAAACATGCATTTGCATGAACTTTCGGTCCTCGCTCATTACGTAGGGTCTACACGAGAAATTTTTTTAAGTAACAAATTTTATAGTAAATAATTTTTTCGATTTTCGTCGAGGTATATTGTCAAAATTTAATAGTACAATTTTTTTTTTTAATTTCATTGTATTTTGTGTTATTTTTGCTTCTTCTTAAAAAAAATGTAAAAGTAAAAAACAATGAAAAAAAACAAATTTATCTTCACTTGAACTTTAGCAATTCTATCAATAATATAAATAAGTTTGGTCCACACGTGATAAGTTTTTATCATGATAAGAATTTGAAGTTTGTTATGATAGAAAAATCTCTCGTGTAGACCATACGTTAAGACTCTCTAAAATAAATAAGTAAGTATATAAACATTTTAAACATTAATTACAGACGTTTGTCATATTTATTATAAAATGATACAAGAAAAAATACAATCTGCAAATATTCATTTTATTTGATTTATGTTAAAACTTCTTAGCGCCTGCCTGTTAACCAATTAGCTAAACTTCAAAAGACACCGGCAAAAATTAGATGAATCCACAAACACAGGCGTCAGATGAATACTATTTCAAGTGCAGTCATGTATGATAAACTGCATTAATTTTAAAAATTCACAAATTCTTATTAACAAAAAAGAATTATAAAATCGACAAAAAAAAAAACAATTACAAATGATACTTCATAATTCTACGGGGCACCAAAAAAAGAAAAACAAAGCATTAGAATTTTAAACAACAGACGACATTGTTAATTATTCATATACATCAAACAAATTGCATGCAACATAAATATGAAACACTAAATTGCAAAAACCAGACAAACCGAACCGAAAAAAAAAATTTTTTAATTTCGCAAATTTTTCAATTTTTATTTAGTTTCTTTTTTTTTTTAATCAAACTATAAGACACGAATGGCACTGAAATTTAACCGCAAAATTTATGAGTTGAAAAATAAATAAAAGAAGAAATAAGTCCCAGACACTTTGCCAGACATTTAAATACACAGTTTATTAAATCTGTCATATCTTTCCAGGAGGTTATTTCTAAATACGTTCTATATTTTATAATGTGTAAAAATGAATACGAAAATCTTATTGGGGGTTTAGAACGATTAAGTTAAACTCTACACAGTTATTACAATAAAAATTAAGAAACATATTTTTATCGTGCTCTTTATTTTGAGAACTATTTTGGAAACAAATATTAAATATTTTTTCCGCTTAAAAGTATCTTTTATAAATGCAAAAGCTGAACAGAATGTTGCCTTAAAGTAATATCTTTGCTGGATGATAGGACCATCAACATAGAAAAGTTTGGTTCTATATTGAAACATTGTCTCAACTTTCATTCAAAAACTTTGTGGCAGGTGAATCTCCAGCATACCAACACATTCTCCAAGTAGCCACACATTAGTGGAAGGCTCAACTTTCTGTAATGGAAAATTAGAAAAGTTATTCTCTGAAAATCACCGGACCTAAATGGCAGCATACTGTCAGATTTGTAATATAAGGCGACAAAAAAAAAAAAAAAATGATTGGGATATTGCCTTTCCAAGATAAAACTTGTATGGGAGGTCTTCAGAAAATTCATTTTATTGTTATTTCTTTTGAAGATACAGGAGAAGTTAATTAATTAATTAATAGTTCGGCGCTGATGACAACTGGAGGGCTCAGCGCAATACCATCCAAGCCATAGTTTGTTGTAAGGCGTTCGTTAGGGGTGGGTTTAATGGCTATTCAAATCGTTGCTATGTAAGCTATTAGGCTTAATAGCTCAGGTTTATGGGACATCTCTGACAATATTGACCATTTCTTTCTTGACAAAAGATTCCCGGCGTCAATCTCGGATCTAAATTAACTGAATGGGTTGGAAAAGAATTTTCTTTAAATCGCTGAATCAATAAGGTGTTCTTCAAACTGAGATCTCGGCCATTAAAAAACAGTAAATTGGCTGATGTATGTAATATATAGGGTATATAATGTAAATATCAAAATTCATATGGACAGTTAAGCTGCAATTAAATCTCTTTCGGGTATTAACTCGGCATTCAAGTTGGTACATAAATGATAGATATGGCTTAATGGAATGACGAAACATTCAAACCTAGAATTAATCTGGATAAGTTGTAGTATGTACTAGGAACGGATCTCTCCTAGTTGTTGAGAAGATTGGCCAATTAGTTGGGGCGTCACTGTCTTCATGCTCATGCTCATATAATCTATTACGGTTGAAGTTTAATATATGTAAGTCTACCAAGCATTCTCTTAGGGTATCGCAATGAGACCAATAATGGGCCTAACTCATATTGCAATCTTATATCACAATTCCAAACATAAATCTGAACTAAAATAAATTAGAGTAGTGCAGCGTGCAACTATTATAACTACAGCTATGGATCTTAAAATTTAAATTTTCCCCGTTTCACCAATATTGCAACATGACTATCACCAACAGAAGCCACAACATCATGTTTATCATAATAATTATCATCGTAATTGTCATTATTATTAGTGCAAGAATTTACATTATTAGACGGCAATATTTTGCTGTTGTGCGGTAATTAAAATCATTTTTGCTAACATTTCTACTGTATTTTATTTTTTTCTTTAATTTCATCGTGTGTCTAACAAAATATTAAGTTTATCTGCCGTTGCAGTGTGATTGCATCGCATTTTTATTAAATGGTCTATGCTTTTTATATGCATTATGAAATATGATGATTATATTAATTGCATTTCTCGGGAAATATGCATACTAGTGGAAAATCGAAAATGCAATTCATGTCACAAAATTTCATATGCATTTCAATTTAAATATGTTGTTGTTCTTCACATGTGAATTATGCGTATGCAGACAGATGTTAAATAGGTAGTACTTTAGGAAAGTATTTGTATTAATTGAATCGTTTTTGTAAGATTTGGAAGTAGATAAGTAATTTTATGAAAACAATTAATTAAATTTTATTTAATAGACTATTAGCAGACATAGATTCATTCAAAATTCTTCTTAAAAATTTAACACGGAAACTTCCACCAAAAATTTAAATTACGAATATAGGATATTACATATTAACCTACAAACAGCAGATGGTTAAAATTACTTGGTTTAAAATTTTAGAGAAAAGACTTCACAGATATAACAAATGTATATCAAATTTTTATCTTTATTAAAGTTTCATAAAGTTTATTCTTACTTGAACTTTAAAAAACTCTAACCTTTCAAACTTTGTTAATTTTTCTTTTCTAAATTCTTATCACGAAATCTTTCATAAACATACTTCAATTTAAGACATAATAATTTTTCAATTATTTTAGGCTTCAAAAATAAAATAAAATCATATCAATTTATCTATAATTTGCTAACACCCAAACAATTACTTAAAAGTTATGGCTGGTCTTAAGACTAGACAAACTTAGAATGAAAAAGATAAAAACAATAAGACAATGACCACTGAGGCTCATAATTTTCAAACTTTTAGCAAAAATATCAAGCAAAAAATATATAAGAAAATCCCCAATAATAAAACTATAAACCATAAATACTGATACAATGATAAATATTGTTCAAATATACGACGGGGTAGATGGACAATAAACTTGTTGTGTATGAATAGATGTTGGTTTGTGTTATAAAACCTACATCAATTTCCAAATCATTCAATTCAATTCATATCATATTCCAATCACCAAAAGTCATAAAACCAACTGGCCAGAAAAAAAACATAAAAAGGAAAAATAATAATTTTCCATGCTGTTGCAAAGAATTTGTTTGTTTTAATACACGAACATAATCAATACAAACACTAATACTTAGGTACTCACACCCATACCATAAAGAATATACAAAAGTATGAGTATTTATTGTTTTGTCTGGTAAAGTGCCAAAATAAATATGAATTTATCAGCACACTAAAGATTCGTTCTACGGCTTTACTACGAGTATTAAAGTACAGTTGAACACGGTTATAATGAAAACCAGTTATAATGGCTATAACGAACACTTTTCTTCGGTCACATTGATTTTTACCTAAATTTTCCATATAAATAACTACGTTTATAAGGAACACGGTTATAGCGAACATTTTTTACAACGAACACAAGATGAATATTTCATACAATAAACTACGTTTTTAACGAGCTCCCACAAATACTAGTTTTCGATAAATAAAATTGCACATCTCAAAATGTTTCAAACATTTAAAAACTAACACAAATAACTTTTATTCATTAAAATTTAAATTATTAAACAAATCTAAATAATTTTCACTAATTTCAATTTAAATGATCGGACAAATAAAAGAGGCATTTTATATTTACAGTTGTTTACCCTTTTAGTATAACGCATACACATTCATCGAAAGTAGCTAAAATAAAAATATATATTAGAGGATTAAAAATAAAATATTAAAAATCACTCTTCCACAAAGAGTAAAGATCTCAAACATACATACTAATTTTAAATTCTCGGTATTAAATAAAAACATTAAGTTCCTATAAAAAATATAGTTAATCAAAATTTTTCACTTGTCAAATGACTGACGAATCACACAAATATTCTTCGTGATGTATTAAAATATTTAAAAATCAAAAATACAATTATTTTTAAAGAAAAGAAGTATAGTCATTGTCATATATATTTACACTTCTTAATTTTTTTTTTTGAAAATTTGAAAAACGAAAACAAATATTGTTCTAAAATATTTGAAAAAATTATTTATTTTTCTTTTTTTGTTGTTATGCCTATAATAAGTAGAGTAGATTATAGTAATTTCTGATATTAAAGGAAAAGATCTTATGCATTTTTTCATTTCAAAAATATTTATACAAATTTCTTTTATTTCAAAATTATTTACACAGTTTCAAAAATTATTTACTTACTTTGGCTTAATAATGCCAAAGATGATCCAAAATCTTGTCTGTAAGATAATACGAAATCTTGTGATACTAACTTAACTTTAATAAATCGCAAAAAGCAATAAATGGCAAAAATGATAAAAAATCTTTTAAGGTTTAAATGAAGATTTAAAATGATACATCGTTATTATGGGTACCCTGATGGCCTAGTTGGTAGTGAGCTAGTCTGTCAGTCTGGGGGTTGTGGGTTCGATTCCCACCAGAGACTCTGCTCTGTTTCACTACAACGAGCTATGGTGTTTTTTACTCCGCTCGGTTAGAATTAGAATATAATTTGTAATTGTATTGTAATTATAAAATAAATAAATAAAAAATAAAATAAAAATCGTTATTATGTTTTGTAAAAGGGAATGGGAATAGTTAAAGGATAGTTAAAATATATTATGATATTAAAATAAAAAAATGAAAGAGAAATTAGGAAAAATCAGCCAGAGAAATTTGGCATCGAAAACGTTATGATGTTCGCATTATAGGAAATGTAATTCAATAGTTCCACAATAGTTTTTCTAATTATTATTAATTTTACTTTTGTATTGAACTTTCTATGTGATTAAAAAAAATAGTTTTTTTTTGCTTTTGTAAAATTGCGAATTGTGCTACAAAAAAACAGTTATGTAACTAATGAATTACATTTTTCATAATGCGAACATCATAACTTTTCAAAAATTTTGCAAATATTTTAAACGGTATTAAATTTTAATAAGAGATCTTCGCTAATTTCTCCTTCAAATATTTCTATTTTTATACACGGGATTCTTTTATTTAAGATTAAACAATTCTTAAAACATTTCCATACTCTATTGCAAATTTTTTCGATAATGTATCACTTTAAATCTTCATTTAAATCTCATATTGGTTCTAAAAGGTTTTTTCATTCTTTCTGCCAATATTTTTAGACTTTTGCGATTTATTGAAGTTGAATTTATACTTAAAGGCAAGATTTTTGACTTCTTTGACAATGTTAAGCGGAAGTAATTGATTTTTGAAGCTGTGTAAATAATTTTGAAATATAAGAAATGTATGTAAATATGTAAAAATTCATAATAACTTTTCTTTTAATATCAGAAATAAATACCAAAATCTACACATTTCAGGCATTATAACAACAAAACAATAATTTCAAAATATTTCATAAAAACAATATTTAAATACTTTTTCAAATTTTCTCAAAAAATTTAAAAAAATGTAAATATATTTGATTTTAATTACAAATATTACTATCGTAATGAAATACGTATATTTTGTAAACAAAGAAAATTTCTTGGTATTTTGAGTATACGAATTGCGAATAAGTACGTCTATAACGAACGAAATTTGTCAGTCCCTTCGAGTTTGTTATAACCGTGTTTGATTATATTCTCATAAAGATATCACAGGGTGATGAAAAAAGACT
Organism: Protocalliphora azurea; assembly: GCA_932274085.1. NCBI lineage: Eukaryota > Metazoa > Arthropoda > Insecta > Diptera > Calliphoridae > Protocalliphora > Protocalliphora azurea. The sequence continues at coordinate 86,777,044 of OW026520.1, forward strand.
TATTTTTTCTCTGTAAATTCGGAGTTATATGGAGTAGAAAACAAAATGTTTTATATTTTGCAAGCAGTTTTTTTTTTCGAATTCGCAAAAATATGAAGACTGATAATAAAGAGCAATACAGCCTAGAAATCATATTTTTTTTTTAACTGACTGTAGTTTTCAAGATATATCGTTATATAGAAAATTAATGCGGTTACAGCACATATTGAAACACATCTCGAGAACAATTTGTCTGATATTTATATATTTACTTAGATGTGAATAAAGTTGATATTTATACATCGATTTTAATAAAATGCGGCTCGTGTTAATTGTAACAGTACACCTTTATGATAAAGTGGAAAACATAGTATTTTTGAAAGTTTAAAATTTGTGCAATCTTTTGAAAAACAAAAATTTATAAATTTTGTAAAAAATTGGATTTCTTGCTACACATTTTTATTAACAGCTCCGATATTATTGAGCTATTTTAAAAATGATGTGGATACAACTGTTAGATAATTTGAATTAGAATTTTTTGGTATATTAGCAAACCCTATCAGACAAATCGTTCACGCGATATGTTGCAATATGTGATACATTTTTTTTTTTAATATCTGCGAAAATGTTAAACAGATTAAAAAATGATATGGGCACGACTTGCAGAAAATTTAAATTAGAATTTCTTGCAATTAATTTTCTATATAACTGTTTGTCTTGATAAATATAGTCGATTCAAAAAAATGGATTTATAGGAAGAGAAATCCATGATCACAGTATTCAAATTGGCTTTGGCTAAGAAATTCTGTGCCACAGAAAAAAATATTACATTGTTGGCCTGTATATTAAAAAAAATAATAATAATAAAAAAACGTGTAGATTTATCCTATTAAAATTTTGGTATATTATAATAGACAAACTTGTCCTAACTTGTTGCCAAGAGCGCCACACAAAAGATTTTGAATTGAATTTTAAAAAGGCAAAAGTGGCTAAATGCTCCAAAAAAAAAAAAAAAAAAAAAAACAAAGAAAAAAAAAAGACAGGAAAAGTTAATATATATATTTTTTTAATTTAAAAACTTGTTTCTGCTTGTTCTCATAAGTTTTCAATCCATGTTTTTTTTTTTTAATTTTATAATAAATTTATAAATAAAACAGTCAAGAATATTTCTGAAATATAAAAAATTGCGTTTTTTGCGAATTGCGAATAAGTACACAAAAACGCTTAAATGGATGATTCTGTAAAAATAAAATTAGTAGCAGATAAGAAATTATTATCTTCGTTGTTGAAATACTGAAAATCAAAATAGAAAAGCTACATTTAGCATTCACATTAAAATAGTCACCTAAGAGGTTGATTCTTTTATACATAAAAGGGTTCGGTCAGAAAATATTTTTTGTGTGTTTAACTACCATGTGTATGTTTATAGCTAATCCCAGCTTCCAGCTTTGGATTTTGAGAATTTAACAAATAAATAAAATAATCTTTAAAATTGACAAAGTTTGAATATGGCTTGTGGAGAGAACAAAATGCCTACGTTTTACTTCAAAATTTGTTTGGGCCTAAATATCTCTTAAACGGAAAGAAATATTCTAAACATATAAACGTATTTATTCTGGAGATTTAAAGGACTGTCTACATTTGGCAATAAAATTTTGAATGAATTTTTGACGATTCAAAAATAAATAAATAAAATTTCAACGTGACCAACTTTGAATTTCCACACTCAACTCCCATTGACCTGCTAGGGAGTTGTGTTGCTGTAAATCAACTTATAATTTATGGCCAGAATTATTTCCAAAAAAGCCTTTTTGGAACCACTGTGTGCTGTTGATTCTAGCAGAGTACTTGCAAGATCGTGTCAAATAACTTATTAAAAAAATAATAGATAAATAAATAAATAAACAAATAAAAGTCATCATATTGTTTTGTTCAAATAAAATATTAGCCTAATCTGACCATAAGATAAGTTACGAGTATAATGCACAACTACAAAATACAGTTACAGTTACATGTATTTCGGCGTAGTGGTGTACTTCTGGTTAAATATCTTTTGGCATAGAAAAAAAAGTAACAAATATAAAAAAACAAACTTTCGTAAGTCTTTTGTTAAGACAGTTCAATAACTTTTATAACTATATTTCTTATAAAATAATAAAGAAAAAATCCTTTAAAGGTAACTTTTTTTTCATGGATGGAGTAATATTTTTCGATATTTTTTGCAATAAATTTACCCAAAAATTGAACGAAAAAAAAACAATCATATTGTAAATATTACACAAGGGTTTAGCCAGAAAAAAAAATAATAAAAAAAGTAAGAAAAACAAATATGCAAGCAATAGTTAAGGAAGGGTCAATATGTTTTTTATGCTTCCTTAGAGATAAAGTTAAGTGTAACTTTCAAAGGATATTCTTAGTAGGAAAGGAGGGTTGATTATTATTCCTAGTATAGTAGTTTCATTTTTTTTTTGTTATGAACTATAAGAATTATAAATACAGATTTGCTTATTTGTTTTTGTGCTGACCTTTGTTATATGAAAGAATTATGGCTGGTTATAAGTAGTCTTTGATTTTTCGTTTTCTTTTTTATTTTAATAAATATTATTTTATGTCTTCTCAGGTATGATTGGGAATACTGAGTTGTAGAGTTGTGTATGTAGATAGATTTTTTTCTTTTTTTTCATATGCATAACTTTTATTTTATGACCAACACTGACAACTTCATTTACACTCTATACAACATTGTTGAGTTTTATGTAAACCAGATCCCTAGACAATAATAAAATCAATATAACGATAAAAGCTAAAACCAAATCAAATCATATTGTAATTTTAAGGAATATCTTGCAAAATTTTACTTTATTTTATGAATATTTTTATGGTAAATTTTAGTTCATGTTGTGTTTATTTTGTAAAATAAAAAAGTGAACAAGATATAAATTTTGAACATTCTAGGTATTAATAATTAATAAAATTATAAAAATATAGTCAACAAACCTATTAATTAATAAACTTTTGAAATTGGTACAAAGATTGGCTTATTATTAAAGCTTTAAGCTTTTGTCTAATTCATTCTAAAATATTGAACAATTTGCTAGGTTAAGCCAATACTTCTTATAAAGCTATATGTCGTTTTTAAACGCCATTTATTTCTAAATCTTTTCAAATTAATATTAATAGTGGAAATATAAACAAATATCCTTCAACAAATTTTTACCACAAATTGTCTAGCCTTATTAATCTTTTCACTGTTGGTTAAATGTATTTTGAACTTCAGAAAATTCTACAAGAACAACATACCTTTTCACTCCAGACGTAATTTTTTAATTTAATATTTTTATTTTATAAAATCATTTAACAGTCATGGTTTAAATAATAAGAAAAATTACACAAAAGTCTGTCATAATTCTCTAGTATAAACCAAACATCATCATCTTCATTTATTTAAGGGCCACACGCGTACCCTAAAATGCTTGTGCATCTTAAAGAGTTGAGATTCCCGCTGCCACTGCATAAGATCTTAAATATAGACACGGTGCTGACAGGGCACACACATTGTGGATGAACAATATGGAGATTAAGATGATGACTGTTTCTTTTTTTTTCTATTTCATGTGTTTTGTTGCTGTAATAGACGACAAGTGTATTTATTTTATGATCTTAATGTTGTTAATGATATTGTGTTGTAGCCAAGTTGCTGATATTTTATGTTAATATTATTATTAATGCTGCCAGTTTTGCTTCTAATGCTACTCCTGCTCATATTTTGGTGGTTGCAGCTATAATATTTTTTAAAATACCTTTCAACACTTAAACTAATTTGTAATTTTGTAAGAATTTTTAACACTTTTATGTTTTATTTTCACTTTTCTGTACGCTACATTATGTTGAAATACAAATTGGGTAGAAAAGGTACCTTGCGCCACTTTTCTTTAAATTCTCTCTTTTCATAACCTTAAATGATATTTGTAAATTGTTATTTTAAGTTCTAAAGACGTAGATATATTGGTTTAATTTAAGTCCTTTATACTCTGCCTGTTTTGTTATTTTGTATGGATTTCTAAAGTAACGGAAAACGACGATGTTATCCCGTTCATATGGTAAATTCGCCATTTTCAAGACAATTGGTTACAATAGAATGGTCCTATGGCGAAAGATCACTTCTATTCTACTTATTAAGCGTTATTAACGCAACTGTATGAGTATCCAAGGAAACTAAAGTGCAAGTGAAATATTTGTTTGCGAGAAGTTCGAATCTTCAACTCGAGAAGGTATAGGGTGAATCCATATCAAAGCGGAAAAAAAAACAGCCATTTTCGAATTTCACACTTCCGATTTCAATGAAATTCACTACAGACATTGGCTATTGGAAGTGTTTCATAAAGTTTTAGACTTAGGACCCTTTCTGGTACAAAAATATGACGTTATGAAAAAAAATCTAAAAACTTCAAAAAAGTGTACTTGTTTAATTATAAGATATAATGTTGACATAACTCGTCTCCGTTTACAAGTTATAAAGCAAACGTTGTAAAATTTAAATTATGTATGTATGTTTTTATTATATTTATTTATTTTTATTTATTATTTGAATATGGGGAAGTTATATTAATATTATATATTTTTTAAGAATAATTAAAATATCGTTTTTAGAGATATGATGGTTTAATATTAATAAGTCCAATTTTGACATTTGAATTTTCGAAATAAATAAACTTATTACATACCATTTTAAAGGCAATATTTTTATTTTTAAGCGATACTAAAATTAAAGCTTTATTATGTATATTTCAGAAGTTATTAGTAATTTGATTATATTTTGGTCCATTACTTCTAAACTAAATGTGTGTCCACTTTGAAATTTTACACAAGAAAGTTGCGTCAATATTATATATTTTTTAAGAATTTTAAAAATATCGGTTTCTGAGATGTAATGGTTTGATTTGTATATATCTTACTTTGACCTTTGAACTTTAGATGTAAATAAATTTTATATATATAGTTACAAAGGTAATATCTTTGTATTTAATATGTAAGTAAAACTAAAGATCTACCATGTATTGTTTAGAAGTTATTAGCATTTAAAAAAACACCTTTGTAAAGTTTTAATGGCGTTTTTCATTTTTCAAAACGTCATATTTTTAGACTGGTAAGGGCTATCATCATGGTTCATGGTTTAAGAAATACTTTTTATAGCTAATGTCTGCGATGGATTTCATTGAAATCGAAAATGTTAAATCCGATTGCTGTCCATTTTACCATGGAATCACTCTCCAGTCTAATCAGGAAAGTATGCATTATATAATAGTGGCAACGGGTCCTTCGTCCTTTATTAGAAATATTATAAGATCCCTATCAGATACAATATTATCTTAGGACTCTGAGAATTATATACTAAGTGAAACTAGTAGCCACATTGAATCCTTGCAAGTTTAGGAAACAAGGAAATCAAATAATTTCGAACAATTATAAATGTTTTGTTGTCGGAAATCTAAGTACTGTAGACGAAAAGTCATGGTAAATTAATTGAAGGTTTTACGGAAGCGCCTTCTTGTTATAACGATTAAAAATTCCCGATTTGCTATGCTATGTACATTTACTATGCCTTTTATTCTCAATATTTTATGCTGATAAAATAAGGCACCTCATAGCCGACCATTGCCTTTCACGTTCAAACATTTTACACACATTTTCTAAAAATTATCTTGTTTTAACATGATGATATTTAATAAAGTGTTTCTTAAATGTTTCAATATTTATATTCAATGTCTGGGACGGATCACAAAACATTTAAATCAGTGGAAAATAATTTGAAATAAATTACTTAAGGTTGATTTTTTTCTCTGTACCTTGTTTGACACTAATTGATTTTGTTTAAATTTTCGAATTGAAAAAAAAGAAAACATAAAAAATGTGAAAAATGTTGTATTACATACGAGTACATTCAGGTGAAATATTGTAAAAGTGGCGACTAAACTAATACAAAAATTGATATGATAAGACTAACCAATAGAAATTGATGAATAGATTGGTGCCACAAGACGCTTAGAAAATGGTAGTTGTATAATTTGCGGTGCTGTTGAATTTATTAAATTTATTTGATTTCAATCAATACTCTGTTTAATGTTCTATTATATTTATTCTATTTAAAATAGAAAGAATATTGCTCAACTACAATGATTGTAGACAAAATAAAATAAATAAAAAACTACAGGTTTTTCTCAATATTTGCGTTGCTTTGCATACCATTTGGATTGTTGCTCTATAATTCTGTTTTTTTATTTTATTTTTTTTTTTTCTTAGTAACCATTACCAATTAACAAATGTTGCAACATCGGCAGAATGTTGTTGTTTGTGTTTATTGTCTCTTGCCATTTTTTTATTCTGCATTTGTTTGTGGACAAAACAGACTTTCTATAGTTATTTTAGTCATATTGCAGTTTTAAGTTCTGGCCGATTGTTGTTTTTGCTTTAATATAAATTTAAATAATTTCAATTCTTACAAGATTCTTCCATTTCCAATGCACTTGTTTAACAACTATGTGTGTAGGAGTTTTATGATCTTAGAAATTGTAACCAATCAAAATCTATTATATTACGAAAAAGACTACAAAATAAGACTACAACTGAGACTTGAATTGTGGAAATAAAGAAAAAATTTTAAAAGAAAATATTCCGCAAATCCTTTTTTTAGTTGGTAATTTTAGTGTAAAAAGATTAGAATCACGTTTTTGTACAGTGTCGCTAAATGACTTTAGATTTAGACTATAAAAGAAAACTAACTTGGAGAAAAAATTACAGATATATTTGAAACTTTTTTAGGACAATGTGTTACATGTAACATGTATGGTCCATGTAACATATTTAATAAAATATTTTATTAAATATGTTACATGGAACAAAAACTTTATGGGAGGAAACAAAATGCCCCTTCCTGGCGCAAATTGTTAAATTTGTTTGAAAATTTTCGTTTTTTAAATGCAAATCTAAAGGATAATTAAACTTGGAAAATTGAAAGTATTCATAATGCAAAAATTTAACATCATAATGCCTGCAAATACAATAATTTCGAGGAAACTCATTCAAATAAAATTAACAACATTTTCATTAAGATATGATAACTGATAGAACTCATTATCTCTCCTTAATATTATCACAAGAAATTGTGATATTGTGTAATTTTATAGAAATAGAAATCTTACAATTCTTTGAAAAAATATAATATAAGTCATAACAAGTGCATTAAAGTTAAATTTGTCAATACAAACTCCAATATACGAAAGTATTTATCTATATCTGAATATGTGTATATTAAAAAAATAAACGTATAATTTTGTATCTGTTTTGTATTTGTAAGTACATGATTGTTAAAAAATTCCTTGACTCGTTTACATTTTATGATGGTCTGTGTGCAATGCTATTCTTTTTGACTCGTATTTATTTAATTTTTTTACATTTTTTTATTCTTTTTTTTTTTGATGAGCTCCTCCTTTATGGTTAAATGTTTATGATTATTGAATTTTGTATTCTGCTTGAAAACTCATGTTTAAGAAAATTGCCAACAATCATCATGGATGACTAGACATTGCATCGCGTTTATCCAATCAGCTTTTGACATGCCATGAAACGAAAGATACTGTACGTACGTTGTTAAAGATGCTTTCGCTGCTAATGTCGATGACTACGACGACGATGACGATGATGACTTTGAAGATGATGGTAGAGTTGGCGATAATAATAATATTGAAAATGATGATTGGATATGGAAGCCATTTTTGGAAGGCATAAAATAAAAAGAAATGAAAGATACATATTTTTTTCTTTATCTTAATTTATAAACATGTTGAAGAATTAAAAAAAAAAAAAAACTATGAGAGTGAATTAAAAAAATTGTTTTTGGAGATACACTTTAAAAAAATATTTTCAGAACAATTTGAGATTTGCATTCTCCGGTAGGCTAGTTGGCAGTGAGCTAGTCTACCCACAAGAGGATCAATAAATAAATAAACTAATAACTTTGAGATGATTTTAATTTAATTATACTAAAAAATTATTTAGAGAAATGTTATATAGGGTAGGAGCATTAAAGCCTTTGGTTTAAAGAATTACTGTAAATACTTTAACCGAGTTAAACCATGATAATAAAACACTATTTGGGGTTAAAGGTTAATTTTACGGAGAGACAGTCCGACGGACATACTAACACACATATAATGTTACAAGGATCTGTTTAAATGTTATTTAGTAATATCTCATTCACTTCCGCACATTTTATCATTGTAATGGATTAATGGGATTCTGAGATATTAATAAAAACGTTATGATAAGTAACATATTTTTATATAAAGAAGTGTTTTTAAGTAATTCCATTTTCTTTAAAAAAATGAAATATTTAGTACAAAAAATGTTTAAATACCAATTCATTTTTAATAATATCTCACAAATCAATGATAAGAATTTGCAGAGCTATAACGGTTATAATACTGAATCAAATATATGTTTGCCACTATATTTTTAAACCATTTTGATGGTATAATTACATCTTTAGGTCTGGCGCAGAGACAATATTTAGTTATCCCCTGGCTACATCCGCAGATATCCGCAAGTAAAATTTGAGTGATTCACTGCACAAGATATCAATGTTTTGTTTTATATTGATTTAAAAGCGAGCAACAAATATGCATTCCATTAAAAATTATTTTTCATCAAAAGTATTTCAATGTATTCTGTACAAAAATTTTAACCACTGTTTTTTGTTTTTGAAATTTATGACTAAAAATAAAGTCTACGTAAAGTTCTCCATCTAAAATGGTATAAATTATAATTCAAGTGGTTAAGGATGCAAAAATAATACTCTTTAAAATGTGCCAGCTTTTTATACAAAAAATTTTTATTTCAAATATACTAAATTTAGCGATTGTTTTAGGACAGTTGTATTGGTAGGAATTTTGCAATATTTTTACACAATAGTTCATGATATGTTAGCTTTATAGTAAATTAAAAATTTTGTACATTTTCGAAAATTTTCAAAAAATACTTATGATCAAGTCGCATTCTAGCACCAGTAAAGAATTTAAGAATCATGTAGTATTTTTACCTGATAACAATTGATATTTAGATAACATGAACTTTTTAAAAATATAGAAACACTGCAAACATTTCTTGTTCGTTATTTCGTTTGGGGCTAAGAGGACGGCAAATGTTGCCTCTAATTTCTCATTCTAACCTCCTTCTGATCTTAAAATTTCTTAAGTAAATTAATTTCGCAAGCCAATAGAGATGTTGTAGTGTAGACAAAGAAATAAACGAAGATGTTAGGGAACTACCTGAGTGTTATTATACTTACCTAATCGTCAGCTATTTCTGCCGTAGGTTGGTGTTAATTCGAGAAAGCATGACTTCATTCTAATTCAGTGATCGAGAGTTTTTCCCAAGTAATTTGGATAGTGAATTAGCTTTTATCTGTTTTCGGACTTTTTGCTGTAACAAGAAAAATATAGTGGTGCGCATCGATATTTGTGCCTCGAATAGTCGTATATTGTCTACATGTCTACAATCTATCATTGGAAATCAATTTAGTTTTTCGTGTTCTTTTGTCGGAGAAGTTTTTATGGAGACTATATTTTTCGACAGCAGACTCAAATACGTAAATATAAATACTTCCGAATTTCGGGAAATAATAATTCAATTTATGTTATGGGTAGCGATCGCAAAGATTGTTAGGTGAATTATTGAAACAAACCTTAACACATTTGACTTTTCTTCTTTAAAGCTAACGTGTATTTATTGGGAGTTAGACAATACCTTACGAATTGATGAAGTCCCAGTTATGTCTCAGATTTTAGAGATATAACTTCCTCTATATAAAATATGTTTTTAACACATAGTTGCCCGATACCCGATATCGTGAGCGGATATTGTTGAAACTTCGCACACAGTAGGTTTTTGGTCTAACTAAGGTAATTTAAAGAAAATGGAATGATTGGATCTGAAACGGTAAGTTTACTTATCAGCGGGCATAAACGTATAGTTTTTTTTGGGATAATTTAAGAAGTAGGCTCAAGTTGAAATACATTACTTTAGTAATATTTATTAAAAATCAAAAAAAAATTAATTTTTTTTTTTTTTTGTGAATTTGCAAACTTTTATTTATTCTAACTTGCACATTTGTCAGCGGGTATGACCAACCACCCAACGTCTTGGATTTCCGGAAAGTGCTGTAATATACAGGTTTATAAATTTCGACGAATGAACTATAATCATGATGGTTTAAAGATTAAAATTTGTTCATTGGCAGATAACATTGTAAATGTCAGTAGTTCACAGTAATAGCTACAAGAAAATTGCAACTGTCGATATGGGCTTACTAATCTTTTTCTTTTGGCGTAATAAATTTGGAGATTTCGTATATAAATCATAATGTTACCATTTTTTGATCAGATATAAATCCAGTAAATAACCAACGTGTCAGAAACTTGGAGATTTCGTATATAAGTCTTTATGTTAACATTTTTTGATCAAATATTAATCCAATAAATAACCACTTTCTACTTTCGCTATGCCCATTATAATACTCTATTGTGCCATAAAGTAATAAATTGGTACCGCAATTTGTTAGAACGTTAACAATCTTATCATCTCGCCGTTGTATAGCCAACACTTCAATGGTATGATAAAACGATACTTTCACATCGCGCAGCACAAATTTTTACCCTTAGATTTTTAAATTTTATCAAAAAACAAAAAATAAATGAATAAATCTCCAGTTCAAGTAAGGAATTTCAATCGATATTTTCATATGTTCTCCATCTAAGAATTTTTTGCATCGTTCTGCATCCACCATATGAAATATAAACAAAATTTCAGACAATAAGCCAATTCATTGACAGGGACAGGAAGTTCATGCACTTAAAAAGTGTGTTTTGGGCGCTTAAAACATGCACCAAAAATAAAAAAACAAATAAAATATGCACTTATATTTTTAACTCTTATTAAGTTATTAACATAAATTGTGAATATATATATATATATATATATATATATATATATATATATATATATATATCCAGCAAAAGAAGACTATAAAATGCTTCCAAAAAAGAAAGAACATTTTCACCACTTCAAAAGCAGAACTAAGTGCATATTTTGTGCTTTTTTAGAAGTTATTAATAATTACTTCTAAAAAAGTGAAAACACAATTTATTTTTAGAAAAAAAAAGTTAATAATTTAAATAAAATTTAGATTTCACAAATTTAAAAGTATTTTTAATATCTTTAAATAAGGTTAAAACCGAAAGGAACAAGAAGCATAAAAAAACATCCTATCAATGACAACCATGGGTTAAAAAAGAACTTCTACTGCTCTTTTTCAGCACTAAATAAGTACTTAGTGTCTTCCTTCCAATTACAACACAATGTTAAAATCATGACTTTTTCAACTCTTTCAGTTTTTTTTTTTTTTTTGTTGGGTATTAATAAATAATATTTTTATTTACATACATAGGTATTTATTTTTAAATGTAAAATTTAACCTATTCGACATTAACAGATGTGATGAGTGCATTTTTAAATAATTTTGATTATATTGTTATCTTCATCTGAATCCAAAATTGCAACAATTGTGTTAGCAACAAACTTATTTCGATGACTGTTCTCTCCATGATAGATTAATTTTTATAAAATAATATTTAGTTCTATACAGTTTATTGTTCTCGCAGAAAGAATATTCTCATTGATAGCTTCTTTAAAAAATTAATAAAGGAATGTTTTTTTTATAAAACAAATGTTTCGCATACATATTTTGTGGAATTTTGATATCATAACTCAATAACTTTGATGGCGCATCGCTTATAATAATCAACGTCCTTCTGTGATTGTTAGTTTTCGATATATAGCTTACCAAAAATTACTCTTCTATAGTATTTTTCAATATTTTGAAATTTTAAAAAATATATTTAAGTCACTTTATCAAAAGTTCACAGAATTTTTTTTGTGCAAAAAAATTATTTTAAATTGCATTTTTTCATAAAATATTACACAAAAATTTGCTTTTATGGCAAAATATGCAAAAACATGAATTTTCAATAAAATATGCAGAAACATGCATTAACAAATCGATGCCATTTTAAAGCAAATTCTCTGATTCGGATACTGTTCTAGGAGGAAAGGCAAAAAACATGCATTTACATGGACTTCCGGTACTTCTAGATTAGTTAAGAACGATGCAGCAGAAAAAATTTCCTTAATTTTTTCTGCTGCTGATGAGGACATTTCTACAGTCCTTATCACAAAGGAAGATTTTTAGATTCCATATCCTCAAATATTAAGCAAAATAAATGAGTTGTGGATGTCAGCTGCCCAAAAAAGCTTGACTTGCTTTTAATAACTTCTCCTAAATGCTTATCTGTAGAATACGCTGAATTTGACGAAATTCAAAGATTTGTTAGCCTGCCCAAGTTATCTATGCTGTGTAGGTACCTCTTTTGTAAATAATGTTGTAATTTTCTTCATGTTTATTGTATTTCATTACCATTTCATAATAACATATGTTTATTTCAGCGATTTTACAAAAATAATATATTTCAGTGTAGTGAACAAAAATTTTCACCATCTTAGAGGAACTTTAATTTAAATTTTATTTAACTATAGACTATAAAGTGCTTCCAAAAAGAAAGAACATATTTAACGAAAAACTGAGTCTGGTTCTATCCTGGTGGAAAACCTAAAGTAGCTATTTTTTTTACTTTATTTTAAAAATAGTACCGTTATAAGACGTGTGAAATATGTTTATGTTCTTTCTTTGACTGTTTAAGGAAAAATTATCACCAATTCTTTGAGATCTCTTCAAAAAATGTTTGTATCTTTAAAATTTAGTTGGTTCTATCCTGATGATAAGGAGTATATATACTAGGGTGATAGAGTCGGTTTTTTCAAAACTTTTATTTTTTGAATGTCGAATAAACCGGTTTTTTTAAACACAAAATCCCGGTTTTAAAAATAACATTTTATTTAAAAAAAAAACTACGTAATAAACACTAATATTTGAATGGAAATTTAGGAAAAATTTGTTAATTGATTAATATTAAAAAAGATACTTTTTTGTTATGTTTTATAAATATATTTTAAGGTTAATGTGAAAATCGTCGAAATGACTATTTGTAATCATCAAAAAATCCTCAACATCAAAATCTAGATTTTCTATATGTTACTGAAAATTTTCTAAACTTTTTTTAATGAAAAATCTACTTTATTTACAATAAAATAATGAAAATTGCATTCATTTAATATTGTCGGCCCATTATCTATTGACTATGATGATATATGCAAAGAAATGTTGTATGACTAATAGAAAAAATAAGTAAGTCTTAGTGCGATTCCAAAAAATCTATTATAATTTTAAAGATTTCTAATGCCTAATTTCTAATGAAATTAAAAATTTTATAAAAATTCCAAAAGGTTTTTGACCTTTTATGAAGCGCCCACAGAGAAAAAACATGGTTACAGCATTATCACTACAACAATATTATATTCTCATTCTTAATTTTCTTGAATTTTGATAATTCTGTGTTCATGATAACAATGTTTTTGTTTATATTTTCTCATGTAATGTTTACACTCAATAAAAATTTTGGTATGGTTGACTGTGTGTTTATTCATTTATATAATAAAAGTTTACTTAATTGAAGGGAATATAATTATTATATATTTGTTCCCTTAAATTTTTTCTATAAATGAACCATTTAAATTAACAAGAAGCTTTTTATTTTAATATTTAATATTTATGTACCAATTTATGCAATTTACTTTTAAAGAAAAATATGTAAAAAATTATGAAAACAATTCTGAATTTTCTCTTAGAAAAATCGTCAAAATAACGATAAATCTTCAAATCTGGCAATAGTGTCTATAAGTTTAAATAAATATTAAATTAATAAATATGTTGAATGAAATACGCATATCAATGGAATTAGTTTTTCACTTTTAATACCTGCAACGTTCTTACAAACAATTTAAATATTTTAGTGCTTTTATTTTATTTTATTTTATTTTATTAAATATTTGTAATAATAGTTAATTACTTTTTGTTTAAAGCAGTATTTCAAAGAGGCTTACTTTTAAAATTTATTTCGAAAAAATTGAGGGACGTTTTTTCCATATTAATTCATGAAAACTGAGAAAAAACATGGCTACAGCATTATCACTACAACAATATTACGTTCTCATTGTAAATTTAATTGAACTCTTATAACTCTGTGTTCATGATAACAATGATTTTGATTCAATTTTGTCATTTAATGTTTACACTCAATAAGAATTTTAATATTATTTACTGCAAAAATTATATATTTTAAAATATTTTTACCAGAAACAAAATTTTGTTAATATGAAACACATCATTACATCTTCTTATTCTTAAACCATATATTTCTTTGTTCTTAAACCACATTCTGTTTTTAAACATTATTAATATTATTATTCCTATAAAAATAAAATGTTACAAAAAAAAAAAAAAAAAATATATATATATATATATATATATATATATATATATATATATATATATATATATATATATATATATTATTTATGATAAGAAGGAATAATAATATGACAAAATGAGATAATAATATGATAAGATTTGATAACTATATGATAATGATATATATATGGTAATGATATAATAAAATGGAATCATAATATGACAATATAGTACAATAATATAATAAGATTGTTCAATTATATGTAAAACTGTAATTATAACATGAAGAAAACCATAAAATAGGATACGATATGACAAAGTGGAATCATAATAATCATTACTTGCAATCATTTCTATTTTTCGCTGTGATCATATGTTCCAATCATAATATGGTGCTCTTAGATTATGATCACTACAACTATATTTTTTTTTCAACGTGTAGTTTCTGTACTTATTATGTAAAACTTAGTTTCATTTTTGGTGATTGTTTTCTTACCTTATTTAAGATTTATTTCATAAACTAATTATATTTCATAAATTTTAACTTGAATATTATAAGATTTGTTGCGTTTTTTAGAGAAATGTAGTTTTTTAATGGAAATATTTACTTCTGCAAAAACCTTAATTCAACTATTTGAACTAGTCGAAAACCGGTTTCTCCAAAAAGTCGAATAATCGATCACCCTAGTATATGTCTTTTAGACCTATGGTGAAAGGTATAAAAAAGAATAAAATTTTCACATGTAGTAGGTTTTATACTTGATTAGTGCTCATAAGTGAAATTATCGGTCGGGCCATTATGGACCAAAAAAAGGGAATATTTCATAAATTTTCAGATTGCTATTCGTTCATAATATAAAACTATCAATGACCGAGTGTATATATTTATATTTATATTTATATTTATATTTATATTTATATTTATATTTATATTTATATTTATATTTATATTTATATTTATATTTATATTTATATTTATATTTATATTTATATTTATATTTATATTTATATTTATATTTATATTTATATTTATATTTATATTTATATTTATATTTATATTTATATTTATACTTATATTTATATTTCATTATAATAATTAAGATAATCAATAATCTGTGTGTGTGGTATTTTCATTATATTTGGATACAAAATATATATTTTTTTGTTTTGTCTAACTCATCTTCGTCAACTGTTAATTCAACAGCCTCATCGCCATCATCATTATCTATCGTTAATGTCCATAAATTGATGACATTTGTTGTTAATGTTTCGTTTTTTATTTTTGTTATTGGTATTTTTCTATGTAGATGTTATTGTATTGATTGACTAACATGCATAAATATTTTCTCTTGTAAACCTAGTTTCCATACAAAAATGGTTTTTGTTCCATTAATGAAAAATCAAAGATTGATTCAAGAAACTTTTGTGTGTGTGTAAGAGTGTGTGTATATCTGTATACCACAGCACCCTCACCTGTTGTTGCGATTTCTGTGCTACTGCTGATTTGGCTGTCGTCGCTTTTTTTTCTTCAAAGCCTACTAAAATATATGGACTTAGGTGCAGTAAGTAAAAGAAAAACCGGATGAGTATGTCGCCAATGTCATCCATCGTCAGCCATAAGTAAAATGATGGTATGTATGACTCTATGGCTTGTATGCATGTGATCGCATCACCAATCATTGAATTTTATGCACAATATTTTATTTTATTTTTTTGTAAAACTTCGATCCAATTTTTTTCGTTTAGTTGTTGTTATTGGTGCTTGTGTTGTTTTGTTATTTAAAGACGCAATCAACTTGCAATCAATTTTAAAATATTTTGTTTTTGTCTTTTGTATACTTTTCATATCACATTGATTGTTTTGTGTGTGCATATGCAACATGTTGCAAACGCAATCAACAATAATTTTTTTTCATGTTGTTAGTAGTTTATATTTTTTACGCTACTAAAAAATATGCCTGGTAATTTGGTTTATAAATGAATAACGTATGCGGAATAAAATTGCAAAATCATAAGTACACTGGTTAAGAACGGTGTACTTATGATAGAGATGTTTTATGATTAATTTTTTATACTTTTGTGAAAATTCTAAGAAAATCTGACTTGTAATATCTTCAAAATTTTAGTAAAAGGCGAACTACCTCGAAAAAATATTTGTAATTTTTTGGATTATTTTAATATATACATCACCACAAAATGATTTATATTTTAACTTAGACGACAACGAGAGTCAAACTAATTTTTATTCGGTAGGTTATAACCACTGACAGAAAAAATAGAAAAATTATGACCAAAAATTTGTCAAAGAAAATAACTTTCTAAGTCTATTTGAGGCGAAAATTTTTTTGAATAGTTCTAAAATCTAATTTTACTTGCACGTTTTAATAACAGTGTATTTATGACAAAGACATTTTATCATACATTTTGGATGGCTACATATTTACTTATTATAATGTGCAAATTTGCGTTAAAATCGGAGTTCTAGTTTCTTCATCATGTTAACAAAAAAAAAGAACTACCTTGCACAAAAAATTTTTAATTTTTTTTTGGATTATATTTGTATTTACCTGACAAAAAATTAAACATGAGTTTCAAAGAATTTTTTTCGATAAATATAAATTCATTTATAGAAAAGTTAAAAAATTAAGGTCAAGGTTTTTCGAAGAAAACATTTTTATAGCGATTTTATGGCAAATTTTTAATTTTTCAAAATTCTTATTTGACTGCATTTTTTTATAACGCAGAGGTGATGGATTTCATATAAAGAATTATTGATATATATTATTCAATAATGATATATCTCCTAGACTACTTTAGTAGCCGGATGTAATGGCAGGATGATTTTAAGGGGTAAAAAAATCAATAATATAAATTAAAGATTTAAAATTAAAAATCTGCAAATAATTTTAAATTTAAACAGAAAAGCGTTTGTAGATTTTTTTTAATTTCAATGTAAACTAGGTTATAATAACCAAATAACAAGTTCCTTCAGAAGTACTTCAAAAGTGCACAAAAGAAATCAAAATTTTAGACATATAAAAACAACATAAAAAGTTATCTTGTAAAAAAAATAATATATATAACATTTATATTAAATTTTGGAGAATATTTTTAATTTTGTTGCAATTTTATTTCGTTAGATGATTCAATAAGCTAAGTTTAATACACTCTCAAAGTCTTTTAAAATCATTAATATATATATTAGTTTTAAAAGAAATGAAGAAGGATATTGTTTCTAAGGTGAATTACAAATATTTTTCTCTACTGGCAGAAATTGGTAAATTAATTAAAATACTCAATTAAAATAATTCGTTTTTCATTGACTTAACTTAATATTTGATAAAGAGTATTGGTATGAAATTTTATCTTAAAGAAATCATGAATTTCATAATCTACTAAGCTAACATAAAGAAGTATAAATAAGAATCAATATTTCACATGAATTTCATCATTTACCCAAAAAATATCAATCATATCTATGTAAAAAAGACACCATTCAGTGTCAAAATTGTATCAAGGACGTTCATATGTATATCCCTACTGTACATACCCGGGTGCATACATATTTTTACTTTAAAATGCTTGCATTTCTTTAATAATAAAGAAATTTCAGGTCGTCGCGCTTAAGGCATTTTAAAGCTTAGAATCTGAAGAAACAGCAATTTTGTTTACTTGGTCTATATTGGTACCTGCGGTAATCAATAACCCCATATAATTGTTATATGTTTTGCACTATAATTAACTTTTCTTTGTATTATTTATTATTTTTATTGCTTCATTTAAAGTTAAAATTTAATTTTTTTGTGTTTAAACTAGTGATTAAGTTTGTCATGTTAGGCAAAAGTGTCATTCTATAGTTAGGTTTGAAGAATATCTACTTTCATATGTAAACTAATTTTTCTAATATATATATATATATATATATATATATATATATATATATATATATATATATATATATATATATATATATATATATATATATATATAACACATTAACGTACCAGGATTCTATAGTTAGGTTTGAAGAATATCTACTTTCATATGTAAACTAATTTTTCTAATATATATATATATATATATATATATATATATATATATATATAACACATTAACGTACCAGGATATTGACTAACGTTAATTTTTTTGGGTATGTACTGTATGGATATATGGAGAATTCTCCTTTTACGTTTACCTTTAAGTTCCCGACCTTAACATCAAATATTAACACCTCGTGAAGTAAGAGTTAAAAAATCCAAAAAAAGTGTTTGAAAATAAGAAGTTTTTCTTTCTTTTGATTTCTGTAACCGTGGATTTTGGCATACATATTCAATTTCTCTAATGTAAACTACAAATACTTGTAGAAATAGGTAAACTTGTGTTCAATTAATGTTAAATTATATTGTAATTAATGTAATTTTTCGTTTAGACAATTTGCGCCGTTTCGAGTATTGGAAAATAAATAATGGAGGTTTATTTCTTTTGTAATTATGGATCGCTTGAGATATATCTCGTTAATGTGCCCTCAATATCAGAACTATAAGGGGTGCCCAACTTGAGAAGAAAAAACGTGAACGGCTCTAAGAGGTGTCTTTTTCGCGTGATCAAAAAAGTTTCCTTGGTACATTTTAAAAAATATTAATTTGCAAAAATGTCATAACCGAGGAATAAAAGTTAAAAAATATATGCATGCAAATGCATGTTTTTGCCTTTACTCCTAGAACAGTGTAAACTAAATATCTTTGCGAATCAGAAAATTTGCTTTAAAATAGAATCGATTTAAAATATTATTGTAAACGATGCGAGTTATTGAGTTAAGGTATCAAAATTCCACAGAATAAATAATTACGTTTTCTCTTATTTATTAAATCTATTAGTATAAATATATTGCAAATTTAACATTGAAGGTGATAACTGTTAATTAAAAACATTTATTTTTAATGAAAATATCAAATAGAAAAATAAAGAAAGTTTTAAAACAGATGGAGAAGTAATGTCCTGTAAATTATTTGACGAAGAAGATCATTTAATATCGAGTTATGCATGCGAAACATTTGTTTCCGATGTCGTTCATTTTTATAAAACAACCATGCATTGAATAATTTATTTAAAGATGATCAATGAAACTATTGGGTTTGAGAGAACTTAACATTATTTCAGAAAAATCGATATATCATGGAGACAATAGCTAGTGAAAGAAGTTTGTTGTAATTTTGGATTCAGATAAAGACATAATATAACAACAATATAAACGAAATCATTTAAAAATTCACCCTTAATAACTGTTGATGTCGAATAGGCTAATTTTTACATTTGAAAATATAGAACAAACTCTGGTATTTATGTAAATAAAAATATTTAGTAATATTTATATTCACTGTATATGAATTTATTTTTAATTTAGTATGTTACTGAATTGAAATTTTATATTTTTTATTTAATAAAAGTTAAAAACTTTTATTTATTTTATTTGTTTTTAGGGTATATTTAAACATTTTAGTTCGTGTTTTAAGCGTCCCTGGTCTTTTAAATCGATCTAAAATTTTGCATATTTTATATTAGCATTTTTTAGGTTTTATTTGAAATTATATTTATATTAATAGGTATATCTATTCTGTTTTAATTGAGCGAAAATAGGTTTCAACAAAAAATTTCATAAATGGTATTCATGACTTGAGACCGCGGTGTCTTTAATATTTCATAAATCGTTGAGGCACATTCCAGACGCTAATTAAAATCACAACAATTAACATCATTTAAAGATTTTATTGTGGTTAGATGTGAAAAATACTTCAGCGAAAAAAAGCAATTAAAAAAATATCAGAAATCTATGCTGCTTTGTTGTTTGCTTTATGTTATAAAGGTAGGTTTAAACAGATCTGTGGTCACGAAAATATTCAATAATATAAAACTTACTGAACCTCCTTTTATTTGTATTCTATATACGTTTGTGTAGCACTGTTGCCAGTTTCTAGTCAAAAAAAAAAAATTTAAACTTTTATCTAGCTTTAATTTTTTGGGTCATTTAGCCATTTTTTAGCAGTTTTTAAAGTCACTTTTTCATGTCTTGGCAACGCTGCTGTGTAGGCTACATGTGTGCATTTATTTTTGTATCGGACTTAGGGTGGAATTTTTACAATATTTTTAAACTTCTGAATTTTAACTTCCATAACGTAAACCAGTAATTTTTTGTCCATTAAAATCATTTTAAAATTTTTTGATTGTCATATCATAAAAATATATCAAAAAAGTTAATAAAATTAAAAAACGAGAAAATCTGTGCATATCTTCGGTGTCATCAACAATATGGTATCATTTTTAAATTGTGTTTTAGACATATACAGTCATATTCATATACAGTCATAGTCAATTACAGTCATAGTCATATACAGTCATAGTCATATATAATTACATTTTTTAAATTTTTTGAAAATTTGGAAAAGAGGTCAAATATTTGTGTTGTTATAAAATATTTTGAAATAATTGTTTTGTTGTCGTAAAGCCTGAAATGTGTAGAGTAGATTGTGTTAATTTCTGAAAAAGTCGCGGTATTTATTTCTGATATTAAAAGAAAAATTCGTATGCAGTTTTCATTTCAAAAGTATTTACACACATTTTTTTATACATAAAAATTATTTACACAGCTTCAAAAATTAATTATTTACGCTTAACCTTGCCAAAAATATTTCAAAATCTTGTCTTAGGATTCAAACACAACTTTAATAGGTCGCAAAAATATAAAAATAGTGGCAAAAATTATGAAAAACCTACCAGAGCCAAGTTAAGATTTAAATGAATTTATCGTCATTATGGTTTGAATCCTTAGTTAAAAGATATCACTGCATGAAAATAAAAACAATTTAAATAGAAATTAGGAAAAATCTGTCACAAAAATTTAACATCGCTTACAATATTTTCAAAATTTTCTGCGGTCGTTTGCATTGCAAAAAGTGTAATTCAATATTTTCACGATTGTTTTTCTGTAATATAATATAAGATTTCTAAATATTACATAACTATATTATTATTGGTTTTACTTTAAATTTTCAATGTAATTCAAATAAATCAAAATTTTGTACTTACTGTTTTTTCTAAAGCAATTATTAACGTTTATATTATATCTGTGTATCTTTGACAAAAAAAAAAAAAAAAAAAAATTAAATTTTTTCAAGAGAGCTAAACAATTAAAAAAAAAATCAACAATTTCTTTGAAAATATAAATTTTTAGATACATTGTCTAATCTCGACTTAAGATGTTTTGGCAAAACTTCAGATATGTTTTTAATACTGATTTTTTTTAAATTCTTTACATTAATTTAAAATAAAAATTGTTATTTTCTATTAATAGAAAAATGTTTTATTAAATATTGTGCTGATACTTTTTATTCAAGAGGAATTTTAGAAGGGCCGCATCGAATCGCAAATGTGTAAGGTCTCGCGTGAAAAAAATACATGAACAAGGAATGCATTGAGAAGCCTTCTGTCTATAAAAAAGCCTTCTAGAAGGGCTCTTTACCCCTTCTTTTTACTACTGGGATTGCAATGCTTTTTGTCTATATATGATATATATGATATCTCTTTTATTATCGAACCGATTTAGTTTATTTCTTCAGCATAAGAATTCAGAAAAAAATTTCCAAATATTCTTTACAAAACCGTGGTCATTATCTTTATCTTTATTATCAGAAAATCGAAAACCGGATTAAAAAACCGGATCACTTGACATATTTCCGCCATTTATGAAGCCTACTTATTGACTTTCAATAAAAAGTTCTCGGAAGTATCGTCCTACCGACATCATGCAAGGATCCAGAAAATATTAACTTTTTTGCTCTCTGATGAAAATTGTGGAAATTACAAAACGGAATGACAAACATATACACCTGTGGTGAAGTGTACGAAAATTGGGGCTCATACTTTTCCTGTTTTTTGGAGTTAAAGTGCAATTTTTTAAATAAATTGGTTTTTAGAGAAAGTATAAATATTGCATCTTTAATAAAATCATTGTTACTTAAGATATCCCCATAAAATATTTGGTGATTGTTGACTTTTTAATTTATAATAATGAAAAATAAAAAATACGCCCTATTGGGTGATTGATCTCGTTTTTAATCTTGAAAATTCTCCGTGAAAATGTCTTTCAGAAAAATGTAAAATCATTACATATTCTTAAGGAAATTTTTATTTTAGAAACAAAAAAAGTGTACACGTTTTTCAGGCAAGAAAAAAATTATCATTATTGCAATTGCAATATAGATCTCATTTCAAATTTTCTTTATTTGATAGATATTTTGTTCTTTAACAAATTAGGAGCCTATTTAGCTAATTAGGAAAGAATATAACACTTATGATGTTTATTTGTTTGAGACCAACTGGAGTTTTCTCTAAGGTTAACTACCGTTACCACTAAAAAACCCTTACCGCTAAAAGAAACCCATTGAAATTGACTACCATTACCTATAAAATACTGTTACTGTTAAAATATGTTTACCGAAATAGCTCATAATACCGTTAACGATTAACTACTGAAACCGAAATAATCGAGAATACCATAAACGCTAAAATACCTTTACCGAAATAAAACAAATTATCGTTACCGTTACCGTTACTGTCATTAAACAGTTTGAAAAAAATAATTATATTACAATACTTTTAATACTTGACTCCACTTTATATTTCATAGATGTGAATCGATGTCTGCATAATTTCTCAAAAAACAGCCATTACCGGACAAATGCGGTTACCAAAATAACCCAAAATACCGTTACCGTTATCTTTTTGAATCGGCTGTCAACCTTGGTTTTTTTTACAAAAATTTTAATTTCTAAAATTCGGCTATATATGCACACGATTTTTTTTTTCAAAATAAAAAAATACATTATGTACTATTTTTCAGAAAAATATCAGACGAAGCAACCAGTAATACTTTAAGTTCCACTCCATTAAATTTCAAAATTAGTGTGTTTTAGGACAATTATAAAAAACATAATATTTGGAAAAAACAAAATGTTCAAATGCTTAAAAAATCGGACTAAAATAGTTGATGGTCTATTTTAAAGTTGTGCTTTAAAAAAAACTTTTATTAAAGAAAGTACTATCGAAGTTTTCCCGTCATCCCCAGACCTGTCCCTCTTAACGACCCACTTTTGGGGACCCTTAAAGCCAGGTGGGTTTCGACCAGCAATGTTCGTTGAAGAAAACCGCATTGTAGAGGTTTTAGCAACCCCACTACTGGTGTCCTTGTGGTTTCCACCAATAGAGCTTGTCGACCTCTGACTTGCTGTACAATTATTTGCGAATTGCCAGATTTGCTGGATGGTACATGATCAGCCCCACCAGTGGTAGTTTTTGGCTTGCCAATCTTTCCCTGCTGTTTCAAAAGCGCTGCAGGTTTGACTGGTTCGCCTCTACCCTTATTTATCGCTCCGGCATGGATCGTTGAGGATGTTGACTTTTCTCCTGTGCTTAGGCAGATAGATAAGAGATGCTCGTCATCCGTTTCAGTCCTGTCGCCCAGCAACCGTTCGTCATCTGCCTGAATGAAATTCAAATTATAGTTATCTATTTTGGCCAACGAGCATGTAATGGAGAGACCATCTCGCACAGTACGTTGATTTTTTTTGTCACAATACCTGATTTTTTTTTTTTAATTTGACAGCTCAGTACAAAAAGCTCATTCAACCCAGATCACTAATTTTTGTTGCTATTGATGCATAATTTTGTTTATTTTTACTGCGAAAAGTTTAAAAATGGGAAAATGAGAAAATTTATGCTATATGCTCAGAGATGAGTATTATCATTATCATGTTTTATATGTTTCACTAATTGAACTGAATGACTTGATTCGATGTTCCGATGTACTAAAACGATTGTCAAGTTTGTCGTGTCATGGTTGCACTGTAACAAACGTCAATGTAAACTGAACCAAAAATCCGATTCTTCGATTCTCAAAAGAAATATAACATATTCGATTTGTGGCGGAATAAAAATGTCTCTTTCCGCCACTTTTAAGCTCACAGAATACTAAGCCACATTTTCATATATGTAGAACCTTACCTTATCAAGAACTTCTTCAAAGCACTTAGACGCAAAGGACAAAAATCAAAGAAGTTATATGTTAAACCGAATATACAAAAACTAATGACCAACCTTTTTTCATTTTTGATTTTTGTTTTTTCCATTAAAATATTTGAAAATTTTATGCTTCGAAAAGAAATCTTTTGACATTCGCGACTGGCAAAAGAACTTTAAAAAAAATCTACACATAGGATGCTTTGTGTAAGAAACTTTTATTTTTTTTTATATTTTTATTCTTTTATTCTTAAAAAGTGATATGTATAGTAAAAAACAAGGAAATCTACACATAGCATTTCCTTCAGAAACCTGTTGAGATAGTGGAAGACACTTTTGGCGGATGAACATATGATTAATAATGATACAAGATAAGATAATAAAAAAAATCCGCTGACGATATAAAATTATCTAAAAATATAAGGAGTTTTCTAAGGTGAATGAAAATTGGTATATATTACTTTTGTATTTAGGAAAGAAAAAAAAAAAGAAATTTTATTAAAATCCGCTCAAGGACACTCCCATCTCCCATACATCCTTAATTATTAAAATCGTCTATTTACTAAAATTGTAATTCGAATTTAACAAAATTTGGTATAATTTATTGCCTTTTCATTGAGAGAAAAAATTAAGATTTATGAGGATCGGCTCAAGGAGACGACCAACCTGCACCTACCCGGAATGATCAAAATCGCCAATTTCCATCGTCCTGGATAGTATATTTGTACAATATTCCTTTTTAATTATATATGTTTTCAAATCACTACAATTATAATTGAAGAATCGAAGAATTTAAAAGAACTTACAATACAGTCGCCTTCCTTAAACAAGTATTTTAGTTACCCAGTTACTTAAATTAGTTTCAAATCTATCACTCAATTTTACTTAAATTTTAAACTACAAAATTTAATTTCTTTACTTCCACATCTAGTAATAATCTTTGTAAACGATTTTTAAGAAATTCAGCTACTGCTTAGGAATATCACGAATCTGCAGTGATATTGACACTAAAAAGTTGTTACCAATTAAAATTGTGAAAATTTGTGCCGCTGAAATTTAATATATCGAGGGTCTATATTCAAAACTTTTATCTCGAAAAACACAACTTTTCAGGAGAACAAAAAAAAAAACTGTTTATTTTTCTTATTTTGCAAGCACTCAAAAATTTTCTTTTACAATATTTATTTAAAACCACGAATAAATCTAACATATAATTTATTTTTAATATTTTACTATATTGGAAATTGGAAAAACTATAAATTTTTATTTGAAATTTAAATCAAAGATGAGCTGAGATAGAGCATTTTAAGTGTACGCCCCCGATATGTTAAGATATATTCTTGTAGCAATAATATACATATCAAAAATCTGGGAAAGTATTTATTGGTATATTTTTTTACTTATAGCAAAAGTTTTAATGTGTTGAAAAATCCCCACTTTACATACGTCCAGTCTTTGTAATAAAGGACTTGACATATGATTAATATTTTTAAACAAAGAAAAAAAAAATGAATTTTAAATATTAAAATCACAAGCAGAATTTTACTGATTTCCTTTGAATTTATCATGTTACATGTAATATTTAACTCCATAATAACTGGAAAACTAGTTAAACTGTTGAACTAATATTTGCAGGAAACATATTCAAAGTTTTCGAATTACTATTACCTTAATAGAAAAATGAATGGCATTTTCTCAATCGGTGACCATAAAAGATATGAAAACGATATTTTCACAGAAGATAAAACTTGATATAATGAATATTTCTATATTATTAACTCAAAAATTTCTTTTTTATATTTTGTATATTTGAAAAGATATTTAATTCCGATTTATCGCTTTTCATTGAATAAATTGGTCATCAGATCTGAAATATAGTAAACAAAATATTTTTGTTCATATGTCGAAAACTAGAATCAATTTTGGAAAAATTAGTGAAGATTCGAATTCAGCGCCCTAAATAGTCTTAGAAACTTTTGGTAGATTGGTTCAAAACCTTGTATTCCTGTGTAATTAGTTCTAAAGAACTTAAAATAAATGCATTTTTAACAAAAAAAAAATGTCAATTATTTCTAAGAAATATAGAATTTCAACTACTCATTAAAATGTATTTTTTATTTTTATTTAAAAGTCAAAAGCACTAAAATTTATGAAAAAGACATTCATAGTTTCAATTAATTACTTATATAAGTCTTTTTATTTGTAAATAAAAATATGTACTCGATTTTTAATATTTAAAAGTCGTAAATTAAGGGTGTCATAAAGTCAACGTGACAACCTTTGCCGATTTTGCAACATAATAAATTTAACAAAATGTGGTCTTGGGTCCAATGAGTTTAGAAGTGTAGGAAATCGTAACGGGAATTAAGCTTTTATCATTCCCAAATCTGGTTCACTCTTTAACCAGCCTGTTGTCTTGATAAACTGATAAATCGTCGAGATCAGTACTCGACAGTTACAGAGAAGTTTCATTATCTTATTTATTATAGCAAATTAAGCAGTAATCGTTATACGAAAGGCCGAATCATCTTCCATGAGTACCGATTGATTACTTCAACTTTGAACTGTACTTGCCGTATCGATAAGATATGTTTTGTATAAAGTTTTATATAACTAGTTCTAGTTATAGAGCATGAGATTTCCAGTGTCCATGTACATTTACATTTAGAAAGCGATGAACTGATCTTTATTTCTGCAAGTAAATTTTCACTGCAGTTTTCTTGTATTCCCTAATGTACCATATAAATGACACTGTTGCATTCCTCATCATTACACTATGAATCTCCCGTATTCATGAACCAATATTGGTGTTAAAAACAGTATAATTTTGTATTTTACGGTCGGCATATTCATATATTACCAGTAAATATATGAATATCGCGACTGAAAATCATGTGATACTTCATACTACAACCTTTTAGTAGTCTGAATGATACTTTTCTACCAGTCGTCAAAATTCAATGAGTATCTATAGGGTATTGAAAAATCGTTGCGTCCCAAAGAAAAATTATTTATATTACTTGTTTTTATCAGTTTTCTTCAAGATACCTGGTATGCAAAAATAAATTTTATTTTGTTATTGTTATCTTGATTTTAAAATCTGCTCTCTTTAATTTTATTTTTTGTTTTATTAAATCCTTATTACTGATGTCGATGATGAGAATGTTTGAGGATGTTGTTTGTTATGGTGATATTGTCTTTTTTTTATTCAATGACATTGTCAATAATGACAATGATGATGAGAGCTAAAATTGCAATGATATGCAAAATTGAAGCTTGTATTTTTATATGTTTTGATGTTAAAATATCCCCCTATGCTGACCATTGCATATCGGGTTTTAAAAATTAATTTTAAAATATTAACAAACTAAAGTTCTTATGAAACGAATTTCAATTTTTTTTATGAAAGCACTTTTATGTCTTTGGTAGTAAGATTTGTCAACAAAATGAAGAGCAATTTAAAAAATTCAAAATATCAAGAGTAATTGTTCTATTCTTTCAGTAATCTAATATTTATTTCAAAATCTTGAGTTATTGACAATATGTAACAAATAAATAAAATTTATTATTAAATATATAAAATAAATTATTAAATAAATATTAAAGAAAATCGTAATAAAATGCTCTTTGAAAGCTTTCCTTGCTATAAATGATAAATGATCAGACTTCAAGTTCTTTGCGAGACGTTCCAACATTTTTATATTCAAAATCTTGCTGATACAGTATGTTACTCTCAAATGAATCTGAATATTGGCCACAAACAAGTTTCATTAAAATATTTATTATCAGTAAAGAAAAAAAAAAAAAAAAAACAGCAAAGGAAACTAAAGCAGCCGTAACAGCAACAATAACAAATATTCATAAAGAAAAACCCTCCTTCACCATTTTAATTTTCAAAAAGAAATTTATGAATATTTACATTAAAACGTTATTATCTTCAACCAGAATGCCAAACAACTTGCTGCCTGCCTACCTACCGACAAACGAGCGATGGAGACGCAGTAAACTAAGGAGAAGTAACCTTTAAATTTAAAACTTCAAACTTAACAAGATAAAGAACGAACGTACGTACCACTACACAAATACCTACACACATTTAGACGCTCAGTTACTTATGCATGCATCCATATGTAGTTGGCAATAACTAGCCGTAGAAGATTATGAAGCCATGTGCTGTATTTGATGCTGCTGTTCCACCGGTGATCACCAAGGAATGAGGGAGCATTTTTTTTTTTTCACCGACACTTAATGTAAAGTTTGAAAAAGAATGAAATGAACGCGAAAAAATATTGAAAAATTATACATATTGAACAGAGAGTTAAACTACGCCATCATTGTTAAAGTCATCAAGCAACATCATCATCTTCTTAAGCAGCGTCATCATTTTTATCGCTGAAAGGTAAAAAAAGTTAAAAAGTAAAATGCTACAGTAAGACGAATATTTAAAATGTCTTACAACGAATTTGTAATACCCTTCGGAGTTATTTTAACAACTATGTACTCACTAAAATAAGCAGCAGTTCCATGATTTAAAAATGTATGTCATTTTTTATGTTATCTGTGATTATATTTTACACTGCGAATTCAAAACATTAACAAAAATTGAAACCACATTAGTATCAATTTAACACCAACACATTGTTGAATTATGAAATTGCCTTATGTTTGCAACTCTGAATCTTAATAAATTGTCAATGTGCTGGATTTTCAATTTTAATTTTTACCCTTAGTATATGACAATTAAAATTTCCCAATTGTAGGTAGGCTTAAACACTTCAGAATTTCAGTTGTCAAATAAAAATATAATAAAAATATGTTGTACCCCATTTTTTCCTCGTGGCAGCTTCCTAGAGTGGTGGTTTATAGAAATATTTGTATTTTCCCTGTTGTCTTCCTTTAACCAGGTATTTCGAGTTAATAGAAATGTTTCGTAATTGTTTCAAATTGATTCTAATTCCCGATATACCCCCTTCCTTTACATAGCGAATAATATACAAATTATAAAAAAAAATCATAAGAAGCACGAACAAAAAAATTATACATAATTTTTAAATAAGCCGCCATTATACAAAAGAACATGATAAAAAATACAAAATAAATATTAAAGGTGCAGGAGGAATAAAATGCAATATAAAATAAAAATGGTGGTATCAGCTCTCTGCAACAAGGTAATTTCAATTTTATGTTTAACCAACTTTGAACAGAATTAAAAAGCCAACAGCAAAAAAAAAAAAAAAAAAAATATGTAAAAAGATCAAAAAACTACAACAGCAAAAACTGAAAAAATATTCATTTTAATATCTTTTCAATCCAATAATCATTGTAAGCTTCTGAGTCTAAAGTTAATATCTGGTCAAAAGGGAATATTTTATATAAACATACCAACACTGGCACATAACGATGATGAGGACGACGACGACGACGACGACGGGAACTATGATGCGTATAAAACAAAGATATTGATTGTGCTGCTGTTGATGCTGATGATGTTGCGACATTGGGAGACTTCTTCTTCGTTATGAAAATTTCAAGCATTAAGGCTAGGAGTTTGATATGTTCTGTTTAATTTTTATTCATTCTGCTGTTTTGTGAAAACATGTTCGTTCGTTCTCCTTTTAAAAGCCCAACAATATTTGCAACCATGGTTGATGATAATAACAATGATATGGTATGGTCATTGGTGAAGGCGGTATTGGTGATGCTATGCTATGCTAGTGATTATGGTATGCAGTAATGTTGCTGCTTCTACATATGACCACTTATGAAGGTGTACAAAACATACAAGCAACAACAAATATACCACATACTTGGCCATTTATACATTTACACTCGCATTCGCAAGCACATTTTTTACCTTTTTGCGATACGCAAAACAACAATCAAACATACAACAGCAACAGAATTCAATATTACTTGGTATTTTGCTTTTGCAACTCTCCTCCTGCCGGATTTTAAAACATCATTCAGTCTGCCATCATTGTTGTATAGAAGACAGCAACAACAACAATAATAATACAGTAACATAACATTGTACTCACATTTACATGTACAAATATGAAATCCATAAATCTCGCTAATAACCAATCCAAGAGAGAAGTAATGTTGAAAATGCAAATTGCTCATGTCATATGTTATGGTCATAAAATATATCGGCAAAAACTGCGCTGAATGCTATGAAAGGATTAGTGTTGTCAGTATGTACTCGAATAATTACTTGCAACTAATACCGAATAATTGAATAACCAATTATTTGGGTAATAGTCTAAGACAAGGTTTCCCAAATGAGGATCTATAGCAACATTCTAGAGGGTCCGCGATAGAGACCGAAAATGTGTATGGTATTATTGTATGTGATATAATTTTTTGTATTTTTCAGCATTTATTATTAGGCTAAAGTGGAATTCTATAGGTGCCTTTCATTTGAATAGTGAAAAATCTATTGAAGCTACATACAATATATCAATACTAATAGCAAAAACAAAGAAATCACACACAATTGGTGAACTTTTAATCGAGCCTCGTTTTGATGTCGTTGAAGTCCACAAAAGAAGAAGTCATGGGAATCTATCAGAATATGCCAGATAACTATGAAAAAAGAATTGATGGCGTGCGCAGTGAAATGATACGGCTGGTATTTCAGAAAGTGAAATAAAGGAAGAAGAACAAAGAAAGAATTATGTGATAAGTTCGCGGTTAGGTTTTAAATCACTTAAATCTCGAGCGACGAGTTCTTGCTGTGAAAACCTTACCTGATATACGAGTATTTAATAGTGCTTTTCAAACTACACAAAAAAAATTGTTACCTTGTACTTTTCAATTAGTACAGTTTTTTCATTCTACATCAAAGTTTAATAAATATATTAAAACAATAATAATGAATGAAATTGTAAAAATTAAATTAAAGTAAGTTTTTTCTCATTTAAATTTTTAATTCATTCAATCATCTACTTGATTCATTTAATAAATTTTTTAATTGATAAATATTTCTATTTTTCATTTTTTACAGTTATTAATAATTGATATAATCATTTTGGTAGGAGGTGCAAATTTAAACAATTTTTAATTTATTGAATTATTTTGGTGATTGGTAACATTTTTCTGTGTACTATAGACGTACTAAATTTTATAAAAACTAGTGTCTTAAGAAATAAAATTCTTAAAGCCGATTTAAATGCAGAACATAAGAATGTTCTACTTCACACCGATGTCCGTTGGATTTTGAAGGGAAATATGCCTAAGAGATTATACAAATTAAAGACAGAAGTAGACATTTTCCTTTACAAAGAGCAATTTTTATATAGAACGTAACATCAACACAAATTTTAGCAAAAATTATAACTAACAAAATTTTGATGTTTTTGTGGTAACTAATGGAGTAGTAGGGAAGTCTGAATATTTTTATTTATATGTTTATTTTTTTTTTAATATATCATTATTTTCTGTAAAAAGAAAAATTTATTTCACTAAAAAACAAATAACTTTGTAACAAAAATAAAATGGTTCTGTTTCATATCACAGAAAAAAGTTTGTGTATAAATATAAGAATTTACTTTCATTGATTTTAGTTCATAATATTTAAGAATAATGTTTTAAATATTAACACTTTTTTACATTTTTTGAAATTAATCAGAAGTCAAGAAGACTTAAAATAAACTGCTTAAGTTTTCATTTATATTTTCAATTTGTAAAAAAATGTTTGAAATTTTGTTCGGAAAATTTTAGGTTTTTGATGATTTTTTAGCTACATTATAGGAACAGAAGAGAAGCGTTTTTTATCAAAATAATGTGCTGCAGAATGCGAGCGAAATTATGCAAGTTTCTAAACATTATTTTTTTTACAGATTTTCCTTGGAATTTTGCATTTTAAGGCTTTTTTTGTTATTATTTTCATGTATCAATATTTTCATTTACTATTTGCAATCAAATCTAATGAAAGTAAACCAAAGATTTAACAACATTTTTGCAAAAATTACTGAAATTTTCATTATGAACAATTTAATAGTATCTATGAACAAAATTTTATTTTTTATGAAAAAAGTTTGGGAAAAAAAGTCATGTTCGATTCATAATATTTATGAAAAAAATTTCAAATATATGATTTTATTTTTGTAACTTTTGCCTAAATTTTGAATAGCTTTCATATTTTTAGTAATTTATAAATTTAAATTCGTTTAGAAAAATCAAATATTTTGTTTAATTTTTTAACAAATGTGATATTACGTTCTTTTGACTTATAAAAATAGTGCATTTGTTGATACGTTGTTTTCATTTTCGTTAATAAATATAATCGATATAATTCTAAAAATTTGTGATCATATGTATTTTGGAAAAGTAAAGAATATTCCATAAAAAACCGAAATTTGAACATTTTAATGTTATGTTGTTTTGCTTTTTCGGTGATGATTTGTAATATTAGTTTACTACATTCTACCTGCAAAATCGATTTCGATGCAATTGAGACACAATTTTAGCTATAGTTTCTGTACTTATGTGTTATATAAAATTTAGTCTCATTTTTGATGATTATTTTCTTACCTTAATTAAAATTTGTTTCTTAAAATAATAATATTTAATAAACTTTAACTTGAATATTATAAGATTTGTTGAGTTTTTCGAATAATCTATCACCCTAATAAATACACAACATTATGTAAAAATAGAATTGGTTATAGTAAATAAGAAATTGTTTTCTTCGTTTCTGAAATACCAATTTTTTTGCCTTTTTAAGGCCAGAAAATATATAAAGGCGAAAACGAAAAGTTTGAGGGTCAAAAAAAAAAAAGACACAAAAAGAAAAAAGAAGGCTAGATTTAGCCTTAAACTGTCAACACTGGTTTTCACGTACATTTTGTAATACTGTATATGTCAGGGATGTCAATTGAAACTTTTAAATTTTGCTAAACAACTGTTATAATTGTACTTTTTTTTCATCGAATATGCCAAAACAAAAATTATCTTTATATTCAGAAATGCCTTAGAACACCCTGAATAAACTTAACACATTCAAGAAATTTTCATGGACATAGAGAAAATAGTATTCCTGGACATGTAATATTTTGATGAATAATTCCTTCCGTTATAAGCTTTTTATTTCTTTTTTATGCTATCGTAAATTTCCTACATAATTCCTTCATTAAAGTGCATTACGAAAAAAAAATTAGCAAGTGTACCCCTCTATAAATGAAGATTATTATGTTCTTATTCCCTCTCAATGATCTACAAAATATTACATTTGAATGTTTTCATTTACATGATCTGGATCATTTTTAAAACTCGGATTTCTATCATCAGCATTACCAAAATTTTCATTATAAGAAACTTAACTTTAAAAAATCATGGATATATATTAAATCGTGGAATATGCATTTAAACAATTATTACATCTCTTTTAATTCGCAAGATATTAAGATCTTATGATTTTTCATTATTTGTGTCGTATTTTCATTATTTAAGCATGTAATTGTATATATTTCGGAAATTACAGATAATTAAGCGTTTAAAAGCAAACGGTCAATTTTATACATATGATTAAATCAGCAATTTTTACAAATAATGAATTTATGAAAAATATAATAAATTCTTTTAGAACCGCGGTAATAATCGAAAAGGAAGTTTTACACGAATTTATAGTTTTTTGACAAATTTATTCTTAATGTGACATTTATTTTCTTAACTAACCACTTATTTGTCGTAAAAATTTATTTAACCTATTTTGGACCGGTGATAGCAAAAATATTACCTTTGTTACTAAATGGTTAAATGAATTAATATATTAATATTACTGAACAAGACCATTCCAATGATGTTTTAAAATCTAAGTTACGATGGAAAACGGATGAAATATTCAAACTTTAATAAAATAGTATTTAAAAAGGAGAAGGAAAACTAATTCTAAACAAAATTTTGCTCATTACGTATTAATAGGCATGTACTATCGAAAACCATATTTTTGGAGGTATTTTAAAAATTGTTCAGCCCACGAGAACGGAATAATTCAACCGAAATATTTTGGAGTTTATAACATATCAATTTTTAATTTTAGGGGGTATATTTGCACTTATTTGTATTTTTGTCTTCATACAAATCGATGCACCCTACTCTTTATAGGCTTTAATAATCAATTAGTATTAATAATATAAATTATTTATATCAAAATATTGAGGAGTCTAAATGATCCAAATGAAGGTATTTAAGGTGCTAACAAAATACATAGCTGAGAGTGGTTATCAAGAATAATCATAGTGCTTAATCTTAACTAATTTTAGACCTTTTAAAAGTTTTTTTACAATTAAAGTTGAAATATGTTTTCTAAATAAGATGATTTTCCAAATTAAGTTTGAGGTAATAAATCTGTGTCTCCTAAGCTACTTGTCGGATTGAATTGAAATATATGGAAAAGTTGTAGAGGAATACCCACATTTTCAGAAAAGTTATCTTGTAGTCACTCTGTACTAATACGACATAAGCTTCAAAACATCATAACTTCTATAAGTCAAGTCCGATTTCAAAGATTTTTATATTTCTGTAAAGTGCTTGA
Source organism: Protocalliphora azurea (assembly GCA_932274085.1). Taxonomy (NCBI): domain Eukaryota; kingdom Metazoa; phylum Arthropoda; class Insecta; order Diptera; family Calliphoridae; genus Protocalliphora; species Protocalliphora azurea. Next base: position 86,812,107 of record OW026520.1, read on the forward strand.
CGAGATACTGATCTGAGTTATCTCCTACAGTAAAAAAGATATTTGCGCTTGAATTTTGAATTTTTGTATTTTTGACTCGACTTTTTTTAGTTTTTCGGGAATTTATTTTGACCTATATGATCGAAAGTTTTTTAAATATTCTGAAATTTCTAATACATTCCGAAAAAATATGCCGAAAAAATTATTGGATTATCTATTAATAAAAATTTTAATTTATTGACACTGTATCTTTAAAAATTTAGATCAATATAGCACTAAACTGCTTCCCGCCCGATTAAAAACGAATGCAGAAGTGCAGATTTTACGAAAAATGTGAACTTTTCAAAAGACTTTTTTTTAATTGCACAAAAATGCATATTAACATTTGCGATTGGCTTACTGTGTACCGTTACCGCTAAAATACCTTTACTTTAACTTGACTACCGTTGCTTCTAAAATACAGTTACCGTTAAAATACCTTTACCGAAATAGCTCATAATACTGTTACTGCTAAAATACCATTGCCCTTATTATACAGTTTGAGAAAAAAATATTTTAAATAAAATTAAAATAAAATTTGTAAGAATGTTATGGTTATCTCAGCCCTAGATTTTAATACTTGATTTTACTTTATATTTCATGACTGTGAACCGATATCTGCGAAATATCTGAAACAACCGTTACCCTTAAAATATCATTACCGAAATAACTACGAATGCCGTTACCGCTAAAATACCAATAATTATCGTTAGCTTTTTGAATTGATTGCCAATCTTGCTAAAAATTGTACCAAATTTTTTATTAGTGTACTAGATTTTAATTTTACAAAAAAAGAAAAAATAAATACAATTGTACTAATTTTGACATCCCTGATATACCGTGATATATAACTTATGCAAATTAAAAAATACTTTACTCAAAACTATTATCACAAAATTAAGAACTTATGAACTTAAAATATTTTAATCTTAATTTTTATAGCTTTTTTTAACTCTACATAAGAAACATTTTAAAAAAGATGTAGGTGACATAAATTTGTCTTTAAAATAAATATTTTCAAATATAACTCAAAAAAACTGAATTTCGCTTAATCGATAATTCAACACAAATTAGTCAGTTTATTCGTTATTCGAAAATTACTCACAGTGGGGTAGAATCACCAAAAATGCCGCTTAATTCAGGGAATGTAGAGAAGGTGTATATTTCGTGCAATAATTAAAATATCGAAAAAATGCCTTCTGAATTTAGAAAATGTTTCCTAGCATAATTTTCTGTCCGTTCGGCTGTTCATGCATGAGAAACTATAATTTCTGCTAATCTATGTCGCAGTTTTAAAAGTTACTTTATGAAATTTGATACTTGAGTCTATTTTAGGCTAAATTAAAATTGGCTAAAATATAATCAATATTTCATTCAGCCCCCATATTAAAAATTTTCCGAAAATAAGTCAAATGCTCATAAATGTCTTAAATATATCCGTAAAAATAAGATTCATTACATTTAGGAATTTAGTTAGACATGAGGTCTTACATCTTACCTTATATAGCAATAACCTATCTCGTGCTATAATGAATTTTCACGTTTGTGATATTATCACCATGCCTAATCACAATTTTTTTTTATTTGACATAGACTGCTCTTTAACGTTTAATATGGAGTATCGTAATTCCAGAAATACAAATTGGCATCTGTTCCGCCATCGAAGAGTATATTACATTGCTCACATGATCTTAATTTTGAATCCAATGATTACTGTTTGAACATTCGTAAAGCCTATGAATATGCATAGTTGCCAATTGAAGACCAGAAGGCTGAAAAAGAACGTTCCTTGTTGGCGTATTGGACTATAGAAACTAAGGGCTGATGCAACACTCCTGTTAAACAAGGCAGAGAAAACAGGTGAATGGGCTACATACGAGGCTGCACTTACAGAATATAACAAAGAAACTAGGAAGTCTAAAAGTTCAACATGCGGGAATCACTCTGAAAAAATCGTCAATCTTCCTGAAACCGTTCGGATACAGAAAGCATTGGCGCAGGATCATACTAATGGCCTTGCACGCTGAAACGTCATAATAGGACGTACACTGAATCTTCAGAGGAAACTTTTAAACTTCTTTTGGAGACTCACTTTCCAAGATCACTACCTATGTTAGACACTCGAACTTCCAGCAGCTCACCTTCAACGTGTAAAAAGAATATGAAACTGGCGCGTAGGATCTTTGGCGAAGAAAGGGTGAGATGGGCACTAATGAAATTAAGCCACTATAAATCACACAGACGTAAAGAAAATTTTCCACGCCATTAGGGTTAGTAGAAGCTGCACATAAGGTTGCGTTTTATCGTCTTGTGTATGGACATTGGCCATTGATGAACTTTTGGAGAAGCTAAATAATTTAGAGTTCCGCACTTTTCGTTACGCCGACGATTTGGCCACTTCAGTGGTAGGATGAACCATATCGGAACGGTTGCAGGCGCTTAATACGACCCTCAACTGATGCAGGAAAGAGGGCTGACTATTAACCCTACAAAAATTATAATTGTACCATTTAACAAACGCAGAAATCTTAGACTCACAGGGACAAAAATAAATGACTCGACTGTTGAATTCCCAAATATTTAGGGTCTTACTAAATTTGACTCTCACATGGGATAGACAAATGCCCAATGTTACCAATAAGGCATTTAGGGCACATTATGCTTGTCAGCGCCTTTATTGTAAAACAGAGTAGAAAAATGAGCGTGCTTTACATGACAAGGTCTATCGCCTCACTTGTGTTTCCATTACGGGCACACGTTTACTTTAGGGCTATCCTGCATATACCCTTTGATTTTTCAGGCCGAATAAAATCGAAGGGTGAGGGCTTTGTCATCTTGTAAGGTGAAGTTAAAGGTTGTTATGGACTGTCAAATATCTTTTAATGAACAACAGTGTCACGCTATGTTAGGTCCATGATCACGAGGGTCACTCTGGAAACGAGAGAGCTGACTCAAAAGGTTGTCATTGGTCCTGAACCATTCTTCGGTATCCCTGTGGGATACCCAGAGGTAAGATCAACCATGGATTGAGAGAGAATTTGCTTAGCCCTTGGAATGAGAGAAGCGAAGAGTTTTGTTTCATTATCTCCTGTTAGATCTCGGAAGTTGCTGTTGCTCAATAAGAGCAAACTTCGAGTACTAACGGGTCTATTCACTGTGCGTTGTGGTCTTAGATAGCATCAACATATCATAGGAAATGTTGAAACTAATCAGTGTAGATTCAGTATAATGTACAATGGAATATCTGAACACGTACTATGTGAGTGTCCTGCTTTAGCTTACAGGATAAAGGGAAAGCTGTAGTAACTCCAAAAGAGACATTTGTTCTCTCAGCAGACAATATTATTGGCTTTGTTGGAAGCTTCGACTTGAGATGATGGGCAAATAAGTCTGCACAAAAGATCCTTTTGGTGGTGGTGCATATGGCTTCTTCAATCACTCAATCAATCAATCAAAATTCATCACAGATGATTTTCGTCTAAGCGCAAATCAAATTTCATGAGAATCGGTTCAAAATTGGCCGTACCTCCCATACGGAAACCACTTCAGGAATTGCTTTTTCGTTTATAATTCCAATATAAATGAACACATAAATAACCATGATTGCAAATGATCACGCTAATGCAAATTAACAATTACATTTGCGCTTTAAAGTGAGTTAGTATGGCAAAACTTACTCTACTCTTACCTTTATACTTGTGTAAATTATATTGCGAAAATTCTGTATAGTTCTTTTCTTATGTAACGCAAATAATTAAATTAATATAACTTTAATGTTAAATTTTTATTTTTTTAATTTTATTTCGTTTTTGTTAAGAAAACAATTGTTTTGAAAATATTTTTTTCTTCAAAACCGCAAAAATCCGCAAAATGTTTTTTGTTTTTTTTTTTTAATTTTCATACTACAGAAATTAAGAAAAAATACAAAAATTCCTTTCTTCACCCAAGTTCGTCTGAAGGCGTTTTTGAATTTTTATATAAAGGTTAAAAATTGCTGCTTTTAGACTGATTAAAAAAATATATTGAAAATATTTCTAAGACATCCACTTTAACAAAAATACGTAAATGTGTTTCTAAATATATCCCTATTGTTATTTTATCTTGTGTAAACACACTACTATATAAGTCAGTTTCCAAACACTAGTAGTTTAGGTTCTTTTAGTCTTTTTTTTTTCTAAAGTTAATGTAAAAGGAAAAATACATAAGTTAAGAAGCAGAAAATAGTGGAACAATTTGTGAAATTAATTAATATTAAATATACTTGAAATTAAAAATTTAAAAAAGAAAAAAGCTGTGTTTAAATCAAACATAAGAAGTGTGTGAGAAAAAGAAAAACTAAAAGAAAATTACGAACCAAAAGAAAAAAAAAATATGAAGCTTTTATATATTTTTTTTGTTTACATTGTTGCGCTTGAGCATAATACCGGCGACCTGTTACTGGGAGACGAAGACAACAAGGAACCAGCTATACCCATCCACATTCGAGGCAAGTAACTCCCCTAAACCATCAATTTAAAGAAAATCAGGCCATAAACAACAAAAAATATATAAAATTTTAAATTTTTATTTTATCCTCAAAAGATCGCCCTTTTTTCAATAAGGTGATTATCACCTCCGCAATAAATTAATGATATCCCATCGAGATCATCTGGAAGAAATTAATGCTATACATTTATTTTTCAGTCACAATATTTTTAGATGGCGAAAAATTGTTCAAAAATTAAAAAAATATTGTAGAAATTTGTTTCCCTTTTAGCAAAAAAATGGATATTTTATGTGAGCGTTAAACTTTATTTGTGTGCATGTTTTAAAAGATGTAAAAGATTTATTTATTATATTATTTCAAAATTTATTTAGTTATAATTTTTCCATATATTTATTACATCTTCTAGAAGATTATCTGGCGGAGTCTTCTTTTTTCACATAGATAATTCTCTTTTAATATTGCCTAGGTCTTTCCAGGCATACTGATTTCTTATTGCTTTGATGTATTGCCTGTGACATACAATCTCCTACGATGATCGCAATACGAATATGATTATTGTGGCAATAAAATTTTCATCTAAGCAAAACGAATTCGAATCACTTTCATATTATTTTTCTTTTAGGGATACGCTCAAAAACTTCACTGTAAAAAAAATAATAATTTTTTATAAAATAAAATACAAAAATATAAACTAGAAAAATTTCAATTTTCAATTTTTACCACTGTGATTCAAAATTGCAGAACAATGTGTGACTTTGACCATGCACTACAGGGAGAGATAAATAAATTAAAGAATATAACAGACAATGACACTATGTTTTATCCATTTTTACCTGAAATAAATTACATTTTCAAAATATTAATTTTCAGTTATCAATTAATCGACATATTTCTCGATTTCATCCCTCTGTGTGACGGTTAGCGATTCGATACCTTACATGCAACTATAGAATTAACCGAAGATTATTGTTTCAATAACAATTATAAATGGATTAGAAATTCTGGTTTAAAACGAAAACTTATATTTATTCTGGAATAAAGTTAATTGCCTATTTTTCGATGCCGAACGTAAATCAGTTCAATATTTGTTTCGACAATTTTTATTTATATTATTATATAGAAATTGATATATTTCCAATCCGTGCTGAAAATCTTCAAAATTGTTTCGAAAATGCGGAGATATTTCTGAATAGTTTTTTTCTTTAACAACAAAAAAAATCTCTAAAAAGAAAATTAATCACCAAATTTCACACAATATTGTACTATTTAGTGAATAAAATGTCTTTTTTTTAATATCTTTACCAAAAAATTATGTTTTATATTTATAAATTTTTATAAATGTGAGGACTTTTAAATTATAATCATAAATAGTGTTCATAGTTAGTGAATTATATTAGTACATAATTATAATATTAGATTTTTGTTACATATAAAAATTCCAACTATTTGTGCGAATAAATACAAAAGAAAAAAATTTAAATTTAAAAAACAAACATTTTCGAACAAGATTTCAAGATTTTAGCCTTTTTGGGACAATTATAGAATCAAAAAAGGGTAGAAAAAATCTAGAAGCTGAAACGAACACTAGAACAATGAAAAATGGGGAAGATTTAAAAATAAATTTTAAATAATCTGAATTGATGAAACTGGGAATATTCATAGAAGAGGTGTTAGGCCTTCAGAGTATTTAAACATTACTTTTACAAATACTAATATATTTTCAATTTTATATTTCTGAATTTATAAAGGTAATTTTTCACTATGAGTTTGGGGAAATCCATAATTGTTAATTACAGGTATAAAGGTATTGAAGAAAATTTTATTGGAAAACAAGTGAGACTGTTATATTCGGCTTAGCCGAATCTGGAACTTCTTAAAATTTCTCCTTCACTTTTTCATTTATTAACCGATATCTACCATTTCCAAAACCAAACAAATCTTATTTGTTATTGAAATATTTGAGCAAATTTCATCCCCCTAGGTAGTTTCCTCCGAGTCCTATCCTGCTTTAAGCAGACAGACAAACGTATTAGATCTTATCAGGACCAAGAATATATATACTTTATGGAGTCTTCAATGATTTTTTTCGTCATGTTATACATTTTGTACCTAAAAATATTCCTTTTTTTTTTTTGTTAAAGATTAATTAGAGATTCAAATATTTTTATCCTCGAAAGAATTATTAAGAAAATAGTGTAAATACATGGAAAATAGCAATTCTCTTTGGGGCATTTCGGTTTCGTCTCAATTCTCCAGATCAAGATCTCAGTGTAATGGTCTATTACACCAAGGCCTTTTTTAATTAGAATTAAAATGAATGATGACGTTTATTGGTTAAGAATACTCCAAAATTCATTATTTTGAAAATTTTATATTCAAAATTATTTATTTTTTGACTTGGAAAAGCTAATAACATGAGGAGTTTTGTAAATGATTATTACACACTTTTTAATCTAAATAAATGAATTTGGATGAAATGGTATGAAAAACGCGCTAAGGGTATATAAAACTTTAAATCGTATGAGACACAAAAAAAAAAAAAAAAAAAAAATGGGAAGCGTTTTAAAAATTTGCATCTCAGAGGTTCTCTATTTAGAACCATTATAGCTCAGCTCCTTTGGAGTCTGTGGTATTCCCCTTTCAAGTTTAAGCTCGAATAGTGCTCGGCTGTAATTGTGTTTACTTTTGTGTAAATCGAAAGACACGATTAAAAATAATAAAAATTTGTGTATTCCTCCAAAAAATTAATTAATCACAAATGCAATATTTATGAACATTGAAAACGTTATCTTTAATCAAAGCATTTAAGATGCAAAATTTTTCGTATTTTCCTAAACTTGTGATTGAGACATTTAAGTTATATATTTTTGTAAGTAAAAATTTTTTAAAACCTAGATCAAGTTTTTTTGAGAAAAAAAGAAATCAAAGATATCTTAATGAATTTTTGTACGAATCGATTAATCGTTATTAAAAAATTAACCTTACACAACACACTAAGGACTGAAGATGGCAATTGCATCAACTTTAATATGGTTGGTAAAATTGTCTCCATGTTGCATCATGACATGTTACATGCCAACACAAGGAACGAGTAAGAGGGTAGAGAAGGTTAAACTAAGCACAAGTCTGAGCAGAAGGATGTTGTAGCCACCAAGTATGTATTGACCAAAATCACGTAACATGTATATGACAGCATTCATGGCTGCCGTTTTATTATGCATTTTGCCGGAATATGAGAGGAGTCATTCTATGTGTATTATTATTTTCCTCTTCTTCATACTCTTAAACCGGGGAATATATTTAATCCTGTTTTATTTTCAATATTCTAGCATTGGGTTTTGTGTTGTTCTGTGTTGTGTCATTGCATTACATTTTGGTTTTGTACATAATCATAATGCATGCGTTATGTATTTGTTGTCGAGGTGTATAGCAACTAAAATTTAAGTATGCGTATTGGCAGGGACGTATATTGGAGTTTAATATTTAACCTTTCACTAAATATATAGATACTTAGTTTCAGAAAGTAATAATTAATTTTTGTTTAATATTAGTATTATGCACATATTTATTTTTAGAATTTAATGCCTTTTTTAAAAAATTATCTCCATTTCCTAAGGCTCTGACGTATTTAGTTGGATTAGGTAAATGTGGATGGGTTTGGTTACTTATTTGTGAAAACCATGCACGTTAAATAACGTCAGGAGAATAAATAATGGAGGGATTCACAACTCAACAAAGAACCAGAATAATAGAATTTTATTATATAAATTTAATATCGTCGACATTTTAACGCCAGAATTTCGCCATCTGGAGCAATGATTCGTTGCTTAGTTCTTCGTCACCATCAACATGGCACCGTAAGAGATTTGCCTTGAACCGGTATACCACGTTTAATTTGCGGAAAACGTTGAACGTGTAGAACAAAGTGTTAACGAAACACCAGAAACATCTACCACAACGCATTCTCATCAGCTAGGAATGACTCGTACATCACTATGGCGCATTTAAAAAAATAGATACTGTTACTCCAATTGGTGCAAAAATTAAAACTCGCAGATCATCGGCAACGTCTAAATTTTTGGGGAGCGAATAATTTCCGGAAATTAATTGGCCAGCGCGTTCGCCAGATCTGTCAGCACTCGAATATTTTCTTTTTGGTTATTTGAAGGAGCGAGGATATGTGAACAAGCCCGTGATAATCCTTGAACTCAATGCCAACATTTTTGCAGGAATTTGAGCGCTACAGCCACAAATTTTGCAAGATGTTATAGAAAATGCTCCACAACGACCCCATCATTACGAAGCTGAAATCGTGACATTATTTTCCAAACTTAGTGTAAAATAAATTCTTTTTTGTATGTTTTATAATATATATTAATCTGAAAAATATAATAAAAACATATAAAAACGAAAAAGTTAAAAAATTGTAAAACCCAATGGTGAGTTTTGGCCCACCCTATAGTAACAGGTTGAGTAATAAGAATTTTGGAAGATATAAGTTCGAATTTTAGATTTTTTAAACACATAATGTATTATCCTAATCTATGGAATCTGTAATAATATTTAATTGAAATAATAATAATAATAATAATAATAATAATAATAATAATAATAATAATAATAAAAGTAGTAATAATAATAACAATAATAATAATAATAATAATAACAATAATAATAATAATAATTGGTGCCTTCTTTCTATCATTTCTGCCCTTATGGAGACGCTCTTTCTCCATTTAATCTTTTCATTATGTATGATTATTTGTATTGTCTATAATTTCATTTCTACTTGTACTTGTACAGGAGCTCCTCTGCTATAACACATGATACAATTTTGTCATTAGTATATACTTTTTTTATTCTCTTTTATTCATATATTTACATTAAGGCGACCCACTCCGTATGAGAGGAAAAAATTGATTTGTTACCCCCTTTAAAATAAATCTATATATGTTTTATAATATTTCCAAAAATATTTTTAGAAACAATTTAGCTCACAAAGGGTCATCAGTAGATTCGCAATATTTTGGAAAACATCATAAATCCAGCTAAATTTTGAATGGGGTAACAGAAAAACTTTTCCCAATGAGTTGCCTTAATGTAAATATATCTGTTTGGAATCGAGCTGAGCTATTGGAAAGGGGGTCTCAAGAATTATATATGCAGTATTAATTCTTTTTAAATATGTGTGCTGATGTACATGTGTGTTGTTTATATACCGCTCTTAACTGAATGTAGTAGATGTTGCATGGTGCTGATGCTACTTACTCCTGCTGCTGATGGTTTTGTTTTAGTTTATGACCAAGTTGATATTTTATGTAAAGTTGTTTTAGTTGGTTTTTGATTTTTATTAACATTGTGAACATTATATCAACCGTGTACATACAAGGCAGTGGAACGAGTGACAGTTGGATGTAAATTAAGTCGATAACTATTGATGATGAAATGGTCATTGCATTTATTTACTTGTTTTTTTCTGTTTTTCTTTCTGTAATATGTAGTGATTTAGAATAAGAGTTATTGTAAAATTGGATTATTACTTCAAGAAAATGAGAATTAATGAATGTGATGCTGGAATAATAAATGATTAAATATATAACATAGAATCGCAGAAAATACTGGGGGTTCTCGTTCAAAAAATATTTAACTAATGCTTTGTAATGCTTAAATTGGACTGAGAGAGGTAAATTGATGTCGGTATTGTATTTTTTTAGTACATTTTTCCCAATTGTAAACTTTTTAAAGACATCTTGTATGACTACTTCATTAGGTGTCATAATCAGTGCCGACCTTGTCCCTTGTTCAAAAATACATAATGGCTTCCATGGCCTTTTTTATAGATTTTGAGAAATTTCTTTAAGACATTATGTATTATAAATATGTAGAGAATTTCGTCCGGGATTCCCAGGAATTTTAAATGCAATTAAATGGTAGAAAATGCGTGAACAGTTTAAGCAATTGATCAAATATTCTTTTATCAGTATATGTACAATACTGTTTTAAATCTGCTAATGCAAAGATTCATATGCTATTTAGATCCCAGTCCTTCAACAAATAAGAGCAGTAATAATTATAGCTTTTAAGCCATATCCCGGGGATCCAAAGAAGTCAAAAAATTGTTATCGCTATCCCGGGAAGTTAAAATGTCCGAGAAATTGTAATCACTGTCAACACATAATTGCACACAATGTGTGCGCAATGCCACATTTGGTAAATTGCAAATTGTAAATTACGAGAAAATTAAAAAAAAAAAAAAAAATATGATGAAATAAATAACTAGCAAATTTGGGATTTTGGTATTAAAAAATCGGAATATAAAAAATTATTCAGGTCAATTTTCGTTGCTTTCCGATCTTTTCAAATAAAATAGCTTTGTTTTCTTATATAAAAATCTTAAATACAAGCTTAATAAATTATGAATTTTTGTATAGTAAAATTACGCTTTTCGATTATTTCGTTATAAATAAAATCAAGACTTTAATACATAACATATCAAAAAATTACGGAAATCGTATTTACCAATTTTCTTCTAACGCTTACTAAATTTGAGTAAAATTTTTGAAAATTTTGAAATATTTCATACAAAAAAAAAAAAAAAAAAAAAAAAATACTAAAGTGGATACTTTTAAAAATATAAAATTTGTCATAAAAAATTAGGTTGATATAGATATCAGTGCTACCACGAGATGAGAAAGAAAGAGGCTAAATTGAACTTTAAAAAAGTCAGAAAAAGGCTCAAAGGCTCCTTGGAGAAAACAAATTGGAGTCCGTAAATTAATTCCTGTATTTTGGCGTACTATACGATCCAAAGCTTATATTTAATCAACACATTAATATGTGTACAAATAAGGCCCGTGGCGTCCTTGGGTTTATTAAACGATGGGTATAATAAGGCAGCTATATACTTCTTTAGTTAGGCCAATTCTGGAATACTGTTCTGTTGTCTGGGATCCTTTTTATAACATTCATATTGACCGTATTGAATCTGTTAAAAAACAATTCGTACATTTTATACTAAGAAATTCTTATACGGATATTACCATCATACAAGACCAGTTTACTGCAAATGAAATTACCAAGTCGAATCAAAGGTCGAAGAATTATGTTAAATATCATTTTCGTTATCAAGCTTATATCTGGCAGCGTCGAAGCAGAATTTCTTGTGAAAAGAATAAACTTTAATGTACTTCAACATCCCTCACGTAGATTTCAGCCATTATTTATAAAATATTTTCGACTAAACTATACTAACGCTGATCCCTTCCGAAGATTATGTTTAAACTTTAATGACCTTTATTGATATGTCTCTCGATGTAAATTTAATTAAACGTAATTTATTTTTAATCTTAAATAATTAAATAATTTGTAAAAATTATATATTTAATAGATAAATAAATAAAATGTTATATTTTTTATTAAATCCAAAACTTGACATAAACTAGAGAATTAGAATATAACACAAAATTAATTTTGGATGAATTTTTTTAAACCCAGTATCAATTAACTTCAAGTCGAAAAAAAGTTAGTTCAGATGAGATAAATTCGGCAAATGATAAATCAAAACAAGGACAATGTTGATCCAACAACTAAAATACTAGATAAAGTACAGATCGATATTCCGATAAGATTTGGCAATGAAAAGTAAATTGGTAAAAATCGGTAAATTGGTTCAAATTAAAAACTACAAAACACACTGAATAAATATGTAATGCAAAAATTAATAAGGACTGAACCCAGGTAAAAAACTTTTACAACTATTTTTACATTTTCTTTTACATGCTTTAGATATAAATAATCTCGATTTTTTTTATGAATCTTTAAGAAAATTGGTAATAGTGAATAAGAAATTATTTTCTCTGATTTTGAAATACTAATATTTTAGCCTTCTTAGGGTAATTTTAAAAACCAAAAAAGGTTAGAAAGAAAAGCTAGAAGGTAAAACGATAATTTTTAAACTAAAAGCATTTCTATAATATTTTGTCCATTTTTGTCAATATTTTAAAATATTTTACATTAAGGCATACACGACACTTCCAAGTTCAAAGTTATAATTACTGCACTGGTAAAAATATTGTAAACTGAAATATATATTAAAAATACACAGGCTCATGGCTTTCTTTTGACATATATTTGACAAAGATATCTAATGGTAAAAGCGACAATATTTTTTGCTCTGAACGATTCACTGTGCGATTGAAGGATTCACATACCTCGCATATGTCCATTAATAATTGTGATATTTTCCCCAAATTTAACCCAAAACTCCTGAAAGTTGGTCATTGTTCTTCCTATGTTGTAATAATTATATCCAATGTAGCTTTTTGAAGGATACTTATGCCTGTCATATATCCTTTTTCTCAAAATTATTATAAATCATATTTGTATATTTTGATCCATATATATATATATATATATATATATATATATATATATATATATATATATATATATATATATATATATATATATATATAGATATATATATATATAGGAAGAACAGTGTCCAACTTTCAGGATTTTTGGGTTAAATTGTTATAGGAATAATAATATTGAAAGGATTAAAAACGGAATGTGGTTTAAGAACAAGGCAAAAGGCTGCAAACATTTAACGGTTATAGAAAAAATGATATGTTTCATGTTAAAAAAATTCTGCTTCTGGTAACGATATTTAAAAACAAATAAGTTTTGCAGTCAATCATATTAAATTTCTTATTGAGTGTAAACATTAAATGACAAAATTGAGTCAAAATCATTGTTATCATGAATACAGAGTTATTAAAATTCAGTAAAATTAACAATGAGAACATAATATTATTGTAGTGATAATGCTGTAACCAAATTATTTCTCTGCGCGTATTTATAGATTCATTAATAACGTGCAAAATTTAAAAAAATCCAATCAAGATCTAAAATAGCATATAACCACTTCTGGAACTTGTACTATCTGTGTGTCAAATTTCGTGAAAATCAAACTTATTTTTATAATACATATATGAATATTCATCAGTTATCACGCCCACTTTTTTTAAACTTTCAAACTGAAACGAATTACTTAAAATTTTCACAGCAACATCCTGTGTATCCCTAAATTCAAATATGATATTTTTCTCGATCGGAGCAGGAGGAGTGCTATCCATATAAAGCAAACATTCATTATGGTGTATCTTAGAAACTATTATAGTGAGAGCCCTTAAAATTTGTAAGAATACCTTATTATATCGCATTAATGCAATACGATATTTAGGATAGATATTTCCAGGGGGAGAAGTAGCCTCATACAAAGCAAATGTTATTTTTGCGTATCTAAAGGAGTATTACAGTTTAAGTCTTAAAAAGTTGTAGAAATAATTTTCATATCAAATTTCAAATGGGGTGGATAGAGCCAGAGGGTATAGTATACGCCATACAAAATAAATATTAATTATCGCCGGGGAAAGCTAGTTGATAATAAATATATCTTTTCTTTAATTGGAAGACATTTTAAAGAAAAATGTATTGTTCAGTAATTATGGTTCAAATTTAATGTTAAATATCAATTAATTTGAACATTGGGCAAAAAATTAAAATTTGTTTGTAACAAGTAGTCTAAAACACATTAATTGTCTGGAGAATTCGTAATAACTTAAACGGATAATTATGTACAGATTACGATTTTTTAACATTTTATTACAAAGCAAAGTACATAATAGCAAAATTTTGTCTATATATATTTTCACTATATAAACGCATCATACTGGTTTAAAAGATATTTAGTTTTCCAAAATAGTACTAAAATATAGTTTTTACCCATTTCCTCCCAAAAAAAAACTAAATTTAAAAAAAGTACCAAATACGTGTCTTTTTTATTTTTTAGTAGAAAAAGGTGTGCACTAAATGTTGTTCCTGTACTTTATAGTTTGGTAGATAATAAGATACCAATTTTATCCGTTTTTACGCCCTAAACATTAGAATTTCCAAAAATCCTTCCGTAATGGATGTACATGGTGGGAGGCATACCTACAGTTACAATTTCATGCTTCTTTATTAATTAAAAATCTTATAAAATTATGGGTAATAGAATTTATTATTTTTGAGGTTATGAAATTATTTTTGGTCCATAAAGTTATATGTCCTTAAGTAACTGAATGATTTTCATTTGACATCAATATTAAGGTAATTTATACAATTATACTTCATGATAGTTGTCAACAAGAGAATTGTGTTTGGAGATGATTGCCGCTTTAGCCAATATAAACAATGTTCTGTTTTTCATATTCCCAATTTAAGCCATCAACACAATTCTCAACATTAGCAATGTTGAGAATTGTGTTGATGGCTTAAATTGGGAATATGAAAAACAGAACATTGTTTATAGCTTGAACACCCATTTGATTTGAAGGTGTTATATATTAGGAAATTCTGTTCATGCCATTTTTGCAGACAACTTCAATAAGAGCTAAATTTAGTTGTCAGATTCAAAAAACATACATTTTAATGATACTTGCGCTAATTACAATGATCGGCAAATAAATCGTCCTTTAAGAATCTAGTTTGTGTTTTTTTCTATCGCGTACTGATTATTTTTACGAACAAAATTAAAATTAGGCGCTCGCTCGCTCCAATTTAGAAATATAAATAAAACTTCAGTAGATGCCCGCTAAAATTATTTTCAAGTTATATTAACATTATTTTTTTTATCCAGTCAATAGTTTCGAAGATATTTGGAAATTAGTTGTGAAAAAATGTACTTTTCATAAAAAATTTTAAAGTTATTAAAAAGTTAAAAATTGTGGTTTTTAATCTTTTACCACAAAACTAGGTATAGACGATTAAAATAAGACATATATTATTGATCAACAAATAATGATTTTACTGAAAATTAACTTGAAAAATCAGTACATAATTGAAAAAAAAAATCAAAGCAGATTCTTGTTTAACACGTCAAATTTATATACCCTATTATATATATACATTTATATGACGTGATATATATATATATATACAACTTATATATATATATATATATATATATATATATATATATATATATATATATATATATATATATATAAATTTAACCACTTATTCGCGCGAATTTTCCGTCAAAAAACTTCAAAATTGAAAAAGTTTCATCAAAGTTTCAACCCCGTTTTGATATGTTTTTAGATTTAAATTGACTAAAGTTCCTTCAAATTTTCTCTGAGACACTGAATTGTTTGTAAGTTCTATCAAAATTCATCAACAGATTTTCTGGTTTTAGTACAAACATTACTAATACAAGACACATAAAATCAGTTCCAAAGAGTTTCGGAAATTTTTAAAATTTCTCATATTTATTTCGGTTTACGTTATTAAATATTAAAAATGTAAACTGTTTTCCAACTAATCTTTTATTTATGTGTATATATTACTAAGAAATCCAAAATTTTTAAATTTTACAAATATTGTAAAATTTCTAACAAATTTATTCATTTTCTAAAAATATCGTAACATAAGAATTATAATGAATCAACGAGACCATAAATTCATTTATTCTGAGATTACTTTTCAACAGGTTCTTTCTAATGACATTAATTTTGAAAATAATTTGTTTACATCATATTACTTAAATTGGTTACAAAAATGAAGTAAATTTAATTCCAAACTTTTTAAAACATTTTTGTAAAACGCAAACATATGGTATTAGAAATTTAGTATATTTAATAAATTTTGTCCTACGTTTTTCACTAAAGTAAGATACTAACATTTATTTATCAACTATGATTATAAAAATACCATACAAGAAGAATAACCTATTTATATGCAGTTCTCTTTAGCTTACCTTTTCAATTCCTATAAACTTCTTAACCAAATAAAGACATTTAAAACCGAAAACAATGAATTATGAATTATAACCAAATATAGACAACAAATGTCGACAAAAATACAATATCTATTAACTAATACACTACACTCTACTATTAACTCTGAACCATAGACAAAAATAAAAGAAAATCCATGGCTGAAACAATGCTTTTCAACGGTAAGAAAACAACGTTAACGTTGTTGCTTTTTTGGGGTTTTTAGCGCTTTTCATGGATTTGCTGTTATCAGTTAGTGAGATATTTTTGTTAGAAGAATTGAAACCAAAGCGAAACAAATAGTATAGAATAAAACTAATATTTATCCATACAGAGGAATAACAAAGCAGTCGGTAGCCAATTTTAGGTGAAATAAAAAACAATAGACTTGTTACTTTTTTTGTTTTGAATCTTGTTACTGTTAAAATGGAACTTAAAGAAAAAATCGAGCAACTTGTAGTAAGACTTTTAACCATAGACTTTCCAATATGCCAAAATTGAACATCGGCATTGTGTCGTCATTTTCGATATCTTTATATACCCTAGAAACAGGCAGCCAATAACTAGCAAATCGTCAAAAAAAGCACTCGATGAAAATTTACAATATCAACGAACAAACAAAACTAAAATGAAGTAAAGAAAAAAACTTAAGTGTGTTTAGTTTAGCATTTATTTGTTACTATTAACTCGCTTTTGCTGACGCTTATCGATGCAACTAAATCCTTCTTGCTACAAGAAGCAGAACAATTGTTGCTTGTGCAATGAAACCCCACCAAATACGAATAAAAAGCTCAAATATTATTTTGCTGCAAAAGAGATGATACTACTTGTACAAGTAAACATACATTCGTATTATTTGTTTGTATGGTCTTATAAATACAGCCCAACAACATCTTCTATACTTACTACCTTTGTGCTTTTCTTTTAGCGATAGTTTTATTTTTTATTTATTTTCTCAAGATCATTGAAGTTGAATTTTTGCTTAAACGTACCGCTGCAAATTGTTTAACAAACGCCATGTACACAATATGACTAGAATTATTGTACAACACACATGTAGAGACTTTTGGCACCACCGTCACCATTTACCAAAAAAACAAAGAAACAAACAAAATCCTGTAAGAAAAAAATCGCCGAAGAACAAAAAAATAATTCATATACCCAGACGCCGAGTAGGAGTCACAGATGTTGGGATAATGTGCTGCGCTTTGAAAAAGAAAACTTCCTATTTGTGAATTGTGAAGGAAAAATAAAGAAAGAAGGAAGGAAAAGAAAGAAAAATGATATGCTTACTCAATGTTAAATTTTAAACGAATAAATACGTATTGCTAATATGTCCCATCATTATACTGAGATGTAAGATCTATGGCACCATAATAATAATAATAATAATAATAATAATAATAATAATAGTAATAATAATAATAATCTGAGAGATCGCTAGTTGCTCTACGATACGCCAAAGGGATAAAGCGATCACATCCGGTGCAGCTCAGGGATCAATATTACGACCCGATCTTTGGAACCTGAGTTTCGACGAGATACTCTCGATATGCCACAAGACACACACCTGGTAGGATATGCAGATGATATAGCGGCGGTAATCTCAGCACGAGATACAGATGTCGCCAGAAGAAAGCTGAACCAAGTCATGATAAGGACTCAAATATGGCTAGAGAACCATAGGCTGGAGCTTGCTAAAAATAAGACCGAGATCATAATGATGATACAGGGACACATGCCACTTGAAATTAACATGCATATTGATGATACTCCCTTGGTAACGAAAAAGGTGGTAAAATATTTGGGCATCAAACTTGACTGCAGACTCACTTACAAGGGTTACAGGCATGCTAAGCCGGCTAATGACGAATATCGGCGGACCAACACAGAACAAGAGGAAACTGATTATGGCAACCACCAATTCGATACTACTATATGGTAGTGAAATCTGGGGAGAAGCGATGAGGGTGAAGACTAAACGTAAAGTGCTGGGGACAGCACAGCGCACGGCGGCACTTAGAGTCGCTTCAGCCTATCGTACGGTTTCGGGCGATACGGTATTTGTTATAAGTGGGGAAATACCGGTTGATCTCTTGGCGTGTGAGCGAAATGTAGCATGGCAATATGGGGGAGAGGTTCCTGGTATAAGTGCTGTAGAGCAGAGATCTCAAACCATCCAGTGATGGTAAAACAGATGGAGCACAGAAACGACAGGCAGATGGACGGCAAGGCTCATTCCCAATATAGAAAGGTGAACGTAGAGGGAATTTGGGGAGGTTCACTTCTATCTAATCCAGTTTCTTTCAGGTCATGGATACTTTCAAAAGTATTTGTACCGCATGGGCAAGACAGGTGACCCCGCTTGTATCTACTGCGGCGAGGCAAACGATGATGCGGAACACACGTTCTTCAACTGCACCAGATGGTACGCTGAAGGAAATGCACTGAGGGAGCAAATCGGCGAGTTTAATCCTGACAATATAGTTAAAAAAAATGCTAGAATGCGGAGACAAATGGAATGCGGTGGGACGCTATGTCGGAAATGTTTTACGCACGAAGAAAAAAGAGATTGATACTTTGGGACAACGCAAGTCCCAACGAACAGAAGATGAGCAGCAAGGACGAAGTTTCTGGGCCTTCCCGAAGTAATATGGATAGCAGTTCCGGGAAGGTACCACCCCAGAAAACGAAGGGGGATTGTTTTAGTGGAAACACCACTCGACGCAGTTGACGACGGTCACTGTAAGTGAGAAATCATTTTAAACCCTACCTCACGCATCAAAAACGAAAAATAATAATAATGATAATAATATAATAATAATAATAATAATAATAATATTTGAAGCTAACTTAGCAGTGTTAGAAATTTCACTGGAATATTCTAGGCATATTCTTCGTAATTCCCTGACTTCCAAAATTTTCCTCTTTCGTTAGTGTGAGTGATAAGTGCATGTAAAAACCTTATATGTATATGTTTTCATAGAACACTCAAAATAATTTAGCACATCATTGCAATTAGAAAATGCATTAGAAACACCATGACTTCGACTGCACTATCTAATGATAGTGTACCTCGTAAACGTCTTAATGTATTCATAAATATGTCAACATTATGCACAAATATGTCAGCAGTATCTAGTTTTAAGTATTCATAACTTTTTTAGTTGCAATCCGATGAAATAAAAAGCATTGAGAAGGCAATTATGTCCTTTTTAAACCTCATTATTAAAATTATAATTTTTTTTTCAAAAAGTTTATTTGTAATAACAGTGTATTTTTGATTTTTTCACTTCATCTTTTTGTTACACTATGCGACAAACTTTGAATAATCAAATAATGCTTCAATGATTCCAAAGCGAAGTGATAGGTACCATTAAGTTAAAAAAATCTCCATAGTGTTTTGAGAGGTTAGATTGAATTTCGATAAAAAAAATTAAATCAATATATCAATACAATATATATATATATATATATATATATATATATATATATATATATATAAAACGAGCATCTTCCGACACGAAATATATAACATAATATAAATAAAAATGCCTATGAGCTAAACTATGAGCTAAAGTATTAGCAAAGAAACCTTTTATAATCTAAGGTGGGCATAGCACCCAGTCAGTATTTCCTTCAAAGAAATACATGTGTGTCAAGTTTAATTTTAATTGGTTCAGTAGTGTAAATAAAGTAAACGATATTATGAAAAAATGGACGTTCTAAAAATTCTATTATAATAATGCTAGAAGTCTATAAAAAACAACATATGTATGATAACATTTAAATTAAATTATTTAAGTGTTTTTTATTTCCAATCGTATTGAAAAAAGGGCACCAAATTCGAACTTCATGAGACTATAAAACCAAAATTCGAAGTTGCTTTTAAAATTCTTTGAGAATTTTGCTAGACTACAGGTACGCTTTAATTTTGCGTCGGAATTATTTTGGGCATTTTTTTCTAGTGGCATTGTATTATATTTTCTAAAATTTTTAATAATGTTTTAATGATTTTTAAGAATAAATACCAACAAATTTTTCAATGTACATATTTATTTTAATAAATATTTTAGTGTTTTGTACGTGTCACGCAAGGGGTGTATAAATCAAAACATATAAATGTCCGATTTAATTGATTTAAAACATATCTTAATGGTGTTTATATTTAAGTTAAATAATTCAAAATTAAAATTAAAATTAAAGTTTATTGAATACATAAGTGCATTTGGAATTTTTTAAGTTCATGTAGAATTTTTTCATAAAAAATTTCAAAAAAGATATGTTAAAAGCTGGCAATTTTACTCTTTATTTTACTTTTCCTTTTAAGTTTTATTTTGGGTAGGCACATTTTTCATTTTTTTGATAAATTTGCGAAAAAATTTTGTAATGAAGATTTTAATATTTTAAGTCATAAGACCCAAAATTTTTAAACAAATAAGTTTTTGTATAGGAAAATATATAAATTTTAAGTTTATTTAAGAAAAGTAAAAAGCGAAGAGCGAGAATCCTTTCAAAAATGCATTGGCATTTAGAGTTAATTTTTCATAAAAATTACTTGTGATATTAGAAGAGGACTTAGTTACCTTTCCACTGGTTCTTAAATCAAAATAATAAAAATTTCCAAAAAATATGGATAACTAAAAAACCCCCTAGAAGAACTTTTCAATTACTTATTATAAATTAATTTTTTGAAGTTTTAAAAAAATATAAGAAGTTATGGTTTTTTAAAGTATGTACCAGCAATATTTGTTTGTTTTTGGTAATAACAACTACTTAATGTATTCATTACTTGTTAATAATGAATTGTCATTATTTTTATCATTAATTTGGGTAGTGGAATAACTCGTTACCGGTAAATAACAAATTCATTTAGTTCTGCAAGCACGATAGGGCTCGGTGCGGATCATCTAAGGGGACTAAATTTGGCTGAAATATTTCTGTTGTTGGGAAAATGGGCAAAATCAGTGAATAAACAAAAAATTTATTCTTCTTTCTTCGCTGTTCATTTTTGTTTACTCATTATTTGACTCTTAGTAGTTGCTAGGAGATGTATAAGTAGGACCCATGAATATTTGGACATCTTGATACAAAAGTATTGAGTATTTCACCCAAATTATAAGTAGTTACCCGATATTAGCTATGTATGTATGTTGCCAAGTAAGTACAGTTTTTTCTGGGTAAGTGCCAAATATGAACCAAATCTGAGGAGCTAATGTCATTTTAGATGTCTCATGGAATTCATTATATATTTTTTAAGTTTATTTATATTTAACTTCAAAGTATCTATTAATTTTTTATGGGTTAAAAAGGTTTGTTTTAATTTTTCCAAAAATAAAATAATAATACCACAAATAAACCCATTTACACATATATATTAAGGTGGTTCACTGAAAAAATGTTTCTGCTACCCCTCTGAAAATTAACCTTGGTATGGTTTATGATGATTCCCAAAATATTTGTGTTCTACTCATAACCGTTCTTGAGCTAGCCGTTTTTTTTTTTTGAATTTTCATTAAAAATCTTACAAAATAGTTTATTTTGTGGAATATATAAAAGTTGAGGTCATTCTTGGATATTTGTATTTGGTGCTGATGATTGTAACGCACAGAAAAAATCATCCAATACCTACCTTAAAGTATACCAATCAACTCAGAATCACTTTTTGAGTCGATCTAACGATGTCCGTCCGTCCGTGCGTTCGTCTGGCTGGCTGTCCATCTAAACCTTTTGCAAAAAGTACAGGTAGCAATTTTGAGGATAATTCAATGAAATTTGGCAGGTAGGACTTTCGTTATGATCGGTCCATTATTTCACCTAGCCCCCATACAAATGTCCTCCCGGAATAGGGGTTTAACGATCATAAATTCCTTAAATATAGCAATATTTTAATGAGATTCGGTGTAAAGAAGTCCTGTATAAGTATTAATCTTTGTGCCAAATTTCATGAAATTCGGTCAATAATTGACTATAGCTCCCATGTAAAACCCTCTTCCGAAAATCACTTTAACGTGCATAAATCACATAAGCATGTTAGTATCAAGTTTATATTCGACACAAATAAATTTTTTATAAGTAGAAATCACAGTGATAAATTTTATGAGATCGCCCCATAATTTACCATAGCTCCCATATAAGCCTACTTTCGGGAATCACCCTAAAGTGTATAAATTCATATAAATGTCTTCCAAATACTTTTAAATCAGACCACATTTTATATGTGTTGCTTTGGAAGAAAATACACAAATTTTCCTAAAAATTTAAATAAATCTATACATGAGGAATTTCAAAAATAATAAGTAAGCGTTTTACTATCTGGTGAAAAGTTATGCGGTGATAAAACACGAAACCAAAAATTTAAGATTTTTTAAAATTTGCAGTTTTTCGATAAAAAATTTGAGCGCATAATTGAAATCAAATTTAATTTGAATTAAAATCTTTCAATAATTTAAAAATAATTGAAAGAATTTTAAAGACGAAGTGGTTCTCTACAATTTGAGGTATATTTCGTTGACATCAGGAAACCAGACATTGGATACCTTCAGCGCAAACTTCCGTATAATTGGCGTAAATGTTTGTAAAATTTATGCTTTTTGCTTTTATAGAAATTGGAAAAAATATCGTGTATACGGAATTTTTTAATAAATGACATTTCCGAGTCAATGGAGCGTTAAAAAATTTTAAAATGCAAATTTTCCTTTTCTTAACTAGGTATGATTTTAGAACATGAACATTTTCAAAAGAATATTTACTCCTGAAATGCTTGATATTATTGTTCAGAAAATTAACAATAAAGTACATGAGATATATCTTTGAATAATAGACAACCAATAAAATAGGATTTAAGCGATCAAAGTCTACATAACCACGATATTTATAAGGCTACAATGTCAATAAGGTGCAATTCAAGATATGTGTAAGGAATGTTCTTAATGTCGCACACAAGCTGTGTGATTTTTAGAGCCTGCCCCTGTTTGGTCTATATAGTCGGACCGTTTGGAAAACCGAAAATTTATTTTCAATTAATTTTTAACAATTCCACCAGCGTTACCATTGAACATTAAAAAAAAAAAATGTCGAAAAAAGGGGACTTAAAGAAAGGACTCAGCCTCTTCAATATCTAAAAAACTCCTTAAAGTTTTTTTATTTGAAAAAAAAAATCATATTTTAAGAAAAACTACTAAATTAAATTTTAATTTTTAATAATTTTTTTATTATTGCAAAATTGTTAACACTTTCTATGGAGGATTTTTGTTAACATTTTGTGCTGCATTATTTAAATAAATAGCTTTTTATATTGATAAGATTTAAATTTCATTTGATATCTATCGACGTCACTAGATTTGAAAAAATCTCAAAATAATTAATTTTATTTCAATCGTTTTTTTTTTTTGCTACGTATAGAGCGTCTGTTAGGATGCAGAAATAGCCTTGCTATCAAAAGACAATCGGAGAACATGGGACCTTAAACCATGAAATTTTACTCCTTTTGTCCGGAGTTTCCGTTTCCGAAGATTACATTCTCAATTAAGTTTATTTACTTTTAAATTATTAATTGAAAAAATAAAATTGGCAGCCGTTGTTCCGTTTAAAATTTTATTAAGATTGGTTTGTCCTCCTCAGTATACTACTTCCATTGTTATCAAACATTTAAATTTACCAAAAATAAAATATAAAAAGAGTATTTGTTTACCTTTAGTGAATAAGTATTTCCCTTAAACATCTTATAGATCTGTTAAATGTTGCAAACACTTTTCGATGATTTTCATTTATGCCTTAAACAAAATTATACTTCTCGTATGTAGGTATACCAGCTGCATACCTACATACATATGGAATCGAGTACGAGGAGTAGTTAGTGTTTTGGCCTCTTCATTTGCTTACTTTGTCGTACTTTTAGCTTTTTCGTTTATAAAAAGTCTTTTAATGTTCTTTAATGCTCATCGTAATTTTTCCAAGACAAACAAATAGTAACTACTCCCATAATATATTTTGGCTGATATCTGTTTTTTTTATGTTCTTGTATATTTTGTGTTTGGTTTTCGGTGCCTGCTGTTTTAACTATAACTTCCTTTCAAATTGCTGAATATTGTTGTTTGTTTGTTTTTTGTTGTTGTATTATACTATATTTTTGTTACGATCTCCAAACATATCTTCATTTGCAGTTTTGTTCTTTTAAGTTAAAATAAAAAATAACAAAAACACAAAAAAATATATACATACATATGTATGTGGCTTATTTTCTGTATTTAAGCTTTTGTACCTCGGATTCTGATTCCTTTTTGCTATTTTATTTTAAATAATGAGAATCATGATTTCTTTATGGTTTTAAATACAAAATAAAGCGAGTAAGAATAAATTATGATAAAATTATAGTAAACTAAGGAATACCCTAAAATTTATGGAATAAGTAGGTTCTAGCTTTAGTAGGTCCAGAAGACTCAGATGTTATTTTAAACATAAATTGGTGGGGGGAACGAGTTTTGTATAAAATGATCCATATATATAAATAATTCTTCGGAATCTCTCTTAATTTTAAATGTTCTCTTACTCTTATTTATTGTTACCGAAGTACAGTCATATAATTTGAAATTTAAAAGAAGGTGTAGGGTATTACAAATACCTATTTTTCTTTGTAAGCTTTTGGATTTTTTTTGCAAATCTTTTTTTCAGTGTACGCCATTTTGTTTGAGTACAAATTGATATGCAAATTCTTTTGTCGTTTAATACCTTCTTCATTGGCATTCATTGGTTGGCTGGATGGTTAGTTTCGTTGGACGGATGGGCGATCAGTTGTTTGCCTGGATTGGGTTTTCACTTAAAGATTTTGTTGCACTGGTTCTTCTTCAGCTGTTCCGTTTATTTTTTGTTGTTTCATCAGTTATCATCATCATACGCGAGTACATTTAGTTCAATATAAAAAAAAAACTTGAGGAAAAAATTAGTGGGTACGTTAATTAGTAAACACTGTGTAATGTAAAATTCAAAAAGCAAAAAAAAAAAAAAGATGGTAACAAATGATTGTCATATGAACGTTTAAACATTTATGCTGCAATATTGACTGGTTGCAAACAACTGCATGTACATCTTACCAATGCCATAATCATCGTTTGTCCGTCTACCCATCTTGTCTGTCTGAAATGAGGACATATTTTGTAAATGTTGTTTAATTATAAGATTTGTAAATATTCATTTAAAAGATATCAGTTGGCAATGCTAAAAAATATGTTGCTTATTAGCAGTAAATTTTGTATTTATTTAAATAAATAAATATTTTTATCCCAAGGTCAATCTAAGTGTTGTTAAATACTTTTACGAATCTCTTTAGTTAGTTAACATTTAAATGATTATAATACCTAGATATTATACTTAGGTAAGTATATATGTTGTGAGTACGATTTTTTTTTTTTGAAATTTCAAGTTATTTTTTAACGTTTCAAATCCTGTACAATTTTTAAATTCCTATTTGTTTTTAATTGTTTTAATATTATATGTAAATATTCATATTATATGTAAATTTCAATGAAAATCGTAACACTCTAAATGATTCAGTAACCATCACTTTATTGAGAACTATTTCACCTTTGAAAAAATACAGGCTGATATGTGTCATTCTACAATTTCCACGATCTGGTTTATGCCACAAGGCGTAGTAGGGTAGAAGGGAAACCTTTCGCCACTTTTTCAAAGTGCTCTCTTCCCATAACCTTAAGTGATAATTGTAAACATCACCAATATAACGACGAATTGTTATTTGCACCAAATCCATAAAGCCACGACACCCTCTCTTGGTAATGTTCTTTAAAATATTAGCTAAACACACCAGTACTGGTATCAGCATTTATCTGTTTGAAACCGTCCGTAAACAGAACTTGAACTAGATTTCCATGCCACTACGATTTGTTTTTCCATAGGTCCCTGTCAAGTAAAATTACCCTAATGGAAGAGTTATTTTCAAATAACTGAAATTTTCGTATAGGATCTACCTTTATATTACCAGGTATTGGTAATTTAGACACACTTTCATCGGCCTCTTCATTTACCTGAATGTGTAATGTGGAATACGGAAAATCGGTCATAATGTCCAAGAGAAAAAATACATAAAGTCTATTGGATGCCATTAGTCATCCTATTCAGAAAAACTTTGATTTAACGAAGCCGGAGTTGAAAACTATTGCGTCCGGCCGAAGGCCGTTTATCTAACAAACCCTTTTAATCGAGACCAGAAACCTACCAAATTTGGAACAATTATCATCCTGAATATCACCTATATTCGCGATGAAATTTCAGAAATTTTATCGTATAATGTATAATGTATAATTTTTTTTTTTTTTTTTTTTTTTTTTGTACCAGAAAATATCTTAGCGTCCACCTATAAAAACATTTTTTATTTTGTTTGCTTCATTGGCAGTTTTTGGTATATAGGGCTAAAGAAATAACATGTATGCGAAAATTTTATCGAACGGTTGTAAACTGGCCAGTCGCTTTCGACTTTTGTCTTTAGAAAGATTTCAAAGTAACTAAAATCTTTATTGAGCTATTTGATTTAGTTTTTGTTCAGAATAAAAAGGAGATATTTATGATATATAAATATTTAGCCTACTATGACTTGTCGTTGTGCTTTAATCCGTCAAATTAACAATTTATAAAAGGACTTTTTTTTAAAAAGGATCCTAGTTAAAATATGAACCTAGCCTGTCTGCAACGGTTTTTATTGTTTTATAAAGATTTGTAGTTTTTACAAATCAATAAAATTTGACACATATGCTAACTATTCCAGCGTATCCTACTTTAAGATATCTATCTTCTACTTGTTACATAAATATTGGCATAAAATGCAGGGTATAGCATGCATAAATATTAAATCTGACGAGTTATAACACTACGACAAGTAATAGTAGGCATAGTGGTCTAATGGACATTAAGTAACTTTCAAAAATGTCGTAATGTCCAAGGAGACTTTTTGTGAGTCATGATGTTTATGGATGCTATGACGTTGGATATTACGACATGCTCCCTGTAAAATAGCCACTAAATTAATTTGTTGAAACATTTGTTGTCAATTGTTTTTAATTACTATTAAGCAATGAGCAATATATTATTTTTTAATCCCAAAAACTGAGAAAGTTATTACAGCAAAATATTTAATCAAAATTTTAAAGTTTAAAGAATGAGAGATTGTCGATTAAAGAAAAGAAAATCAATAGGTATCACAAAAATTATTACTTAATTTCAAGATAATCTGCAATGATCCTAGTACCCTATTAATTCCTAGTACTAAAGAATTTATTGGAGCTTACACAATTTTGGACTTTCTTACGTCTTTGAAAAACTCAACCTGTCGATTACGCAATCGCATAACCAATCTTCAATCACAGTTTCCTAACAAAAAGACCAGGGGAAAAGGATCTGGAAAAATGGGATAAACCTTGTGGGCATTTATAAGCTATAATCCCAAAATTGACATCAGTGCACTATGGGGCTTTGCTATTTTCTCATATCTATATTTAGGATATGGCGAAGCTTTTTCATTGAATAAAGAAATTTTAGCCTTTTTTCTGCTAGATTTAACAGAATGTTTTGGTAAATTGCATAATTATTTTGAAGAAATCTTCAAAATGCTTTTTAGCATAATCGACCTACTAAAAGCAGATTTTTAGCATAATTTTTAACAGATGAGAATTTCTTTTCTGCACCTACACTAAATTTCTTGTGTCGATTTACGTACAAAACTGTGAAGTTAAATTTTCTCTTAGCAAAAACTTTGCGGTATAAATCTTCATTATATAATTTACTGAAAATATAAATTATAGGATGAAGTTTCGTCTAATTACAAAATTATCAACTATATCCACTACATAGTGGGGTGTTTTGCAAAATAAATGGAAATAAATCTGGATCTTTTAAACTGCTGAGACGATTCTAATGAGACTTGGAACATCAACAGAGGAAGAGTTATGCTATCAGAGTATTGTTGGATGAAGTGTATAACTGAAACACAAACGGCGCTTCAGTGGGTCAATATTGTCCACCTTGAATGTAGCTTTCATAAATGTAAACCAATTTAAATACTTTTACATTTCTGAATTCTAATTTGTATTAAGATTTGTCTAAAATTCGAATATCACAAATCAATTTTATCGTCTAAACACAAATTGTTTGATTATGAATTTTTAATTTGTTTAAACCATTCAAAAAAAATTATTTTCATGTGTATAATGTTTTTCTATATTAAAAAATAAAATAAAATTATAAAAAGTTTTCCGTAATTAGAAAATAAACTAAAAAAAATATTGAATAAAATAACAACAAAATTAAAAAAAAAAGCTTATGTATTACAGTCTGAAGTACTTAAGCATTTTTCCATTGTTTCTTTTGACATACCGATAAAACACGTAATATTTAAGTTTTGAAAAAAAAAAATAATACTCCGCATGCTCGTCTGCTTACTATATTATATTATCTCTTATTTTTTCCTTATAAACTTTATAACGTGTTCACTATTCTGCTACCTACGTATAACGGAAAATATTTGGACTCAAATTTACAAAATATCTTCTGTAGATCTGGTCTCCATTTGTTTGCCTTATTGTAAGTAAAATGTTTTATACGTCATTTTAAACAAGACACAATTTCCTTTTAAAAGATATATAATGGGAATGTTTTGTATATGGAATGTTTCGATTAAACAAATTTCAAATGAGCAAAACGTAGCAAATTACCAAATGTATGTTTTTTCATAGTTGATACGGTTTTATCGTATAAAATTAGTTGTACACTGCACAGTGGAGCAGAATCGAAATTTTTTGGAAATAAATCTGTAACTTCTGATCGGCCGGTTGGATTTTCATGATATTTGGTACAGGCGTAGCAGAGGAGTGTACAATGTTATGTTTGGAAGGCGGCAAAACAATCCCCCCAGGGGCGGAGCTAAGGAGGCTCAAAGTTAGGTACCTCTGACATAAAAAATTTTTAATCGCTTGCAAAATTTTTGTTTCTCGTCCGATTTCAAATATTTTTATATATTGTTGTAGGCCCTGATAAGACCTATAAAAAACATGCTTACATGTCCTATTTATCTCTTATAGTTTTCGAGTTATTTGCGTTTGAATTTTTAAGAACCATAATTTTGCATGTTCTTGGTCCAGTTTTTTTCATATAGATCCTAGTACTTCCGACCGATTTTATTAGTTTTTTTCTTAACTAGTTAAAGAACAAAATTATCTATTGAATAAAAAAATCTGAAGTCGATATCTTTACCGAGTCCAAAAATAAACGATTTTGAATTTCAAAATTGCAAAAAAGACGAATTTTTGTGTTTTTTTAGCCGAAAAAGTATCTACACTCTTTTTTACCTAAAATAAAATTTTCTTTAGCAACATATAATAATTTTTCACTTTTCTAAAAGGTAACTTCACAGATATGACTTTAAGATAAAAAACAAACCCAATCACTCAATTGGTCTTTGTAAATTTTAAATAAAATTTTATTTATTATTTAAATTTGTGATTTATTCAATCACCTACTTTTGATCAATTTTTTAATTGGACAAATTTTTCTGTTTTTCATTTTTCACAGTTTTTAGTAATTGATATAATCATTCTGGTGAAAGGTGCAAATTTAAAAAATTTTTTAATTGAATGAATTATTTACTAATTCATTTGGTAATTAGTGACTTTTTTGTGATTGCACCTACCAATTTTCATAGCTATTTTTGAGATTTCATTTGTCTGGAATGTCTGTTCGTAAATATTGCAATTTGGTCGTACATATTTAAAAATGAAATGATTTAGCAGATTCTAGCATATTATTTTCAAAAATTTAGCGTAAGACTTGAAAATTTTTCTGGCAACACTAATGTTTAATTACAAGTTTCAAACTAACAAAACAGAAACAAATTGCTCACAACTAGGGTCTGGGGTCCGGGAATTCCCGGTAAAATATTGTCGGGAATTCACGGAATATTTTTAATTTTCCTAGTAAAACCGGAAATTAAATACTCACGTAGTTTTAAAAACGAATAGCAACAATTTTGCTATTTTTAACACCTTATACCAACGAAAATTTGACGTTACTCTACACATGATATTTTCAAGAATTTAACGCATAGAATAAACGTTCTTTGAGAATTGAATTAATCTTCTCTCAAATATTTATCTACTAATTAATCTAGGGTTTAACGAATATACTTATAAGTTCTTTCACATGAAATTTTAAATCAACTTTATCATATTTAAGTTTTAGATATTTTATTTGTGTTATAAATTTGTGGAAATTAATGTTAATTAAGTTAAACTTCGAAAGTATTCATTATTAAAAATTACTTGGTTGGGAATTTTTTTTATTGAAACACAACATTTTCTTATGAAACAACATTTCTTAT
Source organism: Protocalliphora azurea (assembly GCA_932274085.1). Taxonomy (NCBI): domain Eukaryota; kingdom Metazoa; phylum Arthropoda; class Insecta; order Diptera; family Calliphoridae; genus Protocalliphora; species Protocalliphora azurea. Next base: position 86,842,813 of record OW026520.1, read on the forward strand.
TCAAGCAATGAATCTATAAATGTTAGATTTATTTCTTTCAAAATAAAATTATAGATTAAAAAAAAAAAACTATGATTGATGCGAAAAAAATAGTTGCGAATCAACTCTTAATATTTCCGAGATTCATGTTTAATTTAGTAAAAACTAGTTAAGAAAAAAAAAAAAAAATATATATATATATATATACAAAAATAATGTAAGTTTGAGGAATAAAATGGAAAAACCCACTTTTATTATATATTAGCGTTAATTTAAAAAAATTGCCTTAAAAACACATTTACGTAAAAATCTGAGAAAGAGTTTTTAATATAAATTACGAAAATTATTTATTTTATATGTATAAAACAGTAAACTTTGTTTTTAATCTTAAAAAATGGCGTTATACATTCATTATAATTTAATTTTTTGTTAACTCAATGTAATTTATAATATTTCATTTTATTTTATTTAATAAAAATAATTTACTTTATAAGAGATAATAGCCTTTATTCTTATAATTAAAGTTTTCCGGGAATCCCGGAAATTCCATGCAAATTGATTTTTTCGTTTCTGTTTTTTTACGGGAAAAGAAATATTACGGGAAACCTCATACCCTACTCTCAACACTGATACTCCTTTTGCTGCCACTATGTACCATGTATATATATGTATTTATTTTTTATTTTATTTTTATTATTAAATCTTTGCTTATTGAAAATTAATATTTAATGATTTTAATGAACCATTTATTCATATGAAAATACATTTTTTTCTGCTTTAAAGTTCAAATTAGAAACTATAAAAACTGTCAAAATATTAACTATTTATTTGCTATTAAAACGCCATGTTGGCGATAACATCATCCATCCACAATCATCTAAACAACCAACCAGGCTAAACAACTACCAAACAACCTATGAAAGATAGTAAAATATGAAACGTTAATTCAACTCAAAACGAAACCAGAAAAAAAAACAGCCGGCAAATCTCATATAGCGAACAACAATGAGATGAAATCTTACAAAAAAAAAAAAAAAACCCACACTTTAAAGAAATCTAAGTCTCTTATCTTAACAGCACCTATTAAGTTTTAACACTACCAAGCAAATGACTACTTCCTACTTGCCAAAAGCTAACTGGAGTTTTAAAATTTTAGAAAAAAAATAATATATATATAGTTTGTATTTTCTTACAGTCCCCTGCAGACGTTCACACACACACATTTGTATTATCTTACATAATGTTTTTTTTTAGTGCAAAATATTTATTATTAAAAATATTTTAGCTTTAACACTTATTTGTTTTCTTATGACTATTTTTATTACAAGCATTTATATTATTATAGATTTGTTCGTTGTTGTTTTATATTTTTTTGCAATTCAAATAAGTTCATGCTTGCTCCTCGAATTCACATATGACATGCATACTTTTAGATACATTTTGCAATATTCTTAAGACAGCAACGAGAATAGCAGCACGTTGCTTTACATCGAGTGCATAAATAAAGGAGAGTAAATGCAACAAAGTTTTAGTTAAGACCTTCAGGCTATTGCCAAGATTTCAATGCCATATATGTTTACTTTTAACATTTGGTACGAGGAAAACCTAAGCATTTGATCATGTGGTATTCATAGTTACAGCAAAGAGAACATTAAGAGGAGTTGCCATTTATTGTGGAATGGTCAAAATCTGTGTGTGGGACTTAGTTCGGCCACTTGGATTTTACCTGTTAACTGCTAAGAAGTATTTCAACTACCATAGTGAGCTGCATCATATTCAGATAATGGCATAGCTCTTTAAATTAATTACCTTTAGATGCGGAAGCATAATTTTTGAGCTTTATATTTTAATGAAATTGTAACGATGACAGTAAGGTTATAGTTAAATTCAACATTGTTAAAATGTCTTTCTAGGTATAACGAACGTAATTTTTATTAGGCGTAGTGATTCAAAAAGAAATGCAAATAATCTGTCATATTTTCAAACACTTTTTAAGATTGGCGCTTGGCTTATAAGCTTAAGTAATAAGAGTCTGTTGCAGTCCATAAGTTCAAAATGTGCACCTCAAAAGTTTCCGTCATTAAAATGATTGTGCAAAGAGTTTTGCTTAGTATTTTTTAAACTGTAACTACCCTGTGCAAAAAAGTTTTAATTCACAAGTTACTGATCATGGATTTTTAGGGGTAAACATTAATGTTATGTTTTTGCTTTTTTTTTAACGTTGGTAAATGTTTTAATGGGTAGGACAAAATGTCCAATTTTTTCTGTTTTTATACTTCTTGACTGTATTAACCCTTTAGTGTGATATTTGTTTTTATGAAATTTTATACCCTTTTTTTTAGTACACATATATGTTTGTACCGAAAACTTATTTGCCTGTAATCATTTGCTCAGCTAAATTTAAAACTTTAACTGCATTTCCAGCTTCTGAATTAAAATTTCTGTAAAGAAGTTACACTTGAAACAATAGACTAATATAAACATATCCGATAATACACAAAATTTACATATACATTTTTACATTGTTTTCTTAATATTTGAATCAAGCGATTTTTATTATATAGAAATAAATATTGAGGAAAGTTTGTATATTTTCTTTCACTATTTAAGTACACAAGCATCACAGAATATAACCAATATTTTAAAATCTTGCCTTTATATAAGGGCATATTATCCATAAAAAAATTTACGCGAGACAATAAAATCCTCATAAGATCATAAAACCTAATTGTTTTCTTAGCTTTTTCAATATTTTGTAATGCTTCGTTAAAAAAATTCAGATTAGAACATGCGAAATTTTGAGGTTAAAAATATCTTAAAATAGTACTAAAAAAAGTCACCAATTACCAAAATAATTCATTCAATTAAAAATTTTAAATTTGCACCTCTCACCAAACTATTTACATCAATTACTAATAATAACTGTAAAAAATGAAATACACAAACATTTTTCTTATTAAAAAATTATTAAATCAATCAAGTCCATTATTAAATAAATTAAAATTTTAAATGAGGAAGAAACTCATTAAAACTATTTCCTTTATTTTATTTTTGCTTGAATATATTAATTAAATTATTATGATGTAAAATGAAACAACTGGAGAATAAAAGGTAATAATGAATAAGTGCCTACATCCACATATTTTTATAGAACAATAGTAGTATGAATGTTTATAAATGCACTATATTAATCACAATTTCATTAAAATTCGGACCAAGTGAGCTGTATATATGCATAAATCATTTTAACGGGCATAATTCTAATATAATTGCTGACATAGCAATAATATTTGACGTAAATAAGCTTTATATGGGCAGAAAACCTAATGCAAAGTTTTATCACGCTTGATCCCAAATAAAATCTACTTTCGGGAACCAATTTAAATACTATTACATATACATATGTTTTATAGAAATATAATTGACACCATCAAATCTTATAATAACCGGTAGACAATTGACCATAGGTCCCATGGAAGAACCTCTCCACAAATATTAAAAACGCATGGTGTAGGGTAACAAATGATTGGATTTGGCGAACAAAATGCTTTTTACCTGTTTTTTTCGAGTAAAATTGCTGAAATTATAAACAAAATCTCATTAAAAGATTATCTTATTATATTATTTAAATTATGGATATACGCCCCTTTACTTGTTTTTAATGCGATGCAAGATATTACATTATTTTGCAATATGAGTAAATATGACATAAATTTTAAGTGTTTTCTTCAAATTCTGAAGTTTATGTATCAGTCAATATTGGATTGAACTCTATATTCAAAAACACCTAAAAATCTAAAAATCCAAAAAAAGTAAGAAAGATATTTGCAGTCGGTCAAGCCCATCCATATAATACCAAAATGTATGTGCATCAAAATTGTGGGTAGGAATCTTATATGAGTCGTGTATTCACTTGTGAACCGATACTTGTATTAAATGTAATGTTTTTCTATATTAAACTTACATATGCATAATAATGTGTTGATACTAATATTTATATTAGATTTATAATTATAAATTATTTATAATTTGTCCCTGAGGTTACTACTTACATATATAATACTTATATGTGTCAAATATTAACTTGATATTAACATTTCTATGGTATTTATGTATGTTAAAGTGATTTTTGGTAGAGGGGTTTATATGGGAGCTATGATCAATTATGGATCGATCTTCATAAAATTTGGTACACATATTTATATTTACTTATATGAAACTTATTTGTGCCGAATTTCATTAAATTATTGATATAATTGAGCCATTTATGAGCACAAAAACACCTATCAAGGAAGGACGTTTGTATGGGGGCTAGATGGAATAATGGACCGATCAAATTCAATAGGCTTTGTCCTTAAAAATTACGGCTTGTACTTTGTTTATATAGGCGGATAGCCAGTCAGCCAGACGGATGGACATCGTTAAATATACTCAGGAAGTGATTCTGAGTCGAACGGTATACTTTTTGTGGTGGGAGCCTGACGATTTTTTGATTCGTATGTACATCATGGCGCACTAAAAGGTTAATAATAATTTGTGATCAATTTCAAGAAAAAGACTGTATAATTGAACTTTTTAAGGTAAAAGCGAAAAACACTAAAAAGAAGAAAATTTTTTAAACTTAAATTTGGTGTAAAATTTAAACCAATAGTATGCAGACTTTTGATAAATGAACTGAAAATGTTATGATGCCATATGGAATCAAAATTCTGAAAGGGTTAAATATACCTAGACTTCTTTTATTTGCAAATAATAAGACGTCAGTACAATTTTACACAATTTATCTATAAAGACTATTAAGCTTTACTACACTATGGAAAATTAACGACTCAAAGATTAATTTACTACTGAACTCTTCAACGGAACTGTAGCTTATTTACATCAACTTACAGTATACAAAATAAGTTTCGTAACACTAACACATAAACAATCATAATAGTTTATACAATACAAGTTTCTCATTAACACATAAATTAGTTATCAAAAAGCTTAGACAATTAAGATAAACCAAATCAGGGGATTTCAATTAAATTTAAATAAATAGCCGTCACAAACTGGAAACTTTTAACAAATTACAAACTAGAAAATTCTAAAATCGTTATTTTAAACTTTAAAACTAACTTTCTTAATAATAGCTTAAATAATAACGAAAATGATGGCCAGCATCGCAACAATGGTTTGACGACTTTCGTCGAACTACAAAATGGCTAACTTAGAGTTCTGTGTCTCTAAAATGCACAATTTATAAAGATAGAAATTTATAATATATTTAATGTGAGATTTTATCTCTCAGCAATATTTCAAACTATTTGGATAAAATTCATAGTTGGGCGTTACTTGGCTAACATCTTTTGCTGGTTGGGATACTATTACTATTTCTATTAATTTTTGATAATTTCCAAGTGATTAAAAAGTGTCCGGTTTATAATATGGATTCTGTAATAAATAAGACGAGTTTCAGAGTCGATTTAATCAAGAAGCTTATCATTCAGATGGTAATTCTGTCAGTGCCAAGAGATTTTTCTAGCTTTTAATTACTATCTTTACGGCAGAGTAGAGTATGTAGAGGAAAGTGGGGTATTGTGGCGTATGGGCGTATTTGTTTAAGACTACTGGTAAATGTTTGTTATTATAGCACTACATTTCTAAATTATTTTTCATACATGAAATCTCTAATTTTATGGATTTTCGAGCGCAAGCAAATAAAATATGCTGAAGGTCTTTTTATGTGCTGATATTTCTAATATCCAAGTCAATATTATTTTTAAATCGGTGAATACAAAATTGAATACAGCAATTTGCACATATTTCAACAGCAAAAAAGTATTTTCTCAAAAAAGATTAGGTTATTGCAATAAAGATATATTGGGGTAAATTTCGACGTATAATTCAACAAATTTTGCTGAAAATATAGAAAATAATAGGTTTTATCGCCAATAATTTGAAAATATTTAAGTAAATCGTATCAGATCAAAAATCAGATCAAAAATGTGTTGATTAAGCAAAAGCAATATAAATTGGAAATAACTCAATCAGCTAAGCATCTAAAAACTTTTTATTTTTATTTTTCATTCAATATAAATATCTTTATTGTTCAAAATGCTTTTTTTTTATTGTTGAAAAAATATGTGAGGATTTTTATTTTTTAATTAAAAATATCTATCATGATGAAAAAAGTAAATATCTTTAAAAATAAATATCAGTATGGAAAAATTTTCAAATGATTGTTCTTTTTTTTATTCATACTTTTGTTTTTGTTTTAAAAAATATTTTCTACTCTTCTATTTATTTGAGTTTCGTATGTAAATACTGTTTAAATATTTTTTTATTCAATGAAACTGTTGTTGTTTAGATTTTTTCATCCGATGAAAAAGACGCGACCATAATTTTTAAACTTTTGTGATAAATAGGTTTGTTTCCGTACTTTTTGGGTAAAGTGCGGTAAAATGAGAAAGAAGTTAATTTATCTATCAAAAAATACAACAACGTACAAAAGTACGGAAACACAAGAATCCGAATTGTTTACCCAGAATTAAAACATCAAACTGTTTTAAAAAATCTTATGTGAATGTAATTTTATTTTTCAGCATATTTATTTTATTTTTAATTATTTGATAATTTACGTAATTTTCCCGAAGAAATATTCTGTGCTCTTTCGTAAAAGAAGAAGAAGAACATTATTCTCTCAAAATAGCTCCCACTTGCCCAATTTTCGAGCAAAATTAATATCGCATATGATATTTATATTTTTTATTTCGATCAAAATAAAAAAATTAAACTATTGATGAAAATAAAAAAATTGTGTTGGATTTTTGTTATTTTTTGAATACGGAATATTGTTTTTCGATTGATATAAAAATAAAAAGTTTTTTTTTAGTATAAATCCGGTCTCTGCATTAAGCTCCACAGCGATAAGACCAAAAATTCCTAGAATCAACATGTACTATTACATTATCTTATTAAGGGAAGAAAATCTGGATTTAAAAATCGTGGAAATAGTGAATGTTGTAAAAGTACACACAAGGTTTGATAAAACTCATGCAAATGGTCTGCGCACTTAACGAAAGCAAACTTATTGCAATTTATTCCACTTATAAATTACATTATTATCTTTTATTATTTTTCTACTAGTTTCATCAGATGTTACCTATCTGTTTTCATCACGTACTTAAAGTTTGATATTCGAGTGGCCTCATAAATTCTAAAAATCTCTAAATATATCAGTTTTAATACATACCAATTTACCCTAACAAGTTGATAAGAAAAAACGCAGAATAATATTATTCAAGGATAAATGAATCTTGTTATTTTTATGCGAAACGTTAGACAATAATCCGTTATATAAAACAGTGTCATTGCAGGGTTCAAAATATTATTGGTTGGTATTTTATTGATGTTAGATTAAAGTATTCTTCACTTTACTCCAATCTCCTCAACTGTTTTGAGTAAAGATAGTAGCCGAGGTCTTCGACTTTTCCAGTATTATGTTTTCCCCCATTTACCGTTTTGAAGACTTATAGGAAACTCGTATGGAATAGAACATTTTCATATTTTTCACTGCCTTCATAGACTGTAAACTGTTTTCTTCGTAGTGTTTTTCAGATTGTTCTCAACTTCAGATTCCTTCTGGTTCTTCAAAGTGACTCGTAATCTACTTCGACACTGATCAAGTTGAATTTTATGGCCCAGAGGTCTAAACTCCTGCCATTTTATTTTTTCCCCATACAAGAGAACATTTTATATATTTTATTATATGACAGCTGTAGTAGTAAGAATATCTGTGAAAAAGTTAACTACAAATTGGATTCCCTTTTCACTTTTCATGATCTGATCTTATTTTAAATTTAACAAAGCTTTATAGGTTGAGGAATGCATCTAGCTTTACTAGGTATAGTATACTTAAAACAAGTGTTAAAAAGGATTATTTTAAAAATTAAAAATGAAATACTTAATTTAAGCATGAAAATTATTATTCTAATTACAAATTGTACTTAAGTCAAGTAACTGATTTTTGAAAATTGAAATTAAGTCTAATTTGACTTGAATTAAGAGAAAAATCGTATATTTATCTGTGAGAGAATATCACTCTTTATTTGTAGATCGGTTGCTTTCAAGTTTCGTCTTTTATTGTGCGTCGTTTAAATACTTTGGCATTTGTTTTTAATTTTTTAAGCGGTATTTTTTATAATTATTGTGACTAACAAATGAAATTGAATTCTATTGAATGGTGACTTACGTCTGCTCAAATTCCTTAAATGTTTTAATTTAGAAGGTGATATTGATTATTTAAAAGGTAAGTGCAAATTCAAATTGATAAAAAAATTGGGGCATGTGGCACACATGAAGTATTTTGAAAAAAAAAAAATACGTTCTAAGTACAATTCATTATTTATTAACATAACCGAAGTTAAATAAATTAACAATAAATAATAACAAACCTTTCTTAGTATGTAAAGTTATTTCCAAAAATATTTTATTTATGTATGTACATATGTATATGTATGTATGTATGTATGTATGTAAGTACATCCATACAGAAAACATGCTAAATTTTTTCAAAATACGCAAAAAAAGAAAAAATTCTCCCTTAGAAACAAATGACTTTCTTTGTATTTTTTAAGAGAGCCACGTCATTAATTAAGAATTTGTGTCTTAATTTAAGTGCAATTTTGGTGTTAACAAAATAGGGAAGGAAGCAAATTTAATTCTGCTCTCTTTGAGATTTTTTTCGCATTGCATGTTTTGTCATGTATTTATAAAAATGTATATGTACACACATTTATAAATATGTTAGTAGGAATTGTACAAAAACAAAGACATAATTTATTAATCAATGAATTAGTTCCCTTAAAAAAAAGCCATTTGTTTCTAAGGAAAATTTTCCTGTTTCTGCATATTTTGAAAAACTAAACTGAAAATTAGTACAATTTGTGAAAATGTTAGAGGTAAATATATCGAATTATAATAAATTGTATTTGTTTTAATTTTTTAATTTCATAATATATTTTGGCATCAATCGACTCCAAAGTTGAAAATTGGTCGAAGGACGATTTTAGAGGAAAGTATGTTTTCATTAATATAATTTTTTTAATATTAAATGCACGAAACAATATTTCTTAAATTTTTTATTTATTACTTCTTTCAGAATTACTATTTCATTTCGAGTGGCAACAAGAGAGACCGAAGGGAAGGGTATTCTTCAAGTACACAAACTACCTAAAGCTGCTATTTAGTGAGGTTTCAAGTATAATAACTTAATAAAAAAAACATAATAAATAATAAATTTGCAAAAAAAAATATATAAATACGTACAGTATATATATAGTAAGTATGAAAATTCTAATGAAAAAGCGCTTTATGGATCAATTTAAGTAAGAATTCATCGCAATATTGATTGATTCAAGATCTATATTTCATATATTAGGTTCATTACTGTACTAATTCTGATCCGATTATTCTGAAATCAATTAAGTCCAGTGAACAAAATACAGCTCACTGGACTTAACTAAAATGGGCTTAACCTAAAATCAAACCACGATGTCTAAAAACAAGAAAAATTTTAGATTAATTCAATAAAAAATAGAGCTAAAATTAAGAATTTTTCGCCATTCTTAATTAAAGTAATTTACAACTGGTTCAAGAAAATCCGTACTTATCGTACTTTTGATACCGCTCCGGATTGATTAAGGTACGGATTACTCAATCAATTTTATTCTGAACAATGTTTCCTTGGGTGAGCAAATTGTCCAACATGGTATTATTGGCTACAAGTTATTACAATAGTTTCATGAGATGCACGTAGTATAACCCTTATATAAAAAGTGTTAGCAATAAGTGGTACCAAGTTATTCATTATTCTCATTATTTATTATTATTTTATCAAGGCAATATACGGGAACTGTCTTCGCGAAAATTCGTTAAATTTTCTGTGCCATCCGCCATATTTTTTAGATTATTGGTTCCTAAATTGGGGTCCAAAGCATCATTTTAAGGGACCTCGAAAACGTTACAGATAACAAATCCATTTAGATAGTAGATAGTTCATCAACCAATTCGCTAGGAACAGTGATTTAAGAAACGGGATCCAACTAGAGGACTAAAGATATCCAATAAGGTTTTCAAGTCCCGCTAAATCTATATATGATTTCGTAGTGTTAAACGTTTCCAATTTTATGTATGCCACGTCTATCGGCTTCCGTTTTACTCCTTATGTATTTTTAATATTAAGAAATCCAAATATGTCCGGTCTGAAATATGGGGGTCCAAGGAAAATAAACCAATTTCTAAAATAGTTCGTGGAGTAAAATACGGCGAATTCCCTATTTTAGCTTAAGCACTCTGAGACTCGATGTAAAGAGATTTAAACCCAACTGTAAATTTATATACAAAAATAAAATTAGTTTTAAATCATTAAATCATTTTTTAAATAATTAAATCATTAATTAATGAATTCTTTTTATATTATGGCAACTCTTTAAACACTTTATTTATTATTCTTGTTATATTATATGTATTCGCTCGTAAGTATGTTTGTTGTTGTACGTTTATAAATACAACAAAAAGAAAAAACTCAAAATGAAATCTAATTTAAAATAATCTTTGTTTTCACATTTGGGTGTTGAAAGTCAAGTGTGTCGCGCATTCACAATATGAATTTTGAGAGAGTGATAAAGTTGATTTTAGCACGATAAACCCATTATAAATGCATTTATGTCTTTAATATGCTAAAAGAAAAAAAAACCTAAAGCATAGTTACTAATATAAACAAAATCGCATTAAAATAAATTCATATTTTATACTTCGAAGAAAATTCATATGTCGACAAACAACAGGTTAGTTAGTTAGTTAGAGGATAGGAATATCTTAGTTTGTTTCTTCATGAATGTCTTGTATTAGTCTATAGTTTAATGCTTAAATTTGGTATATAGATTGCGTGTTTTAATCTAAAGACTTCTGTAAAAATTCTATCTATACGGTTCATATATGTTGACTTTATTTTAAATTATGAAGTTGATTATTTGTTTTAAGTTTCTCGTGTTTTTTTTTTGTTTTCTTTTCTTGGGGAGAGGAAATTTTAAAAGAAATTCGCTGGCGATCAACCACAAAATATTAATTGGAATTAAGGGAGAGTTATTTTCGCAACCAAAATTGTGGAATTTTTTTATGATTAAAATATGTTATGGGTAACACACACGATTTACTACTTAGGATTTAATAGATTCTAAATAACCGCATTTTGTTATTGTTAACCATTATTCTAGCTGAATTATGATTAAAAATACTAAAAGGCACCTATTAAGATCTATTTAACAAATCGTGTGTGTTACCGTGTTTCGCTTGGCGTTCCAATTGTGTTTTATTTCTAAGTCTAACTTAATAAAGTGTTAGTATCTTTGCTTTCGTTAATGAAAAACCGCGTTTCAATAATTTTTAGCTTTTAAACATGCAATGTCGTTTACTACTTTTTTTGTCTTAAAGTTTTAGTAAAACTTTTTCTTTTTTTGTATTGTTATGTGGTTGTTGTAGTCATTGGTGCTGCAGCGGTTTCCCGTGTTGACAGATGGCGTTAGTTAATGCTTAACAAATGTTTATGTTCTTTTTTTAGCGATAAGCTATGGTGCTACGTAGCAACTGCTACGTAATTTTACGTACATATATAGAAGTTAGTTGCAATGAATGCACTTCATTTAATGTCTAAATATTCTTTAGAATATAGAATGCAACAGTTGTTGTTTGTTTTCAGTTATTTATTTCTTTATAATTTTGTATTTTTAATCAGTCAAGTAAATAGCTGGCAGCAGCAAGTGCAAAATAATTTTGCTGTCGTTTGCAGTTCTAAATGCTACACAAAAAAAAAAGTGGCATGAATTTTGTTTGCACTTTATTAAATATGACATTTTTAATGAATTGTTGTTTATGCGCTATTAAAAAAAATGCATAAATTCATTACAAATTTTAAAATTTACACAAAGACCACAAACAACTCTATATAAAACTCTGTTAGCAATTATACAATTGAAGGTAAAGGCAATATTATAAGAAATATGAAATTCTTATGCATAAAATTATTTGTAACATGTCATAAGATAAAGTAAAAGAAAACATGCAACTCACCACAAAATTTCAAACTCAATGTTCTATAGCAATATAGTGAACTAAATATAAGATTTAAAATTGTTTTAAAGGTGATTAAGTAACATGACTTTTTAATTATATCTTAATATCTATTATTAAATCCGGTTTTTAAATTTCAACTTTAACTCATGTAGGAAAAAATAAAAATAAATAATAAATTTACTTTATTTACTGATTTATCCCCTAAGCAATTTAGAGGTGTCAAGTTATAAATTTTGTTTTACATAAAAAGTGGATCAAGTTTAATCTGTAACATGTTTAAAAGCTTAAGGTACATAATATTAATAATTTAAATTTTTAAAATCATATTAGGTAAATAATAAATTTCAATTTCATTTTAAAACCTAAAAACGGTCTCCTGAAAAGTAATAAAAATCAATTATTTAGTTTCTCTTCTTTGCCACAGACACGATTGAAATAAATATAACCTTGAAGTTCTTGGAACTAGTCATTAAAAATTGTTAGGCAACTTAAGGATGGTTCTTCGAACTAAGTAAATATACTTATAGACATGTTCATACCACGGGGTAGGAATTTGGTAGATATTCCACCGTAGAATCCATTCGCACTGATTCAACAATCGATGGATACGATTTCTCACAACAGGTAATCAAAATCAGAGTGACTGGAGGCATTTAGCTATGAAGAGTTCAACGTTTTACTCTTCAGCCATTTTCCCGAAATTTGTTTTGTTAAAGGGATATTTCAACTTTAGTGTACGAGTCCCAAGTATAACAAGATCATTTGCCTACTACTAGTCCAACACTTTTAACAGTTTTTTAAAACCCACAAGAAGTTTAACTTATTGTACTATGTATGTTAACTATTTCAATAACATTGTGCTACTAAAAAGAATTATATAATAATCTTTGTATTCAAATAAAAAGTATGAACAGCAAAAATTTTATTCCACTTCAATTCACTTTAAAACAAAATCATTTCATACAATCTTTTTGGCATGTATGTACATATATATTTCTTTTCCCGTTCAACTCATATGTATAATATTTTTCGATTTGACATTAAGATGGATACATGTGTCGAAAAATTGTGACACATGATATCCATAAATATGTCACAATGTGAAAGTTTACAATGTGACATGTAAAAAAGAAACAAAATAAGCAGACAAACTGCAACACATACAAACGCCTAACATTATAGTTTGCACTAAACTAAAAATATATTTATATATAAAAATCAGATTTTATTTTGTTCAATTTTCTTGAAATTTTACTATTTATGTTGTGTCAAAGATTGAAGATGACAACCGGCATACACTACTACAATCACACAATCCGCACAGAAAACAACCATGACATACTCCGACTTAACAACAACCACAAAAAAACATTACTAACAACATCAAATAGTTAAAAGCGGCAATAACTTTTAAAGAAATGGTGTTGCATATATTTATTTACAACTTGCAGCATGTAACAAATACACACACACATTTATGCACTTACTACTCCAAATAACAAGTCAACATACACCAACAACATCCTCATAACAACAAACACGCAGACAACCAACAAAATTGCATCGGCATCATTGCCATCAGAAACAGTAGCATCAGCAATATTTCTATATTCCAAACAAAATTTTGTAGAAAATATTTTAAAGTCTTAAAATCAATTGCAATATACCAACAACTGCAGTAGTAACAACGTCGGCAGTAGCAATAACAAAAGTCAATACAACAACTGTCATACAAAGTCACACCGCTCTTTAAATGTATGATACTGATATTTTGATGTTGATGTACTCGGTATGAATATAAAAAGACATGTGTATGCAAATACTCACTGACATCAGTAACATACTGTCACAATTAGAGTTGAAATTTGCTTAATCGATTATTCGATTTAGTGGAGAATCGATTGTACTTAATCGACTTTTTATCCCACTAAAATTTTCGAAGATTCTCTCACTATACCCTTCTTTTCCCATGTTAGTAGTTTAGGGAAGAGATGAAATTAAGAACTAATAGGGCTTTCAAAAATATTCACATCTACTTTGAGCTTATGACCTAGGAGTAAAATCTTGTTGGTACTGTTCACTAAGAAATTTAAAACTCCAATCATTAGATTAATTAGACTGGAAGGTATTACTCTGGTGCTCTCCAAAGAGACAAAATACCTTGGTAACATTTTAGGCTCTTGGAAACGCGCGTACTGAGATTAAGATGTATAATTGCTTAGATGCAGCATGTGCATTTATTTATTTTTATAGCCTGCGCTACCAGATCAGAACATTTCATCTTTCCGAACATTTCCTCTATTATATGCAATACATGGACGTTCGTTTTTATTAACACACCCTTCCGACAATATAAATTAGATTACGTTCTAAAACCGCAAAATGTTTTATTTACTAAATATTCTTAAACACCTACGTAAAAATAAAAGTTATGCATTCCTCTTTAATTTCGTTAAACGTTCTTTATCGAATTTATATTAAATATATCGCAAATCAATTTAAACACATCATTAGTATTTTTACAATTATCCCAAAATTTAAAAAAAGAGAAATTTTAATTTAGATATAGTTTAAATTATAAGTATTTGGAGAAGGGACAGATTAGGGCAGATGAATCTAGTAACACATGATAATATACATCTTAACCTATAACCCCATATATAACATTATGTAAATAAATACCGCTGCAAAACCAATGTAACGCTTTATAAAACTTTTCTACTTTTCAAAATTCACACGAAAAAAAAAGATCTTTCTTACACAAAAATTAAATACTTGCAGCAAAATTCTTTACAATTTTTTAATTTTCCTGTACGCAAAATATTTAAAAAGTTAATATAATTTTTATATTTATTGTTATAAAAATGTGTATTAAATCAGATAGTCCAAATTACATACTTCAAGTATTTGTCTTATTTATTCTCATAAAGACAGGTTTTATGTCATGGCTATTTTGATGGTCATTTATGAAATTGTATTTAAAGGCTTATCAAAAACGATTTTTGGCTGATTTCTTTTTTGGTTTGATTGTTTAGAATATATACAAATAAAATATGTAATAATAATAAAATAGTATATAAATAAATTTCAATTACTAAAAATAAAATTTACACCAAAACGTAACACCTATACTCGCGCCGGTCTAACAGACCCATATACTACGCGTATGTTAACACTTGCCGCTCACACGAACTTTTAAGGACACTAAAATTAAACTAAAAATTAATGATGAAGATACTTTTGATCCCAATAATAATAATAAAAATAATAATAATGAAAATGATAATGTTCGGTCTCACAGACCAGTACGCGGATATAGGAATCTTAAAAGGCCAATTATTTACGTGGCTTTATTAATATTTTCCACTTACAGTAGAATTTATATACCTTAAACATATTGTTTTACTCCAGCTTTTATATTTTCCAATTTTAGTACTAATACTTTGAAAATAAAAGAGAATAAAAAATGCCAACTTTAAAATTTTGGTCAAAAGTAAGCTATATAATTATTCGGGTTTTCATATTAATCAGTTTATTCGACAAATAATTATTCGAGGTTAAAGATGATCGGTTAATAACCGATTAATGTCATATTTGATTTGATTAACGAATCCATATAAACATTTGGAAAATATCTTCATGTAAGAAATTAACGCAATATTTTCTTTAAATTTTTGGGCGAAAATCATCAAAGCAATATTTTTTTTTTAATATTGCGTTTTTATCAGTTTAAAGAAAATTAGGCAATAAACAATAAAACATATATAAAATTTTAATTTTCTTTTATTATGTTTATCCTCATAATATCGCCCTTTTTCAGTAAGATGATTATCACCTCTGCAATAAATTGATGATATCGCTATTACTTTTCAGTCACAATTTTTCCAGTTTTCGGTAAATTGTTAAAAAATGAACAAATATAAAGAAAGTTGTTTGTCTTTTAGCAAAAAAAAAAAAAAAATGGGATATTTTATGTAATCGTTTTAGTTTTCGTGCTTTATGATGCTAAGATTTATGTTTAAAGTTTTCTTTATTATATTATTTCAAGATTTATTTAGTGATAATTTTTCTATACATATTTAATACATCTTCCAGAATATTATCTAGTGGTATTTTCTTTCTTCACCTAAATGATTATCTAGCAATATTGCCTATTTTTCTTCCAGGCATATTAATTTCTTATTACTTAGATGTATCGCCCATGACCCACAATCTCTCCCGATGAGGGAAACTTCCGCAATACGAATATGATTATTGCGGCAATAAAATTTTTCTTTTAAGTAATACGAATTCGAATCTCTTTCATATTATTTTGCTAGCAGAGATAACATAAGTAATAATAAGCATTAATAATTATAATATATAATCTATTAAAACAGTTATTTAGAAACAAAATTTAGATCATAAAGTTAGTTTTTTTACCACTTTGTTTGAAAAAATTGCATTTTTCAACCTAATACTCATAAATCTTCTCCTAATTCTCTTTTTATTTTCTACGCGAAAATGATTTTTTGTCATATAAGTAAAAAAGATTAATATTGATATTTTTACGTATATTTTGTTGACGAAAATTAAAAATTTTTTGACTTACATAACTTTAAATTTACCTTACTCAAAACTATATTTTCAGAATTACTATTGTCATAAGTTCAAGCATTTATGAAATTATGATATTATAATATTTTATCCCAACAAAAAAAGAGCATTCAAAGAAGTCAATAAAAGTCAATAAACTTATGATCCAGATGTAGTACAAATTTGGGAAATAACAAAGTCTTGTCATTGCAAAACGTTCCTTTTGCTGATACCTATTCAGTGAGAAGAAAGTCATGTTCGCGATTTTACACAAATTTGCAACGAATGTCCAAATTCTTTTTTATCAGTGCAAGAAAATTAGTTTTAATTTTTATACAATATTTAATAAAATATTTTGCATAACATTGTTTTTCATTTGTTTAACAGCTCTATTTAGTAACAAGTATTTGCAAAAATAACAACCTAATCTCAACATTTTATAGCAGAACAATTCATTTTAATTTTTTTAATAAAATTAATTAAGCATAAGAAAACGTACATACTTTGGAAGTAATGGAAACGTACCTCCCTATAAATTACTTTTATTTTTGCTGGAATATAACATACATTTGAAAAAAATTGTGGCTGATATAAATTTATTTTAAAATTATCAAATCAAAATTCAGAATTTTTAACACACAAATTATCGTTGTTCGAAATTAGACAATTTTAAATTATTCGAACAGGTGTAATTTAGTTTTAATACCTGATTTTTTTAACATTTGAAATGTTTGCAACAAAAATTACAGTTTTGTTTTTTTAAAATTCCGTATAGACTTCTTGCCTCCAAGACCAAGGCCCAAGCTCACTGGGATCATTTAACCAATTCTTACCTGCAGAGGTACTTGCCTGTGGAAAGAGGTGAATACGAATCACCTTTCCCTCATCTCTCATCTTGCATATACCGGTACGATGAGTTCTACTCTGCAAGCCGATCTAAGTACTATGTAGCTCCACTTGATGTCTACATCAAATACATTTCGGTTGAGTTCGCATTTAGATTTAGAGAGCAAGTATTGGACATGGAAATATCCTACGGATAATTGGCGGAAGATAACTGAATTTTGGAGCAAAACACATCATCCCTAGGATATAGGATGAATTTTAATAATTTTTTAAGATTAGTATCCCCAATAGAGATAGCTGGGCGTTGAAGTCTGTTATTCGCGAGGATGCGATCTCAGCCTTCACCGACAGACTAATGGATACCAAGTGATGAGGTTATTTTTGGAAACAAAATTGCGGACAACTACGGCAGGGACGGGTAGGCTGAAAGATTTTCATGTTCCCCTTGTCGTACATTCAAAAGTGAATATGATAGGATTTAGTCGCTTGATAAAAAGTCTCGCAGTTGGTCTATGATAATCACTTGCAGGATATATAGAACCCTCCTCAATTGATAGTAAAAGAAAAAAACGCACTTTTAGCTTTCGGCAGGAGGATGATAGTCTAGGCCATGCATCTAATGTATTCGGTGGAATAGGAAATCGTAATGAGCCGCATGTTTTCTGAGAAGCCTGAATATGCAACAAACCAATAATAAACAATATTTTGAGTATAGAAATGAAGAAGGTATGTTGAAACTAAGTTTAAAAATGGCTTTCCTAATTATACATCAATAGTCTATTCTTTGAGTAGGAAGTCGATCTAGTCTTTTACAGTAGATGATAAATAGTTTCTGAATCTAGGCAACTATTTCACGACAAATATAATGTTCCCGATATGTCTAAAGAAAACATTGTGAATTCAGTTTAACGTATAATTTTTACATTCTCTGCTTGTTCCACAATATGAATTCATTCATAAAAAATGGATCTTTGTAATATCCCCAGCAAAAAATATTTAATCGCCTTCCAACAATCACTAAATCCATTTATCTAAAGTTATAATAACAATGAAATTTATACTCAATAGTCATTGCTGCAAAATAATGTAAAAATTGGTTTAGTGAATGAATGGTTTGTTGTCATTTATTTATCGATTTTTCACGTACAAATGAAATCTGATTAAATTGTGATTGCTACTGCTGCTGTTGCCATAAGTGTGTGATTGTTTCCACTCTAAACTCCACTCAGATTGAACAGAAAATAAGAAAAGTTTCAAATTTTAAAATTTTGTGTCAACTATTCTTCACAGTTTTCTTTATTTTCGTCTATCAAATAAAAATAAACTAAAGAGGAAACCATAAAAATAGATTATTTTTACAGCAATTATGTTGACATTTGATTAAGCATGTTTGATAGGTGTTAAAACAACGTGCCGCCTTTATTTCAAACTCTATACGAAAATTTTAAATCTCAAATTTAAAACTTCTTAGTCGGCTTCAATATGCATGCCTTATTGGTCAACACATATTGTTAAAGTAACACTTACAAGTACCTATGTACCACCACAGATGTACTCTGTATGTTTGAAGTGACCTGCCACAATACAAAGGACTGTCATTTAAAATTGGCAATATCATTGATCTTTGTTGAGAGTTTATTTTTATTTTCATAGTATTTAGATTTGTTTTTTTATTTATTTCTGTTAAATCTTTTACAAATGTGGCTAAAACGTACATGTGTCACATGTGTTAGTTAGGATAGTGACGATATGGCATCACTATCAACATTTGAATCACTTTGTGATGATCTGGCTATTAAAATGAAGATGATAGAGCGATGATGATTGGTAAGTGGACGAAAAAAAAACACTGAACAAAGTATTAGAAAAATATAGAAACCTTAAACATTTTTGAAATATATTTTAGAGAGGTTTATATTAGACCATATATCGGGAAGAACTTTGTTTTTAAATTTCCGGAATTAAGTTAGTGAATTCTTTGTGGTCAGCAATGACACAGATAACAGTTTTCAATGGGATGTATATATATATGTTGCTAACACGTACCATGAAATTTGTAAGGTGCATTTATGTAGAAAATTTTGACTTTTACACAGTTTTTTAAAAAATTTGGCTATTATCAACTCTTTTTTGCAGTTTAATGTAAGTGAATTATAATTCAGACATAATTATCTATCCAACAAAATACCTTAAAATCGGTTAGAAAATATAAGTTATTACAAATTCCTCCGACCAATAACGTGTTTTCGAACACTTGAGTAAACAGCGTACAGACAAATTTTTATTTTCTTTAGAAATGTTGAAATAAAATATAATTTTTAGTCAAATTTAACCATAATTACTGGAAAATCAGCTTTGACTCCTGAAGGATAATATAACCCCCTTCTCATACTTTACTAAACAACATTGATTTTAATTATAGGCGTTTCAAATTACTAACTTAAATTTTTTAAAAATTTTGTCAAACAAGTTTGAATACAGTTAGAAAAAACTATGCTGTTTTATAGACAACACCACAGAAAGAAAAAGGAAAAAGGAATTAGAAATTAGGTTGTTTTTTTCCTGTAAATTCGCTGCACTTTAGATTTGAATTTTGCGAATTTCTGCAATATGGTATTTTTAGGTGATTTTTGTGTTTTGGAGTAATTTTTTTCTGATTAATACACAGGTTATTGAAAATTTTAACATAGCAAGATAACATAGACTATAGGATATAAACTTAGCAATTCAACAATGCTAAACTCTAAAACAGGAAAGTAAAAAGTAAAATTTCGGAATACTTGATACTTTTAACGAAAATAAAAAAATGAAATTTAACCCTCTGCTAAACTTGGGTGAACATTTTCTGAAACAACTTCTTTTCTAAAATATGTGCAAGTAAATTTTATTCAGTGATATCATAGACAAAGAAAAAGATAATTAACTAATTTTGACAAGTAATATGCCATTTACACCAAACTAGTAGTTTTTGCCTTCAATCAGTTTTTGATTGAAAAAATAAATATTTATGATACTACCTGTTCAGTTGATTTCATAAAAGTGCGCTTTTCAATATGATTTTCTTGAATTATTTTGTTTTTTTTTTTATAAAATTGTATAAAAATTACTTTTTAATTATTTTTTAAAGCATTTTAATCAACCAGAATACATTAAATTTGATTTAAATAAAAATTTATAAAAAATAAATGTTTCAGTAAAAACCACATTGAGAGAAAACAAGGTATGTAAACGATTTGATTTTGTAAATATAATTTTCCGAAAACCAACAAGTTTTTGTTTCGGTATAAACGGCATATAAAGTTATTTCAACAAAACAGAATTTTTCCAGAAATTATTGCTTTGGAATGCAGACGAATATAAATAATTTTGAGCTATTATTAAAAATTCCCAATTTTCTAAAATTTTACCTTCGGCCTTCCAATTCTAAGGGTTAACATTGTTCAAATTCGTTAAAAAATTTGGAATATATTCTCCATAGTCTAGTTTGTATTACTATGTTATAATTTTCTGTTAATATAATAAAATTCTGTTAATACAAAAAAAGACTTTACAACACAAAAATCGTCAAAAAATGCTTTTTGTCAAAATACGCAAATTCAAATCTATGGTACGGCGAATTCATAAGAGATATCGACCTAATTCTTTCTCATTTCTACTTTTGTATTGTGATGTCAAAAGTACTGCAAGTACGGATTTTCTTGAAGCAATGATCGCCACGGCGGCTTGTCTTCTTGGATAAAATATTTCCTTAATGTATAGCTCATACGTGGTAGAGAAAATCCTGTCATGTTACACTCTAGGATAGCTTTTGTCCTAGAGAGCGTAACAGTTTGGCAGGTATATATAGGTGCACCATTGCCTGGACTTGTCTGGGGTCTATAATGGGAGAAAAGGACCTTCGGGGCCTGACCAGAGACTTAACACAATCTGGTACCACGGGAGCCAGTAGCCCCTGGCACGGCAGCACTGACTCGTCGGTGTTGTCGTGCTGGACTGGCTGTTGGAGAGGCCCTTCGGGGAGTTACGTGGTGATTGTGGTTTGGACCTAAGCCGCAGGAAGGGGTTTATAGTGCCGATGTGGTGTTGCATAGCAACACAAGTCGCCATTAGTACGGCAGAAGGTTAGATGGCTCCAACTCCTAAGCAAGGAGGAGTGGGCTTATCCAGATAATGAGTCTCTCAAAATGCATTGGTTGGCGCATTGTACCTCACCCGGTGGTAAGACCACCGTGGGATTAGGCCGTCATGGCAGGTGCCCACGTTAATCTTGACCACATCTGAAGCAATGATTTAAGAATGGGGAATGATTATTAATTTAGCTTTATTTAAGTCTACTTTGGATTGAATTAATCCGAATTTAGCATAAAAAGGAATGATTTAAAAATAAAAAAAAAAATCAATCCTATATACATATATATATTTAAGTATTTTTTTTTCAGTTCCGATTTCCCTTGTTGCCACATCAAATGAAGTAGCATTTCCTTTCAAATCGTCCCCCAACCGGTCGATGCCAATCTATATTATGAAATTAAGAAATTTACACAAATATATTTTATTTTAATCAGATAGATCTTGATATAAGTACAATTCTTAATAACATATTTATACATTTGTTTCTAAGGAAGAGTTTTTCGTTTCCTGCGTATTTTGAAAAAATGTAGCATGTTCTCTGTATGGATACATACATACATACATACCTAATACATAGATTGTTTTTGAAAATAAGTTTACATACTAAGTGCAGTTTGTTACTACTTTTTATTAGTTTATTTTATTATAATTATGTTAACAAATAAATAATAAATTTTACTTAAAACATAGTTATTTTCAAAATACTTTTTTGCCGCATGCCCCAATTTTTTTGTAACAGTTTGCACTTACCTTTTAAATAGTCGAAATCGGCGAGATGGAAGAGTTGGAGGAGGCTTCAGTCGTCATTTGTAGGTAAAGCTTAAACAGAAAATACCACTTAAAAAATTAAAAGCAAATGCCAAATTATTTAAACGGCGCACAATAAAAGACCAATGAAAATTAGATGACGAAACTTGAAAGCATCCAATAGACAAATAGAGACGGGAGAGCAGAGAGAGCAAATTTAATTTCGCTCATATTCTCTCGCAGATAAATATAAGATATTTCCTCTTAATTCAAGTCAAATTAGACTTAATTTCATTTCAGGAACCAATTACTTGATTTAAGTATAATTTGTACTTAGTATTAGAATGTTCATACTTAAATTAAGTATTCTTAATTTTTAAATCAATTACATTGTATACATGTTTTAAGTATACTTCAGACCGAATCGTGCTTTAATTTTTAAATTTTTGCGAAAAATAAGAAAAATAATCTTAGAATGCAGTTTTTCCTTCTGTGTATAAAAGAGCATAGTTTTGTTCTAACTTTTTTGAAATTTGTTGAAAAAAATTTTTATAAAATTAAAGTTTTTTAACAGCCATTTGAAAAAAAAAAAGCTGTGAAAAAGTAAAAATTTCCGCATATAAATTTACCATACAACCTTCATGGTCAATGCGGCACATATTAGAATCATCCGATCACTCTAATATTTTTTTGGATAAATTTATAATTCGTAATTTTTGTTCGAGATGAGCCGCCTAGAAGCAATAGAAATGGCTTTTAGTGCTTCTCCGAAGCACTTGATAAGGAAGAGTATCTTTTGTCAATCAATAACTTACGTTATTGCATTCTTGGAAGCTATGTGGAAGCTATATGCAATTAAGTAAGCAATCTATTCCTTCTACCAGTTGTTATATATGAAACATTTTTTGCTGGTATGTATCATTACAATCCTAAATTCTGCTGAGTGCATTTTTATATATAACTATGAAGTTCAAACTTTTAGTGACATCTTTTCAAAAACCAAAAAAGTTAAACACAAAGAAAACAAGTTCCAAAACCAAATATCGTGACACAAGTGTGAATTGTAAGACGTTGTAAAAAATCTGTTTTTTTTTATCCAAAAACCTCTTATTAGTTGTCCATAGCATTTTATTGAAATACTTTTAACCATATCCTAGTTTCCAACAATAGCTAGAAGAGATGAATGTACAAAAGATGCCGACAATTTTTCAAACACTTACCGAAAAAATAAGCACGCTTCTGCAATAATAAGATGATGATACTTATTTTACACGTGAAAATAAAGAGTGAAACCCCCACCTCCACCACCATAAAGCACTTAGCATACAAAGGGTTTTGGACCTCTCTTCGTGCACTATATCGCTAAAAGCGAGAGCATTTATTATAGTAGAAGAGGAGGTGAAGAAGAGAATAGACAACCGCAGGCTGTTTATTTCTTTTAAATACACAACTTCAAACACAAGTATGTATCAAGAGATGGTTTTAAGGCATGATCGTTTTTGATCAGTAGAATTTATTTTAACATTAGTTTCTACACCCTACACAATTTTAGTTAACGTGTTTGGTAAAATTATGTTCTTTTTAAAAAGCAAATTTTTTGAAACAAGCTAATTTAAGATCGGTAATTTAAATTTATTTTTTTAAGTCCTTACAAAATATTGAAAGACTTGAAGTGATCTATTTGAGTGGTCGAAAGCAAAAAAAAATAATAATAATAAATTTCGCTTTTTCAAAATAATGGATCAGGATATAATACAAAACAATAAAAACTTTTACAATATTCTATACCCAGATGTCAAAAAAGAATACAAAGAGTATTACAGTATGTCTAAATTATAAAATTTTTTTTATCAAACTGAATGTTCATTAGAGCAAAAGTTGCGAGACAATTTTCCACAGACGCGGTGGCCATTCAAATTCGACACTCCTGGGTTTGTTAACCAAATTCAAGACGTTTGTTTCGGCAATCAATCGGCTAACACGGCCAACAAAGAAACGCAACCTCGTCCGAGAACATTGCCGTTATCCATGAAAGTCCACAGGATAACCCAAGACTGTCCAATCCCTGTCATAAATATGAACAGATTAATGATAACTAATATTTTTTAGCCGAAATTGAACGGAATGTACGTGAAGGATATCCGGTTTCAGTAGGAGGGTTCTATATGTCAAATAGTTAACTTCACAATGGACATTCTGCGTGAAGGATTTGAAAGTATGGTTTTCTATGGCGAGGATGCGGTGAATTTGTCATGAGGATCATGCAGTTTGATTTCGCTATTATATTTTAGAAAGTTTGATTGTTTCATTTCAGCATCGAGCTATAAATGATTTTCGGGAATAGAGAATTTAAGGCAGAACAGTGCCTTATTCATAATTACAATTTTAAATTTATCAAAGCTTAATAGAAAAATTTTCCATACAAATTTTATTAATAAAAAGATTATAAATTTAAAATTTATTATTATTTTATGTGCTTTTGTTTTTTATATTTTATTATGTTGTTCCAAAATCTTTCACATATTTTTTAGCGAACGAAAATATTTAAAACTATTTGCAAAGGTTGAACAACCTAAGTTCAAATATTGAGAATGCCGAAAACGCCTTCTTATCGGCTTCACCAGGGTACGTCTGTAAGCAGAATGAACTTCACCAATATTGCTAACGTCACCAGAACAACCACCAGCAGATGTACGGTTTTGGATCTAGAGGAATACTTGAATAGCTTCGTTGGTCAAGTACCTGTAGTAATGTCTGCATGTGAATTGTTTCTTAACCCAGCCACAGGAGCGAAGCGACTGTATTGTTTTGACATCATCTAAGTTGAGAATGCTCTTAAGCTCAGGGAGCTCAGGGAGAAACATGTGTATCAATTTTGGATAAAATTAAACTAAATGCAAATACTTTTCTTGAATTTGGTTTTAACATTTATCTCATAATGACCTCTAAATATTAAAAATTTACAGCCACTTTAATGGGAACTTTGTTAACAACATTTATAGCGATCGTCGATGTAACAAAGTTACTCATGGGTTAAATTTTAGGTTATTTTTAAAATTATGAACAAATAAAGAAAGACATCCAGATGGATAGAATATTTTAGTCATATGTAAATAAGTAAAAGGATTATTTTGGTGGATCCTTCTCAGATTAAAATATATAGTGAATCAATTCTAGATGATTTAGTGTAATTTTTCCGATTAAGATAAGATGTCCAGAAATTGGTTCTGCTACGAAAACCAAATGTTAAACTGATGAGTAGTAATATCCAAAGCTTTATATAATGTGAGTGCTTAAATCTTTGCAAATATTTGAATCTGTAAAAGGAAATTCGAACGCTACACTTTAGCATAAATTTAATATATATTTTTATTCACTTCTGAAAGTAACCAAGGGTAGTAAAATTGTGTAATAGGTTGAGATTATTTTTTATGTAATCGATAGGCAACTGAATGAATTCAGTAGCATTGTTTTCATTAAATTTACTATACATAAATTTAATTTTAAGAAATTATATATCAAATATGATAACTTAAGTAAAAATAAATAACTCAAATGTATATTTGAACTAAAGGTATTAGATGTAAAATAAGTAATTAAAAAAAAAATTAGTTAGTAGTCGAAAATATAGCCATTCACTTTGAAGTCCTTGTCTAACCAAAATTTCCCATCTGGTGGTATATACTCCAAGAGATCTCTCAAAAAATAGTGTGTAGATGTGTGTATTTATATAAGTGCATATTTATGAGAGTACGATATTGCAGTCTAGTTGTTCTATAAAGTTTTTATACTTCAGCTAATCTTGATGTTGTTACAAACGACGAAACGACAACAACGACGATGAGGATGAGATTGTTGTTTTGCTCTTTTTTGAAAAAAAAAAAAAATAGAAGATTCTTTGATATTGAAATTTTTTGTTTGTTTGTTCGATAGTTGGTGTTGAAAAGTAGTTACATAAAGAAGTCTAAAATTTAACACTGTGATTCTAAATGTTCTTTTTGTTTGATTTGGTGAGTATTTTTCTTTCTGCTATTGTTGTAGTTGTAGCTGTATTTTTTTTTGGTTTAACTAGAACATTTTTCCTTAATTTTGTTGGCCAAGTTGTTGTTTGTTTTGCTGTGTTTTTTCAAGAGCGGTTGTTGTTGTTGGTATTGCTGTTGTTTGATTTCAATGCAACTCAATCGCCTGCAAATTTGTTGCAAGTGACAGATACTCTATGTTTAAGTTTTCTTTTTCCTTTTTTTTTGCATCTTTACATTGAGCGCAAAAATTGGAAAAAAAGAAAAACCAAACCGAAGTTCGGTATTCTTTTTATGTTTCTCTATACATGGGATGGGGATGTGCTGATTGGCTGTTGTTGTGTTGTGTTTGTGGAATGCAACTAAACGTTTCAAGTCTAACTTGTGTGATATTTTATCATACGATAATGATCGTGAGAAAATTACTATTTAAATACTTTTAAATATTTATTAATATAAAGCGAAAATAACTTGATGGAACACTAAAATACTAGGTGAGAAAGAAATGTGAGAGTAAATAGCAACACGTAGACACAACTTGAAAGGTCAATTTATCGATAATAATGAGAATCTATAACAATCATTTTAGATTGAAGTTGGTATGTTGCTTATAAAAAAAGGTTTTCCATTTATCTCTACATAAATATCAGTATAGGCAATTTTTATTCAACTGATACATAACATTAAAGTTTTTTTTTCTTTTTTTTTTTTTTTTTGTAGCAAATTTGAAATATTTCAAGTAAAATTTTTAACTTAAATAATTTAATATGAAACTAAAATGTGTTTATTTTGACCTTTTGTGGTGGAAAATAAATATATGACTGGTAATCAAGATTAAATCCACCATCAAGGAATATTGAAATAATAAAAAATTATAACTTGCTTTATTTTTTTATATTCTTACTACATAAATACATATTTTCATTTCCCCCTCTGTTATATATGGGAATGGTCAGTGTGAGGAGTTTTAAGAGCTGTAAGTGTATAAAATAATAGATCCATAACATTTCATAATGGCAACATCATCAATTTCCATTAAATTTAATATGATACTCGTACTATAATAGAAAATACGAGTATACAGATAGATACTTTACGAATACCAACACAAACATATTTCTTATTACTCACACTAACACGTATACGTTTTAATTCAAGTGTTTTTATATTTTGTAGATTTTGTTACAGAGAAGCTTAAAATTGTAGCAAATTTTATTCCTAATTTTTTTTATAAAAATTTTAAATTAGTTAAGTTGAACAAATCTAATAAATGGAACTATGTTATACACAAATGTATGAGATTAAAAGGGCGACAATGAATCTGCAGCACGGCATTTCTCAGTTAATTGTAATATACGTGATCATAAGGCTATAAATGCATTTTTTGAATTGGCTCCACTCTTCGAAACAGTATTTTATTAAACCAAAATACACATTTTGTTCCCAAGATGTGTAACAATATGTAGAGCAACCTGAGAAGTTTTTAATATAACGTTTTATCCATTCAATTGAAAGGAAGAAAATATATTTTTTTGTCGCCATGTGTTATCACACCACCATAGGTGGGGAGGGTATAATGCGTTTGTACTGTATTTATAAAAGTTAGTTAGTGGTATGGGAATGGTCAGTGTTTGTAACACACAAAAATATTGGTCCAAGACCCACCTTAATGTATACCAATCGGCTTAGAATCAACAGGTAAGTCGATTTAACGATGTCCGTCCGTCTAACCGTCCCACAGTGGTTCAAAAACGCCTTTTTTTGTGCAAATAATTCTATAACTTTTGAACCGTTGGAAATATCTCAATAAAACAACAAGAGATGAGGTGTTTTCGAGTTGATTTGAAGGAGCACAGATTCCTAGCGGGCAAGAGGTGTAGTGGTTAGACTACCAAAGTATGCATTTTTTTTTTAAACACCAAAAATTCATTTATAATTTGACAGAAAAAAATTTACATATAGATAGTCCTTGTAAATCCCTACAAAAATACTTACATATGCAGGTTATCTCTTTTAGGTTAAGATATATTTAGGTAGAAATAAATTTTTCGGCTTAGAATCAACAGGTAACAATACAGGTGACAATATTTTTTTACTTATATAATTTGTCTTTTGTTCTGGCCTGTAAAATTTCTTAATGTTTTCAAAAGGAATCTTAATGTAGATGCATGTAAAGTAAATCTGATGGCGCTTGGGGTAACGGTCTCCCCACAAACCTTATCCAAACTCTGTTAATTTTCCACAATTTTTTTAAATTTGTTTGTAACATTCTGAAATCTCAAAATTAGGATAAAAAAATATGATAATTAAATACCTCTATATATTGAAAAATACATAACAATTATTTTTTCTACGGACGCATCCTATAACGACAGTGTGACCATTTTAATGGGGTTGCGATTTTGGGTACTTTGGTATAAAATAGTGGTGTATTTAAATTCCCTAATTTTAAGCCAAGTTTATCTATATAATGTCAAAATTTCAATAGAATATCTCCAAATATTAATATTATTTCTAGAAAATATACTTAAAATTTAAATTTTAATTTTTCAGTTCATGGTCTGAAAAAATTTGATCGTATTTAATATATTTTCACTAATTACATTTCAAATAATTTTAGTTGAAATATACAAAGTTTAACCGATTGTTGGTTCCTAAGTCTTAAAACTATTAGAACAATTTTCATCAACATACATTTTTATCTGAAACTCTTTTGTCCATCAAAAGAAAGAATCAATCCTTTGTGGACGCAGAGAATGATATTAAATACGAAAAAGTCTCTTCATATTAAAAATCCCATGAAGCAAAATCAATTTTGAGACTATTAATATTATTTTTATATTTACACAATATCTGATTTTTAGTCAAGGTTGTAGTGGGTCGCGCTTCCAGTGCAATGCCAAAAGGGGATCGCGAAGGAAGATGTTGTGAGAACCCCTGTTCCATAGAAAGTATCAATCAGACAAGGTCCATAACTGGATACATGTCGAATATTGATATATTTTGATGCACATACACAATGGTGTAAAGTATCATATGGTCGGGCTTGACCAACTATATCTTGTTTTTTGCCTTGAACTTTTGTACTAAAAACCTTAATGAATTGTTTTCCATTCCCATCTATTAATAATTTGCCATAATTTTTTCCACATCTGCAAAAGTACGCTTATATACGATTAAATGGTCATCTATTCATATCAAAAAAATAAAATGTGTAAAAAACACAACAACAACATAATAGTAATGATGACACTGATGATGGTCAACAAAAATGTAAAAAAATTATAGAAAGAAACAAACTACAGAAAAGTGGCATCATCATAAAAAATGCGCACAGCCATAAAAAAGCTTTTTTCATAATTTTTAAACAATAAAAAAGAAAGAAAATACTTCGGCAAAATTACCAAAAGCAACAAGAAAATTGGAAATTTATGATGGCAGAAAAGGAAAACCAAAACAAGCAAAATATAAAAATATGTTTATGACAAAAAACGAACATATAAAAAATCCAAAAACAGATTTTTATCACTTACATTTCCAAGAAAAATTTCTATCACCAGTACTTAATCATCTACAGAGAAGTAGAGGGGTGGATCGTATAGACAAATATGAAACTTTAATCAGAAAGAGATATTGATATAAATGTATTTTGCTAATAGAAACTTCTTTAGAATTACAGCATTGTTAAAATGATATAAAATATAGTTATGGCTCTTTTAATACATTCTCTTTAAACTTTGTTAAAGAAAATCGCTCAGAATCACGCTTTATATTATTTTTTAAGCACACTAAAACTACTTTTTTAATCCTTTATAAAAACAAATAAAAAAAAACTATTTTATCTACGTAAGTATAGTTTGTCATGTCTTACTGTCATTTTCAATGACAGCTAACTATAATTCAACTCATTTTAAGGCGAAAATGTAAACGTGAGTTTAGTTCACGTATTGTAGACTTTTTTTATACTTAATTTCTTTGTCCATTCATAATGGAAAGAATTTTAAGTATTCAGGAAAAACAGATAAAAAAATTAAAACTTGTATTTATGAACATAAATTTAATTTTTCTTTCAATTCCTGCAAGAGGAAAACATCAGTGGAATTACAACATAAACTATATAATCCGGACAATTGATTGCATACCCCGGATTATAAAAATAACAGTATTATCGAGGGTTTTTTCCTGGTACTTTTTGAAGAATAACATTAAAATATATAAGCTATCTAATATACATACATATGAAACAGTTAAAGTATCAAATCAAATGGATTTTTCGAACAATCGTCAAAATTGACTTTTTGGTTTGAAAATTGTCGAGAAATCGACTTTCTTGTTGCCAGATAGTCGAAAAGTCTAAAAAAGCTAAAAAAAGTCGAAAATAGTTGGAAAAATTTCTAAAGAAAAAAAAAAAAAATAGATAGATAAATAAATAAATAAAATAAAAGGAATAGTTTTTTTATTGTCAGTTTTTATTTCAACTGTTGGAATAGTATCGTAAAAAAATATTTTTGTGTAACCAGAAATTTCATTCTGTATATTGTCTATTAATTAATCAATATATTTTATTGCGTTGTATATGCTTTTATATTTTTAAGTTTTTATAAGATAAATAACAAAAAATTAACAAGAAAAAATTTGAAAATATCCTGTAAATCGAAAAGTGTTGGAAAACGTCAAAAACAGTCGAAAAGTCGAAAAATATTGAAATGTCGACAATTCTAAAATTAAAAAAAGGTAGAAAAATCGATTATTAGAAATTTAAAAAATCGAATAGTTAAAAAGTCGATTATTTAAAAATTTCATATTTAAAATTTATCGACAGATATTTCACTGAAAAAATTTTGGAACAATATTTCACTGAAAACGAAGGCATTCAACTACTTACAATTCTTACATCCTAATTTTAATTTTATTTTTTAAGCTATACTATAATTGAATTGAAAAAAAAATTGCTTTTTATAGACAATACGGATTACAAATTTGTAAATAATCCTGATTGTAGAGTACGTAATTGGTTGGAAAGCGAGATCTGCATTATCGTGTTTATACTGTAGTTTAGGTTTTAGAATAGTATAAATTTTTTTATATATATATTTTTTTTAAGTTTATTAATAAATGTAAGCTATTTTTTTTTTGATTTGAATCACAATCTCCTTGTCATTAATTTCTCTAGCTAGACATGAATTTTTGTTTATAAGATTTGAGAAAGAGTTATATTTTTATCGATCGCACCTTAAGTGGGCTGGAATTAAGTCTCTAAAAATCATACGGGCTGACACTGCTCTTGTCACAATTATAAAAACAGTATGTGGGTAGGCCAATCGTTTTGAATTTGATGTAACATTTAGCATTTTAATACCAAACAGGTGGTGTTATAATGTTAGCTTAATAACAGATCAAATAAAAATTCAGTTAGGAAGGAATAAGGGGACTTCCGATTAATACCAGCTTTAGACAGCTTAGGGAAAAATAATGTTTCGGATCTTAATTTCAATATAGTAAAATTCTATATCATTCTTTTACCCAAAATTATATTTTGAAAATAAGTGTTCTCCTCCTATCATGAGCCCATATAGTGCATCATAGTGTTTCAAAACTTCTGCTTATCAGCATAACTTCCAGAAAAGCTGCCATATTTTTGAACACAGCATATTTTGAATCTTTTAAGTTTTCCTATTTCGAGAATGATATTTCCGATATTCGGTAAATAAGGGAGATGTCGTATAGGAAACTGCTATAGATTTAAGAGCAAATATGTTTTTCGTAAATACAAATTTTAATGATCCTTTAAGGCGAAATCTAAATATATTAATTCAATAACTTATAATTGAGATAAAATTACATCCGTTTCATATATAACGTACGATTGGATGGTATTTCCTTTAACTTATTGCTGACATTCAGACATTTCTTCTACACTACCTACTCATCACTAAATGGCAAAAAAACAAATATATTATATTACGATTCATGGTAAATTTTTATCGAATTTATTATTGCTTGTTTGCTACAACCCTTTGACAGTTATTATAAACTATCTACACTATGAGAATTTTTGCATATTGCGGTTTCATTAAATTTGCTAAGTATTTTTACCGCATTAATATGCCTTTTGAATTATTACATTAATATTGAATATTTATTATAATGATCAGCTGGTTGAGGGGCTGACAATGAGTGTCAATGTTTATATGGATAAGTATATTATACGAGAAATATTTATGCATAAAAATAAGTATAATTTGTAAAAAATTCTCACCATGACGATCAGTTTTCATGTTCTTCCGGTCAAAAGTGATATCGTATGAATAATTGTATGATGTATAAATATTCTTATCTTTTTTTCATTTAGTTAAAAAAATACATTTATATTCAGTTAAACAAAATATATAGTATATGTAACAAATCTTTAGCAATATTATGTGGTTTTTAATTTACCCTCTATAATAACAAAATTCATTCAGTTATTTTATTTTGTTTGTTGTTTTATTATTTTAGTATTCGTTAAAACATATATATGGTTGCATTGCTATTTGTTTCATATTAAATCACAGTTGCACAGTGGTGTTGGAATATCTTTTTTGGTTATATAATATTCAGCTCACTTCAATTTAAATTAACTGAAATTATTTATTTGTATACTCCAATAAAAAATGCCATTACATGTATTCTAGGGTGGTTCAAAATTATTATTTTTTTTTAGCAACAATTAAACGTGCCTAAAATTGTGAAAGAAGACATCAATTACATATTGAGAGAATTTTAATTTCCTACAATGATTGCAACAGGATGTTACGCGGCCTTTTATGTTTATTATCTCAGAAAAAGTTTTAACATTTTTTCCCACCAATATTAATGATATATACATCAAACGATATATAAAAAGCGATAAACCAGGGGCTTTTGAATTGCAAATAAAAACACATCACTAAAATTTACTTTTAAATCCAAGTACGGATTTTTATTTACGCTTCAAAAACACACATGTTATATTATACAACTGAACTGCAATGGCTGTCAAACTTACGACCCTATGGCAATTTTACGAACGAATTACAACTTAACGACTGACTGAATAAACAAACTACATCCACTTACATACCAGTGACTAAATTCTCTACAAACTTCTAGAAACATTGAGAACTATATAATAGCTTACAATTTAGTTTAGCTTCTCATTAACACACACGCAATAATTTATGATAGTCCTTCATCCCTGCAGGCCTTTGCAAATGCTACCAGATTTCCAAAAAAAGGAAAATGTAAAACACATTCCACTTTGCCTTCTATGAAATTCCTTAAAGAATACCTCGGTTTCATTTCCGGAAAATCCGGTACTAATTCTTGTTTTCCTTTCATTGGATTCTAAGTAGAAGGTGTATTATCTCACTTATTAACTTTGTCATTGCAAACAGAAATGTTTTTAATTGCAAGGATCGCAATTTCCCGGATTTTCCCGGATAACGGGAAAAAATGTATTGACTTCATAGGATTCCCGGGATACCGGATTAAAAAATATAATAATCACTATTCTCATTAGTTGAACAACGGGGACAAACAAATAAGATATGAATCTTTGTATTAGCAGATTTAAAACAGGACTGTAAATATACCGAGAAAGGGAAATTTGATAA
Organism: Protocalliphora azurea; assembly: GCA_932274085.1. Classification (NCBI taxonomy): domain Eukaryota; kingdom Metazoa; phylum Arthropoda; class Insecta; order Diptera; family Calliphoridae; genus Protocalliphora; species Protocalliphora azurea. Next base: position 86,876,861 of record OW026520.1, read on the forward strand.
ATTTAACTTAATCTACTGTTTAATCAAATCGAACAAACACTGACACAATATTAAGCTCTACTTAGTTTAGAACAATGTCATATTTGCGATAAAAAAAGGATGTCAGAAATTAAATAATAAAATATTTACTCAGACATTAATAATATTCTTTAAAATTTCAATTTATTAAAAATTAAAAATGTAGAAAATGTATGATTCAAAAGTGAGTTCAACGGTATAATTGTTTATATCTTAATTGGGTGGTCCAATATTATATGAAAATAATCAAAGGTATTGCAAATTTAAACGTACCAAAAATTAATAAACCATATATTAAATCTCGACCTAATTTCAGCATCCTACGATGATTAGAACTGGTTGTTACATGGTCCTTTTTTTTAGGTTTTTATAAATATTTTGTGTCCAATAGTAATTATATACATACAAAATATATAATGTATTTCGTAAATTTTCCAAAAAAGTTTATGTCGAAAAAAAATAACTATTTTATTTTTTTAGCATAATTTTTATGATTTTTTCTTATTAAAATGACATTGTTATTGTATATTTTCTTTAGCTATCGTTTAATGCAGGGGTTCTCACAAGCAAGAGCTTCACGACCGCCTTGAGACAATACAATTTGTGGACGACAAAATAAATTTTTTTTTTCTAATAAATAGACAATTGGTATCAAAAATTTTCAAATCATTTTTAAACTTAAAGATAAATTAATTTTCAAGAGAAAGTATTTGGTACTTGATATATTCATATTACTCTTAAATTATTCATTAACTAAAATCAAAATTTCCAAATTTAGGCAAATATTAAAATTATTAGGTTTCAAAATCGTTGAAGCCTTATTAATAAATAATTTTAAAAATTTAAGATATTTTATGTAAGTTTTAAAATAAAAGTAACAATTTATCTATCAACAATAAATACGTATAAATAATTTATAAACTATGATGCTTTTCTCACGATTTTTGATTAATTCTTATTCAGAACCTGCAAATTTGACTAATACACTGCCTGTCACTTGAATAAGGAATCACATTTTTTCCAACTTTAATTAAGTATATCTCCTAAACTAAAGTTCAGAAAAAAATAATTTTTTGCGCTACTAAATTTCAAAGTGTTGGCTTTGGTTTCCTGGAGAAATAAAAAATATACATATTTTGTTATACTAAAATTATGCATTTATTTAAAGATATGTATTTCTTTGGTACTTTTTCATGTGTCACTTGAATAAGGAATATTTTAAAACTGTGCAAACTGTAATTTATTTTTAAATTTTAGGTTATAAAATTTAAAGCTATTATCTTCTAGCATTTAATTAACAATGAGTACTGCCACCATTTTTAGAAATAACCTCGATTCGGCAATGACTTGTATAATGACTCTAAGTAATTTAGCGAAATTGAACTCCATGCTTCCGTTATTGCATCCTTTAAGGATTCTATCGTCTCAAATTGTTTTCCTCCTTCATAAACTTTTCTTACAAGCCAAGCGCAGGTATTTTCCATTAGATTCAGGTTTGGTGAATATGGGGGCCAATCTAAAAGTTGAACATCTTGTTGATTAATCCATTGTTTTACTGCTCTGGCGGTATGAATCGGAGCGTTGTCGTGTTGGTACGTCCAAGATATGGGTCCAAAGAAATCATTAAATTTTGGAAATGCTTCCTCCAGAATGTTTTTGTAAGTCGTTGCAATCATTTTGTTGGATACAAAAACCAATTCTATGGTACCATAATACGAAATGGCACCCCATACCATTATTCCGTCCTCTCGGATGTGTCTGCGGCTCAAAAATAATGCATCCTTATTTAGGTCATGGAAGTATTAGTAATACCCGTCGGGATCATCATAATATTAAACTTTTTTTCATCGGAAAATACAACTTTAAACTTTAAAAATATCATTGTATTTTTGGAACACTGTAGATGTTGTGATTTGCATTTTTCATTAAGAGGTGTTTTTTGCATTTTTCGTCGGACTATGTATGGGCACGACTTTAAAATATGGTGCACTGACTCCACTTTTTTCAGAATTTTTCGTCTTTCTTTTGGAATTGTTGTCATTTTCTTCCGCCCTTTCATATTTTTTCTATATCTTTCCACGTTATTTAAATAACTGTACACAACTGTTTTTCCCCTATTAATGTTTTTTTATGCTATTTGGACCGGATTCTGACACTTAGATTTCAAAATCAGAATTTTTTCTCTTTCAGAGTTATTAAGAGCCTTACCACATCCTATTTTGAATAAAAAACTATTTAAAAACTATCAAATTAAAAATTCTCTAGCCGTTTATATGGAAAGAAATTCAAATCATAGCCTTTCTGATTAATATTAAAAGAATTCCTTATTCAAGTGACACACGAAATAGTTCCACAGAAAAACATATCTTTAAATAAATGCATAATTTTATTATAACAAAATATGTATATTTTTTATTTCTTCGGAAAACTAAATCCAACACTTTGAAATTTGGTTGCGAAAGAAAATTATTTTTTTCTGAACTTTAGTTTAGGAGATACACTTAATTAATGATGATTACTTATTCAAGTAGCAGGCAGTGTATCTTTTATTTTTTTATTTTTACAGCCATATTTGAATTATACTTAAGAATTAAATTTAAATCAGTTTGATAATTAATACAATTCGCAATTTATGAATTTCACATTTTGTCAAGGAAGTTATTAAATAATTATTTGAAATTTGAAAAGGCTTTAATTTGGTATCATCAAATTGAGATTATACTTTCGTATTATATATGAAATATTATTTAATCACTCACTCGTATATAATTATAATTTAGTTTACTTTCGACCCCCATATAAATTGATCAATTTGATGAAATATGTATTAAACTTCACTACTTTTTATGTATGTAAATTTGTATTATTGGCCCTTAAATAAAAAAGCTTCAAATTTTGTGTTTAAAGTAAATGTCCTTCGCGACTTCTCTAAAATGTTTGTACGTGCCCCTTGAGGGTCGCGCACTCCCATTTGACAATCGTTTGTTAATATTAGTAGAAAAATAAGATGTGATTTGGGATTATCAACCTAAATGGCTTTATAGCATCCTGTTCCAATTGTCGTAGGAAGTTGAAATTTGGCCAATATATTATGAAAACGGTCATCCCTTTCATAATTCTAAGTACTATTAAATCCAACTCGCAGCTGGATCACTGACTCTAAGTTCAGTCTGTTGGCTATTAAATTTCCCTACAATGTCTCTTATAAAACACACGCTATTATAAATCTGATCAGAGTTCTCGTGTATAACAGAGAATATTTTCTGTCTACACTACTGATAACGTATATATAAAATGTCTACAAGATTCTTTCAAGTAATTATACCTTTTCACTTGCTGGTTTCTAGTGCTGACGTATTATTAATGTTTAATTTAATGCATGTCATAGAGTCATTCTATATAAATCATCTAATAAATTGTACATAAAAACTTAAAAATCATTTAGTCTTATTTTTACTGTCATTAATGTATGTAGCCCGTATCTTTTTCTTTTAATAAAATTCAAATTTGAGACTCTTTTGAATTAGCAGACGAACTAAAAAAGAGCTGAAAAAGTCATGATTTTAGCATTATGCTGTCATTGTAAGGAGGTATTTAGTGCTGAAAAATAGCTGGAGAAGTTCTTTTAATAACCCATGGTTGTTATTGATGATTTTGATTTACTTCCTTTAAAACTATGTTTATAAATTAAAAAAAAAAAGAAAAAAAGTTTAGACTTGTTAAAAGATAAAAATTTTATCTTAAAATTTGTGAAATTTGAATTTTCATAGAAACTCGTCGAAAAAAGAACATCCAAGTAGTGCAAATTCGGGTTATTTCCAATGAATGGAAATTGTTCTCTTTTTTGATAGCTATTCACTGAGTAGGAAGTTATGTTCACGATGTCATGTAAAATTGATTTTTTATATACATTTTTATCAATTCAAAAAAATTACGTTTAATTTTTATATAAACCAAATATTTTTTATAAAAAAATAACAACATTTTTCATTTGATAAGTAACAAGTATTTGTAAACTCTCAACGTTTTATATCAGAAAAATTTATCTAAATCGCCTTTTAATAACATCTTTGGATGATGCTATGTAACTTCTTAATTAAAGAAAAATTACTTCCCTAGAATTTTTTTCCTAAAAATACATTTATTTTCTATCTTAGTCATAGCATAACTAAAGAACTATAATAGTAAAATTCTTAAAATTTCATAGTAGTAATTTTTGAAAGTAGTTGTTAATAACTTCCAAAATGAGCACAGAATATGCACTTTTAAAGTGGTAAAAATGCTCGTTTTTATGCTGAGTTATAACTTTTATATAACACAAGTTAACGAAAAACTTTCATTATCATTATAGTGAACAGAACTCCCTTAGATAAATAAGATAAATCACAATTAAGAGATTTGAGTAAAATTTAAATAAAAAGACGTTTCAAACTAGAAATTTCTAACACATTGCACACTAGGCAATTCTAAAATCGTTAATTTAAACTTATAGAATGAAATTTCGTAACAATACTAACATTAACAAAATTTAAGTAAAATGCCTTTTTTTGATGGCGTAAACTTTTTTGGAAAAATCATGTAAAATGGGTATAATAACTTTTCAGTAGTTATACTTTGATGTATATATCATTAATAATGATGAACAAAATTTTCTAAATATTTGTTCTTGATCATCAAGATCTTGTTCCAATCATCGTAGGAAGTTGAAATTTAACCAAAGTGTTCTAAAAGATGTACCCTTTCGTAATTTTAAGTACGTTTAAATATGGATCACCCTAATCTTCTACATATATATAAATATGAGTTGTGTTTGTCTATTTGTTTATACCTTGTAGACAGTTAAAATGATGAACATATATTTTTTTTTTTTAAATTTTCACAGCATCATCTTATAAACCCCAGAATTAAAATATCTTCTTCGATAGGAGCTGGAGGATCGGTATCCCCATACAAAGAAAATGTTAATTATTGCACATATAGAGAACTGTTATACATAAAATTTTATTATTTTGTGGGAACATTCTTTTTTTATCAGGCTCCTCAAATGGAATTAAGCTAAGGATGGTAGGTCTAGGGGAAGTGGTAATCCTCATATGATGTCAATTTTATTTATAGCATAACTAAAGAACTATAATAGCAAAATTCTTAAAATTCCATGAGATTAATTTTCTTTTTAAACTCCACAATTGAGATGATGATAGGGCAGATAGGTCTAGGCATATCAAAACTACACTAATTGAAATTTGGGAACATATAACCCATATACTACAATGCATGATGACCAGAAATAGGCAAATAAATTAAGTACTTGACAGTCTATAGCATCATACAATTTTAGTTAGTTCTGTCTATATTGAGGGTGATATATCTGTATTGCATCATTTAAAATTTATCCGTAAATAAATAACCGAAAGGATATTTCCTTTTTTATGTAATTAAAAAAATGGTGTCCAAATATATTTTGAGACATGAATTGCTCTAAATAACACAAAAACTTGAGCTATCATTCTCAGAATAACTTCTGTGCACCAGATTTTGCAATGCTTTATAATTTATTGATCAATTATGTTCAATATTTTAATATACTATTTTTAAGATAATTTAGTCTCGTTTGTATTGTAGTGATCACGTGAATATGTTTTAATGCAATTTTGTGCAAAAATATTTCTGTTAACTCTTAATTTCCTAATAAGATCGGTGAAAAAATTTAAGAAATTCTAAATATTAGTTAAAATTTTAAATTAAACCATAATTTTTATCAAAAATATCTAAAAATTTTTTTCTCTCTTTTTTCTATTTTTGTTATAACTTAATAAATACGACTGCAACCAGTACAATATTTTACATAAGAGTTATGAAAATATATTTATTATTTTCTGAGTTATTGCTTTTTGAAAATAATAAAAAGCTCAGACTACCCTTGGGTTTCTTCCTTAAAAATATCAGAATTAAAAAAAAACATTTTTCAAAATATTTTATTTGCTAGCACTAGAAAAGTAATAAAATCAGAGGTTTCATGGATGTAATATAATTTAGTAATGTAGTGAGATAATGCAAATATTTACCAATAATCTTTTTTTCGAAAAAATTAAAAATACATGAAAAATATGAAATTTTCTTCATTCTTCCATATTCCACAATTTTTATTATTGATTAATCATTTGAAGTGCTAAGACAGAAAGTAAAAGCAAACATAAATAATTGTAGAAGTTTGTGGAAGTTTCTATATTCCTTCACAAACAAAAAATGGCACATGAGTGGATAATATTAGACTCACAATTCTAAATCTATATAACTTCAGAATCCTTAAATATCACTAATGTTTAACATGCTTACAAATATTTTTAATACATTTTATATTCAAGTAAATCCACTGTCCAATTGATGTGCATTATATGAAATTTAGTATTTTTTATTTTATTTTGTTGTTGCTTTTAAATTGTGACCATTATAAAGTTCATTATTTATTACATTTAATTCTTTGTATTATACGACAAAAAGGAAGTCAGTTGTGGAGTGGAATGAAAGTACAAAAAAAATAAATTGCACTGAAAACTAAACAGAGTTTAATAAAAATGTGTAACTAAATATTCATACATTTCATGGTTATAAAAGCGAAAAGTGTTAAAAAGGTCAATTTGTATGTGTGAATTCTCTCATACCAAATGACCATACATGGCTATTGGTTTAATTCCATTCATATGTACTATTATAAAAAAGTTTTAAAAAAGAAGTTAAGAAAGAAGTCGTACAATTATTCAATCAGTAAACAATAAAAAACTTTTATACTGATTTATGTATGAATTGAAATGATTTACATTAAAACAGAGTGGAGATTGGTTTGAAATGAAATGGAGTGAATTCATTAAATACTTGTAACGGAAATATGTTTGTGAAATCATATATTCATGAATTTATGAAATCTAAATGTGCATAAAAGAAACTGACCTAGGCGGTGAGGTTAAAATGTAATGTATAAAATAAAATACTGACAAGATTTAATTTTTTCTTATTTATATTTAAAATTTGAAAACCTTACTTAAATATATAAAACTATATCGTTGTATTTTCTATTTTGTTATAAGAATTGTAAATTTACAGTTTCAGTTATAATACTAAATTCAAAAACTGTTACTAATAGGTGACGCACAGTGGTCGCAAAACGCTTTTTTAGGAAATAATTCTGTAAGTTGTGAAGCGTTAGAGATATTTAAATAAAATTTCGCATAGTTGGAGTTGAGACATTTTTAAGTTGATTCGGGGGTTCACAGATCCCTTGGTATATGTGAATAATGTTTCACAATAAAAGTATTAAAGCTCGCCTTTCACAAGTATCCGTATTATCTCCAATATATATACCTCTATTTTACTACTGCACGCAATAACGAAGTGGCGTTTTGTGCAGATGACAGTGCTTTTATACCACTAGGAAAAGTATATTATGCAATTGTACAAGTAATGGAAGAATGCATTCAACAAACTCGAAATACTTTAACAAATAGAAGATAAAAATAAATAATGAAAAAACCCAAGCATACAATAAATCTCCTAAGCGAATTCCGAGCAGGCAGCTAATAGTTCAAGACAACGTAATAGAGATTAGTGACCCTATCAAATATTTAGTCGTCACTCTGGTTAAGAAACTCAATTTCAAGAACCACATAGATAATATAATCCTGAAAAATTCAAATTGCGAAAGGGCACTATATCCTCTAATGAATAAAAAGTCAGGTTTAAATGTAAAAAATAATATTAAAAAATTCGAATTATCCAAAACAAGGATTTTAAAATGATACATAACTTTCAAAGAAGGCACTCAACAGTTCATATGTATGAGCATTATAATCTCAAAACGATATTTATGACAACAAGAGATTTGACGGTGTCATTCGAATAACGATGCAGAATGTCCCAGTTTGATTACTTATACAATTAATATAACTACATCTTAATTACTTCTTCTTTAAAGAAAAAATAATATAAGTAGCCTTACTATTTATTCCGAACTTTACAGTTTCCTTAAAGGTTTCTCTTCCTAATTTTTTCCTTAAATCGTGTTTTTTGAATCATGTGACAATTTTTATGCAGTTGTAATATTTATTTGTTGCAACACTCTTAATCTCAAATATTGTTTACATATTTTGTAAACATGTGAAATAAATTTGAAATAAAATAAAAAAAATAAATAAAAATAAAATCTCTACAAAATATATGCTTATATGTGTATGTTATTTCTTTTAGTTTAAGATATACTTAGGTCGAAACAATTTTACCATCACTTTTGGTCTCATTTATTTACGTTTTTTAAACTTTAGGGTCTTATTTTGGGTCCTAAAAATTTTTTTAAGATATACACTTATTTCTTACAAAATTCTAAATAATAACCTGAAAAACTTAAAATTTAGATTTTAAATACATTTCTGAGAAATAATATTAGTGTTAAATAAAATATAAACAAATGAAATTTTGGCATAATACAAATTAACTTGTTTTAAATTCAGGTAATTAAAAAAGCTCCCAATTTTGCGTATCAAGTCCGGGATAACCTTGCTTCAAAAATTTATTTTTTTCATTAAAATGATCACCCAGATCAGTGGATCTGAAAATGTTTTTCGTGTGATTACCCAACATATGGGGTATATATCCGATATAAATTTTTTTGGATATCGGCTTTACCAAAATATTTTATTTTCAAAATTGAGAAATTTTGGATAGGGCTTGGGGGAAACCATTACCAAAGCTCCGATTTTGCTTTTCACTCATTTAAGTTAAAATTTCTTTTAAAACCATTAAAAAATTGTATAGTCCTCAACCAAAAAATTATTTTAAAAGTGAAAGGATATTACATTACCACCTTTTTATAAAACATCTCACAAATGTGGAATTTTTTTTAAGTTTCAATTTTAGATTAATATAACTTTTCATCGGATAGATATATTTGTATGACTGTTACAGTAATATTATTTAGAATTTTGTACAAAATCTAGAAATCTAGAATATTTTTAAAGAAATTAAAAAAAAAATTAAAAACTTTAAAAAACGAAGCAAAAAAGGACCTAAATATCTCTTAAACTAAAAGAGATAATCTACATATGTAAGCATACATATTTTGTAAAGATTTAAAGGGACTGTCCATAAGTAAATTTTTTTACATTCAAATCATAAATGATCAACTTTGGTGGTCTACCCCCTACCCCCTTGAAATGCTAGGGATCTGTATTCCTACAAGTCAACTCGACAACACCTCAGCTCTGACCATATGACATTTTATTTAGATGTCTTCAATAATTGATAAGTTATAGAATTATTAAAAAAAATAGCATTTTGGGACCACTGTGTACTGCCAATATCCGTTATGAAATATAAAATTAATAAGTTTATGCTAAGTAATTAATTTACAAATATTTAAAAACTCTTTTAACATCTAGTTTAAATGAAAACATATACACGAAGAATAATTAATTCAAATTATGTCACATTAAATAATATAAAATATAGTTGAAAGGCCCCTCTAATGTTAATTTCGAATTATAATATAAACCACAACTCATTAGTAAAATTATTATACTAGGTCATAAATCAGCACGAGATCTACCAAATTTAACTTACAGACAGAATCTCCACACTAAATATAAATATTAACGATTTTTTTTCTTTAATTTCTCTTCATAATAAATTCATAAACAATTAATAAATTTTTAATTTATGATTAAAACAAACAGAAAAACAAACATTTTTATTGACCATAATAAACTTTAAAAATACAACACAAACGACAAATAAAACACACACAGATTCGTAAGAACGTATTGAAAAAAGAAAAAAATTTATAATGCTTGTATAAACAAAAGAAATCTAAATTATGATGGTCATTAAATAACTGCACGCATTTGATTATAAAATTTTTTGACAAACTTTCGAAAACTCTTTGTTGGCTGGCTCTTCTCTTGAAAACCTACTCACAATCCGAAAATATAACTTGTAGTATGCATTTTGCATTTCTTTATGATTTTTAAGACTGCATATGAATACCACAGATGGTTTTGAAAAAACTACAGTGGGATGTTCAATTGAAAATAATAAATAATTAGACTTACGAGTAAATAAAATGTAACGTATAGTTTTCTTAATACTTAAATCCTACTGCCGATTGAAATAATTTTATGATTATATCGTTAACTTTTATAATTGTATAAATTACTTAAAAATGGAGTTTTCTAGATCATATTTCAATTAAGAAAAATACTATTCAATTACCTTATTAATAAAAATAATCGATATCGTTTTTAATGTTTGATAAATTGTTTTTTTTTAATTATTATAAAATTTTAATTTGCAGCACTCGAATAGTTGAAACAATTAAATTAGTAATTGAAGCAATATTTAGTTAATATAAATAATTTTTTTTTTTTTCTGTGCAAGAACGAATTTATAGCTCAACTGTGTTTGTGAAAACAAATAGCTTTTGACAAATAGGACATTATTGAGAACATTTCTTAAAATTTTTGAAACAAATTAATTCGTTAATATTAAATTACACGGAAAAAATGGGTTTCAATTACAAAATTTTGCTTATATCAGTTAAAATTTTGTTTGATTTTGCTGCAAACATCAACACTGTAGTATTAATTAAGCAAAATAATTGGCTTTTGTGTAAATTTTAATTCATTTTTTTAATTTAATTTAATTAAATTGCAGGTATTCTTGAAATTCTTCTAATATTTAACTAAGGTATTAATTAATACAATAAAAAAACTAATTAAATATATGCCATTGTGCAAAAATTCTTTCGCCAATAAATATATAAAAATTAGTTTCAAATTATTTATTTCAATATTGGAATATTATTTAAATAGTATTTTGCAATAAAATGTATATAATTGTTATAATATATAATAGTGATGTATGTATACGTAGTACACAGAAAAAAAGTCACCAATCACCAAGTGTATTAGAAAATAATTCATTCAATTAAAAACGTTTTGTAATTTGTACCCCTCACCAAAATGATTATATCACTTACTAAAAATTGTAGAAAATGAAAAACATAAAAATTTTTCCAATTAAGAAATTGATCAAAGCAAGTAAAGTAATATTGAATGAATTAAAAATTTAAGTGAGAATTAAAATTTTATTTATTTTATATTTACTTGAATATACGTATTTATTAAAATTAGATGCAAAATGAAACAACTGTGTTAATTGAAAAATATACGATAATAATTTTTTCTGTGTATCCAATTAAGTGTATGTTCTAAAAATAATAAATTTTTTGTTATTTTACTAGAAGTTCCGATAAAAGATATTATTTTTGAGGGATGTTTCAACGAATTGAATAAATAATTTCTTTGAGATAACCTAAAAGACGATCCATAAACAAATATTCTATTTTTTTATTCTGATTTTTGAAAAAACTTCTAATGCAATTATGTCGACAATACTTGGTAGAGTAAAAAAATAAAAATTAATGATCTGAAATGGTTCCATGTGGTAGCGGCAAGCTCTCAAACTTAAAAAAATCAAAAAAAGTGTTTGAAAATAACAAGTTTTATTTCTTTCTTTTGTTTCTGTAATCGCGGATTTGAACATATGTGTCCCATTCTTCTGACGTAAACTACAAACACTTGTAGAAATAGACCAACTTAAGTATAATTAGTCTGTTGTTGATCAGTGGTGAAACCGAAAGTATATTTTTTGCAGTTTTTCGATTAGAAAATTTGCGCCGTTACGAATATTGTAAAATAAAGAATTTAAGTTTATTGCTCTTATAATTATCAATCATTTGAGATATATCCCGTTAATGTGCCCTCAATAGCAGCGCTGTAGGGGGTGTCCAAACTTGGGGAAAAATGTGAATTCGCGAGGCACATTTCAATGGCGAAATTTCAATGAAGCTAAATATAGCGTGATCAAGAAAGGTTTCCAAATTACGCTTTAAAATCATTATGACGAGTAAAATAATAAATTGCAAAAACATTATAGCTCTTCAAAATCGATCAAGATTTTTGCGTACTTTATATTAGCATTTTTTATTTTTTTATTCTATGTGGAATTATATTTATAATAAATATATATATATTCTGTTTTAGTTAAGCAAAAAATAGGTTTCAACAAAAAATTGCATAAAAAGTACTCATGATTTGAGATCGCGCTGCTAATTGAAATCGGTGAAAATGTATACCAATCTGCAGTTGTTATTATAACTTATATCAGAATCAAATGGCACTAAAATTTAATCACGAGTTTAAATTTAATGCAACTTTTAGTATTTTTGGGTGTGTATTTTTGTAATTGAAAAAAATTATTTTTTAGTTATATAACTAATATTTGAAACTTTTTATTTATTTCCATCATTTAAGGATTTTTTTTTTGTGGAATGTGAAAAATACATCAATGAATTAGATTCAATTAAATAAATATCAAAAATCTTTGATATTTATGGTTTTTACTCGATACTATAAAGGTAGGTTAAATCAGAATTATGATCCCGATTATGTTGACTATTACAAAACATATTAATATATTAATTTGTATTTTGTATACCTTCCCAACAAAAGCTTTTTGGTTTTCGGTAATGGCAACTATTTATTAAAGTAGTTTCCAGGTAATGAGGCGTCGTTATTATGTGCCTACTCAATATTACATAAATAAGCACTCAATAGTACACACACACACACATAGTAATATTGCAATCACGTGGATCAATTAGCTAGAGCGCTGGATTCACAACTAGAAGGTTGTTCAACCCCATTCTGATCCTGTTAATTTTTTTTTTTTTTTAATTTCTAAAAAGACATTTTATTCTAAAGTTTTTGTCACTTGGAAAATTAAGTGCGAGATAGTGTACTGAGTAAGATGTTAGTCATTAAAAACGAGTGGTTAATTTTTGCCCAAGTTTAAATTTCTCTGACGGCACCAAACGAGTACTCCTAGAGTCCAAAAATAACTATATACATTAATTTGCGGACAATTCGAACAAAAATCACTAGTTATTCATGCAAGAAATAAATAGTTTATTTTTGTCTCCAATTATACCTGCTAGTTTACCAGGAAAAAAAAGGTTTTGCTGGGCTACATTATTGATTATTTTGGATATCGGATTTAAAATGGAATTTTTAATTTTTTTTTTAATTTTTGATTTTAACTACTATAACATAAACGGTAATTTCTTATCTATTAATATCATTTAAGAAAAATTTTTTGTTTGTCAAATATTAAAAATATATTAAAAAATTTTGTAAAATTAAAAAAAAGAAAAAACAGGAAATACTTTTTTATTTAAAATTTGTTTAGTGAAATGTTAAAAAATCACTATAATCGCGATTATTTTCGGTGTCTTCAACAATATCGTATCACTTTTAATTTGTATTGTAGACATATTGATGTGGATTATATACGTGCAATAATTTTTTAAATATTGTTGAAAATAGAATTTGGCATTTTTTTAGCTTACTGTCTTAAACCTTCATAACACTAACGCCGTTTGTTAAAAGTCATTCACGCGAACAGTTTTGTTTTTCATTAAACCAGCTATTATTGACACTAAATAGCGTTGATGTGTCATTAAAATGTTTTAAAATTTTTTTGAACCACAAATGTAAACTAGTTTAATGAAATGCCCACACAGGCCATTAATATTTCCTACATCAATGACGGAAGAATTTTGAACAAGGAAAAAACATTGAAGAGTAACACCGGACATAAAGAAACGTATACTCACCGAATAATTAGTAAATTTTCTGTATTATATCATTTTCTGTATATATATTATATCTACTCTGAGGAAGAAAATTCGATTCAAAATCCCTCACGGTTGTGGTCACGTTGGCAAGTTAGGGTATCGACTTTTTGATACTGCTTTTTTTTAAGAATTTTAAATACACGAAATAAAAAACAAAATGCAATTTAATAAATTCGATGAATTTGAACTCATACGGAGCTGATTCACTATTAACACTGAATGGTATCGTTTTCCACGTATGTTGTGAATTGGCAATAAAAGATCAGAATTTATGGATAAATAAAATTTAATTCCTGTATCTGAAAATATTTTCCAAAAATGTTTTCTTTTTTGTATGAATTTTTAAAAATTCTCAAATTTTAAAAAATAATTTTAGAATATTAATTGTATGAATTAATAAAATAATTGAATTTGTAGAAAAAATTATTTTTAAAAATTATTTGGAAAATTTTATTGAGTAGCTTTTTCTGTGTAGATTTAAAACAAAAATACCTGCTTCAATAAAAAAGTTTTCTTTTTTGTAAGTGCTTGTTTTTTCAAACGCATAAGTTCATAAGTTCTAAAACTGGACTAATCGGAATCGTATTGTAGACCTAAGCTGGCTTTAGAGAATGATTTTGATGACTAGTGGCTAAATATTACTTCTACATCACTCGTTTAAGAAAATAGCTTCTAAAATTACTTCCTAGAAAATACTTAAAGAAAGATTAATTAGAGATTAATATAAAAATTAATAATAAAAATAACAATAATTAATATATATTACAGATTAATATAAAAAATAATACTAAATCATTCAATTAAAAAGACTTGTTCTCGAACGGAAATAGTATCTTTTTATATTTTTGGCAAGTATTTCTTACACCTCTAGGTAAAGGAAATAGAAAGATTCTCCACCACTTCTACCTAATTCTAAAAATAAACTTGTGTATATAATAATCCATGAAGTATTAGGCACAGTTTCACAAACCCATTGAATAACAAATTCAATTTCCTCCAAAATTTCTTCAATAAAACATCAAAATTATTAATTATATGTAGAAAAAAATCTCATGTCGTTGTCCTAATCCAAAAATAATTTTTGAATTTGAAATTTATTGACAAAGTTTTAGTGTATTTTGGGTGAAATGAAGTAGAAAAAAATTCTCATATTCTTCCTCTCTGTTGTTACTTTTGTACGCTCGATTATTGCAAAGTAAAATAATTTACAAATAACTAACTCACTGTTTATGCGATAAATTACATAAAGAAATATATTTACTTATTTGTCATGCCGGATGGTAACAATACAACTATTACCATCGAAAAGTCTATGAAACGCTGTGCGCTTTATTTGCAATTACTTTAACTAATCACAATTTCTTTTCCTGAGTTACTTTTTAGAGGTGCGTATAAACGCAGTCATAAAATTATGAAATAGCTTTTAATAAGTGCCCTTAAAATAAATTGGAATGGATTAGTCAAATTTTGTTTGAAAAATTTAAAACCCACAAACAAAATTAAACTTTGACCCCAATGAGTAATCTATTAGCATTCTTCAAATTAATTAAATGATCTCTACGAATGCATTTAGTTCATTTTTTATTTATTTTATTAAATTTATGGATATGAATCCTTACAGACTACTATATATTACAAGATTTTATATAAAGGCATTATTAATGAAACACATCCAACAATATTACGGAAGATATCCTCAAAAGTGCTTGTGTGAAACTTATGACAAGAATATGATAAAACTTTCCCATTGTGCATTATTCTACTATTTGTCGACAATTTTATGATATTTTAATAATTTTTTAATTGTTGCAAACTAATACATAAAATTAACAATGCCACAAACTAAACGATAAAAAGAAATATTTGCAAACTAAAAAAAGGTTTTATTATTAAGAATCAAAAACACACATACACATCTAATCCCATAATGATGATGACTTCAGAGAAGGTTTTTATAGCTGACATTTTTATAGAAATTCTTAACATACATACTAACAAAAATGAAAAACATCCTAAATAAAAATGATTCAAGCTAAATGGGAGAAAAAGAAAGATGCTGTGATTTTTATGGTTTATGAGTGGTTTGAGATGAAATCATATAAAACCACAACAACAATCATACTCTAGTGGAATCTACCAAAGAAAAAAGTCTACAGCGTTCAAATGCTCTGATGATACTTAAATAGTTAGTGGTGGAGCTCGTGTTGGTGGTGCTTTTTAATGATGCGTTGGATAGATGTATGTTTACTTATGATGATGTGTGGTGTATATTTTAATTGGGCGCCACTAAAATCATTTAAAATTAAGATCATATAAATATTGATGTCTTTGAATATCTTCAGTTAAAGTTTGTTTGTTTTTTTTTTTTTTTTGACTTTTTTCAACTTGTTTTAAGTTTGAATTATAAATCAAAATTTATATTTCTGCGTAAATATATTTAAAATAACAAACAAAGTATTATTGAAGTATAAGAATGAAAAAGTCAGTTGACACAGACTATAGTATTTATTATATCATATTGATTAAGATGAAAAATAAGTATCTTTATTTATAATTATGTGTTCATATTATAATCCCTATGCTGCAAATAATGTTAAGGTATTTGAAATTATCAGAAAGATAAAAATTGACATTCGCCTAACATTAACTTAAGTGCATTATACCCACACCAGCTGTAGTCGGGTAGATTAATAAGTTGCCACTTAAATCAATAAGGACTGGCTTTCATTACTGAGTATTTTCATTCAAAATACTCTGTAAATGTCTCGTCTCCCTCTATAATTTTATAAGAACTACAGTTTATGATAGTATTAATTTACATCATAATTTGCTTGCAATTTGTGAATGTACAGTGGGACAAAAAATAATTTATAAATATCTTATAAATAAATATATACATATATATATATATATATATATATATATATATATATATATATATATTTGTAAATATATATTAGAAAAAAGTTTTCATAAAAAATAATATAATTTTGTAACCATAAATTCGTGTTAAACTGTATATGTAAAGTAGAGTTAAAGTTGTTACTTTAATTTTTTCTCGTTGTTTCTTTAAGCCAATTGTTTATTATTGTTGTTTGAACTTGTTCGCATACCCTTAGTCTCCTTTTTGTTGTCTCTGTGTATGTCTGTCTGTACGTTTGACGGTATGTTGTCTGTCTGTTGATGTATTGGATTACGCACTAATTATCGTGTTAATTAACCCCTTTTTCCTTTAACCATTTTAAATATTTAGTGTAACGTAATGTAATTTTATCGTCTTTTGTTATTTTCAAAAAAAAGTTATTTGTTGTTTTTGCGTCTCTTACTTTTTTTTTGCTTTTGTAATTCAACCATGACCTTTGTTCGTTGTAGACTTTGTGTCTTCTTCCATTTGTCTAAGGCTAATTGTTTTAAGCTCATTAGAAATACTTTTTTTCTTTCTTTTGTACTTTTATTATTTTGTTGTTAATTATTGTAAGTATACAATTTACCAGTTAACTAAACAATATCGATTACTATGCGAAAGTAAATTTTCTAAAACATTAAATACTATTTACAGAAATATTAAATCTTGGAAAACCTTTTTACTATTACATGATTTACATGATTACCGAAAGTTCTTTAATTCTACCGATAGTTTGAATCCATAATATAAGGAAACAGTTGTGAATATATTCTAAATGAAAGAGCGATATGTTATTTTAATATAAAATACACAACATTTTATAAAATTTACAATAATAAAAGAGAAACGAAATAATAAAAAAATTTAAAAAATATTTTAAATATAAATAATATTAAATTATGGATTCTGTATATGAGTTTACATAAATTACCTTAAGAGCATTGTTAGTTTTAATAATAAGAGTATACAAAATGTAATTCATCTACTTACACTCGTACTTATTTTAATTAATTTTAATTATATTCACCTTGTATTGCATCATTATTGTAGTGTTAAACCTCTACTTATAAGCATATATATACATTTAAATTATTTTACAGTCCAAAACAAAATTTTGGGAAGTAATTATAAAAAGGTTTAAAGTTTAGTTGAATTATTAATAACACTTGTCGCCAAAAAAAGTCTTCCTTGAAGAAAATTGATTGAATTTGACGTGCTAAACAAGAATCTATTTTCAGTTTTGTTCTTCAAGATACTGATTTATTATGGGTATAGCTAATATGAATCCCTTATTAAAAAGCATAACTCGATAACAGTATATTCAATTTAAATAAGTAAAACTCCAATAGATTCCGACTAAAATTATCTTCAAGTTATCATAGCATTACTATGCGTTCAATAGTTTCGGAGTTATTCGGAAATGAATGGCTAAAAATAAAAAAATAAAAAATAAAAAAAAAACAATTAACTGAAGACACTTATGAGTCGTTTCATTAAAGAAAATTGTATCGTACTTTTCCGAATTTAGTGAAATTTGGTACAATCATTTTCCTCGTTAAAACTAAGACTAAAACAAAATTTCAGATAATTTGGAAAATGTAAAATAAATACAAATCTTTCAAAGTATATATGTATAATTGAGGCTTCATATTAAAGGTATCAAAATTACATTTAATATGATGTACAGCATAATTTTTTCCTCAAAAATGAGATAAGAAAGTAAGTTGGTTGATTTTAAATGAAATGACTCTTATGCATATAAAAAAAATTACGTATACTTAATATTACGTATTGTAATTGTTAAAAGTGTGTATTATGTGCTCACAGATCGCATAAGGTCTTTAATTTATTGTGAATAAAATCATTATTTGTTCATAAATTTTCATGATATATGGCATATTTTAATCGCAGTATATCTAGCTTCATAATAAAAGATTCAAAAGTGAAATTTTAAAATTTTTAAAAACTTTTAAGCAATGTGACCACCATCTATAAAAACCTAATTACAATATTACCGCCATCTACAAAAAACAAAATCGAAATCTACAAAATGATGGCTGAGTTTCTTTTCTATTGCGCTGTCGAAAGAGCCATGACATTTTGGATATCCTGAAAGCAGTAACCAAAGAACCAAAGAATGAGAAAAAGAATGAGAAAATCAAAGATGCATATACATATAAACATATATATAGTCATTCAGCCATTCAGATCTTATCATATTTAAGCGGCAATACTGTCCACTGTATGTGTGAGTAGTCGACGTGCAATAATAAAATTTCTAGATTTCCCTTGCTGCCATTTTTACAGCAAAAATTTTAGCATAAAAAACTGTGTATGAGTTTATTAATCTGAGAGACACCGAAAGGCCTAAATCATCAGAAGGAAATTCCGAATCAGTGCTAGTCCCCGTATTAGAGCCATCAGTAAAAACTGAAACAGAAAACAGAAAAACGGAATTTCCGCTTAGCCTTTTTTAGATGGAATCCTATTACTGACAATTCCCTCAAAATTTATTTTCGTTATTAAATAATAAATTTATTTAGCAATAATGAAGGATAGCATACATAAACTTTTTCAAATAATTTAAATATGATGTATTTGTTTCGGCAAGTCGGTGAATTTACCAGAATTGTAGTATATTTATTTAGCTTTTTGTTTCAAACCAATAGCTGTTAATGTTTTTATATTTGGCTAAAATGAAATACTGAATATTTATTTCATTATACTTAACATATAAATAATTTTACGATTCACTGTATTACCAGTACAAGTATGACTCTTGTAATCACACTACATATTAAATACATACATATGAATATATATGACTAAGTAAGTATACCCTTCAAACTTAAGGAAGGTAATATTGTTGCCCGTCTTCCAGACGCCACTTCCCAGTGTATTCTGGAAGATTATATAGTTAAAAATTTACAAAAACAAAATAAGTTCTTCTCGAAGATAATTTTGTAATAATTGAAATTTAACAATAACAAAATACATTGCTATTGCGTATTAATCTTTTTGGCATATGTTAGGAAGATTTTCAGTTACTTCTTGTTGAAAAAAAGCAAGGAGCAAGAATAATCACATTCAAGTTGAATTCAGTTATAACTTACATATGTACAGTTCGGATATAAGAGGAGAACTAGGGAATTTATTTATTATTTAATAAAATTATATTTCGCAGATAACTTTTAAAATAAGTAAATCTAAATTTTAATTTCAGCAGTAAATTCTTATAATTTTTTAATATTTTAGTAAAAACTTCATCAAACAAACTGTATTGCCTTGAAAGTTTTATTTGTAAATTCATAGATAATTCTCAAAGGTAATTTAAACATAATTTTATAAAAAACGTAAATTGTAAATGTGAATTTTAGAAGTTATTGTGTTGTATTTATTAGTAAAATAATAAAAAAAGCAAATAAATGAAAAAAGTTGTTATACATAATCATCTTCTAGATGTCCAAAGTGTCTTTACAATACTTCTAGAAGAGATTTCTTCAAGTCGAGGAATATTTTTTCCCGCCGAAAGATGATTTTTATTATATTTTTTGGCAATAGTTTTGGCGATGAATTTCAACTTCTGGAATACTCTTCTTAGTGACTTGAGCAACAAATAATGTTTGCAGGGTATATTTAAGTGTATGAAAGTCTGAATACATATATATTTGTATGTTTGTATAAGTATTTGTATACATAATAAGATGTTAAATTAACATTCATATCCTTTTACATTTTACTGCCTGCCACTGTCAATTACTGACCTCAACAGTTTAAATATTGATTGATACAAATACACTCATATAAATACGCACACATTTGTACATTTACTAAGTATAGTACAACTATATAATATGTATTTATTAGCATTTACGGACTTTGGGAATAATTTACCAAATTATATATTCAAATAAATATATACATATGTGTCAGAGTGTTTGTGTATCTATGTTTATATTGTAATTTTCTGTAAAATATTCATGACTTACAATTATTTGTCTTTATGAGGACTGTAAGTTTAATATTGTTTGAGAATTTTTGGAAGCACTAATTTAGTAAAGAAAACCCCCTTTATTGGAACAATTTCAAAATAATTAGTATTATATTGTAGACCGTCATATACATATGTTGACTAGGTAAGGAAATGGGCAGGTTGTAACTATGAATTGAATTAAAATAGTAGACATTTAATTTGTATTCTTATGACAATTTTTATACAGAAGTGGAAAAAGTAGTAATAACATTTCTTAGAAGGCTTTTAACCAAACAATTCTTAATCGCTGGCTAATAGCAACTAGTAACAATGAAAGAATTCCCATAGTGAAATATAACAAGTCGGTTTAGGAACGACTATTCTATTTTATCGTACACCTAAAATATATCATTATCTTTCAAGCCGAAGCATAAAAATAAACGGTTCAAGAATTTTTTGTGGTCCCATAAGTTATTAATTAATAAAAGAAACTCAGGGAAAAAGAGTTAAACAAGAAGTTCTTCTTTAAAAGAGCTTTAATGTTTACACAAAATATTCATAGCAATTGCCAGACAATAATCATAATAATTTTGCGAGATTAATCTAAATATTCACACAAATTTTTGTAATAAAACAAAAACCCAAATTATTAATTCACTTTCATTGTCCAAAGAAGCTTTCTCCATATTTGCTGGTACGAATACGATATTTGTTTGAAAATCCCCAAAATAACTTAATTAACCATATAACAGTAATAATTTTTAATAAAGCAATTTTGAAGCATATAATAAGCGTATTATATTCTCATACCCATACAAAACTTGACTTTCATTAATATCTTTATTGGCCATCATAAAAACCATAAAACAAAATCTTTAAACATGTGGAGGGACAGACGAAATTTATTTATTTTTAGAAATATGAGAAATTATACTTTTTTCTATTAGTTTTTCTGACCACAAAACCATAATAAAAAAATTAATATTAAAAATTTCTTTAAACCTGAAATGAATTGTAAATTACACGATTTTATGATTTGTTTTCAATTTGTATGAAACTCACAGAAAGACAAACCAGACTATCGAAATAGGAACAAAGGCACGTCAAATTGTGTTGTCAGTTAATTAGATTGAGTTCACACATGACAAATTCATAATAATAATTTTGAATTCAAATTATGTCGTTTTCAATGTAGAATTATAAATAAATAAAATATTATATTTAGATATTACGGAGTCAGTATGTTTCTTTTGATTTAGAGTTTTGTAATATGAAGAAAACAAGCAAGAAAACAAAAAAATTAATAAATATAAAAATAAATTATGTACGCAGATGATAACAATTTTACACAAAACAAAACATCCAAATACTTATCGTAGTAAACTCTACGCACTTTTTGTTTTGAACAAAAAATATATGTATAAATTTATGATTTTGTATAATGATGATTTGATATGTTTTTATGACAGTAGTACATACTTACGAGTATATACGGACATACATTTAGCTAACTACATATGAGTTAACAACTCAACATTTACATAAATGTCACAAAATTTTAAATTATTACAATGTCTACCGAGATTTTTATCAAAATATAACATGCACACAGTGGCAATAAAATATTTATTTTATTTTAAATTGTGAATTTTAGACCTGTTCGTCTGTTCGCATTTACAATATGAATGTATAAACCATTGAAATGTGATCAACGGTTTCTTTTTATATTAATATAGCTTAAATCGCTATTTGAAGGAATAAAAAGCAGCGATAATTATATAATATACTAAATATATGCATAACACAGTGGGCGCATGAAAATAGTTTTAGGTTATTTATTAAAGATTTTAAAATTGAAAAATGGAATAAAATTTGGTGAGACAATTTTACATAATGTAATTTATTTGTTTCAAGTTTCGGGAAAAAAATAAAAATTTACCAGTAAAATAGTTCATAGAATATGATATTTTCAGAAAAACAGAGACATTTTTTAATTCTCAAAAATCCTCAAAATAACTAATTTCACTGATGGAGCTAAATTTAATTTTTTGGTAAACATATTTTATTTGTTTTTTTTTTTTTATTTAATATTTTTTTTAAGAACACCACACTTTTAACCCTTTGAACTTTGAACGCATTTTCAATTATTTCTAATAAAGGTTCTAAATTGTATTCATCTATTCATATCTAAAAAATACTTCAAAAGACATGTCCTAGAAATTGCTCTGGTCGGTAAAAAAAAAATCCTCCAATAAAGACGAATAGTTGGACTTGATGGATTTTGAAGTGCTAAACACGAATCTACTTACAGTTTTTTTCTCATCAAGTCTGAAGCTTTTTTATGGTCGTGTCTAATGTTTCGCTCATAATAAGGCCATTATACGAATATGTTTCACCACTACTCAAGAACGGCGTATACGATTGATATAAGTGACACACTAAAACATACAGACTAAAACTGTCTTTTTATATTCTCAACATTTTCGGATTTATTTAGAAATTAGTGTCCGCAAAAAAATGTTTTCTTGCAAAATTTAATATTTTTAAGTTCTTTTAAAAAGTGAAAACGCCAAAAATGTTTCTCTTTTTAATCTTTAACATAAAACTGGTAGTGCTACGAATAAAATAAGTCATGTATCATCAAAATTAATGTAAAAATTTTGAATTTATTTACAATTTTTATTCGCTCAATATTTTCATGGTTAAGGAACAACATTTTCACGAATTTTATATTTTTTTTGCCAATAATTTGCGAATAACTACGGAAATAAAGAGTGGATAAAAAAATTATGTCAAGGCAACCTGAAGATAATTTTACTAATTTGGATAAACTTTTCTCGTGTTATACAAGTGTGACTGCTTAAAAAGGGGGCCATATTAGGAATAACCACAAAAAATCAATACATGACAGAAAAAAAGTGAAAATAGATTCTTATCTAACGTATCAAATTCCATTTAATCCACCTATTTTTGTTTAAAAAAGATTTTTTAAAACATCAGTAAATTTTAGGTATACATAGATACTTTCACTGTTTTATTCCTAGTATTCCTAGGATTAAAAACTGCACATTTTTGCCAGTTTCATTTTTTAAAGAAATTTTCAGAAAAAATCCTTAGCTTTCATTAAAAATTTATTTCTTCGACACTAATTTCTGAATAACACCGAAACTGTTGAGCAGATAAAAAATAATGTTAAAGTGACTTGAAATTAGTTGTCTTTCGGTGTTTCAATTACCTAAATCGGGCCACTCGTTTCCGAGTTATGGTAAAACATACTCGTGTATTTTCCTTATTAAAGGGGATTTATTGTACAGGCTCATAAAAAAATCACCATATGATAGAAAAAAAGTGAAATCAGATTAGCTTTTTATTTTAGAAAATAATGAAAATATGGGATATGCCAGAAAATAATATATATATATATATATATATATATATATCTATATATATAAAAGAAAGTGATGTTAGTTACTATTGTTATAACTCAAGAACGACTAGACCGATTTTGATGATTCTCACCAATTCGGACCGGTCACCGGCCAGAAAAGGATAATACGAAAAAAAATTCGCGAAAAATCCGCGATAAAAAAAAAAACTCTTTTTTGTCATAATTTCTTTGCCTTAATAATCATTAAAAATATTTTTTTTAATACAAATTATAACAATTACTGTTTCTGTTTCTATCGAAACGCTTACTTTTTTGTGCAATTTGTTTTCTGGTGGTGGTGTAGAATTCTATTTCCAAACGGTAAGTTCCAAGTAAAGCTCATCATTTAGTGAGGTTGTGATATTTAAAACCATTTGTTGTATTTTTGGCATTCGTTATTAAGTGTTATTCACAATGCCGCGACCCCGGAGATCTAATATTTCGCGTCGAACACGTAATGCAAGTACTTATCGTAATATCGTCAATCAATTGAATATATATGAACGAGAAATCGCACGAGAACAACCCCGTATTAGTTTGGCCCGACTTCGTACATCACAAACGCAGGAAGAAAGGCAGGCGAGAAATGAAACGGCTCGGTTAGCAATGAGAAATCGTCGAGCAAATGTAGCAATTCAACAACTTTAAAATTTTTAATCAACGCATAAGAAGAATTGCTTCAAGTTCTGATTTGAATCAAGCAGCGTTCCATTACAACTGCAATTTCGACTACAGCTCTCATCATTCCGTTCAAAAAAAAGACATTGTCTATCCGCTAACCTTAAGATGAAGTAATAAATAAATATAAATTCAAATTTGCCTTAAATACATGCGTATATTTTTTGATTGAGCCCACATCTACATCATATTTAAATTCTTCTGTAAAAAACACTTTATAATAGGTATTCCTTAGATTTTTATTTAAAGGTCGTAAATTTCGTTAAAATATCAATTTAAATCGTTCAGTAATACAACACTAATGTTTGCTTAGGGCCAGCAACGCGGCTCGGGTCAGCTAGTATATATATAAATATATATATATATATATGTATGTATATTTGTTGCAGGAGGACAAAAATTGTTTCGCTTCCGCATTAAATTTATTACTTTTCTATTTTTACTTGTTTTGCAGAACGTTATCTGACGATATTAACTAAATACATATTTTTCAACATGAATTGTCTAGAAATCATATTGTTCACGAAGAAAATTACCTAATAATATTGCCTATATATTTTTACAAGACGTACTATCTCTCCCGAGGAAAAAATTGTGATCATTCTAAGCAATACAACTTCAATTATTATTATTTTTTTTTTATTGCGTATCCTTTACTTTCATTATTTTCTAAAATTTTAATAAATATTACATTCAAAAAATAATTTAATATACAATTTAAGGGCACAACTTCCGAAGCAATAAATAGGAATCATAAAAAAATAACATTCTTCCAATGACAGCCATGGGTTAAAATCTTTGCTTTGTAGTTATTTTTCAGCACATTATAATAGTGAGTAATTTTTACACCTTTTCCACTTTCTTTTCCACTTTTTTGGAAGTTTTTTTTTTTAAGATATTTTTCTAAATTAAATTTTTTATTATTTGAAAAGAAAATTGAAACAAAATTAATAAAAACAAATTTCACAATTTGTCTAGTTTTCCCAACATTTATTTTATTTTAAAATACGGCATATTACGTTCCTAGAACTCAATTGTGTTCCTAGCATATTATTTCAATGATATTAATTATTACTTTCAATAAAACAGTACAACAAGATGAAAGTGCACTAGGTATTCCAATAAAACCCCCAAATAGTTATTCAATGTAAGTACGGTTCATGGTCTCTTGAAGTTTGAATTTTTTGGAGCTTTTTTTTCAATACGATTGGAAATGAAAAACATTTACCATTCCCACTTTTTCTTAGTAAAACAAAAAAACCAATTTTTTACAATTTTGATTATAAGTTTATCGCTTCTTTTTAATGAAATGAGATGTTTCAAATCGCACTGGAAAGCACCCTTTCTTTCTGATCGACATAAAATTTGAAACCATTTTAATTTCAAGTAGAAATGCCAATCTTGAAATCCCGATACCGGAAATCCCGGGATTCTTCGGGATTACAAAGTCCCGAATTCCCGAAATTTAATTCATTGATATAAATATAAGTCGAAACAATATTAAAACATTTACAAAAAATTTTCAAAAATATTTAAAAAGTTGACATCAAAAATATGAAAGTTATGTTCGGTCTTAAGTGATATTTTGATACCCTAAACCTTCTATAAAAGCTGAAGCAAATTATAAACAGAATCTTATAACATCAAGTATTAACATTTATTTTTGTAGTATGCATTTATATATATGTGTATTTGTATGAAGGCAAACAATTTTGCAATTTTACTCCACATAATTACGTTTGACGTCCTTAATTTCAAGCGTTCCATAGAAAATCTATTACCACCTTTAACGTTGGACGACTTTAGTCGCCAATTGCCCCTTTTTAAATCACCTGGCTACTTTTTTGGTCCCTTTTTTAAAATGGAAGTAAATGGCAACTTTTTAGGACTACGTGATAAATGAAGAGAAACTAAGTTGTTTGAATTACCTTCATCCATTATATAATAACTCCAACAAAACAATTAATTATTTTAAGATTGTTTACAATGTAGCGATGTAAAAAGACTCCGAAAAATTTAATTTACTTTGCTCATAGCAGTGCCTCTGTGAAACGTTTTTTTTTTTTTGTAATTATCACTAATGAAAAAATAATTATCCAACAGACTTAACATCAACGTTTGTGAATCTATGCTCTAAGTTTATTACATGCGGATTGGTAAGACTGAAGTCCGAGTGAACAGCTCGTACAAATGTACAGAAATTTGATTAATAAAAAGAGAATTTTATGTCAACTAGTTTTATGAATATATATATATATTAATTTTTATTAATAAAATTTAGTTTTGTAGTTCTTTTTATCAAATTATAAGGACTTCCTTAGGTATTGATGGGCTCCTTTTTTTCCAAATATCCCCTTTTTGGCGATCTTTTTTTAAATCCCCATTTTTGGACACTTTTTAAAAAATCTCAACGGTAACGCAGACTATTATTATTGTTGTCTTTGTTTATTGGTATGGGCTAACGGAATACAAAAAATTATTTATAAAGTTTAGATATACTAATACTAAAAAGATTTAGAGAGCGAAAAATAATGAAAAGATTAAAAATCATTTTAGTTCCGAATATTTTTGCCACCATTATATGTGAACTGTATTTTTCTAAACCCATCTAATCTGAGTAAAAGCCAATGATATCAGCAATATCGTGCAATTTAATTTTCAATTCGGTTGCTTTTTCAATTTCGATAACATTGAGCTTATTTGGCCGTTCTGAACGTTTATGATCACTAGTGCTGGTGAGAGGAGTAGTGTTTATTTCTGATTACCCACTCATAAGCTATGAACTTATTGCTTCTCTTTTGTGTTTTTAAAATTAACATTTTTACTCATAAGTGTAAATGTAAAATATAATGTTCCCATAAACATTTTTTTTTTTTTGGAATCTGTTGTAGGTAAAATTTTGATCTGGAGAACAATTTTGGGTTTATGGATATATATATATATATATATATATATATATATATATAAACTCAACAAGCATGGAACTTTTGTAGTTTATGTTTTTCATATTTTAAATTCATGATTAATGGCATAATAATGAATTATTCTTTGTATGTTTTATTTATTTCTAAATACGTTAGACATTTCCATAAAAAATAATCAAGAACTAATAGGAAAAAAGAAACATAAGGCAGATCCGTGTTCAGCACGTAAAGTTATATCTTGTTAACCTAGTTTTGTATAAAGGTGGAAGAAAATAATATTTTTCCGACGCTGGTAGGAATCGAAAAACCGATTTTATTAATTTTTTTTTGCTTGTAACGCTTTATGTGTATTAGATGATCATATATAATTGTATAGATATTGTAGTAGGCTCAAATTACTAAGTAAACTATTTTGGGAACACTTGCTCTTTAATAAGCTAAAAATAAAGAGACCTATAAGAAATGTGCATTTCCCATAGTTTTCAGTCGTTGGTAAGAAATAGCGGGCATAATCCTAAAATCTTTTAATCATTTTCTAAAAAAGAATTGCATCACGCTGTATTTAGAAATAAATGAAAACATACAAAGAATAATTCATTATTATGCCATTACTCATGAATTTAAAATATGAAAAACATAAACAATTTTCTAGTTTCATGCTTGTTGATTTTATAAGTACACAAACACAAGATCACAATAAAGGATATTAGCAAAAGTAACTACAACAACTAAAACATGAACAAAAATTACAAAAAATTCCAACAAGTTACAAAAATAACTTGAAAACTTAAATACATACATGCATTTACCTAAACAAATTTAAAGGAATACTCAATATTTTTACACACACAAACACACATAACAATTGTTAAAGTACAAAATATAAACAATCCTTCCTTAAGGTAGGAAACAATCTCTTTACGACAAATGCGACAAATGAAGCAAACATCATACAAGGCGTCTGGTAGTCGTATCATGGGTCACAGGGATGACTACGATTCTAAAAAAAAAAACGAACTTTACAAAAACAAAATTCAGTAACATGTATGAATGTCTGTCTGCCAATCTTTTTACATGTCTGTCCAACTGTCCGTCTGTCCATCGGCTTTTATAACTATGACGTGAATGATGCTGAGGATGATTGGTTCATCTGATGCCTCCTTCTGCTGCTGCTATATCCGCAACATGTAACATGGGAGATCGAAGCAAAATGAAAGAATGGACGACTAAGCAAACTAGACAATTATAAAATGATGACAATTACACAACATCACATTCATTGGAGGTATGATGATTATAAGCTTGAAGACCAATAAAAGACTACTAGTAGACGAACGTGAAAACGATAAGAAAAAATATTATTAGATTCGACAAGTGTGAATTATTGTCAACGAATGAGAACGACTTAGAAACACTGTTTTCGGAATGTGATTTGTTTTATATAGAAATATTGATTTCGCCTGTTTGTACTAAAGTCTTAAATCCGGGATTAAGGCATTTTCGGAAATCCTGAAATATTCTAAATTAAACAAAAAAGACTTTTAGCAGACTGGAACCGGATGCAAACTTTATGGAAAAGATTTTCAAATATGTTTTTCGTAAATTTCGAGAAACTTATTCCATAGCTTAAGTGTGTTGTGTTTCTAATACAGACAGCACCTCAGAAATATTAAACTTTTGTTTTTAATATAAAAAGAAATAGATTTCCATTAAACTTATTTCCATTATCTATATATTATTTATAGTAACTATCCTCTAAGTGACTAGTTACATACCCAATGATAAACTTTTCTTTTCTCCCCTACCACTATCAAAAGAGATTGTAAAAAAAGGTGGGCAAAAGTTATTTCGGCATAAAAACACAACAACGCAATAACACAACTAAAATTTTAGTAGAGAATATCAGCAACAACAACTTCTACTGGCGTAAACTCTCACGATCTTAACCACCATATGACTAAACCAAAATCCAAAGCCAGTCATACCAACATACATTCAACATAAAGTGGCAATAATAACGCGCTATGTTAAGAATTCTTGCAAAATGCTACAAAAACAAAAAATAACACTACATAAAAACAGCAAATACTAGAAAATCTTCAGAAGTCAGAACTAGAGTTTAATGTTTTTGGTGTAGGGTGGTGGCTTACAAAGTTTCCATGTTCTTAAAACTCTAAACAATCACAAAAAATAAGTTCTAAAGCAGCAGAAGCAATAGTAAAAAACTCTCTTTGCTATGTGGGGATATGGAATTTTTTTATAACACACATCACTGCTAAACATATTACGGCATGTTTGGAGTCTTTGGTATTAATCCCTTCTCTAAAACGACAAATACGTTTACAATTTTTCATTATTATATGAAATCTTCTTTTTTAACTTTAAGCATTTGCCATTCCTCCCTTCATCTCCGTAGTCGTTCCCTTCCCCTTGTCCTTGAGCTGGCCGACATCATTTCTTAAGTCTTTTGAAGACGCCTTATTGGCGGCTTCGTTACCTAAACATGTTGCACATTTTGGTTATAAATACAGAAAATTCTACAGCAACAACAGCAATAACGACAAAAAACAATATTGTGGCTTAATCGTTTTTATTCTTGGTTAATATAGAATCTATGCAAGTAAATAAGAGTATGTATGTATGTGTGTAAGAAGTGTGTATTTTTTCTTAATAATTTGTTTCCCACAATAGTTGTGGGTGGCAGTCAAAAAGGTCCTTGTTGTTTGTCGCTCTAGTTTCTTGTGCTTAATTTTCTTAATTGCCATCGGTTTAGTTTATTGGTTTTATTTTTTATTTTTTTTGTTTTATTGCATCCAAAGACAGTAGTGTTGTATAATAAGTAGTTACGTACATTTTATATATTTTTTAAAAGAAAAAAAATGTTTTTTTTCATTTAAAATAACAAATAAATATAGTGGCAGTTACAGAAATCATTGGTTATTTGGGTGGCGCTAGCATTCGAAAGAATCATCAATAAAAAAAGAAAGAAAAATAATTTGCATATGCATTACAAAAAAAAAAAAAAAAAATTAAACGCTTTATTTGTATACGTTTTTTTTCTATATGAATGTACGAGTATGCAGCAAATAGTTTGCTAGTAAAATATTTAGGCTTAAACTGGCGTCAAATAGTCGTGATGATAATTGTTTTTTGAGAGCTCAATCAGAGACTCTTAAATTTTTAGAAAATTTATAACTTTAATGCCGCAATAAATTACTTATTTTACATTAAAAAATTTTAAATATATAAAATTACT
Organism: Protocalliphora azurea; assembly: GCA_932274085.1. Classification (NCBI taxonomy): domain Eukaryota; kingdom Metazoa; phylum Arthropoda; class Insecta; order Diptera; family Calliphoridae; genus Protocalliphora; species Protocalliphora azurea. The sequence continues at coordinate 86,907,783 of OW026520.1, forward strand.
ATTACGCTCTCATATATATTTAATTAGTAACTCAAAATAGCAAAATTTAGGTATAATCCTCAAAGCCACTAAAGCTTCCACGAATATTTTTAGAAATCTTTCATCGGAATTCCTTTATTATATATTTTTCAAGTTTACACTTTCCAACATCATACAAATATAATGCGCACAATTAACTGTTCGAATAATTTAAAATTGTTTATTTTCGAATAATGAATAATTTTGTCGAATAAATGTTTAACCGAAATTTAGTTTTCTGAAGCTATAAATTTATATTTTTTATTTTTTAAATGTGTGTTATATCCCAGCAAAAATAAATAAAAGTAATTTTTAGAAAAGTACTTTTTCATTAAATCCCAAGTGCATTTCCTTGTACTTAAAAAGTAATACAAACAGCATCTAAAGATATTATTATAAAAAGATTCAAATGAACTATTCTGCTATAAAACATTGAAAATAGGTTGTTATTTTTGCAAACACTTATTGTAATGCAGTTTATTTTTCCAGCCGAGGTATGACTCAGTCTGTCCAGCTTCGTTTCGAAGGTCTGCTTCCTTTGAAAATAAAAACACAAGTATTTCCTTAGATGGTAATAGAAATTCAGAACAAAGTTTTTATTTATGAAACTTTAAGCTACTTAATGCTACGAAGTGGTTCGGATATTCCCGCGGTGAAATACGAGGGTACGTTGAAACGATGAAGTGTTGATACGTTGGTACGATGAAGCGTAGATACGATGGTGCGATGAAGCGTAGATACGATGGTACAATGAAGCGTTGACACGATAATGCGGTGAAAAGAAAAAAGGAAACTGGTAAAATATAGAAGAAAAACGGTTTTCTTATTAATAACACTGGTGCTTGTTCGGTTTTCGCAATCGGCAAAACTACTTCGCTCTGGAGATGAATTTGGAAGTTCTCAAGTTCGGTAAATATACAAAAATAATTATTTCGTACTCAAAAGAATCCGGGAGTTTTGCGTTCGGCTAACTACGAATGCAAACTACTTCGGACTCAAAAGAATTCGGAGACTTCGATTTCGACTAACTACGAATACAAAATAGATAAACTACGGTTAGTAACAATTATGACACGTGTCTATGTTAAAGGGCGTATATCGCATTATATTCGGACGGTACTTCCGGGTCATGCAGAAGGCAGAAGTGATGTACGAACAACAATATGAGCTCCCATTTCTCAAAAAATTTTAACTATATAAGTCAAAAATAAAATAAACAAAATTGGAATTATAATAGGCACCATCAAGAATAACACAACAAAATGGAATGAAATAAACAATACTGTACATTAGAAGGGTTAAGAAAATAGCAGCTTTGTACATTAGTATGGTTAAGTTAAATAAAGTTTGTATAAAAGTGGATTTGTAACGGCACGTTACACTAAAATGAACTGTTTTAAAAAATGCAAAATAATGTTATTATTACTTTTTTTTATTAAAAAATATGTTGGTATATATGCAAATTAAAACTAATTTCTTTGCGCCAATAAGAAAAGGAATTTGGATGTTCATTGCAGTTTTGAATAAGAAATGAATAGGAATCGAAAAAGAAAATACCTTTCACTGACCTACGTTAAATCCATAGTAAATGATAAGAAATTCCTCTATTTCTGGCTCACAAGTCTAGGATCTTATTGACTTCTTTGAGTGCTATTTTTTTTCAAATAAATTTTTCAATTCGTTCGCGAAATATAGCGCTTTAAAAGTGTAAACTACCAAACGAAAAAAAAAAACAAAGTTGTCCACAATATGTTGTAAGTCATATTAAATATAACTTTGATATCTTTATTATGAGACCCTAATGAATCTTTTGTCATAACTGCTTTCTAAATAACTCCGATACTATTGACAAATTAAAAAATAAATTTGAATCCGCATCTTTTCGTGTTTCATCTATCTAAATCACTTTCGAGTTATGGCAAAATATACTTGAGTAATCGCCTTATTAAATTATATATACCTATGAGAAAAAAACAGGATCTGATAGAAAAAAAAACTGAAAGCAGTTTAGCATTCTTGCTTAAGCGGTAATTTTTCTGCTGACCAGTGATGGTAATGAACACAGGGCTATAAAATAAAAAAATGTAATACACTTGGAATGTAAGATAGCGTAGTTTGTAACTTTGGGTATAGATTATTATACCATTTTTAGAATATTTTTATATACTTCCGAAATCGTTAGTTATATCCAAAAACCGATTTTTCGGACTTCGCAGCTTTAAACATTTTATCTTCTATTTAAATGAAATTTTTAATTTTCAACTGGTGAAATATTAAGCCATTTGGAAGCTTTTGCGATATTTTTATGTAATTTTAAAAAATTTGCATTATTTTAGAATCACTGGCCTATTAAAAACATTGTCTATTTATTTCTTGGCCAACAATCATACTTATAGACTTCGTAATCTTCATATTGTCTAGCGATCTTTGAAATAGATCCTTGTCTTAAACTTTCACATTAGTGTATATGATATGTATAAGTGTGTGGCTGTGTGCGAGTTGAATATATGCAAATATAAAACAATTGGTGACACTGAAGAGCTTCCTTACAAACACCACTGCCACCAACCAAGACCACAACTAACTACTAAGCAAAACGTAACACCCTCATTTAGTTTAAACTGAAATAATAAAAAAAAAACACACACACACACATAAACATTTAAAATCTTAAAAACCAAAATCAATTAAATCTCAATACAAATACTAATCATTACAGTTTTTTCTTACTATTGTGTATAGTTTTTTCTATATAAATGAACATCTCAACGTAGCAAAAATAGAATAAGTTGGAGAATAAGAAAAAAGTTATATGCAACCAATGAGATTTTTATCATTAAATAGAACTGTTGCTTCAATTGCAAATTTAAATTGTTAATTTACGAATAATACACATCTTTACTTACATACATGTATGAAGGAAAATCGAATACATATATATATAAGAACAAAATGATTTCTTAGAAATTGTTAAATTAATTTTAATCATAAGACAATAAAAATTTCAAAAACTAAAAACAAACCACAAAAATACAAAAAGTACAAGTCCTTTAATTGTTCTTTACACACAAATGCATAAATGTTAACTTTTAGAGTACTTAAAGGAGTTAATTCTTTAAATGATAAATTTACTTTTGTTTAGGGTTTGAACAAAATTCTGCACATAAGCAGATGGACTTTAAAAATCTCGAGTATGGTATAGTCCGGACCAAAGGAATTTATCTGTGATCTAGGCATCTTTTGAAAATGAGTAAATGGTGATATGAATTTATTCGGTGTAAGAGATATTAAGATAGTCCTAATAATAAAAAAGATATGACAGGATAGCCCTATAATGTGGGAAATACTTTTGATTTACATTGAAAGTGATTTGTTTCAGATGTTGTTTTAAAAGACAAAAACTGTTTAAGTATCTGCAGCACACCAACAATTAACAATTCATATTAAACGTTCATATTGTAAACACAATATATTGTAAGTCTGTACTTTTTGATCATATATCCGTAATAATTTTTAATTTTTTTCATGTCCACACAAACTGGACCAATATTATCAGAATGCAATCTTTTTATTTTTAGTTTTGTTGGGCTTTATTTTTAACTTTTTTAGATTCTTATATGTTGAAGTAGTAAATTTTATTGAGAGTATTGGAAGAGAAGAAGAAGAGTAAGTCGATCGAGTTTGAATGTAATGTTGTCACGATATCAAAGCATTTTAATTGGCCGATTTATAGATTTAATTACGTATTCATGCGAAACATCGAAACCGTGATTCGTAAAAACACACACGCTGCTATTTCGCTGAAGATGTTATTTTTTAAGGTTTTTTTTCCATTTTGTTTATATTCGAACAATATCCCTCCACCTTCTCCACCCCTTTTCAGTGATCATTACTTTTTTACTTGAATAATGTTCTTTTGCTTTTTCGTTGGTTGGTGTGTTACTCTTAAAGTTATTGTCGTCGTTTTTAACAATGATGAGAAGAAAACTTTAGAAAAGATGCAAAATTGCTGATTTTGTTTTACTGATGTTGATCATATCGATTTGTTGTTCCATACTCGTACCTTTACTTAAAGATTGTTTCTTTATTTGTTGGACGCTTTACCACTATGTTATTTTCTTCTGTTAAATGTTTTAAATTTAAATATTATAAATAAAAAATACTGCTAATAACTAAGAATAAGATGATTAAGAAATATACTAGAAATTTAGTAATTAATTGATGATAAATAAAATAGAAAAAAAAAAAATATGTAGCATTCTTAAAACAAAAAAAAAAAAATATATAAATTAGGTTAAAATAAACATTTGAAAAAAAAACCGAAGTAGAATTAAACAAATAAATTATATGAAGCAAAAGAACAGCAATTCTAAAAAATAAATAATTTTATTGGATATAGAAAATTATATCACTTTGCAAATATTTTAGCATACTTTTATTACATTAATACTTATTACGAGGGAAACAACAAATATGCACTAAAAAAGTGTTTTATGCGGATTAAATATGCTGTAAAAAAGAAAAAGTATTATCTAAAACGCGAATAATTTTTTCATTACAACAAAGTGTTTTATTAATATTTTTTAAAAAAGGCAAACTAAAATTTATCTATCAACTGTGTTGAAAAGCCTTTCTTGTAATTTCCCATTTGTTTATTTTATCAATTGAAAACTTTATTGATTTTCCATTTGCATACCCTTCTAATTATAAACATTATTGATAGTTAATTATCAATAAGGTTTGTGTGTAAATTTACATATTTTCATTTGAAAAAAATCAATAGTTTTTTCAATATTAACTGATAATATTTGGCCAAGTTCAAAAGCTACTACCTTCTCCTATATCATATTTTAAAATTGGCTTAATTAAACATAAATTAATCTGTTTTTAAGGCTTCGTAATTTGTTGCCGCAAGATAATTTTTAGTTGGTAACCAATAAAATTAGTTTTGAATTCTAAATATTTTCGGTCCTATTACTTTTAAAACAATTAAATTAAAACATCAAACTTGGGACCCTGTGGACCAGTCAGTCCCCATTATGTCTATATAGTCCAAGTTCAAAGCTTGAGTCCCACTGCACTTTTACTATCACTGTGTAAAATTTAATTGTATTTGCACCAGCCGTTCGCAAACTGCAGATTTATTAACATTTAATTTCTTAAATGGGACTCTGTACGTTGTTTGTATCATTTCTTAAGCATAAGAAAACGTACACTTACATCTGATATAATGAAAAAAATACTTTTCTAAAAATTACTTTTATTTACTTTTGTTGAGACATAACTTAATATTTTATAACTTCAGAAAACTAAATTTCAGTTAATTGATTATTCGACACAAATTATTCGATTTATTCGTTACTCGAAAATATAGACTATTCGAACAGCTAATCGGATAACCAAACGACAGTTAGTTGAATGGATACCGTAATAAGTATCTACGTCCTATGTTTTAAAATAGTTTCACTATTTAGCAAATGTTTTCGTGTGTTATGTAGTTATTTGTAAATAAATAAAAAATTCGTGTTGTTTTTTTAGCAAATAAAATTGTCGTATAAACATCGTAATTGGAAAAAGTAAACATTTAAATGTATAACATTTCTATTAGCATGCATGCGGAGAGGTTTTGCTTTTTGCATGTCCTTAAAATTGCCATTTGTTGTTCAATAGTTTCATAGTTGGGGCTAAATCTTTTTATATGAACCCTATATATATATATATATATATATATATATAATTATATATATATATATATATTTATATATTATATATATATATTTCTTGTTTTTTATACATAAGCATTTATATTTATTTTTATAAATTATATTATATATATATATATATATATATATATATATATATATATATATAATTATATGTATATATATATATATATTTATATATTATATATATATATTTCTTGTTTTTTATACATAAGCATTTATATTTATTTTTATAAATTCTCTTTGATCATAGAGAACTCAACAGCATTGTTTTTTCGCATGCGACTTTATTTTTGTTTTTTCTGCATAGGCTTTGGCATTAGGACTTTTGTTTTTGTATTCTCGTAAGAATTTTTTATGCATAGGTTTTCTCATAAGAAGTTTTGTAACTGTTTTCAATTTGTTTTTGCACTTAAGCATACGAGAACGTTCTGCTGTTTTTATACTTAAGCTAGCTATAAGAATATTTTGTAACGTATTTCATTCTTATTTTTATACATAAGCATTTATATAAGGAGACTATTTAGTACAATAAAGTCAGTCTTGTTATGACATAGAAACCGAAAAGTTGTTTTTACTTTTTTGTAGAAAGTGTGTCTTAGTGAAAAAGAATGTTAAAAAAGAGTGTAAAGTTTAAAAAAATTGTGTGTTTAAAGTGTAAAAGACTTTACTAAAAAGAGCGCAGAGACAAATTTGGGTTGCGAGAGAGCAGAGTTTGTGAAAAATCGAGTGTGAATAAAAATATATTGTGCAAAATATAACTAATTTTTCCCCCCATTTTGAGCTTAGTAATGGAAAAATTCATTAATGGCAACGGGACCAAAATTACCCTAATTTTTCGCATCAATGACATGCCTTTCGAAGAATGTACAGATGTAGTGGAGAACGAAACTGATAGCGGCGATATGCAATAGGTAGTTTCAAGAGAACGTGACCTGCTGAAAAGTGAAATAGTGCTTGTAATTAGAGAAAACGAATTGCTGAAGAAGGAAAAAGAATCTCATGAATCTGGATTCGGAACTGGTAATCACATGAAAGACAGTCAACTTTAATTTGATGAAAGAGTTCCTTCCCGATTTTTATGGTTCCACAACTTTTGAATGTTGGACAAATAAGCTGAGAAGCTTAAGGGAAGAGCTCTAACGTGGCTGCAGTCAAGACAAAGTTTTATGAGTGATAGAGCAGAAAGCTTATTGGTGCACATGAAAGAATTCTTTGGTGCAAAAGAGAGCAGACTTATACTGCTCAAGAAATTTGAGAGCTGTAAATGATTACATGGTGAAAGTTTTAATGAGTACTTCAGCGACAAACTAATATTGGCGAAAGCTATTAAAATCGACGAAGACGATCTAACAGATGGCATTTCCGATCCTCAGCAAAAGATACAAACTACTATGTAGAATATGCAGAATATTACTAAAGTCACCAATGAACCCCAAGAAGATTATCAGATGTTTCAACTGTCGTTCGTTCGGACTTTTTTCTGCTGAGTGTAAGAAATCTTTTGGTAGTAATATAAGTTATGGTTTACTTCTAGAATGCACCACAGACTCGGGAAGCTCCATCAGTTTTGTAAAACGGTCATGTCTACCAAATAATTTGAAATTAAATGAAAATGCTTTTGTTTAATTTTTGGTTTAAATAAAAGTAAATTAAGGGTTCTTGGACCCATTCCCTCTCATATATTTATAAATAAAGAGAAATATTAATTTAATTTATAAGTGGTTCCTGACGAGTCAATATGTACTCAGGTAGAGACTTTATGAGGATATATAGATTTGAGACAATTTATAAAATTGAGAATGATAAGTTAACAGAATCTAGTAGTATGGTAGAATATGAGGATAAATTTCATAAAAGTAATGTAATGTTGGTGATATAAATTGTAATATTGGAGAGAGTGTAGAGTGCTATAGTTGGGATAATTGGATACCCAAAATGACGTTAAGTTTGAGATACGGTTAGTTTTGAACTTATGCCAAGAAATCAGACTTGCAGAAATTGTTGGACGAATATTTGGCCAAGGGATATATTCATGCTAGTGAGTCAGAATTTACATCACCCATTGTTTTAGTCAAGAAGAAAACTGAAGAACTACGAATGTGCGTGGATTATAGAAGGCTGAACAATGTAACTGTAAAGATAATTATCCAATTCCCTTGATAGACGATTTTTTCGATATTTTGGCTAATAATAATATTTTAACTTAAGTTGATTTGAAAAACGAGTTCTTTCATGTATATATGTATACTGATTCAATTAAGTACACCTCTTTCTTGACGCCACTATGTCAATTTGGATTTTTTACGATGCCATTTGGCTTGATAAATGCACCATCCGTATTTCAGAAATTTGTATACAAAATCTTTTCAGATATGGTACGATATGACAAAGTTATTTATATGGATGGAAACTTCGAAATATTAGAAGAAGTTTTAAAACGCCTAGTGAAAAATAATCTCGAGTTGAGACTAGACAAATGTGAGTTTCTTAAATCTGAAGTGACATATATTAAATAAAAGGTTAGAGGCGATGGTATCAACGCCGATGACAAGGGACGGACAAGCAACATTCGGTTCAGAGCTTTTGGGGCCTATGTTTTTACTTTCCAAGATTAGTTAAACCTTTTTCTATTATAGCAAAACCACTATATGATCACCCAGAAGGATAGCAAATTCGAGATTGGTTCAGAATAGCTGAAAACTTTTTAAACCCTTAAGGAAAAGTTAATAGAAGCTCCCATTTTGGCATTATATGATCCAAAAGATTGCACTGAACTGCATTGTAATGCTTTTTCAGTAGGATTAGGTGCTATTTTGAACACTTTCAATTATATATGCATTGAAGCGTTTTATAATTTATCTTCAAGGAATGCCATTTAAAATAGTCAGTCTCTTCCTCCTCGTTGTGCCATCTATAATTATTATCATGAGTATTTTATGTCGTTATGATCCGTAATAATACCTACTGAAATTCTCACTTCATTATTTTCCATACCTAGAACCTTCATCAATATATTGTTATCTGATAGCCCATTTATTCAATACCTTTAGAGCATCTTCCATTACCTCCGCAAGATTACTCCAAAAATTGCTCTTTATTAGTCAGTATATATATATCATCTGCGTATGATACTACTCCAGCACCTAATTTATTAAGTTTCACTAATTAATACAATGCTAGAATCCACAAAGTCGATGATATGACTTTGCCTTAAGGAATACCTTTATTTGCTATGGCATTTCTCGACGGGTAACAACCTATATAATCCATAATCCAGGCACATAATCCACTAGCACACACAGCTTTTTTCAATAACTTCTGACTTGATATTGTTGCAATTCACCTTGGTGTATACTCTGTTCTATTCTCAATGTTAAAAAATGGAGTGCAGTTTCAACTGATTTTTCTCTTAAATATGCATGTTGATCAGGAGAGAATATCATCTCTCGTACATGGTCATCTAAGATCCTCTCGAGAGTTTTTAGTAAAAAGAAGAAACACTTATATGACTATAGTCTTTTGTCACAACATGTATAAAGATCACCTTTACTTTGCAACAACTTTTCAGAATATATGAATGTTGCAAAAAAGCATTATATAGTCTCCTTCATAGTTACCAAATTAATCGCTACATTTATGCATCATAATAGGATGAATACCGCCTAATTCTGTCGACTTATAAGGTACAAAAGTTCTTCTCTACTGTTATTAGACCATAATTCTCACAGAAGGTTGTGGTGTTATGACACATTGGTTCACAAGAAGTATTCACCGTCTTCAAATTACAACAGGAAAGTGTGTCTTTTCCAAAGTCTCTTTTGCGGACTACGTCGAAGTGCCATCCGAATTTTTAATATTATGTGGAACGTATTTTTGTTTTGACATAATTTTTCTAAATCTAAACTATCTTTGATTGTTTCTATTTCCTTTAGATTGTCAACGAAGCATTGCTTGTTAGCTTTCCTTACCTGTTTCTTGAATTCTTTACGCTTATTTTTATATTGTTCAGATAAACACATTATTTAGTGAATTGTTTTGATACGTGATCTTTCTCTCCTAGTTGGGTCTGAGTACCACGGTTTCCTAGGCGGAGGTATTATATGCTTTATGAGATTTGTTATATGTAGTATTTATAATCTTTTTCGAACATGTAGGTTTGTTTGAGGACCGATTGTAATAATTAATTACTAATTCACCGTGAAATGCCGAACCTATCAATTATAATACTTTTTCCTTAGGCATATCAGGCTTTGTGATTTTACCAGAGCATGGAGGCTTATTTGGATATTTGGAAGGTTTCTGTTCATACTTTGTACCAGACGTACAAAGTGTGAACAGAAACCTTCTATACTGCTCCGACGTCCACGTTGTGAAATACTAGCACTGCACGCTTAATTGGTAGCTAATGTTGTACCTAAATCACTCTTTGGAGGATTAGGATTTATCGGAACGTTATCTTATCCTGCGTATTTTGAATTTTTTTAGCTCTTTTCAGACTTATTTCTTTGTTTAGCACCGCATAATTTCGGCCTACCAGATGAACGACAGCACTTGAACTTGTCACATGTTTTTTTAGCAATTGTAACCATACACAGAGACCACGTATTTGCCACTGAGTCTAGTAACGCATTTTCTTTATCGGTCGGGATAGATATCATAATTGAATCAGAACCATTATTATTACCCAACATGAAGGTATACTCTGTTGTTCCCTTAGAAGTACAAGTTCAGATAAGTCCATGGGGACATCTTTTCAGTTTTGAAGATTAGTTGTTAAATTTACAAGCATTTCGTCTGTAGCAAAGAACACAAATTAATGAGGAAAAAGAAAAGTCATTATACAACAAAGCTTCATACTTTTACAACTGGATATTGCCTGTGTCCGGAAGCCACCATTCTAAGACACGTTAACGTACTTCTATTCATTCCATGATCATGGTACGTGTAACAACTTGGATTGCGGGTTTTTATCGAGCGTCCACTGAATTCTCATAATGAGGTCACTCACCTCTTCATTTCTTGAATATATATTTGAAAACTATTCAAAATCTTTATAACAAAATAGGTGGAAAATTACTTTTTAGTTAAAGTACTTGTAGATGTGAAATCTTAAAATATCGATTTTGATTATTAATTTCAAATTTTAAGGGTTCTTCATTTTGATATCAATATATCTAAGAAATGTATGTTATATAAACATCGTCAAATACGAGCATAAAATATATTCGATAATTTTAACTAAATAAAACATTCAACAATTTACGCATTTCTCTTAATTTCCATCTACATCGTCAAACAAATTAAAAAAAGAGTTGTAAACGAAAAACATCTATCGACAACTTTAACATCGTAACTGTTGTCATTGTTGTCGTCACCACCATCAGCATTATCATCATCATCATCATCGACGACGTCGTAGTCATCATTCGCAGCAGCATTGTCATGATCATTGTCCATATCATTCGTACATATTCGTGTCTACATGTTGCAAATAGTCAATGTTTTGTGACAATAATTGTCGCCAATATGGTGGTAATCTATGGACTTGTGTGTAGAATTTTTACCATTTTTTGCACTTTTTTATGTGAATTTTCTGATGATTTGGGCTGGAAAGGAATCGTTTATTTGTAGCTGTGGTATATCTTCTTAGGCTTAAGAATAATTTTTGTTTGTGGTGGCTCAAGGTGACTTAAGGAGTTTTCTAGTGACAGTACGTGTTACTCGTGTTAAGATGCTCGTTGTTCTTGTCGGTCGTTTTTTCTTTACTAGTGGATTTTTTGTTGCTGTTTGTTTAAGCCTGGCTTTAAAGAAGTCAAGACTCTGGTAGGAGAAGTCAAAGTTAAACTTGCAATTGTTGTTGAGGGATTTTTTTAGGTTTTTTAATGTTTAAAAATTTTCTTCAAGTTGCAGTTGTCGATTGTCTTGTTTTCGTTTATGTTTAAATGTATTTTATACTGTATTGCAGTTGTTGCAGTTTATGTTGTTGTTGCTGTTGCTGTGGCAACTTAAATAGGTATCATCTTAAGTTATTTTTTTAACGTATTGTAGTAATTTGATGGTAGTATTTATTTGTTTGTCTTAAATTGTTTTCCATCCAAAGACCAATTGGTTTCAATTGGCTTGGTGAAGTTTTTCTTTTGTGTATTTGTTTTTTATATATTTTTGCAAGTTTATCCTCTCTAGTTTGTCTAAACTGTATGTTTTCTGTCCCAAAGAACAAGATTCAATTCACTAATTTTTTTATTTTTTTGGCAAGCTGTTGTTAATGTTTTTCTATAAACAAAAAAATGTGCAGAATTTTAAAAATAATGTTAAGTTTTGTTAATTTTAACAATTTTTTCGTTTGTTGTAAATATTTGTTTTTGCTAGCAAGTCATTACAAGACTTCGACTTGATGTTGTATTCGCTAGGATATGTTAATTTTGTTTCAAGAATAATTATAATCCAAGTGCGAAATTTTATGTAATATATAGAATTTAATATTTTAAATTGAGATGCATTTTTGTTTTTCATCATAACATATTTCATGAGCAATTTACCTCTTTCTTTGCCCGAAAATCTTTCTCCCTTTATTAAAATTTTAGGAACCATTTGATCATTGAAATCTGATTAAGAGATCATTATAAATTATTAAGATAATTTTACTACACACTGATAAACGTGAAACTGTTTAATTACTTAAATAAATTAAAATATTAGATGAAAATATTCGATAGTAATTTTATTATACGAGTATGTATTTTATAGTTATTTTATTTAAATTTATTTTTTCCACAAAATTTTTAATTATAGAATTTCCGTTTGTATTGTTTTTGAATTCCCTATAGAATTTACATTTAATAAATGAAACTGAAATTAAAAAGTATAAATAAATTTAAAAATATGTATACACCTGTACCATAATTTAAACTGCACCTTAAATTTTCAATACACAATTTAAAAAGAAAATCAATCAAATCAAAACCAAACGAAATATAAAACAATATAAAACAATATTTAATTTTCAATAATCATGCTTAACGCTTGAATTGCCACTAGACGCTCCCAATAAATTTTTAATAGAATAAAAAAACCAAAAAAATAAAAATAAAATCATTGTAAATATTGTGATTACAAAATACCGACAAATAAATCTATAATACAGCAACAGCTATACGAACAATAAAAAAATTTAATAAATTTGAAAAATTTTGTTAACAACAATTTTAGTTGTTATTATATTCAATTTTTCTATTCTATTTATTTCTTTTTTGCTCCAAAATTCAGTTTCATTTTTTAACAATTTAAAATAAAATATACAACCGGAAACTAGTTACTCTAATCTGAACGAACGAGTGTGTACGAGTATATAGAACGGATATATGAATGTACATTGTCGAGTACCAGTGAAATATTTAAATATTACACAAATACTTATGTAAATATGTACATATATTCAAATAAATATATATACATATGTTTGCGAATGTGTAAAAAGAAAAAAAAAAATAAATAAACATTGATGAAAATTCATTCAATAATATGAAATGAATATTTATTCAAATTGTCATATAGATACATACATTCATACAAACAATATCTTCACATTGCACAAACCTAGTGAATTGTAAAATTTGTTTTAGTTTCAAATATTGTTTTTTATATTTTCATATAACACAAAAGAAAAAATTGAAAACGCTTTTAAAAAAAGCTAAAAAAACAAATTTGGATATAAATGTTAAATATATTAGTTTATTGGCATATTGGCCGATTGAAAATCATCACAATAAAATAAACAAACTCGCAGTTAATAATTTTGAAACAAGACAGGCAATAAACCAGAGTGGTAAACAATCTATGGCACATGAACTTTTAATAAACATGGAAGTATATTTATACCGATTATCGGAAATTATATATTTAAATATAAATAAATATATATATATATATATACATATATATATATATATATATATATATATATATATATATATATATATATATATATGGTATATATATATTCTATGGTTAACCCAAATTGACCAGGAATGTTTTTTTGTTTCAGACATTGATGAAATTTCTAAATGAAGATATATGAGGTCTAAGAAAATTTACCTATTATATAAAATTTTGTTTCGGCCCCTAGGTCTGGCTGAATGGGGCGTTACCATATGATAAAGCCAGGCACTACATAGAAATGAGTAAATTAAAAAAAAAATGAAAAATTTTCTTAAGGATTTGAAATTTAATATAAATTCTTGTATGGCATTGAGAAACATGTTCTACATATCGAATATCCACCACTAAATATGCACGCATAGAAAAAACATTGTTGCAACATTGTTATGAGACCACAATAATAATATATTTTTAAATATTTTTATCAGCAACCAAATTGTATCAAAATGCAGAAATAATATTATTTCTACAAACACTAAATGTAACCAACTTTATATATATATATATATATATATATATATATATATATATATATAAATAACTCTTATATATATATTTAACCACATTTTGTTTTGTGCAACTGTTGAATATTTGTTTTTGGAACATGTTATGTTTTCCTCAAATATATTATGTTCTGTTTTCCACAAATATTGAATATTTGCTTTTAACCATTATTATATTATTATGTTCTGCACAACTGTTGCATACACATTTTTGTGTAGAAGTTTAGTACTTTGTCAATAAGTTTTTTGTATATTTGTTCAAAATTCGTGGTGAATTAGAAAATATTTGTCAAAATAAATAAAAGTGAATTAAATGCAAATAAAAGAGGTAAAAAAATTTAAACATTCAAGCGGATTTACAGCAAGATTAGAAGCATATTTTACATAGTTATGTAGGAGGACTTCACATTAATTAAAACTAATTTTGGAAATATTAACCAAATAGTTGGTGTCATTAGAAAAAAATTTAAGTAACACAAATTTTTACAAGTTTTGTTTTCGTTGCAGTTAAAAAGGTTTATAACTTACTAAATGATGAAGTGTTCGTCTTTTCCAACGAATTTTTAATTACAAGCAAGATATTTTCTAGTTTTGTTTCTCAATATATTTCAAGCCAGGACTTTGTATTAGATATACATTTAAGTAAGTACTGATAAAATATTTTCGAAATCAATTTCATTATTTGCTACATATTTTTCAAACTCAAATTTCAACCCAAATGAGACAACAGAAAGTGTAAACGTAATAGAAGAGCCAGTAACTACCACTACCCTTACAGGATATTTAAATTTTCCTCAGGAAGAATTCCTATGTTGTCACAACAATTATATAAATGAAGCACTGCCAACCATAGAGGTATGTATATGCATCATACATACAATCGTCACCTAAAATGATTTTTATTGTCTAAAAAAAATTCATATTCATATCTCCAAAAATGACTTCAATATTAACAAAAAACTTATGATGACTTAATTTTTATAGCCAATAAAAAGTTTTTCCTCTTAGTTTAGAAAATACGTAATATACTCAATAAATAAATAATGAAAATAATAATTTCGAATTAATGTGTTTCATATTATTATACAGAATACATAGCATAATATGACACAATAAAATTATAATATGGTAATAATATGATAGGATGTAATCGTAATGTGATAAAATGAAATCATAATATGATAAACTTTATCATATAATATGATAGAATATAATAACAATATTTAAAATTATATCATATATTATGATAAAATGGGTTCATATTATGAAAACATGGAATTATAATATGACAAAATGAGTTAAAATATATGTTAAAATTGGGAGTAATATTATAAAAGAAGTTCATAATATTACGAATTAGAAACATTATATATAATATGTTATTCTTTGATTATGGCCACCAGAACCATATTTTTTTCTCTGCGTGTACCCACTTGTCTTGGAGAAGTCACCGATATAATGCCTCATTTTAGCTGTTAGTACAATGGCGTTTATCGAATAAAATTTAGTAATTTTTTAAATTAATCGTTGACAAAATAAAATTAAAATTTTCTTCGATTAATCGAATGAATAAAGAATAAAATGTACTGCTCGAATAATTAACTACAAGATTTAAAAAATGAAAAAACTAGTATTTTCTAAATCATTTCTTGGTTTTATTAATACAAAACAAACCTAAAAATAACAATTCGTTAACATAAAAGATCTAAATATCCATATATACAAAAATTGAGACTATATACAAATTACAGACAAATTATATAATGAAATTAAATTTCTTTTAAAATTATCATTCATGGAGAACATAATTAAGCATTTTGACTTTAAAATGATTACTGTTTTTTGTTGTTGTGTGAAAAAAATCTTTTCACTCAATATTGATGGTGGCAATACTTAGCATAAAAATCAAATTTAGTTTTTCTATTCTTTTAGATTTTTCTAAATAAGGTCGATGATCATCAATATTTCAACACTTCAAAATCTTCGGTTTTTTCCACAACAAACGCTTAAATCTTTAAAATAATTTTTGACATAAATAGTAAATGAAAAACTCTCAAAAAATAAAACATTTGCAAATACTTTTCTTTCAATTTTTGTTGAATATTTAAAAAATAATATGCGCTGGGGAATTTCCAGAATTTAATAATTACTTATATGTCTCCAGTTTATTCTAACTTTAAGGCGATTGATTAAATCTTTAGAAAGGCTTTTCTATTTTTTCCAAATAATACTGAGACTTCAGAGTCCATGAAATGCTTTACCAAGAAATCTATTGAAATGTGGTTTACACATTTATATATCCTAACGAAATTTTCAATCGTTTTATAAAGTTTTTAAAGTTTTATAAAGTTTTTATAATCAAAAAGTCATAATCATTTAATTTAAACTCGTTTCGATCGAAAATTGATCAAATAATTATTTATTCTAAATTTACAAATTTTGTGTCTTCGAAAAGAATAAAAAATGTGTTCTTCGAATAATCAAATAATTTCTGTTCGAATGACATACCTATTTATTACTTATTATCGCTTATAGGGTAGTAAATAGATATTGGATTCCTAAACCCTAATTAACTAAGATTTTCTTTATATTTTTCATGAAGCTGACCAAAAGTTTCAATACAAATGCTATATAAGTAGATATATAAAAATTCTGCTTCACAATTTTTCTCTTCTATATTGAATATGATAGTCAAGCACATTTTGGTCCAAATAAATATTTCAAGGACTAAACGAGGAATGCTACTATTAGGAGTGGTGCCAGCATCGACTTCATCTCTAATATCACTATAATTTTTAGGCCATTCGATGAAAATCTTTCAGACATATTCAACATTGTAACTATCAAGTTCAAATTTTCGGAAAAACACATGCCGAAAAAGTTACATTTCGTTACAAAATTTTCAAAGGAATATACTACCAAAAAATATCTACGTATTGCCTGGCGCACCCATATGGTAAAGCAGATATATAGGTTATGAAAAACATGATAAAAATATTTTATATATTTTATTAATTTATACCAATATAATATAGCAATACTTGGTTATATAAAAATCATAAAATATTTTTCTTAAAGGCTACATGGTGTCAAAAAATACATGAATTATATTTTCATGTCGTTAATTTTTTGCATTTTTAACAATAATTTTTTTAAGGTCTCAAAAAGGATTATTTGCTTCCAAATACATTACGATATGTGTGCGCTAGGTCAATTTGGGTTAAATATATGGTAGTCGAATTTTGATGACAAAATTTTTTTATTTCTAAAATTTTTAGGTTTTTTGGACGGAGTCTGTGTGCCCTCAATGGAATACAAATTTTGAAATAGAGATTAATATTTGCTGTAATTATGCGTAAACACATGAAATAGTTTCAAAGTTTATAAAACATGAAATTACTATTGCGTGATTTTTTTCTGTTTTACATAATAAAATCGAAGGAGCATTAAAAATAAATTTAATTAAAAAAGTGTATGAGCTTTTTGAAAATTACGAAAAATTTGCTCTTTTTGTTTTTGTATTTTTATATACAAATTGCAATTTGTACAAATCTTGGATATATAGATATAAGAATGGCGATAAATATAATTGATCGGAGCCATACATTTAAGTTGAAAACGGGATATTTATGTCAAAACAGATTTCGCACGAAATTGACTATAATTGGAATAATTAGTTGGCGTTTGTCATAATCTTTGTAATAATCTTGAATAAAATATAATAATCTTGATAAAATATCTTGAAAAATTAATTTTTCCTAAGGCTTAAATCAAAAATGTTTGCTAGTAGACCATAGTTTATTAGACATTTATATTGGATTTATGTACATATTGGTGATTCCCGGAAAAGGAACTTATACGGGAGCTTTGATTAATTAAAGACCAATAAAGTTTGGCACTGTTTATCACTAATTATATAAAACTTATTTTGTCAAATATTATATTGATACTTATATTTCTCTGGGATTTTCACACGTTAAATGGTTTAGTTAAATGCATAAACCCCAACCAGTTATGGCGATGTAGGGTATACAAAAAGTAAAGCTGAATTTCGATATGTATCTAAACGAAATTGCAGTAAAAATTTCAAAAAATATCTTTCTATTCGTTTAGATATTTATAAAGAACAAACCAACTGAAGAGACAAAGAGATATATATTTCTTTTTATATGCATAAATTTCATATATTTTGCTAAGTGCATCATTATTTTCTTGTCGTTATTATTATGTATTCTATCGTCCCTGCGCTTTCTTGATTACCTATGTAAAGATTTTTCATTTTTTTTCATTGTTGCATTTAAATCACCTAATAGTAATACACAAGATCACCAAGGCATTTGTCGATATCTCAATTGGTTTAAGATTTACAAAATGTAAATATTAGTGTCCATTCCAAAAAAAAAATTTCTGCCGCCAATATATTCTCCAAACGATTATGTAGGTTATGTCAGTCGAGTTAGGCTATCACAACCATGCATAATAAATTACTTGCATTTATTTTTTTAATCAGACCAGTCAAAAAATCGGGACATCATATTATTAATTACATTCAAGCGTTACTTTTTATATGTTGTTATTGTTTTGATCAAAAATTACAAGTTTTGCACAGCGTTAATCGAAAAACATACTTTTAGAGTATTTTTAAAATTGATCCAGCTCACGAAAGCGAAATAATTTATCATAAATATTTTAGTGATCACATCAATCTTTAATTATGGAGGGGTACACTTGCAACTACTTTTGTCTTCACACAAATTGATGCACTTTATTGATTTAACGAAGTTTTAGCAATTCGTTAATTTCTTTTTCTTGAAAATATTTTTATTGAAAATCCTGAATTACCGACTTCCTTGGCTATCGTTTGATATATGTAGCACTAATTTTTTGGAGAAGTTTTTTATTTTGTGAAGGTATCTTCTGGGATCATAAAAAAATTACCGTTTAATAGCATGTTTCAATCATCTTAGAAGGTTGAAATTTGACCAAGATATTTCAAATAATACATAGGTAATTCAGTCAGCGCAGGGACGATATATGGCTTTCACTTATTCGAGGCCTTTGAAAAGTTATTTTCAACACACTGACAATTGGCAATCATACAGGCACCTTTTTTCGATACTCTTTTCTATAAGGATCCTGTGTATATTTTATTGGCTTTTAGATAAATATTGAATTGGAAAGTTGGACCTATTTTAGCTACGTTTGTTAGGATAAAAATCACTATAAAGAATTTGCTTACCAAAAATACAGATAAACACTAAAAGTGTGGTAGGTGTTGTAGGTATAGTCGTTCTAATCGCCATAAACGTTTCGTTTTTCTCCGTCACATCACTTTTTTAATCCTTAGACGACCAAAGAAAATATCCTTCCTTGAGAAGTTTTTAAGTTATATAATTTTCTAGGTAATAGATAGAGAAAATTAGTTATTCATGTTTTATGTACAATAAATTGTGTTGCAAAAAAGTAGTACAAGTCAAGTCTCCAATTTGACACACATAGCCCATAGAAGTCTCTAAATTTGTAAAATCAAGTTTTAAAAATCGCACTGACATAATAATAAAGTCAAAAAAGAGAAATAGAAAAAATTACATCGTATATAATTCCGCTTAATTCTCACTCCTTAGACTAAATATATTGTAAAAATTTAATGGAATATTTCCATCACGTCATACTTTTAACCCTTGGACTCTATATCTAGTCCAAGGAATAAGAATTATGCATCATTATTCATGATATAATTTTTTTGGACTTTTTTATTTAAATTTGTTTTTTTATTTTTTATTTATTTATTTATTTTGTCAAACCTGATTTTACCATTTATGAGTTTTACGATCAAGTGTTAGTTATATCAAATACAAATTTCCCCATTGTATTGGTAAATTCTTGATTTTTACAACTTTAAAGACATCTAGGGGCTATGCGTTGCGAGTTGGAAACTTGATTTTTACTACATTTTTGTAGTTTTTATATGAAGCATTAGTGAATAATTGGCAGTACCTATTGCCCAGAAAATTGTATTGTCTAAAAACTCCTCAGAGAAGCATATTTTCTTTAGCCATCAGTGCATTAAAACTGTGACAATTTTTAGTGATTTTGTTTACCTGTGTAATTATAATACTTTCGATTAATGTATTATAAAATTAAAAGTAATAATTTCGTCTTAGAAATTCTATTTCTTGTAAATACTTAAGTTTGTACAGATCTGGTTTAAAATTACAAACATTTAAAGCAGTGGCACATTCATGAATGAATTTAATACAATACAATATTTTGTATTGAATGAAAGTCTCTCTTTAATGTTGAAACTTTTAAAAGGGTGTGACGTCAGAAAAAAAAAATATATAATAAATATATATAAAATTAAAACGATAGACTTGTTAAATTTTGCTCGTGTTTGAAAAGCAAAAAAAAAAATACAACTTTGTTTATTTATATAAAATTAAATAGAAAAAAATATCTTTTAAAGTTTCTTTTTTATCTAAATGATTAATTACCGGTTGTATTTGTTTATTTTCAAACAAATAATTTATAAGTAATTTTTTAGCAAAGATTATTTTCTGCCGTAAGACTGTGTAATAAATCTTCAAAGTTTAAGATGTACAACAAATTTATTGGAATTTTCTTAAAAATTCTAAAAATATGGACTACGAAGTAAATAATAAAATATTACTTTACGAACATATATAAGACTTGTTGTTTTTCTATATAAAATAAAGTAATATATATATATAATTTAAGAGTTCAAATATAAAATAATATAAGAGTATAAGAAAATAATAAAATTGTTTTAACAAAATATTTCTTTAATGTTCCTACGTGTTCATCCACCCTTGTGTAAGTTTTGTTGCCATAAAATTATTACACTCAAGTGTCATTAGTATATTTTATTAGCTGATGTGTATTGGCTTGTTGCTGCTGTTACTTTGCCATTTTTGCTACCGATGATGATAATGTTTCTTTTTCCTATTTGCAACAAAGTAAAATTTAATAACACTTGAACATTTATTATACATACATACATTAAGAAACAAACAACAATATCTACAATAATAACAAAACCACAAATAATAACATGACTTGTGGCAATAAACATTGAGAATATAAAATTATATTTGTAGCTAAAATATATCATATGTATTCATGTGTATGTGACTTAGGATACTCACATATTTACTTTAATATTTATTTTATACTTATATATTTAAAATATTGTTCCTTTATTCCTTTAACATTATATTTAGAAATTTATGCTACTTAAGAAAATGATTAATATTATTTACTTGTACGCAGTATTGATTCAAACGAAGTACAATTTGGAATTTTGATATTTTGAATTGTACTATTCTTGCTAGCTTAACTCGGAAATTACACAATTATTATTTTTAAATTTTAAATAGGATTTTCTGCAAAAGTGTCATTCATTTTGATTAAAAAATTTGACTTTGATGGTGACTTTGATTGTCAATTTTGTTAGAAGATTTTTCTAATTTCTCCCAAAAAATCAGATGTAACTCCGAAAGATCTCTTAATGCTGAAACAAACATTTGTAAAAGATAATAACATAACCTATCTTCTATAATTTTTATAACAAATAATGTGTTATATATTTTGCAAAAATTTTAAAAAAGCTATGACACTGGTACATAAATCGGACTGAATTTCAGTGATGCACAGTGGAAAATATTATAGAGTTCCGAACCGAATTTATAGTACATTATTGTAAAGCTCATCATCATCATATACTTGTAATATACACAGCTTTTCTGAATAAAGTTACAGAAAGTACCATAATGTAATATTTGAATTTCGCTATGTTGGACTAAAGAGAATGAAAAATTCTATTCCGAAATCCCGGGAATTTCCGGGAAATTAAATTTATCATGTTTAAAAGTTTAAATTATAAGAAAAAAGCACTGATTTCTTATAAGAATATTAAACAACATTATAAATCATAATTATTTAATAAAAAATAAAATAATATAAAAAAATAATAATAAAATGATGCATCCTTCAAGATTTAAACAATTTTAAATATTTCATAAAAATAAAATAAGCACCTATTGTAAGTTATCCTTATCTATGGAACTATATTTAAATATAAGTAGTTTTTCTCATCGTTTTATTTCAATTTTATCTTCATCTTACATTATTAATTAAAACACAATTCTGGAAAGAATTTAAAATTGGCTCTACTAATCGTTGTAAAATTCTCAGTTAAGTTCTGAGGCTTTAACATTTGTGTGTGTATGTGTAAAAACTCTCAACTTAACATTATTTCTTTTATAATAGTGTTTGTTTTCGAAGCGCAACTTATTTAATATTCATTTCCACAAACTAACAATACAATACAATTCAAAAGTCAAAAATTTAACCTGCCAAAAGTAAAATTGTTTCAAAATTTCATTAAGTTCTTAAGACATTCTCTGACAAGAAGCATTGAATACAATTAGAAGTTTATGTGAGAGGCACTTCGAGCTAAATTTTCAAAAAAATTACTCATTTATTTTCAAAAAAAATATATATAAATATAATTTTTTTTCTAGTTGCATGAATTATGTTATTGACAATTAAATCACTTTTTTTCTCTCACATAAATATCTAGTTATTAATCTATGACGAGAAATATTAATACTTCCGAAAAATAAAATATTTCGTATTTTATTAGTATGTCAAAAGTTTCGATAGAGAATACTTCTGATGATAATAAAATGATTTTATATTTAAATTAGCTTTTATTTTTCTTCAAATATTTTTTCTTTTTAATTATTTTTTGTAATCTTACTTTTGAAAATGTAGAAAAGATGCCTTATTGATATATATGACATCCAAATGTTTTTGAATAATTTAAAATATATGTTTTGTGACGGATTTTTGACAAATCTTAATACTTAGTCATAACATCTGAAAATGGCTTTAGTAAGTGGTGTGTCTAAAATAATATAAAATTTTCATTGAGGAGTTACATATCAAATTAATATTAAATTTCCCATTTTCCCGGGACAATTAGAAAAAGTTCCCGGATAAATCTTGATATTTTCCACCCGGGAATTCCCGGACCCCAAACCCTAGTTGGACTGCAAAACTAAAATATATTTTTTTACATAAATAAAAATGGAAATTTTGTTGCATTTCATTTTATTATGTAATAGCAATGTACTATTTCTGAAAAGGATAATTCCAATTATTAACCTACATCATCTAAGTCCTTACAATATGTAAACATTTGCGAATTACACGGTGCTACTAAATAAAAAAAAGTTTAATACACTTGAAATGTAACATATTGTAGTTTGTAGATATGAATTAGTATATTATTACACCATTTTCAGAATTTTCAATATACCCCCAAAATTGGGAATTATATCCAAAAAACCAATTTTTGAGACTTCGCGGCTTTAATAATTTTTATCTCGAATACCTGTTTACCAATTTAAATTTCTTAAAAAGCATTCAAAAGGAAACACCTTACCCTTTTTAAAAAGTATACACTTTTATCATAACAAAACTGCGTAAGTTATTAAAATCAATTTTATACTTTTGTTCTTATTTTTTGAACTTTTCAGCCATTTTTGACACATTTTTAGAAAGTTTAGAAATTTTCTTATATTTTTTTCAGGTAAGTGTGGATGATCAGAAACATCTTATAAATTATCATCTGATCGAACGAGAAAATGAAATAAAACTGCTTTGATGAAATTTACAAGATTTGATTACATCTATGGCGCATACGCGCAGTGATTGTATTAAACTATTCAAGGATACCGATTTATATAATTCTACAAATCCTATATTCTGGAAACATGATAGACCCTAAAAAATTTGGGATATGTAATATAATCTGCCTAATTACATATTTGTATAAAATCACTATTGGTACATAATTTGTATATGGAGAAATAAATTTAAAAAGAAATAAAGAAATAAATGTCGATTAAACCATTCAAGGAAATATTCTCGAACTGCAACGAATGACGATGTTTTCAGCAGACTTCAGACTTCTATGTACCTCGGACTAGCATGCGAAAATAAAATATTAAAGTTAAAAAGAATTATCACAAAGAAATATTAAGTCTTTTGAATATATTTTTCTGAAGATTCAGATAAAGAAATGCAAAACGAGCGAAAGTTTTGAGAAATTAAATTTTAAATTAAGTAAGATCCAAACAAAACGGGAAAATACAAGTGTATATTTAAATTAAGAAAATAATGAAAAATGTTTGAACATTCCAAAATTGTTCTTGCTACCCTCGTATTTAATATTTTAGTAATATTACTTTCGGTTATGTGAGCTTTATGAAATATAAGTTGATTCATTTGTAGTATTAAGACATAAAATTAATATATTTTATTACATTTCCTAAATGTATCAATTCTGTATTTTGATATTCTTTTTAAATAAAAGTTTTATAGAATCCATGTTGAAATAAATTTATTTACTACCATTTTATAAATAAATTTAATATTAAATTACATACCTATAGTAATTAATTTTGTTCTTCAAATTGTTTCAAAGTATAAATTGAATCTCAATCTACTTAAGTATAAAAACGTTCTAGACATTCAGAGTTCTAGTAATTAGCTGCTTAGAACATCACACCTTAGACTTACAATACCAGTAACAATTATATCCTGTCTGTATTGTAACCTTTTGAGAAACCTCCCCATTACATGATGGCGCTAAAGACCTCACGAACAAGCCTGACTTATAACACACCAGCCATATTTTGCACTTAGTAAAAGATAACGTAAACCATGGATTTAAATCGCAAACTTAAACAATCGATTAGATGAATGCAATTAATGTGCAGAAAAAATCAAGCAATTACAAATACAAACAAAAAAGACGGTCATAAAGAATTAATGTGCACTATATTGTATTCAATTAATCTGACAAATTTATTGAATAATAGTTTTAAATTTATACAAAAAGAACAAGTAAACATAAAAAGTTTATTGAGAAAAGTTTATTACAAAATGACCATTAGCAATGAATTTACTCGGAGGCACAGCGTAGGGTACATTATCAGGATGAAATGTTTAAAACGGAGGAAGATTTCAAGTTTAAAATCAACACCGGTGGCTAATACGAAAACATGTTAAGAATTTTCACATGCTGTAGACTGTTGACAACATTGTTGTTGTTGGATGGATAAACAAACATATTTGTACAAAGACAACAAAATAAATAAAAAATATATAAGTAATGGATAAATAAAATATTTAGTAAGTAGCGTTTAACACACTCGATACGACCGACATACGGAGATACATACTCCTCTCCAACAGCGATTACAATTGCAATCGTAACAAGCAACTACAAACAGCAACAGCAGCCGCCACAAGAGTGACACTAACAGCAGCAGCAACACTAACAACAACAATTATATGAATTTACACGTAAAATTAGAGAAAAAGGATGAAGAATAAAAAAAGACTAAACATATTTTGCTTTTACTAAAATTGAATCCATCCCGAATACAAGTTTACGTCTCTGCCTTCCGAGACTTGAAATATGTGTATGTATGTGCGAGTTTGTGTAAATTTGAACAATTGGCATCGAGTCAAAAAGACATAAAGCATTTTTATACTTGTATTTTTGGCGGCATTGCAACTAAGTACAACTGCGACTTAAACAAAAACAGTCACAATATTTACAGCCATTTGCAACAAACATTTGTTGTAATTGTTGTAACAACAGTATACAACCTGTTGACCTACGCGTAACAAACTGCTTAACTACCTTAAATAGCAAGCAACCAACGTCAACGCCAACATAGCAATAAACACCAAAGTGTTCTCCAGCACCCTCTTGCCTTCCACAGAAAGAAGTGTGAAATTTTTTAAAGCAACTTCGCAGTAGCACCTTAAATATCAATTGTTGTATTTATATCTAGGTTTGTGCCTCCTTACATAGCGTCTATATTAGACAATTTTTTATCAAAACAAACATCAAAATCAACACGAATTTATACAAGGTTGAAAAAATTGTACAAAAAACAGCAATAAGGAGAATTCATTAATGTTTTTTATGTATGCAGTTTAACAGCTGCAACAACCAAAAATATTAATCAACTGTTTAACTGAGGTTAATTTGAAAGATTCGCACAGATTTTGACGTTTGTCTTGATAAAAATTTGTCTAGTATAGGCACTACCTTATGGCATTGTTGCAGTTCTATGAACTTCAAAGAGTTCATTTTGCAACATACTGTCGTATATTGTAGCCATTCAACCAATCTCCATATGTACGTCTGTGATTTTTATTTATTTAAGTTTTATATTTTTTGTTTTATCCTGTCGAAAAGGTTGATTTTTTGAAGAGAGTTTGAAGATATTCTAGACAGAATTAGCACTAAAAGCGAAATATGTATTTGAAATGCAGGATTATTTTTATCACCACCTTCTCTGTATTAATGATGAATTCTTTATTTTGGCAGATTTTGGAGACCTTCTAATCTAAATATGGATATTAATGAAATGGCACCAATGCGGGGAATTTAATTTTACTTATTTTTAATTTTAGAAAAGTTCAAACATAAACTGAGAATTGTAAGCATGTTCAGGCTGCGAGTTACCTACTTATATAAAATCTTCGAATGTAATGACAGGTAGATGTTTTGAAAGCCGATGATACATGTAGATAGTGCAGGGAAGCTGTTATGTGAATGCCCTGAACTATCTAATATACAGCATTTGCGGGAAGTTTTACTTCATATTTTGGTAGAAGTTTACGGGGGATCATGCTTTAGCTAAGGCAATTTGTCGTTAGTAATCAAGACGATTTAAAAGTCACGATTTCGATGTGCATGATAACGAGCGTTGCAGATAATCGAAAAAGTTTGAAGGTGAAGAATTGGAAATCAGAAGTTTTGGATCATACGAACTGAAACCAAAAGACATCAAAATGCGATTTTACATATCTGAAATGCTGCTTCAGCTCCACAAAACGAAAACGTTTTCGTATTCAATTATTGCGAGTGATGAAAAGTGAATTCATTAAGATTACCCAAATAGCAAAATATTGCATATTTCAACCAACAAAATCTATCACAAAGCCGAATAGCAGAGGAAAATTTTTGTATTTTGTGGGATCAGAACTGCTAAAACTGGTTGAAAAGATCACGGAACACATGCACCGAACACAATTGATCCATTTGAAGAGAGCATTGAATGAAAAACGGCCAAATTTTGCCCCACGCGGCACATAGCCCAGGAATTACCCCTTCTGGCTACTATTTTTCGTTTGATTCCAAATATTCTAACTGGAATACGTTTTACATCACAAGGTTTCTGACCTCGAAAAGTTGGCAGTGGTTATGAAATGGAATACATAAATTGCTAGAAAAATACTAAAAAGTTGTCGGTTTCAAATAAAATACATTGTACATTCGACTTGAAATAAATATTCACTTTCATTAAAAACAATGGAAAATATTTCTTATTTCTTTCAGAATTTGGCAGATATTAGAAGTATAAATCCATTGAGACCAATACATCAAATAAATGAAATGGAACACGAAGAATATATTAAATCTCATAAAGAAGAAGAGTATAACATAAAATATTAAATTTCTTATCCATTACTAAGTTTATAAAAACCAATCATATTTTTTACAAAAATCGGACCTATCACTAAATCAGTAAAATCAAACATTCAAATGTTTTATTGGAAACATTTTCATATTTTTCTTATTAAAATATTTTTACTCTTTATAAATTCTCATAAAATTCAAAAACCCTTTTAAAAAAACAAGTTTTTAATAGATTTTCAAACATTATCTATTGATTTTATAAAATGTTTAATTTTTTTAAAGCAATATTACAATTTTAGTATTTACTTTAAAACATAAATATTAATGTTAAATATAACAATAGTAAATGTTCGTGTAAAATAAAACTAACTAACGAACCTAAAGAAAACGATTTTTCAAATTTGTTTGAAACTTCTGCAATATTCCATTTAATATACAATCGACCTAAAAAAGAAGCTCAATCGTTATTAAAATTAAAAAATAGTTCATATACTCGTAGCATTTACAGTTTATAAATATTTTCAAATAAAATGCATTACGTCTTAATGTATCTTTTAAGACCCCGAATAATAACCTATTAAGATAGACAAGAAAATCTGAACAAAACTGTAATTGAACAAGTAATAAGATCAATTACCTAGATGGAAAAATAAGGTCTAAAGAGACATTCTAAAACACTTTATTAGCAGCCACAAGGCATGCCATTCTTTTCTTTCTTTTTTACACGGTGTATCATCGGAGGCAAGACCTTCTCTCTTTCTTTCAAAAAGAAGTGAGAAGGCAAGGTGTTGTATTATAAATACTTTATAATATTTTTACTTAAATAATTTTTTATAATCACTCATTCTTTGAATTTTGTATTAAAATAATTTTCATATAAAAATTAAAAAAGTCATTCTAAAATGAAAAGTAAATTGTTTCACATGGCGCAGTCGTTAAATAATAATAATTTAAAATAATTTTGTGACCTACGTGTAAAATAATTATAACGTGCAAATATTTAATTAAAAATACATAAATTAAATAAAAGAACAAACAAAATGGATTTGAAACCTATTCCTGATTTAAAAGTGTGTGGTAATAAAGCCAAGAACTGGGAAATATTCCTGCATGATTTTGAAGATTATTTAATAGCGAAGAACATAAAGCTAAACGACAACTGCAAACTCGCTATATTACGCAATCAAATTGGAATTGATGGTAAAGAAATAATACGAAATTTAGATATTCCAGTGGAGGATTTAAATAATTATTCAAAAGTAATAAAAGCTCTAAATGATTATTTTACACCGAAGAAAAATATATTATACGAAAGATTTGTATTTTATAACCGCTCTCAAAAAGAAAATGAACCAATTGATGATTTTGTCAGAGATTTGAAAGAGTTATCTAGCAGTTGTGAATTTGCAAGTATTTCAGAAATGGTAAGAGATCGAATTGTACTTGGTATAGCAGACTTTAAACTTCAAGAACAATTACTTAAAATGGAAAACATTGAAATTGAAAAAATAATATTAGAATGCAGAATTTATGAAAAGCAAAAACAACAAGTAAGAGAAGTTCAAGAATCAAAGAAAAGTGTAGATGTGGTCCAAGAAAACTATGAAAATTTTGGTGAGACAGAAAATTTAGATTTTGTAAATAAGAAACAAAAAGATAAATTTAGTAAAATTCGTAAAAAGAAATTTAATAATGAAAATTTGAAATGTACAAGATGTTTAAAATTTCATAAATTGAATAACTGTCCTGCATTTGGTAAAATTTGTAACAAATGTAAAAAATTAAATCATTTTTCTGTAGCTTGTAAAACCAATATTCATGTAAATACTTTAAATCAAAACGATAGTGATTGTTCAAATTCTAGTTGTGATTTTGCGTTGACTGACAGTATTAAATCATACAAATTTAAAGATATTTGGTATCATGATATAATAGTAGAAAATCAAAAGGTTAAATTTAAACTAGATACGGGTTCTGATGCAAATATAATACCAATATCAACTTTAAAGGATATATTTAAAAATCCAAATTTAAAACCAACTAATGTTACATTGCAGACATATAGTGGACATAAAATACAACCTTTGGGTGAAATAACACTTCATTGTGTTTCGAAAGATATTACTTCTAGTGAATTATTTTTGATAGTTAAAGATGGTTATAGACCAATTTTAAGCAGAGATACGTGTGTGAAATTAGGTTTGATTAAAAGAATTTATAATATGGAGAAATCTAGTGATTGACTAAAAAAATTATGTACTAAATATAAAGATGTTTTTGAAGGTGTTGGCAAATTCAGAGAAAAATATAACATAGAAATTGATCAAAGTGCTGTTCCAGTAGCGCATCCACCTAGAAGAGTTCCAATGAAAATTAAAGATAGATTAAAAAATAAATTAGATGAATTGGTGAATATGAATATTATTGAAAAAACAGATAAACCTCAAGCATGGGTTAGTAACTTAGTTATTCGTGAGAAAATGGATGGAAGTTTACGTTTATGTTTAGATCCAAGGGAACTTAATAAACATGTAGTTCCAAACCATTATTTGATTCCAACATTTGAAGAAATTAGTGCGAATTTAGTTGAATATGAATATTTTTCGGTTTTTGATTTGAAAGATGGGTTTTGGCACGTACCTTTAACGGATAAATCAAGTAATTTAGTTACATTTAGTACACCATTTGGATGTTATAAATTTAAAAGATTACCTTTTGGGTTAGTAACAGCATCTGAAGTATTTCAAAGATATAATTTTGATACTTTTGGAGATTTGCCTGGTGTAAATATATACATAGATGATATTATGATTGGTGGTAAAACCATAGAGGAACATGATAGAAATGTGAGTATGTTTTTAGAAAGAGCTAGGGAAAGAAATATAAAATTAAGTAAAAATAAAATTCAATTTAGAGTGAAAGAAGTAAGTTTTTTAGGACATATTATTTCAAATAAAGGAATAAAACCGGATAGAAAACGTATAGAATCCATTTTAGCGTTAAATTTTCCAAAAGATAAAACAAGTCTTCAATCATTTTTTGGTCTCGTAAATTATTTAAGGAAATTTATACCAAATCTAGCGGAAACAACATCCACTTTGAGATAATTACTTAAAAAGGGTATTGATTATAAAGTACTGCCAGTTCATGAGGAGTGTTTTAACAGGATAAAGAACATGGTATCAAATCATGTTATACTAACACCTTTTAATGAGAAAGAAGACATAGTAATTCAAACGGATGCTTCAAAAGATGGAATAGGGTGCTGTTTATTTCAAAATAACAAAATTATTTCTTTTGCTTCAAGGTCACTCTCAAACACAGAAAAACAATATGCTCAAATTGAGAAAGAGTTTCTTCTATATATCAGATCACAAACCTTTAGAGACAATTTTTAAAAAAGATATTAGTAAAATTGGTTCTTCTAGATTACAGAGATTAAGATTAAAAATGTTTCCATATAATGTAGAAGTTGTATATAAACCAGGCAAAAGTATAGTTGCAGCAGATTATTTTTCCAGAAATTTCATTGATACTGGTAATATGGAACATGAAACAGGTATAACGGAAATGATTCATAGTATTAATGTAACAGATGAAACTTTGGAGAGAATTGGAAATGCCACTATAAATGACGAACTATTGAGTTTAGTACGAAAGTATTCTTTTGATGGATGGCCAATAAAAAACAAAATTCCAGATTTTGTAAAAGGTTATTATAATAAGAGATGTGACATTACAGTGGAAGGAAAATTAGTATTTTACAATAATCGTATTATGATACCAAAGAGTTTGCAATGCAACATTTTAGACAAATTACATGAAAGTCACATGGGCATCACAAAGACAAGAAAGAGAGCATCTGAATTATTCTATTGGTTAAATATGAATAGAGATATTGAGAATTATATTTTAAAATGTAGAAAATGTCAGGAAATTGGGCCATCTAACGCTAAAGAACCAATAATCCCACATGACATCCCAAATTTACCCTTCGAGAAAATTGGTTGTGATATTTTAGAATACTCAGGAAAAAACTATTTAGTTGTAGTAGACTATTACAGTAAGTGGTTTGAACTAATTTATTTAAAGTCTAAGACTTCATCAGATGTTATTGAGGCATGGATAGAAGTGTTTTCGAGATACGGTATACCAAAGGTGGTCATGGCGGATAATATGCCATTTGCATCATATGAATGTTTGGAATTTGCTAACAAATGGAATTTTAGAATAATAACAAGTAGCCCAAATTATCCTAGGAGTAACGGTATGGCAGAAAGAATAGTTGGAATTGCAAAAAATATTTTGAAAAAATCTGAAACAAAAGAAGATGTTTATAATGCTCTATTGGAGTATCGGAATACTCCAGTCAAAGATTTGAATTATTCACCAGCACAACTTTTATTACATAGGCGTCTTAGAACTAAAATTCCAATTACAGATAAATTGTTAGAACCCAATCAAGAATATATTAATAATAAATTTATAAGGGAGGAAATGGAAAGAAAAATAACGAATTTTGAGAAATATTATAATCGAAATACAAAGAAAAGGAGAGATTTTAAAGTTGGAGACAATATATTTTTTAAGATTGAGTCATCTCGAAAGTGGATACCTGGTAAGATAATTGCTTATCACAATACGCCCCGATCATATATTGTAAAAAGTTTAATTGATGAAAAAATATATAGAAGAAACTCTTTTCATATTAAATATAGAAAAATACATGATGATAATAATATAAGAAAAAATAATGATAGCAATAATAAAAATACATATAATAATTTGAATGATGCTACTGTCAATTTACGCAAGAGTAGTCGTACTAAAATACCAACTAATTTTTATAATTCTAATTAATTATTTTACTGTTTATTGTTTATGCATTATATATTAATTTTATTGAATTTTTATATTTTTCTTAAAAAAGGAAGATGTTGTATTATAAATACTTTATAATATTTTTACTTAAATAATTTTTTATAATCACTCATTCTTTGAATTTTGTATTAAAATAATTTTCATATAAAAATTAAAAAAGTCATTCTAAAATGAAAAGTAAATTGTTTCACACAAGGACTTGCTCTCTTATGTGCAATTTTATTAAAAAAGAGATTAAAAATTTAATTTGAAAAAAAAGACATGGATAAGGCATGCGTCAAAAGTGTGATTATCTACTCAGAAGGTTTATATAAAGAGGTAGCAAGCCGCTGAACCATCTATGATTCGACTTATAAAAAATTATTTTTGGATCAACTAATAATAAATATTACAAAAATCTGTACGAAATTTTAAATAATTTACCTCTAAAGGCTTTCAAATATTGGATTTTATATGTTTTTATTTCATAATGGGTATAAATTAATATTTATTTTTTTAATTGTCAAAATACAGGAAATTGTTTTTGTTTTCTATATTGATTTCGAAATTATTCACGCAGAGAAAAAATATAGTTATAGTGACCATAATCTCAGACAACATTCTATGATTATTATGATTCATTTTGTCATATTGTGTCCGATTTTATGGTTTGTTTTTCATGTTATGATTCTAGTTTTACATATAATAATTACTACATCATCATCCATCCCATTCTATCAGATTAAGATTTGATGTTATATTATTATACCACATCGTCACATTACAATGTTACTATGTCATTCTACGTATTATTTTCTCATATTATTATCCCATATTATCATATTGTTATCCAATCTTATCATATTATTATTTCGTTTTGCCATATTATTATTCCATCTTATCATACATTAAAATAAACCGTATTAGTAAAAAATTATTTTTATAAATTATTATTATTTTTATATAATTATATAATTATTTTTATATAATTATTATTTTAGAGGAAAGAGAAAAATTAAATATATATTTAACTGTTCTTTGTATATTAATTATATTCATTTGTAAAATATGGGTTCAAATGCAAGATATGTTTTTTAACTAAACCCTTTAATGGTAGCTAATCAATATCGGTGAATCACACCGTTTATGATCAAACCTTATCTATTTACATTTATTTATATATAAACTAAAGAGAATTAGAGTAAATTTGGAAAACAAAACATATTTAAAAACAAACAAGTTATGAGTTTTTCGATTAAGTTTGTGAAAAGAATAAACATTATATTTATTTGAAACATTTTATTGTCCTAAGAATAATAATATTAATATGATTAAAAACATAATATGGTTTAAGAACAAGGAAAAAGACTGCAAATATTTAATAGTTGTAAAATTAATGATATTTTTGTTAATTAACAAAATTTTGTTTCCATATTAAAATTTTTATTGAGTGTATACATTAAATGACAAAATTTAAACAAAAAAAAAAAAAAAAAAAACTTGTTATAATGAACATAGTGTTATTAAAATTCAAGAAAATTAACAACAATAATATAGTATTGTTGTAGTAATAATGCTGCAACCGTATTTTTTATCTGCGTGTTTATAACCAATAAAACAAAAATATTAAAATTAAATAATTATTTTAATAAAATCTTATTTTAAACCAAATAATCATTTATTGAAAAAATTCTAGTTAATAAGATCATGATTTACTTGTTGATTTTGTTAGCTCTTTTTTATTTTTACATATGGTTATCATAAAGAGCCCATATTCGTGAGAGGAAATACTTATGATAGAAGTATATATTTACACACGTTAAGTTAGACTAAGAATATTTAAACTCTCAAACATTATATTTAAATGGATTAAATGGATTGGTTGAAGATTTTTATGAAATAAATGAAATAATAAATATAAATTACACTACTTTTTGAAATGCTTTTGAATTTTTATACCCACGATAAAAAAATGATTTGTCATTCCGTGTAACATATCGAAATAATCAACTAACACCCCATAAAGTATATTTATTCTGGATCTTCGTGAAAATCTCAGACGATGTCCGTCTGTCTGTATGTCTGTTGAAAGCAAGATAGGGCTTGGGGCGGACATCCTAGAAAATTTGCTGAAATATTTGTCTTATGCAAGGTTTGTTTTGTATTGAAAATGAACAAAATCGGTTCATAAACAAAAAAAGTTATTAACTAAATACTAGAAAAACAGGGTGTAACTCCAGTTTATACTTCTCGGCCGATATCTTTTACAAAAAAGCATATACAATGACAACATTTTTCAAGAATAATTCAGGGACCCATGTAAATTCGAAAAATAAAAATATATATAAGGTGAAATTTTTAAAAGGTGCAGATGGTGGGTATATAGATTCGGTCAAGCCGAATGTAACATTCTAACTTGTAATTTTTCATTTAGTGGTAACGATTTTTTTATTACACATTAATGAAATTTTAATTATCAACTATAGGAGATGAATATCATACGCAAATCGTATAGTACTCTTCTACAATTTTGTAAAATTTAATGGTCTAACTGGTTCAAAATTACCGATTTCCTCAAACTGTATGTGGTAACTACATTGGTAGTCATCAGGCCAGGAGGTGGTCGTTTTAGAAAGTATGGTTTGTAGATTTTAATTTTTACCATAAGTACATTAGAGCGAGTTGACATCTGAGCACATAATATTTAACTCTTACAAAAGTTGCAGAAGAATTTCAGCATTGCCCGGCACGACGTGGCTGCTGCGATTAAGAAACACATGTTTGCGCTTCGGCGTACTTGCTTCAAGCTGTTGTAAACTGTTCTTTGTAATTAATAACGCCAAAGAGATGATATTTAAAATGCTCACAAGAAGAATGCATAACCTTGCTCAATACATGCAAATGATGATTAAAACTAAACGCTTATCATTTATAATAAGTATTCTTGGAGCTATAGGATATATAAAAAGATATAATCCTAAAATATTAGGAATTCTTTAAGGCTTTAGTTTTCAGGTGATTAATTTGTTCTAGAAGAAGGCTGTATTCCTTTGTGAGAGTTAATCGAAATGAAATCGCTTCACAAAAATTAAAATAACTTATCGCTATCGCCACTAATATAATTCCACTAATTTTCCTTTAACACAAAAAACGTTTCGAAGACTCATTCCAATAAATATATGAAGCATAAAGTTAATACTCATGTGAATATAACATCAAAGAAAACAAAATAAAATTAACGCATTTTAGACCAACTTCAATTGGAAAAGGGTTCGAAACTCCCCATGATGGCATGAGTATTCGCTAGGATGGATGGCGGTGTAGTTTGCATTAATTTCATTGGTTTCTATAAATGTTCATTTTTTTAAAATTTTCTATTTATGTTTTTATGGTCGTTGGCGATTATTTTTTATTTTTTAAATCATTTTTTGCGGTTAGTAAAAATAAAAATTCCTTTTTGTTTTTACTCTGTCCACAACCACCAACCAACCATCTGAACGAATTGATTGTGTGCCCAACAGCCAGATTGCCAGCCATCCTTATACATGCATCATCATCCATTTAAACATTTGTAGTTGTTGTTTTATTTGTATTTATTATTATTTTTGTTTTTTTTTTCTGTGGCATTCATTCCAAATGCTTGTACTCGTACTACCATTTTTATCAATTTCCACATCATGTCTATAAAATGTGTGTGTGCTCTTGTTCACACAAAGGTGCGCATAAAGCATTTGCGGTATGACGGCAACAGTTGCTGGCTGTTTCTTGTTGTTGTTAACAAACCATATTGCTGCTGCTGTTGTTCTCAATGCTATTGCTGCTCCTGGTGGCTGGCTGGCAGACAGACTATATAATGACGACTGACTTTAATATTCCTGTGTAAGTTAGATTGTGTGTTCAACGGTTGTATGTTACATTTTTTTTTAACTGCTGCTGTTGCAAGTGGTACTTCAGGTAGTGGTGTTGCTGCTGATTGTTCAGTTGAGTTTTCTAGTAGACAAGTGCTAGACTTGTCGGTGTTGTTACAAGTTCAGATGAGATGTTATTCTTACTTGTACAGATCTATCTTTATATGTCTGTATATTTTGCAACCAAGTTGTTTATTATTTATTGTTTCACATACATATGTATGTGAGTATGTCCGTATGTAATGCACATGTTTGTGATTACGGCATAATTTGTTAATTAAAATTTTCAATTGGTTTTAAAAACGTAAACAGAAATTTGAGAGGTATGATTGCAAGATTATTACATTTAATTCAATCTTGTGGATATATGTTAGCATTAAACTTACACATTGGAATTGTGGGAACCACTATCTCCACTGGCATGAAAGTGTTTTTAAATACTTATCATTTTATTAAGGACTAATTAAATTAGTGCTGTTTTCCTTTCTTCATGTGAATTAGAATAATTACTAACAAAAATGTTTATCAGTAGCTACACTGACTTTCGATGAAAATTTTAATAAGTTAAATTTTCATTGAGAATCTTTGTAATTTAAATAGAAAAGCCATAATAATATAAGTTAAAATTTGCAATATATTTTCCCACGATTAAAAAGGAAGGTAAGGAATTTATACTAAAAATGAATTTATACTGATACTTAGTAATAATACATAATTTCCCATTAACATTATTGGTAATAATTAACAATTGTCCCACAGTGTAACTTTTTGGGATATGAGTGATTAAAAATCAATAATTTTTGAACAGGTTAACTTTATTGCCCGCGATCTTTTTATATGAAATTTATGCACTTTAATTTGATTCTAGCAAATGGGTCTTTTATGGAAGCTATGGTTAATTATGAGCCAATTCTCATGAAACTTGTCACTTTCTTTTCTACTTATATTAAACTTGTTTGTATCAAATATAATCTTAATACTAAAATTTATACTGGATTTGTAGATCTTAAAGTGATTTTCAAAAGACAGCCTTATATGGGAAAATTACTTATGTGAATCTTATTTGTGCCGAATTTCATTATAATATTTCTATATTTAAGGCATTTATTAGCGTTAAACCCCTATTCCGGGAGAACATTTGTATAAAAGCAAAGAGAAATAATGGACCGGTCATAATCATTTTCAATAGATTTAGTCCTTGAATCAAAACGGTCATCTTTAAAATTGCGACCTGTATTCTGCGCATATTACGTGGACATCGAGTCAGGCAGACGGACATCGATAAATCTACTCATAATGTGATTATGTGTCGAGTGGTATACTTTAATTGGGGGTCCAAAGATTATTTTTCTGCATTATAAACCACCAATGATGATGTACGGTTTAATTATATGTTTTATTTAAATGAAATTTCACACTATATATCAATATGCCCACATGAGATTTTTTATTAGAACATTCAGATTAGCTGCTATTTAAATAGATTGACTCATTGGTGTTGGCACTACTCAACAGTGCGACTTCATACAATTTCTGTAACTGACCTAGTTATATCAAGAATAAATAAACTCACTACAAATTTTTATGAAATATATTCTGGATCTGAGAACCCCTAGTTAGTGAGTAGTTTATAGATACTTTTCTACAAATTTAGAAAATATTTAAATAGGTTTTTAAATTTTTGGCAACAATGTCACTTTTAAAATATATTTATAATTATGTATATAACTATACATTTCTAAAAAGAATAAGAACAAAAACTTGAATTATTTGCATAGAACTTTAAGATGTAATTGTAAATATTATTTGAATTATTAAAAAAAGTGAATGAATAAGAATAAGTAAGACTCATTGGTGTTTTAATTGTTTTCTTATTTTATGAGGTCTATTTATTGTATATTAAGATTTTCATTTAGTTTTCCCTTAACAAAGTAAAACTCCTATTCTGTTTTATAAAATACAAAATAATACGGTTTCTTAATTTAAAGTATTTATACATCCAGTCTTGCATTTTCTAGCTGTTAAATTAGATATAGAACAAGCTTATTTCGGAGCGCTTCGCTACCTTTTTTGATGCGATAACTAATATCGCATTCTTCCTCCTCGATCTATACGCTCCATTGGAAATTTTATATACAATTTTTTCACAACTTTTTAAGAGTTTCAATAAATTACTACTTTAGACATGCGAAAATTAAAGTTTGCTTTATATAGGTGCTACCCCCTCCCCCCCTTCCCAAAATTCGATCGCTCTCACTATATTGGTTGGAGTAATATGTAATAATATGTAATAATTTTTATATCTTCCAACCGATTTGAATTTTTTTTTATCATTTTGAACAGATAATTCTGTCTAAATTATGACTCTTTTACATTAAACTGCAAAAAAGAGTTGATAATAGCCAAATTAAAAAAAAAAATTGTGAAAAATTCAAAATTTTCCCATATAAATGTACCCTACAAATTTCATGGTCGATGCGACTCGTCTTATCGACATCCGATCACTGTAATATTTTGCACACTATATTTTTACATAAAAAAGAGCAATGCTAGATATCGGTTTTTTTTTTTTTTTTTGGAGCAGTATAACTTACGCTGCTATTGCTATTAGCAAGTTAAAAGCTTAGGTAAAGACAAACCAAAATAAAGACATTTTTAACAAAAAATTTATATGATGAAAATAGCAGAAATTTAATATGAAAGTTGCACTAGACTAGACACGAACATATCATTCAAATAAAATAATAAAAAATTAATGTTTATAACTGTTCTAAATAATGCATTTGGAAATATTAAAAATACAGTAAAACCCACAAAAGATTTAGAAAATTTATATTGATTTTAACTATTCTGCAAGTAATACTTTTGTAAATTGTATTATAATCATCAAAAGTTTTCGCAAAGATTATTTAAGGTGCTGAATTCAATTCCCAACCCTTTTTTTAACAAATTGGTTATAGTTTTCGAGATATATACAAATATATTTTATTACTATATTTGGAATCTAATAAAGCATAATAAACCGGATCGGGTCGTCGAATTATATAATTTGTATTGCTTGGGATCTGCTTTACGCTTAGAGTCCAACTGAGGTTACTCATAATACCTTCGTCCCAAAATCACCAAATGGTGCATTCGTTTTGCCAATTAGCTCTTCATTATTCTCTTTAGATGAGGGAATTTGCAACTACCAATAACTTTGCGAACAGAATTTTCGAATTAACCCCTGCTGACGCTTTGTTGGACGCTAAAATTTTTTAAATAATTCGTCATTAGTTTTCGAATATCAGGTTTGATAAATCTTTCTTTTTTGATTTTTGTCCTACAGTGATGAATATTTTAAGGGAGTACACACATTTAATAAGTCAAAGTCTTGTGTGAAGTGGTAGATGGAAAATATTCTATGAGCCTTCAAGTGGTGAGAACGTCAGGTTTTTTGTTTTTTGCCAAAGGTGGTATTGTTTTTTTCATCACAGAACTATATATACAATTTTTGAAGAACCAGGATTAGTTCTTAATTTTTCGTTCTGTTTACATTGAGATTTGTTACAGTTTCAAACATTTTGAAATTTCCGCTACCGTGATATTTTAAACTCTACTTTTTGTTTTAATAAAGTCAAATCACAAATTAAATCAATTAAATGAAACAGACATATTTATAAAGCAAGATAATGAAACTTCTCACTGTGAGCATATGACTTAAGTTTGGACATTTATCTGAGTATAATATCCGATCTAGTGTTTGAGCAACATGTGCACTAAGTTTAAAAAAAAAACATGTACTTAATAGAAAAAAATTCTTAGAAATTAACACCCGTATTCAAAAACATATTATAAATTTAAAATACATTTTTGGAACAAAAAAAAAAAAAATTGTAGGGAGAAAACACAAATTTTCGAACACCCGACGAACTTCACTGAAGTTTTTAAAAAATTTTAAATTCGTTGTGGTTTAGTTTTTAATGAGGTTCAAAGTTCACTTTTGTCAGTTTTTTTTTTAATACATGAATTTTACATCAATATAACTTCGGACAAACTTTAGCTCTAGTTTTTAATTATTTTTGTAAAAACATCAAAAAAATATTTTCAAATCAATATTCGTCCTTGTATAAAGGATATGTAAAAAATCATAACCTCTATTTTTATATTTTTCCTTTAAAATGTTAGTTAAAGTGTTGCGAACAACATATACAAAATTTAGTGTGGGACCATGAGGGGATGTTGAGAAAATTAACTTTTAGTAAAAAAAATCAGTTAGATAGATAGAGAAGGTTGATGTGATACCAGATAGTACCACATCTCCACCCAGAGACCGTTCCCGGTCCATTGTGAGTCCCTTCATTAAAATAGCTGTGAAATATAGAGTATAGAATACAGAAAATAGAAAATACAGAAAATCAGTTACTTCACTAACAATTTCATATTTTTTAATGTATTTTTGTTTTATGTATGAAAATATGTGAAATTAATATTGTACATAATAAATGAGTGTGTTCCAAAATGTTTGGATCTCCATTGTACTGAAAAAAATCCTATATTTTATAAAAATGCTAAAAAAATATAAATCTAAGGTGGCATGTTCAACGAAAATTGCCTCTAAAAAATGTAATTTTATTAAAATGCATTTTTTCAAAACTTGAACAATTTTCCAAACGTTTTAGTTGAAGATGACAACAAAATAATTTAAACGCAGTTTGAAGCGTTTTGATCTGTTAAACGGTCTCCGAGATATTGTTATTTAGAGTTACATACTTTTATGATATTTCTAAGTTTTTCAAAATATCAATAGGTGAAAAAAATCGCTAAATTTTGCAATTTCGCAAAACCAAAACAGAAACACATTAATAGGTTCCTTGGAACAGCTCAGATATTCGTCATCAATCGAAACGGTCAGTTAGAAATCGCCGATTTACTGCCAAAAAATTTTCATTTGCTCGCACTGGAAATCCTGAATTCAAGGATTATTTTTTAAAGTTATTTGTATTATTTGCCCAACATATATATATTTTGTAAAATGCTTGAAACTAATAAAATAGAATCGCTAATAATAAGCTAAATTTTTTAACGTTCTTTTATACACATGCAAATTTTTTCATTCAAAAAAAAAAAAAAAAACATTAGAAATTTTCAAATTATTACTGAAATTAATTGTTTCTTTTTACTAAATATTAATTTTCTCAGCATCCCATCTTGGTCCCACTCTAAATTTTTTACATATTATTGCCAACACTCTAAGAAACATTTTAAAGAAAAATTATAAAAATGTTAGACATGATTTTTTAAATATCGTTGATATAAGAACGAATATTGATTATACTTATAGATTATACCTTCCTTTTCGAAAATGATGTTTTTAAAAAAATTATTAGAAACTATATTTATTAGGCACCAATTTGAACCAAAGTTTCTTGAAATCGATTGAATAAATCCAAAGATATATGTATTTTAAAATAAAACGTAATAAAAACGAAACTACAACGATTTGAAAATTCTGAAGAGCTTCAAATTTTGTATTGACGTAGTATGTATACTAAATTTTATTAAAATCGGAGGTGGTGAGGTCAAAAATTGTTTTTTTTTTTTTTTTTTTTTTGTTCGACAAATTTTGTTTTATCCCTGTGTGAAATTTATGTTTAAAAAGCATTTTAAATTTAAAAGTTGTTTGGTATAATATTCTCTATTAAGATTAAAAAAACTGCATTTGAATGTTGTTTTTAATTAGGTTTTGACTTAAACAAAAAGTGATTATTCCAAAAACCTTGATAACGCGAAATCCGTGAAGCTTTGTTTTTAGATCTGCTAGATTTTTTTGACACTTATCTAGTTTTCTATGTATGCGAAGATGCAGTTTTTTTTACAAATTGTTAATATGTGAAGAAATGGAAAATATGTATGTTCCTAATGATTTTTTTTTTCCTGATAAATATTAATTTTTTTTTTTTTTTGGCTTGAACAAGTATTTTTTCGTTCAGTAGTGATTCTAACTATTCAGAGGTTTTTTTTAGCAACATTTTAAGCTATTTTTATGATCCGAGAAGCCTTCAAAGTCAATGAATGAGATCTTTAATAAATGGTTTATCCAGCTGTTAACGGCCTATAACCATTATTTTGTAAATGAAAATGTTAAAAAAATAATCATTTTTAAACAACGAGTTTTTTTTTTAAATATTGAAAATCCATAGACCATATGATAAAATCTAAAGGATTTTAATCACTCGTGCGATTCGATCTAAAATAATGCATCGATTTGTAAGTTCTAACTTCATTTTAATTAAACATGTAAATACAAAAACTCATTTCATATCAAACAAATAAGTATATGGTCTCTATTTTGTCTTTCTTGTCTTACATAAAAGTGAATCTGTTACTTAAACAGAAATGACCTGTATTAAAAATTATTTTCAATCACACAACATAGTCGTAAGTATATTTTAAAGTAAAATTTAATAAGAGATATTTAAAATTTAAAACATATAAAGGAATATTTAATTTGCTTCCAAAATACTTCAGATTCTTATATATAACCCTCATTTTAATTTGATGTTTTCATACTCAAATTCACATTTTAATGCGACTTTGAGTTCCTTTTTTATTCTCAACCATTAATTCTGCATCAATTTTTTCTTGTTGTTCGTATTTCTGGGCTTTCGGTGAGAATATTGTGCAAGTATTTTGTGAGCTTAACCATCAAGTGATTTACGTAAATCCTTTTCTGGTCAAAAAAATATACATAAAATAAGAAGAACAAGAAAATAAAATATTTTTTATTTTATTAAAATTTAACAACACTGCCATAAATCTTTACCTAAAAAGAGCAGACGACAATTCAAATTTTCACAAAACCGCAAAAACATTAAAAAGCGACACAAACAGAATGAAACGAAAAAAATTATAATAAGAATAACAGCAACAAAACTTAAAACATTTCAACTGAACAGACAAACAGCAAA
The DNA here is from genome assembly GCA_932274085.1 of Protocalliphora azurea. Taxonomy (NCBI): domain Eukaryota; kingdom Metazoa; phylum Arthropoda; class Insecta; order Diptera; family Calliphoridae; genus Protocalliphora; species Protocalliphora azurea. The sequence continues at coordinate 86,951,217 of OW026520.1, forward strand.
AAAAGGCCAGGTTAATAACGACAACAACAAGATATGTATATAACAAACATAAGTTGCAGCAATAAGAAAAAAAAATATAACTCAGAACTGAAATTGATCCAGTTGCAACAATAGCTGGAGTAGCAGCAACAGCTATAATGCTCTACACACAAATGTATTTCCACATCCATCGAAACATCCATATGAAGTGTTTCATCATCGAAAGCAATAATTCTTATAAGCATTTATAGTTTGAAGATTAAAACACTCTCTCTCTAACCACACGCACGCATACATTTGCACTTGGAACAAGTGAACGTTACGATAAATCTACAAAATGAGAAATGAAATGACTATGACGATGATGATGATGAGGATCACGGTGACGATGATTCTGGCCAAGCCAACACTTTTAAATAATATTGTTTAAGGGTAGGAGTAATTTCACTTGCCATTAATTGGATACGAAGTTCCATCACGTGATGAAATAGTGCCAAAAATCTTTAAGCATGTATAAAATGGAATTTAAATATATTTGGGAGATGGTTTTTGCACTTCGGCTTTCTTTATAGAAGTCTAAACGAGGGAACTAGCTTAGACCCCTTTCCATATTATAGATTCTAACAAGTTTACCAAATTGAACTCCTCTTGGCTTCGTTTCGACCTTTTCCTCACCGAGCACTTTTAGAAAAAATAAATAATTGTAAATGCAACTTAGATCACTTCACCGCTTCTGCCACCTTTCTGTTCATCCAACCTCGCAATTCTTAACGAACACCTACAAAGTGTTTTATATTCATATATGAAAAGGTTTGTTGAGCTGAGATCAATGGTTTATAAGCATTTTAAATGAAAACATTTTTCTAGACAATCATGTCAATGCAATAGCAAAAAATTTTGGCAATCTGAGTAAGCTTGGAAGACAATCTTTTACTCTAGCAAAGAAAATTTAAATTAAACAGGAGATGCAGTCAGATTAAAAGAGGTTAGATTCAGAATTTGCTGTTATTACCAAATCTTATGGACATTTGTTAAAATATTAAATAAGCAAATATAGTTTCTCAATGATTAAATATTTGTTGACCCAGTTAATAAAGTAATATCTTGGCTAATTTAAAAGAGTATATACATAGTTACTTATATTCTTTTAAACTCAAATATATTTTTTATTTAGATCAGGAGAAGGATTCAATAAAATACTTTTGTGTAAACGTACTGTAAGAACGCACACTATATTATTGTGGCGAGCGCGAGACGTATTATTGGATGCATCAGCACTATATAAGGTACTATAGACTTCAGGATTAATTCAGAGGATTATTGGATGTATCAGTGAGACAATATAGGTTTTCTTCAGAGTATAGGGTGGTTCCATAAGAACAAAATCTTCGATAAATAGGGAAGCTATGTCAGCCAATAAAACCTAACGTTAAATAACTCTGAAATTTATTGCTCTTTGTTCTACGCTTTACAAAGTTATGAAACGTATTATTAGCCATCAGCTTGTTAAGTATTTAAAGTAGTACGGTAGATGAAGTCATTGCACATAAATTTACAGTTTTGATGAATATAAAGTAGTGGCTTTAGATATTTTTAGAGATCTATATTAGATATTAAAGAGTTTGCTATTTATTCAGAGGTACGGCAAAGTCTCCGTTCCTTTAGCAGTTTTTTTTTTATTTTTCTCAATTGTCTTATACATATGTGTTTGTTGCTTCCAAGTTCAGTTTTAAACATCCCAACCATAGACAGTAGAAGACGAATATGCTAATATGCAGACCTGTACGTAAGCTGGCCTTACTTGTGCCTCAATTACAGGCTCATTTCAAGCATATCACATATTGGTCCTTGTGTCAGCTTGTATATATTGGTGTTTTAGGGGACTTGCAGAATTGTTATTACAATACCAGTATTCAAATCTAAAAGCTGATGACCTGGTGGGCCATATAAGGGTATTGAGTTTATTCAAACACGATCGTTTCGTTAGGATAAGTGACTACTTATCGCTCAATATAAGAGATTTCCATGTCTTTATACTCAACAGAAATACATATGTATATGGTTGGATCAGTCTTAGTGGCATAATATTACAAACCTAGTTTAGTACATCGATGGTTCAAGATAGACTGATAGACCGTCGCCGATATTTTTGTGCTAAATTTCAAAGAACATTGCCTATGACCAAATACCCATTAACTTTCTAGGCGAAGATTTCGCCATCACCATTTGTGTTAAAGAATGTTTGATGAGAAGTTGAAGTGTTTACATATTAACAGGCTGCTTTAAGGGCTCTGTCTTCTTATGGGGTGAAGTCAAAGGTCATTATGAACTGTGTAAGTTATGATAGGAGCCTGGCCATTAGCGCCACTCTGCAATCGAACTGGCTGACAGCTTAGCAAGCAGGGGAGCTAGAGATGTTTCATATTTGGCCGGAACCATTTTTCGGTATTCCTTTAGGATAACCCGTATTGAGGGAAATATCTCTGGACTGAGAAAGTTTAAGAGATTTGTTTCATTATCTCGGGGAAGATCTTAGAAGTTGATATTGTTCAATAAGAGCGAAATATGAGTTTAGAGATTATTAAGAGGGCACTGTCGTCTTAGATATCATTAACACATCATAGAGAATGCTGAAAGTTATCAGTGTAGATCAGTAATCGGCGCTCTGAGAATTCACATTTTGTATTTGTATATGTTCTGTATAGCTGTCTTGCTCTTATATAGTACACGGAAATAATTTTCAAATTAACAATTTAATATTTGGAATTAAAAAAATCTATTTATTTTAAATAATTTATTTTCTATAATGAAAACTATAAATGGATATTGAAACATTTTCTTAAAAAAAAGATAGTAAAAATATATCAAATAAATAAACAATCATTCTCTCATATCTCAGTAAATATTTTTTTTGTGTTTTTTAAAAATCATGCTACAGAGCAATCTCACAGTTTTAAAACTCAAATAAAACTATTAATTTGTAAGATCATATATAAGTGTGAAAAAACTAAGAGAGCTTTCGCACATATGTGCCACTTCGCTTGACACTGCTTTAGATATTGCATGATGCCATATCACCTCTTAAAGGGGCATTTTTTCTCTCACCAACCAAGATAATTGTCCTTATTCGTAGCCTCAACTAGATATTTTGAAAATATAAGTCTGCACAAAGGATTCATTGGGTCGTGGTATATTTGGCTTATTCTATATGCCTATGCTAATCGATGTAGGGTATCCAACTCACTTGCAATTTTAGAAAATTCAAGTATAATGTCCCTAAACATTATTTCCTCTATCATTTCTGCCAGTACATATTTTCATAGTAATTACATAGTTCACTGCATGCGTAGGACCATTCCGTTCTTTCCTGACCAACAACTTAGTGGTCACTCTACACTTCTAGTCAATTTCGAAAACTGGCATAAGAAATAGTTCTTGTAATGAAATTATGTTTTTCCTAACCCAATATGGCCAATAATTTCACTTACACAGCATACATGAATTTGTTCGTAAATATTGTTTGTTTGTATATATCTACATACGTATATGCACATGTATTTTATACATATGTATATATGACATACACAACGATGATGATGATGATGTGGACAATAACTACAATAGGTAAATATCAGCGCAATACCATAAAAAAACATCTGACAGCACAAAAAGAGGTGTTGACACATTGATTTATCTGGCATGCTACTGTATGCATACAACAATGAAACCAACAACTACAATAATACCAGCAACAACAAACCAAAAAAATATCCTTCAAAATTAAAAAGAACGCACAATATTTTTTCAGACTTAAAAGCCTTCTTAAACATACAACTTGAGTTAGAGAATTGAAAAAACACGGTTTTCAAATCAAAATCTGGTAATATCATAACCATCACAGTAACTACAACAACCGCACAACAATAACAATTGTTTTAAAATCATGAACAACCACAAGTGGAATCATCATCGTCATCAGAATCATTGCCTGCAATCGAGAGCATTTTCAACACCAACAATAGCAGCATCAGTAATATGGTAAAAAGAACCTGCTGTGCTAAATTGGTGGCACACAACAGCAGCAAAGTTTAAGTAGTTTTGAGGCCAAAACTACACACACACACAAAACGACACTACCAATCAATTTCAGTTAAAATTTTTTGGTATTTCAACGTATATCAGAAACACACATTCGTATAAAGGATGACACATACAAAATAGCAAAAAAAAAAAAAAACATTGAACATTTAGGAAAATGGCTTAAAAATTCATCCGGCGTTTGATGTGAGTAAACCGTTCGTACGCTTTAGAACGTTTTCTTAGCCGCAGTAGCAGCTGTTTTTATTAGCCAAAAAGTCTTGCAGCTTCGTCATGATCTTCATCTCTGCTATAAAAAATCTTTGTCTTAATATTTTTTAGAGGATTTTAAGGAAATTCAATATGGTTTTTGCTTTAGTTTAATATCTTTGTATTTTTGGGCAAAATTTTACCAATTTAAAAATTCCTTTTAAAATATAAATTGACCAAATTAATATGACGCTCGAAAACAATTCTGGGAGAAAAATGTTTATGTTGTGCTGTTTTTTAAGTTATGAACAAAACTTAAAAAACATTTAAAAAATTTTATTTCATTTGTGCTTTTGCTCTGAGTTTGCGATATAACCACTCCAAATCAATTGTTTTTTCTTATCCTTAAGCTTAGGAAGGGGTTTCAAAAGATCATTTGACTACTGATCTTTAAATATTTATCTTTATGTAGTGGTTAAAGATATTTTTAGGGTTTTCGTAGAATAAATGAATGTTATCGCAGAAATCTTTCGTCTAAATTCAATATTTTAGAAGATGTTCAGGTTGTGATTCATTTCTAATGAATATATTTACTTTATTTAATAAAATCTATATACTTATTACTTTAAAACAGTGCAAATTTCACTTTACTTTTAATCAGTTGATCCTTTCACTCGAAAATATGATAGATTGATAAAGATAGTTCGTCCATATAGTTCTCCAACTCTACGGGTTTTAATGGCCTTTTGGAATTTTCAGTAACCCTTACTTAAGATATCTCCAAACACTTTTTAATAAATTTATGCTCACCAACAAAGTTAAATCACACGTAAATGTTTCTTAAAATAAAAAATAAAAAAAAAAAACAAAAACACTTAAAAAAAGTCAGCATGAACCAAATGCAATACGATATTATCCCAAATCGCTTCTGAATTTTTAATAAATGACATTAAAACAGCAAATTTTTTTTTCTCCTCTGTCTTAAGACAAAATCAAACTCCAACTAAAAAAAATGTTTATCAACAATTTGGCATCAGTCGAAAACCAAATGGAAAAAATATCTACGAAAATGGAATCATAACACAATAAAAATATCTTCAGATCAACTTAAAAAATACTTTATGAAAAGAAGAAGCAAAAAAAATTTAAAATAAAATAAAAAAAATTAACAAATCATTGTCACAATCAAAACCGTTTATGAAACATAATTTAGGCAACATTAAAATCCATACATTCATAGGAATAAACAATGTATCAGGTTAAGAAATGCGAGTACAAATAAAAAATTATATGAAATTTATTTCATAAAAATTGAAAAAAAGAAAAAAATACAATAAATGTAAAGCAAACATATTAAAAAGAATTACCGACCATATTTTATATTAAATTGAAAAGAGTATTAAAAGAATTGAAACTTTATGGGAAATATTACACTGTCTAATATTAATATTGAACAAACCATTGGAATTCTTTCTCTAACAAATACATCCCCAATGTAAACTCCCCTGTTTATGGGGTAAAAACGGGTAAAAGTAATAATGATATATTCTCTAAACTAACCAAGATCTTTGAATACTATATTGAACATCTTCAAGTAAACGGAAAAAGAAAAGAAGTATCAAAAAGGAAATTTAGTTGTATAGCCAATAATACAAAAGTGCCCATCTCATATCCAATCTTACTAATTGCCAACTAGCCATCCAATACAAACCTTCAATAATATCTACTTTTTAGCAGGTGACAGCAACTTTTGCAATAGGTAATCATTCTGTTATAAACCAAATCTACTGGATATTGGGAACATGAGGCAAAATATGAATAACAGACTTAACCCTGAACTTGAAACAATTCCAAAATGGGATCGCGATAATATGTAAACTGGGGAATTTCGGTAATATATTACAAGTATAGGACTCACATAAAGCTAAAAGATAAAGGTCTTTACACATCTAGATTCACAAAAATTTGAGAAAAAAACATGTGTTTAAAAAAATGGAGGATAATGTTGCATTAGGTTTGTCAAAGATACTGATAATCCAATAATCCAGGAAATAGGACTGTTTTAAATTTAAACAAAAATTTTTTTAAGAAAAAAAAATTATTAATATATGTTATACATCTGTTTTATCGAGATTTATTTGAAAAATTCAAAAACACATTCGTTTGTATATATATGTCGGTCCTATGTGGTATACTTTTAGATTTAATTATATTTAAATTATATTTAATTATATTTAATTCTATTTAATTATATTTAAAGCGTTTTCCATTATCTCAACTGGTTTCGAAGTTGCAAAAAGTCTTATGTGAATATTTCCTTAAGAAAAGAAAACGTTTTTGATTTTACATCAGGACTTCAGAGCAGAACTTTTTTAAGACCAAAAAAACGAAAATATTAAACAATAAATTAAAAGCTTCTTATACAAAAAATCTTATGTGTAGATTTTTTAATTTCCATTGCCATTAAAAGCATAAAATTTTCAAATATCTTAATAGAAAATACAAAAAACCAAAAATTAAAAAAAAGGTTGCGAACTGACGAAATAAAATTTATTTTGTTTTCATGAAAAGTAGTAAAAAAACACATAGGACTTTTCATCAGTCCACCGACGATATATTAAATATAAAACTTTATTGCATATATTATTCACTAACCATCAGTGTTCACTTACCATCAGTGTTGCCATTTTAGCATTTTTTTTTGTTAGATTTATCATAATGGTTTGATAAATTGCATATTTATTTAAAAAAATTCTCCTGAACGCTTTTTAGCATAATCGACTCACTAAAAGTAGATTTTTAGTATAATTTTCAACACATGAGAAGAGAAATGCTTACACAAAATGCCATGCACCAATTTACTTTTAAAACTGTGATTTAAAATTTTTCCTTAACAAAAACTTTGTGATAAGAAACTTCATCAGATAATTTACTGAAAATCCAGATCAGAGAAAGAAATTTGGTCCGAGACAAAATTATCAACTACCCACTACACAGTGGGACTTTTCCAAAATAAATGGTAATAAATCTGGATTTTTTTAACTGCCTGATCGATGAAACTTGGGACATCGACAGAAAAGAAGTTAGACTTTTAGAGTACTGTTAGCTGGAGTGTACAACTAAATTATAGGCGGCGCTACAGTGGTTCAAGTTGACCACCTCGTTTGCGAAAAACTTGTCGGAGCTTACAAATATGAACTAATTTTAAATATTTTTACATTTCTGAAACCTACTAAGTATAATAACGTAAAAACTGTTCTCTATTATCTCTTATTGTTTAAAAGGTATTTCATTTCAAAAATTTAATTTATAATTTTTGACGTTGACTTTTTTGCGTTTTGACCTATAAGTTTTAAAATATAAATTTTAACATTTTTTTAAATTATTGTGACATTTTTCACTTTTTTAAATTTAGTGTAATTTTGGAAATTTCTAATAAAAGCTCAAACTTTTGAGCCTATGATTTGATGATTTTTGCACTTTTTCGAATTAGATTAGAAAGAAAGAACAATATACATATTTTTGAAGTTCTTACAAAAAATGTGAGAAGTCACTGATAAATTTGGTCACAGGAGCCAATTGTCTGAAATAATAAAATTAAAGATAATTAAATGAAGTAATTTCTTCACATCAAACATTTCATATATTATGGAAAACACTTAGAATATTGGAAAGTGTCTGTAACTCGTATTAAAAGTTGTAATTATATAAATATGATTATTCTGAAAGCTTAGATTCTCGTGTACAAGTCTTCTATACATTCTAACTCGATCTGTCCAGTAATTTAGAAGATATAGATTTATTACCAAAATTTTTGCGATCGGCTCCTCTGTGCATCTACATATTGGGCAGAAAATGGAATAGAACTGTCAATACAATTGTAGTGACCATAATCTAAGAGCAACATATTATGACTGGAACATATGATCACAGCAAAAAATAGAAATGATTGTAAGTAATAATTATTATGATTCAACTTTGTCATATTATATCTGATTTTATGGTTTGTTTTTTCTTGTTATGATTATAGTTTTACATATAATTGAACAATCATATTACATTATTATACCACATTGTCATATTATGATTTCATTTTATCATATTATTATCTCATGTTATCATATTGGATATTTATCTTATCATATTATTATTCCATCTTATCATATATTAATACAAATTATTATTAGTTTTATAACATTTTTATTGAAAAATTATATATATATATATATTTAACTAATAATATTTACATATTATAAGTTATATTCATTTCTACCACCAGATGTGATTCAAATGCAAGATATCTTACATTGCTTGAATCACACTGAGTATAACCAAACCTTGCCTATTTACATTTATTCATATATAAACTAAATGAGAATTATATTGAAGTTAGAAAACATGTAGTATGAATTTCTGAAGTGACCAAAAACGGTGAAATTACCCCAACCCATGGAGTAAATTCGCTAAGTGATGGGAACAGAATCGCTCGCTTATATATAGTTTTTTTAATTTCAATACTGCTATTGAAAAGGGAAACAAAAATTAATTCGTTTAATTGAATGTAAAATAAAGAAAAAAAAAATCAAGTAGCAATGCAGAGAAAAAACAAGCAAAAATCACTAAATATTTTTTGTTAAATTATGTAAACACTAGAGAGAACAATACATAATCTGCAGTTAGTAAGTAAATCATAGCTAATTGTGATGTTTTTGTAGGATAAGTTGAATACCAAAAACTAAGAAAATTATCGCAGAAAATATCCATAACGTAATATTTGGGAGAGTATTGAAAAACCAATTAATCACATCCACCTCTGATTTTCCTTACCATAAAACTAAAGGATCCCGAAAGGAGTAGGACATTACCTTGTAAATCGATTTCATTCAAAATACACCTGTCTCCTTGAGTCCTAAGCATGCTTCTTGCTGCCATTCCCGTCACATATTTCTACGGATAAAGTAATTAAATAATATTCCAATTAAACACATCTACCTCAAACGTGAATTGGATATATCCAAATTTTATGGACAAAAGGTCACACAGAACTATACATACAAGACGAACGATGCTGATCCATAGTGAATCCGAAAGAGAGAAATATATATATATATATATATGTGTGTGTGTGTGTGTGTGTGCGTATCATGTATCTGGATTTCCGCATCCCAAAGTGCATCAATATCCATTTTAAATTTATTTCTTATTTTTTAAGTCTTGGAAAGTCATCTTCATATGCGGTGCCCCAGTTCGTGCTAGTTCATAACTTATTTCCTACCTTGAATATTTTTTTGTGACCCGGTACGCAGCACAGTTTTAGAAAGTGTTGTTCTGTGAGAACAGCTGACTACCTTTGATCTAATATTCTTATGGCAACCTGACTACTTATGAATATTGTGATATCGCTTCTAAATGTCGGCATCATAGATATTAGTGTTGCTGTTTCAGACACTGCAAAGTTTTCAGTTTGGAAAATACTACAAGCGTTGTTCTGTCTTCAGCTGTATTTAGTACCGAATTTCTCACAAAAAAAATGCTGCGATTCCAGTTCCATTCTCTTTCCTAAAACTATCAGTGTACACCTCAATACCATTTATGTTACGGTTATTGGTGTTCCAGTCTTCTATATGCGATAAAGGAAAAGAAAATCAATAAGTGCTACAAAAGTTATCGCTTCATTTTCAAGATAATTGGCAATGGTATATGTGCCCCTATGGCAAATGTTCCCCCTCTACCCTATATTAAAAAATAATTTAATATTTGTTCTAGAATCATCAACATAAATAGCAGTTCGGATTCTGTTTAATCATCGTAGGAAGATGAAATTTAGCCAGAATGTTCTAAATGATGTCCCCTTACAGATAGCCTTTGGTTTTTTTTCTGTAATAGTAGTTATTCTTTTCAAGGACCTCAAAAATTGTGTTAGTTAATTAAAGAATATGAATTATATACCTCGTTGTCTAATATTGCACATCTACAAAAATTCATTTGATTCCATAAGACACTTTTATAATCTTAAAGATTATTACTAAATAATCTAATGTTATTATAGCTAGCGCTATTAACATTTTTTTCCATGAAAGATTTAATTCTTTGCTGAGCTGTAAAAAAATGTATCAAATGAAAGGTAAAGAAGTCTCACTGCTGTTATTGTTTTTGTTTTGGCTGCTGATATCATTGTCAGTTTTTTGTTTCATTTCTTAGTCTTATACAAACATTAACTTCACAAAACAAATATTGGCTAATTTTGGCATAAACGCGTGCTTTTAAAGATCATTTATTGCGTAAAAATAACGCGATCGCTCAATGACTTTCTTCTTTAGTGCGGCTTCTTAGGCTGAGTTTGGGCTCACTAAGGTCGTCTTAAGTGGAGTGTGTTTATGTGTTTATGGTTTTTATTTTGTGACGGTTTTAGTTTTAGTTTCAGTTTTTTTTTTTTTTTTTTTTGGTTTGGTTGTCTTCATTGTGCCAACGTTGTTGTCATGTGAATTGCGATTAAAATGATTAATGTCCGCTGGGTAATGTTAATTGTCGCATTGCTACTGCTTTTGCTCTTTATTTTTTTCTTAACAAATTTGTATAAACTCAAAGACGTAAGTAAGAAATAGTTGCGAAATAGGGAGTATAATAGAAAATTTTTTAAATATTCTATGAAAATAAGAAATTTTATTATTAGAATAAAACTAAAATTAGAAAGTTACTGATTTAGTGATTTTACTCAAATCGAAAGTAGTTATGTGTATTTATATCTGTATTATCTAAAGCGGATTTCTTATTTAACTGCCTGCTTATCCAAGCGCCTCTTCCGTCTTACGCCACTGACTTATGTAATATTTAATTTAGCAAAAAGTTTAACATCAACAGATCATACTTTAAATTTATACGACGACAAAACTTAAAATGTTTTCAAAATTATGTGTTTGAGTATGTTTATGTTATTTTTAGTACGCTTGATTAACATATCATTCTTTAAAAGCCTAACAAAAATCCAAAAACAAAAACGGCGGCTCACCATTAACAACTTTAACTACTACTCACTATGGTTACCTGTTTAAATAAATTTTAAAATTTTTGTTAATTTCTTACCGTTTGTGTGTGAATACATTCACAAGTTGTTGCATAAATTTGTTTTGACGCGTGTAATGAGCATATTTTCTGACATTCTCACTGTCATATCGTTTGGCTTTTATCTGTAAAATAAACAGGATATTTTTTTTATAAATTTGTTCTTGTTACCTTATTCAACCGTTTGTTGGTTTAAAATTTTGCTTAAACTGACTATGACAAGTGTTCCTAGTTTATTTTTGTTTGGAATGTCGCTAATCGCATTTTAGACATCTGGCGTAATGCCGTCGAATCAGACTTTTACTATTCAGTGAAATCTTTAATATTAATATTTCTTTGTTAAACGGAAGTCATGTTATTACTCGTATGTACTGATTATCATACATAATTCTTTATAACAAATTTTTGCGATAATCATAATTTCTATAGTAAGCTGTTATTGTGGTAGATTCAGCTGTTTTAATTTAGACTTTCGACACTTTTGTTTAAATAAAAGGGGTGTTTGGTTTGTTATCTTATAACATTAATTTTTTAATATATGTGGGAATATAAAATAAATATTGTTATGATAGAAATGTATATTTTACTAAGTCTTGGATGGGTTATTAAACTAAAATTCTCATTTCTAAAATCAGCTATTGATCCAGATAAAATGTTTTAAAGTGTGAAACTTGTTATTTAATTATTCTTTGTTCTGGATATACAATCGCATATAATAAATTAAATATCTTAATATAATATATAAAATTAACTCTAACCATAGTTATTTGGAAAGGTTTCATCAAAACCTAAATGAAAAAGACAACATAATTCCTAATGAAGTATGTAGTGATACAGAAAGTACGTAATCCATTCTGCTGATGCCTAATTATAGTCCATAAACTTTGATACAGCTTAAAAGAGACAACAATACAATTTACGATTGCATTGTTGTCTCATATGGTATTTGGAGCCGGATGTCGGTTTACAAAATTACTATAACCACGTCTATAACAGAGTTTAGAACGCTAGGCTTAACCTATCTCTTACTTGCTCTAAACGCCTGGCACTACTAATTGAGTCCCTCAAAATTGCATTCAGTAAAAGCCTTGCACAAATTCTGCTTTGGTACCGCTAAACAGAAACAATAAGGCCATACTCCACAATATTCCACTTTTTTAAAACGCAACTATCTAAGCATTCCTTTATGGAGACTTAATCAACACGTGGATTTCCAATAATTTCACTTCCTCTTTAAATATTTCGCAAATTGACCCAGTTCTCGTTTCTTCGAAACATGTTTTCTACATAAATAAATACGAGTAAGTGTAATCATTATTTAGTTGAAAATTTAACACGTTTTAATAATATTTATTAATACAAAAGTATATGGAAACAATTTCAATATACAAAAACAAAAGAATGGTGACAAGTTGTTGATTGCAAAATTGGTATTTCTTGCCAAAATGGCATGAGAATTTCATATGCATGACATTAATAAATTTATTTATAAATTTTTGTTCATAAATGAATAATATTTTTATTTTTTCTCTGCTAAAGTGTCGAACGTGATCAAACCTTATCAGAACACTAACATCTGTTGCATATTAAATGAAATTTTTATTTTATGACTTTTAAAAATTGTTTAATAATATTTTTTTTTCTTTTTTATTTTCGTGTTAAATATAATTCTCCTTTCCCTTTAGAATGACAAGAATTGACTAAGGTCTTACTAACAATGTAACTTTTCCACAGAAATAAATTAAAAAATTGTGGGTTCTTAAAGATTAACTAACCAACACATTTAAAATTAAAAGTTACCTTGGGAAGCGGATTAAGCTAACCCGCATTTTTGCTTCATAAAAGTAGTTCCGTCGTCTTAATAAATTAAGCATTTTATAAGTTTTTCACACATTTTTTAAGAAATTTTGTAAAAATATACAATTTTTTTATAGTTTACTCGTTTCTTTTTTTTTTTTTTTTTTTTTTGATACTATGTCGAAAATAAGTGTCAAATTTTTTTAACTGGGTTCAATCCCTATTAATTATTTATGACACACGTATTTAGTGTGTTTTACATTTTACCGATTCACTTTACACTGAAAAATCTAGTCAGAATATCGATCTGTACATTATTTGGTATTTTAATTGATCGATTATGACATTGTCCTTTCTTTTATGTATAACTTGCCGAATTTATCTTTGCTGAACTAACTTTTTTTTCGAATTGACGTTGGTTGATGCTGGATTCCAAAAAATTTGCCCAAAATTAATTTTGTGTTATATTCCAATTCTCAAGTTTATGAATAAACGGTTTGGATTTAGTAAAAAAAAATTATATAACATGTTCTTTGGACTTCACAGACTCAGAAATATATCCGATCAATATCATATTGCTTACAGAGCCTGAAATATTTAAGTTTCAAAATTAAAAAAAAATCTTTTACATATTTTTTAAAGAAATTTGTTCAAAATTTTCTTTCTGTTATTCTACAGTTTTTAAGATATTTCGTTGACTGATCTCTCGAAAGTCAAAATGTAAATGTATATATATTCTCCAGACCTTACAGAATCATCAACTTTTTAGCCTCTTTCAATGCTGTATAGAGTGACTTTAATATTTACAATTTAAACTATAAAAAAATTTTCGTTTACATGCTTTAGGTAGTTATAAACCTTATAAAAGCTGTATAGTTGTACTACATACTTAAATTAAATCTTTCAATCAAACTGAAAAAAATAAGAAAACTAAATTTATGATAATAAGTAGAAGCAATATATCTTACTCGAATACTGAATTATTCATAAACAACCAAAAAATAGAAAGAGTCAATAGAATTGTCTATCTCGAGGATTGGGATTCTGACGCAGAAATAAAAAAACGCATAGAAATGGACAGAAAAACTTACATTAAATATAGAAACATCCTTTCAAGCCGAGAAATCAACATTAGACTTCGGTTCCACTCCATGAAATGATACGTCTGGTCGGTACTAATGTATGATGTAGAAATATGGACTTTAAAAAACAACAAACAATAGAATAGAAGCGTTTGAAATGTGATGCTTCCGACGACTACTGAAAATATTGTGGGTAGATAGAGTGTCTAACTATGAACGTGAACTACTTGGACCGAAAACAAATGTCGTGGCTGCGTAATATAAGAAATTGGACGGGCTTGAGAACTATAGGCGAATTAATACATACAGCAAGAAAATGAGACGTATTTTGCGATATTATTAATAACTTAAATTAAAAATGATATTTAATAATCAATTTATTGTTATATATGCATGTGATCACTTATTTTCAGTAGTGGATTTGCAATAAAAGAAGAATCGAATTGGACAATTTTATTAATATCATATCATTAACCAAAATAAACAATTATATGAATTATGAATTAGTTCATTAAAATTTTTCCATTATATCTAAAACGCAGTATCGTGCGCTAATGATTTCATTATAAAACAATATTTGTACATTAATAATTTATGAGTTAAAACTTTGCTAAAGTATGTGCACGAAACTATTTTCTAATTTGATTTATTTGCATTTGGTAAAAACCTCCTCCACAATAGTTAGCTGAAATATGTACATTAAACTGCACCAAAATGTACCAAATTTTGAATTTAGACCGTAACTCTCCCTAAAATCATTATTTTGTTATAAGAAGATATTGCATGAAATATATGTAAGTGAGATCGGATATCGTTAATACATTCGGCATCGGATCTGAAATTTGTAATGTGTGTTCTCAGAAGAACTTGGCTATTAAGTACACAGAAAACATTTCTACATTTTAACATAAACGTTTGAATTGAACTTACAAATTTATTCTCCAACTTTTTCAATACGAAAATAAAATTATTTTTATAAATATTATAAAATTTGACATAATGATAAATTTAGGGATTTTGTAAAATTTTAATAATTGGATTTAAGCTAAATAAAAATATGTATGTACACAAATATTATGTTAATTTTACAAGAAAAAAATCTGTAAAAAAATATCTGAAATTATAAGTAACTTTAAAACCATTGAACATCATATTCATAAAATAGCTAAAAATCATTGTTCCGCCTCCAATATGTGGCTGAAACATAAATATTAAAAACTTTCCAAAGTAAACTTCGGACATTTTTTCACAAATTACAACTGCATGTATGTAAATAAAATTTGAAATAATTTTGCTCAAGCCTTCTTGATTATATTTCATTTCGAATAATTATTAAAACATTTTTAATATTTAGGAAATTAGCATTAAATATTAATATTTAATATTAACTAAAATTAATGAAATGAAAATAATGAAATGAAAGCATTAAATTAAAATTAAAATTTTTCTAGCTGAATTCTAAATTATCTATTATTATCTAAAAATAACTTGATTTTTATTAGCAATATTTTTAGTACTCATTTTTATTTAGATTTTTAATTGTTTCTGAATAAATGGAGTATAATCCATCTATTGGAATAACATATATACTTCAGAATAGGAAAAATACATTACAAATTTTTGTAACTTTTATATGGTAATTATTGCAAAAAATTGAATTATTTAATGAGTTTTAATGAATCGAACTTAGCACAAGTAAAAGAGCATATATCCATCCTTTTTGTGCGGTTTTGTTAATAGTTTCAGCAATTTTATTCGGAAAAAAGTATACAACATGGAGTTGGTCAAGTCCAATCATTTGAAACTCTAACCATGCATTTTTAGAATCTTTTAGGAGGTCTTGCGTGGGACCTATGGTCAGTTGTCGACTAGTTATTATAAGATTTGATAATGTAATTTACATTTCTGTAAAACATATGATCGTGATATTATCATTTATATAGCATTTATTATGCGCTTGATTGGCGAATGTAGGCCTTGTATAGGAGCCACGGCCCATGGTCAATTATAAACTAAAAGTGATAAATAGGTTTTTTCTTATATAACACTTATTAGCGTCAAATATTATTGATATGTTGGCATTTATAGGACTTATGAATTTAAAAATGATTTTCAGAAGAGTCATGGTCAGTTTTTTTTGCCGATATTCATGAAATTTTTCACACTGATTCCTGCTTATATACAGCTCATTTGGTTCGTATTTTAATGAAATCAGGAACAACACATTTACAAATATCCATTACTATTATTATTTTATAAAAATATATGGATATAAGCCCTTATTCCACTCTAAGATATTTTCAGTTGCAAAATTTAGCATGTTTTGATCCGAATTCTTTAGTGATACTTTGCATACAGATAGATGCTTAATAAATTTTACCAAATATCGAAAAAAAGTTAAGAAAGTGATTAAGTTTTATGATTTTATGAAGTTTTTCATCTTCTGAAAAATTTTCTTTAAAGTTTATACGTCCTTATACGAGCCCTTGCTTCAATTATTGAAAAATAAGTTTTTTGTTTTAGCAGGATAATTAAAACCGCTCTCAATGCTTATTTCAGATTTTTTAAATATTTGAAAGTAAATATGTTTTCATTATGTCTTCATTAAAATTTTGACCAAATTTTGACCTTTGACCTTCTTGTTTTAAAGGTTATCCTTGTCCAATTACGTTAGAGACCTCAGAATGAATTTTCTGAGATATGATTTATTTTATCATAAACTGAACATCAGTTCAAAAAAATTTCCCTTATTACTAAAAAATTGCCGAAATCGAAAGAATTTTAATCGCCGATACGGCTTAGTTATACAAGGAATTGATATAATTATTTTTTGATTTCATTTCATGTGATGTTATCAGTAAAACTGAATAGTTTGATTCGAACTTTTTTGAAATTTGTTTACCAAAATTGTTAAAAGTTTGAAAATGGAGTTTTCGAACAGTCCTATAAAAATAAAATTTGTTAACTAAGCACGGAGAGTGGATTGAATATTGAATATTCCTGCAGAAACAAACAATTATTTTGCAATATTTATGGTTAAAACTTATTTCAAAATATTATTTTTTCTAAAAACTGTAAAAAAACATATAAACACAGCCCACAAGTTTCAGGTCCGATGCGGCACATGTTAGCGATATCCCAATTCACATTTATTTCACACAATATCTTTTTACAACTTAAAGAATGGAATGTATGGAGTGTCACGGTCAAAATTCAAAAGTCGAATAATTTTTGTATATAATGTAAATATTTATATTAAAAAATTGAACTTCATGCGTTCTTAATAAAAGAATTCTGTAAAACAAATCAAATTAAATACATTATCCATTTCATACTACATACCTAGTAAAAACTTGGTAATGGCATGTAGTAGCTGATGTAGTTACTTTTCAGTGGCAATAACATAACATCTACATTAAAATAGAAACAATTTAGAAACTACTTATTTATAACTCAGTATGTAAATAATTATTTATGATAAAATTTTTGAAAATACTACTTACCTGTCCCACAATATCAAACGAAAAATTCGTTTCGACAAATTTTTGAAAAACAACAAATAAGTATTTTTTTAAGGTACGTATACCCGTTTTGAATAGGGAGTAAGTTAGGGTTTATTAGCTCAATGAATTGACCGCTCTTTTTAGCTGAGCTCACTCAATTGAACAAGTAATATTAATTTATTCGCTCAGTTGACTTTCAATGAAAAAGCTCGTAGTAAACATTTCCCATAATAAGCTTTTTTATTAAAAGCCAACTGAGCGAATGAGTAAAAAGAGTAACCTAGTACAATATGTCTGTTTATTGACAAACAATTCACATAATAAGCTGTTTCTGTTTTTTTACAAATACACAAAAATTAATAGCCCAAAAGTTGGCTCTAATAAGAACAAAATTTATTTCTTGAGTGGATCTTTTATATATAAAACGTTTCAAAAGTATAAGCGAACATCAAAATGAAAGAAATGAGCGCAAAAGAAGATTGCTCATACGTTTTTCAATAATAGCTAGTTATAGAGCTGAAAGGGCTCAGAAAGATGTATGATTTACTTCGCTCAGTTGAGTAAATCGTTTGATCGGACTAGTTCGGTCATGAACTGCACAATTCTTGAGTAAGTATGAATGATGTGATGCAGAATGATAAACCTGGGTTCTTTTTCTTGCAATAGTAAGACGTCAGTAAGATTTACTTTTAAATTCAAATACAGCTCTTTATTTACGCTTTACAATACACACGTTAGACTGACTACACAACTGAACCACAATGACTTCCAAACTTACAATACAATGGCAACTTAACGTTAAATTTACTACTCAACGACTCATTAAAAATCCTTACGTTACAAACTAGAAAATTCCAAAATCGTTATTTACTACTTATAAAACTATTTTTCGTAACACTATTTTAAAAGATTCTTTACAATCTGATAAGTATTTTAGCATACACAACTAACATATTTACAAATTTAGTTAAGTGATAAATACCTAGAAGCACTTTTCTTTAATAATTTTCGTGTACACACTTTAATAAAATATAAATAAATGTTACTACTACTATTACAATCACTAATTCTGTAATAAAATTGTAAATTAAATGGTATAAAAAAATATTGTCATAATTACAAGAAATTGAACAAAAAAATCCATCAACACCAAATGACATTGACATGAACAGTTTGTAACTACGTTTCTACGTCTATGTGTCTCTGTTCGAAAAGTCTGTATGTCCGTCTATGTAATTATTCGCTTATACGTCTCTCTGTGTCCGTCTGTGTGATACTCATAGTCTCACTGCAGTTTAGGCAGTTATTTACAGGCGCATCTTTTTACCTATAAAAAATCAACAACATTACAATTGCAAAACAAATTTTGCATAATAAATAGAAAAAAAAAAATTGTCATATTGTATTACAACAATGCAAACAAAAAAAAAACATAAATTAAACAATCAGTATTAACAATGAAAATATGAACAAAAAACTAATAAATAAATGACAGCGAAAAATAATAGTAATATTTTGTATACCCTTCAACTATATATTATCTATAATTAAGTTATTTGGATTACTCTGACACAATAATTCCTGAAAGTTTTTCCAAATATTATTTTAATATTAATATAAAAAATACTTACACAGAGAAAAGAAATTCGTTCTGGCAAATGTTTTTTTTTTTTTTTTTTTAATCGTATCCGGTCGATTCCAGCAACCATTATGTGAATCGGTTGCAGTAGAGGAATCTTTCTTTTGCCAGCATAATATTATATTTACGAAAAAGAAAAACTTTATTTATAATAAACGAATTTGTGGAAACCAATCAAATTAAATTCCACATATCATAATTGTTGCTATTACCGAATTTTCGTGTCTCACAAATATTAAAAGAATTTTATTTTATATAGAAAGAAAACTTTAATACATATATTTATGTAAAAATTTTATGAACTCATACGGGACGATATATCTGCACATTCCTCCCGAGAACGTAGGAGTCTTTTATTTCCACGTTGTTTTCCATAACTTGTTTTAAGCCACAGATTTCTGGTTCCCAATTCTGACGCATATACTTAAATATGTGTGTAAATTACAAACAACAGGATCTGCAACAGCAAATATATAAATATCTTACATCACAATCACAATCACTTAGACGAAGGTGTATCTACATATTTGGGTACATTATCAGCACATATAACACCAATTGCGCATATTTATTAGAAATGAATTGTGTAATTATATCTAAAAATATTACAAAAAGCTATTATTACATCACATCGAGGATGCTATCAATAATTAATATTAACTTAGGATATCATGTTTTATATACTTTCTTAGTGTTAAGTTTTCTAAATTTCGGATTTGCTTGCATTTATTTGATCGTTAATTGTATTTAAAAAATTTGTTTCAATATTTTTTGTGTAAAATGTCACCAACAATTCGATCATGGTACATAATTTTTGTCCGTTAGGAACTCCGAATCATATTTCTATACAATGAAATAGTAGCTGCTGCAATGGAAAACATATTTATAAATTAAAAAGCTGATACGCAAATAAATTTTCTCTTCCATCAATTAATTATGTCTTATAAACGCTTTTTCAATTGGCTTTTCCCTATCAAGACACATATTAGTCAATGTAAACAATTTAATATATATATAATTGCAGGAACTATAATACCAATATAATTAAGTTTTAATACCTATAATTATAAAATATCGATGGAAGTATAACATTTTTAATTATTAAAATAAAATTTTAGTTATATCAATACAAATTAGATAATTGTAATAGTTTTCCGACTAACCTTTTTTTTTTTTTTTTTTGTAAATAACTAATAAGTATAAGAAATTTGGAGTTTATATAATATAATAGGGTGTGCATGATTCGATCATACTGTCTTTATGCTTATAATACATTTTTTTCGATTTTTTTAATATATATTTTTATTTACATTATAATAATATTGTTTTTATACAAATTAATTTATTATTCTTGAAAAGCGACAATAATATTTTTTTCATATTTTAGTTGTCCACTAATAACCCAACTACAACAGCAGTAATAGCGGGCTGTAGACGTACTCGTTGCCGCTTTAGCAGTAAATAAAATGCATATTTATAAAGCGGCTCATTTAACACATTCACTGGCACTTGAACGTGTATCCATTCTGCTGATTTCTGAACCAGAGGCCATCATTTCACAAAAAAAAAAGAATATATATTACATATATAAAATACAATGAAAACCTAGACATAATTCTTCATAATTCATAAGAATATTGGTGCCATTACATGCGTTGCTTGTCCCGCATAAATCGCACTAAATGCATACAACATTTATTAGCCAGAAAGCTGCAGAAAAAAAAACGCACACACACAAAGATGTATATGAATTTTTATTTTTGCATTTAATACGGGAAAAATGCATAATTTTTTCTTTATTAAACAATAAAACAAAAAGATATCAGTCAGCCATCAAGAAACAAACATAAAATAATAAAATAAAATTATTACATGACAAACCGTTATCAATTGTATACAATCTTTTGTAATGCACTGTTGTTCATTGCTTTTTTGAATAATTTTTATTGTTTGTGTTTTAGTAAAATCGTGCAAAATTTTAAAATAAAAAGAAAGTTTTACATGTAAATATTAATATCTTCAATATGAATTTGTTTTCAATGAATTAATTATATTAAAATTAAATTAATTACTTAAAGTTATGAAGATATAATTTTAATTCCATCTAAAACAACTTATATTATAACAATGATGTCAGTGGTTGGATAGTAGGGCTTGCAATTATTCGGGGTTTCACAATAATCGGTTAAATCGACAAATAATTATTCGAGGTTAAAAGTTAAATGGTTAATGATTGATTAATTGCAAATTATTTGATTAATCGAATAGTCTTAGTAGTACATGTAAAATAAATTAATAATCCTCATTATAGTATTTAATCTATTGCAATAGTTTTTTAGAAACATAATATATATCTAATTCTTTCAAAAAGGGTTCATCTTATAACTTCTATCGCCCAATTGTATGAACAAATTAAATTTTTTGACCTAATGCTACAAAATATTATCATAATTCAGTTTTATTTAATAAATCAGTTTTTTTAAAGTAACTCTCTTTATTTTTGTCCGCGCATAATTTTTTTCATAAAAATCGAAATTAATATTGGCATTTTTTAAAATTTTTACATATTGTCACAATTTTAAATATTTATAAACTTATAATCATATTGCATTAAAAAAAATGTATCCCAATAAAAAATTATTATTTTAAAATAAGCTTTTTATTGTCATTGTCATTGGAAGATGTTCTCTTTTTTGATACCTATTCACTGAAAAGGAAGTCATATTCACGATTTCATGCAAATTTGGGGTGTTCATTAAACTAGTCAACGTACATTTTATCGCGTATAAATCAGTTTCATATCGTTTACGGTTCATGTTTTATGAATATCTAAATTAGGACACCTGGGGCACTTTCGCCAAAAATTAAAAAGTTTAAGGTTAAATAATTTTTATGTACATTATACGATTTTCACAAAATTTGTTATCAATGGAAAGGACTGATATTTCTCTTTATAAAAGTTAAACACCTTCCTTTCTTTTGGAATATATAATGTTTGCAATACATTTTTCGTTATAGTGTAAAAATTTCAAAATCCGATCTCAATGGAATCAGAAGTTATAACAGTTTGTATAGAGCAGTTAGCATAACTTTACTAAAAAATTAATATCTTTTTAATTTTAAATTTAATATTAAAACAAATACGATATGATAAAAACAAGCTTTGGTCTAGATCGACCACATAATACCATACATGCTTTTTTATAGGCACTATAATAATTATTGGAAAAAGGCCTTACATTGGACCAATGGTTAATTGTGGAATGATTCTTATAAAATTTATGCGTATATGAAAATTATTTATGTAAAATTTTATTTCGATATTGGCATTTACGTGAGATTTATGTACGTTTTGTATTTTTTTATATAAAATTTAGTATAGATGTTAGTATTAATTTAGTAATTATATGCTTTAGGAAATTTTTCGGCAGCGGAACCTACACGAAATATATGACCAATTATGGACCGATTATTACAAAATTTATTTGGTACAATTATCTATACTTGTACAAAACTTTTGTGTGCTGAAATTACATAAATACGACATATTACGGATATTTATATGCGTAAACTACTATTCCGATGAAATAATATAGGTGAAATAATGGTAAATTTCAGTAGATTTTACCTTTATAACCCCATGTATCAAATTTGAGTAAATGATCTCTAAAATCATCACAAATAATTCACTGGCTTACAGTGGATTAAAGGTATGTAAGTGTGTTCCTGTAACTTCTAAAATAATATCAAATTATTTTCTCAGGATCATATTTGTGCTATATATGCGACTTATTTCAATAAATAATGATCTGTTATATTAAAATTTTATTAAAATTTTAAAATAGCCAATGTATTAGTTAGTAAAGAAAAATTGTTACGCCATATGAAGCGCATAGAGTAGATTATTTATATGTGCTGAATTTACCTTTGTATGCTGTTTGTACTACTTTTTAAGCACAGGAAAACATACATTTATTGAAACTTTGGAAGTGGTGAGAAAGTACTTCCCTAAAAATTACTTTTATTTGTTCTTGCTGGGATATAACAGACATTTTTGAAAAAGATATAGTTAACATAAATTTATCTTAAAAATAAATAATGTTCTAAATTTATAACTTTAGAAAACTAAATTTCGGTTAATCGGTTAATCAAATTATTCGATTTACTTGTTATACGAAAATAGACAATTTTAAATTATTCGAAGAGTTTATTAAACAAGATTAATCGAATAACCGAATGACGATTAATCGATTAGATACCTTACTGGATATTAAGACTTAACCATAGAGAAATGGGTCATGATAAATTATTAACTATTAATTAATACAAGATGTTTAAGTCCGTAATTTCAACAAGTAGATAACTATGGGTGTAATTACCTCTTTGATATCATTACCGATCTGATAAAATTGAATTGATATTATCAAAACTTTTTTACCTACGCCTTTCTACCGAATATATTAAATATAAAATATGGTAACATTCAATAATTTAAATGTCATAAATTAAAAATATTTTATTTGTTAAACAATTTTACACAAAACAAATTAAATTCTGTCCATATGTATACGTAATTTGTTCAAAAGCTACGAAAAATACTTATCTGATGCGGCTAATTATATATTAAGAAGTTCAAGCCATCATAACCAACTCCTGTCTTTCTAGATTATTTACGTATGTACAATGAATCTTTGTTATTGGATTTATGGATTTTTGTTTTTCCGTCTTGATGTTAACTAAACTGCATTGTTGGTCGTTGTACAAATACACACGATCTCATATGGTTGAAGAATTAGGAATTAATACTGATATTTGTAACGAGCAAAGGTCACATACTCATCGTTAAGTATACCGGTTCACTAGCCCGTCGTATTTACAACGTCCGTCTTGCTGTATGTCTATTCATGTAAACCGTTCAGTCGAAATTTGGTATATATAATTATTTTGGCACAAACTTATCGGAATATTTTCGGACCGATCAATTATTATCCCAGCCAATAAATATCGCAAGTATTTCTATATATATTTTAATATAATTATACACAAATTAGTTTAAATCAGTCTATAATTGACAATAGTTCCAATAAGTTTAAAGTATATGTAATATACATATAAAGTTGTCTATTCTTCAAGTCATACTTACAAGTTGAAATTACCATTTTTTATCTAAACCATAAATATCCAGACACTGACAGATACCTATTTGTTGAAATTACGGACATTAAAAGGACAATTATAAAACTCTCAGATAGACAAACATTTTCCTTCAGATTTTTTTTTTTACAAAATGCTCACTTTGAGCCTGAGAAGGTTGGCTTAATTGAAGGATCGCTATGAACAGTGATCTTTTTGTAAACTTGATGTGCTAAGTAGGTTTACGTTATGTTGGGTCTTCACCAATGACACTGTTGTCATTTTTAAGGCATTCAGGCAGGTTAAACAGATTGTTATGTTGTCTCGTAGAAAATTTTAAGAATTGTTATAGCTTGAGACGGACATTGAAAGTTAATAAAATCTACATAAACTGTCAGAATACGAGGAAATTTGGTATGTGCGTTATGTAAGTAATTATAATTGTCTGTGCAACATTTTGATGATTTCTGAAGAAGGATAAGTCTGGTTCGAAAATGTCCCTGAAGGCAAAATCTACGAAAAATGTGAACAAATTACTAAACTGAATAAAGATCTTTTACGTTTTTATTATACTTATATCTAATGACCAGAGTTGAAGCAAGGACAAACCGATTCAATTTATTCTGGAGTATTTTTTAATACAACTTAGATTGTACCAGTTCGAATCTAGAAAAAACTTAAAATAAGTACATAAATCCAGTATATAAACAAAAACCATGAAAAAGATATGATAAAATCTATTTTTAATATTTTAATATTTCTGTAAATAAGAGGAAAACAATCATTTTAATTATCTTTTCTTTTAAATATTTTCATTATGTAAACTAATAACACAGATCAACAAAATCGCAAAAAAATAAAAATAAATAAAAAAGATCTCAAATAAAATAAAATTCTTATTCCTTAATCTTCGGGTAGTGTAGAAAATTAAACTAATAAAAAATAAATTAGATATGTGGATCAAAGCAGAGTATATATATATATATATGTATATATATATATATACATATATCCTAAATTTTAAATCATTTGCGTAAAATCTCACGAAAATACATTTAAAACTAAAAAATGTAAAAAAAAAACTGTTTTGAAACTTTGAAGGATTTTTGGATTCATTTTAGTTTTGCACTGACAATTTAAAACTTTCTGATTTAAACCATTAACCAGTCGAAAGACAAGATTTAATTTATATTCTGTATAACAAGTGTCCGGTTTACTATCCATTGAAAAGTTATGCGGTGACAATAACTAAACCAAAAATTTACGATTTTTGAAATTTTACACTTTTTTTTCTAGAAAATTTGCGCGCGTAAGATCGCGTAAACCGGATTTATTAATAAAAGACATGTCTGAGTCTGAAAATGTTTATATTCAATTTGGAAAATGTTCGCTAAATTTCATAATTTTGTTCTGAATTTTTTCAATATAAGTTATGACTTTATACCATCGAAAAATAAAAATAAAGAACCACCTTAAAATTGGTATTATGAAAAAAATTAAAGAAACGTCATTTAAGTCGGCTATAGGGGCATTCATATCCAAACATTTCGCTTGCTGACAAGTATCGCGAAGTATAATTGACGTTATTATTGATGTCAAATAAAGATATTTTATTTGCTTAATACTAAAATTCAGGACTTATAATTGTATGGACCAAAAAATATGTTCTTAATCCCAAAAATCAGCTAAACATATTTTGCATTATACTTCGAATTTTAAAATAATAAAAAGTACTTTCCATGTAAAACTAATCACTAAATAAGACACATGTATAAAATTTAGCGAAAATTCACTTCAAAAAAAAAAAAAAAAGAATTAAATTGCGCTTTTTGTAAGACATATAAAGGAAAATTATCATCAGAAGTAAGATTTAAGCGACTATACTTTTCATTCAATCATTTCGTATTCATTATTTCTCTTTTGAAGATATAAGAACCTCTATTTTGAAATTTTTTTTTAAAGTTTCAACTTTTTGCGCGCATTGATAAAAATGATTATCTGGAACATGCATGAATATAGATTAATAAAACCACTAATCAACATTGGTGTCAGAAGAAAATTGATTTTTACTACATTAAGGTTTAATTAGTGCAGGTAGTTTAGACCATATCACAGAGAGAGAGCAGCTTATGATAGCGAAAAATGTATGCCAAATTTTTTCCAGTGGGAACATATAACAAAAATTTACACATAAATGAGCAAATTGCTAATGCAGTGAACATGCAAGATTCCTGGCAAGGATCAAAATAAGTTATAAGAGTAACGAGTATTATATTGTTGCCATATTTATGATTCAAAATAATAGCAACGACAATTAGAATTTCAAAAAAATCATATGTTCTACAATTCTAATCCGATTTTATTACAGTTTTACTCATAATAAAATATAGTACTAGGAAAAAATGAGACAAAGATTTGTTTTCTAGTAAAGTTGGGTCAAAAACGGCTGAAGATTTCAAAAAATAAGAATAAAAGATAAAAAATTGTGTTTGTGTCCTTAATATCGTATAAAGTTTTGCTATGAATAAAAATGTTTATATACCTTTTAAAAAGGGTTTCTTTTATTCCTAAAAAATATATATTTGGAAAAAATGTATTGTCCAATAAATGGTGGATCAGATACGGCTGTATAATCCAAAAAAATACGAACTAAAAATAAACAATTTAATTTGTGCCTTTAATATCTCATACCGAATTTACACTTGTACTTGAAATTTCGTTTGAACGAGATTAAAAAAATAATAAAGTCTACTCTACCCCATTTACATTCACAATTTCTACAGTTTTGTCAATTTTTTTGACAACTGCCATTTATACAAATTAAATATATACACTAAACACTTTTAACCTTGGCATTGCA
Source organism: Protocalliphora azurea (assembly GCA_932274085.1). Taxonomy (NCBI): domain Eukaryota; kingdom Metazoa; phylum Arthropoda; class Insecta; order Diptera; family Calliphoridae; genus Protocalliphora; species Protocalliphora azurea. The sequence continues at coordinate 86,978,559 of OW026520.1, forward strand.
GATTATAATGATGTCAAAATTTACAAGATAAATGCGCGCAATAGAGCTTCATATAAGATAATTGTCCCAGAAAGTATTTTTGATGATCTTGTTAATCCACAAAAAATAGAAGTGTTGAACAATTTATTTATCGTGATGATAATAGCGTAATTCCTTTAAAGGCTTCTGATCCCAATCCAAAAAACTAATTGAATTAAATAATGAATTAAATATTAATATTTGTCCAAGAAATGGTTACAACTCCTCAGCTATCTATATCGCATAATAAAAGGTATGAACACCGAGTTAAAATCGCCTTATTTGGAGAGTTTTGATATTGAACATAATATCATTGTACTCACTGAAATGTGGCTCCGAAATAACACTGATAAAGAAATTAATAATTCTGAAATAATGTGCAGTAAATTTAAAATTATAGACGTGATAGCGCGGGTAAAGAAGGTGGTGAAGTTTTGATTTCTGTCTCAAATTTAGAACAATTTTTATAACTTGCTCTTATATTCCTCCTGCGTTAAAGGTTAAATTTTATGAACAACGTGCAAACACGATAAAATTTGTAGCTAATCAATCTGAACCTGTTGACTCCATCATTGTTTTTGGTGATTTTAATATTTTAATATTAATTAATTGATCTTGTATTTGCTGGTTAACCTGAAGGATTTAATATTCTTCGTATTAATCCATTGAAATAAGTATATACAATGTTACAAAATTGTCTCTTTAAGGTGAAAAGAAACTTTAAAAATAATCAAAATTCTAAGCAGCGAGTCTCTGGATATCCGTCCATGATGAAATTTGGAGATAAAAAATCTTCAAACGATATAGATATTTGCAATATGTTTGCTGCTTTCTTCTCATCCACCTATTCTGATAAAGATTTACATCAATTTTCTAATTATAAATCGAGGGTAACGACAGCTGTACAGAATCTAAAATATTCTGATAAATGTGGACCCGACGGTGTTCCAAGCTATATTCTTACAAAGTGTTTACATTCTCTTATACCTCCAATAACAATAATTATTCAACATATTATTATTTAGTGGTTATTTTCCTGAAGTTTGAAGGAAAACTTATATTAAATCTTATATCGGTTTACAGACAGACATAATATATACAGATTTCAGCAAAGCTTTCTATAAAGTAAATTACGATCTCCTATTTTCAAATTGTATAAACTGGGATTTTCTCCTGCTTTCCTTAAATGGATTTCTACATATCTTAAAGTAAATATCAATGTGTATTATATAGGGAATGTACTTTGAAAACCATTCTTGTTTTATCCGGTGTTCCGCAAGGTAGTGATATATTTATAATTGATTTATCAACTTTTATTAAGAATAGAATATTAATGTATGCTGACGATGTACAGCTGTTCCATATCTTAAACTATTCCTATCAATGTTCCTTACTCCAATCAGATCTTGACAATATTTATGATTAGTGTATAATGAATCTAATAAATTTGAATTTAAGAAAGTCTAAACACATTATGTTCTACAGAAGAAGTTCAGTACTCTGCAGATACATAATAAATGAATATCAGTTCGATATATTGAAAGAATTTCTTGATCTGGGTGTATTACTTGATTGCAAACTATCCTTTAATTTCCACGTTTCATAAATCTAGGTTTCCTCAAGCATCGGGGAAGGGAGCTTAATGATCCTTACGTTTCCAAACAATTATTCACATCTCTCGTAAAACCGATAGTGGAATATGCTTTCGTGGCCTGGGATGCTCAATACGAAGTTTATATAAAGAAAATTGAATCGGTCTCTTATTTTGTCCTCGTAATCTTCCTGTATCCTATTATTAAATTTATATGAAAGTCGATTACAGCTTCATACTCTTGAAAATAAGAGAAAATATATGAATATTTCATTTTTAATTAATTTACTTCTTTAAAAATCAAATATTTTCGAACCAATTATACCATCCCATGATCCCATGAGATGTATATGCAATCAATTAAATGGTTTTTATCCATATATTGCTTTCTCAGCACATCCAATTCGCATTAAGAGGATTATTTTTTACTTAGTTAAATAATAAGACTTTATTATTGAATGAATATGAAAAATATTTTATAGTAATTCCAGGCTATTCATTGACTATTAAATAAATAAATATAAAATATAAATTAGCTTTATGTTTCACACATTTTTTTTTTTTAATAAATTTTCAATTTTCCTAAAAAATGTTATTTGGTTTTTTATTTAAAAAATAATTATTTATATTCAAAATTAATTTTTATGTACCACATAGTAGTATTTTATTAAAACACTGAAAGAAAAACAGTTTTGAAAAACAAAATTTTTTAAAATCTAAATTTTACTAGATTTTGGTAAAATCTCATTTGAAACTTAATTTTGATTTGTATAGAAAATCTAATTAACTTGTATAGATTTTGCTTGAAATCTCATTGAAACTAGATTTTGTGTAGATGTAAAAGGGGTATTATACAGTTTTGCTATAAGAATAAATGTGGGTATGCTTTTTAAGAAGGATAAGATATTTTTTTTTCTAATGCCGACGAAAAAACTTTAATTGGTTACCAGTTACTCGAGATAAAAATTTTTAAAGTCCGAAAAACGGTTTTTTGGATATATGTAGCTCCCGATTTTGGGGTATATTGAAAATTTTAATAATGGTATAACCCATATGTACAAACTACACTATGCTACGTTCCAAGTGTTTTTTCATTTTATCGCAGCGGTATTTTCAATTATCTATGAATAAGAAAAACTAACCATTAAATAAGTATAAACTGAAAAAGTTTATACAATATGTGTTGCAATGGATTATATTTGTATTAAGAGATTTCTTCTAAATCGTACAAGAAAATCGAAAGAAGAGTAAAAAACCTTAATTAAATATGAAGTCCCAAAAAGAGACCTCTTCTGTAACACACCTTCAAAAATAGTAAAGCTTGAAACTGAATTACACCCCCCCCCCCCCGTTTTTTGCTTGGATTAAAATTCCACTAAATCTGAAGTAAAACGGACGCTTCGAAATCAAACGAATATATTAGGTATACCATTTGGAAGGACTGGAGGTGATTAGCTACAATCTGTGAAAGAGGATCAGCTTTATCACTGCTGACACTTATAATCCGTCATACAATGTTAAACATATATATATATATATATATTTCAATTGATTTCTTTTAAGCTTGGTATCTCTGTCATTTACTATTATGTGTGATATCAACCCTGAAAGGTATAAAATTAGTCTTCTCTTCATATCATTTCAGAATCTTTTGCAGTCATATACTAAGCCAGGTGTTCCCACAATAACTCACCTTGCGGACCCTATTAGAAAGTTTTCATTTACCTTTAAGAAAATATGTTGGTATATCCATTAATTACTGTAGTTGTTTATTAAATTTAAACTTTCCAACCACTTTTTATTTGGTTGTCGAGTATTATCATGATGGACAGTAATGCTGGTCGTATATTCTGGTCCTTTTGATACTTTCATTGCGTTCAGCGCAGCTCTCATGTGATCGTTTTAACCTGTTTTATGCGCATAGCGCTTAATAGATGATACATTAAATACATATGTAACATTAATTGTGTGCTATGGTTATTTGGCTTTGGTGTCGGTTTTCCTGGTTGGACAGTCTTAGGATTATTATAGTGGTTAATTTTTTCATCCCTCGTAACAATTCTATGCTTTTGGACAAATCCAAATGTTTTTAAAAACTTTAAATTGTTGCCTGATTGTATAAAAATTTCTTGTAATTGGCATTAGTAATTTTCAAACTTGTTTTGCATTCAAAATCGCTACTTTAAAACTTTATGTGATTAGTGAATATTTTAACACTACCATTGCCCCTTTGATCGGCTTTGATCTCTTATTTCCCTTCTTATTCCAACAAAAAAAGTAATAATTGGTTCTTACTTTTTACTCTTGTGAAACGATAATAAATAATTGCAAATATTGCTTACAAATAGTATAGGGTATTTAAAAAATCCATCAAGCAATTAAAATACCAAAGTCTTAATAACCTTATTGATATTTTTTAATGAAATTTGAATAAAAGTGAGTTTTTAAGCAAGTCATTCACTATTATTCACATGGAAAAAAGTCACCAATAACCAAATTAATTCTTTCAATTAAAAATTGTTTTAATTTGCACCTCTCGCTAAAATGATTACACTGAGGCCCCGGAGTGCGTCGTTAATGGAGACCGGGGAATTGTGTCGCAAACTGAAACAACATAAATAGAATCACTATTTTCTATATATTTATACTGTTTTCTTAATATTTTTTTTTTTTTTTTTTTTGTAAAAGAAAACTTATATAATTTCTATTTTGATTTTCTAACTCAATGTAGAGGATTTAATCTATTTCTTTCCATTAAAATTTTCTTTAATACCTTTACTTCCATTATTAGCAATTATGAAATTCCTTATATAACGAGGCAAATCGAAATCATAGCGACGCAAATCAAAATCACACGACGTAAATCGAAATTATAACGACACAAATTGAAACGGCTCAAATCGAGGCCTGAGTATATATTATTCAGTTTTTATCTCATTGTTCGAATAAAACAACTAACTCGAATAAAGCATTACAGTTTGTTCGAATTATTCAATCACTGATAAAACATTTGGAAAGTTTTGAGGGTTTTATAGATGACCAAAAAGAATTAATTTGCGATATCGATATTGATGGCCTGCCTCTCCTTAAGAGTTCAGCCACATAGTTAATGTTCCCAACTGAAGTATTTTCCTAAATGGTGTATAGTTTGGAGATTTTGCGTGATTTTGTGGAGGAAGTGAAAGTTTTGGAAAGAGATGGTTTATTAATAAATGAAAGTAAACTATATTTAAACTGTTTGAGTCACTACTAACCATATTTCATATCAATGATGTTCCAAATGTGATCAAGTTGGAAAACGATTCGGAAATACCCAAACTTATACAAATTTCCCTGGTTTAGGTAGAAAACGATAACGATTTTAGAAATAGAATCTATACATTGCATCGTAGGTTGGAATACCAGTGGAATCCTTTAAAGCTTAAAGAATTAAATATCACATGATTACACATTTCCCCTTAAACCCGATGCACCTAATTGAGTTAGACGTAGTACGCAAATTATTGTATCTTTTTATTAATAGTAAATTGCACTTTGATTTAAAAAGAAAAGATGAACAAGGAATATCTTATAGTTTATTAAAATTTCGTAAATATATTCCATCTGAAATCACTCGAAATAAAATTATAAAAGGCAGTCGAATTTCTTTTTTTTTTTTATTGTATGCTGGGATTATTGTACTTAAAAATGTTCTTACAAAAAACTATTACATTCATTTTTTGTTCCTTCATTGTGGATATAAAATATTTTTCTTCAAAAACGAATTATGTTAATAATATTAACATTGCTTATGAGCTTTTAACTAGCTTTGTTGAAACATTTCCGACTTTATGTATATGGCGAAAAATATGCAACATATAATGTACATATCCTTTTACATGTGGCGAAATGTATAAATCAGATGGGATTTTTACAGGATTTTTCAGCATGTAAATTCGAGAACTGTATGTAAAATAGTAACGCATTATTCTTTAACCAAACATACAACAGACTATTTTATAGAAAACAACAGACACGCAATTTAAGAAAAATGTTAAAGGGGAAATTGTTGTTGTATACAAGAATAATTGTTGTATTATAATAAAAAAATGGTGATAATTACACACTAAAAAAGTATCGTGAAAATTTTGTTGCATGCTTCCCTGAGGAATTTTTAGGTTATATAAGATTTTAAGTAATATTTAGAGGAAATTAATAATTCATGTTTAATAGACAAGAAATGGTGCTACAAAAATGTAGCACAAGTCAAGTCTTCAACTTGCACAAAATTTCTCAATTAACCCTCATAACGCCATGAAAAAATTATGTTAAGGAGTAAGTTTTAAAGGGAAATTTTTATTCAATATAACTAACACATGACCGTAGGTCTCGAAAACGGTAAAATTTTTAAAATCTCACTAAAAAATAAAAATCCAAATTTAAAAAACTAATGCAACAAAAATTAGAAAAAGAAAATAAAAGGTAAATAATTCGTTTAATTCTTGCTCCTTAAACTAAAAATAGTGCAGATAGTTAAATGAAACATTTCTATCTTGTCGCAATTTTAAGAGATATAAAGTTTTTATTTACAACTTCATTAAAAAATGTAGTATATATATTTTTTTCATAAATTAGGATTTAAGAAAGTACTATTTTTCATTTTTCTTATACTAAGAAGCAGTAGTAGTATGTCAGCATAATAAGATTTCATATGATATAATCTCTCAGTAACAGAATTATGGTGAAAAAGCTCCCATATTTTCGGGAATTTTGAAAATTTTAAAGACTTCAAGGGGCTATGAAGTGCAAGTTAGAGACATGACATGTTCTACACTTTTGTTGTCCTTCTCTATTTTTTCACAATATTTAGTTGAATTAAGTGAAAGAGTTCACAATGTAATTTTTGTTGACTTTGTTATTTAAATTTGGATTTTTATTTTTTTCAAACTTTTGATGTCTACGCGTTTCCTATCAGTGCGATTTTAAAAATTTTAACATTTTTGGGATCCACACCTCTATGTTAGTTATATCAAATACAAATTTCCCCTCTAAACCCACTACTTATACCTCATTTTTCCATGGCTTTATGATGGTTAATTGAGAAATTTTTGATTTTTATAACTTAAAGACTTACAGGTTATATATGTGGCAGGTTATATTTGTATTTTTTTTTTTTTTTTTTTTTTTTTTTTTTTTTTGTCTAAAAAACGTGATGATTAATTTGCTCTACCTACTATGTACGAAATTATATAAACTAAAAACTCCACGGAAAAGCAATGGTTAAAATTGTGACGTGATGAAAAGTTTCATTGAACTTTCTTCACTAAATAAAGCCTTAGGAATAATAATTTCGCAGAATTATTTGCGATATACATTTCTTTGTGATTTTGCTGACCTGTGTTATTGTTTTGTAAAACCTAGTTTCGCAATTGTAGAAAAAAATTGAAATGTTTATGATGCACCGATTGAGTTTAACAATTTTATAACTTATTTATATTTGATGCCCTATAAAATATAACTTACATAATTTTTCGTTCGCTCCATTCTAATTTCAGAAGCCAATAAAAAAATGGGTATACATTTAAAGAATTTAATATAGATATAAAAGATGCCAAAAAACTAACAAAGAATCGTTATTATAGAAGACAATACGATTTAAAAAGGAAGGCTACGAATGATGCAGTGATGTAAGTTTTACAAATTAATTAACTTGTTTACTATTTGAAAAAAAAAAAATAATTTTATTTAATTTTAATATTGCAAAATAAAAAATTATATATTTGCAAACTTTTATTTAATATTGTTCAAGCTTTAAAAATAACTGGAATTCTAATTAACGCATATTTATAGATACTTCTTAATATACACACATTTGTATATGCTAGAAAGAGACTGTAGGTATTTTATAACAGACTTGCCTATCGGCTACAACCCACAAGTATGTTAAAGAAGAATTGAAATCTACATATGTTATCGCAAACCGAGTATATGACTTGTGTGCTATTCTAAGGCGGTCATACCCTGTATAAAGTAAGTTAAGCTGTATGTATGTTTACTTTCGTACTTTCGAATACTAATAAACAATACATTATCGGTAGTGTACGTTGAAAATTGTTCAGGGTTGTTATCGATTTACGATCTATTTTTGAATAAAAATCCTACAAAATAAAATAAATTTAAACGCAAAAAACAAACGTTATGCTTCAATAAATATTTATTTCAATTTTTAATACAAAAAAGAAAAACATTGTTTTAATATTAAAATACTGATGATAATGACAATATTATTTTTTAAATTTACTCATAATATTATTTATAAATAGAAAAATAATACACTTTGGTACAGGTGCGGTCTTCAATACTCCGAAACATACCCAAAACTATAACAATAAATCCATAAAATATCAATACTACATATACCACTAACTGTGAATATATTTCCTCTTTACTGGCACACACCTCCCTCAATAAAATCATCATCATAATCATTTGAGCCATCAGAAAGCAGTTATACTAAAAATGTTGACATAATTTTATTTATGCTTTAATTTTGTATTATTTTTTTAGCTTTTTTTTAGCAACAATTACTGTTTGTTTACATGTTCTGAATGAAATATAACTGAGATACTTTCAAAATTTATGTATAAGAAATAACTGAAAAAACCCAACGAAAAATTTATGTTATTCCCAGCAAAGTTTACAAAAATGTAGTAGTCGATGAATACGCTTCATGACCCCACAATGTTTTTCATAAATTTAATGTTATGAGTATGAATATGATTCGGTAGCTAAATATAAATAAGTAACAAGCAATAATGCACGTTATCATTACCATAATCATAATCACACATTTATTAAACAATCATGTTTACTATACTTATTATTCGGTATACCACAGCCTTGATTAACAAGCGTGTATGATGTGTGAAAGTGAAAACAAAAAATTTTAGAAATATAAGAAGCATAGAATGGGTAAATCAAATATACGAGATATGTGAATCATAAGTAACTATAGGGGCTCATTTTTATAGATTTCATCATCTCGATAGCACAGCATATCTAATATATCACAGGCATTCTTATGTGTTTGCAAGATTATTAGTCCATTACTAACAATTTAGATTACGTGTCTCCAAAGGGAGTGGAATAATATTAAGTGAAGAAATATTTCAATTTTAGATATTCGGTAAAAATTATTTCGTACTTTTATATATAATAAAAATAAAATAATAAATAATAATAAAAACGTAAAAACACGGAGAGGTTTAAGTGTAATATAGATGTAAACATAAAATAAGTAATAATATTAAAATCCAATCGTAAATTCATAATAACATATATTTTATTAATTCGGTCTTACACACACATTCTCTCCCTCTATCTCTCTCTTTCTAGTCAGTGCAGCCAGCTTTATTGTATACCATGAGAATACTAAAGCAACTTTTTATATTTTGATTCGAATAATTTGTTTGGATTGGAATATAAAAATTCATAATAAAGTAGCTCAACGCACTCAATTCAATCGTTTATCATAATAAAATGATCGAAATGAAAATTCAAACATGACACTTAACATATGTTCGTTTGATTACTCGATTTTAATGAAATTCATTTCGTTCACAAATATTCCCCAAAATATTATGAATTCATTTAACGTCTGAAATGATAAGTTTAGTTGTTGTTTCTTTTTCTTCTTTTTGTTTTAAATTTCATAAATTCGAAATAAATGTACTAATAATATACCAACAAGATGGATTATGGAATATGAATGAAATTTTGCGATAAATTGAATAAAATTGAATTTGGCACAATATTTGAAATATGAGTTCATGCTTTTTTTGTGGGAAAAAGTTGTGAAGGTAATTTATTTTTGTGATAATTATTAAGCAGATAAAAATAAAATGATGATCTGCTGAAAAATTTGGATAAAAGAGTATTCGTCATTTATAGTTTTAAGGTTGTCATGGAGTTTTATAAGTGCTAAATTATTTTTTTTGTTTAAATATAAATTATTTTGCTGCCACTTCAGATGCCCCTGTATTCTAGATGTTTGCTAATCTATCTATGTATGTATTATTTAATATAAGATCCGTCTCACAGCAACACTAATTGGCTCTCTAATTTATTTTATAATAATGGTTTAAAAGAAGTTACCTATCTTTAAGATAATATACAGTTAGATCTGTAAATGTCACATTATTGGGTCTACAAAAACCATGACGATACTATAGCATTAGACGGATGCACACAAACCAGCCTCATGTTTATAACTAATCAATTTGAGATACAGGCCGGATATTGAATACTTCTGTATATATACTTCTGTATATATATCACATCAATTTTGCGAATGTCGAAAATATTTAAAAATAACAATTTATTTAAAAAGCATGTACTAAATACTAATATTTGTATAAAAATTTAGGAATAATATTTTAAGTGATTAATATTTATAAACTCTAAATTATTATGTTTAGATTACGGTTAAATTGAAATTAATTCTGCAAGTTCCCAGTAAAAAATCGAGCTTCGAACGAAGCAAATTTGTAAGGGAGAAAGGTAAAATAGTGCTACCATATTTCCTTACAAATGTCATGAATTTTTTATGGCGAGTTCCTATATCCTTAGTGCATTCATCGTAGTAAGGCTTATTTCGAAGTACATAAAAGCATAGTTATTATTATTTTTATTTTATTATTTTTTTTTTTTTTGCAAAATGTCAGTAACATACAGGGGGAGTGGTACAGATATTCATAATGGTTTATCTAAAAAACTATTACAATTTGAGTCCTCAAACTTTGTGGAAACTACTTTCTTGTCATATCGCATTGATGAAAAGAAAATAAACGGATAGATTTAGGGGGAGGAATAGCTTCCATACAAAGCAAATATTAATTTTCGCAAGTCTAAAGGATTATTTCAGTGAAAATCTTAAAAGGTTGTAAGACAAGTCCAAGGGCAGTAGTAGCCCCCATATAAAGTAAGTATTATTACAGTTTTGATTACTATTTTCTTTACCTTAAATCTTGTTTCAAAATATAATAATTTTTTTAATAAATTTTAACTTGATTGTTTTAAGATTTAATTAGTTTTTCTTAAGAAATATGGATTTTTGATGTTTATAGCAACTTCTATATAAAAACCGGTTAAGCAATTTTTGGAATTTCGAAAAATGCAAACGGTTTTTCAAAACCAACTAACGAACTATTCGAAAACAGATTTCTCCAAAATGTCGACTAATCGATCATCTTAATATATAGTAATTTCAGCAAAGCTTTCGACAAAGTAAATTATGATCTAATATTGTTCAAATTGAGTAAATTTGAATTTTGTCCTGTTTTCCTTAAATGGATTTCCACATATTTTAAAAACAGATACCAATGTTTATTATTTAGAGAGTGTGCATCGAAAACTATTCCTGTTTTATCCGATATTCCCCAGGGTAGCCAACTTATCCTCCTATTATTATTATGTTCATAAATGATCTACCAGCTTGCATTAAAAATTCCATAGCTTCAACGTTGCTTACTTCAATCAGATCTTGACAATTTTAATTACTGGTGCTTTACAAATTTAATGTATCTGAATTTAAAAAAGTGTAAACATATGATTTTAAACAGAAGAAGTCCAACACTCTGTAGATACACAATCAATGATCAATTCAATTAAGTCGACGAATTCCTCGATCTTAACATATTTCTTGATCGTAAACTATCATTTAGTATCCACATTACTCAATCCGTGAACAAAAGGTATAATGGGTTTCCTCAAGCATTGGGGAAACGAATTTGACGATCAGTATGTTTCCAAACAATCGTTTACATCTCTTGTAAGACCGATCTTAGAATATGCCTCCGTGGTCCGGGATCCTTAATACGAAGTTTATATAAAGAAAATTGAATCTGTCCAAAGACAATTTCTTTTATTTTCCCTTCGTATCATAATATTAATTTGACACTATATAAAAGTCTACTGTTGCTTATTCAAAAAGAATATTTGTTATTCCATATAAAAAGAAGTATTCAACCGATTCATATTTTTAGCATGTATAAATTAGTCAGAAATGACATATTTTATGTTTTAAAAGTACGTCAAAAAATAGAATAATTATTGTGTAAAATTATTGTGTAAAATAATTCCAAGATTTGAAATTTTTGTTTGAAATTTATATCATAGATGAAATTTATAACAAGAGTTTTAAGAAGATATAAAAATCTTTGAAACTAACAAGTTTACCTATGTAAGCTATGATGGGGATCATTAATGAATTATTGAACTTAAAATATTAAGCCATATAGTACTTTAAAATACTCACAACTTTATAAAGCGAAGATCCATTAAGCGCTTATGTTCATAATTTTTATCATCTCTTACTTTAGCTATTAGTTTTACTTTTTCAATCTTCCTGCATATGTAAAGTTCTTTAGCTAACTTATATATATTAATATGTTCTTCTAAAATTTATTTCATGGCACAAGTTACTTACAATTACCGGAAATTAAACACGGGGTTGAAAATCTGTCAAGAGGTTGTTAGCTTTATCGACTGGGTCTCTAATTATAGTAATCTTTTAAAAGTATTGTAGTTGAGGAAGTAGCAGTTTACTCTTTTAACGAATAAGCGGAAATTTTTACTGGTATTGCGGTCATTTAAAACTCTAGTACGAAGTCGCTGCTTGTGTAGAGTTTCTTGCATTTTAGCACTTTGGTAGACGAATATCTTCCCTTTTACGTCATATTCTGAAGGCTTTCTTTCTAAATCTTATTCCAGTTCCGTCCGTCTTATTAAACCAAGATTAATCTCTAGTTTAACTACTTAAATCTCTCTCTAATTCTGATATGAAGTTAATATTGTTGACTAGGAAACAAAGAATGTAATTTGCAAAACTTAAAAAATAAAAATGAGGCAGATATAGTACAGAAATATTATTTATTTAAATTAAAGTTTGGAGATTGCGTAATAAAAATATCATTGTATTATTTTTAATATTGATTTATAAATAAATTCTAGTTTCTTTAACTTTAGGCTATTTTAACCCTTTTCAACTTTTCTATACATTTTTTAAATTCCATTATGTAAGATAATAATTTCCTTTATGGATCACCCTCGCCTTTTTGCCTTTTGTGTTTTCTTGGCAATAAACATTTATTGCAAAAGTCCTTAACAAAAGCAAAACCAGTCAAAATATTGATAAGTTTGAAATGTTTGTGCCCCATTATACTCAAACCAATGTCTTTTATTCTCTCGTTTTGTCGATATACATATATTCTTCCTCATCATATTTTTGTCCAAAGTAGACGACTATAGAATTTCTTATATTATTTGTAATTGTTCCTGTTGTTTGTTACTCATATGTTTGAAATGGTCATACTTCGTTTTTTCCAACAAATTGTTGTATTAAATGTTTTTAATCAATATGTAGAGAGTAGATGTAACTTACTAGTTACATGAGCTAAAGAAAGTAATTTTAATATGAGACTTTTATGTAGAAAATAATAAAAAGCAATCAATAAAAATTCTAAAACATATAGGTACGAAGTAAACAATAAGAAATGTTATGCATAAAAATAAGTTTCAATCGTCTGTATTGGAGATTATATTCAAAATATAATGACTAAGATATGAATCAAGTTATCAGCATGTTTTAAAATTATATCTAAATTAAATTAAATGTTTTTGCACAAAAATATATATATATATATATATATATATATATATATATATTTCACATCACCATATATAACTTAATTTTGTTGAGAAGAACTTTCACAAAAGAAATAATTTGCTTAATGGGTCCAATCCTCAGTTATAGCTAGATATAAGTTAGAACCAGATGTAGAGTGTTTTAATTTCGGTTGATACAAGAAATTCATTCAACATTTATATCCGTTTATCATTTTTGTGACCTTTTGTTCCTTCTTTAACGATATCGGAAGGTGGAAGACGGTTTTGAATCAGAGAAATGAATAAAAGTCATGAAAAAGAAATGTTATGTGAATCGTATGTTGTTCTATGTATCATTGTATATTTTTCTTTTCATAAAATTTATTACAGTACTTTTGAACAATATTTCATACATATCAATTTATACTCATGTAGAAATGTTTATGTACGTTTGTGTATAGAAATAAATATTAAATTGTTGTTAGTTTTTGTTGTGAATGAATAAAAAGGATTTCATTTATATGTTTTCTATGAACCAGCAACAACAATTTTAACAAGAGCATAAATATTGATGAGTTTGATGGTGTAAGTAACTTTTTCTTTACCCTTTTTGTGCTCTTTTTATTTTCCACTTGGTCTTGTAATACGACCTCTTTATGGCCATTCAATCTGTTTGTTGGGCAGGAGTTTAAACGAAAGGGTCGTTCTAATTTGTGTTGTGTATAAAGATCACCCCTTTTTATTGATTGTTTGGCGAGTAGATTTTTTTTATAGATTTTGCTTGCTTTTGCACAAAACGGAAGTGATATTTTTATTCTATTGTTCTTTTACTTGTGTTTTGCATTTATGAATAGTTTCACTGCGTCGATTTTTTGTTTAATACGAGCACTTGTTTAATTTTCTATTTTTTCAGTTGTCCTCCAACATCCTTAATGAATTATTATGTTTTGCATGGAATATCGGTATGGGCTTTTGAAATTATTATTTTTATTTAATGGTTTGGAAGAAATGAATTGATTAAATGACTGTCGATTTAATATTTTTAGTTCACTAACTCTCACAAGCTTGTAGTGTTTTGAAGAAAGGATTATTATCAATCCTTTTTATTTTCATAGAGTTTCTGAATATATCAGGAGATTTTGTCCTAATCGCTTGTACCACATCTAAATAGCTTGCCTTTAAGCACTTTACTAATAGGAACAATTTGAAAACAAATATGTTATAAATTCTAAAAAACACATTTTTTCATACATTCAAAATCTCGATTAACCCTAAATACAACTTGATAAATCTTTATTACCATATAATTTAAAATTAATATCTAAATTTTGGGTGGTCAGCCAGTTTTCATTATTCTAAATTAAAACAATCACAAGCAAATTAAAGTCAAAATTTACGATTTCAAATTTATAAAAATCTTTTGATCAAAGTTAACAAAATATTTTTTTAACCATCTCCAAAGTACTTTTATACTTTTATATGAACTTATTTGAACCAATTACAGAAAAACCAATTTTTACAGAAAAAAATACCAATATGATAAAAAGGCACAAAGGTCCCCCGTAGAGATGAAAAATGCCCTTTAAGAATAAAAACAAAAAATAATATTAAAAACTCTTAATAATATTTTAGTGTGAAAACATATATAAGAAAATCTACACAAAACATCCGATACTTAAGGATTTTGAAAAGTAAACTTCAATTATGAATTTCTAAATTAATTAATTTTTTTAATATATGTATAAAAATAAAACAAACACAAGAAATCAATAGAAAAGACCAAAGACTTCTTAAACTACATATAAATATATATATATATATATGTGCATACGTACATTCATACATACATACATACATATGCTGCCATGCATTTTGAATTCATCTCTTTAAAATGTTTAACATTTAACTTTAGTTAAAATAACAAATTTAAGTGTTAATTTTAAATAAATATCGTATAAAGAAAATGCATTTATTCTTCAATCAAAGAAGATGCAGTTCATAGTAAAGGAATTCTACAAAAGCACAGCAGGTGCTCAACAATTATAAGATCATAAACGAAAGTGTTAAAAACAACAAATATGAAACGATTGAAATTAAATGAATTGATGAAAAAAATTCTTATTGAATAATTTTGTAGAACATTAAGAGCTGATATTTTTCGTAGATCTTTTTCTAAATGAGTTGAGTTATTGTTCGACTTAATCACAACAGTGTCTTGTATTTTTGTAAAAGAAAGCGAATATACATAAATAGTTTGCTTTCTAAAATGGAATGGTAAAATTATTTCAAGTATTTGATTAATGTTTGGCAAGAGGAAATTTTTATAGGTTAAAAGGAAGTCCAGAGTTTATAATAAAAACAAACATTTTATGCATTCTAAAATGTATTGCACATAAATATTTCTGGTATCTTTTGTTATATAGTTTATAAGATGATGGTAATAATTTAAAATATAATTGAAGATATTAATATAAGTATTTAGAACTTTTAGAATCAGATAACACTTGAACTGAGCCTTAATTTAGGTTAGTATACTTATTACATTTTGGTTATTTACTTGTACACTTCAACTCCAAAAAATATTAACATTGTGGTCAATTTAAAGAAGAAACTACTACCAAATACTATTCTTTACAAGTCAAGGATACGTGAATAAAGAAGGTATGTACACGATTTTAACATTTTATAAGTTTACTAATCGGGGGTTATTGTACTTTGATATTCCCGTCAAGGCTTAAGCTTGTATCAAAGTTGCAAAAGGTTGTTTTTTGAAAGAAGATTTATATATATATATATATATATATATATATTGATAACTTTTACTATTCCTTCAGACAGGCGGTCATATTCCTAGAGGTAAGAGAACCGGTCTGAAATTAGCCAAGTGACAGATTTTTTAGGTTTGTGACCGATTATAGTTCCGGAACTTTATATGAGAGGAACCTGTCACTTTTACATGGGGTTATCATTGGAGGTGGTAAATTAACGCCGCACAGTGGTACCAAAATGTATTTTTTTTTTTTAGAAATAATTCTGTAAATTGTATACCGTTGGGGATATCTAAATAAAATTTTACATGATCAAAGCTGAGGTGTTTTCGACTTGATTTGGAGGATTCGTAGCATGTTACGGGAGAAGAGAGAAGGTGGTCACTTCGGGATTTTTTTAATTCGTCAAGAACTCATTTTTGTTTTGAATGTTAAAAAAAATTATATATAGATCTCTACATGTCTCAATGTGTAGGTTATCTCTTTTAGTTTAAGAGATATTCAGGTCGATGCAAATTTTACACTTGGGTGCTTTAATTTGGGTCCTAAAATTTTTTGAAATTGTCCACAAAATTTCCTATAAAATTATAAATAATAATAATCAAAAGAATCCCGATGCGCTTTGGGCAACGACTTCCCTCAAGCCCTATCCAACCCTTCACAATTATGAAAAAGTTTTTAAATTTTTTGTAAGATTCTCTGATTTTAAAACAAGTTTATCTATATTGCACAGTGGGGCAGAATCGAAATTTTTTGGAAATAAATCTGTAACTTCTGATCGGCTGGTTGGATTTTCATGAAATTTGGTACAGGCATATCAGAGGAGTGTACAATGTTAACTTTGGAAGGGGGGTACAACAAACCCCTCAGGGGCGGAGCTAAGGGGGCTCAAAGTTAGTTACTTCTGACAAAAAATTTTTAATCGCTTGGCAAATTTTTGTTCCTCGTCCGATTTCAAATATTTTTATATACTGTTGTAGGCCCTGATAAAATAAATTCAAAAAATAAACGATTTTGAATTTGTAAATTGCAAAAAAGACGACTTTTTGTGTTTTTTAGCCGAAAAAGTATCTACACTCTTTTTAAATAAAATTTTCTTTAGCAACATATAAAAGATTTGCACTTTTCTGAAAGGCAATTTCACAGAGATGACTTTAAGATAAAAAACAAGCTCAATAACTCAATTGGTCATGGTACACACCCTCCCGAATTCGACCAATTTTATATGAAAGTTTTGACTTTAGACCATTTTTTCTCAAATTCCAAAGAACCAATCATCAAGTGGAATATATTTTAAGAATCTTCAATATGTTGTTAAAAGTTCTAAATCAGACTCTATGGGACTTCGGGAAAATGTGGATTCTATAGCCAAAAAAGTAAAAAATCCCATTTTTGGGAATTTTCATTAGTTTTTTTGGGAATTCGGAAAAACCCTACCCTGATTGAAATTTGCTTAACGAGCTTTTATTTATATTAATAAGATCCACATTTTCTGCAAATTTCATTAAGATATCTTTATAAGCAAATATGTTATTACAATTAAAAAATTTTTATTTTCTCCAAAAACCCCAAATTGAGCCTTTTGTTTGGTTTATTTCTAAATAGCTAAAGAAATTTTAAAAACATGTATTCCAAATTAGGCTTATCCTTTAGCATATATAATTTCCGATTTTCTACAAAAAGATTCAAGTCAATATCATGCCTCATTTCAGAAATATGAGCCATTAAACTTTTATATTTCCAATTTATTGTATATATGAATATATTTTTACAAACTTGCAACTTTTGCCTTTAGCTTTGCGTGAATAATTGCTTAGAAAATTATGAACATTTCTGTACACTTTTGGCATCTTTAACATATATTATTTTGGAAATTATTTGTTGGAAACTTTCAAGGATATTGAAAGATGAAATATTTGAAGTATTTTTTTTTTTAACTTTTATTTGGATTAATTAGTAATTAAGATTATTTTAGAACTTTCTTTTAAAAAGGAAAAACGAACACGAACTGAAAACTGAAAACGAGGTTATACTATAGTAAGTCCATATTTTCACATGTATGTAGAATTTATTATTTGTGAGACAAATTTTTGATTTTAGTTGTACGGTGTTATATATTAATTTTAAGTCTATAGTAATATGCGCACCATATTCTTCTTCTACTTTTGTTCCATCGTTATATGGGAACAAAGCACTGTGTTACGACTCCCCCTGTTATATTTTTATCTCAATTGTGGAAAATTATTCCCACAAAATGTTAATGCTTTCACATTTATAGTTTTGTTTTAGTTATGCGATGATTTATATATTGTTATTTTTTTTTTCTATGGGGATTACAACTCCCCTTAGTCCAATCTACATATGCTTCATTGTTTTTGTAAATTTTAAGGTACGTTAATTTATTTTTATTAATATGCTTAATTTTATTTTTACCTTTTTAATAAAAAAAAAATACAAACAAGCACAAAATATGCACTTTCAACTTAGTAAAAATTTAATGCGATCCAATTTCTCTTTTCTGGGCTCACTTGGAAACTTTGACGATTTTTTTTTTCTTTTTTTAAGTAGTTTGGGAAATTTCGAACCGATTCACAAGCAAAAATTAATAAATACGTTTTTGTTTTGCAGTCAACATTTGAAAAAAGGTTAATTCAAAAATTATAATTTGCAAGTATTACTTTTAACAAAAAGCAATTTTAAACATTAAATGAATAATACTTTAATTAATTTAAAACAAATCTTTAACAAACTTTTTTTAACTCACCAATTAAAATACCTTCAAATAAATTTCTATTTAAAGGACATTAATTATGATACTAATTTTCTCTCTTTCTCTTTTATGTTTTCAAATTAATATTCATCACTAAAACTTTCCTCAATAAATAAGTTGGTAGAAAAAAAATGTAAATAATTTCTATGCGGTTAAAAGAGGCGACAAGGCATGAAACCTGTAAGCTTTTTGTTTGTTTCTATGTGAGTTTGAAGCATAAAGGATAAAGTTTAATTGGAAAACTATTTAAGTTTTTTCTTTATTTTTCTGGCTTTTTGTCTATTTCAATTCATTTTGAACGAACAACACCAACCAACATTTGTATTCAAATTACTGACACATTTACACAAGAATGAATTTTATTACAGGTGAATAAATTAATACTATATTAAGAATGCTATTTTAATAAAAACAATGGATATATTATGTAAGCTATCATTTTGAAAATTAGGCTTTTTATGTAATATAAATTAGATATTTCAGAACGATGCCATAACATGTTATTACTGGTATACTTTATTGATAAAACTTCATTATAAATAAATCTGAAATCTGATATCTTTACATATTTTATAAATTTATGTTTTTCATTATAAGCAGCCCCTACTGTAGTTCGTCTTTGTTTGTATGTGTAAAAATCCTATTAATTTTTTTGTTTGTCTGTCTGTTTTGTTTATTTGTGTAGGTATTATATACCTGTTCTTTTATGTTTAAGCAGAAATTATCTCTAATAGCTTTTGAAGACAAAAAGAAAACTTGTAAAAGTTTTTTGTGCCATAATATGACTTTTTGTTTGCTATGAGATTTTATTGTATTCCATACGAACTGAAAGTAATTTTAATTTATATTATTTGGATCTTGTAAAAAAAATATCTACTGCATTTAATCCTGCAATGGCTTTTTTTAATTTTATTTTAATTAAAAAATTTAAACAAATATCTTAAGTATTCGATCTTTAACATATTTGTAAGTAAAGAAATAAAATAAGGAAATTTATACTTTTTAAATTTAAAGTCCATATCATAAGTTTGATTCAGGAGGAGCCACCCAACTCCTAGAAATGAAATGTTGAATATAAATTGAAATGTAAGACGTATGTGAGACACAGTATTTCTTTTATGTAATTAAATTTACGTGGGCCGCTTACTTCGTGTATCTGCCAGGTAAAACATTTGTATTTGAAAACCAATTTTTAGCAATTACATTATTTTGATTTTCTTGATTTAATAATTTAAAAGGATTATTTTATTATCCAATGAAAACAAAATACAATACAGAATTAAAAATATTGATTTTGGTTCTTTTATTTTTGTTTTTTTTTTTTTTTTTTTGTTTTGAAAAATGCGGAATTACTCCAATCAGATCAATCAGATTATGATTGGTCTATGATGAATCTAATGGATTTACGAAAGTGTAAACACATGATGTTCTACAGAAGAAGTCCAGTGCTATGTAGATGCAAAATAAATGAACATCAGCTTGATCTAGTCGAAGAATTTCTTTATCTGGCAGTGTTGCTTGATTGTAAACTATCCTTTAATTCCCACGTTTCGCATATCGTTAATAAGGCAAAAGGAGTTCTAGGTTTCCTCAAGCGCTGGGGGAGAGCGTTTAATGATCTTTACGTTTGCAGGTAATTATTCACATCTCTTATAAGACCAATCCTGGTATATGCTTCTGTAGTCTGGGATCCCCTTTACGAAGTTCTTCTTCAATCTTCCATGGAATCCCAACATTAATTTACCATCATACGAAAATCGATTACAGCTTACTGATCTCCCTACTCTTGAAAGTAGGAGAAAATATATGAATATTTCATTAGTAATTAATTTGGTAAACAGTTTAATTCATTAATTTAAGTTCCTGTTTCGTAAGATCAAATTCGTAATCCCATATCGTCCAAGTAGAAATTATAATCCTTTAAAATAAAATATTTTCGAACCAATTATACCAACTTTGATCCCAAGAGTTGTATATGCAATCAATTCAACAGTTTTTATCCATATATTGATTTTTCAGTAAATCCAATCCGCATTAAGAGGAGTATTTTTAACTTAGTTACAGAAAAATATTTTATTGTAAATAGCTTTAGGAATTATATATATATGCTAACCTATAAGAAATTATAATTTTATTGGCTATCAAATAAATAAAGATTTTAATGGATAAAAATTTATGGTGATAAGTCGCGATAAAATTGTATACAATATTTTTATAAATAACTTTTTAACTACAGATTTTTTTTATGTCAAAACACTTGATATTTTATTTCATTATTCCTATTTAGTTTTTGAAATTCAAGCAACAATTTTTATGAATCTATGGTACGTAAAATTCAGAATATATTGAATATATTTTAACAATAATTTACTTTATTGTTATCCTCTAAAGAATATCAAACAAATAAATGCATTTAAATGAAATTAATTAAAATGTATGAACTGAAAAAGGTTTTGATACTTCGAATATCAAGTTTACTTAAATAGATCTAATTATGTATCCTTTGATATTAATAATTCTTTACAAAAATAAAATAAATACTTTATTTTATTTTTTTTTTTTTAATTACTTGTAAAAAGCAAAAAATCGTAAGAAAAATAACAAAGTTTTCAAACGCGAAAAATTATCAAATTTTAAAAAATTTGAAATACCCTGTAATTTCTCGTTGCTACCTAAATTTTAAGTCAATTTTGAATTTAATTGAATGAAGAAAGCAAAAGAACGTAGCTTTTAACCTTTATTTTAATATTTTATATTTACTACAAATAAGAAATAATTTATTATTTTTTCTTTGATTAAATTTGTGTTTTTATTTCAAAATAACATTAAAGATATCAAGTTTTAAATGCTATTTCATTTACAATAAAATAAGATCTCAATCTTTCAAATCAATTAAACACTCAACCAATTATTTAAGAATTTAAGAAATTATTTTTAATATATTTTTAAGCAAATCATTTTATGGTTTAAATAAATCATTCCATATAAAATCGAATGTTCTAAATTTTTGTCCAATATAAAAGAAAATAAATCTTGTTATGCTTACAAGAAAGTCTTTTAAAAATATTAAATTTTTAATAAATAACACTAGAACTTGAACATTTTTGTTTTTGTAAATGTTGTTTAAAAATGTTCTTTCAATATTTGACCAAAACATGTACAAATGTATATGGATAACAAGCTGGATTTTTCTACTTTCCAAAAAATCTTAAAAAGAAAAATTTAGAAAAACAATAAAAGAATTTAGCCAGGAACTTACCAAAGAAAAACAGTTCTTTTTTTATTTTAGCATAATTTAAAATTTTTAATGATTTTTAGTTACAAAATTATGCATATTTTCAATCAACCAATTTTGAAGATTTTACTTAAAAAATTACAATTTTTAAACATTTATCGTTGATAATTTATGTGTAGATATTTTTATTTAACTTCGAAAATAAAATTGTCTCAAAATACGCAAAATTTTTATTATATATATTTTAATACTATCTAAAATAAATATTATATTTTGCATGAAAAAATTTGGGGAAAATTTTTCTGGGTCATTATAAAGATGATTTATAAAATAAAAAATATTTTTCATTAAATAATAAAGCTATGAGTTAGACAAATCAAGTTTTATCCGTAAAATTTAAGCTTAAATTTAACGAAATTTGGAAATTTAAAATTTCGTAAACCCATGAAAAATAAATAAAATTTCAAAATTATTTACTCTTAGAAGAATTTAATATTTTACAAAAATTCACTTATGTTATGTAGTTATTTAAAAAAAGTTGAAATAAAAATACTTAAAAATGTGCATTCACTACATTTTTACTTAAACAAGTGCCACTTTTAAAAACATATTGATTTACTTAAAAATTTTCAAAAGAAGTTGCAAATTTTTGGATAAACAATGCTGAAGATAAATTCATCATTCCTTTTTCTATTTATGGCAAACTAATTTTTTCCAAAATATTTTTTTTCCTTTTCCTAATACATAATACATTTTTACATTATTGTTCGATTTTCCCACGATCTAATGGGATTTCGGTTTCCCCTTTCCTAGAACAGATTAGGGATATTTGGTAAAAGAGTTCTTGATTTTTGTATATTCCCGTGTAGTTGCTATGAATAATGTCGATATTGCCACTATTGACTATTTCGGAACAGAATATTTTCAAATGTTTTGAATGCTTTAATTTCCATCATCCTACTAAAAATAGTTTTTTGTTGGCATAACTTAATAGAGCGATTTTGTTTTTAATCGATTAACAAAAAGTAACTAATAATAACTAAAAATATCAAAAAATTTCATATTAAAATATTTGTTAAGTGGAGGGAGTATAAATGTAAGCACATACTAATTTAGCGCTTTTTGTTATATTCTCAATACATTTTATGAAAAAATGTTTCATCTCGTTAACCCGAATATCATTATTTTGTTGAATTTTAAATATTTCTAAGCAATAAATTTTAATTATTTTTAATTTCCTCAACAAAAAATAAATAAAACTACATACATACATACACATTTAGCATTTTTTAAACATCTCAATAAATTAGTTGCCTAAAACTCATAAATTCATACATTAATCAATAAATTAAATAAATTATTGCTGGTGTAAGTAAATTTATGATTTTCTCATTAAATTTATGATTTTCAAATAAATTTCAATACAAAATCATATAGCATTTTAGCAGCATAGCAAATTAAGTACATGTTATAATGCTGTTATTTAGTAGATTTAGTAGAATATTTTGTATTGATTTTTTTGCGTTTATTTAAATGGATTTTAAAACAAATACTGATCAATAATGTTTATAACAAAATATATAAATAGTACCTTTGAGTAGCATACATACATATACATATGTATATAACAATTCTGCTAAACGCTCACGTTTTGTTTCGAATACCAAATAGAGAACTTCATGAAATTCACAAATTAAGTTTTAGTTAACTTTTTCGTTATTAAAGTTAAAAAGTTCATGAAATCGTAGAGTAATGAGGATAGGTTGAATTTAAAATTAACTGCATTTATCTACAATAACATCTTGCTGATTACGAAAATTACAATTCGTTCAAAACAATAGGACTGAATAATAAATATAATTTTTATTTAATTTAAATTATTATAAAAAATTGTACCATGAGTTTTTGAAAGTCATAACTAAAACCTTGTTTCTTAAACAGATCTGTAATTAAAATATTAGCTTAAATGTTCTCATATTCCATCGGCTCAAGTAGAGGGACTAGTGATGAATTGATACAAATTTCAAGCAGAGTTATTAAGAACGATAATAAGATAGTGAGTGAGTGCTCTGATCAATATTGGTTAACTAATTTTTAAAAAAATTAAGCTTTCCTTAAGTATATTTTGATCTTGAACCCTTTGCAGTCCATTAAACTTTTTTTTTTTTTTTTTGTTATAAACTAAAATTACCTATTCCCTTAAATTAACCAAAAAATCATGTTTTTTTTTTTTATTAACATATAACTAAACAAAGAGAATCAAGAAAAAATCTTGAGAAATAAAATTAATTACATTTCATTTCAAAATTAATACCTCTAACATTAAATTTAAACGCTTAAAATAATTAGTCGACTTCCTAAATAAAATGAAAATTAACAGCAACAACAAAGCAACATCGAATCAGTCAAACACTTTATTATACATAATTCGTATCTCGCATACAGTCAATGAATATTTTATTTTTGTTTTTCTTAAATCTAATTGAGTAGAATAGAATCGAGTTGATTGAGTCGAATTTATTTATTTTATTTTGAACAACAATAAAAAACGATTGCCGGTATAAAAAGTGAACATTCTTGCATAAATGCTTATATTAAATGTGTGATTTTTTTATGTTGTTGCAGTGTTGTTTTGTGTCTATCAAAACTGCAACACGTTGAAAGATTGTGACGACATGCATATTTCTTAAACCTAATCTCAACGCCTCCTCCTTCTTCTGCAACCATTGTTCTACAAAAAAAATAATAATAAAAACAACAAAAGTTTTAATATTTTATTTCTATTTCAGTTGTTGCTATTGCTGCTGCTATAAAATACAATTCCGTTTAAATGTTCAAAATGTATGTTACAAGTTGTTTTACAAAATAAAAATTTATTTAACTAAATGAATGAATGAATTGATTGTAGTAGAAATAGAAATAGACAAAAACAAAAAATGAAACAAAATATAATTGAAAAAAAAAAAAATATTCATGTCAGCCATTTCAAATTTAAATTGTTTTTAAGTGATTTGTTTACATGTGGCAATAACATAAAAATGTATGAGATGATGATGAGGATCATGATGATACAACAATATTTTATACAACAACAACTGCAAATACTTAAAACAGCAACAACATTAATACTAATAGCAACTTGTATAACACAAAAATTCTATTGTATATTATTTGTTATTGCACGGTGGGACCGAATGAAAAATCTGTGATCAATGGTTTGACTCTAAAATTAGTAAAAGTTGTTACGAGTGCTAAGTGATAATTGTGCTAAAGAAAATATTTAAAATTTTTTACAATTTCTACTTGCAAGAAGAAAAGTAATTATCATTATCTTCATTTTTGGTATTTGTATCCAGTTTTATACTTAGAATAATAATTCTTTAACTACATGTATTTTTTTTTTTTTTTTTTTTTTCAAAACATAACACCACTGCAATTGATATTCTAATTTATCTTTAGGGAAATAAATTTCTTTAAACGACCCACAGTTTGTTGTCTTCATAGTCAAATACAACTAGTACGAAAACAGCAACAACAAGAGCAAAACATAAAATTAACATTAATTTATTGTAAACACAATGAAAAGTCATTAATTTATGTTTTGTTAAAATTATTGTATTGGAATCTATGTTTTATTAATATTTATCTAGTCAAACATTGATTGAGGCACACTTGCAACAGAAAAAATTCTAGTTATCAAGAGTTTAGAGTTTATATGCAGTTAACTACAAATTCCAATTAAGTCCTTAAAATTATGACTATTTACATCAGGTTCTTAAAGGGTTACATTTAAACAGGTAATAAAACAATTAAACAACGATCTAACGCTTATAAAAAGCTTCTAATGTTGTGTAAGTAATTACAAAAGTTCTTACATAATTTTCAATAACAAAAACTTCATTTGCAAAATTATATTTATTTATTTAATAGTGGGGATTATTCTATTACATGTGATGATACGATTTTCACGGAACTATTCGGAACTTAAAAGTTATTGATTGTTAAAAATGTTACATAGTAGTGAATCAAAATTTTTAAAATATTTTAAAACCTAAAATATTTTATTTATTTTGTGGAATTCCTTAAAAATTAATTTACCTAGGGACGAAGTATAGCAAATAGCCTTTAAAGCGGTATAAAATTTATTACTTTAAATATAAAAAGATAATTTTAAGTTATTTTAAAGATGCCTAATATTCGTAAATTGTATTTTTAAAATTCTTATTATAACGATTATTTCTGATCCAACTGAAGTGTTTTCTGCCACATCAATAATTTAGACAACTTTTATTTTTCGACTTTTGTCACGCTAGACTCTTTTACATTTAAAATTTTCTCTTCGAAGATACCTTTCAGAAAAGTATAAAATTGTTATACATAAGCTTTTAAAGAAAATTTTATTTTAGAGAAAAAAGAGTGGATACTATTTTTGTCAAAAAAAAAAAAAATAACAAAAATTCACAATTTTTGCAATTTTCAATTTCAAAATCTTTTTGGATTCGGAATTGTTGTCAACTCTTTTTATTCGATAAATAAAAAATATTTTATTTGAAACCAGGTAAGAAAAAAATTTGGCAAGCCGTTAAAATTTTTCTATGTCAGAGATACTCCCTAATATAATTTGAAAATGGTTTCAAATGCATCAAACTTTATTCCAAAAAACAAGGGCGTAAGATAATAACTTTCTCAACAAAAAGAATATAATTTATTCACAAATTCAAAAACGCCATTATCATAAATCACGTAAAAATTAATTTCCAAATGTATTTCAAATATGAATTTTAATAAAATTTCTATTTTTATATTTTCTTTAATTTAGACTGGGGTCTATATTTAAAAATGATTCAAGGATAATATTTATTTGATATTATGCACCATTTTCCAAATATTTTCTCTTAAAAATTAATTTGTATAACATTTGAAATAAAATTTATAATATGGCACTTTTCTTCCCCAATGAATCTGAATTAGAATTTAAGCTTAAAATGTAAACATGGTTTCAAAAAAAATATTTGTCATCAAATATTAAAATTATCATATTTCCAAATTTTAATTTTGTTTTTAAATTTTTACACAAAAGCTTACCCACGACAATTCTCGAGCTTTAATGTGAAAACCCCTGCCTTATGTCGTCAAAACTATTACGAAAAGAAATAAAATATATGGGCCATTACTAAATATTTTTTATCCGGTTTAAACTGAAGATAATCCTTAATAAGTTTGATTGTAATACCATTTTTAAAAAACGGGGTACATATCTAAACACACAAGACTTGAAATTCAAAGAGTGCAAAATTTCATCATAGGTTTTATTCTATAATAATGGGTGTTGATCAAATTTCAAAAACTTAGAAGATGTACATATACATTAGGGTTTTCCAACTTTGTATAAAGAAACCACATTTGACCGTACCTACAATTATGAAAGTGGATACCATTTAGAACATCTTGATAAAATTTCAACTTCCTAGAACGATTGGAACATAATGCTACACGGTCATTTAGTTGATGATTACGGAACAAATCTTTAAAAAAAAATCCCATTAAAATTAATGATGTATATATAACACGATTAATGATGTATATATAACATGATTATTATATCCATATTGCGCAATTTTACCAAAAAGGTTAGTATGAATGAAAAAAGGACATTTTATATAAAATTTGTTAGTAAAGTTTTACTTTTATTTCTACGTAATTTTCTTATATGAATTATTTTTAGTAAAATGACGATTTTATCCTTTCTAATACCTATTTTTGAAAAATTGAAAAATATGGGTATATTTATTTTTATATTTCTAGTTATTAATAGAGTTATAGTTTGATGTATATCTCATTAATATTGGTGAGAAAAAAAATTGAAGATTTGTTCTGGGATCATCGACAAAAATGGCTATGTAGCATCATCGTAGGAAGTTGAAATTTGGCCAAGTTCTTCTAAATCACATTCCCTTTCATAATTTTAGCTACGTTTAAATGTAGCTAGAAAAAAGGAATTTTGGACCACCCTAATATACATACATCTTGAACTATAAAAAAAGAAACAGATACTTTTGATTTTGGAAATTCTGTGTAAAATCTTGTTAAAATTATACTAAATGTAGAAAAAATAATAATTTAGCAAAAAAAATATGGGCTACTACTAAAAATTTTTCACCTGGCCGAAACTGAATTTAATCCTTAATAAGTGATGTTATTGTTGGAGCATCAATACAAAATATAAAAAATAAAACAAACCAAATTAAGTTTTATTAGAGACGTAGATGATTATTTGTAAATAAAGTTTTATTCGAAGTAGGAATACCTTTTGAAAGTTTCGTATAAATACAATAGTGCACTTAGTCAGCGTTAGCGTTGAACATTTTTAAAAAATTTTCAAAAAAGGGAATTTCAAAGAATAAAGTTGCCAAAAAAATGTGGCCAACTGCTTCAATACCTAAAAAACTCCTCAAAATTTGACCAGATACGAGGTCTTAACTCGGACTCCAGTCTTATAAACCCACGTCTAACAAATTTTTGACTGAAAGCATGGATTCTCAAGTGTTGACCTCAAGTCTGTGGGACAATTTATTTTTCGTTAGTGATAATTTAGAAAACTGACATTCCGCTGAGATACTAGTATGAGCCAAAATAAAAATATAAATTAGCTTATATCC
Organism: Protocalliphora azurea; assembly: GCA_932274085.1. Classification (NCBI taxonomy): domain Eukaryota; kingdom Metazoa; phylum Arthropoda; class Insecta; order Diptera; family Calliphoridae; genus Protocalliphora; species Protocalliphora azurea. Next base: position 87,007,243 of record OW026520.1, read on the forward strand.
TAATCACTAAATCTATTTTTTAATTTTCACTGTCCGGTTCGAAAAGATTCGGTACTTCATGTTTTAAATAGCTGTTCATAAACTTTGTCATTAGCTTTAGCTTTTAGATGTTTCAGTTCATTTATAAATTCTTTTGTGAAACAATCTCAAAATAATTAATTTTTTCGTTGGAATTAAAATATAATGGATCGAGATATTTCAAACAACTTAGTTTCTCGTCATTTAGTACATAGTCCAAAAAGTCGCCATTTAGTTCCAGTTTAAAAAAGGGGCCAAAAAAGTGGCAAGGTGGCTCAAAAAAGGGCAAATGGCAACTAAATTCGCCAAACTGTAACGCTGAACGTAGTGCTATTGTCGAAGACAATATGAAGAATGACAATAAAAAACGATTAGTTTGGTGACAAACAATATTTAAATCACCGTTAACTGTCTACTCGTTAGTATAAATGACAAATGCTTCCAACAACGTTGCACAAAAAGGAAGCAAGAATAGATTCTAACGTAGTTATAAATTTTATATATGAATAATATCAGTTGTTACCAAAACGGAGCTTAAAACGAATCTAACTTAAACAACTATTTTAAACAAACGGGTTACAGATCTGTATTTACAAGACTTGAAACTAATAGATAATTATGATTGTTGATCAAATTTCAAAAATTTAGAAAAAGGTCTTCAAATTACTTTACTTTTTCCCATTCTTCTACACTTTCTGTTTGCGCGTTTATACTTTTGGTCTCATTCGATCTTATATAAACCAACCGGACTTTGTGGATAAATTCTACACCTTCTTTGTTATTGAGCAGACTTTCAACAGTTACATAGAGGGTAGTCGAATTTTGATGACAAAATTGTTTACTTTTAAAATTTTTTTTTTTTTGCCGGGGTCTGTGCGTCCCTAAACGGAATACAAATTTTTTGAACAGAGAAACAGAGATTGATACTTCTTATAATTATGCATATCTTGCGCTATACCTAGTTGCTATGCCCTAAATAGTCAACGCAGTAGATAGACAAAATTTTGGGAAAACAAGAGAAAAAATTAAGAAAAAGAAGAAAAAATAGTTTTTCGCGAGGCACATTCACAGTTTCATATAGAATAGAGTGGATTACTGCTTCAACTTAGTTTTCTGTTATTTTACACAATAGAATTGCAGGAGCATTAAAAATAAATTTAATTAAAAAATTTGATGGCCTTTTTGAAAATTACACAAAAATTGCCCTTTTTGTTTTCTTATTTTTATATAGCAAATCTCAAATTTCTCAAATCCTGGATATATGAATATAAGAACGGTAATATTTATAGTTGTTTGGGACCACACATTTAATTTAAATTGTCGTTGATAGTTTAAAATGGGACATTTCTGTCAAAACAGATTTTGCTTAGACACATCGCATGGACAGCATGCAATCGACCATAATGGACATAATTTGGTGGTGTTTGCAATGCTTAAGGGAAATGTAAAGGCGCATTAAAAAATTTCGGTATATAAAAATTGTATGGACCAAACAAATAATGTTAGTGAACCAAATCATGTAGATAATATTGACGAACATTTTTCGTTTAATTTTAATGAAAAAAAAAAAAAAATAAAAATATATATATATATATATATATATATATATATATATATAAAATTCAAATTTAATGGGGAATGTTTATTATCATTTGAAAGAAAATTCTTTGACATTTATTTTTTGAAGATTATGTCTATCAAATGTTGGCCGTTGCTACGTTGCAGATGGTCCACCCGTTGAGTCCAATTTTCGATGACTCGTTCGAGCATTTCGACTGGTAACTGGCGAATGACACGCGTGAAGTTTTCCTCCAAGGCCTGAATCGAAGCGTATTCGTCCGCATAAACTTTAGACTTTACATATCCCCACATGAAAAATTCTAACGGTGTGATATCACACGATCTTGGTGACCAATCGACCGGCGCAAAACGTGAAATTATGTGCTCACCGAAGTGTTCTCTCAATAAATCCATTGATTGATGCGATGTGTGGGAAGTGGCGTGGTCTTGCTGAAACCAAATGTCGCCGAGATCACGAGCTTTAATTTCAGGCATCAAATAGTCGGTTACCACGGCACGATAACAGTCGCCATTGACTGCTACGTTCACACCGGCATCATTTTTAAAGAAATATGGACCGATGATTCCACCGGACCACAAATCACACTAAACCGTTGTTTTTTCTGAATGAAGTGGCAGTTCTTGAATCTCTTTAGGTTGCTCTTCGTCCCAAATGCGGCAATTTTATTTGTTAACATACCCATTGAGCCAGAAATGAACCTCATCGCTGAACAAAATTTGCCTCGAAAACGTCAGATCATCTTTTCAAAAGCTTATAGAGCTAAGCGATGTCGCCTGGGAAGGTCGAGGGGCTTCAGTTGTTGCACAAGCTGTATTTTGTACGCTTTAAAATTGAGATCTCGACGTAAAATGCGCCAAGTCGTTCCATACGTCAGTCCGAGTTGCTGCGAACGGCGCCGAATCGACTTTCCACGGTCTTCGTGTACACTCTCAGCTACAGCCGCTATATTTTCTTCACAGCGTGCTGGACATGGTCTATTCGGTCGAATATTATCCAATAATGAATGCTGGGTCTCAAAATGGATTATGTTGACCACAAGTTGAGCGAAGTGCACGAAACACATTCCTCACAGAACGTGAATTTTCGTAATAAAGTTGAACGATTTGTAAACGTTGTTCAAGCGTAAGTCTTCTCATTATGAAATGCCAAACAATACAAAACAAAAATAACATGACAGCATGACACGGCTCATACGTTATCTGTCAAAAAAAGTCTCTCAAAAAAAGTATCTCTACTTGAATCACCCATTATATATATATATATATATATATATATATATATATATATATATTTAAATTAATAGATTTGAATCAGCTAAAAAGTTTTACTAAAAATATTTTTTTTAAGATATGTTGATTTTAATAAAATTTCTTAAAAAACATCTGTTAAATCAATGAAAATTTAGTTAAGTTGAAGCAACTAAAACAACACACAATTTTTTTCGAGAAGAATGTTAACTTAAAAGAAGTTAATTTTATTAAATTATCTCTTAATTTAACTATACATTTTTTTTCTAATATATTTTTTTGTCAATTTGAATGAAATTTTTTAACTTGACTAATATTATTTAAATTAAGAAACATAAATTTAAAGAAATTTTGAAGAAATTAACTAATGTATTTTATTCAAATTTAATAAAAATCCTCAATTTGAATAAATATCTAAAACTTAAAAAAAAAATTCTTTAAAATAAATTTGCGCATTTGCACAGACTAGGCCATAATGCTCTAGATACTTTGTAGTCCGTTCTATTTCTCCGAGCATGATTCGTTCTTCATAAAGTCCATTCCCTTATGGCCATGAAATATGCCCTTGCGGGCTAGCTCATCAGCTATTTCATTGCTGAGAATGTCGCAGT